>CM057834.1:96076104-98517802 GCA_030068075.1 Paguma larvata | reverse complement strand
GCGTCCAGGGCTGGGGGTGTGGAGTTGAGGAGAAGGGAGACTCTGGTACTGAATGTCAGGCAGAGACCTTCCTGGGGCTGATATCCAAGGAGGACCATCTTGTTTGAGAGACCGTGTACGGACGGCTTCAATTGTACGCCGGTGTTTTGCCTGTTTGATTCAAGCTTATAACAATGAGTGTAAGACAAAGGAATGACCAAATGTGAATATTTGGGGCGGGGGAAGATGTTTTTGTATCTTTACATAAAGATAACTGGTTATCCCAGTTAAAGTAGCTAAAGGCACTGTGTCCTGAGACCCGTGGTAGGCTACCCCAGGGACATGGAGAAAGAATCTGTAGTCCGTACCCTAGAATAGCTCACATCTCCAATGGGGATGAAGACATTGTTCAAGACATCGGTTCAAGTTCTATTAATAGATTTGGCCAGATGAGACCAGTTCCCCTGGATAAATAATACTAAAATTGCTTTTTTTTTTTTTAAAGTTTATTTATTTATTTTGAGGGAGAGAGCAAGAGCACAAGCCGGGGAGGAACAGAGAGCGAGGGAGAGAGATAGAATCCCAAGCAGGCTCCGCACTGTCAGCACAGAGCCCTGTGTGGGTCTCAATCCCGCGTCTTGTGAGGTCATGACCTGAGCTAAAATCAAGAGTCAGTCACTCACCTGACTAAGCCAGCCAGGTGCCCCAAAACTGCTTTTTAAAATACTTTTTAAAAAGTTTATTTATTTATTTTGAGAGAGAGAGAGAATCCCAAGCAGGCTTCATGCTGTCAGTGCAGAGCCTGATACATAGCTCGAACCCACAAACCATGTGATCATGACCTGGGCCAAAAAATTAAAAATAGAACTACCCTATGACTCAGCAATGGCACTACTAGGAATTTATCCAAAGGATACAGGAGTGCTGATGCATAGGGGCACATGCACCCTAATGTTTATAGCAGCACTTTCGACAATAGCCAAATCATGGAAAGAGCCCAAATGTCTGTCAACTGATGAATGGATAAAGAAGATGTGGTTTATATACACAATATAATACTAGGTGGCAATGAGAAAGAATGAAATCTGGCCATGTGTGGCAACATGGATGGAACTGGAGGGTATGATGCTGAGTGAAATAAGTCAGGCAGAGAAAGACAGACACCATAGGTTTTTCACTCATATGTGGATCTTTTTTTTTTAATATTTATTTATTTTTGAGACAGAGAGAGACAGAGCATGAGTGGAGGAGGGGCAGAGAGGGAGGGAGACACAGAATCCAAAGCAGGCTCCAGGCTCTGAGCTGTCAGCGGGGCTCAAACTCACAGACCGTGAGATCATGACCTGAGCCAAAGTCGGACGCTCAACCGACTGAGCCACCCAGGCGCCCCATCGTATGTGGATCTTGAGAAACTTAACAGAAGACCATGGGGGACGGGAGGGGGAAAAACTAGTTACAACCAGAGACAGAGGCCCACCATAAGAGACCCTTAAACATGTACAACGGAATGTTACTCAGCCTTAAAAAGGACATCCTGACACCTGCTACAACATGAATGAATCTTGAAGATGTTCAGTTAAATGAGGTAAGCCACACATAAAGAGAAAAGTACTGTATGATTGCACTTACGTGTGATGTTTAGACTAGTCAAAATCATAGAGAAAGTAGACTGGTGCCTCCCAGGGGCTGGGGGAGGGGCGGAGGGGAGGGGAGTCGATGTTCCGTTTTACAAGATGACGAGAGTTCTGGAGATGGATGGCAGAGAAGGAGAGGTAGAATGTATTTTATACCCCTGACCTATCTACTTAAATGTGGCTACGATGGTCCATTTTATGGTATATGTATTTTACTGCACATAAAAAAAAATGGAGGAAAAAAGTACATGAAGTGATTTATACCCTTGGACTGAGGCTGAGGAAACTACCCCCCCGCCATGTGCTTTGCTCTTGATGTCCTTTTTGAAAAGGTTTTCACTTCCATACCCACACTTCCTGGCTTGCGGTCGACTTCCTGTCACTCTCGTGAACATTCCCTTCTGGTTTGCTTTGACTACTCTATTTCAGATGTCAGTTTCTTTTTAAGTAAGCAGGAGCCACTCCAATATGGGGTCGACGTATTTTTGTAGAACACATAGGCTAAACGGAAGCAAAAGCAGACAAGCAAGCCCCCAGCCTCCTCCTATAAGTACATGTCCAACCTTAGATGAAATATGAGACTCCGCTGTTTTCTGGAAAACTGAAGTCCTTCTCTTCCTTAAAATAAAAGGGGAAGTTTCTGTAGAAAATGTGCAAAGCCAAGAGACAAGATGTAACGCACAGATCCTCCGGGGGCCGAGCAGAGACCAGCTGTAGAGGATAGCATATGTTTCCCTGGTCTCTCTCTCTTTTTTTTAATTTCACTCGACTCTCATTTCTGTTTTTCTCTTTGCTTCCAGTCAACTACCCAGGCCAGGGCCGCTGGAAGTATGCTCCTCTCCACCTCTGTCCCACCCCCCGGCACTGAGGTCAGCGATTCCAAGTACTGGAGAAAGCGGGTTTCCGTCTTAAAACGATCGCTGATTCCTAGTAATTGAGAGGGAAGCTAATACAGAATTTGGAAAATAAAGATTTCCAATGTAATTTTTTATGTTTATTTATTTTTTGAGAGAGAGAGAGCAAGCCGGGGAGGCGGGGAGGGACAGAGAGAGAGGGAGAGAGAGAATCCCAAGCAGGCTCTACCCTGACAGCCTTGAACCTGACGTGGGGCTTGAACCCACGAACCGTGAGATCATGACCTGAGTTGAAATCAAGAGTCAGCCACTTAACCAGCTGAGCCACCGGACGCCACTCCAATGTAATTTTCCAACAGTGAAGTTTTTTCCCCTTTATCTAGATGCCTTTCATTCCTCTTTCTCTCCTTTCTTACCACCTGTTCATTTTATTGTTTTTCCGTATTTATACATTAGTGTTACGTACGCTCTTGCGTCTGTATGCTGTCATACTTTAAAAAATTAGATGGTGGGGGCGCCTGGATGGCTCAATCGGTTGAGTGTCCGATTTCAGCTCAGGTCATGATCTCATGGTTCGTGAGTTCAAGGCCCATGTCTGGCTCTGTGCTGACAGCTCAGAGCCTGGAGCCTGCTTCAGGTTCTGTGTCTCCCTCTCTCTCTGCCCCTCCTCTGCTCACGCTCTCTCTCTCAAAAATAAATAAACATTAAAAAAATTAAAAAAAAATTTGATGGCGTATCTTTTCCTTTGTCAGCTCTCAGCAACCTGGCAGTGGAAGGGGCATCTCCCCTCCATCCCCCTCCCCTCTCCTCCGCCCCCCCTGCACCCCGCCACGGCTGAGTCTTTGAGGGCCTCTGCAGTCCGGCTGTGGGTCAGGTTTACCTGCAGCTCTGCCTCTTGGTATCTCCGTGGCCCCAGGCAGATTCCTGGACCTCTCTGCTTTCCTGCAAACATGCTGCTGCCCGCCTTCGAAGGTTGTTTGCGTTGCTAAACGAGCAAATTCACGCCAAGGAGGATAACACGGTGCTCAGTTAATGGTGGGGCCTGCGCCTTCCGGCCTACTGCCTGCCGCGAGATGCCAGAGAGGAAGACGGTGGGATGGGAGGCGTACCAACCTTTCCGGGGCGATCTGGCAACACGGAGAGAAGCCGCACGACCCTGTGATCCGCACTTGGGACGTACCCCTAGAGAAACCCGCACACGCGTGCCAGGAGGCAGTGTAAGATGCTGGCCACGGCCCCGTTTGTTGAGACGAAACTTCCAAACAACCGGAACGTCCCAGAACGCAAGCGCTGGTCACTGTCCTGTGGTCACACCGTCAACAATCTGCAGGAGAGGAATGAGTAAATCGGAGCCACGAGGGTGACCCTCGATGGTGTAACATCGAGGCAGAAAAGCAGACTGTAGAACACACCCAGCGTGACGGCCTCGTCGCAGAGCGGAGAAGCCGGAAAACGACAGTGCGTTCCGTACCGAGATGCAGATGTGCAGAGAAACAGAAACACGTGTGTGTGAGTGACAAATACAAACTCAGTTGATGGTTACCTGGGGGAGGAGGTGTGTGCAGAGTGGGAGGGTCCGTGGGGGCCCTCGACTTCTCTATTTTATTTGTTTTGAAAATTTAAAGTAAATTTGGAGGGGCACCTGGGTGGCTCAGTCTGTTAAGCTTCTGACTTTGGCGCAGGTCATGACCTCACGGCTTGTGGGTTCGAGCCCCGCATCGGGCTCTGTGCTGACAGCTCAGAGCCTGGAGCCTGCTTTGGGATCCTGTGCCTCCCTCTCTCTCTCTCTGCCCCTCCCCTGCTCGTGCTGTGTCATGTGCGTGCAAGCTCGCGCGCGCTCTCTTTTAAATACAAACATTAAAAAATTGAAAGTAAATAGGGGGCAAAATGTTCAGGGTGTGCGGATGTATGGGTATTTTTGTATCGTTCTCTATATGCTGCATATAGGTTTATTTATTTTTTAAAAATTTTTTTTAATGTTTATTTTCGAGAGAGAGAGCGTGAGCAGGGGGAAGGGCAGAGAGAGAGAGAAAGGCAAGACGCAGAATCTGAAGCAGGCTCCAGGCCCCGAGCTGTCAGCACAGAGCCCGACGCCGGGCTCGAACTCACAAGCCGTGAGATCATGACCTGAGCCGAAGTCGGCTGCTTAACCGACTGAGCCACCCAGGCGCCCCATGTATAGGTTTAAAATAGGATTCACAGAAATCGATTCCTTATAATCTACAAGATTCTTCATCACATCTCCTGGAAATAATTAATGTGTTTCATTCCATAGATGGCCCACAAGAGGGAGACCTAGAACAATTCAGCAAGCAGATGTGTACATGTACAAACCTATCTAAGGACCCGCAGCATCTTGGGAAGCTTCGAGGGAGCCCGTCCTCAGCAGGCGCTGTCGGAGGCTCCCGCCTGCCCTCTGTCCAAGGCAAGGGCCCTTTCGGCACGTTCGGAAATCTGCGGAGCCACCGCTCACGGGGGAGAAGCCGCATCCCGGGGTGCGGGGGTAAACCAAACGGTGTTTAAAACGTGCCATTGAATGAGACGGTCGCAGAGTAGAAAGCACGCGGCAGCGAGAGGAAAACAGCCCCGTGGCGTGCGGAGGCACAGGGGACACACGGTGTCCTCGGGAGCCTGGGGCCGGGCGCTCGGGGTCTGCTTCCTTGGAAAGGCCCAGGAAACCGGAAAGTCCTGCCGCTTGTTCCCGGAACACTGAGAAATACTGACGTAGCTGTTCTCATCGCCGCAGCGACCGACGGTGCGGCTGGTGACGAACACGGGTGTCTCCCAGCTGCAATTCACACTTAGCATTCGAAGCTCCCCCTGCAAAGATTTTAAGGGCGTAGGGTGATTTGCAAGCTTTTTTTGGAGTAGTTCTGCTACTGATTCAGTTGTTTTCAATTAGCTGCCAAAGGTTCTATTAAAAATTGTGGAGCCAACATAAATTAAGAATAGTCTTTGGCTGGGGCGCCTGGGGGGCTCAGTCGGCTGAGCATCTGACTTGGGCTCAGGTCATGATCTCGCAGTCCGTGAGTTCGAGCCCCGCGTCGGGCTCTGTGCTGACGGCTCAGAGCCTAGAGCCTGTTTTGGAGTCTGTGTCTCCCTCTTTCTCTGCCCCTCCCCTGCTCACATTCTGTGTGTGTATGTGTCTCTCTCTCTCTCTCTCTCATGAACTGGGAAGAAACTGCCATTGCTTTTGGCATTATTATTTAGTGCTTCATTACCTCTGGGAGGGCACGGACCTTCTATTCTTCCTCAACAGCCGTCTCACCTCCAGGAGACGAGATGCCTGATACATGATTGGCCCTCAAAAAATGTTTGTTAAATTAACGCCACAGCCCCGTGTCTATTGGCGGACGAATGCACGGGCCCTATGTGTCTATACATACGTGCAATGTTTTCGGTCTTCAAAAGGAAGGTCGTTCTGTCCCGTGCGTGAACACGAATGGAGTCGGAGGACGTCATGCCCTGTGATGTAAGCCAGTCACAGATACCGTGTGATTCCAGTCCTCTGAGGTACCTGGAGACTGAAAGTTCACAGGGACAGAAAGTAGCAGCCTGGCTGCCAGGGGCCGGGGGAGGGGAACGGGGCTTACTGTTCACTGGCGACAGAGTTATCCTTCCGGAGGATGCAAAAGTTCTGGAGATGGGTGGTGATGGTTGCACCACAGCGTGAAGGTACTTACTGCTATTGAACTGGTCCCTTAAAAGCAGTTAAAATGGTAATTTCACGTGTATTTCATTACAACTTAAAAAATAAATAAGGAAGGAAGTTAATGCTCTAGAGAGAAAAAATTTGGCGAGAGTCAAGTTCCCTCTGTTCAGGGTGGAAGTGGCTCTGGATGGTTCCAAAGTGGGTCATCGTGACCCATTCGGGCGGAAGCACAAGGCAGTGAGATCTGGAGCGTGTGCCGGGGTCTCCTCCGTGGGCCCTTCCAGGGGGAGGCGGGGACAGTCTACAGCTTCCTCCAAACTCAGGAAGCTGAGTCTGGCTCAGGGTCCAAGCACATCCGGTCCCGCCTCCCCCAACCATGGCCCCTTCGGGGTTATCCCCAAGAGGGGCTGTGACCAACAGAAACCAAGGAGGAAGCACGGGAAACCGCCTTGTGACTCGAAGTGTCCCAGGTAAGTGGCGTCACGGAAACCACCCAGTCGCCCGAGGCGCCGCGAGGGAAGAACAGTAAGGTCTTTGTGCTGAGGTCAAAGAGTGTAGCTTCCTTCCCTGCCACCCAAACCCAGAAGGGCACAGGGTCCCAGGTGCACGGAATCCCTGGTCACACCGAGAAAGGATGGGTGAAAGGGAAGAGGAAGAAAGAGAATCAACGCAACCACAGGAAGAGTGAAGATCTAGCGTCTCTTACTTTGCAAACCCAGCAGGTGGATTCTGTAGCCCCTCCATCACTGATGTGCATACTGGCCCCAAGGAAGCTCCGAGATTCTAGGTTCTAGGACAGTAAACAAAGGGCCTCTTCAGAGGAAGGTTTATCACAGGGAGAAACCCTCCTCCCCCAGACTTCTCAGAAAAAGGCTCCCAAATGCCCAATTCATCAGTAAAAGGTTTTCATTTCACAATCACACAGTAACTCTGGCCTGAGAGCCGGCTTTTGTCCAACATGTCACGCTAATGTCCATGAGAGAACGGGGGAAAAATATATACACATATACACACATATATATACACATATGTATATACATATATATGCATATATGTATACACATATATACACATATATACATATGTGCATATACATATACACACATATATACATATATGCATATACATATATACACATATGTATATACATATATACACACATATATACATATATGTATATACACATATATACACACATATATACATATATGTATATACACATATATACACATATATACATATATGTATATACACATATATACATATATGTATATACACATATATACATATATGTATATACACATATATACATATATGTATATACACATATATATACATATATGTATATACACACATATATACATATATGTATATACATATATATATGTATCGGTCTCTGTCCCCAGTTCCTGGCATGGGGCTCCTAAATTACAAGGGTTTTAGGTATACCAGGAGCATCTAATATTTGGTCTTCAGCTCTGGTTCCTGACACAGAACTCTTGAATCCTTTGGGATTCCCTGGGAGAATGGCAGTGATTGGAAGCTCCGATCATTCAGCCCTGCCCCCACCCCCCACTCTCCTGAGAGGGGCGAGGGGCTGGAGATGGGCTTCACGATCTATCGCGTCTGTGTGATGAAGCCTCCATGAAAACCCCAAAAGTATAGGCTTCCCGAGTTGGCGAGCACGTGCAGACTCAGGCAGGGTGGTGTGCTCAGAGAGCGCTCGGAAGCTAAAACATTCCGAAAACACTCTCAGACTGAGAAGACAGACAGTGTCTGGTGGCCTTTAGAGGATGGGCTTCCTCTCGGGGGTCGGGGGTCTCCATCAAGATGTCAGCGACCAGAAACCAAGAGTGAGCCTCCGAAAGAGTCGGCTGTACTCCTCAGCCGGCTCGCTCTCTCTCTGCAATGTAGTTCATGGTACAGAAAGAAAGCACAGGCTCTCAATTAAGACAGGCAGTGCCTGTGAATTCTGGTTCCACCACTTAGCAATTACATGGCCTCGAGAAAGTTAATTACCCTCCTGATTAAGTCTCAGATCCCTTCCTTTGTAAAATTGAGATAATACTACTTTTCTCATGTGCCAGTGATGCTAAGAACGAAGCAAGTACTAGGAGAGTATTTCATTCACTGATTCATTTTTAAGAGCCCACAGTCTACCAGGTCAGCAATGTACTTCACTAATGTTTCCTTTTCTCTTCACCTAAGCAAGGGAGGGAGGGATTGGCTCATTACTATCCTGCGGAAGGATGATAAAGACTTTTTGCATTGATATTGGTGCTCAGAACATTAAGATTATTTGAAGAAAGATATTCGTATGTATATGTGTGTATATGCGTAAGTATATATACGAATATGTGTATATATACATATACACTTATATGATATTATAATATTATAAGCTGGTTTCCATAAAGGATTTGTATCAGTTTCAGAAAAAACAACAAGATGGTTAAAACTGGTGCAGTCACTTAATACTCTTATACTCTGCTGGTGGTAACGCCAGTTAGTAAAACATTACTGAGATGCTTGCAACTACGTGGATGGAACTAGAGGGTATTATGCTAAGCGAAATTACTCAGTCAGAGAAAGACGAATACAATATGACTTCGCTCCTATGAGGACTTTAAGATACTAAACAGATGAACATAAGGGAAGGGAAGCAAATAGAATATAAAAACAGGGAGGGGGACAAAACATAGGAGACTCTTAAATATGGAGAACAAACAGAGGGTTGCTGGAGGGGTTGTGGGAGGGGGTGTGGGCTAAATGGGTGAGGGGAATTAAGGAATCTACTCCTGAAATCATTGTTGCACTATATGCTAACTAACTTGGATATACATTAAAAAAAATAAATTTAAAAAATTTTTTAAAAAATAAATTAAATAAAAAAATTTTTTAAATGTTCCTGAAATGCACTTTATTATATCAGGAGTCTTAAACTCTTTAAGTATTTTGGCCACTTCTAGAACTCTATCATAAGGAAATATTAAAAATTTTTAAAAGATTATGTTTTTTAAAAAGTGTTTCAGAGCTGTTGTTTACAACGGCTAAATCTGGAAAATGCCCAGATGTTTAACCATGAGAGAAGATAAGCCAATAATCGGAAATGATCCTAAGTGAAAAATCAGGACCCAAATCATGTATATTGTGTGATTGCAAGTGTGTAATGATACATAGCTGTACATGTGTAGGAAAAAAAAGCTTGGAAATACATGCATCAAAATGTTAACAGTCAAGGTGAAATTATAGGTGATTATCATTTTAAAATTCTGCGAGTTTACTTTTACCAAAGGAAAACTAAACATAACGCTAAAACAACAGAAAATAGTTTCTGTAAGAGAGGAAAGAAACTTCTAGAGCCTTCCTGAATGTCAACTCACCAGCCTTTTATCGGTCTACATCCTGTTTGTTCTTACTGCATGGAGCATTCGACTCTGTGGACCATCCTATCTTCTAGAAACCTCTTCCTTTGACTTCCGAGGCAGTGGGCTCTGCAAGAAAGGGTACTGTGATTGATTAGCAATGCCTGCTCCAGACACAGGAAAGGAGGTGGGGACACACAGACTAGGCGTTCGCCATCTTTGCGTTAGCTAATCGAGCCCCCAGTCTTCATACCTTCATTCTCTCACCTTCCATGCCCATCTGTTCACCTTCATACATTCCCGATGGCAGGCATCTTGACAAATTGGTTTTCTTCTCCTCTGAACAAAGTAGATAATATCACTCACCTGTTTTCAATCCTGTTTCCTCCCTTGGGGTGCAGGATAAAGATCTAACTTGTGGAATCGCCCAGGAAGACCTTGGCCGCCTGTTCTGCCCTCACACGCCATCCCGGCCTCTGGCCCACGTGCCCCACTGCCGACACCCCGCTCCCGCCCAACTCTGGTCTCTCGGCCTGCAGTCCCCTTGCCTTCCTCTCCCACCAAGTTCAACCCCTCCCGGAAGGCTTAGGTCAAATACCACTTCTTGGTAAGTTCTCCTCAACTTCCAGGGCTGGATTCCCAGCCTCTGTCTGTGCCAGCGTTTCCTGTAATTGCTGCACCAGCCACCCCCCCAACCCCCTGCTCCTGGGTGCGTGCACTCACCTGTCTCCCTCACGGGCCCCCGCTTCTCTGGGAAAACCCCAGCGCTCCTTCATCTCGTAAAACACGGAGCCAAGAACCTGGCTCCGAAGCAAACTTGGCTGAACGCATAAATGAGAAGAGAAACTGTTAGAAACTCAGAAACCTGAGAAAAGGTGGTTTTTGTAGGTAAGCATTAAATTTATATATTCCCCGGGGTGCCTGGGCGGCTCAGGCAGTTGAGCGTCCAACTTTTGGTTTCGGCTCAGGTCATGATCCCATCGTTCATGGGTTCGAGCCCCACATAGAGCTCCTCGCTGAAGGCAGGGAGCCTGCTTGGGATTCTCTCCCTCTCTCTCTCTGCCCCTCTTCCACTTGCTCCCTTTCTCTCAAAATAAATAAATAAACTTCAATATGGTATTCCTGGTAGCCATGAAAATTTGGTAACAGGAGGGGTTGCACTGTGCCCACCGTCTATCCTTGAATGAGTTCTTCAAGAGGAAGAAGTGTTTGGGGCCCTGCCCTCTGGTGATATTTTGCTCATTGGGATCCCCTCGTCTCACACACGCCTCCCCGACTCCCAGGTCAGTCTGAGGAAGGACACTCCAGGAAGTGTGGGTGACTATGACAACCAGAACCACCTGAGTCTTTGGGTCTGAGCCGCTCTCTTCTTGTGAGCTCGTGGGCAGTGAAACAGCCGTTCCTCCACCAGCGTGCATCAGAGTCTCATCGTGTTCATGCCTTAAGAAAGTGGCACCTTGGGTATGAAAATGGCTTTCGACTGCACGTTATCACTGCAAAGGAAGAGTTTTAGCTCACTAATTATAAAAGAATACGACTGTGGCATGACCCATACCGACCCCTGTGTGCCAGGGGACCATTCCAGGTTCATCCCTGCGTGGAGATCAGCACTAAATATCTGTGTCCCCCTCCCCATTCATATGTTGAAACAGAGTCCAGCAATATTAAAGTAGATACCTCTTGAATGTCCGTTTCAGTATTTCCCTGGTGTTAACTTCATCCCAGTGTGATGGGACATGGACACAGGGCATTGGGAGGTGACGAGATCGTGAGGGTGGAGATCTCATGACGGGATTAGTGCCCTTTTAAAACAGACCCAGGAGAGCTCCCTCTGCCTTTCTTCGATGGGAGGACACTCCAGGAAATGGGTCCACACCAGACACTGGAGGGACTGGTGCCTTGAATTTGGACTTCTAGACTCCAGACCTGTGAGAAATAAATTTCTGTTGTTTATAAGCTGCCTAGTCTATGGTATTCTGGTATAGCAGCTCCTGTGGACTGAGACAGGGTGAGTCTTCAGCTGTCCTTCTTCCTTGAGTAGCCCTGGCAAAGCTGGATTGGGCACCCCAGGTCCACTCTCTCTCTTGTCCAGACCTGCAGGACAGGGAACAATTAGCCAACGGAAGTAGACATGCTGTCTGAGGCAAAGGGACTGGCTGGACAGTGTAGACTCTCCACCCTATTTGCCCTACACATCAAAACAAACTGTGTCTTCCCAGGGTCCTCCATGGAAGGACACCCTGTCTTCCATGGGAAGGTCACCAGAGTCTACAAGTAGCTCCTGGCTCCAGGACACCAAGCCGGGGTAGCCTTAGCATGGACTGAGTAAAGGCAATGGGGATCTCAAAAACCAAGATACCATCATGGCAGTGGGTTCAGCCCCTGATCTACCTAGTAATTGTTCAGCCCCGGCTGCCAATTTATTATCTTCAGAGAGAGAGAGTGAATAGAGGGTAATTCTATCTGGTCATGGTGCTGATGACTCAAATCACTGTATCTTCAATGATTCAGACACCTTCTCAAGATCTGTTTGTCTATTTGTCAAAAGGATATGTTCAAGAAGTTAGTCTTAAGGAAGCTCGCAAACCACCTGAGATTTTGACAAAATCGAATAAGAGTTGCTCTTATATATGAGGCTCTCATCATGTGTTAGGCACCGTGCTAAGCGCTATGTTAGTTATCAGCATATTAGTTCACCCTTCACCCCCCACAATTAATGTTTCAAGGATCACCCCAACCTTCAGTGGCTTAAAACAGTAGCCATTCAATTAGATGTCATAATTCTTTGGGCTGACCAGACTCAGCTGGGCGCTGCATTCCACTTGTGGGTTGGCCTGGCTGGTGCATCGGGGCTGTGGCCCTGGCCCTGGACAGCTGGAAGGCCAGGCTGAGCTGGGCTTCTGGAGTGGCGGGGCCTCCTCCTCTTCTCCATGCCTCTCCATGTAGCTTCCTCACATGGGTTTGCTAGCAAGCAATCAGGCTTCTTCCATGATGGCTCAGAGCTTCCCAAAGCTTAAAAGAGGAGCCACTTCTGCTGATTGCTGCTCCTGATATGGAACGTGAGGGACCACACGGCTCATGGGAGAGAGGAAAGTGAAGTTTGACCAGGGAACCGAGGCACAGATTGATGGAGTCACTCAAGTTCACACAACTAGCCAGTTCCAGCCTATTGCCAAGATTCAGGATTCAAACTCAGGTCAGCCTGAACCTCAACCCTACATTCTCGACTCCTGCTAGACTGGTCATAGGACACGATGGAAGAGGGGAAGAGGCAAAACCAGTGTCAGGAAAGCTAACGGCCACCCAGCACTAAGGCTCCCAGGTGATGCTGGGTCAACTTTCAAAGTGGATTTTAGTTATGCTCAGGGAAACGAGAAAGAGGTCCCCTGCCTGGGACAGATGGTGACATGGAACAGATGAAAACACAGAGCCGCTGAGCTCTGGTTTGGTTCTATTCTATCAGGCGTCGTGGTCTTCAAAGCATGAAGAGTAAAACCAATGCCAGGCAGAGGAAGGCCACATTATGCATTGGACTTTGGGTCAAAAGACCTGGGGTTTGCCTGCCGTATTGGGAGCGAACCACACTCACCCTCTGAGACGGTGTCCTCGTCTCTTAAAAGAGATGATAAAAACAAGAACACAGGCTGTTCTGAAGGTTAAACAAGACGTCATGAGGATTAATAGATAACACGGATCTGGCACCGAGCTTTTATGTTTTGTGGGAGGGATCAGGTGACTTGGAACAAATTATATTCTGGAGGACGAGGAAAGTATCCAGAAGACATTGGTGAAAATGTATCACGTGCTCTAAAAACACTGTGGGGAACAGCGGAAGCGCCAGGGGACTGAGGAGAAGAAACCACAGTCCTGAGTTCCAAAATGCAGCAGGTATGGGGCGCCTGGGCGGCTCAGTTGGTTAAGCGTTCACCTCCTGGTTTCGGCTCAGGTCATGATCTCATGAGATCAAGCTCCGCGTCAGGCTCTGTGCTGACAGTGTAGAGTCTGCTTGGGCTTCTCTCTCTCTCTCTCTCTCTCTCTCTGGCCCTCCCTCGGCTTGCGCTGTCTCCCTCCCTTTCAAAATAAATAAATAAATTTACAAAAAAAGCAGAAGGTATTTCCACAGAATAAAGGCTGGTACATCTGATTTTGACCCTGGACAAGTTTCTGGGAGAAATTTTTATTTTTTTTAATATTTATTTATTTTTGAGAGAAAGAGAGAGAGAGAGAGAGAGAGAGAGACAGAGCATGAGCAGGGGAAGGGCAGAGAGAGAGGGAGACACAGAATCGGAAGCAGGCTCCAGGCTCTGAGCCGTCAGCACAGAGCCCGATGCGAACCCACAAGCTGGGAGATCATGACCTGAGCCGAAGTCAGACGCTTAACTGACGGAGCCACCTGGGCGCCCCTGGGAGAAATTTTTAAAAGACATATCATGATATAGCCCTACAATAGAAAACTATGAAATCAGGAAAAATTATGTTGTAAAGGCATATTTAATGACGAGGAAGAATATTCTTAATACAGGCAGTTATAAAAGTGATGGCGGGACCGTCTGTATCCACCATGACATTAATTTGGTTGGACAAGTTCTGAGTGCATCTCTGATGGAAAATGGGGGAGGTTTTCCTTCTACGCCCTTGGAGCCCTCTGCAGGGTCCTGTGCTGGCCCCCCTCCTCATCTCCCTAACATGGCCACTCAGCTCAGTCAAGGCCCAGTCTGAGCCTCCTTCTTTCTCCTTGGGTGATCTCATCTTTCCCCTGATTTTAAATTTTTTTTAAGGTTTATTTATTTTTGAGACAGAGAGAGACAGAGCATGAGCGGGAGAGGTGCAGGGAGAGGGGGACACAGAATGTGAAGCAGGCTCCAGGCTCTGAGCCGTCAGCACAGAGCCCGACGTGGGGCTTGAACTCACAGACCGCGAGATCATGACCTGAGCCGAAGTCGGACGCTCAACCGACTGAGCCACCCAGGCACCCTTTTCCCCTGATTTTAAACACCGCCCAGATACCAAGCACCTTGTGCGCATGGATGCCCACGCTCTTTTCCGCTTTCCCGGCTGGTGTGCCCCCACTCGGCCGTCTTTCAATATTCAGAAACATAGGAGATAAAATTGAATTGCAAAAAAGTTCTAATAACCCACAAGAAGACCCCAAAAGAGACGCCGGGGAGTAGGACCCTGGGTCTCTCCTACCATGCTGGTGGGAATATAACGGGGTAACGACAAAGGACCAGTACCAAATGGCCAGTCTGGAAAGTAGTTTATCAGTTTCTTACGAAACCAAACATGCGCTTACCATGTGACTCAGGCGTTTATCCAGGAGACGTTTAAGACTTATGTTCACCCAAAAGCCTACATGTGAAAGTTCAGAGCAGGTTAATTCATAACAGCAAGCGCCTGGAAACAAGCCAAATGTTCTTTTATGGGCGAACGGTTGCATAAGCTCTAGTACATTGACATAGTGGAATATTACTCGTAAGAAGAAGAACGGAACTATTGGTAGGCACAACCAGGTAGGGATGGGCCACAAGCGCGTTATGCTTGGTAAAAAGAAGTCAAGCTCCCAACGTTACATGCTCTATGATTTCATTACACGACGTCTCGAAGTAGATGTACAGACACAGAGACGAGCAGTTTTCAGGGCACGGCACGAGGACTGAGTGCCATATGAAAAGGCAGCTTCTTTGATGACGGCACGGTTCTGCATCTCGACGGTGGTGGTGGCTGTTTGAATCTGTTCCTGGCGTAAGAACAGCACACACACCCATGCACACGAATGCGGATTTCCAAGAGGAAAGAACTGAGTGTCTAATCCGGTGAAGGGCCACGCGGCGGCGTAACTCTCCCGAGGTGTCTACTGCCCTCCAGCCCATATACGATTCACCAAGGGGGGATGCTGGGTGCAGAGTGTACACGCGAGACTTTGGGTACTATTCTCGCTATGTCCTGTGAGTCTCATTATTTCAAATTAAAAATTAAAAAAATGAAAATAGCTCTTTTATGGTTATTTTCTCATTGTGAGAGTAATTCATGATTCTATTATTCGAGCGTTGTTTGGTTGCATGGATTCAAGATGATTTATGCTAAAGAAAGGGGGGTTGTTCCAAGGCTGTAGGGCTGAGTGTCAAGAGCCTCAAAGGCAGCTGTGAGGACAGGTCTTAGGAAGGCACTAGAATTGTGGTCTGTGAGGACTTTGGGGTTGAGAGCCATTTCTTGTCTTATTTCTATCTTTTTAAAAAATGTTTATTTATTTTTGAGAGAGAGAGAGAGACAGACAGGGTGTGAGCAGGGGAGGGGCTGAGAGAGAGGGAGACACAGAATCCCAAGCAGGCTCCAGACTCTGAGCCGTCAGCACATAGCCCGACACGGGGCTCGAACTCACAAACTGAAAGATCATGATGCGAGCCGAAGTCAGACACATAACTGACTAAGCCACCCAGGCGCCCCTCTCTCTATCTTTTTAAAAAATGTTTATTTATTTATTTTGAGAGAGACGGAGCACACAGGGGAGGGGCAGAGAGAAAGGGTGAGCGAAAATCCAAAGCAGGCTCCACCCCTGTCAGCGCAGAGCCCGAATCGGGCCTCGATCCCACGAACCATGAGATCATGACCTGAGCCAAAATCAAGAGCGGGATGCTTATCTGACTGAGCGCCCCAGGTGCCCCCTATTTCTCTCTTCAATCCCTTTTTCCTTTGTCCACAGATCTCTATCCACCAAGACCGGGCAGGCTTTCTCCAGTCCTGACCACGCATTCCAGGAAAGAGCATCTGGCTGGTCCAGCCGGTCTCTGGTCTCCACTCCAGCCCAGTCAGTTCCGGGTCCACCCTTGTGACTTGGCAGATGGTTCTCAGAGGGAATGAGGAGTCATGCGTTCGCTAGATGCCCCCCCAAAGGCGACTATTACAGAAAACTAGTAAATCACACGCGAGAACGTCACAAATGGCCCACAGTCCCGCAAACCGGTTGGCACTCCCAACTTAGGTCATTTGGGAAGAGATTAAACACGGGCCCATCTACAAGGGTGTGGGCAGGATGGGGCGCCTGCGTGGCTCAGTCAGGTAGGCATCTGATTTCGGCTCAGGTGGTGCTCTTGAGGTTTGCGAGTTCGAGCCCCGCGTCGGGCTCTGTGCTGATGGTCCAGAGCCTGGATCTTGCTTTGGATTCTGTGTCTCCCTCTCTCTCTGCCCCTTCCCTGCTCATACTCTGTTTCTCTCGCTCTCAAAAATGTATAGACATTGAAAAAATTAAAAAAAAAACACAAACGAGGGCGTGGGCAGGGTGTAGGGAAGCAGGATGGGGCAGGAGTTGGTAACAGCAAGGTCCCTTTACTCCTGAGGCCTGAGGAGGTGCAAGGCGGAGGTTACCAGAACTTGCAGGAGCTGAGAGGCCTGGTGGGGGTGGTGGAGACCAGCCAGACTAAGGCCCCCGGGCAGGGGGAGGGCAGATTCCCAGCCTCACTCTCCTCCCTCCATCCAAAGCCTTCCTCTGGTTAAAGCCAGCCTGAAGCCGCCAGCTCCGGGGCACAGAGCAGACGAGACAGGTGGGGAGGGGGTCTCGGGTGGCTGGACAGAGATAGCCAGCTAATATCCAGCAAGATTTTGGGTATCAGACAGATGCAGTTTTGAAGCCTGCCTTTTCCACTGGGCATCACACTGTGAACATTTTTTCATGCCTCCAGAAATGTTATTTTAATGTTTACTTATTTTGAGAGACAGAGAGTGAGAACATGAGTGGGGGGGGGGGAGAGAGAGAGAGAGAGAGAGAGAGTCTCAAGCAGGCTCTACGCTCAGCACAGGACCTGATGTGCGGTTTTATCCCACCACCCTGGGCTCATGACCTGAGCCAAAATAAAAATCAGACGCTCAACCGACTGAGCCGCCCAGGCGCCCCCAGAAATGTTATCTTAAGTGGCTGATGAACATCCTATTATCTGGCCATGGCAATGAGCTATTATTCAGCGTTTGGGTTGTTGCCAGCATTTCGCACAGAGGCCCTCAGGTCTGGTTACGGGTCCGGTGCAGAGCTCCGTGGCGTTACCACTTTCGTGTAACTGTTTGCCATCTGCCTGCCTCCTCCCAGCCTGGGCCCTCCTCGAGTGTTTCATTTCTGAAGTTCCAGTTCCGAGCATAGAGTGTGCCTTAATAATACTTGCTGGATGAAGAGGAACGGGAAGGGGGAGGAGGAGGTGGAGGAGGGGGAGGGGAAGGGGAAGGGGAAGGGAAAGGAAAGGAAAGGAAAGGAAAAAGAAAAGAAAAGAAAAGGAAAAGACAAGACAGCAAAGTGAAGGCTGAGTACTAGCTCAGTGTTAGGAATCCCCCTCTCATCTGTGATGAACCCCAGGGGTGCTGATGAATGCGCCACCCAAGTGTCACCCAGCGTGGGGATAAGGCAGCCGGCTACACGGGCAAGGGCTGGACCTCTAGGGTTCACAGACGGCTCCGACTTCCGGCTCCCATACTCGGCAGGTTTTAAAAGCAAGTCACACAGTATCTCAGGGTCTTAGTTTTCCACGGCACGATGGATACACTAGGGCCCTTACAGGGGTCTCCGGGCGCTCTAATCCTTGCAACCCTGTAAGGATTAGCATCTCCCCTTTCTCAGGAGCCGTGATTGCCTGAGAACTGGTCAGCCAAGTGCACAGAGGAAGGAAAAAGAGAGAGATGCCCGCACACGGGAATCATAGAGCTAAGTTCTCCATCAAGGAAACTCAAGATTACAATGGAGAGAAACCAAAAGTCCCCGGGAGGTAGGAGTGGAGTTGGGACTGAAGCTGCCCCTTTGCCAAGACAAACACCTGTGTCATGTTCACCTCTGACGCCGACAAATACTTTATTGTTTAATATTTAATAAATCTGTCTCTTGGGGAAGCCTGGATTGCCCTGAGGAAGTCTCACCAGTGAACTGTTTTTATTTTGCAAGATTAACGATCAAGTAAAACAAGTGAAATGTGTTCTCGGGGCCTCAGAAATCTGAAGCTGGGAGCAAATTCTCACCGGATTGAGTTTGAAGGGACCCCTTTTGGGGCGCCTGGGGGGCTCAGTCGGTTGAGCGTCCGACATCAGCTCAGGCCATGATCTTGCAGTTCGTGGGTTCAAGCCCCGCATCCGGCTCTGTGCTGACAGCTCGGAGCCTGGAGCCTGCTTCGGAGTCTGTGTCTCCCTCTCTCTCTGCCCCTCCCTCTCTCATGCTCTGTCTCTCTCTGTCTCTCAAAAATAAATAAATTTAAAAAAAAATTTGAAGGGACCCCTTTTACTGGGGACTCCTGTACTGTTAACCCTCTCTTCTATTAGCGTCTGAGTCCTTCATTCCCAACCTCGTTTCCACCTCGAACTGCATTCCAGGCTTACAAGTTACTGTATTTCCAGTTGGGCCATTTTCAAGCGATGGTCTATTACGACCCCATGACTGGCCGGTCTCTGCTCCCCTCTGAGCCACGCCCTCCCCAACTGTGCAACCCTCCAGTCCCTCACAAGCTCAAGGACGATCCTTCTCATGGAACGCCCCTCCCCTGCACGGTCCCGCTGCCGGTCCCCTCCCACTGCTGGCCTCGGCTGCGCCTTCCTCCCACTTCGCACCAACATGCTGCCATTCCACACGTCTTTTCAGCTGTCCCAGCCCCACGTCGGTGACCCCTTCCGAGTCGCACAGAACAGCTGTCTCTGCGTCCTGTTTTTATTGCTTCGCCATCCTGTCTTCAACCCAGTAGATTCATGTTGTGGCCTCCCGTTTCCTCAAAGTGTCTTTTTACAGTTGCCCGCTCTCTCCACGTCCCCAAGGCCAAAAGGCCAATCTCCTCCATTGCCAAACCAGTTAGCCAGGCCCAACGGGTGAACTTCCACGGCCACTAGCAGGGTGCCGCGCGGCCGATCACTCCTTCACTAGAACGATGCCTCTCTAGACAGGAGACGCAGCCTGCACCCGTGTTCTCTCCTCTCCTGGTCCTCCCAACATCGGGACCTCAAAGTTCTGTCTTCATCAACCTTCTCCAGCTACACTCTTTTTCTGGGTAGCCGCGCTGGGTTGAAGAGTGTCCCCGTGTGTCTACCTGAAACCTGGAAATGTGGCCTTACTTGGAAATAAGGTCATTGCAGATGCAATCAAGTTAAGGTGAGGTCATGCAGAAGCAGGGGGGGCCCTAACCCGGTGTCTGGCGTCCTTATAAGGAGATGGAGATGGGGACGCAGCCACGAGGAAGAGTGCCGTCTGGTAGCGACGGCAATGCAGCGGTCATTACCAACGGTAACGCAGCTGGCCGCGAGCCAAGGAGTACCGATGCTGCAAAAAACCGGCCGGAAGCTGGAAGAGGCCAGGAAGGATTGTGTCGTAGATTTTTCAGAGGGAGCGCGGCCCTGCCGACACGTTGGTTTCAGAGTCTGGCCTCCAGAACTGTAAGTGAACACATTTCTGTTGTCTGAAGCCATCCAGCTTGGGGCACTCGGTTACAGCGGTCCGGAGGACGAACACAGCGGTCCTGGCCAGTCCCCCGACTTCGCCTCCCGTCTCTGCATTGATGGTTCTGGCATTTGGGTCCCACGCGGGACTATCTGACTCTCTGCCTGGGGAGGCGCTTCTTGGAAGGCCAGAGGCGTCCCAAACTTAGCATGGCCCAGAGAGCGCTCTGGAATGCCTCCCAAGGTGCCCTCCACAAGGCTTCTCCCCACTCGGTAAGGCAAACCTGGGCAATGTCTCAGGCAGAACTTACCAGGTTCTCCCATAGCTTACTTGTACCACCTCGAATGCTAAAATCCGGGTTTATTAAAATCGTCCCTCAAGCGAATCGTCTCCTTCATGTTGACCGTCATCTCTCACCTGGACCGTTTCCTGCGTCCCGGCTTCCGCGGTTACCCCGCACCTGCCGGGGACCCGCCTACCGCTGCTGGGGTAATTGATTTACAGAAAAAAAAAATCAGAATTTTGTTGCTCCCAGTATTCTCGTGGTAAAAGGCAAACTCTTTAGGAAGGCTGTCAGGCCACGTACTGCTACCTCCTGTCCTTCCCACTGTCATACGGTCTCTTGACTAGACTAAGCCGGTTCCAACCATGGGGCCTGGATATTTGGTCTTTATTTGGCTTCGAACGCTTCCCCCAGGTTGTGGCTGGCTCCCTCTTCCTCACTGGTCTGGTGTCTTCCACGTGGCTCTGTCTGACCTCTGCCGCCGAAGCAGCCGCTCTGTGTCACATGGCTGTTTGTCTTCCCCATACCCCCTGACTGCCTCTGAAATGATCTCTTTTTCTAATTCAAAAAATTTTTTTTTATTATCGAGAGACAGAGCGTAATCAGGGGAGGGGCAGAGAAAGAGGGAGACACAGAATCCGAAGCAGGCTCCAGGCTCTGAGCTGTCACCACAGAGCCTGACGCGGGGCTCGAACTCACAAACGGTGAGATCATTACCTGAGCTGAAGTTGGACGCTTAACCGACTGAGCCGCCCAGGCGCCCCTGAAATTATCTTTTTTACTTGTTTACTTATTCTCGTCACCCTCCCTCTACTGGAATGACGCTTCCTGAGGACGGAGACTTGGTTTTGTTTCTGTGGCGTCTTCGCTTTCTAGAGCAGAACCTGAGCTCTAGATGGAAAGTTCTCCATGTTTGTTTGTTCCCTGGTCGACAAAGTCCATTACGAACAGATACAATAGAATGGGGCCTCACTCTCTGAATAGACACTTCCATGTGAAGAATAAGAAGAGAAAACCTCTGCTTATACAGGGTTTTCCCTGGACCTTGACCTTCAGAAAGAAGTGTTTCCTCGGAGAGCCTCCAACACCAACAAGGTAAAATCTAGGACCTGCACGCAGTCAAGGGCATCACGGCCACGTCTGGCGGCCGGCTCCGCCCACAGCACGTCTAGCCCTTCCCTTGCCCACAGCATTAGGGATGGATGTAGACTCTCTCAGCAAAGTTAGTTCTCGCGCTGTGAACAGACCGTCCCTCCTGGGTCCCTACCTAGAACTTACAGGGTGCTTAATGTTTACGCAGTGTCTTGCTCTGTTTTACTGACGGTAGGGCAAACATACGTGTGGAGATACAAATATTGCATCAGGAAATCTTGGATTTATTCCCAGGTTTGCTCCTGGCTTATGTGGTTTTTATAAAGGTCGTCTGGTTTTTTCAACGCACGGGGAGTAAAACTCGCCCTTGCTCTACTACGCGGGCAGGCCGTAGAACCAAAGGAGTCTCTTTGTGGAATGTCTCGCATGCCTACAATCGTGGGACGTGCTCTTAGTTCCCAGCGTGGTGTCGCCAAGGATGTCAGCAGCACTAAAACCACCTTCTAGAAAACTACGGCAACCATAATTTGAGGTCAGCCTGGAGTGTCCACGGACACCTCACCTGGTAAGCGTGGGGACTTCCGAAGACTTGGGGGGGTGAATAGGGCTTCGAGAGCCCCTTACTCTGGCAAAGCCTGGTCAGCTGTCCACACTCAAGTACTGACGTACAGTCTTGATGCACCCCCTTTCCCAAACTAGCCCTGTCTGTCTTTCTGAACAAGTGTCCCTTTGTCCCTTCCTTTTCATTGCACACCACTATTCTTCCCTTTGCTGCTACCTGGGCCTCTGATGTCGTCTCTTAACAGGTCTCCTAAGTATGATCTCCTCCTTCTTCGTATTCTGGCTGTTACCAGGTTAAGAATCCCGAAACAGGGGCGCCTGCGTGGCTCAGTCAGTTAAGCGTCTGACTCAATCTCAGCTCAGGTCGTGATCTCAGGGTCATGAGTTCGAGGGAGTCCCGTGTTCGAGCCCTCCGCACCCAGCATGGAGCCTATTTTCAAAAAATCCCCAAACAGTGCTTGGCGTGCTCCTCCCTGCTCTAAAACTTTCTATGGCTCCCTATTGCTTAAAGAATAAAATCTGAACTCCTTAGGGAGGACCATAATTGGAGATAAACTTGCCTCCCAGATACATCATTTCCTGTTTCTTCCTCTTAGACACTGTTCTACCTTTCACACACCTGTGTTCCCCGTGTCACACTTCTCCTCTCCTCTCCATGGCCCTTCTCAGCTCCACCTGGATGATCTTGGTCCCACTACACCTGAAGGTCGAGCCAAAGTCTCAGCTCTGAAAACAGCTCCTTTCACACTCGGCCGGGCGCCGACTCAGTTGTGTGTGTGCACGTGCATATGTGTGCAGTGTGTTTTCTCTCCACCAAGATGATAACTTTTTATTCATTGTATTTATTTATTTTTTTTAACATTAATTTGTTTTTGAGAGAGAGAGAGTGAGTGTGTGAGTGGGGGAGGGGCAGAGAAAGAGGGAGACACAGAATCAGAAGCAGGCTCCAGGCCCTGAGCCGTCAGCACAGAGCCCGACGCGGGGCTGGAACTCATGAACTATGAGATCACGACCTGAGTGGAAGACGGACACTCAACCGACCGAGCCACCCAGGCACCCCCGAAGATTGTAACTTTTTACAAAGGAGACCTGGTGCCTTCATGCAGTATTTCATCAATTCTATGATAAGGCTCTTCTGACACTGCAACAACTCTGAAACTGGGATACACCCTAAAATTGATACATGTCATAGTTTAATTGTCAGGGTGTTTCTTTTTGAAAGAAAATAACCGTGTGCCATACAATCAACTACGTCTGAAGTTCAATGAAAAGAGATGCTTTTCCAGACTCCCTGCAGCTCCCAACACAGCTCTTGCACACGGAAGGCGGTTTTTAAAAGTCTTATGGATTGTTTCATGAGCGACGTGCCTCGGCTGGCCAGAACAGAAGCGGATTCAGGCTAGATGAGAACCTACGCCACAGACATAGCTCCTCCAATCCCTTCCCTTCCTCCAGGAGCCGAAAGCAAAATGACCACCTGCTCGAATGGGAGAAACGAAGTGGGAAGGAGAGGGTTATAGGTCGTTTCATGTCCCGCCCCCGGAAAAGATGCGTTGAAATCCTTACCCCTAGTACCTCCGATTGTGACGTTATTTGGAAATAGGGTCATTGTAGATGTGACTAGTTAAGACGAAGTTATCCTACAGCAGAGTGGGCCCCAGATCCCATATCGCGGGTGTCCTTACAGGAAGATGGCCTTGTGACGACACAGGCTCACAGGGAGAACACTGTGCGAGGACAGAGGACTGGGGTAATGCATCCGTGAGCCAGAGAATGCCAAAGATTGCTGGCCGAGCACCAGCTGCTGGGCAGAGGCGAGGAGGGGTTCTCCTATACGTTTGGAGAGAGCATAGCCCTGCTGACATGTTGATTTTGGACTTCTGGGCTTCACAACTATGAAACGAGGTATTTCTGTTATTCCCAGCCACCCAGTTCCTGCTGCTTTGTTCCAGGAGCCTAGGAAACTAATACAGAGTGTAGGTTAATGCCTTAAGATACCCTTTCCCACCAGTTATTAATTTAAAAAAAAGACTAGAGTTACTAGTAATTAGTAGTTGATTAGAGGGGGGCTTGACTTGGAGAGGTAAGAGATGAGTAAAAGAAGAGTAATGGATTAGGGAGGGAATGGAGACAGCTCTGGGGGGGGCAGAAGAGGAGGTGTGCTTTAGGGAGAGGGGGTGAGGCTGACAGGCAGGTGGGGCCTTGAATGCTGGAGGTCTTTAGACTGGTTGGTTTAGGTAATGCAAGACCAAGTTAAGTTTTTTTTAAAAGTTTATTTATTTATTTTGAAGGGGAGAGAGAGAGAAGGGGAGGGGCAGAGAGAGAGAGAGAGAGGAAGAGGGAGATGGAGGGAGAATCCCAAGCAGGCTCCGCACTGTCAGCATGGAGCCCGATGCGGTACTTGAACTCACAAACGGTGAGATCAGGACCTGAGCCGAAATCAAGAGACCGACGTTTAACCAACTGAGCCGCCCAGGTGCCCCCAACTAAGCCAAGTTGTAAAGCTGGGAATTATTACAGTAAAGAAGTTTTTGAATAAAACGTAGTGGCGGAAAAATAAGAGCTCTGAAATTAGGACCGGGTTCGAAGGCTAGCTTCCCCACTCACTAGTTGTGTGACTCAGAGCAAATTAGTTAACCTCCCTAGGAATTCGGCCTTCTCAGACCATAAAAAGGAGATAGCAGGAGAATTCCTGGGGGACGCACAGGAGGGGTCACAGCGTGGTCTTGGGATCGTCTCAATTCCCCCAAATAAAAAGAGAACGACTAGATAGGAAAACCAAAAACTCATGCACAACAGGTATGAGATAATGACTGTCAGGGTGTCTCCATTAACCCCAGGATAAAACCAGGCAGGGCAAACCACTACAGCCACGACACCTGCGTGGAATCGGCATCCGTGCAGGAGAACTCAGGGAGGCCACGGGGCAGCTGACAGAAGCAGCAGGTGGAAGCCGCAAGACCCCTGTTTGGACACTGTTTGCTCATCTCGATAGAAAGAGCGAATGGGCGGGTCCTGCAGTGGAACCTCCAAGGGCTGGGTCAGCCCAACTTTGTAAGCGCTTGACGCTGGCCCGCCCCGTTTCCCGTCCTGCACGGGGCCCCACGCTACGGAGAAATGACTTGGAGTAAAATCAAGATTGAAGAGAATAGGGATAACAGACGTGAAGGCAAGAGGACGTCCGGATAACTGAGAACCGAGCCAATAACTGTCATCGCGCAAGCTGCTACACGAAAACAACAGAAGGGACTTTGTGAAGCTCGGAGGGAAAAAAAAAGCTATTAGAACCAAGCCTTCTTATAAAATTTCAGGAAGACTAACTTCATGTAAAAATTAATAGCAGAACATCTCAAGGTCAAATCTCACACAGAGTTACTATTCAGAAAGAGACAAGAAAAATAGAATAGCATAGAGCCCACACGAACAGTGAAAGCAGGCTGGGAAGACGCCATCACTGAACAAGGCAAGACTACAATGTGCCATGGTCTTTTCTATCGTTGTATAATGAATTACAGACTTAGTAGCTTAAAACGTATTTATCATCTTGCAGTTTCCATGGGCCAGGAGTTCAAGCAGAGGTCAGTGGAGTCCTCTGTGTGGGGTCTCATGAAGCTGAAATCAAGGTGTTAGCTAGGGCTGTGATCATACCTGACGGGTGGGGTCCCTTCTCAAGCTCACTGGTGTTGTCTGGGTTCAATCCCTTGTGGTTGTAGAAGCAAGACCCTCAGCCGCTGTCCTGTGACATGGCCCTCTCCAGGACACGGCAGCTTGCTTTCCAAGGCAGACGGGAGAGTATCTCTGCTGCTTTGATTTTTCTGTCTCTGACCTTTAGACTCATTTAAATGAGTCTCCTGATTAGGTCCGGCTCCCATAGAACGCTCTCCATTTTGATTCACTTAAAGCCAGCTGATTAGAGATCTTAATTACAATTGAAAAACCCTCTCGTCTATGCCATATAATGGAACCCAATCATCCCAATGATAACCCTTATGCTCACGGGTCCTGCCCACAATCAAGGGAAGAGGATTATACATGGTGTGTGCACCGGGTGGCTGGAGTCTTGGAGGCTATCTTAGAAGATATTTCAGAAGAAACTAGGAGACATTAAGAAAATGACACAAGATGAAAAAGAGCAGCATAAGTCAAAATCAGAAAAATCTCAGAATCCAGTTGACAGAAATAGGAAAGAACTAGAAACAGAAGGAACAAATCTTAGAAGTGAAGACTGAACTAGAAACGCAAGAACAAACAAAAGCAACAGATGATGACAAGAAAACTAGGAGGGAAAAGAAGAGAAAATTTTCAAAACCCCCCCAAAAAATGAAAAAGGTAACAGTATTTGACAGTGTAAAAATATGGAAGGTAGACAAAGAAGATCCAACATATGAAGACAGGAGCCTCTGACGTAGAAAAACCAAAATGAAGGGATCAGAACAGGAACTACCAACGATAATTCAAGAACACATCTCTCAAATAACAAAGATTTAAAACTGCACATTGAAAGAGGGGCGCCTGGGTCGCTCAGTCGGTTAAGCATCCAACTTCAGCTCAGGTCATGATCTCACTGTTTCGTGAGTTCGAGCCCTGTGCCTGGCTCTGTACTGGCAGCTTGTAGCCTGTTTGGGATCCTCTCTCTCCCTCTCTCTCTCGGCCCCTCCCCTGCTCATGCTATCTCTGTCTCTCTCAAAATAAATAAATAACCATAAATTAAAGAAAAAAACAACCTTGTTGTTCTCAGCTTGAATTGAAAAATTCTCTATGAACTCAAGATAGATAAATGGTAGAGAGATAACTATTCCCTAAGTAGATACATGTTCATAAATATATGAAGTTTCATATAGAAATATATATGAACAAAAAATGTATCATTTTAGATGTACTATGTTTCATTTGGATGTACTATAGATAATAATTGAATTCTCGTTGGTCATTGTTTCCACATTTTTGTCTCTCTCTCTCTCTATATATATATATATACACACACACACACATATATATATATATACATATATATACATTTCTATTTTAGACATATCCACAACATTTAGATTATTCTCTTAAAATATCATTCTTCATTAAAAGAAACCAGAGATTCTAGGAGAAATGGCTGATTCTGGATTGGAGGTAGGAAATGTTCTAGAAGAGTCTGGAACATCTCAAGATACTAAATAGCAAAGAACCACCAAAGACTATTAAAGCCATGTCCAAACGGCTCAGGAGTTTCTGTTGGCCACAGGTGGGACACTTGGAGACTCAGTAAAGACAGGAATTGCGGTGAACTGAAACACTTTGCATACGCTTGTCTAAAAGTTTATGTTTAACAACTAACTGATCATCTTCTGAGAATGACAGGCAACCAGTCCGTCATCCTGAAAACTGAGTAAACAAAAGGAAAGCAAAGGCACTTAGCGTCTCTCCTATGTAAACAATACCACCAGATGACCAAATGGTAGATGAAGGGATACATCCTCTTGTAAATTATTACAGCTAATACTTTTTTTTGGAGAGAGAGACAGAGAAGAGCACGAGGGAGAGGAGGGGCAGAGGGAGAGAGAGAGAGAAAGAGGGAGACTCTTAAGCAGGCTCCACACTCAGTGCAGAGCCTGACGCAGGTCTCGAACCCATGAACCTGGGATCATAACCTGAGCCGAAGTCACGTGTCAGACACTCAATCAATTGAACCACCCAGGTGCCCCAGGTAATAAAAATTTTAAACCGTAGAATTTGAATCCCACCGGCTTGCAACTCCAAATGAATTGGTTCACGGAGCTCAGACATGAACGTCATTTGTCACTAAACTGAAATAGGACAAAAGCCAGGCACTCCCTGAAGAAAGGAAGTCACTCAGTGTTTGCCAAAGGACTGGAATCTGAGCCTGAAGAAGGCGTTGGATTCAGCTGCCGATTCACAGGACGTGCAGAGGATGGAGGGAAATGTTGAACCGTACCGTTAGTACACTGTTGGCAAAATCCAACCTTAGGAAACTTCTCGGGCCAAAAAGCCAAAGTTCAACAGATACATTGTAAGTAAAAGAAATGGATGGAGGGGCACCTGGGTGGCTCAGTCGGTTGAGCATCCAACTTCGGCTCAGGTCACGATCTCACAGTTTGTGGATTTGAGCCCCGGGTCGGGCTCTGTGCTGACAGCTCAGAGCCTGGAGCCTGCTTCGGATTCTGTGTCTCCCTCTCTCTCTGCCCCTCCCTCGATCATGCTCTGTTGTCTCTCTCTCAAAATAAATAAACATCAAAATAAATAAACATTAAAGAAAAAGAAATGGATGGGGAATGCGTTAGTTTCCAGTTGCTGCTGTAATACATTATGATAAACACAGTGGCTTACGACGACACACAGTTATCATCTAACCGTTCTGGATGTTAGAAGTCTATTCTAATGTCTGCCTATAATGAGTTCCGTGGGGGCTAAAGTCAAGATGTTGGCGAAGCTGCGTACCCTCTAGAAGCTCAAAGGGACACTCTATTTCCTTCTCGTCCCACCTTCCGGAGCCACCTGCAATCCCTGTCTCATGGTCCCTTGGGCTATAATGGAAGTGACTGGTGGGCTGGGGGCCCCTGGATGGCTTCAGGATGGGAATGGTCACCAGAAAGACCAAGGCATGATTAAAGGATTGGAACTCTCAGTCCCACTGCCCCCGTCCCCCACCTCCGGGGATCAGGGAGGGGCTGGAGGGTAAGTCAATCACCAACAGCCAATGACTTCCTCAATCGGGTCTCGGTAATGAAACTCCCGTAAGAATCTTTGAACAGGGAGGTCTGGGAAGCTTCTGAGCTGGACAGTACATTGGGAGCATGCCTGGAGACGGCACGCGGGCTCTGTGCACCTGCCCGCACCCGTATATCTTGCCCGACACACCTCTTTCCTTCACATTAGGCTGCTCCTAAGTGGGAGCCTCTATGATACACTGCTACGTGTCTATATAGCATTTTGCTGAGTTCTGTGACCCATTCTAGCAAATTATTAAACCCAAGGAGGGGGTTGTGGGAAATTTACAGCTGGTCGGTCAGAGGAACGGGGGCCACCTGGGGCCTGTGACTGGTGTCTGAGCTGGGGCAGTCTTGGGCTGAGCCCTCGACCCGTGGGGTCTGTGCTTACTCTGAGCAGTTAGTGCCAGAATCAAATGGAGTTTTAGGACACCCAGCTGGTGTCGGGGAATTGGGAGAATTGGTTGGTGTGGAAAGAACCCACCCACCTGGGGTCAGAAGTGCTCTGTGGGTAGAAATAGATCCCAGCATACACCGAGGCCTGGCTTTTGGCCCGAGGCCGAGCATTCGGTGCTAACATCAAGCCCCAGAATTAGGAAGAGGTGGCCATGCCCTCACAGCCGTGGTGGACATCCGGGGTCTCTCGCAGGGTGTCTGCCCACGAGGACTTCCGGCATGGAAGACCAGAGCAGGAAGAATGTTCCCTCTTGTCAGCTGGCTCCCCCAGGGGAGGGGAGGTCGAAGGAGCTGGGCTCACCAGTCAGGTAACCTCCTTCCTTTGTCGGGAGGAGGAGGGATAAAGCCAGAGGCCCCTGTGCTTGAGGACAGTCCCTCCTCGCAAAACCCAGGGGACTGGCGAAGAAGTGAGCCTCGCTACCAAGCAACACCTGCATCCCAGAGCTGACGCGGTGATCAAATAAAATAAGGCATTGAAAGTGCTTCCGACCACCTAAAACAAGGCCACTGTCAATACACCTTATAAAATGTTATCTACGAAAATCCGTCCGGTGGCTCTATGTGGAATGGGTTTCTCTCTGCCCTCCCTCCAAGGCTCTGGCTCACGAGTGTGGGAGGCAAGGTCGACAGAGGGCCAGGTCTAGCCCAGACACCCGCCCTTGATTTCCTAGCACACGGCGGCACCCGTGGGCTGCCCGTCCTTCCATCGAGAGCGGCGTACACGTTACACATTGTAATTATGCTGAGAACAAATCTTACCCTCCCTGGCGTGGTTTAAACTCCCCGGGACATCCCAAAATAAGCGCGTTCCCCGCTCCCTGGGGTGGGCGCCCAGGCAGGAGATGATTCTCAGATTTTCTCCCATCCACCACCCTGCTCTTTCCGAAGGGGTGAGGTAACAATCCGATTTTTCAAAATGTGGACGCTAACCGCTCTTGGTGGTGGGTGGTGTTGCTAGGCAGCAGAAGCGATGCCTGGTAGAGCCTCGTCTGCCCGTCTTCCTCCTCCCCTCCTCCCCTTCCCTTCCACCCTCTCTCTTCCTTTCCTCCCGCTGCAGGGGTGTACTAATGATCATAACTAACAGTTTGGGTGTTTTCTATGCACCCGACACTGTTGTGGAGTTGTGTTTTTTTAATGTTTATTTCTTTATTTTGAGAGAGAGAGAGAGGGTGCACATGCCTGCTCAGGTGAGGGGCAGAGAGAGAGAGGAGAGAGCGAGAGAATCCCATGCAGGCTCCCTGCTGTCAGTGATTCCACGAACCGTGAGATCATGACCCGAGCTGAAATCCGGAGCCGCCCACACGCCCCTTGTGTTCTTTCATCTGCCACTGTTCTTTGCGTGTGAATATTTTGGGGGAACCTCCCGGAGAGCGGCTGACCAAGCTCGGGTGCAGAATCTGTGGCCCTGCTCCCCACCGTTGTGTCTCACGCAGACTGCCCTGTGGTGGGTGAGGCCATTTGTCACACACGCACTAAGTGCCTTCTCCTCCAGGCTAAGCAGCTTCTGGTTCGAGCACGTCTCCGTGGGGCAGCAGGGCAATGCCCCGGCACCTCGCAGCCCGCTCGCCCAGCCCGGAGCTCCTCTCGAACTCAGAAAAGCTCCCCCTAGCCCTGCTCCTTGCTGGGCACAGGGCTTCCGGTCCCGGCCTGCCTGTTTTCTGTCCCCGGGGCCTCGTGAACACAGGCTCGGCTCACAGGTGCCCGGAGCGGCCCTCAACCTGCAGTGACCACGGTGGACGGACACGTGCCCCAGCCTCCCCTCCTTCGGGCGAATGGTTCTGGGAGGTTCTCTTTGCTTCCCAGAGGTTTTAGCAGAACTCGGTGTCGTCGGCAGTGACTTGGACACCGTGCCCTCAAGTTGGCTTTTCTTCTTTTTCTGGGACTCCTTCCTGTTTTCTCAGTCCTGCTTCTAAAGATCAGCTCTCAAATGAATTACTTGGATGCAAGTTCCTTGTTCTCAAGCTCCGCTTTTGAAGGAAGCCACAGTGAGACCACTAGTGTCCAGACAGCGCCCCCTCCCTTACGCTGCCTCTCAGAAAGCTCCCTGCGAAATGTGCTAGGGAGAATTGGGGAAGGGGGCAGAGCTGCTCTGGTCTATCTAGGGGTGAAGGGAGCAGCGGCGTGGCCAGTTAGAGGTCCCGGGAGCCTCTCCTGCGGCCAGAATGTGGGGCCCAGAGCAAATGCCAGGAACGCACTGAGGGGGCGTGCCCGGGGGGAGGGGCGGGCCTTCGGATTGTGCCCGCGACGGCTGACGACCTTACAGGCCCTGCACACGTACTGCGGTGGCTGGGTCCACAAGTGGGGGGGCGCCAACTTCTGTCTGAGGTCCTACCTGTCAGCCGGCCCGGATTTCAGAATTGCCAGCCTCTCACGCCATATGAACCGATTCCTTAAGATATCTATCTATCTTCTATCTCTCTCTCTCTCTCTCTCTATCCACCCATCATATCTATCTATCTCTCTCTCTGTATCTCTATATCTGTCTCTATCTTTATCTACTATATCTTTATCTATACCTATAGCTATATTTTTATCTATATCTATACCTATATCTATATAAGTCTATCTCTATCTCTATCTCTATCTCTATCTCTATCTCTATCTCTGTCTGTCAGTCTGGGGAACCCTGGCCCGTACAGGTGTGTTGATTTTTATTAACCTGCTTTCACCTTGTATTAATTCGGAGGAGTGGGTGTGTGGGATCAGTCCTGGGCCTCGCCTTGTGTTGGACGACTTCCTAAATATTACAGAGAATCAGCTGGCCAGTTCGGACAGCTTGAATTTTTCAGCAGGTCAGGCTCTGACATAGGTCTCCTGATGTCAGGCCTCATGACCTGTGGCTCTTACTGGCTGAATGTGAGACGGAAGCTCAGGCAGTGGGGGTTTCCAGGAGCCCAATCCGCGCACGGTCTCGGGGTTGGGGAGCGGGGCCGTAACCACTGCATGATGAACTTGCAGGGGGCCGGGTGAAGGCTCTGCTTTAAAAAACAGGAATACGGCCTTCCCACCTACCCACACGGCGAGCGCCAAACTGCAGTGTTGGAACTCTTTAAAGCTTTGATTCTTGTTTCCATTGTCACTCATCGTTTTAATGAAACGTGGTAGCCTCATGGGACCCATCAGCTGAACGGGGACCAGCCAGCAGCCAGGCTTCCGTCCGAGGCCAAGCACTTCCCGTGACGCTGTGGCCAGCGGGAAAGTCAGACGGCAGCGGGAAGAGCCAGGGACTGAGGACTGTTGGTGACAGAGGTAACTGAACACTGGGAGGAGGCGGCTGGAGGGGAAAGATGAGGCACCTGGGGGGGGTTTATTTAGTTTTTATGTTTACCCTAACTATACATAAATACTGCTTCAAGAGTCAAGTCAATTAAAGAAGTCAGATAGTTTAAAGACTCAAAAATTGGACAAAGATTTATTTAAAAAAAAAAGCTGTCTACCCCGAACCTTCTCTAGAGAGCAACTACTGAAAATTATTTTAATTTTTTTAATGTGCATTTATTTTTGAGACACAGAGAGAGACACACAGAGTGTGAGCAGGGGAGGGGCAGAGAGAGGGGGAGACACAGAATCCGAAGCAGGCTCCAGGCTCCAAGCTGTCAGCACAGATCCCGCCGTGGGGCTTGAACTCGAGAACCTCAAGATGATGACCTGAGCCAGAGTCAGATGCTTAACTGACCGAGCCGCCTGGGCAGCCCCTGAAAGTTGTTTTAAAATGGATTCTTTAGGAGGCATCCAGGTGGCTAGGTCGGTTGATTACCCGACTCTTGATTTCAGCTCAGGTCATGATCCCAGGGTTGTGGGATCGAGCCCTGTGTCAGGCTCCACACCGGGTGGGGGAGCCTGCTTGAGAGTCTTTCTCTCCCTCAGCCCTCCCCCCGCTCTCCTGTGCTCTCTCTCTGGAAAAACCAAACCAAACCCGATTGTCTGTATTTGGCTCCACGTCACCTATCTCTGCGGGCCCTTCAAGGTTAAGAGCCCCTACGTTTTAGAACCGATTCAATCCAAAAGGTCGAACGCTCAGTAACTGTTGAAAGGCAATGATCGAAACGGGGCAGTTCGATCCTTAAAGCGTCTCTAGCAGTTTTCCCTGAAGCAGATTTGAAACGTTCGAGGCAATTTGCAGGAAACGTATTTTTTTAAGTTCTGCCTGAAATGGTTGCCTTTTTGCAGGTACTACTGCTCCCTGCTGTGGAATCTGTCCTGAGAAGCCACCTGCGAGACGGTCCCTACATCCACAGCGGCGCGAAGAAGGTGGCAGGGCGCGTGGGGGCGAAGCCCCTCCCCCCAAGGGTTCCGCGTCCTTGAACGTGGATTCTTCACACGGCAGGTTCAGGCGTCCTGAAACGCAAACCCTTTGAGGAGGCTGCTCTGTTCAGGAAGAGCCAATAACGACTTCCCAGCGGCCTTTTTTTTTTTTTTTTTTTTTTTACTTTTTTTCATTTAAGACAGGGAAGACTTTATTCAAACCCATCAGAGAAACAGATGGCTTGGGTCATTTTTTAAAGTTTATTTGTTTATTTTGGGGGAGAGAGAGAGAGAGAGAGAAAGAGTGGGGGAGGGGCGGAGAGAGAGAGACAGAGAGAGAATCCCAAGCAGGTTCAGCACCGTCAGCACAGAGCCCAATGCAGGACTCAAACCGTGAGATCATGACCTGAGCTGAAATCAAGAATCGGACACTCAAATGACTGAGCCCCCCTGGCGCCCCAAAATATTGTGTTTTTAAAAATAGATCAGTAATTGTGTGTGAGAGTAGGCACTGCTACATGCAAGTCAACGGATGCGAGCACAACTTTTCAATATTTAAATCAGAATGAGCTTCCCTGTAAAAGCGGCAACTTTGTGACATTTTCAACTCTAGGATTCCTCTCCTTCTTCTTCCCCCTCTCCTTCGACGGAATCCACACCGACCTCCTCAGAATCCTTCTCAAGGGCAGCCACGTTCTCAAGGGCTCTTCCTCCACGCCCCTACCCACGTACCAGTGGACAAAGGCATGTTTGGCAGACGTCGGGTCAACCTGGTGGTCTAGGTGGGCCCGGGTCTTGGGGGATGGCCGTGGTGTTGCTCAGCATACACCCGACTCGCTGTGCTTGGCCGGGTCTCCGCCAGGCAGCACAGTGGGAGGCAGGCTATGAATGCCAACTTTGAAGCCAGTTGGGCACCGGCGTACAAACTGGATGGTTCTCCTGGTCTTGATGGTAGCAATGGCTGCATTGATGTCTTTTCGGGAACCGTGTCGCCGCCGGACAACAGGCAGCAAGCCACTATTTGCCATAGTGAGTGTCTCATTTCACCGTCTGGTTGGCTGACTGAAAGCATGCACCGGTGATCTCTGCTACAGAACGCCATTCATGGTAGGCTTTCTCCACAGAGACGACAGGAGCGTATGCGGCCAGGGGGGAGCGGAGGCGGGGAGAGGGCACTGGGTTGGTCTGGAATTCTCTGGGATCCACAGTCAGGGCTCCCTTGAATCTGAGGGAGGCGGTGATGGAGAACCCAGGTTAGTACAGGTTGGGTGTTCGATACTGAGGTTTCAACGACAGATGTCACAGATGGCCTCGATGTCGACCGCGAAGGCACAATCAGGGTGCTCCAGGGTGGGATGGCCAGTGAGCGTGGGGTTGGAGGGCTCAACTACTGCTGCAGAAGCTTGGGGGCTGGGTAAGCGGAGGACGCCAGCTTGGACTTCTTGCCATGCTTGACAGAGGGACGACGCACCAGCCAGGAGGTGAACCTGGAGACAGGTCCTCCCGCAAGGGTCTCGGCATCTGACCGGAGGGCTGGATGCTACGTCCCAGGCCGCAGAGCTCCCAGCAGCCTTTGCGGATCTGGACACCAGCCTGGCCAATGTGGATGGCGACGCACTCACGCGTGGTTGCCGCTTCGTGGCTGCCCAGCAGATGGCGGAGAGCAAGAGGAGAGGCCGGTCCTTCCTACAGCGAGACTCTTAGTCGGATGGTTGTAAGAGGACCTCTCTGGAGATTACTTTTAATGGAAGAGACGAGTGTGAGTTCCAGCCAGGATGTCTATTTCATCTTGCTGGGATCCGGAGGTTTTGTATTCTCTCCTTCCTCCCCCACCCCAGAAGCTGCTCTGGAAGGATCTGGAGAAACAGTGCCGGCCTGCGGAAACGGTGTACTGAGAGCAGCCCGTACAACGGTGACCGCATTATTATATAAAATATATCCATAACCATCCGCGGTTCAAAGTGTCGCAATCGTGGTGTATGACGTGATCACTAGGGGTCCCGCCCATCTGCATGCTTCCTGTTGTCCCGCTGCTACGTCTTTTTTTGTTTTTATGATCACGCTATGTAATATGTGCCATCAGCTAAAGAAATTCTCTCCTCGTTACCGCCCCCACCTCAAACCACGAATAGCTTTTCTCTTATATTTAGTCTTCTGGAGGAGTTTTAAATGGACACGCCCCAAATTTTATTTTATTTTTTATTAATTTTTAATTTTTTATATTTTTTAATCAATTTCTTGTCAAATTGATTTCCATACAACGCCCAGAGCTCATCCCAACAAGTGCCCTCCTCAGTGCCCGTCACCCCCTCTCCCCACTCCCGCACCGCCCTCAACCCTCAGTTTATTCTTAATGTTTAAGAGTATCTTATGTTTTGTCTCCCTCCTTCTCTGTGGCTTTTTCCCCCACTCTTCCCCTCCCCCATGATTTTCTGCTAAGTCTCTTGAAGTCCACCTATGCGTGGGAACATATGGTATCTGTCTTTCTCTGACTGACTTATTTCACTCAGCATAATACCCTCCAGTTCCATCCATGTTGCCACACATGGCCAGATTTCATTCTTTCTCATTGCCGCGTAGTATTCCATTGTATGTATGTACCACATCTTCTTTATCCATTCATCGGTTGATGGGCACTTGGTCTCTTTCCATGATTTGGCTATTGTCGAAAGTGCTGCTATGAACATTGGGGTACACGTGCCCCTATGCATCAGCATTCCTGTGTCTCTTGGGTAGATTCCTAGCAGGGCTATTGCTGGGTCATAGGGTAGCTCTATTTTCATTTTTTTGAGGAAACTCCACACCGTTTTCCAGAGTGGCTGCACCAGTTTGCTTTCCCACCAACAGTGTAGGAGGGTGCCTACTTCTCCACATCCTCGCCAGCATCTATAGTTTCCTGATTTGTTCATTTTAGCCACTCTGACCGGGACACACCCCAAATTTTAAAATCATGTGTGTGCGACAGGGGACGGGGGTGATAGGATTGGATTCTGTTCACTTAACACGGTAGTTTGGGACCTAGTGCTGGTTTCAGTACCCCCGGTCTCCCTTTCCGGAAACGTGACAGCCTCTCTCTTCACGTGGGTTTCCTTCCAGTATCCCGCAGCAGTCTATCATGTCCTCGGGAAAGAAGGCACCCATTGAGGGGCGCCTGGGTGGCTCAGTTGGTTAAGCGGCCGACTTCGGCTCAGGTCATGATCTCACGGTCTGTGAGTTCGAGCCCCGTGTTGGGCTCTGTGCTGACAGCTCAGAGCCTGGAGCCTGCTTCGGATTCTGTGTCTCCCTCTCTCTCTGCCCTTCCTCTGCTCATGCTCTGTCTCTATGTCTCTCAAAAATAAATAAACGTTAAAAAATTAAAAAAAAAAAGAAGGCGCCCATTGATTTTTATGAGCCGCGTCTTTCTTCCCTTTAATTTTCCAGCTGGATTTTGTTATTTTATCAGAAAAGCATTAAGCTCTGAGTATTTACTTTCCAGCCGGCCACTTTATGGAATTACCGTCCTCTTTCTAAGTGTTTTTCAGGCGATTCTAGTGTGTTCTCTAGGTAGGCGATCATATCACCAGACACATGCTCGTCTCCTTTTCAGTGTTTATAATTCTGGGTCCATTCGGAAGTTAATGAGAATACCTCTCTTGTTCCCATGATTTCGTGAGGTATTTTTTATGATGTTAAGGAAATAGCATTTGACTACAGTTTTAGTATGGATTTTTTTTAATTTTTTGATTCTGGGAAGGATGTTGGATTTTGTTCAGATGAAGACTCTGTAGCCAGACTCGGGGGTCAGGTCCGCCGAGCGAGTGGAACGTGTAATGCATGTGGCAGGAAGACAAATCTGATATCAGTGCATATCCTGTTTAAACATCCAGAAAACTTCAATAGTTTACGGGGACAACAGGACAGTGTATTTGATGTTAGATTATTCCAGACCCTTCCAGGTGGAACAGTCAACCACCTTTTGCTTTCCCGCCTATCTGCCCTCCCTGCCTGCCCTCACTGTGGGGATGCCATGGCCCAGACCCCCGAGAACCCCCACCCCGCCTGCACCCCGCTAATGGAGACACTGGAAGAAAAGAAGGGAGGGGGAGGAAGTGGGTGTTTCCCTGCCTTCTGGGGTGTTCCCGGAAGAAGGGATACCCACTCACACTGCATAGCCCTCCTTTGGTGGCCAAATGACAGTCAGATGACCCTGGTCAGGGGGCTTTTGCTAAAACTGTCTTAAACCACCTCTCTGACCATGGGAGCCCCACGTCTAAGGGCCGTGGCTGCAGGGCCGGCTTCGTGGGTTTCCAGCCTGTGGCCACGTGGCGGAAATCGTGCAGCGGACCCTGACCAAGACGGGACCACCGCGGTCATGTGTGGCTGCGGGGACACGCTCGCCTTCCAGCCCGAGCCCCGGTGTGGGCGTCCGGCTTTCCCGGGCACGCGTCTCCGCTGCATGTGTGCGAGCGAGGGGTCTTGAGTCGCAGCGCGGGGACCTCTCCTTCCCAGATCGGCCCGGAGGGTTGGAAACGGCCGCCGAGCACCCGCGCATGTCCTCTCGTAGGCTCCCCGAGCCCAGATGAACGGTCGGCCCAGCGCACGAGGGCTTCAGACAACCAAGGGCTCGGCCCAGGGGCTGGCTCTGTGGGCTCCGCAGAGGGCTGGTGGTCCACACCGGTTAAAGACGACGTGGTGACGGACACGCCGGTTGCTTCGATTCTTCCTTTCTCGGCAGCTTGGTCACCACACTGGGAGCCAAGCCAAGTCCAGCTTTTCTCCGGGTCTCGGTCAGTTCCTCCACGGCCCCTCACATGGCCTTAGTCGCCAAGGCCTTTCTCCTTCCTGTCTGTTGAGCCAGAGGAAGAATAGTGGTTAAGAGCTTTGGTTTGAATCCAGCTCTCCTGCCTACTGTGTGGCCTTGAGCAAATTATGTAACCTCTCTGTGTCTGAGTTTTGCCGTCTGTAAAATGGGATTAATGTTCATCCCCAGTTTTTTGAAAATTTTTTAAATGTTTATTTACTTTTTGAGAGAGAGATAGAGTGCATGTGGGGGAGGGGCAGAGAGAGAGGGAGACACAGACTCCGAAGAAGGCTCCAGGCTCTGAGCTGTCAGCACAGAGCCCAACATGAGGCTCGAACTCACAAGCCATGAGATCATGACCTGAGCTGAAGTCGGAAGCTCCACCAACTGAGCCCCCCAGGCGCCCCTCCTCCCCAGTTTTAAATCTTTCCCTGACTACCCCCCATCGGCCAAACTCCAAGTCTTCAATGTGCAGCATAAGGACCCCCTCCAACACCCCCCTCCTCCCCCCCCCCACATCGGCCCACCTCTGCTGTGTTTGGAGCTGTCTGCTAGTCACGTTCAAACACCCAGGCTCACTTTACTCTCAGCACCGATTTGCAAGGCAGTCCTACTGAGGTGAGGAGAGCTCGGTTAGACGGCGAGGGAACGCGCCCCTCACCGGTGAGCGGCAGAGCCAGGGGCAGCTCAGGGCCCGCAGGACGCCAAAGTCCTTCCTCCTCAACCCGCCCCTCACATCCAGAACATGGGTTTCCAGAACATTCCATGCTGTTTCATCCCTCTGTCTCCTTGCCTATACACCGTCCTCCTCCCCGGTGCATCTAGAGAGCCATGAATAAGTGAGTTCGGCCACAACAAGTTGGTGCAGACGTGAGGGGGCGGAGCCGGTAGAGGGGAGGCGTGGGGGCCATGGAGGGGTGTGGTCAAAGCCGTATTTCAGAGATTTGTGAGCAGGGGTGCGAGTCGGCCCCGGTGCCCTCCCCTTCCTGAAGGAGGATCCGTGGTGTTCGTCCTGGGATCCCCGCACCGAAACCCCCGGCTGCCGCGGTTCAGGTGCAGGTGGAAAAGTGCACACGGCGCGTCTGCCTCTGATCCGCGGAGACTCCGCGCGGGCTGTGCGGTTGTCATGGCGACGCGCGACTGCGGCGTGACTGGCGGCAGGAGCAAGGGCCCGATCGCTGCCCACGGACCCGCACGGCTTTTGTTTCTTCCTCCACGAAGCATTTCCTCCAAGGCAAGGCACCTGCGGCCTTCGGTGAGAACCCCTGCGTCTTCCTGCCCGCGGCCCTGGGAAGGGTGTGGGGATCTGCCTCAGCGAGGGCCCAGGACAGGGGCCTGGGACGGTCCGGAGCCTCCCGGTTCTCTGTGGCGCCAGGCGGTCCGGGAGCCTGGGCCCCTGCCCCCGCGGCTCCATTTCGCCTCCCTCCTTCTCGCCCTGCCCCTGGCTCGGCTGCTGCGGGGCTGGCCCTCGCTCGGCCCGCAGAGCTCTGAGGCAATGGTTCCTAGGGTTTCGTGAGTCCTGTTGCTTCTCCTATTATTACCATTATTAAAGACTATCCTTCCTTCGAGGCTCAGCGCCGGTCTTCCTCAAGAATCGCTCCCAGCACCAAATATTCGTGACACTTCTGGTGGAACCGATGGAAGCCTTTTCCCTTCGCCGCCCCCTACGGCTCCTGGCCTGCATCACATTTATCATGTATTCATTCAACAAACACTATCGACTGTGCACTGAGCACCAGGCACCGTACTAGGTTCTAGAACACTGAACAAACCGGACAAACAACTCTGCCCTTACCGGGCTTAAAACCTCACGTGGGAGCAAACAATAAACACGACATATAAGTAAATTATGCATCAGGAGGTATTAGGAGGTGACAGGTGCCAAAGAGATAAACGGGCAAAGAAGGGAGATGCCAGGAAAGGGGGTTTCACTTTTTATTTTTACTTTTTTAAATTTTTTAACGTTTATTTATTTTTCAGAGAGAGAGAGAGAGAGCACGCACAAGCAGGGGAGGGGCAGAGAGAGACACACACACACAGAATCCAGGGCAGGCTCTAGGCTCCGAGCCATCAGCACAGAGCCTGATGCGGAGTTCGAACTCACAAACCATGAGACCGTGACCTGGCCGGAAGTCAGACGCGTCACCGACTGAACCACCCAGGCGCCCCAGGGGATTTCAGTCTTTCAAAGCGTGGTCTGTGAAGGACTCACTGAGAAGTAGTATTTGAGTGGGGTGCTGAAGGAAAGGAGAACGCAGTTCATCCAGATACCTAGGAAAAGAACGTTCTAGGCTGAGGGAGTAGCCCATGCAAAGGCCCTGAGGTAGGAGGGAGTGTTAGAGCAACGGCCAGGAACACAGCTGGCTGGAGTGGGGACCAGGAGGGGACTCATGGAGAGCCCAGGAGAAACGGAGACCTCGTAGGTCATTGTGGGGACGTGGGCTTTCACGAGAGCGAAAGATGGAGTCTTTGGAGGGATTTTGGAAGAGTATCACCCTCACTGTTGTTTTGAGAATAGACCACAGGGGCAGAGTGGAAGTGGAAACCAGTTACCAGGTGACAGATGAACCAGCTTGGGCCAGCCCGGCATGGAGCAGGGGTGAGGGGCAAAGGCTCCAGATGCGCCTAGACGCAGGCGCACGTGGGTTTGCCGGTGGGACCGGAAGGAGCCCGCTGGAGGCAAGCAATCAAGACAACCCCGCTCTCGGCTTGAGTAACGGGAGGGCGGGCAAGGCCGCGGTGGGGTTCGGGGTGGGAGGGCAGGATCCCTGTTTGGGCCGTGTTCAGTCCGAGATGTCAAAGAGATACCTGCGTGGAGGTGTCGGATGGGCGTCTGGAGACCCCGGGGTTGGCCGTTCTAGAAAGAGGCCCAGCCCAGAGATCCAAGCTCCGTGAAGAGGCGACTTAGAAGGCCTGAGGGCTGAGTGAGCATGGCCAGGGGGCGAGTGCCCCTGGCGAGGAGGATGGGTCCCAGCACGGAGCCCGGGGCCGCCAACAAGAGGAGGCGGGGAGGAACCAGCCGCAGCCGGGCGGGCGAGGAGGGCCGCAGGGAGCCAGGGAAGGAAGTGCTTCGAGAAAGAGGGAGACGGGCTGGTCGGAGCTGCTGGAAGGCCAGGGAGACGAGGCCTGAGGACTGTCCAGCAGGGTCAGCGGTGAGGCGGCCCCAGCCCTTCTGTGGTCTGGAGAGAAAGGGCTCGGATGGCTTTTATAAGGATCGGCTGTAGGCGGGGGCAGAGCAGGGGGCGGCAGCTGCAGGGGTGCGGGTGGGAAGAGCAGAGCTGCTGGTTCGTGGGCGTTGCGGGAAGGTTCGCTCTTGGCTGCGGGGCTTCTTGGCGGAGTCAGCTTCACATCTCCGGATGCTTGGTGAGAACTGAGGGTGACTTGAGTCAGTCTCTGGGGGACACTCCCCCCCCCATTTCTTTTTGTTCTAAGTCTCACCAGGCAATTCCAACGCGGATCCGAGGGGGAGAACCCCACGCTGAGAAGCAGGGCGCCACCGGGCATGGCTGCTCCGGGCCAGCAGAGCGGCCGTTTCCAGGGCCAAGCGGGGTCGTCTGTGGGAGTCCCGGCCGGAAGGGGCCCGTGGGGGAGGGGGCCTGGCGGAAGTTCCCCTTTGTCAGAGGAATGGGAGGAAAGGTAACCAGCCCGAGTGAGGGGAGAGTCTGAAATGGTCATGGAGGCCAGCAGGAAGAGGAAGCAGCCTCGGGGAGTCTCCTGTGGTCCCAGGCAGTACAGTGTCCCCCCCCCCAACCAGGCTTGAGGCCAGCAGCTCAGAGTGAGACCAGGAGGCCTGGCCACCTCCTCCCCGCCACCCCGTGGCTCTGGGCCTCCACCTCGGGGCCCGCAGACCTGCTGAGGTCCGGGCTGTTCCGTCCTGGTTGGGCTCCGTCCCTCACTGCTGCGTGATCTTGACCGAGCCCTTCGGTGCCCCGGCATCTTCGTCTGTGACACAGTGACACGGTGCCTTCCACCAAACATCAGCTCCTGTTACAATTCCCGATTAGTCAGGGACTGGCCGCGTCCCACCGAAAGAGCCCCTCTCGCCCTCTCTGCACGACGGGGCCCCCACCTGCTCCCTTACGTCCTCCGGGGAACATGGCACGTACCGGCCACATGGCAATTACGTGGTCCAGAAACGCCCTTGGCCGAACAGTCGGAGCATCAGTCCGGCATAAGCTACAAGATCACGGAAACTAAGAAGGAGGCAAAACCGAGACGCCAACGCCGGCCTGTTTCACTAGCATCTGTTCCTCCCGGGTCCTCCCCAGCCGACACACCCCGATTCCGAGCTTCGCCGCAGAGTTATAAATCAGATGGGTGATTCGTGCTTCTCCGACTGAGAAGAAAGCCATCTGAGATCACGTATAGTAAGAGGCGCGGTGTTAACAGAGTCACTGAAATAATAAGAAGAAACGTGACCGGACGACCGAGCCGGGGGGCTGAACCAGGGACCCCCATGCCGGAGGGGCTGAACCAGGGACCCCTGTGCCGCGGAGAGCCGAGCACTCCCGAGGCTGGCTGAGTGTACCTGCCCTCCTGCTGATTTTGCAGGTGTTTATTCGTCTGGATGAACTGTGGGTTTTTTGTTCTTTTTTTTTTTCTACGTGTTTTTGGAAAATGGCACGTTCATTTGTTCTTTAAGACCCAACTTCCTCGGGGCTGGGGGGGAAGCGGTCACTGGTAAGAGCTGGGAGCCTGGGTGGTTTCACTCCCTCGGCCCCCGGAAGGCCCAGGAGTGGTGAAAAGGGGGGGCTCCCTGCCCCTGGGCTCGTTAGCAGTGGCCTCACGGGAAAGGGGCATCCGGCCACCCACTCCCGAAAAGGCAGGAAGGCTGGGTTTCAGGGCCCTGGATTGAAGTGGAGGGCTGTCCTTCGTGAGGAGCTCCAGAGACCCCTTTCCTGGGTGCTGAGACAACAGAACGGCCCGGCACCATTCAATCGGGGTTGTGACATCACTGCGGATTCTGTAAGCAGAAGGGTTGCGGCGGGGGAGGCGGGGGGACCCAGACGCCCGGGGGCCCAGCGCCCCGTCCTGGTCCCACGCTGCCAGCTCCCTCTGTTCCAGCTGGACTTCGCTCCTGCCCATGGGTCTCTGAGACGCCCATCCCAGCGGGTGCGGCAAAGGATGACGTCCTCGTGAAGAAACTCGGGTCCTTCATTTGCACACATTTCTGTGACACACGGGACACACGGTGGTGATGGGCATACTCGTGTGTAGAGAGGGCGTCACGGGTTACAAACTACTGTTACAGATACCTCCTCCTTCAAGCCTCAGGGTGAAGGGCCAGGTGAGACGGGTGCCTGTTGTCTGGATGGGGACGTTGAGGCAGGCACAGCCAAGGGCACTGGGGTGGGAGGGGCTGACAAATCCGAACCCCAATCACTGCGAGGATGCCTGTTAGCTTCAAGGGGCTGTGGTGGCTGGGGGTCTTTCTCCCGGAAAGGGGAGACAGACCGGGGGCCTCGGAGGGTCCCCCAGTTCTGAGGCCGCAGGGCCCCGTGACGAGGTCATTGCTACCTCCTCGCTCACGCAGGTCAGAACGAGTCTTCCAGGAGGCAGCGCGCAGCCACCAGGCGCCACCGAGAACACAGCTGGGCTCACGCCCGAAGCCACTCTGCCAGATGACCCGACACGTCTTGAGACAGAGCTAATTCTCGGGCCTTGATTGCTGATGAACCCCTTTCCGCCTTAATTAAAATGTATGCTACATGCGGCCGCTGCTGACGGCCGACTCCGAGATGCGAGGTCAGACACGACTTGGTTCTAAAAGCCAAGGGGTCGGTCTTAAAAAATACAGCAGAAATAGCCTTTGAGCAAACAACAGGAAGCCTGAAATCCTTTTAGGGAGCAAGGCGACAAATAACAATAGATCGAGCAGGGCAGTTTATAATTAAGCGCCCAGGGGGACGGCGCCGCCCACAGAGTGGCAGGAGGGTGGCGTGACCCAGAGCCTGGGCGCTCCCGAGGGAAGATTTGGGTGCCCCGAGGGGACAAAGGGAGCCGTGGGGGGAGTGGAGGAGAGGGGGAGGGCGCTCCAGGCCGGAGAGAAGCCAGCCCAAAAGGACGGAGGGGCAGCAGAGAAAGGAGTGTGTGTGTGTGTGTGTGTGTGTGTGAGTGTCCACCGCTGCTGTAACAAAGAGTCCCAGACCGGGCGGCTCGTAACAGAAACTTACTCTCTCGCGGTTCTGGATGTGACACGTCTGAAGTCGGGGCGTCACCAGGGCCACCGGCAGAGTGAGCGAGGCTCGGGGGAGGGTGCGCCCTGCGCCTACCTCTCCGATTCTGGGGCTGCTCGATATCTTTCCAGTGGGCAGGGCTGTGGGCCGAACGGCTGCTCTTCCACGCGTGTGGCAGGAGAGAGAGACCACGGTGAGGACACGCACAGGTGCCTGGGCAGTGGCCAAGGGTCCGGCCGGCCGGTCAGGGGCCTGCAGTGTCCAGGGCAGAAAGGTCTGGCTAGGGGCACGTGGCTGGACACACGGGAACGGCGGACGCAAGGTGTAAAGATGTGTGAGTCACATGTCACGGTGCCCACCAGGACCACCCGCCACGCAAAAGGCGCTCAACGGCCAAGTGTGTGAAATGACCCCCTGGTCGGTGGCAGCTAGCCTTTGCCACCAGGCACCTCGGGATCGGCCAGATGGGTACGTGGGTGGCAGAGAAGGAGGCTGTGCGGGGGCCTGACGGCACGGACTCCCGTTTGTCCAGGACGATCTAGTAACCGCCAGCTCCGGATTTCCAGCCAGTCAGCAGCTGAAACCAGAGCTGACCCCAGTACGGTGCTATTTCTTGAGGAGGCCACCAGCCTGGGGCAGGGCAGCCATATTAAGCCCCTTGCGTCTCGAAAGGGCCAGCGGTTCATTCTCATAAGACAGCTACCTGTTCTAGGTGTGGATTTGTCTTTCCTGCCCACAGAACCTCAGCTCTCAGCACTGTCTGGGGGCTTTTGGGACACCTGGCCAGGCGCGGATTCCACGTGACACGGCATCCCCCGCAGGGCTCACTTTACAGCTAAGAAGGTGCAGGGGCGGGGCCGTGACTGTGGGACGCGCTACTGCATCCAGAAGCAGCCAGCCTCACAGAGACCCGGGGTAGCAGGCTGACGGTGTCCCCGGAGCTCGGAGGTGACGGCGTGCAGGGCTGGGAAGGAGCACCCCACACGTGCAGCGTGTGTGTTATTCAGAGGCCTCTCGGTGGCGCTGTGTCACCCAGAGTTAGAACACGTGGGCACACGGGCCACGGAGTGGAAGCCCAAGTGGCCTCCTTATCATCGCTCCAGTGACCTGTTGGGAGACCCTGCACTTCCTGTCCCTGCAACTCTGGACTCCGTAGAGCTAAAAGTCTGGGTCCCCAAAGGGGACGCACTCTTGCCAGCGACATGCACAGTTTCAACTACAAGCTACGGCTGTCACCGGGACACTTTCGGCTCCTCGTGTCCAGGGCCCAAGGGGTGAGGAAGGAAGTCACCCTGTTGGTGGGCAAGTTGACCCTGGTCGACAGGAGGAGGTAAGGTGCTTTCACACAATGGGGTGGAGGAGAAAGACACGTGGAAGGCGGGGACCCTCGTGGCTCCTTCCTCAAGCTGGCCCAGCGTGACTGTGGGCCCTGCGACCCTGCCTAAGCAGGGCGGGATTCTAAAGGACTCAGAGCCCTCAGGACAAGGTCGGGGTCACTTTACCAGGTAGGCCGTTGAGACTGGACCTCGTGGGCGGAATGGGCACCCACATGGCTCCAACACCAGCTGCGGCAGCGGCGGCTCACGGTTAATCCCCTCCTTCTTCTCCCAAGCCTCCCCAAAGGCGAGAGGAGAGACCCTGGAAACTACAGGGCAGCTGCTCCCTACACGTGTGCAGAAGTGCACATCTGTGTGTCCCGAGGGGCCATGTGGTGGCCAAGGAGGTGACGGCTGGCTGTCCTTCCCAAGGACCTGCCACGGAGGCTGCATGACTGACAGTCCCAGAGCCTCCTACGTGGCCTCTCCAGTGCACCTGCACAGAGGCCACCCCCCTCGGGCCGTTCCCAGGCAACAACAGAGCATGTGGGGTCCTCTAGCGGGCTGTCCCTGCCTTTCCTCTGACGGACGACCTGCGTGTGGTGACGCTGTGTTGGTCTGGGTGTGAACTGTGCTGGTCCAAGGCTCTCCCCGCCCACTCCTGCTCGCTCCCCCCTTATCCTGCACGGACATTGCCCCCATGCGATCCCTTACGTGTCTCGTCCTGTCCTGGCATCCACCTCCCCAAGGATCCCAACCGACACAGATATGGTAGCAAACGGGAGCTTCTGAAGTTGCCGTTCCTTTGTTTAACAAGGGAGAGAGAGAGAGACGAACGGAGCCATCCCTGGGATGCTGGCAATTCGGCCTGAAACTGACCAAATTTTTCACTAATAAGGGCCCATCAGAGCAAAACCGACCGAGAGGTGAGATGTGGACAGAGACCGATGCGGGCATTTCACTCTGCCGTCAGCAACGTGCCTCTTCTCTGTGGACGGTTTCGCTCGGGACTTGCACGATTATTCCGCGGGAAGTTTACTGACCTTGGTAGTTCTGCTCGTTACAGCTCACGAGTAGCCCTAAATTTTCAAAAAAGGTTTAAAAGGCGTTCCAAAGGACTTTGAGCAGTAGGAAAGGCGTTAGAACAGACCTAGATCTTCCCAGTGGACCGTTCCAACGCTGTCATTTGTGTGCTGGCTCTCGGCGAACGCAGAACAGTGGAAGAATACGAGGCAGGGCGTTTTGCGATCTCATGTCGCCCGATTAGCCACTTTGTGGATCCGAATTTAAAAACACAAAGAGATGCTAAGATTAAAAATGACAATGAGGATGCGGGAAGAATAACCCAGAAGGAAAGTGGCCTCTTTTGCATCAGCTCTGGGTTAATTCTCTGAATCAGCCATCTGGCCGTTTCTATCAAGCCAACAACCTTTCCTGCACCGAGCAGTCCACCTTCCTCGCCCTGGGGAGTCTGGCTGCAGCGCCCCAGGGGTTTCGCCAGGAATCAAAAGGACCGAATTACGCCTGTCAGAGTAAATGAGCCACGTGTGCTTGACGAAGCTGGGCCTCGGCTTCCGTAATCACTGTGTTTTTCTCGCTCAGGTAGCTTGAAAAATTGCCAACGGACCTCGATAATCCCGGTCATTAGTAAGCTCAGGCAGGCTTGCTTCAATTACAAAGGGCAAAGTGCTTTTCCTAGGGGAGGGGATTTATGCCCTCCAACCCCATCAGAGAGACTCGCCGAATCCCCAGAGTGGCAAGAACAGCCAGCCTCTGCTGGAGTCGAGGCTCCGAAAACGGCCCTCGCGTCCGGCAACACCGCGTGGAGTCAGGAAGCTGCCCCCCCGCCCCCCACCCCCCGGCACGGAGGGCGGGTCTTACCTCCCTGGGACCTTCCATTCCCACGGATGTTCAGAATGGGCTGGGGACTAAACACCGTGGTCCTGCAGGTCCTTTGGGAGGCCGCCGGTCATGGTCATGAGGGCCCGGGCGACCTGACCACAGCAGAGAACGCACCCAAGGGGCAGAGGGTTCAGGCTGTGATCACAGCCCCTTATCAGCTAGATAACAGACACTCTTGTCAGCTACGGACTCTGCTTACACAGTCTTTCCTTCCTTCTTTGCTTCTCTCTCCCTTTCCTGCCTCTGTCTTTTCCTCCCCACCCTGTTCTAGGAAGAATATCAAGATTAAGTTAATTAAAAGTGAGAAGTTCATTAGTTGACCCTCTTGTCTTACCAGAGACAGAAGTCCAACTCTGTCTTATGCACAGCCAGGAATGTCGTCGGCTCAGTGGGAGAGGGAGAGGAAGAAATGGTCTTGGGGTGATGGGAACAAGGGTTCCATGTCCCCCCTTCCCCAATTCTCCTTGAGAGCTGTTCTCAGTGCCTCAGGCTGCTGTCCCTTGAGTGGGGGCAGCTCTGGGTGGAAGGCTTTCAGCCTCGGCGTGGGGAGGGAGAGGGCTTGGCCAGCTTCAGTTAGAATCCCAGGGAAGGGCTCTGATTGGCTCCCCAGGACCAATGCCCCAAGTGAGGCTGGTTGTGATTGGCTGAGCTGGTGGGCAGGGACCAGAATACTGACTCGGGGGGGCAGCCCCTGACCACGGGGGAGCCAAGTTCCCCCAAAGAGGAAGATAGAGCAAAGAATGGACACCGCGCCTGTGGGTGGGTTACAGCTGGGATGCTCTGTGCTCTGGTCAGCTCCGGAGGGTCAGCTCCGGTACCCACAAGGAGCAGACAAACCGAGAGAGCTCAGGAGAAAGACCCCCGTTCTTGGTTTTAAGACCAGACAGGAATTTCTCAATGGGGATCTTACCACACGTCTTTTTTATGTTTCGAACGATCAGATCCCCATGTCGGCTAGCCGCACTCAGCCCTGGCCCCAATGGAACAGAAGCCTCCCTGAGAGGGATTCAGACACCACTCTAGCTGGAAGAGTTCTAGACAGAAGCAGCTTTCTCTACGGGGTCTCGTGCCCTCCGTCTGGAACACTACTCGGCAGATAACTCTATGGCCCCGTCTCCCTCTGGGGCCCCGGTCCAAAGCCCACCATGCTTTCTAAAATCCTACACTCTCCATCTTCTGCCTGAATAAAAATTTCTCTTTCCACTTGAGCCTTCGTGGTTTCCCATTTCCAGGCCCCTGACTCCTTCCTCTGTCGTTCAAGAAGTAGAGGTCGCTCTAGAAGGACTTAGAAAGTCAGAAACCCTGAACTCACATTTGCATCCCATATGGCATGCTCGGTGCGGATGCCACGTACGTCAAATGGAAAGGGGACGCGTGGTGACATCCCCGCCCCCACGTCCCCCGCCGCTGGGACTCAGACAGGCTTTCAGCCCACGCAGCGGGGAGGTGGCCTCAGCGGCCGGATCCGTGGGAAGCAGCCAGGCTCTCCTGCCCGGTGATCGTGGGGGACGGGCTGTTCCCCGAGGCCATCCTCCACGGCCACACACACGTTCTGCTGCGTGACAGGCGGGCCGGTGCCTGCATCTCTCTGGGCCGGAAAGACAGAGCCAAGCGTACAGCTGTTGCGTCTCTGGTTCCCGAAACGCTTTCCAGAAGAACGATCAGAGGGAGGGCCAGAGCAGCGGGTCCCCAGCTTCATGGGTGCACACGGCATACCCCGAACTGCCCAAGCGGAGCCTGGGGAAGAAGCCCGGGGCCTGAGGGCCACAGACAGGTGCTTACACGCCCCCCGGCATCCTCGCCCCGCGGTTACCGAGTGGTTACGCAACATGCCTGCGGCTACACCGCACACCAGTGGCAACGGCAGGTCCGAGGCCAGAGCCCGTGCCCTGCCCACCGCCCTTGTCCGAATGTGACAGAATACCTCGGCAGCCATAAAAATAAATCAATAAAACAAACCACAGGAAAAGGGGAAAATCCTGCATGGAAAAAAAAAAAAGGCCAGATAAACGAAGGCAAGAGACAAACCGACTGGGAAGAGGTATTTGCAACCCACGGCCCCGACGAGGGGCTGATTTCGTCACTATACAAAGAGCCCCTATCCGCAGATGAGACGCAGGCCTACCGCCAACAGGGGAAAGGGCCGAGGGACAGAGAGGTGATTCACGGGAAGGTGACCGACAGGAAATGCGAAGGCACGAAAGGTGTTCTTCATACGAGACACTAAATGGTGAAAGTACGAGGCATTGTTTTCATCTGACAGATTAGCAAACACCAAGAAGCTGGAAGAGCTACTCTGTTGGTGACCCTAATGGGACAGGCCCGCGAGGGCCTGGGTGGCGGGAGTGCCCGCCGTCCATCTAGGGACAGACTGCCCGCCTCTCTCGTGGACGGTGCGCACGGGCGTGGCTCCAGCCATCATGTGTCTGCGCGTGTGCCCCTCATGACACCGCAGTGTGGGAGAGGACCTGTGCCCGGGCATTCCTGCCCCGGAGGCAGCCTGAATTTTCATCGGTAACCGGGTGTCCCCTGCGGCCCCTCCCGCTCTGTCCTCAACTCCCACCCCCACCTCCTCCTCCATCTGGGGTGCCACTGCTTCCTGCTCCTGGGGAAACCAGACCACCCCCACCCCCAGCTCCCTGCCCCGGTCTCCATGCACCTCGCCCCCCGGTCCCACAAGGGACGGTCCCCCAGCCCATCTACGGCTGAGCGCTCAGCTGGCACACCTCCGCCCTCTTCCCGGCGGCTGTGGTCCGCTCCCACCGTCTCCCTTCTCTCTTCTGCACCAGGGATTAAGCACTCGATCTTGCTGGAACATTCTGCTCCTTAAAAACCAGCCTCTTGGGGTGCCTGGGGGGCTCAGTCGGTTAAGCATCCAACTTCAGCTCAGGTCCTGATCTCTCAGTCTGTGAGTTCGAGCCCCACATTGGGCTCTGTGCTGATAGCTCAGAGCCTGGAGCCTGCTTCGGATTCTGTGTCTCCCTGTTCTCTCTGCCCCTCCCCTGCTCGTGCTCTGTCTCTCTCTCTCTCTCTCATAAATAAACATTAAAAAAAACCAACAGCCTCTCCTTCTGCGCTGCCAGCATGGAGCCTGCTTGGGATCCTCTCTCCCCCTCTCTCTGCCCCTCTCCCTTCTCAATAAATAAATAAACAAACATTAAAAACAAATCCAGCCTGTCCTGACCCACCGCCTGTCTCTGCTCCCTGCTCAGCGAAGCTCCTGGAGCTGGCGTCCAGCATCTGCCACGGCCACGGCCCTGTCTCCCGTGAGCCCTCCCCATGAGGCTGCTGCTCCCGCCAGTCCTGGGCCCGTCAAGGCGGCCATGGCCGAACCCCACTGTCACCTCCCAGTCCCGTCACTCCCAGTGCACCTTCCTTGACGCCGGTCTCCTGGCCGCCAGGTCCACTTACTCTTGGTTCTTTTCATCATTCAGGGCAGCTCATCTCCCCAACTTCTAACTGGCAGAGGGTTTTGGGGGGGTAACCCTGACCCCGTTATTGTCTACACTCACGCCTGAGTCTCCTCCCACTTCCAGCCTGAAATGCCCGGTGGGCTCGTGTCTCCAGCCGGACGTTTCCCTGTTGCTCTGGTATTTTCGCTTAGGTGTCCCACAGGCACCTCAGACTTCCTGCAGCCCCACGCGGACTCGCCATCCCCCCAGCCTCTCCCCTGCTAGGAAACAGGATCATTCTACGCGCCTGAGCCCAAACCGTCAGAGCCATATGTCACCCATTTCTTTCTCTCCCGCTCTACGTCCAATCTCTCAGCAAATTCTGGGGATTCTGTCTTCAAAATGCATTCGGAAGCAGCAACTTCTCACCACCCCGCCTCCCCCGTCGTGGCCTCTTGCTTGGATGACAGCGACTGCTGGTTCCTTCACTTCACCCTTTACAGCGCTTCACAGAGCCGCCAGGCCAGGCCTTCAAAATGGAGGCCAGACCACGCCGTTCTGGCTGACCTTCTCCAACAGCGTCCCACGTCACTCAGGGGAAGCCCCCCGTCCCCCCACCACCCCCAGCCACCCTGCCCTCCCGACCTGTCCTAGGATCCTCCTCCACAGCTGCCGGCCTGGTTCCCTCACTCGTGTCCCTCAGATTGTCACTCAAATGTCCACTGGGCCCTGGGGCCACGGTCAGGGCGGCCTGGCAGAAGCCGGGCCCCTGAGGGAGGGTCTGGCTGGTGGCGCTGGAGCCACAGAGGAAAGAAAAGCTCCCTGAAGCAAAACAGAGCCCTGGCCTCCTCGTGCTCCCGCAGTCCAGTCTCCCCCACTGCCTCCCAGGGGCCAGACCTGGCCAGACGGGGTGGGATCAGTCGGCGAAGGATCTGAGGACTATGGTTCCGGGCAACACAGAGCCGGGCGGGACAGGGAACGGATCCCAGGGCAGAGGCAAATGATGACACAAAGGCACACCCCCTGCAAGAGAACGCATCTCCAGACAGGCTGAAAAACCAGTCTCTTCGGAGGGCGTGGTCAGAATGGCAGAATTCTCTAGCTGTCTCCCTTCTCGGTGAACATGTTACATCAGTTTCTTAACGGCTGCGAAGATACAGAAAAGACCTGGAAGCAACGATCTGACCAAGACTCTTGTTGAGGCTCCAGCCATCCTTGCATTGCAGCCGGAAGACCGTGGATGGCGTGCTGGCCTTGGTGCTGACCCGTGTGAGCTCGGAGTCTCGGCGAGTGCTCTGTAGCAGCGCTGAGCCCCCCACGCAGCCCTGCACTTCATGTTATCCGAGAAACCCTGCATCGACATCCCCGAGGTTCTGGGAACCCCTCGTGTCATGCGCGAGTTAGCTGTAATGACGGGAAAATGTCCTCCCAGGCTGCCCGAAGAGCAATGCACTTTGTGATTATGCTTACCTTTTTTCACTAGAGGGTAAAACGTTATAATGAGTAGGGACAGAAAACAAAACACAACACAACGAGGTAAAGCCTTTTGCGCAACGGTGCCTTGGGAGTGTGTGTTGCAAGGATTTAAACTTTTTTTTTTAATGTTCACTATTATTTTTGAGAGAGAGAGAGACAGAGACCAAGTGGAGGAGGGGCACAGAGAGAGGCAGACACAGAATCTGAAGCAGGCTCCAGGCTCTGAGCTGTCCGCACAGAGCCCGATGTGGGCCTCGAACTCACAGACTGTGAGATCATGACCTGAGCCGAAGTCGGTTGTTTAACCGATTGAGCCACTCAGGCGCCCCCGTGTTGCAATGATTTAAAGTGACCTTTCACAGGCCCGTGGCCTGGAGGTTTACCTGGAAAGTTTCTCTCTCTTCCCGTTCTCTCCCAAGACCTCATGCAGCTCTTCAGAGTTATAATAAGGAACATTTTATAAAATACCTTTTTGGCCCCCAGGGCACAGGAGGGTTGTCAAAGACCGCTATGTTCTTGACAACCTGGCTGCGTATCCAGGGCCCTTGAACCGAGCATCGAGGTGGGCTCCATCCGTGTCCCAGACGGGCATTTATTGATTGTGACATAAAGTGAGGACGGGGACTGGCCCTGGAAAGTGTGTGCACTTTAATTCCAGGTGTGCTTGGGCCGTCTGGGAGGAACCTAGCTTTCTCCAAGAGTCAGGATGGAAATTATACACCTGCATCAAGGGCTGGCTGTCAGGAGGCGTAAGTCTGCACACACCCGAAAATCTGGGACGCGAACCGAAACCCTACTCTCTGAGCACTCGCAATCCCAAGGGACCGTCAGTATATTTTCTTTCCAGAGTCTTGTGAACAAGCCATAACGGACATCCTAGCGGCCAGGTCTGGATCTCGGCGGCAAGCCCCATGAGCCGGTGGTCCCCAAGGGTCTTGGTAATCACCCTCTCGTGCCAGTTAAAGTTCATGTTTGCACTACAATGTATCAACTTCGGGGCCGGTGTAATGACCAAAGTCATCTTGTTTGCTCGGGAAGTCCCTATAATTAATTCGCATTGTTTAATCACACCCCAGATAGGTGAGTGCGAGGTGGGAAATCGGTCGTGAGCCGTATTCCGAGAAGAGTGGTATTCTGCATTTCCCTGGGTTCGCCTGTATGCCCACAGCGTGTTCAAAGCTCAGAACTAAGTGGAGAATCAACACAGGCAGACTTTTAGTTACATTCCGAAGCCCAGGGAGCCCAAACCCATTCCCCGGATGGGAAGAAGGGCTGAATCGCCAGGACCAAAGTCACGTGGCTATGCCGTAAGGCAGCAATGAAAGCAGCCATTGGCAGAACCCAAGACTTGATTCCCAACTAATGCTGTTGACGTGACTACTACCCTTCGTCAAGGAAGGGAGCGTAATTGCTGAGATTACCTATTCTTTTATTTAACCAGCAGATGCCTCTCCACGGCACAGTGCTGTGGGCCACACGCACCCAGCTTGCTGAATCTGTCATTCTTTAGAACTGCTGAGTGTGCGTTTGGGCACCGAGCCGGTCAAGACACCGAGCCATCCTCTAGAGAGAAAAAAAGCGCACAGCACGTCTGTTCTTTGGGAGAATATTGCCACAGAGTTTACCTTTATCTGACTCCAAAGTACTTCTTAGATTGCATGAGCAAGGATGACCGCTGGTTCAGCGGCATTATGGGTGGAGAGAAATCCGAAACGAAGAGAGAGGAGGTGGCTTGTGTGGGAAAAATGAAAAGGGACCCAGGATGGGGTTGTCAAGAAATATGCCGCCCCGAAGCAGCACCCCGCCCCCCCCCCACGGGTCCCGGGTGACTCTCCACCTCCACCGTTGGGTGGGTATCAGTGGTCTCATTTGCCCCAGGGAGCAAACGTTTTCAGAAGGAAAAGAAAAATGCTTCAAGGAAAAGGAAAATCCGACTGTGACTCCCAGCCCTGGTTTTCATAACGAGATAGGAACGGCCCCTTCTCTTGGCAGCCAACGAGTTATCGAAGCATTTACAGAGAGTCCTCGGTCCAGACCCTCTTTCGTTTTTCCAAGAGGTGCTTCCTGCCCAGAATCGAGCGACTGGTTTCCTAAACATACAGACCTACGCGGCTAAGATGTTGAAGTCCGTCCAAGGTCATCCTGAAGGCGTTTCCTGAATAGCACTGCTAGCCTCGTAGGGAGCTTTTAAAAGCAGACGGGGCCATGCTCTTTCGTTTCTTTCCAGAGGGCGCTGAAGATTAAAATCAATGGGCAGAAGTTAAGTGGATATCAAAGCAAGCTCTGACAGCTGGTCTGTTTCCCTCCCCTGTGAAACGTCTCTGAGGGTTCTCCTCGGGGATTTTAATAGAAAAAATTGTGGTGCAACGATTATACAAACACACATGTGGCGGGAAATGGGGTTAAGGACGTCTCCTCCCATAGAGGTACTAAAACCTACAAAAGGCCGCAGCCCAGGCACAGAGCAGGTACTGTACGTCGGTACCTCTCGTTGTTATCAGCCCGTACAGATGATACCCCCAAAAAACATCTCCAATAAGCCCCTGTTGTCTGAGAAGCACTGTCCTAAACCGTCCGCGGGGAAGGACCGGAGGTCTTTTCGTTGACTTGTTTGCTTTTAATTTTTTTTTAAATGTTTATTATTTTTGAGACAGAGAGAGACAGAGCATGAGTCAGGGAGAGGCAGAGAGAGAGGGAGACACAGAATGTGAAGCAGGCTCCAGGCTCCGAGCTGTCAGCACAGAGCCCGACGCGGGGCTCGAACTCATAGACCGCGAGATCATGACCTGAGCCGAAGTTGGACGCTCAACCCACTGAGCCACCCAGGTGCCCCGTGCTTTTAATTTTTAAAAATTATGTTGCTAAGTCTATTTATTTAAGAGAGAGAAAGTGCAAGCGACGGAGGGATAGAGAGAGAGAGAGAGAGAGAGAGAGAGAGAGAGAGAGAGAGAGAGAATCCCAAGCAGGCTCCACGCTGTCAGCCTGGAGCCCAGCTCGGAGCTCTAACTCTCTAACCACGAGATCATGACCGGAGCTGAAGTCAGATGCTCAACTGACTGAGCCTCCCAGGCACCCCCGTCTTTAATTTTCAATTCATCAGGCCAGGATACTTCCGAAAAGTTAAATAAAAAAGGGATGACTGGGGCAAGGCAATCAACAAAGATGTACAAAATACAAAATCAAGACAAAATACCAGAGTCCCCCAAGAAAGAGGCCTTTAGAAACCTTCGGAAGATGTTCTCGCAGAGGGGGAAGGGAAGTGACTTGCTCTCGGTGGCAGAGTAGATGGGTGATAGTGCTGGGACAGGACTCAAGTCACCCTGGAGCCTGTGGGTGGTGCCCCCCGCATCCCTCAGTCCTGGCCAGCCTCCGCTTCTCACCCTTCCATCCGCTGGAAGGACAGAGCCGCACCTGGGGGAGGCGAACACAGCCTCTGCCCCGGGTTAAATTTCAAGAGGGTGCGAAAAAATTCAGTCATCACGATAAGTAATATTCCAATGCAATTATTTTTTATAGGCGAGGCTATGCTGTGGTCACAAATAATTATCAAAATCTCAGTGGCTTAACCCACACCAATTGAGTCTGTTGCAAGCTTTTTTTACGGTGCCCCATCTGGAACACACGGTCTCTACGATCAGAGAGGCGGAGGAAAGAAAGGGGAGAGGGAATACCAACGCCTCACTGCTTGACCCGGAAATAATACCTGCTAAATCTACTCCCGTTTCATTGGCCAGAACTAACGGCTGCCTATCCTAACTGGAAGATGTCGAGATCACACGGATCTTTGGTAACCCAACAGCCTCTGCTTCACCCTTGGTGTAAGGAAATATATGTGTATGTATATTACATATGATATATGCAGTATATTATACATTTCCTATGTACGGACTTAAGTATATAAACTTTATATTTTATATACAAACTTTATATAGATTATATATAAGCCTTATATGTAAGATGATTATGCACAGACTTTTATATAGAACATATGTAAACTTATATGGAGATAAACTTTACCTTATATCCGAAAAAAGCCAGAATTTTTCATAAAGAGGGGAACAGCAAAAATGCTAGCCTGAGCAATGCTAGGGCCAGGCAGCTTGTCTTCATTTACAATTTTGATCTTTGGGGGCACCTGGTGGCTCAGCCGGTTAAGCGTCCGACTTCAGCTCAGGTCATGATCTCGGGGTTCGTGGGTTCAAGTCCTCGGTAGGGCTCTGCACTGACAGTGTGGAGCCTGCTTGGGATTCTCTCTCCCTCTCTGTCCCTCCCCGACTTGTGCCGTCTCTCTCTCTCTCTCTCTCTCTAAAGAAATAAACTTAAAAAAAGGTTTAAAGTTTTTCGATATTTTGTTCAGCATCGATGTTACTGCATTATTTCTGAGAAGGAAGTCAGGTCAGCACCTTCGGAAACATTCGGTGGTGAGGCGTGTTTCATGGACACTGTGGCTCGGCAAGCCATACTTAGCTACTGGCTAAAATAACTGTGTGCCCCGAGGTGGGAGTGAAGATGGGGTTTCAGAAGGCACCTCGAAGCAAAACGATCAGAAAAAAATCAATTTTTTTGAGGCTGATTCATTTATTTTTGAGAGAGCGGAGAGAGAATGAGCAGGGGAGGGGCAGTGCGAAAGGGGGAGAGTGGACCTAGAGCCGGCTCTGCGCTCACAGCACAGAGCCCGACGCGGGGCTCGAACTCACAAACCGTGAGATCGTGACCTGAGCCGAAGCCAGACGCTTAACTGGCTGAGCCACCCAGGCGCCCCCTCAGAAAAATTCAATTTTAAGACTGCGCTGATTGGAAGACATATGATCAATTGATGACTATCTTATCAGAAGGAAAAAAACCCGTCTGGTAAGCTTCTTCTGCCCCTATCCACAAGAAACACCCGGATTTCAGAAATATTAACCACCACGAAAGGCTCTTAAAATGCAGGCAACATGGTCAAACATTTTAATTGAGGAATTCCAGGCACTAAAGTCTGCACTCCAACAAAACAAACTCAGAGAACAAATCAATTTTATTAATGAATGACTGGGCATATTTACACGAATCAACTGACCCAAGTCCGTATTATAACAACTGCTAACCACTTCCCGTCAACCGGGACAGGGCCCCTTTTGGTGTGAGCAGTAACACAGTGGCTTCCTGGTTCTGAATCTCTTCCTAGCGGCTCGACCTGACTTCTCTTTCCCGTCAACTCGCTCCTTCCCACCTGTCCATCTTCCAAAATCCGTTCTCATCAAATGGTGTGATTTGCACGGCCTGCCAAATTATTACTGGGACAGGGATTAAAGCTTTAAGCAAAAGAGATGACGTTTAAGCGACAGTCGGGGAGTAATTTTGAGTGGGTAAGGTGGGCTCCCTTGGCCCCCGAGGTAAAGCCCCCTCTTCCTTTTTAACTAGTAACAAGTGTTTCTAGCAATTTCAGGGGAGTCTCGCAGCCTCAGGTCTCCCCCCTCCCCCAACCAGTCAGAGAAAGGTCAAAGACTGAAATTCCACACCTGGGGGGGCCAGGATGGCCCCTGGGTTTTTGAACCCAGACGAGTCCACTGCATAAGGCTCAACCTTCTGTCAAGCCAGGAGTGCCCCCTTATATTTCCAGTCTGGCTTCATTCCGGACCGGACAGCAGGGGAGAAAGAGAAGGAAGCTAAAAACCCCTATGAACCAAGGAAACACCCAGACTGCAGGGGATTTCACACCAGATGATGGAACGTGGGTTGGAAGGAAAACAGGAAAGATGGCTGAAACGCCTGGCCTCTGGCTGGGCGGGAGGCGCCCCCTAAGGGGGTCCCTGAAGCAGGGATTCTTCCTCCTCTAAAGGGGGGACTCTGCGAATCTCCCGCATCTGGACAGGAGTTGAGGCTGTGTCCTCCTATTCTTCCTCTGGGTAGCGTCCCTGATTTTCCGATTACGGGGAGAGGTGGAGCTGACGTCAGCATTCAGGGCGCTCGAGTGACTTTTGGGGTCACTACGTCCTCAGAACCTAGAGCCAGAAAGGAGGCGCCTCCCTACTAAGCATTCACCCCTCTTCCAGTCGCGGGGGGGGGCAAGGTCGCGCCATCCTGGGGTGCTCGAAAGAGGACCGCCACCACGGAAGCCCGCAGCCCTCCGCTACCGGCGGTGCAGCGGCGGCGACGCAGTGGCACGTGGAAGCCTGGCCCGGGGGTTCCGCACCCATTTCTTTCCGCAGCGCTAGCAACTCCGCGTTTTCCGCGGCGCGGGGCTGCGGCGGCTCCCGCGCCCGCACTTACCGCCGCGCCACTGCGCAACTCTCGGCGCGCCCGAGAAAAGCCGGGTGTAAGGGCTGGGGAGTCGGGTGGGGTGCGAACTCCACGCCCCGGTAACACCGACCCCTCTCCGGGCGCATGCGGGTCCGCACGCCGCGTGGGGAGGGACCCGGGGCCGCGGCTTTCCCGGAAGCAAGTGCGGGTCGGCGCGCATCCCACCGCAACCCCCGGGCTTCCGCCGCTGCGGCGTGGCTGGGCCGGGCGCGGGGGCGTCTCAGGGGGGGAGGGGGTCGGGCCGGGAGCGAGACCCCGGGGGACGAGATGCATCCGAAATCAGCTCCCTGCGGGCCCCGCGCCGCCGTGGCCGCCCGGGAGGGGAGACCCCGCCCGCCGGGCAGGCGACAACGTGCGGCGACCCGGGGGCGGCACGGGGCGGCGGCGGGGAGCGGGCGAGCGGCGTGCGCCGTGCACTTCCTGTTCAGTGCACGCGGCCTTCCACCGCCCCGCGCTCGCCGAGCCTGCGTCCGGGCCGCGCCGCCCCTCGCCGCCGGCTCCCCGTCCCCGGGACGCGGCGCAGCCGTGGGACGCAGCGGGCGCGCCCTCCGACCGGCAGGGCCGCGCGAGCCCAGCCGCCGCCAGAACTTCAGCGCGCAGCCCAGCGGGGAGCCCAGTTGCCGGGGCGTTCGCGTCTGCGCCTCCTCCTCCCGCCCCTCCGCCCCATCTGGCCCAGAAGGGGGACGGGCCGAGTTCCAGGCTCGGGGCTGGTTCATTCTGCGGCCCAGGATTATATTTACATGCAGACTGTCTCCCTCTCGCCAGACTGTCCACTTCGGCGCAGGCACGGGAGGGCTGTTTTCCAAATTACCGTCTTTCCTTGCACCTGGCTTTCAGATTACCTCTGGGAATCGGTGGGAGGAGCTGACAGGGAGGACAATGTTGCTTCTCTTTGCAAAAGGAAGAAAACTTTGTCACCCAGAGGGAAACCTCTGCCACGCGTAACCCGGAGAGAGACCAGAACCAGGACAGCCTTTGGCTTTGATTTTGCATCGATGAGCCCGTGAGGAGGAAGAGGACGCGTGGACTCGGCGCACACGCCGACCGCCATCCTCCCCGGCGGCGGCGGCGGCGGCGGCCCGAGGTACCTGCGCCACCTTCCCTCCCCGCGGAAGTCCCCACGCGGTGTCTCCGGGGTGGAAGGGTAATCATCAAGAACGCGCGGCTCGAGGCCGACGGCAGGGGCCGGGCTAAGACGGAGAGGACCGAACTGCAGGAACGAGTTACCCGGAATTAACTTCTGGTTAAAGTTATGGGAAGCGCGGCCATGGACACCAAGAAGAAGAAAGAGGTTTCCAGCCCCGGCGGGAGCAGCGGCAAAAAAAATGCCAGCCAGAAGAGGCGTTCGCTGCGAGTGCACATCCCGGTGAGTGCCAGCCGCGCGGTCCCACCCTCGCCCGGTCGTCCACCCCGGCGCCGAAGCGGTTAACGCGGGACGCCCCGCGCGCGCCGTGCGTGCCCCTCCTGTCACTTTGGGTCGCTCGGGAATGGGTGGCGGCGCAGGGTCGAGCTGGGCCGCCGATCCCCAGGCTCCATCTCTCTCCCCAGCTGCGAGCAGCCGGGGCTCGGGGACCGTCAGCGGGGGCGCGGGAGGGGGCGCGCGGGGCGGCTGGTGGCGGGCTGGGCGTAGCCCAGGATCCCGCCCGGTGCGGGTGCTGGGGGCGGTGCGTAGTGTTGTTTTGTTGAAAAAGGACGGTGTGGACTGCGCTCCGGGGAGGTGGAGCCGCGCGGGGCTGCCGGGGCCGGAGGGGCGGGGCGGGGCGGGGCGGGGCGGGGCGGTGGGCGGGGACAGCGGGCGGGGGGTGTGTGGCGGCGGAGCTGCGCCCCCAAATGGACCTTCCTCCTCCCCAGATCCCCGAGGGGCGTGCCTGGGCCGGGGGCGGGGAGATGGGCCGGGGGTCCTCTGCAGCCGTTCCTTTTGCCTGCCCCCGGGAGCACGTTTCGGGCATTCGGAGGTTTGAGACTCCCTAACGCGTGCGGAGCTGCCGCGAACTTCAGCCCCGGCCACGCGGGCAGCCCCGCCCGGACTTTGGCGACTTCGATCGGTCTGCGGCTCGACTCCGTCCAACCGGAGGGAGCGCCGGGCGGGGTCGTGCGCCCACCCTGGGTTTCGCCTACCCAGGTAACCCGTGGCCTTCCCCAGCTTCCCCATCGGGAAGCCAGGGGGTGGGGCGCGCGGCGCAGCCCTTGCTTGCACTCGAAAGAAACCCCCAGCTCGGTCACGCCCCTGACCTCCATCAACCAAGTTATTGTCCAGATACACGTACATACAGACACACGCACACAGACGCACAGAGTGGTGGGCTCCATGAAGAATGTGGTTTGGTTCTCTCTCTGGGGATGACTGGTCTTTCTGGGGGCAGGGTGGGCGTGCGCGGTGAGTCCCACCCTCCGAGGGCCGCCTCCGACAGGGCAGGACTGGGGAGGGGCTGCTGGCCTCTCACTTCCCCCTGCTAACCCAGTTAGGTACTTTCCTCCGGTGTTTGTTGACCAACTCCCCCCCCCCCCCACTTTTCCTTCCATGTGGGCGGACACTTGGAGGAAGAAGGGTGGAGGCCGGGAGCCTGGAGCCCCAGACCTCCGACGGGCACTTAGGGAGCAACCCAAAGTCTGCAGGGGGAGGCCCAGGGAGCAGGTAGCTAGGTGCTGTGTGGCCACCAGGGTGGTGATCCAAATAGGCAGGAATAAACGTTCCTTGCAATAAGCCTTCTATTTTAAAACGAATTATTCTTGTTTACTGGCTAACGCCAGACATTTTTTGCCGTCTTTGTAAATGAATACTGAGACCCTGGTACTACACATGTCCCTGTGGCTGCGACCCCTTGAGCGAGCCGGTTCACTACGCAGTTTGTCCCATTTGTCAGAGCCAATAATTCGCTCTGCCTGCCTTCCAGGAATGTTGAAATCAAACGATTCATGGGAAAACACTTGGGAACGTAAAGAGTTAACATAAATATATATGGCTGTCACGTCGACATCAGGGCAGCCAGGTTTAAAAAGAGAGACCTAGAGAAAAGAAAATGACACTGTCCGGCGTCCGGTCAGATTGTACTGAGGCGGACTGGGGAGGACGGTTCCAGATGCGGTGCTGGGGGGTGCGCAGGGGGCCGCTGGAGGGGCGGTGCTGGTGGTGAGTGCAGGACGAAATCCAGAACCCAGAACAAGACTGGAGGGGCCACGCGGTGAAAGCGGAAAGGCCTCGGTGTAGCCGGAATCCTCTGACCACCCTTCTTGCTGCCGGACTTGATTTCGGCTGCTTTACGCCACCTTCTTGGCGTGATTCATCCCCTACCGGAAGTGCTCTCCGCTCAGTTACTGCACACGTGTGTCTGGTTGATGGTGAGAGGCAGGGGGGAAGGAGGGGGTCTCTGTCTCCTTGCTCATAGGGCTTGTCTTTGCTGGTGGGACCAGGGGGGGGGTCTTCTCAAGGACCGTCTAGTAATTGCCTGTTGACCGCCGCCCCGGGCTAGGTGAGAGTCACAGTCTAGTTGGGGGAATACGGCATTCAGACGGAGCTGGCACACGACCCAAGGGTATCTGGTGACCGGTGCTGGCAGTACCTGCTTTCAGAGGGGAGAGAGGGAGAGATGACAGGGTACTGACGTGTCCAGAGAGACCTTAGACCGGGAGGTGGTAGGCAGGACAGAGCCACGTGTCAGAAGCCTGGATTACTCCTGCTAGCTTGAGCATCTCCATGAGTTGCGGGTTGCGTGACCGCTTCCAGCATAGCGAAGAGCCCGCTCTCGTGGAACAAAGGGTTTGAGAATCGGAAACGGAGTGAGGACTGATCGAGGAGGGCCCTGAAGTAAGGTTGCCAGATTTAGCAAATACCCATTTTGAATAAACGATGAATAACTTTTTAGTAGGTGAACGTCCCATGCACCATTTGGGATAAACTTATGCCAAACGTATCATCCGTCATTGTCTGGAGCCCCAGCTGGGTGTCCTGTATCTTCCCTGGCAGCTCTCACTGGTGACATCCGGTGCTCTCTCAGGAAAAGAGACCTCCTGAGGTCTCTAGGGTGTCCACACAGCTTGTCTATGCACCGAATTGGACTGAGTCCCTTTTGGTCACGATTAGCTTCCGTCTTTCCTCCCGCATCTGGTGCGTACACGGAACCACGACTGGGGTGTTGGGGCGTTGCAGTCACTGTGAACCCCCATCCCGGGCTCTGATTGTCTTACCCATCTTTACCCTCCTCGCTGCCCAGAGCTCCTGCTGTGCCCTGAGACCCCAGAATGGAGGAGCCCATTTGCGGGGGGGGGGGCGGGGCCCTGGGGCCTTTGGGTTATAGCAGGTGACAGAGGCCTGGAATCATGAACTACAGTAACTGATGAACGGAAGTTGATGAAGGGAGAATGGCCATTGGGGCCTAACGGAGGATGAAGCCTGGCTTGGTTTTAGTCTCTCTCTTAGGTGGCTGGGATCACCTCTCTGGGAAGAGGGGAGGTGGGAGAGAGGGGAGGCAGAGGAAGCACGAGTGCAGACTCCTCTGGGGTGGCCCTGGGCCTGCGGAGGAAGGAGGAGGGCGCCATGTTTAGAGTCGCCGTGGATTGGCGCCTTGCCCTGGTTCCCTTCCCTCAGCCTTCCTCCCCCACGTGAAGCTGGAATCATAACGAAGGCGATGAGAATGGTTTTGGAAAGGAACTCTTCCGAAGCCAAGCCGTGTGTGGCGTTCTGCCAGAACTTTGCCAGAGAAACTGTTGCCTGGAGCACACACGTTCTTTTCCTTTGTTTTTTGTTGTTGTTGCTGTTATTTTTACACCAGAAGAAGCAACTTTCCTATCGATGCTGAAATTCACGTATCCTAAACGTTTTTTAATTGATGACTGCGGACGGCATATCGTGGGTCTTTGGAGCTGTTTACAAGCCGGTGATGGAGCAGCAGGCCGCAGGGGAGGGGAGGGCTTCGGAGAGAAGGACTCTGCAGGACCCTGGGGGGATACTGAGGCTGGCCTGCAGGAGCTCGGCCTTCAGGCAGTGGCCCAGTATTTGCCACCGATGGAGGGCACGTGTCCCCAGGCCTCTTGGGAGAGGTGCTCCAGAAATCCTTCACGGTCACTGGAGACAAACTAAAAATAGAGCCAAGAGTAGCTGGCTGGTCACAGAAGGTCGTGAAGACACCACTTGGCTTGGGCGGGCCGATGGCTAGTGATGGCTTTGCCCTCGGAGGGGAGCTTCACGCTGCTTGAGGCCCAGCGCCTTCCACTCCGGAGATGGGCCCGTGACCAGCAGCCTCCGTCCAACCAGATCCGCTCTGCTCAGGGGCTCCAGGAAGGGGGCGGGGCATGGGCTGGATGCAGGTGGGATGAGAGCTGCCCTTTTGCACCACCCCCCCCCCCCCCCCCCCGCCCTTCGCATCCCGGTCTGGAGGACCGAGTACCGAGAGTGCTCACTACCTGTCATGTCACTAAAATACCGCAGACTGAGCCTCAGTGAAAGCAAAGGGGTGCCGTGCAGTACAGTGAGGGTGTCAGTTTTGTTCTTGGCCTTGACCTTGGTCAGTTTGTACCCCTTGAGCAAGATGCGTTGAGTAGGAGTTTTAAGCATGGTTTTTCAAAGTGTGGTTCGAGGCCCAGCTTAAGTACGAGCACCCAGTGTTTGTTTGCAACATAAAATCCTGAGTAACAGCCGAGACCTACTGAATCAGAATCTCTGAGAGGTGGGACCGTGGTTCCATGTTTCTGATAAATTCTCCAGGTGCGTCTTATGCTTACGGTGGTTTAAATATTAAAATAATTGTTTTTCAACTTCCCCAGTGTTAGTACAGATCTGTTTCTTCTGCTTCTGTGTGTTATTCTTTCTATGTATCATCTATTTAGGTATCCATTCATCTATCTGTCCACCTACCCATCCATCTATTTATGTATCTGCCTATCTGTCTGTCTGTCCGTCTGTCCATCCGTCCATCCATCCATCCATCCATCCATCTATCTATCCATCCATCCATCCACCCATCCACCCATCCATCCATCCACCCATCCATCCATCCACCCATCCATCCATCCATCCATCTATCCATCCATCCATCCACCCATCCACCCATCTATCCATCCACCTATCCATCTATCCATCCATGCATCTATCTATCTATCTTTCTATCTGTCCATCTATCTATCTATCTATCCATCTGTCCATCCATCTATCCATCTATCTGTCCATCCATCTATCATATCTATCATGTAGTTTTTCAGTTGTCATTGAGAGCATTTGCCCTTGGCTACCGACTCTTGCACAATGGTGGAATACTTCTGGCTTCCAAATAAAGATGGCAGCCCACATCCATCCCCAGCCAGAGTAGCCCAGTGTGGGCCAGCCCGTTAGGCCACAATGGAATGTTTCTTGATTCTGCCCTATGGGGTATCTTGGACGTCCGGAGCGTCAGCTCTTTTAAGGGCCCAGAGTATGATATAAGGACCTTCAAACTTAAGGTGAAGCTCCTGGGTGACGGAGTCCCCAGAGCTGTCCTGTGGCTCCAGGGTTCATAAGTGAGGACGGGGTATCCCTCCGCAGCTTGCCGGAGGTGAGTATGGCTGACTGGTGAGCGGGCTTCCCGTGCGGACATAGCACGTTGGCTGAATGCTAGTAAAGCACAGTCCGGCGCCGAGCCCATGGAGGGAATGGGCAGGAAGAGGATGGATAAAGAAGTCCCCTTCGTTGCGGGCTCTACCCTGCGCAGTGCGCTTGCATCTCCATGGACCAGCTCCCTTAGTGATATAAACAGACCATGCCCAAAACTAATGGATTTGCTCAGTCACCGTTCCGTGCCCTGGGGTGTACCCTAGGGCTGGGATACACCCTTATCTCATGCCCACGTGCCCACTTCACAGAGGGCCTCACTGAGTACTCGGGCCATCTCGGGTACTCAGGTAGCAAAGACGGAAGCGGCCACCCAATATGGCGTGTGTGCTTGGTGTCCAACCTTCCCACACGTCATGTGAGGGTTTTTGTTGCTTTATAAGCACCTCCCCCTTCCTGCTTGCTTTGAGGTGGCCTCCTCCTGGGGTGAAACCCGGCCAAGCTCTATTCTGTTGCTAATCACCAGCCAGAGGTTGTGCTTCTGAGGTTCTTAACCTCTAGATGCACTGAAGGAACATGGAAGCGTTTTAATGTTTATATATTTTTGAGAGAGAAACAGAGTGTGAGAGGGGGAGGGGCAGAGAGAGAGGGAGACACAGAATCGGAAGCAGGTTTCAGGCTCTGAGCTGTTAGCACAGAGCCCCATGGGGGGCTCGAACCCACGAACCGTGAGATCGTGACCTGAGCTGAAGTCGGACGTTTAGCCGACTGAGCCACCCAGGCGCCCCCTTCCCGTAACTTCTAAATCGGTTTGTATCTTCTCAAACCATTCAGACCAATGCACGTGCTTTTCAGTGGTGCTATTTCTTGACTGTTTTCTTTTTCCTTTTTCCCGTTTTTCCTTTTTGACTTGTTCAGCTCACTGCCGGCGATGCTCTGTTTCCGGGCACCATCTTCCTTTTCTGGGGGCGACTCCGGCTACTGAACAGGGCTGCACCACACCACAGAGCTGGGTTAGAATCCACTCTCTTTTCCCCATCTCCACCCACCCTCCCTTTGACCCAGAACAGTGACTATGATCACGCGCGGAACACCACTTGTCTCCTGCCTCTTTCAGGACGGCGGCCCGTCCCATCTTGAAAGCCCACGACACCAAGCCAGATGTCAAAATGTTGTCATGGTCTTTTAAAATGTAGGGCGAATCAAGGCCGATGAGGCGCAGAGCCGTCAGGAGCCGAAGCAGGGTCCTTAATTTGTTGGCGTGCTGACTATGACCTTGCTCTCAGGTGGGTGGAGGAGCCTTGTGGCAGTCCAGCTGTGTCCCCGAGGCTTAACCACAGGGAGTCCTTAGAGACCACACTGCACGGTGTGGAGCAGGGGGAGGGGCCAGATCTTCGGGTGGGGGGGAGGGGGGGCGGACCGCTAGCCTTCCAGGAGGCGGCTGGCGTGGCCCGCAGCGACCCGGCACCTCTTTCTTCCACTGCCTACTTTGAAAATAATTTGATCTCCATTCTTTTCCTTCCTGTCGACAGGAAGCCCTTCTCTGCCAGCTCTCAGGGGCTTGTCACAGACCAATCAGATACCATCCCGGCTTTGGGGCTTCCGCCAGGGCCTCTGGGTTTTGATCTACTCTGACCTGGCAGCGAAGTTGCTGGTCAGCGTGCAACAAAGACCAGTTTGCTCTTGGTAGCCCCAGGGGTCCAGCGATTTTTTTCCATGAGGCCGAGGCGGTGGGAAGCCCGGCCTGTGTGTCCCCTTCCTGTGGCGGGGGAGCACGGCGGGGGCTCCGCCGGCTGCGGAGCCCAGCTCGGGGCAGCGCTGGGGTGGGGTGGGGGGGGGAGGGGGGTAGGGAAAGGGGGTGGGGGTGCAGGAGGAAGGACGCGACCCCGCCGGGGAAGAATTGTAGAAAGCGGGACGCCAACTGCTGCGTCTAGAGAGAGAAGGAGGGCCGGGGCCTGGCTGGGGAACTCATTTCCAGGCAGGTGGGGTTAAGGCTGGCGCTGGGAAGCCCGTCCATTCATTTCTGTCGGTTTCCCGGGTGATACAAAGAGGAACAGGGTTATGGGCTGAATCGTGTCCCCAAAAGGATATGTCGAAGTCCTAACCCCTTGGTGCCTGTGAATGGGACCCCATTTGGAAATAGGGTCTTTGCATATGTAATTAGCCCAGTTAAGATGAGGCGGTCAGGCCAGGCCCCTAACCCGGGATGCCTGGTGCCCTTCTACGAAGGGAGAAACTTGGGGCGCAGGCACTGAGGGAAGGTCGTGTGAGGACAGAGGCGGACACTGGGGTGGCGCACTCACAAGCCAGGGCACACCTGCGGCCGCTGGAAGCTGGAAAAGGCAAGCGCGGACGCTGCCCTGGAGGATTGGGAGGGAGCAGACCCCTGGACCTCAGACTCCTGGCCTCCAGAACTGTGAGAGAATACAGTGCTGCTGTTTTAAGGCCCCGTGTTTGTGGCACCGTGTGGCGGTGTCCCCAGAGACCTGATACAGTGGGGTCCCTGCCTTAGAAGCACAGCTGGTGCTTCGAGGGGCCGGGACCCCCCAGCACTGCCCAGGGAGGGTAGCCCAGAGCCCACAGATCTGTCCGGCGTTCTGCTGTCCGCCACTCACCGGCCGCGTTTTCCCGAGGTCTGGGTCCCCGACCGCTTCTGCCTCCAGGAAATCCTAGCATAGTGGGCGGGGCTGGGGGGCGCGACGGAGAGCACGAGGCCGGCGCGGCAGCTCCAGGACCCCGCGTGTCCAGGGCACCTTCTCTTGGACCTGGAGTGGAGACGGGGGCCAAGGGAGCCGGCCGCCCAGCTCGGTCTCCTGCTCGGCTTCCAGGAGACTGGGAGCTATCCGGCCCGCTAACGTGGGACCCTTCCTCTTGGTCCCGCCCCGCCTTGCAGCATGGGCCATGCCGCCAGCCACCGGGCCCGGGGCTCGAGGCTGCGATCGCCTGGCCCCATTCTTGTCTCCAGCGTATTGTGTAAACAAACACGCCAGAGAGATTCCTCCTTGACACTCACACACCGCTCAAGGAGTAGTTTCACTCACAGCCGTGACTGGTCGATATCATGGCTTATCAGACGCCATCTGGGATGGCGCGGGTGTCATCAGATTCGGCCAATACTGACGGCCCCCTGGCCACGTGGCAGGCAGGCGCTCTTACACCAGCCACCTCTCTATCTCCCCAGTAAGCCCGTGAGGTGTTTCTACCGCTGTTAGCGGTGTTCCCAGCCTCACCCTAGACAAAGAGTGCGGGCTGCCCCTGGCTCCCAGCTACTCCAGCCCAACCTGCCTAGGAGACTCTCAGCTGTGTTTCAATTGGGGTTTTGATGCCTCTGCTTGGCCCCACTCCAGCTCCGGGCTTTTGATGCCTCGAGACCGGTCCAGGCAGCGTGACCGCATGGGAGTGGGAGGTAAGGACTGCTCAGTAGGAGGAGACAGCACCCACGCGATGGGCACAGGGAAGACGAAACGCCTGCTCTGGACGGCTGCCCGCCAGCGGTTTACCAGGTCGCTGTACACTTTACATGGCTCCTACATTTTTATTTCTAGTTAATTTAATTTTTTAATGTTTATTTGTTATTTTTGAGAGAGAGAGAGAGAGAGTATGAGCAGGGGAGGGGCAGAGAGAGGGGGAGACACAGAATCCGAAGCAGGTTCCAGGCTCTGAGCCGTCAGCACAGAGCCTGACGCGGGGCTCAGACTCACGAAACGTGAGATCATGACCTGAGCCGAAGTCGGACGCTCAACCGACTGAGCCGCCCAGGCGCCCAATGACTCCTTCATTGATTAGATAAAGGTCATTGAAAGCAATTCTTTATCTTTCTCATCTCAAAAATAGATCATCCACTGTCTATAATTTCATAGGTCTTAGTCCCTAGGTCTTTTCCATTTTTTAAAAAAATAATGGAATATTAGAATAAGCCCTAAACCAGGAATTGGAAAATCCTGCGTGGAGTCTTCTGCCAAACAGCCCCGGAGCTTTCTCTTAGTAGGTCCGCAGACACTTCTCGAAGGCCTGTTGTGCGCCAGGCACTGTGCGAGCCTCAGAGAGGACAGCTGTGACCTTCCCCTGACCAGGCCTCGAGTCTGCAGAACAGCCTTGAACGTCTGTCACCATCTCAGTTCACCTTTGCTGCCGTCCCAACACCCCAGGGGCGCCTGGGTGGCTTAGCTGGTCGAGTGTCCGATTTCGGCTCAGGTCATGGTCTGGAAGTCCGTGAGTTCGAGCCCCACGTCGGGCTCACCAGTATCCGCATAGAGCCTGCTTTGGATCCTCAGTCCCCCCTCCCCCTGCCCCTCCTCCACTTGTGCCCCCCCTCAGAAATAAACATTAAGAAAACCCAAAACGTAATGACTTAAAACAACACACATTTACTTTTCCTGAAATGTATATAGTATATATAATAATTAGTGTTATATAATCAACATATTGATTATATTATTACATACATACATATTAACGTATAGGTATTTATAAATATAACACATTAATGTGTTACTAGATTATAACATGTAAGACTATATTAAGGTTTTAAGTGGGCTTATATATTACATAATAACATTATTTAATAATTACTGTTATATAATTAATATGTACTTGTTATCATTGTATAACTAATATATAGAATTGTATATAGTAGATAGCGTGCATGCATAATTCTTATATGCTGAGAACATAGACGAGGATTGCAGTCTGGGTCTCCACTGGGCTCCGGCACCACGAGGGAGCAGGGCTTCCCAGAGGACAGGTGGGCCCTGAGGGGACACTGAGTGACACAAAGCCGGGCACCTGATGGCGCCTCCCGACCCTCCTTGCGTCACCAAAGACGGGCGAGTGTCAGAGGTGCTGTCTTGCTCGTAGGGAGAGGTCAGCGCCAGGAGGACGGAGAAGTTCCTTCCTCGTCACTTTGCCGTGCTCGTGAAGTGTATGGCGAGATGGACATGAGCGTGGGGCACAGGAAATAGAATATTCTCAGCTGACAGCAGAGGGGAGTGCTGGGCAGCAGTACCAAACCCGTCTCCGGGAGAAACCCAGCCGGGTGACTTCCCCGCCAGGTGCCAGAGAAGGTGGGAGCTCCCCGGAACCCCTCAGAATGAAGAGGCAGCCTGGGGAGGTTAAGGGACTTGCCAGAGGTCACATGATTGGTCAGGGCTAAAGCAAGGAGGACCAGCCGGGTTTTCTCCCGGAGGAATGAATGCTGGGGAGCGAGAAGAGCCTTTCTGGCAGGGGAGGCTTGTGGAGAGTCACGGTCCCATCTGCCGGCCCCTCCCCCCTGCCCCCCTGCCCTCCGTGGCTCTCACACCTTGGGATAGATGAAGAAACAAATCAAAGCAGTCCTGTTTTCAGCGGCTCGAAACGCAGGGCTCTGGGTGGCCACGGGGGAGCGTTTCGTCCTCTCAGAACAGGACCCCGGCTCCAGGGTTGCCATCCTTCCATTCTCCATCCGCCCGCCCTCCTTCTCTAGCAGGGGCAACGTCAGATTCCGGGAGGGGCTCAGCGTGATGTTCTGGAGGCTTGGCATGCAGACACGGAATTTACTGCCATAATAGGGGCGCCCGGGCGGCTCAGCCGGTTGAGGGTCCGACTCTGGCTCAGGTCATGATCTCGAGGTTCATGAGTTCGAGCCCCGCGTCAGGCTCTGTGTTGACAGTTCGGATCTTGCTTGGGATTCTGTCTCTCTCCCTCTCGATCTGCCCCTCCCCTGTGCTCTTCCTCTGTCTGTCTCTCTCAAAAATAAATAAATCAAAAAAAGAATTTACTACCATAATAAAATCATGATAAACAAAACATAAACACTTAAGGCCCAGTGGACGTATTTGGTCGTATTCCTATTTAATAGTGAGCTATCCTCAAATGATCTGTGTTACTTTCACCTAAAATGTATTCTTAGCCAATGATTCTGTGCCTCTAGCGTTGGTCCTCCGCTGGTGGAGGAAGGAAAGAGAGCCAAATGGGGCAGAGGGAGAAGTTAGACTGTGAAGCAGTCACGACGAAGACCTTAGCTGACCCGCTGGAACATTCTGGAACTGGAATGGTCGTTCAGAGTTGTCCTGGGTTGGGGCAAGGGTGGCCAGACTTATGTCACCTTAACTAGATCTCATGGCCCTGAGGACAACATGCATCTGTACCTTCCAGGCCCTTGCCCCGGGAAACCCGCCCTCCCACCCCCCACGGCCAGTTCTAACATTGACATTGATGATCTTGGTGAGGTTATGCAGAAGCCCGAGTCACCGGGGGAAAGAAAAAACCATGAGCCGTCTTTGAGAATCCAGACGCTTAGTTGACTCTCTCAACTAATTCTGAAAACTCTGGGTGAATCCATTCTCCACAAGTCTTGCGAAAAAATAATTGTCAGGCAAACCATGTGTTGTAGGTTCAATAAAAGAGCAATGTTTTTAGGTCCGTTATTATATTTGTTCTTTTTTCCCTTCATCTCCGACCCGAGAAAGTTATTTGGGCTTTCGCTCAGGCTAACTGACGAGTAAGAGTGTCGTACATGTCAGGCGGTATTTTAGATGGCGTGATCCTTCTCTGATTAGAAACCGGTCTGGCACCTGGGCTGGCACGGGCTGGCGTGGGCTGCCCTGCACAAGCAGGGAGGGAGGGGACGCTTGGCCCAAGGCCAGGCACCAGCCTCTTGGCCTCACCAGCTTTACACCAGACGAGCGGGGAGCGTCCCGCCACCCGGGGGAGAGACGCGGACTTAGCTGTCACTCGTGTGACAGTCGTCTAGAACAGAGTCCTTTGCGTGAGCAGGGAAGACGTGGTGGTTTTCATCTGCTCTGTAGACGGGTGTCGTGGGAGGGGGTGTAGGTTTGGGCATCGGAGGTCAGTGTTGCGATCCTAGTGCTGCCGTGTGTTCCCGATATATTCTGAGCCTCAGTGTCCTCACCGGTCAAATGTGGGTAATAACCCCCACCTCACAGGGCTTGGGGGGGGTAGGGATGAAATGAGGTCCAAGGGGAAAAGCAGGAAGGTAGTACCCCCAGGAATGTTGGTTCCCCCTCTCCTGTAAAGGGTCCCGAGGGTAAGGTCACCCTAAGAGTATAGCCCTGCCCCCCCACCCCCAACGGCAGGTTTTCCGGGATAGTCCCGTGATAAGAGAAGTTTATTCTTTTCAATGGAGGTGATTCCTAGTTATACATTCCAATGTGAATTTTGTGGGTGTTTTTTTTTTTTAATGTTTATTTAATTTGAGAGAGAGACACAGCAGGAGCGGGGGGAGGGGCAGAGAGAGAGAGGGAGACACAGAATCCGAAGCAGGCTCCAGGCTCCGAGCCGTCAGCACAGAGCCCGACGCGGGGCTCAAGCCTATAAAGCCTGAGACCATGACCTGAGCTGAAGTCAGACGCTCAAGCGACTGAGCCACCCCGGTGCCCCAGATGTGAATTTGTTTGTATCCCTCGTAATGCTTTGGCTAAATACGTGTACAAAGTTTGGTCACAGATTTCCTAGCTTACGGTGAGAGAGCTCAAATGGCCGAGGCGCTGTGCCCACGGGGAAAGCCGTTGGGGGCCCCGGGGGCCGAGAGGTTGAGCCCGTAGCTGGACACGGAACACAGGCACGGCCTCTGCCAGGAACTCCAAGGCCACGTCTGGCGGAGCTGCTGAGAGCTGGGCGGGGGCGCCGAAATGAGCCTGGCAGGCCCCACCTGGGAGCGGAGCCCTGCACCTGCCTGCCTCCACCTCCCTCTGCCCCAGGGCCGGCAGGGCCCACAGGGTCACTGTGCCCGGAAGAGAGGCTGGGGGCTGGGGGGGGGTGGGTGTGTGCTCTAGCGGGTGAGAATATTCTGGTCCAGAAAGCAGAAGGCAGCTGGCATTGCCGGAAATCGGTGTCCTGGGTGTTTGTCCTCAGCCCTTTGGGGCGTTTGCCATTCAGTAGGGCCCTCCTGGGGATTTTGCTTGTTAACTCCAGAGAGGAGTGCTATGGGGCTTTTAGGGGGCACTCGGGCCCCCAAGTCATATCCCCGCCAGTCCTCAGGGGCGCCTGGGGTGGGGGTGGGCTGCACTCCCCCTTGTGTCTTCCAGTGCATCCCCGGTGAGCTGAGATCGACGCCCCCACCACCACCTGGAAGGACTCGGGTACCGAGCGTGACTCCCAGGACAGTCTGTTTTTGCGTCTGTTCCTCACAGGCTGCTGACGGGTCCTTCTTCATTAAGAGAGGGATGGAGGCATTTGGCGGGGAGACAGAGCTCCAGCAGGGGGTGGAAGGCCCCCCGCCCGGGGCTAGCCCCCCATGATTTCATGATACCTGCTGAAACCACAGGCGCCCATCTGCCTCCTGTCCCTCGCAGCCCGCAGTCCCAGGGGACTCTGACCAGAGAGGCCGTCCGTCCGCCGGCCTGACTGGCCTGGCCGAGTCCTGTAACCAGAGACTTCCGTCTGCTGGGGCTGACGACTTTTAAGTGGGCACAGGGGTCGGTTCCTGGTCACCCGGCTCACCACTGACCCCCAACAGAGAGGGGCACGCACCCCTGGTGTGTTAGCAGACAGTCCCACGGGCGTCCGGCGGGGGCAGGTCGGGAGGCCGGGAGGAGGCCGACGGGGCCGGACAGGAGGGGCCCAGTGGGATCCCCGCTGCCGAAGCAGGGCTCGCTCGGGGCGAGGCTGCCCGGCTGGGGGGTGGCCGAGGATGTGCCAGAGAGAAACACGAAGTGTCACGAGCGACGCGGCTCTGACAAAGCAGAGGGCAGCGCTGGGCGCCCGTGCCACCCGCAGGCCCCCGGAAGGGCCCGGAGTCCTGCCGCAGGCCAAGCATCCACCAGGACCATCCCGGGACCGAAGGCCCCAACAGGTTCCTGGCGTCCTTGGCTTCTTTAGAGACTCCTGGGTCTCTGAGGAGGGCTCTCCGAGTCACACCCTTTTCCTCACGCAGGACTCCCTGTTGAGAGGAAGGGAAGACACAGGACACCCGGTGTCCCCGACGGGTGCAGCTCCGGAATGGCCCAGAGGTCACTGTCCCCCGAGTCGGCGGTCCTGGGCAGTGCCGTGACGCCGCCCACAGACTGGTGTCCCCTCCCGGCAGAAGCCTCAGGGGTCTGTTCTGTGACAGACGGGAGAGACCCCGGCCTACATCCCAGCTCGCTCTCGTTCTCCCAGTTTCTCTGAGAGAAAAACTCCTCTTTTTTTTTTTTTAAGTGTATTTATTTATTTTGAGAGAGACGGAGACAGCACAAGTGGGGGAAGGGCAGACAGAAGAGAGAGGATCCCAAGGGGCTCGAACCCCCGAAGCGGCGAGACCGTGACCTGAGCCACCCAGGCGCCCTGAGGAAAACTCCTCCTGAGTGACGGAGGCGAGGGGACGGCCGGACCTGCGGTTCGAGCCTCACCCTCCCTCCCCTGTTTCCGGACTCCCCGGCGGAACCAACGGGTCCCTCAGGGCCCCCGCACGTCACGGCCGGGCTCAGACGCAGGGATGAACTCGGCACGCGGGGAGGCGGGAGCGAGGTGCCAGGCGGCCTCACGGAGGCCTCGGCGGACACTTCAGAGTGGTGCTCGGTCGGTCGGTCAGCAGATCAGGGCCGGCCCTGGGCCCCGGGACCCCTCAGCCCGGGCGCTCCCCACGCGGGGAGGAGGGGACAGAGGTCAGAGTCATATCAAAGGTGGAGGGGGCGGTAGGTCTGGCCCTCTGGGTGGCAGGTGGCTCTCACGATGCTCAGGGTCAACCTGGAGAGGCAGGCAGGGAAACAGCGGCTGGCGGACGTGGCGGTGGAAATGGCCGAGACCCACCAAGCGTGCAGGTGCGTTCGCACTTGAGCCGGGCGAGTCCGTGTATCGGCGCCCCCCAGCCCGCGGGTGGGGGTCTGTGCGCGGCCAAGGCCAGGCTCCAAGTCCGAGCCGTCAGGCCCCTGAGCCCCGAGCTGGACCACCGCACCTTACAGCCCCGCGGTCCGGGAGGCGGCACTCCCCAAGGACACGAGAGGAAGGGATGGGTGTTAACCTTCAGTGGTAGATGAGGGAGTCTGAGGGCTCTCTCTGGGCCCGCTCATGGGCCCCGCCGTGGCCCAGGCTGCTCTGCGCCGAGCTGGTGTGCCTCAGTGGTCCGTAGCAGGAAACCAGCTGGCAAGGGAAGAAGCATCCCGAAGGCCACCCGGGCAAAAGAAGTGAGTTTTCCCCGCCCCCAAGCCGTCTTGTCATCTTGTATATGGGGCCGTCCTCCCCCCGCCCCCCCCTCTCATCTCGGCCCAGGACAGGCCCTGACTCGCCTTCGAGGCCTCCTCGTCTAACCTGTCTTCGTCCTCCGTACACATCCTCCGGAGCAGTGACTGCTCGAGAATTTGATGGGTCGTGGGGATTTTCCCTAACGTTGCTCTCCCAAAATGACACTGGTTAGCGTCTTTGGTCCCTAAAAGGATGGCCTCGTTGTCAAAGCTGAAAGGCACAGACGGACGCTCAGGACTCACCAGCCCTTTCTCTTGTCGTCCCTTCCCTCTTTCCCCTCCTTTGCTCTATTTTCTCTCCCCGCTCTGTGTTTCCTTCCAATTCTTTTTTTTCCATTTTCTTCCGTCTCCCTGCCCTGAATCTGGTCTCATCCTTTGTTTTGTCTCTTCGGAGCTAGGTTTCGCCCGGCCTGAAAAACCCGCCTTCTGGCCCAATTCTCTTCCCTCGGTTGCCACACCCGCCGAGAGGCCCTGGGCAGCCAGGTTCCCGTGGGGACACTGCCCCTCGCGCCGTGAGGTTTGTCTGCTTGCTTCTCCGCCCATCAGGTCACCTCCGAAGGAGATTGTGAGCTCCGTGTTTGCGGGGTCCTCGTCAGGTGCTAGGCATCCCGGTGGCCTCTGTCACGTATTCTGTTGCTTCTTTCTTCATCGACTCTGTCTGGTTCATAGTACTCCCCTCCCCCCCCATTTTTACAGTTGGGGAAACTGAGGCTCAGGTAGACCGAGTGATTTGCCCATGAGACACAGCTGGTGAGAGGCAAACGTAATATTTAAAAACATTTTTAAAAAATGTTTATTTATTTTTGAGAGTGAGGGAGAGAGAGCACGGGTTGGGAAGGAGCAGAGAGAGAGGGAAATGCAGAATCTGAAGCAGGCTCCAGGCTCCGAGTTGTCAGCACAGAGCCCGATGCGGGGCTCGAACCCACGAACTGGGAGATCATGACCTGAGCCGAAGTCGGCCGCTCACCCGACTGAGCTGCCCAGGCGCCCCGGCAAATGAAATACTCGAAGCAGGTGTGGTTGCCTCCAAACTCTTACCCCGTAAGATTTCTTTTCACCGCCCCCCCCCACCGCCCCGCAAGTCCCAATCGGGTGGTATGGAAGGTTCTAGAAATGCTGCTCAGGAGCTGCAAACATCGCAGGATGGCTGTTGCCTGTCACCTGTGTGTGTTCCCAAGGGACCCTTCCTTAGATTCCGGGTCTTGTCAAGATCCTGACGAAGAGATTTGGGGACCCAGGTCCCCCACCTGTTATCTCTCTAACTAGAGGAGCCCTCGGCCTGGCTGAATTGAACTTGCTTCCTTCGTAAGCGAGCGAGAAGGATGCCTACCTGAGGGCTGTTTGGAGAATAAGATGACATCCCAGGAGGCGCCTCGCCTGCAGCGAACTCGAATGAATTATAAGTATGAAACTACCTTCTGCATGTGTTGGCCGTGACGTCGGATGAGCCCCGAGTGAGGACGCTGGCCCGTGCCCCCCGGGGCCGGGACTCTTGGCTGTGGGTACGGGGTCGCTCTGGACGTGCCCCGCCGGGGTTTTCTGTGGCTCCTCCTCTCACGGGCTTTATCGTGCCGCGTGGTGGCATCCTCTCGGGAACGAAGACCAGCTATAAATAAGTCCTCACCGCGACTCGATAAATTTTTTTCTTTTTTTTTCTGATAAAATTCTAATTAAACAAGCAAACAAACAAATGGGGCGGTAAGCCAGGTGGGGGTGTGGAGCTGGGCCCATTCCTGCCCTTTTTATTTCCGCCCTCACTTTTCTTGCTTCCTCCCACCCGCCCCACTTCCCTGCTGGCACCCCCACACACACCCATCTTCCTGCTGTCTCCTTGGATGGTAGAGTGTGGACCGTGGGGTGTAGACAGTGGGGCACCGGTGCTGGGGCACGTGAATGGTGGGGCGCGGGTGCCGGGGTGCTCGGACGGTGGGGTGCGGGTGCTGAGGTGCGTGCAGTGGGGTCGCTGGATCCCAGTGCCCAGTCTCAGCCCAGGAAGAGCAGGGGCCCACAGCCATCTCAAGCTGGGCAGAGAGGCTATCCCCTGCTGTCCCCCGCTGGAACTCTGTCCTTTCCTGCAGTGTGCCCGAGCGTGCCCCCTGTCCCCTCGGCTCCCGTGCACTCGTCTCTCCCTCAAGGCAGCGGTTTGGGAATCGCAGGAGATGGGACAGAAGGACAGGGGACTCTGATTCTTGACTGCCCCTGGGTCCGAGTGCAGGTAAAACTGCTCTGTCCCCAGGGACCCAGGAGAGGGGAGCCCCAGCCCAGGTGTGCAAGCTCGGATGGGGTCACCTAACCCCTGTGGACTTCATTCTAGGAGCTCTTTAAGTCCCTGGGAACCCTCGGGCTCCAACATCAGGCAACTGCCAGATTGCCCCCGCCTGGCCCTCGCAGAGATGGGGGGCCGCGTGGGTGTTGCACACGGTTCTTTTGCTCAGGGGACCCAAACCAGCCTCCACAAGCCCGTGACGTGCCAGGGGGACACACGCAGGCACTCTTCGGGCAGGGGCTGTCCGGGGCCCGCCTCCCATGGCCCCGGTGGCAGTCGGGGACCATGCCACCCTGGGCCTCACAGCCAGCAACACGAGAGCGTGTGCTTCCTAAGCGCTAGAGGGTCCCACGTGTGCACGTGTACGTGCGTGTGGGCGTGTGTCGAGTGTAGAGAAAGAGGGACATGTAGATACAGACATACGGACACTGACCGGGAAACAGACAACGTACCAGGCTCAGTTCTCTGGAATTTGCGAGTTGAATCCAGCCGCTTGGAGGTCCGTTTTAAATATGATCTTTAGAGGAATACGTGTCGGTGGCCAGAGGGACAGCAGGACTTCACGATCTCCGTCGGGCACGGCAGGGCAGGGTCGCAGAAGGAGAAGCGAGCGGGGGTCAAAGTGGCGGCTTTGGGGCTTGGGTTTTGCAGCCGGTTCCCTGAGCGTCCTCAGGCAGACGCCAGGGCCCGGCCTGGAGGCCGCAGTTTCCGCGTCTGGGACGTGAGGGGGCCCGGATTCGGTCGTGGTTTGGGGGGCCGGAAGCAATGGGACGGGTTCGCAGGAAGAGCCTGGATTGGGAGGGGAAGTCTGGGTTTGAGTCACATTTGTCTCCTGTCATCTTCGGGCCCTGTCTCCTCGGCGGCGAAAGGCCCTCAAAGACGGAGGTTAAACCTATGAAATACCCAGTATCTGACCATGTTCTTAACCTCAAGAGTGAAAAGCCTAGAGTGCAACCTAAAATCTGATCCGCGCACTGTATAAGACCGTTGAAATTGTCGTCATGGAAAAAAAGGATCTAAGAATTTTTAAAAAGCAAAGTCTTGAAAATGCAAAATATTTTATCGCCAGCCCTGGCATTTTGGTTTTCCCCCCCTTCGCCGAAATCGAGTGTTTCTTTTCCTTCTTCCGAACTCCGGCCGAGTGGCCAGGCTGTGGCCCTCGCGGCCCTGCATCAGAGGCGGGCCTGCGAACAGTGAGCCGGCACGCGGCCAGCCCTGGTGGCCTCGTCACAATTGTCACCTACTTTTTTTTTTTTTTAAGGTTTATTTACTTTTGAGAGAGAGAGACAAAGTGCAAGCCGGGGAGGGGCAGAGAGAGAGGGAGACACAGAATCCGAAGCAGGCTCCGGGCCTCCGGGATGAGGGGCTCGAACTCACTAAACCCTGAGATCATGACCTGAGCCGAAGTCGGCCGCTTAACCGATGGAGCCACCCAGGTGCCCCATAATTGTCACCTACTTTTAAAAAGCTGAAGAGAAAAAAAGTCCTGCCCCATTTCCCGGGGGCGAGCTCGGGGAGGGGTTCCCGAAATGGCGGCTTTAGGCCAGATTCCCAAGACATTCCACGATTTCCGGGGTGCCTGCCGAGGGCGGGTGTCCCTCCTCCCACCGGTGGGGGCTGAGTCGGGGCCACGTGAGGCTCGAGACGGAAAAGAGAAAGAGCGGGGCCCTGGCTGTCTGGGAGGCAAGGGGGTGTCCAGACCTGAGCGGCGTTCTGTGGGGCAGGGCCACTTAGGGGGACAGTGTTACCGCGGAGCCTTAGGGCTCGAGGGCGGAATCTGCACTCCCGGGGACAGAGCTCTCGACCTCACAAGCTGGCCCCCGCAGCCCTGATGCACCTCGTGACAGGCGACGGATGGAGGGCTTCTCATGTGCCCTGGGCCGGCGCTGCGCTGGGCCGTGCGGGACAGATGGCTCCGCTCTGCCGGGGTTACCTCCCTGAGGCCGCAGCCGCTCCCATCCCCCGGGGCCAGGCCCCCCCAAACCATTGACAGGCTTTGTGCAGGTGCTGGGTTCCGAGCTACCCCTCCACACGTCGAAACTCCTTGACGGTTGGCGTCGAGGGGGGTGTTCTAGACACAGGGGAGGGGAGAGGTGCGAGAGACGGACAGCCTGCCTTTCCTCGTTGGCCTTCTCCACGTGGGGCTCGCCGGAGGGCTTCTCCGGGCCGCGTCCACTGTCCCCGTCCTCCAGCCCAGGGGAGCGAAGGTGAGCCCCTCACCTGCGTCGGCATAGGGAGCACCCCAGGACCCCTTCACGTCCACGCCCCTGGGGAAGCCGAGGCGTCCGAGGAGTGGCGCGCTCGGTTCATGGAAGGTGAGGACAGGGTAAGACACGTGGACTCGAGGTATGGACGAGGGTCTATGCGAAGTAAGGCTTCCAGTGGTTTTTTCTAGAAGCACCCACCTCCAGGACTCCTGACATGAAAGACACCCCCGCCTCAGCGTCCGCAGCCCAGAGCCCCAGGAACCCCCCTCCAGGCCGTTTGCTTTAGGGCTCCACAGGGTGTCAGGGGTTAATGGTTAACGGTTTGACAGGGACGATAACACCCAAGCCCATAATTTCTGCTGAACAAGGGAATACGGAAATTTCCACTCGCAGCCGACTCTGGAGAGAAGCGTCAACCATCAGAGAAAACAGCTTGCCCGCAACTGCCGTGTTTACGAGGCGCGTCCCGAGCCCGGCCGGAGACGGAGGCGGCCCCCGCGCCGCGAGGGGGGGCGGCAGTTTCCAGAAAAGGGGAAGCTGGTTAGCAAAAGCAGAAGCGACTTGTTTGCAGAGGCCCCGAGCTCGCCAGCCTCGAACGGGGAAAACTCGTTCCTAGCCAAGCGCCCGAGCGCGTAGTGTCGGCAGGAAGGCGCGCTCCCCCTCCGGAAAGTTGGTGGGTTTGGCCTTCCACGATTTATTGTCATGACCCAGCTGAACTCCGGCCTTTGCCGAGGCTTTATTATTTTTTTTCCCCCCTCCCCTTGCCCGGCGTGTGTTTGTTTTGTGATTAGTGCCCTCCCGGACCCTGAAAAGCCTGCCAGGTGGGGGTTGGCTGAGGAGGAAGAGCGGAAGCTCTTTGTTTCTCTGAATCAGGTGTCCGGACGGAGAGGGGAGGACGCGTTTGGCCAAGTCCTGGCCATCGTTGCTGGAGGAACTTGAGCCCCCGATCTGTCACCCCGCATGTTTCTGGGGGTGGAAGCAGGTGGAGGTCACGGCCTCTGGAGGCGGGGGTAGTGGCTTCCTGAGGACTTCCAATTCGCTGTTCTAGAACTTGGCTTCCGATCGGATTATCGTCAGCCGCTGGGAGGGGGGTCAGTGTGGGGGGGGTCAGGGCATCTCTCATTTTCTGCCCCTCCCCTCCTCCGCCGAGAGCGTCCTTCTGCGTTTCGCTGGGCAGATAATCAGGCGAGGCGGGCAGGCGCTGGGGGCGGGCAAGGGCCTTTTCCCCGGACACAGAACAGTGCAGTTATGAGCTGGGGGAGAAGTCAAGGCTTTTGGGATCTGAGCACCTGAGTTCTGATCTAGGCTCAGGGTGCTTCCGGTGGCCGTGAGCTTGGGCTGGTTTATTCCAAGAGGACGACTGCTTCTCTGAGCCTCGGTTTCCCTCCTCCGAAGGAGAGGGGGTGTCTACCACATCAGGTCACCCCGAGGCAGAGCCCAGGACAAATCACGCCCTGGGGTCGTTTCTTCTCTTTCTAAGTTGGAGTCGTCTCGTGCTCTCTAATCGCTTTGCGGTTTAAATCAGGAGGCAAACCGGATCTCTTCTTCCAGGGGAAACCTTCCGGAGGGGCGCCTTCCGAGTAAACACTCAGGAAACTCCCTAGAAACTGTTACCTGGTTTGTCCTGGACATGCCTGGTTTACCCCCACTGGCCCGGGGTGATGGTCCAAGTGCCCAGTTTGGACAATCGGTGTCACGGTTCTGTGTCCCCTCCTGCCTCATTCCCGCTGGTCCGTGGGGCTGAGGGTCTCAGCCTCAGCCGGCACTGCCGTCCAGTGCCCAGGGTCCCCACCCTGAGCCCCACACATCCCGGCGATGCGCGTCTTTGGGACGGCTGCCCTGTCCTCTGGAAGACGGCACAGCAAGAACCCTGGGGAATGAGCACGGCCGGATTCCCCTACTGGCCACGCCAGGAACAGCAGGTGCTGTGGGCCGAGTCATGTCCCTGAGAAAGATACCTCGAAGTCCTCCCCCCGCCACTGCTGGTACCGCAGAATGGGGCGTTATTTGGAAATAGGGTCATTGCAGATGGTTTTGGTCGTGATCGCAAGGCGGGCCCCTCACCCCACAGGACAGTGTCCTTTGGAAGAGGAAACACAGACCCACAGAGAGGAGGCGGCTGTGTGAGGACGAGGCAGAGACTGAGTGACGGCAGCCACCAGGGGCTGGAAAAGGCGAGGGAGGGTTGTCCCCTCCAGGTTTCGGGGGGAGTTCCACTGCCACCTGATTTGGGACTTTCGGCCTCCAGAACGGGGAGCGAATACATGTCTGGGGTTTGAAGCCCCCCTCCCCAGCGGGTGGGGCTGAGTTACGGCCACCCCAGGACAAGGTCACAATAGCATTTGTGTTCCTTTTCACCCTCTGACTTTGGCTCTCCTGCCGATCCAGACATGGAGAAACTGAGGCAGGCGGCGCCTGGACCCTGAGTCTCCCCACCCATCTTCCGGTGTCCCGAGATCCCCAGAGGAATTCAAGGAAACCGGTGCCTTGCCAGCCCCGCCTGAGCCCCGACGGGAGGAGAGAGCTCTGACCGCCAGAACTTTCTCCAGAGATGCTTCATCAGGAAATCCTTAACCCGCGCAGAGCAGCCGGCCTCTCAAGGCCGGAGAGCGAGCCAGGGCAGCGGAGCGTGCCGGGGCACGCGTCCCCTCCCCCACCGCGGCCGGACGCCCCCGTTGCCATCCCGGATCACGCACAGCTTCCTAAACAGCAGTTAGTTCTTACTCAGGAGCAGGAGCGGTCGGGAAGGGCCCCCCGGGAGCAGGAAACCGGGGCCCCGTCCTCACCTGCCCCGGCATGTGAAGGAGAAACGAGACGATGTGTGCAGACTGAATTTGAACTTCATCTTCAAAGTTATTTATTATCCTTCGTTCTGTTTTCTCGCTGCGCGATGATCGAGAAATGGAAGGTGTTCGTCCGAGGTTTCGTCCGGTCGGGGGTCAAAGGCTGCGCTCCGAAGCCCGACCTTGGCCACGTGGCTTCGCGGCCGGGGGCAGGGGGGTGGGTAGCGTGAACCCTCGCCGCAGGGTCTAAGGGCCAGCGGGCTGCCTGTGAATGGTTAACAACTGGCTTAGACAAGCGGTCCGGATTCGGGATGCTTGGCGACTGCCTGTGTGGGCTGCGTCTCCTGCCCAAATGGGTCCCCGCTCGCGTGACCTCAGAGGGGTGCACCGCCTCTTCTGGTGACCTTGAACCACAGAGGACGGAAGCCTTGTGTCTACAGGGAAAGCCACGGGGCACTCGGGCGGCTCAGTCAGTTAAACCTCTGACTTCCGCTCAGGTCACCATCTCACGGTTCATGGGTTTGAGCCCCGCGTCGGGCTCTGTGCTGACGGTGCGGAGCCTGCTTGGGTTCCTCTCTCCCTCCCTCTCTCTCTCTCTCTCTCTCAAAATAAATAAACAGACTTAAAAAAATAAAGGAAAAAATAAAAGGAAAGCCACTTACAAAGACTTCCCATGCGGGGCAGGAGGAAGTGGTTGCTGGGCGTGGGGGGTGGGGGAGGGGCAGACCGGCCCTCACCGGGCACCTTGTGGGCACTTTGCCACTCCACATGCCAGATTAGCTCATTGTCACTTTGGAGGAACTGAGTCTTCAGAGAATGACAAAGCCCAGGACAGGCGTGGAGACGGGGAGGGACCAGTCCCGGGGGGATGACCGGAGCAGAGCACTCCCCCCGGGGTCTCAGGCGTCAGGGGCCTAAGAAGGACCAGCTCTTGAACAGAGAAGCCGGGCAGAAGCGCGAGGGGGCCACGGTCCCACAACGCCGTGGCTTGAAAGAAGGGACAGAGCCGATACCGAAAGGAAGGTCACCGAAGACCAGCTCAGCTAACACACGTCTGCACCCACAGCCCCCTGCTCCCAGCAGTCAGCCACACCTGAGCCGTGGCCGGGGGGGTTTCCCAGCAGCCCACGGGCCCCCCTTTGATGCTTTGCCAAGGGGGGATCTTTCCAGCGGCCCCGGCGCGGTCACACGGCGCAACTGGTGTCCAAGACGCCACGCAGCCACAGGCCCCAGCCTTGGGCCACGGTCTTCCCGCGCGGTCACGGTGGCTCACTGGGACGTTCCGTGACCAGTCACCCATTCTTTGCTGGTAGGCACCCCCTGCGGGCACAGGCTCTGCACACAGCGGCCCTCTCCCCACACTTCACCTGCAGGCCCACTTTTATTATCACGGCCTTGAGGATTTCCTGAGGACAATTTAGGGAGCAGGTAGGGACTCGCATTTGTGTCGTTAAAACACAGATTCACTTGCGAAACGACTGGGTTCCATTCCCAACTGCGGGCCCTGGGGGACCCTCTTCACCTGTGACCGTGCTCCACGGAACAGTCGTGGAGACATCCTCGGACCACACTTTGCAAAGCGCAACTGCGGAAAACGTATCAGAACATAGTTTCCTGGGGCGCCCGGGGGGCTCAGTCGGTGGAGTGTCCGACTTCAGCTCAGGTCGTGATCTCACGGTCTGTGAGTTCGAGCCCCGCGTCGGGCTCTGTGCTGATGGCTCAGAACGTGGAGCCTGCTTCAGAGTCTGTGTCTCCCTCTCTCTCTGCCCATCCCCTGCTCACGCTCTGTCTCTGTCTCTCAAAAATAAACATTTCTAAAAATTTAAGAAAAAGAACATACTATTTCCTGAAACCCATAGTGATTATAAGAGTAGGATTCATTTTACAAAGATAATTAGAAGCATATGAACGGCTCCACACACACAAATGAATATGCACACAGCCGCACACACCAGTACACACAGCCACACATATGTACACACGGACAGTCACACACATATACAACTACACACACGTATATACACAGCCACACACATATACACATGTATGCACACGTGTGCACACATACAGCCACACGAAAGTACACATATACCCACAGCCGCACATATACAAACATGCACAAATACACACATACAGCTATACACATAGACCTGTACACACGTGTACACACACAGACAATACACACACATAAGGCACACACACACATTCCCACATGCGTCCGTGCCTGGGCTGACTTGCCGTCTCCCTCTGGGTTCCTGTGTGACTCACCCTCAGGGAGAGAGAGGCAGCCCCGTGGGAGGAGTGAGTCCCGAACGGCCGTGACTCACTCAGCCCGCACAATTTTTGTCCTGCCTAAGTACTACTGTTTCACCTAAATCTATTCTGAGAAGCAGCCGAGGCGGCTCACCACAAACCGTCACGACAAATGCATACGCATTAGGGTCCATCGCGTCCGTCGGGGAACCGTCCGAAATCACGGGGCGGGGCTTCCCTGCTCCGTGCCCTCGGAGCCGAAGTGGATACTCAACCCACTGAGCCACCCCGGGCGCCCCTCATCTTTCCTTCTTAATTTCCCCTCTCACCTCCTGGCCACCAAACTTCCCTTCTCATGAAACGATCCTGATTTCATTTGTCCAAACAAATATTTATGGAGCATTTGGCTGGTGCCAGGTGCCGCTGGAGACGCTGGGGCTTCCAGGGAACAAAACCGCTGGAAGTCCCCAACCCCGGGAGCCGGCGTTCCAGTGTGGGACAGGCGCGATCGACCCCAGCCCGTGCGAGTGTATTTCGGCGAGTCTGCTGATTCCCGGCGAGTTCGTTCTGTGTATTTGTCTGGACCAGTCCCTACAACGGAAATGCCGATGACAATAATGGCTTTCGCTGCTGTGGCGCCGACTCTGTGCCGGCGGTGGGATATTCTCGACTCCGTCGTGTTTCATTTAAAAAAAAAAACCGGTGCGGAGGGCCCCCTTAGAGTCGTCGTGTGATCCAGGAGAGGGGCCGGTGTTCGAAAACGACTGCTCGGATAGATGCCCTCGCCGGGCCGGGAGGGCCTTCTTGCTGTCGTTCTGCCCCCTCTCTGCCGAGCCCGATCTCGCGCCTCCGTTAAACAGCAGGCTCTCTGCTGACTTCAGTGCCAGGAGCTGAGAGCTAGACTGGCGTCGGAGATACACAGCCTTGTAGCCCCTCCCCCCTTTCAGAAGAGTAAGCTGAGGCCCAGAGGCCACCAGTAGACAGCGGGACCTGCCTATGGGCCTCTGAGGGGCCCCACCGCACCCCTCGCTTCCCCATCCTATAGGGCGTAGGCGCTTGGAAGAGGCCTGGGAAATGAAAGGATTGGGTTCTGTGCTTGCTTCCTCCCTGACTTCCCTCCACCTGCCCTCCCCACCCTCCCCCAGAGCCCAGGTTCCGGAGGAAACCTCGGAATCTGAATCGCTGAAGAGTTTCTCAGCTAGTGGGTCCACGGCCAGAGGCGGAGCCGAGGCCACAGATTGGCGTACCCGTGCTGCCCACCGCCGCCCCCCTCGTGGTCTGGTCTAGACGGCCCCCGTGAGCCTCCTGAGGCCCGAGTCTTGTGTCCCCTCCTCAAGCCCGACTCAGAGGGCGTCGGCGCCTGGAGCCGTGGCGCCTCCGCTGATGGGCGAAGCGAAGAGGGCGCGTTTCTATCTGCTCTTCATCAGAGAGAGCGTCGACTGCGGGCCAGACGTTTGCACGGAGTCCAAGTCGTCCTGACCTTGAGTCTGCTGATTCCACGGATTTATCTCGTTCGTTTGTTGGGTAATCCGCGGAGTCCCGTTCCAGGCTCAGCTTCCTTGGGCGGCCTCGCCCCCACGTGGACAGAGGCAGGCCGCGTGATCCCCAATCCTGGAAGGAGAAAGACCGAGCCATTCATCCTCCTTGGAAGCACACCAGCAAGATATCGCTCCAGAAAGTTCTGTTTTGTTGGCGACATAATTTATTAAACTTCGGGGAAAACAAAAACAGGGCGGCACGTCTGAGAAACAACGGCCGCAGCCACAGCCGCGTCCTCTGTGGCTCAGCCTTTGTTGGACAACTCTTCAACGCCGCCGTCTTTGTGAAGGGCAGGCCTGCGGGGCCAGCAGGCGGCGTCTGACGTAGCCAAGGTTCAGAACGTCACAAAATGAAATCCAACGCTGCTCCGGGTTCCATTTGCTTTCGGATGCCAGCTTTAGAGTTTTATTCTCGGTTCCAGGCCCGCGGCCCGCCGGTGGTCGGTGTGCACCACCCGCGTGCGCGGGGACCTGCCTCCGAAGCCGGGGGTGCGCCAGGGCAGCGCCTGCGTAAACTCACGCACACGTACGGGTGTTTGCATGAATGTGGCAGTGTCCGCGTGCCTGGACGTACGGACCTTCAGTGGCTGGCGTGTTGTTGGCTCCTAAACCCGGATGCAAGCGCTCTTGTCGAGATGGAGCCAATCCAAACAGCTCCGCCTGGAACCGGCCCTGGAAGGGAATCCCATGGGTTACCGGTTCTCCGGCCCCAAGATCGGCCTGCGCCTGAATTCTGAAGGTCAAGGAGGTGCTCCAGAAGCAAATTTGTGTGGAGAGCGCCTGTCACTGAGCTCCAGGAAGGTTTTCAGAAGCTTTTTTTTTTTCAACGTTTATTTATTTTTGAGAGAGACGGAGAGTGCCAGCAGGGGGAGGGGCCGAGAGAGAGGGAGACGCGGAATCTGAAGCAGGCGCCAGGCTCCAAACTGGCAGCGCAGAGCGCGATGTGGGGCTTGAACCCACCAACCTCGAGATCGTGACCTGAGCCGAAGTCGTCGGATGTTTCACCGACCGAGCCCCACCCAGGCGCCCCGGGAACGTTTTCATAGCGTGTGCAAGCTGGCCTCGCTCTCCGCTTCCTCCCCCTGCCCCTGTCGCCGCACTGTGCTGGGTCCACTTGCACTTATTAGGTGCTTTGCATTCTCCAACTAACTTAATATTCGCATTTGACGGGCGAGGTCCCCGAGAGGCACCCGGCCTCCTCGTGCCTTAAGAAGTCAAGCCTACCTCCTGAGCCACTCTCCCCGCCCCATTTCCCCAGAATCCTGTGGCAGGTGCAGCATTCCAGAGCCCCAGAGAGTGCAGGAACCTGAGCCGCGTGGCGTCACCGGCTCTGCGCAGGGGCGTTCCTGGAGCGCGAGCCCCTCCCCATGCTCGGCGACGCTGCGGGGGCAGGGGGGGGTGACCGACCGCCTGGGGCTCGGCCCCTCAGGTCCGGACCAGGAGCGCTGGTCAAGTAGGGACCAGGTCTTCTATCACCTCCCTCCCCTAGCGATTACCGCGCACGAGGCGTGGTTGCTTTCCCGCCCGCGTTCCGTCGCAGGGATGAACGGTGTAGGCGAGGCATCTGGTAAACCACGAAGCAGTGTCAAAATCTCAGACGAGAGCGAGGTGTGGCCCTTGGAACCGTAAACACGACTCTTAGGCACGGGAGGCCCCGAATACGAGTTTGCCGGGGGAGCGGTGACAGAAGTAACAGATGCGTGGACCACATAATCTGGGTTGGGGAAACTGAGGCCCAAAGAGCCGGAGCAGGGAATTTGTGAACAGGGCTGCTGACGGCTCCTTAGCCGCGAACCCGTGGGTGGATCCCGGTCTGGCGGCTTTGCCAAGGCCGCGCTGGCTTCTCTGTCAATCACTGTTTGATTTCTTCTCTTTATATATTCTTTCTTTCTTTTCCTCTTTCCTTCCTTTTCTTCTTCCTTTCTTTCTCTCTCTTCTTGCTTTCTTTCTTTCTTTTTTCCTCTTCCTTTCGTTTCTTTCTTTCTTTCCTTCTTTCTTTCTGTCTCTCTCTTTCTTTCCTTTCCTTCCTTTTCTCCTTCCTTTCTTTCTTTCTTCTTGTCAGTTTCTATAATTGGCTCATGACTGAGAAAATTACTACTCTCTCGATTCTTGAAGAAATGTTTCTCTCTGTAGGCTTGGTCTGGCGAGCCCTGGGTGGCCGGGGGTGGACGCACTCAAGCACGCCGTGTCCCTCTCCAGGGAGATTAGGAAATGGCTTGATTCACGTATCTGGCGGCCGCAAGCCTACAGACTTGGCGCTGTGAGGACCCGCTCTTTTCCTCCTTGACCTTGCCTCCAGTTAAGTCAAGTGGGACACGTCCAGGAAACGTGCTCGCCCGAGACCGAGGTGACGGCCTGAGGTGGTGCAGGCAGAGCGCGCGGAGGCCACAGACGGGGGCCAGAGGGAGGTCAGGCAGGCAAAGCCTGGAGTGCCGTGACGTTGCCCAGGCCCAGGGGACACCAGGCCCTTCGCAGTCCACGGAACGGTGCCACGGGTTCGTGCACTCCCCGGCCCCTCCGACCCCAGCCCGGCGCTCAGCTGAGATCAGAGTTGGCCTCCAGTCTTCCTCCTCTGGGGGTGAGGCTAGCGTGTCGCCACTGTGACTCTCCTGCTCCTCAGCCCTCCTGCTTGGCCTGCGCTCATTCCCGGGGCCCCGAGCCTCGCAGAGACTCTGTCCCTGAGTTCCACACCAGCCCTGCCCTCATGAAGGTCTCTTCTCCATCCCGCTGTGCCTGGAGGAGCACCCCCACCCCACCCCGTGTTGGTTTTGCTGCAGGGGTGAGGAACCAAGGGCCCTCACTCTAAGCCTTCAGGAGGGGCCTTCTGCAGCCTCCGCAGGCGGGCGAGTTGGCTAGAAACAGTGCTCGATGGGCCGTTAGCACCTTACAGGGAAGCGATAAAGCTTAAAAGCTCACGATGGGCGAGAGCGGCCCGGCCCGGAGCCTCGGAAGCTTCTCTTCTCGCGATTCTTTGTCCCCCTCTCGACTTCGTGACTGCCCCCTTTCTCGGGACGGCTTCTTGTCTTTAAAGAAGATTTATTTTAACTATTTCTGTGTGCTTGAATTCTTTATGGGCTATTTCTGCATGATTAGTAACCACTTCTCCGCGTCCGTCGTGCTAAGCTTCGGGACAGCGGCCAGGAGCCGGTGACGCGGGGATGTCGCCTCGTTGGGACCTCGAGGCCGGCCCCCCCCACGGCTTCATCGGTTTCCGCCCCTTTTTCTTCCGTGATTAGGTCTTCCTGCCCTCTTTTCCTCGCCGTGCCCATCACTCCGGAGTCGGCTCCAACCTGGCATTGAAGGCCATTTCCACCTCTGCCCCCTGCTGTCTGCTCTCGACAGGGGGCCAGGGTGATGGTGTTAAAATATGTCAGATCACGTGTCCCCTGCCGGAACCTTCCAGCGACTCTCTGTCATGTTCAGAGTGAAAGTCCTAGTCCTTCCGGTGACCCGAAGGGTTCAGAGGAGCATGGTGTCGCCCCCTTTCTGGTCTCATCAACCTGTCTCAGTCACACTGGCTGCTGCTTTGCCATGGACGGGACAGCCTTCTCCTGCCTCTTCCTGCCCCCGGGCCTTTGCACCTGCAGTTCTCCCTGCTGGACACCTCGGTCCTGAAAGAATCCACACGGTGATGCGAGGAAAAGACAGCCTCTGACCTCAAGGAGAGGCAGAGCCTGTCCTTGCCTTTCCCATAATCACAGCCCGTCTTCCCAAGCCCCGTCCCGGCCCTTCCCGGCCAGGCACGTTTTGGTTTCCTATTTTTCTTTGCTTTCTGCATGACCAGGGCCGTGGTTGATTGTTCCCTCTCTGGCTCCTTGATGGGCATCGGTGACCTCAGCCGAGCTGGCGGCGTGCCAACTGCTCCCTGAGTGCGCCGGGCCAAGCCCGTCGGGCGGTCTGTCGGCCGGCACACGTGTGTGCAGGCAAGGAGGGTGCCCGAGCATGTCATGTGGCCCGGACGCAGATGTGGGCGCTGTCCGCGGGGGGCCCGGCGTGCTCACGTGCTCACGCTTTGGGGAGCCCTCGCCAGGTTTCCCTGGGGGAGGCTTGTGTCCGTTTGCATTTCCGATGGCAACGCGTGGAAGCAGCTGTGGCCCACTTTCCCGCGGGCTCGCCGGCAACATGTGGTCAACCTTTATCGTTCCGACCCGTCGGTTCCGTGACACACGGGTCTCCGTGTTGTTGCCGTGTTGTTGTTTTGCTGGCTTTCTTCTCTTTTTTACATTTAAAAAAAATGCTTATTTATTTTTGAGAAAGAGAGACAAAGCGCGAGCAGGGGAGGGGCGGAGAGAGAGGGAGCCCCAGGCTCTGAAGCAGGCTCCGGGCTCCGAGCTGTCAGCGCAGAGCCCGAAGCGGGGCTCTAACTCATGAACTGCGAGCTCATGACCCGAACTGAAGTCACATGCTCTACCGACTGAGCCCCCCGGGCGCCCTTTTAAAACAGCTTTCTTGAGATACAGTTGACAGAGCCACAGATACCCATGGCAAGTGTACACTGCAGTGGGTTTTAGCATATTCACAGGGCTGTGCAATCATCGCCACCATCGGTTCTAGAAATCCCTTACACTATAGCTGTCACCCATCTGTTCTCTCATCCGCCCCCACCCCCCAGCCCTAAGCAGCCACGACACGACTCTCTGTCTCTATAGATTTCCCTGTTCCGGACTTTCATAAAAATGGAATCATATGGGGTCTTCACAACGGGCTTCTCTCACTTACCGTAATCTTCTCATGGCTCAGCCACGTCGCAGCACGGATCGGCACTTCACTCCTTTCCAGGGCCTAACAATACCCCGTGGTATGAATATACCTCATTTTGTTGACCGGTTCATCAGTTAAAGGATATTCGGGTTGTTTCCACCTTTTGGCTATTAGGAGTCAGGCTGCTATGAACATTCACGTCCAAGTGTCTGCGTGGACATTTGTTTTCATTTCTCCTGGGTTTATACCCAGGAGCGGAATTGCTGCTCATGATGTAATAACTCTGTATTTAGCTTTCGAGCAACCGCCTGACAATTTTCCCAACGGGCTTACCATTTTCAATTCCCCCAGCGGTGTACGCGGGGCGGGGCTTCTACACGTCCCCACCAGCCCTTGCTACTGTCTGTCCGTTTATCGCCGCTGTCCTAGCGGGTTCAAATTGGCGGGTCTCGTGGTTTTGATCAGCATGTCCCTAATGACCGATATTGTCGGGCCCATGTGCACTTTGGCCATTTGTAAATCTTCCTTGGAGAAATGTCCGTTCATATCCTGTCCCTGTTTTTAAATTGGGTTGTCTTTTCACTAGGGAGTTTAAGAATTCTTCATATGTTCTGGGGCGTCTCGGTGGCTCAGTCGATGGAGCATCCGACTTCGGCTCAGGTCATGATCTCATGATCGTGGGTTCAAGCCCCGCGTCAGGCTCTGTGCTGACAGCTCAGAGCCTGGAGCCTGCTTCGGATTCTCTGTCTCCTCTCTGTCTTCCCCTGCCCCGCTCCTGCTCTGTCTCTCCCTATCTCTCAAAAATAAATTAGTGTTGAAAAAAATTAAAAAAAAAATTCTTTATATATTCTAGATTCAAATCCCTTATCAGAGACATGATGTAAAAATATTTTCTTCCATCCTGTGGGCTCTTTTTCACTTTTTTGGTGCCTCGTCGAAGCACGCCAGGTTGGAGTTTTAAAGAGGTCCAGTTTCTCTATTTTTGTCTTTTTTCGCCTGCGCTTTGGCGGTCCTGTCCCCGAATCTGGGCAACACGTCAGCGCGCGGAACGCCCGGCAGGAGCACGCGTCAGTTGCATGTTGGTATCTCGGTGAGGCCGGAGGCCCTTAAAGGAATAAGGAAGAGAGGAGACAGCCCCGTGTCAGTTCGTGCGTGTCCTCGACCTGCGGAAATTCCTTTCTTTCTCTCGCATTCGCTTTACCAGACTTTCTAGCCCTGTCCTCGTGGTGAGATGGGCTTTTCGTCATTGGGGGTTTTTGGTTTGGGCATTATCCGTCCTCTCTTTCACCGGAGATTTGCCGACCATGTACCGTTCGTAGGCTCTGTACCAGGTCACGTGACTCGGAGGTCGACCCGGCCCCACCCCCACTTGTCCGGCTGGTATTTGACGTCCTTGCCAACGCCGTCCCCGCGGGACCGCTAAGCTGCCTCTCTGAGGCCCGGGACCCGTCTCGAGGCTCCGTGGGAAGGAGACGGCCGTCCGTCCTCACAAGAGCGTGGAGACCTACGGACAAGGAACCGGACTCATTCTGGGCTGGGGCTCCCCCCGGGCAGCCCGGGCTCACCGTTCCCAGGGGAGCTCGCAGAGCGTCCCTTGGGCGTTTTTCGGGGCCACAGTGCGCGACAGAGCTCACTGCGTCTGGCCCGGGCGGGCACCCAACGCGGGCACCCAGCGAGGAGCCTTGGGGAAGATTCCCCCGGGGGTGCGCCGGCTGTGGTCTGGGGGCCGCGCCGGAAGAGGCTTCGGGAATCTGGGTTTCGCCCCAAACCGTCTCCAGAAGTCTCTGTTGAAATCTGTGTTGGCGAAGCTGTGCTTTTACCCAGGAAGCGGCTTATGTTCTCTTCGTGTAAGGGGAGCACCTTGGTGACCCGCTGTGTTTTTATTTTTCTGGGTCTACTGCGGTCTGGGATGGGGCTGTACCTTAGGGTCACCCGAGGGGCCTTTCAGACTCCCAGGTGCCCGGCTGCGCCCCAGGTGAATTTAATTAGAAACTCTGAGACCAGGTACTGAGGGTTTCTGGTCTTCCTTCCTTCCTTCCTTCCTTCCTTCCTTCCTTTCCTTTCCTTTCCTTTCCTTTCCTTTCCTTTCCTTTCCTTTTTCTAATTCTCCAGATGACGTGCGTCCGAGGTTGAGAGCCAGTGGGTACGGGGAGTTTGGAGCCAAACCTATGACTTGTCTTTAGCATCCTCCGCCCCACCCCTGCCTTCTCTGTTTCTCTGACCTCAGCGTCTCATCTTACGCTGTCTCTGATCCTGATTTCGATTTGCTGATGGGCAATTGAAGTCGCCTTTGGTTTAAAGTGACCTTTTGGGGGCGCCTGGGTGGCTCATGTCAGTTAAGCGTCCGACCTCGGCTCAGCTCATGGTCTCACAGTTGGCGGGTTCAAGCCTCGCGTCGGGCTCTGTGCTGACAGCTCGGAGCCTGGAGCCCGCTTCGGAGAGAGGTGTCTCCCTCTCTCACTCTCTCTGCCCTTGTCCCCCCCCCCTGCTCTGTCTCTCTATCTCTCAAAAAAGAGTAAACATAAAAAAATAAACAAGCGAACTTGACCTTTCAGGGCCGCAGTCTCTGCCGTAACGTGCGTGTGCAGTGCTGGGGAAACATTCTGCTGAGCGAACCGATGAGCAAACGCAGTCCTTAACACGCAGAAGGCAAAGTGCGATCACAGCGGTGTTTCGGTGATCTCCAAAGCTGTGTTTTAGGAAAAGCGGGTTTGTGTAGAGGAGAAAAAAAAGCGATTCATGGAGAACAAGACAGGATTTCGGGAGATTCGGGGATGGGGAGGACCCTGGGGTTTATGGTTAATTTCACTTTGAAATTTGTTTTCACTGACAGCGTGACTCGTTCTTGGTAAACACGAATCTCTGACTCTCTCATTCGACGATTAGGGCTCGCCGTTAGCCAGTAAGTGAAACACAGAGGAAGGGAAAGGTGGGAGGGAATTTCCTCTGTTACCAAAGGGCCGGCGAGTGGAACAAGTTAATGGTGCTGGAGAGCAGCGGGCGCGGGAAGTCAGGCCGGTGGTGTAGACAGATGCGCAGTTGTGCACACGGTCTTCAGGGAGGGGGAGGGGGGCGCAGGGAGAGAGCCTCTGCCATCAGGTGCACCAGCTGTCCGGGTTCACCAGGGATGGAGGATTTTCTCGGAACGTGGGACTTTCTGCTTTAAAACCCGGTCAGTCCCGGGCAGAACGAGACGAAGCCGATCGCTGTGTCTGCCGGCCCAGGACACACTGGTTGCCTGGTGACTGATTTTTGTTTGGAGGCGATTGTGGGCAGGAAAGGGAAGTGAAGGAGTCCTGGGGTGGGGGCAGGAAGTTCGGCCCGGCCGGGAGCGGCATGGATTCGAGGCCCCAGGCTCTCCGGTTCGGGGCATCCCTTTCCCTAACGCATTCGTCCTAAGGAAACGCTACACCCAGCAAATCCCCCGTCGAGGGGTGGGGCCGAGGAGGGCCACGGAGAGAGACAGACAGAAACACCTGTCTCGACCGCACTCTTCCCCCGAAACCAGGACTTCAGCTCTGTGCCCCTGTCCTGTGTGCCCGGTGCGTCGTGCGTGAGTGTCTAGTATGTGTCATCGGAGAAACTGAGCCAAGAGAAAGCACGTGTTTGGTGTCTGACTCTACAATTAAGGGTTGTATTTACAGAAAGACGGTCGTCGTAACGTCCTATCTCGAGATAGCACAGAGAACTCGAGACATGCTTGAAGCATTCATAAGTAGGGAGTAACGTAAAATGAATTTGCTGAATCGTGCTGTGTTTGGGTTCAGGGCCGTCTTAGTTTGCTTTGATTCAAACCTGATTCCTTTTTTTTTTTTTAATATTTGTTTATTTTGGGGCGCCTGGGTGGCTCAGTTGGTTAAGCGTCCGACTTCAGCTCAGGTCATGATCTCACGGTCTGTGAGTTCGAGCCCCGCGTCGGGCTCTGTGCTGATGGCTCATCAGAGCCTGGAGCCTGCTTCGGATTCTGTGTCTCCCTCTCTCTCTGCCCTTCCCTTGCTCACGTTCTGTCTCTGTCTCTCCAAAATAAATAAACGTTAAAAAAAATTTATTATTTGTTTATTTTGAGAGAGAGAGAGAGAGCAAGCAGGGAAGGGCAGAGAGAGAGAAGGAGAGAGAGAGAATCCCAAGGAGGCTTCGCACCATCAGCTCAGAGCCTGACTTGGGGCTCGATCCCATGACCGTGAAATCATGACATGAGCCGAAATCAAGAGTCAGAGCCTCAGCCGACTGAGCCACTCAGGCGCCCCAAAACCTGATTCCTTCTTAAAAGGACAGCGCAAATTCCTGATTTCACATTTCCCTTCTCAAAGGCACCTTCTCTTTTGAGTACAGATTATGCCGGGAGCAAGTGTGCTTATTTCCGTGAGCTGCTTGTTCTTAATTAGGGTGCTTTTCAGTCCCCCAAACTGTTGTCCTCAGCCCTGCAAGTTCTTTTTTTTTAAATTTTTAATGTTTATTTATTTTTGAGAGAGAAAGAGAGAGACAGAGTGAGACCGGGGGAGGGGCAGAGACAGAGGGAGACAAGAATCCGAAGCAGGCTCCAGGCTCTGAGCCATCAGCACAGAGCCCAACGCAGGGCTCGAACCCATGAACCATGAGATCAGGACCTGAGCCCAAGTCAGACGCTTAACCTGCTGAGCCACCCGGGAGTCCCTCAGCCCCGTAAGTTCTGACTCAGTAGCTCTCCAGGCGAATCTGGGCATCTATGATTTTTTTTTTAATCTTTATTTATTTTGGGGAGAGTGCAAGCAGGGGAGGGGCAAAGAGAGAGGGACAGAGGACCTGAAGCAGGCTCTGTGCTGACAGGCTGACAGCAGCGAGCCGGACGCAGGGCTGGAACTCACAAACCACAAGATCATGACCCGAGCCCGAGTCGGATGCTCACCCGGCGGGGCCAGGCAGGAGCCCCATGGGTGTCGGTGTGGCGATGACACGGCGCCCCGGGGGGTTCCGGCGTTCCCTCTGGGTTGGGAGCATCTGACCCGTGATTTCGCCAGGAGTGGACTTGACCTCCCTTCCAGCTCCCACCGGTCGGTGTGGCTCTGGGCTCAGCGCTGGGGAGGACCGCAGGATCAGGTTGAGGAAGCTCCAGAAACAGACCGAGGGTGTCCCTTCCTCCGCCTCCCCTCCCTGCCCTCTGCCGTTGCTCAGTTTTGAAGTTCAGATGAGGTGAGGTGGTCCCGGCCGACATCCCCTCCGGTTCTGCTTTCTTGTCAGAACGGACGTGGCCAAGGGCTGCGTGCCCACCGCAGCGCCTGGCATGCGGTGAGTGCCCACAAACCGGGGCCGAAGCAACCCCGAGATTCGTGGTACAGACTTTACCTGCAGCCAGCCCGGCCCCGGCTCTCCCACCTGTCACCGAGGCTCCTTCCCGTCCCTCGGGTGGCCTGTCTTAGTCACTAAGCCTGACGATGGGGCCGCGCCCGCGGTGAGTCCTTCTCCTCTGCCTGGTGGGCAGGGCCGGCCGGGCCATGGGGGGGGCGGGGAAGAGTTCCCCCTCCCAGAGCGTGCGCTTGGCCCCCCACACACGTGAACTAGCAAGTGGGTGACGCGCGGGTCACAGGCTTGTGGCTGGTGGCTGGGCTCTCTGACCGTGCACCGTGGCTCCTTGAGGGACAGGCCAGCGGTGAGAAGTCTCTGGAGACGGCAGTGTGCGTAGAAACCGACAGTGATGACGGGGCCAGTGGACTCCAGTCAAAACAGTAATTACTGGTGTGCAGAACCCAGCACTGGGCTACCATTTCTCATCAGCTCTCAGGCGGGAACGCCCAGCAGTTGGGGGGATTTAGAAGGGCCTGCCGGGCCCTACCTGCCCAGGCCCCTCGGTGCCATCCCCGCAGCAAGTCAAGTCAGCCAGGAGTCTTCGAGGCACGAGAAGGGGACCCACTATCCCTAAAGCCAGCGAGGGCAGGCCCACACACGTGCCGTCACTGAACCAGCCCCCCGGCCGCCGAGCTGTGGGGAGCCCCCTCCCCGCAGGTGGCGGGACTCCGGGTCAGGCAGGCTAAGAAACACAGTCCAGATCACAGGGCGAGACAGGAGGGGACGGGTTCAAACTCCGGTCCGGTGGGTTCCCCTGTAGGGTGCTGCCCCGTGTCTGAATACCTAGGCTAATTCCGGTTCAGACAGGACGAAGCCCATCACCCAAGCCCACGCGGCGCATGATTCCAGTTATAGGAAATGTCTCGGAAGGCACGGACCCAAAGGAGCTCGGCAGTCGCCGCAGGCTGGGGAGTGGAAGTGACGAGTCGCGGGCATGGGGGTTCTTTGGGGGGCGGGGATGAAAATGTCCCGAAATTGGCCGTGGCAACGGCCACACAGCTCCGTGAACAGGCTAAAAACGACTTAACATGGGGGGCCTGGGGGGCTCAGTCAGTTAAGCGGCCGACTTTGGCTCAGGTCATGATCTCACGGTCTGTGAGTTTGAGCCCCGCGTCAGGCTCTGTGCTGACGGCTCGGAGCCTGGAGCCTGCTTCGGATTCTGTGTCTCCCTCTCTCTTTCTGCCCTTCCCTTGCTCATACTCTGTCTCTATGTCTCTCAAAAAAAAAAAAAAAAAAAAGTTAAAAAAAAACCGATTTAACGTGTGCCTTACACGGGTGAACGTATTGTATGTGGATCTGGTCTTAATAAAGCTGTTGAAAGCGATGAAGGGGAAAGAAAGCCAGTGTCTTCATTTCCTGGGACGGCTGCAGCCCAGCACCACGAAGGGGCTTGGGGGGTGGAGCAGCAGGAACTTGTCCTATCACAGAAAGTCAAACGCGGGCGTGGGCAGGGCGCTGCTCGCTCCGAGAGCCCTCGGGAGGCTCTGCTCCGGGCCCGTCCCCGGGGCTCCCAGACGGCTGGCTCTCTTCTCCGTATCTCTCCCCTACACGTATCTGCGTCCGGGTCCAGATTTCCGATGTTTTGTGAGGACGCCAGTCGGATTGGACCAGGGCCACCCTAGTGCCCTCGCCGTTACTTGGTTACTGCCGAGTAATGCCCTCTGTCCAAAGAAGGTCACATTCAGAGGTCCCGGGCCCTAACGTATCTTTTTGTGGGGATGACACGGTTTGGCCCCTAACAGCAAGGAAGGGTATGATGCGTTCAGAGAGACCGCTTTTAAAATTGCTAAAATGTTTTGGGGCGCCGGGTGGCTCAGCCGGTTGAGCATCCGACTCTTGATTTTGGCTCCGGCCACCATCCCAGGGTCGTGGGATCGAGCCTCACGTCGGGCTCCACGCCGAGCATGGAGCCTGCTTAAGATGCCCCCTCTGCCCCTCTCCCCCATGCGCATGCCCTCTCTCTTTCTCGAAAATAAAAAAATAAAATAAAATTGTTAAAACGTTTAAAAAGTTTCAGCGTTTATTCAATTTTCAGAAAAATTGATACCGAATTCCTTTTTTTTTTAACTTTATTTATTTTTGAGAGGGGGGAGGGGCAGCGAGAGGGGGAGAGAGAGAATCCCCAGCAGGCTCTGCGCTGCCAGCACAGAGCCCAGTGTGGGGCTTGACCCCACGAACCGTGAGATCGTGACCCGAGCCGAGATTGAGAGTAGGACACTTAGCAGACCGAGCCGCCCAGGCGCCCGGATACAGAATTCCTGTAACCGACGGCCTGGATACATGAACCCGCTGCCTGTTTTTCCATCTTTCACGGGGGTGTCTGCAGGCAGCTGCGCACCGGGGCCACACCCGGCCGCGTGGGAAGGCTGGCGGGCACCCCAGCCCGGGCCCTGCCCCCAGGTGACATTCCTCCTGCCATGGGCGGGGGAGGGGGAGGGGGCGATGGGAGCTGAAGACCGGGTTCCCGTGCGGTGTCCTGAGGACGCCTAGGTGCCCATTGTGACTCTCAGCAGAGGCTCAGCTCCCCCAGGCTGGTAAAGGGGGAGCCCGGTGGTTTGGTTTGGTTTGGTTAAGTCAGGGCCGCAATCTTTCTGCTGTGGGTTCATCGTCCCATCCGTCCCCTCCAGCCGTTTGTGAGAAATGCACCTGACTGCGTGGTGCGGTGGGCTCTCCCTGCCCCCCCCCCGGCCCCGGGCACCCCATCACTGACCCGGGCGGCTGGCCACACCCTACCGGCCCGCTCCCCGCCCCCCAGCTCGGAGCCCCGTCCTCTCTGAGCAAACCGGACCCCCGTCTGTCCAGCTCATCACAAGAGCGTGTTCTAGGTCTTGTTCAGCAGCAACTCTGTGCCCGTGGGGCCCCAGCGGGGCTCGAACCAGGTGAGGCTCACTAAACAAACGGTGGGCAGTGGGTTGGTTAAAGGGGCGGCGGTCTCTCTCCAAGCCCTTCTCCTGGCCCCGCTGCCCCTCTGTTACTGTGTGTCCCTGGCCCTGCTCCAGCACCCCGGCCCGCCCCAGAGGTGATCGTAGGGGTGTGTTTTGATTCCCTTTCGCCATTTCCTACTTTGCCTCAAGGTTCGGTCTCGGTGGCTCTGTCTGCGATGGCGATGGCGGCTGTTGTAGTGTGAGATGCCCAGTGGGGCTCCTTTAATGCTGGTGTTAAAATGGACCCCGCTGCCTCCCAGGGTGCTGGGTGCCGTCAGCTCCCAGGCCCCGTGCACCTCCTTAAAACTCAGAGCCCTCGCCCAGTGCGTGCCCCGGGCCAGGCAGGGTCTCTGTCTGCATCTAGAGGACATACGTGTATACGTGTTCACGTGTGTGTGTGTCCGAATGTACACCTACATACATGCTCGTGTAATCCCCAAGGCAACCCCGCGGGCTGGGTGAGGTCATTCATCATCCCCACTTTGCAGAAGAGGAAACTGAGGCACAGAGGGCTTCGGTGCCTGTCCAAGGTCTCGGTGCCAGCAGGCGGCAGACCTGGACTGGACCTCGCAGGAGCGTAGCATCAGTTTACAAGGGCGTGTGAAGGCTCCTACCCTCCCCCGAGTGCACTCGGGCAGGTGGGTCCAGCCTGAGACAGGACACGCTTTGGGGCACAGTTATAGAGGGCAGTCTGCAGGGAGAAATTGCTTTATGCCCCGGTGTGATCTGCGTTGGTTTCAATTAAATCAGGACGACGGGTGCGTGTTGGGGAGCGGCCTGCTTTCTGCCACCTGGCAGCCCGGAGCCTTCTGCTCAGCGGTGCCCTCGAGGTGGTTTTAGGTCACAGATGTTCAGAACTAGAGCACCTGCCTGGGATGGCCAAGCTCGGCCCCTCAGCATTCGGCGGTGGATGCATCAAGCCTGGCTTTGGGCTTAAATAGAAGAGCTGGTTGCCGCGAGCCTTCTGGAGCCTTCCAGAACCTTGGCAGAATGCCCTAACCTGCTCCTGCTCACCTTGCAAACCCTCAGCTTCCACCTTGCTCTTTCCATGAAGCTCTTTTTTTTATGACTGTCTTCCAAAGTAGCCACTTCCTTCTGGAAACTTCTACGAAGGCTGCCGTCTGTACCACGTGAGGTACAACATCGACCCTCTGCCTGCTTTTCCTCGTCTCCGTGACTTTCCTCCCAGCCAGGACTCAAGTCCCCGAGGCTGGGGGTCTGTCTTCCGTTTCTCTTGTGTCTTGTAACTGGGGGTTTCATAGGTGTTTGTGTTAAGAGAGGGACCACCAGGAGGTGGAGCAAGAGCCGCGGGGTGAGGGGCTGTGGGAAGCTTCGACAGACCGAAGGAGATTGTGTTAAGGGAGAAACCCGTCCTGTTCTTGACTCCAGAACGGAAGAGGAAAACGAGGGCTTCCCGAGTGTGGGGCGATTTCTGTTGAAGGTGAGGACACTTGCGTCCCAGACGGCGGGCTCCCACTTCCTGGGTCTGAGGAGAGTCCTCCTTGGTCGGCCAGTGAACTTGGATGAGACATTCGGGTAGAGACCGTGCAGTGTTCAGAAAACTGTGTGCTCCCCCGGAGCCACGGGGTGGGCCCTGGAAGTTAACGGGATGGATGCTGGAGGAATCGGGAAGGGGGCCTGGGGGTGGGCTCAGTAAGACCCCGAGAGGAGGAGAGGTCCCTGCCGCCTTCGGCAGACACACACCTGGGCGTATGTGTGTGTGTCTGTGTCTTAGTTACCCCAAGTCCGCCGGCGAGCCCACAGTGTGCGTCACCCTTTTGGGGGCCAGCACCACTGGCGAGTCCTTCCCCTCCCGCCATCCGTTCTTTGCACCTTGGACTTGTTCAGACTCCAAGGAGTCGGGAGAGGTCACCACCACGGGGCCCCACGAACAAGCCCCCTTCCAGCAGGCGGGGCCGAGCCCTTCCTTGTCAGTTGCCGGGCCCCCTCGGCACCCAGCTGTGTGGCCTGGGGCAAGTCACAGTCGCCCCGTGGGACCTAGAGCTCCACACTTGCTGGCTCAGCTGAGAGCTGCGAGGCCGCCACCGGGCAGGCGGCGGCTCCAGCACGCACAGTCGGTACACACGGGGCTCCTGTGGACGGTGGGGGCAGGGGGCTCGAGACCCGCTCCACACTCGGGGCTGGTGGCAGGGGGAGCTCGGGGCCCGCGCGCAGTCTCCCCTCACGTGCAGCTCCCCGCAGCAGCCGAAGTCTCTGAAGACCTTGGAGAGTCCAGAACTTGGTTGCGAAAGGTGGAGAAACGGTTACCCTTCGAGGGCCTGGGCGGGGGTTGGGGTGAGAACCAGGGCACGAGAGCCCAAGGGCTCCATGTGAGTTTACAGTTCCGGACTTACGAGTTTCTAGTTCTGCCTGGCCAGAAGCCTCTCTGAGGGGCTTCGAGACAAACGGTTCTAAGCCAGCAAACATCCAGGTACTTCAGTAAATAGCGGCGTACCAGTCCCGGGGGTGGATGAGGCCGTGTGTCCCCCACTTCTGCATACACCCCAACAGGTGGTATATTTCTTTTTTTTTAATGTTTATTTATTGTGGGGGGGAGGAGCAGAGAGAGAGGGAGACACAGAATCCGAAGCAGGCTCCAGGCTCCGAGCGGTCAGCACAGAGCCCGACGCGGGGCTCGAACCCACCAACCATGAGATTGTGATCTGAGCCCAAGTCGGACGCTTAACTGACTGAGCCCCCCGGGCACCCCGTCCAGGTGGTATGTTTCAGTGCAAGGAAATCTTAGACCAGAGTCTGCCAACCCCCCACAGACGATTTTAGGCGCTGGGTACGACCTATTCTTGTAGCTCCAAGGAAGTCTCGGCCCTGCCCCTGGGAAGATTCTCCAGCTGGTTTGTTTAAGGGTCCTGCAGTCCGTGGGGTCCTGGCCGAGCCAGCTGGAGCCCGCACGTAACTTACCTTGAATACCCCTCGTTTCGCCAAGAGAGAAGAGCTCTACGTTTCTTGAGCCGATTAACAAGGCTCCCGGTCTAGGTTTCAAGAAGGGTGTTGGAGTGCCCAGCGGTCCTCTTTGTCATGTGGGCTCCCAGCTGGGCTGCTTTAGAAGCTACTAAGCTGCCCCCGGTGTGTTTGCAGAGCCTTAACAGAGGCAGGAACGCTGGCCTCCAGCTGTTCGTAGGGGTGCGATTCCCAAGTAAAGTGCTATCGCAGTCGACATCCCTACGTGACCCCGTACAGATGGCTAAGTCAACACCGAGCCAAGGCCTTGCCATGCCCCCTCTTCTGGGCTGCCGAGCTCCTGCGAGAAACACAAGGGCAGCCAGTGCAGCCCGGGTCTGGGGTGCTGGGCCCAGGAAGCCCTCTTGTTTCAGCGTCTCTGGCTTCCCCGTGCATAGATCTGGCAGGTCCCCGGATTGCCACGCAGGGCACAGGGCCAGCCGCGGCCACCTACGGAAGGAGGGAGACAGGCTTTGCTGAGCAGCCACCGTGGGTCTTCGGCTTTCCACAGGCGGCGTGACTCACAGAGCCGGCGCTGTGGCCAGCGCGGATGCGGGGCCGTGGGTCCCCCGAGCTTGGCACGCGGCGTGTGACAGTTAGGCTCCTGGCTACAGGTGGCATGGGGTTTGGCAAAGGGTCCGTGCCGGATTTCCAGCACGCTCAGAAATTGAACCCCGCTCCGTTACCCGTGACGCTTCTGCTCACGTGTGTCGTGTGTGTCTCGTCCCCTGTGGCACTGATACAGCTGAGGTGATGCAGGGACTGGTCTGGGGTTTCCCTGCGGCATTTCCCATGTGATTTGCAGGCTTCGGAGGCCCGGCTTTGATTTGCTGCGATCGCCTTGCACTGGGACGCGTGACTCCGTCAGACCACACCTGGCCGCAGTCCGCTGCTTGCGCCTCAGGTGGCGTCCGAGCCTCCCCCGCTGCTGCAGAGTCCATCCCTGTGTGCATAAGCCTTCCCTCGTGTTTCAGACTTTCTTCGGGATAGACCCCTCGAGGGAGCCTGCCCAACGTCAGGAGGGAGCGTATCTTCTCCTTTTTAATCACACGAGTAATGAACAGGCCCCTAGTACCAAAAACCCAGGAGATACAAATTAAGCAAAAATAAACAAATAAAAGGGGGCGTGAGCCTGTTAGCACAGTGTGGAACACAGTCAGACTCCGGAGGGGACGCACCTGTGATTCAGTCCCGGCGTGGCAACTGACGCGTTCGTAACCTTGGCAAGTCAGCCTCTCTGAGCTACAATTTCCTTACCGATTAAAAAAGAGAAAGTAACATCGTACCCATTTACCTGTAGTGCAAGTAGAGGTAGCACATGCAAATACCCTAAACACTAAAAACGTACTCAAGGAATCAATTTCGAGGGGGAGGCCGGGTAATAACCGATAGATGCTAGGAGAGCCCACGGCGAGTGGCAGGGGCCGCATCAGGATTCTGATGCGGAACTAGGCGCGCGAAACTGTAGAGGCGGTTGCGTGCCGGCGTGGGGGTGCCGAGGGGCCGGTGAGGACTCTGGGCGACAGCTTTCTGCAAGCCCGAGCCGTTGGAAGGCGGGGTGGCTGCGGGCCAGGCGATCACGGGTCCAGTTTCCCTTACTGGAGAACGTGGGGCTCTTCTGTACTGAGTACGGAGCTAGCCTTCTGGTCCTCGTTTTGTTTTTGCGTCATCGTTTTTTGGTCTGGGGAGGCTGCTATGGGTGATTCTCAGGAAGCCGTGTTTGGGAAGATTCATTCGTGCGGGGGAGGCGAGTCAGAGGGGATGGGCCACACGCAGGAATGTCCCCAAGACCAGAGACGGGGCCGACAGTGGGCTTCCGGTCTTCTACAGATGTCTTTGATCTACCAGCCTCTCCTTCGGGAGAGCTGACCCTCGCTCTCTAAGGTGGGGCGCGGAGAGGGGCAGGGGGACGATCTCAGAAAAGCTCCAAGCCAGAAGAGGAAGCAGGGTTCGCAAGGTGCAGCGGAGAGGTTAGTGGCAACCGATGCAGGTGAAAACAGTAACCGTATCTGTGGTCGGTAGCTGGCCGGCTGGAATGGGGTTGTTTCTGCTCCTCAATCTCCAATGAATAATAATACCAGGGACCCGAGACGCGGAATCGCTGGCAGTCAGAACCGCAGAAAGTCGCTCACCCCCCGGAAGCCGCGCACGGGCGCTCGCCTCCAAGTGCAGCGAGCCTTTGAACACTTTGGATGGTGAAGCCCAGTTTCCCTGGCATCTCCGGCCGTTCCAAGCAAAACTAATGAGGCTCTTTCCGCAGGCTTATTTGTATGCTTTGGAATAAAGCACACAGAAAATAAAACAAGCCCCGCTGACCCAGCGAGCCTGGTTCCAGAGCCAGCAGGAGAGAGTATTGTGGTTGGCTGGGTCCCCGGTGGCCCCCTGGTGCCAGAGCCAGGGGCATGGCCGCAGGGTGCCGGCCCTTCGCTCATCGCGAAACGGTACCAGCTTTTTGCTTAACCGTGAGCTTACGCTAGTGCAGCCCGCTGGTTCCAGAATGATCCCGTACATCCCAGGTTGCTGCTTATGTTTGTCGAAATGCTTCCTCGTCCCTTATCCTGACAGCAGCCCTGAGACCTGAGGTTCAGAGAGACGGTGTGGATCCGAGCCCTTGTCACCAACTGTCTGTGTTGAGGTCCGAGAGGGCCCGGAGGTCCTTTAGGTAACACGTTGCTCCTTCCTCAGGCAAGAAAACAATCCGGTTCGGGTGACGTTCTCAGGTGGGCTCAGCTTCCCTGGGGCGCAAGGAGCGCCTGCCACCATGCCCACGCCTCTGATCTCTCAGGTCTCAGAATGGACCATTGGATAACCAGTGACTGCCCCCTGCCCTCTGGGCAGAAAGTAACCTTAAGAAAGCCACAGACTTCCAACCCTATGAGAAGTTTCCCGAAGTCCCAAACTCTTAGTCACTTGCCTTTTGGTTCATGAGCCTTGGAAGTCATGTGACATTCCTTTCTCCCTACGAAGCTTCCCACCTACCCCATCCATCCGTCCGTCCATCCATCCATCCATCCATCCGTCCATCCATTTCACATCAGCCCCACTTCCCTGAACCACAGATCTGCCGGCTAAAGCCCATCAGAGAATCAAAGAATAGATTCTTCAAAGAAGACTTCTCCTCTGCTTGAATACCTGTAGCCATGAGTGGCTCACTATCTTTCGAAGCAATTTCTCCATTGCTGAAAAGTTGAAGTCATGAGTAAGTTTTATTTAATAGTAAACATTGCCAGGGTTCTGAAGTGGTGACCCTCATTTTCTCCTTAAAAAAAATACTGTGAGTTTTCATTTATTTTCTGGGGAGGGGGGAGAGGCAGAGGGCGGGAGAGAGAGAATCCCAAGCAGGATCTACATTCAGCACAGAGCCCAACTCGGGGCTCCATGCCACCAACTGTGAGGTCATGACCTGAGCTGAAATCAAGAGTCAGACACTAAACCTATTGAGCCACCCAGGCACCCCCTCCTTAAAAAAAAAAAAAAAAGAATTTAAAAAAAGGTTTTAAGTAATCTCTACACCCAGCGTGGGGTTCGAACTCACAACCCCGAGATTAAAAGTCGCATGTACCACAGACTGAGCCAGCCAGGGGCCCCACCCTCATTTTCTCTAATCCATTTTCTTCCCAACCAGCTTGCACACTCCCCAGGGAAGTGTGTTAAGGGTACTCAGGATTTGTTTGAACCGGGGGGTATGGGAAGACCCACGGACACCCGCGTGACTGTCACCAAGGAAGAAGAGTTTCCCAGGCTCATGGATCCCTAGAAACGGGAGGCTGTACACGCCAAGCAGGACCGCACACGGAGGCACCAGTCTGGGTCAGAAGGCAGAAGGCGGGAGAGGGAAGCGTAGGCGGGAGCCTTTATTGTGGTTTCTGCGGGAAGGAACGCGTGAGGCAGGTACGTGGGTTTGGGATTGGCCCGTTTGAATCATTTCGCCGGGCTCCGGGTCCAGCGGCTGTCCCTGGCGGTGTCGTACCTGCCTTCGGGTGATTAGACAGCGAAGCGATGATGGCTCGGAGTGTGGAAGCTGAGAGAGGAGCTCGGGTCGCGTGCGCTGTGGGTGGGCCGTCGGGAGTCTGAGAGGGATGCTCGCAGGTGAGGCCTGCGCCACCTCTAGGAAGTGGCTAGCTCGGGGTGGGGGGACAGCCCCCCCTCCCCCGGGGTCAGGGCGGGGCCCAGACGTCAAAGCTCAGAATTACAGAGAAGAAGACAGGGTTAGAAAAGGCAGGGCCGCCACTGCCTTCCAGATGCCTGCAGGTTGCCTGGGTAGGCTTGAGGGTGCGGGTTTCCCGAAGAAAGTTCCCCAGCAAGGGCCTGAGCCCCGCTCTTGCCAGAGAGATAACTGCCTTCTCTATAGTCCAAGGGCAGGGATCCCCAGGGAGTCGGGGTTTCTGCAGCCACGGAGCTCTTTCTCCCCAAAGCTCGCAGGCCCGTGTGGATGGGGACAGCCCAGGGGGGCTCTGCGGCCTCGGGGACCTTGGGCCCCGGGTGCCACCGGCGGCTGCGTCGTCATCGGCCTCAGCCGCCTTCGCGTGTCCCGCCGCCTGTCTTTTTAAGAGACCCGGCTCGGCCCTCCCTGCCGCTCACTTGCTGTGTAGTAAGGAGTCGCCTCCCCAGCAGCCCCTGGCACAGGTGGTGATGACAGTTGGCTGCAGTCCCGGTCACCGAGGGGCTCTGCCCGCGCTCCGCCTGCGCGCCGAGCAGCACGCCAGCCCCAGCCAGCGCGACGGTCGCCTGCGCCGAGTCGGGCCGGCCCCTGCTGTCTGCCGTGCGCTCGGCGCGCCGCTCCGGGGCCCGGGAACACGCCCAGCCGCGGTCCCCATCTGTTGCAGACGCGCCGCGGCGGCGGCAGCGGCAGTGGCGGCGCGGGGAGCAGCCGGGCCCCGGGACGCGCGTGTGCGGAGGGGGCTGGGAAGCCCCTTCTCTCGGGGGCCTCTGGAGCCGGCGGCAGGATCCGATCTGTCACCGCCGGCAGCGCCGCGTCTGCGGCCGCGCCCGCGTCCCGCCCGCCAGCGTCGCGCACCTGCCGGCAGCGCCCGCCCGCGGGAGGAGACCTCCAGGACCGCTCGGGGCCCAGTAAGCTGACCTCCGGAGCCGGATTCCCCGAGTGCGTGATGACTGTGCGTTCCCGTGTGTGCGGCCCCCCCCCCGCCCCCCCGCCAACCCCCACCTCCTGATGCTTTGTCTCCTCGGTCTGCCAGACCCGTGCCCAACTGGCGCTTCGTTCCGCGAGGGGGGGCCTCTTCGTAAATTAAACGCCCCCAGGTGGGACTCGGAGTCCCTTCCCCACCTGGGAGCGGTGTGTTTTCTGCTTATGTAACTTTCCGTCGGGGTTGAAGGAGGATCAGCGGCGCAGGTGGTGGGAGCGTGGGGGCGTGTTCGTCGCTGGTCCCCTCTCCGCGCTGTGTCCCTCCTCCCCCAGGGCTGCCGGACCTGAGTGCGGCTCTCCGCCCCACCTTCCCACCCTGGCTTCAAGTTCCCTGCTGAGATCTTAGCCGTATCCCCACGGTTTGCTTTTCTAACGCCGTCCCCCCCACCCAATGCCCAGTCATCACTTATTAAATCTGCCCCAAAGAGAAAAGGTTGGGGATGATGGGGGTGCCTTGGGGCTCTGCCCGGGTCGGCCTCGGAAGGCTGGCGATCATGTACTCGCGTCTCCCGCTGCAGCCGAGGGTGAGCTCTGGGAGGCATACTTGTTGCTTTTAACTTATCCGGAAGGCATTGAAGAAACAGAAACTGGGAGGGGGCGAGGGGAAGATGGGAGATGCCCTCCCCCGTGACTGAGCCAAGGCTGGTCTCCGGAGTGTTTTGTTCCCCCAACCCCCCCACCCGATCTGTAAGCCAGGGGCTACACCTGTTGGTCATGCGTGACCGAACTTCAGCTCAGACTTTTTGTGCCTGGTACTTGAGTCCTGCTGATGATGGGGGGGGGGGTGTCACCCAGCCAGGGTGGGGGCAGGAAAATAGGAGAATGAGGCTTGATTCTCTGCTTTTGGACTTACGATCTGGGGGGGAGGGGAGAAGACACAGTATTAGACCGTTCAAGACTGGTGGTCTGGGGGCGGTGGGGAGGGGGCAGCATGGAGGGGCTGGGGATCCGCAGGCTCCCCCTGGACCTGGGGACAGCAGGACCCAGGCTAGTGTCTGAGTCCAGGGAGTCCCCCAAAATATAAATGAGGGGGTTTCAGGGGCCGCCAGGCATAGCTAGATTCTTCTCCTACCGAGTAGGGGCAGAGGGGAGGGAAGCGAGCCGTCAGCCCACGGAGCTGCTAGGGAAGTGACGAACAGATTATTACTGGACCAGTGCCCTGTGGGCTCCATGCGCCTCTTGGCCGGGGTGACCGCTGACCCTGCGAGCAGCCCAGCTCACTCCCTGACCCTGCGATGAGGCACCGCGGAACCTCCCCTCCCACCGCTTCTGCATTTGTGCGCGGAGACTTCCAAGGGCTAGAAGAATCTAACGTGGGTTTTTTGTTTGTTTGTTTTTGTCCCTTTTTTTTTTTCCAGTTGTTTTTAGCCCAACGTTGGGCCTAAGAGACAGGCATAAACTCCTTCTTATGCAAGAGGACACCGAAGATATAATTCATTCGGCAAGAATGTTTGAAAAATCTAACCTTCTCGCCTCACCTGCAGTCACAAGGGCTGAACTGGGAGGAGAAACTGGGTGCCCCAAGGCCCTACCTGGTCTTCCTTGAGGCGGCGTGGGGTGGACTGGGACGGCTGGGTGGATGTCACCTCTGGGTCACGGACTTCTCCTAAGGTGGGGTTTCGAGGCCAGTATTAAAGTCAACTCTTTACCGAAACACACTCTTGAGTCCTATGTGCCGGGCACTGGTCACACAAGACGAGCCCGATGCTTGGCCTTGACCTCATAAGTGAATAGTTCTGGCTAGCCAGGGCTCCCTGAAAATGAGGTTCTAATCTTGCATCCTGATTTCAGCTCAGCCACTAACTAACGGAATCCTTCTTGGATTGTTCTGACCTCCTTACTGCTCTCTTTCAACCCGAATGCTGTTTTCTTCCTTTAAAAGTGTTGCACTCTCTCCTCCCCAAGATGCCCATTTTGACGAGTCTTGACCCCTAGTAATTGACCTTCTGGTATCCCCTCATACTCAGCCCTGGGCTAACACAGGTTCGTGCGTACACTTTTTGCTTTCTGCATTATTTTGTATTAAGTTGTGTTCAGTTAGTTCTTGTAGGTGGATCCAATTGGTGATTCCCTGTGGTCAGTTAAGGTTTTCATTTCTTAAAGGGACTTGTCTCCATATCACCTGCCGTTAGCACCTTATGCTTTGGTAAATATTTATTGTCTATGTAGGGCCACAATTGGCATCTTCATAGTTGTTAATGATCCTAACTGTCATGACGGTCCTGGGAGGTTTGCCTCCTTTCACACGGGGACATTGAGGCTCTGCGAACTTGAACTGTTTGCCGAGCTGACATAGCCAGTAAATGGCACACGAGGGTTCAGACTGGGCCCTCGGACGCCGAAGCCCCTCCCCCCACTGCACTGTACGGGGGCGTGGCAAGTGTCCAACAATGAAAGCTCCCGTATCAGCCGCCATCATGGCACGGTGACCAGCCACCAGGGGACCCACCAGCCAGTGAAGGTTCTGCACTTCCCCAGCCCCTGAGCCCCGAGGCCTTGGCAGTGTAACTCCAGGGGTGGGCAGCATGAATCTATGGGTTTTCTGTGCTCTCTGGCAAACCTGCCTGGACAAAGCTCTTTTCCGTGAACGTAACTTCAGGCCGTAGAGCCCCAAAGGAGGTTAATGACAGAGACAGAGCTCTAACCCCAATGACTAAAATTTGGCTTATGAGAAGGGTGTCATCAGGTCACAAGCCCCTGACTCTCGAGAACCCGCCGATGTTGCCTCTTCATATTCAGAGCTCCTTGGCATTGGGCTCGGGGGTCGGACTTGACCTTCGGTCTGTGCCCTGTCCTTTACCATGGCAGGTAAATCACGGACGCCTTTGGGAGCCTGCGTTTCCTTCTCAAACTGGAGATAACCACAAGACGTCACAGAATATCGAAGCTTTGAGATGCGTGAAGACGTTTTTAGAGGTATTTTCACCAATAAGGATCAGAAGGGTGATTTCTACTTACCCAAAAGCCCAGGGGCCACTTCTCAGCTTATAATAGATGCCCAGTCCATAGCAGACTCTTCCTGTCGGCGAGTGGTCCGTTCTGGGGCGCCCCAGCTGAGCCCAGAAGAATCTGAAAGCAGGGCCTTGAAGTGATTTGGTTTTCTGATAGAATCCTCCGGGTCTTATCACTTTGATTATTCGTCAGGAAATCGAGGCTGGAGGGAACGTTGGGCTCCTGTGACCCCTCGCTGTGCTAGTCTGGCCAGTTCCCGCCTGTCCTTGGAGCGGGTCAATCCCGTCCCTGCCTCCTGCCCCACCTGTCCCACGTGGACACGGCTGTCTGCTCTCTCAGTGTGGTCCCCCTGCCCCCGCCGGGTCCTGAAGGTCACAGTGCATACTTACGTGACCTTCCTGGAATTGTACCTTCCTTTCTGGATTTCTTTTGGCATCTTCCGCCCTAAGATCTAGCATTTAGGGGGAGGTAGGGAGAAAGGAGGAGAAAACAAAACCAGACTTGGGCTCTTGTTTTGATTTTACTTTGCGGGGGGGGGGGGGTACGTGGTGGCATTTTATTGCTTCATGTCAGCTTTTAAGGGAGTCCACCATCTGCTTGGTAATCATGGCTTCATCTCGTTAGTCACCCGTGAGTTACAGACTCGCTGTACAGATTCCAGCAAATAAGGGAACAGACACTCGGCAAGTCGGAGCCGACTCCGCCCTCCTGTCTGCCCCCACAGCCGTGTTGGGGGGCTGGCAACGTGGGGAGGGGCTCCAGGCAGCCCGAGGAGGGCAGAATGGGGGGCCGTGGAGTCGGGGGTCCACATTCTCTCCCAGGCTGGCCTGCCTTTTCTTTTCAGTTCAGGGCTGCTGTGATCCGAAGCCCCTAGGACAGGGTTTCGTAGTTTCTCGGAGCGAGAGCCAGGCACCGAATCAGGAGCTAAGGAGCGGTAAGAAGAAGCACCAAGCCTCAGAAACCTCGGTGGGGCTTTTCCTTGTCGCATAACCCAAACAGCTCACGTATTTGACCTTGAGTGCAGGCATTGACTTTGACTCGCAAGCTCCCCTGGCTGGGTCACATTCGGAGTCACCTTTTCACGGCTGGCAGCAGACGTGGAGCTGACACCTCTGGGCACCTGGGGCCCCGGAGACTTCCAAGGTGGAAGGCGGAGCTGGGATGGCCTGTTCTGGAAAAGGTCTCGAGGAAACAGGCAGAATGTTACCGTCACTTAGAGCAGGGGCAGCGCACGACCCTCCTCTTTGCCGGGAGCAGCAAGCAGAGTCTCCCGTGAACCGTATTGGGTGTGGGACTGTCTTGGGAAGGAACAAAGATGACAGAACACAAGGTATAATGGATGAAGGCAAAAAGACTCCTTCCAGAAGAGAGTGAACCTGACCCCGGGCCTCAGGGCTGCAGCTCTGGCCCCGCCCTCGGCTCTGGGGCTGGTGGAGACAGGAGTCCTGGCGCTTTTCTGCAAACCACGGCCCTCCGATGGTTAAATCCCACCCACCGCGTGCTTATCAAAGCTTTGAGGTGTGTGAAGACATTTAAGAATTTTCACCCATGCGGATCGGAAGGGCGATTTCTACTCATCCCAAAAGTCCAGTTAGCTCTGATCCTTAAAGTGCCATTACTGGTACTTGACCCTTCCCCCCACCCGGCTTTGGCAGGAAACACGGGGTTCTACAGAGGTGAGCGCTCTGGAGAACAGAACCCCCTCACGATCAAGAGTCCGTGACAGGCTCAGAAGACGGATGAGCCTTCCTGTTTCAGAGTCAAGGCTAAGCCAAAAGGGAATCTGGTTGTGCATCCTGGGAGGGGTGTCTGCATTTTAGTAGAAAGCAGGAATGATATGTTTTTAACGCCCGGCAGACGAAAATGAAAGGGAAGCTTCCAGTACCCGGACGCTGCGGGGAAGGCCCGGCCAGGCACCCGCATGGACCCCTCAATCACACGGCTCTGACCCCTAACACGTGTGCCGATGGCTTCTTAATGACGCTGCCATCGGCGCTGCCCGAGCTGGGGCTGGGTGGGAGGGGGCTGGAGCGGGCCAGGGATTCATCCATCCGATCGGATTTTCCCGAGCCCTGTGTCCCCTGGTGGGATTCGCCCTTCATGTTAGGCCAAGACCCAAGCCAGGCGCTTACCCAGAACGGCCAGGCCTGGCTCAGAGCTCGCCGCAGGCATCTGTCACCACCCACTCGCTCTGAGTCATCCCACACTTATCTGCTCAAATCACGGAGCCTTGCAATGCACGTACCGGTTGGTCTTCCAACAGAAACTCCGGGGGACACTTGGAAAGAAAGGTCTGGAAGAGGAGAGGAGGGGAGTGCTCTATCAGGCCTGGGCTCGGGGAAGGGGCTCTGAAGGTCCCCCCCGCCCCAGCTCAGGATCCTGGGGACCTCTCCCTTGGGATAGTGTCAGTCCAGACCTTCTTAGCGGCCACCTGGTGGCTCTCCCCAGAAGGGCTTGTCCCTTCTCCCAGCCGCGTGGAGGGAGGGCACCAGGCCATCGTGTCTTCTCCTCTTCCCTCCCAGATCCCTGCTTGGTAGCTGAGGACCATCCCCCCCACCCTCACCCCTGCGCCTACTCTCTCCTAAGTGGGGCGGAAAGACTTCCGGCAGTGAGCCAGAGCACCCGGTGTTTCCCCGAGGGTGGCCGTGGGGGCTAGTTAAAAGGCGCATCCCTGGGTCCCACCCCAGCCCCCTGAATGGGAAGCTCGCGGGCTCTCGGCAGCACCTTACCTGTCCGGGGGACTGGCTTTGCAGGAGCAGATCGGGTGGGAGGCAGCGTTTCCCCTCTTGCTCGTTTTTCTGGAAAGGAGAGTCTAGACCTTCTTGCCCAAGGTCTACCAAGATGCCGGGTCTAACAGTGTCCCGAGCTTTCTTGAGTTTCTTTCATGGCGACAGATAAGGAAGTCATGCTGTAATTGCAAAAAAAAAAAAAAAAAAAAAAAAAAAAAATCCAAAGAGGATTTTTCAATAGTCCCGAATGCCTGGGGACGCTGGTGCCTCCGGAGTCTTGAAAGCTGCCTGCTGTGTCTTATTCGGAACGCTAACTGCCAACAAAAACTAGAGTACTACCAAATGGGCTTAACAATGGAGGGAACCCGACGCCACCCCGTCTCTGACACTGCAGGTACTTTTAGGGTCTCGGTGATGCCTCTTGGACAGAATCCAGAGCGCCAGTGAGCAGGGGTGTTGGGTGGAGATAAGCCAGCTGTGGTCAACATTCTTGGTCATATTTAAATATCCCGACCCCACCTACTTGGCTGGAGGGAAGGGAGTAGTTGATGGAGAGAGGAAATCACGGCCTCAGCCCATGAGTGCCTCTGGGCATCGTCTTCTCCACTTCTAGGGCCTTCCTTTATGTCTAGGGTCCCTGTTCCAGTGCCCCCCACACTGGCCTTCTCCAGGCTCTTCTTCTGCCTGAACATCTCTGTTCCATCTGGTTTTCTCTCTTTCCTTTCTAGGCCTTCAGGGTCCTTTTCTGAGATTAAGAATCCAACGACCTGCCAGTTCAGAGAAGGGATTCGTTTTAATGGGTCGCCTCTCACGGTTATCATGTAAATATTGCCTTGATCTGAAGAAAGGGCCTCAGGATAGGACGTGTAAGCCCCCCACGCAGGATTGTGACGCCTCCCGCGCTACTGGGGATTCTCCTCTGGGAGAAATTGGGCTCTCGGTGTCCAGCGAATCTCTCTTCCTAGATCTGTGGTGACCGTGCGTCTGGGCTGGGTTCTGGAAGGTGCCACGCCAGGCTTTCAGATCTCGGGTCGGGGAGGAAGGGACAACTGTGCCCTATCTGATCAGCGTCATAAGGCATTTTGTCACCAGGAGGGCGATCGAAACCAGAGACTTTTGCTGCGAGGAAAGTGCCACTATCACCCCCACGGCACAGCCACTTCCGGGAAATTCTGCTCCCGCTGTGTGGAAAAAGCACACTCAATATTCCAGGATTAATAACGTAGGCCTCTTCCCCGCGTTCTGACTTGCATGATTTTCTTTTTTTCCTCCCCTGTGGCGTGGGGAGGGGCGGCGGCTGGCGGGTCACTCAGTGATCAGGTTTAACAACCTATGGATTCCATGCAATAAAATTTACGGATTTTAAGTGCGCGGTTAGGTGGAGCGTGGTGCGTACAGGCTCGCGACCAGCACCGTACTCACGGTGGAGGACACTTCCATCACCCTGGAGGTCGCTCGTGTCCCTTTGTGGTCCGTCCCCGCCTCCAGCCCCATCTTGACGCCGCGGAGGGGCGTGTGTCTTATCTGTGAAGTCCTGTATCCGGCACACTTCCAGACCCACGGACGCTACCTGACACGTGTTTAAAAGGAGTAAGTGTATCAGTGGCTCTGACATAGCTTAAAGAATCCCTCCAAGACGCCTCTGGTTTCTCCCTGCCGTCCTGAGTTTTCAAAGATTGTCCGATGAGCATTTGCTAAAAGCTTCTGCATTGAGGCTTTCCTGATACCAGCCTCCCGATCAGCCTGAGATCATCCGTGGCATCAGAGTTGATGACACCCCAGGTGAAAGCAGGGGATCGGCCATCCTCATGGCGTGCGCGGCCACGGGCACGCGTGCGCTTCCTTTCCACATTGGGAAACACTGAAATCGCTGCAGGAGCATCCCACCCGAGACCAGAAGCCCCCAACTTACCCCACTCCCTGCCTTTCTGGGCTCAGTAATAACAGCATCTCGCCCGTAAATGATGACATCGTGCCTGTAAAATCCGCGAAGTATTTGGATGCAACAGGCAGCATCTTCCCATAATCTCTTTCTGTGTCAGCCCGTAAGTGGTATGTGTTTACGTATTTGTACATGTTAACTCCTAATCTGATAGGAACGCCTCTGAGTCCCATTTTATGGATTCGAAAACCGAGGTGCAGAGGAATTAACTTTCACAAGATGGCATCGTTTCCTGCTCATCCATTGCTATATCACAAGCCACCCCAAACTTAGAAATACGGTTTGGGGGGGCGCCTGAGTGGCTCAGTCGGTCGCACGTCTGACTCTTGATCTCGGCCCAGGTCATGGCGGGCTCAGCCCGGCGGTTCTCATGTGGGGTTCCTCACGCCCCCTTGGCCAGATGGCGGCCAAGGCCGGAGCGCTCACGAGGTTTGTCCACCCCGTGTCAGGCGCCTGGGCCGGCTGGTGGCTCCTTCTCCGTGCTGCCCATCCTCACGGCCAGCTCGAGCTTCCCCGCAGCGGGGTGGTCTCTGGGCCGGCCGATCTTGAACAGCGGGTCTCCCCCCAGGGCGGGTTCCAGGAGATCCGGGGACAAACCGCAGGGCTTCTTCTTAGCCCGTGATCCTCTGGCTGCATTTCTGTCGGTCACAACAGGCAAAGTTCAAGGGAGGGAGGGACGGACTCAGCTTCTTGGCGGGGGCAGCTTGTGCGTGCAGGGAGGGAAGCCGGGAACGGAGGCCCTCTTGGCGGCAGACTCCCAGCCCCCTCGCCGGCAGCCTGCTGCCTTCAACTTGGGCCGCGGGAGGAGCTTCCCATCACGGCCGATTGGATAGACTCCCCATAAAGCAAGGTTCCCGGAGCGCCGGCTCTGTCCTGTTTTATTACGAACAGCAAAGCCTGTTGGGACTGCGTGGATTTCAGGACCCGTGTCCTACCCGCAGTTGGAGAGAGGCGACATGTCCCACGTTTTACTAACTCGAGTACCAACTCCGTGCTGGATGGCACACCAAAGGTTAAATCAAACGGGTGAAACGTAGGGGACACAGATGCCGTTTGTCAAAGGTCCAGCAAAAATCTGAAGTTTGACAGGGCGCCTGGGTGGCTCAGTCAGTTAAGCATCCGACTCTTGACTTGGGCTCAGGTCATGATCTCACGGTTGTGAGATCGAGCCCCATGTCAGGCTCTGTGCCGGTCGGAGCCCTCTTAAGATTCTCTCTCTTCCTTTCTCTCTGCCCCTCTCCCTCCGCTTGCGCGCGCGCGCGCGCGCACACACACACACACACACACACGTGTGCTCTCTCTCTCTCTCTCTGCCTCAAAAAAAAAAAACAACAATGAAATAAACATCTGAAGTTTGACAGCGTCGTCTATCGGTGAGGCCACGAGGGAAGCAGACCCCCTCCCCTGCCATAGCGAGGAGGGCGGCGTGGCCGGCTCCCAAGGAGGACATGTCACAGCATTGTCCAGAAGTCACACCCGTGGCGCGTTGAGCAGTCACTCACACTTCTGGGAATGTATCCTAGAAACATGAGGAACGCACACAGTGCCCGCGACGGCCTTGTCATCGTGGCCAAAGATTGGAAACTCATAACTGCCGCCAGGGGCTGGTGGACTAGAATGTTCCATCCAAAGGAGTGTGCCCCCGGTACCGGAAAAATCTCTGTGCTCGTAGTGAACGAGGTCCTGGATATGTAAGGGATAAGCGAGGCGTGGGGCGGAATCTATGCACCACAGGCTCCCTAGGTCCTGGGAAGACGGGAGGGGCCTTACCATAAGCACTTGCATTAAGAAGCCGTGGGAGGGTGTGCAAATACAAGTGGTTTCTTTGGGAGCACGGCATGGATGGGGCCAAGGGGAGATGCCCAACTTTTCCTCACGCATCGTTTTGACTTCCGAATCCCATGAATTTAGCTCATCACCCAGACACACGCAAAAATGAGCTAGGTGGCAGAGATATTTTCCTCATACTGCTCACCAGTTCTACAGGGGTAAAATTTACAAATAAATCACAGACAACAGTCGAGTGTTTTACAGTCTTTGAGTTTATCTATTTTTGGAAGAGAGAGAAAGCATGAGTGGGGGAGGGGCGGAGAGAGAGGGAGAGACCCAAGCAGAGCCCAATGCCAGGCTGGGACCCACAAACCGCGAGATCATGACCTGAGCCAACGTCGTACGCTCAACCGACTGAGCCACCCAGGCGCCCTGAGTATTTTAAACTCTTAAAACTCTTTTCACTACTTCTTAAATTCTTAAGTGAGTATCCGAAATGCAGGAAACACGGGGAGTTAGAGATAGTTTCCACCCGGCCGTGTTAGGAAAGGCGGCCCGAATTTGTGGGACGTGGACTAGTTCCTGGAGGACGAGGAGGCCCTCTCACCGGTGGGCGGGGGTAAGAGGGAGATCAGTCCAAACGGAGGGTGTGCTGTCAGCTCGCGCTCCTTGGACCGACTCGCAGGAGGCCAGGCTGCTTGCGGCCCTGACGAAGGACCTGTCATCTCCACCGTGAGAACCACGGACTTAAAATTGTATTCAATCAAAGTGTGCTGAATTACAAACTGTCACTCTAAGGGAGCTCTGGCTTCCTACATGCTACCTTATTATTATTATTATTATTATTATTATTTGTTTTAAGAGAGAGAGCATGTGCGCGTGCGAGGTGGGGAGGGGCAGAAAGAGAGGGAGAGAGAGAATCCCAAGCAGGCTCCTTGCCCTCAGCGCAGAGCCCAACTCGGGGCTCCATCCCACCAACCCCGAGCTCATGACCTGAGCCGGGATCAAGAGCTAGATGCTCAACCAACTTTCACTCGAGTGAAAAGAGTTTAAGAGCCACGCAGCCGCCCCTAAACACCACCTTTAAAGTCATTCATGTGTAGGGCTTGAGTCATGCGTCCGCCAAAGATGGCCGTCTCTGGGTGGCGGAGCAAAGGTTGGAGCGACCCCCCACGTGGCCGAGGAAGACTGGATAAACCGCCGACTACTGCGAGGAGAGCATAAGGCTCGAGGCGGGAAATCATGAACTAGATGATGCTGCTGAGGAAAATTTAATTTTTAATTTCGTCATCAGAAAACGTAACCAGCCTCCAGAGGCCGAAAGCAATCTCCTTGGACATGGTCAACGTGCATTGGACTTAACGCTGTTCTCTAATAACAAATAGTCTTGGGGCGCCTGGGTGCCTCAATCCATTAAGTGTCCAACTCTTGATTTTGGTTCAGGTCACAATCTCACAGTCGTGAGATTGAGCCCCACGTCGGGCTCTGCGCTCGCTGGGCATGAGGCCTGCTTGGGATTCTCTCTCTCTGCCTCTCTCTGCCTCTCCCCTGCTCCTGCTTTCTCTTTCTCTCTCTCTCAAAATGAATAAATAAACATTGTTAAAAAATAGCAAATAGTTTTTTTCGACGCATGTTAAATGGGACACAGGCTCGGATAGCTGCTGGCGTACCAACGGCAATGACCCCATTTTTGACCGCGCATGGATCTTACGAAGGTTTTGTAAATTTGCCTTGGAATACGGGGCATTTGAACTGTGAGGGCCGTGCCGTAACGCGGCGTGGATTGGTGGCTCTTGTTTCTGGGGGTCGGCACGCTGTTTTCTGGGCTGTTTCCTGCGAATCGTGCCCTAGCAGCCAGCGATGAGTCCGCCCCGCTACCAGGGGAAGGAAACGACTTACCGGATTAGAATTTCCAAGCCTGTCTTTAGAAAGATGTTATTTCCCCATTTTGCTCCAGACTGTGCAGCACACCCGGGAGCGAGACAACATAAACTGATTTCGTAAAGGCTCTTCAGTTACCCGAACCTGGCCTAGGTTAAACAAATGTTCCCCCCCCCCCAATAAAATTGTAATGTATGGGGAAAAAAATCACGTGTGTATAATAACCTTAGTATTAAAGGTTATGGCGACGGCGTGTGGGCGAGTTACCCGGGTCCTGGGTGCACCGAGTGCCAGGCAAGAGGTAGGGGAACTTCTCCCCCGGGCAGGAGGGACCCTGGGGCCCTGGAAGCTTCAGCCAGCAAGGCTCTCGGTCAGCATTCTTCCGTTCTCCAGGCCGGGCACGCAGACGGGCCAGGGAGGAGTGACCTATACCTTCTTGTAATCGTGTCCTTTAAGCCATGAAAGTGGGGCAGTGTGCGCGGAAACCTCTGGTTTCCCCTCTGCCTGCGGGGTTTCCCTTTCTGCTCCGTGGACCTCCCCGAGGACGGGCTGCTCTCCCGGATCGTCCCCACGGCGGTCCCGGAAGGTCAAAGTCCACCCACTCTGGGCACGAGGACCTGGGATACGAGACCCCGTGCTTCGCGAGCAGAGGGAGGTGCCCCCCCGGGTCTTGCAGAGACAAAGGACAGAGGTGCACGGTCCCGAGGCTTCCAGGACATGCTGGTAGTGACCGCAAGTGCAAACAAGGGGCTGGCTTTGCTAAGGGACAGACACCCCCAAGGGGGCCCCTGGCCTTTGGAGTATCCCCGCAGGACCCGGCCCAGAGTCCCCTGTGCCTTTTCAGCGAGAAATAAAGGTCCCAAAGCACCCAAAGCAGGGTGTAGATGAGAAATACCAAGGATGTGCTTCATCCGAGCCCCGTGCGGGCCCCCAGGGAGGCATGGGTGGCCTGGGGACACAGGCTGCACACGGGGACATCTCGGTGACCGGGTCCTCCGAAGAGATGATGGCTTTGAGCCCAATTCTTAGGATAGGAGAAGCAGGCTCTTTTTCCTTCCTTGAAAAAGCAAAGCCACAACCAACCCCGGTGTTTTTCTGACTCCCCGCTGGGGCAGCAGCTGATCTAGAAGTTTCTGCCGTTCTGGTGACTTTGGCCTCATGTCCAGGATTTTTCTTCCCTTCCCTTCTATAACAAGCCCCTCCAAGAACAGAGCGGGCTTGTCGGCAGTGACAAACAGAACAAAACAAAAAAACAAAAGACCTAGGACATTCCTTGTTTGGATTCGTGAGCCCTGTGGTCTGTGGCCTCGAGGCCCCAGCCAGGAACCATGAGTCTCTGGGTGCCCACTCGGTCTCCGGCCAGGCGCTGGGATTTGTCCATCGGCTCCACACGCTCTGCGGCTGCCTGGCGACTCCGGCTGGCACCCGATCCCATCTGGAGTGAGAAGGTCTGAGCCCTCACCCCGGGGGACCTGAGCTCTCAGAACTTCCTGGCCCTCTTGCTGCCTAACCCCCTCCTTATCTTCTCAATTCTCTTCTCTGCCTGGAGGCTCAAGACAAGACCTGCTCGGGGTAGGACCCGCAGCCTGGGCATGCGAGGTGCACCGCCCCCCCCCCCCCCGCCCTCCGGCAGTCCTCCGAGCCGTGGACGTGGGGCGAGGTGACCGCGCTCCAGCTCCTGTCCCCTCGTGGAGCGATGCGGGCAGGCCCTCAGCCAGATCGCAGGCTCCCTTCTGTCTCCCGATACGCAGGACAGAGGGTGGGCGGCCTCGCCCAGCGGGACAGGTGACTGATTGGCCCGTGGCGTTGAAGCCTCTCTAGCCATTTCTCACTGCTGCTTTTTTTTTTTTTTTCCCATTACTAGACCGATTTGGAGCAGTTCTAGATTTACAGACGCTTTCCAGAAAGTACAGGGAATTCTCCCACCCCGCCTTCCTCCCCCTGCCAGTCTCCCCCACTGGTAACAACTTGCATCAGTGCGAGGGACGTTGGTTACAGTTGATGAGCCTTTATTAATACATAATGATTAATTGAAGCCCCTAGTTGGCCTTGGGTTCGCTCTTGGTGTGGGTGGTACGTTCCGGGGGGCTGGACAAATGGAGGGTGACACGTATCCACCAGGACAGTGCGCCCTGCAAATGCCCGGGGCTCCGCCCCTTCTCCCTCCCCCATCCCCACGCTGGCTCTGACTTACTGGTGTTGATGGTGGCGCCTCTGGAGCCGGGCCCCAGGCCAGGCGGGGGCCGCGCAACTCCGGTGTGTAGAAAGGAACCCTCTCGTCACGGGGCCGGGGACGGGCATGGCCTAGAGCAGAACTGGGGGTTCGGAGGGCCCTGGGAGGGTCTCTGGAGTTCGAGCCTGCACACCTCCTGTCCCCTGAGGAAACGGAGGGCCAGAGACGGGAAGTGAGGGTCCAGGCGACACAGTGGGTCAGGGCTTCTCACAGAAGGCTCACAGGCCCAAGTCAGCAGCTTTTATTTTTTTTTTTAATTTTTAATGTTTTTATTTCTTTTTGAGGGGGGAGGGGCAGAGAGAGAGGGAGACACAGGATCCGAAGCAGGCTCCAGGCCCCGCGCTGTCAGCACAGAGCCCGATGGAGGGCTTGAACCCGTGAGCCGTGAGATCGTGACCTGAGCCGAAGTCCGACGCGTAACCGAGTCACTCAAGTGCCCCAGCTGCCTTGTATTTTTTTTTTTTTAAACAGCAAAAGCTAAATTAGTAAACAGGACCAAAAAATACATTTAAAAAGAGCTAGTCGCTTGGCCATTTTGAGTGCTGTTGACTTGCCTCGTGGGCACCTCTGGCCCAGACGGGGTCCCTGGAACCCTCCGTGGTCACGAGCTCTGACGAGGGTGCAACACTCTCCCAATGCGGTCCTGTGCCACCCGAAAAGGACTCTGATTTCCCGCGGGGGACGGGCCCGAGGCAGACGTGGCCCTGGAAGGAAGGGAAGCCGGCAGATGCCAACTCCCGGCCCGCTGGTCTCCACGTGCTCCCTGCGCCAGGCTTCGGCAGCCGGAGCCCCTCGGTGCGGAGCATCCTCCAGCCTTCCGTCGGCGGGACACCGAGGTTTCCGTGGTTCCAGAAAGTTCTTAGAGCAGCTGCTCACCCCGACGGCCATGACACAGATGCAGAGGATTCCAGGAAGTAACAAATTCACGCCGAGCTGAAGAACGCCCGGGAAGGGCAGCTTGGAACAAGAACTTTGGCGCCGGAGGAAGAAAGATGCAGGGAGGCCAGGACCGGAGAACGGCCTCGTGCACGGATCGTGACCGACACTCGCCGCGTGCCCGGGACAGCCAGGCCCACGCCCTAGGCTCGCCTCGCGCGGGGCCTCTGTAAGATGGTTTCGCTGTCGTCTTACGTAATGGAAACAGATGCTAGAAAGTCACAATCAGCTAAAAAGAGCGTAGTGTGACAGAAAGTCGCTAGAAGTTGCAGTACCAGGATTTGGTTCATGACTGTGCATTGCGCTTTGAGTCAAATCTCTCTGGATGTCCGTCGCTCTCCCGGGGACGGAAGGGGATTGATTGATTTGGAAGATTTCCAACCGTGACCTGCTCTCGCTGCGTGATTTCCCTGGGTTCAGGTGTCAGGAGACCAGGGGGTGTGCAGCAGGCCTGGGCCACGGGGGTACAGGTGCTGACAGAGACCACTCCAAGGGCGTCCCAGTGCGGGGGGGGGGGGGTCACCCCAAGGGCATAACTCCTGTTCTGGGTCTGGGGGTGGCAGGAGCCAAGCTGCCCGTGCTGGGTCAGAGCAGCAGTGCCCACGGCTCACAGGGCCAGGGGAGGGCCGCGCGGGGTCGGATGAAAGGAAGGAGGGAAGGAGTTGCCCGCCTCCCATGACAGTAAAGAGACGTGGTTCTCTGTCTCTTTACTCCGTGCACATTTCTGGGTGCAGAATATGAGGAGCGGTCGGAAGGCTTGGACCAGGACGGACGTGCATTTCATTCTAGGTCCGTGTGTGTGATCAAAAAGTTTATGAAACAATGAAACGCACCCTTATTGTATTTTAATTCACATTAAAAAATTTTTTAATGTTTATTCTATTTTTGAGAGAGAGAGAGACAGGGTGTGAACAGGGGAGGGGCAGAGAGAGAGGGAGACACAGAATCGGAAGCAGGCTCCAGGCTCTGAGCTGTCAGCACAGAGCCCAATGCGGGGCTCGAACCCACAAACTGCGAGATCCTGCCCTGAGCTGAAGTCGGATGCTTAACGGACTCAGCCACCCGGGCGGCCCCTCTAAGTCACATTTTTGTGGTTGCGTAATCCACTAAGTCGATTTTATGATCCGCCGACGAGTTTGGACTATTCGTTGGAAAAGTAACAGCGGCCAGGGGGCGCCTGGGTGGCTCAGCGGGCTGACTTCGGCTCGGGTCGTGATCTCAGTTTGCGAGATCCAGCCCCGCGTCGGGCTCTGTGCCGACAGCTCGGAGCCTGGAGCCTGCTTCGGATTCTGTGTCTCTGTCTCTCTGCCCCTCCCCCACTCGTGCATGCTCTCACTCTCTCTCGCTCTCTCTCTCTCAAAAATAAATATTTAAAAAATTAAAAAGAAAAGAAAAGAAAACGAGCAGCAGCCAGGTGCCCCTGGAGCAGCCTTCCCCCGGGCTGAACTAATGACAGCAGCCCCCTCCGTTGTGCCTGGTGCGGAAGCCCTTGAATCCTGTCTGCGTCCTTGGCATTGGCTGCTTACTCTGAACTCCTTGTAGCTTTCAGTCTGTATCCTGCTGGCCCGGAGCAGGTGGGCAGCGCAGCGAGCGGGGATGGAGGAGGAATCCTTGGGTACCTGCAGACAGGGGGAAGAATCCTTTGATACCTGCTGTTATAAATACAGACATTCCACACTCTGAAAATTCGGATGCCCTGCGGGTATCAGCTCAGCTCCTGGGCGGAGCCCCCGAGCCTCGCCGGGTGGGCGGCTGGGAGCAGAAATGTGGTCTCTCTGAGCCCTGACGCTTGTGCCACACGCTCCTGCCTAGGGCGTGTCTCCGAGCCAGCCGGCAGCACTGTGACCTTATAAAAGTGTTCCCTGGGTGACCCTCTTGCAGTTTGCCTTTGAGCGTGGACCAAAACCCGCCTGATTTTCCCCACGGCGCCGAGCGCTGCCGGCTGCAGGGGGACCGGGCAGGGCGGGGGTGGCTCGGTGTCACGGAGGGCCATTTGGGTCTGCGGGTTACAGCCAGCGGCACCTCCGCTTTCCCTCGGGGTGGTGGTTTTTTCCTTCACGGAGGGGACATTAGGGGGTGGGAGCCGTGTAATTACAGTGCCCTAGCTGGCCGGGCTGTGTGTGGCCCCCACGGGGGGTTCGACGCCAAGGAAAGCACAGTCTCGGTCGGCGGTTTGGCATTTTATTCGTGAGTCAATAAACCCTCCCCGGAAACCCAGACGTGGTCTTTTCAAACCCTATCTTGAGACTCGTCTCAGTAGAAGAGTAAAATGTCAGAGCCGAAAACAGCGCTGGGAATTCAGGGCGGTCCCTCCTGTCGCAGATGGCTCGTGGACTCGGGCCGCCCTTGCCATCGGAAGGCCGCAGCCGTCCGAGGGAGCCCAGTAGGGCCTCGTTGCCTTCTCCGAGATCTCGGCGTTCCCGCACTCGGAGCCGTCGTCAGTCATTTCCACCTTAGTATGAATGAGCTTAGGAGCACCTTTTCCGGTATCGGTTTCGTTTCGGGGAAAGACAGACTCCCGTTCGAGTCTCGCTGTGGGCCTGGCGCCGTGGAGGAACGAGTCCCCAGGCGAACGAGTCCCTGCTGTCAGCGGCCGGCCCGGCGTGGGAGAGACGAGGGCGGCGGGCGCCTGGAGGAAATTCGTATGACACTCCCCCAGCTGGTGACAGAAGAGTGACTGCTTCCATTTCACGACGAGGCTCCGACGTGCCGGGGTGGGAGGGGGGGGGGTTTGGAGCCTGCTGCTCTCTCTCACGTGTGACACGTGTTCTCCCAGGACAGTAAAACCAGGCCAGTTTGGGCTGTTTCCTGGTTTCCCACTCATCTCTGCCGGCACCGGCACCCTCTCCTCTCCGTCTCTGTCCTCTCTCCAGCCGTTTCCTGTGCGGCTTCCTCGTGGCACTCGGCAAAGCGAAGGCTCGGCTGTGTGCACGGAGCCCCCCCTTTGACCGAGCGGGCCCCCCTCTCCTTCCCGGCGGCCGCTGAGAGCCTCTCCACGGCTGCCTGGACCCTCGCACCCCAGGCGGGCGCCCTCCCGCTGCGGTCTGGGACTCCGTGTCGGTCACGGCTCTCCAGAGAAACGGAAGCCAGGGGAGACCGAGAGCTATATCCTACACGCGGCCTTGGTGTCCGTGTGTTAATGCAAATGTTACACGTCATTTACGTTTAATACAACATACATACCCTTAATACACCACACGTATGCTGTATACCCTTAATACAAACGGTTACAAATTAATACGTCAAGTGTACATGATGCATAACTAATATATAAATGTGCGTTATATATGTGTGTGTGTAGATACACATACACGCACACACACGAAAGACTTAGCTCACTGCTGGGTCCTGCGTCCCCAGGGTGGGGTGACAGGTGGAAGTTCAGGCAGGAGCTGGGGCCGAGGGGCAGACTTCCTTCTAATTTGGAAAAGTTCAGGGTTGTTTTTGTTTTCCGTTTTTTTGAGGGAGTGAAAGAGAGGGTATGGACGCAAGGCTCCATCCCATGACCCAGAACCACGAGGTCGTGACCTGAGCCGAAATCGAGAGTCAGACGCTTAACCGAGCTGAGCCGCCCAGGCACCCTTGGAAACCTCAGGTTTTGCTCCAAGGCCTTCGCCTGGTTGGGCGAAAGCCACCCGCCTCAGGGAGGGTAATGATCTCGCTCACGAAGTCTCGACGGGGTGCGCGCCTACGGGTACGTGCACAGCGACACCTGCTTGGTTAAGTCGCCGGAGCCTCTGGCCTGGCCAAGGCGACAGTAAAATGATCCATCGCCAATTCTGCGATGGCTCTTGGTCGGCCCAGCCCAGAGCTCCCCCTTCTGTGACATCTCCCCCCTTCTCTTCCGCTGGCTGGGGCGGAAATACCACCTGTGGAGATACAGATTGTTCTGGATTGAGGCAGCAACCTGCAACCCAGGTGGCCCCTGTTGATAGCTCCCCACACCCCCCCCAGATGGCTACCCGAGCCTTCCCAGCCCCTCGCCTCCCTCCTCGCAGACCTGAGCCAACTCCGAGCCCTGGAGCCTCCTCCCCACCCGCCCTCCCTCTCCCTTCTCCCGGGAGGAACTGGGGGCTGGGAGAAGGCAAGAAACGGGGTCGATTCCACTTCCTGATCCTCGGGGCTTAGCGGAGGCTGGACTCAACCTGGCCTAGAACGCGTGCTTCTCAGGGGTCACCCCGGGTGCCCGGGTGGGGAGGGGCAGGGAGGGGGCCCTGGGAAGGTGGGCCGGGGGCCCTCATGCCTTCCAGAGCACAAGTCCTCTACCGGGGCACCAGCCACCGTCCCCTCCGCACGGCGTCCTCAGCTGTAAGGCCGGGAGCCCGTGGGGACCTTGCAAGCTTCCGTGTAGCGCAAGCCGAACAGAGGCTGCTCGCGAGGCAGGGCGGGAGAAGACGCCGGCCCTTGGTCCTCCCTCCTGAGAACCCCTGTGCACGAGGGATCCATCGCCCTGTCCTTCCGCGTGGGGAGGGGATCGGGCCTGCTCCCCGATCCCGGGAGGGCCAGCCAGTGTCTGCAGAGTCTGTGCAACTTGGTATCAGGCCGAGGTTGAGACCTGGATTTTCCAGGTTCACAGGTGACCCGGGACTCGGGGCGGTGTCCTGGGGACGTCCTGTGCCGTCTCCAGTCTCGACTGATGAGGACAGGGGTGTCCCCGGCCAGAGGCCCCCCCCCCACAGACCCTGGGATAGGTGAGGTGCTGCGGCCTCACCTTACAGAGTGGAGACCTGAGGCCCCTGGAGGCTGAGACGAGGGAGAGTTCTGGAAAGAAAACGGTTTACCGTCCGGTGCTGCCGTCGAGCGAGCCAAGCCGCCGGGCGAGGAACTGGGAACAGCGGCGGGGGGGCCGGAGTGCTTCCCCCGCCCCTCCCGGGGCCCTGGGCCCTTTCTGTGGAGAAAGGCCAGCTCGGCGCAGCGGCCGAAGTACTTTCCTTGGCACGGAGGCCCAGGGCGGCTGGTGTGTGGGGGGGGCCGAGCCAGCTGTCGAATCAGTCGGGACCCCCAGGTGGGGGGCGCGGGGCAGGCAGGGGGGCGCGGGAGGGGAAAATAGCGGGTTTTCTTTTCTCTTTTACGTCAGGAAGTCTCTCAGACCGCAGTCAGAAACCACGATGTCCTCTGTGGAAAATCAAGAATTCTGGCACTTCGCCGAGAGTTAAGTTTAGGCTCACCCTAATTTGGCCCCTGGCCCTGCCCTGTCGCCGAGTTCCAGCGATTCAGGGTTTGTTCCGTATTTTTCCGAGAGCGCTTATATAACGTGACTGTTTTTCAAAGGCTCCAACTGACCGTGGCTCTGGTCACCACCCCCCACACGGGTACCGAGAAGTGCCCGTCGGGCGGCTGTGAGGGATGGCGCTGGCCCAGGCCATCTGGAGACGCCTCGCTCGTGCCTCCCACCTGAGGCGCTTGCCAAGGCCCTCGCCGCAAGGGGCGAACTTCCAGCCGCGGCAGAGCAGATACGGACGAGGCTGAATCACGTGGGCGGCAGCAGGGGCCTTCCGTGTGGGACCTGAGGGACCGAGGACCGGTGATTCTGAGGCCCGCGCTCACGGCCTCCCTGGAATCGTGCCAGGCGTCCACGAGGGCGCACCTGGCATTCGTGCGAGTGACCCGGGTGCTCCAGAGCGAAGGGCCTCAGAAACCAGTAGGATAAGCAGAGAGCACTTAGGAAGCAGAGGAAGGTCACGTCAGGATAGAAAGAAGTGAAGCCGCAGCCGGCCTGTGACCACTTCATCTCTGAAGCATCGAGAGGGAGACAGGACGTGTCCTGCCCGCTCCGCAGGGGCAGCCCATGTTCATGGACACCCTGCTCCCCAAACCTGGAACTTCCAAAGCCGCGGAGATGACTTAGAAGCCTGAGAGGAGAAGAAAATTATTTTTTGACTAATTGTGGAAGGTGAGGGAGGGGGGGCATCTTACTTCTTTACGGGGCTCCTGATTCAGGATGACGTGTAGTTCAGCAATAAAAACCCAGACTATGGGAGCTAAAAGGCATCTTCTGGAATTAGCTAGTTAAACCCTCTTATCTGACAGGTGAGAGGCTGACTGCAGACATGCCCGGGACCCCGCCCCCCAGACGGCAAACAACAGAGCCGAGGCTGGCTCCAGCCTCCTGGGTCCTTCCTTGTGCACGGGTCATGTTCTTCCACGCAGAGGGATGTGGGACCCGGCTGTGCCTGGACAGGATCCATCATCAGCCATTCCCCAGCCCCGGGTGGCTCTAGATGTCGCCGGTGCCCTGTGTACTCAGGTCTGCTCGGCGGGAGCGGAGAATGAAAACCATCTTAGATGTGTTCCTCCCTCAGTAGGAGTCAGCCCGCTGCTCACTGCCCAGGAATGTTCTCTCTCTATCGTGACCCTGATACGCAAGACCCCTGGGCGGCTCTCAGGTGCAGGCCACGGGCCCCTGACATTGGCAGCCTTTCTGTTTGTCCTGTACTTGAGCCTTTGTCAGGCCTGTTCCTGGGGTATCCCAGCTGCGTCAACAAAGCAGTTTTGGAAGACGAAGCATCGGAAAGACTGAAAGGTCAGAACCGCGTCCGATCGGTACGAACTTAGATCACACCTACTCTCGAGGCTAAAACATGAGCAGAACTGCCCCTGTCCGTCAGGGATTCACTAACCCGTTGGTTGCACACAGTATAAAATCCATTATCTTCTGGAAATCGGGGTGTGTGGCGGGGGATTCAAGGAGCTGTAAATAAGACCCCAAACTATGCAGAGCGGAGACATGGCAGGTGTGGAGTGATGGCCTTCGGTGGTGGGATGCCTTTCTTTGCAACGGCAGCGTGAATTACTTTTAATTAAGAGTAGGCCTTCAAGAGAAAGCGCCTACGCCGCCTTGGGGGTGAATCGCGGAAGTGCACAGACCCTCACTCGTGTGTCTCCTCCCCCGAGGTTACACTGTGCCGAGGATACTCATTTCGCGAGGAAGAGCCCTCCGTCTCCCCACCGTCTGATACCAAGTTGGTTTTTGCTCATGGAGGTGGGCCATCCCAAGGACGCGGTGGCATTGACCAGAAAGAGCTCTGAGCGGGGCTGCGGGGCGCTGGGCTGCAGGGCCCGCTTGCTCCTGTCTGGTTGTCTGGCTCGGGCAAGTGGCTTCATCTCCCTGACCCTCAGTATCTTCATCTACAGACTGGGAAGATACCCCCTTGCCTTTCCTACTTGTATGGGCTGCTCTAAGGACCAGAGGAAGGTTCTACAAGGACACGCTAAGGGCAGATTAGTTGCCGATACCTTTTTTTGTGGTAGAACATTGGCTTTGCCCTGAATTTCTGAAGAGGGGCAGGGATGGGGTGGTGGGGGTTCAGGGAGCTACTTTTTTTTTTAATGGTTATTTATTTTTGAGAGAGAGTGTGTGAGCAGGGGAGGGGCAGAGAGAGAGAGGAAGGCAGAGGAGCCGTCAGCACAAAGCCCGATGCAGGGCTTGAACCCCCGAACCACAAGATCATGACCTGAGCCGAAGTCGGACACTTCGGAAGTGAGCTGATTGAGCCCCGCACGCGCCCCTAAATGAGCTCCTCTTAAGGTCAGCTCAGAGCTCGAGAATTTTCACAAACTTGCGGCTTTTCTGTCCTCACGCCTTCCTGACGGGCGACGTTTTCAGCCCAAATCCTGGAAAGTCACTTTCCCCGGAGATCCCGATACCCATCTGCAGACCACGCGGTCAAGGTCTAAATTACAGCGTGTGCACCTGCCGACAATCCCAGAGTCTCTTGGCAGCAGCCAGGTCTTCAGTGTCTCCTAGCGCCTCGACACGGCCCAGCCAAGTGCCCACCCCCCCACCCCGCCCCCCCGGCATCAGGGACGGCCCGCCTGGTTGGCAGGCCGGAAAAGGAGGTTTGGGGTTGGCCGGGAGAAGATATAATCAGCGAGGCAAGCGTGAAGCTCTGGTGGGAACTTAAAAGTTAGAAATCCCATGAACGGGGTAAATTCCGGGAGCCCGGGCCTTCTGGAATGTCAGCTGAGCTGAGAGGCCTGGCCTCGGTTATTCCACCAGCTAATAGTCTTGGGGCCACAGTCGCGGTGAGAGATTTTCCCATACCTGGCCTCCATGGTGTGCGCTGTTCCTTGGTGAGCTCTGAGAGATGAGAGCCAAGATTAGCATCGTGGAATGTGGGGCGGAGGAACCTTCCAGCCAAGCCCGCCACTCGTGCCAAGGGACTTCCCTATAGGGATGCTTGACCGAGCAGACACGCCGCCGTGGTCCGACGGCTTGGGACTTTTGTGAGCTCATGCCGGCCACACAGAGGGGTGGGGGACGCGCCGCGGCCCCTCCCGGCGGGCACCCGTGGCCACAGACCACCCGAGACGGGAGCCGGCCCAGCATCCCGGTGTCTCCTCTTCCTAGACTGTCTTAACGTGAGTCATTTAACCGCTGGGGCCTCAGTTGCTAGAGCGTGATGGTTCCGTAAGGAACAAATGAGTGTTTGTGCAAAAGCTTTCGCGTGTGGAGACGGCTGTGCTGAGCAAACGTCGGAGGGTAATGATTATTTGAAACCGGAGAGGAATGTACTCATTAAACCGGGAGATAAGCACCCCACCCCTCGTTCCTGCTCACTTCCCAGGGAACTGCCACCGCGTGGGGCCCGCTCGTCGGCCCAGGCCGCGCAGCCCCCCGCTGGCCGCCCGGGGGAGGGGGTGCTGATTCCAACACTGCATGCGCCTGCCTGGGCCGGGCACACGCAGGGCGGAGAGTAGGAATAGCCTTGCCTTGCCCCTGATGAATTCGAAGCCTAGTTAGAGAAATCGACACACAAACGACCCTCATAGGGCCCGCCGAGCCCCATAATAAACGTTTGTCTCAAGTGCCGCGGGAGCACAGAGAAGAGAAGAGTTAATTCTGCCCGAGGGTGGGTCCCCGCCGGAGGCAACTCGTGAGTTGGGCTTCGCGTGGCGCGCAGGGCTCCGCGCTGTGACCCAGGATCGGGGGTGTGGGGGCGGGGGGCTCGAAGGGCAGGAAGACCAGCAAAGCCCAGAGCGGGTAAGGAGCAGGGAACCTTCGGAGAATGGCCACCGGCCCTGGCCACTCACGCACGGCCCCGGGCCAGGCTCTGTGCTAGAGGCCGGCGCCGTCCCGGAGGGACGAAAGCGAAGCAGGGTCTGTTCCCCCGGGAGGGGGGGACGGTGGCCAAAGAGCAACCTTGAACTGAGCCGTGGGAGGAGTTGAGACGGCGTCCCAGACAGCGTCCACAGCCACGCGGCCACGTGTGGACAAACCAGGCTGCCCGAGAACTTGCCGAAAGGAGACGGGTGCAAAGCACATCGGAAGCGAGGTGGCAGAGGTGGGCAGGTCCGCGGGGCCTGGACCGGGGACCAGGCAAGGCCTGAGCGAGAGCTCCTGACCGTGGCTCATCCCCGCAGGCCTCCACCCAGGCCGCCGGCCCGATCACAGAGACGCCCGGACTGCACCGTAGACGAAGCAACCCACTTCCGTGGTGGGACCCAAACTCCCCGAGCTCAACCAGGCCCGAGACCAGGACAGACACACCAGGGAGGCTGGCATCCGCGCACGCAGGAGCTCAGCCGACCAGGAGTGGGCGCCATTGCCAAGCCCCCGGGGCACTAGGGGAGAGGCCGGTCTGGAGCCTGCTTCAGATTTCTGTGTCTCCCTCTCTCTCCACCCGTCCCCTGCTTGCACTCTCTCTCTCTCGAAAATAAATGGATATTGAAAAATTTTTTAAAAATGAGCAAAGTAAGATGTGCCATAGTTCCTGATTTCAAAACTTGTTACAAAGCTGTAGTCCTTAAAACAAGCGTTGGTAACAGCATGAAGACAGACCTACAGCCGAAAGAAATAGAATAGAAAGCCCAAAATGAACCCTCACATATGTGGCCAAACTCACGTGCAACAGGAGTGCCAACGCCATTCGGAGGGAGAAGGTCATCTTTTCTTTCATTGTTTTAATGACATTGTTTGTCATTTCGAACATTGTTTTAATGTTTGGTTTTGAGTGAGAGAGAGTGCAAGCAGGGCAAGGGCAGACAGAGAGGGGACAGAGGGTCCGAAACAGGCTCTGTGCTGACAGCAGCGAGCCCGAAGTGGGGCTCGGACTCACGAACCAGGAGATCACGACCTGAGCTGAAGTCAGACGCTCGACCGACTGAGCCGCCCGGATGCCCCCGCTTTCATTTTTTTTTTTTTGTTTATTTATTAAGTTTGAGAGAGACAGAGAGAGACCATGAGAGGGGGAGGAGTAGTGAGAGAGGGAGAGGGAGCATCCCAAGCAGGCTCCACGCCATCACTGCAGAGCCCAACGCCCACAAACCGTGAGAGCGTGACCTGAGCCGAAATTGACGAGCTGAGCCTCCCGGGAGCCCCAAAGGCGGTCTTTTCGACGCATGGCGCTGAGAACATGAAGGTGCACGTGGAAAACAATGACGTTGGGTCCCCACCGTATCCCATAGAGAAAAATCTGACTCAGAACAGATCACAGACCTAAACGTAACAGCTACGGCTCGAAAAGGCTTAGAAGACAACACAGGGGAAGAGCCTCTCGACCTTGGATTTGGCAGTGAAGTCTTGTTTGTGACGCCAAAAGCAGGTGCAACAAAGTAAAAACAGATAGATTGGACTCCCTCAAAATTACGAACTTCCGCGCCTCAAAGGACACAATCACCAGAGCGAAAGGGAGGAAATATGTGTAAATCGTATATCTGACAGAAGGTTAGTGTGCAGAATACATAAAGGACTCCTTCCAACTCAACCACAACCAACCTGGTTAATAAACGGCCAAAGGACCTCTCGAACCGACATTTTCCCAAAGAAGATGGACGGACGACCGAAAGCACCTGCGAAGATGCTCAACATGATGGATCGTTAGGGACGCCCAAATGCAGACCACAATGGGACACCACCAGACACCTGTTAAGAGGGCTACTGCAGAAACGAAACCAAACCAAACCAAAGAGAAAACGGCAAGTGCTGGTGAGGACGTGGAGAAATCGGAACGCATGTACCCTGTTGGCGGCGCTTGGAAAGTGGGGCACCTGCTGTGGAGAACGGTATGGCGGTTCCTCAAGAATATTGAAAATGGAATTACCATTCCACTCCCGGGTATTTACCCAAAAGAATTGAAAGTACCGCAGAACCGGTGGCTTTGTTTTCTCACGATTCCGGAAGCTAGACGTTCCAAATCGAGGGCTCGGCAGGGTTGGTGTCTTCTGGGACCTCTCTTCTTGACTGGTGGGTGGCGTCTTCTGTCCGTGTCTTTGTATGGTCTTCCTTCTATATCTGCGTCCTACTCTCTTCATATAAGGACCGTAGTCCTACTAGGTCAGGGCCCACCCATATGACCTCATTTTAACTTAATGACCACTGTAAAGACCTGTCTCCAAATACGGTCACGTCGTGAGGTTCTGGGAGGTAGAACTCCAACCCGATTTGGGGGAGGGGACATAATTCAACACGCATGTTCACAACAGCGTTATTCACAAAAGCGACAAGGTGGAAGCAACCCAAGAGTCCATGGACGGTTGAGTGGATAAGCAAAATGCGATCCATCCATACAATGGAATATTATTCACTTTTTAAATGTTTATTTATTTATTTCGAGAGAGAGAGGGAGCAGGGGGAGAGGCAGAGAGAGAGGGAGTTTCCCACTGTCAGTGCAGAGCCCAAGGCAGGGATCGACCCCACGACCTGAGCTGAAATCCAGAGTCAGACGCTCAGTGGACTGAGCCACCCAGGCACCTCTATTATTCACTTTTAAAAGGACACAAACTCTGACACAGGCTACAACATCTGAAATAATCCTGTCACAACAAAAGGGCAAATACCGTCTGACTCCACCTACGTGAGGAACTAGATGTCAGCACGACGGTACTATGTCAGAGTCATAGAGACAGAAGGTAGGACGCTGGGTGCCGGGCGCTGGGGGAAGGGGTGGGGAGTTGTCCCCCGGGGACAGAGTTTCCATTTTGCAAGATGAAAAAGTTCTGGGGACCAATGGCGATGATGGCTGCCCAGTGTGAAGGTACTTAACGCTCCTAAGCTGTGCACGCAAGACGGTTAAGATAGTGAGTTCCGTGTCACGTGTGTGTGACCGCAATAAATAAGGGAATAAAGAAAGGTTAAGGACGCGGGCAAGTTCCTCTGCCGGGCTTCCCGCGTGGGGCTTCTTTCCGGGATGTGGGGGCGGTCAGCAGGTGAGACCAGGGGAAGGAGGAGCAGGGCCGAGAAGGGAGGGATGCCGAGCGTGGGTCCACACCGCCCCTCTGCGCCACCGTGCCACCCGGCTTCACTGATCACCGCGCCCCGGCCGCCAGCCCGGCTCTCCCTCCACGAGCCCCTGTCGTCTCTCCAGGAAGACGTGTGTCCTGGATCCTTTCTCGAGCCCCACGTTCCTCGTCCTGAGATGAAGTCCTGGCCGTCAGCCTTTCCCCAGGGCGCCAAGAGTCCCGCCCTCTACTGCAGTTTTCATCCTGAGGCACATTCGCTCCTGCCGCCAGTCCCGGCCTCTTCTCCTCGCCCCTTCCCCGGGGTGGTGGGGGGCAGTGGCCTTCTGTTCTGGAAGGGAATCCGAGCATGGTCAGGATCTTAGAGGGAGCTGGCGTTTCGTCCCCCCTCCGTGGTCTCTGTTTGCATCCACACCCCTCCCGTGGGCCGCATTTACGGAGGACTTGGGAAGGGGCAGCGATGCACCCCAAGCCAGCGAGGCCCCCAGGCGAGGCAGGATGGGCCCCCGACGGCCACTCCGTTGACCGCATGCTCTCTTTCCATCCTAGGACCTGAGTTCCTTTGCCATGCCGCTCCTGGATGGAGACCTGGAGAGCTCCGAAAAGCATGCTTCTCGTAAGGTAAGGCCACCTTTCTCACGGCACCTCAAGGCTCACCCGGGGTGCCGCTGAGGCGAGACTCCCTCGGGGAGAGCCCGAGACAAACGTCGACCTGCTCGTCCGCCCGTGCTCCCACCTCTCATCCATAGTGCTCCCATCGCTCATCTGCCTGTGCTCCCATCCGCACTTCCGCCCGTGCTCCCACCCACCTATCCATCGTGCTCCCACCTGCTCATCCATCCGTGCTCCCACCGCTCATCCGCCTGTGCTCCCACCCGCTCATCCATCCATGCTCCCACCCACTCATCCACCCCGGGTAAGCAGTGGGGACTGCACGTAGGAGCACAGGTGGATGTGCGGGTGGGAGCACGACCAGGGGAGGGGCAGAGAGAGGGAGACACAGAATCCGAAGCAGGCTCCCGGCTCTGCGCTGGCAGCACAGAGCCCGATGGGGGGCTCGCACCCATGAGCCATGAGATCATGCCCTGAGCCGAAGTCCGGCCCGGCTGGTCGGCGGGTGTCTGGACCAGGCCGGCGGCCGTGAAGGGTCAGGCAGCCGAGAAGGAGTGTGTGTCCCGTGAGTGTCGGTGGGCACAGTGAGAAGAGGGAGGTCAAGGCAGCCGGCAGTCTGGAGTGAGGGTGGGGGCAGCGAGCTGGGGCAGCAAGTCCTTCCTGGGCCCTGTTCCCCACGCCCCGGGGGGAGGCGGCCTCAGGAGGGGCCCAGCCACACGGGTGCCGAGGGCAGTGTGTTGGCGTGGACGCCCAGGGCCGCACGACTCTAGCCTGGGGACAGCCGGCCTGGGGTTGGGGCCGGAGCTCCGGGGCCGGCAGAGCTAGCCTGGGCTCTAGGCGTTGTGAACCGCACGCAGTAAAGGTGGCATGCTGGTTGAGGCCCGTGGGTCTCCACTGGCCCCAGCTCCCTGTCCTGAATGAACCAGCGACCTGATTAGCAGTCACCGTGGCCCCGCATGGGGGGAGGGGGGGACTTCCTCCTCTCTGGGGGGGGTTTGACCCCATAAGCCCTTCTTTGCAGTGGAACCCTGAGGCGGAACCTTGCACGCAGTAAAGCTACGCGGTGAGGACTGAGGCCTCGCCCAGCCCGCCGGCCCCCACTTCGGTGGCCCCAGAGGGTTCCAGAGCAATGTCATGGTCACAAATGCGTGACTTGGGGAGCGGAAAGGAGCCATGAGGGTTTACTGCACCCCCAGCGCGTCCTCGGAACGCTGCGGAGCGTTGGCGATGGTGTCGTCTAGGACACGGGCCTCAACAGCGCACGGCCCGGCTGGGAGAGGAGGCCCCCACTCCCGAGAAGGTAGTGGATTATTCCAGAGGGCCTGCCAATGGCACAGGACGCAGACGGACCTGAGTGCTGGTTGGCTGGGAAGACGCTTCTCCCCTACGTCTGCTGCCCCTGCTGGAACCGGAGACAGGCCTCGACTGAGGTCGAGGAAAGCAGACAGGGCAGGGGGCCTGGGATTCCCGAAGGCCTTGGCTTGGCCTCTCCACTGCCACCCCACCCCTACCCCACCCCCAGAGGGCAGGCGTTCCCACCCCCTGACCTTGAACCCCGGCAATCCTCCTTTCAATTAGACTCCAGTAACCTCGAATTGTGTGCTCACGAGTCCGGCCTTTCTGCGAGACGGAGTTAGGCCGTTACCGAGAAGAGTTTCCAAAGTGCCCTGGGGAGGGCTGCCTTCGTCCCCTGCCTGATTCCGTCCCTCCGTGGTAGCAGTCCAGTTCCAAATGTAGACACCCCCCGCGGAGGGGAGCGCGGCTTAGATTCCGCTGACATCCAGCCCTTTGCGCGGCCGGCCGTGAGGTGGGCAGCCCCAGCGGTGGGGGAGGGGCCGCTAGGCTCCTCGTGTGGAGAAGTGTGGGCCCAGTCAGTGCCCCGGCAGCCTCCTCTGTGTCCTGGCAGCCCTCGTGCGGTTGGACAGATGGGCTATGCCTGAGCTCCCCTTCACGGGGGTTCCTGAATGCTCCAGCCGCCGGCCTGGCAACCCGTAACTCCATCATACAGAATCTACAGGCCTCCTCACTGTACCCCTGGCGGCGGTGCCCCTGCCCCCAGAGATGGCAGCCCTTTGTCCCAGGCCATGTCCCTGGAGGGGGCTTCTGGCCACCTTGACTCTCTGCACAGCTCTGGCACGCGGTTCCCAGGCCAGCGTCTGGGGACAGGCCGGCGACAGGATCTCCGGGATCACTCTGGGCCAGCCAGCGTGGCGCCTGGGGTGGGGTGGGGAGTCTGCTGAAGGCCTGCAGCTAAGACCTGAGCCCCAGGCCGCCTGGCCCTTGCCCCAGCTGCCCTCCTGGTTGGCTCTGGAACCGCCAGCGCACACTTGGGGGTCTCTGGGCCCTTTGGTTCATCCAAAGGCGGTGCGTCATCCAACTGCATTTATCAAAGTATTGCTTTATCGCGGCCTGGCTGGCGGGCGTGAGCCAAGGCCCTGTGCCTGGCAGCTTCTATTGGCGCCCGTGTCGGGGTCACCCCCGCCCAGCCTGCGTGATGAGGTTCTCACGGCCCCCCTGGAAGAAGGGGGAGCCGGGCTGTGTCCACCGTTGTTTGGCCTTTTTGGGGAAAGGTCTACTACTGCCTGTGAGTTCCCTCCTCAGGGCCTGACTCCGTCGGCCTGGAATTCTCAGTGCAGGATGGAATTCCAGTCAGGAGAATCCCAGGGTGCCTCCTTGTGTAGCAAACCAGCGCTCCAGGGCCCTCCGTGACGGGCTGTCACAAGGGGGCGTTTGGCTCCACTTGCCCTGTGACCCATCCGTGGGAGCCCGAGAAAATGGCTGTCTGTCTGCGCCTCCTGCTCTCTCTCCTCCTCCTCAGGCTCTGGTTGCCCTCCGCCCGTCAGCCTGTCCAGAGCCCCTCAGCCCGTCAGCTTTCAGGTCTTCTGTGACTCAGGGCCCCCGCGGCAGGCCATGTGTCACCCTTTCTTCAGCTGCTTCGTGCTCGTGGTGGCCGCATCTTGCCCGCCATTCTCCCTCGCCTACGTCTTGTCCCCGCCCCCCCAGGATCAAACACCGAGGCGTGCTCGGCAGCTCCGCCGTCTCCCTGCAGAGCCCCCAGGGCCGTGCAGAGCGTGCAAACATGGGGGTCGCCTGTGGGGCTAGCCTCGCAGCCAGGTCTGCCTCCGCCCCTCAAACTTGACCTTGACTCCATTTCATGTCTGCCAGGCTGCTTCCCCCTGCCCCCCACCGGCTATTTCTGCCACTCTCGGGAGGGAGGTGGTGGCAGGGCCCTGAGGTCCCACGCCACCACTTACCAGCCCTGTGACCTTCCCCCTGCCTCCAGCTGGCCCTTCTCCTGGCTTCGGGCTCAGTGGTGCTCAGGGCGCGATGGCAGAGGCCCCCGGATGGTCCGCCCGGAGCAAATCTGTGCCATCCCCTTGCTAGAAAGCCTCAAAGAAGAGTAAGGGCTGCGGTAACTCGGCCCCGGCCCCCTGACGCTCCACAAATACCAAGCAACTATTAGCTACAAATTCACGATAGGAGCGCGGATCGAATATGCATCGAGTACTCACCGCGTGTACCGGGAATCGCGCTGGGCGCTTCCCCGCCGTAGGTCCTGTCAACTTCGCACCCCGTGGGTCGGCCTCGTGCCCCCCGTGGACGGATGAGGACTCTGAGCTTCGGTCTCTCGTCCACACTGCTGGAAACTGAGCCGCGATTCAAACTCCAGTCTCTGTGTCCAGGCTCCTTGCCTGGACCGCCCTGCTGTTGGGTCGCGTTCCGTTTCTTGTGTGCTGTTCCCCTCCCCCCCCCCACCCCGTGTCCACAGGTGCACACAGTCTACCGCATGGAGAGCTTCTTCTTGGTCATTGTTAGGGTTCAGAAAAACTGGGGAAAGCCTGAGTCATCTAGGTAGGGGGGATAGTGGCAAAATCGAAAACTCAGAACACAGGGGTCAGAGGACTACGTGCTTTTCATAGCAAAGGGCTAAAGAGAGAAAAACGTAACCTCTGTGTAAGGAGACGCGCTTGCGGTAGGTGGCCGTTGTAGCCACGGCCTCTGGCCCAGAAGCTCACCCACGGAAGGAACGGACGCGGAGCCGGCCTGTGCACCCCCATATGGTCACATGGGCCCTTTAGCATAGGGTGGGGAGTTGCAGGGAGAAGTGACTTGTGGGTGAGGGTCACTGAAGCTCCCCCTCCCCCTGTACCCCACCCCCTCCCCCACTCCCTGGAGAGCAGAGCCTCCAGTGAGGAGCTGCAAGCCCAGTTTGGGGCGCCCTCTGGTGGTGGGAGAGCTCACAGGGCCCCTGGGTGGCTCAGACACCCTAGTGGACAGAGGCCAGAGCCCCACAGATGCTCCCTCCGGGCGTGTGTGTGCCCTCTGCCCTCACCCACCTTCGTGACCTGTGGCCACCAGCTGGGTGGCACCGCAGGGTCTCAGCTCGCTGGGCAGTTCCCTGCCCGGCCTCCTCCTCGCCCCAGGAGCCCTGTGGACGGGTCACTGTTCTTTCCTACCGTGGGACCGGGTAGGCCCTGAGGTCCTTCCGGCTCCCATGTTGCAAGGGTGCCATGGGAGCCACCGAACCTGGAGAGTGTAGCTTCTATGCCTCGGGGGTGGGCACGAAGCCTCGTCTTACAGATGAGGAGACTGAAGCTCAGCAAGACTAGTTGTGCACAGGGTGGCCCCGTGAGGGGCGAGTTGGGGTCCAACCCTCACACTCAGGCTGCAGGTGAAGCTCCTGCGTTCGCTGTCCCTCCGGGTCTGTGAGTCGGGTGCCTTGGCCAGACGCTGTGGACGGAGTCGTCATTTCTCAGACCGTAACTACAAGGTCAAGTCCTCAGTGCAGTGCGCCTCCGAGGCGTTCGGCCTTGTTAACTTCCTTCCTGAGCCCTGGCACCAGCCTCAATCATCCTAATGCCACGGCATCTTGGCAGGGGGGAAGCTTCATGCTCCCCAGCGCTGGGGCCGCCTCCCGGTGGAACCCCGGGCCCCCCGTGGCTCAGATCTTAGAGGTATATGGTTCCTCCTTTGAATTTTTTTTTAAATGCAACAAATCAAGTTACTTATTTATGACTTAATTTATTTGTTTCAGGGAGAGAGAGCAGGGAAGGGGCAGCAGGAGAGGGAGAGGGAATCTGAAGCAGGCTTCCGGCTGCCAGCACAGAGCCCCGATTGGGGGCTCGAGCCTGGGAGCGACCCTGGCATCATGACCTGAGCCGAAATCAGGTCAATCGACTGAGCCGCCCAGGTGCGCCTGTGTGTCCTGCTTTGAAGAGGGCCGGGAGAACATCATTCCGGGGTAGTCAGACCTCGAGAAAGAGAAACTCGAGGTCTGAAGAAGCAGATGCCAGGAGACAGACCCACAAATAGGATAAAGGGGAAGATGCCTGGTCTCGAACCATCTCGCTGTCTCTCCCGTCCTCACCCACTCCAGGAAGCCCCTTCTAGAGGGCGGGGCGGAGGTCGGCGGAGCCCCGGGGGGTGCTGCCGAGGCTGCGGATGGACCATCCTGGGTCAGGTCCTTGCCTCCAGACCGCGGGGCGGCCCCTGGTGTTTGCGGACGAGCTCGGGCCCCTCTCTGGGGCCGGGGGGCCGCGAAAGGGCAGCCTGGTGGCGGAGCATATCGGGAGGGACCGGTGCAGCCGTGACGGGGCCGGTGCAGGGCTGAGGTCTGAGCGCCCGCCCTCGGAGTGACCCACCCGTTTGTCTGTCTCTCCCCAGGTGGACAGCCCCTGCAGCTCGGGCAGCCCCTCCAAAGGGTTCTTCTCTCGAGGCCCCCAGCACCGGCCCTCCAGCCCCGTGTCTGCTCCCGTGAGGCCCAAGACCAGCCCCGGCTCTCCCAAAACCGTGTTCCCATTTTCCTACCAGGAGTCCCCGCCGCGCTCCCCACGCCGCATGAGCTTCAGCGGGATCTTTCGCTCCTCATCCAAAGAATCCTCCCCCAACTCCAACCCGTCTACCTCGCCCGGGGGCATCAGGTTCTTCTCCCGCTCCAGAAAAAGTAAGGCTTTGATGCTTTTGTTCCAGGTGGGTGCCGGGCTGCCGGGGACCTTCCTACGGCCGGCGGGGCCGCGGTGCCGTTCGCAGGGTGCCCAGTCCGGCTGGGTGGCTGTCGGTGACTTGGTGCCGAGTGCCTATATACGTCTGTGTCCGTCCCCCAAGACGCTCCCTCCAGAACATGGCCGGTGTCCACCTGTCACCTTCTCCCTGTGCCGTGCCGTCGGATCGAGGCCAACTAGAACCGCCCCAGTCCTCACGGTGTGACTTCTCAGGGCCGCCGCGGAAACTTTGGCCTGTAGCCTGCCCTGAAATTGGCAGGGGTGGCAAACTGAGGTTCGGCGCGTCCCCGGCGCCGCAGGGCCGGGACCTCGGCATGGTCTGCCGGAGGCGGCCCTCACGGCTTGTAGCTAGCTGGTTTCGGGCGGTTTGGGTGCACCTGTTTCTGACAGACCCTCGCTCTCTGCTCTGGGCTCTGGGCAGCCGAGGTTGATTTGCTGGAGCAACAAGGGAAGGAAAGGTACGCTTTTTAGGCTCGTGAGTATTTGTGATCGAAGGATTAAACCCCTCTCCACGGAGCACCGGGGAGCGTAACTGGAAACGCACGAGGCAGAGTGTCAAGTAGATGGAGTTTGTTTCCTCCTTCCCCGTGGCTTAGCTCATCTGAGTCTTTCTGCTGAGAGAAAGCTCCTGTTTCGGGAGGGCGGGGATTTGAGGTCGTTTCTTTTCTTTCCAGCCTGCGTTTGCACTCAGGACCTGCAGGTTAAAGCAACCCTCGGTCTGCAAGGCCAGGGCGCTCGGTGCAAATTCGGTCTCCCGTGACTTACAAGGAAAGGGTGGTGGACTTTTTCTCCTCTTTTCTTCTTCTTCTTTTTTTTTTTTTTTTGGTGACGTGAGGTATTGTTGCTGGCACTCCTAAAGTCGTCCCCCTCGATGAGTGGACCTAAGCATAAATGCAGAGATTTCGTATGACATCAGCGGACATCGCGAGGTGACATGCGGTTGAGAACTAGGGGGGGCTGTGTCCCAGTCCACGTGCTCTAGGGAGGATCCCCAACTTCCTCGACAGAGATGCTGAAATTCGCAACTCTCCTCTAAGAGGAGGGGGATGTCAGACAGATCTCCACCAGGGTGTCCCGTTTCTTCAACCGTGGCATCATGCCCGTGTTGGCGATGCCAGAACTTAGGCTGTGTTTGGCTCCTGGGGTTGCCATAACAAAGCACCCCCAAACCGGATGGTTGGAACGACGGAAATTCATACTTCCACATTTCTGGAGGCTGGAAGTCCAAACTCACAATGCCGCTAGGATGGGTGCTCTCTCTGAAGGGTCCAGAGAAGAATCTTCTGTGACTTCCTCTTGGCTTCTGGTGCTGCCAGAAGTCCTTGGTGTCCCTCGGCCTATAGAAGCGTCTCTCCCATCCCTGTCTCTGCCTCCATTGTCACATGCGTCTGTGTCCGTGAGTCGCTTCTCTTCTTAAGAGAGCTAAATCATATTGGATCAGCAGCCCGTCCGTCCGACTCTAGCGTGAGCGCATCCCATCTTAATTAATTATGTCTGCGACCACCCTATTTTCAAAAAGGTCACATTCTGAGGTTCCTAGGAAGGCATGAATCTGGGAGACGCTCTCCAAGCCGGGCCCCAGGTGATACAGGAAAAGCCAAGACGCACAGTTCACATGGTGGGCTGGGGGTGTAGAGGATTCGTGGGTGTAGAGCAACCAGCCTGTTAAGACCAGGGTCGTTTTCGACGATAGAAAGGCTCAGCCAAGATGTGGGCCTGGGATGTTGGCTGGCGAAGATGGCCGGACTCTCAGCTCCCTGGGGAGCAGGAGTCCTTGCCGCCTTTTGCTGTTGGGCATATTAAAGGGTTCTTTAGTGTTCCTGGCCAGAAAATACTGTTTCGAAGGTCTGTCTCATAAGATGCGACAGAGTAGGCATTGCTTGTCACGGCTCCTTTCCACCATCTGGCGAGGCAGCTGCAGACGGGGCTCAGGAAGGCTGTGGAATGGCTTTGGCTCCTCAGAAAGACGAGCACTGATTAGGTGGGGGTGGGCGCTTGGCTTCTCCACAGAAGCTCCCTGGGGAGGATGTTTAGACCAGAGAAGACCCGGTCCCAAGACACCTGCCCATGCTACCGCCCTTGAACCACCGAGCCCGGGTCCTCGGCTTTTCCCAGATGGAAGCCAGTGCTGCCAGCCCTGTCCTTAATGAAGGTCTGTCTCCAGGGGAGGGTCCCCTGCTTCACCGGGAGGACCACCGGGGCTCCTGGCCACTTGGTCTTCAAGGGTGCTTGTAGGAGGCTTGGCTTGGAAGGCACGTGGTCTCCGGCTCTGCCTCTTCCTTGACTCAACTCCTGGCCCCAGGTACCCAGGCCACGTGTTTGTCCCGGCTGCCCCAGAACCGATTTCCTAACGTTGAGCCTGACAGTAATGCCATCAGCCCGCATGGGGGGGGGGTCTTCGTGAGAAACGGCTCATGAGACCGTCCGCGTCGACTAGGAGAGCATCATAACGGCATCGTTCGTTCCACAAGGCCCCTGGGAGACACTTCCTGTCCCGTCTTGGTACCGAGAGCGAGCGGCTGAACTTCGGAGCACCTGCGCTGTTTCGTCTGTAATGGACACTGACCATGTAACCGCCGAGTTTCTGCGGGCGGCACTGCCTGCCGCAGGTCTCGGCGCCGCCTTCGTACGAGGGGGTAAAGCATGCGTCTCCAGCCTTATTTCCGAATCCAGTTTTCATCCCCATCCTTTACGTTTATATCACTTAAAAAACAAACAGACAAAAAAAACAAACAAACAAACAAGGACGACAACTCCCCGGAAGGATTTGGGGGTTATTTATAGAATTCAAAGAAGACCTGAAAAGACGGCTTAGGACTCAGGAAGGGGAGGAACCAGGCTGGCTCTGTGGGCCTCGGCAGCAAGAATTCATGGATCTTCCCTCGGGATCCAGAGACCTCCTGGTCTCTGTGTCTCCCCACTTGCCACAGAAACTCATTATAGGACATCTGATCAGTTAGGTTCTCTGAACCAGTGGGTTGTGGGGGGAGGGGCAAACCCTGCGTCGTGTCCAGCCACCACGACGGAGGGCGTTTTCCCCAAGTCCTCCCTCTCAAGGCAGTGCCCCCTCAAGTTCTGTCTGCAGCCTGTCTCCCCTCTCGTGTGACTCAGGGCCCACGTGGTGGACATAGGACCCAACGGTTCGGCAGCCTCCCGGGTGGGTGGCACGGGTGCCCACGCAAGCCTGAGAAACACCGTTATCAATGGTCAGGGGGAAGGGGGGAGGAAGATAGAAATTATAATCACACTCATCTTTGAAGGGGAAATAAGAAAGGAAAAGGAGAGAATTCGGTCTTCCGACGCGCTGAGAACCAGAAAGGGAATGTAGGTGGGAGCCTCGGTTCCAGATGGTTCATCCGGCTTTGGCACCAGAGCGTTCCTAGGCTGGCGGGCATTCTTGGCCCAGGGAAGAGAACCAAAGCTCTGTTCTAGAAGGATCTTAGCTCGCGGAGGAGCCGCCTCTGTGGAATGGCTGCAGTCTTCCCCTGATACTTACTCCTGGTCTAAGGTCCAGGGGCACGTTGATTCAAGACATGGCTTGGGGATTCTGGATTTTTCTCATCCCACTCCCAGCACCACTGTGTAGCAGCAAACCTGTTTCTCTTGAGGGTCAGGGTCTTACCCCACCCAAAATCGTAATCCGCTTTTTTGCCTCTCCCTCTTATACACCGGTGGGCGAACTACAACCTGGGGACAAACTCTGGCCTCTGGGGACAAACACCTGCCACCAGGTGTTGTCAACAAAGCTTTATTGAAACAGTCACACCCGTTTCTTTGGACTTGTGGCTGCTTTCAGTTGTAGCAGCAGATTGAACGGTTGCAGTGGAGACATTACGGTCCACCATGGACCCTATCTAGTACCTCAAGAAGTCTGAAGTGGCCGTGTGGTGGTAGAAGCTTCCGGAACAGTGAATCTTTATCTTCAAAAGATTTTCTAGAGCTTGATTTTGCCTTTGGAGACGAGAAAAGGAAAGCCCACGTCAGTATTTCGTGAACTCAAGTAATAGTTTAAAGGTTTAAAAAAAATTTTTTTATGTTGATTTTTGAGAGAGACCGAGAGACAGCATGAGTGAGGGAGGGGCAGAGAGAGAGGGAGACACAGAATTCAAAGCAGGCTCCAGGCTCTGAGCTGTCAGCACAGAGCCCGACGCGGGGCTCGAACCCGTGAACCGTGAGATCATGGCCTGAGCCTGTGAAGTCGGACACTAAAATGCCTGAGCCCCCCAGGCGCCCCAAGGGTTTTTAGATAATAATAAAATAATCTCGCACAGTCATCAAGGCAGGACCTCGAGGTGGCCTGGAGAAGCACCACTCTCGCAGAGACAGTAACGGAAAGACAAATGAAAACTGACCACAGCAAGATAACCGCTTCACAAAAGTAAACACGAGCGGACACAGATGCTCCCTCACCCGCCAGAGGCAGGGAGCCCGGCCAGCCGAGAGGTTTCCCTCTGGCCTTCGCACAAAAGAGAGCCTGCCGCTGAAACCAAAGCCCCCCAGCTGCTCCAGGTTGTCATGAACGTCGTCCATCTCCGGGCCTCGCCCCCTGCCTCCCAAGAAGGTTGCCGTCGGGTCCCCCCCCCGGCCCCGGCCTTGCTGAGGCCAGAAGCCACCCACCCACCAGCTGTTTTCTCTGCTGCCGGCCCGGCCTGTGGCTTCTCGGTGACCTTCCAGCAAGCCCCGTTGAACACCTTTTTTATAGTCTCCATCTCAGACTCCCGTAGGAGCCGTGCCCGCAGGGACCGGCACACGTCCCTGACTTGGTCTGTCCCTGGAACACATTCTTTTCCACCTTCTAGCAGCGGTAGCCCCAGGGGGGAGAGCTTCTCCTGAGCTCAGGGCGTCCATGGTCTTTCTCCAGCATGCCTGTCTTCCGCTGGCAAAGGGCACGCTTTCTCCTGGAATTAAATCCGGCTCGGGAACCGCAGGGGCGTCCTGAGGTCCTTTCTCTAGGCTGCGGCCAGAGTGCGCCCCCAGGCTGGCCACAGGTGCCCGGGATGGGGCGGCTGGCGCCCGCCCGCCCCCAGGTAGACGGCTTCCAGCTGGCCGAGGTCCGCCGACGTGAGACCTTCCCCGCTCAGGTCCTGGGCCCCACGGGAGTCTCATGCCCATCCTTCAACCCTCGTTTGAACTCCCAGTATCCAGATGTATCCTCTGTGTCCTTGTAAAGTGCCTCGGATCCCTCGTGGAGCAAGGCAGGCCATGAATTATGAGGACACGAACCTTTGCTTCCTTGATGATGCTTTCGAAGCTGGGCAAGCTTTGGTTTTCGCGGGCTCCGTAACGTTCTCCGCCTGACAGAGAATTGTAGACCTCACTGGATTCTCTCACCCCGATGGACACGTGGACGTTAGTCATTATAACTTAGACAGCCCAGACCTCGCGCCTCCCCTGACGTTTCCAGAAGAATTCCCCTCTCTTGTTCTTCGGATTCAAGATTTTATCGACCAGGCCCCTTTCCAAACCTTCGAAGAGGAAAGAAGTGTGCATTTTGTTCCAGGAGACATTGGAACAATGTACGTTTCCATCGGAAACCAAGACCTTGTTTTGGCTCAGTCCCGAAGGAAGATTTTCCTGATTGTGAAATGGACTCTCTGAAGCCCTTGGTGGCTCGGCCTCTAAGTAACCACCAGCCTTCAGATAAAAATCAGGTCCTGTTTACGCGCTACCAGGGAAGGTCCTGGAAATTTGACACGTGGTTCGGCAGTTCGTCTCAGCTCCCATATTGACGTGATTTGTACAGGGAGGTTAGGGGTGACGGGAGGGAGAAGCGGGGCCTGGCTGCCCTCCCCCTGGACCCCTTGGGCGAGGTGGGACCGCAGAGGAAGCCGGTGGCCTTGAAACAAGGAGACCTGTGTACATACCCTGGACAATTTATCCTTCCTTCAACAAGGAACAGAAGTGCCTCACGTTGGGGGAAGTCTTTGAGAACTGCCTTCAGAGCCATAAAGCATTCTTTCGGATGTTTTGAGTGATGGGCAGTCTTTGGCTTTTGAGGATCGATTTTCTAATGGTAAAGGGATCTCTTTGGGCAAACGATGTTTTGGCTCAAAAGTCAGGATAAAGATCTGATGGTGGAAAGGCCCAATAGCAGGCCACGATCCTGCTCTTCTTACTTGTCGTAAATGAGCTTTACGATGGGGTAGAGAGCACAGCTTTGCCTCCGGCCCGGGACACCAACCGGCTTCTCCCCAGCAAGAGACGCTTCGGTATCTGGAACCTTCGACTCGCTGCTTCAGCCACGCAGCTCCTGACTGGCTTTGCCCTGGCGTAGCTCGGGACCGTCCTTCTGACGTGTGTCGGCCTCCACAGCGTGAGGTTTGGGGACAGCGGAAGGTTTCTCTGCTCCACTTCCTAGCATTGGACAGAGTGTAAATTCTGACAGAGGGGTTTTCAAGTCGGATACTTCTTCTTTCTTTCCCTTGGGGTCTCGCTGAGCCAAGTCAGGGCCAGCGAGGAGCTGGAGGACATGCTGCCTATCCCGAAGAAGCTCCGGGGGTTGACGCCTGGTTCATTCAACGCATCGAGACGTCGCAAACCAGCCCTGAGGCATTCATGCAACTATCGTTTCTGTCCCCGAGACCGTTTCTGACACCTGAGAGGAGGAGGCAGGTTCCTGGAAAGTGAATTTTGTCACGGCCTCCCTTCCCACCTCCACACCACCCTCCCAGGTTCCCACCGCTTATGGTTTTCTCCAAAATGTCTCCTTTTACAAGCATCTTTCCGCACGCTCTCCAGCTCCCCGTCCCCATTAAAAGGAGATGGAGTTTGGTAAACGCTGTCGTTGCCATGAGTGACGCCAGAACTTAGACTTCAGACCTACGGCAGGCTGCCTCCTCGCCCTCACGCGGAGTTTGCGTGAGAATCGATGACGGCATCTTGCGATCTTTCTAGAAGACTTTGAGGAGGGGGCTGAGTGTTCTGTTCCGTGCTCCGTTGTGCTATTCACGTGGTGTCCCAGAGAAAGGACCTGAGATTGAGTCTGAAATTGCTATTTTATTGTAGTTCCTGGAGGTCCCTTAATAGCCTGCAGGCTCCACGCACAACAGACACTCAAAAGCATCAGGAAGTAGGTTGTCCCTCCATGTTAGGAAGACGCCGCTGGATCCAGACGCCAACGCTACGGGCAGCATCAGGTTAGCGGGGCAGGGATACAGGAGTCATGGAAAGTCACCAAGGTCAAGTTATCAGGCAAGGGCTAGTCGGAGAATCAGGTGAGATAAATAATTTATCTCAGACACTGTTTGGTAGATTAGAAACACATACAAGTTCACGTAACCCTTATAATAAGTTTTGTGGATTTAACTGTGTCCCCGCCAAAGAGAGGTGTTGAGGTCCTGACCCCCAGTCATCTCTGAGCGTGCCCTGATTGAAGTGAAGCCATCGCAGGCGTCGTCACTTAAGATAAAGCCCTACCAGAGTCAGGTGGCCACCAGATCCCACGTGACTCGTGTTTTATAAGATGGGCATGCAAGGCGAAGCCATGTGACAAAGGCAGAGAGAGACAGGCAGGATGGGTCTAGAAGCTGAGGGATGCCAGGGTTGCCAGCAGCACCAGAAGCTGGAAGAGTCGAGGAAGGATCCGGGCGGCTTCCCAGAGGCAGCTGCCGACCCGTCGGTTCCGACTTCGGATTTTCCGGCTGCGAGGCAATACATTTCCCTTATTTTATTTTATTTTTGTTTATTTTTTAGAGAGAGAGAGAGAGAGCACATGTGTGCGTGTGTGAGCAGGGGAGGGGCAGAGAGAGACGGAGACACAGAATCCGAAGCAGGCTCCAGGCTTTGAGCCATCAGCACAGAGCCTAATGCGAGGCTTGAGCTCACAAACCGTGAGATCATGACCTGAGCGGAAGTCGGGGGCTTAACCGACCGAGCCCCCCAGGCGCCCCTGGGTGATCCGTTTCCGATGTGCTTTGTTACTGGGACCTTCCACAGGCCAGTGGTGCCATCGCACAGACAGGGAACAGGCATTCGCATCGGGTCGGGCTCACGGTCTTTACTTCACAAGAACGCTCGTGGGGACGGAAGTAGCCACGTGACCCAGGCGCTTCCGGCCCCCCACCTCTTCCCAGCCGGGGAAGAAGAAGGCGGGTCTGGAGCCCATTTCAGGAGCTGTCAGTTCCTCAAGGCCCGACCTCAAAATCATGAGTGACTTCCAAGAGCAGTTTGAATACCCGGGGAAGGAAGGAGAGCATGTTACAGGGCCAAGGACTGAGGCGGAGATGCCTTCTGTCAAGATGTTTGGCCAGGAAGGGGAGGGGAGGGGAGAGAGCACCAGACACCTGGTGCCCAAACACAGCAGGAGCTCCTCTGCTCCTCCTGGCCCCTCCCTGCACGTGAGGGGGTTTCCACCAAAGCGGGGGACAGGGGGAGAGGACATCACTTCCTGCCCCTGTGTGTGCACGAGGCTGGAGGTGAAGACAGCCGGGTGCTGGGCTGTAGGGGGCGGGCAGCCCAGTGGGGCGGGCAGCCGGGCCAGCCGCGTTTTGTGACAGGGCAGGGACATGAGCCTGTGTCCCTCGTTGGTGTTGGCTTCTGTTCTCCATTAGACTGCTGGGTGTTTTGTTTTTTTTGGGGGGGCGGGGTGGGGAGACACCTCTGTTTGTCCTCCTGGCCGCGATAAGTCTGTCATCTCCCCGTAACTGCCGTCACTCACTCAGAGGCGGCCACCTGTGCCCCTCTGGGTTGTCCGGGGATTTGCACTGCTGGGCGTGCGGCCCTCCTGTTTGCACGTTTTGTCAGGTGGCTCAGGCGTCCTGGCTTTGCTGCCGCTGCCTCGCGTTTGTCAGTGAGCTCTGAGCCCAAGCTCAGGTTCGGGTCTGCTAGACAAAGTCAGGTCTTCTAATCCCTGACAAAAGTGACTTGTTCCGGGTCCCAAGGCTTGGTAGTGACGTCGGTGTGTGTGAGCTGGTCTGGCCTGAACCAGCACCGTTTGACCTGTCCCTTTCCTGAGGACTCCCAGATTTTGCTCCTGGGAAGAACTGATCCGCCCGTCTGACCTCCCTGAATCAACTCCGCCTCTCAGTGGTGGCTCTTCTCTGGGGCCCCGAAGAGCTACCGTACAGTCTTTCCTGTGTCTCTTTGGTCCTTGCACATACGTATATATATTAGGCGTGTGCACACTTCGGCATAAATGCTATCAGATAGCTAAGCCCCCTCTCTATTGGGCACATCCTGAGAAATGTCTTCTTGCCTGTTGCTGAGACCACCTTGAGCTCTGGAGACTCAGAAGGCGGCCGTGCTGCCCTCGGCTGCTGCGTGCAGCCCCTTCCTCTTGTCTTTTCTGCCCCCTGTCCGTTGGCGCCTCCTTCTCCAAAGTCCCAGTGTGTGGCCTCTCCCTACCAGGTGTTGGCCCCTCTGACAACCCGTCTGATAGCTGCTCCTCTTCAGTACGGAGCCCCAGGACAGGACTTACCATTGGTCTAATTCAGTTAGAATTATCCCTTTCTCACTGGGGAAGTGCCTGGCTCTGGGGTCACCGGCCTTAAGGGGGAGCCAGGGACCTATGTCTTGCCAACAAAACGTAAGGAGAACTCTGTGAGGAATCAAAGAAAAGGCACCTCCCCCCAGCAAAAAGAGACTCGCAAGGACTAATTCCCTCTCCTTACTTTGACTGTGGTTTCCAGAGCCACGGCGGCCATCTTGTGACCGTAGCCAACATACAAGATGGTGGAACAGGAAGGTGGGAAACGCAATCCTCAATGCAGTTTACATCCTTGAGCTCAGCATTCTAGAGAATACATGTCCTTGCAGCTCAGTCTCTTTTAAGTTATATTTTTCCGTTATAGGCCAGTAGAGGATCCTGACTGATACGTGTCTCTTTGGTGACAGAAGTGAGATTCGTCTGGATGGCAAGCAGAGCAATGCTGGAAAATCAAGAGTGTTCCAGACGGAGGACCGGGGGAGGGAGGAGAACTGGAGCACAGACAGCCTTTAATTTCCCCCCGTGCTGTGAAGAAAACTAGAGCAGGGTACAGAGGCAGATGGGGGGCGTTGATTTGTGGAGGAGGGTGAGAGAAGGAGGTCCCGCAGGTGACCATGACCGAGCCAGCCAAGAGCCCTGCAGAGGTCTTGAGACGGGGAAATACTCAATGCAGATTTGCAAAAGCCTCACAAAAAAAAAAAAAGCTGTTAGTTCCCAGCTTTTTTTTTTTTTTTCCCTCCCAACTCACCTTCAACAAAGTAGATAATCAAGCAAGGTTATCAGGCCGACTTTGAGGCAAGGTCTGGTTGTTAGGTCTGAGTTCTGCCTTCTGTAAATTGACTTTTTCTATACACCATTCCTCCCACTGTTCCCTTAAAAAAAAAAAAGGCGTACTTTTGAAAAGTTCCTACGTTGTGTTCGATGACTCGTGAGGCTCTGAAGGGGTGGCCGTCCCCACTGGATGCAAAGTCCCAGGGCGGCTGGTCGACCTCGAACCACAGAGCTAAGTGAAGGCGGTCCCTATTAAATCTCTCCTGAAGGACAAGATGCCTGTCCTAAGTGTCCCCCTTTTGCCGCTATATTCCGAAAGCTCATTTGAACCTGATTTTCTACGGAAAAATATGGGGTCGAGAGTAGCTCTGGGTTCCATTAAAACCCACAACCGGGCACAGCACACCTCTGGGGTTTTTCTGACTTTGTGGCCGAGTGACCACTAGGGGGCGATACAACCTCATGTGCTGAGCTTTATGTCCCCGTAGGTTGGCTCTGCCCAGAGGACAGAGAGGCAGGACCCGCTCCCTGTCCCTGCCTGGTTTTCCCAGCTGGGGATGTCTACCTTCAAATGCATACATACAGAAGAAAGCTGATGTTACCGAGCAGACAGGTGGACCTCACCCCCCGAGCAGCCCCACCAGGCCTTTTAAAGGGGGGGGGGAGGGGGTTCTCTCACTTTGACTACATTTGCTCAGTCGGTATTATATGAGAACCTGCCATGTGCCAGGCACCCGGGATAGAGCCAGGAGGAAGTGAGTTCCTGCCTTGGTCGGGATTACATTCTAGGGAGGGGAGAAAATGAGACATATGTATTATTGTGTGCAAAAACGTCTCACGTACCAAGAAACACAAGGGTGAATGGAGAGGGGTTGGAGGGTGCTGTTTTGTGTTGGGTCATGGGATATGGAGGCATCGAGCAAGGGTGGGACGGAGCCAGGGAGCAGCCGGGTGGGCGTGCGGGGCAGGGGGACCTGCAGATCCTTGCGTTGGTGTGGCTAGAACGGAGCGAGGAAGTCAGGTCCTCCCCAGGGCCGGCCAGAGCCCTAAGCCTCACGTCCCCCCGACCCCCACCCCGAGGCCTCTGATTGAGGTCCTCCCGAGGAGAGCACGGGCTCTGGGCTGAGGACGGATCTGGGCGGGCCGATGGGTCTGGAGGAAGGATGAAAAGGAAAAGCTGCCATGACCCGCAGGAAGCGGGCCGGTCCTGATTACACCGTACAGGGGAAAGCACCCCGAGCTCCCTTTTCTGTCTCCTTCCTCTTGTGGGCTCCTGGCTCCGAGAGCTACCGTGCCTTTCCCTCTCCCTCCACCCTCAGACCAAGACCAACTTGCAGGGACGGGTCTGACGCAGGGATGCAAACCAAGATGTATGTTGTAGAAGTTAAAGTTGACGTACTTCGGGAGCAGTTGGCACATTTAGTGTATATAGCTGAGGAGTTTCTACAGAAGCTCTTCGGAAGCAGTTGTCTCTTCGGAACCCCATGATCGTGCAGTGACGGCTTTCGGGGTCTCAGACAGGGAGGCATTTTGGCAACTGCCCCCCCCCCATTAGCAAGAAATGGTGTCGTATTGTCTACACCGAGTGACCACTACTGATGGAAGTCAGCCCCATCAGGCCCTGGAACGTTATCTTTGTCCTCCTAGAAAAACTCATTGAAAATCGCTGACCTGGGCAGCCACCTACTCTGATTACACTGACGGCTACTCAAGGTCATGACCGTGGTGTCTGGAGGACAGGCCAAGAGGAAAAGGTGGAGGACAGATCTTGGGACTCGGGGAGCTTGCGTCAGCCCGGTGGAAGGAACTTCCAGCGCGGGGCGTGCAGATGACCCCTGAGGGGGAGATTTGGACCGTCTTTGACGGCGACTCCCGGCAAGAACACGCATGCTTTTCTCAAGAAACAGCGTTGACCCTGGCCTCTGCCTTCTGTTTCCAGTTCGATGCTCGTTTGTGCTGAAAGGGTGCTTTCTCTGACCCACACGGCTGGTTTCATGGTGGGGCGGGACTGGAGGGTACACTTCAGAAGATGCCACCCTAGATGGTCATAAAGCGAGGGACGGCCGTGGAATGCCTGCAAAGCAGGTCGGGCTGGCTGGAAACTTCTAGGGCCCAGAGAATCGGTGGTGCAGAAGGGAGTGCTTGGGCTTTGCCAGAGATGAGCAGCAGTAGACTTTCGAACTCCCCGAGAGCGGCTCACCGCTGTGGCTGCGGTCACGTGGGCTTCGAACACCCCCGATAAATGTAATTTTCTGTTGGTCATTACGTCGAAATACCGAAACCCCGCCAGGGAGGACTGTCGTCCCGGAACAGGTTAGCTACGTCTCGGGTCCTTCAACCCGGCTCTCGTCCGCCAATCTGAATCCAAGGACGCTACGCCAGCCCTTTGAAATGCACATGAGCTTTCCAGAGAAGTTTATTTAACTTGGAAAACTCCCGGCCCTTTCACGCTATGTCTGACTTGGATCAGAGACAGCTTCTCCTTTCTCTCCCGGCAACTCGAGTTGATTTTTCAAATAAAAGTTTGTTTTCCCAGAAAATGCCAGAGGTTTTGTGCTGTGTGCGAAGGAATGAACTTTAGAGCCTCGAGGCTCTGATTCGCATGCCAAGGGCTTCCCGGTGCCGAGAACCCCCCTGCCTCGGCTTACCCTCGGAGCCCGCCAACGCCGGGCGGCCCGCCAGCGCATGAGCGTCAGTAGCCTGTCGTGCCCAGGCGTACGGGGGTCCGAGAGAGTGACTTCCGTCCCCCAGCACTTGGGTCTGGAACTCGAGGCTGGTTTCTGTGCAGAACGTCCCTGCTGACCATTCTGTCCGTCTTCTGTTCTCTTAAGGAAATGGTTCATGTTACGGGTCCGTGGAGCCCTACCTGTGCGACCGAACTGTCCGTGTATTTGAAACAACCAGAACTTGCTGAGAAGCCGCGTGAGATGAAGGGAGGCAAACCAGAGATGAGCAAGAAGGATGTGGCTTCCTGGGTCGCAGAGGAGAGGGGAGGAGGGCGCAGCCCAGGGGCAGGGTGGGTACTGGAACTGGGAGCCACAGTTGGCTGTCGGTCCGTCCGGATGGACGGGGAGTCGGAGGGGGTGTGGCCACGGCCAGAGATGCCCCCCGAGGCCTCTCCCTTGCCCCAGCCGGAAGCCAGCTAAAGAAGGAGGCTGGACATCTCGGCTGCAGGGACAGCTCCCTGTGTGTCCCGCAGAGCAGGGGACCCGCTAGGAGGGCAAGGTGCCGGCCCCTGGGCAAACGCTGCTGTGTGACCGCACGCCCTGGGCGCAACGGCTGATGCATCCGGGCGCTCCCCCCGCCCCCCAAGGCCCTGTGGTGACAGGAAAGCCAAGAGAGTCTTAGGGAAGGTTTGGTGTCCTCGGCATTGAAAGGAGTCAGCTCTAGGATGTCCTTGAGCTGTGGTCCCGCCACCGCGTCCCCGTGTGCAGACTCCTGTGTTTGCCGATTGCTCCCTGGGCCTCATCTGCGTGCCCGGCTCTGCACCTCGCTCTCTGGGGACGGCCCTGGACCCGTACGGCTGGTGCCCCTGCCTCAGTGGCAAGAGTCGGCGGGGGGAGGGGCCTCGGCCAGCAATCTGCAGCCTTGCCAACACGCCGAGGGTGGGTGGCCAGCAAGGGAGCTCTGCCCTACGACACACGTGAGGGGCCCTAAAGCTGTTCCTTCCCAGCCTGGCTCCAGGGCAGGCAGACGCTGGCTTCTCCCCTCCCTGACCCCAGCCAGACAGTGCTCCACTCTCCCCCAATTCCAGCTGCCCCTCTCACCCCTGCCCCTGGCCTCTGGGCCCCGATGGCCTTTCCTCCCTCACAGTTTCTTCTCACACACACCAGCTCGTCCTTTGCACTCTTCATCTGCGTGGCCCTCTTCCTATGCGTCCTACACGCCAGTTCCTGCCTCGGGTCTGCCTCTCGGGGAGCCTGCGACCCCTCTTCTTCCAGATAAATGCCGGCTTGGCCCTCACTTAGCTCTCTGCCCGGTGTCCCGCTCTCAGAGTGGCCATCTGAGTGAACGAAGGTGGAGGGAGAGAGGAGTGGACCAGGAGATGAATGGGCCAGCGAGGGCTGAGGTGGGAGGAGGCCTGGGGGGGGGCGGGGCTGGGAGCCAGTGCCCAGCTCTCCCTCAGGGCTGCTGCGGGCACTGGTACCGAAGGCCCTGGGTCTGTCCAGAGTCACTGCCGGAATCCAGAGTGACATGGGTTTTACCCTGCGCCTGGCCACCGAAGGCTCTCCCTGGCTTGGCTGTGCTCCCGGGCCCTGCATCCCGGCCTCAGACCTCCCCGGAGCTGCCCTGGCTCGGCCAAAGCCGGCCCGGGGCCCCGGGTGCACCAGCCGCTGCCGGAGCCTTCTGGATCGGGGCAGCTGGTGTGACTGGATCCTGCGCCGACTGCAGAAAAACGTGACTCATCTTGCCTACCCACAAAGAAAGGAAAAGTATGCGTGGCATGCCAGTTTCCTGAAAAGTTCAGCCAACACATTGCAGAGCTATGCGGCCTGGCACCGGCGTGGGTCCCCTGGGAGCGCCCTCTGCTGGCGATCACGGCAGGTGTCCCTGGAAGGTGCCGGTGAGGGCGCCAGCCCGGGCCGGGCTGCGGGGTTATTATTATAAGGGGCAGCCGCTGTTCTTTGGGCAAAGGCAAGGGGAAGATTCCAGAAGAATCTCCTTCCCCTGGGAGAACCGTGATGGTGGGGTGCAGTGGGGCAAGAGGCTCATGAACCCAGCGTTGTTGCTCTGCTGCTCTCTTAGTTCCTTGGTAAAAAAAATAACATCTGATTTTGGCGATTTCAGACTTACAGAAATGTTGCAAAAACAGTACAGAGAATTCTCACGTCCCCTTCGTCCTGATTCCCTGGTGCGAACGTTTTAGCACGTCGGCTTATATCCCACCCCGCACTCTGAATACATAAATATTTGTGCTTGTGTTTATGTGAAATCCGAACCATCGAGAGTAAGCTGCAGGAATAATGTCCCTTTACCCCTAAATACTTCAGTGTCTATTTCATTCAAATGAGCACTTATTAAAATCGGGAAATTGACATGTATCCGATAGTATTCGCTCAACTACAGGCGTGGTTTGCCATTCACAGATTATCTCAGTAACATCTTATTCTGGAGGAGGAAACCCCCAGTGAGGCTTTGCATTTGATTCTCCTGTCTCCTCCGACCATCTTCATCTGGAGAAGCCCTCCGTCTTGTCTGTCACCATCTCCGCATTTTCCATGACCACTGGCCCATCATTGTGTAGACTTTGCCTGAGCCGTGTCTACGATTCGATGCAGGCCCCCTGGTCGGGCAGCAGTGTCCATGTCCCATGCCTTGTCCTGGCATCACACTGGGAAGCAAGCGATGTCACTCTGACCTGTCCCCACGGATGCAGACTAATCACTTGGTTAAGGGAAGTGTCTGCCACAGTAAGATCCTAAAAAAATTACTAAAAGGGGGGGGGGACACCTGGGTGGCTCAGTCAGTTAAATGTCTGACATCAGCTCAGGTCACGATCTCACGGTTCATGAGTTCGAGCCCCGCATTGGGCTCTCTGTTGACAGCACAGAGACTGCTTGGGATTCTCTGTCTTCCTGTCTCTCTCTCTCTCTCTCTGCCCTTCCCCCACTCACGCTCGCTCGCTCGCTCGCTCGCTCTCAAAAATAAGCAAACATTTTTTAAAAATTATTTTTCTCTGTATAAGCAATAAATGTTTCATGGGGAGTGACTTTGAAACTCCGTAAATATCTTTTTTATCATCAAACTTCCACTTGCTAGCTTTTTTTTAAATTTTATTTTTAATGTTTATTTTTCAGAGAGAAACAGAATGCAAGTGGGGGTGGGGCAGAGAGAGAGGGAGACACAGAATCCGAAGCAGGCTCCAGGCTCCAAGCTGGCAGCACAGAGCCCGACGCGGAGCTCGAACCCACAAACCGTGAGATCATGACCTGAGTGGAAGTCAGGCACTTAACCCCCTGAGCCGCCCAGGCGCCCCTCCACTTCTAGTGTTAGCATCGATTGACTCGTCTTGCCGAATTATTACTATGGTGGTTGCCAAAAGGTGCTATGTTCTGATTTTATCACTAATTCTATTTGATTGGTTGGTATTCCACTAAGGAAGGAAATTCCCTTTTCTATGTGTGTGTGTGCAGGTTTGTATGTATGTACTCACGGACCCCTGTTTCAGTCAACGGTTTGGTTTGTCACGGTCATATTTGGATGCTTGAGTTGTCCAGACTTGGCCAAAGGGAGCCCCTCAGACATGTCCCTGTTTCCTGTGACCGTCCCCGTTGTCCTGTCGGAAACACTGCCTTCCTTTCTGGTACAGCAAACTGTTCTGGCTGCATCTCGTCCTTTCCCGGCCCCAGCCTGGAATCGGCCGTTTCTCCAAAGAGCCCTCGTTCCTTCTAGTGGCCAGTAGTATTTAGCAATCGGATCTAGGCACTCGATGTGCCCGGGCCTTCTGAGGCATCGCTGCTTTTAGGTCCTCTGAGCAGACACACTGAAAGTACGCTCACGTCTTGGGGAGCAGTTGGATACAACAGAGAAGGGACGTCCACACAGTAGAGTACTATGTGGCTGCAAAAAAAATACACCGATGATGTCTTTGAGCCCATGTGGCAACAGACATGAATAGATGATTCTCAAGAGACACGGAAACGGCCTTCGGGCGGCAATAAAAGCACTTAGACGTCAGTACGGAGCCTTCCCCTAAATCCAGATTATAGAGGAATTCACAATTAGTTTCTTCTAGTATCTGCACGGTTTAATTCTTTTTTGTGTGGTAAGGCACACGCCACGTATGATTTGCTGTCTTAATCATCTTAAAGCCTACCATTCAGAGGCATGAAGGACATTCACGTGGCCATGTGACTTTCACCGCCATCTAGTTTCAGAACTTTTTATCGCCCCACATGGAAACCTTATACCCAGTACTCCCAACCATCCCCCCCCGCCCCCAACTCAGGCAACACGAATCTGTTTTCTCTCTCTTCAGATTTGCCTCTTCTGCACACTCCGCATGAGGAGACTCCTACAAATTGTATGATTTTGTGTCTGGCTTCCCCTACTCGGCATACTGTTTGGAAGGTTCCTCCGTGACGTACCAGGCGTCAGAGCTTCATTCCTTTTTATGGACGAAAAATACTCCATTGTACGGAGAGACCACGTGTGGTTTGTCCGTCCGTCTGCTGATGGACGCTCGGGTGGTTTTCCCCTTTTGGCTCCTGTGAACAGTGCCGCTACGAGCCTTCATGTCCAAGTTCGTGTCTGAACACCTGTTTTCAATTCTTTGGGGTAGATACCTAGGGTGGGATTCCTGGATCGTATTCTGTTTCTTTGTTTAACTTGGCGAGGAGTAGCCCGACGGTCCTCCACCGCGGCCGCACCGTCGTGCGCTCCCACCAGCCGTGCGGGAGGCGTCCGGTTTCTCCACGTCCGCTCCGACACTTGCCACTTTCCACTTGTTGTCACCGTCGTTGTTGCCACTGCCATCCTCATGGCTGGGAGGTGCTGTCTGACTGTGGCTTTGACTTTGCCATTCCCTGAGGCCCTCGGCATCTTCTCGTGCACTCATTGGCCATTTGTGTCTCTTCTTTGGGGCCAGGTCTATTCATGTTTTCATCGGGTTGTCTTTTGGTTGCTGGATTGCAGAAGTTCTGTCAACATTCTGTGTGGTAGACACTTACCAGACGCGTGCTTTGTGCATTTCTCCTCCCTTTCTGGCGGCTGCCTTTTCACCCTCTCGATCGTGTCCTTTGCTGTACAAAAACGTCTGCTCTCGATGACAGCAAGGTTTTGATGACCGAAAATACCTGGACACTAGACTTGTTGAAAAGAAGTTGTTGCGGGGGAGGCGCCAGCGGCCACACCGCATTGATTCTGAGGAGCGACTCTTTCCCAGCAGAGGAGACACCAGGACAGGCTGATGGAGGAGGGGACTGCCTTATTGTCACCAAGTCATGAGAGACTGACTCAGGGTCTGACCATCCCCTCCAGTGAGGAGAGAGCGGAGACTGAAGATTCTCTGGATCGTTTCTAAGTGTCATCCTCTGACCATCCAGGAGCCCCTTGCTCGGCTGCAGTGGGTCTCGTTTCTTTCAGGCGTTTCCCCTCGGTGGGGACATCGGTAAGACATGCTGCCGTGCTGCTGTTGTGGCTCCCAGGCCACGTGAGGAGAACCGCCCACCTTCTCCTCACCCTCCGATCCCACGAGGACCCTTGACCAGCCCCAAGTCCTCTAAAGGGCAGGAAGCCGCCCTCTGGAACATTGGTGAATTGGCACGTTCTCCTCCGTGGGGGAGGGCTGGGCTCCCGTTCCCAGCTAATCTCTCGCCTCCAGGCCGGCGGTAAGCGACAAAAGCCCGACCGCGTGCGTGCCGGAGGTGATCTTTCTTCACGCTGCTACTCACAACGGTGTTTCTCAACGCTTTGGTTTTCTGTTTTTAGCTTTTGCCGAGGCCCTTTACTGAGAATGTGCCCTGCCGATTTTTCCTGCTGGAGATACTGATCACCATTGGCTAGATTTTCTCGTTTGTGTTTTATTTTGCTTTCTCCCCTTTAAGTTTTAGTTTTCAGTGAAGCCCTTCAATCACATGATTGAGAAAAAAATCAAACCGTTCGAAATGATAGATCTTGAAAGGCAGCCACCCCCTCCCCCACTCCACCAAAACCTTTTAAAATCATGTGCGCATTTAGCTATTTTATGGCTTATCAATGTTAAAGCTTGAATACTGTCTTATTGCAATAGATGTTGAATACCCACTCCCCCGCATCTTCTGATTTCCCTTTTTTTTTTTACCGTTTATTTATTTTTGAGAGAGTGACAGAGAGAGAGAGCACAAGCTGGGGAGGAGCAGAGAGAGAGGGAGACCCAGAATCCCAAGCAGGCTCCAAGCAGCTCCAAGCTGTCAGGACAGAGCCTGACGCGGGGCTCGAACTTGTGAATGTCGAGATCATGACCTGAGCCAAAGTCGGACACTCCACTGACTGAGCCACCCAGGCTCAGTACATAAACAATAAATGTATTATTTGTGTACTATGTGTATATCTGTGCTTTATCTATAAAAAATAGTAGTAACCCTCCCCAAGAACCATTTTCACTCCCTTAGAATAATGCCTTCGTTCGGGAGTTGAAGGGGCGCCTGGATGGCTCAGTCAGGTAGGCGTCTGACTCTTGATTTTGGCTCAGGTCATGATCTCCCAGTTTCATGAGATTGAGCCCCGCATCAGGCTCTGTGCCGGTGGCCCGGGAGCCTGCTTGGGATCCTCTCTCTTCTTCGCTCTCTGCCCCTCCCCCACTTACACTGGCTCCGTCTCTCTCAAAAAGTAAACTTTAAAAAATAAAAAAATGAAAGAAAAGAGTTGAGGTCAGTGAGTATAGTAACACGTGCCTAATTTGGGAAAAGGCCAATCCGAATTAGCAAACAACATGCATTCCAGAAGGGCTTTGTTGTATTTTGTCAATATCAAGAAGCGAGCCAGCCATGTAAGTCAACGTTCTAGATGTTTGAAACTTAAACCACTCGGGTGGTTAAGCCAGTTAAGCGTCCGACACTCAGTTTCGGCTCAGGTCCTGATCTCACAATTTCATGAGTCCACGCCCCGCGTCGGGCTCTGCGCCGACAGGGCAGAGCCTGCTTGAGATTCTCTCTCTCCCTCTCTCTGCCCCTCCCCTGCTCACGCTGTCTCCGTCTCAATAAATAAATAAACTTAAAAAACCTTTTTTTAATATTAAAAAAATTAGAAACATAAGCCTTAAACCACTAAGCATCCAAACATGCATCTTTTGAACTGGTAGGCACAGCGTACAGTGTGCAGTGTTCTTATCCAAAAGCTATGAACTACAGCTTCGCCGTCTGCAGGTGGTTTAGGGTCCTGGCCAGACTGCCCCGGCACTGAGATACAGGGACTGGGTTCTGGATCGTGAGGGTCCCGACTGCCGTCTTCTTACCCTCCGCATCGCCTTTCCGGTTCCGGCTGCATGCTCCACGGCCCTCCGTGTTCTTCCCTGAATCGCGTCCCCCGCCGTCCCACCGCAAAGTGCTGCTGGCAACCGGTGTTCTTTGCGGGCGTGGCTAAAAAGAGTAAATTATTAGCAGCTAGGTCCCGTGGTTCTTCATTCAAGAGAAAAAGAATCGCTCGGGCTTCGAGGGTTTGGGCCGAAGAGCAGGGTTTTGTTCAGTTACTTCTGATCTGGGTCAAGATTGGGTGCGGGAACCGCCGACGAGCTGCTCCCAGCAGACCTCCCGATGCATGCCGGCTGTGTCCCCTGACGCAGAGCCCAGGCAGCCGGCCCGGGGAGGCGTCTTTCTGTCACCGAGCCTTCGCTGCTGTGGTTTCCCCCACCGTGTCCTTGAGGCACACGGAGTCTGAGCCAGGGCTCCGAGCCATCGAAGGCTGAGACGATGCTGTCCTGCGACGCGCTCTGCAGCTTTCAGGATGCTTCTGCTGTTTTATCTCTGAGTCCCGTTAAACCTCGGCGCCGTGGGCTCAGGTCGCGTTATGGGCTCTTTGATGGGCGGAACGTGGGAGAGTTCAACTAAATGGCTCAAAACCGCATGCTGATGAGTGAGCCTGTGTTGCTTGATGGGGCTTTGTTTGCCCTAAGGAACCTTAAACCTTCCGGTTCCTCATCTTCTTTTATAATATTTTCACTATTCAGGAGAAATCAGTGAAAGGCAAACTTCAGCTCAGGTCTTGTCTTTTCATATCTTTTTAATGTTATTTTATTTGAGAGAGACAGAGACAGAGCATGAGCAGGGGAGGGGCAGAAAGAGAGGGAGACACAGAATCGGAAGCAGGCTCCAGGCTCTGAGCCATCAGCACAGAGCCGACGCGGGGCTGGAACCCACCGACCGTGAGATGGTGACCTGAGCCGAAGTCTGATGCTCAACCCACTGAGCCACCCAGGCGCCCCCTCGGGTGTCATATTTTAAACTAGTGGCTTCGCCCAGATGAAGGGCGTGAGAAAGCACTAGTGGGGTTCTCTTCAAGGAGCCCCGGATTCTGGAGAATGGAAACCATATTTGGCCGCCTCAGCGGCCGAAGGCCCAGGCGGCCACACTCTGTCTCCGGCCGAACGGGGGAGCCGATGAGGTCTCGACCCTTGCCAAAGGTTTTGCACATTCTCTTTGCCCCTTGGGCCTCTCCACCACGTAATTCCCAGAAAGAACTAAATGGAGAGTCCGGAGGCTTGGCCTCTATGGTCTTTGGAGTCTAGTGTTTGAAAGTCGTTGCTCTTGGGCCCTTGCGGCGTGGGCTCACCCTGCCCCTCTGAATGCTGGACTTAGAGCCTCTCTGGCACCTTCGCAGCTCTTGGCCTGGCAGAGGGACCCCCGGGGACAGCAAGGGCCACAAGGAGGGATTAAGTAAGGCCCCCGCTGGGGGGCGGGGAGGGGGCTTCGCAGGGCACGCGATGCCCCTTGAAGACTTTAAGAATATCTACGGAGTCCTCCTTTCGGGGGCTGCCCTTGGGCGCGCCAAAAATGATCATCGCCATTGTCTTTTCACTGTTTGCGTACTCTCCTGTATTTTTCAAGTTGACATTCCTGTTGTCACTGGGTTTAGACTTCACTGGGGTGAGCGGAACTATTCAGGCCGAGGGGGTCTGTCTTTACCAAAACAATCACCTTGGACGCCGCTCGAGCCAACGTCTCCACGCTCCTGCTCATGGGAGCGGGGCGGCGGGGGGGGGTCGGGGGGTGCCGAGTGGCGTGCAGGCGGCACGGGGGCCTGAGTCACGGTCGGGCCGTCACTCCCCAGAGCCTCCGCCTCATAAACAGCTCCGGGAAGGGCCACGGGAGGCCCCGGTGAGGTGACACGGCAGTCTCACTCAGAGTCAAGTGCCACGGTGACCTTTAGAACTTTCCATGAAACCTGACCCAGTATTTTGCAACCCGCAGGAGGGTGTTAGCAAGTCTGCGCTGCCGCCCCCGCTGGGCCCCGAGGGGACCCGCGCCCTCTTATGTAATGGGGTTCTGTCTGGCTCACCGCCCTTAAGGGATCCGGGTGCTTTCCAGGTACCGTCACATGATCCCCGAAGGGTTCCGAGTGGATTTCCCATTGAAGTGTCTTTACTTACTCTTCCCACATCCTGACAGAGAAGAGGCAGCCGAGGTCTTCAATGCCCCAGGAAGGGGTGGGGGGGGTGGGGGCGGACCGGCGACCCTGCGTCCAGCGGCGTCCCCGCCACTGGCCTCCGGCGGGACCCTGGGCAAATCGTTTTGTTTCTCTGAGCCTCCGTTTCTTTTCATTTCTTAACTCGAATAGCACGGGCTGGCCTCCTACCTCCCAGCATGCCGGGGAAGCCTTGACGAAAGGGCTTTGGGGAAAGTCTACGCGCCCTGTTCAGACGGAAGGCATCCTTAACGGGGAGGGTCCCCTGGTGGCAGCCGGGCCCACCCGCCGGCGGCCTCTGTCTGCAGGGGGAGCTCCCCGAGGGGTGCACCTGGGCTGGGAGAACCCGTCCTAAAGGCCCGAAGTGCTTTTAGTGAGGCTGGGCTGCAGCTCGCTCTCATCTGGGCGCCTCGTGACCGTTTCGGGAACTGTTCGCAGCTGCGCGCCCCACGGTACCCTGGTGGCTTCGGTGGTAAGGGTTTCGGCCTCTTAAAAAAATGTATTTTAGGGGCGCCTGGGTGGCTCAGTCGGTTAAGCGGCCCACTTCGGCTCAGGTCATGATCTCGCGGTCTGTGAGTTCGAGCCCCGTATGAGGATCTGCGCTGACAGCTCGGAGCCTGGGGCCTGCTTCAGAGTCTGTGTCTCCCTCTCTCTGCCCCTACCCTGCTCACACTATGTCTCTCTTCCTCTCTCAAAAATAAATAAACAAAAAAAATTTTTTTTAATGTATTTTAATGTAATCGGAAATCCAGAGGTAGGGGGACCTCAGGGGGAGGGGGGGATCCCTCCTGGGGGCATTCCACGGACTGGCCGGCCCCGGGAGGACCCCCTCAGGGCCCCCTGCTGCTGCGTCCAGGGTGGGGGGATGACATCACCGTGGTGTCCACTGCAGAGAGAGAACGAGTCTGGTCGGGGCCACAGCCAGCAGCCTGGAATGGGACCAAGTTATTGGGACGATGGATGCCAGGCATCTGGCCACCTGGCCCCGGGCTGAGGGTACAAGGGCTCCCGGCTCACCGGCCGAGAGCTTCCAGCGACCAAGCTGGCTTATTACCTGCACTGCGGGGTCCCCGGGGTCGCCGGAGGGGTCTTACACATCGAACTCTAGAATCTTGCTGATGCTCCCGGCACGGAGAGGCGGCGGCCTGGCCGCACGGGGAAGGAGCGAGAACGTTCTGTCTGCGGTCCCCACTGTGTCCCCTCTCCGCCTCTCCTGTCTCCCTGCGTGCCGCTCGTCAGTCACCTCTGCACTCGGGCTTGTGAAGGGTGTGCAGCGTGCAGACACGCAGGGACCGTTGCAGGGCGGGCGCAGGGCTGTGGCTGACGAAGGGCGGGGGAGCCGTCGGCTCGGCTCCGAGGGCTCCAAGGACGTGAGCCGATGCACCCCAGGTCGGGCTAGGCTGCCCCGAGGTGACCGAGAGCACAGGGCCCGGCCGGCTTCTGTTCCCCGGCCCTCCCTGCCCACGAGCCAGCCTGAAGAACTCATCCGTCAGTACCGAGTCGGTTTCTCCCAGCGGGTGAGGTTCCCGGGACCAGGGAGCCGTCCGTCGAGCTGGGGAGACTAGGACACACACACCCACACATTAACGAAGCAAGCCCATGGGGCGCCCTGTCTCCAGGAAGCACCCTTCAGCGCCTTTTTATTTTTCTGGCTGTCAGGTGTAGGTTCAGGATCGAAAAACCAGAACAGAAACAAAGCAAGACCGCTGGAAAAGCCCACAATTCTGCCAAACCTCCTAGAACCCCCGCAGTGGCAATCAGGAGGCCGTGTTTGTTAGCCTGGGGCAAGTGCGGAGACCCCCTCCCCCAGTTGCCGTTCCTATTCCAGGGTTCCAGGCGTAGCCCCAACAAGTGATTTGTAAAGTATCATCTAGAAAGACCCAGGTCCTTCAAAGATACATTTTAAAGTACAGTTCCAGGGGCACCTGGGCGGCTCAGTCTGTTGAGCATCTGACTTCGGCTCAGGTCATGATCTCACAGTTCGTGGGTTCGAACCCCGCGTCAGGCTGTATGCTGACAGCTCGGAGCCTGGAGCCTGCTTTGGATTCTGTGTCTCCCACTCTCTGCCCCTTCCACACTTATGTGCCCATGCGTGCTCGCGTGCACACACACACACAGTCTCTCTCTCTCTCAAAAATTAACATTAAAAAACGAATTAAAAAAATACAAACCTTTAAAATACAATTTCATCTTGGAAGCCCCTAGTTCCTTTTTTTTTTTTTTCTTTCAGTCAGTCCTTCCCTGAAAAATTAAAATTCCCGTCTGAATCACGCTCGCCTACAGGGGTTTTGCCCTTGTTCATCTGAGACCGTCAGCTGATGGAAACGGTGAAGAAGGCAACGTTTTTAGCGCTACCGGGAGCGGGCCTCTCTCCCAGCCCCGGCTGACGTGTGAAAGGAAGGTGCTCGGTCCCTTACCCTGCAGCGCGCCTGTGTCCCCTCTCCCAAAGCAGTGGCGTTTACCTCTGATTGTGGAACGAAACGCATTGTCCCCAGTTTAAGAAATTTCAGGCCCCTGCGAGTTGGACAGGAAGACCCCAGCGTGAGTGAGCCAATTGTTCAACTTCCAGAAGTTCTGCGAGTCTGTCCATGCCATGCCGTGCCTGGAAATGGGCCACTGTTGGGGCATTCACCCCATGGGACACGCAGACCGCAAACCAGCTGTCCCTCCCCCCCTCCCCCGTCCTCCCCTCCCCCGCCCCCCAGACACCGGCTTGGTCATCATTCCCCAGGACACCACTGCTTCCGTTTCTGAAATCCGACACCAGCAGCCTTTTCCTCTGCTGGGGGGGGCGGGGAACCGACCCCGGGAAGAACATTTGGAGTGAGGTCAGAAGTACCTGTTGGCAGAGGGGGGGTCTCTGGGGATTCGTGTCCCTGTCAAGACTGCCATGCCTGACGTCCCCTAGATTTTCTGAAAGCTGCATTCAACCTTGCTCCCCAACTCCATTCCCCCCCCTCCAGCTTTCCAGGCTCCACCCGCAGGACAGGGAGCTGTGCTGGGCCCAACAACTTTTTGCTGAATTAGACTGACTCCACCATTTCTTTCCAGAATATTCCGTAACTGTACCATTAGAACGGTAGCCCTGAATGATTTGGGTGAAACTTTTCTTCTTTCTTCTTTGCCACATCCTTATGCCCCTCGGCAGGGCATCACACCTTCCCACTGAGCGAGTCCAGGCAGTGCGGAGCCCAGAGCTGAGCACAGCGGGGAGCCTGCGGCAGGGGGCGGGGCAAGCAGGTCCGCTTTGTGCTTCCGAAGCACCCCATGCTCATTTGAGCATAAGTTCTCCAGCCTAACCAGCAAAAGGTGCAAGTGAGAAGAGAGAACTTTCCAGATCACTCCAGTCCGCTGTAGTCCTTTGTGTCCCGTAAGATGCAGCCTCGGGGACTGCCCAGACCCTTGCCTCCCCGCCCCCTCCCCCCCCCCCCCGTGGCGAATTTTCCCGTGCATGCGTATGACAAAGTTCGGGACGGCACAAAGACCTAAATCTTAGCGTCAGATAATGAGGGGTCAAGTCCACGTTCTGCTAATTTGTCAGCCGTGTGATCCTGCTCAGGCTACCTCTCTGACTCGGTTGTTCATCTTTAAATAACATGGTATTGGAGCGCCTGGGTGGTTCAGTTGGGTAAGCGTCCGACTTGGGCTCAGGTCACGATCTCGCGGTTCCTGGGTTCGCGGGCTCTGTGCCGACAGCTCAGAGCCAAGGGACATATTTGGTCAAATGGAACATGAAAAGTTTTTGTCCAAACCAATATGCCATTCTCGTACCATATAATAAAGACTGTAGCGAGCGATCACATTTCAAAGTTTAGCGACTGCAAAGGAGCGGGTGTAAAATTCGTGTGAAAATAAAGTGACTTTGGCACGCCCGATGGTCCTGTGCCTCGACTACGTGGCCCTCACTCATCGAGCAGTGATTAAACTTCTACCAAGCGTACAGGACGGTTGCCGATGGAGGGGATTAGTGCAATGAATAATTCAAAGACATTCTTGTCCTCTAAGAACTATATTGTAATCAGTAAAATAATATCCCCTCTTTGCCGAGCGCCTACCACGTGCCAATTGGAGTGCCGGTCACCTCACAGTTATTATTTTCTTTCGTCCTTCCCACCGTCCTGTGGGGCAGGCGTTATTAATACGATTTTATTAAAAAAAAATTTAATGTTTATTTTTGAGAGAGGGTGTGTGCGGGGGAGGGGCAGAGAGAGAGGGAGACACAGAATCCGAAGCAGGCTCCAGGCTCCGAGCTGTCAGCACAGAGCCCGATGCGGGGCTCAAACCCGCAAACTGCGAGACCGTGACCTGCACCGAAGCCGGAGGCTTCACCGACTGAGCCTCCCAGACGCCCCGATTTATTTTTTCTTTTTAAGTAATCTACACACCCCACGTGGGGCTCGAGCTAACGACCTTGAGATCAAGAGTGGCGTGGCCCACTGACTGAACCAGCCGGGCACGTCCGCTCTGTTTTATCTTATTTTTCAATCAGGAGAACATTTCAGCTTCTGTGCGGAGCTGAATTGGTAAGATTAAAAAAAAAAAAAAGGGAAGTCGCATGGGAAAAACCCAGCGACTCAGTCTTTTTCAGAGTTTAGTCACAGTGGGTATGGGCTACCGCGGAGACCTTCCCCTCGGGCACTGGGGGACCCAGCTGGAGGTGGGCCTCGCGCCTGTTTCGGGAGGCCGTGCTGGCCTTTCCTCCAGACCCTCCGGTTGCAGGCGAACTCCAGCTCCCCCTTGCAAGCGGGGCCGGGCAGTTGTCCCTTCCGCCCATTTGCGTTGATGGCACTCACTGTCCCTACGGGCCACTTGCTGTTGAGGACACCCACCTTTTTCTATGCAGTGACTGTTGCTTTATAGTTTATCATTGTCATTCGCAAATTCCCTGAGGGCAAAACTATTTTGTTCGTTCATTCGTGCGTCCTTGCTACGAATATTTCATCGCTGTTTCTATCCATCCGTCCCAGGAGGAAAGAAAAGGCACACCGAGCCGCCATTAGAAGCTGAGACTTCCGGAAGTAGATGAAATCCTCATGTGATCAAGTCTTGTCTTGATTCGCACAGGGGGAAACGGAGGCCCAGAAATCGGAAGTAACATTTCGAGATGGTAAAGCTAGTTAATAACCCATCCTGTCACTTCCCTTTAATCTAGTGTAGATCTCGACCAAAAAAAAATTTTTTTAATTTAAAAATCAGTTTTCAGGGCTCCTGGGTGGCTCAGTCAGTTAAGCGTCCAACTCTTGGTTTCAGCTCAGGTCGCGATCTCACTGTTCGCGAGTTCCAGCCCCGTGTCGGGCTCTACGCTGACAGCATGGAGGCTGCTTGGGGTTCTCTCTCTCCTTCCCTCTCCCTCTCTCAAAATAAATAAACATTTTTATAAAAATAAAAATTAGTTTTCTCTCTTATATTTTTACAGTTCGGTTTTTAGCCGCAGAACACATAGAAAGTTTTTTGTTGTGTTTTATTAGATCGGGGTTTGGCTTCGGAGTCGAGATTACAATTCTAGCTCTGCCTCTGCCGTTAGCTACAGGACCTCGGACCTTCCTGACCCTCAACTTCCCCATCTGTAATAGAAGGGGATGGACTAGATCCTCTCTCAAATCTCTCTAAAAGCTCTGTCATGGGGCGCCTGGGTGGCTCAGTCGGTTAAGTATCTGACTTCAGCTCAGGTCATGATCTCCTGGTTTGTGAGTTCGAGCCCCGAGTCAGGCTCTGTGCTGACAGATCACAGCCTGGAGCCTGCTTCGGATTCTGTGTCTCCCTCTCTCTCTGCCCCTCCCCCGCTCACACGCACACTCTCTCTCTCAAAAATAAACAAACATTTAAAAAAACTTTTTTTTAAGCTCTGGCATGCCACAATTCTTAAGAAGCCCGGGGCTCAAATTGTGCATTTGCTGAAGAACCTTCCTCGAATTCCGGGGCCCCCCTCCCCCCACCTCACAGGTGGTCTTGTATCTTTCATCGCAAGGGCGCACGAGCTGAAATAGATCAGCGATTCCCAGCCCCGGGACCTGCGGCTTCTCCACCCAGCCGCAGCCAGAGCCTTCTGACCCCGTGGAGCCCGGAGCACATGAATCAAAATAGTTGTGTGATGTCATGTCATAATGGGAGTGTGCGCCGGCCAATTGGTGCCAAGAATTGTCTGTCCAGGGCGGTTTCCTTTTACAGTCTTTTTAAAGAGACATCTGCGGACCTGCGCATGACCTGCGAGCCTGTGCTCTGTTTGCCTATTTAGTCTTCCCTCCTTCTCTGATTTTAAGGGGCAGACAGCCCTGGAGTGTCCGAGTGCACAGCTGACCTTAACTACATAAACAAACCCACGGCAGGTTCTGCCTGCGCTTCCGGCAGCTTCTTGCCTCCTTAAGGACAGGGGCTGCTCCAGCCGCGGCGGCCGGAGGTGTGGAGGGGAGACCGGCGGGGCTCTCTCTCCGAGCCGCCGAGGAAGGACTGCAGTGGGATTGCCCCGCGTGTCCCGTGGCTGCTGGCCCCGAGAGTATCCCGGGCTGTGTCGGGGTGAGAGCCCCCGGCTGTCGCTGGAGCACAAGCCGAGTCTCTAAGCTCTTGGTGGCTGAGCCGCCGGGCGCCCCACACCTGCCAGCCGATGCTGCCCCTCTCCCGGCTCCCTGCCATCCGGTGCTGACGCGGGGTTCTCCGGGCCTTGGTATGGTCACCCGTCGCTGCTCCCGTGGCCACAGCTACCCATGAAGCGCTTCGGCAGTCTCAGGGGGAACAAGAAACACAAGGACCCAAACCGGAGCACTGAGAGGCGCCAGTCGGAGCCCCACGGCCTTTTCGGTAGGACGCTGCCCTTTGCCGGGTTTTCTGCCGGTCCGCACCGTCGGCGGGAAGCCCCACGGCGTGTGTATGTGTGTGTGTGTGTGTGTGCGCGTGCATAGCCTCCTGAGCCGTAGCTGTGTGCAGATGTAATTGCCAGGCGGTACTTAGAGGACTAGGCTGACAGGTGTCTCCGTATCGAAGCGAGTGCTTACCAGCGTTCTTCCGAGACCGCTCCCTCTGTCTCGCCCTGCCTGGCCCGATGAAGTTAGTGATGGGTTGGATTGTCATTCATTTAGGCAAAACCAGCAGCTTGGGAGAAAGAAGGAATGGACTGGAATTGTCATTTTCGGCTGTTAGAGATGAAATGTGGGCGTGCAGAGGGAACTCGTGCTGGGGGCCGGCGGGGCGGGCCTTCGCCCTGTGGCTGAGTGATCCGGCAGACCAAAGGTTAATGCAGGAGGAAAAGCAAGCACGGGGAGAGAGTTTGCTTTGTGATCTCCCTGGCTTCTGGGACCTTCCGCAGCTCTTCCACGCACGGGCGTTGGGACCAGTGTGACTGGGGCACGTGGGGGAGCGTCTGTGATTCGGTACCTCCAGTGACCTGTGGATTTGGGGTCGGTTCTCCCGCTACCTGGCGCGACAGGTAGATTTCAATTCTGAGCTCCCGGAGGCCTGGCTGAGACCCGCCCACTCAAAATCAGGCGGCAGGCTTCTTCGTTTTCAGTTCCCGGTGGCTACGGCCTCTCTGACGCGGGGTGTTCCCAGGCGCCCCGCTGTGAGATAGACCGTCAGGGCCCCACACACCTCCTGGGGGTAGTGAGGGTGGGAGTGTGTTGTGTCCCTTGAGTGGACCGTGACATCGTAAGTGGCAAAAAAAAAAAAAGAAAAAAAGTCGTGTGCCTTGTAGGGAAGTGACTTTGGCAGAACACCTGGGCGGTGTGTGGAAAATCGGAAGGTGAATCTAGACCTTACTGACATCGCTTGCTAATCCAGTGTCACCAGCTACTTCCGGAAAGCCCCTGGGGGGGGGGCCAGTGCGAGGCTGGGGACCCTGGGGCGTGCGGGCAGAGGAGACAGCAGCTCTGGAACCGGGGAGTTTTCGACCTTGTGACGGGACGGAGGAGTAGCATCTGATCGGATGCTACAGAGGAGTTCGGTAGGATCACGCCTGTCCCCACCCCGGGGACGAGTGGCAGATGTCTTTTTTTTTATTTTTTAATTTTTTTTAACATTTATTTATTTTTTTTTAATTTTTTTTAATGTTTATTCATTTTTGAGAGACAGAGACAGAGCAGAGCGTTAGCAGGGAAAGGGCAGAGAGAGAGAGGGAGACACAGAATCTGAAGCAGGCTCCAGGCTCTGAGCTGTCAGCACAGAGCCCGATGCGGGGCTCGAACCCACGAACTGTGAGATCATGACCTGAGCTGAAGTCAGACGCTCAACCGACTGAGCCACCCAGGCGCCCCAGATGTCTTGAACTTGAGTCAGAGACTGTGATTTACCCAGAAGACTCTCGCTTTAAATAATAAAGTCACAAACACTCACTTAGCTTAGAATTAAATCTGAACCCGATACTTAACTAAAAGTCTCGTTTCGTGAACGGAGACGGGTAGGCCCGTTATTAGAAGCCTGTTATTTGCTAGACTGTGGTTTCCCCTCGTGCGTTCGAAACTTGGCTGTCATCTTGTCTCCTACGCCCCTGAGATCAAAAATAATATTTGCGTGTCGACCAAGTTTTGTGAGTGCTCCCGTGCCAACGCCAGCCCTGACCGGGGTCAGGGCCATCAGGGCGCCCTCTGGAACCTTCCTACAGGGTTCCGGAAGCAGGCGGAGGCCATTCGAGGTGGCCGGAGCCCAGGTTCGCGGTGTGTCCCGATTTTCCTTCTGTCAGAGCCTCTGTGTGCGAGGAGCTGAGAGCAAGGCCAGGTGGCGGGCATTGGCCCCTCAGACTCTGCCCGGGGGGCGGGGGGGACGGCAAATGAAGGTGAAACAGCTGGAGAGGGTCCACTGGGCAGCCCCTCCCCTCCATGCCTTGCTAACCCTCCCCCGCCTTTCAAGACTCAGCGTAGCCATCCCTTCCCTAAAGCCCGGTCACCCGTCCTGTGATCTCCTGGCTTCTCGGGGACAGGGTTATGTCCCCAAAGGAGCCGTCCATCCCACGTTCTCGCTGCGGATGGCTGGTCGGGGGATGCATTGCTCCTGGCCGTTGAGTAGGGATCGCTTGAGGTTTTTTGTCTCTCTAAATCCCGTTTCAGCCGGCCCGCTCCTCCCTACAGTTGCCAGAGACTCGTAGAGGAGGCCTCCTCGTTCCCAAGATAGCTTCCGCGAGGGTCGCCACGATGTCTGTCCTCGCCTTACCCCGCACTTCCCTCGAGCCGCACACCCTCGGAAGGCCGGCGCCGGCTCCTTGCTCTCTGTGGCCGGGCCATCCTGTCCCAGGCGCCACGGGCCGTGTCCGCCGCTCCAGCTGAGGGCTCTGCCTCCTGGGACGAGGTGTGCGTCGTCTCCTTGGCTGGTTTTCCTGCAGCTCCTCAGCCCGAGACGCAGCCTTGCTACACACGCGTGCACACACACATGTGCATACCTGCACACGCAGCTGTCCCCGCGGCCCTCTGACTAGCCAGGACAACCGAGAGAGAGAGAGAGAGAGAGAGAGAGAGAGAGAGAGAGAGAGAGAGTCAGGCAACGGCCGGCCAGCAGTTACCAAGTCCAATTCTATTTGCCTGGACGGCATTTTCCTTTGGAAGTACGCGGCTCTCGTTGGGCTCTTGAACACTTCGAGGCTTGCGATGAAACACCCTTGAAGGTTCGGGTTCATGAAAAGCTCATCCCTTCAACCCCCCCTCCCCCCCAGAGTTTAGCATCTGCCCGGATTCCCCGCAGGGCCAAGTGGACGCCTCGGGTTTCCGTGCTCCGTGAGCGGCGATTCCGACTTACGCCTTTGCGTGGAGCCTCGCTGGTCGACAGACCTCCGGAGCGTGTGGACGAAGAGCAGGGGGCAGTAAGAATAAAAACGTACAAGGAAGACGAGGGGAGGATTATGCTAATCAGATAGAAGAGGGGCGGCTGCAGCCACTTTCTACCCTCCGCAGTGACAAGGGACTAATTAAAAGGTACATATCTACCCGAAGGCATGAGAGCTCCCTTCTGAGGGCCGCCCTGGAGCCGGGAAGCTGGGGGGCACGTCCGGGAGCTGGTGCTGCGGCCCCACCCTGCAGGTGTCTCCGTAGCCCCGGAGACCAGAGCCTCTCTCTGGTGGGTCTTTGCTTTCCTGCCAGCTTCCCCTGCCCGTGACCCTCCTCGGGACACATGTATGACCGCTTCGGGAACGAAGCTTCACAGTTCCTCACGCCCAGGTACACTCATCACCCCACGCTGCCCGGCCCCGTTCTCCCGTCCTCTGTGAAGGCAAGCCGATGCCACAGCCGGGCATGGCGCTGGGGCAGGCAGGGTCCCTGGCTCTCTGCCTCACGCAGCGGGCCTGGCTGGGAAGTGCCGTCCGCGGTCGGTCCTGCCTCCCCCGGCTGTCCCCCTCTGCTCCCTGCGTGCCCCTCCCGCTGTTCGAGTCATCGCGGTTGCCTGGAAAGACCCCAGTGCTCATTCGGTCTCTCGTTCGCATACATGTGCTCCCCTCTCTGTAACGGAACGTCGAGCGTGTAGAGAAGTAGGGCGTCACACGGCCGTGGTCAAGTTCAGCAGCGCCGGGCGCTCTGCCCAGCCCACCGGCGTCTGGGGCACCTGCCACCCTCCCCAAGGCAGACACCAGAGATGGCTGTTTCCATTGTGGCCGAATAAGACGCACCAGCCTGCCCGCTTCGAAGTGCACGTTCGGCAGGGTTCATCGCCGTCCAGCCCAGAGCTTTCTGCCCCCCCCAGCACCCATGAAACAGCAGGTCCCGTTCCACCCTCCCCCACCCCGGCACCCGCCTTTCACTTTCCGTCTCTGTGAACTGGCTGCTCTAGGGACCCCACACAAGTGGAACCACACGGCGTCTGTCCTCTGTGTCTGGCTTGGGCAGTAGCCCCCCCAAGGTCAGGGGGACGCCCTTGCTGGGTTCCGGGAGCAGCAAGAGGCCCGTGTGTGGACGGCAGGAAACAGAGTCAGGTGCTCGGCTGGAGACCGGGCGGGGAGGGCGAGCTCGGGACAGTCCCCACCCTGCGGGCACGCGGACTTGGGGTTGGACCTGCGTGAGATGAGGCACCCCTGGGGGGTCTCGAGAAGAGCGCCGATGGGCCCTGAGGGCTGGGGCCGCCCCCAAGGGGACTCGCACCCGTGCCCCCACCCTGCGTCTCCCGGGACCCGGTGCCCCCCCCCCGCCCAGCACCGCCCAGCCCTGGCTCCCATTCTCGGTGCTGGGTTTGGGTGCACGCAGGGTCTCATCTGCAGGGCTGGGCACACTGGGGGGCATGGCGGACTCTGTGGCATTCGGGGTTGGGGGTGTTTAGGGTCACGGGAGGGCATTTCCTCATGGTCCTCGGAGCAGCGCACAGTTTAGGAGTACTTAGCCCCGCTCGAAAGCAAGGGAGGGAGGCCCGGCTCACTGGCCCCCATCCGTCCCGCCCTTCTGTCACAGCCGTCACCAGACGCGGTCCCTGGACGCGGGCCCCGGGTAGACAACAGGTGGAAGGCGTGGCCCAGACGAGCGCTTCCTGGGAAAATCTCAGTTAAGCACTTCCGCACTCATCCTCTCCGCGGGCTTCCTGGATCACTGGGCAAGTCGGGCGGCCGCCACCCAGCCGGCCGGCAGGAGGCAGGGCGGCTCCGGGCGTCGTCGCCTCGGCCGCGTGCTCACCTGCTCTGTGCCTCGACTTCCCAGCTGCGCACTGCCTGGCTGCAGGGTTGAGTGAGGACTCGGGGGAGACAGGGGTGGCCGGGGCTGTTGCTGTCTACGCCCCTTTCCCTTCAGGACAGGACAGAGAGGAGCGTCCCAGCAGCAGGCAGAGTGGCAACAGAGACGGTGAAATGGGGGCTCGTGCCCGGGTCGCTCGTGGGCTCCGCGAGGGGCGGTGGCACTCGAGCGGTGCGGCTGCGGGGGCTGCCGTCCTCTGGGGAGCCCTGGTCTGCGCGGAGAACCGGGATCCCGCACGAGCGAGGCCGGCACCGTGGACGTGAGAGGGACAGGAGGACAAGAGCCGGAGAGGGCAGAGGGAAACAAGGGGGAGGAAACGCTCGGGAAAGGGGCTGGATTTAAACACACTGACTCTGGACAGCGATGGAGAAGCTTCCGGTGGCTCACCGACTCGGCTCAGGGCCGGAATGCCCGGCTGGGGTCAGACGACTGCTGCTCTGTCATCCAGACCCTTCCAGAAGGACACCCCTTCCCAGGATGGGTTGAAGGGCCCCCTTGGCTCCTGAAAGCGTCGTGTGGGCTTCTGCTTCTAGACGAGATCCAGAACGCGGTATGTTTAGGGGCGCCTGGCTGGCTCAGTTGGTTAAGCGTCTGGCTCTTGGTTTCGGCTCAGGTCATGGTCTCAGGGTTTCGTGAGTTCGAGCCCTGCATCGGGCTCTGCGCTGACGGTGCACAGCCTGCTTGGGATTCTCTCTCTCTCTGCCTCTCCCCTACTCACACCCTTTGTCTCTCTCAAAATACATAAACTTAAAAATTAAAAAAAAAAATGAAAGAACGTGGTACATTTAAAGAGCAGAATGAACTCCGTCCTCAAGTGATGATTTGTCTTTGATGATTGAGAAGAAAAAACACACGAGGTGAAAATACTCAAGAACAAATCAACAGGGGTGCTCCCCGAGGGCCTCAATGGCTTCTTGGCCCGCCGTGTCCCTGGGCCCAGGCCGTGGCCTGGCACTGCTGGCCTCCACAGGTATCTCCTGACAGTGGTTGTGGTCCAGGGTTTAAGTCCCTAGGAGAGAGTGTGTCCCCTCCCGGTTAGGCCCCAGGTCAGACTTGTACTTGGCCTGCAGAGTCCAGTGAGAACAGTGCCCCCAGAGCTACAGAGTGTGGCGTGCTGTGGAGGGGTGGGGCGGGGTGGGCCGCGGGGCGACGGGGTGCGGTTTGGTGCGCCTATAGGAAACTCCGTCTGGGAAACTGAACTACTGGGACCTCAGCAAGAGAAAAAGCTTCTGCACAGCGAAGGATACAATCAGCAAAACGAAAAGGCAGCCTACAGAATGGGAGATGATATTTGCAAACGACATATCTGATAAAGGGTTCGTATCCAAAATCTGTAAAGAACTTCTCAAATTCAACACCCAAAAACACAAATAATCCAGGTAAGAAGTGCACAGAAGACAGAATAGACATTTTTCCAAAGAAGACATCTCGATGGCCAACGGAAACGTGAAAAGATGCTCAACATCATGACCCATCTGGGAAATAGGATCAAACCCACAATGAGAGACCACCTCGCACCTGTCAGAGTGGGTCACATGAACAACTCAGGAGACAACAGATGCTGGCGAGGATGGGGAGAAGGGAACCTTCTTGCACTGTTGGTGGGAATGCAAACTGGTGCAGCCACTCTGGAAAACAGGATGGAGGTTCCTCAAAAAATTAAAAATAGAACTACCCTACGACCCAGCAATTGCACTACTAGGGATTTACCCAAAGGATACAAAAACGCGGAGTTGAAGGGGCACGTGCACCCCAATGTTTATAGCAGCGCTATCGACAATAGCCAAAGCATGGAAAGAGCCCAAACGTCCATCGACCGATGAATGGATGAAGAAGATATGGTATATGTATACAACGGAGTATGACTTCGCGATCAAAAAGAATGAAATCTCGCCATTTGCAACGACGTGGATGGAACTGCACTGATATGCTAACCATCATAAGTCAGTCAAAGACAAACACCATATGCGTTAATTCATAGGCGGAATTTAAGAAACAAAACAGAGGAACCTAGAGGAGGGAGGGGAGAAAAGAGAGTGGGCAACTAACTGTAAGAGACTTTTTTTTTAATGTTGGAGAGTGCGTGTGCGCAGCGCAACTGGGGAAGGGCGGAAAGAGAGGGAGAGAGAATCCCAAGCAGGCTCTGCCCTGTGCATGGAGCCCTGTGTGGGCCTCGATCCTACGATCCTTTAGATCTTAGCCTGAACCGAAATGAAGAGTCAGACACTTAGCCGGTTGAGCCACGGAGGTTAAAGAGGTGAAAGGTGACGGGTACGAAGGAGGGCACGCGTTGGGATGAGCCCCGGGTGTCGTATGGAAGTGCTGGATCCTACTCCTGCAACCAGTACTGCAGCGTATATTAACCAACTAGAATTTGAATAAAAACTGGAAAAAGAAAGCAAAGAGAAGAGGAAAAAAGAAAAGACAGCAAACGACACGAAATGAATAGAAAAGAAGAAAGGAAGAAAGAGCACACACCCGGCTGCGGAAGTAGACGTACCCGTCGGGGGCTCCGGAGCAAGCGCGCTGCCGAGCAGGAGGAGGAGAAGGTTCGCGGCAGATTCAGAAGCGAGTGTCGGTAACTCCAATAACTAAAATACTTGGCCGAGCCCCACGTTGGGCCGAAAGACCTAACACCGATCAGCTAATTCCAGGGATGTCATCAGAAACAGCAAACGGGGGTAAAGCCGCTAGGACCCAGCTTCGCCTCCGTTCAACCCCCCCATAGCTTTCGTATCTATAAACCAAATCACTGACAGCCCCTTCCTCCTAGGGACTCCGTGTTGCTGGGACACGACGCCCGGTGCGCTGAGCTGCGGACAGCCGGCCGGGCAGCACTGTCTGGACTCAGTCCCCCGGGCGAGCGAGGGCCCTGGGAAACCCTTTCGGTCCAGGGGCACCCCATCAGGGCCTTCTGAGAAATTCTCCGTTCGCTGGAATGAATGCGTGCTTCCCTTGAAGTTTTCCCGCTGACAGTTTTGCGTGTGTGTGTGTAACTGGGAAACCTTTTACCGTCTGCCCGTCCAGAGCAAAGGAAGAGAGAGGAAAATGCCCGGGAGAGACGTGGGGAGATGGATCTGAAAACGTAGGTTTTGTTGTCCTTCAGGTTGGGCAAGGCTGCCAGACACGGCAGGGGACACTGCGTCAGACACTGTGGTACCCAGCCCCGGAGAGGAAGCCCACGATGTACCCCATGGCGGGGGGAGAGCGGCAGGTGGGGCAGGAGGCAGACAGCTGTCGGGTGGCCGGGAGAGGAGGGTCAGGAGGTTTTACGCTGTTTCCACGGGAAAGGCAAAGCCGGGCAGGGGCGGCCCGTCCGGAACTGGCAGATCCGAGTAATTCCAGCAGGCTGCGGGGTGCGGGCAGGGTCTCGTCGGGTCCCCGGCCCCCGGGATGGGTAGGGCAGCGGGCAGTGCCTGCGGGGGAGGGGGGGTGTAAGGCTCGCCTAGCCTTGGCCTTCTTTCTGGAAGAAAGCGACAGGAAGCTTGGCCCGACCAACACAGGGGCCCACGGAGGAGCCGGGGGCCCCCGGGAGATGTAGACGGTCGGCTTCCATTCCAAGGTCTCTCTGAGCCCCGCGCCCCTGACTCCGCCCCCCCCCCCGGCGAGGCCCGTCCGCACCCCCCCATGCTCTCTCCCCGGTTCTCAGACCCTGCTTCGGCCTCCAACCTGGGCCTCGCCGACCCTCGCCGTGCTCGCCTCCCTCTCAGTCTCCCTGGTTTGCTCTGCCAACCTCGGGCCGCGCACGCGGGTCGTGGGCACCGAGGACACGGTGCTGAGACGTGTAGACGCTGAGCAAATAGTTGCCGAAAGCGTGTGATGCGAGATGATAAAAATGAAAGGGTCAGGGGCGCCTGGGGGGCTCAGTCGGTGGGGCGTCTGACTTCGGCTCAGGTCATGATCTCGCGGTTAGTGAGTTCGAGCCCCACGTTGGGCTCTGTGCTGACAGCTTAGAGCCTGGAGCCTGCTTCACATTCTGTGTCTCTCTCTCTCTCTGCCCCTCCCCCACTCATGCTCTGTCTCTCTCTGTCTCAAAAATAAATAAACATTAAAAAATTTAATAAAAAAAAAAAGTTAAAAAAAAAAAATGAAAGGGTCAACTGGGATTTTGTCCGAAGGATCTGATTTCCATGCGAGGGATGGGGGCCAGCAGGGGGGGGAGGGGGGGAAGGCCGAGCCGGGCGGGTCACCGACGGGGGGTCTGGGGGAGGGGGGCAGGAACGGGTCCGGGCAGGAGAACGAGGCAAGAGTCACAGGCACCTAGCAGGGCGGCCCGGAGTTCAGGGGACCGAGGCGGGCGTCTCAGCGCCTGGGAGGTCGTCGCCCGCGGCCCCCACCAGCACAGAGCCCCTCGGACCCGTTCTGGAAGCGCAGCGGCCGTGGCTCGGGCCTCCGGCTCCCGACGCTCCCACTGGGACCCGCGTGGCCTCGCCTGAGGCAGGTCCCCGGTTCCGCCCGAGAAAAGCCGGTTTTCTCCCAAACGGGAAACAAGGGATCTCGGCTGGAAGTTTCCACCGTGCGACTCCGGCGGGCCCCGTCTGCCTCGGCATTGTGCTGGTGGGCCGAGGGGGCCCGGCCGGATGACGGTGGCCCCCGGGGGGCCGGCTCCTATTCCAGGCCCGTACAAAAGACAGCGCCGGGAGGCCCTGGGACTGACCCCTCGGGGTCACGTGGCCCGGCTCCGCGTTGTCTCCAGAAGATAAGCTCGAGAGAAGGGAGCCGGGCGTGTTTTTCCCCTCGCTGGAACCGCCCGCCTGGCCCTGCTCGCCCAGCCTCCCCCCACCCCCACCCCCAAGCGCTCGGGGACCGGCCACGGCCTCGCTCACGTGTGCACTAGGACTAGGACAGTAACCCAGTGCAGTGTTCGGTTGGTCGGGTTGGGCCGACTCGCCGAACTCCTCGGGCGGGGAGACGGTGTCTCGTTCTCTCTCCAGCGGCGACAGACCTCTGATTCTGACCCACATTCCTGAGCCACCTTCCTCCATGACCGGACCCCGCTTCTCATGCAGCGGCCTGCGTGCGGCTCAGGAGGGCGTATGAGCAAGTTATTCAGGGAGCCGTAACGAGGAGTGCTGTTTAGACTACTGGAAAAGACTCTTAAAGGAAGGGAAAGGTCTGTGTCCCCATCAATCCCTTTTTCCTTCCCCCTGCCTTGAAGGCAGACGTGATGACTGGAGCTCCAGCAGCCATCTTGGACCCTGAGGTGATTGCCGAGGATGGAAAACACACACTGAGGAGAGCGGAGAATAGAGACAGGAGCCTGGGTTACCGTTGCGAAGCTGCCTCAGCACTCTGGACCGCTCACCTGTCAGGCGTCCTTTGGGCGAAAGCAGAACAAACCCCTCTCTTCCTGAAACCACTGTTATTTTGGGTTTTTCTATGAAACGAGAACAAACAGAATCCTCACTGATACGGAGTTCCTCACTCGGAACTTGCTCCATGCCAGGCACTCGGTAATTACTTGAGGACCAAGCCAGTGAGCCGTGAGCTTCTCCCCAGGCGTGGCTTCTTCAGACTGAGGCTCGGGGGGTGGGGCCGCCCAGGCGGGGACGGGGGGGGGGGGGGGGGCCCTGTCCCCGAGGACATCCTGCTGATGTTTGTCCAACCCCATGTTCCCTAAAGCCGTGTGTCCACTGTGTGCAAGTAGACTCACTCTAAGAAAATGCCGATAGTCGAAATTTACACGAAAAAAAAATTAGACTTGATGGGGCGCCTGGGTGGCTCCGTCGGTTAAGCGGCCGACTTCGGCGTATGTCACGATCTCGCAGTTCATGAGTTCGAGCCCTGCGTCAGGGCTCTGTGCTGACGGCTCGGAGCCTGGAGCCTGCTTCAGATTCTGCATCTGCCTCTCTCTCTCTCTGCCCCTCCTGCACTCACACTGTGTCTCTCTCTCTCAAAAGTAAACATTAAAAATGTTTTTAATTTATAATAAAAAAATTTGGACTTGCTGATGCTTCCTACAAATAGGTCATTTTCTGAAATGACTGTATCGTTTTTTGTGGTTTTTAAAACACGACTTAGTTTGAAAAGATTCCAGCACAGAGAGAGACAGATATGACGTTTCCGCTGGAGGTGCGCCGGCGGGTTCGAGGCCGGTCTCTCGGGGCCACGTGTGAAGCCTAGATGTGGGCCATGCGGTCTGGACTCTGTACTTACCGGGTTTCGACACATTTCTTTTAGGACGTGTGTCTGGGTGCGCGTCCCTGGGTGAGCCAGAAACCACAAGTTATCCATCCGACGAATGTATGTATTACATGTCTATGACGGGCCGGGGCTAACCGTGAGGTGAGGGTACAGGATGGAGCTCTCGGCGGCCCACAGTTCGGCCGGGGTGGGGGGGGTAAGGATACCTGCTTGGAAGGAGACCCCAGGATTACACTGGTGCTCAGTGCTCTGGGGCTTGGGCAGAGCTGGGCTCTGTCTGCCCTGGGCCCGGGTGAGGCTGGATTGGTGAGACGTGGTGGGGAGGGCAGCCAGAGAAACATCCAGGAGGAGGCAGCGGGGCCTGGTTTGACCGAGTGCAGAATGCCAGGCTGGAGCTTCCGGAAGGCGGGTGAGCAAAGGAGGGTGTTAGGAGAGGGCCTCGGGGAAGAGCCGGGGCTGGTCCGGGGGGACAGCGGCTTCCCACGGCCTCCCCAGGGAAGGGGCTACAGGTGTCCCCAGCCCCCAGGGCCGCCCCTACCCTGCACCTCCCACCACTGGCTCGTGGGGAGCCCCGTGGCTCTGAGGCGGGTGTCCCCGGGCAGGTGTCTCCCCACACTGACACCGGCCTGGGTCGTGGGGACGTCACTGTGAGCCCTCAGCGACGGTGTCGCTTGGTGTGGCGCGGCTCTCTGATGTTTTATGCTCAATACCTGCGTTAGGGCGGGTCGAGGAGATGGTGGAGGCGTGTTCCCACTTTACGGATGGGAGAACTGAGGCCCCGCGAGGCCCAGAGATCTGTCGGTCACCCATGGCAGCCCATCAAAGGAGACGAGCGTCTCAGACCTCCCGAGGAGACCCTGGGCGTCCGTTCCCCCAGGACTTCCCTCCGCCCGATGTGCACGAGGTGGGCATCCCACCCCCTGCCGCGCTTCTGGGCAAAGCCTCCCCTTCTCCGCCGCGTTCTTCGCCCACACTCCGGCTGCTACCCCAGGCTGTCTGTGAGTCACGGGGGATGTTGAGTCAGAAGTACCCTGTCCTCCCCGCTGCTCCCTCCGGGGTGACTCGGCCTGGTCGCAGAGCAGCCGAAACCGATGGGAGGGGAAGTGGCTGTAGCCTAGAGAGAACCTCTGAGCAGCCGTGGCCTTGGCCTGAGGAGATACCTAGACAGGACCCCAGAGAGGCGAGCGAAACGCTGTGTCATCAGGCTGGCGCCTGTGGGCCAGGAACCCCCAAGGTGCCCCCCAGCCTGGGGGTGACTCCTGTCACCTACCAGAGCCCTCCCAGGGTCCCCTTCTCGGGGCTCTCCCGTTGTTGCTACTTGATGAACAATGCAATACTAACTTTTAAAACCTTGCTTGTTTGTTTTTATAGTCTATTTATTTGAGAGAGAACCAGCAGGGGAGGGGCGGAGAGAGAAGAGGACAGAGGGTCCAAAGTGGACTCCACACTGATAGCACAGAGCCCCAAGCGGGGCTCGAACTCACGAACCGTGAGATCATGACCTGAGCCCAAGTCAGGCCGCTTAACTGACTGAGCCCCCCAGGCGCCCCCTTTTAAAACCTTGTTAATGTAACTTTTACTAAGGTAGAAGCATACAGAAACATGTATGTCGTAGGTGGTAAATTCGCAATTTGCACGTCTGGATGTAACCCACACGCAGATCAAGGAAGGGGGGCATGTCGGGGGCACCCCAGGGGCCTCCCCACCCCCCTCCAGGGCACTGTCCCCCGAGATTAGCACTGTCTAGTGTTGAACTTTATACGGTGGGTCCCTACAAGCTGGACGTCTCCTCCGGCTTCTGTCCCGGGAGCATCGCGGGCGGCCCGGCTGCCGTCCTAGCCGCGGTCCCCCCTCCCTGGTTGCCGGATCCGGACGTTCCGTCCTCCGCACGGACCGCAGCTCCTCCGCCCACCCGCCCGGCTGGGCCCGGGCAGTTTCCGGCTTGGGGCTCCGACAGAGTGCCACCGTGTGTGCTCGCGTGCGCTGGCCGCTTCCGTGGGACCCACACGAGGAGGGCGGGTCGGAGCACGCGCCGCCGGGCCGCCTCGGTAGCGGTCCCGGCCGCGCTGCCACCTGCCTCTCCGAGCCGGCGTCGTGTCTTCGTTCCTCCGTGCTCCTGACGTGGCGCCCCGTACTCACAACCAGCCTCCTCCTGCCCACCCCCCAGCTCCGCACGGTGACGCAGGTGTGTGTCCTCAGCTGGTAATCGAGGGGCAGCGTCGGTCCCCAACGAGGTGGTGAAAGGCGGTGCCCGGGATCCCGCGTCCCGGCCTGCTTCCCCATGAGCCAGGACTCAGGCTCAGCCTATCCATCGCGCACCGCGAAGCGCAGCGGGCGGGGTCCCCGGCGGATCCGGGAGGAGCTCCCGTCTCTCCGGCTGCGAGCTTCCTGGGGCTCAGCGCCGGGGATTTATTTACGACCCGGAACCGCAGCGGGACCCGGTTTGAAACCACCGGCTGTCGCTATAGCAACGCCTCACTCACAGCAGCCTCTACACTAAAAATAGATCACTTCAGCCCGAGGGTAGAAAAATCAAAGAAAATCAAAGTGGGGGAGGGTCCGGTCCGCTCAGCTGCGCGTCCCCGGATGGACCGGCGGTGTGGCGATGTGCGCTCCGGGCCTTTGTCGCCACCCGCCTCAAAGCAGAAAGGTCCGCGGTGGGGTGGCTTGGCCCCCTGCGAGCATTCTCGGGGCGCAGGGGCGCGGCGGCCTCCCCCTGCTTAGCCCTCGTCTGTCTTCTCCCTGCGAGTCCAAACCACGGGTTTTAATACTGAAGTATAAACCGTCATTTCATTTGGGCCTCATTGTTTTTAATCTTCATTCTTCTGTGGGATTGCAAACATCTTTCAAGGTCAGGGACTTAATTATCAGGGTGACAGGAGGGCTGAAAATCCTGCCAGATGAAAAGGAGTTGAAAGCATGGGAAATGTTGGCATGGCCAGGAGTGCACTTGGCGAGGGGTGAGAACAGCCTTCAAATGTTTGAAGGGGTGCCCCAAAGAGGCGGGGCGACCTCGCTCCCATCCTGCAGGAAAACAGAACTCCACTCCAGGGGAGAGAACTATCCGGCCCCGGCCCCGTGAAAATACACGTGTCTTCTAAACGCATTTTATTACATTTTTACAATCTAAAATATAATTTCATTTATTTTATAACTAGAAGTTGGGTACTGTATGTAGGGGATGAATCACTGGATTCTATTTCTGAAGTTATTGCGCTATATACTAACTTGGATGTAAATTTATACAAATAAATAAAGAATAGAATAGAATAGAATAGAATTTCAAAGCATTTGAAAGCCAGAAGAAGTCCTCTCTAATCACAGCCATCCGCGGTGCCCCAGTATCTCTGTAGACTTCTATGACGACAGGGTTCCAGAGGACTGCCCCGTGGGGACAGGGCTGAGCGGATGCCGGCTGGGCAGGGCCGGGGGCCCTCGCGAGGTGGCTGTGAGGACTCAGGGTGACGCCCTGGGAGCCCTGCCCCCACACAGTAGGTGCTCAGCAGCGTCAGTGGTTACCCCAAGGGGCATTCGGGCCAAGGACGAGGTTTGAGACGTCGGTGGGAGATTCACTGAGACCTTCTGGAGGTCCCGGCTCTGAGCTGCACGCAGAATGGAACCCGGACGTGGGTAACGGTGGGAAGTAAGCTTGAAACGGACGGGGAGTGTTTGGAGCCAGCAGTCCTGGGAGCAGCGGGGCTCGGGCCAGGGGCAACTGGGGGTGCCGGGGGGTCCTTGGACTTGGACCTTCCTAGGGAGTCCCCTCTCCGCTCCACTGGGACCCTCCCCGCCCATAAGCCACACACGGTGGCTCTTAGCGATGTGCCACTCCTTTTTATCTTGTTTTTGTTTTAGGGGTGTGGGGGGTTTTATTTGCATTTTTTCACCTGTGGTGAAATAGACACACATGCGCAGCTTTCTGGTGTGAATTACACTCACAGTTGCTGTGTGGCCACCACCGCGGTCACCCCCAGAGCTTTTTCTTCTTGCAAAACTGAAACCCTGCCCCCCTTAGACAGTAACCCGTCCCTTCTCTGTCCCCCAGCCCCTGGCGCCCACCATTCTCGTTTTCTGTCTCTATGGATTGGACTCTTGTAGTAACTCGTGTAAGTGGAGTCGCACGGCACGTGTCCCTCTGTGCCTGGCTTATTTCACTTAGCGCGGTGTCCTCAGGTTCATCCATGTTGTAGCGTGTGTCAGAATTTCCTTCCTTTTTTTTTTTTATGTTTACTTATTTTTGAGTGAGAGAGCAAGCCCACGTCAGGGGAGGGGCAGAGAGAGAGAGAGAAAGAGAGAGAGAATCCCAAGCAGGCTCCACGCAGTCGACACAGAGCCCAATGTGGGGCCCGAACCGTGAGAACAGGACCTGAGCCGAAATCAAGAGTCGATCACTTAACCGACTGAGGCACCTAGGTGCCGCTCCTTCCTTTTTGGGCAAGTTTCCGCTGGATGTAGGCACCATGTTTTTGCTTATCCCCTCGTCAGTGTCCCCGCGTGCCCCCACCTAGATTACAAGCCCTTCAAGGCAGCCGCAGACCTCGTTCCTGTCGCCCTGGGGCCGGACACGTGGCCTTTCCTTCGCGCGTGAAGAAACGAGCCCGCCGCTGCCTGGGCCCCTCCAGGGCTCCGCCGTGCACCCGCAGGTGGGCGGGCCTCCTGACACCCACTGCTGCGTAATGAGAAGGTGCCGAGAGCCTGGGGACCACCTCTGGAGTTGTCGCCGGGTTGCCGGGCCTCCATGGAAAACTGGGGGGTGGGGCAGCCACGTGCGGTGTGACCCGAGGGGCGCAGTGAGCAGCCCCAGCCCCCAACATCGGGTTTTTCCAAGGGTTCGAGTTCCAGCTCAGGTGGCACGCGTTTGGATCCTGGCACCGTCGCTGGTTTATTGTCCCGCCCAGAGGCCTCCGTCCCTCTCGTAGCGCCCACAAATCGGCCTTTAGCAGCTGAGCGCCAGCTAGCCAATCACGTACAGCAGGGCACTGGGGAGGGGACCGGGAACAGTGACTTTGGGTCAGGACCTGTGCGGGGAGCCAGGACACTGGCATGGCCTGCAAGGTGCTAGGGGACATGGGGTCCTTCGAAAACATGGTAGAGGGGCGCCTGGGTGGCTCAGTCAGTTGAGCGTCTGACTTTGGCTCAGGTCATGATCCCATGGTTCGTGGGTTCGAGCCCCGCGTCCAGACTCTGTGCTGATGGCTCAGAGCCTGGAGCCTGCTTCAGATTCTGTGTCTCCCTCGCTCTCTGCCCCTCCCCCACTCTCACTGTGTCTCTCAAAAATAAATAAATGTTAAAAAATTAATAAATAATAAAAGACAAGAAAAAATGGTAGAGGGAGGCCCTAGCAACCTGGGGCGGGGCCGGGGGTGGTTCCTGGGAGGCAGGCTGGCATCCATCACAGATGAGTGGGGACCAGCCCTGCCTTCGGAGGGTTCTTACGGGTTTTCCTGCCCCAGGGGGCTCGGAGCAGAACCCTTGGGCGTGATGCCTCACTCCGTGGAGACACTCACTCCTGGGCTCGCCCGGAGGTTGTAGACGGGCCGTGGGGGACAGAGGGGGCTCCGCGGCTTGTTTGACTCGCTTGGTGCTAACACGGACCCAAAGTGGCCAACACCAGACAGAGTCGAAATGCCAGACCTGCAGGGAGGCCGCTGTAGAGGAAGGGACCCGAAGGCGTCGTGAGATGAGAATGTGAGACTAGATTATCACGTAACACCCGCTCCCCGCCCTCCGCCCCCTTCCCCCGGAGAACCCAGAGGACACACGGGTCACCAAGGCAGTGTGACAGATGATTGGCAAGGGGAGCCCAGCACCTTGGAGGAGCCCGATGCGCGCTCTTCTCTGAGGGTCGGAAATTATGCTGCCTCTGCCCTGGAAACGCTAAATGCAGTGGGGACAGTCGGGTCCCGGGTGGCAGGGGACCAGGCGGCCATGAGAAGGATCTGCCCTGCGCTGACCCGGGGTGACGCAGACCGGGAGTGTCGGCGACTTTATGTCGCTCTTCCTAGGAGTGAGGGAGAGGGAAGCCCACAAAATTCTCGTCCGTTCACGCGGACAAGTTCTAGGCCACACGAACAGAAGTCTGGTCTGAATCCTAAGAACAGAGTCACAGCCCGTCAGTCAGTGCCCAGACCTGAGCCCGTTCAGACCCAGAATGCCTCGGACGAAGGGGAGGCCAGGTCCCCTCGAGGAAGGACCCGGGACACTACCAAAACTTCGTGCCGTCGGTATTTCTCCCAGCCTGCCCCAGAGGGCCCCTCGGCGTCACCAGGGTGACCGTGCCTTGGCCAAAGGAAACGATCCAGTGCTTCGGAGACTACCCGACCCCGGCTCCGAACTGACCCCAAGCCCAGGAGACCCAGAACGGCTCAGCAGGTGCTTGAGGGAGAGAAGGCGCTGGTGACTCCTCCAGGGAATTTCTCTGGCTCCCCCTCGGTGGAGGGCGGGAGCCCTTCTCGTGTGTGTCGCCGTCGGCTTCCCCGTGTCTGCAGGCAGACACCCCAGGGTGGGGGAGGGAGGATGCGGGGGCCGGGGTGACAGCGGCTCCCGAGTGGCTGGAGGATTCGGAGGCATTTGGGAAGTGAGGAATGTCACTTAATCAGAAGCCTCGGGGCCTGTGTCTTATCAGTTTGGGTGTGTGAGCACAGCCATAATAAGAAAGTGCCGGCTGACATGACGGCCCGCGAGTGGGGGCTGGTGTCGAGCTGTCGCTGACAGCGGGGAGGCCGAGGCGCACTCCGTGCCCCCTTTGCTGGTCAGGAGGTCTTAGAGTCGGGGCGACCGCCTCTGTTCGTCCTGCCAGAACCTCGCTGCCGTCGGGAGATGGAGACTTCTACTTCCCTCCCTGCCTGTCCGTGACCAGCAAGGCCTCCCGTCCGAGTGCGAGACAAGTTCTCCGGAGGAGCCGCCGGGAGGGAGAAGGTGCCGGTGACAGACAATAGGTTCTCATGTGAAGGGAGAAAAGGAACGCCGGGCGCTACGTCCCGGGTCTGGAGGAAAGGCCGTGACACCGGGCGCCCAGGGGCTGGCGTCGGCCTATGCCTGCAGGACATGGGGCAGCTCCCCACCCACCTGGGCAGAACATTCTCAGAACTGAGCTGTATCGTTGGCTCTTGCTACCATCCCCCGCCCCCCCCCAACAGTCCCTCCAGGCCCGGGTGTCACCCTGCATCCCGTCCGGGGCTCCCCCTGCCTCCTGCCGCCTCCTCCCTGCATCCTTCCCCAGAAGCCAGTATGGCCCCGGCATATGACATCCGGTCTGGGCATCTGCTCCTCGGAGCATATCGAGAGTCTTGCCAAAGGGATGCTGTCTCGTTCTCCGTGCCATCAGCCTCGCCTCTGGTGACTAGCACCTCCCTGGGGCCTGTGCTCTGTTTCCTGTCCCCACACCCTGCATTTCGCCAGCTCCCCTGGGATGGGCCTCCGCCGTTCCTGTGACCCCGCCGGGCACCTCCCGGGTGGACTTCCGAAGGGGTCACCGGGTCCGTCTGTGTCTAATGCTCGGAGTCCTCCCTGCTGGCTGGACTTGCTCTGCTCCAGTCCATGGACGGGCCACTCCCGGCCCAGTCTGGCTCCTCCCAGGCTCCCAGCACTTGACCTAGGAGGGCCAGCCTCTCTGACACACTGGCAGTTGGAACAGGCCTGGCAAGTCATCTTGGCCCGGGGTGAGCGCTCGCTGACTCGGGTTTGGGCGTGAGGGAGTAGTCTTCCTCCTTTCCCTCCTCGCAGGACGTGGGCACAGACGCTGCCCCGGCTGCTGGCAGCCGTCTGTGACCAGGAGGAAAGGTAGCCGAAGTCCAGACGGACGCAGAGAGAAGACACACGCAGCTCCACCCTGGATTTCGTGTCCCAAGACAAATATTATTACGGCGAAAGCCAGTTTGATTTCGACTTTCTGTTACTTACAGCCCCGGCGCACCCTTCACTGGCGAGTCTCCTATAACGAGAGAAGGGAGGAAGGGGCAGGCCTACGGTCGCATTTGGGGAGCAAGAGCCCGAGAAACCCCTTTGAAATCCAGACACGTCAGCTTTGGAAAGGCGTCCCATGTGGCCTGGCATCAGAGATGTTAGCCACAGCCCCGGAAGTTGGTTCTAGCCAGTTTAAGTGGGGCAAAAACGAAAAAAAAAAAAAAAAGTGATTAAAGGATATTAAATAGCTCACAGGATCCCTGGCGTGGAGAGAACCTGGCTGGGTGTTCCCAGGAAGGGCCCAGAGTCACTTCCTGGGCAGGGACAATGGATTTCCACGTGGCCCCGGGACCCCCCAGGTCCTGGGCTACGCCAGTGCCCCCTAAATTCATATGGGTGAAGCCCTAACTCTCATTGTGACTGCATTCAGAAGTAGGGCTTTGAGGAGCTAATTGAGGTTAAATGGGGTCGCAAGGGTGGGGACCTAAACTGATGGGATTGGCGGCCTTATACAACCAGGAAGGAGAGACTCTACCAGTGAGGACACCGCAGAAGGCAGCCATCCGCAAGCCGGGAGGAGAGACCTCGCCAGAACCACCCGTACCGGAACAGCCCAAACCGGAACCCACCCATGCCGCCATCTTGATATTGGACTTTCTAGCTTCGAGAGCTGCGGGACAAGGAACCGGTGTTGTGGAGGGCGCCCCGTGCGTGCTGTTGTGTTAACCGGCCTGAGCACACTTATCCCGCCTCCCGTTTCTGGAAACCAGGGGCTCCTGCTTCACACCTGCTTCTGTGAAGTTCGGCCCCTGATGCCCATAGGTCAGTCTAGGTCTCCCGGTGGCATGCCGTTGCCACGGAGGGCGGGAAGAGTGAGTCTTAAGGGAATCCCCCTGCTTCAGAGCCCCCTGCCCCATCTGGAAGCCGAGCAGGGGAAGACGTGAAAGATGCTGGGTGGGTGGAAGGATTGACAAAGGCCCTTCCGACAAAGGACGGTGAATTTGAGGAAGGTCCCCAGTGAGGTCGAGGCTAGCCGCCAAGGGACGTCTCCCATGCGGTGACGTTTCTTGGCGGATCACCGGTCTCAAGGTGGGTCGTCAACTTTGTAGGCTCAAAAACCCGCTCTCTTCAGCACACCAGGGACACGTCTCTTTCTCGGTTCATAAAACCATCCAGATCCAAAGGCTTCCCGTCTCCGCGACAAGACGCCGGGCACACGTGGACTGGGGCGCGTCCACAAGCACCCTATCTGCCGAGTGACACGGGGAGCCAGCCCGACAGCCGCGGAGTGATCTCAAGTCGGATCCAGAACAGGGTCTGCGGCCCGGCCCCCCTTCCCTGGGGTCCACGTGAGGGAAGGCATCCGGAACTTCCTCTTCTGTGCCCTCGGATGACCATTCTTCTACCGTTCTCTGTGCTTGGAGTTTCTCCAGAAAGTTTCTGCTCCCTAAATTAGAGTAAAATATTGTTTCTGTCTCCCTGCAGGTGACCCAGGGCGCCCTGAGTAGAGTTATGGGTGTTCCCAAATTCTTGAGCCATATAATCAGTCTCTTGGGTAACTCATCAATGGCTGCCCTTTTATGTGTGTTTCACAACTTCCCTTTATAAGAGCAGCCTGTCTGCTTCTTCTGTTTCCCCAAATTCTTCTGTTGGATTCTGCCAACACTCCTTTCCCTAAAAGGTTATGGAAGCCAAAGGTGTGACCCTGTCCCTCCACCCTGGTCCCCGTGTGAGCTCACCTGCCCAGGAGATGTTTCAGTCTGTAAAGCAGCCGCCCACCTCAGGCCCGCGTGTTTTCTCAAGTGCCCCAGGTTGTAGAAACTGTTTTCCCTAGAGGAATTCCACCCAGTAACTGGGAGAATGGTATTAATCCCTATGCTTTGCGAAATGAGTTTCTCTTTTTTTTTTTAATTTTTTTTAACGTTTATTCATTTTTGAGGGTGAGAGAGACCGAGCACGAGCAGGGGAGGGGCAGAGGGAGAGGGAGACACAGAATCTGAAGCAGGCCCCAGGCCCTGAGCTGTCAGCACAGAGCCCGACGCGGGGCTTGAACTCACGAACCGCGAGATCATGACCTGAGCTGAAGTCGGACGCTTAACCAACTGAGCCACCCAGGCACCCCGCGAAATGAATTTCTATGGAGCCTCATTAAGCTCGATTTTTTTGCAAGCCTCGCTTTCCACATGTCCCCCATCTGCGTTCGTAGTGACTTAATTTGCCTGCTATGTGCGGGATGGGTTGAGCTCCGGACATGACTACATTGTAGTAAGTCTTGTGACCGGTGGATCCTGGTCCCTGCCTGGACCAGGTGGGCTTGCTGGCGAATGCCAGGGTCCCCGAGGAGGCTAGGATGACATGACATGATTCCCAGGCCATTCCCTGGGTAACCTCCTTGGTATGTAGTAGTAAGCCCTTGCACACACGCCGTCCTTTGATCTTCTTGAGTTTTCTTCATAAGGAACCAGGAAACCTCAGGTTCTGCCCTGTCTGACCCCTGGGGGCTAAGAGCAAGCTGTCAACTCCCTGGTTTGTGTATTGCTTTTTTTTTTCTTTGCCGGTCAGTGGCCCTAGAAACACTACACTGGTTCTGCCGTAGCGCCAGGAGATGGCAGGGCTCGTGGATTTGGACGAAGCCCGGGCAAAATCTCCGTCTGGGTTCCACGGTCCCTGGGGCTTGGGAAGCAGCCATAGCGAGGCAGGGTAATGACGGCATTGGGTGTTGACTGGCCATTTGCTCTGTGTCGGGCACTTCTCCTCTGCCACTTGGTTTTTTCCTTGGAACAACTGCGTACTGAGAGTGTAAGCAGCTGCGCACGCGGGGCGGCCAGTAAGTGGTGGGGCGGGGACCCAAGCCCGGGGCTCCCTGCCCCCACCTTCCTCTGGGGTAACCCCCAGACTTCCCGGTCTATGAGAACCCTTTGGGGGAATGTACGGGGAAATCGGACCTGACCCCCTAAATTAGCCGGTACTTGGCCTGGGAAGGGGCCCGGGGATTTTTATCAAAACTTCTAAGGGATTCCCAGGCAGGCTTTAGAGTGACGACGTACAGCCGTCGTCAGAAGGTCATGGTTTTTAAAGACGGGTGAGGGGAAGTTGGAGGTCCATGATTGTGTTTTATTCTTTATATGTGTTTAAATTTCCTCAGGGCTAAACAGTGGAATAGCACTCCGTTATCCCCGCGTGAGAGACCAGGCGCCAAGTCCTTGAAGAAACTACCGTTACCAGCCTGGCTCGCCATCAGGGGGCGTGTCCTATGGCTCCAGAATTAAAGAATAGAGTCTGTCTTGGGGGCCACAGCAGGGGAGTGGGGGGGGGTGATGGGAGTCAGAGCCACAGATAACAAAGCCCCAAAGCCCCTCCACCCCCAGAGGACAGTTGAGGGCTTTAGATTTGCACCCTGGCGTATCCGATTTCTAAGATGTCAGGCTCAGAATTCTCTCTTCGCTGACACCCTGCGCTTCTGGGATTTTTGCCCCGGAGTCTTCCTTCCCCGTGCTCAACATATTCTGGTCTCCTGCCTTGATTTAATTATGCGGCCACAGAAAGGAGAAATTGGAAACTGCTCCACCTCCCAAGGCAGATCCGGGCACCAGAGAGGGGAGTGTTTGTAGGGGGAGCAGAGAGCCCACTCGCGCCCCTCTCCTCGGTGGCACGGCCGCTGTCCCGGAGCGCCCGGGGCACCTCATAAATAGGATTTGCTTCGGGTGCTGGGAATCTGCTGAAAATACCCTGTACCCAAATAAGCGACGGAAAATGTAAATACAGGTGGAGTGAATTTGCGTGACTAGAACATTCTTCTCCTCTGATTCTCCAACTGTGCAGAAGCCTCCACGGAGGAGAGCGACGGAGGTAGGAGAGGGTCGGCCCATCTTCCTGCCCCGGTGGCAGCCAGACGCAGCTCTGTGGGGCCTGAGAAGACGGTCGGTTCCGGGGAGTGAGGAGAAGTCCCATCATGGCCGCCTCGGTTGATCCCCAGGGCCGGCCTCGCAGGAGGCCCAGGCTCAGGTGTGCGGGCCCCTCCTGTCCATTGACGGCACAGCAGTGGGGGACACTGGGGGATGCGTCAGCCACCTGGTCCTGTTTCACCACGTGACAGGCAGGCTGAGGGAGGAAGGCCAGGTCCCAGGTGGCCAGTCACACCCTGTCACCGGATCCTCTCAGCTGCTTGTCACCTGAGGAGAGGTGGACCCACCATCAGGTGGGGGTGACTGGCACCCTGGCAGACAGCACCAGGGAGTCTCGAGACCGCTACCAGCCCTGGGCCCCCTCAGGGAAGGTGGGGCTTCTGGAGCAACAGCACCAAACCGACACTTGGCCTGTGTCCCACGTTCACTGGGTCACCGAGAGGCCACGGCAAGGAAGAGTCCTCGGGTCGGAAGATTTCTGGAACGTAGAATAGAAGACAGGGGGGCGGGGAGTGGTGCCGGGGTGGCCGAGTCAGTTGAGCATTCGACTTCGGCTCAGGTCATGATCTCACCGTTTGTGGGTTCAAGCCCTGCATCGGGCTCCTTGCTGACAGCTCGGAGCCTGGAACCTGCTTCAGATTCTGTGTCTCCCTTCTCTCTCTGCCCCTCCACTGTTCACACTCTGTCTCTGTCTCTCAAAAACAAACAGATGTAAAAAAAAAATTTTTTTTTTTAAGAAGAGTAGAAGCTGGGCTCTTGAGTCCACACACAGGCCGGTAGCTCTCCTGAAACTCTCCCGTCTGCCCTAACCTCCTGTCACCTGGCAGGCGGTCGTCAGCTTCCGTTCGAACATTTCTAGTGATGGGTGACCTGTTCACTTATTCATTCAACAAACGTTTCTTGAACATGTGCGGCCACTTACCCTTCCTGCATCTCCGTGTCCTCGTCTCTGAACCGGAAGTGAGAATTCCACTGACCTCGAAGGTATTGAGGATTCAGTGAACAGACAGTGTTTAAATATATGAACCCGCTGAATGCAGGTATTTTCCGAAGCGCCTGCGCCCAAGCGCTGAATCGTGACTCCAGTTCCGAGCATTCCTGGTAGTCACGGCGGGGTCCCCGCCTGCCCCCCGCCCCACCCCCCGGGGCTCTGGCCGGCACAGGCCGCTGGCCCAGAGGGTTACGTGCTATTATGTGTCCATTTGTATATTAAGTCAGGTGGCGGGAAGCGGAGCGAAGGAGTCAGAGCTGATGGAGCATGTGGCCGGTGAGGGCCGTGGCCTGTTGGCGGGTTTGGTGAGCGAGGCCTCCCCCTGAGCGGGAGGCCGGGTCAGGCCGAGGGCACCCGAGGGCGGCGGGGTCAGGGGCCCGAGGGGGAAGCGTGGCTGACCCTCAAGGCCCCAGGGACCCCGCTGCGGGGGGTGGGGTGGGGTGTGTGAAGGTGGCAGGAAGCGAGGGCTGGCGGGGTGCAGGGCCGGCTCCGTGACCTGGAGGTTTCTTGGAAGCGTGATGGGGCCTGTCACAGAGGGGTGCCAGGTGCTGGCCTCTGTTTTGAAGACTCTTGCAGCCTCTGGGGGAGGAAGATGGACCGCACAGGGGCGAGCGAGCCCCGGGGAGGAAGGAGGCTGCTGTGTGCGGTGCTGGGCTGGGGGCACGGATGGAGGGCACGGATTGGCGGGGGGGGCGAGTGAGGAGGCCTGGCAGCTGGGGACTGGGGCTGAGATGGAAAGCCTGGGCGGGGCTTGGGAACGAGAATTCTGATGTAGAAGCTTAGTTCGAGATGCCTCTTGTCCGTATCTTCCCCCCCTGCCCCCCCCGCCCCCCCCCCCGCACATGGAGCTTAGGGGAGAGGCCCGAAGGCCCAAGATGGCTGCTCTCACCAGGAAACTGAGGTTAAACCCGCCTCATCATTTCCATTCCCTGGCCTCGGCCTATCTCTCTAGGGTCTGCACTGCTCTTTGCGGCTCCAGCGTAAACGCGTGTCCTCCTGCAAGACCTTCTGAGTGGGAAGCGGTCATCGAGATGCCCAGGGTTGGAGGCAGCTCGCCCGCTGGGCTCCCCTCGGGCAGCGACGGGCCGTTGGCCGCTCTCCTCTTGGGCGCTCAGTTGACTCGGCGCAGCCCAAGGCCACCCTGGGCGGCCACGCCGCGCTGCGGGCTCGCCCTGAATTGAATTATCTGCGCCACCGAGGGCTTCCCATAGATGCAGTTATGAGGGTCGCTGCCCTGTCCCCGGCCAGGCGCGCTTCCCTCTAGAACTTGCCGTGGCGCCGGACATTTCACCATTCTTGTGGTCTTGGCTAGCGGCTCCTGGATACCGTTGGGGAAGGGACATTCGACGTGAACAGGTCTAGTGATAGTGGTTGGTAGAACTACCGGAACTACCGTGTGCCGGGGTGTGCCGGCCGCTAACTTCGGTACCCGGGGCGCCTCGAGCCCCTGGCCTCTGTCCTTCGCTGATTCGGGGCCTTAAAAACCCGTCCTTGCAAATGCACCCCCTTCCCAAAGGAGAGGGCTAAAGAACTGAAACGTTTACGCTCCTTAGAAAGTTTTCCTCGTCTCCATTTTCTGTTTCCTCCTTTCCTCAGTGGCGGGAAGGTCTCCGTCACGGGAGAATGGACGAGCAACAGAATGCCTCGGTGAACGGTTTTTGCTGAGGCCGGCCCCAACCCCCATTGTTGCTAGAGCGCCGAGCTCATGAATTGGGCCTCTCCGAGCCCAGTTCGAAAAGAAGAAAAATTAGTAAGAATATCCCTCCTGCCTTTCCTTCTCAGCGTTGACGGTCTGTGCCAGACAGTCTCGGGTTCAGTTCCAGCGCCGTGGCGGGTGGTGGCCAGAGTCGCGGACGACGGATGCCCTGTACGCTGTCCCCGTGCACCCCTTCTCCACCCTTCTGGGGGCCGGATGAGCTTTTCTAGCTAAAGATCAACGCCGTTCCCTCTCCGGGCTCCCCGCGCCTTGGGGTCTGCTCTGCCTGTGGCCAGGGCTTTGCCTTGGCCCCAGGTGGCCCTTCGGGCTCAGCTGGCCCGTCTGGAGCCCTCTGCTGACCTGGGTCCGGCTCCCCGACTAGCCCTGCTTAACTCGGCTCTCGGCCAGGCGTTGGATCCTCTGTGTGTCCCGCGTTTGCCTCTGTGGGGTGTGGAGACTTCATCATGGGCCCGGCCCAGCCCCCCGTCAGGCTTCCATGACGTTGACCCTCGGGGAGCAGGTGTGGCATCGGGTGGCTGGCTTGTTGAGAGACCTAGGTCACCCGCTCCAGGCCCCTCCCCCACCCCACCCCCCAAGAAGAGATGGTTGCGGCCAGAAGAAAGCTTTGGCTTTTGAATTCCCCTCCCTCTGCCCCAGAGACAGCAGGTTTGGAGACCCTTTGGAAGCTAGGGGGCGGCGTGGGTTGTTCGGCACTGTTTAGCGTGAGGGACCCCCCCCCACCCAGAGCGTCTTTGCAACGCCCCCCGCCCCACCCCCAGCGGCCCGCTGCACCCACCCGGGGCTTGCCTCACCAAGGTCTGCAGCCCCTTGGTTGAGTGAGTCGAGTTGACACCGCCCCGAGGTCTCCTGCCAGCAAGGTGCCGTCGAGTCCAGACAAAGACACCTCGAGTTCGAGAAGCTTTTGAGAGATGGGAACGGCAGTGAGAGACGTGACCCACTTAGCCAGGAGCGCAAGCTCGTCCTCTGACCAGGTGCTTAGTGTCCCGGGATGAGTCAACAACTCCGGTCCCTCTCTGGGTCCCTCCCTCTGGAACAGAGAGAACGCAGGGCTCAGTAACACCGGGGCCCCCAGGACCACCGCGGAAGGACCTCCTCCCTGTGTTGCGGGCTGGGCCCGGAGTTGGGGGGCCATCTTCCCTCCACCTTTGGGGTGCGTGTCCAAGCGCCCTGCTCCTTCCGCTCCGTGGCCAGGCTGGCTGGCCCCACCCAGGCTGAGAGGCCTGGGGACCCGCGAGGCGGCCGCAGGGTCAGGTCCAAGGAGCAGAAGGCATGGCCCGAACGTATTCCCGCCTGCTGCGAGCGTTTGCTTAGCGGCCGTTCCTGCCACAGCGCGCCCTCAGGCCTGGAGACAGCCAAAGGGTTTGCAGCTTTCTTTCTTTCGAGTGCCTTCCTTGGAAGCAAGTCAGGAAGACTTCAGCTAACGGCATCGCGGGACCAGAGTTTGCATTCGGAGGCTGCGTCTTCTCAGAACAGATGAGCCAGTGGCAGGTGCGCACCCTCCGACCCCCCGCGGTCCCTCGCTGGGAGAGCTTGCTGCTTTCCCAGGCCTCACCTGTATGGTTGTCACCGAACCTTGCAGAGAGCTGCTTTAACCTTCCAGGACCTTTGTGTCAAGGCCTGGGGAGGGTAGCGAAGGTGCGAACTTGGAGAATCTGATTAGAGATGGGGCGAGCCCAGCCGGAATTCCCAGACCAGAGCTCTGAGCGGGCTTCCCGGCACCCTCACCCCTAGGAAGTCATTACCATCCGCAAGGGGGGCTTGAGTTCGCCGTCGGTGCTGGAGTGCCAGGCAGCCGGAGATGCCAGCGGCTAGGAGCCTGGGGTCCGGAACCAGCCCGCAGGGGTCGACAGCAGCGATGACACTCTCTGGCTGTGTGGCCCCGGGGCAAGTCACGTGAGCTCCCTGTGCCTCCGTTGCCTCATCCGGAAGAGGCCCCAAAGCCTCCCTCAAGGGGCGTAGTGAGGTTAAATGAGCCACAGTTTGTAAATCACCCAAAACAACGCCTGGTACGGAATAACCGCTTTATAAGAGGCCTGAGGAATACGCCTTCTCATCCGTGAATTTTTGAAAGAAACGAAACTTGCCCTTCCAGTGTTTTATGCTAGTAGTGTCTTTCTAGAACATACCCCATGCACCCCTGACTCCCCAGGCAGCCAAGTACCATGCTAACTATAAGGAGCCTGCTTTAGGAGCTGGCCTCACCACCGTGGATGGCCCAGTGTCCTGCAGGCAGACCCCCCCCCCCCAGCGTCCCCAGGGCCCCTTCAGTTTTCCGCTGCTTGGACACCTTGGCCGAGGCCCCGGCGACAACAGCCCAGGGGGCATTCTGTGGCAAGAGCAGGTGTGCCTGTTGGAGAGACTGCAGAGCCACGGCCCCTTGCTGGCAACCCCCACCGCTGGCACAGGGAACCCTCGGCGCGTTGTAGCTGTGCTCTGTCCGGTCTGTCCCTGGGGGGCGGGGCCAAAGAAGGGATCGGGATGGGGGAGGGGCTCGCTCGGCTTGGAGAAACGGGGTCTTGACAAGGCTTGGTGAGCTCGAAGCTGCCTGTTACCAGGGGGCTCCCCTTGCCCCGTCCGCACCCCTTTGGGCTGGTCTCCCCCAGAAGAATCTGCAGCACGAGGGCCCGGGGAAGCCGTATGAACAGTTGGCGCGTACATTTCGCCCCGAGGAAGTGCAGTGACCTGCCTTACGGTGCCCAAGGCAGGTTGTCATTTTGTATCCTTTAAGGCGGACTCCGGAGACTCCAGCTCCAGTCTCGAAGTCCTGCTGCCCTCAATAACACTGGTCTCGGGTGCAAGGTCCTCAAGCCACTATGTGGGTATGTGAGGCTAAAAGGCGCTAGATAAGGTGGCATTGGCCAAGAAGGGCCGCTTTGAGGCCAGCCGCGGCCCTGAGACTCCCAAGGGCATGATGCCGACTGGCAGCAGACGGCACGGGAAAGACCGACACGTGGCTCTTGCTGTAACTTAGGCCGGGGACCCCAGCGCCTGGGCGCGTAGGCAGCGAAACGGAAACTCACTAGAAGCCTGGGTGGGAGCACCAGGAGCCTAGGGAGCTGATCTTTCGGACAAACAGAATTGTTTTCCCTCCGGGCCCTCGTGAACACCGGCCACCTGCTGACATACCCCTTCTCTCTGGGAGAAAAGTCCCCGTTTCCCTTACTGGCGCTCAGTTGGCCAGACACGGCCACATCCCACGTCCCCTTCCATAAGAAGGTGAATCAGGAGCTGGCGTGACAGGGACGGGTGGCCTCAAAGTCTGGCTTCCAGATCGGCCGAGTACAGCCATCACCAGCCGCTTGCCTCCAGTCCTCCCTGGGCAGGGAGACCCCACCTCACCCGATGACAGCACAGCACAAACAGCCACGGGGCAGTCTCGTGTGCATTCATGGCATCTTACTAAGTACCCGTGCGTGCAGACCCAGCCCGTCCTCTGTCCGTCTCCGTAAGGAGTGTCCGTGACAGACGGCTCATCAGCAGGGACTGCGCCCGACGGTCCCAAGGCCAGCTTTGTGTGATGGACAGTGTGTTCAGCCTGCGGGGGTTATCCTGTGTGGGGCTTAGTGGCCTCCAACCCACTTTCCCGGCGGAATTAACTCTCAATCCGTGTGCGTGCACGCGTGCGCATGAGGGTTACAACCAGATTGAGAAAAGGGAACACAGGCGCTAATCCTTTGTTTCCTTGGTGTTGCTCCAAAGGCACTAGACTTTTCTCTAATCAGCAGGAATGAGAAGGAAATCTGACATCCTCGGCCGACTCAGCTGCACGGGGTTTCCAAAGCGGCTTGACCGCGGAAGATTCAGATCCCGCTGCCGCCGTTCAGGGAACAGCTCGGCTGCGTTTACGTTTTATCAGAACGTTGAGAAGTCCTCATTTAATTCGTCAAAACTGGGTGCGGCATCTGGCCAGTAAATTCGGTGGCGTGTCTTACAGAAGGCAGCACCCGATACCCCGTGAAACCTCGCTCAGCTCAGGTTCCTTGTCTCCCGCGGCCGAGGCTGCCAGGGCCGGGCCGTTGAATGCTAGTGTTCTAGGACCTGCCGCATCCGCTAAATCACGGGTTTCGGGCTTGGTCAGCAGGGTTCAAAACCTGGCCCCCCTGCTCCCCAGCCTTGCTCCTGCTGGGCTTCCCTAAGCAGGAGCGGGCTCTCTCTCCCAGCCTGGGCGTTCTGGGCACAGAGGGAGCGATACCCACCCCATGGGTGGGGTGTGGGTGCGTGGGTGCGTCCGTGAGGTGAGGAACGGGGGCCCGGCACATCGTGGATGTTCTATGAATGCTCCAGCAGTAAGTTCGTCCTCTCCCGTGAAAATTTTGTGCTGAATAAATACATCAAATTAAAAGAAGCGGCGCCCCTAAAGAAAGCGTGTGTGCGTCTCGGCGAGCGTGTGTGTAGAGCGTGCAGCTGGCGGGGCGCCTGGGGGGCTCAGTCGGTTAAGCGTCCGACTTCAGCTCAGGTGATGATCTCGCAGTCCGTGGGTTCGAGCCCCGCGTCGGGCTCTGTGCTGACGGCTCAGAGCCTGGAGCCTGCTTCGGATTCTGTGTGTGTGTCTCTCTCTGCCCCTCCCCCACGCGCACTCTGTCTCTCTCTCTCTCAAAATAATAAATAAACATTAAAAATTAAAAAAAAAGAAGGCTCAGGTGGCCTCGCTCCTCCCCGACGTGGGAAACCACCCAGATGCCCATACGCGGCAGAGACGATGAAGACACTGCAGCAAGTTCACAGGATGGAATGTTCTACAGGAACGGGAACGAGCAGTCCGCAGCTCGTGCGGCACATGTAATGAACCTCGCGAACAATGCGAGCAGGAGAAGCCTGACGGGAAAGAACACAGACCGTCTGGTTGCGTGTGTATTAACGCACGAGAACAGGCAAAGACCGGGCATTCGGATCTTGCCGGCGACCGACTGAGGAGGCGAGCAAAGGGCATCCGAAGCAGGCTCCTGGGAGGTGGGGACAGGACCGTCCTGTCCTCATCGGAGAGCTGGCCGCCCCGCCGCGCTCGCTTCGTGCGACCCCGCCGAGGTGCGCCCTCCCGCTCTGTGCCCTTTCCTCTCTTCTGCTCGGAGACAGCGGAGCCCCCAGAAGGTGTGGGAGGAGGGGAGCTGAGTTCCCCTCGCGGTTAATACAAACCAGGGCGCGCCCCCCAGACCTGGGGCCCAGCCGGGAGCCGCGCGCCGCCCTCCGCGGAAGATCCCGGCGGGCTGGAAACCGACTTCTTTGCCCCTCGGTAAAATAAGTTGGAAACACACTGGGGAAACAGCCAGGCGGTGGCGGGTGGAGAGGTTCTGCGAACAGGTGTCCTTGCTTCGAGCCGCCGCATTCTCTTTGCAGAGCAGCAATCGTCAGTGGTGGAGAAGGGGCGATTTTTCTTCTTTCTTTCTTCTTTGCCGCTGGCGCCCACTGATGAGTAAGTCGAAGACCATATAACGGCATTAAAGAAACATGAGCGGTTTTCAGCAACAGGCAACGGGAGAGCCTCGAGGGCGTGGGGCGAGGCGGGGGCGGGCGGCTGTCTTTCCGCCCCGCTCCCCTGTTCTCGGGGCAGGCTGGCGCGGACTGGGCTGGAGAGCTCGGCTAGAGAGAGAAAGTGGGCCAGGGAGAGGTGGGCAGTACGAGGGTGTAGGGGGGACGCGAGGAGGCACGCTGGCAGTCCCGCGTCAGCCTCGCGGCCCTTCCTGCGGTCCTGAACTCAGGCCCCTCCCCGGGTTCTGGGGCTCCCCTCCTCCCCCATCAGCCCACCCACCTCCATCGTCCTTGCTCTCCCGGGAGCTGCGCCCCCCAGGCCTTCACACGATCACTGACTCACGCTACAGTCTTTTGTCCGATGATCTGACCCGGCGCACTCTTCAGAGGGCACTTTGTCTTGGGATTCTCGGGCCTAAGAGTGCCTCCGTCCTAAGGAATAAATCATGAACAAGGGAGTGTTAAACTCGCAGCTGTGTTCTTGCACAGAGCGGGGACGGCACGCCCCTGCCAGGCTCCTTGGCAGGTGAGGAGAGGAGACAACCTTACATGACGCACTGGTAAGGGTGCAGAATGGGCTCGCTCGGTGGCTCTGGTTCTTGGGGTCAGCGTGGACCCACGTCCTCGCCGCCTGCTGTCCCCATTTGTGATGAGTGGGCCTAAATGCCAAGGTCAACTTTCTCGTGGTGGGGGGAGTGCCAGTAAGTGCCCCCAGTTGCCCCTCTCGAAGGACTGGGACTAGGGAAATGGACAATACGGAAGACGCGATTGGGCCAAACCCAACGAACGTTGACTTTTCCTGAAAATCCAACGGTTACTCTTTGCTTCGTTCTTATAAAGGCGTACCATGGAGCCAGACTGCCCAACCAAACTTTCCGCGAAGACAGGAGTGTCCTCCATCCGGGCCGTCCGCCGTGGTAGCCCCTGAGCATGTGTGGTTTTGAGCCGCCGGAATAGGCACGGTGCACCTGTGTTAGTTCGTAGGGCTGCTGTGCCAAACCGGAGGGCTGAAAACGGCAGAAATTCTCTCTCGAGGTTCTGGAATCAAGGCGTCAGAGGTTGGGTCCTGCCGGAGTCGCGGAGGGAGAATGTTTCGGGCCTGTCTCCTGCTACCGGTGCTTGCTGGCAGTCCTTGGCTCCCGGCTGCCCCCTCCCACCTGGCCTGCACCCTCCCACGGCTTTCTCGCTTGTACGTGTCTGTGTCCAGATGTCCCTCTTCTTATAAGGACACCCATCATTTTGGACCAGGGCCACCCTCGTTTCAATTTGATTACCTCTGCAAAGGCCCTATTTCCAAATAAGGTCCCAATCGCAGGTCTGGGGGGGGGGGATTAGGACTTCAGCACATCCCTCTGGGGGGCATCATTGAACCCTTACAAGCGAACGAGGAGCGGAAGCTTCTATTCTGTTGAGTTTTAAGTCTGAACAGCCACACGTGGCTGGTGACGGCCTTCTGGTCAGCGCAGCTGTAGACTGGAGAGGGCCAGTGCGGGTGATTCAGCCCATCTGCTTAGACCTACCTTTCGCCCAGTGACTGCTCGAAGCGGGGGTCACCTGCTCGTTGGGCGACGCTTCCCTGGGCCTTCCCCGAGGGCCGGGAGGGAGGAGGGGGCGTGATGAACCCCCGAGAGACGGAGGCTCACCGTTCTTGTCTGCGAGCACGGATCTGTGGCCGCCTGGCGCCAGCCCGCCTCCCCTCCGCCACCCGCCTGCGCCCCCACCTCCTTCTCCCCCAGCTGGAGTGAGGCTGGTCGTTCTCCGAGACCAGCCTCTTCCAAACGCGTCCCCCTCCCAGGCCCGTGTCACTCTGCCCTGCTGTATGCCGCGCTCCTTAGGTTCCGTGACTGTCGCCTCATGAGCGCCTTTTCCTTTTCCGGCAAGGATCGGTGCGTACTGAATCATACACTTCCTTGCACTTGGACTTGATAGACTCGTGCATCTCTCCGGGTCGCTAGGCCCGGCGCCATCACCCCGAGCGCAGGATCCGAGCCTCGGGCCTCCTTCGTGCGCCCCCGAACGCTGCCCTGGGCCGTCCGTGCCCCGTACCGATGAACTGATTATTGCGAAGCAAAAGTATCTCTTCCAGATCCGCCGGGACTCAGCCAGGAGCAGCCTCACTCGAGGGGGGGGCGGCAGACGTGGCGGGGGGTTTTCGGTCCTCGCCAGGCAGGACCCCCCGCCCGGAGACACCGACTGCAGTCTGGCCCTCGGTGTCACCGTTGGTTTGGCTTCCTCAAGACGCTCCTGCTACGGCTCAGGTTAGCCTTCGTGGCTCTCCATCGGAGACGAGTTGGGGCGCAGCGGAGGTGGGTGGAGGCCAGAGAAGGGGTGGCCTCACACACCATCAGGGCGTTTAGGGGCGCCGCCCAGATTTTCTCGAAGAGCCCCCAGCTCGCAGGTTACCTCCTTCACCCACTGACAGTCCGCCAGTGACCGATCAAGCTTGGCAGTCGCTTACACCCGAGCGCGCCTGGGCCTCTCGAGAAGGCGGGGGTTCCAGGGTTACACAGCGCCTCCCCGTCCGCCTCAGGACGGCCGGAAGGCCAAGACCCGGCTGTCCGGAGGCTCTCGCTCTTCTTCCCAGGTGTGCAAGGGGTCGACGCCAGTGTTCTTTGCACCCATTCTCCTGCTTGGAACGTGGGTTCCCTCAAAGGTGGTTGGTCTCAGACCAGGGCGCAGGGACAGGAAGTTGGTTCGGGGTTGCCTCAATCCCTGGCCCCCAGCCTTCTCTCTGCTGATGCCCTTGAACCTTTGTGTCGGGGCGGTGAAAAGGCGGAGAGCTGTGCTTTTCCGTGGTCCAAGGTTCCGATCTGTCGGGTCTCTCTTCCCAACACCCGCCTCGGCCCCCACCCCCCCCCCCGCCGCCTGTCCCCTGAGCCCCGTGCTCACGTGGGTGTGTCTGCCCCGGGCCCTGCCCACAGTGGGGTCAGGTCGCCCTGTCCTTTGAGGAGCGAATGGTGGCAGGCGTCATTAGCCACCCAGCTCGTCCAAGCCGGAAACCGGGGGCCCCCAGGCTTCCCTTCTCCCTTGACCCTCATGTCCAGCACGGGGCCCCTGCCTCCTGCGCCCACCCATCCGCTCCCCCGCCCCCACCGGCCAGGCTCCTGTTGGGTCTCCACCGCGTTGTTCATGCAGACCCCTTGGGGGCCTCCTCGGCCCATTCCTTACCCCGCCCACCTGCAGTTCTCCCGCTGGGCTGGGAGTAAAGCCCGCCTGAGGTCAAGGCCTTCCGTGAGCCTGCCTGGGCTGCCATGGCTGATCCCCTCTCTTTGTTCAGGCCCTGTCCAGAGGTTGTCCCCCCGCCCCCCCCACCCAGACATGACTGCCTGCTTCTCTCCTGCGCAACAGCTCCCTGAGGGCAGGGCCCGTGTCTGCCTCTCTCTCTCTCTCAGGGAATCCTCGGAGGGAGAGCCAGAGGGAGGGGCGGAATGTTCTGGCGCATTCCCGGGCTCCAACAGAAGCCTGGAGAAGAGAGACCTGCCCGGCTCGGCTCCCCACCACACTCCACGGGGCCTTCCCAGCTGGGGGGCCGGCCAGCCCGGGGGCCAGCCACGGGCCTGCTCCCCGCCCCCCGCCCCCGTCCCCCCAACTGTGCTCATTCTGCCCCAGCCCCGCCCTCACCTGGATCTCCAACCTACTTTTCTCACTGTGGGTGGGGGGGGCGGGTTTAAAACCTAAGACCCTGCGTTTTCGGGCGGCCCTGATGGACGGGAGGTGGAGGGGGGCGTGTGTATAACCTTCCATAACTGAGGCTGGTGCCTTCCTCTTGGCCGTACGATGTTCAGGCGAAGAAAAGAGGCCCTCGTTCGGAGTGGCCGGAGGCACGGGCCTGCAGCGCAGATGGTGACAGCAGCAAAGGCCCGGCTCCGTCCCCTGGAAGCCCCCTACCCTCCCGCTTGCCCAGGTGGCCAGAGCAGCCTTGGCCGCATCGTCCTGGCCCTGTGCTGCCCTGGTGCCCTCGGGGCCGGGAGGCTGCACTTCGCGAAGAGAAGGCCCCGGGTGGGTGTGGGGGGGTGGTCTCTGACGACGGCACCGTTAGCTGAGGCTGCGGCTTGTCGCAGAGGAAGGGGACGGCAGGGAAGGAGGAGGTACTCAGGGGCGGAAGTAGAAGGGACGTCGTGAGGCCAGGGCCACCGGGAAGCTCTCGCAGCGGCCGCACCGGACCCCCGTTCTGGCGTCGGGCCCGAGGCCTTGGACCCCGGAAGGGCTGGGGTGCCGTGTGCACGGAGGAGGGGGTCCGCCTCCTCTGCCGGACGGACGCCGCACCGTGCTCGCCGCGCCGCGCCCGCGGTGCCCACGGTTTCCTCCCGTGCACCTGGCGCCGAGCCCCCGGGGGTCTGCAGACCGGGGGGTGCCCCGCACGGCGGGCCCGGGGCGAGGCCGGCGCCCGGCCCGACAGCTTCTGCCCGCAGCGCCGTGAGGGGAACCAGCTTCCAGCGCACTTCGGAAGCCGAGGTGCCCTGCTCCCCGGCGGGGGATCCCGTTCAAGACCTCATTTTTTTTTTACTTGGCCATTTGACCAATCTAAGCTGAGGCGCAGGCTACAAGCGAGCAGCGCGGGGTATCGGTGGGGCTGGAGTTTGTGGAGGAAGCCCGGGCAGGGTCCGCCGAGAGAGGGCAGGGGCCGCGTTTCCTCCCGGGGCACCTGCAGGCCCCTGGCCCGGCGCCCAGCTCCAGGCCGCCCCTCGGGAGCCCCCCGGTGAGCTCAGGGAATCCACGGGACGACCTGTCCCCCACCCCTGCCGCGAGGGGTTTATCGTCTCCGGGGACCCCTGGGAGCAGCGCCCGCTGTGGCATGGGTGTCATCCCCCCAGGGAAACGCCGGGTATTTTTCTCAGATGGCTTCTTTGGGAAAAGGCAGGCCAAAGAGCACCCCACGTGGAGGTGACCCACTTCGCGCTGCGGTCACAGGGCCGCAGGATCAGCCGTGACACGGGCGATCAGGCGGTCGCCGCTTTCATTTACACAACAGCGAGTCAGCCGACGGTGCCCGGCCGCAGGCTCCCTGCCCGGGGACACACCCCCAGCCCTCCCTCCTCCGGTTATGTCACTGCCGCCAGCCTCACCGGGTGTCATGCAGATGTCACATTACGCCTGGCAAGGCTTCTCAGATAGCGCGTCGGAAACTTGGCCGCGGGAAGGCAAGGAATGTGTGACATCTCCCCGGACGCCCTCCCGCTGCAGGCCTGGTGACCCGCGCGGGGTCCCGTGACCACGGCCCGGCCTCCCACACGCGCTGCCAGGAGGAGGGGACGGGCAGCAGCACGGGCGGGACAGATTCTGACCAAGTGGGGGCATCCCCAGGAAAGCTTTAGGAGTGACGCAGACATCAAACACCTGACCCCGTTATTCTGGGCCCTTCGCGCTGCGCATGAGGGGCCACGTGGAAACCAGGCTGGGGGGGCGAGGCCGGTGCCACAGGGAAGGGCGATCGCCCACCTGGAGGGTTTGCCGTCTGTTGAGAGAAACAAAGCAACAGCAACGCCGGGAGGGAGTTTTAAAAGAAAGGCGCCCGGGTGGCTCCGTCGGGTAAGCGTCCGACTTTGGCTCAGGTCGTGTCTCGTGGTTTGTGGGTTCGAGCCCCGTGTCGGGCTCTCGGCTGTCAGCACAGAGCCTGCTTCAGATCCTCTGTCCCCCTCTCTCTTTGCCCCTTCCCGACTCGTGCGTGCACTCACCCTCTCTCAGAATAAGTAAATAAACTTAAAAAAAAAACTTTGTTTAAAAAAAAGAGAGAGAGAAAGAAGACACTCTGGTCTAGCCATACGATGGAACAGTACCCTTAAAAAGAAAGAAATCCCTACAGCTGCTACAGCACAGATGACCCTTGTGGACGTCACGAGTGACATAAGCCAGTCACAAAAGGACACATACTGGGTGACTCCACATATATGAGGTCCCGGGATCGGTTGGATTCATAGACACGGAAAGTGGAAGGGTGGGCACGGGGCTGAGGGAGGGAGTGGGGACTCGTGCTCGGCGGGGACAGAGTTTCAGTCTGGGAAGATGGAAAATTCTGGAGAGGGACGGGGCTGACAGTTGCACCACGGCACGAACATACTTAATGCCACTTAACTATTCGCTTGAAAACAGTCGAGATGGTAAATTTTCGGAATATAAATCTTATGTTCTTTGCCTTTGACAATCAAAATAATTTTAAAAATATGGTTCTGATCAGCAAGGTAGCTTCTTCTCAGAAGTTTTACTAACGCATTTCTTAGGTGTTCATAACTATTCATGGACTGAGCATAGAGGTCTTCAAAAAACAAAGCGAAACCCTTATTTTGCTGTAACGTTCTAGAACAGAGAAAGCCCCAGTGGTTGCTCCGTCCTGTCTCCCAAAATAATCTTCTGGCCAGAGACGGGGGGATTCTAGCTGCTACTTTTAATTGAGCGGGTCTCACGTCAGTGTCAACCCCCACTTCCAGGTAATTAGGAATCTGCCTCCCAGCCCGACCCACGTCCCCATTACCGACGTGTCTGCCTCCCTGCACGCCCCTACCCGTGTCTGCGTCCCTCCCCTGCCCTGTCTGCCTCACAGCACACCCCTACCCATCTTTCCCTCAAGGCCCAGGGAAAAAGACTGAGCCAGCCTGCATAGACAGCCCCCCTCAAACTCACGTTAGAGCTTTTTTTTTTTCACGGTCAAGTTGACTGACATAGAGTTTACATGCAGTAAAATTCACCCCCCTTACGCGTGCAGTTCCGTGAGTCTTGGCAAATACACGTGATCGTATGGTCACCGCCACCACTGAGATGCGGAACGGTTCCATCACCCCCGAAATCCCCTCGCGCCCCGTTATGGTCAACTTCTCCCCACGTGCCCAACTCCTGGCAACCTATAATTTTCCCGTCGCCTAGAACTTCGATTTTTCCCCGATAGCTGATATTTAGATCACGAAACTTAGCATGTAGTCTTCTTTCACCTGGCGAAACGCATCTGAGACTTGTCCCTGATGCTTTATATCTCAGTGGCTCTTTCCTTTCCACGACTGAGGAATGGTCCATTGTCTGGATGCACCAGCTCGTTTATGAACTCAGCAGTCGAAGGACTTTGGGGATTGTTTCCAGTTTGAGGCAACTGTGAACAAAACCGCTGTGAACATTCGCATCCCAGTTTCGTACGAACGCGCATTTTTACTTCTTCTAGAGCGGCCTTGGGGGCTCCGCGGTGTATGTGTGTGTGACTCCGTGAGCTACTGTCCAGTGGTTTTCCAGACCGACCGCGCTAGTTTGCAACCCCACCAGCAGTGCAGGAAAGTTCCTGTGGCTCCGCAGCCTCGCCGGCACTTCGTAGTGTCGGTTTTAGAAAGAATGGTAGCTGGTCTCGTGTGCGGCGACACCTCGTTGTGGTTGTAACGTGCGTATCCCTAACGCTAACGATTAGCGATGCCGAGGGTCTCTCAGCACGCATATTTGTCATCTGTATGTCTTCTTGGGCAAGTATCTGTCTTTATCTTCTGTTCCCGTTTTTTTATTGAACCATTTGTCCTCTTGTTGTTGAGTTGCGAGAGCTCTTTATATATTCTGGATACAGATCCTTTAACCCATATGTTTTATGTGTTAGAAAGAAAATATTTTCTCCCTGTCACTTATCTTGTCTCATTTTCTAATAGTATCTTTTGAAGAGCTTACTTTATTTTTTAATAAAGAGCTTTATTTTTTTTAATGTTTATTTATTTTTGAGAGAGAGAGAGAGAGAGCATGAGCGAGGGAGGGGTAGAGAGGGAGGGAGATACAGAATCCGAAGCAGGCTCCAGGCTCTGAGCCGTCAGCACAGAGCCCGACGCAGGGCTCAGACTCACAGACCGTGAGATCATGACCTGAGCCGAAGTCGGATGCTTAACTGACTGAGCCACCCAGGCGCCCCGAAGAGCTTATGTTTTAAATTTTAATGAACTCCAGCTCATCCATGTGTTCTTTTACGGACCGTGCTCATTGGGCATGCTGTGGAACTAAGGTGTGCCATGTAGGCACTGTGAGTACTTACTGAGTAGGGATTGTGTACTGAGCTGGGGGCGTGGGCATGATGGTAAATAAAATTCACTACCGATCTCGCTTAGCGGAGGAGACGGGATGTGAAAGGGAGTAATGACGGCATGTTCCAGTCTGTCACATTGGAATGTATGAGGCACGTAAACAGGAGGGATCGGTTCACTTGATCCTAGCGATCGAGTTAACTCTTGATGACCAAGGATCTCTAGAACCCAGCTTGACAAAAGGTGAGCTTGGCCAACAATAGATGCTAAAGCCGTGGACCGAATCAGAAGGCAAAGAGAGGAAGACTTGCTCCCCGAGGCACGGAGTTCCGATCTCATCTCTCATACCCCAATTCTAGAAACCCAGTAGGGGGGGCTCCAGAGAGAAAATTAGGCAGAGGCAGAGTGTACTAACTGGGGACAACTGAGTCCCGAGATCCTGGCCCTGTCCTTCGTCCCCTCACTCGTGTCTCCAGTGACCTCACCTCCTTGGTGTCTTTGGTGGCAACTGTCATCCAGGCCAGCCTTCACCAGGTCGGCCATGACGAACAGGACCTAGAGTCCTGGAGAAAGGGGGGGCTGGGGCCCCAGAGAGACTGCTCGAGCAGGGAAGGTATTTGGAAGGGATCAAGGGACCTCCCAAACCCCAAAGTCCTGTAAATAGGAGGCTGGCTTCTCCTACCCGTAGAACAAGCTTGCATAGTTGTGGTTAATGTTAAGTCAGGCACTGGAAGGTGAGGATTCTGGGATTCCCCAGGAAGACAGGGCTTTCCCGACTTCCCTCCGGGTGACTTGTTACCTCTCTACTAAAAGCACAAAGAAAAACCTGGGGACGATGCCGTCAGCTTTGCTTAAGGCCCTAAACTCCCAGAACTGCTGCTGTATTGTTGTTGGATCATGGAAGGCAGAGACAAATCCCAGGCGTGGGGTTCTGGATTGCTTCTCGTCTTCTCAGCCGAGGGACACCTGGGGGACTTGGTTGATTAAGCATCCGACTTCAGCTCACGGTCTGTGAGTTCGAGCCCCGTGTCGGGCTCTATGCTGACAGCTCAGAGTCTGGAGCCTGCTTCAGATTCTGTGTCTCCCCCTCTCTCTGCCCCTCCCCTGCTCGCGCTCTGTCTCTCTCCCTCTCAAACATAAATAAAAGATTAAAAAAAAAAAGGACACAGCCGAGACCTGTTTTCAGCGTGAGATGCTTGACTCCCTTCCTGCCTCACGGGGAATTATTATTATTATTCACCGGGAGCAGATCCCCAGGGTGGCCCGCGGTCCCTGTCCCCACGAGGCGAACGAGAAGAGGCCGGAGCCCAGAGCGGCGCCATAGAAACCAGCACCGGCCACAGAGGCGGCCTGGCCGCCTTCCCGGCCCGAGGCCTCCCTGGCCTCGCACACACCCGTCCCGACTCGCTGGCACCTCACACCCGGAGGGCCCGGCGTGTGGTGTCAGGTGATGTGTTGAGTCAACAGACCTGCAGGAGAGTCCTGGTCGGAGTCCCGCGGCAGCCGGCCGCAGCCGGCACCCCGGGAGGGAATGCCCACGGCTGGCTGCCGGCCACCACCTGGCCCGCCCGGAGACCCGGCGGGAAGGCGGGAGCCGGGCGGGAGTCGCTCAGCCACAAACCGGCTCCCCAGCCCCCAGCCTCTGCCTCCCCCATCCTCCGCCTGCGCTGACCGTGGCCTCCGAAGTAGAGGTTGGGAAACCACGCTCCCGAGGCCCGCGTGCCGTCGAGCCCGGTAGAACAGAATGTTCTGCACGTCCGGAAACCCCCCCAAGACGTATCTCAAGGAGGGGACAGCGGCTCAGGGTGCTTTCTAGATCCCCACACCCCCTTGCCACTGCTGTCGAGTCCAGAGCGCGGAGGCAGGGGGGAGCTGGGAGCGCCCTCCAGGGCAAGGTCGAATAGCCCAGGACACTCCAAAGTGGAGTGCAGCTGGCTGGGCCTCGCCTCACCAGCAGCCTGTGCCCACAGTCTGCGGGAGGGAGGGGCTCTCATCAGGGGTACCGCTTAGATTCCAAAGGCCCCAATTGTGGGGTGCCTGGGGGGCTTCGTCAGTTCAGCGTCCGACTCTTGATTTCGGCTCAGGTCATGATCTCACAGTTCTTGAGTTCGAGCCCCGCACTGGGCTCTGCGCTGTCAGCGTGGAGCCTGCTTCGGATCCTGTGTCTCCCTCTCTCTCTGCCCCTCCCCTGCTCTCTCTCTCTCTCTCTTTCTCAAAATATGTAAAACCCATTTTTTTAAAAGAGGCTCCAATTGTGGAAAGTGTAGGAAAAACTCGAGGTCCGGTTTCTGGTTTCCAGGGCCCGCTCTGGGAGCTCCCGTGTGCCGGGCGGGGTCCCCGTTAGGCGTGCTCGCTCGCGCCCCCCGATTTGCTTATCCACGCTGATGTTCCACCCAGTCTCCAGGCTCCCGCGTCTCCTAGTGAGGGTCCCGCAGAGTGGACTCGGCTACTGCTGGAAACAGTGGGCGTCCAGCCCCCCTTTAGGAAAAGGAGGCAGGAAAGTGTTCTGAGACCCCTCAGACTTCAGATCCTGAAGACTCGGCTTTGGGGGAGGTAGCGCCTGCCGTGAGATTGTTTCAGAAAAAGACAGTAATTTGTGTATCGCTGCTTCCTGTACCGATTTCATTAGAGTACACAGGGGTCCTGGGGCCCAAACCCACCCAGTCTCTGGGGGGGGGGGCGGTTCTCTAATGGCGAGAATAATAAGCAGACGGTGGATGACTAGGAATTCCAAGAGGGGCCGGAGACGGAGCCCAGGGAGCCATGGCGCGTCCGTGTCCCCGGCACAGGGAGGGGACCCCGTCAGCACAGGGATGTTTCAGGCAGAGGCTCTGCTGGCGGAGACCTCTCTCCAAGAGACATGCTTTGGGGGCCCGGGGGCCTCGGCCCTCCCTGTGCTCCCGTATCAGCCGAGGTCATGTTCCCTCCGACCAGATATGCCGTTTTCCACCACGGGGCTACCGCGCGCGCCCAGGACAGGCTGGCTTTGCCAGAACAGTTTGCCCCAGCGATGGGGGCGGCTGGTGGGCACCGGAGGAGGCGCCTGGGGCAGGCCGGTGACAGCCTGCGTGCCGTGGTGTGGGGCCCAGGGGTCCTTGGGTCCCACCCTCCCGCCTCTGAGCCCCTGCCGTCCTGTGTGAACGCCTGCTCTTCCCTCCCTCCTACCCGGACGGTGTCCTCCCTGGCACTCCATGGTTGCGAAGCCGGTGTCTGAAAGCTTTCGCGACACCAGACTGGGGGGTGAGAGACCCAAGTGATTGCTGCACGTGGCCCGGCGTCTGACCTAGCTGCTGCCCTTGGGCCTGACGCTTCCCCTCCCAGGGCCTGCCTTTCCTCCACTGTACAGTGAGGTCGTGGTTGGTTTGTCTGCTGAGGCCCCTCGCCGCCGACTCCCCCTGGCTAGGATTCTTTTGGCGGGGACTATCCTGATGCCGTCAAATGCAGCCAAACTAATCTATGCAGTATCAAACAACACCCGTTGCCTTCCTGATTCCAGAAAGATCGTCGCCAGAAGGGACCGGCATCGCCGTTGCCCCTTCATTGGCAAGTCCGTAGCGACTTGCTTTTCAGAATCTGTTTTATATGGGAAATGGATTGTTCTAGAATCTCTCCCTCTTACGAAGCGACTGAGGAATTTTTTTTCTCTCCTCTTTTCCCCAAGGATTGCCTTGTAGCTTCAACATCAAAAAGCACATATGCTTTGCTGAATTAGCTAGGGTTCTCTTTTGGGTCCACGAAGCAGACCTCGGACCTCCAGATGAGTGGGAAGAGGGCACAGCTCTTCCAAAGGCCGGGGCGGCGCCAGAGGCTGGGACCTCTGACCTAGAGTCAGCCCCTGCACAATGCCCGTTTCCTTCTCTGTCAATGTTTTCCTTTCATTTTCTTTTCCAGTCATCAATGCGGCTATCCACATGTTTGAGCCCATTACCTACGACCTAAGTCCAGAATCCTGTTGGCTCTGTGCACAGCCCTGTAAAACTCGTCTGTCCTGGATCCCTGCTAGGAGAATAAGAACCTCAGAAAACGTCCTAAAAGAATGTTGTGTTTTCTTTAGAGAAAGAATTTTTCGCCCACTGAATTGCCATAACGCTTTGATTCCCGAATGACTCTAGACAGCCTCCAACGTATTTTGAATAGTTTCAATGATCAAAGATTGCAGGGGGCGCCTGGGGGGCTCAGTCGGTTGAGCGTCCGACTTCGACTCAGGTCATGATCTCGCGGTCTGTGGGTTCAAGCCCTGCATCGGGCTCTGTGTTGACAGCTCGGAGCCTGGGGCCTGCTTCAGATTCTGTGTCTCCCTCTCTCTCTGCCCCTCCCCCACTCATGCTCTGTCTCTCTCTGTCTCAGAAATAAATAAACATTAAAAAAAATTTAAAAAAAAAGATTGTAGAACCGATTCTTAGGGTCTGGAAGCAAAACTCGAAACAGAAAACCCGACTTCCGGTTGACACTCGAATTGAGAATAAGCTTAAAGATGGCCAGGATCAAAGCCATTGGCTTATAAAGGTATCCAGACCAGTCCTGAGACTAGAGTCCAGAAACTTTACCCCGAAGAGAGATGGGGGGAGCCTACTGGGTTGGGTGGGGTGGGGAGGACCTCAGGAAAGGGTCTTTTAGGAGATGAGTGATTCTGGAACATTTGGAGCAGGAGTTGAAAGCAGAACCAGCTGAAAAGGGGGCGGGCCCTGGGAGATCGGCCAGTGGCTGCAGGGACACCTGGTGACCAGAGGTGAGGCATCGTTGAGGGTTAGCTGTGTGAGACTGTCGTTGATGGCAGGAAGAGTGACTTCCCTCAGGCACCAGGCAGGGGGCTTGGGGCTCAGAAAGAAGAGAACTTTGAGCTATGAGAGAGAGAGCTGAGGCCCCAGTTCTCTGTGCCCACAGAGAATGGGACTAGATCCCTCTAGAAGTTTCTTCCCTATAGAAAGAGAACTCTGTATTCACTTAATGGTTCAGAACTTGTCTGGCCACTGAACCACCTGGGGAACTTCAGAAAACCCAGATTCCCAGGCCGCCCAGGTGGCTCAGTCGGTTAAGCGTCCGACTTCGGCTCAGGTCATGATCTCTCTCGGTTCGTGAGTTCCAGGCCCGCGTCGGGCTCTGTGCTGACAGCTCAGAGCCCGGAGCCTGCTTGGGATTCTGCGTCTTCTCGCTCTCTCTGCCCCTCCCCCGCTCGTGCTCTGTCTTTCTCTCTCAAAAATGGATAAACATTAAAAAAAAAAAAAAAGGCATATAAGCAAGCCTCCCATCCGATGGAAATTGAATATTTGCTCTTCTCCTGGGACAGTGGTCAGCAAGGACGTTTAAGACCAGGAACAGAATGAGTTTTCTCCTCTTTCTTGATACGGCAGACCACGTGCTGCCCCGGGGCAGGCGGCAGGGGGAGCGCACGCACGCACGCACGCACGCACGGCACACAGTTGTCTGGTCTCCTGGTTCATGTGTCCCAACGCAAGGGCTTGACTTGCTCAAGGACCTGTGGCTGCTTAGCGGTGAAACCGGGCCTTGACCTTGAGGCTCCCGAAACCCGGGCCTCCGCCTTCCACCCCACGCTGCTGTCCTTCCGCAGACCCCTGCTCCCTTTCTCCCCGGGGGTCCCCTGCTTCCTGTCTCCCCGGGGGCCCCGCTGTTCCCTCTCCTCCCCCATGAGACGTAGCTCATGCCAGTCCCGCCTGGCCCTGTGCAGTCACCAGCTCATGGCTCCCTGGTGTCTGGAGCCACTTGCCTGGTGTATTGTGTGGCTGCCAGGAGCCGTTTCTGTTCGCTCAGCGCGCCTGTTCCCTGCCCCTGGCCGCCACCCGAGGAAAATCAAAGGCATTGTTCACTCTCCGAGGCTGACAGCAGCTCTAAACAAAGTCCTTAAGAAGCAGAAGAAAGAAGGGAAGCCTTCTCAGAAGAACACAACGGGGGAAACCCGTCTGTGCCTTGGGTGCCGTCGCCATAGCCCGGTCTCGTCTGGGCCCTTCGGAAAGTCGCCTGAATTGGGGGCGGATTTATTTTATTTTCCGAAGTTCAGGCCCGGCTCTCTCCTGGTGTCTCTGCTGGGCTTTCCAGGCCCTTCTCTGAGCTCCTCCCGCTTTCAGGGTACACACTTTGCCCTCCAGTGCTTACTACGGGACATGCTTGGTGTGGATGTCGGGGTGGTTTTTGCCCCGGTCTCCCCAAGCGATCGGAAAAGGTGGGCGTCATCGGAGCCTGCCCCCACCTCGGCCCCTGCACGGGCCCGGCCCCCCGGCAGCTGGCTGAGCGGACCGTGGTCCCCCCGAAAGCCGGCAGCCCTGGCCCTTTGCCCTGCGCTTAGGAGAGAGATCGGTCTATTTCCAGAATAATGGGACTGCGGCAGCAGGCCCCGTTCTCCTCTTTATTTATAAATTACGACAGACCTCCTCAGGGCCGGTGGGGGCAGCCGGGATCACGGCAGGAGGCAGGAGACACAGATACGGGGTTAGCCAGCCTCTCGGCTCGAAAGCAGATTAGGGGCTGAAGAAAGTCGTTTTCTGAGTAGATAACACGTCCGCGTGATATCAAAGTTGTAAAATAGTAAAGGGGATCGCCGGTAGCTCCCGCCCCCAGACACGCCCGGCCCTTCCCCGGACGCTGCGCGCACGCAGACAGGAGAACATACGTATATACCTTCTCCGCCCCTTCTCTGGGACTGTAAATGGTGTCGTTCTCCACGGATGGCTCTGGGGTTTGCCTTTTCACGTGCCGCCGGGTCTCCGAGGTCAGAATGAGGAAGCTTGTCATGCCACGTAAGGGAGCCACAGGCCGTCCCCGTGGGAATGCCGTCCTCGCGTCAGCCTCCTCCCGTGTCCCCGATCTCTGCTTTTATTTTATGTTATTATTTTATTGCGTGCATGTGTGTTTATTTGTTTATTTTTAGAGGGAGAGAGAGAAAGCCGGGTCTACGCTGAGCGTGGGTCCTGACGCGGGGCTTGATCCCACGACCCCGGGACCATGACCTGAGCTGAAATCAAGAGTCTGACACCCAGGCGGCCCTCCGGTCCCTGTTTCTGAAAGCACCGCTGTAACCGATGACCCCACACGCTCCCCGCATGACAGTTCCGCCCCCTTGTCTGTGGAAGGAAACCCCGCGAGCAGACCGTTGGGTCAAGGAACTCGTGCGTTAGCGGTTTCGCCAGACGTTGCCCAGGCGCCTCCACAGGGGCGCGTGATTCGTCCGTGCCTCTGAACCCTCCTGGGGGGGGGGGTGCGCTTTGAGCCCGAGCGCCAGCCCAGGTCTGCGAGCAGAGTCGCAGGCAGGGTGGAGGGGCTGGTTTGGACTGTGCACCGTGGTCGGACAGACACGGGGACTGGCCCGTTCTGGGCCACACCGTGAGGAGCCAGGCTCGTGGGCCGGCCGGGGACTCTCTGCTGGAAAGAGCCAGGGAAGGGCGCGCCACCACCCCTGGGAGGCACCAGAGCCCGCCCCCTTCGGCTCCCCAGCAGAACCCTCTGATCGCCCGGGCCGTGCCCTCTGAGCCCTGGTGGGCGTCGTTCTCTGGGCCTCCCTGGGGAGCGTTGGAGCCGTGACGCTAGAGACGGACCCAGAGCTGGGCCACGCGGCCCCTCTGTCACCCTGCCTGCTGGACCGTTCCTGTCTGCCCCCACCCCTCAACGGCCGGAAACCCCCAGATCCCCTGCTCTTGATCCCCCCCTGGCTTCTCAAGACCTTGGGGGGAAAACTTTTGTTTTTGAAAGAGTTGAGGGCTTTCCCGTTGGAGGCCTTTTCGTGTCTTAAGTCCTGGGACCCACAAAACCGTGGCTGCTGGAGTGTTCCGTCTCCCGATGTCGCCTCGCCCTGCCTCCCAGGGGTCAGCCCGGGGCCTGGAGGGGGCCTTCCCACTCGGGATGGCTTCTCCAGAAACGCACTTCCCCGGAAAATGACATTCCTCCTTTGACTGATTCCTTCCGGCCCACCAGGGATATATGTGCCCCCCACGCTCTCTGGGCACGGAGAGGCAGAGACACGCGAACCGAGTTGGAGCCTTACGCCCTTGGGTGCTCTCTTCTCTCGCCTTGCCTGTTGGGGCGAGCGTCTCCCAGGCCTCTTCCCCTCCCCGGGCCGGCGCTGGCTGCCGCGGGGGACCCAGCGGGCTGACCCAGAGCCCCCGCCCCAAAGACAGATGGTGGCTTTTGTTGGGGACAGAAGACTTACATGGTTTCACGTCTGGCTTTGTCTGGCGAGGCTTAAACATTTTAAAGAACAGATTTAAAACAAAACTTTTATTTACTTATCTGTAAATGTGAGACACCAGACCCGAATTCAGACTGTGCTTCTCTTGGAAAACAAACCAAGATAGGGAACCTTTACCGTATGGCTCTTCTAGAACTGCCATAAGAACAAAGCAGGCCCCGGGGTGGCACACACGCTGGTGAAGCGGACGGTCTCCCCGCGGTTCTTCGGTCCCCCCACTCCTCAGCTGCTTCCCGCTCGTCCCTATCCAAGTGACTTTGCACTTTGTCACTTTGCAAGGGCCCCTTTCCAGTCCCGCTCCACGTCCTCCCCAAGTCCCCTCCCAGGGTTCACCCTCATCGCGAATTCTCACCCCCGCAAACTCACGGTGGCAAGACTTTAGGTTGCGCGTTTTGACGCTAATCGCACGTTTCGTCTGGTTCGTAGTGTGTGTCGTCGTGCAGCTTCCGCAACGCTGACCTTTGTCTCCGCGGAATTCTTTATGAACTTCCCCCCAGGGGTTCCCCTCCGCGTGCTCTGGCCACACGCTCTGTCGGGGAGGAGACGAGCTCAGACGGCATGTGACGAGACGAGGGGAAATGGCGCCTGGTGGGTGCGTGTGGGGGAAGTCGGCCACCGGACAACCTCTGAACTGGTTGAGCGTCCTCTCTGCCCCCAACGGCAAGGGGACCCTGCCCACAACTCGAGTAGGGTGAGAAGCGGATTTCTGAACGCAGCCGATTCTAGAGGATTAGAAATACATTGATAAAAGGGCACCCGGGCGGCTCAGTCGGTTGAACGTCCGACTTCGGCTCAGGTCATGATCTCATGATTCATGGGGTCGAGCCCCGCGTGGGGCTCTGTGCTGACAGCTCGGAGCCTGGAGCCTGCTTCGGATTCTGTGTCTCCCCCCCCTCACTCCGTCCCTCTCTCTCTCTCAAAAATAATCATTAAAAAAGAAATATGTCGATAAAAGCTTGTCCCCAACGCTCAGAATTTAATAATTGAGATTCTGGCCATTCAAGATTTGGAAGAGCCGTTCTCTCGCCGTCTTCAGTCTCAGCCAGACTTCTCACAGCTCTCTGTGGTCTCTCCTCAGCTTCGGGCCTCTCGTCCTCTCCGTCGACCCCCACCCAAGTGGCCAAGCAGCACTCGTTCCCCCTCGAATCCTACAAGCATGAGCCCGAGCGACTGGAAAACCGCATCTATGCCTCCACCTCCCCTCCGGACACCGGCCAGAGGTACCGCCCGTCCTCCTTCCAGAGCGCGGCCAGGCCACCGGCGCCGGCGCCATCGCCCTCACACCATGCGTCCTCCAGAGCCGTAAGTCTGTGGGCCGGGCCACCAGGCCTCGGGAGGGAGAGCAGAGTCTGGCCGAACGTAGCCAAAGTCAAGGCCATGCGGTCCCTACATTTCTGGTGTATTTTATCATAAATCACAGGCTGAGGAAAACAAAAGAACAAAAAAACAAAAACCGCTAAGGGCACAGGAGGCAAACGGAAATTAAATGGAAAGTGGTAATGCCTGGAACGGGGCCAGAAAGTGTTTGTGGCCTCGGCTTCTTTTAAAAAAAAAAAAACAAAATCAGCCCTTAAAAGCTTTATTTGAATTCATCATGATTGGGAAACCGAAGGAAAAAGCCACACAGGTTTTTTTCAACGGAAGTTTTATTTTCGAGTGTTAAGATTTCAACTCTGGCAGCAGTTGACTTGGGAAGCGTCTTAGCAGAGGCGAGTGCGAGGGTGAGCCCGGGGTCCCTGCACCCCCCTGAGGAGGGGGTTAGTGGACACCGGCCGGAGTAGCCGGCCGAGCAGCAGGACTCAGGCACCCCACGGCAGCACGGGACCCCCGCACGTGGAGATGCCCTCCACCCCTGCCCGGTGTGTCGGAGGCACCCCGATCCTCAGGGTTAGCCCCGGGCCCAGCGAGGCTGTGAGGACCGTGTCTGGAGTCCGTCTGTGTGGACGGACCTGTTGTCTTCGGTGGCTGCGTTCGTTCCCCGGGGCTGCTGTGACAAAGCGCGTGAACTGGGGGGCTTCTGAGGACAGCGAGCTCTTGTCTCACGGCGCCCGAGCCTGGAGGTCCGAGTCCTGGTTTGGGCCGGACGCTGCCCCCTGCAGAGCGTCCAGCGGGGAGGACCCTTCCTTGACCCTCCCGGCTTCCGAGAGCCCCAGCTTTTCTTGGCTCGTGGCCGCCTCGCGCTGGCCTCTGCCTCTGTCTTCACGCGGCCATGGGCCCTGTGTCTGCGTGCGTCCCCGTTTCCCTCTTGCGGTGAGGACACCGTTCATCCCGGATCAGGGCCCAGCCTGCCGCCGCGCGCGTGACCTCATCTTCCCCTGATCACGCCTGCGAAGCCCTCACTTCCAAACAAGGTCACGCTCAGCGGCCTCAGAGGGTAAGCCTGCTCCGGAGCGCTCTGGGGGACGCGGTCCGACCGTAAGAGTTGTTGTCTTTGGGGAGAGGAAGATGGGTCTGTCGTGCAGAGGACACACCGTCGCTGTTCTCCTGGCTCTTCCGAGGATGCCTTTACGGGCGTTCGCCTGGCCGAGTATCGTTCTGGGGGCCGCGGTATTACTTCCGCCTTCTGGGGCTTACGGCCTTCCTGGGAACAGAGCGGCACTCCGCTAGGGGCGCCTGGGTGGCTCAGCCTGTTAAGCGTCCGACTTAGGTCGTGTCTCATGGTTTGTGGGTTTGAGCCCCACATCAGGCTCTGCGCCGATGGTGTGGAGCCCGCTTGGGATTCTCTCTCTCTCTCTCTCTCTCTCTCTCAAAAGATAAACTTAAAAAATAACACTCAGATAAAGCAGTTGAGTAAAAGCGGAAAGGAGGTTGGGGGGGAGAAGGGGCATGAGCCAAGAGTCCGCTCTAGAGGAGAGGAAACGGGAAATACTGTGTCTGATAAGGGCCACGAAGGCCCCCGTGCCGCGGCAGCGGTGGGCCGAGCCTTGTGGAACTGCGAGGGCTGAAACGAGGGGGGAGGCAAGGGGAGAGCCTTCCTGAGAAGAAGATTCGCCGCGACTTGGGCGGGAACGTGTGTGGCGTGCAGCACGGAGAAGGAGCAGGGCTACGGGCCGCCCCTGAGGGTCCGGAACCCAGCAGACTAGGAGGTGGGCTGAGACAGGAGGCCGAAGAAGCAGAGGAACGTTCCGGACGAGGCACGCTACAGCGCTTGGCCCCGGAGAGCTATGGGGCTCCGAGGAGGGTCGCCCACGTTCTGGGACCGGAACGAGAGAAGGTCTAGAAAGACTCAGCTGGGCATGTAACAGGGAGACTTGGTCATAGGGATAATGGACCACAAGGAATCTGAAAAGGGAAGGATGAGGCAACGCAGACGGTCGAAAGCAGGACGCCATTACTCCGCCAGCCTGGAGGGACGAGGCGAGGAAGCGGCGTCACCAGAGCCCCTCGGACGGGAGGAGAGCCCTCTGCGTTGGCCTGGCAGGAGCCGGAGCCCCAGAGGAGAAGGAGCCGCCGGCCGGAGAGGCCCTTTGAGGCAGAGGGGGAGAAATCCTGGCGACTCCGCCTCTTCCTGCCAGCCTTGGGCCAAACCTACCCAGGACATCTGAGACAGAGGGAGGCCGTGGGGGGGGCCGGCCGCCGGGGGAGGGCCCAGGCAGGAGTGACCGGCAGGGAGGCTCCGGATCCAATGTCATCTTCTCCTGTGACAGTGATTGGAAAATGGGGTTCTTAGCTGTTTAAACTTCATGCAGCCAAGAAGCCCGTGGTCGAGGCCCACAGGCCGGGATCCTTCTGGGATTTCCAAGGCGGTGCTGGGGCCAGAGAGGACGTGTCCTCAGCTGTGTCCCACGCTCGGTGATGGACACGCCGCGTGCCCCGGGCAGGGCCCGCGATTCCCCACCCACGGCTGACGGCGCGTGTGACATTTCAGTGATGTTGCGGCGACCGCCCGAATGTCCTGAGAGACAAGACGCGGTCCTTCCCGACACCTGCTACAACACGGATGAAACTTGAGGACACCACGCGAGGGAAATAAGCCAGCCACGAAAGGGCAAGTCCTGCGTGATTCCACGTGCTTGAGGTCCCCGAGTGGTCAGATTCGTCGGCACGGAAGATAGAATGGTAACTCCCAGGGGCCTGGCGGGGAGGGGCGGGGAGTCGGCGTGTCGTGGGCCAGAGTTCCAGTTTGGGAAGATGAAAAGTTTTGGAGATGACGGGGGTGCTGGTGGAACAGTGTGAATGCACTTAAAACCACTACCACAAGGGGGCGCCTGGCGGCTCCGTCGGTTAAGCATCTGACTTCGACTCAGGTCACGATCTCCTAGTCCATGGGTTCCAGCCCCGTGTCAGGCTCTGTGCTGACAGGTCAGAGCCTGGAGCCTGCTTCCGATTCTGTGTGCCTCTCTCTGCTCCTTCTCCCCTCGTGCTCTGTCTCTCTCTCTTTCTCTGTCTCAAAAATAAATAAACATTAAAAAATTTTTTAAAAAAACCAACACTACCACCGAGTTGTGCTCTTACAAATGGTTAACGTGGCAAATTTTATGTTCTGTGTGTTTTACTACAACTTTTTAATGTTTACCTTTGAGGGAGACAGAGACAGAGCGTGAGTGGCAGGGGAGGGGCAGAGAGATAAAGGGAGACACAGAATCCGAAGCAGGCTCCAGGCTCCGAGCTGTCAGCACAGAGTCTGACGCGGGGCTCAAACTCATGAACCGTGAGATCGTGACCTGAGCCGAAGTCGGCCGCTCAACCGACTGAGCCACCCAGGCGCCCCTGTACAATTTTTTTTTAAAGTAATCCAGACAAGACTACAGTGTTCATATAGTTGGAGCTTCAGAAAATCAGGGTGATCGCCAGAGCCCCCCCCAACTTATGTTTTGAGACCATCCATTTCAAAATTGGAAGACAAGGTCCCCACTGGCTCCCTGACGTTAGACAGGCCTAATCACATCTGTGACCTTTGTCACCCGAGGCGTCCCGGGAGCTCCCAATCACGGCCTCCGCAGCCATCGCTGTATTGGGTCTGTCCCACTTTGGGCGCCCTCCCTCCCCCCCCCCCCAGCAGGGCTGATAGTCCTTTCAAGTTCATGTCAAACGTGCTTCTTTATAATTGGGCTAGGTCGATCGTCTTTAAGTTATGTGCTAAGTTCCTTAAGAGCTGGGCGGATTTCCACGATTTGGCTCCCAGCATAATCTTCATTGGAGGAATGCGAGTCGCTTTGTGACTTCTGTCAGCCTGAAAATATTTAGAAATAATCTGTCTCTGCCCTTTGGAACAAAAAGACACTTTCTGTAAACACTGACCTTGAAGAACCTTTATTATAAAACGTGTTCCCAAAAATTTTATTCTCAAATTGGAGGGCACAGAGGAGGGCACTTGTTGGGATGAGCACTGGGTGTTATATGGAAACCAATTTGACAATAAATTATTTAAAAAATTGGAAGGGGGATAAGGGTAATTAGCTAGTCTTTCGTAGCTAGCACTCATGTTTTTTAACATTTATTGATTTTGAGGGGGGGGAGGGGCCGAGAGAGAGAGCCAGAGAGAATCCCAAACAGGCTCCACGCTGTCAGTGCAGAGCCCGACGCGTGACCTGAGCCAAAATCAAGAGTTGGATGCTTAACCGACTGAGCCACCCAGGCGCCACGAGACAGCACTCATTTTTATCATTCGTTTATTCGGCAGATACTTAGGAAGCAACCGCGCTGTGCCAGAAACTGTGCTTAGGAAGGGTGAGCAGGTGACCAGTGTGTGAGACGCTCCCGTGAGGCGGGGACATGTTGGTTCCACTCACTACTCGATGAACAACACATGATACACTGGAGGGCCTCGAGAAATAGCTGCTGGCTAGCTGAACCCAGGCGGAAAAGTCGTCCATCTGGGGGGTGCAGGCAAGTAAATAATGACGACAGAGTCTGATAGAACCTGTGTTGTTGGTAGAGATAGAACCCAGTCCTGTCTGAGTGCCTGGAAGCCCCGATCCCAGAGGAAGGAAGGCGACTTTTTTTTTTTTCCAGCAGAGGGGAGTAGCACTCAGTTTTGCGTTTTTGGACGCTCTGTGCGGACGGGTGCGGAAAGGAGATTGAAGTCGAGTAGCACGGGGGCTCAGATGAGACACGGCGTGCAGTTACCTGGGCCTGGTGGTAGCCGATGGGGGAGAGAAGCAGACCAGTGTTAAGAAGTTAAGAGCTATTTAAGAGATTGAATTGGAAAGAATTTGGAAGGCAGTGATTGATTAGTCGGGGCAGCGGAGGGGAAGGGTAGAATCAAGGATGATTCCAGAAGTTTTGCCTTAGGAAACTGGACGAATGGGAGTTGCATTTGCTGGGGTAGGGAGCCGGGGAGGAGAAGGAGCGCGTGTATATGTGTGCGTGTGTGCGAGCGAGCACGTGGGGGGCACACGCATGTGTATAGGCGCACACACGTTTGTGTGTTCGGGCGGCCCGTGGAACATTCAGGAGAAGGTATCCAAAGGGCGGTTGAGTATGTGCATCTGGAGCTAGAAATTAAGATCGAAAACCATCACGGGGGCGCCTGGGGGGCTCAGTCGGCTGAGCGTCGATTCGGCTCAGGTCACGATCTCACAGTTCATGAGTTCGAGCCCCGTGTCGGGCTCTGTGCTGACAGCACGGAGCCTGGAGCCCGCTTCAAATTCCGTGTCTCCTCTCTCTCTCTGCCCCTCCCCTGCTCGTGCTCTTTCTCTCTCTCTCTCTCTCAAAAACAAATAAACATTAAAAAAAAAAAAAACTTTTTTAAAGATTGAAATTCGTCAGAATATGAATGGTAATTTATGCCATGATTGTAGGTAAAATAATCCACAAAATTATATGGTAGGGGAGAAGAGAACCCAAAAAACACGGGCCTTTAAGGAACAAAGAAAGGGAAAGGATTCTGAATTGCCTGGACATCAGGCAGAAAACCAGGCACTCACAGAAGCGAAAGGAAAACACGCGGAAGCAAAAGTGTTTCCTGCATTTGGAGGAGTGGCCAGTGACACCAGATGCAGGAGACTGGCCTGGAATGTAAGGACTGAGGTCACTGATAACCCTGGCAGGCCACCGATAACTGCGGTCCAGGGCGGAAGCCACTGCACACAGGCCAAGTGATGACGAGACGAAGCAATGGGGCTGTCTCCCGTAGATAACTCAAGAATCCTGACTTGGAAGGGGAGGGCAGGGGGCCGTCACTGTTAGAATGGAGGCGACGGTTTCTTCCTACAAATGGGAATAGAGGTAAACACTCATCGGGACAGGATTAGTAGGAGGGAAATGGTTAACGACAGAAGGGGAAAGGCAGGCATTACGGGCCACTCTTATAAAGGAAATGGGGGGGCGCCTGGGTGGCTCAGTCGGTTGAGCGTCCGACTTCGGCTCAGGTCGTGATCTCGCAATTCCCGAGTTCGAGCCCCGCGTCGGGCTCTGTGCTGACAGCTCAGAGCCTGGAGCCTGTCTCAGATTCTGTGTCTCCCTCTCTGTCTGTGCCTCTCCCCTGCTCATGCTCTGTCTGTCTGTCTCTCTCTCTCAAAAATAAATAATAAAACATTAAAAATAGAAAATAAAAAAAATAAAGGAAATGGGTGAGATTCCTTAGGTGGCGGGAGGTGTTTGTCTTGGACCGGTGGAAGGATCGTCTTCCGTGGCGTTGGAAACTCGACGGGAGGGTATGAGAGCGATCGGTACTTCTCCGGTTTCCTTTCCACAAGTTACTCCTGTGCCCTCCCTCCTCTTCTTCTAGGAATTTCGCTCGGGACCTGTGTCTCGAGTCAGAGTCCCCAGAAGCAGAGTCCCAGCTGGGGCTTGGGGTCCTCGTTTGTCTATTTACGACAGAGGGTTCAGAATAAACCTGTAAGGTGCCAGGGAGGGGAGCAAGGAAGGCGAAGTCGGTGGTTTGGGATGAGCTCTGACCTCCGCCTGGAGGCGGGGGACCCCTGGAGTGGGAACCGCACTGGAATTTGCCCCACCGGGAGGCAGGAGAGCTGGGCATTGTGCCCTCATACCAAGCGGACGTTAGTTGCGGGATGCCCCGGGCTAGGAGAAACATACCTCCAGCCGGGATGGCACCCGTCACCCAGGAACAGTGCTGCAAGAAGGTTGCAGGTTCAAACCAGCAGCTGCCGCCTCCTGAGCCAGTGACAGAGAACCCGAGACACCCGCCACGGCCTGGGGTCTCTTCTTCTCTTGCCCGGTTGACTCTTGAATCCGACACGATCGGGTGCCGTGTCGGCTCTTCTATGGCCGTGACAAACCTCCCGGAAACCTAAGACCGCAGCCGTCTATTTATTGCGCAATTCTGCGGGTCATCGCTTTGGCTTGAGCACGCTTCTGGGCTTGGCTCTGCTGACACATCTGCGGTCACTTACCAGGTCCCTCGGCAGCTGGTTGGGCCAAAGTGGCCCCCGCTGGAACGTCTCACCCCCGTCCTGTGTGGTCTCTGTTCCCCCGGGAGGCTCTCCCAGACTCGTTCTTAGGGCAGCGACGGGATTCCAGGGGACACGGAAGCGTATGCGAGTCTTCCGGAGGCCTGGGCGCAGAACCGGCACGCGGACTCCTGCCCGAGGCAGAATCTGGGTCCTCCGCCCTTGGAGCTGGGCGGGGGTTTTCACTCGCTTTGGCCAACAGCACGAGGCAGAAGTGACAAAGTCCCACTGAGGAGAGCACGGGTGTGGGAAGAGGGGGAGGGTGTGGGCCAACCGTGAGATGGACCACGTGTCTCCTCCCTCGGTGTCCACCAGCTGGGTCGGCAGCTGGACGCAGCACCCTGGAGTCTGGAGGTTCATTTATCTGGATGCGAGGAGGCTCGCTGAGACGGATGACTTCTCCGGGAGTGATTTCCCGAAAAGGTGGCCGCTGCAGTTTGTGTTCCCTGGGAAGCAGGCTCGAGACAGGAATTAATGTGCAGGGTGTTTATTAAGAAGCACTCTTAGGATCAATGCCTGGGGGGGAGAGAGGAAGGAGGCGGAAGGGCCTGAGGGAGACGCTGAAATGCAGTGCAGTCTCGACAAGGTCCTCAGCGGACCCACGGGGAATGCCAAAAACCGGCGCGGGGGAGGGGCGCGCCTCAGAGCTGTCCCCAGTTGGGGCGAAGGAGCCAGTCACTAGATGACAGCCCTCCTGGAAGGGGGTTAACCTTGGACAAGGCAACTCTGCTCAGCCAAGGGCAGTCCTGGCTAGAGTTGAGGGTCATCGCCTGGCAGATCCGCAATGGCTGCAGGGAAATCCTTCATTTCTGAGCGGGGAGCTGAGCAGTGTGTCACAACTACTAAGCATGGACTTAATCTCCACTTAATTTTTTCAATTTATGATCCCCAAATTCTGATAGGTGAAAAAAGAGGCTATCGTGTTTCTTCTTACGAAATATTTGATACGTAGCTGAAGAAAAGGCTTTGGTTGGTGGGGGATGAATGAAAACGGTTTTATTAGGCCCAGCGGGGAGAGGCACTAAGGCCCCAGCCAACACCCACCACCAGCTTCCCAGCTGTGGGGGTGAGCCACCATGGATGCGAATCCTCTGGCCCCAGTCAAGCCTTCGGATGAGACTGCAGCCCCAGCCAACACCAGACCGAGAGACCTGGTCACTGATCCAGGACCACTCAGCTGACCTGCTCGTGAATTCCTGACCCACAGAAATCATAAGACATAATGTATTGTTCTTCTAGGGCCATTAGAACAAAATGCCACAGACAAGGGGGCTCAGCAGAAATTCATTTCTCACAGTTGTGAAGGCCAGAAGTCCGGGATCAAGGCGTCGACAGGATTGGTTTCTCCCGAGGCCTCCCTGGCTGCAGAAGCCGCCTTCCCGCCGTCCTCACATGGTCCTTCCTCTGTGCACACACATCCCTGGTGTCTCTTCCTCCTCTTATAAGGACACAAGTCCTATTGGGTTAGGGCCCCACCCTATTACCTTACTTACCTTTGGTAACTTCTTTAAAGGCCCTGTCTCCAAAAACAGTCACACTGGGGGGGGTTAAGGGCTTCAACATAGGAATTTGGGGGGCAGGACACAATTCAATCCATCACAGGTAATAAATTATTATTGTTGTCTTAAACCACTGAGTTTTGGGGTGATCTGTTACATATCAAAAGATAACCAATGCTGACTCTATCATGCGTGTGGGGAGATAATATAACTCAGTGAATTCAGCAGTAGATAGTAAACCAAAAAGTTTGGGGTTCTTTTTAAAAACTAACTGTCTTACCACTGAATCAGTCCCCAAGATCTCTGATTTTCCTCGAATGACTGTTTGGAAGGAAATCACCAACCAATCTTTCAGGATTATTATTTAGAATCATTACCTTTTGGGGCACCTGGGTGGCTCAGTTAAGCATCCGACTTCGGCTCAGGTTATGATCTTGTGGTTCGTGAGTTTGAGCCTCATGTCGGGCGCTGTGCTGACAGCTCAGAGTCTGGAGCCTGCTTCAGATTCTATGTCTCTCTCTCTCTCTGCCCCTCTGCCACTCACACTCTGTCTCTCTCTCTCTCTCAAGAATGAATAAGCATTAAAAAAATTTTTAAGATAGGAAAGCTCTTTAAAAATCTAAAAATATTGGGGTGGTTGGGTGGCTCAGTCAGTTAAGTGTCGACTTCGGCTGAGGTTATAATGTCATAATTCATGAGTTCAAGCCCCGCTTCGGGCTCTCTGCTGTCAGCATGGAGCCCACTTCAGATCCTCCGTCCTCCTCTCCCTGTGCCCCTCCCCTCGCAAAAATAAATAAACATTAAGAAACACATAACATTAAATTTTTAAAAATCTAAAAATATTTCAAATCACTTGACAGTGAAGGAATAGAGAAGATTTTCCCTGCACTCTTTTGCTTTTATAGCCCCAGCTACCATTTTAACTATTTTTAAACATCAAGTTACAACCCAAGAAGGTCTTGGTGTTAAAACTATCTGCCCAGAAACGGCAAACTAATAGTTCCGTAGCCCGTTACTCACAACAGATTAGATATTTTAAAAATCGTTTGGGAAAGATGCGTATTGGGGCAAGGAGTCGGAGTGCCAGGGAAAGCTGATTCATAACGGCGTTGGTTATCCTGAGAGTTGTCGCTTACCCAAGTGTCGCCAGCGTGTCGAAGAGGCAGGCAGAGATTGTCTGCTCTCCCAGCTGTCAAAAAAAGGTATTATAATTGGCATCCTTCCCGTGTCCCTGCACTGGTAGAATCGTGACTCGACGGACAGAAAGAAGGCGGAGCCCGAATAAGAGAGACGTACTTGGCCGAGAGCCTGGCCTGGGTCTCTAAAGATTCTGACAGATTCTGTTCCCCAGGGTAGCCGAGCTCCAGGAAGGGATGTGGAATCTTTTTCACCTTGATTTTTTTTTTTTGTTTTAACTCGACAAACGGCCCAGCTCTGCCGTCACCTCCCCAGGGACCCATGAGGGAAGTGATTCACTGAGTGGTTGTTTTCTAAGATCCCAACCATTTGCCTAGCAGGATGCTGGGTGCTGAGTGCTCGGGGACAGTGGAGGTCACTCCTCCCTCGAGAGTCGTGGCCAGAACAGGTCCCGTGGAGCCAGAACCCGGGGCTGGTGCAACGGAGGAGTTCCCCCTCTCCACTCAAGGCCCCAGCCTACCGTGGGGGACAGCGGGATCGGGATACCAGGATACCGGTAATTCCATCCCCGATAGGCCCCGGGATACCGTGGGGGACAATTCAGCATCGTTGTCTACAGGGCTACAAACACAGACTTCTCATGGCGACCTGGTTTGCCGTCTTGGTTGACAGAGCCGGTCTCCTGTTGGTGAAATCTCCCATCGCCACCGTGGCTGCTCTAAGGGTTCATCTTGAACTTCTCCATCCGCGGGGAGCAACCTCGGGCGAGCCAATGGTTAACGCATTGGGGTCACGTGCGGTGGGGACGTTCCCTGGACTTTCTCACGGGAATCGACACACAGCACCTCTGCTGGGAGGCGGGAGGCGTTGCCATTAGCTTTTTCCTCCCCTCGGGCTGGCTTTTTCAAGGACGTCGCCCAACGACGCAGCAGGCCTCGACTAAACGTGTGTCTCGCGGAAGGGACCGCCTTGATCCCAGCTCTGTGGAAGCTCAGGGCAGGAGCCAGACTTCAGGGGCCACTCGATGAGGCTAGATGGAGAAGGCAGCTTTGTCGCCAAGTTCAGAGTGGAGAGGAGGAGCCACGAGCGAGGGGCAGGGCTGATGGGGAGCCGGAGGGCGTTTCTTCTCCCAGAGGGGCGTGGCCCGAGCATGCTAATGCGCTGATGGAAGGAGGTACGGGTTCCTGAAACTTCCACCCTGTCCACCCCTCCTCTGTCCTCTGAAGAGACAGCCTTTATGTGAGGTTCAACGGAGAGCGTCTATGTAAGCTTCCCGAAGCTCTGTCGCTAGCAAACGCTGAAGCCAGGTTTTGAACCGAGGCGGCCGGGCTCCAAAAAGCCCACGTTCTCGGTGTGATTTCACACGGCCTCTCGAGAAGTCCAGGCTTCTCGGCCTGCCCGCCGCACACCGACTCAGCCTCTTAGCTCATGTGCCTAATTCCAGGGGACAGGCCACAGCCAGGAGCCAAATCCGGCCCTCTGTCTCTTTCTATAATTAAAGTTTTATTGCTCCGCAGCCACACCCATTCGTGCACGCATCGTCTGTGGCCGCTTTCGTGACACCACGGCAGAGGTGAGGAGTTGCACCAGAGAGCAGAGGGCCTGCAAAACCCAAAGTAGTTATTAGCTGGTCTTTTTTCAGGGGGAAAAAAACACAGCTTGCCAGCCCCTGACTCATCTGTGCCAGACAGAGCCTCCCTTTCCTGCGACTCGTGAATAGGACATCCCAGGCAAAGTGCCAGGGCGAGACTCGTCCCCAGAGAGGCAAGAGGCCAGCAGCAGAGCCCCGCCGCACTGAAGGCGCAGCACCGGGTCCCCCCGGGAGAGCGCAGGGGAAGGTAGTCACTCGTCCCGCCCGCCGGACGCCCAGCGACCGGGCTGGCCGTGAAGTTGGCAAGCTGGGGCGATCTGGACTCTCCTTACCCTCAGAGCACGGTGACGTCATACAGTCGCTTTCGGACCGGATCGAGGAGATTCAGGGTGATAGAAATTTAGGGGGAAGGGCCCTTTGTCATCCCCTTAATCGCCTTGAGTGAGGAAAGGATGGGGACGCGATGGCGACAGCACGGACGGGCGTCGCGGAGTCTTCACTGCCTACCCCGGCAGTGCTTTAGAGGATCCGGTAGGTCAGCCGTGCTTTTAACAGAAGGATTACTCCAGCTGACAGGCTAGAAGCCGGAGGCAGCCCGGGGCGGACTAAGAAGGCAGACCAGTAAAAAGGACCACAGTATCTAGCAAGACGCAACAGAGGGCAGAATTAAGGCTGCAGGAGTGGAGATTTAGAGGAAGGGGTTAAGTACGAAAGTATAAAGAGAGAAAATCGGCTGGGCGGGGGGCGTCTGGAGGGCTCAGTCGGTTGAGCATCCCACTTCGGCTCAGGTCATGATCTCACAGGTCGTGGGTTCGAGCCCGGCGTCGGGCTCTGGGCTGACAGCTCGGAGCCTGGAGCCTGCTTCAGATTCTGTGTCTCCCTCTCTCTCTCTGCCCCTTCCCCTGTTCGTGCTCGGTCTCTTTCTCTCTCAAAAATAAATAATAAATTAGAAAAAGAGACTATTTTTAAAACTCGGCTGGTCTGGGGGAGACCCCAGATGCATGGCGTGTGGGAGGAGGGCTCGAGGGTGACTCCCCAGTTTCTGGCATGAAAGGCTGGACGGCGGTGTCCTCCGATTAAGCCGGGGGAGTAGATCTGGGGTGAAAGGTAAGTTCCCTGTGGGCCACGCTTTTCTTTTTATTCTCTTGGGCCATCAAATAGGGCATCGGCAGCATAGATGATGTTAAGCCCGGAGCAGAGAAGCAGGGGTCGGCAAATGACCCTCTGTGTCCCTTTTATGTACCATGCGTTAAGACAAAGAAACGAGGACTCCGAGCACCCTTACCTGCATAGCCGCTGGTGCAGGGGAGAAGGCAGGCGAACTTTCTCTCCGGGGAGGGACTCTTACCCACACGGTTGTATGAAAACGCATTCCGGTGGTGGGAACGTGACCGCATCTGCTCGTGCATCCTATGCGGCCTTGTCACGATTTGCATTTAGATGGGAATTCCTTCAGCTCAGGCCCAGGATTTTCCTCTCACCCATAGCACCTGGCAAAGCATGAACTTGGGCCGGCGAAGAGTCCTGGGTACGACAGAGGCGCAAACCCTAAGCCCGGCGTGAATAGCGTCGCTGAATGACTCCATCGAAAGGAGCCGCTGGAATGGTGGAAAGGTCGAGAACCAGCCTCCCCCGGCCTCTCTCGGAGCTCGGAGCGTGAGGCCTGTTAATGAGTGACTACCCGAATTCTCTAGCGCTGCTCCAGTCCACCTGTTTCGGGAGGCCGTCGTAGCAGCTTTTCCCCGCGAGTTCTGGGGCTGGGCGCAGAACCCAAGAGCACCGCTGTTGGGAATCCTGAGTAAGAATGACATCTGCCCGTCCTGAGCGCGGCCAGAGGCGTTTGATTCAGGAAAAGGGGAATCGAAGCAGGCGGTTCGATAGCAAACTCTCCCAGGAACCACACAGAGGCCATTCCAATGGGATCTCTCCACACCTCCGCCGACGAGCGCCTCTCTGCTCGCCTCATCAAAAGCCGATTAAAAGCCCGCTGCTCATCCTGTGTTCATTCACAAATTGGGAAGGCCATTCAATTATCTTGGTCTAGTCTGATTATGCTGTTCCATTTACCGTCTTTGCGTTTAATTTTAAAAATTAGGTACATCTGGAGAAGTATTTGATTATCTCTTTTAAAAATAGCCTTCCCCTGAGATGACAGACAGCCGGAGATCGGTAGCGATGCCACGGCGTGAATGTACTTGACTGAACTGTGTGCAGGAAAGAGCTAAGGAGGGGGCGCCTGGGGGGCTCAGTCAGCCAAGTGTCCAAGTTCGGCTCAGGTCACGATCTCACGGTTCATGAGTTCGAGCCCCGCGTCAGGCTCTGTGCTGACAGCTCGGAGCCTGGAGCCTGCTTCGGATTCTGTGTCTCCCTCTCTCTCTCTCTGCTCCCCCCCCCCCCCCGCCGGCTTGCGCTCTGTCTCTGTCTCTCTCTCAAATATAAATAAACATTAAAAAAATTTAAAAAAAAAAAAGAAAGAAAGAATTTCACATCTGCTATGTTGGATGTGTTCTGACATAGCTCAGGGGGAAAAATTACACTTAATTCGTTCAGGATTTTTCCTAGTAATCCCCCCAGAGGCTATGTAGAATAGCCCTACATGCCGACATCATCAAAGAATGTCTCTTCAAAACAGAGACCTGGTAGTAGGGGCTCAAGGAAGATTCTGTGATCCCTCCTGCTCCTGGGCCACATGTCCAGGGATGGGGCCTGCGTTGTCCCTCTGCCTGCCCGCCTGTTCAGTCTTACAAATGGTCAATTAAAGAAAATGTCTGTTTCCCACTGGGCATTAACTGTAGACGGCATTTAACTTATGCGTTAGGTTTGCCCGCGTCTGCGGTGATTGTGCAAAGACTCTAACGTTAAGGTAGCCACTTGCCGTGGGAGGAAAAGCCTTCAAGTCAACATGAAAACGTATCCATTGTCTTTTTAGAAGATGATAAAAGCAACTCTAAGGGCTCCAGGAACGTAGAGCAGAGCCATTTAGCCTAAATGGAAGGGGGCGTACGTACCCCCCCCTCGACAATGCAGAGCCATTTTTTATTTTTCTGAGAAAGAGTGGAGGCGGCGGAAACAGCTGGAGGGCGTGGAACGCATTGCCTGGCTACAACAAATTCCAGTAAGAAAAGAAGGTCGACTCAAAACAAAATTATAAAGAGACTACTTTGGAAATAAACCTCCAAGACCAAGTGTGAGAAGACCGAGTTACATTTACAAATACATTGTCTTGAGTAGTGAAGTACATAAAATACGGTCGGATTTGATTTCCGCTCCAGCGGCACTTCAACAGGTTAGTTCGGATGGTGGTCGGTCGCCCAGTCACCAGATCCTGCCCCCAGTAGCTGTCTGCAACCGTCAATAATAGCTCATTCTCCTCTCCAGTCTTAATGAATTAAATTCCGAATTGATTCAGCCGATCAGCAGCCAGTAATTAGGAGTTTCTGTGCCTTATTTCCAGTTTGGTCCTTAACGCAAACGGACAGCAGTCGTAATAATACGAACCGGCTCCTGACTCGCCTACGCCAGGAATCACCTTGATCGAAAGATTGCAACACACTGTTCTTTCTAGATGCTTAGCGGTCCTAGTTCTAGGTTAGTTAAAATCTTATAACGCGTTTCTCGCTGATGCGTTTGGGATAATCTCCTCTCCTAGAGTTTCTGCACGTTCTCAGCCCGATATTCAATTAGCTAAGGCACATTCGGATGCAAATATTTTATGAAAATGTCATTTTCAGTCTTTTCAAAAAAATTCTTAATGTGTATTTGTTTTTGAGAGAGAGAGCGCGTGCGCGAGTGAGCAGAGGAGGAGCAGAGAGAGAGGGAGACCCAGAATCCGAAGCAGGCTCCAGGCTCTGAGCTGTCAGCACAGAGTCTGACGCGGGGCTCGAACCCACGACCCGTGAGATCATGGCGTGAGCTGAAGTCAGACGCTCAACCGTCCGAGCCACCCAAGTGCCCCTGTCATTTTGAGTCTTAAAGTGACCGCTGGCGGAATTGGAGAGCGCATCGGGCAGCAGGGGGTGTCCTGGGATCTGTGTGACCGATTTATTCACCGTCCTTTGAATATAATACAGTTTATCGTTCTTTCTTTAATAAACATTCGACGTATTGATTTCTTACAAAAAATGCAGACTCTTTGACTTCCCATCCTCCCAACATGATACAGTCTCTCTCCCCTGCTCGGTTCGTAGATTATGCAGTCAGGGACACAGTTAAAACCCACTCTTGATGCCTGTTATGAGCCAGGCATACACGACTTCGGCTAAGTCTCCGCCGGCTCGGCAAAGGAGGTATTCTTATCTCCATTAGAGAAAGTAAGTAATCTGCTTGAGACTCTGTGGCTAATAACTAGTAGAGACCCGGTTCACGTGGAGAACTACCTTTGAAACCTGTGTCGTTGTCCCGTTTCCAAACGGCACTCCCCAAATTAAGAACGACTCTCCTCTGTTGGCACCTAGCCGGAGCGGAGAGCCGGCCGGGCACGTAGCACACACCGGCACGAGCCTCGGAGACGGGATGTGCTGAACTCCTAGCCGGGGTGTGGCGGGGCGGGGCACTCAGATCCGGGACGCTGAGGGTCGAAGGGCATGAGCCTTGAGGTCAAGTACACCGTATTCCCATCGGCACTGCTTGCTTGCTTCGTTTTTTCTATGCTTTAGTCACGTGTCCTGCCTTTGGCGTTAGTCTTCGAAATCTGAGCTGAAAGAGGGAACACCTGATGAATGATACGACCCTTCCGAGATGTTTGCCCGCGCTTGGCTTCTGTGAATTCCGTGACGTTACCTGCATCAAAGCCCTGACCCGACACAAGCAAGCCACCTCCCCTTCCTAAAGCAGGAAACGACGATGAAAGAGGAGGGAGGTGCTGACTTTATTCGCACACGCTCTCTAAGACATGGCCTTCCTTGAGCTTGTAAATGGGTCCCATCTTTCAGGGATTTGTGCCTGGCCGACTACATGGCTGGACTCAGATACTTCCACGCGAAATAAGCTTTGGTGTTCCGCGCCGTCGCGAGGCGTGTCTGGTGTTGTCATCTGATTGAAACTTTTAGTTATTTCCGGTTTGTCTTGACTCACCAGACAACACGTGTTTATTTCTCTCCGCGGCCAGAAGTAGTGATGTGCTTACATTTTTATAACGTATCCCCAAAAATGAAGCACAATATAGGACTGCTCAGGCTTTACGTCTAGACTGAGTTTGCCGTCATTATAGTTTATTCACTGATTAAATTCCAGGCTTTGAAAGGATAGCATTCAAAAAAAAAAAAAAAAGCAAGTTAGCCTTGGCCGTATTGCTGTTAACCAGATTTATAAACATGGCTTTGAGTGTCTGTTACCGTATCACAGAGAACTAGCTGGCCAGATTTTCACCAAATTTGGATAGTATGTTGGAGATGGTGTGACTTGCAGTAGAGTCTGGGGTGGGGGAAGGGGGGGGGGTGATGATAGCTGCTTGAGCTCTCGCTAAATGCCGGCCTCGGTGCTTCGTGTGTCGTTAACCCACACGCCCCTCCCAGCGCTGTGAGGTAGGCACCCCGTGGCACACGTGAGACCACCGAGGCACAGACGGCGCCGTGGGCGTGGCCTGTGTGGCGGCCCTGGGCTTACGGGGGCCACTTCCTGCTTCAAAGCTCTGTCTGTCGTCATCTGGAAGTTCTTCATTTTTGACCAGAGGGCCCCTTGTTTCATTTTGCTCGCTGAGGGCCCACCTCCTTGCCCGTGCAGGACCCTGACCCGCCGGCTGCCTTGCTGTGGCGGCCGTGGGCGTCCCCTCCGTCGGGCCCGCTGCACACGGTCTGTTCGCGTTGCTGTATGTTTGGGTGCAGCCGTGGGGGGAGATCACTGAAGTACGGCTTCGGACTTGTGGGAGGACTCGGCCAGTACCTGACGGGTTCTCGCTCTTTTTTTTTTTTTGATGTTTATTTATATTTTTGAGAGAGAGAGAGAGAGTGCACATGCACGAGTGGGGGAGAGGCAGAGAGAGAGAGAGACAGAGGACCCAAAGCAGGCTCTGAGCCGTCAGCACAGAGCCAGACACAGGGCTCCAACTCATGAACCGTGAGATCATGACCTGAGCCGAAGTCAGATGCTTAACCGACTGAGCCACCCAGGCGCCCCTCATGAAGCTTCTTTAAAAGAAATCCTGTGGTTGATCGTTGAAACACTCTGGAGAGCCACTGCAGGAAAACGATGCTCATTTCCAAGTTGCGTCCTTTTTAGGAGAGTCATAAAACGGAGTAGAGTGCTGAGGCCGAGCCACAGGTTTTGAAAGCCGGGCCATAAAAAGGTGCTGCAAAGGCCTTCGGGAAACAGGCGTGAAGCCTCCAGAAGCTTGGAGCGATATTTATAGCCACACCGCGCGGCTTCTGTGATTCCATCCACATTCCTTTATTGGCTTGCTTTTGCTTCCATGAAGACTTCGTTGCTGAATTTAAAGGCTCCTTTTGATGAATGCTTCTATTTGTAATTATTACTCTTCTTGAAAACTCACTTTCAGTTGAAACGGGGGCATGGGGACTCTGGCTTGAAGGCGCCGGTTATCTCTGAAGGAGAGAGGGCCGCCATTTGGAAGCTAATGTACAGAAATCCCAGACACTCGCCCTCACAAGAGCGCTGGCTCTTGGAGGGTGGGTTCTGAAAGCAGAGACGGGCTCCCCGGCTCGGCCCCCCAGATGTCTGCAGCTGGGCTCTCCTCGTGACCACCCAGCCGGGCGGAAAAGGAGGGTTTTCCGCAGAGAAAAGATCTGCAGGCCCCAAAACTCTCGGCTGGTCACTTCCGCCCCACCGGGGCCACGCCCGCCGGTCGGTGGCTCCCGTCTGCACACGCGGCCCTCCGAGCCTCGCTCTTTAGGGCTTTCCGGTCAAATATGCAGCCAAAGTGGGGTGCCTGGATGGCGGTTAAGCAGTCAGTCGGTTAAGCGGCCGACTTCAGCTCAGGTCATGATCTCAAGGTTCGTGGGTTCGAGTCCCGCATCAGACTCTGTGCTGACGGCTCAGAGCCTGGAGCCTGCTTTGGATTCTGGGTCTCCCTCTCTCTCTCTGCCCTTCCCTTGCTCACTCTCTGTCTCTATGTCTCTCAAAAAAAACAAACAAACAAACCAAAACAAAACAAAAAAAAACGAAATATGCAGCCAAAGAGAGCCGGGCATTGGGGGAGACCCTCCATCATGAAAGACGGAAATGAAGGCAAACGGGGAAAAAAGAAAGTCTGAGAAAGCAACAAAGGGAGCGAAGGAAGCCGCAGCCGTGAAATACGAGTAGGAGGCTCTATAAATTAAAAAGAGGTCCTCCAAGATCAGGAGTTTGGGGAAGTAAAACTACACAAATGGGTATGCTTCTATATCCGTACACACATGCCCGAGAAGGTGACATCGGGCAAAAATTGAAGGAAGGAAGGGAAGAAGGGAGGGAGGGAGGGGAAGGAAGGAAGGAAGGGAGGGAGGGAGGGAGGGAGGAAGCAAAGATGGAAAGGAAGATGGAAGGCCATCAGTCCAGGAGGCTCAGCCTCTCGATCCTGGGGGTGCAGAGAGGAGGGACAAGGAAGACAGGGGGAGGAAGGGAGGAGAACGCGTGGAGGGCACGAGTTCCCAGACCGATACCCAGCATGAAGCAAAAAGAGAGGGGGTTGGGGGGAGGGGGCACCAGGGAAAAGAAACAAGACCAAACGAAGACACAGCATCATGAAATTCCAAAACAGCAGGGATAAAGAAATGGGCATAAAGCTCCCGGAGAGGAGGTGGAGACAGGATTTACTGGAACAGGGAAGGAGCCTGGGCATCAGAATGGCGTCCGGCTTCAGAACAGCAGCCGCTGGAAGGTGACGGGGCGGGGCTTTCAAAACAGAGGACGCTGATTCAAAATTGGGACTTGGGCAGGACGTCCAACGGAGAGCCTTTCTCAGACCTGCGAGGTCTCAAATAATTAACCCCCATGTGCCTTTCCTCAGGAAGTTGCTGGAGCCTCTGGTCCCTCACGAGAGGGGCAGAAATTAAGACCCCGGCATCGGGATAGATGCCCAGGCCGATCGGAGAGGGAGCGGCCGTGGGACCACGCCGTGGAGGGTCCCGATCGCCTGGCCTGGGTCTAGAAAGCCTGGGACAACATCTCCAAGAAAAGAATAAACCCCACAGATCGCTTCATGTGTCTGAGAAAACTTCCGGCTTTGGCAGAGTTTGGCCTGATGTTGTGGTAGCCGTGTAGAAAATTCTACTCCCAAACACCATTAAATCGCAGCAAAAGGAAGGTTGGTTGTAGCACAGTGTACAGCTGGCTCAGGTGTGAATAATATTTGCGTAGTCACGACACTGTTAAATCTCGAATGTTGACATAACAAAAAAGGCAGGCACCTGTGTGTGTGGACCACGGGAGCAGCAGTGTGGGGGGGGAGCTGCTGAGTGGTCACCTTGACCTTCTGCACAGGAAGCGAAATTGATGGTGTGTAAGCTTATTGTCTCGACTATGAGTTCGAGTCAACACCGAAGTAGCTGAAAATGCCTTTCCCTTTAAAATATGTGTGCTGGGGGCGCCTGGGTGGCTCAGTCGGTTGAGCATCTGACTTCGGCTCAGGTCATGATCTCGTGGCTCATGAGTTCGAGCCCCACATCGGGCTCTGTGCTGATGGCTCGGAGCCTGGAGTCTGCTTCGGATTCTGTGTCTCCCTCTCTCTCTGCTCCTCCCCGACTCGCGCTCTGTCTCTCTCTCTCTCTCTCTCTCTCTCTCTCTCTCAAAAATAAATAAAACTTCAAAAAAAATACATGCGTTGAAAAGCATTTAGGCACAAAGCTAATGTCTTTATTTTTTCAACAAGCCAACTTCCTACTAGTGTGAAAAAATGATGCATGATATGAGTGGAATAAAAAGGAATAAAAAGACAGGACTCGGTGGTTCGTAAAAAGTAATGGGAATCTGGAGGGTGGCTGTCCTGGACGCCACCGGGATGATTAAGAGCTTCTCTTTCAAGAATCAAAGTGACTGTCTCAATAAAAACGGAAAGAAATGCCTACTAACACAGTCGAAGGTCATCAGCTCCAGAGAAGAGGATGAGATGGGTGTTGCCTTTAAGTTTTACGAGCGCGGGAGTTCTTTCTGGGAGTGAGGTCTGCCGGGCAGCCAGTCCGCCGCTGTTCTCGAACGCGTTGGTCTCGGGGACACCTCTGCACTCGTCACCCGTGAGGACCCCGGCTTCTATTTGTGTGGGTCTCCTCTGTGGATATTGGCCATACTGAGAATTAAAGCTGAGAAATTTGAAAAAAATATTAATTTATCTAAAGGAGCAATAATAAACTTACGACATATTACCCTAGATGTGTATTTTTTTAACGTTTATTTATTTTTGAGAGAGAGAGAGCACACGAGAGGGAGAGGGGCAGAGAGAGAGGGAGACACAGAATCGGAAGCAGGCTCCAGGCTCTGAGCCATCAGCACAGAGCCCGATGCGGGGCCCGATCTCAAGAACCGTGAGATCATGACCTGAGCCGAACTCGGATGCTCAGCCACGGAGCACCCCTGAGGTGCCCCTAGATTTATTTTTACTCAAAAAAAAAATTAGTGAGGAGAGCACCGTTGCTTCACATTATTGCAAATTTTTTAAAGCCCGGTTACAAGACTCTCCTACCGGCCCCCGGCATCCGTTCTCTTGCCGTATGTTGTTTTGGACGAAGTACGTGAAGAAACCCCAGCCTCGAGCAGACATGTGGTTGGAAAGAAGAGGAGTATTTTAACAGCCTCTGCAGAAAATTGCGGGTAGTCTTCTTGACAAGTAGTAGTTTCTTGAAGGTTAGGCGCGGTGTGGAATCCGAAACCACATGAATGAATTTTCGTAGTCCGCCTTACAGAGTCCGTTCTCTGTACGTTAAAATCTGTCCGTCGGTCCTGCCCTTGGAGTCGATCTTTAACCCATGCGGGATTTTGTCATCTCAGGCGTTGGTCACTGGGCAGATACGGGGTCACTGACTAACGCAGATCTTCCGGATGCCAACGCGTTTTATGGCAGCGCCCGAAAAGCCAAGTCACCTTTATTAAGGACACCGCCAGTGTCCCCGTGAGAAGTCTCCGAGTACTGGGAAGCTGTCAAGCTTCATTATGACAGACGCTGCGTTTCCAAAATTCTAACTGCTGCTTGAAAACTCAAGTGGCATCATTGGCAACAGATACGGTCCGTTGCATGCCTCGAGGTGACAGCTCTCTTTGCTCATTTTGGAAAGAAGTGTCTGCCAGATACCCAAGTCTGAGCAACCGCGGTTTTTCAGCCTCTCGTTAAAAAGGCAGCTCGGCCACACGAGTGCTTTTCCGCGAGAATACCACTGCACTTCAGCAGGCGACAGGAGGCTTTCTTGTTTCTTCACACACAATATTAAAAGGACACGTACTGGGGCACCTGGTGCCTCAGTCGGTTAAGTGTGCAACTTGGGCTCAGGTCATGATCTCACAGTCTGTGAGTTCAAGCCCCGCGTTGGGCTCTGTGCTGACAGCTCAGAGCCTGGAGCCTGCTTCCGATTCTGTGTCTCCCTCTCTCCCTCTGCCCCTCCCCCGCTCATGCTCTGTCTCTCTCTCTCTCTCTCTCTAATATAAATAAAAACATTAATTTTTTTTTAAAAAAGGACACGTACCGAAGGGTTGAGATTTAATAAAATCAATGAATTTTACTGCGCCCTCAAGGATACTCTTATGTGAAACTGCCTTATTTCCTCCCCGGTGCAAGGTTAGCATCATGTGCCCACCAGCTCAGTGTGAGAGGAAGTGCCGGAGATTTCCGGGGCGCTGACCACGATGGGGCGCCAGCGGTGCTGGGTGAAAAGCAGATGTTGCCTTAGTGTCATCATGAGACGCGCTGACTTCGCAGCCTCCCTGAGAAGGGCGCAGGGACCCTCAGGAGTCCTCCGACCACGCTCCGAGAACGGCTCCTGTGGCACCTCGTAGGTGTCCACCGCCGTCGTGAGGCATCCCCACAATCCTCAAGTCTTTCAGAATGCCAACGACAGAGACGGGGACTGGCGTGTTTCACAGGATTTATAACCTGTTGCGGGGTCCCCGGTTCGGTCCCAGTCTTAACACGCAAGCCATACCCTGGAGGGAAAGGGCTCTTAACCGCCCACTTTTCAGCAGGAAGATAATAAATCATGACCGTTTTTTTTTTAAGGTTTAATGTTTGGAAAAAAGTAGAAATGCTAAGTAGTCTTTATTCTTTACCACTGCCGTATGCGTGTGCACGCGCACCTGAGTATGCGTGTACTCTTCCTCCCAGATGTGTACGCTATATACCTGAATATACCTTTTCTTGTTTTTTTTTTTTATTGTTTATTTTTGAGAGAGAGAGAGAGAGAGAGAGAAAGCGGGGGAGGGGCAGAGAGAGAGGGAGACAGAGGATCCGAAGTGGCCTCGGTGCTAACAGCAGCGAGCCCAATGCAGGGCTCGAACTCATGCACTGTGAGAGCGTGACCTGAGCCGAAGGTGGGCTCAACTGACTGAGCCACCCAGACACCCCCGCTAAATATAAGTTTCAAAAGCGCCAACCGACATGTCAAAGGAATTCGGGCTAGACCAATTTTTCACTCTATTACTTGTGCCTTCAAAACGAGTGAGTTGAAATCATTTTTCCCTCAGGCCTGATTTATTCCTTATAGACACCGGCTACTCTCTCTGTGATGAAGAGAAACTTAATCATGTTTGATGACCAACAACACTTCCCGGTACTAATGTCCCATGCGTCTGACTAAATCTTTCAACCCAGAGACATCAGGGGTTCCACACCATCTTCCTTTATTATCTCGTTTATGACTATAAACTATGGTAAGAAAAAATCTTGACCCACTACTCACACACGTAATTATATAATTAAGACAGCTTTCTTGAAACAATGCTCACCCTCAGTGCAAATTGGTATTTCTATGATATTTCATTTTAAACCAAGCTAGTCCTTTCATTGTTGTTGTTTACTTTTGAGAGAGAGAGAAAGACAGAGCGTGAAGAGGGGAGGGGCAGAGAGAGGGAGACACAGAATCTGAAGCAGGCTCTGGGCTCTGAGCTGTCAGCACAGAGCCCGGCACAGGGCTCGAACTCACGAACCGCGAGATCATGACCTGAGCTGAAGTGGGGCGCTCAACCAGCTGAGCCACCCCTAAACCAAGCTAGTCCTGACACATTAAACTACTTTCATTACCCATGAATGGGTCACAGTATATGGTTTCGGGGCTTTAGACTTGGCTTCTTACAGGCTGGTTTCTCAAATTCCTGGTGTGGTAGGCGTTTTCGTGCCGTGGTGACTAGGGGCTGCCGTGTGTCAAATGCAAGTGTCTCTTCTCTTTCATTCTGTTGACTTCTCTTATTGCTTCCTTGAGAGGACCCCGTCTCCCCATTGAAAGTCTCTCCCTTTGCCCACGTGGATACCAGCCCTGGCGTTCTGGCTTCTGGTGCCGGCTTCTCTCATTCTCCTAGACCAGTTTCCCCGCGGTGTAGTGTGAATACTGCTTCAGTGTGCAAGGTGATTTTAGGTGGTATAAGAAGGAACATTTTCATAGCTCCATATTTGTGCACGAGGAAGAAATATGTCTAGAACACTCATACCTAGGATTTCCTGGAGTTGGTGCCTAAAGACTAATTTTTAAGTCAGTTTTATTTTTGTTTTTAAGTTAATTTCTTTGAGAGAGACAGAGAGAGAGTGGGAGGGGAGGGGACGGAGAGAGAGGGAGAATCTCCAGTGCCGTTAGCCCAGAGCCTGATGTGGGGCTTGATCTCATGAACATGACACAAACCGTGAGATCAGGACCTGAGCCAAAATCGAGAGTCGGACGCTCAACCATTGGAGCCACCCAGGCGCCCCTAATTTTAAATCATTGTACCAGTTGCATGGAGAGAGGACAAAATGGCACCTGACTGAAGTTTGGGGAACAGAGCTGATGGGTCCAGGCCCTGTCCGTCTTGCCCAGCCCTGGCCATACGCCGCCCGTACCTCCTTCCCCTCTCGTACTCACAGCAACCCTAGTTACCTGCCAGAGCTACCCCTTGGACAGCCAGTCAACGCCCGGAACTCAGCAAGTTTGCCCTAGCGTATCTCCTTTCTTCTTACCTCAAACGGGCAACCCTGTCCGTTTCCCCCGACGTCCTCTTCTCTTCTGTTTATTTTGTAATCCATTGAAATACCAAGTTTCTCTTCGATACTTCTCGGAGTAGCTCGCCTAATTTTTAAATTCATCGTAAAGACATCGTAAACATTCTTGCAGATTCCAGGCTCTCCCCCATCCATCCCTTTCCACTCTACACCGGTATTAAGATCTTTCGAGATCGTCAGAGCAGTCTGAGGAAGTTACCTTCCCCTCCTCATATCCTACCACGTAAAATCTAATCCCGTCCCCTTGGCCCCCAGGGGTCTCTAGCGATCGATCCGTAATTTCTGTACTGGGACACTCGGCTCTCGGATCAAGGGCGTTCGCCTGCTGGGTTCTGCAGGTGTCTTTACCTCTCCAGCTTTCCTGCCATGGCCACCACCTGAAGTGCCCTCCTTCCCTCGCTTCCTTTAAATCTGCCTCAATACGCCTCTTAAAGGAAGCCCTACATCTCAAAGAATCCTTAGCATTTGTGTACACTACGCGGCTGCTGTAGACTTGCTTTGTGTTTTTGTTGGTTTGTTGTTGCTGTTGTTTTTAATTTAAACGACTTCGTGATTTTTGACAGTGTTATGTACGCAGAATTACCGTTTTCACCATGAGGCTAAAACCTCCCCCTAATTAGCATATCACCGCCCAGACAGCAGGGCCTAGAGCTGCTAGGATTCCCAAATACCTTGTGGGGTGTTTTTGGCTGCAAAGTAACAGAAAACTGGGACTCAAAGCGGCTTGAAGGATAAAGACCTCTGCGGTCTCGGGTTACAGGTACGGAAGTAGGACAGGCCCCAGGCAGGGTGAGACACAGGCCTGCTCAGTGATGTCACCAAGGACCCGAGTCCTTTCTCTTGCTCAGCCCCGGCTTCATCTGAAGGCTGGACCTCGACCGCGGTCAAGGCTACGTGCTCTCTGTGGCAAGAACGGGGCGGGGCGGGGCGGGGCCGTGCTTGCCTGTGCTCGCAGGCAAACATTAAGAAAGAAGAAACATTAAGAAAACATAAAGAAGTTGCTAGAAGAGGAGTGGATGCCAGCAACCAACAGTATCCACTACAACGTAGTACAGTGTGTCTATACTACATGGGTGTCTACGTGTGTGTGCCTAGACACACGTATATTCTTACATATGTAGTTCATAATTACACATTTACCTGCATATACATGTATCATGTAGAGTATGAGAAATACTATATTTTCTGAATTAAGGAATAAATAAAATGATACATGTAGATAAGAATCAGAGGGTAGGGGCGCCTGGGTGGCTCAGTTGGTTAAGCGGCCGACTTCAGCTCAGGTCATGATCTCATGGTCTGTGAGTTCGAGCCCCGCGTCGGGCTCTGTGCTGACGGCTCAGAGCCTGGAGCCTGCTTCCGATTCTGTGTCTCCTTCTCTCTCTGCCCTTCCCCTGTTCATGCTGTGCCTCTATGTCTCTCAAAAATAAATAAACATTAGAAAAAAAAATTAAAAAAAAAAAAAAAAAAGAATCAGAGGGTACAATGTAATGGAAGAAAAGGTAAAATTATACAGTCTCAGGGAACCGGAACACAAAGAACTAAAGGTAAGAGGCACTAGATGCCATGAGTCCTTAGGTAGAAGATCCCAACTAACCCACAAAACGGCCACTAGAACTTACGAGTCAATGTATCAAAGTCACAGGGTACGAAGCTAACATACAAAAATCGATTGTATCTTTAGACGCTGACAGCAACCGATTAGTAAATGAAATCTGAAAAACAGTGTCACTGACAAAGGCCTCGAAAAACCCACGTCAGATACTTAGGAATACATGCAGTAACAGATGCGGAGGACCCGAAAACCACAAAAGATTGCTGAGAGAAACCGAAGAAGACACAACGAGCAGAGAGGTAGACTCGAGTGCTGACCTGGAAGGCCGGACGCTGTTGAGACAGCGAATTCTTCCCAAGTTGGCCAACAGATAAAATGTAATCCCAACCAAAATTCCGGGAGGCTTTTTGTTATCCCGAAGTGTATGTGGAAACGCAGGGGACTTACGGGAGCCAAAGCGATTTTTTTTAAATGAAGAACAAAGTTGGAGAATGCTCACCACCCGATTTCCAGACTTACTCCAGAGCTAGAGAGAAAGGGCGGTCTGAGCCTGGGCGGCTCAGTCGGCTGAGCGTCCGACTTCAGCTCGGGTCATGCTCTCGCACTTTGTACGTTCGAGTCCCACATCGGGCTTTGTGCGGACAGCTCAGGTGCCCCAATAAAGTCTTTTTATAATTTTTTTTCACATTCATTTATTTTTGAGAGACTGAGACAGAGTACGAGTGGGAGAGGAGCAGAGAGAGAGAGGGAGACACAGAATCGGAAGCAGGCTCCAGGCTCTGAGCTGTCAGCACAGAGCCAGACGTGGGGCTTGAACTCGCAGACCATGAGATCATGACCTGAGCCAAAGTCGGATGCTTAACCGACTCAGCCACTCAGGCGTCCCTAAAGTCTTTTTAATAAGCAATGTGGAACAACTAGATATCAGTACGGGGAAACAATAAACCTAAACCCTTACCATACATACATCCTCATAAAAAATTAAACCAAAATAGATCGGAGACCTAAAAGAAAAAATTCTAGAAGGAAACACTGAAGGAAATCTTCACAGTCTTGCAGGGCAGGGGGCAAAGAGTTCCAAGGACACAAAATGCATGAATCATGAAAGGATACATTGGATCTCATCAAAAATTTAAAATTTTGCTCTTCAGAAGACACGGCTAGGAATATGACGAAGGACGGCACGGAATGGGATGGAACGTTCACAATCCACGTGTCCGACAGAGGGTCGGGTCTGAAGGCTCAGCTGGGGAAGGATCCATCTCCAGGCTCCTGTGGCGGGTGGCAGGACTCGGTTCCTTGCGGACCGTTGGACAGAGGGCCTCAGTTCCTTGCCGCGTGGAAGGGCCTTTCCAGCATGGCAGTCTCCTCCATCAAAACCAAGGGACAGAGTCAGAGAGGAAGACAGAAGTCACAGCCTCCTGTAGCCCAATCATGGAAGCGATCGGCATCACCTTTGCTGGTTCTGTTGGTTAGAAGTAAGTCAGGAGGTCCGGCTTCCACTCAGGGAGAGGCAATGACGCAAGAACATGAGTACTGGTGGGGGAGGGGTCATCAGGGGCCACCTCGGAGTCTCCTGTCACATTCCTACAACTCAACTCGGACAAAAGAAACCCAATCAGGGGCACCTGAGTGGCTCAGTCAGTTAAGCGGCCGACTTCGGCTCAGGTCATGATCTCACAGCTGATGAGTTCGGGCCCCGTGTCGGGCTCTGCGCTGACGGCTCGGAGCCTGGAGCCTACTTCGGATTCTGTCCCTGTCTCTCTACCCCTCTCCGTCTCCCACTCATGCTCTGTGTCTCTCTCCTTCGAAAATAAACAAACATTAAAAAAAAATTTTAAATAAACAAAAAAAGAAATCCAATCCAAAAATGGGCAAAATATTTGTACAGGCACTTCCCTAAACGAGATACGAGAATAGCCGATAAACACATAAAAAGATATCACTCGGCCTCAAGGAAATGCAAATTAAAACCACAAGGAGGAACCACCGCACACTCACTGGCGCAACTAAAAACAGAAAAAGAAAACGAAGGGTCATACCAAGTGTCGACGAGGATCGAGGATGGGAAACCACCGGAGTTGTCATATGCAGGAATGTGAGGTGACACAGCCGGTAGGCCAGCGTGGCTGTTTCTCACGTTCAACATATACCCCCCACCTGACCCCGTCCGTCTACCCTTTGCTGTTTATCCTGGAGGAATGAAACTGTCCGAAGATTTGCCCGTGTTTGTTTATAGCAGCTTTATTCACCACGGTCAAAAATTGGAAAGCCGCCAAACTCCATCAGCAGGTGGACGCAAGACGTGGCGTGCCCCTGCCACGGAATCCTGCTTAGCGGCGAAAATGAACAAACCGCTGCTGTACTCCACGATGCGAATGAAGCTCAGAATCATGATGCTAGGTGAGGTCACCCAGGGGCAGGAACCGTGTCTACGGCATCCTTCTGTGTATAGAAAATTCGGGAAAACATCGATGGTAGCAAAAACTAGATCACTGATGGCCGGGGACAGCAGAAGGAAGGAGGGTTGAACTGAACCACGGAGGGCACGAGGACTCATCTGGCGTGACAGAAACGTTTGTATCTTGATTGTAGTGGTGGTTTTTTGTCGACTCATCGACGCACACTCGAAATGGAAACCGTTGATCGTAGGCAAATGTTATCAATAAAAAAAGAGACACCAAGTGTCTCTCTTTACTGTAGGTAAATTCTGTCAATAAAAAAGAGACACTAAATACCTTTCTCAAAAGGTTTATAACTTGAGGTCAGCAGGTTCTGGGTCTACGTTTCGTTGGTTGGCTCTGTGTCCCCAGTTTGCGTGAACCCTCCTGATGGGCCACATGACATTGTATTTAGTGAATAGAGATTCCAGAGTCCTCAGAGCCACGTGCGGAAGAAGCCACAGGTCCCTTTGATTTCGGCTTGACGATCTTACATCCTTCGGACCACTTTACGTAGAACGAAGCAGAAAAATGGAAGTAGTCGTTAACCATTTCTGTAAGTCTTCACGGTTTCTAGCCAGAGGGTCTATAAATGAAGGAATTAAAAAGCCCGAAACGCTATTATCATTGGTCAGTTCTGGAAGGGGCCAATGACTAGGCTAATTGTAAGCGAAAGAGTAGAAAACAGCGAAAAGAGCCATCGTGGGACTGTGTATCATTTTTTGTCTTGCTTTATTTATTTTTGTAAGTTCATCGTCTTCAGCTCTTATTTAATCCTTTGAAACAGGTTTCTTATGTATTTACTTTTAAAGTAAGCTGTCCACCCAACGTGGGGCTCGAACTCACGGCCCCAGGGTCAAGAGCCACATCCTCTCTGCTTACTGAGCTGGCCGGGTGCCTCTCTGAGACAGGTTCTCAGCTGGCGTTACCTGTGGAAATCGGTTGCCACTCTGAAAAAATACTGTGGAATAAATACTCTTTACAGGAAATCATGCGCAAATGTTAGGAAGGAACTGAGTTTCTCTTGTAGCATCTGATATTGTTGTTTGGAAAAGCGTCAGAATAAACCAGACCTTTCCCCCTGCAAATATACTGATTGAAATGGATCAGAAGAATTAATAGCTATACTGTTAAATATCTTAAGGATTTGAGTTTCTATCAAATTTCTATGCCACTTTTAAAAACTCAGCTGTTGGGGTGCCTGGGTGGCTCAGTCGGTTAAGCTTCTGACTTCAGCTCAGGTCATGATCTCGAAGTTCATGGGTGTGAGCCCCGCATGGGGCTCTGTGCTGACAGCTCAGAGCCTGGAGCCTGCCTTGGATTCTGTGTCTCCCTCTCTCTCTGCCCCTCCCCCGCTCACGTTTCTCTCTCTCTCTCTCTCTCTCTCTCTCTCTCTCTCTCTCTCTCTATCTCTCTCTCACAAATAAATAAACATTAAAAAAAATTTTTTTAAAGATTTTATTTATTTTTGAGAGACATAGAAACAGCATGTGAGCAGGGAAAGGGCAGAGAGAGAGAGGGAGACACAGAATCCGAAGCAGGCTCCAGGCTCTGAGCTGTCAGCACAGAGCCCGACACGGGGCTTGAACTCAGAAACCCTGAGATCATGACCTGAGCTGAAGTCAGACGCTCAACCAACGAGCCACCCAGGCGCCCCTAAAAAATTTTTTTAATCAATTGTTTTCACTTAACAGAAATTAAAGCCGTAGGGTGGGGATGGGAGGGGCCGGAGCGCCCCCCCAATTTGCAATCCAGGATGCGAAGTGCCTTGGACAGTTCTCATCCTCAGAGGGAGTCTGTTACAATAAAAATGTTTGCTGCCATCATTTCTTAGCATCGGCACGTTTCTTTTTTCTCCCAAATGTCAGTGCTATCGCTCAGGGGGAAGCGGCTGCAATCATTTGTAAACAGGAACGAGGTCCAGAAGAAACGCGAGTCGATGGAATGAACTCATCGCCGAACCCCTTTAGGCTGTCACAATCCATCGTGTGCCTGCCACGTTTTTCACCGATTCGCTCATAACAAACAAGCGGCTTCACTCCATTAGTTTTGGAACGTCTCCTCTGTGCCAGGCACAGGCCAGACAGAGATGCTCAGTCTTCAAAGAGTTTACGGGATTTGGGGAGACAGCAGAGTAACTCCCGGCCTTGTGTTAAGTGCCTTATAGAAGGATGTGGGTTTAAGAGAGGCAATTCACCAGGTGAGCTGCAGAAGAGGTTAAGAGTTAGGAAAGGCTTCCTGGTGAAGACCCAGCCTTCCTCTTAAGACTCGTTCTTAAAGGAGTAAGGACACAGTAGCCACGTGTCAGAAGTGGGGAGAGAGGCCAGCATGTCCAAACCCGCAGTGCACGGAGCAGGAGCCGTCCATCGAGGAGAGCTAAGTGTGGGGGGCTCAGAGGCCATTGGCAAGATATGACGAAGCAATGGAAAGATCAGACCCCCCCGCTCTGAGCTGAGGAGCTCACGCGACATTCCTAGAGCCACCGAATGGTCCCCAACAGGGGAGTCGCCAGATCAGCCGGTGGATTGAAAGGTCGTTCTGGTTCCAGCACGAGATGCGGCAAGCCCCACTGAGCATTGCAGCGGAGCTGGAGACTGCTGGGGTGGCCTCCGAGGTCACGGAGACAGGCGGAGAGGACTCCAGAGCTACCTGCGGTGGATGAGTTTCGGTTGTCCATAGACGATTCAAGTGGAGAAGAGCAGGAGGCAGTCGGGAGCTCAGGCTTGCTGTGAGCCTGTGACCGAGGCTGCGAGGCGTTCTGCGCAGAGGAGGGGTCAAAGCTGACCCGAGAGCAGAGCGGGTAGCAGAACAGGCGGGTCCTGTCCTGGCGCCAGTGGGCGTCCCCATCCCACCTCCCCTTCCACACAGAGGACACCTTTAAGGCAGCAGTGGGGGGGGGGGGTGGGGGGGGATATCAACGCCGTAGGCTTCCAGATGCTAAATTATTCAGGAGCCACTTACCCAGGATTTCAGGTTGATTTATTTCTTGCAGTAGCTTTTGGAGATAAAATAAAAGGTACAGCGAACTCATATCCGACCTCAGTGCATAAGGGAAAGCTTTTTTGGCAGTCGCTTTATTGTGAAGTTTTCCTGCCCGGTAGTCGTTTAGAATCCTGTGTTTGGCCGCACCTAGGCACAGCCGTGTGGGACGGAGAACCTTAGTTATTTGGCATTTTTCACCAACCAGCGGGTCACTCTTGGAATGGCTCCATGGTCTTCAGGCATTCGGTGAAGTTCGGCTCCAGCTCCCTGCTTCCCCCCATCACGCCAGAGTGCAGCAGCCCAGACCGCCTGCAGAAGCCCATGGAATACGGGTATAAATACTGAGACCCGCACGAGGCCCAGCTAGGAAAACCTGGCACCTCTCAACATGATCCGCCACTTTCATTCTCGGGAGAGTTGAGGTGGCATCATCCATGCAAGCCCCTTCTTTTTTTTTTTTTTTTTAATTTATTTTTGAGAGAGAGACAGAGACAGAGACAGCATGAGCAGGGGAGGGGCAGAGAGAGAGAGAGAGGGAGACACAGAATCAGAAGCAGGCTCCGAGCTGTCAGCACAGACCTCAATGCGGGGCTTGAACCCTTGAACCTCGAGACTCTGACCGGAGCCAAAGTCCGACGCTTAACCGACTCAGCCACCCAGGCGCCCCGGCAAGACGCTTCTCTGCCGGCAGGAAACTGCCCGAAACCTTCCCTCTCCTGGCTTTCAGTGCCTCCCCGAAATAGCTCACACTGAGTCTGGCATAGAAGTCAGTTGAGACTCTAAGAAAACATCACCTAAAATATCACCATGAAAGGGCAACGAACGATCACCAACTTTAAATGACTTGTGCCAAATAATCCATCACTCATTTGAGCCTGTCAACAAGTCTGTGCATACCTGAAAAGCTTTGCAGACCCTCAAATTCCCAAAATTGACCTGGTATATGACAGAGGGTTTAATCTGGGAGCTCTCTTACTAAGTGAAAGCAATCCAAGGAAATACATTCGGTCTAACGCAGAGTCCGGAAACGTTTTTAGTCTAGTCTTCTCCTGCATGCCCGTTATCAAATGAAGTGAAACCTGAGAAACTAACATGAATTTTTTTTTAAGTTCTCTTCTCTAGCAACTTCGACCGTCCTGGGTTCAGGACTTTTTAGTCTGAGGGCCACGTTTGCAAGCTCACAACCTCGGCAAATACATACTCACACCCGTGGCCCATTTCTGCCTCCCGAAAACAACTCATCGGGAGTACAGGGGGAGTTGACACTCCTAATAAACGCCAATTAGGGATTTGTCTCTTACAGTTATACTAGAATTACTGCAAGCAATTAGAATGTAGACTTTTCAAAAATTAGGATGATTGACACTTCCACAGTGGACCCCTTGTGCTTTTTTTTTTTTTATTAAGCTTTTTATTTTGAGCCCGTTGTAGATTCGCATACAGGTAAGATACGTACGTGTATGCCCTCTGCCTGGTTTCCCCCAAGGGTAACATCTTACGGAACTAGAGTGCAGGGGAAATTGACGCCCCCACACAGCGCTAGTGAAAATGTAAAAAGGTACAGCCACTGTGGAAAACAGTTTGGCAATCTCTCAAAGTGTTAAATGTAGAGTTGACCAATGACCCAGAAATTCCGTTCCTGGATCTATACCCAAGGGAAATGAAAACATATGTCCACGCAGAGCGCTCGTACATGAATGTTCATAGCAACAATATTCACAATAACCAAAAGGGGTGAGAACACCTAACTCTCCCTCAGCTGATGAATGGATGAGCAGAGCGTGGTGTATGCATACAATGGAATATTACTCAGCAATAAGAAGAAAGGAGGTGCTGATCCATGTTACAGCGCGGATGAACCTTGAAAACAGCAAGCTGAAAGACGCTAGGGATAAAAAAAACTACCTACGAAATTTGCCAGAATAGGCAAATCTATAAAGACAGAAATCAGGTTAGCAGTTGCCTGGGGCTGGGAATAGGGGTTGCGGGAGTGATGGGGAGTGACCGCTAGTGGGTACCCGGCGTCTCTTTGGGATGATGAAATGTAAACACAGACGGTTGCACAACTCTGAATATACCGAAATGTATTTTTATGGTAAGTGAATCCTATCTCAATAAAGATTTTTAAAAAAATGAACCCACTTTGTGGCTCAGTCGGTGAAGCATCTGACTACAGCTCAGGTCATGATCTCGCGGTTCGTGAGTTCGAGCCCCACGTCAGGCTCTGTGCTGACAGCTCAGAGCACGGAGCCTGCTTCTCTGTCTTCCAGTCTCTCTGCCCTTCTCCCACTCGCCCCCTGTCTCTCTCTCTCTCTCAAAAATAAGCATTAAAAAAATTAACCCAATTTGTCATTTCCTCCACACAATTCAGTCAGCTTGGCTTGACTCGTGGGACGAAAACTACAGTGTATTGAAAGCAAGATGTTGACACCGATTCAGCCAAGAGGCGGAACAGTTCCGTCACCACAAGGATCCCTCATGCTGCCCCTTTATAGCCACAGGTGCCTCTGTCCCCCACTCCCATCCCGACCCCTGCACCTACTAACCTGTTCTCCGCTTCTACAATGATGTCGTTTCGAGAACGTTATATACATGGACTAACATAGTATGTAACCTCTGGGGATTCGTTTCTTCCATTCATCCTAATTCCCTGGACGTCCATGCAAGTGGTCGTGTCTATCAATAATTCATTCCTTTTCATTGCTGAGTACTGTTCCCCGGTATAGACGTAACATACTTTGTTTAGCCAATTGCCTGCCGCATGGCATCTGTTATTTCTGGTTTGGGCTATTACGAATGAAACTTCCATGAACATGGTATACGGGTTTTCGCGTAAAAATAAGTTCTCGTTTTCTAGGATCGATGCCCCAGATTGGAAAGGATGTGTCACATAGCAGCTGCGTGTTTAGTTTCGTGAGAAACTGCTGAGTTGTTTTCCAGGGCAGAGGTACCACGTGCCATCCCCAGCGATGGGCTTCACCAGCACGTGGTGCTTGTTTTTATTTTGGCCGTTCTAACAGGTGCGTAGTCACAGCTCCCTGTGGTTTTAATTTGCATTTTCCCGATGGCTAACGTTGTCAAGCATCTTTTCACGTGCTTATTGCCATTTGTCTGTCTTTTTCATATCCTAACTGACCTCAGACTTTTATTTTTCTGTGATTGAGTGTTGAGAGTTCTTTAGGCCTACCAGAGGCGAGCCTGTTGGCTCCGCTGTTTGACAAGTATTTTCTCCTATTCTGTCACGTGTCTTTTCATCCTCTTAACAAGGTCTGTCACCGAGCAGACATTTTTAATTTTAATGAGGTTCGGTTTGTTAATTTTACCTTTTGCAGATCATGCTTTTTGATATCAAGTCTTACTCTTTGCCTAGTAATAGATCCTAAAGGTTTTTTTTTCCCAGAAGTTTTATAGTTCCGCATTTTATTTTTAAGTCCATGACCCAATTTGAGTTCATTTTCGTATATGGTGTGAAGCTTACGTTGAGGTTGAGGTTTATTTTTTTTTTTTTGCCTATCCGTGTCTGATCACACCGCTGTTTTTGCACCTTCCTCAAACATCAGTCTGCCATATTTATGTGGGTCTATTTCTAGTTCTCTGTTTCTGTTGATTTCGTGTCTGTCCCCCTACTAGCCCCGCACAGTATGGACGACTCCTACTTCATTTTCAAGACTGTTTTTGCTATTCTACAGCCTGTGCCTTTCCGTAGAAATTTAAGAATGAACTCATCTCGTCTACAGAAAACCCTGTTAGGGGAGCCTGGGTGGTTCAGTCGGTTGACCACCCAACTTCGGTTCGGGTCATGATCTGAAGGGTTCATGAGTTTGAGCCTCGAATTAGGCTCGGTGCTAACAGTGCCTAGAACTGTGCCAAGAACCTGCTTGGGATTCTCTCTCTCTCTCTCAAGATCAATAAATAAACTTAAAAATAAAAAAAAAAAAAGAAAACCTTGTTAGGATTTTGGAAGGACTTGCATTAAACGTAGAGATCCGTCTCGGGGGAGGACTGACCACCTTACTATGTCGGGTCACCCAATGCGTAAACGCGGGATGTCTCTCCATTTGGTTAGGTCTTCTTTCATCTCATCCACATACTGTAATTTTCAGCATACAGATCTTGTACATGTTTTCTTAAGTGTGTACCGTCAGTATGTAGAAATGCAATTGATTTTTATGCGTTGATCTTGTAGCCTGTGACCTTGCTACACTCACTAGTTCTAGTTTCGGTTGTTTTTGTTTTGTTTTGTTTTTCACTAGATTCCTCGGAGCCTTCTATGAAGACAACCATGTCATCCGAACATAGGGAGGATTTTATTTCTTCCTTTGCAATTTGGATGGCTTTTATTTATCTTTCTTGCCTTACTGCGGTGGCTGGAACTCCCAGGACTATGTTGAATAAACATTGCGTGAAAGCAGGCATGGTTGCCCTGTTCCTGAACTTAGCATGCAGGCTCTTGCCGTTAAATATGATATAGCTGCAGGGTATTTTTGTTGTTTTTTTTTTTTATTTTTCTACCACCAAAGGTCTTACAAAATTAGTTTTGTCCTCTTCCCCACCCCCCCTTCCACACCCTTTTCGAAGAGAACCTAGGTCTCAACTTGGGGATTGGCCCAACTGAGATGACAGAGCAAAAAGGAAACGCAAAGGAGATTTTAGTACTTCCTCTTCCAGGCCAGGCTTGCAAGAGTGATAAAACTAGGCTTCCTTTCCAGGGGGGTGGGGGTGGGGGTACTTTGTAGCCCTAATCAGCGCCAGGGAGCTAATCTATCAGGGCCCTTGCAGTCTGCGGTGAGCTAAGGGCACCCTATAGGTGGGGCAGAAATTGGTTGTCACGCGGGAGGGCCTCAGGGAGTGGGGCGCCTGTCCCCTCTCCCACTGCCCTGCCCAGCCCTCCCCTCCCGGACAGCTCTGGCAAGCCTCGCTGCCTGCCAACCTGAGCTGCCGATAGCAGCGTCTCAGATACCCAGATCCAGGGTGACAGCAGTGGCCGGGGCCAGATTTAGATTTGTGTGAGCTTTTGGCGGTGGCTCACCCCAAGTAGAGAATCAGCTGTGCAGAAAGGAAGCAAATTAAGACTTCCGTGGCTGGGTAAAACGGACAGCAACAAAGTGCACCTACAATACGTGTAATCCACGGAACATTTGTGTGTTGTGTGTGTGTGTTTTTTTTATGGGGGCAGGAGATGGATAGTTTAATCTAAAATTAAAAAAGAAAAGGATCACTCCCGCCTCCCCCCGCCGAGGCCGCGGCGCCTTCTCGCTCCCGGGTCCCCGCAGCCCCCAGCCCCGCTCTCCCGGGCGTCGCCCCGCCCACCCGGCGCGCTGCCCTCTCGCCCCACCCCCCGGGCCGGCCGAGACCACACCTGCGCAGGTTGAGCCCGCGGGGACGCGCCGCCCGTGGGTGGCGGGGAAGGTGAGCGGAGGAGCGCGGTGGGGTGGGAGGAGCAGGCGAGGCAGGGGAGCCGGGCCTCCGCTAATGGCGGCCCGGCGGCCGAGGCGGGAAGGAGGGCCGCGGCCGGAGGGGGGCGCCCCGGCCGCCGTCGCGCGAGCCGGCCCCGGGGCTCCTCGGGGTCCTCTTCCCACGCTTCCTCCCCGCCGGTCCGTACCAAAGCCGCCGGGGGACGGGGGAGGGCGGACCGTTCCACTCGGGGAGGGGCGGCAGGTTAGGCCGCGGCCCGCGCCACCTGCGGCCCATCCCCCGGGCGGGGGCGGGGGCTGAGGGGCCGGGGCCGCGCCGTCCCCTCCGTTTCCCCTCGCTTCCCGGCCCGGCAGGCGGGGCCGCCCCGGCCGGGCCGCCGGCCGCCGGCCCGGAGGCCCCTCCCCGCGGCGCCCCGCGCGTCCCCGCCCGCGCCCGCACTCGGCGCCCGCACCCCCGCGCGCCCCCGCCCCGCGTCCCCGCCCGCACCCCCGCGCCCCCGCCCGCGCGGCCGGGACGAGCGCCGCCGAGCGCATGCTGATCCCTGTCCTCCTCCTCCTCAGGCGGCGCTGGCGGCGGCCCCGGGACCCGCGGAAGCCGGCATGCTGGAGAAATTCGAGTTGGAAGAAGAAGGTGAGTGCCCCCCGCCGGAACGCGCTCCGTCGCGACGCCGAGGGGCCGGGGCGCGGGGACCGCCGGGGTTCACGCCCCGGAGGCCGTGCGGCCCCCCCTCTCGGCTGCCGAGCGCGGCCGGGGGATGCGGGCTGCCCAGCCGGCCGGGGACGCCTGCAGTGGCCCGCGGGGGCCGTTCGCGGGGTGGAATCCCGGCTGCGTTGGGGAGGGGAGCCCCGAAACCCGGCCATCCGCTCGGCGGGGCGGCCCTTTTGTCCTTCCCAGCCCAACTGGAGGGGGGAGCAAGGGTGTCAGGCAGCAGTAATTGTTCGTAATGCCGCCGTACCCGTAGAGGCAGCCCCCCAAAATTACGTCGATGGCCCATACCTTAAAATCACCCAGACTGGTTCCTTTCCCTGTATTTCCGAAAATACCACCAGCAGGGTGTGTCTTCTTGTTCCTAGGGAAAGTTACATAGGGAAACCAGAAGCGGCTCCCTGAATTGGTTTTGAGTTCAGGTGACCCTGTCACTCCATCATTTCTGTCGCCCCTTCTCTCACTCGGCTTTTCTTTCTCCTGCCCTGTCTTCGTCTTATTTCCCTGGCTTTCCTAGAGAAGCTGTTAACATGCGAAGGGGGTGAGTTTGTTCCCTGGCCAAATTGGTATTTCAAGCGGAATACCACGAGCCTTCTCCCGGATTTTCTTTTGAAGCTGTTAAAACAAAGGGCGTAAAGCTCGTCCTTTGCCAAAATGGGTATTTAAGATGGAATACGCTGAGCTCAGAGCCGGAGAAGAACTTTCTCCAAGATGCTTGACAGTTTGAGGAATGTAATTGACAAGAACTCCAGCAAGAATGTTGTGTGCTCGCTTATTTATTTAGTGACTTCTCTTTTCCCCAAGAGTATGGACAGACGAAAGCTCCTGGAACAAAGCAGGGTGCCATGTGGATGGCGCCCTGTGCCAACTTTACTTTAATACTTTTGTTCATTTACGCCAGGCAATTACTTAAATAAGCGTGCACGGCCAGTAGGAGAAGGTCAGCCAGCTAGGATTGGGCCGGCACCTACGTTCATTTTATGTTTTAGATTCCCTGCAGCATTTCACCAGCCTGTTACTAGAAGATAATGCGTCCGTTATCATTATCATTATCATTGCAAGTCTGCGTCCATATTTATTATTAACGAGCAGTTACACGATACGTTTCAGACTCTTACTGGGGCTGAATTTGCGTCGTCTCCTACTGAAAAATAATCCAGTCTATCCTAAATCGAATCCACCTCATTACTCATCAGTTTCGCGTCCCAGGTCACATTTTGACCACTGTCCCCGGATTAATACGGTGTGCCTCCCTTCCCGTTAAGATTTCGAGTGTCTAAACCGTAGGTGTTTTCTTTGTCCCGGATATCAGTAACCATAGAGGCTATTGCATTTAAACTTTTTGCAGTTTCACGTGTGGGCCACAGGAGCGTGGAGAGCAGCCACAGTCATGGTTAAGGGCGTAGACGTTCACATCCCATCTCCGTTTCTTGTTTAGCTGTGTGACTTTGGACAAGTTACTGAGGTCCTCTGTGCCTTGGTTTCCCTGTTTGTAAGATGGAGCTGATACCGGGCTGTTGTGGGGGTTAAACGAGATCATTTGCGTAACGGTATTCGGTACAGCATAAATCCATAGTAAGAACGGTGGAGATGTTACTTACAATTTTTTTTTTAATGCCATTAGCCATTATACTGAATTCTTGGACTTTTTAAGGCTATTGTTAAGGAGGCTTCACATGGAGATTGTTCTCGACACGGGTTGGAGGGGGGGTTTTTTTCTTTCTTACTTGAGATTTATTGATTTAATTACGCTGTGTTTCTCAAGGCAGATCACAGGCCTTGTTTCTTTTGCATTGTTTTTGCCAACATAATGAATATGAAGTCTTAAACCAAAGCATCTAAGGAAGGGGATTTCCTGGTTTTGCCCATCTATTTTTATCTGTAGTGCTGCCATCACTTTAAAGCACGCTGAATCCCGCAAATCACCCCATCGAAGGTTTCTAGATTTTTAAGAAGGCAGAATGTTAAGCACCCGCTTGGAAGCCGTCAGCAGAGCTGGGAGAAGAAATAGTGTTGGCGTGGTTGTCTAAAACGCTGCTTTGTTTCTTTTGAACTTCATGTTGCTTGTTCACCCCTAGTATGGAAAAACTGAATATCAAGCAGGATCTTACATTTAGTTGCGGAGGTGGGGAAGGTCCTACCAGTGTAAGCCATCACACCCTTAAATATCCTGTGAGCTCTGTGTGAGCAGCTTCCATCACAGACAGCTGTGGAATCGATCCTCGCTGAATCTTGAAACTTCTCTCTTGGGGCCCCTAGGGGGCTCAGCCGATTCAGCATCCGTCTGACTCTGGATTCCGGCTCAGGTCATGATCTCAGGGTTCGTGAGTTTGAGCCCTGCACTGGGCTCTGCAGGGACCGGACGTGCGGACCCTGCTTGGGATTCTCTCTCTCCCCCTCTCACTCTCTCTCTGCCCCTCCCCCGCTCACACACTCCTGCTTGCGCTCGCGAGTGTGCGCTCTCTCTCTCAAAATAAATAAAGTTAAAAGAATTTAAACTTCCTTCTTAATCGTTAAGGGCGTAGTTTCTGCCCTGGTCGCTGAACGCATTGCTTAGACGGAGATGCATTTGGTATACACAGAAGCACGTGATGACTAATATTTTTGTTACCAAGTATTTTTCTTTTTCCTAATGAATTACAACCAATACCGTATTTGTTAGAAATAGTTTAGGGGCACTGGCGAAGTTGGAGTAACGCCTGAAAATGTCATCTGCTTCTGGGAAGGAAGAAGAGGGCCGACCGTGACCTACAGTCCCTGGTCAGGGGGTCAGGGTCATCTTTTGTCCGGATTCCGACGCCAGCGGGCAGCCCGCCCTCTGCTGCCAGGCCTTCTTACCGTTAAATCCGGACCGAGGGGCCGCTGCTTCCCGGGAAGATCTGTAGCGCTGTCTTCCGTCTATATATAGGATAAGTGCGTGCCTCTCTCTATCGGCAGCCTCACCGCCTCCTCCCAGCCGTAGGTGCGAGTGATCGGAGAGCCCCGTGTGTGCCAGAAATCGCCAGAGATCTTTTCCAGGGGCAGGTTCTGATCCCGCGGGTCCGGGGTGGGACCTGAGAGTCTGCACTTCTGCCGGGCGTCCCTGGGCGGCTCTGGCCGCCGCCGCCGCCGCTCCCCGGACCCCTCTGTGAATAACCAGGCTCTAGAACAGACATGGGCAAACTTTCTCCGTAAAGGGCCAGATGGTCTCTGTCTCGGTCTGTGTCACGACTACTCAGCTTGCCCGTGCGGCAGCGAGGCAGAAACAGCTGAAGCCCAAACCCAGCCCGGCGGGCTCCACTCCAGAGAGACTCCATTTAAAAATAACAGGCCGGATTTGGCTCCCAGGTGTGGTTCGCCAGACCCCGCTCTGCGGGCCCCTCGCGGTCTCTGTGCCTTAGAGCGTTCCATCACCTTGACCCCAAGACCTTCTCTTCCTCCCCGCCTCCACCCCGCCCGTCTTACGCTCGCCTCACGGCTCTCCCCAGGTCTTGCCCCCTCTTCGAGGCCATCCCCTGAATCCCTTCTGTGCCTCTTTTCCCAGCTCTTCTTGCCGTTCCCCGCGCCCGATGTGGCTGGCACACAGCAGGTCCGGAATCTCAGTACGGCGCCTCGGGAAACGGTACTCCCGGGGCTGTCGAGAGGACCCGGTGGCTCCGTGTACGCAAAGGCGTGAGAACACCGCCTCACCCACGGCAACCGCTTTGTGTGTTTGCTCTTCAAATCTCGTGTTCACGGGGCAGTCGTTTTTATCGTTTATAATGTTCGCTTTTATCGGGATGAACCGTCTCGAAGGTATTTAATGGCAGGACCAAGCGCGAGTACTTAGTAGGGACCTAAACACAGCCTGGGGTGTTTTCTGAAGTCGAACAGCAGGTCACTCACGATTAGTCAGTCTATACTCTGGGCACCGCTTCAAGAAGCGGACAGCCCCTTGGAACTCTCTGCGTTCTCTCCCGGCGGCCCTCCTGTCCCTTCAGCTGTCGCAGACTCCTCGGTTATTTCAGGGTCTCGGTGCCTTGCCGCGGCGCCCTCCTCTCACTGGGCTGGCCCTCCAGCCGCCGTCTGCCTCCTGCCCGATCGCAGACCGCCCCGCTGGCCCCGCCGGCCTCGCCGGCCTTCTTCACCCTCCCGGCCTCTTCCAGACGGCTGTCTTTTCAGAACTCCCCTCCAACTCGTTTTCCGGCACGGCTGGTCAGCCTAGTCTACACCGATCAAAAATGCATAAGAAACAGGGGCGCGGGGGGGCTCAGTCAGTTAAACATCCGACTTCAGCTCAGGTCAGGATCTCACAGCTCATGAGTTCGAGCCCCATGTCGGGCTCTGTGCTGACAGCTCGGAGCCTGGAGCCTGCTTCGGATTCTGTGTCTCCCTCTCTCTAACCCTCCCCCACTCATGCTCTGTGTCTCAAGAAGGAATAAATGTTTAAAAAAAATTTTTTTTAATGTAAGAAGCGGGCCACCTTTTTTTAGGAGGGAAAGTGTTACCTGTCAGTCGAGAATCTCAGCATGGTAGGCCCCATTTGGTGATAAAGTAGCCTATCCTAGATAACCCACAGTCGCTTGGGGCTTCGCGGCTTGTTTTGTTGTTATCATCCTGAGTTTTCTGCATAAAACAAGCAAGGCCTGCACTTGGTAAACTTGAACTTTTCCTTCTAATTCAAAACTACGGCCTAAAGCGGCCAGCACCCACTCTGCAAACTAACAGAACCAAAGACCGGCGCTCACTCAGACTCGTTCAGTCTTAACTGGGGGGAGCAAAATGAGCAAACGCCGGTTCTTGTCAGGGGACAGAGAAACTCAGATATGACAGTGGTTTGTGGCTCTCCAAGAGGCCACGTTACGTGGACGGATATATGGCATTTCTGCAGTGTTCTAGCTTCACAGGGCGTAGGACAGTTGGGGGAGGGGGGAAATATATAAAAAGTTTGAGAAACGCCGCTCTGACTTTAGAGAGGCTTGTCGTTCTGTGTTTTGGTGGTGACCTGTCAGCGTAATCACTGGCCTCGGGGCCATTGCTCTGGGAGGCTCAGCCAAGTCTACTTGGTCCGGTCTACTTGGTCCGGTCGACTTTGGCTTTAATGTGAACAGTGCTGCCCTCTGGTGGGAGAGACGCTCCGGTGACAGGTTTGTAGTCCCGTGTTGGCCGCTCCTCCGTAATGTTTCGGAGATTGTTCTGGATTATTGGCAGGCTCTGATAATCTGTCACCCAAACTCCGTCCTTCCCTACTGTTTGCATACTCATCTTAGACCAGAGATTCTCTCTTAATGATAAAAGTAGTTACACTTTTATGAAATATTTACGATTAACTATTTTTTCCTCGGGGCCCCTGGGTGGCTCAGTCGGTTGAGCGTCCAGCTCTTGATCTCGGCTCAGGTCACGGTCTCACGGTGTGTGAGTTTGAGCCCCAGTCGGGCTCTGTGCTGACAGCGTGGAGCCCACTTGGGATTCTCTCTCCCTCTCTCTCCCTGCCCCTCCCCCACACAAATGCTCACTCGCTCTCAAAATCAGTAAACTTCAAAAAAAATTTTTTTTCTTCTCTAGCTGGCCCCGTACTAAAAGCTTGCCGTAGTGAATAGATCTTAGGTATGCGTTTCAGTGTCTCTAAAGTCAGGCTCTGGCTTCACATGTGATGGTATCTTAGATTCAATGAGAAAGAGCAGTGGTCTTGTGGCCTGGGAGGTGTCCTCACCGGAAATGGAAAGATCCCGACTACCTGAGATAAAGAGGGGGCGCGCAGAGGACCCGGGGTCTTTGAAGCGGGGATCTGTCGCCGGGCCTCACAAGCAACTTTGAGAAAGTCCTCAGGAGCCAAGGCAGCCGTCCGGTCCTCTCCGTGAAGGATCCGTCTCCACGACCTCTCTCAAGACCGCCTTTGTCCTCAGTGGCACTCAGCTCCGACCCCACTGGGCAGGAGGCCACCGTCCAGACCCGTGATTCAAACGGCGGCACGGTGGCGGGGGACGATCCCGTCCTGCAGCTCTGCGGGGGCCGCAGAGTCCCTGAAAGTTGTTACGCCGGGACCCCTGCGACGTTTTCAGCTTATCTTCTTATTTTCAGAGAGAGAGAGAGATAGTGCCGTCAGCACGGAGCCTGACGCGGGGCTCGAACTCACAGACTGTGAGATCATGACCTGAGCTGAAATCCAGAGTCAGACGCTTCACCAGCTGAGTCACCTGTGGATTTTCAAGGGGAAAAATTGTTATTACAGAGCATTTGGAGTTGACCTGGAAGGGGTGAGAAGGTGGTTCACGTCCGGTATTTGCGGTTCTCCTAACCGGCACGTGTGGAGTATACCGAGCACCGTTCGGTGACGTGTTCACGTTTCTCTAATCCTGAAAACAGCCTCGAGAGGAATATATATTGGTCAGCCCTGTTTTATAGAGGAAGAAATCAAGAAAGTCAGAGGTGAAATCATGGCCTCAGGGACACGCGCAGGAAGGCGGGGAACCAGGTGTAACCCTGCGCTCCGAGCCACGGAGCGTCCCCAGCACGCAGTCCTCTTTTACCCCGAGGCCCCCTGCGTGGTCCCACCTCAGGCACGTTCCTCTGAGTCACGAGGCCGTGGCCAGGGGCCACCGGGTAAACTGCAGGGGACACTTGTCGGGCCCTTCTTATCTTGAACTCTCAGTGACAGTCCACAGGGATGGCCTCTGTCACGCCCCGTTGTGGTCACCTCACACACGTCTTTCTGGCTATTCGTTTTCTCTCCTTGATGGTTCTGACTCTTCTTTCCTGAGCGTGGGATGCCGAGCTTGCCCCTGGCCCTGCCCAGCGCCCACCCGCCTTCTCATCCCCAGCCGTGCTGTCATCACTGTGGCCCAGCGGTTTAATCCCATGTATTTAGGGGCGCCCGGGGGGCACAGGGGGTTAAGTGTCCGACTCTTGCTTGCGGCTTAAGTCACGATCTCAGGGTCGTGAGCTCGAGCCCTGCATCGGGCTCGATGCTCTGTTCTGAGCGGGAAGCCTGCTTAAGGGTCTCTGTCCCTGCACCTACCCCGCCATCTCTCTCAAAATAAAATATTTATAAAAAACTAAAAAACGAAAATTTAATGCCGCATATTTCACTACCACAGTGCTTAATAACTGATGGTGCCCGAACAGACACCTCGGCCGCAGCTCTCCCGAGTACTCAGCTGCCCCACCGCACGTCCCTGGCTGAGCACCGCGCTCTCGGCCCCCGCGTCCGAGTCTCCTGCACACCCCCCCTCCCTGGTTGAGGCAGCCGAATTCAGGAAGTGGCATCACGTCTGCCTAGTTGTTGTTTCAACGGGAATGATGCCATAGCTTGCTCACCCGCGTCCGGGTGACAGGAGCCCTCTGACCGCTGCCAGTGCCTGTCGCTTCTGCCATCACGCGGGGCCAGGCCATCTGTGTGGCTGCTGAACTGTTAAGTAGCCTGGTCTCTCACCCTCCGGTCAAGTTCATCTGCTCTCCACCCTCCGGTCAAGTTCAGCTGCTGCCCCTGGAGGCATTTTATAAAAGCACATGTAGTCATGTCGCTCCCGTGCGCGCAAGGCCCTCCGCGATTCTCCTCTGCCCGTAGGCTGGACCCGGCTTTCCTGCCCGGCTCTCCACCGTCCCTGGTGCCCGCCCCGCCCGCCCCTTCTTGCGTGTCTGTGCTCACGGCTCCCCTGCGCCCGTGCCGGCCGCCCTGCCTTGTGCCCCGGGCCGCGCCCCCTCCCTGGGCTGCGCTTCCTCTCCTCCCGGCCACCTGCTAGTTTTCTTCAGATCCCAGCCCAAATGTCGCCTCCCTAGGGAAGCCTCTCCGAGAGCCCCGGGCAGGACTCCACGTGTCCTCTCTCCGTGTCCCAGAGTTGACATGGGCTGCTAAGGAAATGCATTTACTCGTGTTTCTTTGTCGCCGCCTTGTAAGCTCTGTGAGGGTGGGGACTGAAAACACTTGCCGTGTTTCAAAGATGCTGTGATGAAGACGACTTCGTTTCCAGTAAATATTTGTTCCACGCGTGAGGAGCTCTGGACTTTACTCTGGCACAGAAGCTTCGTGTTCTAGAAAGGGTTCTTTCTCATAAAGGAACAAGGCTTTTCTGTGAACGGCAGTCAGTGGAAATCCATTTGCCAAGTTTACCGCGTGCCGATCACAGCAGTGACAGGTGGGGGCGTGCGGGTAGGAAGAGGACTGACTTACGTAATGTGGGACCCGAGGAAGACGTCTCCTAGACCGTTCTAGCGTGGCTGGGATCGCGCTGGCGCTGATGTCAGGGGGAGAGAAGCCTCGCTTATCCGATGAAAAACGGGGAGGCACGTCAGAGGAGGAAACTAATTTGGGGACCTTTTGGTTCCGTTTTCGTCACTTCCTAACCTGTTTAATTTGCTGCTGTTCGCCCGCTCTGAGCTGTGTCCTGTGAATCGGAATTTGTGGAACTACCCGATTCACGGTTGTACATCGGTCGTGCGTCACTAGCGGCGGGCTGCCGCCAGTCGTTGCTGTAGAGACCGCCCGCGACTTTTTTCTTAGTGGAGTGTTTAGTCGTTCGCGAGGACCTCAGGAATGGGCACGTCCGCGTTCTCGTGGGCTTATTGGCACCCCTGTGTTTGGCTGTCACCTGCCGCGGGGACTTCTCTAGCTTCCGAGCAGATGTGTGCCCCGCCCCCCCTTGAGGCGCATACGTCATTAGCGTCGTAGTCCCCGGGAGCACAGGTCAGAGCTCGCTCTGAGGTCCTATTGCTTCCACTTCGTCGCTGCGGGACCTCAGGCCAGTTATCTCAAATTTCAGTTTCTTCATCTGTCTGTAACTGGGACAGACTAGCAGCCTCCCGCTGATGGGATTAGACGTGGGTTCAGTCACAGGAGCGTGGCCTTTGCTGCCTCACCTGCCGGGCAGCACGGTCCCCACAGGTACGGCCGAGGCGACAGCCCGAGGAGGGTCCGAGGGGCAGCCGAGCGGGAGCGTAGAGGTCGAAGTCCCCGGCGGCGCGTCGTCCGGTGACGGCAGCGAGTGCAGCCACAGCTTTAGCACGTGGTCTGGCGACCTCCCGCGTGAGCGCTGCGCGCTGGCCGGTGACAGACGGCATTTGCGGCTGGGTGTCGGATCAGCCCCGGTCCTCGGAGCCACCCTGCAGACAGCATCATCCCTACTTGACGAGTGAGGAAATGCAGGCTGAGGGCAGTAAGTCGCGTGCCCGAGGTCACACCCGCCGCAGGAGGACCCGCCATGCCGCCGCGGGGCCCAGGGATGCACGCGCACCCGTGGACAAGCGTGAAAGCTCGGGCAGGGTGGGCTGGGTCGGCGCCGGCAGGACTCGGGTCTCAGCTCACCCGCCCCAGCCGGGCCGCCGCACTGTGACTCAGCGCGACTTGCCGGACATGCTCCTTTACCTCGTTTCCCTCGTAAGGTCCTGCCGAAATGACAGCAGTCAGTGAAACCGAATACAGAAAAGTAGTCTTGCTCCATAAACGCAAAGCTTAGTTCTTGGAAAAGACCAAAAAAGTGGGTAAACCTTTGTCAGACCGTTCAAGAATGTAGTGAGTGAAAATGCAAAGCTTCAGAAATAAGGGGGGTGGCGGGAGTCTTGAATTGTAAACACAAAGATTTAGGAAATAGCATTTAGAAGATACGTAAATATACCAAACTGTGTCAATAGATTTAAAAAAAAACTCTTTTCAATCATCATAAAAGAAATTGAAAAGTAATTTTAGCCTAATCGTACACTTTAAATAGGTGAACATGTATATGGATGTGAGTTATAGCTTAATAAAGCTGTTTTTTAAAAAAAGGAATTAAAAGTCCTCAGCCTTGGGGCGCCTGGGTGGCTCTGTCCATTACGCCTGCCACTCTCGATTTCAGCTCAGGTCATGAGCTCGCGGTTTGTGGGTTCAAGCCCCACTTAAGTCTGCCCACTGACTGGGCGGAGCCTGCTTGTGATTCTCTGTCTCCCTCTCTCGGCCCCTCCCCCACTCACGCTGTCTCTGTATCTCTCAAGATAAATACATAAACTTTAAGTAAACTTTAAAAAAAAAAAAAAAGCCCTAAGCCGTCCCCTGCCCCTGCAAAAGAGGGCCAGTTTTCAGCCCGTCGGTGGGTGCCGTCTGGAAGACCCTTCAAGGAACGATTACTATGCAAGTTATTTACGTTATTTTAGGGCACAGGAAAAGGTGGCAGCTTCCACGCTCTTTCTGTGAAGCTAGCCTCACCCTGACATCCAGACCAGCCGACGGCCCACGGAGAAGAAAACAGACGATTAGCCTGGCCTCGCAAAGACAGGCAGAACTCCTGCAGAAGCAGCAGCAAAAGGGGCCCGTGCTGCACGGTGACCAGGCTGGGTGTTGTCCTAGAAATGCAAGAAGACTGCAGCTTCCTAGGAAAGCACCGAGAAGTTAACGTCAGCAGGTTAAAGGAGAGAAGCCTCTGGTCGTCTCCGTAGCTGCTGAAATCGCAGTTGATAAGTTCTGTTCCTTTAACAGAATCCTTATGAAGCGCGCGAGAGAGAAGGAAACGCCTTGAAGTTGCCGGAAGCATATTTGACAGAAGCCGCCAGGCAGCAGCGAGGTGATTCCCGGCATTATCTCCGTCAGGGCGGTCTCCACCCTGCCGACTGGTGGGTCAGTGCTTGGGACTTGATCCCTGTGAGCTAACCTCAGTCCTCCGCGTTGCTTCGGCCTGATAATCCATCCGTGTCCTGAGGACGAGGGAACGTGACACTTCTGGCGTGTGGTTCCCAGAATTAAACGTGAAGCCATTTTGAAATGGCGGGGAAATCCCATATCATTTCGAGTTCACGGCTTTGTTTGTGACATCTCTTGGGCATTTATTGCACCCAGTTTTGAACTCGCTGGGGAGATGGTGTGCCTTTACCTACCCACACTTCTCTCTACCAAGCCTTTGACTGCCCTTGCCCGGAAGAGCTGGTGCAGTGCCCCCCGCAGTGGGTGCTCACCGCCAGCACGCACGAAACCAGATGCGAAAAGCATGGAAAGAAAAAATCTAGTGTACTTCATTTACGCTACTATCTCGTAACAAAAACAAGATCCTAGTTCTTGGAAAAGACCAGTAGAGTGGGTAAACCTCATACCTGTAAAATTGTATTTAAGCTTTGACTTTTTTAATATTTGGGTTTCTAAGCACTTTACAGAAACTTATGTGAGCGTGGTCTTTCCCGTATGCTTCAACTTCCTTGTTCTTCCCCGTTTTTGCTTATTTCCCGCTCAACTGTTTTAAATGGTTTTCTAAAAAATTAAAGATACCATGTGTATTTGGTAAACCTGTGTTTCAAAATGTAGAATGAAGAATAAAAGATAAATTTTTTTAAAAGCCAACATATTGGGGCGCCTGGGTGGCTCAGTGGGTTTTAAGCGTCAGACTTCAGCACAGGTCACAATCTCACAGTTCATGAGTTTGAGCCCCACATCAGACTTCGGGCCCACAGCTCAGAGCCTGGAACCTTTTTCAGATTCTGTGTCTCCCTCTCTGCTCCTCCCCCACTCATGCTCTGTCTCTCTCTCAAAAATAAACAAACATTAAGGTCACCTGGGTGACTTAGTTGCTCGTGGGTTCAAGCCCTGCATCAGGCTCAGTGCTGACAGCTCAGAGCCTGGAGGCCTGCTTTGGATTCAGGGTGTGTGTCTCTCTCTCTGCCCTGTCTCTCTCTTTTTCTCTCTCTCAAAAATAAACACTAACTTTTTTTTTAATAAATGAAAAATACAAAAAAAGTAACATATTGGGGCACTGGGTGGCTCAGTCGGTTGAGTGTCTGACTTCGGCTCAGGTCATGATCTCACAGTTTGTGAGTTTGAGCCCCACATCAAGCTTTGTGCTGAAGTGCAGAGCTCAGTTCAGATTCTCTCTTCTCTGTCCCTCCCTCCCTCCCTTTATCTCTCTCTCTCTCTGTCTCTCTCAAAAATAATAAACATTTAAAAAACTGAAAGAAAAACTAACATCGATCTTTCGTGGAATTAGAATGAAAAGTCTGTATATTAAGTTAGAATCGTGGGGATTGGAAGTAAGGTGTTGGGGCTTTTTGTTTAGGGGGTTTTTCAGTGAAGTCTGGGGTGACATGTGATTTTTGTTTCAAAACGCCTTCATGCATGCACACTTAGCTCTTTGAGACGTGGTTCGGATCTATTACTGTGACCGTTGACGTCACCCAGAGTGCAGTGTTCAGTGGTGGCCATGAAGGAGGCGGGACGTGGCCTGGAGTCCAGTGTGCATGTCGCCGGCCGTGGCCAAGCCGAGCCTCTTCTCCAGGGTAGCTGGACAGCAGCTCGAAAAGCCCGCCCCCAAGGACAGGCCACCATCCCTTGGAGGGTCCTGCCTTCGGTCCTGGAGGCCCCCAGCCCCCACGGCTGGTAAGTCCACCCTGGGACTGGCTGGCGGTTTTCGTTTGCTGGGGGGACGCCAGTGGCTGATTCAGTTAGGACAGTGCACGGAGGGGCGTGGTCGATGTGTCCTGTACAGGCTCTGACTGTGTCCCCTGACTTGCTGTCCGAAGGGGCTGAGTGGCCTACTGGCACGTCTGGCCCAGAGCGGCTGAAGGCGTCCCGCCTCGACCGGTCAGGGAGGCGCCGAGTCGTCGAAACCAGCCCCTGTGCCCGTCTCTCCCGTCCCCGCTCCTGTGCGGTCTGCGAGCCCCTCCCAGCCAGCCTTCCAGCACCTTCCACCTACCACTTCATCTTGCTCTCCTTCGGTGGGAGTCTCGCCTTTCTTCGTCTAATTATCAGTGACAGTCTGTCCCCTTCGTCGTCATACACTTAGGGCTGGGAACGCCGATGCATCACAGCACCTTAGAATCCAGTTTTTACAGATTCTCTCTGAATTAAAATTCTATGTAAATAAGTCTTAGAAAAACTAACAATGACTCTAGAGATTATTTCTGAAACGTGATTTTGTCAAGTTTTTTTGCTGTACTTTCAGGTTTTTAAAAGCCGTATATGATAATGTGGACATTTTAATGTCTTCTGCAGTTTTACTCCATTCAGTTCCATTTATTTTTGTCCAGTGAAATTAGAAAATGGTTTCAGCGGTTTCAATATGCTTGCAAACACGTTTCAAGCTTTAGATGAATGCCGTTACACTTAAAAAAAAAATTACATGGGGCTCTTGCATAGATGCGTTATTTCTATGACAAAAACATGCCTTTTCAAGCCTTCAGTGTTACAAAGGTATATAAATAGTTTCTTTACTGATCATTAATTCTAGATTCACCAGTATCCTTTTAAACTTGGGTGCTTTGGGGCGCCTGGGTGACTCAGTTAAGTGTCCGACTTCCGCTCAGGTCATGATCTCATGGTTCGTGGGTTCGAGCCCCTCATCAGGCTCTGTGCTGACGGCTCGGAGCCTGGAGCCTGCTTCGATTCTGCGTCTCTCTCTGTCTCTCTCTCTGGCCTTCCCCCACTCAGTCTCTCTCGCTCTCGCTCTCTCCGTCTCTCTGTGTCTGTCTCGAAGGAGCGACAGGCAATACAGTAATCTCGGGTTCATCCTCGGTCCTCTGCATTTTACTCCCGCCTCTCTCTGTGACCTGCCATTCAGTGGGCACGAGCCTGTCCTAACACCTCCCGGGAACCTGCCGGGCCCGTCCGGCGCCTCAGAAAGCTGCCGTCGGAAAGGAAGGCACACCTGTGACTTGAGTACAGGGCGTAGGCCGACCCTAGAAGTGTGGATTCCTCACGAAGCACTAATGGGAATGTCAAAACGAGCAATTACTTCCGAGCTGAGGGCTTCCTGGAAAGCGTTCCAGGTCCTTGAACTGAACTTTGAAGCTACCCTGGTTTCCTGAGGCCCTGCCACAAACGTAGCAGCTTGGAACGAGAACTGTATTTGAGGTGACTGTCCGTGCCTCCCTTAGCTTCAGGGGCTCGCCCCCCGGTCCTCGGCGGCCCTCAGCTTGTGGCTGCATCCCTCAGCCCTGGCCTTGTCCTCTCGTGGCCCCCTCTGTCTATGCCTTGTCCGTCTCTGTTTTATAGATCACCAGTCTTCGGGTTTAGGGCCCAGCCTGATGCGGGCCAGTCTCCCCTCCTGGTCCTTTCTGTCATTTCACCTGCAGAGACCCTTCCTCCAAATGGAAAGTCCCGTTCTGATGTTCTAGGCGGGCACAGATCTGGGGAGCCACTCTTCCGCTACCGAAAGGCAGGTGGGATTTGGGTTGGTAGGCGGTAAGGGGGCGGCGGAGCGCTCTCAGGACCCAGGACAGCAGGCGCAGAGCGGAGGCAGGGGGGCCCAAGGAGCACGGTCCCCAGGCCGAACTTCCCAAACTTCACACAATCCTTTGGAGGGGACAGGCCAGCGCGACCTGAGAGTGGACGGTTCCCGGAGGGTGTGGTCGGAGAGGAGGCCGGGAGGGCAGACGGGGTCAGTGGGGGAGACCTGGAGTGACGTGTCGTGTGTCGTGAGGTGGTGAGGGACTCGTCAGGGGGTCGCGGTCAGATCTGCTCCAGGAAGTGCTTGCTTCCCGCGTGCGTGGTTGCGCTCAGACTCGGTGGCCGCGTTCTTCCGATTCTCCCGTTAACCTTCAGAGATCACACAGTCAGCCTGCACTTCTGCCTCCCGGTGCTTCGGCAGCCGCCGGCCAGCGGTGGGTCCACGCGCCCTCGGAGGAGGGGTCCTCTCCCACCCAGCAGCTCTAGCGCCAGGGCGACGCTCGTAACCCCGCTCCTGTGTGGGGGCGACCTGGGACGGCAGGGGCAGGGGCAGGGGTGAGGAACCGTACAGCGACGGCATCGGAAGCCCGGCCACCCTGCGGATGGTGCGAGTCTGAACTCCCTGTGTCCCGGGAATTGTAGTCGCGCCCTCCAGACATCCTGTTCTTGTCGAATGGTTTTGGGATTTTGGTTTTTTTCTTTTTAGTTTAACTCCACATTCCTCCTCTTTTTCCATCTCGTTGCATTTCTTTCTTCAGTTGTGATTTGAGACTTCGTCGTCGTGTGAATAACACAGGCGGTGCCGCCGGCAGTCAGAAAGTGTGCGCTCCGCGGAGGGAGGCCGTGACACTTCGTGATATGTCGCTTTGTCTTCCCGACTTAAGATACGATTACTCTTGTTAGTGGCGTTGTTTTATCGCAGCAGTAATAATCTAGCCTTATTACAAACCAAAACAAATTTCGTCAGTGTGTTTTGCATGTTTAACTTTTTGCTCTCTTTGGGTAGGCTTCTTACATTAAAAAAAAAATGTTTGGGCGCCTGGGCGGCTCACCCAGTTAAGTGTCCGACTCTTGATTTTGGCTCAGGTCATGATCTCGGGGTTTGTGGGTTCAAGCCCCCTGTCGGGCTCTGTGCTGATAGCACGGGGCCTGCTTGGAATGCTCTCTCTCCCAAAAGAAGTAAATAAACTTAATAAAAAATAAATAAAAAATTTTAAAATGTTGTAGGTCCTCCTCAAAACCCATACTTCCAGTCAAATTGTGAGGAGCACCTCGGACGTTGCAGTCAAAGGCTTCTCCCCAGGGGCCTCCCAGGACTCCTGAAGACCATCCAAGCGAGGAGGGTCCGGGAAGCTGCCTCACCCGAGAGGCGCCTAAGGAGCCAGGGCCGAGTGTCCTGAGCTGTCCTGGAGGAATACACACCAGAGACCACTGAATAACGCGTGGACTTCTGGTAACAGTTTGTGCATTGTCTTCCCGGCCCGCGGACGGTCACAGAAGTGCCGTACTGACGAAGGACACCTGAGGTGGAGGACACACGTCTCTCCTATTGTCGCGGCTACTGTGTGTTCCGGCAGGGACCGGGGGAGCCCCCGTCACACCACCCGCGCTGGCCGGGGAAGCACACACGGAGAGGACCTCAGCGAGCCCAGCTCTGCACAGAGTCCCGGCTGGCATGGAGGCCGGGTGCGTGAGCAGGAAGTTGTGGGGCCTCCCGAGGGCAGTCGGAGCCGGGCAGAAGGCCGTCTGGACCTGGAGTGTCCCCTAGTCGAGGAACTGGGTCGGTGTCATGCTGTTGAACACTTATTTCGGCAGTTACCAAATGCAATAAAGTAAATTTTTTCCCCAAGTAGTCTTAGTTTTCCCCAAACGTACAGATGCGCGTGGGCTGAGTGACGTTGTCAGAGAAGGCTCTTGGAGGTGGTGTCCTTGGAGCTGAACCGTGAAGACAGGAGCAAGGCCACCGCAGGCGGGGGCGGGGGCGAGTGCCCCGGCCGAGAACGCAGCTTGGGAATCCAGAGGTGTCCGAGTCTGGATTCCGGTCCCACAACTCCTCAGTCGTGTCCTGGAGCTAAGCTCTAGCGCGGGAGGGTCTCACGGGGCCAGGAAGAGAGGGCCAGGGTATTGAAGACCGAGGAGACGGTGGGTGAAGGGCCTGCGGTGAAGAGGGCTTCGCGGTTAGGAGGGACTAAGAGAAGACCTCGCAGCCGCAGGGACACCGGGGCGCGGGCACTTGGCAGACAGGCCGGGGAGCTGGAGGGGCTGCGCCTTTCAGGCCGGGTCTCGTGGGGTTCCGTCTTTTCCGAAAGCCGTCGGAGTGTTTTCAGCTGAGGAGTGACGTGATCAAATCCACTCGGGCGCAGTGTGGGCAGCTGTTGAAGAGAACAAGATGGAAAGCAGAGAGACCAGTCAGGAAGTTAGAGCGTTCGTCGGAGCCGGGCCAGTAGCCATGGAGGTAGAAAGCCGTGGACAGATTAGGGAGACGTTTGTGGTAAACTCTGCGGTGCGTCGTGACAAGTGGGTGAGGGTGGAGGAGGCGGTGAGACGAGGAGGAAGCCCAGATTTCCACGCCATCAGTTGGGTGGTGGTGGCAGCAGTTCATGCATAAATACGCCCTGACCCCCCACGGTACAGATACGCCCTGACCCCCCGCGGTACAGATACGCCCTGACCCCCCGCGGTACAGATACGCCCTGACCCCCCGCGGTACAGATACGCCGTGACCCCCCATGGTACCATGGTACAGATACGCCGTGACCCCCCACGGTACAAATAAGCTGTGACCCCCCACGGTACAAATAAGCCATGACCCCCCACGGTACAGATACGCCGTGACCCCCCACGGTACCACGGTACAGATATGCCATGACCCCCCACGGTACCACGGTACAGATACGCCATGACCCCCCATGGTACAAATAAGCCTTGACCCCCCACGGTACAGATACGCCGTGACCCCCCACGGTACCACAGTACAGATACGCTGTGACCCCCCACGGTAAAAATAAGCCATGACCCCCCACGGTACAGATACGCCATGACCCTCCACGGTACAGATACGCCCTGACCCCCCACGGTACAGATACACCCTGACCCCGCATGGTACAGATACGCCCTGACCCCCCCCCGACCCCCCCCCCGGTACATATATGCGTCCCTCACGATATAAATATGCCAAACTCCGCACGGTACAAGTATGTCGTCATCTCCCATTTTATAAATATGCCGTACCCCCCCATGATACAATACGCCATAACCCCCCACGAATCATTGCCATCCCTTTCACCAGCTGTCAGTTAGCATTTACAGAGCTTTAAATAATCTGTGTACGTGTCCACATGGTTACTCTTTTCCACACTTTGCCTCCTCGTGTGGAGCCATACTTCCATTGAGCAGTTATTTAAATTATGCATTTATTTGTAAGTTATGTGTTTGTTTTCATTAACACTGCATTGTGACCTTGCTGAACCCATTTTTTTTTTTTTTTTTTTTTTTTTGGTCTGGGAACTTTTTTGTAGATTCTTCGGTATTTTCTGTGTAAAAAAAACCTTATAGTCTGTGGATAAAGACAGTTTGCTCTCTCCCGTTCTGTCTGCGCGCCTTTGGTTTTCTCCTTGCCTGACTGCACCGGCGAGGGCACCCAGCTCAGCGGTGAACAGAAAGAATCCACACCGGTGAACCCCTTGGCCTTCTCGCCCTTACGGGGACAGCCGTCCACGGTGTCCACGGAGTCTGGTAGCTGCAGGTTGCCATTCACTCTGCAGCTGATGAGGAAGTCCTTTGTCACTACTGACACCTGCCTTTTTTCTTTCCTTTTCAGCAGAAGACTCGGAAAGTGGCGTCTACATGCGCTTCATGAGGTCACACAAGTGTTACGACATCGTTCCCACCAGTTCGAAGCTTGTGGTGTTTGATACGACGTTACAAGTAAGTGGTTCGCATGGACTGCTCGCGTGGCTCCTCCTCGGGAGTTCACGTCCCGCGACCCCACACGCTCCCTGAGCCCTGGCCACGTGCGGGGTGGCGCGCTCCCCACAACACTGTCGTCCGCGCTCTGGGTCCCCGCGGCACCCGTGGAAAGAACGTGCCCTCGCCGTCCTCTTCCTCCAGATAAGGACACTTGTTCTAGAGTCAAAGAGCTTAAACCACAAAGTTTAGTCCACGGATTCTGGAGTTTAATAACTTTGTCCACACGGTGGGTAAGAGTCGCACGTTAGAGCCTGAGCCGTCCACCGCTAAACTGTCCTGCCGCCCTCAGTACGTCCTGCGCTTTCTCCCTAGCTGTTCAGTAGAACGTACGATAGATTAATTCGAGATAATATCGGTTAAAAAGAAAAAAATTACGGAGGTAGATCATCTCTCGAGAGAGAACTCGGCTGGCCTCTGAGCAGGAAAACGTGAGTGTGGTCACTTTGGTGTTACAGTCGTGCTTCTGGCGGCTCATCTTGTGCCGGCATGACTTACGGCCGCATAAGGGAAGTCCTGAACGGTACGTCGACGCAAAGACCAGGTCGCACCCGGCGTAGTGACATATGTGCCTGTGCGCGCGCATAGGCGTCCGGCGGCCGCGTCTGTGCTTGAGTCTACAGAGGAGCGTCTCGGCTTGTGCCCCCAGAGGCAGCCGCCGAGACAGGGCGTCCCGGGCTCCCGGGAGACCCACCCGGAAAGGCAGAAGCCCTTCCGGGGCGGGTCGCGGGCAAAGGCGCGAGCTGCTCCCCCCCCCCCAGCCCCCGGCAGAGCTCAGGTGGGGGGGGGCGCCCCTGTGAGCCCGCCCCAGCCGCTGGTGGGGGTCCGGAGACGAACCCCTCTCCCGGGAGGAAGGCGCCCAGACGGGGCCAGCTCTGGCCCACGCTCCGCGTCCCTCCGCAGCCTGGTCTGCTGTCCCTCTCAGCGGCTGGTCCCTGTGGCTCGTCAGAGGACACCCGGTGTCTCGCGGCGGCTTCACCGGCGTTCGGTGCGGGCGACGCGGGACTCGGGCACGTGAAACGGCTGGTCCCTGGGTAGGGTCGCTTCCCAGCTGTGTTTCCGTCCTCACCTGGAACTGCGGCTGATTTCCGCAAACCCAGCTACTCTCCTGCGGCTTCGCTCAGTTCACGTCCCACCCGGTGACCGGGGTTCTCCTCAGCCCCTAACGCAAGGACGGGGAAGCGGCCGCCGCGCCGCCCTCCGGGGAGCTGGCCGACGGCGCCGGCGGGACGGACGGCCTCTGCGGCTGCGCGGTCAGCAGGCACCGCCTGGCGCACCCCGCCCTTGCTCCCGCGCCCCGAGAGCTGTGCTGCTATTTCAGGCACCCCATCCCCGACCCTGGGGTTTCCGCCAACAGAAAAGGAGGCGATGGCTGGGGAGACCCGGGCCCGCTTCCGCTCCGCTCGCTTTGCCCTCGTCAACGGGTTGACTTTCTTCTGAGCGTAAAGCTCAGCCGAGCGAGTGAGCCACGAAAGACGCCATGTGCCGTGGGTTGTCAGAGGCCCCAGCCCGGTAACTCCCGTCCCTGGCTGAGAGCAACTGCGCTCGGCCCTGAAGGAGCTGGGGTCGGTCACCAGGGAGCTGGCGGCGGGGCCGTCACGGGGAGAGCCGAGTCAGGGGTTTGAAGGGGAGTTGGAGGGTTTCGTAGACACAGACCGCGGGAGTCGGCGTCCCTCCGTCTCGAGAGCAGAGAAGGCGAGCAGGGAGCGGAGCGCGGGGACGCCCGGCGGGTGCTCGCTGAGAGGCTGGTGAGCGAATCCTGGAGAGGGCGTGCGTAGCAGAGAAAGAGCCAGCGAGGAGAATGGAGAACACGTTTGTCAAGAATATATTTTTAGGGGCGTCTGGGTGGCTCAGTCGGTTAGGTGTCCAACTCTGATTCCGGCTCAGGTCATGGTTTCCTGGTTGGCGAGTTCAAGGCCTGCCCCTGGCTCCACGCTGATGGTGCGGAGCCTGCTTGGAATTCTCTCTTCCTCTCTCTCTTCCTCTCTCTTCTCTCTCTCTTCCTCTCTCCCCCACTCTCCCCCTCCTCCCCCACTTTCTCTCCCCTCCCACCCTCCCACCCACTTCTCTCTCTATCTCTCTCTCTCTCTCTCTCAAGAATGTGTTTTTAACTAAAAAACCCCAGCAAGTTGTAGAATAACGCCTGTATTACGACCACATTATTCGGAGGGTACAGAGTATCAGAGTCCTAACTCTGGGCGCAGACAGACCTAGGGCCTAGAACAGGCACGTGGAGGAGGGTTAAATGAATGAAAGGCTCCCCCAGGAGAGGGGGAAGAACAGTCTCGGACACGGGTGCAGCCCCCACCTTCCGTCTCCGAGAAGCCAGCTCGGGCCCCCGTGGTGGGGTTCCCCGCTTCGTGCTGGCGTGAACAGAGGGCCCGCACCCGGCCGTGCCTCCGGCCGTCACCACCCCGGCAGGATGGAGACCACACGTGCAGCCTGCAGCTCTGCCCGCTTGGGGCCGGCGGTCCCCACTGTCCCGGGGCTGCCCCGTGGGGAGTGGTCCGTGCCACCGCTGTGCCCCTATGTGGGGCCAGCGTGCCGCGAGGCGCGTCCGGAAAGCCAGCCGGTTCTTCCCTCGTTGGGAGCGCCCCCAGACCGCGGGTGTGGACCGAGGAAGGGGAGGCGTGCGGGCTCCATCCCGGACACGCCGCGTCCACTCGCCCACCGGCGGCGGCTGTGGCGCACGCTCAGCAGCGTGGCTCGACGGTCAGATGACACCCAGTCACAGGACCCCAGACTGTGGGGTCGCTGGGCATCCCGCGGGCCATCGTCGCGTCTCCTCCAGGGCCGAGCGGCAGGCCGGGAACAGTTTCTCGAAGGGAGAGTGACTGGCTGCAGAAGAGGGTGTGGGTTTTCGTGGCTGACTGTCCTCGCCCTGGACAGGTGCCCTGGGGCTCTCCTGGGGCGCCTCCCAGGGCTTCGGGCAGGATCCCTGGTGTTGACTTTGCCGGTGACAGGCCCGCATGGGCAAGGAGCCGGGACCTGCTCTGGTCGCTCGGAAAACAGCTTTTATAGGCGACTCAGCCAGCATGTCAGAGTGGCTCGTGGCTTCCGGAGGCCCTCCCCAGCGGTGCGTGGCTGGCGGGGCGCATGCAGAGCAGCCACTCAAATGACACCTGAGGAGCTGGCGCTAATGCTCCCGGCCTCCCCGTCCCCCTGGGAACGCCCCCTCTCGTTTCCTCCCGTGTCACCGAGGCACCTGAGGTGTTGCTGCCGCCTGCCCATCAGGTCCGGTCGGCGCGGTGTATCAAGGCCGTGGGCCAGGATGTGGCGGGTGGGATGTCAAGGCGACAGGCATCTTTGCAGACGCTTGAAGGCAGAGAGCAAGAGGGCGACGTGGCCGGGGGCCCGTGGTCCCAGCGTCCTGTGCCAGATGCCGGCACGGCTCCTGGGGGCCCGTGAGTTGCTGTGGAGAGAGTGTATGTGTCCAGGCAGTAGCGACAGGTCCCCCAAGACGCCACGTCTGGGACAGCCACCCAAGATTGGGGTGGAGGGAGGGCGTTAAGAATCACGTAGGCCTTCCCTACATAATTTATTTTTTTAGCAGCACTCTACAAACAGTAACTATTTTTAGTAGACGTGTTTCTCTCAGAGTAGTTTTGGGTTCACAGAAGAGCTGTGGAGTGAGCCTGGAGTCCCCATCCCCAGCTCCCCCCGTTTCCGCCGTCTTCCGTCCTCGTGGCACTTGTCACGGCTCACGAGTCAGCAAGTAATCACCACCTGACTTCTTACCTAACGTCGTTTTCCTGTCCGAGGATCCCGCCGAGGGCGTCCCGGGAGGTTTGGTCATCGCGGCTCCTTGGGCTCCCCTTGGCCGTGGCCGACTTCCCTCGCCTCCGTGGCCTTGACGGTTTTGAGGCGCACTGGCAGACGATTCCGTAGGATACCCCACCAACCCGGTGTTTTCCTCGCGGTCAGACCGGGCTTATGAGCTTAGGAAGGAAGCCCACAGGGCGACGGCACCCTTCTTCCCCCGTCGTGTCGAGGGTGCCTCCTGTTGGTGTGTCTCCTCGCTGTCGACCTTACTAACATTGGTCACCTGGTGGTGACCGGCTCTGGTTTCTCCACTTCCCTGCTGTCCTCTGAGGAGGAAGTCACTGGGCACAGCCCACACGTACGGGGTGAGGGGTTGTGTTCCACTTCCTCGGGGCACAGGAGCTACGTAAGTTAGCCTGTGTAATAAGCTGATTGATATAACTAACTTACTAATGTCCCATTTTTTTCAGTCCTGTGTGTCAGCGTAGACTCGTAAATGTATGTGTTCCGTCTGATTATGATCTGTCACTACTTTGTTGCTCCGACCGTTTCCATCAGCGTCATTTTTAACAATGCCAATAGAGAACAGACAGCGGGCATCCAGAGGAGTGTTTGCTGAGCCCGAGCCTGTAGAACGTGTAGGAAATGAGGAATGAAGGGCACACCGTCAAAAGCGAGCTCGGGGGAGGGCATGACGAGGGGCCGCCCGGGTCATCCTCACCGGGGACCAGAACCGAGGTCCGTAAGTGGAGAGGGTGCAGGGCTCGCTTACGGTAGCAGCAGAAGGAAGGAGAAGGCCAGCCCTGTCGCTCGGGGCTCACGCCGCAGGCGCCAATCAAGAGAAAGTAAAACCCTTCAGCGCTTTTTGAACTTTTTTCGTGTCGAGGACAATGATCTCCAAAGTGGGGAAAGCGTGACGAACGGCGATGGGAGGAAGCCGAGCCCCGAGACGGGGGTGGAGATGGGGGGGGGGCCCCCGCACCGGGCCCGTGCGCTTTGGGCCAGACGAGCCCCGTTCCGGAGGAGTAAGGGGTGTAGAAGGCAGATTGCCAAGCCGGCGGTGGCCTCGGGGGAATGGCGCAAAGCAGTCTGTCTGGGCCCCGGGCTCAAGATGAAGAAAACAAGGTTCCTCAAAACTCAAAAAACAAAAAAGCCCGTGGGTAGGGCACGTGGCCCCAGTCCCAGGTAAGGGGTGTCCGTGAGTCGCTCGCAGAAGCGGAGGGAGTAATCTCTAGGAACCCTTTGCAACTGACCAGAAAGGGCCCAGGAGCTGAGCCCCATTTCCTTTCTGGGCTGTTCCTCCCGTCGGGGTCCCGAAGCCAGGACAGGCGTATCTCGGCTTCAGCCAGACCGCGACAGCCAGGCGTGGCGTCCTAGCGACAGGACACATACTCGCGGTCCGGCAGCCCGGTGAGCGGTCCGATGGCTCGCCGTGGACCTCCAGGGAACCTCCTCAGATCTCGGCCCGGAGCACGGTTTCCAGTTGCGTCGGTGCCTCTGGTGCGCGGCTTTAAAATCCTCTTAGCTCCCTCCCCCCACTGCGACCCCAGCCCCGCTCACCTCCCGCAGGGCTCACCACAGCCTGCTCTGTCAACAGGGGACGGAAGGCAGGGGAGAAACCCAGCCGCCTCGCACCCTCGGGGCGGACAGTCCTCAGACGATCCCAAGGGACCTGGACACGGAACGGAGTCAGTCTGCCCGTCCTCGCGGCCACCCCAGCCGCCCGTCGACACCCTGGCTCTCCCGCTGGCCCGTTTCCGCCCCTGTCCTCCACACCCACTCCTGGGCTCACGATTCCCAGATAAATGACCGCAAGCCCGGCTCTGCTCTCTGGGGCCCCCAAGCTGAGAAACGTAGGATTCTTTTACTGCAGGCCCGTCAGCATTGGGGACGGTGGCCTGACCGCTGACCTCGTTGATGACATCGTCGGACTTACAGAGGACGCGAAACCAGGAGGGAGAGCTAAGAGTGAAACACAGAGTCCCCAAGAAGCCACGCAGCTCTTGGAGCAGCGAGTAAGCACCTGGCGTCCAGGACAAGGGAGACTCCGGCATCATCATCCCGAGAAGACTGAAACTGGGGGCGACGCCCTTCGCTTAAACCAGGGGGAGGCGAGGGTGGCCACGCGGTGGCCCTGCCCCCACAGGCTCGCACTAGCTGGGGGGCACTCGCCAACGCCCACAGGCAGTGCCCGGGGACCGACGCCTGGGTTTTCAGAGTGCATGTAAACAGTTTCAGGTGTCAAGTAGGCAGAAAAGCTTGCGATGAAAACAGCAGCCTCTGTGCGCGTTCCTCACGCCCTGTCACACGCCCGGAAACACCCCGTTCGGCCGTTCAGTCTCGACTTGACTGCCCTGTTCCCTCAGGTCCGCGACTGCAGACGCGTTTTACTTCCGGGTTCGGCAGCCCGGTGTCCCCGCCGCCTGTGCGGCCTCCTTCCTGCCGCCTTCCTCCCAGCGTTTCCGGCTCTCAGGTGGCGGTGGCATCCTTCTGGCGTGCTGGCGTTATTCTGTGTCAGCTTTATTCCCCGCTGAGCCCGGTGCAAACGCGTTACGTTTGTTTCCTTTTTTGTACAGTTCGGCATTCTTCCTGGAGTCTAGAACTCTCCCGTTTTTGCCTTTGACCATCGCCGTCTCTTCACGTTTACGTCTTTAGAGGAGGTCACGTAAACGAGGACCATTGAAGTCTTCTGACTTCTCCCAGGAATTTTCTGTGTAGTCGGACCTGTTGGACGTGTTTTCAGCTCCGTTCGGAGCCCCTCCTCCTGGGCCCTTTGTCTTCCTGCTCTGGCTGTCACCGCCCGCCGCCCGCTCATCCCTGTCTCCCGAGCCTTCACTTCCTCCCGGGAGTACTTCCTCCCCTTATCACGCCCGTCTAGTGAACAGGTGCTTTCTGCTTCCTTGATTTTTTTCCCCTGTTTGGGGGGCGAGCGGGGGTGGCGTGCATTTTTCAGTAGCTGCTGCCTTCGCCCACTCGGGCTGCACAGACCCAGCCCAGCCCGGGAGCTTACATAGCAGGAATTTGCTTCTCACGGTTACGGAGGCTGGGAGGCCACCATGGAGGTGACGGGCAGTTGACCTCCGAGGGCGGGCTCTCTTCCAGGCTTGCACACGGCTGCCTCCTCACTGCCCTGCACAGCACAGAGCTGTGCCACTGATCCGTCACGGGGTCCCCCTCGTGACCTCCGAAACCCCACCGCCTCCTAGAGCCCCTGCCTCCACGTCCTGTCAGTACTGGGCGCCAGGGCTCCAGCGTCCGAATTCTGCGGGGTCACGTTCGGTCCCTAACGCTTGCCACGGAAGGGTGCGTGGGAGATAACTACATGAAATTTTAAATATCTGTATCTCTCATGCTCAGTTTATAGACAGCTGCGTATAGAATTCCATGTGAAAATTTTTATTTAGAATTTCGAAGGCCTTATTCCACTGTTTCTGGCTGTATTAGAACTCTGTTGTGATTTCTTTAAATTACTCTCTACCTTTTATATGTGATTTTTTTCCCCTGTGAAACTTTCGAGGTTTCCTCTTTACATCTGGTACTCCAAAATTTCGTACCGATGTGCCTCCTGTGGGGTGTTTATTCCCTGGGCCGGGCGCACGCTGTGCCTGTGGGACCCGACATTCGCGTCGCTCGGGTCTGTATCCCGTGTGTCGTGTCGTCAGTAATTTCCTTTCTGCTGTTTTCGTTCCCCGGAACTTCCATTAGCAAATCTCGGGCCCCCTGAGCTGGTCCTTTAATATTCTTATCCTGTCTGCCTCTCGGCCTTTTTGGTCTACTTCTTGGGAGTTTTGTTCCCTTGACCCTTCTGGTAAGACGTATCTAACACTAGAACTTCTGCAGCTTTGTCACGGGCCAGCGAGGCTCAGCTGTCTGTTGGTAATTCAGAGCAAACACCAAGAATTTGAGTGGGTACGTTGGTTCACAGGGGGCTTCTTGGTGAGTTGCACTGATCTTGTCCACCCAGAATGTTCCGATCTAGCTGTGTGCCGCGTTCATGGAGCAGTTTCTCCAGAAAACGATCCTTTGACGGCGATGGCGGGCGGGGGGTGGGGGGATGGGGGCCGTGGTTATTTATTACCTGATCGGAAGCAGTCTTCCTGTTTGTTTCTGGCTCTGTGCCCACCCCTGCCAGGGCCTCCGGTCTCGGGCCCTCCGTGCCCTGGGCAGATCAGCCCGCTGCCCTCCCCACCCCCCCCCCCCCCCCCCCCCGCCCCCGGGCTCCGCCCAGCCCCTCTTCAAGGACGCCCTTCCCCTTCGTCACTCATTAACCTCCCTCCGCCTGTTTTCCCACCCTGCGGGCCTGCTCATCCCTCTTCCGGTTTCTGCTCCCTGTAGTTTGGGGGTAACCTTTCAGGAGAAGTTGTCAGAGATGTTTTCGTTCTGCCATTGTAAGCTTAAGGAGACACAAGGGAAACTCCGGAAATCACAGAAAGGATAAGAATTAGGGGCTGTGGGAGCAGAGCGAGGGCAACGCCAACTCTGATCGCAGGGACACGGGTAGTTCCGTTGTGGAGTTAGAAGTCAGAGGTCAGCTGGGTTTTAACAGGTAGAGTTGAAGGTAAGTTCCCTTGAAGTAGAAGGGTCGTTATGACACAGAAGCAAAAAAAAAACCACAAAGTTCCGTTTGTTGGCCAGGGCTGGGTGGTGGAAGGGCTTGGATACTCGCCTAAGAGAAGCCAGACCCTTCTTTACACAACGGAGAGCTGCCGTCAGGCAGTGGCACATCCACGGACGAGTCCTGGGGCGCCGGGGGGCTCAGTCGGCTGGGCGTCGGACTTTGGCTCAGGTCATGATCTCAGGGTTTGTGAGTTCAAGCCCCACGTCGGGCTCTGCGCTGACAGCTGGGAGCCTGGAGCCTGCCTCGGTTTCTGTGTCTCCCTCTCTCTCTGTGTGTCTGTCTCTCTCCCTCAAAAAATAAACATTAAAAAAAAATCCACCAGACAAGTCCTGATGTGAAAATTTAGTACGAAACCTGATGGGACAGTTTTAAAGAGCTTTAGCTGTTCATCGGTGTTAATTTTAAAACCCCCCACAATCAGCTCCCCTACTGAACATCGGGGTGAAACCGTACAGAGAACAGTGAAGCATCGGAGGAAGCAGATTCCCGTTTTGGGGAACGCAGATGCGCTGCTTGGCCTTAGGCTGCCCGGATCTCTTGGGGCTTGTTACGATTTTAAGAAATCATTTCTTTATTACAATTTTATTTTCCGTCTCATCGAATTATCAACATTTGGTCGTTTGAAAATCCTATTGAAAGAAAATTTTAAAACCGACCACACTTTGAGCAAATTGCCTATCAGTTGAAAAGAAATTTCCAGGGTATTCAAGACCCCCCAGGAGTTTTTTCCGGCGGTTTGAAACCAGACCGTGCCAGTCTTCTTTTTATCCAGTTTATTGGCCGACTGGCAACACCCCGTGCCCTCTGTAACCGGGAAGGATTTTCCAAGTCTGGTTTTAAATCACTCCTCAGCCCACGCACGCGGTGTTGAGAAAGCCAGGGCTTAGAAGGAGGGCGACCAGACTGCAGGGGCCGCGGGCGGGCCTGCCCTTCCCGGGGCCTCGAGAAGCTGTCCTCATGACCGGGAGGGCGTCTCGTCCCCCTCACAGCCTTGTCCTGGGTCTTCGAGGCTGGGATCGTGACTCCCCCGCGATGTACGGACACGTCCGCGGTGCGTGCGGGGGGGATTAAAACAGTGGCTGTTTCTCCGTCGGCTTCTGGCTGGCTCGCTCTCGGCTGGGCAGGTAACGCACTTACTCTGTTTGGCTCCCGGCGCTGACACCATGCTGACCACTGTCACGCACGAGCCCGGTCAGTCCGCGCCGCCACCTGTGAGGAAAGCGTTCTCCGGGAGTCCCCATCGTGTAACTACGCACGCCGAGGTCCAGAGAGGGTCAGGACCCGGGCCACGGAAGCGGGACTCTAGCTGGTCTGGCGATTCCGCCCGTCGAAAAGAGGGGGGGGGGTATTTTATTTAAGTATTTCTTTATTTTTCGGTGGTTCCGCCGCCTCTTGCCCAAGCGCTGGCGCTGTTCACGTTACATTCTTCCTCTTGGCCGTGGGACCGCTGTCCCCGCGAACCTGCGGCACCAGCGCCCGCCGGCGTCCGCACGCCTGGTCAGCGCCTGCCCTCCGCGTCCGGCCCGCGGGCCCCCACAGGCGGCCGGCCGCGCGCGGGGTCGGGGGGGGGCGCTGGCCTTCAGATTCGTAGGGCAGCTTCGCGGCAGCTCCGGGGCGCGATCAGAGCTTTTAGGTAGCAGACCAGCCCGGGAAGCGAGGTCTGGTGTGTCTGAAGGAAGAGGCACCCCGTGTGAGAGGAAAGCGGAGCCGCTGCCGGGCGGGCGGCCTCTTCGAGAGCGGCGCTGTGCCTCTCTCCTCCCGCCGGCTCTCTCTGGGCCTTGACTCTCAGCATCTCGTCTGTGACGTGTGCTCCGGTGTGGTGGTTTCGTTTGTGTTTAACCTGCCTGGGGTTCCTTCGATTCTTTTTTGATAGACTCCAGCTTTCTGTTGAGATGCACCCGTTTGAATAGGATTCGGCAAACCCCCACAGAAATCTCCGGAACGACCGTGGAGCTCACGTCGCGTGCCGCCTCTCGCGCGGGAATTGCGGCTTCCTGAACCTTGCCTGTGTGGTGCACGCACGCTGGTGCTTTCAAACCGTGATTTGTATTTTCTCTGGCTTCTACAGCTCTTTCAGCATGGCCAAACGCAGAACCTTCTGGAACGGGTTTTCAACAGCTGTGGCCACTTAGGGTTTCATGAATGATGTTGACAAATGATTTTAAAATTGGTTTTCTTGGGGCGCCTCGGGGGCTCGGTTGGTTGAGCTTCCGACTCGGGATCACGGCGCGGGTCATGACCTCACAGTTCACGAGCCCGAGCCCTGTGTTGTGGGCTCTGCACTGTTTCGAAAAACAAGCTGGGCTGATAATTTAATGTGTTTTAAAATCTGTTCATCTGTGACTCCTCCCCCATATTCTCTGATAGTATTTTCTAGGCCCACTCTCCGGGCTCCCCAGAGAATCATCCAGGTAGAGCTAGCCGACCAGACCGACGGGCACACCCCCCCTGGGGCCCGTGTGGTTCCACTAGCCGCGTGAATGTCTTTGGGATTCTTGATACCAGCTGTGGTTCAAAAAACATTTGATCGGGGCGCCTGGGGGCTCAGTTAGTTGAGCGGCCGACTTCGGCTCAGGTCATGATCTCACACTCTGTGAGTTCGAGCCCCGCGTCGGGCTCTGTGCTGACGACTCATCAGAGCCTGGAGCCTGCTTCAGGTTCTGTGTCTCCCTCTCTCTCTGCCCCTCCCCTGCTCATACTCTGTCTCTATGTCTCTCAAAAATAAATAAACGTTAAAAAAATTTTGTTTTTAAAAATATTTGATCAATTTGCGGATGCCACTTAGTGACTAATTCTGTCCCATGTCATCCGATTGGCTCTCGGCACCTCCTCTTCCCTGTCCCCTGCCGACAGGCGGGGTCCCTGAAGGTCCTGTAGATCGTCAGGACGCGGTCCAGGACAGGGCGAAGACCAGGGTAGGAAATAATGACTGAGATTCCCTCAGCCACCAACTGTCCCTGTTCTCACGTGAGCGAACTGAGCATCCCCGTAAGTCGTGCCCAATGGAGGCAAGGCGTGTCACGGTAAAGGGATAGACAGATGCTGAGTGACTAACCCTCGTCTGATAGAAAGCCCTGGGTTCCTGAACTTCTCGCATTTCCTTGCCCTGTTAAGCTAACAGGGGTTTGGAATCCAGTGGGGGAGGGGAGGGAGGACTTTTTCTTTCTTAGTTACAAAGGAAACTATACCACATTAAAAAATTGTTTAATGAAACTCAGCGTCACTGTCCCAGCTCCTTAATAACAGTTTAATTTTCTGCTTATTTCTCTTTGATCTTTTCCATTTAAACACATATTTTATATAATTGTAGTGTATAATTTTATAGTCTGTTTTTCACTGCCATATGCCTTTTTTTCTTTTTTTTTCTTTTTTTTTTTTTTTTTTTGCCTTTTTTCTCATTCTGGTATGCCAGTATTTAATACGTTTTCTTTTATTGGGGGCAGATTTCTTTTCCACTTTCAGTATCAGAAATAACACGACATCGAACACCTCTGGTTCCTACTCCGAAAATCTAGGATGACTCCCTACTTCAGCAGAAAAAGCTGGCACACGAACAGTGTGACTATTTGTGTGATTCCTCATACAGGCCGGAGCGCAGAAACGCAGTGTACGGGGCCACGCGCGGTTTCACAGCGGCCTTGCTTTAGGTGCTGTCGCTGAAAAATGTCGCCCCATGTAGCAGCTCTAAATGCTACTTTAAATTTGCTTTAGTCTTCATCCCTTTGGTTATTAATAAAGGCAAGCCGTGTTTCCTGGATTTACCTGCCCTCGGTATTCAGAGAGTCCTCTTCAGCACTGAGTTTTCAACTTTTTTATTTTTAATGTTTATTATTTAGAGAGCACAAGCAAGGGACAGTCAGAGAGAGAGGGAGATACAGAATCTGAAGCAGGCCTCAGGCTCTGAGCTGTCAGCACAGAGCCTGACATGGGGCTCGAACTCATGAACCATGAGATCATGACCTGAGCCAGAGTCCAAGGCTTAACTGACTGAGCTGCCCAGGCGCCCCTGAGCTTTCGGCTATTAAGGAACCATCCACTCTGGTGCCTGTACCTGGCTCGGGGTCCCAGAGGGGGCCTGTCGGGGTGATTCGCGGAGACGCCAGACGTGAACAGGGCCCAGCCTGTGACAGGCACACCGTGAATATTTGTCCCACGATGCTAACAAAAGCACACTTATATTACGTGTTTCATACCTTTCCCTTCTCCGCCTGTGGGAAATGAGAAAGTATGCTTGTTTGCTTTGTTTTGAAACATAAGAAAAACAGATTTTCATTTCAAGTCGTTTGGTGTCACTCACCAAAGTGTTTTCAAATGAACTAACAACCACATCAAGGAGAAATCGCACTGAAATTTAATTCTTCTATATGGTTTAAGTTATATAAAGTCTCTACGTATGCCAAAGTCTTTAGATACAATGGAAGAAAAACATTTTTGAAGTTCCTTGCGTTGGTTCAGTTTCAAAAAGTCTCCAGTCCCCGTATGCCTTAAGCTAGAACGCGGCAGCATTTTTGCCGATCGTGGCGAGTTCGGCTCCTTTCGGCCTGTCAGACGTACGGAAGCTAGCACCGAGACAACTGGTCAGATCTGGTTGGCTATTTGAGTGGAAGGTATTTTTCTCCCTGATACGTGGACTTTAAAGTCTGTTTTGTTTCTACTGTTTGTCTCCAGGTGAAGAAGGCCTTCTTTGCCTTAGTGGCCAATGGTGTCCGCGCAGCGCCCCTGTGGGAGAGCAAGAAACAGAGCTTTGTAGGTGAGTGGCGCCGGCCCAGGGAGAAGTCGGAACGGGCCGCCTGCAAAGCAGAACGCCCGAGGTATCGCGATAGGCACTGGTTTGGAATTCGGCCTGGAAACCGTCGTGCCAAGTTAAAGAACCTTCCGGCTTTCACATCCCGGCTAAGGCGGGGCCGCTGGGAAGTTCAGAACACTTACGCGTTCCTACTGAGTTTCTTTCCTGTATTTATTTATTCAGCCAGTTTCTTTTGAGTCCGTCCCCTTTCGGTTCGCGAAGGACCTTCTGTGCCTTCGCCAGTTCCTGTGAGCCCAGGGCGTAGGGCCCGAGGGCGACGCTGGGCTCCGGCCCCTGACTCCGCTCGTGTGCACCTGCCCGGGGTCAGGCCTGCTTCTCTGCCAGCCGCCGTGTTGACGGTGCAGATGATGCGACGTAGACGTGACTGGCGGCCGAGCCAAGTCGTCGCTGTGCTGGAGGACGCGCCCTGGAACGTCCAGTGTCCGAATCCGTCGTCTCCCCCTAACTCACGGCCGCTGCGGGCACGCTCCCCCTCAGAGCTCGTCATTTTGAAATTACGCGTCAGCGCGGGCCGCCCCCCGGTCACACTCCCCTCAAGGAGAAGCTCCAGGTCGTCTTCCTCTGGCTGGGCCTGTGTCTGGCGCCTGGGGCCCTTCGTGGCACTTGACAAATAGGCGCTAAGTAAACACTTAAACACTGTTGATAGAACGCGTCTCAGGAAGCCGTCCGCCTGCCCCCAGAAGGGTCGTGTGTCTAAACCCTCCGGAATACTTCTTACTTTGAAGTATTTTAAATCATTCACATGGAGCTGCAAGTCTTCTGTGACGTGTTATATTCACCAGGAAGTTCCCCACCCCCGAGCTGCCAAACACCGTGGTTATTTCCGTTGTCCTCACGGTCAGGTTGTTCAGCTACATTTATCCTGGTTTGTTGTAGCTAATGAACAGATTAATAGTCCTAAATAATATATTAAACTGCGATACCTTTAAAGTAGACGTTAGAGCTTTTCTAGTAAGTATTCCAGGATTACTTATCGTTTGAAACTTTCCACAGTTTGAGATTTAACATGCGATTCTCTGTTCCAGGAATGCTAACAATTACAGATTTCATAAATATACTACATAGATACTATAAATCACCCATGGTAAGTGCCAGAATTCTTTATGTCCTTAATTGTGGGGGGGGGGGTTACATTTCTGTGGATGCGGTGGGGGAGGTGGCGTTTGACAAACGGAATGCGCAGGGACTGCGGGGTCGGTCAGTCCCTGAGTTTATGATCTTTCACGGCGCGATGGGCGTGTGGGGGCGCCGTGACCGCATGGACCCAGGAATGAAGGCGGCCCCTCGCACGGCCTGGCGTGGGGGGCGGCCCGCGGTGGCCTCGCCCCGGAGGGGACGGTGCCACGCAGTGTATCATCCTGGGCCCCTCGAGGCGAGTGCAGCTTCGCGCAGTTGCCCCCTAAGTTTTTCTGACAAGAACGATGTGTCCTCTATCTCCCCTAGTTAATCAACCTCTGAACCTTTCGGTCCTTCCTTCCTTCCCGTGGCCCCCGTATCACCCCGACCTCGGTTCTAGACCTCACTTACCACCTGAGACTCAGTTTCCCATCCGGTGCTGTGAAAGCCGCCTCCGTGAGCCTTACCGTCACGCCATTCCGCCACTTACACCCACCAGGGCCGGCCCTGCCTCGTCTCCCAGGCCAGGCGGCCGTCGGCCGTGGGGGTGTGAGCGAGCGTGAGGCCGCAGTGGTCCCAGCCCTCCCTCCAGCCCTCCGTGTCCTCCGCGTTCCTTGAGCAGGAGCGAGGCTTTCCTCTCCAGGCCTTCACTCGGGTTTTTCTGCTTTTCGTAAAGCCCACTCGTGAGGCGGGGCCTGGCCGAAACAGCCTGCGCTCCGTGCGTCTCTGCCTTGCGTGGGGCCCCCGCTCTGCCTTTCAGAGGGTGGCCTCACACAGCACGCTGCGCACCGTGCGTGCCACCAAGTACAGTGCTGCGGGCGTCTTGGCTTCGTGGCTGCTGAGGACCTTCTCCCCAGCCCACTCGGTTGTGAGAGCACGGTGTACAGTAAATATAAATCCAAAAACGTGTGTCGATCGACTCTTATCAGGAAGGCTTCCGGCCCACAGTAGTAGCTAACCTTGGGGAAGGCCCACATTACACACAGATACTCAACGGTGCGGGGGTCAAATACGCACGGGGTGGCCCCGTGGCGTTCTAGGGTCGGTGGCATTTGTATGTAGGACGGTCTTGATGCTGCTGCCGTCTGGATTTTCAGCTCCAAGAAGAGGCCGGGTCTTCTTGTTTCAGGTGCCCCTCGGGTCCCCGCACAGTGCTGGCGTAGCGATTTTTTGAAACGCTGAGCTGGGGAGGGGGAGGAGGGGCGCGGAGCTTGGAGAACCACCGTCTTTATTTCCTGTTCCCTCCTGGGCTGCTCACAGAAGCTGTATCTGGAGGGTCTTTTCGTCAGTTGTTTCGGAAGGGAAACAGATGGAGAGGTTCAATAACATGGCCAAGAATAGCAGCTACGAGCAGTAGGGCCAGCGTCGAGATTTGCCACAAAGCCCAGCAACTCCAAGGTGACTCTGGATTTCGCCACGCCGTCTCACCCTCTGGGTGTTTTATGCCCTGCCTGCCTTCGGGAAGCAGGTCGATGCAGTCCAGGCGTAAACTGACCTAACAGCTTTATTTTAGCACGATTTCACCATTTGTCCTTTTTAAATCGGAGACGCTAAACATTTTCCGTGTCCTCAGAAAAAAGGAGTTGGGCATGTACGTACAATAATGTTTTAAAACTTAAGCGTATCAGGAATGTTTCCCTTAGATTAGTGAAAATATTACCCTCGTTTAGTTTTTAAATGTAAACATTTTCTTTTTTTTTTTTTAAGTAATCTCTACACCAAGTGTGGGGCTCAAACTCACAACCCCCGAGATCAAGAGTCCCCTGCCCCCCTGACCGAGCGAGCCAGGCGCCCCTATTAGGTTTTAAGTTGAGAAAACATTTATCTGGAAAGAAATGTATGTGGCAGTATGTGTCTAATTTATATTTCCAGTGTTTCTGAATTATCTTAATGGTTTCCATTTGCTGAATTATGCGATTCCACAGTAGTTAGGAAATAGTTTCTTTTTTATGTTGTATATGGTAACATTCGTAACTTAGAATTTTTCTTATTTGCAGGTACAGATTTATGAATTAGAGGAACATAAGATTGAAACATGGAGGGGTAAGCACTGTCGGGTGTTAAAAATCTTTTAAGATCAGGAAAAACTGTATAAAATATGTTTTAGCTTCGTAGATGCTCTTTGCTTGATAATGTAATTAAGACAGTTATTTCTATTTTAATCTTGAGTCGGGCGCTATTACTATTGTAAACACCGTCCATTGTGTGTAAGAGGGGATCCGATAGCAGGTCCTCACACTGAGGCCGGGCTAGAGAGACCGTAAACTAGCCAGTGCCGCGGTCACTGCCCCCCGCACAGCCACCATTCACGGCTGAGGATGGCCCTCCTGGCCCGCAGATGGGTCTCTCTACAGAAAACGCACCAGGCGAGTGCTTAAGATGAACAGAAGCAAGGATCTGTTCTTTTTTGTTTTTTTACATTTATTTATTTTCGAGAGACAGAGAAAGAGCACAAGTAGGGGAGGGGCAGAGAGAGGGAGACACAGAATCTGAAGCAGGCTCCAGGCTCTGAGCCGTCAGCACAGAGCGGGACGCGGGGCTCGAACTCACAGACCGTGAGACCATGACCTGAGCCGAAGTCGGATGCTTAACTGGCTGAGCCCCCCAGGCGCCCCGGATCTGTTCTTAAATTTAATAATTATTTCTTTATAATGGAGACACACACAGCCAGTGAACTTGAGACTAGAAGATTTGAATAAAATAACATGAAAAATTAACCCATTTAAGTCACGGGACCTTTTCTGAAATGGAGCCATTTTTTAAATTCTGATTTCATGATTGTGAGATTGTTCTTCGGGAGCCCCGCCATGCCGGATTGATGGAGAGGGCAAAGGGCCCGTCAGTAGGATGGGACGGGACTCGCTGAGGAAGCTAGTCAGACCGACATTGAGGAGGGGCCTTTGTAGGGTGTTCAGAGAAGAGCCTGGATAGAAATGGAGGGGCCGGTAGACAGAAATTTTTTAATTAATCATTGAAAATCTGCTTGGGACGATAAGCAACCTTCGTGACTCGCAGCTGCAGAATCTGAGCCTCTGCTGGAATTCTCTCCCCGGCCAGCGGCTCTTTAATTCCATCTGACGTGGAAGTTTTGCTAAGCGGTGTATTTGATTGATAGTGGCCCTGTCGAGTCCAACGAAACAAAGTCCGCATGGGGTCTGTGTCTTAGCGCTGCCCGTTAGGAAATGAATCTGTAACTTAACACCCAGCCCGATCCTCCTTATTGAATTCTGCTGTGTCCTGAGTAGCGTTAGGCCAAGATTTAAGTGTATTTACAGTTTGACGTTAGATGGTCTCTAGCAGAGATCATGGGGGTGCCGAGCTACCTTCTCGTGCTCTCTGTCCCGAAGCCTCCGCGAGGCAGATCTCCTGGCAGTGGAACTTCAGGAAGGCGGTTGCTGCAGACTCCAGAATCCCCAAGATGCAGGTTTTGAGCAGTAGTTTGGGAAAATAAAACTTAAGAACATTTCAAGAACAAAGTTCCTTACAGCTTTTATTTCCTATTTTAACTTAGGAAAATTAGTTTTAAAGGATTCTCTGAACCCTTCATCTCTTAAGGCTGACAGTAATTTGGTGGCATTCTAGTGACATCTGCTGGTTTTGACTCTTTACAGCAAACTGCTTGAATATTCTTCTCGTTTTTACAACATCTGTTGCCATACCGCTTCCCTAATGTTTAATTTTCCCACAAAGGCAACGTCCTGAAGTTAAGTCGTTTAAAATAGTCCTAACTATAATTTATCCCCTAGTGTTCAATAAACGACGTGTATTTGATTTTGGTTTTTAATCCTTCTAATTGTTGTCTGTAAGTTGAAGAGTAATTTATGTAATAATTACAGCAAGTGGGTTGTTACTAATTGCATATTTTCTTTCTATAAAAACAGAGCTTTATTTACAAGAAACATTTAAGCCTTTAGTGAATATCTCTCCAGACGCAAGGTAAACTTGTAAAGTTTTTCTCCTTTGAAAACATTTGTTCAAATTCTCGTTTCGGTTCCGTGAGTGATTGTTCACCTGGAGAGGGGTCAGCCTCCCTGATTTCAGAGATTCAGTTCAGTCCATTTAGAGGCAGCCATCGCTGGTTTAGAGAAACCAGCCACTGTTCGTCCAAAGGATGGATAATGGGCTGGGAAGACGATCCGATTAAGGTTTTAAGTCCCGCTCAGCTGCAACAGAAACCGTCCGGGAGCCTGACAACGCGGCCCGTTCCTGGGCTCTGACTCCCACCCGGGGGGTGGGGAGGTCGCCTTTGGCGGGTGGGGCCCAGGAACGTGCATCCGGCAGCTCCCGCAGGGGTTCTGACGCGCCCTGAGGCGGAGGGCGTGGGGGATCGCGCTGCCCCCCCCTTCTCCCCCCCAGAGCCCTCTGGCGCATCCGTTTTGACCCAAGCCTCTGGGACGGCTCTGGTACATTTCCACCTTGAATGCAAACGTTCTTAAAACTCTAAGCGCTAGCGAGAAAAAATAGAATACTAATTTTTTATTATTTCCAAGTCCTAAAAGAAAAAAAAAAAAGATAGACCCAGCCGCCTCCGGGTTGGCAGTCCCAGGAGGGGCCAGAGCAGCCCAGAGGGGGGCTGCGGTGCGGGCCAGAGCTCCCCGTCGCTGGCTGTGGTTTCTCAGCAGCATGAAACCCCCCGTTAGAAACCGGTCTCCTAGGGACCCGTAGCTCGCGCCGGTGTCTGAGATGAACACAGACCGGGAAGAATCAAGACGTCTGCCGAGATCCCCAGTTTAAACCTTCCCCCCCCACGCCGCGTTGGGTCCAGTCCACCTTGCACCGCCGTGGTGTGAGGGCGCTGAGAGCGCCTCAGGAGCAGGGGTGGCCCGGAGCGTTTGACGTTTTCCTTGAAAGCCTCCTAACAACTCTGATGGCTTTTCCCGCAGCCTCTTCGATGCTGTATACTCGTTGATCAAAAATAAAATCCACAGATTGCCAGTTATTGACCCTATCAGTGGGAATGCACTTTATATCCTTACCCACAAAAGAATCCTCAAGTTCCTCCAGCTTTTTGTAAGTAGTTTTTAGTGTTTCTAAAGACGTAGTTGCATCTACTTTAACTAATTTACTTCAAGTACACTGGCTCCCGTCGCCCTCAGTAGACGGTGTTAGTTTCGGAATTGCGACTGTTAGGAGGTCTCCGTCGTTTCTGAGCTGCAGTTTCGCAACTTATGACATTCTCGAAGTTGATTCCAATTAAAACCCAATCGCCTTCCCGTGCAAGTGTCAAAATACTGAACACACTTGGAATTCTCTACTTAAGTTAGAATATTTCATCACCTGAAATACGAGGGCAGTAAAGTCAGTCGGGTTCAGAAACTGCTGTATAAGGTCACTGGAGCCGATGCTTACAGCAGATCGCCTGGCGATGCTTTATTGGTATCACGGTTTTGGAAACATTCAAAAAATGCCGTCCCCGGGATCATCTTCTTGTGAATTACAGCGGTAGAAAAACCCAAAGCGAATAGAATTTTGGCACGAGAATACCATGTTGGTCCAAATTCGGGCTGTGTTAGCAGTAGGTTTTCACAGCTGCGTTTGAAATGAGGCATCTTCCTGATCACCCCTAACATCGGCCTCTGGGGTCAGTACCGAAAGCTCCGAAGGACCAGAGTTTTTGCAAGAGGGCCTTCATTGTTCCCCTCCGGGTTACACGCACCGCGTTTGCGGTCGGCAGGAGTTGGTCAGCTAGGACCTGTAGGAGGCCTCGCTCGCAGGTCCCGAGGAGGCGACGCGAAGTCACGTGTTTACAGAACGTAGTAGACGTTAAAAACCGACATCAGATTAGCTTCCCCGCCTCCTGCTGCCGCAGTTGAGGAAATAAAACAGCGCTCTAGGAAGCCAGCGCCCCTTCTCCCGCAGCCCGGCCTCAGCCTGGCCGGACAGGAGCACAGAGGGATCGCAGGTGGGAGACTCAAGCCAGTCCCGTGTTTTCATAGTTTACGTGAGAAACTACGACTCTTCGTGGTTAAATAATTGCCCAGACAGAAAGTGGGAAATCTACAAAAAAGCAGGCAGTGGTGTCAGGGACCGTGAGGGACAGATGGAGAGCGCTGGGCAGACGTCCCCTCTGCCACGCGCAGTCCCTGGGCCTGCGGCGCGCTGGATGGGCGGGGGCCTCAGTATCCAGTGAATGGGACCTGGGGGATGGGGGGAGGGCCAGCAGGTGCCAGGCTTTTAGCCCATCCGCCCCCTAGAGCGACCACACCGAAGTCCCAGTAGTCGTCACCCCCTGGAGTGACCCACTAAAGTAGCGATCGTCACAGCTAAACACTCGGAAGCATTTATGACGTGGCAGGTACTGTCCTGAGCACCTCACACGACACATAACCCTCGCCCCCACCCTCTCAGGTAGGTATTTTTATGAACCCCCATTTTCTAGGTGGTGAGCCTCTGTGAGGGGAGCGACGCCGCCAGCTCACGGCTGCCAGTGGCCGAGCAGCTCCCGGCAGGCGGCCCGTCTCGGCCTCCATGCCTCCGCGGCCCTGCCAGCGGCCGGCATCGTGGCTCCTCCGTGTGGAGGTGCCTGGCTCAGAGGGTTAAGCCGGCCCCCGGTCTCCCAGATGTCGCTGGTCGAGTCCAGCCCGTTTTCACGGCTGCGGACGAGGAGTAACAGTCGGAGGCGGCCCTCGTGTCCTTCTCTTCTGTAAGAAGTAGAGGTCCCCTCTGCCAGTGATGCCTTGTATTTGGGCCAATATGGTAGTTAAATCATACTCTTAGAGTAGTCACCGAGAGGTTTTCCGATGAAAGTGCAGAATTTTAAATGAAATTTCAGACCCTGAATTTTACTGAATCAAGACCATTTTCTGAGCAAACATGGCCTTTCCCTCGGAGACTGCTGACAGTCAGCCGAAGGGCACAGTAGGACAGGGCTTGTCCTGCCTCGAGAAGGGCTGGATGACCTAATAGGTCTTTCTTTTTTTTCTCTAAATTTCTAGGATTCTCATGATTTGAATATTGATGAACTCTTTGACTTGAACATTTTGTTTCTTCTAATTGTCCATCTTTTCCTGATAATTATAAGGTACAGCAGGAGGGCGGAACCAACCACGCCCTTTACACGAGGCGGATTTTTGAAACCGTAGGCCTTACTTTGTCTTAGACGTGACCCTAGACTTCTCTCTCCTGACTCTTCCCTCCTCCTCCTCCAAAACAGCCCATGAAAAGAAAAGGGAGCTTTAAAAGGTTCTTGTAATTCTGGTCGGTTGGCTTGTCCTGTGCCCCTCGTAGTCACAAGGTGGAGTCCTCAGGGGGTGGGGGGCCAGGAGAGGACTAGCTCAGCTCAGACGCTCTGGGTTTGGAAACGCGTGCGTTCTCGAAAGCTACTCCTTAATGCCGACAGCAGGACCGGGCATTGGAGAGAAATACCTAAGAACACGGGATTCCTGGTGGCCGTGGGTCTTCATTTCCAAAGAGCCCTCTTGTTCCCTCTCCCGTCCCCATTTTCAGCGGGGGCAGAGAGAGGAAACGTTACGCCGTGCGAGTGCCCCTCGGTGCTTCACCAAGTCGTTAAAGACAAGCTTAGACCCCGAAACCGGTTCGAACGCCAACCGCAGTTCCTAGATGGAACGTTTCCGTGTTCACTCGGACATCCGGGTGGACGGTTAGAAAGCATGAACTCTAACCTGTGATCCGTACGTAGCGTTGTGCTTCACGCGTGGACGTGTGAACGCTAGAAAGGTCGGCGCGGGCTCCAGAGCATTGGTGTCTCTCTTCCCGCCTAGATGTCCGACATGCCAAAGCCCGCCTTCATGAAGCAGAACCTGGACGCCCTCGGGATCGGAACCTACCACGACATCGCCTTCATCCACCCCGACACCCCCATCATTAAAGCCTTGAACGTCTTTGTGGAGAGACGCGTGTCGGCCCTGCCCGTGGTGGATGAGTCAGGTCTGTGGCTTTGGTCACGCAGGGACCATGCTTGGTCTCCTTGGGGCAAACCGACCCCTAATCGGTCAATGGGTCAGACTGGGTGGGGGGCCGACAGGGGGAAGGGGGTGACAGGTTCTCAGGCGTGGCGGGTCGAGCGAGCACCAGCAGCCCTCGGGTTAGCCAGAACTTTCCCCTGGCTTATTTTCACACACTCTGTTAAGATGAGATTTCATGTCCATTTAAAATTAGACAAGTTTGTTCTTTAGAGGTGTTTTAATTGCTAGTAGGCATCTGGCTAAGACTGATTGTAAATGTTATTTCTTGTCTCAAAGACCGGTTTTTTTTTTCCTAACACTTGTTTCCATTTTCAGGAAAAGTTGTAGATATTTATTCCAAATTTGATGTCATTGTAAGTATGTTTCGTTCTGCTACACCTGTCATCTAGAGGGCGTTTAGAACCGATTGCTGATCTGGGTGTGCTTTTCCCTCATTTGCTAGCTTTTGTGAGTGTGGGGGCCAGAGGGGGCCGTGGGCTGGCCGGAGTCCCTGTGCTTAGCGTCCCCCGGGTCAGCGCTGAGTAACCGGTTAGCGCTGCATGGGTTTTCCGGGCCGCGTGCGGTTTGTCCGTTCCTGCAGCCTGTGCGGACGTCAGAGATGCTCCTGTGCCCGTGTGCGAGGCGCTATTCGTCCTGCCGCCCGGCGTGCGCTCGGGGCGCGCGGCAGTTCGGGGCTCCCCTCAGGGGTTATAACCCTCTCCTTGTTTGCTGAGTGGGAACAACTGTTGTAAAGAAAACAGCAAATCTGTTAGTTATTTTTAAAAATTTTTTCATGTTAATTTTTGAGAGAGAGGGAGACACAATCCGAAGCAGGCTCCGAGCCGTCAGCACAGAGCCCAGTGCGGGCCTTGAACCCACAGACCGCGAGACCATGACCTGAGCCGCCCGGGCGCCCCCATATTCGAGTTATTTAAAGTCTCGTCTCCGAGCGGCCTGCTCTGGAGTCCCTGGTCTAAGTCTGCTAGATGTAGCGCTGCATCTTCTACTCAACCCTTCACCCCCCCCTTTCATTTTAAATGCACTTTCTTAGAGTTTTCTAGTATCTCTAAGAAAGGAAACTGAAATTCTGGTCGCCCCCAACGTGCTCGGCATTTTTTGCCCTCGCGCTGATGCCAGCGTCAAATCCAACCTTGCAGCTATAGCCGTCTCTCCCGTTGCACGTAACAGACATCAAAACCTCGGCCGGGTAGGACCCTCTGAGGTGAAAGCCCTGTGGAGCTGCGGGGGCTTGTGTGGCCTGTGCTTCCTCCGTGGGCTTGATCCTGGCGGGGCCCTCGGCGCCTTCCTGGCAAAAACCCCGCCCCTGGGCAGGGGCGCACGGGGAGAGGGCGTGGGCGCAGGCGCCCCGGGCCGCTTCTTGCCCTTTGCGGATCTTAGTCTAACCACGGGGGGAGCGGAGTCTTCCGTGGGGCCTGCAGTCAGAACCTAACAGGGTTGCTTCATAATTAAGGTGTACCTCGTCAGCTTCGATGCTTAGCAATGAAATGACAGTCCTGAGGGCGTGGCGGTACTAAATTAAGATAAACAACGTTTATAAAAATCAGGTCAGCCTCAGCTTACTAGTTTATCGGTTATTAAGGTGAGCTGAACTCACCGTCGCCTTCTTACAGAACCTCGCTGCCGAGAAGACGTACAACAACCTAGACATCACGGTGACCCAGGCCCTTCAGCACCGCTCACAGTATTTCGAGGGCGTCGTGAAGTGCAGTAAGCTGGAAGTACTGGAGACCATCGTGGACAGAATAGTGCGGGCCGAGGTGAGGCAGCCGGGCCAGGTACCCCCGCCCCTCCCACCCCTGCGCGCGCCCGCCGCACCAGGTCCTCGCTCGCGGTGCCGTGGGGATCCTGAGTCATCGCGTGGGCCAGCGTGACAGCTTCAGAACAGTCGGAGATGGCACTTGCCTGCCCGTGTCGCTTGACACGTCGTAGGTCCTCTGGAAGTGCTCACCTAATTGAACGGATAAGTGCCGATACCATAGTTGAATCAGACTGGTAGGAACCTTTCGTGGTTTAAAAAGCATATATTTAAGAAAACAGATGTCCCAAGAGCTTTCGGTCCCATTAGGGGATTTATGAATTTAAACTTGTGTAATTACAGATAGCTGTAACAAAGGGAATGATCCATCAAAACCCTTTGATCTTTTGAAGTTACTTCTCTCTCTCCCTCCCCCCCCCACTTAGATAACAGTAGGTGGTCTAATCAGCAGCTCCTGACCCTCCACGCTCAGGTGCCCGCGTACGTGAGGGTGTTAGGTGTACTTGGGATGGCACTTTGGATAAAAGATGAGCGAGGGCAGCGTACGGCGCATCTAATTCAGTATCCCCACTCCGGGAATCGCTTCTTCCCTTCCTCGCTAGCCAGGGAGGAGCATGTTAGCCCGTCCGTCACTCTCCAGGACTCAAGGACCTAACTGTGTTCTTTCCGGAACAGCCCAAAAGCAGGCAGGATCAATTCATAATGATACGTCAGCTCTGGTCATTCTTATTATAGATGCGAGAATACAGTCCACCCAGAAAAGGCCCTGGTTATTTCTTAGGCTGCGAACAGACGATCTCAACGTTACATGTGAAGTAGGGGGTTGCGTCCTCTCGGGAACCATCTTGGAGAAGCAGCCAGGTTCTCAGCCCCGCCGGCCGAAGACTTCCGCCTGCCCTGGGCTCGCCCCAGGCTACCGCTGCCAACAGCTTTCGAAAGGCGTTTCCCTAGAATCTCCCTATGAACCGTTTCCTTTTTCTATTTGCATTTAATATCCATCACTCTTGTTTTCCAAAGAGTCTTAATTGACTTAGAATACGTCTTTTTACTAAGGTCCACAGAATTATGGGCCTTTTGAAGACCATAAGCAGGAGTAGGTTAGACCTCTCTTCCTAATTATTTATAAGGATAATGGACATCCATGTGATGGAATCCTTTATAACAATGAGAAATATTCTAGAAGGCATGGAAACAACATGAACAGTGAATTCCCAAGAGAAAAAGCCACTTACTGTATATAGCAGGAGTATATTCACTTACGTGCATACGTACGTATAGAAAGGAGGCCAGAAAGACCCATACCCCACGGCCGTTCCTGGGTGGCGGGGTGCCGGTCACCGCGGGGAACACGGCGCGGGGCTCCTCTGTCCTGAGCGCTCTTGTTGGAGCGTACGTTACTCTGAGGTAAAAGAAAAAAGTAATTGGCTTATGTTTCCGGCACATCCGGCAAGCAGTAGAAATGTCTTTGTAACAGGAAATGGGACATCGAGGAAAAAGACGTAAATTTAACACTTTTCTCAAGTTATCCATTTTGACTTTTTCCGCCCAGTTGAAATAATTTCCTTCATCAGATGACCCTTTGCTGCTGGACAAAGGCCAATTTTAGCTTCAGTACAGTTGTTGGGGGAAGGGCAGATGGTATCAGCAGTGATTTCGTTTATTTATAGGACACAAACATCACACCAGAACATTCGCTAGTTCAGACTCAGCAACAAATGACAAAATATTTTTGCTAGTCCTTTTCTACCTGGTAGAATGAATTCTCTGGGTGACATGGCTGCCCTCTGACCTTCAGGAGTTCAAAAGAGAGTTCTTTAATTAGCATTACTGAACATTAACAAGATGCGTCCAGTATAGACGAGAAAGCACTCGCCGGTCCTAGATACGAGCCATGGGTTTAATTGAGAATTATAGTAAAATAAGTGTTCTATCACAGGATTATGGAAGAGCCTAAGTGTTTTTAGAGACACTTTTAAAGTTTATTGAAGTGCTCCCTACACCCATCATGGGGCCCCAACCTGAGCTCAAGAATCACATGCTCTCCTGACTGAGCCGCCAGCCGGGCGCCCCCTAGAGAAACTTTTAAAAGTTACGTTGTCGTGAGAAAGATGACAAAAGTGATTTTTTTTTTTTGTAACCCAGAGCAAGCTAGGATGTGAAAAGCATCACCAACACAGTATCAAGTATAAAGAGAGAACTTCCTTCCCTTTCCATCTCCTTCCTGTGCCCCCCACGGTGTGTGGGGGGCAGAACCGTCCCGCAGGGAGAAGAGGATCTTCTCCAAGGTGACCGGCGGGCAGGTGGCCGCCCCGGGCCTCGTTCTGAAGCTCTGAAGTCAGAGGCGCGATGCCTGCCCCCTCCCTGTGTTGAGGATGCTTCGTCAGAGGAAGACCTTGCAACCCGAGCCGCTCGTCCGTTAAGGGTCTCAGGAAATGAGATGCGAATGTAATGTTTCGCTTCGTCGCAGTTCACGTACCCTCCGCACTGAGCACGGTGTATAGGAATTTCCTAGAGAAAGGCCGATAGAAAAATGGAGAGCTGTGACCCGTTTGCTCTGGCTCTCGTTGGGTCGGACGTGTTCCCCGTGTAAATCAGTATCTGAGAGTTACTAGAGATGGAGATGCAACTGTAAAAATTACGAACTTCCGTTTAAGAGATCATGGCTACGTTGTACTTCATGTTTTGGGCTGTATCGTTCATATGTTAACGTTCTGAAACTTGAAAACGCCAGGACGCCACGGACTTTTCCCACAGGCAGTGAGGAAGTCAGCCCTGCATTTTAGCTTTAGAGCCTGAGACCCTACGTGGCTTCCGGCGCCGTTTCCAGCTCTTGTTCGTGGGGCGGACACGTCAGATCGTCCGCGGAAGGCGTGTTCCCGGCCCCGTGACCCACTTTCCTCTCGTTCGCAGGTGCACCGGCTGGTGGTCGTGAACGAGGCCGACAGCATCGTGGGCATCATCTCCCTGTCGGACATTCTGCAGGCCCTCATACTCACGCCCGCAGGTACGAGTGCCGGCCTCGCCCTCGGTGTGCCAGGCAGGCCAGCGGGGGTGGGGGCTCGCGGCCGCCTCACCCCCGCGCCCAGACAGAGCTTGGCTTCCGGAGCTTTCCTCTGTGAACCGTTTTCACTTTCTGTGTGGTTTTTCTTTGTTTGACGGCTCCGCTCGGGTGAGAGAGAGGAGCCCATGGAAAGTAATCTTAGGAGCGTCCGATCAAGGGCGGCAGCCTGACGAACTGGGGCTTCAGGGCCGAGGTCCTAACCCTTCCCATGCAGAGGCGAAGGGCTCTTCAGGTTTGCTCTCTTTTTAGAACGACTACCTGGAAAACACAGGAGGGAAATTCTTTGCTCTACTCTTAAAAGAAAAAAAAAACCTTCCTGGTGTTTTGAGTCTATAAAACAGAAGACCTCAACACACACTTTTCCCCGTTACCAGTGGCTGGAAATCGCGTGGCCTCCCAACCAGCACTGGGAGCTCACCTCCTTTTGCGCCGGACCGGCTCTGAGCAAGCTCTCAGGCCACACTCCGGGCACGTGCGGGGAGAGGGGAGGAGGGGGCTCCGGACGAGGGGCGCTGCTGTCGCCTGTGGGCCGGGTCCTAAAAGCACCGGCCCTCTCCCTTTCCTCCCTTCCCACCCGCATCAAGTACAAACCAGCTGGCCTCGGGCCCGACTAGCTGTGCCCCGACGGGCCCAGTCCGCGGAGTAAGCGCCGTGCGCTTCGAGCTCTTAGAAGGTAAACGTTGAAGTGTGCGTGCCCTACGGTATTGGTTCTTCTTTGGTTCAGAAATCGAACCAGCCGAGACTGGTTTCCAGTCGGTTTCCAAGCTAAAGATGCCCAGCTTAAAGGAGTCGCTGCCGCCAGCGAGAAACCTCGCCTCCCCGTGCGCGAACGCCGAGGTCGGGACTCCGCCGGAGAGGCAGCCCCAGGAGGGGTCCCCGGGCTCAGAGACCCTGGGGATGGGGCCTCGAGCAGCCACCTTCGGTGGCCGGTGTCAGGAAACCTGAAACTCCCGATGACCGTCACCACGAAGCGGCCGTAAAATGACTCCCTGCACCCCAGCGTTCCCTCTAACACCGCAGGCCAGAGATAAGCCCAGAGGCCCGGCGGAGGCTACGCGGACGGCGCCACGCCCATGCTGCGGGACGCTCCCTGCGGGCAGCGCACTCACACGGCTGAACTTGACCTCGTGTTCAACATCGAGCAGGCGGGCGAGACCCCTCCGGAGCGTGTGATCGCGCTTCTGTGCAGGCAGCACCGCTCTCGTGCACACGGGGACGGGCCTCGTCCAGGGCGGGCTCCTTCTTGCAGGCACATGACTTAGACCTTCAGAAAAAGGCACCCCTTTCCCAGGCAGCTGGCCGGGGTACGCGTTTGCCCGGCAGCTCACATTTGGGCCCCCCTGTGTCCTGTGGCCATCGTAAACCCCAGAGTAAACTAACCACACTCTCGAGCCTCTCTGTGCGTCGCGTCACAGACGCTCAGGGTCGTCGGCCTGGAGGAGTTTACATTTCCATCCACGTTTGAGAGCTTTAAAATTCCGAGTCGTTAATACCCCTCTGTGGGGAGGAGCCCTGTTCCGCAGCCGAATCTGGTATGTGCGTTACCATGGGGATAACGGTCTAAAGATAGTAGTTGAGTTCTCCGCGGTGTAGCGTGCAGAACCTATTTAGGAAGAATGCTCCGTGTCCCTGATAACCGCTCCCAAGGGAACATTCGGAGAACACGCTCCTGCAGCACGGGCCCTGCCCGCCTGCGATCGGCAGCCCTCGAGATAGACGGCGCCGTGCCAGCCTCAGATGAGGGCTCCGCCTCGCCCGACCCCCGCCAGCCCTCGAGCGGCCAGGCCGACACAGGCCCCGAGTCCTTCCAGACAGACTCCGATTGACACCAAAGCCGAGCGAGGCTGTTTGTGGGCGCGAGTCCCCCGGCCAGGACCCGCGCTGCCGGGTGCGAGTCCTCGGCGAGAGGCGCTTTGCGAAAGCGTCCGCCGTGGCCTGAATAAAAGCCCCCAGTGGTGAGTCGCCGGCTGGTGGGCACGAGCCTCCGTCATGGATACGGAGTCGGTGTAGTCACGTTTTCTCTCCAGCAGCAGCTCTCGTGAGACATGGCCCGTCCGGGCGAAGCCAAGCGTGCTCGTGCACACAACCAGCGAGTAAACAGCCGGTCCGCAGCAGCCGCGGGTTGTCAGCCCCTTATTTTCTATAGATCGTTCAACTCTTTCAGAGGTCGTCTTGCGTCTGAAAATAGGAGAGGCTGCCGTGCTGAGGAAAACGGTAGCGCTCCCGGCAACCCGTTCGGAAGTACACTCACCAGATGCGTGCGGATAGGCGTAAACGTGTTAGAATGCTTTTGTTAAGACATTTGTATAAGTACACGCGGGCACACCTCAGGCGTCCTGGGGGCTGGGGGCCGGACCCCTGCAGCACAGCGGATAGCACAATAAAGCGAGTCGAAGGAACGTGTTGGTTTCCCGGTGCGTGTAAGTCACGTTCGCACCACACTGCGGTGTGTGAGGTGTGCACCAGTGCTGTGTCTAAAACGACAGTGGACACACCTTCATGAAAAGAGACTTTATTGCCGAAACACGCTAACCCCTGTCTGAGCTGTCGGCGAGTCCTAATCCCCTTGCCCGATGGTGACGGCTGCCGACTGGCCAGGGTGGTGGGTGCCGAAGGCCGGGGTAGCTGTGCAGCGTCTTAAAACAAGACAGCGGGGACGTTGGCCGCACTGATTGGCTCTTCCCCTCACGAACGATTTCTCTGTGGCGGGTGGTGCTGTTTGGTAGCATTTTACCCAGAGGAGAACTTCTTCCAGAACTGGAGTCTGTCCTCTCAGACCTGCCACTCCTTCGTCGACCAAGCTTCTGGAATGTTCTAAATCCTTTGTGACCATGTCACCCGTCTGCACAGCATCTCCATCAGGAGGAGAAGCCATCTCAGGAAACCACTTTCTTTGCGCCTCCTCGTCTGTCCAGGTTTCATCCTGAGATGGCGGCGACTCCGTCCCCTCTTCAGGCTCCACTTCTGATCCCGGTTCTCCTGCTGTTTCCACCGCATCCGCAGTGACTTCCTCCACTGAGGTCCCGAAGCCTTCAAGTCATCCAGGAGGGTTGGAATCGCCTTCTTCCAAACTCCTGTTTATGCTGATATTTGGACCCCTTCTCATAATCACGAATGTTCTTAATGACATCTAGAATAGTGAATCTTTTCCAGAAGGTTTTCAGCCGCCTTGGCCCAGATGCATCCAAGGAATCACTATGCATGGCAGCTGTCGCCTTATGAAATGTATTTCTTAATTACTGAGACTCGAAGGCCAACGTGGCCGCCCGACCCACGGGCAGCAGGCTGGGTGTGCGTCAGAGGCGTGAGCACAACATTAACCTCGTCCGGCTGCGTCAGAGCTCGTGGACGGACCAGGCGCACTGTCCGTGAGCGTCACGTTTGGAAAGGAATCTTTATTGCTGAGCAGAACTCAACAGCCAACCAGCACTAGTCCGTAAACCAGGATGGAACCAGACATGCTTCGTGCAGGCTCTGCTGTTCCGTGTACAGAGCAGACTTCGCGTAGTTCTCAGGGGCCCGCGGGTTTCAGAATGGTCACCGAGCACTGGCTTCTGGTCCCCGGCTGTGTTAGCCCCCAACGAGGGAGTCAGCCCGTCCTTTGAAGCCGGACACTGACTTCTCCTCTCTGGCTCTGAGAGTCCTAGCCGGCATGGCCCGGTCGGAGGCTGTCGTGTCTGCACCGAAGACGCGTGTAGGGGGGCCACCTCCGTGGTTCTCTGGGGGGACCCTCCGGACCACCTGCCGCTGCGCCCTGCGCTTCTCTGCCGCGGAGATGGCTCCTTCCCTCGACCCCCGGAGCCGGCCTCCGCCAGCTCCGGGCTTCTCCTCACCTCTGCCCGCCTTCTCAGGACTGAAGAGAGGTAGGGCCCGGCCCTGGCTTCTGGTGTGATCTGTCCAGACCCCTGTGACTTTCTCCAGGCCAGCGGGGAGGCCGTGTTGCCTTCTGACCATCCGTGTGTCCCTGGAGGAGCACTTTTTTTTTTTTGAGTTTATTTATATTTATTGCCTCTCTACAGCCAACGTGGGGCTTGAACTTACAACCCAGAGACCAAGAGTTACTCACCCTCCTGACCGAGCCGGCCGCCCCTGGAGCAGCACTGTTCCCTTCACAAGTGTTTCCTCTGCGTCCCCAGCGGGGCTCCGTGCGGTGGGCGAGGCCCTCTCACACTGGGCTCAGTCGTTCTAGCTTTTGATACGAAGTGGAAGGCGGGCGACTCTTCCTCTCGCCTGCGCATCTCGGGGCCCTGGTAGCATTGTCACCTTGGCCTGATTTCAATATTGTTGCCTCGGACTAGGGAGGCCTGGGGAGAGGGAGAGAGGTGGGGGGACGGCCAGCGGAGCGGTCAGACCACTCACATCTATTAAGTTGCCACATGCATGTGACTCTCGGTGCCAGCCCACAATGACAGTAGCGACAGAGGTCCCTGATGACAGGCATCGTTGTAAAAAAGTTGGAAACATGCGGAGAATGACCAAAATGGGACAGGCACGCAGAAGAAAGGCTGTTTGGGAAATGGTGCCGGTGCCCTTGCCGGCTGCGGGGTGGCCACCGGCCTCCGGCCTGCGAGAACCCACCGGTCCACATGGTGCAGCGAAAGCCCAGCACCGCGAGTGAGGTCCGCCTGCGCGACAGCAGCGCCCACCCCTTCACGGAGCCACACGTGCGCTCTGTTAAAAACGTTAGCACTCGAAGCCTTTTCTTTTCCAAGTTAAGCCCAGCATATCCGACACTGTGACACGGAGCCCAGACTCGAAGTGGGCTGCTGTGTGTGTAGGGGGGTGAGGAGCCTGGAGTCACCTGCTCATTCCCCGCCTCCAGGGTCCGGAACGTTCTCCTGCAGCCCAGCGGGGTACGGGTGAAAACCACCCCGGGGTGGGCCCCGCCGCTGCCGTGTGCAGGACGGGCCCGGCCACGACGTGTTTTTACGTTGTCTGAAGCTCTCGTTTTCCATCTACCGACAGGTGCCAAACAGAAGGAGACGGAAACGGAATGACTGCGGTGAGTGGAGGAGCCCTCGAGGGAGAACTTGAACCGAGATCCTGGGTCACGCTTTGCCTCACGAACACTGACCGCGCTAGAAGACAGTAAAATGGCTGAGAATGTCTATCCGGGTTTAGCGATGGGTGTTTTTTCCAGTGACGTTGCAACCGCGTCTACGAAACCGAGGGGGTGTGTTTGAAGAGTCAGGCTTGCGTTAAAAGACTGGTTTCAGACCTTTGAGCGACTTCAAATGCTGTATGTTATTAAAGTGCACTGTGTCCTGAGATTCGTATTATTTTTCATTTCAAAGAACTCACTGGTCTGTGACAGGTCATGGGACATAAGGCGAGCGCCTGGCCTCTTCGGACCTAGTGCCTTATGTCGGGACACGCGCGGCGTCACCACGGCGGCCCCTGGCAGCTGGAGCCACACGGTGCTGGGGCGGGACGGTCTCTGGACCTTTACCGAATCAGTTGTGTGTTCCTTGGGTTCGTCACACAGCTGCGATGTGGATGTCAGTGATTCCTTTCTAAAACTAAGTGCAGCGTGATGTTTCAGTGTCTGTTCTGACCCACCGTGTAAGCAAAACCGCTGTGCGACGCCTTTATTTATTTTTACTTTCGTGCGATTTTTTTTTCTTTTTTTACACAGCTTGGTGGCTAAGCCTCCCCATGCCCATTAGTAAACCATCGGTGGTTATTGCTAAATGGCAAATTTCTCATTTCGGTTTGGATCTGGAAAGCCTAGGGCTTCTGAAACAGCCGCCGTTGGAGCGGAAAAGCCAAGGTCTCGAAAAGCACGCGCCGGGAGGAGGTCCGTCTTTCTCTTGTGTACCGAAATGAAAACTCGCGATGTCTGTACGGCTGCTGTGCGACCGTCCGTGTAAATTCTCCCGTGGCGCACGCGGTGTGTCACGTGGTTGGAGAGACACCATGTTTCCTAATGTAAGTGCTCTGAAAATGTCCACACTGTATATACATATGAGTGTAGTCTGATCTTTTTGTTTTGGGTTTGTTTGGGTTTTTTTGGCAGATTGAAAGATTAAAATAAATCTTATTATCGACCATTTTGTCCGAGAAGCTCTTTAAAAGCACCACGTGTCTCGCACATACTAGCTCCACCTCTTAGGCCCCTCTCCCCAAGGGGAGGAGAACGCGAGCTCTCCTGTCCCGCTTTCCAGCATCGGAATAAAAACAAGCCTGGGCAGCCGGGCTCGATCGGCCGGAGGAGCGTGGGACTCTCGATCCTGGGATTGTGAGTTCGAGCCCCACGCTGACTGTACAGGTTACGTAAAAATAAAATCCTGGGGTGCCTGGGTGACTCGGTTGAGCGTCCAAAGTCGGCTCAGGTCCTGATCCCACGGTTCGAGCCCTACGTCAGGCTCTCTGCTACCAGCACAGAGCCCGCTTCGGACCATCTGTCCCCTGTCTCGCTGCCCCTCCCTCGCTCGTGCTCTCAGAAATAAAAAACATTAAAAAAAAATAAAATCCTGGGGTGCCTGGGTGGCTCCGTTAAGCGTCCGACTTCCGCTCAGGTCATGAACTCTAGGTTGTGGGTTCAAGCCCCGCATGGGGCTCTGTGCTGAGGGCTCAGAGCCTGGAGCCTGCTTCGGATTCTGTGTCTCCCTCGCTCTCTGCCCCTCCCCCACCCCCCCACACACTTTCTCAAAAATAAAATTTTTAAAAGTGAAAAAAATCTTTAAAAAAGAAGAAAACCTTAACGACTCACAAACCCCTCTCTCTCCATCATGAAATAGAATATATTCAATTAAAAGTCGGCCTGCAAGTCTGCGGTTCCTCGTTCGGCCGCTGTGAGAACACACGTGTATGTTTCCCCACAGAAACAACTGCGCTCCTGACTTAGGCTACTGGGGATACTGGGGAGAGAGGAAAACAGTCACAAAGCTGCTGGAACCACAGTTTTGAAACAAAACCTCTGCCTTCGGTGGGCCCCGGGTTTGCGACGCGGCCGCGAGCGTGCCCAGACCACACCACGTACGGTATTTTCTGTGTATCTTTGGAAAGCAGCACGCGGCCGCTTACAAAGAAATGTGCTTCCACCCTCTCCCCCCTACGAGGCACACGGTCCAGCAGGCCCCGGACCCTCGGGCCGGGCAGCGCTGTGCCCCCATCCCAGGCGGCGGAGTTAGGAGCGCACCTGCTCCGGTCAGGCACCAGCGTGAGAGGGGCGGCCGCTTCTCGGATGCAGGGCTGTTCCCTAAGACTTAGCATCCTGCTTCCGCCAAGCCATGAAGACTGGGTTCTAGAAAGCGTGCCTCTCCGTGCCCTTCTAGAAATAAGGAAAAGTGGCACTTGAAGAATCCTGATGGAGGAAGGATTCTAAAGGAAAAGCCTAGACGCCCCGGGAAAAACCACCTTGGAACCCTTGCTGGGTGCGCCCCAGGTGTCTGCAGCGTCCCGTCCCCTCGAGGCTCCCAGGGCCGGCGGCACCTGCGCCCACGACGCCCTGGGCCTCACACCAACGAGGAGCTCGCGGCCCCCGATGAGGGATGAATGTGAAAGCAAGACTCTATCAGAAACGCCGCCTCTGCCCCAGAAGTTTTAGATTCTAATCTCTAAGGAAAACTGAACGGGTTTATCGAACTGATAACAGTTCTTACTTTTTCCTAGAGAAGCATGTGCGCGAGGAGACGGTCCTCTTCAACCGCCGGTTCTGAGCCGGGAGAGATCGGGGACCCCGGGGGGACGTTTGGCAAAGTGGAGACACTTGTGCTTGTGACGATGGGGGTGTGCCGCTGGCACCTGGTGGGCGGAGACCACCGAGGCCGTGCACGAGCCCCCACGACACACAGTATCCAGCCCAAGGTCAGTAGGTGAGGAGGTTAGAAACTCCGCCGTGAACAATGAATCTTTTGGGGATTTGGGTTACCTCTGTTACTTCCTAACTGAATCCACCGGACTTTGGGGGAAAAAAAAACCTGAGAGGGCCCCCTTTCGGGAGAAGGGACGATCCAAATAAGCCACAGGTAGATGTCATAGCGTTTTCTTCCGAGGCGCGTCGGCCAAAAGGAGATTTTTGTTTTGCATAATAGCACTCTCAGGAGAAGGTTCCAACCCGCAGGGGAACACTTGGAAGGGAAGTTTCACTGTTACTTTCTTTTCATAAAGAAATCTACAGCCCGTTCCAAAATCGTTTTGTCACATAAAATATCCCTGTGGAACTGGCAGGGGGTAAGGCTCCATGAAGTGTGTGCTTGAAACACGTTCGCAGGAAACCCCTCCAGTCCCTCGCACCGTGGATATGGCCCCGTCTTTTCTCCTGGACTTAACACACCGCAGAAAGTTTACGTTTAGACGCCAGCCTAAGCACGGACACAGAATTACCGCGTGGCTCCCACAGGCACAGGCCCCTCCCCGCAGGGAGGCTGGAAGGAAGCCAGATGCCCAGCTCCCTCTAGACCCCTCTGTGCTTGTATTGTTCGACCCCCACCTTCAAGGCACTGGCAGGACGGCACCTGAAGACTCGAGAAAACACCGCCCTGGCTTCCACGGGGCATTTCCGTCTCTGGAAAGCCTGCATCGCAAGCACCTGCTCTCACCTGCACCTGCTTCCAGGAGGTTGGGGACGCAGGATTAGTCTCCCAGCTGCTCCGACTCGCCAAGGTCGGGAGCATCTGGACCCCTCCGGCTGCTCCGGCAAACGGGAGAGCGGCCACCAGCACAACGAATCAGAGAATGCGAGTACATACAGCCAGGCGTCACTGGCGCTCATCTGCCACAGGCCGTTTGCCTCCCCCATGGCCGCCACGGGTCCTCCCAGCCAGCCCAAGGGGGAGAGGCTTCGGCCCCCCTCCAGGTGCAGAACTCTCCCTCCCAGCTGAGCGCCCGAGCCTGAGAGCGGGTCCCTCCCTTCCCACCTCTTCCAGACTGTGTTTCCAGGCCTGGGAGAAATACGCCGCGGCCCCAAGCCCAGCCCTGGGCTGCTTACGGCCTCAGCTGCAAAGACCGAGTGGGAACCTCAGGCCGCTGCCCGAGACGCCTGGCCACTTCCCGGGCCGAGATCCGGGGAGGGCGGGGGTCCCCCGCCTCGTGGCACGTGCATGCCCGAGGTCCCCCTGGCTTTGGCAACCCTTTGAATACGCTTCCTGGCCCACAAGGCGCCCCAGCTCTGGGGTCACCTCCCTTCGGGCCGCAAGGCCGCCCCACTGCCTGGCGCAGAGGAAGGGGAGACGGTCGCACTCAGAAAACCCTAACCTCCAGCTCCAGCTCCAGCCCCCCCCAGTTCCTGTCTGGCCAACACCTCCACCAACCCCTGCTCCGCTGCGGGCGCCTCCCGGGGGACTCACCGCCTTCGACCACGACGCGGGGACGCTGGCCACCTGAGTCTCCCGTGAGCTTTTCAATCCTCCTCCTCTCCACCGCGCCCCTTGAAAGGGCGGCTAAAAGCGGCCGCGCTGTGACCCTTCGGACGCACCAGGACTGAGACGCCCGAGAAGCTGCCCCTTCCAGCGTCACAGCCGTGAAGCTGCATTTTCCAACCAAAAATCTCATCAGCTCATTTCATGGCTCCGACGCCATCACAGGCCCCGGCGGTAGGGACCAGGCCCCCGAAGCCCTCCCCTCGCGCTGGGCCTCCCAACCCACTGGCTCCGTGTCCTTCCAGAAGCTCCACGCCTTCCACACCCGCCCACCACCGGCCTGAGCTGGTCCCCGCCCCGCTTCTCACCTGCAGATTCTCAACTGCTCTCTCGAGGGCCCAGTCAAATACTCCCTGCACGGCCTCCACCTGGAGGCTCCCGGGGCTCCTCCCAGCCCGGGGACCGATGCCTCCCTCCTCTGACAGTCCGGGCTGTGTTTCCGGAGGCCTGTGCCGCCCCGCCTCCGTGCCGGATAGCGGAGGGCGGCGCTCGAAGCCACCGCCAGCGCAGGTCAGAAGATGCGCTTCTCGGGGGCGCCCGGGCGGCTCAGTCGGTTGAGCTTCTGACTTCGGCTCAGGTCATGATCTCACGGTTTGTGAGTTCGAGCCCTGCACTGGGTTCTCTGCTGACAGCGTGGAGCCTGCGTGGGATTCTCTCGCCCTCTGCCCCTCCCCCACTCGTGCGGACACGTGCTCTCACTCTCAAAATAAGTAAACTTAAAAAAAAAACAAAGAGGGGCACCTGGGTGGCTCAGTCAGTTGAGCGTCCGACTTCGACTCAGGTCATGATCTTGTGAGTGATTTCGTGAGTTCGAGCCCCGTGTGGGGCTCTGTGCTGACGGCTCAGAGCCCGGAGCCTGCTTCGGATTCTGTGTCTCCCTCTCTCTCTCAAAAATAAGTAAACATTAAAAAAATGTTTTTAAAGAAGCTCTGCTTCTCGGCCCCGCCGTGCGCACCAGAAAACTGCTATAAAATCCCTCCCCCTTCTTAGCTCGGCTCGTCCCACGTGCGGTTCCCGAGATCGAGAAATACACACCCGCTGTGTCGCGTAAGCGCGCTCCCTGAACACTTAAAGGTCTCGCACGTGCTGGCCGCCGGTCATGTCTTCGGTGACGCCACGGTCACCCGAGTCCCCGCGAGGGAACGGTATCCCGCCCTTCTCTGTCCCCCCACACTGGCACAACTCCGGACCTGAGAGGGGCTTCGGGCGCCTTCACCCAACCCTGGATGAGCGGTGGGTAAAGGCCGGGACGACCGGTAGGATCGTGGGGCTGGTGACCTGCTCCCCTAACACTGCCAGGCCACGTGTAAAGGCAGAGAGACACCACAGAATACGGGGCACCACCTGTGACTTCGGAGGGAGCCCTCCTCTCTGCCTGAAGCTTTCACCTTTGGGTTCCCCCCCCAGGGAGCCCGGAAGAGGCTGCTGGAGGCGGGCCCCTGAGGAGCGAGAGCCCCGCTCCCCCCCCCAACACAAAGGACGCTGCCTTCTCAGAGGGGCTGTGGATGCCCGCAGACCCCCCCCCTGGCGCCCCGGGTCACCGAAGAGGGCCGCCAGAGGGCCGGCAGTCGGAGCACAAGGGACAAGCTCCCTCCCCTTGGGAGGAGACTGGAGAAAAAGACACCACACCTGCTCAGGGAGGAAACTGCGGCCGGCTTCCGGCTTGGCTTCCGGAGCCGGGAGTGGAAAAGCCCAGAGACGCGAGCACCGGGCCGGCCCCTCGCGCCTGCGCAGAAGGAACGGAGGATTTGATCAGGTCACTCCTGAGCCTCCTAAAATCCAGAAGCGGGCATTCCAAGATATTTTGAGAATCCCCAGGTACCATCTTTCTCTGCCCCTTGTCTTCGTCTTGACAGCTGGAACAATTTCCAGAAACATCCCCCCCCCCCAAAAAAAAGCACTATTTGAGGAATGGCCCCTGGGCTAATTCCTAATCTAAGCGTCAGGTGGAAGGAGGGACAGGGGGGCGGTCCCTGGGTGGGAGGTTGCCGGCACACCAGCCTGGAATGAGCAACCTCGGGCGGCCCCAGGGCCCCTGCCGTGCCTGGCACTGTTCAGAACCACATCAAAGGGAAGAGTTGCTTAGTCCTGATCAACTGGGCTCCAGAATGAATTTCCTCACCAACTAGGACGCGGTGCACAAAGTGCCCGCCACGGGCCGGCCACCGTCCGAGGGGACCGGGCCACGTCTGTGAACACGGCCAACCTCTGCCCTCAGGAGCTTACCTTCTAGAGCATTTTAGAAGGAGAACAACATCACAGCACCTGAAGGTTCTTCTCTCCCTGGAACACCCCCCCCCTTCGCCCCCACCCCGGATTTCCGCTCAGCCGCCTCCCTCGCCGCCTCCCAGTCTTGCTAAGATCTCACTTCTGGATGAGGCCTGTTTGGACCATCTCCTATTGATAATCACGAGCACTGCAAGTAACAGCACGAAGGGAAAGCAGGGAGAGGGGAAGCCTCAAACCGCCGGGTGCTTTTCCTGCTAGGCGCTCTCGAGGGCTGCACACGGGGTCTCTCTCGTCCTCACAGGACCCCCGAGGGTAGGCTCCGCCGGCACAGAAGCGGTAACCCAGCCAGGCTGGCACTACTTCGAATTCGAGGACCGGGGCACTTGGTAACAGGCCTAATTCCAAAGCCCAAGCTTTTTTTTTTCTTTTTTAAGTTTGTTTGAGAGAGACAGAGACAGAGACAGAGACAGCGTGAGTGGGGGAGGCGCAGAGCGGCGGGGGGAGAGAGAATGCCAAGCAGGCTCCACATAAGACGCGCAGAGCCCAACGTGGGGCTCGAACTCATGAACCGGGAGAGCATGACCTGAGCCGAAACCAAGAGTCAGATGCTTAACTGCCTGAACCCCCCAGGCGCCCCCTCAAAGCCCATGCTCTTAATCCCAGCTCTAAGCAGCTTTCGCGGGCTGAACTGTGTCTCCCCCCCCCCCCCAAAGATCTGCTGAAGTCACCCCGCCCAGTCCCTGTGAACGTGACCTTATCCGGAAACAGGGTCTTTGCAGGCATGCTCAAGCTAAGAAAGGTCAGGCTGAAGGAGGGCAGGCCCCAAACCGGCGACCGTGGCCCCTGGAGAAGAGGACACACAGAGAGAAGGCCACGTAACCGCAGACGCAGACTGACCGATGTGACCAAGCCAGGGACCGAGAAGGCGCTAGAGCAGAAAACGTTGTTTTAAAAGCTTTACCAAAAAAAATTTTTATAGAAGTAAGCCATTTGCTTTCCTTTTAAAAGTAACTTTATCTTAACCCAGACATGTTAGAATTGAAATACACGGAAGGAGAGAGAGAGCTGAGAACACGAAAGCAGACGGGAGGTTTTTCAAACGGTGACTGAGGTCCATTTTCAGGTACCTTGAAACGCGCTGCTTGGAAGTAGGGCATGCTACTATTCTTAGCACACTGAAGGGAAAGTTGTCTTCAAAAGTCACCACATTATAGATGGCAGACATCTTGACAGAACGCCTGGTGATGAATCATTGAGATGTGTTCATTATACCCGTGCACCTGAGGGTTCTGTTTGTTAGACCATAAAGTAGTTGACCCAAATGCTATTTTCTGGAATAGGCTTTTTTTAAGAACTGTAAACAGTTTTTAAAAGAGCGCCGTGTGTACTTTCTTCTATTATTTGCGAATCGCCTGGAGGAGGAACGCTCCCCACTCGGTGGGTGAAACTAAAGAGACAGTGTGGGGGGCGCGGGGGGGGGGTGCTCAGTCGGTTAAGCGGCTGACTTCGGCTCAGGTCATGGTCTCAGTTTGTGAGTTCGAGCCTGTGAGTGTGTGCCGGCTCGGCGCCCGGAGTCCGCTTCGGATTCTGTGTCTCCCTCTCTCCCCGACCCTCTCCCACCAGCGATCTGTGTCTCTCTCAAAAATAAACAAACATTAAAGAGACGGTGTGAGCCAGCAGGGAGCGGCCTGCGGGGCAGTGAAATAATGGGACCGGCCTCCTCTGCAGCTTTGAGCCCTCCTGACGAGGGGTCCCCTGAGGGGCACGGAGTCACTGAAGCCCCCTCCCACGCATGGCCCTTCACTGACTCCCACCTTGCCCCCTGCACGGCCCCCACCTGCCTCCCCCCCCACACAGTCATGGCTGGCCCCCAGCCGTCACTTTTCCATCATCTCCCGCTAATTCATCTCCAAACTCCCTGCGACAAACACTAGTCTCCTCCGCCTGAGGCCAAAAGCACGAGTTAAGCACCTGCTTTCTTTTCCTTAGAGACCTCGCCGCTGGGCCCTGCCTCCTCCCGTCTCTGTCTGGACTAATGACTTCCAGAGTTGCTGCCCAGCCAGATGTTTCCCCATGTCATTCTTTCCAAAACGAACATTTTATTTTAATAATATTTAACCCCGTTTTCTGTATCTTGTTTTTTTTAAGTTTCATTTTTGTAAGTCATCTCTACATGCCATGTGCGGCTTGAACTCAGGACTTCAAGATCGAGTCTCGCCCTTCCAGCTGAGCCAGCCAGGCACTCCTGTTCCCTAGATCTCTAACTTTAGCTCTTTATTTTTCCTTCCTCTGCTTTCCTTAAGGTTATTGTGTTCTTCGAACTTCTTAAAGAAGTCACTATGCTCATTAACGTTTAGCCTTTTGTTTTTGTTCTAATGTAAGCATTTAAGGCTAGCTTTTTTCCCTTTTAGAGCATGCCATATGTTTTGATTTGTAGCCTTTTTGTTTGTTTGTTTTTCATGCAGGCTTCCCGCCCAGGGTGGAGCTCAACTTGGGGCTTGAACTCATGACCCTGAGACTAAGCCCTCAGCTGAAATCAAGAATCAGATGCTTAACTGACTGAGCCACCCTGGCGCCCAGATTTGTAGCATTTTTATTATCGGTTTAAATATTTTCTCCTCGTCTTTATGACTTCTTTCTGGCCCATTAATTATGCAGAAGTATATTTCCTACTTTCCGAATGTATGGGGCTGTCTTTCTATGTTTTGTTATTGATTTCTAACTTAATTGCACTGTGGTTGGAGAATGTGGTCGATATGAGAAATTCTTGGAAACGTGTCGAGGCTTGCTGTATGACGGTCTCCATGGTCAATTTTCATAAATGGATGATACGTGTCCGAGAAGAATGTGTATTTCTTTACATCTGTCGAGAGCAACGTGCCCTACAGGTGGTCAGGAAACAACGTTGTTAATTCTGCCATTCAAATCTTTCTGTCTATGGATTTTTAAAACGACTTCGCCTCTCAATTACTAAAAGGTATTAAATGATCCTATATGATTTCAGTTTCTCCTTGTCATTTGCCAAGTTTTGCTTAACACACTTTGCACAAACAGAATGTTAGTGGCTACGTAAGTTTCAAACTGTAATATGTTCCTGGTGAATGAATCCTTTCCTAACTATTTACAGACTCTCTAACCATAGTAATGGTTTTGCTTTAAAACCTATTTTGTTTTCTACCAATGCAGCTTCACAAGTTTTCTCTGGGTCAGTATTTGGTAGCGCCTATTTCATTAGCCATTCCGAATAGCCTTTACCTCCAATTGTTCTGTATGATTTTGTTTAGATGTGTCTCTTGCAATCATCACACAGTTGGATTTTTTAAAAAGTCCATTCTGTCCGTTTTTGTTTTTAGATGAAAACATTTTGGTCCGTTTGTTATAATTATTGATATATTTGTATTTTATGTTTTCTATTTGCATGGCCTTATTTTATGTTTCTTTTGCTCTCCTTTTGATTATTTTTTTTTATTCCACTCCATTTCTCATTCCATTTGCCCCTTCTACTATCTGGAGTTTTTGCATATTTCAGCACTATCTCAAACAGAAGTTTTTTTAAAAGAATTTAACGCTTGGGGTGCCTGGCTCAATTGACTGGACAACCAACTTCAGCGCAGGTCACGATCTCACGGTTTGTGGGTTCGAGCCTGGTGTCGGGCTCTGCTGACAGTGTGGAGCCTGCTTCGGATGCTCTCTCTGCCCCTCCCCCACACTCACTCTCTGTCTCTCTCACAGGTTTAAAAAATTTTTTAATTATCATGCCATTACCCCACTGAACAAAATTTTAAAAATCCCTTAATATCATGTAATACCCTCCATTTTCAAACATCCCATTGCAATTTGGTGTGTTCAAATCAAGATCCAAACATGATCCACAAGTTTGATGTGGTTGATTTATCTTTCAGTGCTTTTTTTTAATGTTTATTTGTTTGTTTATGTTTGTTTACTTTTGAGAGAGACAGAGAGAGGCAGAGAGAAGGAGACACAGAATCAGAAGCAGGCTCCAGGCTCTGAGCTGCCAGCACAGAGCCCAACATGGGGCTCCAACCCATGAACCCTGAGATCATGACCTGAGCCGAAGTCAGATGCTCAACTGACTGAGCCACCAAGGGGCCCCTCTCAGGGCTCTTTCAATCTATAGGAGTGCTCTCTCTCCTCCCTCTTTTTCCATGTCACTTATTTTTGAGGAAGCTTTTGAGGACACTTACCGCATAGCTATTCCCACATTCCAGACTGCTGGCATCTCCACGGGGTACCATTTAGCATGTTCCTCTATCCCATTAGACCGATCAGACTCACATTTAATTTTATGGCATAAACATTTCATAGGTGGGGTGTGTAGCTTGATTAATTTAAAAATAATTAGGTAAGAACTATATAGCTGATAGGTGGAAAGATGGCAGACAGAGCAGGAGGACCCTGAGCTAGCCTCCTCCCATGGATACAACTGGAAACATTCACATCTTGTAATAACCCAGAAACTGACATGCAGACTGGCAGAACAAACTCCACAACAAAATGTAGAGAAGGGGCCACATCCGAGAGGGAAGGAAGGGTGGAGCTGGGGTGGGGAGCTGACCAGACCTGCAGGACTGTCCGCGGGAGGGGGAACCCGTAGCCACAGAGAAGGGAAAGAGACAGACGATCACACGGTGAAGGCCGCGTGGGGAGAACGAATCCCCACAACATTTGGCTTTGAAAACCGGAGGGGTGAAATTTCATGAGTTCTTACAACCAGGGGGACTTAAAATATAGACTTTTAAAAGTCAGCAGGCTCAGCTCTGAGTGGGGAGGGCAAGAGGAAACTGAGTCACCGCCCTTAAAGAGACAGCACAACAACCAACCTGTGGAGATACAGCACGGAAGCACCAGTTTGGAAAACGCCCGAGGGGAAAAGGAGGGAGGGCTGTTTACCCACCTAGGGGGTTACTGGGGGACTCACCAGGAACAAAGTAGCTGGCAGCACCATTTCCCCCCCCGACCTCCAGCATAAACACATGGCCACCAGCAGGAACAAGCACAGAGCCAACCCTTGATAACTACCTTGTTACTAGCACCACCCTGCACCCCCATAACCGCCCCCCACGCTTCAGCACATCCACCCCCTCCAGCCAGGACTGCCTCAGTCCTGGTGCTACGGGTCCCCTCCCCCAGCCCTGGCAAACCTTGCTAATACAGCACCTCCTGCCCCCACTCACATGTGGAGCTGCCCCTCTCCCCCGCAACCTGGCTGGACTCTGTTCCGCCAGCGACAGGTCCCCTCTCACAGAGGACCTGCACGTGAACCTTGCAAACACTGTGAATCTCGCTCCTGTGGACACTACAAGTCCACCCCCTCCAATACACTCTTGGCCGGAGCCCACGAAAAGTGGTACCACAAGCCTGGCAATGCGCAAGCAGCTCTGACAGATGCCAGCACCACTCCAAAGTGAGTCCTGCCCCGGGGAGAGGAAAAGATAACCACACACACCAGACGGACTGCAGCCCCAGCAGTGGGCTTGGGGTACACGGCTGGTCTGACCACAGGCCCCACCCACCAAGGAAAGCTTCTCAGGGAGCAACGCAGAGAAAGCGCTCCACACTTTGATGCTACTGCATCTTCCAAATGCCTGATGCGACTCAACTCGAGCCTACAATGGCCCGAGAGTGGCCCGCTGACACCAGGGGACCAAACCCTGCCCTCAACAGGCAAAGTGAACCACAGCAGACGACTGGACTAAGGGAAAGAGCAGCTAAACCACAATAGCAGAGGGCACGCAACACACATCGGAGACACCCCTGAAGCACCGGATCGCAGTGAACCACAGGGCTTCTTTGGAAGTCCACTAGTTTTAAGAGCAAGAGAATAGCTGACTTTTGTAATAAACAGAAACAGACACAGGGAGTTAGATAAAATGAGGAGACAGAGGGAAATGTCCCCAATGAAAGAACAGGACAAAATGGCAACACGAGACCAAAGTGAAATGGAGGTAAGTAAAATGCCTAATAGAGAATTTAACATGATGATCATAAAGATATTCCTGGACTTGAGAAACTCTTTTCTCAAAGGACGTCAGTGAGACCCTTAACAAAGAGATTTAAAAAAAGAACCGATAGGAGATGAAGAACACAGTGAAATTAAAAATACACTAGATGGAATAACTAGTAGACTAGAGGAAGCAGAAGAACGAATCAGCAACCGGGAGCACAGAGTAATAGAAAGCAATCAAGCTAAGCAGGTGAGATAAAAAATTATGCAAAATGAGAAAGGCTCAGGAAACTCACTGGCATCATCAAGCATAATAACATTAGCATTATAAGGATCCTCAAAGGAAAAGAGAGAAACAGAGGCAGAAAATTTACTCAAAGAAATAATAGCTGAAAACTTCTCAAATCTGGAGAAGGAAACAGAAGTCCAGACCCAGGAAGCATAGAGATCCTGCAACAAAATCAACCCAAGTTGGTCCACACCAAGACACCTAGTAATTAAGACAGCAAAAAAGTAGTGATAAAGAGATAATTTTTAAAGCAGAAAGAGAAAAGACAACAGTTACATATAAGAGGCAACCTCATAAAACTATCAGCTGATTTTTTGGCAGGAACTTTGCAGGCGGGAAGGGAGTGGCATGATGTATTCAAAGTGCTGAAAGGAAAAAATCTGTAGTCAATGATACTCTCCCCAGCAAGTCTATCATGTAGAATAGAAGGAGAGTAGGAAATAGTTTCCCCAACAAACAAAAGTTAAGGATATTCATGACTACAGAACCAGCCCTGCAGGAAATATTAAAGGAGGCTCCTTGAGTGAAAGACCAGAAGTAAGACTAAAAAAGCGGAAAGCACAAAAGCAGTAAAAATAAGTATATCTGTAAAAATCAGTCAAGGGACTCACAAGATTAAAGGGTGTAAACTATGATACCATATACCTAAAACGTGATGGCGAGAGGAGGAAAGAATGGTTGCTTCAGCAACCACTAACTTAATACAGACTGCTATATGCAGAAGATGTTACATACAATCCTACTGGTAACCACAAATCAAAAAGCAGCAATAGATATGCAAAAAATAAAGAGAAAGGAATCCGAGTATATCACTAAAGAAAGCCAACTAATCATGAGAGAAAAAAAGCAAGGAAAGAAAGAAACAGAGGGGTGCCTGGGTGGCTCAGTCAGCTGAGTGTCCAGCTTCAGCTCAGGTCATGATCTCATGGTTTGTGAGTTCGAGCCCCGCACTGGGCTCTCTGCGGACAGCTCAGAGCCTTGAAACCTGCTTCAGATTCTGTGTCTCCCTCTTTCTCTGCCCTTCCCCTGCTCACACTCTATCTCTCTCTCTGTCTCTCAAAAATAAACATTTACAAAAAAGAAAGGAACAGAGAATTATAAAAATGATAAAATAAGTAACAAAATGGCAATAAATAAATACCTAGCGATAATTACTTTGAATGTATTTGGATGAAATGTTCCAATCAAAAGACATAGGGTGACAGAATAGATAAAAAACCAAGACCTATCTATATGCTGCCTACAAAAGACTCATTTCAGACCTAAAAACACATTAAGATTGAAAGTGAGGCAATGGAGAAGCATTTATCATGCAAAGAGATGTGAAAAGAAAGCCAGGGTAGAAATACTTGTATAGGAAAAAATAGACTTTAAAACAAAGACTGTAACAAGAAACAAAGGACACTACATAATCATAAGGTAATCGACAAGAAGATATAACAATTGTAAATACTTATGCACCCAACATGAAAGCACCAAATACATAAAGCAGTTAATAACAAACATAAAAAAGTAATTGATAGTAATACAATAATAGTAGGAAACTTTTAACACCCCTCTGTTGGGCTAGGGCAGAGGGAAGGCTCCATAAAATGGAAACCGACCCAAGATGGCCGAAGTTCCCGCCACAGCCCTGGGAGGCGGACACGTCATTCCAGTAGACCAATAGGACTTTAACAAGCGGACAAGGTATCCTATCTGCTAATAAGAACTCGTCACCAGTTTCGAAATCTCCTCCCCAAACCCATTAAAAGCCCTTTACCTCCGACCTCGGTGCGACTTCCCCGACTCCTCTCTTTCGAATCGCGGAACCTCGCCCGAGGGTGCTTGCAATAAAGTGTACTCTCAGACCACACTTTGCCTTGGCAGTCTTACTTTTATCCATCAGCAACTCATAACCTTACATTTGGTGCCGAAACTCGGGAGGAGATCGAGCCCCTACTTAGGTACGGAGGCTCTCTCCTCCACCTCCGGACTGAGACCCCGCCGCCTCTCCATTCAACTCCTGGTCTCCTGACTTCCAGCGGTGAGTGTTCCCTGGTTCCCACCCCTTCCCTCCGGGGCGCCCTGCCGAAACCGCGGCCACGTCAGGGTAAACCCACCTCCGCTACCAGGTAGCTCCATAGTTCCGGGAATTAGGAGACGTCCTTATTCCACAGTAACTACTCTCTGAACCTTTAACTCACTTCACGGAGGAGGGGATGCCCTCCTCCGTGTTCTGGGTTAATTGGGGTAAGGAGCTATGGGAACCTCTCAGTCCAAATTCGATCCTAAGACGCCTCTGGGCTGTCTCCTGGCTAACTTCCATAGCTTGGAGCTGGAACAGGACCTACTAAGGCGGCGCCTCATATTCTACTGTACCGTCACCTGGCCCCAGTACCAACTAGATAACCAGTCAAAATGGCCCCCTGAAGGCACCTTCGACTATCAGGTGCTTACGGATCTTGACAATTTCTGTAGACGCCAGGGTAGATGGTCTGAGGTACCATATATTCAAGCTTTCCGGACCTTGCGCTCCAGACCCTCGCTCTGCGCCCATTGCTCTACTCCCCAAGTACTCCTGGCTCGCTCTCCCCCTCCGACTCTTTCGCCAACCACTCCAGAGGATTCTGACCTCTCTCCCCTCTCTGAACCCCCTGAAAACCTCTCCGGACTCCCAACAAGGGTCCCCTATCCTCCTCCCCCTCCTCCGTATCAGCCAGCCACTCAGCAACAGACTCTGAATGTGCCTATCCCACCGGCTTCTACACCCCCTGCTCCTGAACCTTCATCACCCCCCAGCCTTCTCCCTTCTCCTCCTATCTCCGCTAGAACCCGGTCTCGTGATCAGCCCTCACATCTAGTCTGTCCCTTAAGAGAAGTAGCTAGGGCTGAAGGAGTTGTTCGAGTTCACGCGCCTTTTTCCTTACAAGATCTTTCCCAAATAGAAAAGCGTCTAGGATCTTTTTCGGCCAATCCTGATAGTTTCATCAAGGAGTTTCAATACCTGGCCCAAGCCTATGACCTCACCTGGCATGATTTACATGTGGTTCAGACCACAACCCTTACCCAGAGGAGAGGGAGCGCATCCAGGCTGCCGCCCGAGAACATGCAGATCAGGTCCACCTTACCGACGCCACAATGCCAGTGGGCGCTCAGGCGGTTCCAGCCGTAGAGCCAGGATGGGACTACCAGAATGGCCAAGATGGCCGCCGGCGCCGTGACCCCATGGTGTAGTGCCTCATTGCCGGTATGCGGGCGGCCTCTAACAAGGCTGTTAACTATGAAAATCCGGCCATGTTTCTCAATCGGCTAACCGAGGCATTAACTCAATATACCCGCCTGGACCCGGCTTCTCCGGCAGGGGCCACGATCTTAGCTACACATTTTATTTCTCAGTCAACCCCCGACATTTGTAAGAAATTAAAAAGGGCCGAGGAGGGCCCTCAGACTCCCATTTCTGATTTGGTGAAAATGGCCTTTAAAGTCTTTAATTCCCGTGAGGAAGCAGCTGAGCAGAGGCGACAGGCCCGGCTCCAGCAAACGGTTCAACTACAAACCCAGGCCTTGGTAGCAGCCCTGTGGCCAGCCGGCTCCGGGAGCCAACAGAAAGGGGGAACTAGTCGCACCCCTCCGGGGGCCTGCTTCAAGTGCAGAGTCGAGGGATACTGGGCCCGTCATTGTCCCAACCCAAAGGCACCAACTTGACCTTGCCCTCAATGTCACTTGATGGGCCATTGGAAATCTGACTGCCCAAGCCTCGGGATGCCCTCAATGCCTCAACGTGGGGGGAACCCCAGAACGGTAAGTCCAGCATTTCAGCTGCTTGGTTTGGAAGATGACTGATGGAGCCCAGACTCGGCCACCCCCTCACCCAAGCTGAGCCCAGGGTTACGCTCCAGGTAGCTGGTAAGTCCATCTCCTTTTTGCTGGACACGGGGACTACCTACTCTGTTCTCCCTTCCTATTCGGGATTAACTCAAACCTCTCCAATTTCAGTTATGGGTATCGATGGGACCTCCTCCACTCCTAGGATGACCCCTCCCCTCACCTGCAGCCTGGATGGGCACCCTTTCTCCCACACATTCCTAGTAATCCCCTCCTGCCCTGTTCCCTTACTAGGGAGGGATCTCCTCCAAAAGCTAGGGGCAACCATCCGTCTCTCTCCTTCCCCCTCCCCCGCTGCCTCAACTAGTCTTACCCGCCGTAGACTGTCTCATGTCCCCTCCAATACTAAGGGATACCGGGTCACCCCCTCAAAGGCCCAACTGTGCACCCCTTCGGTTACCTATTTGGGTATACTCCTAACCCCTACCTCAAAATCTCTAACCACAGACCGCATACGCCTCCTCCAGGACCTTCAACCACCTCAAACTGCGGAGGAGATACTCTCCTTTCTGGGATTGGTTAGGTTCTTTAGACATTGGATACCAAACTTCTCTATTCTGGCTCGCCCTCTATACCAGGTAGCTAAAGATACTCCCCAAGGCCCCCTAACTGATCCCACCTCAATCCGCCATTCGTTCTCATGACTAAAAAACTGCCTCACTACAGGGCCAGTCCTAACATTACCCGATCTCTCTAAACCGTTCCACCTCTACACCGATGAGCGCTCCGGCTCGGCCACCGGGCTCCTAGCACAGCCAGTGGGACCCACACATAGGGCCGTGGCTTACCTATCCAAACAGTTAGATATTACCACTCAGGGGTGGCAGCCCTGCCTCAGGGCCCTGGCAGCGGCTGCTACTCTTACCAAGGAGGCCATCAAACTCACTCTAGGCCAACACATCACCGTTTATTCCTCTCATCGACTCACCGACCTCCTTGGACATCGATCCCTGGCACACCTTACCCCCTCACGTCCCCAATTATTCCACTTATTACAAAATGACTCTAAAATAGACTCCCTAGGGGTGCCTGACTGGCTTAGTCCATAGAGCATGTGAGTCTTGATCTTGGAGTTGTGCGTTCAAGCCCCATGGTGGGCATAGAGCTTGCTTAAAAAAGAATAGAGGGGCGCCTGGGTGGCTCAGTTGGTTGAGCATCCGACATCAGCTCAGATCATGATCTCACAGCTTGTGCTACATAGGATAACTTGGAATTAACCTTCAACTTAAAGAAGATAGTCCACCTTAGGGATACCCCTGAAAGAGATGATTATTTATTGAAAACCCTCAGGTATCCCTCTGTCTTTCCCCCCGCTTAAACCCTGTGACTTTGTTGCCTGCACCCTCGTCTGCCCCCGAACCCACCCACTCATGCCCACAACTTCTGGAAGACCTTGCTCCTCCTCACCCAGGTCTCTCTGACCAACCGTTGCCAGACCCTGACCGCGTGCTCTTCGTAGATGGGAGCTCTCTCCTAGCCTCAAATGGCCAACGGTACGCTGCTTACGCTGTAGTCACCACAGATACAATACTGGAGACAGCCCCCCTTCCAACTGGGACCACCTCTCAAAAGGCTGAACTCGTTGCCCTCACAAGGGCTTTACACCTGTCTGAAGGACAACGAGTTACCATTTACACTGACTATTGCCCACACTCACTCTGTTCTTTGGCAGGAACGGGGATTCCTTACTACCAAGGGCACCCCAATAGTTAATGGGCCCCTTATAGCCAAGTTACTCAGAGCTCTTAGCCTGCCTACTCAAGTGGCAATTGTCCATTGCCGTAGTCATCAGGCCTCCAATGATCCGATCTCCCTAGGTAACAACAAGGCGGACTCAGTGGCCAGACAGACAGCTTTACACAATCCTGTGCCTCCTATCCTTTATCTTGACACCCCTCACCGACCTTCTTATTCAACCAAGGAGATGCAGACTCTCCAAACCCTAGGAGGAAAGGTGGGAGATAAAGGATGGATCTACATACAAAACAAGATTGCTCTGCCAGAAAATCTGGCCCACACCCTAATTGCTGAAATCCACCAATCTCTACACATTGGTCCAAAGGCTCTGTACCAGTTTCTTCAACCCTTGTTCCATCACCCTTCCTTATTCAGAGTAATCAAAACTGTTCACAGGGCCTGCACGACGTGCTCAACTGTAAATACACAAGGAGGGATCCACAGACCAGGACCTAACCACCAACTCCGGGGACATCAGCCAGGGGAGGACTGGCAGCTGGACTTCACCCACGTGCCCCGACACAAGACTTTCTGTTATCTGTTAACTCTGGTTGATACCTTCACAGGCTGGATCGAGGCATACCCCACAGCCCGAGAGACCGCAGACATGTAGCTGCAATCCTTATCGAACACATCATCCCATGATTTGGACTGCCTCGAATCCTCCAGTCAGAGAATGGACTGGACTTTATCTCCAGGGTAACCCAACAGGTAGCCAAAAGCCTCAACATCACCTGGAAAACCCGCGTCTCCTGGCCAACCCTCTTACCTTTGGCTCTCGCCAGGCTTCGGGCTACACCTCGTGGGCCGTCAGGATTAAGCCCATTCGAACTACTATACGGCCGCCCCTTCCTTATAAATCACAATCTTCCAGCTATTCCTCCGCCTCTCCTATCTTACCTGCCCTACCTCACCCTTCTTCGTACTCTCCTGCGGGCTCACGCTGACACAGTTATACCGGCCCCCGACCATGTCCCCAAAGAAACACTACAAACCCTGTCTCCGGGAGACCAGGTCTTCCTTAAAAACTTACGGCCGGACTCCCTTCAAGCTCGGTGGACGGGGCCTCATACTGTCATCCTTACTACCCCGACTGCCGCAAAACTATTGGGGAACCCTGCATGGGTGCACATCAGTAATCTCAAACGGGCACCCGCAAATACAGACTGGACCTCCCAAAAGGGTGGGCCCCACTAAACTCCGCCTGGTTAGGAATCCTCCTTACACTCCTCCTGAGCCACCAGATACAAGCGGACAGCTGTGAATGCATGAAAACCAGGACCCAGGGCCATATCAGAGAAATTGCTCCCTGTCTTTTGCGTTACTTCCAGGAGCGCTTACAGGAGCTTACTAGGGTCTCAGTTAACCAGCTTCTCCTTCAGCCTTACTCTCGCCTACCCACTTCCGACTACCCCTATGATGACACCCATCCGTCAGCAGGAAGTAGCCGGAATTGAGTCGGTGCCCCTGTTACCAATATATATAACAAAAGGTCGGAATGTTGGGCTAGGGCAGAGGGAAGGCTCCATAAAATAGAAACCGACCCAAAATGGCTGAAGTTCCCACCACAGCACTGGGAGGCGGACACGTCATTCCAGTAGACCAATAGGACTTTAACAAGCAGACAAGGTATCCTATAAGAACTCATCACCAGTTTTGAAATCTCCTCCCCAAACCCATTAAAAGCCCTTAACCTCCGACCTCGGGCGAGACTTCCCCAACTCCTCTCTTTCAAGTCACGGAACCTCGCCCGAGGGTGCTTGCAATAAAGTGTACTCTCCCTCATAACCTTACACCCTCTTACATCATGGAAAGATCATCCAAATGGAAAACCAACAAGGAATCAGTGGCTTTGAATGACATATTGGACCAGATGGATTTAACAGATATATTCCGAACATTCCATCCTGAAACAGCAGAATACACATTCTTTTCAAGTGCACATGGAACATTCTCCAGAACAGACCACATATTAGGCCACAAAACAAATATCAACAAATTCAAAAAGACTGACGTCATGCCATGCATATTTTCTGACCACAATGCTATGAAACTAGAAATTTACCACAGGAAAAAATCTGGAAAGAGCACAGATAGATCGAGGCTAATTAACATGTTACTAAACAATGAACGATTGTTTAACCAAGAAATCGAAGAGGAAATTAAAAAATACATGGAGACAAATGAACATGAAAACACAGTAGTCCAAAATCTTTGAGATGCAGCAAAAACTGTTCTGAGAGGAAGTTTATATCAACAGGCCTACCTCAAGAAGAAAAATATGAAATAAACGACCCAACCTTACACCTAAAGGAGCTAAAAAAGAAGAACAAACAAAACCAAAAACCAAAAGAAGTAAGGAAATAATAAAGATTATATCAGAAATAAATGAAATAGAAACTAAAAAACAAAAAAATAGAAGAGATGAATGAAATCAGGAGCTGGTTCTTTGAAAACACCAACAACATTAATAAACCTTTAGCCAGACTCATAAGGTAAAAAAAAAAAAAAAAGAGAGAGAGAACTCAAACAAAATCAGAAATAAAAAAGGAACGGGGTGCCTGGGTAACTCAGTCAGTTGAGCATCTGACACTGGCTCAGGTCATGATCTCACAGTCTGTGAGTTTGAGCCCCATGTCAGGCTCTGGGCTGACAGCTCGGAGCCTGGAGCCTGCTTTGGATTCTGTGTCTCCCTCTCTCTCTACCCCTACCCAGCTTGTTCATTCTCTCTCTCTCTCTCTTCCTCACTCTCTCAAAAATAATTTTTTAAAAAAAGGAAAGAAGTAGAAGAAATAACAACCAGCACCTCAGAAACACAAAAGATTTTAAGAGAATATTACAAAAGATTATATGCCAACAAATATATTGTTATTCAACAACCTAGAAAAAAATGGGTAAATTCCTAGAAACATATGACCTCCCAAAATTGAATCAGGAAGAAATAGAAAATTTGAATAGACCAATTACAAGCAATGAAATTGAATCAGTAATCAAAAAACTCTCAACAAACAAAAATCCAGGACCAGACGGCTTCACAGGTGAATTCTACCACACATTTAAAGAAGAGTTAATATCTATTCTTCTCAAACTTTTCCAAAAAATAGAAGATGAAGAAAAAATTCCAAATTCATTCTATGAAGCCACCATTATCGTGATGCCAAAACCAGATAAAGACATAAAAAAAAAGAGAGAGAACTCCAGGTCAATACCTCTGATGAATTAGATGCAAAAATCTTCAACAAAATATTACCAAATCAGATCCAACAATACATTAAAAAAATCCTTCACCACAATCATTTATTCCCAGGACACAAGGGTGGTTAAATATTTGCAAATCAATCATCATAATACATTATATCAGTAAGAAAGAGAAGGGATAAAAGCCATATAATCATTTAGATAAATGCAGGAAAAGCACTTGACAAAGTACAACACCCATTCATGATAAAAACCCTCAGCAAAGTAGGTTTAGAGGGAACATACCTCAACATAATAAAGGCCATATATGAAAAACCCACAGCTAACATCATAGTCCATGGGAAAAGCTGAAAGGTTTTCTCCTAAGGTCAGGAACAAGACAGGGACGTCCATCTCACCAATTTTACTCAACATAGTACTGGAAGTCCTAGCCACAGCTATCAGACAAGAAAAAAGAATAAAAGACATCCAAATGGGGGCGTCTGGGTAGCTCAGTCAGTATGTCTGACTCTTGATTTCGACTCAGGTCATGATCTCAAGGTTCTGCACTGTTGGCACTGAGCCTGCTTGGAATTCTCTCTCCCCCCTCTCTGCCCCTTCCCCGCTCACATGCATGCACACACACTCACATGCATGCGCTCTCTCTCAAAATAAATTAATTAACTCAAAAAAATAAAGAAAAGGCATCCAAATTGGTACGAAGAAGTAAAATTTTCACTATTTGCTGATGACATGATACAATATATAGAAAATCCTCTAAAGACTCCACCAAAAAGCTACTAGAGCTATAAACAAATTCCGTAAGGCCACAGGATATGAAATCAATTGTACAGAAATCCGTTGCATTTCTATACATTAATAATGAAGGAGCAGAAAGAGAAATTAAGAAAACAATTCCAGGGCACCTGCGTGACTCTGTTGGTTAAGTGTTCAACTCATAATTTTGACTCAGGTCCTGATCTCACCATTCGTGATACTGAGCCCTACATCAGGCTTCCTGCTGACAGTGCAGAGCCTGCTTGGGATTCTCTCTCTCTTCCTCTCTCTCTGCCTCTCCCCCCTTTCTCACTCTCTCTCAAATCTCGAAATAAATAAACTTAAAACTAAATAAATAAATTTACGATTGCATTGAAAAGAATAAAATACCTAGGAATGAACTTAACCAGAGAGGTGCAAGACCTGTACTCGGAAAACAGGAACACAGGGATGAAAGAAACTGAGGACAACACAAATGGAAAGATATCCCATGCTCATGAACTGGAAGAACAAATATTATTAAAATATCAAAACCTTTTTTCACAGAACTATGACAATCCTAAAACCTGTATGCAACCACGAAAGACTCTGGATAGTGAAAGCAATCTTGAAAAAGAAAAACAAAGCTGGAGGCATTACAAGTTATACTACAAGCTGTAGTAACCAAAACAGTATGGTCCCGGCACAAACATAGACACATAGATTAACAGAACAGAAAAAGAAAACCCAGAAATAAATCCACAATTATACAGCCAATGAATCTTCAACAAAGGGGGAAAGAATACGCAATGGGGAAAAATCATCTTTTCAACAAATAGTGTTTGGAAAACTGGACACAACTACATGGAAAAAGAATGAAACCGGAGCGCTTTCTTACGCCACACACAAAAATAAACTCAAAATGGATTATAGACCCAAACTTAAGACCTGAAACCATAAAAATCCTAGAATGCACAAGCAGAAATTTCTCTGACACTGGCCATAGCAGTATGTTTCTAGATATGTCTCCTGAGGCAATGGAAAAAAAAGCAAAAACAAACTATGAAGACTTCGTCAAACTGAAAAACTTCTGCACAGCAAAGGAAACAGTCAACGAAACTAAAAGTCAACTGAGAGAATGGGAGAAGATATTTGCAAATGATATATCTGAAAAAGGGTTGGTATCCAAAATATATAAAACTTATAAAACTCAACACCCCCACAATGAATAATCCAACTTAAAAATGTGCAGAAGACATGAACAGACATTTCCCCAAAGAAGACACCCAGATGGCCAATGGACACATGAACAGATGCTCAACATCGCTCCTCATCAGGGAATGCAGAATCAGACCCGTAATGAGACATCACCTCGCACCTGTCACAACGGCTAAAATCAAAAGCACAAGAAACAAGTGTTGGCGAGGATGTGGAGAAAAAGGAAGGCTCGCGCACTCCTGGGGGGCCTGCAAACTATTGCAGCCACTGTGGAGAACAATATGGAGGTTCCTCAGTAAGTTAAAAAAGGACCACCTTCTGATCCAGTAATCCCACTCCTGGGTATTTACCCAAAGGCTATAAAAACACTAACTCAAAAGGATACATGCGCCTCTACGCTTACTGCAGCATCATTTACAATAGCCAAATTATGGAAGCAGTCCAAGTGTCCATCAAGAGATAAATGGATAAAGAAGAAGTGGTATATATACACATACCATAGAATGTTATTCAGCGATAAAAAGAATGAAATCTTTGCCATTTGCAACATGATGGAGGTAGAGAGTATAACGCTAAGCAAAATTAGTCGGAGAAAGACAAATACCATGTGACTTCACTCATATACAGAATGTAAGAAACAAAACGAATGAACGAAGAGACGAACAAAAGAGACAAAAGGAAAAAAAGAGACAAACCAAAAAAAACAGACTCTTAACTCTGGAGAACAAACTGATGGGTACCAGAGGGGTCAGGAGGAAGGGTGAGGAAAATAGGTGAAGGGGATTAGGAATACACTTACCTTAAAAAAATAAAATTAAAAATAAAAAAAAAAAAGAATACACTCACCTTGGGGCACCTGGGTGGCTCAGTTGGTTAAGCATCCGACTCTTGCTATCGGCTCAGGTCATGATCTCATGGTTCATGAGTTCGAGCCCCTCGTCGGACTCTGTGCTGACAGCTCAGAGCCTGGAGCCTGCTTCGGATTCTGTGTCTCCCTCTCTCTCTGCCCCTCTCCACCCCCCCCAAAGAAATAAACATCAAAAAAGTAAAATGCTTAAGTACATATAAATATTTCATGACAATTTGATAAAAGGAGTCTTAACATTTCTTAAGGCATACCAACTGTGAAAGAAATATAAAAGTTTTATCTTTGGCTTTTATCCAATGTGTGTTGAAAATTTTGGTGGTCTAAGAAACTTTTCAAGCTACCTTTAATAGAATCAGCTTAACTAACATACTGCTTTGGTCATTTAAAGTTCTTTCTTTCTAGTTAATGAAACAGCTGAGAGGTGAATACTGAGAGAAAGGAAAAGAATTATGTTCAGATAATTTTTTATTTCCAAAGCTGGTTTTTGTGCACCTCATTTCTCAGCAACGCCCTCATTCCTTTGCTCCCATAAAACTCTCCCCCAGAACTGATACATATTAACGACAGTCCAGGGATGGAAAAGGGAAATAAATGAAAATTGTCGTTATCACCCCTCCCTATATTATTTCTGAAAATCTCAACTCAGGCCAAAAAAGCTCACTTCTAACACTAGGCTTCAGCCTCAACACGAACTTGTATAAGAAAAAAAGAATATACAGGGGCGCCTGGGTGACACTGTTGGTTAAGCGTCCAAGTTTTGGTTTTGGCTCAGGTCATGATCTCGCGGTTTCATGAGTTCAAGCCCCGCATGGAGCCTGCTTAGGATTCTCCCTTTCTCTCTCTCTCTCTCTGCCCCTTCCCCACTTGCACTCTCTCTCTCAAAATAAAGAAAAAAAAATCTTCAAAGGTTTGTGATGTTTCCATAAACCACTAAAGGAGTTTTTCCCTTTCCCCAGAGAGCCAACGTTTTGCACACCTTGGACAGCGCATCCTGGTGACATTAAGGACTGGTGAAGAGTCCACCTTACTTTTGTAAAGCAGGAAAGGAACCGTGATGAACCCGGGTATATTCCCAGGCAGACTCATCTAGGAAACAGAATACATGAAAGTTGAAAATCTGGAATTTGAGGGAAGCCTGGGTGGCTCAGTTGGTTAGGCGGCCGACTTCGGCTCAGGTCATGATCTCGCGGTCTGTGAGTTCAAGCCCCGCGTCGGGCTCTGTGCTGATGGCTCAGAGCCTGGAGCCTGCTTCAGATTCTGTGTCTCCCTCTCTCTCTGCCCTTCCCCTGTTCACGCTCTGTCTCTATGTCTCTAAAAAATAAACATTAAGGGGTGCCTGGGTGGCTCAGTTGGTTGAGTGGCCGACTTCGGCTCAGGTCATGATCTCATGGTCCATGAGTTCGAGCCCCGCGTCAGGCTCTGTGCTGACAGCTCAGATTCTGTGTCTCCCTCTCTCTCCTCCCTTCCCCTGCTCATACTCTGTCTCTCAAAAATAAATAAACGTTAAAAAAATAAAATAAAATAAATAAACGTTAAAAAAAATTCTAAAAAAGGAAAGAAAATCTGGAACTTGATTCTCTTTAAATTATCCATTCTCGTGTGTCTCTTGGAAAGCTTCTGCGCCCTTCCAAAGGTTACCTGTGCTCTTGTTTGGACACTTTGAATTTTTAAGTGTATACTGATCCCTAGTGGGGAGACTGATCCCTTGGGGGGAGTAGAATCAATCCGTCCCCCTTCTAAGTACATTTCCTAGGTTTCTACCAGCTGACACAACACATTGAGAAGCCTGAATGAGAGTGCCTTGAGAACATCATCTTCAGAAATCCGGATTAAATTGGCCATTTCTCAGAGAGAATCGGAGTCCATTTGGACCTCATGATTTAGCCTCACAATCTAACGACGTGGGAGGTCAGCTCTTCCAGCTTGTGAGCTCACGCTCTGCTTCCAGAAGTATTGTATTGGTCTGTGTCTCCCTCTCTCTCTGCCCTTCCCCTGTTCACGCTGTGCCTCTATGTCTCTCAAAAATAAAAATTAAAAAAAAATTTAAAAAAAAGGGGCGCCTGGGTGGCTCAGTCGGTTGGGCGGCCGACTTCGCTCAGGTCATGATCTCGCGGTCTGTGAGTTCGAGCCTCGCATCGGGTTCTGTGCTGACGGCTCATCAGAGCCTGGAGCCTGCTTCCGATTCTGTGTCTCCCTCTCTCTCTGCCCTTCCCCTGTTCACGCTGTGCCTCTATGTCTCTCAAAAATAAAAATTAAAAAAAAAAAAATTTAAAAAAAAATTAAAAAAAAAAAAAAAAAAAAAAAAAAAGAAGTATTGTATTGGGTTCAAGTTACACCTAGCTAGAAGTTGCTCGAAATAACCTTTGCAAGGGGAGGTGCTGTGTCCTTCCGTAAGTGGGGCTGTCAGCTTTCCCACTAGGGAAAGAGGCAGGCTGGGTCTCACGCAGCACACGTGGCGATGTTCTTCAATGTAGAAGTTCTGGGACTGCGGGAACGTGGAGGGGATGAGGGTGGCACAGAGGTACTTTAGGAGGGTCTGGACAGGAAAAGCACTGTGTCCTTGCCTCCTAGGTGGCACCTCCTCTCTAGGCTAAGCCTGGAGAGGAGGAAACGCTGCCAGCAGCTGAGGCGCTCAGCCAGAGGCCTCTGTGAAGCAGAGCGGCCTCAGAACCACGTGGTCTCCCAAATCTGGGAAGGCTGGACCACAGGAGGGGAGCGGAGAGAATTAACACAGCTACTGCACCCAGAATAGAATTAGCCTACATTGTAACCTGAGTTTATTAAATGTCAGTGGCAGACGCATGAAACTGTATTGCTTTGACTCTAAAAACTTGTTCTAAGAAAGGTAAATGTTCGTCTCATTTAATAAATCACAGTTACACCAAAATAATTATTGACATGTGTCTTTCTGGAAGCTCCCAAAGTGCCCAAAGATAGAAAGCACAAGAGCACAGTTGTTAGAAGTGTGGGTGCTGGGGTCAGACTCCTGGCGTTCCAGCCTCTCCCCTTGATGGGCGTCCAATCTATCAGGCCGACAGCCCAAAACCTCAGTTTTCTGTTTGGTAGGTAAAGACACCAAATCATACCTACCCTCACAGAGCTGGCGTGAGGATTGGCTGGGATCATATAACGGCATTGGAACCAAGTGACAGCTCCATACATTGCTAGTATCCTAGATGATGATACAGTCGGATGTCCTGGAACACTACACAGACAGAGCTAAGCTGTAGATGGGTGCAAATTTGCCAAAGAAAGATGGCATACATGAAACGGACATTTTTTAGGCTATAAATATATAAGCATGTGGTTAGAAAAAAGTCTAGAAACACATTTACGCTGAAGTACTAATAGTGATTACCTCTGGATAATGGATTTAAAAAAAATTTTTTTTTAATGTTTATTTATGAGAGTGAGAGGGAGACAGAGCATGAGCAGGGGGGAGGGGCAGAGAGAGAGGGAGACACAGAACCCGAAGCAGGCTCCGGGTTCTGCGCTGTCAGCACAGAGCCCGATGCGGGGCTTGAACCCACAAACCGCGAGATCATGACCCGATCTGAAGTCAAACGCTTAACCGACTGAGCCACCCAGGCGCCCCTGGATAATGGATTTTCAAGAGTTTTAGTATTATTTCTTCTACCACAGGAGTACACAATAAGAAATCTGCAACCCAGAAGAGGGTCTCACCCAACCATGCTGGTATCCTGATCTCACACTTCCAGGCTCCAGAACCACGAGATATAAATCTCTGTTTTTGTAAAGCCGCCCAGTCTACGGCACTTTGTTCCGACAGCCCAAACAGACCAAGACGCAGAGCCCTTAAGAAGGAGCCTGAATCTAAGGTCGGCCTTTGGTGGTATGACCTACCTAGCAATAGAGAGCCTTTTTTTTTTTTTTTTTTTCTTGAGAATGGTTGACACGCAGGGTTACATTGGTTTCTGGGGTAGGACTCAGTGATTTGACAAATTTATACATTAGGCTGTGTTCACTGTCAGAGTAGCTACCATCTCTCCTGTGACCTCACTGTTACAATATCATTAACCGTATTCCTTGTGCTGCACCTTTTATTCCGAAGACTCCTTCATTCCACAACTGGAGCCCGTGTCTCCGCCCCTTCCCTTATGAGTGGAATCTTAGGGTAATTGTCTTTCTCAGTTGGACTCACTTCACTTAGGTCCAGCCACGTCACCACAAATGGCACGGTCTCGCCCTTTGCTATTGTAAATAATGCGGCGTTAAACACAGGAGTACCTCTATGTTTTTGAAGTAGTGTTTTCGGTTTCCTTGGGTACATACCCAATAGTGGAATGATGGAATCATATAGGAGGTCTATGTGATTTTTAGAAAACTCCAGGTCGTTTTCCATGGTGGCTGTATCCGTTTCCATTCGCGTGGTGAGGAAGCTTGACTACCTCTGCTCCTTACCCAGTTTGCAGCAAAATTACTTAAATGGGCCAAGGGGCTCATGAAAAAAAATAACTGCCGAACTAAAATTATGAAATGGTGACTATTACCATCAACGGTTCTCGCTGACTGGAAATCCACTTACACAATCCAAACTTTGAACAGTAGTCAATTATCAGAAATTCTAAGATAAATCCTCCAAAATTCCAGATTTCGGTTATCCCGCCCCCTAATATTTTTCTTGTGCGTATTACTCACTGGTCCTCCCATCTCTTCCTTTGTTCGCAGTCTGGCTAAATATGGACCACAGTCCAGGCCAGCACTGGAGCAGGCTCACTCAGTGACACTAAGAGCCACTACAGGCAATAAAACTACTTCCTGTCATTGTGCTTCAGGTCACGGCACTTCACAAATACTGCCTTTTTTTTTTTTTCCAAACTGAGGGTTTGCGGCAACCCTGAATCCAGGAAGTCTACTGGCGCCATGTTTTCAACAGCGTTTGCTCACTTTGCATCTCTGTGTGGCGTTTTGGTAATTCTCAAAGTATTTCAAATGTTTGTTTTCATTCTTATTACATCTGCTACGGTGACCACTGATCTTTGATGGGAGTCCTGCAACTGTGGTTGTGAAATCACACCCGTGTAAGATGGCAAACTTAAAAAATAAACGTTGTGCATGTTCTGACCGCTCCGCCAACCGGCCGTTCCCCCCTCCCTCCCTCTCCTTAGGCCTCCCTAGTTCCTGAGACACAACAATATTGAAATTAGGCCAACTAATAACCCTGCGATGGCCTCCATGTGTTCAAGTGAAAGGAAGGGTCACAAGTCTCTCTCTTTAAATCAAAAACTATGAATGATTAAGCTCCATGAGGAAGGCACGTCAAGCTAGGGTAGGCCAAAAGCTAGACGTCTTTTGCCAAACAATGAGCCAAGCTGTGAGCGCAAAGGAAAAGCTCCTGAAGGAAATGAAGAGTGCTCCTCCAGGGACACACGGATGGTCAGAAGGCGACACGGCCTCCCCGCTGGCCTGGAGAAAGTCGCGGGGGTCTGGACAGAAGATGACAGCAGCCACACGTTCCCCGAAGCCAGGGCCGGGCCCTACCTCTCTTCAGTCCTGAGAAGGCGGGCAGAGGTGAGGAGAAGCCCGGGCTCCGGGGGTCGAGGGAAGGAGCTGTCTCCTCGGCAGAGAAGCGCAGGGCGCTGCGGCAGGTGGTCCGGAGGGTCCGGCCGAGAGAACCACGGAGGTGGCCGCACTACACGCGTCTTCGGTGCAGACACGACAGCCTCCGACCGGGCCATGCCGGCTAGGACTCTCAGAGCCAGAGAGGAGAAGTCAGTGTCCAGCTTCAAAGGACGGGCTGACTCCCCCGTTAGGGGCTAAGGCAGCCGGGGACCGGAAGCGGAAGCCAGTGCTCGGTGACCATTCTGAAACCCCGCCGACCCCTGAGAATTACGCGAAGTCTGCTCTGTGCACGGAACAGCGGAGCCTGCACGAAGCACGTCTGGTTCCATCCCGGTTTACGGACTAGTGCGGGTTGGCTGTGGAGTTCTGCTCAGCAATAAAGATTCCTTTCCAAACGTGACGCTCACGGACAGTGCGCCTGGTCCGTCCACGAGCTCTGACGCAGCCGGACGAGGTTAACGTTGTGCTCACGCCTCTGACGCACACCCAGCCTGCTGCCCGTGGGTCGGGCGGCCACGTTGGCCTTCGAGTCTTAGTAATTAAGAAATACATTTCATAAGGTGACAGCTGCCGTGCATAGTGATTCCTTGGATGCATCTGGGCCAAGGCGGCTGAAAACCTTCTGGAAAAGATTCACCATTCTAGATGTCATTAAGAACATTCGTGATTATGAGAAGAGATCGGAATATCAGCATAAACAGGAGTTTGGAAGAAGGTGATTCCAACCCCCCTGGATGACGTGGAGGCTTCAGGACCTCAGTGGAGGAAGTCACTGCGGACGCGGTGGAAACAGCAGGAGAACCGGGATCAGAAGTGGAGCCTGAAGAGGGGACGGAGTCACCGCCATCTCAGGATGAAACCTGGACAGACGAGGAGGCGCAAAGAAAGTGGTTTCCTGAGATGGCTTCTCCTCCTGGTGGAGATGCTGTGAAGACGGGTGACAGGATCACAAAGGATTTGGAATGTTCCAGAAGCTTGGTCGACAAAGCAGCAGCAGGGTCTGAGAGGACAGACTCCAGTTCTGGAAGAAGTTCTCCTGTGGGTAAAATGCTACCAAACAGCACCGCCCGCCACAGAGAAATCGTTCGTGACGGGAAGAGCCAATCGGTGCGGCCAGCGTCCCCACTGTCTTGTTTTAAGACGCCGCACAGCCATCCCGGCCTTCGGCACCCACCACCCTGCCTGGTCGGCAGCCGTCACCATCGGGCAAGACCCCCACCAGCACGGGGATTAGGACTCGCCGACAGCTCAGACGGGGGTTAGCGTGTTTCGGCAATAAAGTCTCTTTTCATGAGGTGTGTCCACTGTCGTTTTAGACACGGCGCTGGTGCACACCTCACGCACTGCAGCATGGTGCGAACGTGACTTACATGCACCGGAAACCAACACGTTCCTTCGACTCGCTTGACGCGGGCGTTCACCCCACCGCAGAGGTCCGGCCCCCAGCCCGCAGGATCCCCGAGGTGTGCCCGCGCCGGGAAAAGAAGATAAACAAGCAAAGCCCTTGGTGTCCCGGGCGCCGTGAAGAAGCTGCAGTCCGGGGCCCTAGCGCCTGGTACACTGAAGGGCAAGGCGGAGAGAAACCTCAGCTGTCAGGTGCGCAGCCGGTGTCTCGGAGCAACCTGGCACAGGGCTGCTCTCCCGCTCTGGTCCAGCTGTCACCCCACGGGCGGCAGCAGCACCCACTGTCTCCATCCTGTGCCCTTCTCTGCTTGGTGCCTTCTGCTGCTCGTGGCTCCTTTCTCCCTGCAGGTCTTTCAGCTTCTACTGCTTCTAACTGCCAACTTGTCGTGTTGTACATTCAGACCCCAGGAGGATCAGCCCGACGGAGCCAGGCACCAGGCAGCACAGACATGCCCTTTCAAGCAGAACTTTGAGCAGGCCACAGACCGACTCATAAATCTGGCTCTCCTGGGTCAGGTGCCCATCCTGATCCAGCCAGCAAAGTCACACTGCACAGAAAGAAACCCCTCGAAGAGTCCTCTGGCCATGAAGAGCCTTCCAAAGTCTCCCCAGAAAACAGCTGTATAATTAACCAGGGAGCACCTGTCCTGATCCGCTCCGCAGAGCTGGAAATAAAACTATCCATACAGACGCAATGTACCGATGTGGTGACCTTTACCTAACATTAGCTGGCAAGTTACCGGTGGACGTCTAGATCGCGGCAAACGCGGAGATAAAGCTATACTCCAAAATCCGAATGGCGCGTTTCCGTTAGGACTGCTGTGTTCAGCTCAGCTAAATTCCATCAGGTAACCTACTGGTCCACCAGGGCACAAAGCTTATTCCCCAAATTATCCCGTTTAAATACTTTCGCCATTTAGAATACAACATACTGAATGACGAATTTTTCTGGAGCCGTGGACAGTTGACTAATTTCATGCTTGCATTCATCTTCAAAATGTTAATCCTCATGGAGAGAAACTAACAGCCAAATTTTCTTCTGCAGAATCAATTCAAGCTGGCTTCTTTCCTGTAGTTTATCTGGGCACATTCCCCCCTCCCCTGTTTTTTTTTTTTTTTTTTTTGGCATCTAACCCATTCTGTAAGTTTCCTGTTTGCCCCTGACCTTGTTCCTGCCGACATCCGGCTAACAAAGGAGACTTAGGAACCAAGCCTGGCTTTGCCGAGTTCAGGGAAGACCCGTGTGCCGCACGCTGAGATCGGACCGCTTTCTTCCTCCAGCCAGGAGCTGCCTCCGAGGGTTTTCATTGGTTTCTCTCCAGCTGGCTGCCTCTCTTTCCTCTTAACTACTGCGGCTGACTTCCTTTTCTTCTGGGCTACCTCCTTCAAGGTCGAGCAGTAAGAGCCCTCCCAACTTTACTGGTTCTGGAACGGGAACCCTTTGAGTTCAGAGAAGCCTTTAATACTCCTCTTATGTTTGTGTTTTGGTTCAGTTGTTTTAATTTCAAAAGATGTATCTGGTTGATCTTTCCTCCATCAAAATCAAAGGCAAGTTGGCCTTCTCCTTGGAAATGAAGTCTGGAACCCGAACCACGTATCAAGGACAAGTAATGAGAAATGAACTACTATTAATGAGAGAATTCGGGGGAAGGTCAGTATCACAGAATAGCTTGAAAACAAGATTAAGAGGAAACCTGGTGTTCCGTGTCCTACCCTACATGTGTGTCACGCTGAGGAGAGGAGCAGGCGTGTAAGCCAATCCCAGAAGAGAGGGCAGGTGAGGGGCAGGGACAAGACAAGCGTCCCCCCACGTTAGATCACAGCAGGTCTGCGAGGCACAGGAAGGCAGGGTAGCTTACCCGAGGCTGAACGGATTTCAGGAGGCGGAGCAGGAATTCAAACGGTACTTATTTGAAACCGAAGTCCCCGGGTGATAGGCATTTCTCTGGAAATGGCAAACCAGCCAACATTTCTCGTAATGAGTTAGGACAACGACATCTCTTGCTAAAATCTGAGACTCTGATCCCATGGTCTCTCGTCCTCAGGCAAATAAGCACCACGCTTAACGGCAAAATGTGGGCTTCTTACCCCCTAAATCAGAGACAAAGATGTCCGCTCTCACCACTTCTATTCAACGTCATAGTGTAACAAGGCAAGAAAGTTACATTAAAAGCACCCAAAATGACATGTGACCAGGAAAAACTACATAATTCTCTCTGTAGAAAGGCCAAGGGACTCTACGAAAGAAATACTGAAACTAGTAAGTTTAGCAAAGTTTTAGGATGAGAGATCAAGGGGGGTGGGGGTATAGCTCAAGTGGAAGAATGTGTTCTTAGGCTAAGAGATCAATAATAAAAAATCACTGTACTTCTATATACTAGCAGCAAGCAATCAAAAATTCAATATGCTTTAATCCCATTTATAATAGCACCAAAATATGAAATATTTAGAGTAAATCTGAGAAACGATATAGATGATATACTGGAAACTACTAAATATTGCTGGAGAAATTAATGAAGACCTAAATAAAAAGAGTGATGTTCCTTCCTGTGATGGAAAAACTTGGATTTTTCCTTCGTGAGTAGGGAAAAATCCAGTTCTTCGCTACTGTGTTTCTCAGAACACTTCTGACGTTTCTAGTCACCAGATGTGTGAAGTTTCTCTCCATTTCTTGGTGGGGTACCCAAGAATTCAACTCAATTCTGACACTATCTACCTGGAGGGAGCATCGGATCCCACAGGTTAAGGGCTCGGTCCTACAGGCCTGCCCCCACCCTCACTTCAGATGCCAACTCCAAGTCCACGTCGTGACCTGCGCTTCTGGCCACTGGTTATAAATCAGAGTATTCCCACAACCACCTCTTTGGGTTCAATTAATTTGCTAGCACAGCTCACAGAACTCAGAGAAATACATTTACCAGTTTATTAAGGGATATTAAAAGGATACAGATGAGGGGCGCCTGGGTGGCTCAGTCGGTTAAGTGTCCAACTTCGGTTCACATCATGATCTCATGGTTCATGGGTTCGAGCCCCGCACTGGGCTCTGTGCTGATGGCTCAGAGCCTGGAGCCTGCTTCGGATTCTGTGTCTCCCTCTCTCTCTGCCCCTCCCCTGCTCATGCTCTCTCGCTCAAAAATAAACATTAAAAAAATTTTTTAATTAAAATAAAGGACACAGATGAACATCCCAGTAGAGAGGGTGAATAGGGCAAGACATGAGACAAGGGGGGACACTCTCCCAGCACCTCCGCGTGCTCACCAACACAGAAGGTCTCTGCCCCAGCACTGCTGGGATTTTATGGAGGCTTCCCCACATCAGCATGATCAATTATTAACTCCATTTCCACTGCCTCTCCCCCTCAGGAGAAGAAGGATGGGGAGAGCTGAAAATTCCCAGCTTTTTGTTTGTTTCTTTTGGGCGAGAGGGGGACAGAGAGCATCCCTAGCAGGTTCCGCACTGTCTGCATGGAGCCCTATGTGGGGCTCAATCTTCCAAACCGTGAGATCACGACCTGAGCCGAAAGCAAGAGTCCAACGCCAAACCTACTGAGCCACCCAGGTGTCCCGAACGAGAGATGCCACTTCTATAAAGGATTTTTTTTTAATGTTTTTATTTATTTTTGAGAGGAGAGACAAAGCATGAGTCAGGTTAAGTCAGGTGGGGGAGGGGCAGAGAGAGAGGGAGACACAGACTCCGAAGCAGGCTCCAGCACAGAGCCTGACTCGGGGCTCGAACTCACAGACTGTGAGATCATGACCTGATCCAAAGTCAGACACCCAACCAACTGAGCCACCCAGGCGCCCCGAGAGATGCCACTTCTAATGTTCTTACCACTTAGTAACTTACAAGGGTTTTAGGAGTTCCGTGCCAGGAATGAGGGTATGTGTGTTTCTACCTCACACTTACTCCTGGGTCAGAAGACTCAATATTGCTAAAATATAATTCCTCCCAAAATTGATTTATAGGTTCAAAACCGTGCCAGTCAAAATCCCGGCAGGATTTTTGTAAAAAGTGAGACATGGAATCTAAAATTCATGTGAAAATGCAAAGAACTTAGAGTACTCATAACAACTTTGAAAAAGAATAAGGTCGGAAGGACAAAAGGGCCAGATTTCAAGATTCATTATAAAGTGACAGTAATCCAGATGTGTGTTGAAGTAAAGAGAGAATAACACATCAATGGAACAAGAGTGTCCGGAAATAGCCTCACACGTATATAGGCAACTGAATTTTAATAAAGACACAAAGGCAATTCAGTGGAGAAAGGAGAGTCTTTCCAACAAACGGTGCTGGACCAACCGGATACTAATGTGCAAAAAAAAAAGAACTTTGCTCCATATGTTTTATCATATACAAATATTAACTCAAAACAAAACTCAAGTTTTCAGAATCCAGAATTTTTATAATACATTATCCATAACATCCACTACGAGTTACTGGATATAAAGACAAAACAAAAAAAAAGGACCTATAATCAAGAAGAAATCCACTCAATAAAAGCAGACCCATGAAGGATCCAGATATTACAATTAGCGAAGATTCAAAACTAACAGCAAGAGGGGCGCCCGGGTGGCTCAGTCGGTTAAGCGTCCAACTTCAGCCCAGGTCATGATCCCATGCTTCGTGGGTTCCAGCCCCGCATCGGGTTGTGTGCTGACAGCTCAGAGCCTGGAGCCTGCTTCCGATTCTGTGTCTCCCCCTGTCTCTGCCTCTCCCCTGCTTGCACTCTGTCTCCCAAAAATAAAACATTGAAAACAAAAATTTTTAAATAGCAGTAAGTATGTTAAACAACCTAGAGAACACACGTTGGGGAGAAAGAGGATATAATCTCAGGAGGAAAAGGCAACTATAAAAGAGAACCAAACGGAAATCTTAAAACTGGAAAATGTTATCCAATTTGTTTTTAAATCACTAAATTAGGAAAAATAGGGAATAGAATAAACGGAGGCTCAATGAAAACTGTTGAAGTGTCTAATATGTGTGAAAATAGAGTCGCAGAATAAAAGGTCAGAGTACAGAACAGAAAAAGTACTTGAAGAAATACTGACTGGGAAGTTTTCCAAATCAGATCAAAAACAGTAAGTCACAAATCTAAGAAACTCATAAACCTTACGCAGCACAAAAGCAAAGAAAACGATATACAAACACATCATAGATGCTGAGCACCAAAAAGAGAGAGAGAGAGAGAGCGTGTGCGCACACACAGGGGAGGGGCAGACAGAGAGGGAGACAGAGAATCCCAAGCAGGCTCCGCACTGACACCGACTCTGGACTGAAACTCAGGAACCTTGAGACCATGACCTGAGCTGAAATCAAGAGTCAGACACTTAACTGACTGAGCCACCAGGCACTTCGGAGTGTTTTAATTTTTTAAAGACAGTCATCTTCCAGGGGAAATATTGGCACAGTTACGAATGAAGTGGTATTAATATCCAGGATTTGCTTCACAACGATCCACGGGTGGGTGGGAGAAGTGGGGAATGCATAGATGACACAGAGGTGTCCGTGACTCAGTGTATACTGAATAGTTAATAGGCCGAGGGCTCGTTGGTCTAATCACTCTAGCTTTACACACATGCTTGACGTTTTCCAAAAATGTCATAGTGTTTTGGACGCTTCGTTTTTAAACGTCTTGCTGTTTGTTAAGGGCTACTCACTATGTCATTAGCCAACGTCAAGGTGTAATTATACTTAGTCATCATTAATGATGCAGTTGTGAATCTATATTTTATAAATTTTTTAAGTTTGTTTATTTATTTTGAGAAAGAGAGTGAGACAGCATGAGTGGGAGAGGGGTGGGCAGGGGGCAGAATCCCAAGTAGACTCCATGCTGCCAGTGCAGAGCCCAATGCGGGGCTCAAGCCCACGAAGCCATGAGATCATGACCAGAGCTGAAACCAAGAGTCCGACACTCCACCAACTGTGCCACCTGGGTGTCCCAATATTTTAAATGCTCCTCTGGTCAATTTTGGCTTCTTTGTATAAAGTTTTTTGGTCATTTTCTTACGAGATAGGATTTGGTCATCAGGTTTACCTTTAACGGCAAGAGAGCTCACACGAGGAAGAGGTGTCAGCTTTGGCATTTTTCTGAGCGTACGCTTTCATTGCATTTTTTATGCTCATCACTAATGGTTTCTTTGAAGGAAATCTCTTCAGATCCGGGACCATTTGGTGAGATTTAGTTTAGCAGAATTTAGCTAACATGTTCCACAATTCCTCAGAACCACACGCATGAAAAGAAATATATTTACAATACTCTGAACACCCAACAACACTGCCAACCACTCCCTGCTGTGCAAGTCCCACCGGGTTACCTCTCGAGCCTGTCACAACATGCCACCATCTGTCATACGGGCCATGAGGGTGTACTGGTCAATTCATAGATTACATACCAGCAAAGCTCAATTATTTTCATTTTTAAAATAAAAATGTTTAAAAAAATACAAGTTCTGTTTTTTGGTTTTCTGGGAGTTTTTTGGGTTTTTGGTTTTTTGTGCACACCAATGAAAGAAACTCCCTGGATCTCAACATGCTGGATAAAACCCAACACTGAGACGTCTTCATACAGGAGGATCCAACAGGGAACACATTCCCCAAACAGTAATTATAACTTTGGGTGGCTTGTGAACTCCGTGACCAGATTCCACATCTGAGACACATTTGAAAAGCTTATGTAATCCAAGCCTAGCCAGCACAAGCCATCACCTGTTTTATGGCACAGAACTGGCCTCCTGGCTATCCCCCAGTTCCCCCCAGGTGCTGTCGCACACACTCTCAGGAACAGGTGCTCTGCTCCAGACACCTCCCAGGCATCTTCCCTACCAGAGACACTCAGGAGACTTACTCTCCTGGCCACGGCAGCCCTCCACAGGCCAAAGCCCCTACTGGGTGCGCTCTGGCTTCCGGGGTTAGGGAGAAATGCCAATTTCATTCAGGGCCTGGCAGAAACTAGACTCAACTTTGAATGAAACTTTACTGGCGATCTGACGATAACTGAGGGGTTTGTTTTCCAAGGCCGTAACCAAGTGCCACAAACCGGGTAACTTAAAATAGTATAGATTTAGTCTCTCACGGTTCTGGAGGCCAGAAGCCCAGAACCAAGGGGCCAGCAGGCCTGGCCTCTCTCTGAAGGCTCTGGGAGGAAGATCCTCCCGTGCCTCTCGCAGCCTCCAGGAGCCCCAGGTGTTCCTTGGCTTGTGGCCACATTACACCAGTCCCTGCCTCTGTCACTCACGGCCGTGTGTCCTGTGTCTGCGTGTGTGTCTCTTCTTCTCTTATGAGGACACCCTACTCCCAATACGACCTCACCTTCAACGAATTATATCTGCGACAGCCCAATTTCCAAAGAAAAATCACACTCTGAGAGGGTGGAGACTTCAGTCCGTCTTTTTCGGGGACACGATCAACCGCTAACAGCTGAGAACAATTGACAGCCGCTGCGCAGGCCTCAAGCTGTCCTCACAGTCCCTTGCTGAGCCGACTTCCTCTCTCACACGTGGCTTGCCTCCACGGACCTAAGCGGCTAACTCCTCTTCCCTCCTCTGGGGGCCCTCCATGCCACTCCACACCTCAGGGTTTGGGCCCGCCTTGCCTAGGACGGCCTCTGGCTCCCGGGCTGAGGAAAGGCCTACCACGCTCCTGCTCAGAAAACCTCTCTCACCCACAAGACCACACGATGAAACGACCGTGGCACGCTTCTCAAACCTGCCCTGTTCGATGTGAATGACACACTCTAGGAAACAACGGATCAGCCCGATTGGGCTCACGCCAAGATCAAGATTAGTTTAGGGGCGCCTGGGTGGCTCAGTCGATTGGGCGGCCGACTTCAGCTCAGGTCATGATCTCACGGTCTGTGGGTTCGAGCCCCGCGTCGGGCTCTGTGCTGACAGCTGGGAGCCGGGAGCCTGCTTCCGATTCTGTGTCTCCCTCTCTCTCTGCCCTTCCCCTGTTCACGCTGTGCCTCTATGTCTCTCAAAAATAAATAAACATTAAAAAAAAATTTTTAAAAAGATTAGTTTAGTTCTTTTTTGGCCTGCCTGCATCAAATATTTAAAAGCAAAACAACAATGAGACGCCTTCATGTCCGCTTTCACTTAGGGTCACCCTTTCACACATGAAAAGGTAAAACAGGGGCGCCTGGGTGGCTCAGTCAGCTAAGCGTCTGACTTTGGATTTCAGCTCACGGGTGGTGAGTTTGAGCCCCGAGACAGGCTCTGCACTGATGGTGAGGAGCCTGCCTGGGATTCTCTCTCTCCACCCCTCTGGCCACTCGCACGGCCGCTCTCTCTCTCTCTCTCCCAAAAATAAATAGACTTTCAAAAGGTAAACTAAGTTCACAAAGGTGAATTTTTTTTTTGAGAGATAATTTTTTAAGGGTTTATTTTTGAGACAGAGAGCACACGGGGGAGGGGCAGAGAGTATGTGGGGGAGGGGCAGAGAGTATGTGGGGGAGGGGCAGAGAGTATGTGGGGGAGGGGCAGAGAGACAGGGACAGAGAATCTGAAGCAGGCTCTCCATTCATAGCAGCAAGCCCGATGCAGGGCTCAAACTCACGAACCATGAGATTATGACCGGATCTGAAGTCAGATGCTCAACCAACTGAGCCACCAGGTGTCCCCAAGGAGAATCGTAAGCAGGCTCCACACCCAGCGAGGAGCCTGCTGTGGGGTTTGATCTCATGATCCTGGGATCAAGACCCACGTGAACTCAAGAGTTGGACGCTTAACCAACTGAGCCCCCAAGGTGCCCCCATAAATGTCCTTTTAGTAAAAACAAGCACAGCAGTTTTACTCTTTCCTAGTCTAATCTAATGGTAGATTTAAAAAAAAAAGGTTTTGTATTTACCTCGGGGAATTTTTTTAAATGTCGAAGATACAGGGGCGCCTGGGTGGCTCAGTTGGTTAAGCGGCCGACTTCGGCTCAGGTCATGTTCTCACGGTTTGCGAGTGTGAGCCCTGTGTTGGGCTCTGCTGACAGCTCAGAGCCTGGAGCCTGCTTCGGATTCTGGGTCTCCCTCTGTCTCTGCCTCTCCTCCACTCATGCTGTGTCTTTCTCTGTCTTTCTCTCTCTCAAAAATAAACATTTAAAAAAAATCAAAAGTAATAAAAATACAAATAAAATGTGGAAGTTACAAATAAGAGGTCATTGGCCTTGAAGATGTTCACAGAACAGGAATAATAATCCCTCCATAGGGAACAGTTCACACTTCAAATAACCACCATTAATTGCCGTACCCAGCAACGCCAGAGGTTTAGGCCAGTGGAGGCTCACCTGGGACAGGCTTAGCATGAGCTCCTCATTCAAGGGCTCGTGGTAATTAGCTGAACCAATCATGTCCTCCCCGTGTAGTCTTTTTAATGGGGTAGGGACAGAGAGAGAATCCCAAGCAGGTTCCTCGCTATCAGTGCGGAGCCCCCACTGGTGAACCGTGAGAGCATGACCTGAGCCGAAATCGAGAGTTGGACGCTCAACCGCCTGAGCCGCCCAGGTGCCCCCTCCCTGTAATTTAAATGGAAGAGACAGAATTCTTAGTTTCCGGGGAAATGATATAGAGTGGAAGGACCCACGGAGGGAAGGCGGCAGGCAGAGACCACAAGACAGAGCGGTCCCGAGTAAGCAGAACCTGCAGGGGGGAAATTGATTGGGGGCGGAAGTTCCAGCTGCTGAAACAGTTAACAAGGGATCTCCATCAGTAGAACCACTTTGAATTCAGAAGCGAGCGCCCTTTCCTTCACCGTGTTCCCGCGAGGGCTCGTTGCAGTCAGTTCCTTCTATGTGAATTCATAGCTATCAATCCCAAACATTTTAAGGAACCTGACCAAACACGTTCCCCCCGTTCTGCAATCATGGAATCTTCAAAATGCCTGGGTCTGACCTTCGAGGCTTTGGAGACCACTGGAACAGCTGTTGAGCGACTTTGTCCTTTACAACAGCACTGCTCAGTCTGGACTCCTAATAATCCAAGGCTAGGGCAACACTTTCAGAGTTGGTGAGGCAACCCACGGTCAGAAATACATTTTACAATGGAGCCCAGAATGCAAAACACATATAACCCATCTACAAATCTATATACACATAACCAAAGTATCAGGAGACAATACGAAACCATACTTACCAATACGAGCAACCTCTTTTCCATTCGGTTCTTCTATTTAAGAAAGTAAAAGGTAACACCTACGTGTCTGATTTCACAACCAATAGGGAGTCTAGAAACATCAGTTCAAAATACTATAGTAAGGGGCACCCAAATTCTCAGGATAAAAGGGATACATTTTCCTTGGAGACTCCACTTTAAGACCTGAAATTTTTAAATATTTCAACTAAACACAGGGTAGAATGCAAAAGCCATGAAGATAAAACACAGAAATTCACAGATTATTTCTTATTTCCAGCAGGTGTCTGGGGCTTCAATCTGGAGAGTCCCTAAGATGTGCACACACACTCTCCCTCTCTTAGAAGGACTTCGGCCGGACGGGGGAAGGATTCTGCCCAAACGCTGGTGTTCTAACTCAACAAGGCGTATTTACGGGACAGTCACCTCTAAACCTTCATACCTAGGAATCCAGTCCTGCCACTCATTTCCCCGGGGGGTTCCACCTCTGTGCTTCCTGGGAAAGGCAAAGCGCTGTGACCAGCAGGCGGTTGTCCCAACACTGTCCAACAGCCTGAGGACAGCAGGAGACATTCGTAGGAATGTCTGCTTCTTTAGCAACCAGCCAGGGCAAGAAGATCAAGCATGATGGAAGTCTCCCTGGCTGGCAGCATCCCAATCGCATCCTCATTTCTCAGGCCTGGCCTTCAATTTCATTTTCCGGGACCTCCAGCACTGGCCTCCCTTTCCCTACGCCAACAGTGGTGCCGACCAAACCGCCCTTCACCGGCACTGCTGGAAAAAGGGGTTGCTTACGTGCCTTTAGTGGGAAACATGGCGGCGTGGCCTTAAGAGAGGCCAGCGCACACCGGAGGGCAACCTTCTCCCTGGAAGGTTGGTTCTGGAGCGTTCCCAGCCAACCACAGCTGTTTAAGTTTGCCTACTGAATAAGCCATGCAGGTGTTGACAGGTAAAGAGGTGTTGACTCGCGCTATTTATTTCCTGCGAGGTGTGCCGGGTTCGCCGGTGGCAGGGTGGCGACCAGGACTGGAGAGGCACACACATTTTTAGTGAAATGGGTAACATTTTGAATTAACGCCCATTCCATTCTTCACAGGGTCCTTCATCCATGGGTGACGCCCACTAACCACCTACAACCTCAAAGCCAGACTTGCTAGGTCCAAGAGTGAAGGAGTTAAAAACAAAATACTCCACCAAAAAAGCAGCTAACCCAAAGCCCAGCCAGCAAGAGCTAAACGCCTCGCGCCTTTTAAGGGCTCACTGGGCGCGAGTCCACCAACCGTTCAACATCCCGCCAATCACCTCAGTCCTCAGAGTTTGCCCCGCCCCTCATCCTGCATTAACCAATCACTGGGGAGTGAGCTCCTCTCCGCCTCTCCCGCCCACTCCCAACCCCAGAGACGTTCGAATCCTTCAAACTTCACTCGCGCTCTACCCGCGGGATTGCAGCCGGAATTTATTTTTAGCTCTGGGCCAGCAGCCCCGCCCTCGGCTCCGCCTCCTAGCCGCCCCCAATCGGAGACGGAGTTTCCGTCGCGTCATCGTGCGGGCGGGCGGGAGCTATCCAATCAGCGCCCCGGGAGAACTGGCGTAAGGAAAAGGCGGCGGAAGAGGGTGGGAGGGTCATGACGCAGCGAGTTTCAGTCGTGACTTTTCCGGGAGCATCTTGGCGTCCCCTCTGTTTCCCCTTAAAGTAAAACGTCTCCCGACGCACCCTCGTGCGTTCCGGGGGCGGAGGTGGCCGCCGCGGCGGGGAGGGCGGTGCTGACGCGAGCCGCGGAGCGGGGGAGGCCCCCCCGGCGGCGGCGGTCACGTGGGCGTGTTTGGGGGCGGGGCCGCGCGGCGGTTCCGGGCGGTTGGGCGCGCGAGCGAGGAGCCCAGGCAGCCGCGCCTGCCCGCGCCCGCCCGCCCGCCCCGCCCCTGGATGCCGCTCTGCCCCGGCGCGGCCGCCGCCGATCGCAGCACAGGAGCCGCCGCCGCCGCCGCGGTTGATGTGGTTGGCCCGGGGCTGAGGAGGCCGCCAAGATGCCGCAGTCCAAGTCCCGGAAGATCGCGATCCTGGGCTACCGGTCTGTGGGTGAGTGGCGGGCGCCGCGCGGCCTCCGCGCCGGGGCCCAGCCTCGCCTGCGCGCCGGGACGCGGCGGCCCGGCCAAGTTTGGGGTCGGTGCGGCCATGTGGCGGCCGCGCGTTTCGTAACCAGCCGCCGGCCGCCGCCACCTCCATTTTGAGCGGAGGCGGCGAGGCCGGGCCCCGCGGGGCGGCGGCGGCGGCGGGGGGCGGCCCGCGCTCGGGAGGCCGCGCGTGGGGAGGCCGCGGGCGGACGGGGAGGTCCGGGGTGGTCTGGGGCCGCCGAGCCGGCGGAGGGGCGTGCTCCCGGCCGGAACCGCCGCGGGGAGAAATCGCACCTGTCTCTCCACCTTCTTGCGGCTAGCTGTCGTGATCTTGCCAGCGGCCTTTCCGCCCCAAATTCAGTAAAGTCCGTGGGATTTTAACAAAGAGAACAGCCCCTTGGGGTTTTTTTTCTATCCGTGATGAAGTTCAGCGTTTTAAAGAAAACCAAGGACGTAAATTTAGGACGTTTGGCTCCTGAGGGCAAGTTTCCCGCTGAAGAAACCCAAAGAGCCCTCTCCGAAAGCCCCCTAGATGTTGCCGGGACCGAAGTAGGAAGGCAGCGAAAACGAGATTTCTGATCGCTCGGTGTCCTATTTTTCTTCGGGAAAAAAAAAAATAAGCTCAGGTACTTGCAGCCGGGCTGTTGAAGTAATTCAGAAGTTTGTTGGTTTTTTTTTTCTCACCCCCTCCCAAAGGTTGACATATTTGAAACTGTTGCCGGCAGTCGCCTTTCTGCGTCGCTGAGGTGGTCCGGGGTGGGGTGGGGGTGGAGGGGGTGCCGTAAGACGAGTGAGGAAACAGAACCGTTGAACTTAACCATGCTTAGGGCGAGGCTTTATTGTCTTTGACAACCGGAAGCCTGGAGAAATTACGTTGATCTTTTCTTTTCGCGTTGTTTTTAAGAAGTAACTGTCTAAGGAAAGCGTGCACTCGATCGTGGCGGGGGGTGGATAGGGAGGTGAAAGCGAACGTTTGGAGCCTACGGGGATTGCAGGAGGAGGCAACAATAACTGCCTTAGGAAAGCTTGTAACTGCCGGCTACCCATTGGATGAACTCCCCGACTCCGCTTTCTGTGCTGCTTCCTCACCCCCCGGTTTCCACCGCCGGTGCCAGGGTCTGTGCTCTTTGACCAAGATTACCTACGGCGTGCTTACTCATCCTTTTATCGTGTCTGTCGTCAAAGCGCTGGGGGGTGGGGGAGCCCTAAGAATGGGGGGAAATCAAAGGCTGAGAGATGCCCGTGTAGAGATGGGGGGTGCCAGGAGCCGGGGATAACTCCGGCATGCCGTGGGAAATCACAGGTGTATCCATGCGGGGATCGGGGGAGGGTCTTGGCGGCCGCGGCTCCAAAGCGACCTCACATCGAATCCAGGCGCTTAGAAGCCACCAGCAGCCCACTCCCCAAGTGCCCGCGTGGAATCTGACCTTTATCGGCCGCCTGAGTCACCCAGCCCTTGCTTCTCTGTTCTCTTTATATCCTTTGCATTCGGAAGAGTGGGACTATGACCTGTCCTGGCTCCCAAGCCAGTTCTAATCAGATACATAGTGCCTCCGAATAATCAAGGAACAGGTGACATCCACCTGGGCTGCCCGTTTTCAGCTTAAAAGGACGCCCTGAAGATACTGACTCGCTGCCTGAAATCCTCCAGATGGTGGTTCTAGTCTTCAGTAATAAGCAAGTCTAGTGTTTGATCGCGGTTTTGCGAAAGAAGTCCTTGGGTCCAACAGATCCGTTCTGTGTTGTCTTCCATCCAACCCTCATCCTCCTGAAAACCCAGATGTGACAGGTCACTCCCTCAGCCTTCTCGTCACAACATTTATTTTACACGGCTTTGGAAATACTGTGCTCCTTTAGCCCCCGGTGGGGTGCAGGGTAGGTCCCAGTCCCTGCTGTCTGCCCCTTCGGTCATGACTCTGTCCCACTTCAAGGGTAGCGATGATTAAAGTAAAAGGTATTTTGGAGAGGTTAAATTACTCTCCAAACCTTCGCCTTTGATTTTAAAGCTGTTTGCCTTTGTTAGGAACCAAGACACTGTGTGGTTTGTGGGTCTTTTGTTTTGCCAGCATCAGAAAAGGAAGTCTTGGCCCCTCTTTGGAGAATTACTTCCAGTTTACTGACACGTTTGCTGGACTGTGGTCATACCAGCGAAGTTTGAGTGTAAGCATTTCTAGGGTGTGTTGTTTTTTGATGCGGAGCTGCTGTGTCCTATTGACCGAAGGTAAAGAGTGGTAGGAAATGGGGCGCCTGGCTGACTCTGGAGCGCGCGACTCTTGCTCTCCGGGATCGTGAGTTCCCGCCCCACGTTGGTGTAGAGACTGCTTAAAAATAAAGTCTTTAAAAAAAAAAAAAAAAGGTGGGGGGGTAGAAAAAGGCTCAGCTAGAAACCACATCTTTCTTAGAATGTTCTCTTGATTAAATATCTTCGGCCAGTTTGACTCGTGGGGTAGTTGTCATCGTGACTTTGTCGTGTCACCAACCTCATTTTAAAAGTTTGCCTTCAGATAAAACGAAATGCTACGATTGTTTTACTTGGCTTTCAAATTTCGCGTTTTGTTAAAAACATCGATCGCACTACCAGTGAGGAATGTGTAAGTCTCAGGTAATTTATGCCCTTTTTCCTGAAGTGCTTTTCCTGTTATTTGCAATGTTAAGTTAAGCCTTTAAGGACACATCACCTATAACGCAGTCCGGCTTTCCGGGAGGCCTTTGTATTAATTGTTTGAGTGGCGGCAAATGTTCGAGCTCCCTTGCCTCCATTGTTTCTACTACAACGAGTAGTCCCGTGATGGGAGGTAACGAAACTAAATCAAGCTAAAAATACAGTGTCGGGTAACTATTTTCAAATCAAATCTGGTACATCCTTCCCCGGAATCTGTGGCAGAGAGCTTTGATTGTCTAGTTTACCATTAGACCATAAGCAAAGGGGCTTTGGTCATATATAAATCGCAGAGGTCAACAAGAGGGAAAGGGTCACAGGGACGTGAAAGATCAGGAGAGAGAAAATGAAACCGCTCTGAGGTTTGGTAAGAGACAGTTCAAAAGAAACGCAAAATTATTACCTTGTCCAAGTACTTTAGGTCGGAATGAAGATGCACCTTTTTGTTGGCTGCTTCTTAGAGAAATGGCGTTAAATCTGTTCCCAGTAGAATACAATCCAGCTGTATTCTTTTTCTTTTTTAATAAAATTTTTTTTAAAGATTTATATTTTAGTTTTTGAGAGAGAGAGAGAGGGAGGGAGGGACAGAGAAATAGGGAGACACAGAATCCGAAGGAGGCTCCAGGCTCTGAGCTGTCAGCACAGAGCCCGATGTGACGCGGGGCTTGAACTCACAAACGGTGAGATCATGTATGACCTAAGCCGAGTCGGACGCTTCACCGACTGAGCCACCCGGGCGCCCCCAGGATACAATCCAACTGTGTTTTGATTTACTGTCTGTTTAAATCACTCTGTCCTTTTCTGATACATTTTATTGAATGATAAAAGGACAACATTCTTTGCCACGTATAAAATCTGTTGTTGCGTGAAGTTGTGTGTTCAGGCTCTCGATAACATTCGGGTGTGTACTTGTAGGTGGGGTAGTTCTATAGTGACCCCCTTCCGTTAGCACTTGAAATTAACTTTTGTTTGTTTGTTTTTGTTTTTTGACTTGGTTTTGGTGCTGCACATTGGTTCCGTTCAAGAGAATCACGAGAGCTTGGGTTTGCGATTATGGCAGTTTCAGTGCCGAATGCCATTTTGATGCCCCTTGGGTTGTATCTAGCCGCAATTACCTTCATCGGTCCAAAAAGAAACAGTAGCTATTGACACACTCCCCCCACCCCTGCCCCGGGCATCATCCGCTAATCTTCCGTTTCTGTGAATTTACCCATTCTGGACATTTCGTATAAATGGAATCATACATGGTCTTTTGTGATGGGCATCTTTCATTTAACGTGCAGATTTTCAAGATTCGTCCATGTCGTAGCGTATGTCGGTAGTTCCCTTTCATTGCCAAATCCTACAGAAGAATTTTTTTCTACTCCGTTTCATTGAATTCTGTTGCTTGACTGATTTTGTAACGTCATTACTTTGTTATTTTAAAACGAGTGGTTTTGCAAATCCTTCTATATTTTCATGCATTTCAACATACAGACTTTTTTTAAATTTTTTTAATGCTTATTTTTGAGAGAGAGAGAAAGCGTGTGAGCAGGGGAGGAGCAGAGAGAGAGGGAGACCCAGAATCTGAAGCAGGCTCCAGGCTCTGAGCTCAGAGCCTAACACGGGACTTGAACCCACAGACCGCGAGATCATGACCTGAGCCGAAGTCGGACGCTCCACCAACTGAGTCACCCAGGCGCCCCATCATACAAACTCTTTTAATCACATTTTTAAATATTGCCATCGTTCTTCTTAGGAAAAAAACACGTAAACGTTGGGAAGCTTTAAGCGCACCACGCGTGATGCGGGTTCTCCAAACTTCTCACTTCCTCCCGAGAGTTAGCATTTGCTCGTTGGCAGAGTGCTGCCAGTCTTACTTGAAGTGACCGTTTCATTTCTTTCGTTTCAAGAAGCTGTCTGCCAGATGCCCAACATTCAAAATACCGATGGTTGGTTGGTCAGTCTCGCAAGGAAGACTGACGCTCCGTGAGGAAAGTGGCTGTTTCCAGATCGCTTCCCAGACGGTCACACTTGCACTTCTCCTTGAGCCAGACGCCCCGCGCCAGCGTTCAGGAGCGCCCTGTGCAGGCGGACCAACCGTTTTGCCGCGCGGAATGTTAAAAAGACCTACTGTAGGAGTCAGGATAGAGTTAATCAGTTTCACTGCTTCCTCAAGGGCACCGTTACGTAAACATTGTTTGTTTGTACCGGGGGCGTGTGCTTGTGGAGACGACCGTGCGCAATCCCTGTCTTGGTTCATGCATCGGTACACCGCTTTTGCACCATTAGTGCAAATACGAACAGTGGAAAAGGCAGCTACTATCGTGGGATGGTGATGAAAATAGTGTTGCCCTGAGCCCCCCGGGAAGGTCTCAAGGGACCCCCCCCCCGAGTTTCTCTCACCGTACTCTGAGAGTCCTTGGACTATGGGGTGCAGAACCTCGCTAGGCCGCTGCTTGCTTTCGTGCAGAATTGGATCGAGAGTGGCCACATCCTCGGTGCTGCCCAAGGGGGTGGTTACCACAGTCTTCGAGGAGCCTTCCAGAAGAGGCCCTGTCGCCTGGTGAGAGAGAGGGCTGGTGAGGCAGGAAAGAACTGGTGTGCTTGGGAACCGAAGGAGGCAGGGTGTCTAGCAGAAAATGTGGCGGGAGTAGGGAGTGAGGTTGGAGAGGGAGTTGGGGGCCGGATGAGGGGCGGCCTTGTGGGAACTTCAGGGGACCGTCCCCTCCGAGGAGCAGGTAGCAAGTTACTGGAGTACGGGGAGACTTAGGACACCTGAATGCTGGCCGACTTGACCTCTGATCATGATGCAGTTCGGGGCGGGTGTTGCTTTTTGACCTGGTAATGGCGAGACTCCCAGAGATTAATAGAAGCTGCCCAGCACGTCAGGCCCTATATGCTAATAACACAATTTTCCAGTATAAGCATCAGGATGGGGGGCGGGGGGACTTAAGTACAGCAGCAATGTTATCACAAAATTTTGAGAACCCACCATCCCTGTCTGTGACTATGTAGTCCAACATATACTTTTTTTAAATTTTTTTTTTAATTTTTGAGAGAGAGAGAGAGAGAGACAGAGCAGGAGTGGGGGAGGAGCAGAGAGAGAGGGAGACACAATCCGAAGCAGGCTCCAGGCTCAGAGCTGTCAGCACAGAGCCCAAGGTAGGGCTCGAACCCATGAACTGTGAGATCATGACCTGAGCCGAAGTCGGACACTTAACTGACTGAGCCACCCAGGCACCCTGATACTTTTTTTTTTTTTTAAGTGTGTTTGCTTATTTGGAGAGGGAGAGGGAGAGAATCCCAAGCAGGCTTCACGCTGTCAGCACAGAGCCCTCCTCGGGGCACCAATCCCACGACCCTAGGATCATGACCGGAGCCGAAATCAAGAGTCTGACGCTCAACCCACTGAGCCACCCAGGCACCCGCTACAATATTTTTCTTAGTTGAAGGTCTAGAATAAGGAGTTAACAACTTTAATATTGTCCGTGAGTGGATTGTATGTAGTTTTGCGAATAAGTCAGAACTGAGCTTGAACATGATTGTGCAAGTTAAAGCCTTAGGAAATCTCTGGTGGTCACCCTCGAGAGAACCTTTATTCTTAGTTCTAGAACTGTTTACCACGAAGCAGCAAAGTAAGCCGTATGTGATCCGGTTCTCACAGTCCATCTGAAGCTGATACCTCTCAGGATGCAGGCCGGTGGGGACCTCTATCATGAATTGCTCCATTGATTTAGAAATGTAATTTAATATCTTAAATACAGAGGTCCTGGAATATTATTTAAAAATTTTTTTAAGTTTTTTTATTTTAAGAGACACGCAGCACAAGCCGCAGAGGGGCAGAGAGAAGGAGAGACAGAATCTCCAGCGGGCTCTATGCCATCAGTGCAGAGCCCAGTGTGAGGCTCAAACTCACAAACTGTGAGATCATGACCCGAGCCAAAATCCAGAGTCGAACTCTTAACCAACTGTGCCACCCAGGCGCCCCTGGAATATTATTTTAGTATTTTCACAGTCTTTCTTTTTTTAATGTTTTTTATTTATTTTTGAGAGAGAGAGAAGCTGGGGAAGGGCACAGAGAGAGGGAGACGCTGAGCTGTCAGCACGGAGCCCAATGCGGGGCTCGAACTCACGAACTGTGAGATCATGACCTGAGCCGAAGTCGGATGCTTACCCGACTGAGCCGCCCAAGGGCCCCAACATTCTTAAACATATATTGGGCATCTAATGAAAAAGAGTTCTGTGTAGGACACGGGAATTCGAAGTCTACATTGAGATTAGTTTAGGACGGGAGTACTAGAAACCTTGTAAGGCGCTCTGTGGGTACGTGAAAGCAGGGCAGTTTGAGGAGCCTGATAAAATTAACCCCCTCGTGTCCTTGACCGCGTGGCGTCCCCCTTACCTCTCTGCTCCCGCTCCCTCGTTTCTCTCTTCGTTGTGCTTCCTTGCTTGCAGAAAGACTCCTCAGGGACTTTTGACCCAGAAATTGGCGTTTCAACAAGATACGTGATCCTGCTTTCCTGGAAGATTGAAAGTTGAACGTTCACTCCGTAGTGTCATAGGAAATGATTTGTGCACGTGGAGATGAAAACATTGGCTCTTACGGTTAATACAGTTCTACAAAGACGCGTGTTAGATAGAAACGCATCCGGCTGATGCTTCATGATTCTCGAATCTAAATCACACTTGGAATTCTTAAAGGCGGTATTTTAAAGTGCAGGTTCTCTTTATTCTTGTTCATGACTTGTAAAGATGACTAAAAAACACGAGTGGCAACGTTCAACCCTGGCGGCGAACATCGAGGGGGACGAGGGCTCAAGAGGATCCTGGCAAACAGGACGCACCAAGGTAGAATAAAATGCGGCGCCCCGCGGCAGGAGGGGAAGTGGGAGAGCCCCGCCGGCTCCCGTCCCCCGTCCCCCGGCTTAGGGGGGAACTCTCCGTGGTAGGGTGCGTCTCTGACCAGGCTCGTGCACCCTTGAGTACGCCAGGGGGCCGGAATATGGGCCGGGGAGACACAAGACCTGTGGGCACGGAGTTGGGACCAGAAGATCGCTGCGATGCCCACTGGGAGAAGGGACGACCCACAGATGTATCATCTTCCATGTAGGTTTCAGCAAAGGGTTCCCAAGGGCATAACAGGTTGAGGACCTGGGTTAATTTGCTGGGGGGGCGCCTGGGTGGCTCAGTTGGTTGAGCATCCGACTTCGGCTCAGGTCATGATCTCACGGTCTGTGAGTTCAAACCTCATGCCAGGCACTGTGCTGACAGCTCAGAGCCTGGAGCCTGCTTCCGATTCTGTGTCTCCCTCTCTCTCTGCCCTTCCCCCACTCATGCTGTATCTTTCTCTCTCTAAAAAAAAATAAATACTAAAAAAATGTTTTTCTTAATTTGCTGGGCGTTTGAGCTCCCCAGCACTCGTTCTAAACCACAGGGAGAGCCGTCTCTTCAGTGCTGGGTGGCGCGCGTCAGGAAGCACTGCCAAAGCAGAGTAGCGGTTCTTGGAGTTTGTGGGGTTTCCCCGGGATTGTGGGCATGTTTTCTGGGGCAAGAGGTGGCTTTTGTCCACTCTCCAAAGGATTGCAGTCCGACCCACCCCACCCCCAAGATCAAATTACTAAAATGACTGGTTGAAGGGGCAGCTGGGTGACTCAGTTGGTTAAGCATCTGACTTGGGCTCAAGTCATGACTCGTGGTTCGGGAGTTCAAGCCCTGCATTGGGCTTGCCACTGTCAGTGCAGAGCCCATTTCGGGTCCTCGGTCCCCCCCACCTATCTCTCCCCTGCAAAGGCGCACTTGCATGCTCTCACACACGCTCTCTCTCTCAAAAAAAAAAATAAATAAACTTTTTTTTTTTTTAAATGATTGGTGAAGGGGTGCCTAGGTGGCTCAGTCGGTGAAGCGTCTGGCTTCGGCTCAGGTCATGATCTTACAGTCTGAGTTCGAGCCCCGCATCGAGCTCAGTGCTGACGGCTCTGAGCCTGGAGCCTGCTTCGGATTCTGTGTCTCCCTCTCTCTCTGCCTTTCCTCCGCTCATGCTCTGTCTCTGTCTCTCAAAAATAAATAAACATTTTAAAAAAATGACTGGCTAAAGAGGACAGGGTGTGGATTGTCATGTTATTCAGATAGGCATTCATTAAACGCTTGAGTAAGTGCCTATGATATGCCGGACGCCGTGTGCTTAGTCAAGGAGGCCAGGGCAGTCCTGATCCCTGCCCTCAGGGAGCTTCGTCTAGCCAGCGCCACAGTAAGTGCTGTTACTGATAGTAGTGGTGATGGTTTTCGAAGCATTAGTGGGGCGGGGGGAGGGTTAAACTCTGGGAGGTGTTTAGGTACTGTTTTTATGCGGATGAGGAAACTGAGCCACACAGGAAGGTTAAACGATTTGCCCAAGATCACGCATTTATTAAGTAGCCGAGCCAGGATTTGAGTTTAAGCAGTGATCTCCAGAGCCGGCACTCTTTACTTGGGCCCCTACACAGATTATTATTCAGATACAATTGGGATAAATGCTTTGAGAGGAATAATCCAAGGGATAGCTCGTGTGACCGTGAGTGGGGGTAGACAGTTGTCCCTAAAGGACTGTCATTTACTGCTGTTGGCCCGGCAGAGGGGCGGGGGCGAGGGGGGCAGGGGAGGAAGGGGTAGAGCCCTCCGGTGAGAAGGAACAGAAGGAACGGCATATGCAGAGCCCCCGGCGGAGGAAAGAGCTTGGCCCAGTGTGGCTGGCCCCCCGCGTGGTGAACAAGGCAGAGAAAGTTAGATGCGAGTGGGCGAGGGGGGTCACATGGGATTCTGATGATTATTATTAAGATTAAGATCTGTGTGCCCACTGTCGGTCAGGACCCAGCGTTGTATTGTAGGCCTCGTCGAAAGTTTTAGACTTTTCCTGGAAACAGTGAAAAGCCACTGAATGATTTTCAGCAACACCTAAGGTGATCTTCTACACCCAGATGGACAAACGCGTTCTCTAAGTATATGTGTTCTATCCCGTATTGTTGCAGTAGAGTGAGCGAGAGAAAAGAAAACGTTCTTAGAAAATCATAAGAAAGAAAATATGTTTTTATGGTACCGAAAATGTATTTGTCCGGAAAAATCTGCATGTAAGTGGGCCTTTGCCGTTCAGCCGGGCTCACGAGTCACCCGCACACCTGCCTTTTGTAGACGCCGGCCGCTGCAGACAAGACGCGACACGCGAGGGTAGCTGTGGGACACCTTGTGGACACTGACACCCGAATTCCATCTAATTTCCGCATCGTGAGATATTACTGACTTTTCGTTTCAACCAATCGAAAATGTAAAAACCGTTTGTAGCTCGCGGGCTGCACAGAAACACCGTGGGCCGAGGATGGCCCTCCCTGGCCCGTGGTTTGCCGATTCTCCTGGTTCGTAAGCTCGAGAAGATCCCTCTCGCTGCTCTGCGCGGCGGACAGGGCGGTCGGGGGCGGAAAGCGCGAAGACCAGGCACACCCTGAGGTTGGCCAGCCGAGGTGTCGGGGACCGGCGCGGTCCAGGCAGGATGATGGGGGAGGCCACGAGACTGGTGCGGGAGACGGTAAGGAAACCGTCAGGTGGTTCGCACGACAGCCCGGATGGCCAGTGGTGCCCTTGGCCAAAGGGAGACAGGGTGGACCAGGATTGGGGGATGAATGGTATTCGTTTGTGTCCCTGCCACGTCCACACGCTCCCCCTGCTTTCTGGCTGCAGAGGCCCGAGCAGGGACCTGCACGGTTCCCATGGTCCTAGAGACAGGTGGCTGTGCTTGCATTTGGGATTCTGAGGGGACGCTGCTCCCGGCTCACCCAGGGGAGTGCCCCAGCACCTTCAGGGTGCGGCGTCATCGTGCTGGCTTGGCAACAGGAGGTTGCAAGACCCCCTTGGCCCCACCACGCTGCTCTGCCGTGCAGGGGTGCTGAGGGTTCGTGTCCACCTACAAGGACATTCCTTGCTCGGGGGGACTAGGCGAGGACGGCTCCAACTCTAGACTTTTTCATCTCCTGTAATTGCCACCCAAATGTGTGAATGTGTTGAATGAAATAAATTGTGTTCGTAATCCGACCATGTTTCTGGGTGACCATTATCGTCAAACGTTGGACCGTACACAAAATGGACATCCTTCCATTTCTTAAACCTGTGTGAAGTCTTTCTGGTAGGCAGCTAAGTTTATACAAGTAGGATGTTCCTGTATCCTTTTTTCTTTTTTTTTTTTTTAAGATATTTATTTATTTGTGGGGGAAAGCACGAGAGCAGGACAGAGGAATCCGAAGCGGGCTCTGCGCTGACCAGGCTGACGGCAGCGAGCCCTGACGCGGGGCTCGAACTCACGAACCGCGAGATCATGACCTGAGCCGAAGTCGGACGCTCATCCGACTGAGCCAGCCCAGGGGCCCCGGATGTTCCCGTATCCTTAAACTGTGGTGTAGAGCAGCACTGCCCAGCAGAAACATAATGCAAGCCACGGAGGAAATTTTAAATTTCCCAGTAACCACATTAAACAAGTAAAAAGAAACAGGTGAAATAATTTGAGTGTATGTTTAGTTAGTCCACTGTGTCCGAAGTATTATTTTAATATATATTGAATATTTTGATATCGTTACCTTTGATCCCAAGCGTTCGAAATTGTGTGTATATTTTGCACTGTGTAGGACGTGTCCCAGGACGCCCCACGTTTCAGGGGTTCAGTATCCGCATGTAGCTCCCGACCCCCGCAGCCGGGCAGCTCAGTCCAGCAAGGGATGGATTGGTGGTCATAGACGGGTCATTGTCAATTCTTAGAGAACTCCGGAAGAAATCCTTTTTTGACTTTTTTTAAATTGTCTTTTATTCACTTATTTTGAGAGACAGAGCTTGAGTGGGGAGAGGCAGAGAGAGAATCCCAAGCAGGCTGCGCAGGGCTCGAGCTTTCGAACCATGAGATCGTGACTTGAGCCGAAATCGAGAATCAGACGCTTAACCGACTGAGGCAGCCAGGCGCCCCAAAGAAATCACTTTCATAAATAACTACATTTGCGCCAACCAATGAATGCCTCGTTTCATTTTCCTCATTTTTTTTCTTATTGCTAAGTTTTGACAAATCTGAAACTACACGCCCTTCAATGTGTTAAAAATTGTGTTATAATTTGGGAATCTCTCCGTGTGCTTTTCTCTAGCTCTTTTTTCCACCCCGAACCCCAGCCTTCTCTCCATGTTTGGCTACAAATGTAGCACAATTCACTCTTCATTGTTGCCAAGCACCATCAGGTCTGTCCCCTTGCTTTCCTGCTTGTCTGTATCTCGAAATCAGTCCACGGAGAAGGGCCCCCTGTCTTCAGACTTTCCAGGGAGACCTTTCCGTGGCCTTTCTTGGCAGAATTTTGTCTGTCTTTTAGTTTAATGGCTCCGACAGTTAATCAGATTCTTCATTTATGTAGCTCCGGTCTTTATGTTTCCATATAAACTTCTCGTATCGTCCACAGTGGCGTGCATCTGGAAGCACCGTGCTTGGCAGGAGTGAGCATCAGAATGAATAATAATTTTATGAACCAGTTTTGCTTGGTTATTCTGTCTCGCCTCTGTCGTAATAAGAATCGCGCCTTCTTTTTTTTTCTCACCTAGCATCTATTTTTAAAATTCGGGAAGGGGGTGTGAAAGAATGAGGTGGTGTCAGCCCCGGTGAACTCGCAGGAACAGATGAGGTAATTCATAAGACAGCGTTTTACACGTTCTGAAAGCAGCGTCTGGCGTGTAGGTTCTAGTGAGCCTGTTCCATGTTGGATCATCGCATCCCGTGCCTTCATGGGACTCCGCTGGAGGGGTGGGCACGGGCGTGCCCGATGGAACCACCGCAAACACAGAGCCCTTTCCGCACCCCCTCCTCACCTTAGACGGTAGGCGGGGTTTTTCAGAAGGCTTCACTGGGCGACCCTGATGTCCGTGCACATCGGCCCACTCCCTCGAAAAAAACAACCGCCTCTTGACAGAGCCGCACGGTTTTTAATTAGCGCGCCCATGGTGCTGCAGGGAGCACAGCACGCAAACGGCACCGTGTGCCCTGTCAGGAGCGCCTTGTGGGACCTTCCTAGGGTTCCTTGTTATTCTAGCCCTTTGAATGACACAGGTTCGGGGGGGGGGACGGTCCATTTAGAACCCCAGGTGATTCTGTGGGTCTTTCTTGCTCTTGGCAAACCTGCTCTTTTGACTGATGTCCCTTCTGTTGGCGGTTCCCAGAGAAACACCTTCCTGTGTTCCCGTCCCGTCCGAATCAGCCAAGTGCTGCACGGAGGGCGACGCGCGACCTTCTGCTTCTGTGTTCTCGAGCTGCAAGGAACACGTGGACGTGTTAGGCGAGGACAGGTGGGAGGGGGAAGGCCCCGCCATCCCAGCAGAGGGCCCAGCCAGCCCATCCTTGATTGTAGCATTGGAGAACAGTTGGCCTGGGTGTTGGCACTAGCCACTAAATTTGGGGGTGGTTTGTTACACAGCAGTGGATGACCGAACAATTGGTAATTTCCTGCTTCGGCAGGGGGGTGTGCATGTGTGTATTTTTATACTTCTTGATTTCTTTATCATGTTATTTTTTTAAGAATTTAATTTTTTAGGGGCGCCTGGGTGGCTCAGTTGGTTAAGCGGCCGACTTCAGCTCAGGTCATGATCTCACGGTCTGTGAGTTCAAGCCCCGCGTCGGGCTCTGTGCTGACAGCTCAGAGCCTGAAGCCTGCTTCAGATTCTGTGTCTCCCTCTCTCTCTGCCCTTCCCTTGCTCACACTCTGTCTCTCTGTCTCTCAAAACTAAATAAACATTTAAAAAATTAAAAAAAAAAAAGAATTTAATTTTTAGGAGGTTTTTTTTTTATGTTTATTTATTTTGAGAGAGAGCGAGCGTGCAAGCAGGGGAGGAGCAGGGAGGGAGGGAGAGAGAATCCCAAGCAGGCTCCAGACCGTCAGTGCAGAGCCCGACGCGGGGTTCAGACGAACCATGAACCGTGAGGTCATGACCTGAGCCGACGTTGGGTGCGTAACCGACCGAGCCACCCGAGCACCCGTGTCTTCCCCTTTTTTATACTTTTTTAAAAATCAAGTTTTATTGATGTATAATTTGAACATAATAAAGTATGCATTTGAAGTGTAAAGTTAGATGAGTTTTAATAGACGTATTCACCTGTGCAACCGTTACTCCGGAATACAGAGCCTTTCTGTCCTCTCCAGACCGTCCTCGTGCCCCACCCCCACTCCCAGGCAAGCACCGATCTGCTTCCCACCACCGTGGATTAGTTCTTCTTTGCTCTAAAATTTCATAGAAATGGAATCCTACAACGCGTACTCTTTATCTGGCTTCTTTCAGAAAGCGTGATCTCTTGAGATTCCTCCGCTTGTCATGTGTACGGGCAGTTCTGTTTCATTGCTGAGTGGTGTTCCATCGTATGGCTGTGCCCTGATCTGTTTCTCCCGTCACCTGTTGGTTGCTTCCAGTATTTAACTACTAATAAAGCAGCAACAAGCTTTATTCGCGTTTGCGACGTCTTCGGGCACGTGCGATCATTTTTCTTTGGTAAATACCTCGGAACGGTGCGGCGCGCGCCACGCGTTTCGTAGGTGCGTAATTCTGCGGGAAGCTCCCCCGGTTCCCGGTGCCGTTTGTACCATTCCCCGCTCCGACCAGCGCCAGATTAGAGTTCCGTCCCCACCGCTGGTTGGTATCGTGGATCTTTGTGACTTTTCGCCACACTAAGGTCGCGGTTTTATTTGAATTTTCCCCGCGGCTAATGATGTTGAGCATCTTTCCATTTGTCTATCCGCAATTCACATATCTTTTGTGACTCGTCTCTTCAAGTCTTTTGCCTATATTATTGGGTTCCTTTTGAGTTATTTTGAAAAACACAGAAAGCAGCTCAGTGATTGCCAGGGGCGGGGAGTGGAAGTAAGGGCTCACAGGCTGGGGGTTCTTTCGGGGGGGGGAGGTGAAAATGTCCCGAAATTGGTTGTGGTGACGGCTGCCCAGCCCAGTCTGTGTGCTCAAAATGTAATCATGCTCTTTAAAGGGATAAATCGTATAGCACATGAATTCTAGCTCAGTGAAGTTCTTAAAACACGAAAGGAAAAACAGGTGTATTCCTGTCCTCTAACGAAGCACCACAAATGGTGGGTTGGGGGCGGAACGACAGGCACGTGTCCTGTCACAGCTCCGGGGTCCCGTCTGAAATCGGGGCGCTCGCGAGCATCTGTCCAGGCCCGTCTCCCCGGCGGGTGCGGATCCAGCTGGTTCAGAGACACCGGTAACAAACCTCCCGGAACGGAGTCGGACACTCCTGAGACCCTAAGGACGTGCTCACAGCAGCTTCAGGAGGAGGAGGATTTAGACGGGCCTGGGAGGGAACGGGATCCAGGACACAAGGGGCCAAGAGAGCATCTGTGGGGAGAGGAGGTGGCCACAGCAGGTGGCCGCCGAGGCTAGCCGCCACCTCATACGCACGGCTGTGTCCCAGTGCCTGCCTGACGTGAGATGGTCTTTAAGCGCTTCTGATCAGAGCTGCTGGAAGGAACTAGAGGATTTGGGGACATCTCAAAGGCCGGAGGAGAAAGGTGACTTAGGGGGAGTCCGTTAAATCTGCATTTGTTTCCTGAGGACAGGTGCTGCTCAGAGGCTTTGGAGCGCAGCAGAATGGGGGCGGGGCTTGTCGGCACTCTCAGTGGATTTGGTTGGGACTCCAGAACTCGCGGTGGTCGTGAGTTACCCTGGGATGCTGCTGGGACCACATTTTCACTACTTCGGCAGGAGAAGAGGGTCCAGAGAGGATTCCTAAGGCCGTGGGACAGCCCAGGGGAAAGGTGCAAGACCGTGGCTTGAGAATCGTCGTTAACCCCCAGGGTTGCAGAATTTTTCTGCATCGGGCTCACCAGAGGCAGATGAGTAGATTCAGATCTGAGGGTTTTTCAGGGGCCCGGAGAAAGGAAGTCGGAGCGTTCTGGCAAGAGAGCAGTGGACAGTGATTTATCTTGGCGCTTCAAGTGGTAGGCAAGGAGATGAAACATGGTGGCGGTTGGGGACTCAGGACACGGTCGCGCAGAGTACTAGATTTCCGGCCTTTCTGCGGCCTGCAGTAGGACTGAAAGCAAAGTTTAATAGCTTTATTATTGGCAGTCCACTCTGGTGTGCTCTCTCTTTCAAAACAGCCTGGGAGCGCCTGGGTGGCTCAGTCGGTTAAGTGTCCACCTTCGGCTCTGGTCATGATCTCACGGTTCAGGAGTTCGAGCCCCACGTTGGGCTCTCTGCTGACAGCTCAGAGCCTGGAACCTGTTCTGATTCTGTGTCTCCCTCTCTCTCTCCCCCTTCCCTCTCACTGTCTCTCCCTCTCTCTTTCCCTCTCCCTCCCTCTCTCCCTCTCTCTGAAAATTAAATAAACATTAAAAAGAAGTTCTTTTGAAGAAAAAAAGTCTGGTCATAGCTCAGTATATTGATTTCATGAGCTGGTGGGTTTCAGCCCCTGGTTTGGAAACGTTACTTCCGCGGCGTCTCGGATGGAAGTCAGAGAGGGAGGCGGGGAGAACGCCCTGCTGGGATCGGTGCGTGGGGGGCCCCGGTGTTGGAGGTGGAGTCGTCTGGGAAGGGTGACCAGCCGGCGTTTCGTGCCGTGCTCACAGGGTGGCCCTCAGAAGTGGCCCAGAGATGGTTATCGGTGGCAATCCAGGGAAGCTTTGGAGCTAAGGTGTTGGCTTACGTCTGTGGACATCAGGTCGCATAAGGCGAGGTGAAGAATTTAACATGAAAACGAAAGCAGTCCTCGATGGGTTGTGCCCCAGATACATGACATTGCTCCCAGTGGACCCTGTGCCAAGAGACTTGACAGACTAGTTGGTAGATGGAAGCCTGCTCCTCCTTATGTCCCGATGAATCATTGTGAAAATTAGTTCAAAATTAACCTGAAAGCTCTTTTTTTTTTTTTTAATGTTTATTTATTTTTGGGAGACAGACAGTGGGGAAAGGGCAGAGAGAGAGAAGGAGACACAGAATCCGAAGCAGGCTCCAGGCTCCAGGCCATCAGCACAGAGCCCGACGCGGGCTCGAACTCACAGACTGTGAGATCATGACCTGAGCCGAAGTCGGCCGCCCAACCGACTGAGCCACCCAGGCGCCCCAAACCTGAAAGCTCTTAAAACGTTTTGCATACGGTGCTTATTTTGCAGTAATCCCAAGTGTGAGAGATTCAGCCAACAACCGTGCAAGTGCCTCTTCTGTGGTGAAAATACGGGGTGAACAAACTTGCCTGTGCCCTGTTTTCCTTGGCAAGAAACACACACATGCCGTGTTCACCTGGTGAAAGCTTAGAAGAAACTTTTTCTATGTTTATTTTTGAGAGACCAGAGCGTAAGAGGGGAGGGGCAGAGAGAGAGGGAGACCCAGAATCAGAACCAGGATCCAGGCTCTGAGCCGTCAGCACAGAGCCCGACTTGGGAAGCCGTTGGATGCTTAAGCGACTGAGCCACCCAGGCACCGCAAGAAGAAACTTCCTAAAAGTGATTTGTAGGATTTCGGGGGTACCTGGCGGCTCAGTCCGTTCGTCCAATTCTTGATTTCGGCTCAAAGTCATGATCTCACGGTTCATGGGATTGAGCCCCGTGTCGGGCTCTGTGCTAGACAGCGTGGAGCCTGCTTGGGGTTCTCTCTCTCTCTCGCTCTCTCGCTCTCTCTCTCTTCTCCCCCCCTCCCTCTCCCCCCCCCCCGCCCTTCTCCCACTCCCTCCCTCCCTCTCTCTCTTTCTTCTCCCTCTCTCCCTCTCTCAAAAGTGAATAAACATTAAAAAAAATTTTTAAGGACATAATTTGTGGAGCAGCAGTGCCTTGTGTAGCTGCAGGGACCCTGCAGGGAGGGCCTGGCGGAAGAGCTGCATCCTGCTCTAGGGGACCAGGAGGGCCCCGAAAGCCAGATATTGCTGGAAGCAAGACTGAGAACATTATGAGCAGTGGGATTCGTTTACTAAGATTAATATAAAGATTTCAACACTGGCTGCCTAGTGATGCTACTTTTTAATGGAAACGGCAGAAGAGCCTGCTGTGTCCTGTCAGCAAATGCGGTCTTCCTGCCCCTTCTTAACTTTAAATAATTAATGACCTCCCGATAGGGGTACGGAGGAGGAGAGACCCAAGGGGAGGCCAGAGCTTTCCTGCGGTCCTGCCTCTGCTAATGGCTAGTTCCCTTCTCCCAGGACCAAGCTGATGGAGAAAGCCAGGTTGCTCCCTAGAGACCGGGGTTTTAAATCCGGGTGTCCCAATTACTCGCAAAGACGAGAGCTTGCTGTCAACCCGCATTGTGATTTGGGTTGGACTCCACTGTCTGCTGTTGCCAGAATGATTATGAGTGTGTTCAAGTTCAGTGTTAATTTAGCCTGCCACATAATTCATGCCCTTCATAGTACACACGAGGAACTCCTCTTTGGATGCGTGCCAGTGGGTGGATTTTAAAACGTGGTCCACTCGTTTACCTGATACTCCGTCGCACTTAATCTCATGCCGTCGAGTTTAATGTGTGTCTTCTTGAATGTCTTAAATTTCCCAGGATAACTCCCAAGGCTCCGCTCTCTGTCCCTCATCCCTGCAAGGAGGCCCTTGAGACACACCTGGCACCTGCCGAGCTGTGTTTCCGGTGTTTCCTGCCTCCTCTCGGAGGGGCTTACCACGTAGATCATAGTTAACCCCTTTCTTTCTCTGTTTTTATTCCGGTTCTACTTTGGAAAAGGTGTAAAAATCCTTTGACGCCCCTGTAACTCTTGCCCGTTTATCTTTAGGAAAAATTACATTCTACTTCCTTCTTTCTTTCCATTCACAAGCCAACCCCCCCCCCCTTAGCCTACGTAGGGGTATCAGAGTGCCCACCAGAGGGCCCAGAAGTCCCCTTCGGAAGCCCTAAAGAAGTTTCTTTCTCTTTTTTCTTTCCAATTAAATTTCTTCTGCTGGAAGCCCCAGCGTGCAATATAAACAAGAATTTTCGCATTCCTTTAAATTTTTCACTTTGGCTAACTTAATAGCCGTGTTTTTCTCTCTTGCGATTTCATTCCATAAAATAGCTTTGCTGTCTGTTAACTTAAATGCTCTTTATGAGCTAGCTTCGATAGCGTGGTTTCTTTGGAACACAACCCCTTTGAAACGTGTGGGCTCCTGGACGACCCCCCCGATCCCGCATAGCACAGGCGGGCTCGTGATTGGATACCCAACCAAATACTAGATAACCGTTTCTTAATTCCTGTTGAATGTTTCATTGCCTTGGGAATAACATTGAGATCTTCTGTGATATCTGGAATGCGTGAGAGTGCCCTTCGGACATGGAGGCTTTCGTTCGTCCATTTGTTCAGAAATCGGAGTGTGCGCGGCACATCAGCCACCGGACTGGTCCCCGGAGGCTAACGAGCAAAGACCTCGTCCGATAACGTCCACACTGCGGAGGAGCCCAACGGGACGGCTGTGGTAGAGTGACCCTTGGGGCGCGGGCGCCACCCTAGATGGGGTGGTCTTAGCTGAGGCTTCTAGAAGAAGGGACGTTTGAGCTCAGCCCAAGATCATGACAAAAGTGAGTCATGGACAGAGAATGTGCTAGAACAGAGGGACAAAGAGGAACGTGACTGGAGCCCGGGAGCGTCTAGGGAGGGGAGTGGTGGCAGCAGAGAGGTTAGGGAGGTAGGTAGAGGAGGGCCCAGCCTGCTGGGGAATTGGGAACTTACTCTTTTTTTATTTTTAAAGTTTACTTATTTTTGAGAGAGGGAGAGAGAGGAGCAAGCGGGAGGGGCAGGAAGAAAGAGAGAGATGGGGACAGAGGATCCAAAGCGGGCTCTGCGCTGACAGCAGAGAGCCCAGTGCGGGGCTCGAACTCACGAACCGTGAGTTCGTGACCCGAGGCCGAAGTCGGACGCTAACCAACTGCCGAGCCACCCAGGCGCCCCAGAAAATTTACTCTAATTGGAATGAGGATTTTAAGCAGGGAGGTAACTTTTAATTGTCAAAAGCTCTTGTAGGCCGCTTTATAGAGGATGATTTCGGGTTTTAATAATTCTAGAAACACTTCGAACTGTGTGTTTAACCGCTCGTGAGGAGTAAAATAGTCCTGCCAACTTGGGGGTGTTCGAGTCGTCTCCCCGCAGCTCCCACTCCTAAACCAGTTCATTAATTCGTTAATTTCTAAGTATGGGGGGGTACCGCCTGTGTATGAAAACGTGCCAGCCTAAACCCGAGGCGCAGAAGGCTCCTGGCACAGCCCTCTCTCCCCTGGAGGCCTTTGAGATGGAAGTCCAGGGCGATGCAACGGACGTGTAGAGCGTGTGGTTAAAATTAGCAGGGGGGCGCCCGGCTGGCTCAGTCGGAAGAGCGTGCAATTCTTGATCTCGGGGTTGTAGGCTCAAGCCCCACGTTGGGTGGAGAGATTAGTTAAAAAAGTAAATCTTACCGAAAAAACACCAGTGCTCTGCGAAATATCCGAGAGGCGAAAGCGTTTGGGGTGTCGTTTGGGAGGGACCACTCCCGTCATTTTCTGGACTGCTCTCACACTGTCTACAGAACGCCCCGGTCTGAAGTCCAGCACGTGGAATTTTAGGCATCAGATGGGTGAGGACTTAAGCCTCTGGCTCTCGATCGGCTAGCACACAGGCTCAGTCATTAGAAGTGATTTCGTAAAGTCCAGACCGTTCCTTACTTGCCTTCTGTGTGCCAGTCATCACTAGGCTTCTGATACCGAATGGTGCAGGCGGGAGTCTCCCTTCCAGGAGGTCTTTAAATGAGACTTCTTTTGCATATTCTCAGATCACCCTCTTTACAAGCTGTCCCCGGTCACATTTCCGACAGCCACGCGAGCCCAGAGAAACGAATCCTGTCTTCCTAATTTCTGTATTAAAATTAATGCCCACATTTCGGGGACTCCAGAGGAAATCAGCTCGGTTTAGACCTGATCGCTGAGGTTACGTTTAACAACGTGCGAAATGTTTGGCGGTCAGTAGTATTTGTTAATGTCGCGCCAGGGTTTAATTCATAATAGCTTAATTGGTTCAGTTCCTCTCCTGGAAAGCAGATTCTTGAAATTTTATTTCCTTTTTGAAATTGCCCAAAGGCTAATCATTAAAGAAGGGTGTTCTGGTCCCAGGATGTTCCGTTTCTTCGTTTCTTCGTCTTGTTAGAGTGGGGTTTTTTGTAGAATAGTACAATTACTTTTTTTTTACCTTAATATGCCAATACATACTGAGCTTTTGCTCTCTTTTATAGGGAAATCCTCATTGACGATTCAGTTTGTTGAAGGCCAATTTGTTGACTCCTACGACCCAACCATAGAAAACAGTAAGTATTGTTTTCAAGGGTTTATAAACTGAGAAGCCTGCTTTCTACATACAGACAGCCATTGTATTTTCCTGGAGGCTTCGATTGCAGGGGTTATTGGGGTAAACCCATAGATTTCCAACTGGGGTCCAGAAAAGCTTCCAAAAGTTGGACACACTTCACACCGAATAGATTTTTACTCAGTAAGTATCCGGATCCCTCCATCTAGAAATTGTTGCTCAGTTCCATAGGAATCCAGGCCTACAGTGAACCTCCCATCCCAGACTCTGCTTCAGGAAAACAAGAATAGAGAGCACACAGCCTCCCCGCCCCCCGCTTCTTCTCAACAGTAGCCCTTGTTAAGGATTCCAAGCTTGAAAAGGAAGGGTGAAAACACTCCAGTTCCTTTGTACCTTACTCTTACGGAATCGCTACCCGCTCCCGCGACCCCCCAACCCCTTCCGGTCCTGAAGACTCGAAAGAAGGCCGTGGAGAAGTGTGCTGTTCTGGGACGGAGAGAGCAGTTGCGGCGCGAAAACAAAGTTGGTTCTAAAGCCCGTTGGCGCTTCCGGCCACGCGCAGAGAAAAGCACCGAAGACCAGGCCCAACCACAACCTTCATTTACCTTGTCCGGTGTCAGTCCGTGCGTGGTTTCAGAATCTTCTGAAGGCTTCTAGGACCATGAGACAAGTCTTGATTCTGGAGTCATGGAGGAAAGCCTGAAGCTCTTCATCCAGAGAAGCTGATTTATTGGAAGCGGGTCTCGTTTCGGGGCAGTCTTACAGCCCTAATAAGTAGGCTCTAAAACCCGTCTTCTGAGATTCTTGACACCTGGGCTTACCCAGGATTCGTCACCAGGAACACACACATTTAAGCATGGGATTCCTCAAGCCCTGATGGGCTGTTAGACCTGAGGCCAACTTAACACGTCCGTGAACTTCAGGAACTAGATTCATAGTCTCATCTGCCCAGAGCTTGCAGGAGAGATTTCAAAAGAGGCTTGCAAACAAACTTCAGAAGGGGTCAACAGACTATGGCTCCTAGGCCAGAAAGACCCACTGCCTTTCTGTACAGCCTAGGAGCCAAGAACGGTTTTTACATTTTTTAATCATTTAAAAAGGTTAAAAGAAGAATAATATTTGGGGTGTGTGAAAGTTACATGAAACTCAGATCTTGGCGCCCGTGAATAAAGTTCTATTGGAACACAGCCGTGCTCACTCATTTCCCTGGCGTCTGGCTGCGTTTGTTCTATAGTCACGGAGTCTTTGATTACTTGCAACAGAGACTGTCAGGCCTTTTGCGGGAAGAATTTCCCACCTCTGAGTTAAAATCTGCGGCTGCCCTTCGTGTCCCAGTACGCTGGTGGCAGGGAAGGAAACCCGTTGGGAAACCGACCTTGGGAAGACCCGTGTTTGAGAGTAGCTACCCTCTGCTGGGATCCAGAAAGGAGGCGTCCTGGCCGCAGACACGTGCTGTGCTGATCTGTTCGGCCGTGACTTCCAGAAGAGCGCCGCAGTGCTAGGTGGACAGGTCTGGTTCTCTCTCCGTTGGAATAAGAACACAAGAATAATCGTGGTCTTGGACTTCACGTTTGCTCTGTATGACAGGGTGGAGAGTTTTGTGTCCTTAAGAAGATAAGGCTCCTTTGGGCATTTTATCCATAGGATAATAGAATATGGTTTTCTTGGTAAGCCCTGCTTATAAAAGTGGTTCTTACTGTTGCGTGTTTACGTGCCCTTTACAGCTGAGGTGGCAGGAAAGCCACGGTGGGGTATACAAATACATTTTCTTTATATGTAAGTAAAAGATCCAGCGGACATCCAGCTTCCTTATTACCTTGATATTATCTCGGAAATCGAATCACCCAACTTGAAGCCTGTCAGCATCTTTAATCGTGTTTTTAATGTTTCCTAATACTTAGTGTTCAGTGAAAAAGACTTTTATTTTTTCATCTCAAAACTGAATTCAGAATATTTACTAGAGTCTTGAGGCAGGAGCGAAAGTGAGTGTCAGAGTATATGAATCGCTTACAAGTTCACGAGCCGTACGCACACATCCGCTTCTCTTGACCCTGCTTCTGACCATCTAACCCAGGAAGAAACCCTTTCTCCACCGTTTCCTCTGCCGTTGGGTCAAAAACATTGTTCAGTGGGGGCGCCTGGCCGGCCCAGGTTGGTGGAGCGCCCAACTTCGGCTCAGGTCATGATCTAATGGTTTGTGAGGTCGGGCCCTCGTCGGGCTCTGTGCTTACAGCCTGGAGCCTGGAGCCTGCTTCAGATCCTGTGTCTCCCTCTCTCTCTGCCCTTCCCCTGCTCCCAATCTGCGTGTGTGTGTGTGTGCATCTCCCTCTCTCTTTCAAAAATAAACATTAAAAAATTTAAAAAAAAAAACAAAAAAACATTGTCCAGTGATGACAGGGAGTTAGAACCAGGTGGTCATCACAAGCCCGTTGCTGACAAATGAATGGATGGTTTTAAGGCTTTAAAAAACGTCATACTCTGTAAATTTGGAAATGATCCAGTAATTATCTTACACTTAACTGTAGAACATACAACAGGCGGTTCATAGCAGACGTCCCGTGGTGACGCGTCTCTCTGAGACATCACGCCAGAAGCAAAAATTCTGAGACCGTGTCCTCTTCTTTCGAAATGGAACGTAGGAGAAGAGCATCGATAAAACCATGGACTCTCTAGCTTGGGGGAATTTTTATGCCAAAACTCCTGCCTACGCAAATGTGTATATTGTGTACCGTGTTGTCAACCTAACAACTCCACACAGACCAGATTGTCTGGTGAAGCTTAACCAGCGGGGATAGTTTATCAGTTGAGGAAGAATAGCAACCACAGCCCCTGCGCGCTCGAGGTGGGACTGTCGATGCATCGAGAAAGCTCAGAACACGGGACCCTTCTGATGAGGAGTTTTGCAGCATTGTCCCGCGTTGCATGGCGGCGGGGCGGCTTCTCGGTGGATATGAATTAGGAGATGGCGATACATTCTAGGAACACAGATCTTACTTTGTGAACTCCAAATTTGAGAAATCTATCACCTTGCTTATTAGTAGGCTCTACGAGTAAGCAGCTCGTAGTCTGCTTAGGGCGACTTCAGGATTTTCATTTGGAAAGTGGGTGAATTTCTCTAGTGATTGAAAAAGGGAGGGGGGAGGGGGAGAGGGTTCGAGGAAAGGGATACCGGGAGAAACCCGCTTTCCACTGCCCCCCCGGGCTTGGCCGCAGCGCGCGCAGCGGGACCGCTCCTGGCTTAGGGAACTGGCAGCTCTCTCGTTACGCTTCCGTTTCCTCTGGAGTAATAAGAAGAGGCAGTTTTCCGAGACAGATGGAAAGGCCTCGATTTCATTTTACTGCTATGCGTAGGAGGGTTTACATCCTTTTTCTGGGCAAGGATATACTAAAACATTGATTAATAATTTTATTTCTTTTATCTTCTGTACAATTATGTGTCCTCCCTCCTGACTCTTAACCTCATGGCCGGTATTTCTCCCGTCTCCTTGGCCGAATCTTCATCTTCCTGACCCGGCGGTTAGGGGGCCCCTGGGCTCCGACGTCGGGCTCGGGCTCTCTCTGTACTCGATCGCCAGTGATCTTCCCTTCTCCCCAGAATTTGCTGGTCTCACGATACTCTCCCCCCCCCCCCCCCCGCCGCCCGTCCCACCCTCTCCCCCGGACTCTGGGCTTTTCTGTTTAGCAGCCCCGGCTTCCGCTTGGGGGTAGTCATCTTCGTTCCCTTCCTCTCCATCTGCAGCGCTCCTCCCCCAGGCTTTCCTGAATTGGTAAATGGCAATTCGTGCCTCTCCTCGCTCAAGCCAAAAACTCGAGTCCTCCCACCTCTCCTGTTTCTCACACCCCACTTCCGTCAGAAATCCTTTTGGCTTCGGGCACCTGGGTGGCTCAGTCGGTTGAGGCTCCGACTTCGGCTCAGGTCACGATCTCTTGGTTCATGAGTTGGAGCCACACATCGGGCTCTGTGCTGACAGCCGGGAGCCTGGAGCCTGCTTCCGATTCTGTGTCTCTTGTCTCTCTCTGCTCTTCCCCCTCTTGTGCTCTGTGTCTCTCTCTCTCTCAAAAATAAACATTAAAAAGAGATTTTTTTAATTTTAAATCCTCTTGGCTCTACCTTTGACCTACGCCCAGAATTCCGCCATGGCTCTCCGCTCCTCTCGCCCTCTCCGGTCCCAGACCGCCATCACTGTCTTCGGATCTCGAGTCTGTGCAAGCGCTGTATCGTGGGCTCCCACCAGTGTCCTCGGTCCGTTCTTGTCCACTTCTCTGACTCACAGCGTAGCCAGAGCGATCTCTTTAAGATATAAATCAGACCAAGTTCCTCCCCTGCCTCAGAACTCTTGGTTTCCCGGCACATTTAGAATAAAACTCTGAAGTCCCTCCCACCTCCTAGAAGGTCTTCTGCCTGCTCCCCGACCGGATTGCCTTCCCAGCACTCTCTCCGCTTCCGCCACGCTGACCTTGCTTTTTGTGACTTGCCCTCTGACCTCTGGATGCTCTTCTCCCAAAGAGGATGCCTGACTCCGTCTCCCTTCCTCCCCCGGGGCTGTAAGCACACTGAGGTCAGCTGCAGTATTTGGAGCTCCCAGAACAGTGCTCCTGGTGATAGTAGGTGCTCGGGAAATAGCTCTGGCATGAATGAGGGATGTTTTGTTTCAGGAGTGTTGTCCTCATAATTACACCTCGTCACCACAGTGACTTCGTTCTAATTGGCGGTTACTTGTTTTATCGCTCGCCGCTGTTGCTTACATAATTTTCGTCGTCTTGAATGCACTTTTCGGGCTTACCTGACCGCGGTGTCCGCGGCAGGTTTTCACACAGGAGTACCACGACCGCCCCCTGGCTGACAGTGATCGAAAGCACGGCCAGCGCCAGGGGCGCCCCACGTTCAGAGAAGCTACAGTGTGGGAGAAAAATACAGTGAGGTTGACGAAACACGTTGTGTCGGGTACTCCCGACCTTGAAATAATTCGGATTCGGTTTTCATCTGGTCGAAGTATTCCGTAAAGTGGTAGTCTCCATTAAGGCACAAAAATGAGAAAACAAAAACAAAAAGGTGGTAACTGGCGTGGGTGGGCTGGGCTGTGGTTTTTACTCCCCTGGTGCCGGCACCCCTGCCTGCCGTAGGGGCGCGCAGGGCCGGCCTGAACTCCCTTTTCTCCCCGGGGAGCGCCGCCTCCAGAGAAGAGCTCTCATCGGTCCCCCTTGTCACTTCCAAGTTTTCTCACGTAATTGTCCTGTGTCTGCTTGCGCTTTTGGCCTTCGGATAAAGCGGACAGCAGGGAGTGGGTCCTCTCCCAGCCATGCAGGGGCCAGATTCTGCCGCCCAGTTCTGGTCCAGTCGGGCGGCCAGCCAGGAGATGCCGGGACTCGTCTTGAGGGGAGATGGCTGGGACCAGGATGCAAAAGAAATGCGCTCCGTCCTGCTGTCAGGGTTCCAGATGGTTCTTCAGTGTTCTGTTCCTATTAATAGTCCTTTCCTCTTTTGTCTGCATTTGTTTGAAGTCTGTCTCCTTAGAATTCCGAATTGACTTTTCCGGAAGTTATCGGAGTCTGGTGTTTTTCTCCCCCCTTGGTAGGGAAAAGAAGCTGTCGCCAACGGCTCAGATGCTTAAGCCAAGTGGGAATGATGGCTTCACGCGGAACACCTGTTCCATTGCTGTTTTCTGTCAATAAAATTGTTGAATTTTCCTTACGTACTGGACGTTCTGACCACTGCAGTTAAGATTAGCTCTCTGTGCTCTGGCACGAGACTCCTATAAATTAATGAAAGGTTTTGTGCTTTGGGTTCATTCCAGACCTCAGACTTTATGTAACATACTTCTCTTTTTCACGGAAGAAGCGGGGATAAGCCACAGAGCACTCAAATGACTTCTGTAGGATATGAATCGTTGCCCGATTTCGGTTTCTTGGAACAAGGTTCGAGGTGTACCGGAGCTTGAGTTTCTTCAGTCAGCCAGCGTCTGTTAGTTAAATAATGGAAAAAGGAAGAATCGCTAAACTCAGATCTGTTCCATTTTGTTTTACGGGATCTTTTTATGAAATGATTAGGGACTCTTCTTAATTGGTTGGCGGTGTTCAAGCTTTTAAGTGATGAAAAGTCAGTTCTTTTTACTAATCTGTAATTCCCTTTCTCCTCGTAGCTTTCACAAAATTGATCACAGTAAATGGACAAGAATATCACCTTCAGCTTGTCGACACAGCTGGACAAGTAAGTCTGGTGTCCCGGAATCTCCTGCCGCTGTCCTCTGTCTGGCGGTCCTGGCCCTGCCATTGAGACTTAAGCACAATAGTGATGCCAAGGAAACCCCTCGTGATTTGTGTGTGCTCGGATATTGACAGGCTGTCTGATAAGACATTTGTGGCAGTTTTTCCAAATCATTAACTTGTTTTTCTACTTTAGAATTGTGTTAAAGGCACTCATAGCGTCAGGAAGGTTTGTATTTATCGTAGGAGAGTGTATTTCTGTTTTCTAAACTCACATTCTCTGTTGGAATCCTGTTAGTGCTTCTCCTCCCTTTCTAGTATGCTTTCTACGTTAAGGACAAAAGTAGGGGCGCCTGAGTGGCTCCAGTTGGCTGAGTGTCCGACTTCAGCTCAGGTCATGATCTCATGGCCCTGCATTGGGATCTGTGCTGGGAGCTCAGAGCCTGTGCCTGCTTCCAATTCTGTGTCTCCCCCTCTCTCTGCCCCTCCCCTGCTCACACTCTCTCTCTCTCTCTCAAAAATAAATAAAAATAGGGGTGCCTGAGTGGCTCAGTTGGTTAAGCAGCCGACTTCGGCTCAGGTCATGATCTCACGGTCTGTGAGTTCGAGCCCCGCATCTGGAGCCTGCTTCGGATTCTGTGTCTCCCTCTCTCTCTGCCCTTCCCCTGCTCACACTTTGTTTCTATGTCTCTCAAAAATAAATAAAAACTTTAAAAAAAATTTTTTTTAATAAATAAAAATATATAAAAACTAAGAACAAAAGTAAGTTTTTTCCAGGGGAAAAGCGTGAGAAAGGTAGAAGGCAGGAATGAGCTGCTCATAGATGGATTACGTGATTAGTAGCTTGAGGAGTGTTGATTTGATTTGCTAGGCAGGAAGTAATTGCCAAAGCTAAGCAACCAGGGAAAAAAAAAAAGGTATTCACAGGTGAACATAGCAGGGATTTGGGGAAGGGGGGCAGGGAGGGGCGGGGGGAGGGGGAGATTAACCAGCTGCAGTGAGTGGAAGAAGTTCAGAGAACTTGAAGAGTTCAGAGAGACTCCCTCACCCTGGCGGCTGAACTTCCCCCATTCCCATGGCACCCGGTCCAGCTTTTACTAGAAGCCATTCTGTTAGGCTGGCTGTGACAGTTGCGGGATGTCAGTCTGAGTCCTGTCTACTATGGACAAAGGGTCAGGCTGGGAGGAGGGCGTGCGCAGTGTAACCTGACGTGCCAGATGTTAAGTGGAGGCTTTTTTTCCTGGAACCTGGGGAGACTGAGATAGGCCTAGAATGAGGTGGCCGGTCTTGGAGGTTGGGAATGAACCCCCTCCCCACCTTTATGGGTTTTTTTTGTTTTGTTGTTGTTTTGTTTTTTTTTTTTTAATTTTTTTGATGTTTATTGTCTTTTTTTTTTTTTAACATTTTTATTTGTTATTGAGAGACAGAGACAGGGCATGAGCAAGGGAGGGGCAAAGAGAGTAGGAGACACAGAATCCGAAGTAGGCTCCAGGCTCTGAGCTGTCAGCACAGAGCCCGACATGGGGCCCAAACTCACAATCTGTGAGATAGGACCTGAGCCGAAGTCGGACACCTAACCGACTGAGCCACCCAGGTGCCCCTGATGTTTATTTTCGAGAGAGAGAGAGAGAGCACGAGGGAGAGAGGGGCAGAGAGAGAGGGAGAGACAGAATCGGAAGCAGGCTCTAGGCTCTGAGCCGTCAGCAGAGAGCCTGATGCAGGGCTGGAGCTCACCAACCGTGAGATCATGACCTGAGCCGAAGTCGGACGGTTAACCAACTGAGCCACCCAAGTGCCCCCCCCCCACCTTTATGTTTTGAAGTGAACATAGAAGCCAATTGTAGCCCCCTCGTGAAGCAAGAAAGTAGCTGTATTGAGTGATTCGAGCACCAAAGAAACCCTGGAGTTTCAATTCTGGAAGCTTCGAGGAAGATAAATGGTGTGTCCCAGAGGTATACCATGAACTCCCTCAGTCCCCCTGCACCCCCCTCGGTAGTGGGTATATTGGGCTTTCATCCTCAGACCTCAGCATGGCGGTCTTAGAGCAGAGCCGTCCTCGGCTTTGACTCTGCAGGGTAGCCGCTCAGTGGCCGAAGGGGAGTTTGGGGCGTAAAGGAAACGAGGAACAGACGCCTCCACAGGGAGTCGTGACCTAGAGGACGCAGCTGATCGCAGCAGTTCCTGTGGAAGGGCCTCTGGGGTCGGACGTTGCATTCGATTCTTAGCCTTTGCATCTCTCATGGTTAAGGTGACCAGTGACTGGTACAATTTTTATCGCCTGAAACCAGAGTGAAGAGAGCCCTGGTAGTAACTCTGCTAGAACAGCAGGTGTTCACGGAGAGTGTCCCAGGCGAAGAAGCAACAGCCACATTGTTCACAGCGGGCCTCGGACTTCACCAAGATTCTGCTTTGCTGCTTATGTCTTCCTTTCGAATTTTCGTTCAAGCTTCCGAAAACTGAGAATGGGGATGTGAACCGGTAAATCACTGCTGTGTGACGTTACTATAGAAACCCATCTCATGACAGGCCAGGGGAGAACCAGCGTTTCGTGTCTCCTAGTGTTTGGAACCTGGGCTCCGCGCTCGGTGCTGCCCAGGTTTGAATCCTGAATCCTGGCTTTTTTTTTTTTTTTTTGAAACTAACCTGGTGACCTGGAGAAAGTGAACGAACCTTTCGAGGCCTCCGATTCTTCGTCCGTAAATGAATGATTTTGTAGTGCCCGCCTTCCCAGGATTGCTGCAGAGTCGAGACTAGGTATTTGAGCCTGCGGGAGATTTGGTCCTTATCTGTAGATCTTCGACGCTCGCAAGACCGGAGCGGTGCCTGGACGGCAAGCCCGTTGATGTTCCCGTGACCCGGAGCGGGAGGAGCGCGGACGTCGCGTGTTCTTGGAGCGGCGCTGTCCTTGAAGACGTTTCTCTGGAGAAAATTTCTTTATGTCGACTCCTTATCAAAATGGAAGATGGGTCCCTCTGGGAGTCAGCTCGGCTCTAAGGCATACGTGTACGCTGGAGCGTCGCATGCCTGTAACTGGTGTAAATGACAGAGCAGTCAAGAGTGACCCCGAAAAGATCAGAGGTCTCGGGAAGTGAGCGCGTGGTGGGAGGGGCGGCGACCGGCGAGCTCTGCCTCCCGCGCTCCTTCGGGTCTGTCGCTGCCAGATCGGAATATTTAGAGAACTTTTGCACAGAACAGATCCAGGTGTAGGCGCCTCAAATCATCCGCGCGCACCGCAGCTAGTTCTCCCAGGCCGCCTTCGGTTGGGAGACTCCGAAATCAGAGCTTGTGTTGGTACTTAGATTCGCGATGACACGACACACGCGTTTCCTTTACGGCGGTTCTTAAACTGGGTGCCCGTGGGCCGGGGCTGGAGGGAAGAGTGCCCGCGGCAGGGGGAGGCGACGAGAGGGCAGAGTCTTCTAACGGGATCTGTAGCATATTCAACGGTTGACACGTTTTAAGAGTGACACTGTGGCAGCAAGTGACTTGGGAGTTTGTCACAGCTGGTTTTATTGCCAGCAAAGGGAGGTGACGAACATGGTTAAATACAAGTTGGCGGTTTTTCATTTGCATGAAACACTTCATTCGGACCTGTTCAGTGTAGACTCAACAGCAGGTGAATCAGTGATGGTCATATATTTTTTTAGTTTCTTGTTGGTTTTTTTTTTTAACATTTATTCATTTTTGTGAGACAGAGCGCGAGCAGGGGAGGGGCAGGGAGAGGGAGACACAGAATCCAAGGCAGGCTCCAGGCTCCGAGCCATCAGCACAGAGCCTGACACGGGGCTCAAACCCGCGGACCTCGAGATCATGACCTGAGCTGAAGTCAGACACTCAACCGACTGAGCCACCCGGGCCCCCGGTGACAGTCATGTTTATGATGTCAAATTGTGCTTTTTAAAAAAATAAGTATTACATACTTAAGTCTGGTTTTTAAGAAGTGGTAATAAATGCCCATGTGACACAACTTTTCGAAATAACCCCAAGAGGTAGATAGTAACGCTTGGGTCTTTCCGGCTCCGGCTGCGTTAGCTCCCCCCAGGAACAGCCCCGTGACCGGTTTAGTATGTCCTTCGCAGATACTTTGTGCGGGAGCATCCAAATGTAGTTTTACTTTCTCACGTTTACGCAGAGAGGAACGGATCTCTGTGCCTCCCTCTTGGAGGTGGTTCCACGGGGCCGCCCCCGGCCCCTCATTCCCTCCACGTGCCGCAGAGCTGTTGTGGTTTGGACACAGCGTACTTTTTTTTTTTGTATATATAATTTATTTTTTTTTTTTAATTTATATCCAAGTTAGTCAGCATATAGTGCACCCGTGATTTCAGTGGACGCGGCATACTTCAACTGTCGCCTAGCAAGTAAGTCGTTTCCGGATCGTAGGGTGGCCGCTTACCCTCTCACACCAGCGAGGAGCGAGTGCCCGGTCCGCAGCACAGTCGGCAGCACAGTGCATTTTCACAGCTTTTGTTCCTCGCCAGGCCGCCCGGCGAAACAGTTGACAGTGTCATTTTACAGGAAGAGTTTTTCTTATTAAGAAGGAGCTTGAGCAGGTTCTCCTGTTTGAGGGCGTGTGTGTTTCCTTTTCTGGGAATTATCCCTCCGTGTACTTTGCCCTTTTTCTGTTGGGTGGATGGTCTTTGCTGATGGGGTCGAGAGACCCCTTAATCGTGAGGAAAATCCGCATTTTAGCTGATCCGAGCTGCAAGGTTTTGTTGTCAGCTTATGGGTCGTTTTGGACACGTTCTTAGCCATGGAGAACTTCCTCATTTTCACATAGCTGGATTTATTATTCTCTTTTCAACCGATACTATTCTTTAAAAAGTCCCCCATCTACTGCGCATGTAGTTGCAGTTTTTAATCTTTAAATCTTTAATTCCTCTGGAATGCGTTTTCGCCCAGGGGTGAGTCAGAGGTCCAGCTCAGCCGTTTACCCCCCATGTGCTTCCGCTCTCGTTCCCTGCACAGTTTTCTCGAAGGTTACTGTTCCCCGTTTTTCCCCCGTACTGCGCTGAAGCGCCAGTGTTAGCGTGCAGCTAACCCCAGCGGCCGTCCGTCCCCGTCCGGGTCTTTGTAGATTTCTGTCTGCTTCGCTCCGGAACTAGTTCATTTTGAGTTTAAAATAAGTAGCTTTGTGGCTTTCACCTGCCCGCTTCTACAGTTGCTGTTTCTCAGCAAAGACCCTTTTTATCAGGCTCCTGTTCCGTGTGTGTTCACTCAGGATGGGCAGGTGGAGGCCGGGGCGCCCTGCGCGGGCTGGATCAGGACTCGGCACACTGTTGCAGTTATGGAAGTCTTTTATCTCTTGGGAGTATTTTCAGATCTTCTTCAGACCGATCATGCGTTTTTGATCTCTTAAGTTTATTCCTAGAAATTCTGTCCTTTTTGGTTTTGTTGCAGCCGGAGGTCCTTTCCCTCCAATATGCTTTTTAATGAGTTGTTCCTTGCACTGTGCCTCTGAAATGTGATTACTCTTTTCTTATTTTAAACTTTTTTTTAATGGTTCTTTTTGAGACAGAGACAGACACAGCACAAGCGGGGGAGGGGCGGAGAGAGAGGGAGACAGACTATGAAGCAGGCTCCAGGCTCTGAGCTGTCAGCACAGAGCCGGACGTGGGGCTTGAACTCACAAACCATGAGATCACGACCTGAGCCGAAGTCGGACGCTTAACGGATTCAGCCACCCAGGCGCCCCCTGGGCTTATTCTTTTCATTATTTCCACATCTTCTCTTCAGGGAAAAGGTGATTTTGAAGTTTGGAGCTGCTGTAGCTCAACTGGTGACTAAAGTCATTTGGAATGTTGTTTTTAATCTGGGTGAAAAGATCAGTCATTCCATTGACAAAAACGTGTTTTCAGAATTTAACACTAAAATGAACTTGACTGGGGCGTCCGAGTGGCTCAGTTGGTTAAGCTTCCAACCCTTGACTTCGGCTCAGGTCATGATCGCACAGTTTGTGGGTTCAGGCCCTACATCGGGCTCTGTGCTGACAGCTCAGAGCCTGGATCTTGCTTCAGATTCTGTGTCTCCCTCTCTCTCTGCCCCCCGCACCCCCCCCCCGCTCACACTCTGTCTTTCAAAACTAGCATTAAAAAAGAATTTTTTTCTATAATGAACTTAACTTGAGTGAAACTAATTTGAAAGTAATCATGAAACAAAGTTTTATTTGGTGTATGTAGTAAGCGCTATGATGGAGACATGCTGTCTTCTAATTAACGATTACTATTAACGAGATCCAAAAACTGAGAGTGAAACTTATACTTTGATTTTTTTTTTAAAGACACTTTACTGCAGTAAACAGTAATAATTCAGGGTCGTTGTGAACCTCAGTCGTTACCATCCGGTGGAATTGCAAAGTTAACAGCGACAGTTCCTGGGTACAGTGATGGTTTAACCTGATTTTCTAGAATAGTGCGTGCTTGGGATACGCGGCATGTTGAGAATTCTCTTTCAGCAGAGAATGCAATGTTTTGTGCCAGACAGTGGCGTGCGCTACGGGAAACTGCACTGACGTCAGACCTTTAGAATGCTTTTGTATTGGAGTCTCCTGAAGCCGCTTTGTGAAAGTCGGCACTGACACGTTGTCACGTGATATGTACCTGTGTCGTTAATTCCTAAACTGGCTCAGGACAGAACTCCTCTGATCCTCAGAAGTCTGGGTACCCTGCGTCCAGCGTTTGGAGCCTCTCCTCTCTCCTTCCCCTCTCTCCTTCCCCTCTCCTTCCCCGTCTCCTTCCCCCGTCCCTTCCCCCCTCTCCTTCCCCTCTCAAGTGCCGCTAGCAGCCCACTAACGACCAAAGACCGGCTCTCGGGCCGTTGTGACTCACATGCAGGGAACAGGTTTAGCGATGACGCAACAGTTTTAGATACGAAAACACACATTCGTGGAAGAAACCAGAAGCGCTCGTGAGTTCCCCACGAGATCTAAGATTCTGGACTCTGTCCGTAAAAGAAACGTTAGTGCCACTGGCCTCGTGTACGATCGCGGGGGCTGTCGCCCTGACGCTCCTTCACCCTCCCCCCCGAGCCGCGGAAGTTACTGTCAGCCTTCTGCCCAAAAGCCTGAGAACAGCCAGGATCGTTTTTCAATCTTGGCTTAAAACAATTAGCAGCCCCAAAGCAGTCTTCAATAAGTCTTAAGTGTGCGGGGCCGTGTCTCTAAAATAATAGTTTAATCTACTTTCTGTTTATTTGGTATCTTTGACCGGGCGGTTTACAAAAAACTTCAGGGGAAGGATTGCTTGTCATGCGGTATGAGGACTGAGACGGGATTGTTTTCTCTCCTCCAGGACGAGTACTCCATCTTCCCCCAGACGTACTCCATAGATATTAACGGTTATATTCTCGTGTATTCTGTTACATCAATCAAAAGGTAGGACACCCCCCCCCCCCACTGCTTGCTTTGCGTTTATTTGCTCCGCAGTGACCGCGTTCAGCCAGTTAAAGGGTCGTGATGGAGTTGGCGGTAGTAACACGGGCAGCCTTACCAGGCTGCATGTGTCTTCACGATTGGCTGGGAGAGCACACAGGTTATTAAGGGGAAAAAAATACCCCGACGGGCGCGCTCGTACCCTGCTGGCATGGAGACCGTGTGCCTCCCCTCCAGCCGCCTAGTCGAGCTGAGCTTGTCCGCTCATGGAGATGCGGACTGCATCCATCGGTTTCCTGTCTCTGCGTTTCCACCACGTTAACGTGGAACCCGGGCTGACCGCGAGGGCCCCCTGGCTACAGAACGCCCTACAGATGTTCGTCCAGAGACTAAACCGTGGTTTATGTGACTTGTCAGCCAAGCGTTAGACTTTCCCATCTACTGTCCCCCGCACCTCGCCCCCAGGAGTCGCGGTGAGGGTTACTCAGTGTCAGATACCTGCTCGGTGACAGAAGGTTTATAGGAAAAAACTACGAATTCCTTGTGCTTGCTTTATTTTCTATTACAGCGGCGAGTCAGTGACGGTCCGCGTTTTCCCCACTGGAAACATTATATAAGAAACATTCAGGGGCGGCTGGGTGGCTCGGTCGGTTAAGCATCTGACTTCGGCTCGGGTCCTGATCACACAGTTTATGAGTTCAAGCCCCGCATCGGGCTCTGTGCTAATGGCTCGGAGCCTGGAGCCTGCTTGGGAGTCTGGTCTCCCCCTCTCTCTCTGCCCCTCCCCCACTCGTGCTCTGTCTCTGTCTCTCAGAAATAAATTAAATGTTAAAAAAAAATTTTTTTTTAACACAAGAAACCTGTAAAAACCCCAGCTGAGATGGCAGTCTGATTTCCTGCTTCTGTTTTACAGCTTCGAAGTGATTAAGGTCATTCACGGCAAGTTGTTGGATATGGTGGGGAAGGTGCAGTAAGTAGTGCCAGTCTCTCGCCCTCGTTCGATGCTCTCATGACAGGGGTGTCTTGGGAACAGGCAGCCCTGCCGCTGACTGGCTTACTGTGGCTTTTTTTTCCTTCCGTCTCTAGAATACCTATTATGCTGGTCGGGAATAAGAAGGACCTACACATGGAAAGGTGCGTACCTGCCGAACGATGAACTGCTTTGCGAGATGAAGCCTCGGCCGCTCTCGTCCCTGAAGGACCTTTTGTGATTCCCGCTGCCACGGCGAGAACATTCTCCGCCGTAGCGCGTCTGCGTTCAGAAACGTGGCAGTGATCGCACCTAAGCAGACGCAAGGCCACGGCGTGAAACTCCCCTTGGGGCGCGTCTCCTCTAGAAAAGGGGGGGAGTAAATGTGATAGAAAACGGTCTCTGAGTTCTTCGACCGTCTCGTGTGAAGGGGACTTGGAAAATGACCACAGTACCGCCCGTTTAGTCTGTTTTTGCGTGCTCCGGGTGGCATTAGATCGGGGGGCGGAGACAAGGACCCCGCTCCTGCAGAGCCTCGTCTGGAGAGCAGGAGACTCGCGGGCCAAAGGCCTGCGGCCTGTCCCTTTCAGCGTTGCCCCATCCTTGGTGCTCACGGCCCAGCCCCCTGCAAGCCCGGCAGCGTTACGGGGACGCGCGGTCGTGTCCTGAACCGCGAGGGCTCCCGGGAGCAAGGGTGACCCCAGAAGGCCACGTCTGTCCCGCTCCCCGACCCGGGCCTACTGAAAATGCTCCCGTGTGTTACGCGCCGGCTGAGAATTGCGCGCAGAGCGCGTCCTTCCGCTTCACGCGGAAAACGCGCGCTGGGAGTAGCGCCTGGCTCCTGGATCGTTCCGGATGTTTGGTAAACACAGCCCCGGGTGCTTTAATTCGCATCTTCCTTCTCCCTCAGGGTGATCAGCTATGAAGAAGGGAAGGCGTTGGCAGAGTCTTGGAACGCAGCTTTTCTGGAATCTTCTGCTAAAGAGAATCAGGTACGTGTTTCGTAGAAGGGCCCCGGCCCTGCGTCCGTCAGTCCGAGGCGCGTGGCCCTGAGGTTGTCCAGCGGCCCTGCCAGCGGCGCCGCTCCTGCGTCACCTGTGTCCTTCCTTCCCCCCCTCCAGCGTCTGTCTTCCGGTGGCTGGCGGTGTTCTGCTTATGACGGGACCTGGAGTATTTGTAGTTAATACTGCTGGTTTGTGGACGTATACTACTTTTGCTCTGTGTTCAAGGCTGGTACAGAAATAAGTCCAGACGTGGGAAAGAAACAGTTACCATCTCACGTCACTGGGGCCATAATCTTGTGCCTGCGCCTGCGTCCTTTTCCTGTCGGATGAAACGGAACTAGATGTGTGTACTGTCTCCGACGTAGAAATGGAGGAGAACCATTTCACAGGCATCTGTTCCCAAGTTCAGCCCTGCAGGCGTTCCTTTTTTTTTTTTTTAAGTTTATTTATTTTGAGAGAAAGAGAGAGCGTGAGTAGGGAAGGGGCAGAGATAGAGAGAGAAAGAGAGAAAGAAAATCCCAAGCAGGCTCCACAGTGTCCGCGCAGAGCCCAGTGCAGGACTTGAACTCACGAGCTGTGAGATCATGACCTGAGCTGAAATCAAGAGTTTGATGCCTAAGTTGGTTTTTTGTTTTTTTTTTTTTATCTTTTTGCTTTTTGATTTTAACGTTTACTTACTGCGCTCACCCTTTGAACACAGTGGGCGCTTCCAGTATGGCGCCCTTCCCTCGTGTTCCCCTCTGACCTCAACTGTCCTCGCTCGTTAACCGCGTACATTCATAGAGCGCGCTCTAGCTTTTGGTGTTTTCCAGTTTAGAAAGCGTTTTCCACACGTTCTCTTGCTCGATCCTCAAATAGGAGCAGTCGGTGTCCATTTCTGTGGGGAGACAGCAGTTGCCTCAGCCAGGGTGCCGGCAGACCGGGGGCCTGGCGCCCCTCCTCCCACCTCCGCCACTCCCCACCCCCCCCCCCCCCTCGGCTCAGAGCTCTTCTCTCTTCTCCCCCTTAATTCATCCCGGAATCCGAGGCTGTGTCCTTTGCCCCTTGTGCTGTCCAGAATGACCCCGGTGGGTGCTGTCGGCACGCGTGCCCCGTTGCTCGTCACGTCCCTCGGTCCCTGGGTTCGGACGACGGGGGATATTAAATCTGTGTGATTGGTTCCCAAGGGTCGGCTAACAAGGGACTTCGGGGACTCTGCTCGGCTCCTGATTGCACTTCGGGAGAGTTCGTACCAGGAGTTGAGATCCTAAGAGATGCCTTCATTTCCTAATGGAATTACAAATTTTTTTTTAATGTTTATTTATTTTTGAGAGACAGAGCGTGAGCAGGGGAAGGGCAGAGAGAGAGAGAGAGAGGCAGACACAGAATCCGAAGCAAGCTCCAGGCTCTGAGCCATCAGCACAGAGGCCGACGCAGGGCTTGAACTCACAGACCATGAGATCGTGACCTGAACCGAAGTCGGCCGCCCAACCACGGAGCCCCCCGGGCGCCGCATGTCCTAATGGAATTAAATCCAGCATTTAGTAGGCATCCTTAAGGTCATTTGGCTGCACTGTCTCGTTCTGGAAGGGAGTTTAAGATCCAGCAACATAAATGCGTTTTCTTAGGCCCCCGTGTTTATGTGGTGTAAGAGCTTGGGGAGCTGAGACCTCACCCGCATCTGGTCCTCTCGAGCTGTCCCATGCTTCCTGGGGGACGGGAGGAGAGGGCCTCGGGCGTGAGCAAAGCGTAGTAGAGGTTAAAGTGTTCTTGGGGGAGGCTCCTGGGGGGCTCAGTCGGTTGAGCATCCGAGTCTTGATTTCCACTCAGGTCGTGATCCTAGGGTCGTGGGATCTATCCCCAAGTCAGGCTTCATGCTCACTGTCTCTCCTTCTGTCCCCCCTGTGTCTCCTCCTGTGCCCCTCCCCCCTGCCCCAGCTCTCTCTCTCTTAAAAAATAGGGGCGGCGCGTCTGGGGGGCTCAGTCAGTTAAGCGTCTGACTTCAGCTCGGGTCAGGATCTCACAGTTTGTGAGTTCAAGCCCTCCATCTGGCTCTGTGCTGACAGCTCGGAGCCTGTTTTAGACCCCCCCCCCTTCTCTCTCTCAAATAAATAAACATTAAAAGGAAAAATGCATTTTGGGGGAGGAGTAAACACTGTGGATTACAGAGTCTGTGTCGAACTCAGTTGGAACATAAGAGACATTTTCGGTCCATTGGAGAGGTTCTGTTACTTTCCGGATGTATCAGGGAAGTACCGTTCCGTTCCTTAGATGCGGTGGCGGTGCCGGGATGATAGAATCTCGACATTCTTAGGAAATGCAAACCGAAGTATTTAGGGCCCAAGTTTCCTAATGTCTGCAGCTTACTTTCAAGTAGGGTGGTTGGGTGGATGGACAGAGAGCGAGCGGGCAAATATAGCAAAGACGTGAGCGTTCATTGACTCTAGATGGCGGGGCTGGGTGATTGTCACGCAGTCGCTTCCGCTTTTCCGTATGCTTGAAGATCGGCGTAGTGACAGTTTGAAGGTGGTCAGAAGATACAGCTTCCACTTACAAGGTCAGGAAGTCCTGGGGTGTAACGCACAGCATGACTCCAGGTGACGAGACTGTGGTGTTTGTGTTTGCGTTCGAAAGTTGCTCTGCGCCCGGGTGACTCCGTCGTTCCAAGTGTCCAACTTCAGCTCAGGTCACGATCTTACGGTTCACGGGTTCCAGCCCTGCATCGGGCTCCATGCTGACGGCTCAGAGCCCAGAGCCTGCTTCGGATTCTGTGTCTCCCTCTCTCTCTGCCCCTCCCCTGCTCTCACTGTCTCTCTCTCCCTCTCTCTCTCAAAAATAAACGTTAAAATTTTTTTATTTTTTCATTTTTTTATTTTTTTAAGAATTGCTGAGAGGGTAGGTGGTAAAAGTTCTCACAAGAACAACAGCTGTCACCTCGCAGCGGTGGGCCGTTGACTTACTGGAGCGATCGTTGCTCACACCTACAACCGTCGTCGTCATGTTGACCCCTTAAACTAATCAAATGTCACGTGTCCGTTATATCTCACTTACAAGCTGTGTTTCCGAGTCGGGGAGTGCGGTCAGATGGCCTCAGCCACCTTGCTTCTGTTCGCTGACTTCCCCCTTCCTCGCCGGTGAAATCGGAGGGTCCTAGGGCCCTCGTTCCTTTGGGCACGACAATTAAATTCCCCTCGGCAGCAGTGTCGTGTCACTGTTGGCGTATCCCCTGCACGGAGCGTGCGCCTCGTTCCGTGTGTGTCCTTCCGGCTGGTGACCTTGGGCGCGTCGCCTAGGGAGGCCCGCCGCCTCGGGGTCGCCTCTCTTCCCGAGAACGACCTAGACCGGTTTGCTTGCGGTGTGTTCTGCGGCTCCTGTTTGGTTCCGGGTGCAGCCCCTGCTCTGTCCGGCGTACGCCGTACTTCCCCGTGGCTTGAGGTTCGTCACGGGGTTCTAGACAGATGTGCTCCTTCAGCTTCGTTTCCCGTAGAAGGAGGGTAGCCGGTGCCCCTGGAGCACCAGAGAACAGAGGGACTGTGCTGAAGGCTGAGAGTCGACAAGATCCAACCACTGCCGTTCTCCCCGGTTTCGGTACCTTTGGCAAGTTTATCTGATATTAGCCGGAAACGTAAAGGAAGGCAGGGGTCCCGTGTGGCAGCCTCGGACGTCTGCAGCCTGGAGAGGATCAGAGAGCGAGTGATCCGCTCACTGTGGTGTGTCCTCTGCCGGCACGGCTGTCCCATCTGCAGGGACCTTAGTGACACGAAGTGAGGCCTTCGAGGCCGGAAGATCCTTGTACCCAAATCGAGTAAATACTGCAGTGCTACTCGACCCTTGGGACACCTGGGTCCCGGTCAGTTCTCTTAAAGGCCTGTCTAGATGCAGGTCCTAGGTCTGTCCGCTCTCTGTCGCGTCTCTCGTACCCCCGCCCACGCTGTCCTGGAATGCGCTCAGGAGAGCAGGAGACCCTAAGCCTGGTGAGTCTCGCCCCACCCGAAGGGGTTCTGATCCCTTACTTGAGAGGTGCGAGTGCTTCTAACCCCGTACGTGCCAGCATGCTCCCCGCCATTTGTATAGAACGGGGGGAGAATTACATAGTAAAGACGCACACGCACGCACGCGTGTGAAGCAACAATCCTGTGATCGGAGAGCAGCCCGTGTGAACCGCCCAGATGTTTTATTGATGAACTTTCAAGTATAGCTTGTTTGGAACTTGTCTGACGCTCCCAAGAAGCCAAGTTCAGTGGGTTTCGTTAACAAAGCGCTCGACGGTAGGAGTGACGGGGTCCGTGAGGACGCCACGCTCCGTCACCAAGCGTGGGAGGAGCCCGCACCCCCGGCTCGTGCGTCGTGCAGGCCCGCGGCTGTACCTCCGCGCTGTGGGGGAGGAGAATATACTTGGGCAGAGGCAGATCACCCAGAGAATCACGGGGAATTCTGAGATTTATCTTGAAGGCCGAGTTGCAGGCACACTGTATTGGTGAGAGTCTGGCACATGTTTTTCCAGACATTTTTCCGTGCATTTTTGTAGCGTGAAATAAACAACGCGTCCAGTCATGGGAAAGGAGGAGAGGCTGCTGCAGCCAGTGACCTTGTTTAGAGAGGAGGGTGGGGGCGGGGCAGCTTCCCTGAGTTGGGGGTACCGCGTCCGTGGCAGCAGGGAAGGAGCGAGGGCAGAGGCGCCCAGACCCCAGGGGTGGTCGGCTTGGCGGACGGAGGATACAGAGTCCTCTCCGGAATGCCATGTGTGGTTTCCCAGTGAGCCGTAAAACCCAGCAGCTGGGTGTGAGAACCGGGGAGAAGGCTCCAGAAATTTCAGGAGAAGGACGAGGCATGAACCTCCATCCGGGGAGCGACTAGACCGGGGGATGTAGGGCTGCTGGGGGTGCCGAGGGCCCCCTTGGGCCTCGGGCTCCCGGGGACGAAGCGACCGGTGGATGCTGGCTGTGGCCGTGGCAGCGGGCAGAGAAGGTGACACCGGCGGCGGCGGTGGTGGCGGGCTGCAGTCGGCGCTGGCCAGGGAAACATTGAGGGGGAGGAGTGGTCAAGGGACGGGTTGTGTCCTCGGCTCCAGGAAGCGGGTCTCAGTCCCCTGTGGGGCTGAGAATCGTGGAGTTTGGGACATTGAGGAAAGGTGAGGGGGGAGAGGAGAGGACGGGTGCGGCGGGCACTTGACCTTGGGTGTCGGAGGGGCAGCTGTTGGCCTGGACCGGGTCTGGGTGCTGCCCCTCAAGGCTTTCGAGAGCGGGGGCATCTGTGATCATCGGGGACTGGCGTCCAGCCTAAGAGGGGACGGCGACTCCTCGCGAAGGGCCCTGGTGCCGCCCACGGGGCTACGGCTGCGACTGAGAAAGACCAGTCACCCGGTCGCGGGAGGAGAGGGGGCTCCGGGGGCGGAGAGCGGTGTGGGACACAGTGACACGGCTCCAGAAGGAAGTGGGGAGGTGACTCAGGGTTTGCATGTGGCTGGAAGGTGGCTTCTGTGGTCGCGCGGCTGCCTACGAGTCGAAGCCGAGCCGAGCGTTTTGAGGAAGTGGGAGGCAGAGGTCTGGAGGCTTCTGAGGAGCAGGAAGAGCCCCCGGCTCCTGCGGGCTGGCCCGGGCGGGGGGGGGGGGGTCGCTGCTGACGGGAATGGGCGCCGACGGGTGAGGGGCCCTCCTGCCGGACCCCGGGCCTCCAGGGGCGCCTGGGGTGAGAGGGGGTCATCAGGGCGCCACGTCGAAACTAACGCGCTCTCGTTTCCTCTCTGGTTTTCAGACCGCTGTTGACGTTTTCAGAAGGATAATTTTGGAGGCAGAAAAAATCGACGGGGCCGCGTCACAAGGGAAGTCCTCCTGCTCGGTGATGTGAGCCCGCCGCGGAGCCCGAGGACGCCGGGGGCCGCGCCTGCGGAGGCAGCCGCCCGCTCGCCTTCCAGAAACTCCGCCGCTTCTTCCTTCTGCCCGCCCGAAAGGTTTCGTTTGGGCCCGAGCTCTCTCCGGCCCCGCCCCCCTTTCCGATTGTGCTCCGCTCCGACTCTGTCCACGTGAGCTCACTTCGATTTTCAAATTTGAAGCAATCATATTTTCAATTTATATATTGTATTTCTTAATATTATGACCAAGAATTTTATCGGCATTAATTTTTCAGTGTAGTTTGTTGTTTCAAATAATGTAATCATCAAAATGATACATATTGTTACACTACTATTAACTAGGCTTGGATATATCAGTGTTTATTTCGTTGTGTTAAATGTATACTTGTAAATAAAATAGCTGCAAACCTTAGTCCCCGCGCTGCTTAGTGTGGCTTCTGAAGACGGACCCCTGTCCTCCTGGGGGGTTTGTCTCCCAACCTTGGCCTTGGGGAAGGCTCTGGGTCGGATGGCAGGGACTGGGGGCAGGGTGTGGCCGCAGGGGGAGGGGAGCGGAGCCCTGACCTGCTGACCCAGGGGTGGGGGCGGGGGCGGGGAGGGCTGTGGGCCAGAACTGGGGGGCGGCCGTGGAGGGTGGGTGAGGGAGTCAGTCCCCGGGAGCGACTGCTCGCCCCTCCACAGAGCGCCCCCCTCGAGCGGGGTGCGCGCAGGGGTGCGCCTGGCCCAGCCTTCCCCGCACTTCCCCCGCGCTGGCCCATGGGCTGCTGGAGGGAAAGGAGAAGTGAGGGTCACTTCCTGTCTCTCCTCGTGCGGGGGGGCTGTCCACCGGGGACAGGATCCGATTCAGACCCCGCCGCACCGAGTCCTGGCAAGGGTGGAGGACATTGCCGGTGAGTGTTGCGTGAGGGGCTTCGAGAACCTCCTTCGGCTCCCGAACGCACCCCTCCCGCTCCACCAGGAGCCTCAGGAAAGAGCGAGGAGGGTTTGGTTTGTGCAGGCGGCCGCCCCGTCGACTGGAGGTCCCACCCGAGGCTGGGTGGCGCCTTCCCCGTTGCGATGCACAGAGTGGGTTCCCACAGGGAGGCGAACGTTACGTGGACCTTACTAATAAAGTATTAATCTTCATTGATATTTTTATTTAAAATATTTTTGCTTTAAATATTAATATTTTGTTAATATTTTATTATTTAATAGCTTTATTAATAAAAGTATTTAAACACAGTATTGGATTTTTCGACAGCAAGGTATTGCTACGTATTAACAGGGTCGATTCTTAGGCCTCGTGTTCCATCCGGGCGTTCGGTGTGGGGGATGCAGAAAAGGCGTCTCCGTGTAAACTGGGAACTTGGAGCAGCGCGTTCGTGCTGTCACAGGGTGTCCGGAGGCGGCCCGGTGCTCCTCTGGGTGCCGCGGTCCCCCTGGTCGCTAAGTGTTTACTGTCCTTTGTTTTTCTGGTGTTTTCATTTAAACGTCAGCTCACCGACGGTGCGACCGTGCTGAGCGGCAGGAGCACAGCAGGGACATCGGGACATCGGCACCCTCACAGAGCTCACGGGCGACCGGGACCTGCCCCAGGGGCGCTGAGCTGTCTGTAGACAGCCGATTGCCTTACTGGTCGGATAGAGGGTGTCGTGTGTCCCGGAAGCGGGGCGGCACGGGGAGCTGGTTACCGGGAGGCGGCGGCAGGGGGTGGCGGGTACTACCTGTTCGTGCCGATGTTCCGGTGTGCTCCGCCCCGTGAAGAAGGTGCCGCCCTACTTCTAGGTGAAGACACCGTCTTAAAGGTGTTAGCGATTGGTTAAGGTCAGTGACCGAATCTGTTTGTGTCCTTGAGGCAGACGCGGTGCCTGGGCTTCTGAAGAAATTCTGGCAGCGGCCAGACTTGACCCGTAGTTCTTGTTTTTTAATACCGCTTTCAGTGACTTCTGGGCCTTTTTTTTTTTCATGCGTTAACATTTCTGAAATCAGCATCAGTCTTAACGATCAGCGAACAAGCATGGTGTTGCAAAAGATTATTTCTTGGCGGTGCTTAGTAAATGTGGCCTTAGATTCGCTGAGGTACAGCGCGTGCAGTTGTAAAACCGTACTCAGGACTCTGTCAGCTCACAGTAAGTACAGTTAGAAAATCGCATCACGGGCGCCTGGGGGGCTCAGGAGGTTGAGCGTCTGACTCTGGTTTCGGCTCGGGTTCTGATCTCCCGTTTCATCAGTTCGAGCCCCACTTCGGGCTCTAAGCTGATGGCATGGAGCCCACTTGGGTTTCTCTCTCTCTCTCTCTCTCTCTCTCTCTCTCTCTCTCTGTCTCTGCCCCTGCCCCTCCCCCACTTGTGCTGTCTCTCTCAAAATAAGTAAATAAACTTAATTTTTAGAAAGAAAAATTAAATTAAATCTCATCAAATCACGTTTGCTAAACCTAGATTTTCCGTCCACATACGGTGTCCAGACCGCCACGTCTCCCACGCCTCTCACGGCCCTCTTGCCCAAACGGCGCGTCACCTCCTTGTCCCCACACCCAGGGGTCCTCCTGGTTTCTTTCTCGACCTTTCGGCGGCGGCATTGTACGCGACCGATGACTTGTCTGCGAGCCTTCCCCCTGCTTCCGTGGAACCACGTTTCCCCGGTTTTCCTCCAGCGCACCGTGGACGGGACTCTGCTCCTTCCTTCTCTGCCCGACCCCCGCGGGCCCTCGTCCCGCCTGCGCCCTCTGCCCTGGTTTCTGCAGGATTTCAGGAGCATGTTTCCTGAAGGCTCCGAATGCCGCCTCCTGGGCTCGGCCTCCAGGTCTCCAAGGCGTCTCTGTGCAAACCGAATGCCTGCTCTTCCTCAAAACCTGGGCCTCCCCGCCCCCCCGGCCGTCTCAGGAAATGACACCAGTGGCCGCTAGATACTAGATACTAAAGCTACGAGGTGAACGGGGGGTGGGGGGGACCTCCTCTCCCTCTTCCCTCCCATCGCCCATGCAGCCCGTCCCCAAACCCTTCCCGCTTCCCACCAAGTCAACTCGTTGAAAACAACTCCTTTTCCATCACTCCCTCCCTAAAATTCTCTAATAATAATCACGCCAAAGTCTAAACCCTCAACGCTCGAAGCCTAGCACGATCCAGCTGGCGCCTGCCCCGACGTCATCGGCCCCCAAGGCTGTCCTCCGGTCACCCTGGCCTCCGTGGTTCCCAGACTCCTCTTCTCCCAGGAGAGTGCCCTTCCCCAGACTTCGCCCCCTCCAGGCCTCCACGTGGACTCCCCCCCCTTCCCCGCCCCCGCCAGTCCGTCAGATGTGCTTTCTCACATGGCACGGCGCCCGTCACCATCCGTCGCCGTGGGTCCTCGAACGCGCTGCTGCGTGTTCGCGGACTCAATCTGCCTGCAGCGGAGACGGGGACAGATCCGGCCCCGGCACCTTGACACCCCCCCACACACACCAGCTCCTCTGAGCACGGGGCCTGCCGAGAGAGATTTTCCGGTGCATCGGTTTAATTTCCTTGTTTTTGTTACCACACTTTGTGTGATTTTCTCAGCGATTGCCCTAGGAATTACAATTAACATCTTAGTTCAATTAACGTCTAGGTCGGATTCATGCCAATTTCCAGAGTGTACGAGAATTTGGCTCCTGTACATAGCTCCGTCCCCTCCCCCCATCTGCAGGATTGTCCTACAAATTGCATCTTTGTGTATGTTGTATGGAAGTAACAGATTTGTTACCGCTTTAGGAAATCATGTATTTTTTTAATTTTTTAAAAACTGCTTATGATTTTCTTAACATTTATTTTTTAGAGACAGAGCAAGACAAGAGTATGAGCGAGGGAGGGGCAGAGAGAGAGAGGGAGACATAGAATCCGAAGCAGGCTCCAGGCTCTGAGCTGTCAGCACAGAGCCCGACACGGGGCTCAAACCCACGGACCGTGAGATCATCACCTGAGCCGAAGTTGGAAGCTTAACCAAGCCACCCAGGCGCCCCTAGGAAGTCCTCTTTTAAATCAAACAGGAGAAAAAAGTTACAAAAACTCCATTTGCTTCTCCTGTCCTGCGTAATCACCTGCCGGTTCCCCTCACCGGTGCTCTGTAGTCACCCAGTGACCTCGCTCCAGCCTGAGACGCCCTCTGGCACCTTCTGCGGGCAGCTCTGCCAGCCGCGCATTCTCTGGAGTTTTTCTTTATCTCCATTTTTTCCAGGAAGGCCTTGTTAGGGATGTGGAGTTCTCGCCTGCGTCAGCCCTTTCCGACCCATCGTGGTGAGCTCTTTCGTGAGCCGGGGCAGCTCGACCCACAGCGCTGTCCTGGGATCCCCGGGAGTCCCCCTCAGGCCCCTCCCCCGGGAGTCCCCCCCCCAGTCCCCCCTCGGACATCTCATTTTCCAACATTTTTTTTCTTTGGTTTTTTTTTGAGGTTTTTTTTGGTTATTTTGCTGTTTGTTCCAATGTCAGTAAATGCTCACGGATTGTTCTCGATAGATGCCCTGGGGACAAGCGGGCAGGTCAAAGAAAGACCAGCTTTGCGAGGTGGGGTTTTCCAGCGACCTGCTGGATGTGGCGAATTAGGAGTCTTCTGAGCACGGGGCTTCCAAAGGGCTCCAGGCCCATCGCGACCCTTCCGCGGTTACTGCGGTGCTAGGTTTTACCCAGTTGCGGCTGCTGGTTTTCAAGGCACCGGGGAGTTGGGGTCCGGGGCCGGCCAGAGTGCGAGTGACAGTGCCACGAAGCTCTCTCGGGCTGAGAGCGGTCGCTGTTCTCAAGTAAACGCTCCCTGGCTGCTGCCAGCCTTCGGTTGATTTCCAGAGTTCTAGAGAAGTCGATTCTGGGGGGACGGTTTTTGCCAGTATCCTCACCGGGTTCTCAGAGGCCCTTTACTGCGGGGCCTGCGCCCTAACGAGGAGCCTCACCGGGGGCACAGAAGAGTATGTGAGCTTCTCTGTAGGGCTGCCTTCTAGAAAGTTCCCTCGGAATTCAGCCCACATCTGCTGCGGTGTGGTTGAAATTCCCCACCATTCGCCCAGGGCGCTGAGACTGGGACAACTTTTACTCACTTCCTGAGCCTACCCCGTCGGGGCCGGGTAACAAGGGAGGAGGGTGCCCTCTGCCACGGTTCGGGCCGAAGCAGGTGGCGGCGGTACCGCGTCATCAGGACCGTCGGATGGCCCAGAGCTCACGCTGCGGCCTTTTAGGTTATCATGTAAATGGAAGCAAGAAGACCGTTCCTGGAGAGCTCGGGACTCCAGGAAAGTGTCTCTGGCTGGCCCAGGAAGTGTGCACGCTTCTGTGTGGCCCCCCTGACCCAGCCTCAAGGGTACTGCCCTCCCCTGCACTTCCGGGAGGGAGCTCGTGCTTGCCCAGGGCCTCTGGCTGCCTGGGTGACTCCAGTCCACCAAGACTGTTGTGCATATTAATAGGGGCTGCCTGGAAGACTGTACCAGCAGGAGACCAGGCAGCCTTCCAGAGCATTCCTCGGGAGATTCCAGAACCTTTCCCTGTCTCCTCCCCCTCCCCCAAGTGGCCAAAGCTTTACATTCAGCGCAAGTGTTTACAGGAGGCCATCTTTTGTGTCGCCCGCCCGTCTTTATCCTCTTTCTGTCCCTTTGATCAATGACTTCCTAGCGTGGCAGGAGGCGGGGGTCTGTTCCGGAGTTCCAGCTGCAAAGCTGAGAGGTGACTTAGCCTCCGTTTCCACAGGGGGGACCCAAGGCCCAGAGATCGCTCCCAACAATTAGCCCCTTAGTTTGCACTACACCCTGATTCACGCGGGGACCCCGAATAAAGGGAGCATGGGTGGGACTAAGACTCAGAGCGAGGCAGCCCTGGTTCCGCGTCTGCAGCTAACGTGCGTCTCTGGGCAGCTCCCGAACCCTCTCTGGTCCTGATTCCTTTGTCCGTAAACCTTCCCTTGGCCGGGGACCGGGGTCACGCCCCAAGTGTGAGAACCTCGGCTGTCCCCGAAGCCCTAAAGAGTGCAGAGTCACAATCCCGAGGGTCATCGGCTGCCCCCGTTACCTGCTGCCAGGGTCCCACTGTTTCTGGACACCCAGGCGTCCACCGTGTCCCCAGCAGCAGTGGGCATCAGCGGGGGTGACTCTGGGATTCCCGCAGCATCCCATGCGCCTACGGGGGCAAGATGGAGGGGCGCCTGGGGGGCTCGGGCGGTTAAGTGGCTGACTCCTGATTTCTGCTCATGTCCTGGTCTCACAGGTTTGTGTGATCGAGCCCCGTATCCGGCTCCATGCCGACAGTGCAGAGCCTGCTTGGGATTCTCTCTCTCCCTCCCTCTCTCTCTGCCCCTCCCCCACTTGTGCACATGCTCTCCCTCCCTCTCCTCTCTCTCAAATAAATAAAACGTTCAAAAAAAATTAGGGGTGCCTGGGTGGCTCAGTCAGTTAGGCGGCCGACTCTTGGTTTTGGTTGTGGTCACAATCTCACAGTTCAGGAGTTCGAGCCCCGCATCGGGCTCTGCGCTGGTGGTGCGGAGCCTGCTTGGGATTCTTTCTCTCCCTCTCTCTCTGCCCCTCCCCCGCACACGCTGTGTCTCTCTCTAATTAAATAAACTTAAAAAAAAAAGGCAAGATGGAAAGTCACCAATTACCTCAACAAGCAGGTTTACCAAATTTGAAAAAACTACTTCGTCCCACTCTGGCCCAAAGTGTCAAGGACACAGCCGTCTCCCGCAGCGATAATAAAGGAAACGCAGCTCACCATCGGGACCCACGGAGCTCGGTCTCCATCGCACCCTGTCACCGTGCAGGGGAGAGCGTCCCGCCCTGCAGAGAGACCGCCCGCTCCCTCTGAGTCCCGGTGGGGACCTCGGTTTTCATCCCCCAAGGAGAAGATGGCCCTCATGGGAGACGGGCTCCAAAGGCCCCTCCGGCCCCCAGTTCTGGTACAGCCTGGGAAACGGCCTTGGCCCAGATTTCTGAGATAGGAAGTTTCTCAGGAAATAGCAAAGGATTCTGGAAACATCCCGGCCTCGGTGAGCAGGACCTTTCACCCAGTTCTTCCTGCTGCCCAAGAAAGTTCCAGGCCCCGGGGGGCGGGGGCTGGGGGGGGGCTGCACCTCTTGATACATGACTTACAGACCAAACCAGCGCCCGCAGGGAGAGGCCGCGCGCGAGGAGCTGGCTTCCCAGGGTTCTGTTTTATCTTTATATTCCCTCTCCCAGCCCGCGTCTGTGTAGATGAGCAACAAATCCGGGTCCATCAACGCCACTGGAACCTCTGGCTTTCGTGTGGGGCGCGGCTGTGGGCTTGTCACGTCCGGAACTTCATCCTAGAAGGCCTCACGCAGAGGGCCGGCCCGGCACAGACGGCCGGAACAGCGGGGAAGGTTCCACACCTCGGCTCCGACGTGGAGGGGGTTGATGAGCCCATGACAGAAGCCACTCCGAGCCACAGCCTCTTCTGTGCCTGGAACCCGGGTATCGCGGGAGGTCGGGAAATGTTGGGAACAGCCTGACGGCGGCCCCTGGAGCCCAGGGGAAGCCGCTCCACGTCGGGCCGGCGGTTCTCGAACGCGGGCCTCAGAGTCACCCAAAGGGCCGGGTAAGACACACGGGGCCTCGCCCTAGAGCTTCCGATTCTGGGGCTCCGAGGCAGAGCCCAGACGTCCTCGTGTCTAACAAGTGTCCAGGGCCACACTTTGAGAGCCCCTGACTCAGCCCGTAGAACCTGCGAATAAGGGGGTGCAGGCCGAGTCCGGTGCCCGCGGATCTCAGAGAGTGGGCAGGGGGGAGGGCTGACCTACCTCCCACTTGGCCTGGGACCCGGAGGCAGCCATAGGTTGAACTGTCTCCTCCAGAAGGCTATATTGAAGTCCCGATTCCGGGTAGCTGTGAACGTGGCCTTGCTTGGAAATAGGGCCTTCGCAGATGCCATCAAGTTGAGTGGCGTCACCAGAGTGAGACGGGTCCGAACCGAGTGGCCGGCGTCCTTATAAGAGGAGATTTGGACACAGAGAGCCAGATCACGCAGGGCAGGAGGCCACGTGGATATGGAGCAGAGAAGGGAGGGGAGGAGCCACAGGCCTGGCCACCCGAGGCAGCAGGAGAAGCGTGGAACATTCTCCCGCCGAACCTCCAAAAAGGAGCCAAGGCTGTCGACCTCTGACCTCCAGGACTCTGAGGGAGGATAAATCCCTGTTGTCTTGAGCCCCCCAGATTGTAATGCTGGGCTGAGGCGGCCCTAGGACCCTCCCACATGACCAGTGTCCCAGCGTGGGACTTTCGCTTAAAAAAAAAATATTTTTAATGTTTATGCATTGAGGGAAAGAGAGAGAGAGAGCACGCGCACACACACGTGCACACACACGTGGAGGAGGGGCAGAGAGAGAGAGGATACAGAATCTGAAGCAGATTCCGAGCTGTCAGCACAGAGTCCGACACGGGGCTCGAACCCACGAACCGCGAGATCATGACCTGAGCCACAGTTGGACGCTCAACTGACAGAGCCACACAGGCGCCCCAGGACTTTCACTTTTCAAACTGGGACAGCTCGAGGTGCCTGGGTGGCTCAGTTGGTTGGACGTCCGATTTCAGCTCAGGTCATGATCTCACAGTCTGGGAGTTCAAGCCCCGCATCGGGCTCTGTGCTGATGGCTCATCAGAGCCTGGAGCCTGCTTCGGATTCTGTGTCTCCCTCTCTCTCTGCCCCTCCTCCACTCACGCTCTGCCCTTCTCTGTCTCTGAAAATTGGAGAAGCCTTAACAAAATTTTTAAATAAAGAATAAAACTAGGACAGCTCTTGGGGCACCTGGTGGCCCTGTCTGTTGAGCATCCAACTCTCAGCTTCGGCTCTAGTCATGATCTCAGAGTCGTGGTTCGAGCCCCACTTCTGGCTCTGCGCCGACAGTACGGAGCCTGCTTGGGATTCTCTCTCCCTTGCCCCTTCCCCGCTTGTGCTGTCTCTGTCTCTTTCAAACAAATAAATGACTAAAACCTTTTAAAAATAATAATGATAATAAAACCAGGACAGCTCTGGCAAACTGGAGAGAGAGGCCGTCCTAAATGACACACAGCCAGAGCTCTCCAGTTTACAAAAGAGGACACTGACATTCAGAGTTGTGACCTGTTGTCCAGTCTGCTTGGGGCGCTAGGACGTGAAACCCCACAGGCTAGTCAGGGCAAGGTATTTGTCATCGTCCGGAGGCCGGAAGTCCAAGATGAAGGCGTGACGGCATGGGCAGATTTTGGTGTCTGGTGAGAGACGCTTCTGGTTCGCAGACAGCCGCCCTCTGGCTGTGTCTGCAGGTGGTGGAAGAAAGAGGGTTCTTTCGCCCGAGGGCACCAGTCCCTCCATCACAGCCCCGCCCTCACGAGCTGACCTCCCAGAGGCCCCGCCACCTCCTAATACCGTCACCTTGTAGATCTGCTTGCAACATATGACTTGAGGGGGACGCGTCCGGTCAATGCGTCGCCCGTGACAAGGGTCACCTAGCACACGCGTGGGAGACCCAAGCCCAGCGCCCGTTTTCTAAGGGCTGACCGTGATCCCCGGAGCATTCGCACACAGGCGAACGCATACTGTGTACGCACGCGTGTGAATGTGAGTGGCTCTCCAACCAGGCCATCCAGGTGGGGGGAGGGGGTGTCGCTTATTGCAGATTCGGATTCAGTCAGTCTGGGGTCGAGCTCAGACATGTGCGTTTCTCGGAGCGCCTGGGGGGGCTCAGTCGGTTGAGCGTCTAACTTCGGCTCAGGTCACGATCTCCAAGTTCATGAGTTCAAGCCCCGCATCAGGCTCTGTGCCGACAACTCTGATCCTGGAGCCTCAGATTCTGTGTCTCCCTCTCTCTCTGCCCCTCCCCTGCTCACGCTCTGTCTCTCTCTGACTCAAAATTAAATATACACATTTAAAAACTTTTTTAAATGTGCATTTCTGCAGCGTAAGTGCAAGGTGATGCTCACGCCCTTGGACCAGAGGCCGCACTGCCTCCGTTTATACCACCCTCAGGAGGCTGCAGCCCCTAGAATAAACCAAGGAGGCGCACGGCTTCCCCGGAGAACAGGGACCAGGGGGGACCGTCCACGTGTCTGGATTCACCTTTGTTTTTCCATCTGCAAACTGAAGAGTCTTTGGAACCGAATCGGTTGTTCCCAACCCTGCACGGTTTGAGCTGGATTCAGGTGTTCTGCTGCAAGAATTTAAATTTCCCAGTTTTTAGCCCAAATAAAGTTTTTTTCCCATTTTAAGGCTGCTTTCCCTACAGGTTTTCTTTGACAGGAAGCAGGTGCAGCCACTTGCTGATGGAGTTGGACCCCAAGTTACACACGGATTTTCAGCGTATCAGGAGCTCCACCCCCGGCGGGTGGGGGCGGGGGAGGGGGGAGAAAAACCCCCACCCAGGGAGCTCCGGGCCCAGCGGGCCGGTTTGCACTGCTGCCCCCTAGAGGCGGAGACAGGCACAAAACTCTGTGCTGATTTCTTCCGCATTTTGGGCCCCGCTAGGGCTCCTGCAGGTGGATGGAGCCCCAAGGCCCGCCCTCTGCCCGCGGGGTGCCAACGGCCGATGCGGGCCCGGCAGCTCACGGTTGCTGGTTGTGACCTGTGACCTGTGCCGGTGACCTGAGAAGCTTTCCGTGTTTTGTCCCTCACTTTCCAGGGTCCCTTCTCGGGGCTTCTGGGTTCAGGGTGGAGGGAGATCTGGAAGTGGGGCTCCCTAGGAAAGGGAGGGGAACCGGAAACCTTCGGGGGCCGCTCTGCCCTGGGTTCTGTGTGTCAACCGGCTCAGGGAAGGAGGGAAGGGGCAGAGATGCCATAACGTGCCCCTGGTCAGCCAGGCGTCCTGGCCCCCAAGCCCTGGACGGAGGCGTTCCAGGGGATTCCAGGCCCCGCTGGAGGGCGTCCGCTTCTCTGTCTCCCCAGACCCCAGCTTTGAGTGGGGCCAAGGGTCTGTGTCTTTCAGACTATCCGGTCCAACTATCCGCCCCCCAGAGCTACAGCCCTCTCCTGCCACTGGCTCCTGATGGGTGACTGGCCACCAACAGCTCGAGTGTGACCTTTCCTGTGGGCACCATAGGCCTGGCCGCTGGGCTCGCACACACCCTCGTTCCAGAGAGGCGGCCGGCCCGATATCCTCCTGCGGCCCTCGCTGACCCCTGCTGGACGTGAGCAGGAAGACCCAGCGGCCCTTGTCATCCTTTGTCCCCACTGGGGTGGTGCCCTTGCAGACTAGTGTTTGGGGTTTGTTTTTTTTAATATTTTTTAATGTTTATTTATTTTTGAGAGAGAGAGAGCATGAGCAGAGAAGAGCAGAGAGAGAGGGAGACACAGAATGTGAAGCAGGCTCCAGGCTCTGAGCCGTCAGCACAGAGCCCCACAAGGGGCTCGAACCCATGAACCACGAGATAGTGACCTGAACAGAAGTCGGCTGCTTAACTGACTGAGCCCCCCAGGCGCCCTTCCAGTGTGTAGGTCTGAGCCGCTGCCTCCTCAGCCAGGCTCCTCCGATGCTCTTGACGGCGCTTGTCTGGAGCGACCCTTGGTTGGGATTATCAGCCTCTCATTCACTTAGATGCACTTTTGTAATTGTTTATTTCCTCTCTCTTTATCGCTTGGAGGAGTTTCTTTCTCAAAGTGGGCGTATTTTCAGTCTTCGAGCCACTGGGTCAGGAAATGCCGGAGACGTGGGTGAAGGAGGGACTGAGGAGCGAGGTCTGAAACAGGGGCGGGAAGAGATCAGCCGGACAGACGGTAAAACTGCAAAATGCTCCAAGAACGTGCAAATCGTGGGGGCGCCTGGGTGGCTCGGGCGGCTAAGCATCCGACTCTTGGTTTCGGCTCAGACCGTGGTCTCATACGGTTCATGAGTTCGAGCCCCACGCCGGGCTCTGCACTGAGCACGGATCCTGCCATAAGTCTCCCTCCGTCTCTCCCTCTGCCTCCACCACTCTCTCTCTCAAAAATAAACAAATAAACTTTTAAAAAGTGTATGAATTGTAATCTCTTTGGGAGTGAAAGCACAAATTTTGCATTCAAGCCCGAGCCCCACGGCTTGCGTATTCTGTAACCTCAGGCCAGTGACTTACTCGGTGCCTCGCTTTCTGCCTCCACAGAATGGGGGTGATCATAATACCTGCCTCTTAAGATCGCTGAGGGAATTAAGTGGCATAATGTATGTTGTGTTAGCTGGTTGGTCCCCGGCCATATAAAGGCTGTGAGATCACTGTGCCTGGTGTTGAATTCACCGTAATTCCCAGCCCTCCTGCCACCGCGCCCCCAGGAATTGGGGGTGTAGTTATTATAACCACCACTAGGGGTCAGGCTTTGGCACCCTCTCACCAAGCACGGGTCTCCCGTGGGAGATGGGGCCAAGGGGCTGTCTCCTAGAACCCAAACATTCAACTTTCGCACTCTCGCCCTTTCTTTCCCTACGCTAATCCCATACTCACCTCCTCTACTGGAGGCCTCCAGCCCCTCCTCTGGGAGGGAGATGTGCTCTGTCTTCTAGAAGAAGACCTGGAACAGGGCAGAGCCGGAACCGGCGGGGCTCGGCCCTGAGCAAACCGAGGAAGCTTCCACCCCTTCCCCCAGGAGGGTCAGGGCCCCCTGGTCCCCAGACAGGCCCCCTTAAAGGGGCGCAGATTCTGGCTAAAGGAGCTCCCTCCCTGCCCACCAGTGGCCAGACTGTCCCCAAGCTGTGCAGTGCACTATCTGGGCCCGTGCGAACCCAACCCCAACCTCCTGATGCTAACGTGGTACCCTTGGTGTGCCCGCCCTCATCGCCTCGTGCATCCACGCAGCCTCAGCTCCATCCAGCGGAGTCGAAGGGAAGTTCACGCTTCACCCAGCAATTTCGCACAGAGGCGTGGCCCCCAGATGCGGTGGGATTGGCCCCTGGGGGCATTTGGACATTTGCGGGTGTTTCCACTTGTCAGAACGACAGGGGAGGGACAGGCCTTTAACGGGCAGGGCCCAGGGACATTTGATACCTTGCAATGAGCAGGAAGGAACGGTCCTTCAATTTCACCCCAAACACATCGCATTCTTCGTTTTTGTTTCTTTAATATTTTTAATGTTTATTTGCGTTTGAGAGAAAGAGAGAGACAGAGGCATGAGTGGGGGAGGGGGAGAGAGAGGGAGACACAGAATCCGAAGCAGGTTCCAGGCTCTGAGCTGTCAGCCCAGAGCCCGACGTGGGGCTCGAACTCACAGACCGCGAGACCATGACCTGAGCCGAAGTCGGAGGCTTAACCGACTGAGCCACCCAGGCGTCCCAGGAAGGCTTTGTTGGCGATTTCTTTCTTTAAAGAAAAAAAGTCGACCTAACCTAAAAATGGCAAAATGTTAAGACTTGACAAAGCTGGGTAAGGGGTGTGTTATTATTCCTTATACTACTCTCTCGACTTCTCTAAGCTCTAAATTACCCAAAAGGGGGAGGGATTTGACAAACACCCAAGGCAGGGGGTGGAGCAGGCAGGTGGGCACCGGGTCGGCACAGGCTTTGCAACTTTCCCACAGCGAGCGGCTACTCGAGGCTTTTAAGGGTCGAGATTTTTCTTAAAAGAGACAGCATCCTGGCCATGCGCCTGCCACTCTCGTCATTTGATTCCAAGCCTGTTCCCCTAGCATTCGTCCCCATCTAGCTGTCATATGCGGCTTAAGATCTCACCTACATGAAGGGTCCTTTTAACGGTGCATGACCGAAGAGACTCACTCGGAGACCAGGCTCTCCCATCGTGACGCTCTGTCAGGCTTGCGTGTGCAGAGAGCTCTTGGGGGCAGGGATTCTTTCTGGGCACAAATACGCCACAGGGTTCATGGGAGACCTGACCTCCTTATAATGGAAGCCCTCGAGAAATCCGGTCCACCTGTTCATTTTTACCAATTCTTTTTTTTTTTTTAATATTTTTCGCATTTGTTTATTTTTGTTTTGTTTTGTTTTGTTTTGTTTTGTTTTGTTTTGTTTTGTTTTTGAGAGACAGAGAGAGACAGAGCACGAGCAGGGGAGGGGCGGAGAGAGAGGGAGACACAGAATCCAAAGCAGGCTCCAAGCTGTCAGCACAGAGCCCGGCGCGGGGCTCGAACCCACAAACTGCGAGATCACGACCTGAGCCAAAGTCAGATGCTTGACCGAATTGAGCCACCCAGACGCCCCCATTTTTACCAGTTTTTTTTTAGTGAGACTCGTGGCTTGTCGTTTTTCCTGTGTGCACTGCAGAAAACACGTGAAATTGCCACTTCCGTTTTGGATGTGCCCCCATCGCCTGCGTGCGTGGTCTGTGGGCTCCGGCCCTGGTGCTGAGGGGAATTGCAAATTAAACTAGACTTCAGGTGATAATGCTGTGTCAATTTTTATTTGTAGTTGTAACAAATATACCACCTTGGTGGGGGATGCTGATGGCGGGGAAGACGGGGCCGGGCAGGGGGTATATGGGAACTTTTGGTACTTTGAGCTCGATCTTGCATGAACTGGAAATTGCTCTAGAAAATAAAGTTTATTAAGTTTATTAAGTTATATATATATAAATATAAAATTTATAAAATAAAGTTTATATATATATATATAAAGAGAGAGAGAGAGAGAGACAGATATATAGATATTTAAAGTTTTTATGTATTTATTTTTGAGAGAGACAGAGAGAGCGCAAACAGAGCAGGGGCAGAGAGAGAGAAGGAGAGAATCCCAAGTAGGCTCCGCACCATCAGCACAGAGCCCAGTGCGGGGCTCCAACCCACGAAGGCGAGATCAGGACCTGAGCCAAAGTTGGACGCTTAACCGACTGAGCCACCCCGGTGACCCGAAAGTAAAATTTATATCTAAAAAAAAATGAAAAAAAAAGAGCCTTGATTTTCCCAGTTAAAAATAAGGGAACATGGGGCACCTGGGTGGCTCAGTGGGTTAAGCATTCGACTTTGGCTCAGGTCATGATCTCGCAGTTCATGAGTTCAAGCCCCGCATCAGGCTCTGTGCTGACAGCTCAGAGCCTGGAGCCTGCTTTGGATTCTGTGTCTCCCTCTCTCTCCGCCCCTCCCCAGCTTGCACTGTGTATCTCTCTCTCTCTCTCTCTCTCTCTCTCTCTCTCTCTCAAAAATAAACATTAAAAAAATAATAATAATAAGGGAGCGGACTTTCCATCCCTCCTTTTTCTTCTAGAAATTCTCTCTCCATTCTTCTCATATGTACGCCCATCTTTTAACGGCTAAATAAGCGGAAGGTTTCCTGCAGGATCTGGGAGCCACCTCTTTGAAACCTAATCATCCGAGCAGATATAATCGCCCCACCTCCCGGCTTCCTGGGAGGACAGGGCTTGAGTCTGGTTGTCCCTTTAACTCAGAATTGCAAAACCTACGTCCCGGCACAAAGATCCCAGGAACTCGGCAGTTTCTCCGGAGAACACGTGTGTAACGAGTCGCACGTGCCTGACTGCGCAACAGGCTGAGACGTCCCGGCCTTCGCCGTCTCCGCAGCAGGCGCCCTGTGACGCGCTTCGCGTGCGAGTTTCATGCTTATTCGAGAACACCACGGCTGGCTTCCTTTTCTACCTCTGCGCACAGGCTTTCTGCGTCGGGAGATTTTGCTTTTAATGATATTTCCCCAACGGGGGCCCGTGTCGGGAGGCAAACGTTGGCATGTGTGCTTTGGCCAGTGTGGATTCCTGTGGGAGCCGCGGCTGGGCCAGGTCCGCCGAGAGGCCTATTCCTGGACAGCCTCCCAGATCAGGGGCAAGGTCACCCTGGTGCCCCCAAGAACTGTGTGACCTCCTCTTCTGAGTCTGAGGCGTCTTATCCGTGAAATGGTGCTGAAAATCCTTTCCTCAAAGTAGAGACACAAGTAGACTCCTCCCCACAGCACCTCCTCCCCACCCACCAGGGCCCCCGTGGCCCCTGCCCTCTGTGAAGCCCCCTGGGCTCCCCCCCCTACAGATGAGCTCTCTCTCTCTCCTTTGATCTCAGACCTGGCCCCCAACTGGCCACCCGAGTCATATTTTACATATTCACGTGGGGGGGGGGTTGCATACACCGTGGGCTCCGAGTTGACTCTGGAGCCTACAATCCATCACGAACAATCTCCCAGCCTTTGTCGCTGGCCAAGAACTACGTGGCTGAGAAAGCCTCAGGCCGGAATGAGATGGCACGGTCCCCTGTCATCTGGGGTGGTCTGGGCACAACGCACTGTGAACCACCAGCGAGGGCTGCTGGGGTGGAGCAGGTAGCACTGAAAGGGACCAAGGATGAGCACTGATCAGGGAGGTAGGGGACAGCGTTCAGGGAGCAAGAAGGAAGGAGGGCCCACCTGGCCGAGATGGGAAGGTGGGCGAGAGCCACCGGGCACTGGGGGCCATCGGAGCGGTAGTTCCGGGTGGGGCTGGGAGGGAAGCTGAGAGCAGCAGGCAGGGGGCCAGGCGAGAGCTGTCTTCTCCCCCTCCTCCCCCGCCCCCAGGAGCTAGGCTCCCTCCTTGCACCCTCGTGTCCTTGTTACCGAGAGAAAAAACCCGGGAGCAGCCTGAACGTGGGGAAGCAGGTGAGGCAGGGAGGGAGGGGGGCGGGAGGGCTGGGAGGGCTCTGTGCCCACGGAAGGGACAGCAGGGCTCCAGACCCGGAGCCCTAGAGACGCCCCCGCCCAAGGCAGAGGGGAGGCAGCGGGGCCGGCGCGTGCGCGTGTGCGCGCACGTGTGTGCGTGTGCACGTGTGCGCGTGTGTGTGCCCCTGACTCAGCAGGGGCCGCCGGCGGGCTGGGGTCAGAGACGGAGTCGACCCTGGGGGGGGTGGGTGGCTGCGGCTCCCTGGGCCGCGATGACCCCGCAGGCACCTCGCCGACCCCGGGCAGGGGCGGGGCGCGCGGCGGGGCGCGCGACGCCCGGGGGTTCGGTCCCACGGGCGGGGCGGGGCGGCCCCTCGCGGGCTTAGCGCACCGGACAACACTAACGCCCGGACCAGCAAATCTTTTGTCCGGGGCGGCGCTGACCCAGCAGGGCGCCGCCCGCTTATAAAGGGGCCTGCGGCCGGAGGGGCGGGTACACCATGGCGCAGTGCTCCGGAAAGGTGAGTGCGGTCCCTCCCGGTCCCCCCTCCACCCCGACGTTAACGGAAGGCCACGGCCGCCGCCGCGCAGCCAGCCCCAGACCCGCCGGAGGCAGGGGCCGAACCGTCACTCTTTGTACCGTTCGCCCTTTGCATCTGACAAACCTGAGCAAAACTGGCAAAATTTCCTGCCCAGACTGGGCCACCCGGCCCCCAGCCGAGGGCCTCTCTGGTGTGGGAGGGGGGAAGGTCCCGACTCCCGCCCCCTCCGCTAGCCCCTCCGGAGAGGTTTGAGGGATCCTGGAACCCTGTGGGTGACTAGTTCTCCCTAAATACCTGCGGGCCGTTGGCCAGACCTGTCCTGTGCAGGAAGGTGGCAAATTTGGGTCTCTCCCCCCCCACCCCCCCACCCCCCCCCTCACCCCGCCATTCTCTGCTCCCTCCCCTGGCTAATCTGATGCAGCCTCTGGTCTTCAGGGGCTACGTTCAAGGTTAGTGGGTGAGAGGTTACTCAGTCTGCACTGGCTAGGTTAGGCTTCAGGAACGATCCCGAGAGCCCATCATGCCCCTGCACACACGCAGGCACACACGCGCGCACACACACACAGACTCACACACATCTGCCCCCAGAGCTGGGAAGTCACGCCCTGGCGCTCAGAGCTTCTGCCCAGGGGGCCCAGAAGGGGAGTCTCAGTGACAGCACAAAGGGTAGTCGTCGGGGACAGCACAAGTGATTACACCAGTGACCAGGCCCCAGCTGACACTAATTTGTGCTTTGCCAGGGCCCTTCTAGGTGCACAGTTCTTGAAACCCAACTGAATGGTTGGGATTTCAGAGCCCGGCGCAGGGAATGAACTTTGGGGTCGATAGAGTTCGCGGTTTCGTTTAGGGACAAGGAGACCCTGGCTGGCCTACATCGCCGTGGGGCGTGGCGTCTGCACTGACCGCCGAGTCGGTGACCTGCCAGATCTGACACACGCCTGTCATCCGCAGGAGCGGCCTAGTAAGCAAAAGGATAAGTTGCGTTGAAAAAGCCCCCTTTTTAGCCTTTAATCCCTGCGCCAGGCCCGGCCTGGTCTCCGCTGCGTTCAGCCTCTCCCCGTAAGGGGCCCGCCCGGTCCCAGGAGCCCGACTTTCTGAAAATTCCGTGTTTGGTTATGATGATGGGATGTGGGTGACATGCTTGCTTCTGGAAACACTTGCATGTTAGGTTTTAACGAGGTGCAAACACTGAGTTTAAAAAATGCAGTGGGGGGGGCTCAGTCGGTTAAACGGCCGACTTCGGCTCAGGTCATGATCTCACGGTCTGTGAGTTCGAGCCCCGTGTCGGGCTCTGTGCTGACGGCTCCGAGCCTGGAGCCTGCTTCGGATTCTGTGTCTCCCTCTCTCTCTGCCCTTCCCCTGCTCACACTCTGTCTCTATGTCTCTCAAAAATAAATTAAAACGTTAAAAAAATTAAAAAAAAAATGCATTGGGAGGGACACCTGGGCGGCTCAGTCGGTTAAGTATCCGTCTTCCGCTCAGGTCACCGGCTCCCAGTTTGTGAGTTCGAGCCCCGCGTGGGGTTCTGTGCTGATGGCTCAGAGCCTGGAGCCTGCTTCGGATTCTGGGTCTCCCTCTCTCTCTGCCCCTCCCCCGCTCACGCTCTGTCTCTCTCTCCCTCTCTCTTCTTTCACCCAGCTAACGGTGCTGAGCACCTCCTGGGCACAGCAGGCCTGGGAATCGGGGTTCAGTCGAGGGTGTTGGGCCCCAGCTGTCTGCTCCCGAGACTGAACGGGGAGAGGCCCCTGACCCCGAGCCCTCTAACCCGCCCCTTCTAGATCACCTTCTATGAAGGCAAGCACTTCACGGGCCAGAAGCTCGAGGTCTATGGGGACTGTGACAACTTCCAGGAGCGAGGTTTTATGAACCGCGTGAACTCCATCCGCGTGGAGAGCGGAGCCTGGGTTTGCTATGATCACCCCGATTTCCAGGGCCAGCAGTTCATCCTGGAGCACGGCGACTACCCCGACTTCCTCTGCTGGAACGGCCTCAACGACCACATGGGGTCCTGCCGGCCTGTGGGAATGGTGAGTGGGCCTCCCGCTGGGGGCCTCCTGCCAGAGTGGGGGGGGGGGGCATCGGTGCCGCGCGGCCTTCCCAGCTTTCAGATCTGTCGAGGCCGAGGGACTTTTTTTTTTTAATGTTTATTTATTTTTGAGACAGAGACAGAGCATGAGTAGGGGAGGGGCAGAGAGAGAGAGGGAGACACAGAATCCGAAGCAGGCTCCAGGCTCGGAGCCGTTAGCACAGAGCCCAACGCGGGCTCGAACTCACAGACCTCGAGATCATGACCTGAGCCGAAGTCGGACGCTCAACCGACTGAGCCACCCAGGCACCCCGAGGGATGTTTTAAGACGCGGAGAGGCCCCCTCGCAACCCCACGATCCCCCCTGAGAGTTTGATTCTGTTTTCGAGAGAGCAGGGGAGGGGCAGAGGGCGAGGGCGAGAGGATCCCAGGCAGACTCCAGGCCTGGCACCCAGCCCGATGCGGGGCTCGATCTCACGAACCGTGAGATCACGACCTGAGCCCAAATCCAGAGTCGGCCGGCCGCTTTCACCAGCTGAGCCACCCAGGCGCCCCTGCCCCCGGAACTTTTTCTACCCGACATTTAGACGCACGCGTCAGGGAACTCCCTTCAATCTCTGATCCCCAAATCCTGCTGAAATTTTCCACTGAGAATGCTGCCGGAAACATTAGAAGCTGGGATCTGCAACTGGACGGGGGAGAAGGTAGCTAAAGCAAGGCTGACTTGGGCCTGGCGTGTCCGCTCGCGCCCGGGACATCCGGTAGCGCTTTTCAGGAGACTTTGATGCTCTGACCGGGGAACGGCTGAAGGAGGAGGCCTGAGTCGCCAGCCTGTCCTCGGGACTTTGGGGGCGGGTCTCTGGGAGCCGCAGGAGTGGCTGTCATCTCACCGCGTGGCCCAGTGTGAGTAGGGAGAGCGGGGGAGGGGTGTCGCTACCCACGGTGACGGACCGTTCGTGTCCGGCTGTCCCTGCAGGGGGGTCCGAGGACCGAGCATCCCTGTTCCGAAGGATTCTCCCAAGTCGCAAGTGCCAGCTGACCTGCCGAGAGGTCCACGTGGTCAGGGACCAGAGGGTCCTCAGGGTCTCAGCCTTGTGTCTGTAGCAGAACTTATGCCTGGACGAGGGGGGCCAGGTGGTCCTTAGTGAACATCTCAGGAGCCCCGGGGAAGGGGCCTCCTGTATGGGGGCCCCCCCTCCTCTCTTCCACACAAGCCTGGGACTTCGGCATCTCCGATGGGAAGTTTGCTTCCTCAGCATTCCCACCAGGTCAGAGACATTTAGAAAAAGGAGTTACCGTGGTGGCCCTGGATCTTGCATAATACAATTATTTTTTAGGTTTATTTATTTATTTTTGAGGAGACCGAGCATGAGCAAGGGAGGGACAGAGAGAGAGAGGGAGAGAGAGAGAATCCCCAGCAGGCTCCACACTGCCAACGCAGAGCCCGACGCGGGGCTCGAACCCCCGAAACCGTGAGATCGTGACCTGAGCTGAAACCGAGAGTCAGACGCTTTGCTGACTGAGCCACCCGGGCGCCCCTGCAGAATGCCGTTTATGTGAACACTATCCTGGGTACCGTTAGAGTGCTGTTCTCTTAAGAGCTCCCCTTGGGGCCCCCTCCTGTGAGGCACACCCAGCCCCTGCGGCCCGGCCCTCCACTGGCTTCTGGAATTGCGAGGAGGAATCATATAGGGAGCGATATAGTGTCTTCCCAGTGAGCCCGCGGGGATCTCAGCAAACGAGGTCTCTGTTGTTTGTTTTAGATTTTTGGCTTCGTGTTTTAATAAAAGGCTCTGTTACAGTTGGTAAAATACTATCATTAAAAGGCTTGCCCGTGGCCTGAGGCCCCCGGGGCGGAGCCGAAGGGCAGAGGAATGCGTTGGGGTGGTTGGGGCCTGAGTCCCCCACTCCGGGCACCAGAAGGGAACCCAGCAGCCCAGACCCTGGTCAGAGCACGGCCACCGTGTCCCCGGCAGTCGGGTCCTCTCCAACCCTTGGATTCTTTAGTCGAGGACAGAGGAGGCTGGACTGGGCCGGGGGCTCCGAAGCCTTCTAAGGCGATAGACCCCTTGCCTGCAACCAGATCACGTTTCCCGGAACAAGCAGAGTGCCGGGTGGGCCGCTTATGTTGGGGTGGCGTCGGGTGCCCCGAGGCCACGTGGGCTCCCGTGGAGGGGGGGACGGGCGGCGGGGAGGGACTCAGGGCGGTGTGCCTTCTCTCCCTCCTCCGCCCCCTCGGGCCCGCAGCACGGGGAGAACTTCCGCATGGAGATCTTCGAGGGCTGCAACTTCACCGGCCAGTGCCTGGAGTTCCAGGACGACTGTCCCTTCCTGCAGAGTCGGGGCTGGGGCAAGAACTGCGTCAACGCCGTCAAGGTGTACGGGGACGGCGCGTGAGTAGAGGCCGCGAGGCGCCGAGGGCAGCGGGTTGGGCCCTGCACGGCCAAGTGTGTGTGTGTTGGGGGGGGTGGGGCGCAGGGAGGGTCAGACCCCACCGGCGGGGGAGGCCCGGCACCCCCTCCGCGGCCTCCTGTACCCCAGTCAGGCGGCGGGGAGGCTTCCTCCGTGGCTCCAGGAGGCCGTGGCGAGGAGACGTGGGGCCCCAGAGGTAGGGAGCAGAGGCAGGAGGGCCCTTTGCGGACCAACGGTTCTCGGAGACTAGACTGAGCTTGCGGACGGGACTCCGGTCCACTTGAGCCGCGGGAAGCCGGCCCAGCCTGCACAGCCCGGGCCTACCCGGCAAGGCGGACCCCTGAACTGGAGCTCTCCTCCGAGGCGGGCAGGCCCGCCTCCCCGCTGGCGCCCCACGGCGGCTCACTTCCGGCGGGCAGGTTGCGGCCACAGGGGTTTGTGCCCGTCCGCCCTGCTCCGAGAGAGCCCATCAGGGCCCTGGCCTGGCTCCTGCCGGCTCCCGCGTGGCCCGCTCCTTCTGTCGGCCACGGGCGGCCTGTGTGCCGGTGGGCCTCGTGCCCAGCCACCGTCAGAAGCCCGACGGCCCCTGTGCACACTCGGGTGGCCATACCTTCACGGTGGCCGTCCTCCGTCTCCTGTCCACCCAGCCAGCGGGTAGCGGTCGCCTCCTTTAACGGAGGAGCAGGCGGAGGCTCAGAAAGTGACCTGGCCCCGCTCGTGAACGCCCCTGGCGGGGATTGCGGCCAGGCGTTGGGCGTCAGGTTAGCGGGTCCCCGGTCTGGAGCAGAGCGCCTCCCCAGACCTCAGCCCCGGCCCCTCTGCAGAAGAGCCCCACTCAGGGTCCGGCACCCGGGCTCCCGTCACGGCAGCTAAGGGGTCCAGTCGCTGTCCCTGTGCCCGAGGTACGGGATCAGAGAACGTCACAAGTGGTCATGGGGGAGACTGAATGAGGACAGCGGCAGGGCCAGAGGAAGAACGGACCCCTCCCCGCGCAGCCTGATGCTGGCTGCCGTGTCCCGGGTCCCCCCCCCGCCCCACGCAGGGTCTCTCTCTTCCTTCCCAGAGTCCCGGGGGGGGGGGGGGGACTCAGCTACCTTCCTGCTATTTCTCTGTCACTCTGGTTCTATCCAAGATTCATTTTCTCCGCCTTTCTGAAATCCCCTGTTTGCCCTCAGTCGAAGGCATCTGGGAATCTGGGGGCAGAATTCCAGAAGGACAATTTGCCTGGAAAAACCACTGGCTAAATGATGTCTCGTGAGGCCAGAGTCCCACCTCTGCACGGGAGGTGTCCTGAGACGCTGGCCGCTGTCCCCCGACACCCACCCTGGGGAGACTCCAGGGGCCTCTTTAGGGAAAAGCGGGGAAGGTGGGAGCTAAGAGTTTCGGCTCCAGGGGCCCGGGGTCTCCCGTGGCTCCTGCTTTACTCAGAGGCCGCGTGTGGCCAGTGCCACTTCGCACCCTGGGCTCTGTCTCCGCCCTGGGAGTGCTCGCCCTTCGCTCCCGTGATGTTACTTAAAAAAAAAAAAAAAAAAAAGTAAGCCCTTGGCAAGGGTGACGGCCTGGACCACCTGGTCTGGGGGCGGTGACCTCCTTCAAGCCCTTTCCTGGGGTCCGATGGGGAACTTCCAGGCAGGCCTCCCTGCCACCTCCCAGACACCAGCAGGGGTGTTCCGCCGGTTCCCGCGTCAGCTCAGGATCGACCTGTCCCCACAGAGCCGGGTTCTGGGGGGCGTTTGGAGTTTGGAGGGTAACGTGTCAGGTCACTCTCCCTACTGCCCGCCACCCCCCCCCCCAGAGCGCAGTCCTGGCCGTGGGTGAGCCACGCCCCCTTCTCCCTCCCTCTTGGGTCTCCATCCCCAAAGTCAGGACAGGAAGTCCGTTTACTGTGGAGGCCCAGCCTCTCCCTTCTTCTTCTTCCTTTTGGGGACTCCTGCACATGGGCCCCGAAAACCTCAGGCCTGAGCCACCCACGGGTGTGAGGAGGGTGGGGATGGGCGAGGGGGGCAGGGCGGCCAGGGATGCGGGGAGGCCAGGGTGAGCCAGGTCTGCCCTGAGCTCCCCAGCAGCTCACGCACGTGCTGGGCCTCTCCCCTCATTCCTGACCCCCGACCCTTGTGCAGACAGTGCCAGGCGCCAAATGTGGACTCGGGGTGGGGAAGAGGGCCCCGGTGACAGGGGAGAGGGGAGCTGGGGACTCTGCCCTAAGCAGGCGACTTGAGGCGGGGGTGTGTGGTCTTGGGTAGTCACTCCCTTCTCTGGGCAGGCTGGCCTCAGAAATTCTGAGTCTGTCTCAGCGAGGAGAAGGCTCCTTCCACAGGGGAGTGCTTTGGGGGGCCCCCTGAGCACAGAGTCGGAGCACCCCACGGCCTGGGCCGGAAGGACCCCAGCGACCAGATCGGGGTGTGGAGCCCCGCTTTGCTCCCCGAGGTTGGAAGAGCGGAGGGTGAGGGAGCCCCAGAAGTGAGGACCAAGAGGCCAGCCCCGAGGGCCCTCCCCCGCACGGCTCCCCCTCAGCTCAGGCCCCGCGCCGGCCCTGCCGGGAGGGGTGCGGGGGTGCGAGGTGGTGGGCAGACACGGCGCTGCGCAGGGCTCGTGGTCACCCGCCCTCCCTCCGGCCGCAGGTGGGTCCTGTACGAGGAGCCCAACTACCACGGCCGCATGTACCTGGTGGAGCGGGGCGACTTCCGCAACTACTCGGACTGGGAGGCCCACAGCTCGCAAGTGCAGTCGGTCCGCAGGGTGGTCAACTTCTTCTAGCGGCGGCCCCGCCGGCCTCAGACCCTAGGGAATAAAGATCATGGAAAAGGAGCGCCGGGCTGGCCTGAGTGACTTCCCCGCCCCTCGCTGATCCTGGGGCAGCCGGGGGCGGGGCCTGGCGGCGGGGGCGGGGAGGGGGCGGGGGCTGGCGGGGAGGGGGCGGGGACTGGCGGCGGGGGAGGGGGCTGGGGATGGGGCCTGGCAGCGGGGGCGGGGAGGGGCGGGGGCGGGGGCTGGCGGCGGGGGTGGGGCTGTGGGCGGGGCGGGGCGAGGCATGGCCGCGGGGGAGGGGCTGGGGGCGGGGCCTGGCAGCGGGGGCAGGGCCTGGCAGGGATCTACAGGCCACGGAGCCGAACGCCTTCGCGTGCTACGGGAGAAGCGTGTGCCCTGACCTGGAAGGCCGGCCTCGGTCCCAGAGCCAGCTCCTCCCCGTGGAGCCAGAAGGGGGTCGGGGCGCTCGTTAGGGGAGAGCGGGGGAGAAGCGGGGGGGGGGGGGGCCCGAGGCCGCCGCGCCCTCCTGACGCCGCCTCTCCTGACTCAGCAACTCGGGGCGGCCAGCCCACGTGGTCGGCTCGGCAGCCAAAAGCCTGACCCAGGGTTCATGCGTCTGCCTCTCTGGCTGATCTTGGCCTTGGGGTTTACACGAAAGGCCCCTCTGAAAAGACGGGCTGGACCTTAGGGACGCATTGCCCATTTCACCCCGTAACGGGGGTTCGGAAGGTGCAGGAAGACGCGCACCCCGAGGGGATGGCGGAGGAGACTTGGAAGGAGCCGTCGGGGCCGCGGGGGTCGGGGTAGAGCATCCCTCCCACCCCCCAGCCTGCTCAGGGTTGGGCAGACCCAGGCTCCAGGCTCCCTTCACCCCCTTGGGTGAATCCGTGGACCTCGTTCGTGGCCTGGGCCCTCTCCGCGACCCCGGGTCTACCCTGCTGGGGGCGGGCTCAGTGGGGAGGAGCCCTGAGCCAGGGGCAAGGGAGGGAGGAGCCTATCCTGAAGGTAGTGGGGTTGCTGGGAATAAGAGGGTCCTTGCTCCAGACGCCTCCCCGCCCCCACTTTAGCGTCCAGCCTCCCCTCCCCCTCCCCTGTGAGAGAGGACGGGAGCCTCCTGGACCCCAGGAGCCCCGGTAACTCCTGCGCCTGCCTGGAACGAACTCCTCACCAGCACCCTGAACTGGTGCAGCCTGGACGACCCCGGCTGCCCAGGCGGACGTGGAGATACTCTGGACCTGGAGAAGCCTTGGCTCATGTCCTCCCCTGTGGGCTGGGCTCCCGGGAACACAAGGGCACGGGGCACTCGGACATGGTTTCGTGGAGAGGAGGCAGCCGAAGCTGCGTACGTACCCCCCGCTCGGCGCGCCTGGCCCTCAGCTGGAGCCGGGACTGCGGCAGCATGAATTGCTCCCCAGAGTTCAAGCTCGTGGCCCAGCTTTGCGGTCCCGCACACCTGTGATCCTGGGGTCTCCTGTCCCTGCCCCCCTCCCCGAGTTTGCCTCATGACCGGCCACACGGGCTCCCACCCCCTCCTAACGGCACATCTTGCTTGTGCTTTTCTGAGTAGGTGGTCCTTCCACCTGGGAAGGACCCCTTCAGGCTGGCCACTCCCTCAGGACCCCTGTGGGGAAGTACTTGAACCCTGAAATTAATACCTAAACTAGAATTGAGCTGTGGACAGGCTGGAGGGTGGGAGGGAGGGACACAGGGCTCCGGAAAGAAAACCCAGCATCTCTGGGGTGGCTTCTGCTGAGGTCCTGAGGGAGGAAGAGAGGCTGTCCTAGGAGGCCGTGAGGGTGCCCTTGTCCCATTTCCGGGGTTCCCTCCCCACACCCCGCATCCCCCACCGAGGGAGAAGAGGAAAAGGTGAGCCATCGGGGGCTCTCACAGTCCACTCAGCACGACACCCGACAGGATCTGGGTGCAAAGGCCATAGGGGCCCCCTGTGAGTCTGCTGGGGGACCCCTCTAAGCCGAGAAGTTACACCCAGGATGGGGAGGGGGTTCACAAAGGGTGCGCCCCACACCCCGAACGCTCCACCCGGCCTCCTTTCGCCTGCAGCCCAGAGAGTGGGGCCTGGGAAGCCCCTGGCCGTGGGGGCCTGAGGCTGGCCAGGTGCAGGCCCTCTCCACCCAGCCGGGGCTCAGATCGCGAACTTGAAGAAACCACCACGGACTGCTGGCCAACGGGTTCACGTCTCTAAGCCCGGAACGAATCGACGTGTAAATACACGGTCGCCGCGTCCGAGTTGGGCGGAGACTTGTATGAAGTCTCGCTCTTGTTTTTCCTTTCTCTGCCGGTTTGTTCAGGGAGGTGGAACTTTCCGCGTGAAGTCAGCCACGCTCGTCTCCCCTTGTGGGGGCCCTGCCCGCGGCGAGGACCCCGTCCCTGCTCGGCCGGCCCCTCGGTGCTCCACTCGGGTCTGGGACTGGAGGGTCAACGGTTCCGGCGGGACCCCAGGCTTCTAGAGTCCCACACGCCTTCACCTGTGGACCGTGCCGATGACCGCTGAGCGTTTATTGAGCACCGACTCGATGCCAGGCTCTGTACTAATGCAATCTATGATGTCCCGTATCATGTACAGTAGCCCCTAGGCCGTGACACTCTTATTATCACCACCGCAAACGAGGAGACCGTTTGAACAACTCTGCCCAAGGTCACACGCGCTCAGATCCAAACTCAGATCTGGCTGGCCTCTCGGTTCCCAACCAGCCTGTTACACGGCTCCGCAGCTTTGCAGAGCGAGGTGGATTTTACACTAGTCAAAGTAAGCGTCGCCCCAACCCGTAGCCATCATGGGCTCAAAGCCGCACCATCTCATTCAGACTCGCTGTGACAGCAGGGGACGGGGGGGGGGGGGGGGTTCCTGACCCCAGAGGGGGGCGCATGGGTGTGAACTGGGAGCACAGGGTCAGAGGCAGCTCGGGCTGAGGTAACGCACACCAGCACTGGGGGCTTAGACGGCAGAGGTTCCTTTTCTCACGGTTCCGAAGGCCAGAAGTCCAAGGTCAAGCTGCGGGCGGAACCGGGGTCTCCTGAGGCCTGCCTCCCGGGCTTGCAGACAGCTGTCTTCTCGCTGTGGCTTTGCGGGGTCTTCGCTCTGTGCATGTCCATGTCCCCATCTCTTCTACGCCAGTGCTTCGGGACCGGGGGTCCCCCTGAACCACCTCCTTTTAACTTAATTCCACCTTGAACGCTCCTGCCTCCAAAGACGGTCACGTTCTGAGGTCCCGAGGGTTCCGACTTCAACGTATACATTGGGGGGGCATACGTTGCAGCCCATGACACACACCAGACGGCTTCGGGCCTCAGTCCCCTGCTCTGCGAAACGAGGACAGCCCTATCTGTTGCTCCAACAGTTGTAAAAGCCACGCCAGTAACCCACGAGAAGGTGCCATGTGAATACGGGCCATTGGTAGGAAGTGACGCATGCGCTCAAGGTCACCCAGGGCGTCGGGGAACGGGAGGAGCCAGCCCCGGGGTCTGGTTCTGACCGGACCCCACCCGGATTTTCTTAGTACTCCCTACAATGTGACCGCGGACAGGTCCCTGCTCCGTGCCTCAGTTTCCCCTGCCATGCGGTGGGGATAACAACAGCAGCCCCTCCTGGGGATTACCTCCCTCGGAGTGAGGGGCTGCGCCCAGTTCTCGGGTAGCCTGTGGGGAGCCAGGCCTAGCAGCCTTACAGGCTTCCAGCCTCTGGGAGGTTTCTCCTGAACTTGCTCCCCCCTCCCCCGCCCTACCCCTGCCCCTGCCCCTACCCCAACCGCTCCCCAGCATGGAGGGACAGGAATAGCGCCACCTCACCTCCTCAACTGGTGATTTAACACTTGTGCTCCTGGGCGACCAGCCCCCGCCCCGGCCCCCTGCTCCCTAATCTGCCAGTGAATCTGCTTTCTGTACCATTCCCCCCCCCAAGCTTGTGGGCAGGCCTGCAATTTGTCTGAAGTCCGTCCAGGGGACTGGTAGACCGAGGGCCGGTGCCTTCTGAGGAGAGTCACGCATGCTTCACATACTTCTGTCCCAGCTCTGTGGTTTGGGAGGCCAGGACTTCCTCAGAGCCGGCCTGTCCCTCGGCCCCCCACCCGTGGCCCCCTGCCGACCAGGAACCGGCTGTTCCCGCAGCGGTCAGACCCCGGGAAGGACTTTCCCTTTGAAGCCGCAGGTGTTCCTGCCCGGGAGTGTTCCTTCCGCCCGTCCCCCCAACCCCCTGCAGGTGACCCAGCTGTCCCCCTGCTCACCACGGTCCCTGCTGGAGGCCTCCTGCCTCGGCCTCTGCCCCAGCCGAGGGGTCTCTTCAGGCCCCTACGGATCTGCCTTCCCCTCGACGGGCACATGGGTTTTCAATGAAGACCTGCTCCGTGAGCGGCTTTTCCAGAAACTAGTTCCGGGGGCTCCGTCTGGGAAGATGGAGTCGCTCCGGAGACGACGAAGGGACGTGCCCCTTGCCCACACAGGCTGGACCCGGAGAAGTGGCTCCCGTGGGAACTCTGTCGTTTTACCGCAGTAAAAACAGAAGTCTAGCCCCTCCTCGTTGCCGGGGTGCCAAGGGCTGTCGGGAGGTAATCCGGACGTGAAAGACCCTCCCCGGATCCTAGGGGACCCCGCGGGTGCCCCCCGCCTGCACACCGCCCCTCACCCGGAGTCTGTCCCCTTGTTCCTGATCTCAGTCGGTTCCCCCACGGCATGCGGGGGCCGTCGGATGTGCCCAAGGCCACCTTCCTTCCACAGGGTGGCTCGGGGAGCCGGGGTGAGGTCTGGACTGAACCCCGACTTTCCGAGCCCCAGCGCCTGCTCAGCTGGGGGCCGCCCGGTGACCTAGGAGGGAGGCAGGGAGGGAGGGAGTGACTTGCGTGGCAGCCCGTGACCCCTGGCCACGTAAGATGAGCCGTTTCGTAAACAGGCTCTTGGCTTTCCTGCTGCCTGCGGCTAAGGCGAAGCCCCCCTCTGGAACCCGAGATTGAAAACATCCCGAAGGGTCCCGCTGACCTTGTTCCTTGGCACGGGCTCTGCACGAGAGAAGGGACCCCGCGGGGGGCCTCCCTGGGAAGCGAGACCGGCCCGTTGCTCAGGGTGGGGGGTGGGAGCAGTCAGAGGGGAGAACCCTGCTCCTGGTCCAGGCGTGCCTGGCGTCCCCCAGGACCGCACGCCCTGGGTGGAGGGTCATTGACCGTGACGGGAGGGCCCCTGTCCAGCTGGAGAGGGTTTGGCCATTGTGTAGGACCGCTCTTGTTGGAGATCAAAGCGAGAGGAGGGGAGGGGGAGGGAGGGGGCAGGAGGGTAGAACCATGCCGCCTCTCCGTGCATCTGGCTGGGCCCCAGCGTGCAGGGCAGGGAGCCCGCCATTTGGGGCTGAGGATTTCCCTTTCCCATGGAGGATCTGGGGGGCTTGGCCCCGAGTGCCGGGCCTGGGGAGCCGGGCAGCGTGACCACCTCACAGCCACCCCGGGCCCCGGGGTTCCTGAACCACATGGACGAAAAGGGCAACAGGAATAGACCCCCACCCAGGAAATGGGGCTACTGGCCAGAAGGCCTTTCCTGAGGCTCCGGAGAGAGCAGTAGCCCCCCCACCACACACGCACACGGACAGGGAGCGCTCCAGCGCCACTCCGCCCATCGTGGGGGCCACACAGCAAACCCGGGGGCGTCCATCTTATGCAAAAACAAAACAAAACAAAACAAGGCAGAAAAAGCATGTGACAGACATCTTTGGGATTTCGAGAAAGGCAGACGAGGAAAGAGGGGAGGCCAGGGTAAGGCTAGCCTCCACGGGGTTCTGTGGAGTACGGAGTCCCGACGCTTTGCTGGAGCGGGGCTCCCGATCGGGCCCAGGCACCGGCTCCACGAGGCCGAGTCCCAAAAGTAAAAAGAAAGCAGTGTCCCAGGAGGAACACAGCCACTCCTGGGACTCGGGCCGAAGAGACGTTTCTTCCGGGGGATCCTCGGGACCCACGCAGCAGTCCACGACAGCATCCTCGGCACGGCCCCCTTGCAAAGAAAATTACAAGCTTCCTAGCATTTTTGCTGACAATACCCTGCGGGCGAGGCCCGTGGCACCGGCCCAACGTACACTTTCTGCGGGGGCCAGTGTTTCAACATCACTTGTTTACGCAGGGACGGTCAGCGAATGCCCCATTCTCGTGGGGCTGTTCGAGCGGAACCTGACCAGCCTTAGTTATCAGAATATACCAACAACGACAACACGACTAATATTTATTGAGCCATTACTATGCCCAAAACACTGTGCCAAACCATGCTTACACGTAACGAACTGGGTATGTTACCCTCTCTCTTTTATAGTCGAAGAGCTAGATTTAAACGATTCTTGTAACTTGCCGAGGTTGTACCAGAGTGGCAAAAAGACACAAGGGGCCTCCAGCCTTCTGACCCCAGAGGCTGCGCATAACTCCCGCCTAGGGCCCCACAGCAGTGGCTTTCCGATTTCCTTTCTTTCTTTTTAAATGTTTGTTTATCTTTAAGAGAGAGAGAAAGACAGAGCACAGGCAGGGGAGGGGCAGTGAGAGAGAGGGAGACACAGAATCTGAAGCAGGCTCCAGGCTCTGAGCTGTCAGCACAAAGCCTGGTGCGTGGCTCGAACCCACGAACCTCGAGATCACGACCTGAGCCGAAGTCGGACGCTCAACCGACTGAGCCACCCCGGGCACTCCAGTGATCTTTCTGACTAGTGAGTGGGCCACTATATGCAGCTGAAACGCTGTGTCACAGAACAGTCCTTACCCTCACTATGGAGCCAAACATTGGTATTTTCTTTTAAAATGAGGCTGGTCAGAGACCCACTGAATTTATCTCATAACCCCCAAGGGGGTCGAGGTTCTCTAGATTGAAAAACACTATTCGACAAAGACCCACGGAGGTGTGACAAACATTGTGGACTAGCCAATCCAGCCCCTGTCCACTCCCTTGCCTGTCTTCACCAACACATCTGGGAAAGCCGACTACTCTTTTCCCTGCCTCCCCTGCATGGACACGGCTCGGGGACACAGCCATGGGAAAAAGCTCTGGGCAATGAGATGAAAATCGAGTATCAAAAGGACTTCTATGAAACCTATTGCTCTCTTGATAAAAAGCCCCTTCCCCCGGTTTCCTGCTTTGAACGCAGAGGTGATGTCAGGAGCATGGGCAGCCTTCTTGTAATCATGAGAGCTAGCAGAGAGAGTCTGGCTCCAGCCTCGTCAAGCTGCTAGACCCGGGCCAGCAGCCACCCTTGTTTATATTAGAGAAATTAACCCATATTTAGTTTGCCAGTAGTTCATTTTCTATTATATCTGAGAGCGTTCCTAGCAGATAACAAACAAACAAGCAAATAGTTCCTAATATGTACCTAGTTCTGTGCTTCACTGTCTGGTGACTATTGAGCACTTGCAGGGCGCCTGGCTGGCTCAGTCGATAGAGCCCCACATTGGGTGTAAAGGTTACTTAAATAAACAAAATAAGAAATAAAAAAAGAACTCGCTCTTGGAAGTGTGGAGACAGACAGTATTGTTTTTTTCAATCAACAATCTCTCATCAAACGGTGCATCCGTTCAAACGAGGCAAGCTCTTTCCGGTTGGTCCAAATCAGTGACCCATAAGGGCAATGCGGACCGCGGAGGCCCTGTAACTCTTCGGAACATCTTTTCTGCTCTGCGGAAAGTGCACTAACAGCGCGATGTCTGTATGCAGAGGAGAGCAGCTATGTGACTTAGCCTGTATCCGCGCCGCTCTCCCCCCACCTGGCCTGGCGCGCTCCCGTCTGCCGACCCTCCTGTTGTCTAAGCCACACAGCTTGTGACGCTTCGCTACGACGGCCATAGGCAATGGACACGGAAGGAAAGAGGACACACTGGTCTCGGAGCAGGTGGACGAGCCGGGCCTCAGAGCGGAAGGCAGGGCCGGGGCTTGGGGCTCCGGGAGCCCCGTTTCCTTCCAAGATCTCGGGCTCCGGGGGATGCTGGGGGGTCTCCCGGAATTAACCCTGTGAGCAATCCACTGAAGTCCCCTCGACCCGCAGAATCGGGGAGGCGAAGGGAGCCCCGTCTCGAGGCGGCGTGGGAGCGGAGGGCGCCAGTCCCGGACCTGCGACTTTGGGAGACGCCTGGCCAGGGGGTCACGGGCGCCTCCTGCGACTTCTGCCTGGTTTTTGAAAGTTGGACCTTGGGTCATTTCCCCAGATAGAGACGCATGGGGAAAGTAAACACTTACACTTGTAAGGGGCCCGTGCACCACGTGCGAGTGAGTCTCCAAGAGGGTGACCCCCGAGTGTGGGGGAGCTACACGGTGCTGACGAAGGGGTCTCGCTGGCTTGCAGGGGAAACGTGGCCCCCACAGAGCGGTGGCCTGGAGGTGTGCGGACGTGACCCCTGGAGGGTGCCCAGTCCAGCTGCGGGAGCCTTGAAGAGTTCATGTCCCTCTGTGCCTCAGTTTCCCTACAGTAAGATGGGATACTAATAGTACCTCTTCGGAAGATTATTATGAAGGGGCGCCCGGTAGAATGTGAGACTCTCGATCTCGAAGTCATGAGTTCCAGCCCCATGTCGGGCAGAGAGATTGCTTAAAAATGTTATCACGGGGGCGCCTGGGTGGCTCGGTCGGTTACGTGTCCGACTCTTGATTTTGGCTCAGGTCGTGATCTCACGGTTCTTGAGACTGAGCCCCACGGCCGGCTCTGCCCTGACAGCACAGAGGCTGCTTGGGATTCTCTCTCTCTGCCCCTCCCCCTGCTCGTGTGTGTGCTCTCTGAATGAATGAAGGAATGAACAAACAAACAAACATCTAAAAAAATGTTATTGTGGGGCGCCTGGGTGCCTCAGGTGGTTGGGTGTCAACCTTCGGCTCTGGGTCACGATCTCGAGGTTCGTGAGTTTGAGCCCCACGTGGGCACTCCGCCGTCACTGTGGAGCCTGCTTCGGATCCTCTGTCCCTCCCTCTCTCCCCCTCCCCTGCTCATTCTCTCTCTCTCTCTCAAATAACTTTAAAAAATAAAAACATGTTATCGTGAGGATAATGAGATAAGACCTCTAAAGCACGTGTAACCCGTTCCAGCATATTCTAAGTGTTCCATAAATATTACTGTTATCATTCTGTCATACTCAGCAATGGCGATTACCGGACACTGAGACAACTGTGCACCGGCAGAGCCACCAAGGACTGAGGCCCCTCGGGAGTTAAGGTTTGGGGTCTCCACAGACAGACACAGAGAGGGGGCCCGGAAGCTAGGGGGGCTGCAACGGGTCTTGGGGTCGGCCGCCACATATGTCAGTTCTAGAAACCAGAACAGCAGCCTCTGCCCCGTATTTCTTGCCTGCTGTGTCAGGTACGTCTTTACAATGTCCTTCTCTTTGGCGGTCGCCATACTCCGAGTTCCTGGACTCGGAGAGAAGCCACCGTGTCACACGGCTTCAGCGCGTGTAGACCGGGCTGGTGTGGGGAACGGGGCCGCGCGGGTGGGGTTCGCACGGGGCGGTCGCCGTAAAGCAGGGCGCTTGGGGACTTGAGGCCAGGGAAAGAAGGGTGTTTGGGTGTGAGCGCTGGGCGGCCAAAGCGTGGGCGGCAGGGACGCGCGGGACCCCGCAAAGTGGCCGCCGCGGGTGAGGCCGGGGCCACAGGGTCCTGCTCCCGACCAAATTAAAGTCAAGGTCGGGCGATTACATTCCCTCTTCTTGGCAATGAAGGCTGGTGCCGGATCACACCGAGAGAGAGAGAGAGAGGGAGAGAGAGAGAGGCCAGAGCCAGGTCAACTCATAACAGCCTCCTGGAGACAAAAGCCTGGAGTCCTGGCTGCTAAGATCCGGCATTTCCCTGCTGCTCATCTTTCTTTACTTTAGATGCTCATCTCCGATAACCTTCTGACAAGCCCCTTCTCTCGCCTCCACCTGGTAAACTCGGTTCCTCCCCACCCAACCCCGGAAAGTCCTGCCGGACACCAGCTCGCTCCGCTTCTCGGCTCCCAGCAAAATAGAGGCAGGTGTGGAGCCGGCGGCGCCGCGGCCCCAGGCTTCTGATTGGAAACACACGAAACTCGTGTGAAAGACGCACAGGTGGATTAACAACTCGAGGCCGAATTAAACTTGGCTTCGGGATCCACACAGAGAACAAGCAAAGGCAGCGTTTTGTGGGCAGCTAGAAATCTTCTGGAATGAGTGAAAACAGATGCCGCTAAACCAGCCTCCCTCCTCGTCTCTTCTAGTCACACGCACGCGCGCGCACACACGCATGCGCACACACACGCGTGCGCGCTCAGGCACACACGCACGCATGCGCGCGCACACATGCGCGCGCGAACTGGCACGCACGCATGCGCACATGCACACACGCGCTAACCGCGATGCCTCGCTGGGTCCGCTGCGAATAAAAGCCACTCGCAGGAGAGACGCCCGCAGGCAGCACGTCTGAGATCTCTGCACGAGACAGACGTGTATCAGGCGCCAAGAGATGCATGTCTGTGGGCTTTGCTTGTCTCCATCCCCAGAGAAACGCACTTAAGTGAGGCGCCCACAGATCCTCGTTGGAATATTCAGGGAAAGACGCTCTTGCCCGACCTTGGCCTGAGGTTCCTCTCCAGGAAAATTCAGTGGCCTCGGAGGAAAAGGACTTACCATGAGCCTTCCATGTCTCAGGCACAGAGAGACAGGTTTGCTCCTTGTAAGCCACGGGTTCACCTGCATTCTGGAGACAGATCCCCTAGACACGAGCCTAACGGACCTGAATCTCCCACTCCCTGCCTGATTGTGTCTGCTTCACCTCTCTGGGCCTCATCGTCCTCAGCGGCGAAATCAGAAAGCGAATAGTTATCTTGAGTCGTTGTTATGGAAGTTAGACGCGATTTCACAATGTGTCATTGTGCTTGCCTCATCACTGTCACTTGATTACAGTGAAATAATGTAAAAATTCTGATAGCGTAGGAGTTTTTCGTTTGTTTGTTCGGGGTCTCGGGGGAGGATAAAATACAGAGGAGAGATTTCTGCCAGCCTTCGGAATCGTTCCTTTCCGGACCGACGGTGGCGGCAAATACAGGGACCTGGTTTCACCTCTCCATCGTCGGATCCAAGCGAGATGCTGTGGAGAAGTGAGCCGGGGTGGGTTCATTTCAGGGAATTAGCTGCAAGAGGCGTTAGCAGAGTTGGCCTGAAACCGTAAACCGGGGATGGTTGTTGCCTGCGGAGTGAAAGGTCAGGCGGCTTGGGAAGGTCTCTCTGTCCCAAATAATCTCTCCCTCTGGCTTTGTAAAGGCTGCAATCTGGAATGTAAGGGAAAAAAGCTTTTTTCCTTTCCTCTTCGTTTTTCAAAAGCAAATGGTAGCTAAGAAGTCCGCTACAAGAACTGTGTGGCGTTCCTGTGTCAGGTATGGAGGGACCCTGTGCCGGAGGCAGAGAGGGTAAAAGGAATCAGACCAGGAGCCCGAGGGAAGGAGCAGCCCCAGGAAGGGGCGTCCGGCTCCTGTGGGTTTTCTTCTGAGCACCTGTGCGGCCAGCTGCCCATCGGTCTTCACGCCTGGATGTTGCAACGGCATCTTGAAGTTCACAGGTCCTAAAAGGAACTCACGGGGACCCCCTGGGAGCGTCTCTGAACCCATACGGGGTCCTCCCTTCCTCTCTGCAAGCATCCAATTTCTGAAGAGTCTCCCTCTAGGATAAGTCAGGGTATCTGTCTTCCTCTCTCCTGCTGGATCGCACCCCCCCACCCTGCCTCCTTTCAGCCCACCTCTGCCTGTGTCTTCCTACCACTCCAAATCCCTCGGCCCCCCACCCCTGCACCCTTCACTGGGGCCAGCTCCATAAGCTGGACTGTAATCTGACCCGCAAGATCAGAGAAAGAAAGGTTCCTCCGGCTAAGCCGCGTGGAGACTAAGTTGGCCATTGTGCTCTGGGACCCCATCACGGGGTTTACTTTCGGTGTCCGGGCATGGTCAGCCATTGGGAGAAGGTCTGGCCGGCTTTCCAAAGCTACCTGGCTCCCTTACCCCGCCCCTGGGAAACCCTGCTATCTTTAGGACCTGGAGGATCCGGGGAGTAGGGGGGGTGGGCCGGCACCCCTCCCCGCCCCCAGCGAAGCGGGCGCCGGAACAGCTCTAATGGGAACCAGCAGGCGTTGCGGGAGGGCTCCGGTCCTGGGCTGTGGGCTTCCCGCAGAGACCTCAGCGGACCGACCGAGGCGCTGGGGTGGGACGGGGATGGGAGTGGAGGCCCAAAGATGGATCGGCGGGTGGGGGCCCGACACCCCCAGCACGAGGACGGCTGCAGCCCGGCGCCTCGGACCCCGCGGCCGCAGGAATGGATGAACCTCACCTCTCCGGGAAACCCCGCCGCGCCGCTCTCCCCTGGCTCACCCGCCGCCACCCCACTTGGGGGACTTCTTTAGAATTCGGGGCGTGTGCGTCCTTTCCCAGCGAGGGCGGGCTAGGGGCGCTCTCCAACGGGGCGACCGTCCTACGGCCCGCGAGAGCCCCTCGGGCTGGGAGCCCAGAGGGGGGCAGACTTGCCCGGTCGTGGCGCGCGGCCGCCGGCCCGAGCGCGCTCGCGGGTGTGCGGGTCTCACCCCGCTGGACCCTCGCGTCCGCCGCCGCCCCCTCCTCCTCCTCCTCCCCAGTCCCGGCCTTCGGTCCCCGCCCTGGGCAGCCGGGGGAGTCGCACGAGGGGCGGCGGGTCCGGAGGGCCGGGTGCCGGGGTGGGGGCTGGGGCGCCCGGCCGGAGAAGTGGGAGGGGACAGGTTGGGGGGTGGTCTCTGAGGAGGAGCCAGGCCGGACCGCATTGTTCCGCGCACTCGCCGCCCCGAGCGCGCGGCGCCGGCCGGGGAGGGCGCGCGGGGCGCGGGGCGCTCGGCCGCCCGGGCCCCCCCAACCCCCGCCGCGGGACCCTGCCTAGAGGCCCGAGCCTCCGGGCGCGGCCCGCAGACGCCCCTGCGCGGGGGTCCTCGCAGGGAGGGGCCCGCTCAGGTGGGGCGCGGGGAGCCGAGGCGGCGGGGGCCGGCCAGTCCCGGCGGGCCGCCCCCCGCGGCGCAGCCCCCACCCCCCCACCCCTCCGGGTCGGCGGGCCCGGAAGCCCGGGGTCCCCGCCTCCCCTCCTCCTCCGCACCCCGTGCCCCGCGGGGCCAGGGCCGCGGGGCTCGGCCGCCGAGTGGGGGGGGCCGCCGCGCGGATGCCGGGGCGCCCCTCCCTAGCGCGGCGCTGCCTCCCGGTCGCCCGCGGGGCCCGCGGCATGGGGGGCGGGGGCTCGGCCCTGAGGGTCTGCGCCGACCACCGCGGGGGCATCAACTGGCTCAGCCTGAGCCCGGACGGGCAGCGCCTGCTGACGGGCAGCGAGGACGGCACGGCCCGGCTCTGGAGCACCGCGGACGGCCGGTGCTGCGCGCTCCTGCAAGGTAGACCCGTCCCTCCCGCCCGCCGGCCTCCGCCCTGCGGCCTGCAGCCCCCCGCGTCCCCCAAGCCCAGCCCCCGCCCGTGGCGGGGCACTCATGGGTGGGGGGGCGGGGAGAGCGCTGAGCGCGCGCGGGGTGGGGTGCCCGGCCGGCCGCCACCCCGATCCGTGGGCCGAGGGGCGCCCGCTGCGTGGGGCATCCGTCACCTGTCAGCCCATGGCAGGAACTCGTTTCCGCTACAGCGGCCGTGCCACACCGCCGGGAGTCGCACCTCGGCCGGTTCCCTCCCCCCCCCCCACCGTCTCTCGCTGTCCCCGCGGCCTTTGGAGCCGGGACATTTCCTCTAGGAGCCATTGTGGTCACCACTAGGGCTTGCTAAGTACCCCCCTCCCCTCGCGGTACTGAACACTGCAGTGTGCAGTCCTCACGCTACTGTTACCCCACTCGTGCAGACAGGGAAACTGAGGCACTCTGGAAGGAAGTTGCCCCAGACACAGCCGGCGGAGGGGAAGGATAGAGTTGAAATTTGAACCCCCCTCCCTTCCCCATCTGACTGCCCTGCCCTGCTCTCTGCAGCCTCTATCCTTACGCAGGAAAATGGCCGGGCCTGGGAGAGGGATGGATCAGAGTTTTTCACAAGGGGGTTAGCATATTCGGAAACACGGTGCAACGCCAGGAGGCACGGGTAGTAGGTGTACCTGTTGTTTTATAAAAGTTTCACAAACGCATACGTATTGGTTTATATCTGGGTGCTTAGTCACTTGCCCTGGGTCCCTGTGACGAGGGGCACTGCAGGACTGTGGTCCCTCTCCGACTCTGTGGCTGTGGTCTGAGCAGGTAGTGGCCCCTTGAAGCTCAAGGCTCTCCACGCTGTGGTTACTTATAACCGCCTTGTTTTTCCACGATAATCAGCAAATGCTTGGGTGGCCTCCGCAGGCCTTTCAAGCCATGTCAGCACAGGGAGCTGCGTTATTGGCCGATACTGACCCTATCGGTTCTAAGTAAAAGCAGTTATGGGAGATATTTCAAAGCCTGGGAGAAATGAATTTTGGATTGCCTGTTACTTGGCGGTGGGTGTGGATAAGGGAAATTCCGTTACAAACTAACACACGTTCCTCCCGCCACCCCCCAAAGTCACACAGACTGAGGGGCGCTGACCTGAGCCTGGAAGACCTAGGATCTGTTCAAAAAACTTTTCTTTTTAATTTTTTTTAATGTTTATTTAGTTTTGAGAGATAGAGTGTGAGCCGGGGAAGGGCAGAGAGAGAGGCAGGCACAGAATCCGAAGTAGGCTCCAGGCTCTGAGCCGTCAGCACAGAGCCCGACTGCAGGGCTTGAACTCACAGACGGCGAGATCGTGACCTGAGCTGAAGTCGGCTGCTTAACCGACTGAGCTACCCAGGCACCCCTCTTTTTAATTTTTTAACGTTTATTCATTTTTGAGAGATGGAGAGAGACAGAGCATGAGTTGGGGAGGGGCAGACAGAGAAGGAGACACAGAATCCGAGGCAGGCACCAGGTTCAGAGCTGTCAGCACAGAGCCCGATGCGGGGCTCGAACTCACAAACCGTTGAAATCATGACCTGGGCCGAAGTTGGCCGGTTAACCGACTGAGCCACCCAGGCGCCCCAGATCTGTTCAGAATTTAAAATCTCGCTGCCCTGCTCCCCAAACATGAGACTCGTCTGGAGGACTTTCAGAAGTCTCCGTTCCCGGGGCGCAGGTTCAGTGGGCCCATGGCGTAGGGCTCTAGAATTTGCACTTCTAACAGGCTTCTGGGGGGATCTGATGCACACTGCCGCGGTGAGCCCTTGGGCCTGGGGCCCACTGTGGGAGTCCAGTTCGTGGGTGGGTTTCCTCCCTGCTTGAGCTCCAGGCCTTTCCAGGGTGGTTCTGGCCTGGCGGACGTGGGCCTCTGTGCCAGAGCCTGGGCCCAGCCCACCCGCCCGCCCAGCTCCGCTCTGTCCTCACCAGCCAGCTCTGTGCCTGGCAGCAACCAAAACACCCCCTCTTCGCGGCCCTCGCAGTGGCTTGTCCCCTGAGGACACCAGCACCTGCTGAGCCTCACCCTCTGCGCCCTGGCTAAGAGCCGTCCCCCTCAACAGGAACACTCCGTCCAACTGAAAAACGGCTGCACGTCCCAGCCCGTGGAGACGGGCACTTCAAGGATTTTCTTGCACAGAAGGGACAGAATAACCTTGCCATATCGTGAAGTCACGCGAAGAGTAACTAGAAAAGAGTCGGTTTGGGTGTGCAGTGGTCCTCGCTCCTCCCTCCCCTCCTGCAGCCCCTCTGAATTTTCAGAAAATGGAACTGGGGGTGCCTCGGGGCGGGGGGGCTCCGTGGGTTAAGCGTCTGACTTCGGCTCAGGTCGCCATCTCGATCTCCCATTCCTGGGTTGGGGCCCCACGTCGGGCTCTGCGCTGACAGCTCGGAGCCTGAAGCCTGCTTCAAATTCTGTGTCTCCCTCTCTCCCTGCCTCTCCCCTGCCTGCACTCTGTCTCTCTCTCTCTCTCTCAAAAATAAATAAGCGTTAAAAAAGTCTTTTTTAAGGAAAATGGAACCGGCTTTCCAATCCCGTTTGTGAGCCTTCGTGAAAAAAGCAGGCTTAACTGCCAATTATTCTGGAAAGGGAAGAATTGCATTTAATGTAATTATTAATCATCCTTTCCCCCTCTTTTTCTCTTTCACCCGTTGGGTACCTACTCCTTCGGGGCACTTCATTGGCTCAGTGGGATAGGCAGCACTTCCCAAAATGTCCCCCCGTCCTGGTCTGCTCCTGCGTGGGAAGGGACCCAGCCTGAAGGTTCCAGCCCGCTCTGGTTGTCCCACAAGCGGCCTTGTCTCCTACCAGCACCTTACAGCATGATAGGGGCACTGTTTGTTTTTAATTCCATGTGAACAAACTGCCCCCTCCTAATTACTGGAAGCCTCGGTGGGTGCCTGCCCCTGGGCGTGTTGATGTGGGCACGGAGGGTTAAGGTAACTAACCCGAGTCAGGAACTAGTCATTGTTTTAGCCCCCTACCCCATACACAATCTCATAAGGGTAGACGTCTGTTTCATCACCCCCAATCCACAGAAACTAAGGCCCGAGAAGTTAAGTAATAAGATTGGAGCGGGAGCAGCTCAGCCCCAGAACGGCCCCTCCCGCTCCCTGGGGTTCTGGAATGGAGTGGACGATTTTATTTATTTTTATTTTTTTATGTTTGTTTATTTTTTAAGTGTTTTATTTATATTTGAGAGAGAGACAGAGAGACTGAGCACAAATGGAGAGGGGCAGAGAGAGAGGGAGACCCAGAATCCGAAGCAGGCTCCAGGCTCCGAGCTGTCAGCACAGAGTCCGACGCGGGGCTCGAACTCACGAACTCTGAGATCGCGACTTGAGCCCAAGTCAAACACTGAACTGACTGGGCCGCCCAGGCGCCCCAATTTTTAACTATAAGAGAAAACAGATAACATCAGATTTACCGTCTTTACCATTTAAAGGGTACGGTTTGAAGATACTCAACTTTCATAATGTACTCCATCACCACTGTCCACCTCCAGAGGTCGTTCCTCTTGTAACTGAAACCGTGTCCCCTTTGAACAATAGCCCCATTTCACCCTCCACCCCCCCCCCCCCCGCCCCGCCCCACACTCATTCTGCTCTCTGCCTCTGTGGATCTGACCGCTCTGGGGACCCCGTACAAGTGCGGTCATACAGTGTTTCTCTTTCTGTGACTGGTTCATCTCACTTAGCGTGACGTCCTTAGGTTGGCCGTGGTGTAACAGGCTTCCGTTTGAAGGCTGTGACCTGTCGTGTGCATTGTTCTGCGCATTCATCGTAGACACTTGGGTTGCTTTCACTTGACTGCCATGAGCGATGCTGCCCGTGAACTTTGTGCAAACATCTCTTCCAGCCCCTTTGTGTATATACCCAGACGCGGGCTTTCCGAATCATCTACATATTTTTATTTTTATGTTTTTTTTTTAAACTTTTGTTGCTCTGTCTACAGCAGCACACCGCTATCGTTCTTTTATTTATTTATTTATTTATTTATTTATTTATTTATTTATTTATGAGAGAGCCCGAGCCGCGCGAGGGGCAGAGAGAGAGGGAGACACAGAATCCGAAGCAGGCTCCAGGCCCTGGGCTGTCAGCGCAGAGCGCGACGCGGGGCTCGAACTCACAAACCGGGAGATCATGACCCGAGTGGAAGCTGGGTGCTTAATCCACTGAGCCACCCAGGCGCCCCTCCCCCTGCATGTTTTTAAAGAAGCGCGTGGGGGCCCAGGCAAGGCTCTCGGGCGGAAATCATTAGGAACTTGGTCCCTGTCAAGGAAGAACTCCATCAAAATGCAGTTTGTTTTAAGGGCGGATGCGAAGGAAGCCCAGGCTGGCGATTCGATCTTCAGCTCTTGGGGGACCGCCGGCCGGGGGCGGGGAGCTGCCTGCGGGTGTGGGTTGGGGGGCCCCGGAGGCGGCCGGTGGCCGGTGTGGGCTGGGAGACGCGAGGCTGGAAGGACAGCGCCCGTGGCGGCAGCAGTGACCAGAGCGTCAGCCCGCCCCTGGCTGGGAGCGCAGGGCAGGTGGCCCGAGGCAGAGGCTTTGCTGCTTTTGTCAGACTCTGTCCCTTTCGGCCACCCCTTCCACGCTCTGGGCCCACTGCTCTGGCTGAGATGCAGCACCGGGTGGCTCCGTTGAGGCGGGTCCCGGCAGGAAACAAAATGGCACCCTCGAAATGGTAGCTCAAGGAGAGTTTGATAAAGAGACACTTGCAAAATGTGGGCATCCACGTCCACCGTCCCTCCAGGGAGGTGCGAGTGAGCCTTTGATGGCTGCAGGCCAGCAGATCCTGCCGGAGCCCTTCGGCGTCTGAACCGTGCGGGCAGCTGGGGGGTCAGGGAGCCCCCAGGGGGTGGGAGAGCCGCAATCGGCAGCCTGGAGACACCGGAGGAGCAGACCGAAGACTTGCCAGGGACACAGAGGGGAAGGCAGACCCGCTTTTCAAGCCGAGTTAGCTCGGGTGGCACCCACGCCAGCCCCCCTCCACCGCCACCGCGGGCCCTGGGTGGCCAGCGCCCTGAGCGCTTTGACTCTGAACCTCCAGCGAGTCTGAGGGGCGCTGCCAGGGAGGCAGGGAGGGCCGACGACATTGGCAGAAACAGAAAACCCGCCTCAGCACGTCCCTTTGAACATAATAGCTGCATCTTATCTGCATTCTTTATCCCTTGAAAAATGTTTACTTTTAGTTTGGCTTTATTTTGCTTATTCTACACAATTCCAACAGCTTGTGGTGCTGGCGGCGCCACCAGGGGTCCCTGGAGACTTGATGGGCCCTCCTTCTCCCCGGCCTCTCCCACCCCTCCCCGGGCGGTGGACTCTGTTGTGAGGTCTGGGGGGCGCAGGCAGGGACGAGCTCTGCAGCGCCTGCGGCAGGGCTCTGAGCCGGGACTCGTTCAGTACGGCTTTTCAGATGTGGGGGGGGGGGTGCCTGGCGCACAGGAAGGGGCTTGTCCCCGGGAGGGCCTTGACCGCTGCAGGAAGCCTCAGCCAGCCCAGGGCCAGGTGCCCGAGAGGGCAGAGGGTCAGCCTGGCCCAGCTTCAGACATGAGATTTTTTTTTTTTTACATTGAAAAAATTCTTTTCATTATTGACTATTTTGTTCAAGTCTTTCCTTCTAGCTGTTTATATTTTTATTGTATATATCTTTTTTTTTTTTTTTTTTTTTTTTGGCTTCCGTGGGGCAGATAATCGGTCCCACGTTTCATGGTCTTCCCATCCCGGGGCTAGCGGCCGTGGCTTCATTGAGCGGAGATTCCGCGGTTTGCCTCACCATACTGTGTTCTGGTGCTTTTCTTGGCCTCCAGTACACTTGGCACTCTGCCTTCCTGCTGTCAGATGCTGTTGAGACAGGACAGAAGCAGCCAGAACGGGGCCGATGGCCCTGCGGAAGCGTCCCCGGGGCTGGCTGGGCGCCGGGCAGCACGGGGTCGGTGGAAGACCGCGGGGGGTTTCCGCGGGGTCGGCTGGCCCGCACCCGGCCGCCCTGGGGACCCCGGGCGGCCTTCCAGCCAGGCCGAGCAAGCCAGGTGGTTCCTCAGGCGGCCGAGCCCTCCCCACGGCGGCTCTGGTGTCAGGGAAAGTTTGTTGACAATCTTCAGATATTTTGTAAACATTTCGGGGTTGGCAGAAAAGCTGGGCTGTGTTTTGCCAAACACGTTTTGCCCTCGACTTTGAAACTGACGTGGATTTTCAGGGAAACATTATCTGCACCCTCTTCAAGTGTTTACTTATTTCACACAAACATTCTCCTAGACGCCTGGTATATGCTATCCAGGAAGACTGAAAAACATATCTTCCTTTTTTTCTTTTAATTCTGATTCCTAGAGCAACCAAACTAAGACCCAGGGCCTCCCAAAAAGTGCAAATCAGCTTGAAACTGCCCAGGAGATTCTAAATCCCTGTCTGATACCATTTTATTTATTTAAGAGAGAGAGAGAGGATCTCAAGCGGGCTCCATGCTCAGCACAGAACTGACGCAGAGCTCGAGCCCACAAGCCTGGGATCATGACCTGAGCCAAAACCAAGACTTGGACGTTCAACCGGCTGAGCCCCCATAGTGAATGTAGCCCACCCGGGTAGGTCTCCGAATTCATCAGTTTCCCCCTCTGTGAAATGGATCCGAGGTCTAACATTCCTTTGATTCTATTGCTTTTCTGGTCCCTGGATGCTCCTAAAAATACGCTCAGCTTCAGGTTGCTATCAAGAGTGGTCGTCCGAGGTGGAAACGTGTTGGCCCGAAGGACAGGCCTCCCGTGACCCGGCACCTGACGGCTTCCAGAGCCGCTTTGTTAGCCTTGATCCCACAGCCAGGGCGAGAGTCAAAAGACTGACGATTGCCCTGAGCAGACGGACGGGCGGGTGCGCTCAGCCGAGTCCCCCGGCTCCGTGGGGCCCTCCCTCTGCCCTAGACTTCCACCCTCGCTGGATCCAGGCCGGATCCGCCGTTTCCGCCGAGCACCTAAATCCTGGCCTCAGGGACCCCTCCTGCGTTGGTGTCTGACCTCTTCTCTCCCAGGACGCTCCCCTCTCCTCCCCACACAGGCACCGCGTAGACCCGTCCTGCTCCGCAACACCCACGCTTCTACTCTGTTGACCCCGCCATGCCCTGTCCAGCACGTGTCCCGCCGCCGGCTGTCTCTCCTTCGGGGCCGGCGCCGTCTTCGAAGGCAGGGGGAGTGCCGTAATCATCTCCATGTCTGTGTCAGCTTCCTGTGGCTGCTCTGACCCCTGATCGCACTGGGCGCCCTGAAACACAAGTTTATTCCGGCGCAGTTCTAGGGGCCAGAAGTCCAAAATCGGTGTCACTGGGCCAAAGTCGAGGTGTCGGCAGGGCCTCCGTCCCCCTGAACCCCGCAGGGGAGAGCGGTTGGCTCTGCCAGTTTCCGGCGGCCGTGGGTGCCCCTTGGCGTGTGCCGCGTCAGCCGTGTTCAGGGCGCCTTGCAGTCACTCGGCTCCGTCTCCGTGGTGTCTTCTCTGTGGGTTCCTCACATCTCCCTCTGCCCCTTCCTACGGGGACTTTTGTGGTGGCGTTTCTGGCCACTGGGATAATCCAGGGTGCTCCCACCATCTCAGAACCTTCATTACATCTGCAAGTGTGTCTTGTAACATTTCTCGTTTCCAAGAATCAGGACCAGTGTCTTCTTCCCAAACGTGAGGACAGCCACCATCCAGTATGTAGTTGGTCTGCACAGCCGCCCTGTGAGGTGGGCACTGTTACCGTCCCCAGGGCACTGAGGAATGGGGGTGCGGAGGGGTGAGGCCGTGCCTGCGCCAGGAGCTAAGCCAGGCGTTCTGGCCCCGCGGGGCAGGTGTGCCCTAGGCCTCTCTTCTTCCTGCCCTGGGACTCTGGCTTCGTTCAGTGACCGATTAAATTCAAACCCCTGGAAAGTTAGAAGCTCCTTCCTTCCAGCGAGGAAGCGGGAGGGAGGAAGAGAGAGAGGAAGAGGAAGGAGCAGAAGGATCGGGGGTAGGGGCGCCTGGGGGGCTCAATTGGTGGAGACTCTTGAGCTCAGGTCATGATCTCACGGTTTGTGGGTTCGAGCCCCGCGTCGGGCTCCGCACTGACAGTGTGAAGCCTGCTTGATGTTCTCTCTCTGCTTCTCCCCCTGCCCCTCCCCTGCACGCGCTCTCTCAAAATAAATAAATAAACATTTTTTTAGAAGGACCGGGGGCAGGGAGCGTGCGCTCTGAACTTCTCCTGAGACCTCCGGCCGGGAATCGTCCCTGCAAAGGGCCACTCGGTCTGGACCCGCCGGAGACTCCCCCCGCCCCCTGCTCTCCTCCCAGAAGGGAGGCGAGAGTTGCCGCGGCCTGGAGCCCTCACGTGTCCCCCTCCCCCCGACTGCCGTCCGCAGGCCACGAGAGCTACGTGACCTTCTGCCAGCTGGAGGACGAGGCCGCCTTCACGTGCAGCGCTGACTGTACCATCCGGAAGTGGGACTGTGCGGACCGGGCAGTGCCTGCAGGTGTTCCGAGGACACACGTCCATCGTGAACAGGTCAGCGTGGCCGGGCCGGGGGGGCGGGGCTGCCGTGGAGGAACTGAGCTGCTCTGGCGGAGCCTGCCCGTGGATGTGTGCGGAGGTCGTCGGGAGCTCGCGGCTCGGGACGGATGTCCCCGGGCTGCATGCGGGGGTTCGGGAGGAGGAGGTCGGGAAGGGATGCACCACGTGGGCTCCCCCCCCAGCAGCGCACCTGCCCCAGTGCCAGGCACTGGAGGCCACGACCCCGCCTGACCCCTCCTGACGGGAACGAATGCCAGAGGAAACGGCTTAAGGGGACCTGATGGTGGACTGGGGGCTTGCTTGGGCGCCAAACAGGGATTGTTTTGAAGATGGAAGTCCGGAGTGTTTTTAAACCTCCTCTTTCCATGTCGTTGAAATACCCCACCCCCTCCTCTTCAAGGAGGTCTGGATTTTTCCTTTCCTTATTGAATTTGGGTCTGAGCTGAGCCGTGAAAATTCCTTGGCTGATCAGATCAATCGGACACTATTTATGCAACGCGCGGCGGCCGTCTTAAACTCCGGAGGGAGTGCCCGGCATAACCGGGGGGTGGGGGGGGTCCCGGGGGGGTGCTGAGTCAGTCAGGGACAGGGGCAGGGGCTGGGCAGGGGCGGGCGGAGAGGGAGGGCTGTGCTCAGCCACAAGGGACGCTGCCAGGGTGAGCTTTCCACAGGCCGGGTCAGGGGGAGAATCTGGCCCCGTGGTTTAGGGTTCGGTGGAGGGGACGGGGTCCAGACGGACCGCTGACTGGAGTTCCAGCTGCCTGCACTCAGAGCCACGTACCAGCTGCGCAGGAGCCAGGAACGTCCCACAGCAGAGAGTCCGGGGGTTGCGCTGGCTCAGGATCCTTCTGAGCGGGGAGGGGCAGCCTCCCAGCACCTGTGCTTCTTTTTAAGTTTATTTATTGTTGAGAGGGTGAGAGCGCAACATGGGGAGGGGCGCACACGCACGCACGCACGCACGCACACACGCACGCACACACATGCACACACAGAATCCGAAGCAGGCTCAGCGCTGTCAGCACAGAGCCCGACGTGGGGCTCGAACCCACGCACTGTGAGATCAAGACCTGAGCTGAAGTCAGACACTCAACTGACGGAGGCACCGGGGCACCCCCCCCCCCCCGCCACATCCTCTCTTCTATGTCCCTGCCTCTTTAGCTAGAGCAAGTGAGGTCCGGACGCTGAGGATCGGGGCCCAGACGACACGGGTGGCCGAGGAGGTCACGCCTGCTGCCGGCCACGTCCCAAAGCTCTGCCGTGAGGAAGTTAGTGACTGAGGAAAAGCAAGGGCGTGTGGAGTCCCCTGCTGGGGCCGGGGCGGGCGGGAGAGGCCGCGTCTCAGGCGACCAGCTCGCTCTCAGGTTTTAGCCGGAAACTCTCGGCGGCTCCTCCAAAGCAAACCTGGACGACGAAGGCTAGAAATTACGGCCGGCCGGGCTTAGACCCTCCTGAGCACACACACACCACACACACAAGTTCACACACACGCAAGCACATGCCCGTGTGCGCTCACACACAAACGTACAGACACCACTTTTGAGGGGTTGCTGTTCTAAACAGATAGTTCTGGGGGCACCCAGGGGGCTCAGTCGGTTAAGCGTCCGACCCTTGGTTTCGGCTCAGGTCATGATCTCGTGGTTTGCGGGTTCGAACCCCGTGACAGGCTCTGTGCTGACAGCTTAGAGCCTGCTTGGGATTCTCCCCACCTCTCTCTTTCTCTCTCTCTCTCTCAAAATAAAGAAATAAACTTAAAATAAACTGGTAGTTCCAGGTAGCTACTAAGCCTTAGTAACCGTATTACGAAGTAAGTGCTTGCCAATGAGCAGTGTCCCTGAGGCCACCACGTGGAATTCTCTTCTTCCCGTGTTTTCAGAGCCGGGCCAGGTGTGTGAGTTTGAGGGGGGGGGGCACAGACCAGGCCTGGGGTCCCTGCCTTCTCGTGCCGGCCCGGCCGGGAGGACTCAGGCCCCCCGAGCGTACGGTGTCAGGTCGTCACTTTCCGTTAGAGATACGCAGGTCGCGAAAACCGTACGTACCGGTGTCAGGGACGAAGAGAGTCAGACAGAGTGCGTGTCGCGGTGCGTTCGCCCCCCTAATGACTTGTGGGGACGTGAGGACCGCCCAGAGGAGCGCGGCGTGGGCCGTAGGTCTGCTCGCCTCGAGGTCCGGCTGTCCCCCTACCTGCACCCGGCTGGCCGGCAGAGGAGGCGGGGGTGCCTCTGACAGTGAGGCGCGGGGTCCTGACCACTCTGTCCCCACGCCGGCCACACACGCCCGTTCCAGCCGCTGCCTCGGCGGCTCCCCTGGGTGGGCTCGGGGCCTCTGACGTTACAAGGAGTGTGCGTTCTGAGCTCTTAGCATTGTTTGAGATGCGCCGAGGCCTCGGGACTGGGAGGCCCCTTCTCCCGCGTGGCAGTGAACAAACTCCACCCCTCCCCCACGAAGTTCCCCGGGCTCCAGACGAAGGGCCCCTGTGACCGTGCGGCCTGACCCACCCCCGCGCCCTTCCCTCTTCCCACTAGGATCTTGGTGGCCGACAACCAGCTGTTCAGCAGCTCCTACGACCGGACGGCCCGAGCCTGGAGTGTGGACACGGGGCAGGTGTCCCAGGAGCTCCGGGGCCACCGCAACTGCGTGCTGACCCTCGCCTACTCCGCCCCCTGGGACCTGCCCGCGCCTCCCCGCGCCGAGGAGGCCGGGGGGCTGCTGGTGACGGGCAGCACGGACGGCACGGCCAAGGTCTGGCAGGTGGCCAGCGGCTGCTGCCAGCACACACTGCGGGGCCACACGGGCGCCGTGCTCTGCCTCGTGCTGGACACGCCCAGCCACACGGCCTTCACCGGCAGCACCGACGCTACCGTCCGCGCCTGGGACATCCTGAGTGGGGAGCAGCTGCGGGTGTTCAGGGAGCACCACGGCTCCGTCATCTGTCTGGAGGTGAGCCCCCACCCGGCCCCTGCCTGGCTGCCGGGGAGCCGTCCCCTGGGGCCTCCTCCGAGCTGCCGCCCCGCCCCAGTGTACTAGTCGGCGTGGGCTGCGTAACAAAGTACCGCGGACTGGGGGGTGTAGACGACAGAGAGTGATTGTCTCAGGGTTCTGGAGGCTGGAAGTCCAAGACCAGGGTGCCAGCTTGTAGCCGGATGTCTTCTCCCCGCGTCTGCTCGTGGTCTTCCCTCTGCACCCCGAATCCCTCCTCTTCTTTTTTTTTTTTTTTTAGTTGTTAAATGTTTATGTATTTTTAAGAGAGAGAGACAGACAGACAGAATGTGAGTAGGGGAGGGGCAGAGAGAGAGGGAGACACAGAATCGGAAGCAGGCTCCAGGCTCCGAGCCGTCAGCACAGAGCCCGGCGCGAGGCCTGAACTCACGAACCGAGAGACCATGACCTGAGCCAAAGTCAGACGCTCAACCGACTGAGCCACCCAGATGCCCCCAGAATTCCTCTTCTTATAAGGACCCAAGTCCTACCAGATGAGATTCCCACCCTAATGAATTCATTTTCACGTAACCGCCTCCTTCAAGACCCGACTCTGTCTCCAAACACGGTCACGTTCCCAGATGCTAGGGTTGAGGCCGTCCTCAACACACGAATTTGGGTTTCTTTACATGTTAAGTGAGGGTTATGTCTACAAACCCACAAGCCCCGGTCCAGAATTCCTAAGTCCAAAAGTTCCAAAACATGGAGTCTTTTTTAAAAATTTAGGCTTGGCATCAAAGCTTACTTGGCAGGAGAGTCTGGACAGATAGGAGGCTAGTTGCGATTCACTTTTCCCCACTTCCTGGGACTACGCATCCTTTTACGGTGGAGACGGGTGTGTCAAGAAACTCCGAAAGCTCCTGAGACACCTCCGGCCCCCAGATTTTGGCTCAGGGCTTCCGAGTGTGCGTGCCCGCCGCTGGTGGTGGGGAGGGCCCGATGGTTAGCAGTAGACACGGCACAGCGCCCACCGCGTAGACTGTTCTGGGCGCCTCTTGGCTCGTCCTCCCGCCGCCGTTAAGCACCTGCTGCTGTGAGCTGAGTGGGGAGAGGCGTGCACCTCGGGGCCTCTGCGGCAGAGTCCCAGGCCCGCAAGCCTCACCCTGCTGGCTGTTTGGGCGGGTCACCTGGCCGGGACGTGGCCCGTGAGCCAGGGTCCCCTCGGAGCTGTCTCGGGTGAGGGAAGTCTTGCGGGACCCGTCGTTGGTGATCGGCCCCCGTCAGGGTCTGTTTCCCCACCTGCCTCGGGCCTCCCCCTTGGGCCTCCCCTTCGGGCCTCCCCAAGCTGCCCTGCCGTTCCCTGTGGGCGTCCTCTCGGGAAAGCAGCCAGCGGGAACAGTGAGGCCTCAGGCGGCCACGGACAACACGCTTGGAGCATTTCCTTGGCCTCCGATTTGTGCCTCGAGATTGTGCTGCTTGGTCCCTTTTGAACCCCGTGCCACAGGCCCCACGTTGTTGGGACACGCTACGGGGGAGCCAGAGGCGCCTTCCCTCTGCCCCAGCGGCCGTGGGGTCTCAGCGTCTCCTCTGTGCGGAGGCCGCGTACCCCAGCGACCCACTAGGGCTGCCTCTGGAGTGACAGATGCTAGGGGGCGGTCAGGAAACACCAGGCAGGGTGCAGGCACAGTGCGGGGGGACAGCGTGAGGTGGGACCCCGGGGGCGGCTTGCCCACAGAGGAAGAGGGCAGGGCACCACGAGGGTGTCTTTTGGGCAGAGAGGACCTGGGCAGGTGGCACGGGCCCAGGGCCCTCAGGGGGGACAGCGAGAACACAGGTGGCCTGGGAAGCTGGGCCAACGTGGGCTCTGGCCCCAGGCCGGCAGAACCCAGCAGGCATGGGAAGACCCTCGGTCCTTCCTGCCCCCCACCTTGTTGATTTGCAGGAACTGAGCCCCGGGAGGGTGTGCAGACGGCGAGGAGACCCGAGTGATGTCCCGAGCCCTGCTGGAGCCCCTCGGGCATGCGGTTGTCCCACGTGTCCCTTTTCTTGGGGAGGGGACCACCAATAAGAGAAGCCGGAAGTCAGGCTCTGTTGGCCGGGGCCAGGTGTAAACCATTAGGACTGTAGGGCAGGGCCCGAGAGAGGGCCACCAAGTGTGTCTCCCACTTGCGTCCTCCGGAAACCAGCGGCTGCCTCCGCTTCCAGGAGGCCGAGTGTGTCCCCTGAGGTCCCACCGCCTGGGCCGCAGTGAACGGCCCAAAGCCAGGTCTGACCTGCGACGAGGCTGCGGATGGAACTATAGCCTGGGCTAGTCCTGTCCTCCGGGATTTAAACTGGGAAATGACACGGGGAGACGGGTCAGCTGTGGGAACCGGAGTGGGAGGTGGCCCAGAGTGTGGCTGTAACTGGGCATGTGGAGGAGGCCGGTGGCCGGCCTGTCCGTGCTCCAGGTCAGCCATCTGCTGTCCCAGGAGAAGGGCCTCATCTTTCCTAAGCCTCCAGGGCGCTCTGGGCCCCAGCGCGGTCACAGACAGCTCTCTCCAGGGGTGTCGCCTGCCCTCCTCGCCCGACTCCTGCTTCTCTGCGTCGCTGCTGCCCAGGGGTGCCGCGTGGGGTTTTGCCCAGAGGACCCTGCGGGATTATTTGAATAGTCCCTGCACTTCCCTTGGGCCAGTACGCTGTCTCGGCAAGGGGTGCTTCTGCACGGGGGCCTCCCCAAGCCCCTTCCCTTCTCCCCCGGGCCCTTTCCACACCAAGCAGGGCTGTGAATGCCTCCCTAGTGAGCCGGGGCAGGCGGGAAGTGGGGGAGCCTGTCTCCAGGGCCTCCTCCCTCCCCCGCTAGGGCAGCCCCAGGAGCAGGAGGTCAGGACGCAGTGACGGCCCCTGGGGGTCCCGCTCTGCCCCCAGCAGAGATCTACCTCGGACACACCGCAGCCGGTCAGGTTACTTCTAGACCTTTCTCTTTCCTTTCTGCACTTCTGCGTGCAAATGTGCAGAGTGAGAGCCTCGCCCGGGGAGCCCTTTCCTCAGCCGGGAACACCTGGGGCTGTGTGGCGGTGGCTTCCGAGGCACCGCCTGTTCTTCAGCCGGACTGGCTGGAACCGTAATAACAACGCCGCGAACATTCCGTGGTCCTTGCTCTGAGGGTGCTGAGCGCCGTACGGGCCCTCTCTGCACCGAGAGGAGGGCGCTGGCAGGACTCTCGTCTACCAGCGAGGCAGCGGAGGAGCAGAGTCGGTGACTTGGCCACGGGCGACGTGGCAAGATTCTCGGGTGCCGGAGTGGGCAGTTGGGTGGGTCCTGCCGGCCCGGCCATTTCCTGCCCGCCCAGTTTCCCCGTGAGACCCTGCACAAGCCCCTCCCCTGTTGCTCCGAGAGATTTGGAGGGGGGGCGGCCTCTGGGTCACCTGCTGCTGCCAGCAGCACTGAAAGTCCGGGCTGACCCTCCCCTCCCCCCCCCCCCGCACCCCCCAGCTCGTGGACCGGCACGTGTACTCGGGCAGCGCGGACAGGACGGTCAAGTGCTGGCTGGCAGACACGGGGGAGCACGTGCGCACGTTTGCCGCCCACGGACACAGCGTGAGCGCCCTCAAATACCACGCGGGCACCCGTAAGTGACTCTTGTCCCGGGCTGTCCCCACGCCCCCCACCCGACCTGCCTGCGCCCTCCACCCCTCGCCCCTACCAAATCCTCCCTCACCCGGGGCCGCTCTGCTTCTCTCCTCCTTCCTCGACCGTTCCCTTCTTGCGCCTCAGCGGCCAGGCGGGAGGACCAGCAGCCCCGCCTCTTCCATGTACACGTGCCCACGGTGTTATTTACAAAGAAGGTCCAAACGCGGGTGCGGGGATCCCTCCCCACCTGCACCCCACAAGAACGTGCAGCACCGGGAACGTTCAGAAGTCCCAGCGTTAAGAGCACTGTCTCACCGGCACATTCTCATTCTCTAAATGAGAGAGACATTCCTTACTCCAGCCGGGCTTGAGGGCCCCGTGTGTTTGGCTTCACCTGGCATTAGGGTTGACTACAGACAAGAGCCCAGATACCAGTGCTTTAAATGGAACAGTGGTTTATTTTTCTCAGGTAGAGTTTCAGAGGCTGACAGCATAGACGGGAATGGATAGTTCCACAAAGTTAATCAGGCACCCAAGTTTCCTTTGACCACTTTGCACACTACCCTTAGCACCCATCTTCTATCCTGTAGGGGGCCTCATGGTTTAAGATGGCTGCTGGAGCTCCAGCCATCATGTCACGTTTTAGGCAGACAGAAGAAGAAGGAAGGGCAAAAGGATGCATCTCTTAGCTGAGTAGGTCTTTTTTTTTTTTTAAGTTTATTTATTTTGAGAAAGAGAAAGAGAGTACACGAGCAGGGGAGGGGCAGAGAGACAGGAAGAGAGAATCCCAAGCAGACTCCACACTATCAGTGCCAGCCCAACACAGGGCTCAAACCCACGCACTGTGAGGTCATGAGCTGAGCCAAAAATCAAGAGTCAGATGCTCAACCAGCTGAGCCACCAGGTGCTCCAGCTGAGTTGGTCCCTTTAAAGATCTTTCTTAGGGACACCTGGGGGGCTCCGTCAGTTAAGCAGCCGACTTCGGCTCAGGTCATGATATCAGAGTTCGTGAGTTCGAGCCCCGCGTCGGGCCCTGTACTGCCAGCTCGGAGCCTGGAGCCTGCTTCGGATTCTGCGTCTCCCTCTCTCTCTCTCTCTCTCTGCCCCTCCTTTGCTCTTATTCTATCTCTCAAAAATAAATAAACATTATAAAAAACCTTTCTTGGAAGCCCTCCCCAAAGACTCTGCGTGTACCTCTTGGACCACAGCCTGCAAGAAGGACTGAAGAATAAAATCCCTTATCTGGGACATTGCTTCCGGGATTAATCAGGGTTACTCTGGAAACAAAGACAGGCAGTCTGGCGTACCGGGTAGGCAGCAAGCTGTGTGGCCCACAGGTCTCAAACGGACACACCTGAGCTTTGCTGGCTCTGTCCTGCAGGCCCCCGCGCGCGTCCACCCCGACACACCCGGAAGACAGACATTTCCCAGGAAGCAATCGCCCCTCCCCCCTCATCACACCTGTACGGGAGTGGGGCTCCCAGGCTCCCAAACATCGTGTCTCTTTCCCAAAACAGTCCCCAGCCGTGTTTTGCCATCAGCACCCCCTTCCCCTGTTTACACACACACACACACACACACACACACACACACACACACACACACACACTGTGGAGCAGAGGGGTGGGAGGAGTCCCAACAGAAAATTCAAGTTGACTCCACAGCCCGGGTGTTAGATGAAGACAGTGTGGATCTCTGAAAATAGAGCCTGCGGTGCCCTCGGGATCGAGGTGTGTGACACGGAAAAGTTATTTTTTCCTCCTTCCTGTGTCCGAGCTTCTAAGTGTGACCGTGGGTTGGCTTGCAGGTCAGGACGTCTAATGTAGAAAGATGGAAGCCGTCCAGAGCGCCTGCCCTTGGCAGCAGCGAGGATGGCCCCTGCCTGTGGCCTGCTGCTAAGGAAATTGGCTCGTGGCCTTTGCCAACAGGCCGCAGGCCGATCAGACTTCATTCCTGAGCCTCTTCCCCGCCACAGGACATCTGGGCTGGGGTAGCGGAAGCGGGGAAGGAACAGAAGGGACCCAGGAAGGGGACTTCCCCTCTGGGAGCCACGTTCGCCAGTAGCTTTAGCAGCAAGGCTGGGGATAGGCAGGCGCAGCAGCAAGCGGGGTAAGGCATAGATCGCCGAGGCCAGGGACGCCCGTGGCTCGCTCAGGCTGCTGGGTGTGTGCAGCAGGTGCTGCGGGTGCCACACTTGGGGGATTTCCTCCTGCTGCAGCTGAGGGCCTCTGCGCTGGGGTGTTTTCCCATGAGGAGTAGGTCAGAGGAGGGCTGGTGGCTGACACCCACAAGAGCAGGCCTCAGCCAATGACTGATGGGAACTGATGGATTAGTCGCCCAGCATCCTTGTCCCCGACCCCGAGGGGGGCGACTCTGAGACATGCTCTGCACCTCCTCCCAGAGGCCCCCGGGAGTCACCTGCTCTCTCATACAGCTGTGCGGGCCTCCTTCCTTTCTGTTTCTCTCCCCACCGCGTGGAATGTGCTGCCGAACTTAGTGTGTGCACCCAAACCCCAGTATCAGGGTTCGCTTCCGGGAGGACCCGGGCTGAGACAATAAGTAAACGAGGGAGTTGTTATGGTCAGTGTCGTCGGTGCGGTCCCCGACCAGCAGCACCTGAACGGGTTAGACATGTAGGTTCCCAGCCCTCCTAACACAGACGCTCGGGTGGGCCCGGCAGTCGGTCTTCGCCCGTCCTCCAGGTGATCCGGGTACTCACTGGAGTCTGGGAACTCTTGAACTGAGTTCTAATGTAGGAAAAGGCACAAGGCAGGCCGAATCCCGGGGCTTCTCCTGTGAGGGGTTGGGCAGGGGCACTCTAGCGCTGTTGGGAGGGCCAAGTTCATTACCGAGGAGGGGGCGGACCGAGTTTCTGGTTGGTCCTTGCCCCAGCTGGCTGCTCAGATGGTGGCAGGTGGATGACTGCCCCCTCCCCGAGGCAGGGGCTTTAGAGCAGGGCAGCCAAGCCCCACCAAAGGCTTAAAAGGCTTCCACCAAACGGTCGGACAGGGAACCTGGTGGCACTCAGGGGGAGCAGGCGCCCCCGAGAAGGCAGCACAGGCAGGCCCCGAAGCCCGAGGAAGGTCCAGCAGCCGCGGTCCGGCGGAGCCGGCTGCGGAGCAAGCAGCGGGCGGTGGGCGTGACCCTGAATTCCCAGGCGCGCAGTCGGGCAACGAAGGTGCCGCCTCCTTCCCTCCAAGGGGCTTCTGCTAGTTCCTATTGGAACCTTGTGGCATCCCCGTGAGGCGGGCGGATGGGCGTCACTGGCCCCGCCCCGCCCCTCCCTGCCCCGCCCCCCGCCCCGCGGCGCGCGCGGGAGGTGGAGGCAGCGTGGCCCTGTGTTCGCAGTGTTCACGGGCAGCGGGGACGCCCGCGCGCGCGCCTTCGACGCCGAGTCCGGAGCGCTGCAGAGGGTGTTCCGCGGCCACGCCTTCGTCATCAACTGCATCCAGGTAGGCGCTCCCGCCCGACTCCCGGGCTTTGAGCCAGGGCGAGCCCGGCTGCCTCGGCGGGGAGGGGAAGGCCGCCCCGAAGGCGCCCCGGAGCCCGGCCCCTCTTCCCCCACCCCCACCGTGGCCCACCCCCGGCGGCGAGGCAGGTGCGGTTCGCGCCGGCGGCGGGAGGGCCGGCCCCGCGCCCCCGCCGCGCTGCCCCACGCGCCGCCCCGCGCCCGCAGGTGCACGGCCACGTGCTCTACACGGCCTCGCACGACGGCGCGCTGCGCCTCTGGGACGTGCGCGGCCTCCCGTGCGCGCCGCCGCCGCGCCCCGCCGCCCCCGCGCGCGGCCGCTCCCGCCTCTTCAGCAACAAGGTGGGCTGCGCCGCCGCGCCGCTGCAGCCGGCCTGAGCGCCCGACGCCCGCCCGTCCCTGCCCGTCCTCTGGGTCCCTGGACTTTGGAAGCCCCGTCCCGTGGAGGGGGACGGACTCTCCGTCCCCACCCCTTCCAGCCTGGTCCTCCCCCGCCACCCCCCCCCCCGCGCTGGCCGAGTGGCCCCCGCCCTCAGGCCTGCGCCTCTGGCCCCGCGGGACCCTCCCGACCCGGGGTCTGCGGCCTTTCCTGGGAGGGAACGGGGATTTCTTCAAACAGCCGCCGAGCCGCAGTTGTCATTAGTTGGGCAAATTGTCTCGAGGACACTAGTGAGGAAGCGAAATACACGGCTTTCAAAGTGCTCGGAAATCTGTCTTTTGTTCTGCACACTCTCCGCTGCCTCTCAAAGGGAGGAGGGGGTTCCCGGAACCAGGGGGCTCACACAGCCGGCCTGGGCCTGCCCCTCCTCGGGGGCCAAGGGAGGGGCTGCGGCCTGATGGCCCCTACGGCGTCACCGATGCGGGGAGAGGCCAGGGAGCTAGGACCTGGCCCTTCAGTCTGTCTGAGTGGCAACAGGGGTCCGTCACCCCTGCTTTGGGGCTCCCAACTCTGCAGAATGGAGGAGGGCCTCTCCCCTCCGGCCTGGAGTAGAAAGGCAGCGACAGTAGCCCCCTGCCCCGGGCGCAGGAGCCCGCTCAGCGCGGCGAGGCCGGGGCCACGCTCTGGAACCAGCTGGAGTTCTTGGCGGGAGGGGTGTGACGGGGGAGAGCGGGGCCCAGGCTCTGAGGAGGCCCCGAGGGGCGCTGCCCCCAGCCGCCCTTCTCATCACCTGCAGGGGGCGCTGTGCCAGCCCTTGGCTGGTGCCCGCTTTCCCCATCCACAGAGCTCTGTTCCGGGCCCTGGTGCTTGGCCGTGTCTGTCGTTGAGAGCTCAACACCTCGCCAAGGGGCAGAAGCCTTCTTCCAGCAGAGATGGGGGCGCTCCTCCGCCGTGTTAATGCAAACAGTGTCTCATCAGCAAGGGTGTCCAGGTCCCACGGGTGGACCTCTCCCCCTCAGGCCCATGAATAGGTGCAGTATCTCTCCGGGGCAGGAGGAAGGGTCCCTACCTTTACGATTATGCTCTGGGCCACCCCCCCCAAACCCTGGGCACCTAGGGGTGTCCCCAGGAGAACACGATGGTCCGTGAAAAACAGCGGCATCACTTGGCGTTCTGTGGGTGGGACTCAAAGCCCACGGTAGGCGCGTGGGGCTCCCCGCGTGCCGCCTACTGCGTCTGGGAGCCCTCACTCGGTAGCAGTTCTCCGGAGCCCACACACGTGGCTGCAGGGGCATGCCCGCCATGGGAGCTTCCCAGGGGGCCGAGGTGCATCTCAGGGAGGACAGGCAGAGGAACCACCTCGGGTGGCTGTGCCAGCATCTCTGCGTCGCTGGTGGAGAGGCAGCTCCGGTAAACAGACGCTCGCCCCCGCGCACAGCTGCTGCTGTGTTCCCGCGTCTACTGCTCTCGTTCCTGCGCCATCCCAGGTCCCCCGTCCCATGCAACCACAGCAGAGACTAAAACACACAAGCCGGGTATCCCCAGAGAAGCAGCCACTGGGCGCGGGTTGGAAAACAGGAGCTGCTGCCTTTTCGTCCTCCCTCCCGCCCCTCCGGGAGAGAGCAGGAAGTGGCGAGCCTCGTTTCGTGTCTAGGTAGCAGAATACGCATGAGGAATTTGTATTTCTACAACACACAAGCCTTGGCTAGTTGTTGAGGACGTAAAGACCAGATAACAGGGTGGTCTCTGCCTTTGATAAATAATGTTGGCTACGGGAGGAAGGACAGAAGCTGGCAGGGACACATAGGCAGGACGTGGAAGGGTCACCAAAGCCAAGAGCAGGTGGAATTTCACAGGAGAAGGATGAGTGTCGGATGTGGCGAGCACAGCACGTCTACCTTACACACACCTGCGCCCGCTCCAACCCGCCTTACACACACCTGCGTCTGCTCCAGCCCCTTACACACACCTGTGCCCGCTCCAACCCGCCTTACACACACCTGCGCCAGCTCCAACCCGCCTTACACACACCTGCGCCAGCTCCAGCCCGCCCTACACACACCTGTGCCCGCTCCAACCCGCCCTACACACACCTGCGCCCACTCCAACCCGCCCTACACACACCTGCGCCAGCTCCAGCTCGCCTTACACACACCTGCACCCACTCCAGCTCACCTTATACACACCTGCGCCTGCTCCTGTCCGGAGTCCTCGAACCTCTAATGGCCTGGATATTCGGCCACTCAAATCTAGACCCCTGCCTGCCTTTCAGGGCGCTGTGTACTTGGTCTCAGAAGTCCTTCCGACCTCATTCTCCGCCCCCAGTCCACCCTCTGGTGGGTCTAGAACAGCCGCGACCTCACGAATATGGTGCACTTGGCCTGTGCCACCTCCTCATTGGTCCCAGGTCTGGAATGTTCTCTCTTCCTTTTGACTCTCCAAGGAGAGCCCCTCCAAGGCCCACCTCCTCTGTGACTCTTCCAGCCTCAGCATACTCCTGATGACTGGGGGACAGATTTTCATCACAGATGTCCTCTGCTGCTTCTGTTGCCCTCCAGAGCAGGGAGTGGCACTCGGTCACTGTCTGTCTGGTTTCACACAGCCAGCCGGAGGCAAAGCCAGGACCGGAGCCTGCCTCCCAACTTCGGGCGGGCCACCCTCCTTACGTGGCGGGTACCCAGGACGGTCCCTCACTCGAGAACTGGCTTCTCCTCGTGAGAAAGCGAAGCAGTGTCCGAGCCCCGCCAGCCTGGCCTGCTTGCCTAGCCTGTTGACGATCGTTGAAGGAGCCCCTGGGAAGTGAGAAGCCATGCCCGGCCCAGGTCCAGGACAGTAACTAGTTGGCCCAAAGCTGCGATTCAGACCCAAAATCCGAGTAAGACATGGTCTCAATCAAGGCTGAGACCCCCCCCCTTCTTGGTCACCGCCAGCCACTTGACAGACAGCACAAACTCCCCTCTCTCCTTGTCTTCCCCCCTGTCAGCCCCTGCCCTGCACTGTGCATTCCATCTTTTTCTTTTAATGTTTATTTCTGAGAAACAGAGACAGAGCATGAACAGGGGAGGGGCAGAGAGAGAGGGAGACCCAGGATGTGAAGCAGGCTCCGGGCTCTGAGCTGTCAGCACAGAGCCCGACACGGGGCTCCAACCCACAAGCCGCGAGATCGTGACCTGAGCCAAAGCCGGACGCGTAACCGACGGAGCCCCCCAGGCCCCTGTACGTTGCATCCTTTTAGAAGACATCCATGTTGCTTTCGGTTCCCTCAGAAGCCTCACTGGCAGCAAACATCTAGAGTCTGGAGGAGGCCCCGACCACAGACCCCTTCAGCATGCGGGGCAGTGTAGGAGGGGTCTGAGCAACTTACTGCAAAGTCAGGCTGACAATTTTTGAATACATTTTCCACCTTTTATTTCCATCTGTATCGTCCATTTGAAAAGAATGACAGAAAAAATCCCACCCACCCAAACTGGACAGCAGTTCAGGCTTGGCGAACATGATTAGTGAACGAGCTGAAGCGTTTCCACCAGCCCGTCGACGGCAGCGATGTGACCCATCTGCCCTCGGTCACGGGCGCTTCCAGAGACTTCTGGAAGGGCAGGAAGAGGGTCAGGAACACATCTGGCACTTGACTCGGCACACGGCTGCTGCCGGCTGCGTCCTGGTGCTGAAACGGTTTTCACCGAATCCACGTCTCCGGGCGGGTGCGCGGTCGGGTGCGAGTGGATCCGTGAGCCCCTAAGAGGCCACGGACCTTCAGAAGGAGTCTTCTGTGACACAGAGAAGCCCAAGAAACCCACAAACCTGGAGAAAACAGATCTTAATAATCTGACAGGAATCTCAGCCAGCAGCGAGTTTAACAGGACAGCCCAGCATCTGGAAAGGCTAATTAAAAATAAGTGGCTTTGGTTAGCATTTAAAGACTTTCCCGTTTAATAAAAGACTTTCTTTTCAGAAAGAATTTTGCACGTCTCTAAATTCCTGCAGTTCAAGTGCGTATTTTACTAAACTAAGAGCGCAGAGCGCGGACTTGCAGTCGCCACAGTCTGGTATGGCCACCGTGAGCTGACGCCGCCTCTCGAGGCCCCCAGAGCACCAGGAATGGTTGAAGATTTGAGGGACATTTTGGGGGTGGGGCGGCGGGGCTGAAGCTGGAAGGCAGAGCGGCACGATGGGAGAAGGAAGGTACCAGCAGGGAGCTGCGGAGGGCAGGAGAGCTGGGCAGAACGAAGATGAGAAAGGTCTGGACGCCTCCCCCCACTATCAGCTCTTCCTGGAGGCCTTCCCCAAGGGCCACCCGCTTCTCCAGAAGTAACTGCCCTTCCCATCTCCGGGTAAAACGAAACTGAGCAGGGAAGACAGTGTTGGGGCCACAGAATGTGAGGGCAGGCGGGAAGAACAAGACCAGGCCAGAGGCGGCTCCTTCCCCGAGCCCGGCCCTGAGGACCGGCCCCCCGGCCCCCACACCTCCCCAGTCTCCGCTCACCTTCACGGCCAGCCCGCTCCCTGCCCGCCCTGCCTGTGCCCAAGTAGGAGGCCCTCCTGGAGCAAAACCAGGTAAAAAGAAGGAAAAAAAAGACCTGCGTTTGACTTTTCAGAGCGACAGAATTTATAAGCAGAAACGCAGTACTTATTTCTGCCCATTATTCCGCTTTTGTTGCTGACTTTATATTTTCTACATAGGATAAGTACTCTGCAATAATAATCTCTTCATCTTCCAGAGTCGAGTCAAGATAATCTTCTTCGTGTTCTGGAATATCTTCCAGTATTTCATTGACAGCCTCTGTCTCCATGTCTTCATCCGTCGAGGCACTGGAGGTCCCTGCAACAGAGGAGCGTGGGAGTAGCTGAGGGGAGGGAGAACAGAAAAAGGAGGAAATGCCACAGAAAGTGGAGCTGACCCACGGCGACCGCCACCCAGCCTGGCCGCGCCCTCCGGGCAGCTCACGCACAGACCAGGGCCTACATCCGGAAGGCGCGGCGGTCCCCAGTCAGCTCGTCACACCCCTCCCCTGTCAGCTTCCGGTTAGCAGGCCGCTCTCCGGTCATACCGACCTCAGACCTACCTGCGGAATCGGAAGGGGACGTGGATGGTGTGGACGAAGAGTCTTCCGCCGAGAGCTGCAGGTCAGGAGGGAGGCTTCCTCCGTTGTGGGCCAGGGTTTGGGCGGCCAGCTGCACGTTCCCCCTGAACACCCGCAAGGCAGCGTCGGCTGCTACCGCGTCAAAGCCCATGTACACCAGCTAGGGGAGGACACAGGGAGGTGGCGGCCGCTGCCGACATCGGCCGCACAGAGCTGACACCCGTCCGACACGCCTATCCAGCCCCCGGCCCAGTGAGGATGGCCTTAGAGGGAATGCGTGTTTAAACCCATGGCATGCACACAGCACTGGCCCTACTGTGCCCACTTCTCTTTAGCACCAGTGTGCACATGAGGCTGCCTGGAAGGGACTGAGGAAGCCTGGAGCCAAACGTGCCAGTGCCCGGCCATCTCAGAAAGGCAACGAGCTTGCGGGCCGACAGGGAAGCGCTGACCCTCGTCACCAGCACCATTAGTCAAGCAGGCACAACGATCTAGGTGTACTACCAGAGACCACATACGAGGTGTACTACCAGGGGAGGGGAAACCTGGACAGAGTCGCCACAGCGACATACTTTAGGTCGCAGGCAGAGAACCGGGCTGAAAGAAGCAGAGTGGGTGTGTAAAGCCTGACACGCACACGCGAGGAGAAAAGCCTATGAAGGAACTTCCAGTCGCTTCCTTACGTCCTACTCTCGGAGGGAACACCTTCTGCTCTGCTCCCACCCACTGCAGCCGCTGCGTGCTTGGCTGGCCTCCTGGGGTGGGCCTGCGTCGCGCCTGGAGCCCCTGTCCTGCTGCCGACCTCGTCACCTTGAGCGATCCCACGCAAGGCCATGCAGGCGGAGGGGCGCAGATACGCTCTTACTCACTTGGTTAATGTTCTCCTGGGAAGGACTTTCTCGATGGTTGCTGGTTTCAGCATCTGAATCATTCAGCCACCACATCTGAGGATTGCTGAGAAGAATCTAAAAACACACAGGGACACCCTTTACTCATCAGAAACACCTGCTCGCTCAGACAAACTAAGCACCTAGTCTATGCTAGGCAGATGCGGCCAGAGGACACACCAACACCCAAGTTCAGGATGCTGCAGTGGGACCAGGCGAAGGGTGCTGAGGAAGCAGAGAAAGGGGGCCCCGAACCCAGACTCGGGGCGGGGATGCTGGTGTTCAAAGGCTTCCTGCCAAAAGGAACATCTGAAAGAGGAGCCAGATTAGCCGGGCAGAAGGTCCCTTCTGAGGAAGCAGGAAGGGACGAGAGCAAGCGGGTGGGAAGACACCAAGGAGACAGCAGCCGGGCTGGGGCTCAGCCTCCGGGGCGACAGGCTGCCAAAGGCTCCGCACACCAGTGCTGCTCAGGCAGCTCAGGGCTGACGATGTAATTTCCCTCTGGAAAGTGCCATGAGCTAGATTTCCAATGTCAGGGATGAAAGCACAGAGTTCTAACCTTAAAAAACCCCTTTGGGAATGTCCCTTTAAACGCTTCGGAACAGGTGGCACGCACCAACGCGGGACCGGTGCGGCTCGGACCTGCGGCGGCGCCCCGCGGCCCTGTGCACGTTCCGAATTCCCGCCTTTTATAGTTTTCAACACGAGAAGCCAAACCGGATGTTCAACTTCACTTATAAATTTAAATACACATACATGTACGTGTACTTGCGGGAACTTCTGAGGAATGGACGGGAGGTCTTGAGAGTGCAGGGCCAGGGCTGGGCGGGCTCCCGGCGCCTGCAGGGAGTCCTCAGCAGGGCGAACAAGGTGATGCCTGCCCTCCTGGCCCCGGCCTCCAGCAAGCACAACCCCAGCAGCCCCCCCCCCCCGGGGCTCCTGCTCCCCTCAAGGTGCCCCACATCTGCTGGAGAGGGGCCCCCCCGTGGGCGTGATCCCCCCCAACGCAGCTGCCACCCCACCCCCCGTGTGCTGTGCTCGCACACGACGGTGGGGGGGCGACTCTGCTGTGTTGTGTCTCCCGACACTCTGTGGGCTCCCTGAGGTCAACGTGTACTGACTAAACCAAGAAATAAAATGATGCTCAAATAAAACATTTTAATGAAAAGGAAACTATACTGAAACTTTCATCCCCATCCCCTTCCTGCGTGTCACTGCCAACTCCTGGTGCCGCAGACGGAAACCTCCCGCAGAGTCCCGCCCTGTGGACGCCACCGGACGGTGGACGGGCGCCGAGGTGGGGTCTGTCGCTCTGGCCCTGTCACTGGGTCCGAGAACGAGAACTGACCCTGAGACCCACCCCCGGGCTGAGGAGAAGGGGCCTGGGCGGGGGGCTCCGTGTGCCACGGGAGGACGCTGGGGCGGGGAGCGGGGGAGGAGGGGGCGCTCGGGGCGGGCCCAGAGGCCCCGGGGGCCGCGCTACCTTCAGGGCCGCGTCCAGGTCCCCGCTGGCCTGGTGCAGGGCCCGCTTGGCCGCGTGAGTGGAGTAGCCCATTCCTTTCAAAGCGCTGATGTTCTCCAGCCGGCGCCTTTTCTTCTCTTTTTCCTCTTTCCTTATTTGGGCCAGCTCCTTTAGGAAAACAGCAAAGTCACTGCGTTGGGGACTGGGATTCCGTAGGGAGACCTCTCCATACGCTCGGCAGGATTCTTGGGGTTGGCGGGCAAAGCGAGTAACAAAAGGGGAGCGAACCACCCTCTCCATGTCTCGCCCCATCAGGAGCACGAGGGCCACAAGGTCAGAGGGCACGCGCTGTCCCTGGGGCAGGGCCCGTGGGGGCTGGAGACCTCCGTCTGGGGCCCGAAGAGAGTGCTCTCAGTGACCACCACCCCGACCAGAAGAGGCCACTCAGAACCGGGGAGCTCACCGCTGCCGGGCCAGAGAAGTGGACGGACCCTCTTCTGCGGCTTCCTGGCCCCTGATTAATCCCCAGAGACCGTGTTAAAACGGGGGACTCTGAATGGGGGTTGGGGGCAGTGTCCCAGGTGACAGCAACGCTGCAGACCCCGCCCACCGCACTCCAGGCAGCAGGGCCTCAGCTGCCTCCTAGGGCCTACTCGCCTACTTAGGACTTTCGGAATGTTCAAGGTCAGGTGACAAGGGTCATCTCATCTCACAGTTCTTGCCCCCGAGTCTCCCCCCTCCCCCCCAGAGCTGGCGAAGCGGTTCCAGAGCGCTGGCATTTCCACCTCTGTTCGCGCCCACCCGCCGCCTCCGCTGCCTTTGCCTGCCCCAGCCTCCGCTTCCGGCTTCTTCCACTCCTATTTCAAAGGCTAAGACACGTGCGTGTGACACTGAAGCCCAGAGCGAGATGCCGCCGGCCGGCAGACTCGGGGCCCGTGTCACACAGACCTGACACAGAGCTGGAGCCTCCAAGCGCTGCGTTTCTGTAATTACGAGTGTCTGCCAGCTTTTGTTCATGTCGACGCACAGGAGGAAAGTATTTTTTCTGACGTCTCTCTTCGTACTGGACGTTGGGGGAGAAAGCAGCCCAACTGTAGGACAGCGAGCACCGCGCTGTCGGCCGGATGCCCGTCCAGCCTCCCGGGAGGAGCGGGCCCAGGGGGTGGTGGGGGGCCGGGGACGTCCGTCTCTCCCGCCCGCTCAGCCCTTCAGCACTGTGGCCACCTCGGCTTCTGCTTCACTGGCCCAAAGGGAAGCCAGCCTGTACTCAGGACTAGCCCCGAGGCGGCCCCAGGAAGGGCTGGGGGGGGTTCTGGTGTCTTCCCTCCTCCACCCCCACAGTGCTCCGGGGGCGGCCAACCAGTGAGCAGCCCAGGGTTGCTCGGACCCGTCCTGAAGTGCAGACTGTGCTCCTGGTGGGAGGAGGGGACACTGACACCACACAGTGGATGGACACAGAAGCCAGGCTCTCCGCCCCAGGGGGCAGCCACTGGCCCACTAACCGGAGACTCAGCCTGCCTCGGGGCTCTCTACCCCGAAGCAGGCCGGTCACTTCCTGCCCGGCGTGTAAGCCAGTTTGGATTGGGGTGCTCGTTGCTCTCGACCCCAAGCACCCTGATACACACCCACCGGGTGCAGGAGTGAACGGGTCCGCTGCTCTGCACACACTGTCTTGCCCCGATTTTCTCCAAGGGCTCATGACTCAGCTCGGTAAGGGCACACATGACAGGGCTCCACTGCTACCAACATTTGCTTTTGCTACTTAGAGAGTTAGGAAGTGGTCCTTTCTGCCCCTTCACAGTCTCTCTCGGCTTTTCAGAACCTTTGGTAAAAACGCATCAGAATGCTATGGTCAGACGGGCGTGGAAAGTGCAGGAGGAAACCAGTCTCGATTCAGGTTTTACCACCGATTTGACCCACAACCCCAGAGAAGTCCGCCGATGAGCCCCCACTTTCCTCGTTTGTAAAACAGAAATTATCTGCCCCGGCGGCCTCCGGCGGCCACAGGCAGAAGCGAATGACGTTGTCACCATGAGAACGTTGTTGTGAGCTCTGAAGTATATACGAATATAAGGAAAGATTACGATGAGAAATATTTTTCAAAATATCTCACTTTAAAACGATGCTTTCCAAATGCTAATAAAATCTTACCGACGAACAAAACTAACGTAACAGGTGTGGTATCAGCAATGTTTGCTTTTCCCCTAGTACAGAACTTATTTATTTTTAACTAAGGCTTATCCCAACATGGGGCTTGAACTCACGGCCCTGAGATCAGGAGTTGCAGACCCTCCTGACTGAGCCAGCCAGGTGCCGCGGTATTAAGACTACATAAAATGCAAACACACAAAACTTAGCTTTTCCAAGCCTCCGCCTTTACCTACTCACTGACTTCTGGAGCAAGACCCACTGGCCCGTGATTAGGAGAGCAATCGGGCAGACTGGCAGACAGAGAGGTAGCCAACAGCTGGGGTCTTAAAAGGTGAAGCCGAGACCGCCCTTCGGACTGGCCGCCGCGTACGGCCCACGGACCCACTCCCGCTCCAGCACCAGGCAGGCCAGCGACCACTCTGGGCTTTCCTGACCTCGTCCAAACACCCCCTTCAAGCTGCTTTCCCACTTCGGGACTACTCTGGTGGTAACCAAAGAGGGAAAAAAAAGAGATGATATACGTAGAAGATTCTAGAGACTTCCATGACTGGAGTTTACCGCTAGAAAGGACCTGTGAGAAAATTGATACCAACTTCTTATTTTTGAGAAAGTCGGTGGTTCTCCTTCTCAGCATCTCATCATTAACTCTCTCTGGACCTCAGCCCTTTTAGTGTAAAGCCAGCAAACTAGACATGGTAACATGCCCTCCAACTCCAACTTCTGCTTATTTTTAAATCTACTTACTTATAATCATTTCAAATGATTAGGGCTTTGTACCTCGCTTTCATAATGTTAACTGCTCCTATGACTGGACTCCCTGTTTCTAGGTAGGACTGCCATCCCAACCTACAGCAATGGCTCCATGGGAAAACAAAGCCCCCCTTTAAACTGGTTCCCAGAAATCTACCATGGTCAGAGAGAGAGAGAGAGAGAGAGAGAGAGAGAAGACCTGCACAGACAGGCTACCTGGACAGTGTACTCATGAGCTACTGCCACCACACAGCAGAAAATAAAACCGAGGAAACCACACTGCCTGCAAATTAACTCCACTAAATAAGACAAGTGTCCCCTGTTTCTCCCCAGTCTGAAGTAGAAAGAGCTCCTTGTCATTAATAACTACGATGGCACGATCTTTTCTTCTTCCTTCAAATCCGAGAGCTATAGCGTTTCGGAAACAGGCCTGCTATTGCCTCAAGTTCCACACCTACGCAAAGGCGGAGCCCCAGTGTCGCCGCGACCACGCGAAGGTACCTCTCTGCGGTTGGTGATGTGGGCAGCCGCGTGGTCCACGTTCCCGTCACAGGCCCTCAGGCCCAGCCGGGCCTCCTGGGCAGTAAATCCCAACTGCAACAAATTGTGAACTTTTGATGGATCAATGTATAGCTCTTTGAAGAGCTGACGTGCCTACAGACGAGGAAAAAATACATGAATCATTAACTGTAACATTAAAGCTGAACACAAACCTAGAGCCTGAAAATAAAAAAACCTTGTACCCTGTGCGAATGAGGGTGTGTCAGATTTTAGATAAAAACTCTCCAACTCTACCAATTACCAACCGGCTGGAACAGAATACAGATCCCACTCTGCGCACCCGACGTATGCTAATGTACCAGACGGGCCTCGGAGGATTATGGGAGGGGCAGGTATCCACCACCTCCTCCGTTTCTGTAATCAAATCCCCTGAATTTGAGCTTCACACATGGCCTTTCTCACCCTCTCCTGCAACTGGGGGTAGCTGGGTGGTTAAGTCTAGGCCAGCGGCACGCAGCAGGAGTGACAGCCCCAACTTCCGGTCCTTCCCGAGGCCACCGTGGACTCTCGTGCCCCCTCTGCTGGCTGGAAGGGGACGGACAGGAGCGTCCCGGGCTGCCGCGCACAGGCTGGCGGAGCTGCTCCACTGGCCAGGCCTCTCACCTCCACGCTGCCGGATGACAGCATGGAAACTTCCAGCCAATTACCGCCACTGTCTTTCTGAGGTTTCCTTATTCCAGCATCCCACCTAGACCCTAGCGAATACAAGTATGTTTGTGGTATACGCGAGGCAGAGAGCACGGAGATGGATGCGTGTTCCTCACGAGACACAGACTGCTGAGTTTATGAAATACTTCACTTTGGGGGATGAAAAAAAATAAAAGGCGGAAACGGTTGCAACTTTGGAGTATCCACTTTCTTACCTTGTTGAGATACTCACGAGCTTCTTCGCCATTGCCGCTGTGATAATTCCGGATACCTTGAAGCAAGTAAAGTCTTAAAAACAGTACTTTCTCTTTCCCACAGTTCCCCTAAAATTATTGGGAAGAAAAAAAAGGATAAAATGGTTTTATTTCTAGTTACAGGTCTGTAATGTTCACACTTGTATTTTCCTTCATCTCCACGGGGCAAAATAGCACACCTAAAACGTTCATTCCTTCCGGTCAGTAAGGAAGTGCACAAAAACCCAAACCAGGGACGATCTAAGCTGCTGGGACTTCCAAGCAGATTCTGATGACCTGTGGAAATCACCTTAGAAAATTCCTCATTCAGACCACAGCTCTCGGGCTGTGACTCACTCATGTGAACTGTTACCCTTCAAAATGTCTATTTTCTTCCGCACTAAAAATCTCCCACGAGACTCTACTGAACACAGTCGCCAGCTCTCCCGGTCGGGGTGACCTTTGGCGGGGTTCTGTGGCTGGAAAACTGTGTTCCTCTGGCTACGCCCTGAGCAGCCCACGGGAACAGCCCACGCTGTAAGACACTGAACCACCCCGCTGAAAAAGAGCACAAAGTAAGAGCCCCGTGCCCGCCGCCACCGAATCACCTCTGGGCGGCCATCTGCATTTCCACGGGAAGGAGCTCGAGTTCTAGAGACGGGCTCAACGATACACAAGGCAAAGAACAGTAACATACTTTTATGTGGACCAGCCTCTGATGGTTCTCTCCGTAACAGTTTTTGAAGCATTTCTGAGCCAAGTTGAGTTTTTTTTCCGCGTCGTCGAGGCATTCCAGCTGCTCCAGGCGGAAGTAACACCACACGATGTCCAGCTGGAGCACCGCGTAGTTATCCACCGTGTCCAGCAGCTCCCGGCAACACTCACTGTGGGGGCAGGAGAGGGCAGCACACGAAAGGGGCATTACCACCTTCTTGTGAGTTTCTGGAATTCTCTTCCGGGATTCGCTGTATTTCCAAAGACTGGTTGCTCTAAAGCACAGACCTCCATGTTTGCGAAGGGAGCTGTATTATAAGCAGAGTCCTCCCAATGGGGAAAATGCAGGTAGGGCGCAGGAAAAACCGTCGAGTACCATCTGCCCCGGGCATAAACACACACACACACCCTTGCTACGCCGGGAAAGAGGTTCAGCAGGAAGTGGAAACTGGGGTCACCGTGTCAAAACCCCTCGGCAAACATGAGGAGACCACGGTTTAAAGCAAAGGTTTCCAACCCTGACTGCAAATCAGAATCACCTGGAGGTGAGGATTTTTTTTTTTTTTTGGTTACTACTGATGCTGAGACCCCCACCTACATCAAGCTGGAACAGAAACTTCTGGAGATAGGGCCTGGATGTTGTATGTCGAAACTCTCCCTGGGTGATTCTAACATACAGCCAAAGCTAAGAGGCAAAGCTAAGAACCAAGGCTTTCAAAACACACCACAAAAAAAAAAAAAAAAAAAAAAAATCACAACTTTCTGGGAATGCCCCAGCGGGTGAAAACAAGGTACTCATGTGCCATCACAGGCAAGCTGGGAGGAAGAACGATCCAGAAAATGCCAGGCTCTAAATGCTTAGTGGATGTGGGGGCCCAGATCCAGGCTAAGTGCTACTCTGTAGCTGTGACAGCAGGGCTACCCCCCCAGGTCCAGAGAAAGAAGACAGGACGATGATATGTTGACAAAGATGAACATCAAGATGGTCTATTTTTATTTTAAAATGTGATTTTTGAAATTCATAATGCAAATCTAGCCCAGAAATCTGAACCTCCTCATCCACAAGGAAGGAAAATATTCAGAATTGTGTGTTACACCTAGACAAACCTGAGGGGCGCCTGGGTGACTCAGTTAAGCGGCCGACTTTGGCTCAGGTCATGATCTCACGGTTTATGAGTTCAAGCCCCACGTCGGGCTCTGTGCTGACAGCTCAGAGCCTGGAGCCTGCTTCGGATTCTGTGTCTCCCTCTCTCTCTGCCCCTCCCTGCTCATGCTCTGTCTCTCTCTCTCAAAAATAAACATTAAAAATATTTTTTTAAAAAAGAAAGGTCTTGCCTGTTTGTTTTCATGGGTATTCTATTAAAAATAAGACTGCTCTTGTATCAAACTACAAAGGCTACAAGCCCTCAGGCTCCCCACCTGGCCTATCAAAAGCTGCCTGGGAGAAAAAAAGAAAAACCGAAGAGTCTGAGGGCGCCACTTACGCCGTAAAGCTCGCGTCTGCTCGGTGCAGCGTGAGGCCGCGCGTGCGCACGGGACAACCTAGCGGCGTGGGGGAGAGCTGGGCCGGGGCAGGCTCCTCTCCTCTTCGCGAAGGTTTACTAACGTGCGCACCGTGTCTGACACACATGCAGGCGCGCGGCTGGCCGGGGCGCTTTCTCGGAATCGCCTGCCTCTGAGGGAGGAGGAAGGACCTTACGTTTGAGGTGATCTGCTCTTCTAGGCTCCGGTCTCTGGGACAGATTATCCTGCCGTTCGTAAGAAAGCAGGGGACGTTTTGTCACAGTTTTCAGCGTCTTACGCGGGTGCACAGGCTCGTCGTGCTCAGTAAGCATGAAGGGCAGGGCCAAGAACTGCATTTCGGGTCAGCATAAAATGCTGTGTGCGAGTTCAAGCCCGAACGGAGTCCTGCGCAACGTGAGAACACCGCCAGTCTCTCAGCTGGGACCTGCGCTCCATTCTTTTAGTTTCAAGAACACCACTTTCTATTCGTAGAGAGAGGCCTACGTGAGAGGCCACAGAATCGCCACTTCTGTGTAGTAATTCTGAAACTCTCCGGCCCATATTTGAACCTGATCGGGTCACTCAGAAAAAAACAAAATTTCCAAAGCCTTGTATCAAACTGCACCATAGAACATATTTTTACTAATACTGCTTCGGCCTTAGTGGCTTTCATAATCAACGGTCAAGAAGTTTTCGTGTTAAAACCATTAATTAAAATACATCAATGAGCAACATTTATTTCGATAAAGCCTACTGACCCTACCTTCAGAAAAACTTGAGGTCAGTTACTTAACGGAGACTTACTCGGTTTGCCTTAGGAATTCAAAGTTTTTATGTAAAATAAAGATACTAGTTTCGAGTACCGTAAGCTAAGCCTACATAGCTCGATTTTCTTTCAGGGAAGGTTGGCTAAGAAGTCTTTTTTAATCACTGGCCTTGAGGAACTGGATTACAGCATGCCCCGCTGTAGTTTTTTCCGTATTTCTTTTACTTGGGATTCATTACGGTCCTTTCCTCTGGGGGTTCTGGGTTTTCATCAAACTAGGAAAAATTTCGGCCGTTATTTAAGATTTTTTTTTTTTTTTTGGTCCCAGCTGCCTTTTGCAGGGCCTGCAGTGGCCCGCACAGCAGGTCGTCTGGAACTGCGCCCAGCTTGAGCGTGTCGCGTCCTTCCCCCGTCTCCGCGGTTCCCTGCCGGGCCATTCCTGTTCCTCGCCTTCACACGTGCCCGTCCCTCCTCCGTGGGGTCCAAGCCGCACCCGCTGCCTCCTCCCCGCACGCTGTGCTTTCCGCTCTGCCGCTCCCCCGGGGTCTCCGGCGTGTCTCCCGTGTCTGTTTAACAGGCTCCGTCCCTCCTTCAGCCCCTTGAACACGTGGGACCGCTTCAGCGCCCCAGCCTGCTAATTCCATGCACGTCTGGGTCTGTTTCCGTTGACTTTTCTTATTACGGGTCATATTTTCTTGTCTCTTTGCAGGACTGTTAGTCCTTAACTGGCGACTGGATATTTTTGTACTGCGGGAAATATTACTGAGCTTCGTCCGGGACGCAGCTAAGGTCCTTCAAAGCCGTGTGATCCTTTTACGGCTCGCTTTGAAGCTTGGTTAGTTGGGACCACATCGGCCTGGGTCAGAGGGCACTCTGGCCTGCTGCGGAGGCCGCGCCCTCCTGAATTCGCCGTGCGACGTGCTGTGATCAGACAGCCCTGCGCTGTGGCGGCGGGAGCACGAATTACTCTCGGCCCTCTGGACCCTGACGATGGTCCTCTGCTCCTCTCGGGCGGGGTTCTCCCCTGCCTTGGGTGGCTTCCTCACAGGCACGTGCTGCCCGTGACTCCACAGAATACCCCAAGGAGACCCCCGAAGCCCCCGCGCCACCCTCCCGCAGGCAGCTCTCCCCGCTCCCGTTTCGGCCTCCTTGGAGTCCTAGCTTCAACCCGGGCGGGACCAGGGGGCTCCATCCGGGTTTCTCCTCCCTGCGCTGCAGTCTCGGGCCGCTCTAGGCAGTGAGCTGAGCCCACGGCGGGGCTCCCCTCGTCTGTTCCCCCACCTCAGGGACCGCTGTCCTGTACTGCCCCCCAAAACTCCAGTCTTCAGACACTCGGCCCGAACTTTCAGTTGTTTCAGGCGACGGGGTGAGTCCAGTGCCCGCTGCTGTACCATGGCCGAAAGCAGAAGTCTCACTTTTAGTTTTAAGCAGGGGAAGAAACTACTCTTGGTCATACCGCCCGCCATCCCTCCAGACGCAGAACGGAAAGCTGGGACGGGACTCGCGCCAACTGAAAGGTGGGAAATGGAGCGGGAAAGGAAACAGGGCAAGCGACGTCTCCTCCACCCGCATCCCTGCCCGGATTTACTAAGGGGACGAGCTCGCCCCCCACGTATGCTGGGAAGGCAGCCTGAATAAACAGGGCTTCAGGGGGAAAATGTCATTTTCCGCTGAGGTGCTGACAGTCAATACTGGATTATGAGATCTCCCGCTTGCTGAACACGCTAATGTGCTGTGAACCGGAGACACGGTTCTTTTTATTCGGGGGTTCCTGGAGACCTGAAAATCATTTCAAGGACTTGTCTGGGATAAAAAGATGGAGAAAGGCTCATACAGACAAAGCAAGATCAACCATGTCTTGGTAGCTGCCGAAGCTGGATTAAAAGTCTATAGAAATTCACTATACTAATCTTTATGTGTATTTGAAGTTTTCCAAAACAAAAAGTTATGAATAATTACGGGAGGAAATGAGAAACTGTATCCGAGGTTGAGGGACCTAACTTACGGCCTGCACCACGTATAGCCAAAGAGGACAGAACCACCGTAGAAAGAGAGACAAAAAAGCAGAGTTCAGAAAACCCAAAAGGCACCAAGCCCTGGTTCTAGTTGCTTCCAGATTTGCCTCCTTCTCCCAAATATCCGAAACAACAAATCCCCTTTCTTGCTTAAGTTAGTTTAAGTTGGGATTTGTTCACTTAAAGCCCACGGGTGCTCAGATGTTTGGCAAACGAGAAGCATTTGTGTTTCTCTCCTTGATGCGCACGGTGCATCTTCGGGGGAATTCGTCAAAATGGAAAAAAAATAATAACCTGAAAGTTGTTAACTTTTGACCATTTTTAAATCTCCGGTCTGTTTTTCAAATGTTTCTTCTTTCAGGATTATAGTGTCTCAGTGCCTTTTCCCCTTAAGAGGAATTTGGAATCCTCGAGAAACGGCTGCTTCCTGGCCTGGGGCAGGAAACGTGCAGGGGGCGCCCGGAGCGCCAGACACCAAGACCACTGGGATCCGGGCCAGACGCTGCACGACAGCCAGGACCCACCTGGTGGCCAAAGACGGTCAACCTCAAGCACTGAGGTTTGAAACACATCAAACGGGTTAAAATCCAGGAGTTCGTGCTGATACTTAAAAAAAAAAAAAAGTATAGAAAACCCAGTCCACTGGTGATGGCCCCTTCGGGGAATTCCAGGGAAGCCGCCCATTTAGTCTGAAAACAAGAAAATCAGAGGGAAGGACCGAGCGTGTTATTCTTTCTGTTCAAACTGTACCTGACTGTAACCAAATTAGCTGACGAGGAAAAACATTTCTATCCAGGAAAATCCCGGCAACAAACGCAGAAGGTATCACCATTTTGCAGCCCCTGATAAAACAGTGGTTTTGGGGAGTGACCATCGACATCCACACCAAAACGGGGGGGGGGGGGGGGGAGGTGGGGGAGAAGCTGATGGGGACGGCACGATGGACGGGGCAGGCCGTCGACGTATCACAAAAACCAGGCCTACGTCCCACGTGCTTGCTGTCAGAACCATAAGTGCACACGTTTGTAAAATTCTTCCCAGGGAGGACCTTCCCTAAAACCGGTATCACCGAATACAAAAGCGCCTACCAGAAATACTTGTCAGCGTCCAACAGACACGGCAAGGCTATTCCATATTCTTTTCTTTTCAGGAAAGCTCTGCCCTTCTCGTGGTAGCCCATAGCTAGCATAAGGGCCTAGAAAAAAATACGGATTTAAAAAAACCTCGCTTTAAACTACAATCAAACAAATTATATTAAAAGCATATGAAGTCTAAAGAAATCGAATAAAGATTAAAAAAAAACAAAAAACAAGATCACAACTAAATCTAAAAGCCAAACTTAAGAAAAGAAAAATATAATCGACACTTTCGTTGACCTGAAATGCTGAGCTCGAGCACTCAGCTTAATGTGGCTGCCATGGTCGCAGCCAGCACCTGCCCCTTGGTTTCCATCAGTGATTTCAGTGTCCCGTGGCTGAGCTCTATTCCTAGGGCTCTAGGAGACTGAACACAGGAAAGAGTAGCCAGCGGTGCCTGTTTGTATCCTTTTTAAACAACGGATTCACTTTCTAGTCTCAATGAAATTTTTTCTCAACTGTTAACTATTGTATTTCTAAAACAATTTTATTTTTATTTATTTATTTTGCTTTAATATTTATTGATTTTGGGGAGAGCACAAGCAGGGGGAGGGGGCGGAGAGAGGGGACAGAGGATCTGAAGTAGGCTCTGTGCTGACAGCGGAGAGCCCAGCGTGGGGCTCGAACTCACGGAATCGCGAGACTTTGACCTGAGCTGAAGTCAGACACTCAACGGACTGAGGCACCCAGGTGCCCCTCTGAAACAGTTTCTAAAAGGCAATCCAGGGGCGCCTGCCTGGTTCAGTCGGTGGAGCACGTGTCTCTTGATCTTGGGGTCATGAGTTCAAACCCCATGCTTGGGCATAGCACTTTAAAAAAAACAAAAGGTAACCCAACAATTTTTTAAGTCCATTGATATTTAGATTCGGATGTATATAATTCGGTCTTATAAATCTGTTCCAAAGAGACCTGGATATTATCATTTAACGTAAGAGAGCTGTGGGCAAACAAATAATTACCAACATTTAAAAAGAAACCTCAATCAATCCACTGATGGCTACAGAGTTCTCTTTGTAAAAACTTAACTTTAAGCCTTCACTTTAAAGGAAGTAATTCGTATTGTGAGACCTACTCAAACTTGTCTTTAAAAGACACAAAAATTAGAGTGTGCCTGGGTGGCTCACTTGGTGAAGCTCCCACTTGGGCCCAGGTCACGATCTCACCGTTGGGGAGACGGAGCCCCCCGTCGGGCTGGGTGCTGACGGATCCTGTCGCCCTCTCTCTGTCTTCCTCTCTCTCTGTCCCTCCCTTGCTTGTGCTTCTTCTCAAAAATAAACAAACTTAAAAAAAAATAAAAGAAGAATGAAAATGGACTTGGCCCCCAGTCATCGCAACTCCTCGTTCTGAGAGGTGCCTGGACTCTGGCCGGCTGGCCTTGGGGTCGCGGCTGCTGAATGCCGCCACAAAGGCCCCCTTGGATGTGTTCCGAGGTAAAACCACCGCCCGCCTCTTCCGAGTTGGCGAACAGGGAAGGGGGCAGTGGGGAGACCGGGGTGAGATGGCAGAATCGCCTGTCAGACTTGTCCCCAGGTACGCAGCCCTCACCCCGGCCCCCTACTCTGATCCCTTAGGGGACATGGCCCTCTAGGGAAAAAACCACCTCAAAACTACCACTGCCACGGGAAGCCACTGATGCTGAAGGCAGGGTGTCCCATCACTCGAGAAGGTTCCAAGTCCCTGCCGCGGGACGGTGCAGTCATGCTGTCGCGTGCCGCTGCACTGCCAATCCCGGGGTGAGGCCGCCGTGCTTGGGCAGGTGCTCACCGAGCGGTCACTCCCCCTGCCCCACCAGGGGGCTCGTTCTAATCCTTTCTGACAGTCCGAGATACAAGAACGGGGAGACCGCTTCCGTTCTGGACAGCGAGTCAAAGGGCGAGCCACACACGTCTACAGCCCTTACTTTTCTTTCCGCGGGAGGGATTCTGATGGATCTGCCCGTCTGGTTCGCTATGTCCAAGTACGGAGTGGTTTCCGGGTCCACCACCATCTCGGCTGCGACGGAACCAAGACAACTCCATCAGGTCAACGCTCGAACGCGGTGATGGGGACACTGAGCAACTAGCCCGTGGGGAACGAGAGACCCCCCCCAACCCCTCCCCCGCCCCCCCGCCGTCTGACCTGCCGCCACCTGTAAGGCCCCGAGTGAGGTAAGGAGCCCGGGGCGCTGGGTACCTCTCTCCGCCAGGATCTCCAGGCCTCTCTTGGTCCTCTGGATCCTTTTTTCTTTTAGCTCGGCTTCATTCTGCTCTTCTTCTTCAACCTGGCAGTTCTTCCTCACGTCCTCTTCGGACTGTTTCAGTTCAAGCACCATCGCTTTCACGTTGTGCGTCACCCCTTGCTCTTCGAGAGTTTTCCCTGTACGAATCGGAAACGCTCGTTACGGAGAGAGAGCTGCGGGGCAGCAGTCCGTTCTCCACGTCTCTGCGCGAGCTCTCAAACCTGCGAGCCCCGTACTCGGCGACAGCACGTGTAATTCAGCTACCGCTGGGCAGGGCGTAAAAGCGACTGGTGAATCTTCCACCCCGCTGGCTGGACAAACCATAAACCCGGTTCGCGGCAACGGGCGAACTACCGTGGTTAGCGGCTGAAAGCACACCTCCTGGGTTCTACCCCTCGATGGCTCTGTGGCCCCGAGTAAAGTGCTTATTTCCTAAGACCCCAGTTTCCTCGCACGTAAGATGGGAATAAAGATGACGGCAGAGGGGCGCCTGGGCGGCTCAGTCAGTTACGCGTCCGACTCTTGGTTTCAGCTCAGGTCACGATCTCACGAGTGTGAGCCCCAGTGGGCTCCACACTGGCAGGGCGGGGCCTGCTTGGGATTCTCGGTCTCCCTCTCTGCCCCTCCCCTGCTTGCTCTCTCTCTCTCTCTCTCAAGATAAATAAATGTAAAAAAAAAAGGGGGGGGCAGAAATCAATGAACCAGGATGAAAGAACTTATTAACCAGATCAAAACCTGGTCCTATGAAAAAGTGATCAAATATACAAACCTAACAAAAACCAAGTCAAAGATGCAAATATACCACCACCAAAATGAATAAACATACATACAGACTGTAAAATAAAAAGATATTAGGAACTATAAACATGTAAATTCGAATACTTTTCTGGAAAACTCCAGTTGGGTTTTTTTCTTGAGAAACTTGGCAACCATCCTAATATAGAAAAATAAAGATACACCAATGACCAAGTCACCTTGATAAAGAGCCAAGAGGCGCCTGGGTGGCTCAGTCGGTTAAGCATCTGACTTCAGCTCAGGTCATGATCTCACGGTCCGTGGGTTCGAGCCCTACATCGGGCTCTGTGCTGACGGCTCAGAGCCTGGAGCCTGCTTCGGACTCTGTGTCTCCCTCTCTGACCCTCCCCTGCTGGCTCTCTCTCTCTCTCTCTACATAGATAAACAAACTTAAAAAAGAAAACAGCCAAGAAGAGGTCTCCTTTTACTAGATTTTAGTGGATTTTGTGGACTTTAACAAAACCACAGTAACAAAAGTCCACGGGGGAAGGTGGCCAAAGGAGAAACTTCAGTCACAAAGTCAGTCCGTCCTGGGCCGTCATGTGCGGCCTCGGACTACAGTTAATGCGAACATGTCTTATATTTCCATGCAACTAAGAGAATAGATCTTAAAAGTTCTCCTCGCAAGAAAAAAATGTAATTTGTGAGGTGACAGATTATTGTGCTTCTTCCACAGTATGTACGAACATCGAATCGTTACGCCGCACACCTGGCACTCCTACGATGTTACGTGTCAATTACACCCCAACAAAAATTTCCTCTGGTCCAGGAACCAACTACAGGTACAGGGAGGGAACAGGAAGTGCAGAAACAGAGCTCTAAGAGAGGGGGCGCCAAAGAGCAGTGTGGCAAGCAAGGGCAAGGTAAGCTCCGTCGTTGGCCTTTAAACATAAAGGGAGACTCGGGACAGACTAGAGACCTCATGCAGGTTAAGCTAATACAAGAAAATACAGAAAACTGTGTGGCCCTGGGGTGGGGAAAGAACTGTTAAAACACAAATGATAAGGTGGAAATTGATGGATCTGATAACCCAGTCAAGGATTTCTGCCCCGCGAAGAACACCACAGCCAGCACTGTCACAGAGATGACCGTGAAAAGCTGTCTGTGCCATCTGGAAGAGACACGGGGAAATGGCTCCCGGGGACGCTGGAAAGGCAGGCTAGGGCTGAGTGCAGGCTGCGTCCCATCAAGCGAGGACGTGAACCTGACTCTCTAACTAAGCCAGAAGAACTCACTGGGAGCAGACTGACTGCAGTGCCCGCCCGAACTGCTGCAACAGCGAGCTGGTCCCCCAGGGCCACGCGTGCCTCCTTCAAGTCCGTCCCCCCGGGGCAGCCAAAGGGATCCTTGAAACCCAAATATGCCGTGTCACCCCCACCCCCGCCCCAGCATCCACGGCTTCTGCTTCTGTTAGGAAGACCATTCTAATACTGGCCAAGTTCACAGGGCCCAGGGCTTCTCACGGCGGCACTGACATCACGGGCTAAGTGCGCCTGTCGTGGGAGGGGTTCTGTGCCCTGTGTGATGTTCGGCAGTGTCCCTGGCCTCTACTCGCTATGGGACAGGTGCACAAGCCCCCACCCGCAGCACCCCACAACCAAGTCACGACAACCAAAACCACCTCCAGGTATTGCCAAGTGTCCCCTGGGTGGCGAAATCACCCCTGCTTGACAACCGCTGCTGTCATCTTTTCACCGTGGCCTCCACCTGGCCCTCCATCCTTCAAAAGCACTCCCCCTCCTCACTTTCTAGTCTCAGCCATACTGGACCTTTCTCCATCGCTCAAATTCCCATCGGAGGCTGCACCATGAGGCTCTCCCAGTCGGGAACACGCCCCACCGTCCCCATTTAGCTTCGGCGCTTCCGCCCTGGGGAGAACTTCCTGGAACCCCCACTTTGCTCCCTGAACACCGATGTCTCCGTCCCGTGACGTTTCCTCAGCCCTGTAACGAGCGTCCGCCTTCCCGCCAGCGCAGAGCAGACGGTGAATGTTGATGAGGAAAGCTGCTTCCTGCTTCATGTTTTTATTTCAGTAAACACGACAGTGACGTTTTAGACTATACGTGCAAGAAAGCCACTAGAAATTTGCGAGTAGAAAAAGAGGGAGAAACGAACTGGATTTAAAACTCGGTGCTTTGCCATCCCCTACCTAGTTGAAGCTGCTTCTTGTTGATGACAATTTTGATATAATTCTCCTGGAAGCCGAAGGTCTCAGCGATTCTGAAAAATAAAGCGGCACACGCTGCTGGTCACCAATCTGCTGTCAGCCGTCAGACAGGGATCAGTCGCGACAGCTACCTCACGCGCGTCACGCGGACACTCAGTATTTCGATTTACTGACAAACACCGCTTCGTGACAGAGCCGGCTTCCTCGGTGGTTAGCTGAGACTGGCTGAGGGACCCTGTCCTGTTTTCAATGGTCTGTTTCCCCACGATGTGGAGACCACCTGGGCGGACACCCGTCTGGAGAGGAGGGCCCTGGCTCCGTGGCCGGCGCAAACCTGCTCCCCACGCCTTCCACGGTCTCCTCGGAGGAGCCCAGGACAGAGGGGCGTTGCAAGCCACGTTCGGCTCGTGTGTGCATTGAATGAATCACGCTCCCTAACAGCCCATCCCTAACAGCCCTCACATGGACCAAAGAAAACGAGAAAAATCACGAACAAGGGCCAGCCGGCCCTGGAGGGAGTCAAGACACTTCGCATCTAAAAACCGAGACGCGGATGACCTAACCAACCCGGGGAATTTCGCCGGCGTGTGACGGGTACTTTTTTCTCTTCACAGATAGGCCAGCAGCCCGACACCGGCTAGCACGCCTTGCTGAACGTCACGGCAAGTCATTAGTGCGCGAAGGACTAAAACTCGAGGCTAACGATCTGGTGACTGTCGGGGCATTTCTATCGCTGGTCCGCGGACTCGGACACGCCAGCGACTGCCGGTCAGGGGGCAGGCGCAGTGTTCCCGCGGACCGCAAGTCCCACCAGGAAAGGAAGGCGAGGGGGCCGGTCTTCTTGCTTTGCCCTGAACTCTCGGGGTGAGCCTGAGAGGAGGGCCGCCAAGTGAGGAGAAAATACACCTGCCCTATGTCTCTGACGGGACTGTCACGAGGGGTCGAACGAGCCGGCGCAGAAGGGCCGGGCGCAGCCGGGGCGCCGGGAGGGCGGGCGGGGACTCACTTTGACCTCAGTTCTCCGCCGCTGATGTGCAGTCGGGTCTCCAGCACGTTTTTCCGGTCCTGTGTGTAAAAAGGCAAATAAAGGACAATGTACGTCAGTGTGACACTCTGTGGTGCTGTTACCGTGTCGACACAATCCGGAGGGCTGACATCAGGCAGCGCGAAGGCCCGCAGCGAGGCCCGCCCGCGGGGGAGCCCCGGGGCCCCAGACGCCCCCGCAGCAGTGCGCGCCGCGGGCCCCGCTCGGCCTCTGGGGCGCAGTCCGATGTTCGGAGGGGTTTGTGATGCGTCTTTATTCCAGGGTGTTTATGAAGTTACACAACCGTCCCCGTCGCCGAGTGTCAGAACGTTTTCATCATCCCGTCCAAGAACGAGCGTAATTCACACCCCCCTCCCTCCCTTCCCTTCATCCCCCGAGCCCCAGGCAACCACAGATCTCGTCTCTGTCTCTCTGGATTTGCTCGTTCTAGGCGTTTCATACAAACGGAACCGTGTAACGCGTGGCCTTTGTGTCTGGCTTCTTGCACGCTGCTGAGGTTCAGCCGTGTCACAGATGCGTCAGCGCGTCGTCCCTCTTCACGGCTGAGTGACACTCCACCGAGTGGCCCCCCTTCACTCGTGGACCATCACCCCCGGCCTGGACACTTGGGCCGTTTCCACCCGGGAGCCAGAGAGGGCTCTTCCGTGAACGCAGCTGCTACGAACATTCACGTCCCACGTTTCTGCACCGACTCGGTTTTCTCGCGTGAAACTGCCGGGCCTGTGGCAGAGCCGACACTGACGTATTTTCAGATCTTCTGAAAATGACTAATGCTGACGAGTCCTCGGAGGCCGGCAACCTTTGGGCACCCTGCCTCAAGCACGTTTCTGCACTTGGACTGCCGAGGACGTGGCCCTGACACAAGGTGGCCCCACCCGCGTTGCTGGGGCCCTGCCTGAGCACTTGGACCACCACACTCTCGGAAAGAATTTTTACTGTGGATTGTAGCTTATAAAAAAAAAAAAATCACAGGGCCCCTGGGGGCTCCGTCGGTTAAGCGTTGGACTCTTGTTTTCAGCTCAGGTCATGATCTCCTGGTTTGTGAGTTCAAGCCCCTCATTTGGGCTCCGTGCTGACAGTGTGGAGCTTGCTTGGGAGTCTCTCTCCTCTCTCTCTGAAAATAGGCGTTTTCTTTAAATCACAATTTATCGCTAAGTTAACAGAACACTGCTACCTGTGTACTCGTTTGGGGAAATTACTTACTTTTCTTAGTCGGGGAGGTAAAAATATCTCAATTGTAGCGATTCCTGTGGTTTTATAATTTTCATTTCCTGTGCCGCGCTCAATGGCTTTGCAACGTATTTCTTCTATTATCTTTTCCACTTCATTTTCACAACATTCTAGCTTGTCAGAGTACTTCTTGGCTAGGTCCTGTGAAGCCAAAGCAGAAAACAGGTTCACGCAGCGCCGACTCCAGAAAAGGGGCCCAGCACAGGGCTCTGCTGAGTGGCAGTCAGCCCATCAGAGAGAAACCCAGACAGGCTGGGCGCCTTGAGGGGAGAGAGGCTAGGAAGGATCCAGGTAAAAACAAAGCGAAATAAAAACAAAGGATAGGATGGGGCGCCTGGGTGACGCAGTCGGTTAAGCTTCTGACTTCGGCTCGTGATCCCGCAGTGACCTGAGTTCGAGCCCCGTGTCGGGCTCTGTGCTGACGGCTTGGAGCCTGGAGGCTGCTTCGGATTCTCTGCCTCCCTCGCTCTCTGCCCCTCCCCCACGCACTCTCTCTCAAAAGTGAAAAAATGTTAAAATAAGAGTTAAAAAAAAAGATACGAAAACGGATTGAATAGAAGAAGTGAAAATCATGGGAATTCCCCGGGGCTAAAAGAAAGGTGGGCCGTGACTTACTGGTGACTGTCATACGTTATAAGTCACTTTAAGGAACAGTGAAGTGGTCAGCTCCACTGGAGGGGGCAAAACAAACAAAAACATTCCCATCTTTCCAACTTGTGAGAACAAGTCAGGTTAAACTTAAATAACTTACTTAACAGAAAATTCTGACTCACTGGTACTGGTCGTAAAATCCTGATTTGCTAGAATGACTCAACAGAACTCAGAAGAAGGCTGTGCTCACAATCTTCGTTGGTTATGAAGGACCCAAACGCGCTGTTGGGTGAAGAGGCGCGGAAGGCACAGCGGGGCAGGGTCCTGAGAGCAGGGACTTCTTTCCCTGAGGAGCCGGGCCGTGCCACCCTCACAGCACAGGGACGGGGTTCCCCATCCAGAAGCTTTATGGGGGTTCCCTTACGAAGGCCTGCGTGATTACACCAGTGGCCTGTGGTAATGAACTCAGCTCTCCAGCCCTCAGCCCTCTCCCCTCTCCGAGGTTGGGAAGGGGGATGAAAGGCTAAGCTTCTGATCCGAGCTTGGTCTTTTTTGGCCACCAGCCCCGTCCTGAAGGTATTACCAACAGGTGCCTCCCTGGAACAAACGATGCTCCTGTCACCCTTAACGCTGGGGACATTCCAAGGGTTTTAGGGGCTCTGTGTCATGTCCTGGGGACAAAGCCCAAAGAGCTTTCTTATTCTGCCGTCCCTAGCTTTTGAGCCAAGAGACTAGAACAGGAAAATTCGGGAAAAAAGGTCAGAAGATGGGTTGTAAAAAACAAAAAGTGGGGTCTGTCAGGAACAGGAAAAATAGGAAAACTCTTTCCTCCCAAGCGCATCCTGTGTTACCACACAGGACAGTATGACGCCCTGGGGACCGTCCTTAGTCCCTGATAAACGTCATATTATTTGTCTCAGGGTACCCGGACCGAGAAAGCAGAAGCGTACATGCTATATTCCAACATGACAGATTTCCATACAGCATGACGAACAGGGGCGCCTGGGGGGGCTCAGCTGGTTAAGTGCCCGCTCTTGGTTTCGGCTCAGGTCCTCATCTCGTGGCTTCACAGGTTTGAGCCCCGCGCTGGGTTCTGCCCACAGCCTGCTTGGGATTCTCTCTCTCCCTCTCTCTCTCTGCCCCTCCCCCACTTGCGCTGTCCCTCTCAAAATAAATAAATCAACCTTAAAGAAATAAAAAATAAACGATTCACGGTTTCCGTTTTTAATTTCTAGAAACCTCACGTAAAACAATGCCATTTCTGATGTTGCCATAAGAAGCTGAGATACAATTATTAGAAAAATGTGTTTGTGTTTAAAAAAAAATTTTTTAATGTTTATTTCTGAGAGAGTGCGAGCAGGGGAGGGGCAGAGAGAGAGAGGGGGAGACTCAGAATCAAAGCAGGCTCCAGGTTCTGAGCCATCAGCACAGAGCCTGATGCGAGGCTCGAACTCACAAACTGCGAGATCATGACCTGAGCCGAAGTCAGACGCTTAACCTACTGAGCCGCCCAGGCGTCCCTTGAACAAATGAACAGATAGCCATGGTATAAAAAGAGCTGGCGGAAGGGAGCGACTGCTTCATGGTGAAGCACGCTAGCAAGGAGAACAGAGAACCAACCCAGCCGCTCCCCCGAACACACACCCCAGGCATCAGCACGGCCTCGCCGGCAGGTCAACTCCCACTTCTGTGTAACACCGTGAAGGTATGAAAAATAGTCTGTGCCTGGGAAATTTCGAGAACATTCTCCTACGAATAAAATCTTATTAAACAACAATGTTGTTTAACCTGTCAACTCCTAGTAAAAAGTGGGTACCTGCTTCTCACGAATGCTTTTGGTTAGGCCAAAAGTCACGTGGTTCTACCCGCCGATTTCTGGTGACCTCGAAATCTTATTCACCAAGGAGACTGACAGCGCGGCTATTTGTTTAGGTCGTAAAAGAAAATACCTTCAGTGCCAGACCAACTTCTTTATTTTCATCTGTATATGGAGGTTTCCAAAGTTGAATTCGGTCTTCCCTTAAAAACTGGGTCAGTTTTGCTTGGAGATATTTCTTTTGCGCCATTCTTGAAAGCAAAAGAGTGTATGAAGGATATTCCCCACTGTATTTCAAGGCGGTTTATAACTTACCTGTGTGGTGAGAGAAGCTCCCCGCCACTCCTCCCCCTCCTGTTTACTCTCTGTTACTTTTGGACTAGGTTTTAACTGGCTCTCGACTTCTCTAATATGTATACTTTATACATACGCAAAAATATACAATGTATATACAATTGCATGTTACTGTTACGCAAAATATGTCTTTCCAAGTTGCTACTATGTAGCAAGCTTTAGAATACCTTCCTGTTTCTTAACCTATTCTTCTCTGATCTCAGAGAAAAGGTAAAATGAGGGAAAGGCGAATCCCTAAGGACGCTGACTTTCATGAACAACTCGACATTGAGTTCACGCGTTCTCTTAATATTTGTCTTTTGGGGAGTTTCACACAAAGAGCAACCACCTTGGAAGGGGACACATAAAAGCTAGCTTGAGCTGTGAACTGTCGCTATTCCCTGCATCTGAATTTTTTAAATAAAAAAGTTCCACCAGAGAAATATATATTTTGTGATAAGCACACAACAGCTCTCTGTACACTCTTCAAATCGAATACTGGCTGGATCACCATTTTACAGCCGAAAACACCCAGGCCCCAGGTTTGTACAGTGACTTGGCCAAGGTCACAAAGTTAAGCAGCACCATGGCTAGCACTGGCAATTCTGCCTACGACACTGGACTTTGCATTTTGGCACGCGACCCTTCCCTGCTGATCTGTCCTGTGTCTGTAACTAGTCTCCCCCAAAGAAGCACCTGCCGGCGACGGAGCGGTCCACTCATCTCTCATTATTAGCACAGCAATTTGAAGGGACGGCGAAGGCTGCTGGAGATGCCAACCAGCCAAATTAGACAAGTAGTAAGAAAAGTAAAAAGGTAATTAGCTTCTGGATGATGAAGACAAGTTCCAGAGAGTAAAAAATACATATATAAGGGCTACTATAATCTTGATAAGTAACTTTCTCTTTTTCTCTATAGGGCCTGTATTCCACACTGCCCAAAACTCAATTTGCCGAAGTTTTAAATCAAGTTTGTAAACGTAAGTGTATTCCATAAATAAATATCTTAAAGCTCAAATCCATTTGGTTTCAGCGTGGGGAACGAAAGGACGAGGAAAGGGATTAAGGAATAAACACATCAAGGAGGGGCTTGTGCATTCCAGTGACCCACATCTGGGAGAAACCTAGATGTTTAAGCATTAACAAACCTCACATGGAAAAGCGGGAGTACTTATAAGCATTAACTTTTCAAGCACAAGTAACTCACAGAACCATGATATCTAGTTCCCTACTCGAATCTTCAGGAATTCTGAATAAAATATCGACGGGGAAATCATCCTTTCACGGCTGCTCAGGAGGAGAGGCTAGCTATTTATTTATAAGGCCGAGGGCACCGCCCTCCCTGGCCCATCCTGGCCACTGCCTGACCGAAGGCCCAAAGGATTCCACAAATGTGGGGAGTGTCCCACACTCTACCCACCGAGCAAATCAACAGACGGCGGTCTATAGGCGCAAGGCTTAATGTTTAAAAAAGAAAAACAAAGCTGTTTTGAAATTTACAAAAATTTCAGTTACAGACAACAGAATCAGAGAGGATGCGTAGGGGCATCTGGGTGGCTCAGTCGGTTAAGCGGCTGACTTCAGCTCAGGTCATGATCTCACCTCTCTGAGTTCAAGCCCCGCGTCGGGCTCTGTGCTGATGGCTCATCAGAGCCTAGAGCCTGCTTCCGATTCTGTGTCTCCCTCTCTCTCTGCCCTTCCCCTGCTTGTGCTCTGTTTCTATGTCTCTCAAAAATAAATAAATGTTAAAAAAAAAAAAAGAATTAAAAAAAAGAGGATGCGTGCTTTAAATCAAATCTAACGAAAAAAAGTTTAATAAGCCAGTTTTCAGTTTTAACGGGAGAACTGAAAGTTTCACACGCGCCATACAGTGGCCAGATTACGGCCCAAAAAAGCAGACAAGTATTTCTCAATAAAACGGAGGAGGGAAGCCCAGAAATTCAGATCACGGCTTCAAACTGGCAGTGGAAACGTTTTAAACCACGCCTTTAAAATTTTTCACTTTCACTTTTGTAACTAATCCATCGATGCTACCTTCCCCAGAGCTTTTCAAACACACGTATGGACACGTATATTCAAAACACATTCCATCTGCTCTTAGATGGAACAGTAAACGATTCTTGTGTTAAAAAATAAGGGAAGGGAAGGAGATGAGACACGCAGAACCAGGTCGTCAGAGAAATGCAGATTCAACCATGTTTTCTCATTAAATGGCAAAAAAATCTAGCTTTGACTGCAAACGCAGCCCAAGCGGCATATTTGGAATAACGGTGTTATGACTCGAGCTTTTCGTCTGGCTAACGAGATTAATTTTCATGTAAACATTTCCTCCTCTGCCCCCCACCCACAATACTCCACATATTTTTAAACACCCCCGCCCCCCCCACCCCCGGCCCAGCCCGGCGCAGACCCAGGGCCGCGCGAACCGTCGGGTCCCGAAGCCCCGGCCGGCCTCCGCGCAGGGCGCCCACCGCCCGCCGCTGTGGCCGCGTCCCCGCCGGCCTGGGGATGCGTCGGGGTGGCGCCGGGAACCAGGGCCGCCGGACAGAGCCGCCGAGACCCGGGTCCGGGACCGGCCGCCCGGCCGCCGCTGCCTCCTCACCTGCGCCACCGCCGCGCCCGCCGCGCCCCGCCGAGTGCCCGGATGCGGCGGTGGCGGCCGCCGTTTGTTTTCATTCCGGGTGAGGCTGGCCCCGCCCCCGCCGCCGCGGCCTCCGCGCCAGCCTCTCGAGGCCTGGAAGGAGGGTTTGGGGCGGGGTTAGCGGGCCGGTCGGGTAGACGTGGGGGCGGAGCTAACGTGGGGCGGGGTCGATACAGCTTGTGGGCGGGGCTAAGACAGATGGGTGCGGGCGGGGTGGGTGGGGCAGGGCGAGGACGGGGCGGGGCTGAGGGGAGGGACGTGGGCGGGGCGGGACGAGGGGCGGGGCCTATGGGAGTACCCTAGGCCGGGGCTGCGGGAGGTTCCCAGGGCGTTGGAGCGTCCCGGCCGTGTCCGCCCGGGTGGAGTGGTGTCCCGACGGGACCGCAGGCTCGGCCCCGTTTGCTCGACTTCAGAGGAAATTGTGCCTGGCTTCATTTCACCAGAAGTCTTGAAAAAGGCCAGCGGACCTTGCAGGGAGAACCCTTTCCCCCTCGGTCTAGGCCAGATTAACAGGTTGTCCCACTAAACGCTGGGGTTTTCCTCCCTGTCTCCCTCGGGCCTCCCCCCAGGGTGAAATTAGGTTGCTTCACCTGAACTTCTCGGCTCGTTGCCCTGGCGCTTCCCGGCCGACGCTGGCCCTGCTAACCAGGTAGCCCTCGGACTAGCAACCTCAATGGTCGATGGAGAGCCGCTCTCTGCCCAGCAATGTGGTAAATACTACTAAGTCTATGGTCTGGGTTCTGTCCGCATGTCTAGGTGAGAAAATAAGACAAGTGTGCATAAAAATGAACGGCAACTTGCGAAATGCTCTGGGGACGTTGGCAGAACCCAGGTGGTCGAGCCAGGGTTCTGACAGAGCGTTGAGTGATGCGTAGATGAGCCTTTGGTGGGAGAACCGGGAACTGGAGGGCAGGAGTCCATCTCGGACCCGCAGACAGTTTGCTCGGATGAGGCTGTTGGCCCTTCCTGTCCAAATCCCAAAACCATCCTTGGACTTGCTCTAGCGTGGTGATGGAGTGGGGCTCCAGAGCTTACAAAGACAAATCTCTCTGGTATATAAAGAGTTCTTACAATGCCATAGGAAAAGGACCAAAATAGAAAACCGGCAAAGGCTCTGACAATATGATTCCCTGGAGAGGAAATACAAATGGCTCTTAAACCTATGACAAAGTACTTACCCTCACTCGCGATGAGATCAATATAAATTAAAACTACACCAAGAAACCGCCTCGTGCCTATCAGACTGGAAAACACCGTGATATCCTATGATGGCAAGGCCGTGTGGAAACAGACCCCCTCGTTGGCCCTCCAAGGGCAGTGTGGCAGTACCTATCAGAATCCAACCGCGTATTCTCGTACCCAGTAATTCAACTTGCATCATCCTTGTTGTATTTTATCAGCCTACCTCCTTTCTGTTATTCCTAACGCCAACATTTAGTGGCTTCAACTGCCATTTCCTAGGACGAAAAATTCTTCCTAATTCGCGTTTGTGTTTTTGTCACTCCGGGTTTCATAGTAACAAGGACTCCGGCAGCTTCTGCGTGAGGGATTCTACTTCTGCTGGAGTGGCATCAGAAACCCTCCAGCATCCTTAAGATGACCGTGAAATTTCATGCTGAATGTTATCAGCTCTCGCTAGAAAAGTGAAAAGTAACAGAAAGGTTGAGCGATTCGTCTTGATTTAGAATTGCTTCGATCAGAACGAGATACGTGCGTATGTTAAACTGTGCAGCAAACTAGTTTTTTATAGAGGAGGAAGTGGGTTTAAAACGAAAACCACCTCATTCCTGATTTTTCTATTTATAAATGAGAATTTGAGGGAAGTGGTTATAAACAGGAATTTTCGGGGAATTCGAATGATGACTCACACTTTCGGTCTGGTAGGTTTTCAATCACTGATAACCGTATTTGGAGACGTGGTCATGTTAGTTAGCATCCTGGCTGGAGGAGAAAAACATGGGAAGATAAAGAAACCGAGCAGGAGGTGAGGGAGATTTTGTTCCCACCCGATTGGGAATACATAATTTCAATCCCCCTGGAAGACGATAGACACCGAAAGAAGTTTTGAAAATATCAGATAGAGTTCCTCCGAGTCCCGGGGAATGTAGAGGCTGGATCTCAGGCATTGTCAGAAAGGGCTTGGCTGCTCGCCCGACTCAGGGAGAATCACCCTGAAAGCATGCAGTCCTCAAGTTCCGCCTCGTGGTTTCAAGTTTCCAGCATGTTCTGCTCCGAAATGTTTAACCCAAGTACCTCCGGTCTGGGTACGTGATGTTCCAACTCTGAAAAGATAAAGGAGGAAGGGCAGAGATGAGGAAGTAAATCAGACCCTGGTAGTAATACTATTGAACTCAGTTCAGAATAATCTGTGTTTTATCGTTTAACCTATTTTTAATGTTAAAAAGAATTTGATATACAATATTACAATACAGCTTGACATACAATACAATATACGATATTAGTTTTGTGATTTTAAGCCCGAGGGTGAATGAAAACTAAACGTGAACACGGCGACAAGAGAGTAGGTAGCATTGCTGTAGGCTTATGGTTCGAGAAACTTCTATGGAATGCTAAACGATTTTACTTTTTTTTTTAACTTGATTCCAGAAAATAATTACAAATCGATAGTATGCATGGCAGTTTAAAAGGTAAAATCAGAACTCTCTACCATCCTGTTTTCTGGATAAAGGCTATGGCCTACAACTTCGGAGACTTTTTCATCCAATAGGTTTATTTTCTTTCCGCACATTAAAGATGCCCTTCCATGGCCTTCTGGCTTGTTTCGGAAGTCAGCTGACGATCGAGGGTGACGTCTGACATTTCCATCTGGCTTTTCTAGTTGTTGGTGGTGGAAACCTTGATCCGCTAGGAGCCGCCCCATCATACCCGAGAGCGGACATTCCATCTGCTGGTGGCCTATTGGCGAAATAAGAAAGAAAGGCAAAACTAAGTATCTTTGTTATTCACCTCAGAGAAAGCTCTCAGAGATACTGTTACATCTGAAAAGACTGTCTTTGTCATCCCTCCACCTTGCTGCGATTATTTCCTAACACCAGTGGTTTCCCAAGGCTTCGAATTCTTGACATTTTCCTAATACCTGAATTGTGTTAAATTAGGCTGAATCTGTCAGGACTGTGGCCAGGTGCATTTAGCAGAAACCAACTATCACTTAAGCAAATAGGGATTTGTTTTTCTCCCTCCGAAGGAGTCTGGGGCACCGGGGTGGCTCAGTTGAGCATCAGACTTCGGCTCAGGTCGTGATCTCATGGTTTGTGGGACTGAGCCCCACATCGGGCTCTGTGCTGACAGCTTGGAGCCTGCTTCAAATCCTGTGTCTCCCTCTCTTTCTGCCCTTCCCCCTCCCCCTCTCTAAAATAAAATAAACATTAAAAAAAATTTAAAAAAAGAAGTCATTAGACTAGAAAAAATAGCCACTACTTGCAAGGCATCTTGGGGAATCATTGCTCACCCCTCAAACAAAAAAATGGCAATCTATTAGAAAGAAGGGGAGAGTGGAGGTTGAAGGCACAGTCAGCAGCGCCTGGCTCAACTCACTTCGGCAAAGCTTTAGATCGATAATACCTACCTCTTCTTGTTCCCTACTTGCCCCTTCTTCCCCCTCCTACCTCCGCGCCTCCGCCCATGCCCAGCTCCTCACAAGCACTAATTACGAGGCTTCTCCAGCCTAAGTGATTCATCCTGATGCGTCAGATTCTTAGTGCGTTACCCCAAAGGAGGGATGAAATAGCAGCCCTAGAGCTTAATAGCCAAGAGCTGTTAGTAATGGAATGGCTGTAATCAGGGCTAATCTTGCAAGGGAGGCTGGGGGCGGGGCCAGGAGAGAGGCGCCCCTCCCCTTGCTCCCGCTCCCTTGTCTGGTGCCTGTATTACCTGCACAAAAAGCCAAGCCAGTCCCGAGAGAAGATTTGCTGAAGAGTTTAGGCATACTATTGAACCCATTTTTCTTATTTTTCTCTTACTAAAAACTTTTAAATAATAAAATGGGAATAAATATAAACCTCTCGATGTTTCGTTACCGAAACTATAACCGTTATTGACATTTCAATGTAAAAACGTCCAGTATCTTTTTCTTAATTTTTTTTAATGTTTATTTATTTTTGAGAGAGGGAGAGACAGAACATGAGCAAGAGCGAGAGGGAGACACAGAATCTGAAGCAGGCGCCAGGCTCCGAGCTGTCAGCACAGAGCCCACCGCAGGGCTTGAACCCACACACCATGAGATCATGACCCAAGCTGAAGTCAGAGGCCTTTTCTTAATAAGGCCTTTTCCTCAGTATATTAAAAAAAAAATCCCACGTGTGCAATTTTAATCTACTTTTAAAAATTAATGTCTTAAACTTTTAATTATTATTTCATACCTTCATAAATGCAATTTCGACCGCTACCTAATATCTCACCACGCAGAAATATACTAGATCAGCCCATGGCTCTGTGGTTGGTCATCTGCATTTGTGTTAGGATACAGACTAGCCGACTCAAGGGAGACTGAGACGGTGTTTGCTGGTCTAACCGCCCAGAGCTGCTGTGGGGGCCCCGGGGTGCAGCGACGCAGGCTCTCTCCACGTCCTTGCTGCGCCCCCTGCAGGGCGCGGCCCGCCTCCGCAGCCGCCTGGGCGCTCATTGCTTCATCCGCGTTGCTGGCAGAGAGAAGGGAAAAGGGGGCGGCGGTCAGAAGTCACGTGCTTTCCGCCTTCCATCCCCATTGGCCAGCCCTTGGTCACGTGGTTGCTCGGACGCAAAGGAGACTGGGAACTCAAGCTGGCCGGCCGTGTGTCAGGGAAGGGTTCCTTTACAACGAGAGAGAAAGAAAAAACAGATATTGACTTGAGAAGGCTAGTCACCAGGTCGTCTCTAGTTATTCATCATATATAAAGCTTTTTCTATATTTAGGGCGTTCTGCTGTGGCTGTTAGTTGGATTTTGTCTTGTTTCTTTTTGTTCAGTGATATTCCTATAGGTTACGCCACCAAAGGTACAAATCCTAGACTTCCTATCCTACTGACGGATTTGTCTCTTTACCTTTTCAATAGAATTAGATACTATAATTTTTTAATTTGCCCTTTTCAAGGGAAAATGAAGGAAGAAGAGGGGCAAGAGGAGGAGAGATGAGAAGGAGGGAAAAGGAGATATTTTGTGGTTCTTATCGTGTTCGTTATGCTTCATACTAGTGGGGTAAACACCTTCCCACGTTTGCTTGCTGGTTATTTACATATAGACATATGTTATTTATTTTTGAGAGACAGAGACAGAGCATGAGTGGGGGAGGAGCAGAGAGAGAGGGAGACACAGAATCTGAAGCAGGCTCCAGGCTCTGAGCCGTCAGCACAGAGCCTGACTTGGGGCTGGAAGTCATGAGCCGAGAGATCATGACCTGAGCCGTAGTCGGTCGCTCAACCAACTGAGCCACCCGGACGCCCCTATTTACATATAATTTTTATAAAACAGTTCGTTTATGTCTGAGTTAGACCCTTTGGGGTCAAGGATCAGACTCACACAGGAATCTCAAAATATGAGGACTTATTGTCTTAGCTCCTATGGGAATAGGAACGGTGGAAGCTTCAGCCTCACGCTGGTCTCCTGATGACACCGATGGAATTTGAAGTGGAGTTCCTGAGCAAATGGCCAAGAAAGAATTCTTGAGACATTTTTTTGGGGGGGCGGGGGTTGGTGCGGAAAGGTGATTTTATTAAAGCTCGGGGACAGGACCCATGGGCAGAATGAGCTGCGGCTGCAGGTATGGGAGTGACTTATTGTATATTTCGAGTTTGTGGAGGGAGGGGAGGTATAGATAACCTAGGTCTCCAGGGAATTTCTGGATGCTGAAAGCAGGGTCTCGCAGGACCCCAAAGATTTAAGTATTGTCAGGATAAGGTTGCTTTTAATTTTTAAGGAAGTGTAAACATTAAGGCATGAAGGCAACCATAAACTTCTTGGGGAGTGTTACACGCTACGGGTCCTTGCATCCGTTAGTGGGCTGCAGGCTGTAAGGGAACTTACTTTATTATTATTTTTTTAATGTTTATTTTTGAGACAGAGAGACAGAGCATGAGCAGGGGAGGGGCAGAGAGAGAGGGAGACACAGAATCTAAAGCAGGCTCCAGGCTCTGAGCTGTCAGCACAGAGCCTGACGCGGGGCTTGAACTCACAGACCACAAGATCATGACCTGAGCCGAAGCCAGACGCTCGACCGACTGAGCCGCCCGGGTGCCCCTGTAAGGGAATTTACTTTAAACTACATATCTCTTGCCTTCGTTTCCCTCATCCTCACCACTGGTCTCCTGATGACACCACCGGACCTCATAGAAGCTGGACTGGAGGGTTACGCAGTGGCCCCAAGATCTGAGGGATTGACCGTCCCTCTGGCGACAGTCTGTTGATGCTTTTTCCAGCTTGTGCCACCAGCTAGCCACTTCGGCCTTGTGGAGGAGAGCCACCCTTCCCCGGCACTGGTGGGTACAAGCCTGGCCTAACCGGCACTGCTACCGGGGAGGCCCAGACCCTAGACAGGCTTTGCCCCGTGTCTCGGGTCCATTAAAGCGCACCCACAAAGATGCCTGCAAGCGTCGTTACGTCACAAGTCTCACGCTTCATAGGGACTGTTCAGATTATTTGTAATCGTCCCGTTGCCTGGCCGGAAAGCTAAGTCAACAAGAGAACGGGGGCTTTTTCCAGTGGCCAAGTCTGGAGGAGCCGGGCGGAAAGGGCGCCCGGCTCGGGGAAGGAAAGGCCGGAAGAACAGGTCTTGGGTCGCAGGAGAGAACGTGCTTGGTGTCTGCCCCACGCTTTCATCCTTCAGTGACCCTTCTGTCCGTGTCGCCAGCCTTTCTGGCAAGGAAACCATCTGCCAGCCTGCGCCCGGTGGGATGAAGGTGAAGGCTGCCGGAGACGAGTCCTCTCCGGAGGCCGCCGCGCTGGCGGCCCAGGATGTGGCCCCAGCGGGATGCAGGACCGAGACCTGGGACCTGGGGCTGGGGGGGGGCGCGTCCTTGCCCAGGAATGGTGACTGGGCCCACTGAGGATGTCACCCACGCCCCCTCCAACAGAACCTGCAGGAAGGGAGGCTGCCATCGTCTCTGTCCGTGAACAGGACTCCTCCGATTTGTCTGCTGTTACTACATTTGCGTCGCGTAAGCTAAAAAAAAAAAAAAAATCAAACGAAACAAGCAAAGGGAACAGGGCCTAACTCGGACTCTCTGCCAGATTTTGCGGTGTCTCTTGAGCTGCAAATGGAGCAATATAGATGCATCCCATCCCCTTCTTAATGGTAAACTATTTGTGAATTGTACCTGTATTTAAAAAAAATTTTCCTCTATCTCTTCTACTCTGTATGTCTCTCTTTTTTTGAGGATTTTGTTTTTAAGTAATCTCTACACCCAAGTTGGGGCTCAAACTTAACAGCCCCGAGATAGAGAGTTGCCTGCTGTGCCGACTGAGCCAGCCAGGCGCCCTGCCCCCTACTAGATACACCTTAATGATGATTATAATGGAATAATAGTTAACATTTATTAAGCACTTACTATGTGCCAAGAAAGAACTGTTCTAAACATCTGGCATGCATTAGCTCGTTTAATCCCCACTTGAACCTGGCGAGATAAACACTGTTATAACCTCCATTTTCTAAATGAGGAAAGGGAGGCTCAGAGACGTGCAGCTAGTAAGTGACAGAGAAGGGTTTAAACCCAAGAAGTCTGGTTTTTAAATCTATTTTTTTATGTTTATTTATTTTTGAGAGAGAGAGAGAGAGAGGCAGAGCACAAGTGAGAAAGGGACAGAGAGAGAAGGAGACATAGAATCCGAAGCAGGCTCCAGGCTCTGAGCTGTCAGCACAGAGCCGGATGTGGGGTTCAAACTCATGGACCAGAGATCATGACCTGAGCCAAAGCCTGGAGCCTGCTTCGGATTCCGGGTCTCCCTCTCTCTCTACCCCTCTCCTCCTTGTGCTCTGTCTCTCTTTCTCAAAAAGAAATAAACATCAAAAAATTTATTTAAAATATTGACTTTTGGGGCGCCTGGGTGGCTCAGTCGGTTAAGCGGTCGACTTCGGCTCAGGTCATGATCTCACGGTCTGTGAGTTCGGGCCCCGCGTTGGGCTCTGTGCTGACAGCTCAGAGCCTGGAGCCTGCTTCGGATTCTGGGTCTCCCTCTCTCTCTGCCCTTCCCTTGCTCACTCTCTGTCTCTATGTAAAATAAACATGCTAAAAAAAAAAAATTTTAAATATTGACTTTTTAGGTTTAACAATGATCAAAATTGGCAACACGGGTATGTTGCTTTAATGAAATATACACCTACTAATGATAGCAATGACGATCCTAACCAGAAGAAACTTCTCGGTGCTTAGAGACTCATGATCGTAGGATATAAAAATTTTTAAATATTTTTATTTATATCTTTGTCGCTGAGAAGTATGATAGAGACAAAGCATAAAAAATATTCCCCAAATAACATATATTCTATTAGGATAAAATTAAATGAGGGAGGTGATGGAAAGACAAGTTTATGAAGAAAAAGGAATAGTGAAGAGGAAACTTTATGTATTAAAAAAATTTTTTTAATATTTATTTGTTTTTGAGAGACAGAGCACGAGCTGGGGAGGAGCAGAGAGAGAGAGGGAGACACAGAATCGGAAGCAGCTCCAGGCTCTGAGCTGTCAGCACAGAGCCCAATGTGGGGCTCAAACTCATGAACCACGAGATCATGACCATGAGCTGAAGTCAGACGCTCAACCAACTGAGCCACCCAGGCGTCCCGACCTTTATGTATCTTTAAATGGTGGATATCAAATTGCTGATATTTAGATATCCCTGAGTATATAGCCAAGAGTCACGTAACAGCTTTGTTTTAAAAAATATGTATAACCACACCAGACAGGAAGTTGGATTTCTTGCAGCCACTTAAACTCGTGAGGAAATATTTTAGGTGGAAAATCAAAATTCATGAGTAACTTGGAAGACAGCACGTGACCAAACTCCAGAACCGTCCTGAGTTTAGGGCTCCCTCTCGTGGTGAGATTCAGATTAGTGTTGGCGCCCAGCTCAAGAGAAGTATCTAGCAAGAGCTGAAAGTGCCAGGTCCTACGAGCCAAACCCTTCCCGGTGTATTTGCTGGAATCATCGCTACGAAACTTGAGCCGAATAGGATTAGTACACCTGTTCATATTGGGCCATTGTGTCCTATCTCCACCTTGGCTGCCCGCCCCCACAAAAGCAGGAAGAGATTTCGTTCCCCTGCCCAAGCCCAGAATAAGTCGGGAGAGAAAGAGTGAGACAGAGTGGTATCCTGCACACCTCACCAAGCAGGATCCTTGACGGTGGTCCCTTAATCTGGGATATGTTTATTGAGTAGCTATTACGTGTAAGTATGATTCTCCATGATATACTGAGCTAGGCTGCCATCCACTAGTAAAACCTGCCCTCTACTTCTCTCTTTCGTTTATTCTTTAATTTTTTAAATGTTTATTTATTTTTGAGAGCAAAAGAGAGAGAGAGTGCAAGTGGAGGAGGGGCAGAAAGAGAGGGGTCGGTGGATCCAAGCAGGCTCCGTGCTGACAGCAGAAAAACCCAATGCGGGGCTCGAACTCACGAACTGTGAGGTCATGCCCTGAGCTGAAGTCGGATGCTTCCCCGACTGAGTCCCCCAGGCGCCCCTACTTCTCTCTTTTAAAAAGTTTAAAGAAGGGGCTCCTGGGCGGCTCAGTTGGTGAAGCGTCCAACTTCGGCTCACGGCATGATCTCACAGTTCATGAGTTCGAGACCCAGGCCAGGCTCTGTGCTGACAGCTCGGAGCCTGGAGCCGGCTTCCAATTCTGTGTCTCCCTCTCTCTCTGCCTCTACTCTGCTCACAGTCTGTCTCTCTCTCTCTGTGTCTCTCTCTTTCCCTCAAAATTAAATAAACATTAAAATTTTTTTTTCATTTAAAATTTACTCCATTGAATTACCGTCATTGAACACCAACAATAACAAACGACCACAGGATTTTCACCCCCAAATATTCCAAGGACCCACGAACATTTAAAAAGATGTTCAACGCACCCTGGTAACTAAAGAAACACAAATTAACCACGATAAGAAATCACTCGCTTGCTGCTAGCCTGGCATTGGTGTGATCATATCCAAGCTGACAAGGACGGGGCAGCTGGGAAACACACATCTCCATACTCTGTTGATGAAACTGTAAGTTCGTTCAATTCGAGAGAAAATAAAGAATATTAAGGTTTTTTTTTTTAAGTTTATACTTCTTGACTCATTAATTCCCCCTTTTAGGAACTATCGCTAGGCCCCAGGCCCCAGCGTGCGGCTGAGATTGACGGGAATTTTGGAAGGCTTTGATTACATGTCCCCAACCACTCCCAGGTTTACTGTTTACTTTTTTAAAGACTTTATTTTTTTAAGTAATCTCTACACCCCGCGTAGGACTCCAACTCACAGCCCCGACATCAGGAGTTACACACACCATTGCCTGAGCCAGATGGGCGCCCCCATTCCCCTGTGTCAACAATAAACTCTTGGGGTTCTGTTCCTGACACCCTTACCTGCCAAGAATGGGGAGGAGGACACAGGCCCGACTCGGCCACTGGGGCCCAGGGATCTCTGCCCTCCGACCCCGTCACACGTGCGCACACGCCACACACGCACACACACACCACGAAGGCTAGAAAGAGCACTAATCTGGGGCGCCTGGGTGGCTCAGTCGGTTGAGTGGCCGACTTCGGCTCAGGTCATGATCTCGCGGTCTGTGAGTTTGAGCCCCGCATCGGGCTCTGTGCTGATGGCTCATCAGAGCCTGGAGCCTGCTTCGGATTCTGTGTCTCCCTCTCTCTCTGCCCTTCCCCTGTTCGCGCTGTGCCTCTATGTCTCTCAAAAATAAATAAAACATTAAAAAAAAAAAGAAAGAGCACTAATCTAATAAAGGAGGCAGGAGAACTATTGCAACTGACATTTATGGATGCTGCTACGGGTTCAAGTTCAAAGATACAAATAATGTGGCCTCTTCCCTCTAGGAGTTTACAGTCCAAAGTAGGACGTGACCGTTGCTGCGCAGGAGATGGAGAATTCTCTGCACATTCCAGGGAAAGGAGACACATTCGTGTGAAGCTAGAAAGACATTTTAGTTAAATAAAAATAGACAGTGGTGTGGGCTCGGTACCCAATGAGCATACGGATAAAAAAAAATGCCTTTGACATAATAAGAAATATATATTTGGTCTCTGCCCCACTTCCTGGTATGCAACTTCCAAAACCTCGGAATCTCTGAAGGGACAAGTGTCCTTTTTATATGCGAAGGAGCTGGCTGGGGCTGGGGGGCTCCAGGATGAACCTCGGGATGAAGGCTGGTTGCCAAGGGAACCAACCTCCTGATTAGAGGGTTGGCCCTTCAGCCACACACACACACACACACCCAGGAGGGAGGGGAGACGGGCTGGAAGTTGAGTTAATCACTAATGGCCAATGCTTTCATCAAGGAAGCCTATGACATGAGGCCTCCGTTAAAAACGACAACGACAACCTCAGGTGAAGGGGTTCAGAGAGCCTCTGGGTTACTGAGCACGTGGAGGTGCTTGGGGGGGTGTCTGGAGAGGGCATGGAAGCCTAGTTCCTCTTCCCCGTAGCCAGCCCCCCCCCATCTCTTCAAGCTGGTTGTTCCTGACTGCATCCCTTTTTAATAATCTAGTAAGTACACTCTTTTCCTGAGTTCTCGGACTCGTTCGACCAAATTATCCAACCTGAGGAAAGGGCGGGAGGCACCTCGATTTAAAGCCAGTCAGTCTCAAGCACAGGTGACAACCTGGGGTAGGACCGGCGTGGGCAGAATGGCGGGGGCAGTCTTGTGGGACGGAGCCCTTACCTCGGGGGAGGTGGCGCTCTGTCCAGGGAGATAGTGTCAGCATTGGGCCGAATGGTAGGACACCAGCTTGGGGTCGCAGAGACCTGGAGAACTGCTTGGTGTGGAAACTGCACACCTCTGATTTCAGAAGCGCCGCGTGCAGAGTATAGAAAAACAGCGTTGGCCAGTTTAGCACCACGGTTGCTTCCGGAGGGGCCAAGTGATCTGTTTAAAGTATTCAAAGGAACCTGAGACCTGACGTGGGTCTTGATGAGCAACATTGATAAAAAGCTCGGGAGCTTTGGGGCGCCTGGTGGCTCAGTCAGTTAAGTGACCTGCTCTGGTCATGCCCTCACGGTTCGTGGGTTCGAGCCCCACGTTGGGCTCTGTGCTAACGGCCAGAGCCTGGAGCCTCTTTTCGGATTCTGTGTCTCCCTCTCTCTCTGTGCACCCTCCCCCTCCCCAAGCCAGTCTGGGGGGCCCTGAAACTAATGTCACTTGGGAAGCCCCTTAAAGAAAAAAAAAGACAATTATTACAAATACAATTTTAGGAATGAAAGTAAACAGCTAACAAACGTTAGCAAATTTTTAAAAGTTGAGAGATACCACAAAGCATCATAAAATCCAGACAATGAAAACATCTTTATTAACTATCTACCCCTCTGTATTTTTTTCTTACAGTTTTGGGCTATAAGTTCTTTGAATGAAGACACTCTTATCAGAGACATCGGAAAGACGTCTTTCCTCTAGCTTGGTGGATACAGATTTGGCGATTTACTATCGTAGAAGAGCTTCCTTCGGCTTCTGCGCGGCCAGTTATCAACCGATGGCTTCTGGGCTCATAGGAGCGCTTGGCTCTCTGCTTCCTGGGAATTACGGGGAACCCGGAAATAGTCTGTTCGCCCAACGCTCGGTGTCAAGCTTTGCCAGGAGAGGGCGCTAGAGGGCCGCCGGAGGAGGAGGGTTTCCGCTCCGGGTCCGGCCGCTCCTCCAGCTCCTGGTCCGGCCAGACTAGCAGCTTCCGCAGCGTCGGGGTGTCTGGGTTGCGATCGCGTGTGTGACGTCTGCGGCACCCAGCTCTAAAATTTCCCCGCAGCCAGAAACTTCCCTTGGCAGCCCGCGGGCCAGCTTCATGCGGCGGCGGGGGTGGGGACCGGAGCCCGGGACCGGCTCCGCTTGGCGGTTCCTCCTGCGGCTCCGGGGCTCGTTCTGGCTCCCCGGGGAGCGGATTTCCAGCACGTGCGGCCGACCTGGCACCTCGTCGTGCCCTGCGGAGGGGCGTCTCGGTGGGCGCTTGGGCTCACCCAGGGCGACGGCCGCTCGCTGGGTCTCGCGAGCCTGCCTCCTTCAAGAACCCTCTCTCCTTCTTTCTAGCCAATCCCTTATTACTCCAACCCCATGTTAAAATTAATTTTTTTAAACATTTATTCATTTCTGAAAGAGAGAATGAGTGGGGGAGGGGCAGAGAGAGAGGGAGACACAGAATCCGAAGCAGGCTCCAGGCTCTGAGCTGTCAGCACAGAGCCCGACCTTGGGGCTCGAACCCACAGACTGTGAGATCGTGACCTGAGCTGAAGTCGCTCGCTTAACGGACTGAGCCACCCAGGCGCCCCAAAATTAATTCTATATGTTAAATTTTCCTGGTTCAAGTTGCTGTGTGGTTTGTCTCCTGACTGGACCCTGACCAATACGACTTTACAGTGCATCGCTGATAACAATTACCATAAATTTTAAGGATTTTTCTTCACATTGGAGGACATCTCTATCAAGTTTCACATGTGAGTTTTAAAGTTTCAGTGCATTTCAAGTTATTTTTTGTTCCAGGGGCTGATTTTTTTTTAATGCTTATTTATTTATTTTGAGAGAGAGAGAACACGCCCACAAGTAGGGAGAGGGGTAGAGGAGGGAGAGAAAGAATCCCAAGCGGGCTCCTCACTGTCACCCGGGGATTAATCTTAAAAACCCTTCGAATTGGGGCACCTGGGTGGTGCATGCAGTTGAGTGTCCGACTCTTGATCTTGGCTCAGGGCGTGATCTCATGGTTTGTGGGTTTGAGCCCCACTTCGGGGCTCTGTCAGTGCAGAGCCTGTGTGGGGTTGTGTCTCTCCCTCTCTCCGTCCCCCCCCCTCCTCTCTCGCTCTCTCAAAAATAATAAATAAGGGGCGCCTGGGTGGCTCAGTCGGTTGAGTGGCCAACTTCGACTCAGGTCATGATCTCGCGGTCTGTGAGTTCGAGCCCCGCGTCGGGCTCTGTGCTGATGGCTCATCAGAGCCTGGAGCCTGCTTCGGATTCTGTGTTTCCCTCTCTCTCTGCCCTTCCCTTGCTCACGGTCTGTCTCTATGTCTCTCAAAAATAAAATAAAAACGTAAAAAAAAATAATAACAAATAAATAATTTAAAAATATTATAAATAATAAATAAACTAAAAAAAACCTGTACATGGCAACATGGACAGCCTCCTTGAAGTGGTGCCGTATGACTTTTATCTTTGTTAATGCCAGCATTTCTTGTCGAATTAGCAAAGCAGTTCCGGCCTTTTCCAGTGTGTTCGTATGATTCATTAACGGGCTTATCAAACAATCCCAAAACGTATTCATAGCTTCTATTCAAACTCTACCCTCCACCTGAGTCAATTATTGCTTTTCATGTCGTCTGAAAGGTTTTTTGTTACAATTCGCTTCTCGATGTCAGGATAATTTATATCGGTCTTATCTCCTTCGTATCGCTTTTGTTTCAGGTTCCGCAGAGTTGAAGTTGAATGTAAGGAGGAGGAAAGAAGGCATCCTTCACGGGCCTGGAAAATCGAGAGTCCATCACTGCTCACTCATTTCGTTACAACGTTCCACTACGGGTTTTGAAATTGCAGTTAAAGGGCCATATTCCAATTTTTTTTAATGTTTTATTTATTTTTGAGAGACATAGAGGCACTGCGCGAACAGGGGAAGGGCAGAGAGAGAGGGAGACACAGAATCTGAAGCAGGCTCCAGGCTCTGAGCCGTCAGCACAGAGCCCGACGCGGGGCCCGAACTCACAGACCATGAGATCATGACCTGAGCTGAAGTCGGCCGCTCAACCGACTGAGCCACCCAGGCACCCCCATATTCCAGTTTTATCCAAGATACCATTCCCGTCCAAAAAGGGGAGAAATGTAGATGGCATTTCATCGTAGACTCTGCCGAGGGGGCACAGAGAGGGCACAGCCCGACATCATTTGCCAGAGACACGTCAGAACGGACTTTTCTCTGAGTCCCGGGGCCAAACCTCCCCTGGACTTGGTGACCCCTAAGCCTCTGAAGTTCTTCGTCTATCTTAATACGTCTTTTTTCATACATCTAGGGAAACCCTTTTACTGGGCAAAAAGCCCTTCTACTCTAGAAGCAGAAAATGCCAGACGCTCCCCGTTCCAGCTTCCCTGGCAGCCGGAGGGCGCCCAGGGAACATCTTCTGCCAGTTAGCCACGCCCTCCCGGGCCTCAGTGGGGAAGCTGGGGACCCTGTCGGCGGGTAAGTACAGCCCCATCTGGTTTCCAGAGCCCGCTCCGGGAGCAGCTCCGCCGGCCGGGAACAGAAGAATGTCCTGCAGGTAACGCCGCGTGACTTCCGAGGCAAGATCATTAAACGCCGTGGACCTGTACTTGTGCTCTCCTGGGACGCGAGCCCGAGCCAGCTTGCGCAGAGCGACCAGATGAAGGGGCCATGTGTAGGAGTTCTGGCTGACAGCCAGTCTCAGCTGTTAGACCTTCTGTGAGCAAGGAAGCTTCCAGAGGATTCCGGCCCTGGGCTGCCAAGCCGTCCAGCCTTCCAGTCTCCCTGGCTGAGGAGCAGAGACTACTGGCCTCTCTTCGCCTTGTCTGAGTTCCTGAGCCCCGGAACCCAGGACACGTACCGAAGGGATCCCTTTCTGTCGCTAAGTTTGATGGGGTTGGTTTTGCCACAACCGGAACAGAGGGGGCCTTGCAGAGGCCTGGGGCAGAGGGTAAAGTAACAACTGCGCCAAGAGGAGGCACGACAGAACCTCCACCCTCCTGGGCCTGAAGGAAAATCTATTTATCTATCCATCTGTCTGTCTGTCTATCTGTCACCTATCTATCTGGCCCAACATGGGGCTTGAACTCATCACCTTGAGACTGAGAGTCGCATGCTCTCCCAACGGAGCCAACCAGGCACCCCAGGAGGAAAATCTTATTAGTGGGGCCCAGCGGGGTGGGGGAGGGGCCTCCCTGAAGGAGCGATTGTCCTGAGACACCCAGACGAGTCCCCCTCTCGGCTCTCCTTGGGGGTACAGCCTTCGGGGCCAGCCCCTGAGACACAGAGCAGGCCCGGGAAGGATGGGGGATGAATCTGGGGGGGGTGGGGACCTGAGGGGGGGGGACACCTGCAGGGAGTGTGACCCCTGTGACATCCCTCACGGAGGACTGAGGTGACGGGCAGCAGGTGCCTCCCCAGCAGGGCTGTACCAGTGCGTGAGGACCTAAACATCTATGGACACTCCTTGGAAAAGGCCCCGTGGGGCTCAGGGATCACTCAGCGACACCCTCTTGGCGCCCCCTCTTTCTTCTCGGAGCCCGGGCACAAGCCGCAGCCCCCAGACAGGAGGTTGGGAGGGCTTTCTGGCTGCTCCGATGGCGGCTGAGCCCACACATCTTGGAAGGAGGTGCATGGAATACTAAAAAATTTAAGTGTCGCAATCAGAGCCTAAAGTAATGGAGCTGGAATTATTGAGGGAAATTTACAAGTTAAATAACCTAAAAGGCTGCACATGCAAATGACGCTAAATTAGCAGGAACTTGGGGGCCACGAGAATGACTCGTCCTTTCTCAAAAAAGAAAGGGGTCAGAGATCAAGTCACGGACCAGGAAGGACGGGGACCGAGCCCCATTATTCCCCGTGTAGCGTCTGCGCGTTACGGGGCGCTCAGCGCCCGGCGCCGCCAATGCCAGAAGCTCCCCAGTTCTCGTGACGACCAAAAATATCCTCCGCCCGTGAGCATGCCCCTGGGACCTGCCATCGGGAAGCTGGAAGAATCCGTTTCACAGGTGGGAGCCTGCGTGGGGGCCGCTCTCGCCCGCCGCCTGCTACATGACAGACCTGGACGGACACACGAGCTTCCCGGGCCCTGGGCCCGACGCCCTCTTCGGCTGGCTGCAGCTCCGCCGGCCGGCGGTTTGTGTCGGGGCCTCGGCTGAGCCAGTGCCTCGGTCTGTCGCCTCAGGCCCTTGTGCTGGAGGGCCCACGGGTGTCGGAAGCCGAGGGCTTCAGTCCCATGAGCTCGGGGTCCGAGACCCTAGTGATGCCACCCCCACACTCTGATGGCCGGGCTGGGAGACAGCCGTGGCAGGCAGCAGACAGACAGACAGACAGACAGACCGGCCTGGCAGGCAGGAGCCAGAAACCAGCTGATGCTTTGGGCAGTGCATTAGTTTCCTGGGGCCACCTTTTTTTTTTTTTTTAATGTTTTTTCATTTTTGAGAGACAGAGACAGAGCATGAGCCGGGAAGGGACAGAGAGAGAGGGAGACACAGAATCCGAAGCAGGCTCCAGGCTCCGAGCTGTCAGCACAGAGCCCGACGAGGGGCTCGAACTCACGAACTGTGAGGTCATGACCTGAGCCGCCCAGGCGCCCCACCTACACGTGGACCACAAGCCCGAGTGGCCTAAACAACAGAGGTGTATTGTCTCCTGCTTCCGGAGGCGAGAAGTCTGAGCTCCGGGCATCAGCACGGCCGCACTCCCTCGAAGGCGGCTACGGGGAGGATGCGTTCCAGGGCTGTGTCCGGCATCCAGGGGCCCCTGGGCTCGGGGCCTCGAACTCCTGTCTTGGCGTGGTATTCTCCCTGTGTCTGTCTTTCCCCCTTTCTGTGAGGGCGCCCGCCATCGGATCAGGCCTCACCCTAATGACCTCGTCTAACTTAATCATCTGCAGAAACCCTTTTCCAAATGAGGTCACGTTCACAAGTACTGGGGGTGAGGACTTCACGGGCTTGGGGAGCACAATCCAACCTGGAACGGACGTCAACTCTAGGCGAGTATATTAGGCAGGTTCTGTGTCAAAGCCACCGAGCCGGCCGCTGAAGGGATATGGCCCCAGCCCTCGAGGAGCCGGCCCGGCCCGAGGGTAAGTACCGCCCCATCTTGCTCCCCAGCAACCTCAAGGCAAAACTGAGTGCCTGAGTCATGTCCCAACTGACTTCGTGTTTTATTTGCCTCCAGTTCCCTCTGGGGTCCGGACGGCTGTCTGCCAGGCGCTGCTCTGGGGCTCTCGGGCGGGGAGGCGCCCTGAAGACCTTGACCTAGGGAAGACGATGGTGAGTGGGCAGAGCAGTAAGGATACTGACACACGTGCAGAAGGGACGTCGTGGCCCCTGGCGCTGATGTTCTCCACATGAGCTTAAATGCAGATCCGGAACCAAACAGCGAACTGCGCTCTGGTCCCTTCCCCGCCTCCCCTCCCCCCCCCCCGCCCCCCGGGGCCGAGCAGCTGAGTGTAGGCAACCTTCAGGTGTCAGGCTGCCTCTCTGGTATGAGCCCGGGCAGGCAGGAAAGGGCCCCGGACAGGGGATCCAGAGAACCAGGTTTAGAACCAACGAGCAACATGACCTTGGGCCAATCCTGGACCCTGCGTGGCCTCTGCTCGGTGGCTACGTGGTTCCAAGATCCCTCCCAGGGCCGAGATTCCAACCCCAGGGAGAAGGCGAGAGGGTGGTGGAGAATCCTCGCAAGGAGACTGACCAGGCACAGGGCCCGCTCCCCCTCGGTTCCCAAGAGGGACGTTCACCTGCTTATCGGACCTCGGCTGCGCAGGGCCTCGTGGGGTGACTGGGCTCAGGCGGAACACAGCGAGGGCACTGTTTCCTCTGTGGGAAGTTTCAGGTAAGGAGCGGGCCTCCACTGCAGCCAGGTCAGGACTGGCCTCCACGGCCAGGTCCCGCCTCGAGTTATCTTGATATTCCAGCCAGCCCGGCCTCCACTCCCCCTCCCACCCCCCAGGGGTTCATTACAAGCTCAAAATTTCCCTCCTGTGGAATATCTAGCCCTCTTCTCTGCCCACCCATCCCTTACAAACCAACTCAAGTCTCACCTCTTCCATGAAGCCTTCCTGGATACAACTCTATGGGGCAAATCAGCATCAGTTCTTCCTCATTTCAGCCCTAGAACGTGTTGCCTGGATTGTACACTGAGGTCCAGATAATTTCTATGGAACATTTCAATGCAGCTTCAAATACACAAACCAAGAGATGTCACCACCGCACGCCTTGCATCCGGCCTCTTGTCGTTCACCGCACCGAGTACTTCCTAGGACTGTTCGATCTGCAGACTTAACGATACTCCGTGCTGGAAAACTTTTGTGCATTTTCACAAATTAACTTCCTTCCTCTTACGGTCTTTGTTCCTTCCTTCCAAAACTTAGATTTGGACATCCTGGACTGGTTTTCTCATTTTTTTTTTTTTCCCTCTCTGAATTCCCAGAATTGGAGGTCGCGAAATACATATTGGAAGGTTATTTCAAATCCCTGTACAACGTAAAATTAGATCCGCTCAAAAGGACATCATCGCGAATTTTCAGGACACTAAGGATAAAGAGAAGGCTCTAAGAACTTCCAAAAAGGGGAAAAAATACATTTAACAGGACCGACCGTGGATCCGAATGGCCTCAGACTTCTCATTAATAACACTAGATGGTAGCAGTGCCTTCGAAACTGTGAGGGAGAGTGATTTCCAAGCAACAGTCATCTACCCAGTGAGGCCGCTAAGCCTCAGGGCAAAATAGGCGTGTTTAGATACTCTTAAGCATCCTTTCCCAGAAGCTGCTGGAGGAGAGACTCAATCAAAACAGGAGAACGAAGCAAGAAATGAGAAGAAAAAGGATCAGGAAAGGGGCTTCCACCCAAGAGAGAAGTGTCCGTGAAGGACACCTCTAGGACGTCTCCCCGCCTCCCCAGGTGCCTGCAGGTATCAGCCCCTTTGCCTGGGAGAGGCCAGAAGGCCCTGGGAAAGAGTTCTTCAGATGCCTCAATTAACAGAATACCTAACATATTTGAACCTACACAAATAGATAAAATAGTAACAAATACATAGAGAACTAAGCAGAAGAAAATGCAGGATGATCATGAAATCCAGAGAAAACGAAAAGTTGCAGCAGACGGAAAAATGAATCGGAATAGTAGTTAACCATGGACTTAAACTCAGAAAATTCATCTAACCCAAAATAAGCCATAACTGGGAGGATGAAGAGATAGAAAGTCTAGGGTGCTAAGGGTGAAGAAGACCGGAAGTGGACGGGTGGGGGGGGGGGTGAAGGAAACCGGAAGTGTAGGGGTGAAGGAGACAGGAAGTATAAGGAGGTGGGAAGTGATCAGGTGATGGGTGTGTGTGTGTGTGTGTGTGTGAAGGAGACCAGAAGTGGAGGGGCGAAGGGTGAAGAGTGAAGGAAACCGGAAGTATCAGGGGATGGAAGGTGAGAGGTGAAGGAGACCGGAAGTATAAGGGGGGTGAAAGGTGAAGAAGACAGGAAGTGTCAGGGGGTGAAGAGCGAAAAGGATAGAAGAGCCAAATTGTCACAGTCTGTCCTCAGTTGAAAACACCCAAAGCGGGAAAAGCTAAAAAAAGCAGCCTGTTCTTTACCGATACGGAGGTAAATAATAAAAGAATCAGCTACAAGAGTTGAGAGCCCACTGTGGAGAACAGGAAGTAGGGAGGTGGGAAATGCTCTTGTATTTGCCTTTGAACTGTGACATTTCGGGAAACTTACAGAAACTGAGACCCTGAAGACTCGACTGGAGGTGCCGTGTGCGCCACCCTCGGAGGCCCCCCCTACAGCGTGGAGGACGGAACCCCACAATCGCCGGTCAGTCCCGTCATTCACACCCGACGGCTGCGGCTCTGTCGCGGAGGAGGGAGAGAGGGGCAGAGGTGGGCTCTGGGAGGGCAAGGCTGGGCTAGGGTGCCGAAGGGCCTAACGGGGGTCAGGGCGGCACCGGGTGGGCCCACGCGTCCGGTGCCGTGGGGTCCCGCCCGGGTTTGGAGAGCCCCCGAGAGCCAGGCGGGCGCCCCTGGGGCCCAGGGAACCTCAGAAGCTGTCAGTCCCGCGACGGCCGCCAGGTGGCGCCAGAGCCCGCGCCAGCTCGCGGCCTCCGCGCAGCCTCCCGGGCGCCCGGGACCGGGACCGAAGCCGGCGGGTGGCCGGGTCTCCAGGTGTGCGTGTCCCTCACTGCCTCCCCCGCACCTCGGCGTCGGGGGAGATTTTTTTTCCAATAGAAATTTTCAAATACCTAGAAAATCCGACCAAACAGTATTACGAATTCAGTTTCTCTTACCCCCTCCACCCCTGTCCCTCCACCTTGTTTGTTTCTAACCGGGAATCTGACATCCCATCATTTCATCGAACTCTAGAAAAGAAGACACAGTATCGTTACCACAAACGTTGAACAAAAGGGAGTCCTGGATCAGGAATGCAAGGAGTGGGGAGAAGGGGACAAGAATCTTCGGGATCATGTAGAGAGCCAGGGGCTCCAGACGGGACGTGGGGAGGCTTATTTGGGGGGGAGGTGGGAGGCAGCCCCCCCCCCCCCCCCCCCGTGCTCACCGTGGACTCCTGCGGCGCTGGGTCAGATGGACAGTGTGAGGAGCAGGCTGGGGAGCCCTGGTCCTGCCCACCCCTCCCCACCCCTGCCCACTCCCTTCTGCCACCAGACAGCTTCAGATCAGCCGGACAGAGAGGGGGATGGGAAGGAGAACTAGGAATGGGGTGGATAACCCGTCCCTTCTAGGGCGTTTCTGGCTCATCCCACAAACTCAGGGCTATTCTTTTTTTTCTTTTTAATTTTTTTTAGCGTTTATTTTTTATTTTTTATTTTTGAGAGACATAAAGACAGAGCGTGAGCAAGGGAAGGGCAGAGAGAGAGAGACACAGAATCCGAAGCCGGCTCCAGGCTCTGATGAGCCGTCAGCACAGAGCCCGACGCGGGGCTCGAACCCACAGACGTGAGATCATGACCTGAGCCGAAGTCGGCCGCTTAACCGACTGAGCCACCCAGGCGCCCCTCTTTTCTTTTTTTAAGTTTATGTATTTATTCTGAGATCACGCAAGCAGGGGAGGGGCAGAGAGAGGTAGGGAGAAAGAGAATCCCAAGCAGGCTCACGCCGCCAGCGCGGAGCCCGACGTGGCGCCTGCTTGAACCCACGAATCCTGAGATCCTCACGACCCGAGCCGAAACTGAGTTGGACCCTGGGCCCGCTGAGCCACCCAGGCGCCCCAATCCCGTGCTATTCTTAAGGCTTAAATCCTGGGCGCTCTTCTCCACTCAGTGGGTCCCGTGTGCCTGAAGAACCGCCCAGCCCGTCTCTCCCACCCCTCCTGACTCCCTTCTGGAGCCGATCCTCCCCTGGGCTGACTGAAGCCGAGGACTGGAGGGGGGTGGGGTCGGAAGCACCTGGCGTTGTATTTTCCCCGATCTCCACCGGAACAGTGCATGGAGCTCGAAGGCAGGGCCGGGGTCACGGACCCAGGCTGACGCCTAGCTCTGCCCGACAAGCTGGCTGACCTTGAGCAGGCCACTTCGCGTTTCCTGGGTGCAGGGCGGAGACAGGGGCACCAATAGTAGTTCTGAAGCTTCAAGGGGCAGTCTGAAATGCCCAACTCAGTGCACGGCCCTTGGCGATGTCTTCATTCAGTCAGCCTCTCCCCGCTCCCTTCTCGGCCGGGACACTGATTCCAGGATCTTTTTGCTCGTGGGTTCATCCCACTCGGCAAACGCGCGTTGAGCACCTGCTGTGTACTAGGGGCCGGGGATGCTGCCGTGAGCAAGACGGAGCTGACGGCTGCCCCCACCCAGCACCGGGTTTGAGAAGACGCAGTCCAACAAGGGCCAGGCAGGTTGCGAGTGGGCAGGGCCGGTATTACGGTCTTTTGGAGGGGCGGGGCTTTCCCAGGTGAGAGGGCTCACCACCCGGCCTGGGGAACCCATGGGATCTCTTCTGACCCCCCCAGTCCCCCTTCTCATGGGAAAGGGTGGCCCTGCGTGTTCCCTGACACCCTGCCCAGCGTGCATTCCTTTCCATCTCCCCCTGCCCTGCATGCCTCTCTCCCCTTGGTGCCTTGGTGTCATGGCTGCTCTCTTCCCCCAGCTCGAGGGGTGGAAACTGGGGCCCCGGAAGCTTGAGGAAGTTCACTGCAGCCCAGCCACCTGGGGAGACACTGAGTCCATCAGAATTCCCATCTGCCACCCCGACCGGTCACCGAGGCCAGTCGGGTCACAGGGCCTGCCCTGCCACTGTACGGACGTGGGGCGGGCGGGGGGAGAAGGTGGGCAAGCGGGGAGGGACTGCCCCCCCGGTGTACCTCCTAGCCCACCAGCAGGACTTTCTCTTCCCCCACCCAAGGAGGCCCGCTGTACGCTTCGTAGATGGGGAAACCAAGGCACAGGGAGGTGGGTGGTTCATTTCCTGTGGCTGCTGTCACACGTAGCACAGCGCTATATTCTCTCTCAGAGTCTGACAGCAGGAGGGCGGGGCCCCACTCCCTCTGGAGGCTCCAGCGCCTCTCGTGGCTTCTGGCGGCTGCCGCTTCTCCTTGGCTTCTGGCCACGCCACTCCAGTCTTCAAGGCCAGCATCTCCACGTCTCTCTCAGCTCTGCCTTCCTGGCACCTGCTGCCCTGTGTGCGTCAGGTCCCCCCCCCCCCACCTCTCTCTTATAAGGACATTTGTGATGTAATTTAGGAGTCACCAGATAACCTGGAATAGTCCCTGCGTTGTCAAGATCCTTCATTTAGTCACAACAGCAAAGGCCCGTTTCCAAATAAGATAACATTTACAGTTCACACTCAGTAGGACCTGGTGTCTCTGGGAGCCACTGTCAGTCCACGATGGAGAGAGAAGTAACTGGCTCAACGGCACACAGCCCATTAAGTGGTAAAGTTGATCTCTAAACCCCAGCTGGCCAGCCAGACTGAAAAATCCCTGCTCTTCATACAGTCTTATTCCCTTGTGCTCCAGAAGTTTCCATGTTTATTTATTTTTGAGAGAGAGAGAGAGTGTGTGTGCATGCAAGAAGGGGCAGGGCAGAGAGTGAGGAGACAGAGGATCTGAAGTGGTCCCCCCTTGCTGACCGCAGCTAGCCGGATGGCGGGCTCGAACTCATGAATTCAGGAGCCGTGAGATCATGACCTGAGCTGAAGTTGGATGCTCAACCGACCTGAGCTACCCGGGCACCCCATGCTCCGGAAGTTTCTATCCCTCTCTCTCTGCTCCTCCCCCTTTCGCACTTTCTCTCTCTCTCTCTCTCTCAAACTAAATAAACATTAAAAATTTTTAATAAAAAAAAGAAAAAAAGTGCACGGAAGGGGAGTGGGTAATAGCATAGATGAAACAAGACCAGGGAAGGATGGGCTTCTGGCTTCGAGTGGGCTGGACCGTTTCTGGTAGGTTGCGAATCCTGCAGCACAGGACGCCAGCAGTGCGCACCTGTAAGCCGGGGCTGTCCTCCGTGTCCTCTCCTGGTGGGCACAGAGCGCCCCGTCCTGTCTCCCGCACTTGCCGGGATTGCCAAATGACTGCTTCCTGTTTCCATTTCTCACCATCTTGTTCCAGAAGGTCAAGGAGACGTGTGGGTGTGACCACAAGCGGGGGTGGGAGGGCTCTCACCATCCGTAATCACTAAGAAAAATAGATGCAAATTAAAACGAGATACCACTACACGCCCACCGAAATGGCTACAATAAAAACACTGACTGTATCAAGTGTTGGTGAAGACCAGGAGAGGAGCAGCGGAAACTCACACGGCCCCACGATAACCGCTTTGGAGCACGGCTTGGTACTTTATTTAAAAATGAGGGGCGCCTGGGTGGCTCAGTCGGTTGGGCGGCCGACTTCAGCTCAGGTCATGATCTCGAGGTCCGTGAGTTCGAGCCCCGCGTCAGGGCTCTGTGCTGATGGCTCAGAGCCCTGGAGCCTGCTTCCGATTCTGTGTCTCCCTCTCTCTCTGCCCTTCCCCTGTTCACGCTGTGCCTCTATGTCTCTCAAAAATAAATAAACAAACAAAAAAAAAAAATAAAAAAAATAAAAAAATAAAAAAATGAAACCTGTGACCCAACCGTTCCTCATTTAGGTATTTGCCCAAGAGAAAGAAAAACCTATGTCCTTAAAGAGACTTATACGAGAATGTTCAGAGCAGTTTTTAAAAAACAGCTCCGGGGCACCCGGGTGGCTCAGTCGGTTATAGTTTCGGCTCAGGTCACGATCTCACAGTTCCGTGGGTTCGAACCTTGCATCAGGCTCTGTGCTGATGGCGCGGAGCCTGCTTGGGATTCTTCTTCCTCTCTCTCTCTGTCGCTCCCCTACTCACATTGTCTCTGTCTCTCTCAAAATAAATAAACTTAAAAAAAAAAATAGCCCCAAACTGGAAACAGCTCGAATGTTCATCGACAAGTGTATCTCCTGGAATACGGCTCGGCAATAAAAAGGAACAAGCTATTGAGTCCTACAACCACACAAAGGAATCTCAAAATAATTATGCTGAGTGATAGCAGCCAGACCAAAAAAGAGTACATAGCACATGACTTGATTTATATAAAATTCTTGAGAATGAAAACAGATCTATAATGACACTGGTTGCCTGAGGATGGGGGGAAGGCGACAGAGACGGATGTATTCCTTCAGGGACACAAGGAAATTTTGGGAAGTGTATTAGGGTCCTCCAGAAAACCAGAACCAATATATTATGCTCACATGAGAATATATATTCGCATACAGTAAAACCTTGGTTTGCGAGCATAATTCGTTCCGGAAACATGCTTGTCATCCAAAGCGCTTGTATGTCAACGAGAATGTCCCCGTAGGAAATCATGGAAACTCACACGATTCGTTCCACAGCCCAAAATATTCACATAAAAAATGATTACAATGCTATAACATAATACAAAAAAATAAAGACAGTACAAAATATAAAGAATAAACACAAACCGCACTTAACCTTGGAAAACCTTTGTGGCCGGCGTGAGGGTGACGGACGAGAGAGGAGGGTTCTCGTGTAGGACGACTTTCGCTCTCACTAACGGGATCGCTGCTCTCTATTGGCTCAATGGAATCTTCTTTTCCTGCAACTTTATCCTTCATCCGGTGACACCTGCTCTTGCCTTTTCTCGAGGATTTTGCGGAAATGTCACATTGCGCCGACAATCACCCACAATCCCGCAGCCACAGAGAGAAGAACCTTGGGCTCAGTTGTGATCGTGTGACTTTTGGCATCACGTACTACTCACATCCCAAGGCGGCTCTTGTTTATCGAGTTAGAAGTTATTCGAAATGGTCGCTCGTCTTGGGGAACGCTCGCAGAACAAGTTAGTCGAAATCCAAGGTACTGTATTTTGTGTTTCCCACAGGAGGTGATAACCACTGGGTCAGTCCTACTCAGGACGGTCCTGAAAGACAGTGGCGAAGGGAAAGTCTGCCATAGACACGTTTTGGCCCATCTGGCTGTGCGCTTTGGAGGAAAGGCGGTTTGGGGCAAAGGTCTACGCTGATGGTTGAGTTCTAAGTCATAGATTCACTGGCTGCTCAGGACCCTTGAATGGTGGAGATCGGAAGGCTTGTGACCAGGAAGGCTGGGAAAGAGTTACGGGAATGGAAGACCCGGGACGGGCATCGTGTGAAGATACAAGGTATCATGGAAGTTCCCATCCGGGGCCCCCACTGCAGAGGACCCCAAAGGGGCGCGTGCTAAGCAAGATGGTGAAATGATCCATCTGTCCTAGGAATATCGATCAGCCCATTTCCCCTGTCACCCCAGGGCATCCTCAGTAAGTACCCTTCGCTAGGACCCACAGAGATCGCATCTCTGTTGAGTTCCCAAACTGCTAACTCCTAGCAAAGACCAACTCCGAACCCCCGAGGCTGCACCTCCCGCCGGGGGACCAGCAGTAACTTGTATGGCTTCCTCATGGAGAAATTTGCTCTCTGAGGAGTGGGGTCCTGTTCCGGATCCAGACTTGCTTTTCTTTGCCGGCAGTGCCTCTGCCAGTACCGCCACTTGAAGATTTTCGGAATGCCCTGTTCGTTGTCATGGTAACCCACACACCATCCTCTCCAACCAAGGAACTCATTATACGGCCGCAGGCGTGTGGCACTGAGTTCATGCTCGTGGAATTCACTGGTCTGTGCACGGCCCCCGAGGCCCTCAGTGGCGATTGTTTGGATGGCCTGCTGAGGGCTCGGTCGTGTCACCAGCTGGAGTCTGTCGGGTCCCCTCTGGGAGGCACCGCGCGTTTATGCTGCTGTTTCCCCCATGGCCAGAATATGTAGATTCCGTTCTTTGATGGGGTACCCCGGGAGACTCGAACTGGTTTGGGGTGTAGCCTGGGGAGGAAAGGTTGGAGCTTTGAAGAGAAGGTGTGGCATAATCACTCAGGTTTGTGAGACGTGCACGGGGACCAGGCGGGAGGTGGAAGGGGCCTCTATCCCTACTTCACCGGACAACCCTCTTACAGAACGCTCACTGCCCCGCGACGTTGGCTCAGCGCACAAGAAGGAACGTTCCCTGGAGAGCCCAGTCTTGACCCCGTGAAACCGGAAGGTCAGGTTTATGATTTTCGGGTGTCTCATGCTGCTGAGCCGTCGGGCGTTGAGTGGGGTTCTCTGTACTGGTCGGGTATTACAACGAAATAGGGATGGGGGGGACTGTATCTGAGCCAGAGGACTCTTGAGAGCGCTGCGTGGTCTCCCTGTCCCAACTCTGGCCAATAGGAAACCGTGGTGACTCAGGAAAGAGAATCTGGGTTTCGTGGGAATGAAGATTTGGACCACCCCGCGAGGTAAAACCCAGATGGCAGAGTGCTGCCAGGAGGTAAGGACATTGGAACAGGCAGCGAAAGGAAGAAGCCAAGAGTATTAACATGGCTCTGGTATCAGCATCAAGTGGGCTTCGCCCCCCTCCCCTGTTGCCTTCTGTGAAGAGCAATGGCGGCCACTAATGCTATTCTTTGGACTCCTATTGACTGAACTGACGTGACCCACTGACCGACCCCCGGTGGGACTCGGTGTTTCCCCGGGGTGGGGGCCACAGGACCCATTGCCCCTCCTGACTCATCGTCCACGCTTTTCTTGCCTGCTTTGTGTCCGGGAGCGGACCTCATTCAGACTCTCTCATCTTCTGGCTTCCAGTTGGCTTTGACCAATGGAGGCATGAGCAGGAGATCGTAGGTGCAGAGGAAAGGGAGGTCAGGGGATTTATCACGATCGTGACAGTGCTTGCCTGGCCCTGCAGCCCCTGGCGGACGGACCCTCTCCCACGGCCCTGACCCCCATGTGGTTATGAGCGTGCAATCCCCCTCTTCGTCCCCTTGGTCCCCCTTTGGTGCTACTACCTGGGCGTCTTCTTATTATTTTCCCTTGGCCTGCCCATGTCTCATAAAGAGGCCCTTCATTAACTTTCTTCAATTAAACCTTCTTTCTGTGCCATATACTTCCTGCCGGTGGCCTCCCCGATCCCGGGACCTTTAAGTAATTCACCTTCGCTGAAGCATAAAGTTCGTGGGGAGAGGAAACGGTAAGAAATGAAGTTGTACAGGGAGGGCAATCAATTACAAGAAGCTTTGTACACGGAGATAATGTGGGTTTCACGTGGCAGCGAGCAGACTGTCTAACCTCTTTGGGCCTCTGTTCCATCACCTATAAAATAAGGATAATGACAGGCTACATCTTTCGGGTGACCGTGAAACATTTAAAACAGTGCCTGGCTCAGCAGGTGACCAGTGGAGTCAGGGACAGTGATTCGCTGTGCGGATTGAGGCAGGGAAGTGACCGGGTCAGACGCGGTGACTCAAAAAGCTATCCTGGCGGAAAGGTGGCGAAGGCATGGGGTTTGTAAGTGACCAAGCGGAGTGGAGCAAGACCGGAGGCAAGAACGGCAGTAGGGAGACTACTGCAATAGTCTTAGCAAAAAACATACATATGTACGTACCTAATAAAATTGTGAAGCCGTACTATCCAAAACAGAGACTAAGAAAGAAAAAGATACAGGATCCAAGAAACAGGGTTTCCGGCACGATATCTGGGACCTCTAGGCAGTTGAGTTTTGCGAAAGCATAACGTGCAAGGTAAGGGTAATGGTAGAGGTGAGGCCCCTCCCGCTCCAGGCCTGCGTCGACTGAGATCAAGAGAGAATCCTCCAGCGGCACCTGGGTGGCTCAGTCGGCTGAGTGTCCAACTTCGGCTCACGTCATGATCTCGCGGTCCATGAGTTCGAGCCCCACGTCGGGCTCTGTGCTGACCGCTCGGAGCCTGGAGCCTGCTTCAGATTCTGTGTCTCCCTCTCTCTCTGCCTCTCTCCCACTCATGCTCTGTCTCTCTCTGTCTCAAAAATAAATAAACATTTTTTAAAAATTTAAAGAGAGACTCCTCCTGGCTTGCTGTCACCCTCTCCACCGGCACTGCAGTCTTCCTTCTGGATAACTTGAAGGTCCGCATAGAGGACACTTCCAGCACCCTGGCCTCCGTTTCTTAAGCTCCCCTCCTCCGAGGGCTCTCCTCCGTGCCCCGCCTCCGCCACGCATTTTCATAGTCTTACCCCAGACCTCGTTATTACCGATAACTGCAACCTTCCCGTGCCTACGTCACCACCCGTATCTTCTCCTCTCCTCGCTCCTCCAAACCTCCTCCCGCATCCTCGACATTAGGCGATGAGCGTGCCCCCTACTTCACTGAGGAAAGAGCCGCAGTCAGCAGAGAGCCCCCACAGGCCCCCACAACTGCCGGCCCCCCCTCCAGCCTCGTGCCTGTCTGCTCTCTGTCCCCTCCTGTTCCCTGCCGGCTCATCCCAGAGCCCCCGATGTATCGTGTCGAGTGTAGCCTAGGTCTGGGGATCTTGAAATGCTTCCCGGGTGATTTTAACTTGCATCCAACACTGAAAACTGCTACTGCAGATGGACGGCCCACGCTGGCCCCCTTCGGCTGCTCACGGAGGCTGCCCCAAGGGCCTTGCTCTCCCTCCGAGTCCCCCTCTACCTGCTCTTTCCTGCCGGCTGCAAACATGCCGCTAACGTCTCCCATTTAAGGAAAAACTTTTCAAGCCCATTTCCTCCTCCAATTACTGCCCCCCTTTTCTACTCCCTTCAAATTTCAAATTTCTCTAAAGGGCTGTCTGTATCTGCGTCCGTGGTTCCTTTTCTCCCGTTCGCTCTCCAGGCTTTGCCCTACGGACCCACCAAAGCTCTTGGCCTCAGGTCCACCAACGGCTCCGTCATTGCTGTGGTCCCCAGCCACGTCCCAATCCTCAAGTCCGGAGCCCATCACCAATATCCGACACAGGCCATCGCTCCGTTCGCCCTGGAATGCCCTCTGGACTCGGCTCCCGGGATACCACATTCTTCCTGCTTGCCTCCTCATCCGTGATGAAGACATCTCAGCGTTCTTTCCTGGCTTCTTTTATCTGAGCCCTTGACCCTGACATGCCCCAAGGCTCAGGCTTTGGACTTCTTCATTCTCTTGGGGCGCCCACCCGGTCTCACGGCATTCATGCGGTCCCAACGTGGACTCCTGGGGGTGTGTTTCCAGCCTAAGCTCCAGAATCTCGCATCCAAATGCCACCTCGACCTCTTTCTTGCGTGTCTAACCAAAGTGAGTTCCTGGCCTTTTCCTCAAACATGCTTCTCCCAACTTCCCCGTGTGACTAAATGGCAGCTCTGTCCTTCCAGCCAGCCGCAGGCCCCATCTTTGTACCCGTCACGATCCCTATCTCTCTCTTCCCCCCCGTGACCACGCTGAGAATAAATCCCCTCGGCTCTGCTATAAAACCGAACTCAGAAGGCGACCAGTTCTCACCGTCTTTCTCACTGTCTTTTTTGCTCGCACCTGCTGCGGTCCATTACCTGAATGCCTGCGACAGTCTCCTAGCCGGTCTCCCTGCTTCCGGCTTGCCCCTTACGGGGTTTGCGGGGTTTGCTCCGGCATGTCTGTCCTTGCTCAAATCCTCCAGAGGTTTCCCGTGTCATTCAGAGTAGGACACGAAGTCCTCCAAATAGCCTACAAGGCCCTGCGTGCCTCTCTCCCCTCCCCCTCACACACAGACGCCAGTACCTCTGTGACCTTGGCACCCCCCAGCTATCGCAGCTCCTCTAATGCACCGGACCCGTAAATCCAGGGACTGTGCGCTTGGTGTCCCCCGCTCCCCCCATGGCAAATTTCTCATCTCCCTTCTCTGCTGTTTTTTTCTTATTAAACTTTTTTTTTAAGTAAGCTCTAGGCCCGATGTGGGGCTCAAACTCACAACCCTAAGATCAAGAGTCGCATACTCTACCAACTGAGCCAGCCAGACACCCCTAAACTTTTTATTTGGGGAGAATTGTATATTCACTCGAAGTTGAAAGCACTAATGGGGGCGCCTGGGTGGCTCAGTCGGTTAAACGGCCGACTTCAGCTCAGGTCATGATCTCACGGTCTGTGAGTTCGAGCCCCGCGTCGGGCTCTGTGCTGATGGCTCAGAGCCTGGAGCCTGCTTCAGATTCTGTGTCTTCCTCTCTCTCTGCCCTTCCCCTGCTCACACTCTGTCTCTGTGTCTCTCAAAAATAAATAAATGTTAAAAAAATGTTTAAAAAAAAAAAAAAAAAAAGAAAGTACTAATGCAGGGAGGCCCTGTGTACTCCTCCTCCGGTTTTTCCCAGCGGTAACATCTCGCGGAACATGTACAATGTCACAACTGGGATATCCCCGTCTGTTGGGTTGTATTAGTTGGCCCTGGCTCCTCTAATAATTCTCACCAACTCGGTGGCTTAAAACAATAGTAACGTGTTCTCCCACGGTTCCGGAGGCCAGAATTTCTAACTCAAGCTTCAGCCAGAGCCGTCCTCCCTCCAGAGCGTCAAGGGTCCAGCTTCTGGTGGCTGCTCTGCCGCATCTTCCGTTGCCTTCTCCCGTGTGTGTGTACGTGTGTGTGCGCACGTGCAGTCTCCGCCTCTCTCTTCTAAGGTCACTCGTGATGGCATTTAGAGCTCACAGGATAATCTCCTCCTCTCAAGATCCTTAATCTAATAACCTCTGCAAAGATCTTTTCTCCTAATAAGGTAACACGAACAGCTTCTGAGCCCCAGGGTGTGGACGCGGCTGGGAGCCACCGGCAGCCTAGCCCAATGGCGAAGGCGTGGAACACCTCCGTCCTCACACCACTCCTCAAACTGCCTTTTGAGTGTCGAATGTCGTCAAACGCTTCTCCTTCCCTTCTCATTTTTTTCGTTTTTCCAAAATGTTTGTTTCTTTCGAGAGAGCGAGAGCGCCAGCATGCGTATGAGCAGGGGAGGAGCAGAGAGACAGAGAGAGAGGATCTCAAGCAGGCTCCGTGGTGTCAGCGCAGAACCCAACTCGGGGCTCGACCTCACGAACCATGAGATCAGGACCTGAGCCCAAGTGCAGAGTCGGACACTTAACCGACTGAATCACCCGGGCGCCCCACTACAAGCTTTTTCTGCAGCCACTGATGCGATTACGTGATTTTTTTTTCTCCTTTAGCTTGTTAATAGGGTAGATCACGCTGATTGATCTCAGAACATTGAACCAGCCTTAGAGGCCTGAACACTCCGCATACTTTGCTTCCCTCGTATGTATCCATCTCTCCGTAAACTCTAAGTGGGGAGAAACCTCTCGGTTCCTTTTGCTTGTTGCGGGATCCCGGGACCTGAAACAATGGCAGGCACGTGGCGAGCACTTAGACCTGTTCCGTGAGTGAATGAAAGAGGGGTAGCGCGGTGAAAGGAAGTCCCAAGACTATATTCCAAAGACATCCCCGGATAACAGCCGCAGGCAACCGGCCGGACCCGGAACAGGTCGGAAAGCGCCGGAAGAGCCCGTTGAATCTGATGCCCTGGAAGGGGATTTAGACCGTCAGCAGAGACTGGGGTTGATTTTATAAGAGCGTAGAAAACTAAGGAAACAAACAAGAATTTTTTTAAAGAGATCATTATGACCGTGGCATATTCAGACCGTGGAATACTATTCTAAACAGAAGCAAGCCATCGAGCCCCAGGAAGAAGATACATGGAGGAACCTTAATGCATGTTACTCCGCGAAAGAAGCCAGTCTGAGAAGGATACAAGCTGTATGCTTCCAACTATATGGCATTCTGGAAAAGACAACTGTGGAGATCAGGGGTCGCGGGGAGGGAGAGAGGGATAGACAGAGCACAGAGGTTCTCGGGACAGCGAGATTATTCTGTCTGACAGCATAACGGTAGATACGTGTCGATACACATTTGTCCAAATCCAGAGAATGTACGGCACCGGAAGTGAGCCCTAACGTAGGCTGTGGACTCGGGTGATAATGACGTGTCAGTGTAGGTTTATTGATGGGGACAAATGTACCATTCTGTAGTGGGGGGGAGATCGGGGGGAGGCGTCGAGGGGGGGTATATGAGAATTCTCTGTACTTTCCACTCGATTTTACTGTGACACTAAAATTGCTCTGAAAAACAGTCTGTTTCTAAAAGGCTAATTAGGAACTCGAGAGAAAACAAAAGTCGTCCGAGAAAAGAAGGGCACTCCCAGTTCACCACGTGACCCCGCCAGGACCAGAGCCCGGTTTTGTGGCACCTGAAGTTTGAATAGGATATTTTGAGGCGGGCAGGACAGGAGAGCTCTTTTTTCTTTTATTATTATTATTTTTGTTTATCTATTTGAGAGAGAAAGAGAGAGAGAGAGAGAGAGAGAGAGAGAGAGTGCGAGCAAGTGGGGGTGGGGCAGAGAGAGAAAGAGAGAGAGAAAGAATCCCTAGCAGGTTCCAAGCTGTCAGTGCAGAGCCCGATGTGGGGCTCGAACTCACACACCTAGAGATCATGACCTGAGCCAAAACCAAGAGTCGAACGCTTAACCGACCGAGCCACCCAGGCGCCCCGGGAAGACTCCTTAAGAAAAACACCAAATCGGGGCACCTGGGTGGCTCAGTCGGTTGAGCATCCTACTTCGGCTCAGGTCATGATCTCAAGGTCTGTGGGTTCCAGCCCCGCATCGGGCTCTGTGCTGACAGCTCAGAGCCTGGAGCCTGCTTCGGATTCTGTGTCTCCCTCTCTCTCTCTGTCCCTCCCCAGCTAGTGCTCTGTCTCTCTCTCTCAAAAAAAAAAAAAGAAAAGAAAAGAAAAGAAAAACACCAAATCAGAAATAAGTCTGAGTCCATCTCAGAGCAATTTCTGGAATCTTTGCACCTTCCCTGTCCTATCTGAGGGCGTAGGGGGGCAGTGACGGGGGCGCGGGCGGGGAGTGAAAACCTGTGTCCTGAAACCTGTGAGGAGAGCCTGGGAGCTCCAGGACTTGCAACAGTCCTTTGCTGGAACCTACCGGCCCCGGGACACAGCCCAGGCTCCTGAGCGAGCATGCTCCTTCGCAGCCCGGACTTCCAGCTCGCCGGACTCCTGGTCAGCCCGTGGCCATGCTGTACACAGTCACCCTGCCAGGCTGAGGCTCGGGCTCCTGCTTGCCTGGCGGGCCCTCCTCTCCCTTGCTGTTTGCAGGTAATGAGCGAGCGAGCGGACGGCCCATCCAAACTCAGCACCCTGGCTGCCTGGCCCGGGAAATGTACACGCTGCCTGCGGTTTCCGCCCTGCTGCCGCAGAGCCGCCTGCGGGGGCAGGAAAAGCTTCGTGTTTTATAATGCGTACATCCGAGTAATTGTTTCCTTCTTGCAGGGCTGCTGGAAAACCCAACACCCTGTATAGTTTTGTTTTAAGAGCGAGCGTGAGAGCGGGGGAGAGAGGCAGAGGGAGAGGGAGAGAGAATCTTAAGCAGGTTCCACGCTGCTCAGCGTGGAGCCCATTGCGGGGCTCCATCCCACAGCCCTGGGATCATGACCTGAGCCTAAATCGAGCGTCAGATGCTCAACGGACTGAGCCATCCAGGCGCCCGGATTTGTAGTCTTATATTTATTTATATAGTTATTTTTAATTGAGGTATATCCGACAATAGCATTATCTTAGTTTCATTCTATAATGTAACGATTTGATTGTGGAAATGATCACTGCATGGTGAGTGTAGTTAACGCTGATGGCCTCACATAGTTACAAACCTTTTCTTTCTTGAGATGAGGACTTTTAAGATCTACTCTCTTAACAAGTTTCAAGTATGCGATACAGCCGTTCTAAGTAGAGTCACCCTGCTGTACGTTACCTCCCCTATTTTTATTTGTTCTAATTACGGTAAAATACACATAACGTGAAATTTACCATCTTAAGGAGCCATGTTTATGTGACCAGTTGTGTGGCACTAAAAACATTCACGTTGTCATGCTCCCATCACCACCGTCTATCCCCAGAACCCTCGTAATCTTGAAAAACAGAAACTCTGTCCCCGTTAAACACTAACTCCCCATCCTCCCGCGCCCCCCCCCCCCCCGCCGCAATCTCCATTCTTCTTTCTGTCCCCTCCAGCGTTGGGACTGGGCGCTGTGATTGCACTCCACGCCTTGCACCTGGCTTAGCGAGTTGTTGACACGCATTAATCCCCCACTCTGCGGAGAGGCGTCTCATTCATCCCTGCTCCTCAAGGAGCCCCCCACGGTGCTGGGCACACCCAAATATCAGCTCGAGGCAGAAATGCAAAACGAGTAAAAGAAATGAACAGATAAAGACTCCCATACAGGTTCATGATCCCAGGCACATAGGTCTGTGGCCTGGTTTTACGCCGTGGGCGCTCGGTGTCATTTGAAAGTACGAATGATGATACAGGTGATTTTTGTAAACTTCCACAGTGGAGAGTAAGCCTTCCTCTACCCATCCTGCCCTCCGGCTCCTCACCAGGGGCCAGTTCCTTTTGTACCCCTTATAGAGGACTGTGTGTGCGTGTGTGTGCGCGCGCGCCTACATTAGCATGCTTTACACACTGTTCTGCACGTCTGGATTTTTTCCCCTCGCCTTATCTCTGCGATCCTGCTCCATCAGTGTGTGGAGTGCTTCCCCATTGTTTGACAGCATTCATGGAATGATGTATTTATCTTGTCACCTGTTTACACCTGTCACACAATTTATTTAATCCGTCACCTGTTGGGGAACGTTTAGGTATTTCCAAATTCTGGCTCTACAGCAGGGCCTCGGGGATGGACCGTCGGGCCTCGCCAACGGCTGCGTTTCACCCCTTACCTCTAGCCCTGTCTAACCCGGCCTCTGGCTCAGCCTCCCCCCTGGCCTCCCAGGTCAACCCCCCCCCAGCCCCTTCTGCAGCCATAGACCTGTCTGCCTGAAGCCTCCTCCAAACACTTACTGGGCCTTCCCCTCTGCACCAGGCTGGCGCTGGGCCAACAAGCCCCAGTCCCACCCTCCTGGAGCTCACAGTCCAGAAGGAGTGATGGACAAGGGACCAGTGACTTCAAAACAAGGTGTTTAGCGCTGGGAGAGAGACACGCTGCCCCACCCGCCTGGGAAGTCAGAGAGAAGCACGGGGCTTAACCTTCGATGACTTTATCCCAAGTCTGGTTTTCACGACACGCGTCTCTCTAACGGAAAGTGACGACTTGACACCACGTGGCCCCACAGGTGATGCTCTGGGGGCCCGAGTCCTGCCCGGTCAGGCCCAGCACGAGCCCTATTCGGGGCTTGAACCCATGAACCGTGAGATCACGACCGGAGCCAAGATTAAGAGTCGGATGCTCAATCGATTAAGCCGTCCAGGCCCCTTCGGGAGGGTTTGTTCTGCCAAGTTAATAGCTGGTGTTGGTGGGAGAGGAGAGAGCTGGCGGGCCGGCGGGTGTGTACTGCCTGTGAATGGACTCCCCTCTGCCCAAAGGGGGTGAAGTCTGGGTCACGGGAAGTCTTTTGGCCCCCTCAGACCCCACTAACCACACAGCTTTCCATCCCTCCCAGCCCCAGGTCATGCAGCAAATCCTTCCCCACCTCAAAGTATCCACTCTTCTCCTTTGCCTGCGTCTCCAAGTGTCCCTTGTCGAGAGATCGGTGTTCCCAGGAAGGACGGCATGGGGTCGTTAGCAGGAACATGTTTGATCGAGAGCATTAAGTCAGCAAACTTGGGTAAAAAGGCCACCTTCGAGTAGCCAAAGATCTGAGGTCCTCCGGGGCAGGGTCCTGAAAACAGAGTCGCAGGGGCCGGGGAGGATCGAGCATGTCTCCCCAGGGCTGAGCTGGAGTGTGTGTTTCTGTCCGGTTTAATGTCAACATGTTTGATTTCTTTTTTTTTAATGGTTGTGTGTTTATTTAGAGAGAGAACGTTAGCAGGGAAGGGGCAGAGAGAGAGGGAGACAGAGAATCCCAAGTCTGTGCTGTCCGCGTGGAGCCCGACGCAGGGCTCCTTCCCACGAATCCACCATGAACCGTGGGATCGTGACCTGAGCCGAAATCAAGAATCGGAGGCTTAACCAACTGAGCCCCCCAGGCGCCCTTAATGTCAACACGTTTTAAAGGGGCTGCAAAAGCAACCTTATTCACAGTGGTCAAACGTGGAAGCAACCGAATTCTCCATGGGCTGATGAATGGATAATGAAGTTGATACACAAATATACGGTGTGTGTATCCGTACAGCGGGGCCTCATTCAGCCCGGAAAGGAAGGAAAATCTGACACCTCCAGGGGTTAACCTTGAAGACGTTATGCCCAGTGAAACCAGCCAGTCACAAAAGGGCAAATACTGTATGAATGAATTTATACGACAGGCCCCGAGTAATCAAATTCACAGAAACAGAACGGGGAATGGCGGATGCCCAAGGGGCGGGGAGAGAGGAGACTGGAGAGTCATTGCTTCATGCGTAGAGTTTCAGCTTTCCAAGTGAAACAATTCGGAGATTGTCTGCACAACAAAGTGAAAACACGTTACAGCATTGAACTATATACTTCCAAGTGGTCAGGATGGCAAATTTTGTGTTCGGTGTATTTTAACATAATTGGAAAAAAATTTTTTAAAAACTAAAACATAGTGACCAAAAATAAAAAAATGTGAAAGTGGGAAAGCCTCCAAGCCTGCTCCTCTCCGGGACAGTGCCCCTCTCCTCTCTGGGACAGTGCAGGCTGGGACGGCACTTGGGGCCCAGGATCCCCAAATGCCCATGGTGTGAGGGGAGTAGCCTGGATGGGGCCAGGCTAGGCCTCTGGGGAAGAGGCGGGAATCTGAGGGGACAGGTCTCCACCTCCACCTGGGCCTCCATCACAGCTCCTCCTGGTAGGGGGCAGGGGGCAGGACCCTGACCCCAAAAGTCCCTACCTGCTGGCTCCCCCACTCGGAGGTTCCCACTGCCGTGGACCTTGCGGAGGCTCTCTGAGGCTCATCCCTTTCAGCAGGTAAGAGTTGAGCCCCTACCAGACGCCAGGCACTGTGCTAGCCACTACTAGCGGTTTGAAGAGGACTCCTGGGAGACCCCATGGAGTGACCAGAGTCGGCTCATCGGAGGGATGTGGGGCCAGAGCTTGTGCATAAAAGTAAGAGGAGGCGTCATCAGTCAGTGCCTGGCCCTGAACCTGGAGTGGAACCGAACCACCACTCCCCGCTCCGCCCTCTGCCCCAGGAGGGAGGTGTGTGTGTGTGTGTGTGTGTGTGTGTGTGTGTGTGTGCAAATGTGTATGTGCGCCTGTGACCCGAGAGCAGGTAGTGTCCGCCGCCTCTCAGGATGCTCTGACAGTCCGTGGGACCGTCTGTGTGGGCGCCGAGGTGGTCTACAGACCTAAGGCTCATCTGTGCAGGGGCCGAGAATCACAATGAACTTGGCCAGGGCGCGCCACCGGTGGCGATCGCACGGTCGGTTGGATGGGGCGACGCTGCCTGCTCTGATCCCTAACTCATTATTAAGCTCCTCGCTCTTTGCAGACGCTCCCTGCGCCTCCCCCGCTCCGGGCTGCAGCGGCGCAGGCGCCGGGCCGAGCCGAGCGCCGAGCGGGGAGCGGGCGGCCGCGCTCCGGGGCCGGGGTCCCGGGGGAGCAGGTGAGCGACCCGCGCCGCGCGGCCCCCAGGCCCCGGCGGAGACGCCGCCCCGGCTGCGCTGCGCCGGCGCCCCCGCCTTCCCTGCCTGGCAGTGCCCGTCCTGCCTCTGCTGGCATCATCCCTCCTTCCCCTGCCTGGCATCCCTCCTCCCCCCTGCCTGGTATCTCCTCTGCTCCCGCCTGCCTGGCATCCCTTCTCCTCTCTGCCTGGCATCCTCCTCCCCCCCCCTTCTGGCATCTCCCCCTGTCTGACAGCCCCCTCCGCCCCCCTGGCCTCTCCCCATTCTCCTCCCTGCCTGGCGTCTCTCTGGTCTCCCCCCACTGCGTGACATCCCTCCTCCCCCCTGCCTGGCGCCTTCCTCTTACCTGGCGCGGTCCCCTCACCTGGCACTCCCCCTCCCTGGCTGGCGTCTTCATCCCCTCCTCCTTTCCTGATCTCTCCCCCCCTCCTGACTCTCTTCCTCCCCGCCCTGGCACCTCCCCCAGCCCCAGCCTGGTGTCTCTTCCTCCTGCCCCCTTTCTTGCACCTCGGCCGTGGCTCCATCTTCCCTCCTCTCTAATACTTCCCCTTCTCCCCTCTGCCTGGCGTCTTTCCCTCCTTCCCCTACCTGTGCCCGCCCTCCTCCCTCCACCTGTGCTTCCCCTCCTCCTCTTTGCCTGGCACTCTCCTGCCTGGTACCGTCCTCTCCTCCCTCACGTCTGGCACCTTCCCTCCTCCCTGATCGCCTTGCCCCTACTCCTCCCCCTCGCCTGTCACCTCCTCCCCGCCGAGTATGTTCCCATCCTGCTCCTGCCTGGCACCCTCTCCCTCCTACCCCCTCCCCTGCCTGGCACCTTCCCTCCTTCCCTCTGCCTGGCACCTCCCCACCTCTCCCCTGCCTGACACCTCCCACCTCCCCCCTGCCTGGCACCTTCTCTGTCCCCACTTGCATCCTCCTGCCTGGAGACCCCTCTCCCATTCAGCCCCTGTGCCTCTGTCTTCAGCCTTCCTGTAAGGCGCCTCCCCCCTCTCCCCCCCCCCCGCCCCTGAGCTGGTAACCTCTCTCCCAGGGGCATCTGCCTCCTCTCATCCCCTGCCCTGCCCCCTCACACTTTCAGAGTCCTCGCCTCCTGGCCAACACCCCCACATGTGACCCTGAACTGCTCTCAAGCCGGTCCCTCCCCCCGGACCCCACGCCTACAGCACCGCCTTTTCCTCCTTCCCCACACCCCACCTTGCTCAAGGACTTCGGTTCCCCAAGTGGGGTCCGACCCCAGCCGGTGGCCTTCCTGCTCCTGCCGGGAAGGTGAGGCCGGGCAGGCCGTGCACACGGGGAGAGGCCAGCAGGAGCAGGGCGGGCAGGTGAAGACGGGCCTTCTCACCTGCCCCCCACCCCGAGGATTCCCGCAGACGTTCCGTCCCTGGGCTCCAGACGCCACCCGGGTCCCATCCGGGCCTCGGGGTCATGCCGTTTACCTCCGATGCCTGGCTTCCCCCGCCACTGCCCCGTTCCCTGCCTGTTGCCACCTCCCCAGAACCTGCCTCCCCTGCCGGGCCTGACTCTTGCCTGGGCTCTCTGCTCTGTCCCAGCTCAGTCCGGCGAGACCTGGCCTCCATCGCCTGCTTCCTGCTCTCACACTGCCCCCACTTGCCTGTCACCTCCGTCCTGGTCCCTTCCCACACACCTCCTGTTTTCTTTCTCAGTCCTCCTCGTCACGGCCGTCGGTCCCCCCGGCCGGCCCCCTCAGGCTCCCTCATCGGCCCTCAGAGGTCCATCCGGACTCTGCCTCCGGGACTCCGGGTCCGGCCGCCCCTCCCACTGCCCTCTCCTTTCAGATCCTCCTCACAATGGCCCTTGGTGCTGCAGGCGCAGTGGGCTCTGGGCCCGGGCACCGAGGGGGCACTGGATGACTCCCCGCTGCAGGACCCTGCCACCTATGACTCCAGGCCTTCAGCACCCACCCGCCGCGGTACAGGTAGGCGCTGCCCCCTCAAATCCAAGAGTAGGAGCCCTGGGGCCCCGCCGAGAGGGGCCGGCTCCCGGCCTTCAGTCGCACCCCAAGGCCGCCTCTTGGCACTCCTGCCCCGAGCCAGACCTGTGACGCCGCTGCTTCTCATCCCCTCCCACTGCTGTGGCCACTCCCCAGACCCTGGTGACGTGTCTCCTTCCACCCTTGAACTACCTCTTCTGAGTGCCCCTCGCCTCCCGGCTCCCCGGGCCTGCCTTTCAGAGCCAGTCGGAAACGAGTTTTTGGTTCAGGCGAAAGTGGTCTGGGGCTCTGGCCTCTTTCACTTCCTCCTCACCCACAGACACACTCCTGGTCCCCCCCGCCCCCCGTGCTCAGCTGCGCGTGTGCTGATGCACGCACGTGCACACCGTGTGCACACGTGCTCTCTGCTAGCTGGGAGGAGCCCACTGATGTCCAACACATCCGGGCTCCAGAAAACAGCCCCCAGACACGCTGTGGCAAACCTCTACACACCTTCCAGAACCCAGGGCCGGGGGATGGTTCCTGGCGGGAGGGGGTGGCTGCGGCGGCCTGGGGCACGGCGTCTGGTGCGGCCAGCCCTGCGCTGCCAGCCGGCGGGGCCTCGAGCTCAGAGGGGCTCCGGACCCATTGCACGCGGGCTGGACCTTCCAGAGCCTCCTCTTGGCAGAGTGTGGGGAGGCCGGCCCGGCGAGTGCCATAGCAGTCCCCCCCCCGCCCCCCCAGTCCAGGAGGAGGCATGAGGCGCTGGATGGAGGGGCCGCCTGCCCGAGAGCCCCAGTCAGCTGGGTCTGGGGCCTGCGGTTCTGGTCTGAGTTCTTCCCGCTCAGCCCCCACCCGTCATTCTGGCCGCCTCACCGGCAGGGGGTCTCCGGCGACAGGTGACAGGCCGGGTGCTGTGGGGCCCTGGAGGTGTCAGGGACTTAGTCCCTGCCCTCGGGACCCATAGTCCAGCAGGAGGAGTGGACTTAGGGGATCTCGAGCGAGGTGCCACGGCAGACAGTCCAGGCCTCGGGCCCGCGAGGAGGGCAAAGGCCTCGAAAGGAACAAGTTGAGGTGGGCTTTCGGAGAGCGGGGGGGGGGGGGGGGGTCGGTGGGTGAAAGGAAGGTGCCTTTCTCAGCTCCTCCTGCCTCAGAAGCAGCAGACTGTTCTGAAGGCCGGGGCGGCCCCGTTCGCCTCCCCTCCACCCCTGGGCCAGAAGGGCGCTGTCACCGGCTGCTGGGGGAGCCTGGTGCCGGTCACTATGGAAACAAAGGCAGTGCCGTGCAGGGAGGTCGAGGCCCCAAAGGTCCTGCCCACTGCCCCCCAACCTAACCACGGCCTTACGCGAAGCGGTGGCCTGTCCCCCAGCCAGCGGAGGTGGGCTTTCCAACGCTGAATCCTCCAGTGACAGTGTCCGCGGGCGCATTTTCTGGGCAACTCTACAGTTCGAGGCTGTCTGAGGGCCGAGGCCCGGCCTGGGGGGTGGGGCTGATGGAGAGGCGGCTGGGGTCCCCGGGAGGTACCCCAGAGCCAGGGCCCCCACGTGGTGAGTCTTTGCACGTCAGGGCTGGTTTAGGGGTACACTGGGCTCAGCCCCAACGGGGCTCCCCAACAGCAGTTGGTGGGTGTGCCGGGTTGTTCCAGACTTTGCCGGAAGGACGGGTGGTAGAGGAGAGGGGAGGCATGAGAAGCCTGGGGGTTGGGAGGCTCTGAGGGCCCGGGGTCCATCCTAGCCACCCCTGGTCCTGGAGTGGCCTGGTCACAAGGTGAACTGAGGGTCCACCCTGAGATTCCCCGGGGACTCGGGAGCCCCAATCTCTCCACGTGACCAAGGGGGTAAGGAGGGAGGCGCCGGGGGCGTTTCGTTTTAGAGCCACCTTCAGCATGTGCCGTCCCAGGCAAGGAGCCGGCTTTGACGCTTGGCGGCGCGGGCACGTGCTGGCATTTGGATGCTGCCGGGCCCCGTGCGAGCGTCTAGACAGCCTGCGGCAGCTGGAGGCTGGCGGCGTGATTGCCAGCGAGAGCTCCTTATTAGCGAGCGTTAAGTGGCGGAGGTAATGAGCTGGAGGTGTCACCGGGAGGGGGCGTCCCGGGAGGAGGTGTCACGGGAGCAGGCTGGGTTACAGACACAGGGGCTGAGTGAATGGTCCTCAGGTTTGGCAGGATTCCGAGCCCGTGTCTGCCGGGCGCGCAGCCGAGGGACCCCTGGCGGGGGCCGAGGCCGCATCCCCGCTGTCCTGTGCGCGCGAGGGGTGTGCCGGCCCCCGGCCACTGGCGAGGACCCCGCGGGGGAACAGTTGCTCGCTTCGGCCGGGCCCACTTCTTCGCTTGCTTCCCAAGCTGTGAAACCCATTTCTTTGTTACCTAAACTCACATCCAGGAAATTTGAGAAGGTGTCTTGTGAGCCCGTGTCCCGCTCCTGCCTTTCCTGGAATTTACACACTTGGATCATCTCCCATGTCAACCTTCTTTCCAGACCGAAGAACATTCTGGGGCCCGGAGCCAGGAGCCGCGTGCTGTGGGGGAGGGGAGAAAGGCAGGGACAGGAGGCCGCGGGAAGATGCGAGGGGCTCCTCCTCACTCCAGAAAGGCTGGAGGCAGTGTGCCAAGACAGGTGTAGTGACGAAGGCAGGACACTGGGGACAGAGGGGAGGGAAAATGTGTGGCAGCCAAACGTGAGGTTAGGGCACAAAACACAAACCACGAGGCCCCCAGGCCCCTTCCACGGCGGGAAAACACGAGCACTGATGTCATTCACGCCGCCCAGAAAACCAAACACCATCGGCTCAGAGACGCTGTGATCTTGGACCGTGAGACCCCAGGAAGTCTCTCTGGTGTGATGACGTGAGGGGGACACTGGGTGACCAGAGCTAAGCAATGGCCTCAGCGACACCACGGGTTTCCCAGGGCCGAGGCTAAGAGCGACCCAGCACGGTGCAGCCGTGTAAATACTGCTGATGGTGCTCAGCCCCGAGACAGAAGCTGGCGCGCCTTCGGGAAATCCTCGGCACGTTGATAGTAGCAACATTTGTGAGAAATATCCAGCAGCAAGGAGGTCTGTTTAAAATCGGGCATGAAGCACAAGTCACGTTCTTGGGGAAGGGGCGCATCCTTCCCTCCGTCAGCCCATATGCCCAGCGGGTGAGTTTGGGCACACGGTGGGACCAGTCACGTGCCTTACGCCCTAGGTCGTGAACCCACCGAGAAGCAGGCACACGTGTCCGGGGCGTAACCCGCTCTACTGCGGACTAGAGAAAGAGGCTTGAACCTGAAGCCGGGACGTAGCGGGCAGCCCCTACGCCCTAACTTGGGTTTGCTTGCCCGGGGCATAGGAGCAGGTGGAGACGGGCTCCCTCAGGCCAGCAAATGCACCCGAAAGGGAAGGACAGGCTGCAGGGCACGGCCCTGAGGGCACCACCCCCAACCCAGAGGAGGGACTTGTCCATAGATGTCAGCCCCCCTCCTCATCAGGCAGAGAGCACCCTTCCGGGAGAAGAGGCCTGAGAGAAGTGGCAGGATCATTCCAGAATCTTCTCTCCAGGAGAACAGAGTAGAAGTTTCCTGGTGGACACAAGAAGACAAGAGCACAGGGTCCCCTCCACAGTGGGGGCGGGGCTGGCCATATCGCCGACAGTGACACAGAAGCTCAAGCCCTGACCTGGGAGTGGCATTTGACCCTCCCCCTTCCTTCTCTCTCTGTTGCAACAATCACCTCATTTTATTTTATTTCATTTTATTTTATTTTACTTTATTTTACTTTATTTTATTTTATTTTATTTCATTTCATTTCATTTCATTTCCTAGACACATCCCAATTCTACCCGCTAATTTCTCACGGTGCCACCCTCGCGGCGCCGCTGTTGTCTTCTGCCCCGCCCACCACGGAGGCAGACACCTCAGTGGCGCCCCACACCCAGTCTGGGCCCCTCCCGCAGCCCCGACCCACCAAGGTGGCCAGTTTCCTGCGGCCCCGCCTGCTCTGTTCTGTCTTCTGTCTTTGTGGCGCCCTCCCTCAGGGCCTGTCCAGGAGCTGTTCCCTTTGCCTGCAACACCCTTCCAGCTCCCTTCACCGGCCTCGTTCTGCCCATCCCGCAAGGCTCGGCTGAAATGCCACTTCTTCCAGGCAGACTTTCTCCCCCCTTCCCCCCCCCCCAGTAGGGATAAAGTCCCACCTGCTTCCATCTCCTACAGTGTACCCCAAATTTAAATGCCTCGTTGCAGAGCTCCTTAAAGGAGCATCTGTCTCGTTCAGCACAGTGCCGAAAAATATTTTGTGGATGAATGAGGCGGGGGTGGGGGGGGGCGGGGAGGAGGCGGCTCTGACCGATGATCTTTTAAGATGACCCTGAGACCCCTTTGGGCTGTTAGCCCCGCCCTCTCGGCACCCCGACAATGCAAGGGCGGGCCTTTCCGGCCTACCCACCTTGAGCTGCGGACACCTGTGCTGCTCTTGGCCCGCCCCTGGGCGGTCCCTCTCCGAAAGGACTGGGTTCTCGGTGCTCACAGACCCTCCTCCCACATTTAGATGTTCCTAAAGTGAGGAGACTCTTCCTTCCTGTGACCCTGGTCTTGCCCTTTGGACTTACGGAGAATAAACCCTTTCTGCTTCCATGGCGCCTGACATGTGAGCCCCTCCGGGCATTTGGAGGCAGTTGTCTACACTCCCGGGGGCTGCTGTCAGGCACCTTCAGGTCTGCCTTCTTTGGCCGGTCCAGACCTGGGCACCCCCCCCGCCCCCCCTTCCCCCCCCCCCCCCCGTGCAGGCCGCGGAGCCCCGGGAGCGCTGGAGGGGGAGCCAAGGTGGTGTCAGACAGGCTTTGGGGCCCCCCCGGGCCTCCCAGGGAAGGTGGGCTGGGCTGATGTGGGAAGAGGCACTTAGTTCTGAGCCTCGGCGTCTCATCCGCAAGGTAGGACTTGATGCCCCTTCTATAAAGACTCAGGGCGATGCCAAGTACCGAGAACGCGGGTTAAGAGCCGGCCCGCGGCGAAGGCCAGAGTGCCCCTTGGCGCGCCCTGGGTTCCAGCGTGAGGCTCAGGGCCGCCCTCTCCACCGGCACGTCTAGGTGTCATCTGTAGACCCCGTGACCGTCTCTCCCCTCGGTTCCAGGCCCAGCTCGCCATTCTCGCTGCCGTTACCCTGTTGGTTCAGAAAGGACTAGAAGCAGCGAGGAGCCCCTGGGCCTTTCCTCCCGTCGGGCTGAGAACCCTGTGCTCCCGGCTGCCGTCCCCTGGACTCAGCTGCGGAGTTCTCTTGTTAGCCTTACCCGGCTTCCCAGCCAGCAGCCCCCCATCCAGCCCGAACCGGTCTGCGCATTTGAGAGGCCTGCCTCCTTTGCCTCTAATAAAGTTTTGAGTGGGAAATTAAAAAGGAAGGGAGCCAGCGGGGTGGAGGAGAGAGCTCCGTGGGCCTCTGACTCTCCTGAGCTGTGAGCAGATTTCATCCAGGTTGGCAAAGCCACAGCAGGGGGCCCAGGTGGGTGGGGTTGGAGGAGGCAGGGGGAGGGCAGGGGGGTGTAGAGAGGGGGAAGTGGAGCTCCAGCTTGGTCTGCAGATCCCACTCCACCCCGCCCAGCAGGGAGCATTAGTTTGCTTTTGCCTTTTCTTGCCTCAGTTTCCTCTCTGCCCCCCTACTCTCCACCCCACCGCCATCTTACTCTCGCCTCTTCCTCCGAGAAAAAACCATCTTAGAGACCCCTTTCAGAAAACGCCCACTGGGGGCTGCCCGAGTGGCTCAGTTGGTTAAGGGACCAACTCTTCATCTCGCAGACTCTTCATCTCGCAGTTCGTGGGTTCGAGCCCCCCCCGCATCGGGCTCTGCACGGACAGCGCAGAGCCTGCTTGGGATTCTCTCACTCCCTGTCTCTCTGCCTGGTCCCCTCCTCTTTGTCTCTCAAAATAAATACTTAAAAAACGCCCGTTGGGTGGACCACAGCCCCTCCTGTCCAGACTCCCATGCCCCAGCCCCACCCCCCAGCCCCCCACAGCCCCACCCCCCACCTCAGAAGCATCCCCTGAGGCTCCAGAGAAGCTCCTGCAGGAAAGAGAGAGCCAAGGCCACGAGCGAGCGCAGAATTCTCACACCCAGTGTTGACGGAGAGCCTCTTGCGAGTTTTAGGAACTGTTCAGGATTTTTCATGGTTCAGCTGATTGAGCCTCACAGGACTGAGGTACACGCGGTGTTCTCATCCTGCTTTCCAGATGAGAAACTGAAACACTGTTTCATCGCGTTGGTGCGAGAGTCCCAGCTGGGGGCTGTCTTGCCTCCGCGTCCCCTGGCGGAGTAAGAGCCAGGTTTGCCGTGACCCAAACCTCAGTGGGTGGCCCTGAAGGCGGCCAAGCGGCCAGCCCTTTCTACGGGCCCAGGCCAGCCCCTTTCAGTCCAGCGCTGAGGCCCAAGGTCAAGGCCAGTTGCCCTGGTGCACAAAGCTCCCACCACTCATTTACGTTAATTGCTGGCTCCCTGGGTCTTTAGAGTTTGCAGCCCCTAAAATTGGGGGGGGGCATGGTGAACTGGAGAAACCTGCCTCTTCAGAAAGGGACAGCCCCTGTCAGCTCCGTCTGATTGGTTCCCAGGGCATCATCGGTGGCTATGTTGCCAGATTTCCAGTTTTGTAAGAGATTCCGGAAATTTGGCTTTTTGCGTGAAATCTCTCAGTTTTTAAGATTTTAAAAAGTAGGGTTTTTTAAATTTTTTAATGTTTATTTATTTTTGAGAGAGAGAGACAAAGCGTGAGCGGGGCAGAGAGAGACAGAGGGAGACATAGAATGCAACCAGGCTCTGAGCTGTCAGCACAGAGCCCGACACAGGGTTCGAACTCACAAACTGTGAGATCATGACCTGAGCCGATGTTGGACGCTCAACCGACTGAGCCACACAGGCGCCCCTTACAGAGCGTTGAAGACACAGTGTGGCTAAGCGAAAGCTGTCTGCCTGCCTTTGCAACTTCCTCCGGGCTCCGCTCCTGCGGTCACCACCCACCTGTTACCTCTTCCTGCCCTCTGGCCCAGAGCCCTGAATCAGCATTCCTAGCCCTGAGAACTCCCTCGAGGCTTCCAGGCGGCAGCGGGCCCCACCCTGAGAGACATTGCGTTTGAGTTGCTGTCACTTTAGACCACCTCTGGTCATCGAGGAATTTTCAACGAAAAGAGGCTTGTTGAAAACTCGAGGGTGCTCCCCCAGGTAGAAACAGGGATCCCAAAGACGTGCCGTGAACGGGAAGGAGCAGGGGTCGAGTCTCGCTCATGGTCCGTCTGTGTTTTAAACCCAGAGCAGTGCTGGTGAGGTCATCCAGGGCGCCTTTGAACAACCAGCGGTGGGGGCAGGGGCGGGGGGGCATTTGGCGAGCCGAAAAGCACAAGCCCAGATCAGAACATGGTGGGTTCGAGCCCCATCTTTGACACTAGTTCTCCGTCTGGCTCTGCGTCCGTCATGAACCTTGTGTTCCTCCTCTTTAGAATGGGTCTAGTAGCATCCAGCCCTGTAACTCCCTGGGCTGTTGAAAGAACCAAATTAAATAGTGCATCCCGAACCATCTTGTAGGCAGCGAAGCTCCCAGAGGTATGCGTTCGTTTGGAGGTGTTTGACAAAGTCTCTCCCAGTATCTTGAGTGTGACACATAGACGTGGGCCGGACGCGGTAGCGCGCTGATAAATATTTAACAACTGGCTCCTGACAGGGTGGGAAGGGGGAGCTGAAATCCGATGTGTACTATTTGCCAGTTTCCGTGGTATAAATACTCCTACCTCGGCTGGTTTTAAACCACTGTAGTACATCTCTGGATGTTAGTAGGATCGAGTCACTTTGCTGCCACTTAAAGGCCAGGCTCGAAGGTTGTCGACCGTCTGGAGAGAGAGCTTTGTCCCGGTGCCTGTCCTTTGCCAGTATAGTCAGCACGGACCCAGATGAAGAGGGAAGGTCATGTTCACGGATTTACGAATGGCCCACAGCTGGAAAGGATGACAGATACATTGGATAGCAGAACGGAGATTCAAAAGATCTCAAGCCGGAATAATGGGCTAATTCTTATAAGGCGAATATCCACAGGAATAAATATAAGAATCTGTTCTTGAGTCCAAAGAGGCAACTTTATCAGCAGGGCGTGGGAGACGTGTTTCGGCACAATCGGAGTAGAGAGAGAATTGAGGGGGGCGCCTGGCTGGCCCCGTCGGTGGAGCGAGTGACTCTTGATCTCAGGGTTGTAAGTTCAAGTCTCACGGTAGGTATAAAGATTCCTTAAAAATAAAATCTTTTTTTTTAATATTTTAATGTTTATTTTTGAGAGAGAGAGAGAGAGAGAGAGCACGAGTGGGGAGGGGCAGAGAGAGAGGGAGACACAGAATCCGAAGCAGGCTCCAGGCTCTGAGCTGTCAGCACAGAGCCCCACATGGGGCTCAAACCCACGAACCTCGAGAACATGACCCGAGCTGAAGTCGGATGCTTAGCCCACTGAGCCACCCAGGCGCCCCCAAAAATAAAACCTTAAAGCAAAAGAAAGAATCGAGGTTTTAATTGGCAGCGAGTTCAATAAAAGTCCAAAGTGAGCTGGACGGTTATTGAGGAGGGAAATGATAATGAGTGATGACTTCGTTTGGGCCTCTGTGACTTAAAGAGAATTTCCACGCGTGTCCCCTCAGTACCGATGCGCTATTCACAGTCACCCAGTGAGAGAGGTGAGGTGGCAGTGTACCCATTAAAGATGAACAGACCGAGGCTTGGAGAGGTGGACACGACTTGGCCCTTCTGTCCTCCTGAGTTGGCGGCGGAAAGCTGACACACTCAGGTCTCCTGGCCCCAAGTTCTGCACCGCGTTGTGCTCACAGATGCGTCGTTCCGAGAGCCATGCCTTCCGTGGCTTCAGGCAAACCAGGGGACGTGAGGGGGGAGACCGGTGGCAGTTGGACTGGCAGGCGGGTCACGGGAGGGCCGACTTAGGAGCGCTGGAAGCAGTGTCGGGAGTGGATTCTTTTCCCAGGGCTTCCTCGGCTGTAACAAAGCACCAGCCTGGGCGGCTTAGACCATGGAAATGTATTTTCTGGAGGCAGGATGCCGAGATCAAGGCATCAACGGGGTTTTGGGTCCTTTTGAGGCCACGAGGGAAGATCTGTCCCGGGCCTTGCTCCTCGACTTACAGATGGCGGTCTCCCCACGTCACAGCCTTCCCTCTGTGTGTGTCTGTCCCCACACCCCAGTTTCCCCTATTTCATGACATCGGTCATATTGGGACCCCATTTTAACTTGATTTACCTCCGTCGAGACCCCATCGCCCAATCAGAACATATTCCGGGGAGGGGGAGGGGGGTGGTTAGGACTCCAGCAAATGAGTTCAGTTGGGGGAGACACAACTCAACCTGTCAGGGGGGGGTGGAGGTGAGGGCTGCCTTCAGAGTTTGGAGCCGCATCTCATGGAAGAGGAGGAAGATGAGTTCTAGGTAGCCAGAGCCTCCAGGTGGTGACCCAGGGCCATGCCCGCCGCAGGAAGAACCAAGGTCCCCAGTGTCGCCGCAGAATCCCCTGGACCCCCTGGCCGCTGGGCCGCGGCTCCTCACCAGGCTGTAGCTTTCCTCGCGTGGGGACGTGCAGAGCCAGAGGGAGGCCCCGAGCCCCCATCCCCACAGATGCCGCAGGCACTCACCAGCGCGCACTGGGGCAGCCCGCAGCTGGCCCCGCCGCCCCCTCTCCCGGGACCAGGATCGCCCTCGGTCATGGCCGCCGTGCTGGCTTCTCCACCCCTGCCACAGGCCAGCTGCCTGCCGAGCCCCGGCCCCTCTGAAGGGAGCCAAATGCCTCTCTTCCCCGTGAGGAAGCCCAGAGCTCTGGGACGGGGTACACTCCCGCCCTCCCCGGACCCCACGCCAGGGCTCATGTCAGCTCCTGGGTGCAGGGGCTCACCGGATCGGCGCCCGCAGCCCCACCAGCCCTCCTCGCGTCCCGAGGACTGAGCTGTGTCTAGCGTCTAGTGGGTGGGAGAGCCATGCTTTGCCCTGAGCGGTCACACAGCAGGTCCTCGCTAAGTGTGTGCCAGGACGGTGAGGAGGGAGGGGACGGGTGTGCGAGGAGGCCCTCCCTGCTTTTCTTCCAGATGCTTCCATTCACAGCTCTTGAACCTCAGCTTCTCTTGGCCCGATGGCCTCCCGTACAAATTCTTCTCAGGTGTGAACGCAGGCGCTTTGGTACTTCTGGCGGCTTCAGAATGTTTCCCTTCCCTCCTTTCCTGCAGCCCTTTACCAAGTTTCTGGGCTGCCGACCCATGCTCCCCGTGCAAGACTACGGCCACTTTCGGTGCTCCAGGAAGCTTCCGGTGGTTTGGGTAGGATGCCCACTCACCAGGGGCTCCCAGAGCCACCGTAATTAGCCACTAGGAATAACTGCCCGGTCAACCCCTCAGAGGGACCCCCCATGGCATTTGGGACGGGCCCGCAGCGGAGGGGCTCAGAGGACTCCCTGTTTTCACTCCTCTCCTAGCCCGGGGACCGTGTGACAGCAGGACCCCCAGGACCCAGAGCTGAGGCGGGGCAGAGGCAGCCACGCCCGCGGGGTCGGGCAGGCTTAGCGGCAGGAAGCCAGGAACTGGCAGGGACTACTGTGCACGTTAACACGACCTCATTTGAATCCTCACATCGACCTGTGAGTCAGGTGCGGCGCTCCCTGCCTCGAAGACTCAGGGAAAATGAAGCTCAGCCAGGTCAAGTGACTTGTACAAAGTGATGGCGCCCCCGTGGCTGAGCTGAGTGTGAACCCAAGACCATCCACTCAAGGGCACTGCCTCTCACCCTGGGCAATTGAACCCTCCAGGGACAAAGGACGGAGTTGGGAGATACTTTTGTTTGTTGCACTGGAGGGGGGTGGGGGGTGTGCTTTTAGAATTTACCGAATAGAGGCCAGGGATGCTGCTGATGTCATACGATACAGGAGACGGCCCCCGCCACAATGAATTATCCAGCCCCAAATGTCAATGGTGCTAAGGCTGAGAAGCCCTGTCCTTGGGTCTAAGCTCAGAGTCATCACACTTTGGTGCCTGCAGAGACTCTACCCAGGGCAGTGGGTTCAGGGTCTGGGGGAGGACAGGAGCCCAGGAGAACCGGAACAATGGGGAGGGCGGTAAGGCCTCACTGTCACAGCCCTGTCCCAAGACAGACTAGGTGGCAATGGCCAAAGCAAAAGCCCAGGTCTGGGAGCAAGGGCAGAGGGTCAGGGCTGGCCGAGGGGCTCCCTGGAGGGGATTCATTATACAGGCGGGCTGAGCACCAGCTGGCCTTAGTGACAAAGGATTGTAGAAACCAGGGCGTGCACGAAGCAGGTTCTGAGACCACTCCTGTCCTCTCTCCTGCCTGCTCCCTGGTAAGACTCCGTGAGGCCTCTCGACTGTCTCTATGGCTATTTGAACCCGAGCGTAAAGAGGGAATGCTGCGTGGGGTCACGAGAGAGGCTGAGTCCAGCTTCGACTATGAAATCCCTGATCATAAACCACCCTTAAAGACCATCTCCTGTTTTTTTAAATTTTTAAAATTTATTGTTGTTTTAATGCTTATTTATTTTTTTATTATTTATTTTCTTTATTTGAGAGAGACAGAGACGGCACGAGCAGGGGAGGGGCAGAGAGAGGGAGAGAATCCCCAGCAGGCTCCGTGCAGTCAGTGCAGAGCCCAGTGTGGGGCCTGAACCCACGAACTGCGAGATCATGACCCGAGCTGAAACCAAGAGTCGGACGCTGAACCGACTAAGCCACCCAGGTGCCCCAGTGTTTATTTTTTGAGAGAGAGAGAGAAAGCTTGAGCGGGGTAGGGGCAGAGGGAGGGCGCTGACAGCAGAGAGCCTGATGCGGGGCTCGAACTCATGAACTATGAGATCATGCCCTGAGCCAAAGTCAGATGCTTAACCGACTGGAAACACGCCCTGAGGTGGCTAGGTGAAAGTTCTTCAGAAGCTTCTGTGTCTCAGTGAGGCGAGAAGCCAGGATCTCAGCTGGGAAGGGGGAGGGGGGGAGCTGGCGGCTGGAGGGGAGGAGACTTGCGTAGAGAGCAGAGCGGGAAGGGGTGCGCGTGGACGAGGGACAGGGGGAGCAGCAGGAGGCCGCTTGAAGCTGGTGCTCCTGAACTGGCAGCGAGACCGGGTCAGGGTGGCCGGGGGTCTTTCTCCAGCCACGCTCAGGTGCCGGGTGCAGGGGAGGAGGTGGCGAAGCTGGCTTTACCGCTTAAGTGAGAGCGTCGAGAGTACATGCAAAGGATGTTAAGATGGCAAATTTTATGTTGTGTGTTTTATAATTTAAAAAATGGATCACATGTCCCAGTGTAGTTGTGATGAGGAGTGCAGGTCAGAGGAATGGACCTGAGGTTTCAGTGGAGTCACGGGCTTCAGGGCTCAGGGAGCCAGAAGGAGAGGGGGGCGTGGTCAGAGTGAGCTGCTTTGGACTGATATTCGGGGTGAGAGGCTGCTGCCGCTGGGGTGACCAGACCCAGGAGGTGACCCCGGAGCAGGTGGCTGAGGGAGGGTGGAGGATTTCTAGAGGAGAGGCGGCCAAGGACCGAGAGACCACAAGTGTGGGAAAGACCACCCACGAAGATCCCAAAAAGCAGCAAGAAGAGTCCACGAGTGTCTTCACATGTCAGGGAGCGACAGCGAGCCAGGCCCTCGAGAAATGGGCACCAGACTCGGGGCCAAGATACCGAGCCAGGGCTCTGGACGCAGCTGCGAGGGGCAAGGAGGGTCCCCGACCCACGTCGAGGCCAGTGGTAGGGGTGCTCTAGGAAAAATTCCACCACCACAGTGGCAGTTTTGGGGGGAGTGGTTCCTGGGGGGCTTCTGTTACAAGAAAGCAAAAGGGATGCTCACAGAAGTGGCCAAGCGTATTGGGAATTTAGTCTGTGACAGACCGTGCGGCGGAAGGTTCAGGTTGGGAAACGGGAGAGGAAGAGGGGCTACGCAGAGCCTTATGGAGCTGAGGGTGCAGGTGAGGGGAGTCTAGGGGCCTCCTGTGGTGGCGGACGCGACAGGGAGAAGTACATCATGACAGCAAGGCAGGCGCACTCAAGGCAGACCATGGGGAAAGACGGTGTCGTGTTAGGAGGGGAGGGCAGGGACCCCTCGGCCCCCTGTGGACACGGCCTACCCTTGACCCCTAATGGGAGACCAGGTCTGCATGTCGCTGCCAAGCATGTTTTATCTATACATTCCACTGCACGCTGACATTTGGTTTAAATTCCCCGAAAATTCTTTTTTTTTTAACGTTCATTTATTTTTGACAGACAGACAGACAGTGCATGAACAGGGGAAGGGCAGAGAGAGGGAGACACAGAACCTGAAGCAGGCTCCAGGCTCCGAGCCGTCAGCACAGAGTCCGACTCGGGGCTTGAACCCACAAACCATGAGATCGTGACCTGAGCCGAAGTCGGCCGCTTCACCAACGGAGCCACCCAGGCGCCCCCGAAAATTCTTGAAGGAAACGTAGATGAAGTGTTTTTTTTTTCTTCACTCTGTTTTCTTCACTCAGGGGACATCCCAGACTGCAAAATGCAGCGGTTGACAGAAATCCCTCTGACCACCTGGTCAGAGCAGTAGCTGAGGCCTCAGAAGCTTCCCCGGGGGGCGAGGGGCAGGACATTAAGCCACCAGGAGACTGTCCTGGCACTGGTCGTGAGGAAGCACTGAGTTACGGGAGACAGAAGAGAGGAGTCAGAGGCGCTGGGATGGGGCCCCGTCTGCCAAGGAAAAGGAGGGCAGGAAGCTGGGAGCCGTGGCTTCAGCCAGACAGAGGGCAGGGTGGGGTGGGTGCGTTTCCCAGGCCCTGGCCGGGCCGGGCGGCTCGCTCGCAGCTACCTGGAGTCTTGACAGCCTGCGAGTCCTGAGAACATGGATCCCTTGTTTTTGCCCCCGAATCTTCCAGATAGGCCAGTGTTGGTCCAGAGGGAGCTGGGTGGGAAGCGAGGAGGGTTCCGTGGGACACCTCCCTACCACCACACCCTCACCAAAATGGAGAGCAGGCCGTGTGGCTCCTTTTTTCACACAGCGCTATAAGCTGTGGGGCGCGGACGGCCTCAGGGGACCATTCTAATTAGTGGCCGTCATGAGGGGGGGAGCCGGCAAAGCTGCTACAAATCCAACCTGTGCCTCCCCTCTGGGCTGGTGGGCGCTCACGTCCCCAACAACCCATCTCTTCACCCCTCCTGTGACCCGCAGTTTCAACCTGCTGATGTTGGCAGTGACCGCGTGTGTGAGGTGTACCCGAGGGTCAGGGAGGGGGCCGCGGAGCACCCCGTTAGACTGAAGACACCCGCGCATAACGAGAGACGAAGGATTCGCTCATTGCACTAACTAACCTTTTTCATACACTGCGTACTGAGCAGGACCCTGGGGACCCGAAGGCGAGGCCGACTGCACAGTGGGAAAGGAAGTGGGGGTGACAAGGACCGGGCCTCGCCTTGGGTGAAGGGCAGCCCTGAAATGGTGTGGGCCTATTTCTCGGTGTCTCCGTCTCCCCCTCCTTCCCGCCTGGTCTGCCTTGGTTCCTGTCTCTTGTCTTCCGGAACCCTTGGATTTCAGAGCGGGAAGGGCCTTGGCTACACCCCTCCTCTTACTCCTGAGAAAGCTGAGGGGCAGGGAGGCACAGCGACTTGCCCAAGGTCACACAGTTATTTTGGTGTCCTAGTTTATCCTTGCTTTTTGCTTTTTTGCTTCTTTCTATCATATTTGTCTTTCTAGGGTGTGTTTGCAAAACTGACACAGAAAGGCGAAGTCACACAAAGAGACAGACGGCCCCCTTGATAGTAGCAGAGGGTGTCCCGGCACAGAAACATTCTAACATTCTCGCACAAAGGGAGAGGCGCCCAGCGCTGCTCTGGCCTGGGAAGAGTAGTGGGGGCAGCCTGGAGGAGGAGGATTGGGCCTGGTCTGCCCCTGTCCTGTCTGCTGGCTGGAGAAAGCTCCTCACCAGAGGTGGGGTTTAAGGTGCAGACTCCCCTCCGCCCATCTCTGGGGGACTGGGCCTGGCCCCAAGGTCTAGCAGGGGTTCCCGGAGTGGGGGGTGGGGGGCAGGGATTTAGGCCAGGCAGGTAGGCTGGGTCAGAGCCACCTCTGGGACCCCTGGCCTGCCCTGGGGTTTAGTGACGGGAGGAGAAGGTGCAGCTGGTTAGCAAGGGGCCAGAACACAGAAATCGGAGGTCCTTAGCCTGAGAGCTCCAGGTGGGCTCACTTTCTGTCTGTCTGTGTCTCTCTCTTACACACACACACACACACAGGCTCACGCCCCAATCAGTGAGGGTAAGATCGCTGGGGGTGTACAGAGAAGGGGGCAGCGGAAGGAGGTCTCTCCTTTCAGTCTGATTTCCTTTGTTCCTCCCTCGCCTTCCTCCCTCTCCCCTTCCCAGCTCCCCTCCTCTCTTCCTAGCCTCCTTCTTCCACTCTCCCTCCCCTGCCCCTCCTCTCCCCTCCCCCCCAACCGGGTCCCCGTAATGGGACCTCCACCGAAGGCGGGGAGGGTGGGACCGCGCGGGCTCCGGCCTCAGCCTCGCGGCCCATCTTCCCGCAGGGAAGGAGTTAAGTCTCTCCGCTGCATCCCTCCTCCCTCCTCCCTCCTCCGCCTCCCCCGCCGCCACTGAGTCCTGCAGCTAGGCCCTGGGCTGACCTTCACCGGGAGGGAGGCCGCAGTGCGCATGCCCGGGCCGGCTCCCGTCCGGCTCCCGCCGCTGCCCCGGCCCGGGGCGGGCGAGGGCGAGGGCGGCCGCGGGGCCGGGACGTGCCCCCCGCGCCCGGCCGCCCTCCGCTCCGGCGCGGCGGAGGGGGGCCGCCGAGCCCGTCCCGCCGGCCGCGGCGCATCTCTCCCCGAGCGGGGAGAGGCGCTTTGCCATTTGGTGCTGGTGGTGCTTCGGAGGGAAGGAGAGATGGGGGGACGGCAGGGGGGACTCCGGCTCCGAGCCGCAGGGCGGCCGCCCTCTGCCCGGACACGCGCACGGTCCGCCCGGAGCACGGCCTGGGCCGGGCGGGCCGGGGCCAGGCGCCCAGTCGGGCTGGGAGGAAGGCCCCCTGCCAGCTGGAATCGGGGCTCTCCCCCGGGCCTCCATCTCACTCGGGCAGGAGGCTGAGGCTGTGGCACTGCCCAGCGCTCTTCTGGGGCTGAGCGGTTGGGGATCCTGGCCTTCGTGAGGGGGGAGTCGTGGCTCGGACACCCACACCTGCGCCTCTGCTTCCCGGTCTGAAGGCTCCCCACCCCCCACCTCGGGTCTGCACACCTAGGGTCGCCTGGTGCCAACTGGCTGGTGCCTTGTCAATCACATCTTGTGAGTGGGATGTGGAGGTGGTCAGGGTGTGACTGTGGGTGCAAGTCGGTGTGGTTCCTTGTCCCTCCAGCGCTGGCACTCACGTGTGTGCCTGAGGGGCATGTATGCATTATGGATCTGCGGTCTGTGCTGGCATAAGGGTGTCTCCCAGAGAAGCGGCTGGGGAGCAGGGAAGGCCCTGGTGCTTGGAGTGGCTCAGGAGGGAGTCATCTATGGACTTGGGTGACACTCGCCAGCTCCTTGGGTGCCACCAGAGCCCTTGGTCTGACCGCCTCCTGCAGTCTCCTCCATCACCGAGACCGATGCCCTCACCAGCGCTGGGCCTTCCCACTGCCCGTCATGGCCCCCCTAGAACTTAGCTGCCCAAGCTGGGGTGCCCATCAACCGCCTTTGCTGTCTCCTTTCCCCAGAAGGCCTCTCTGAGAGTTGAGAACTCAGAGCTTTACACAAAGCCTAAAGGTGTCCGCCCCTGCCCCCGTCCCCCAGAACCTCTAAGGTCTGGGGTCTCGCATGCCCACGCCGGAAGCACCCACGGTGGGTGGGGGTGCCCGTGGCGACTCACACCTTCAGGTAAGTGGCAGAGTGTGAGCTCCATTCACTGGGCCGCTGGGCTTCACGTGGCTGCAAGTGTTAGCAGGCATTTGATCGCGAGCCCCTGTGTCCCCGCATCGGGGAAGGCAGCAGGACGTAAAGACCAGATCCTGGTGTCGGGGACCCCATTTGGGAAACTGAACCTACCATCTCAGACGTTGGTCAGGCAAGTGCCAATCCATGGCATAACATGGATGCCAATGGGCATTCAAAGAAGAGAAAGGTTGGTGCACAGGAGTGGAACCAGGGAAGGCTTCCTGGAGGAAGGGGGGCCCACCCATGCTCAGCTTTAAAGGATTGAATGTGATCTGGACAGGCAGATGAGCAGTAGAGGGATTCTGGGCAAAAGAACAGTGTGGGAGCAGAGGCTTCGAAATGGGAGCGGGTGAGGGGTTTTGGAGGTTAGTGGACAGACCGGAGAGATTACCTCCCCAGGTGACCGGCAGACACCTTCGTGGCCTATGGCGACCACCCGCCCACTCCCAGGCTGCCAGGGCCCAGTTTCTATATGGGCGAGTCGGGGGTGGGGAGGGGGAGGAAGATGTGGCAGGAAGGGGATCTCCAGGTCCCTTGCTAAGGCAGTGGTAAAGGAGAGATATCCGGGACCACTCTGGCCTTTTGGGAGATTGACAGGGGCCACCCGAGTGGACAGGGACAGGCAGGAGCCTGAGGAAATCAGGCTGCAGGCAAAAGGGCGCTCTGGGCAGAACATTCCCTTGGTTCTTTGTCTGACCTCTGAAGGCATTTCAAAGGAGTTGACGGTCAGGACCCCCCCCCCAGTGTACTTCTGGGTCTTTCAGGTGTAACTTCAAATAAGTTTTCCAATGAAGTCCCCCAGGCATTTCTCCCGCCCTCACCTGGAGCCTGACAGTGCAGCCCCTAGAGGCACATAAACTTGACCCACTGTCTTCCCAAAGCCCTTGGACTCTTTCTCCAGGAGGAGAGAGGGGCGTGGCCTTCAGGGGCAAGGGTGGTGCTGTGGTTCCCAGCCTGGTGAGCTCAGGATTTGCCCCTCCTGTTTCCTGTCCCTCCTTCACCCCAGGGACGGCCAGCTCCCTCCCCACGGCCTCTTCTGGGGCTCCCTCAGAATCCCACGCGCCCCCTGCTTTCTCTGGGGCCTCGAGGCTGGCCCTACCATACCCAGGAGGCCCAGCACCTGTGGGTCCCCTACCCCCACCTCATGCCCCATTCCAAAGCCATGAGGCCCAGCTCGCCTGGCTCTCTCTGCCCATCCACCGAGCGCCAGCCCCAGCTCCTGGCCTCCCCTCACATTCTCTCTTCCTGTTCTTAGTGAGTCCCATCCACCTCCCTCTTCCGAAATACTTCCCCTATTGCCCTCACTTTCTCACACAGAGGCAAACAAAGACTCACATACCCAGAAATAGACTCGCAGGGAGCTGGAAGACACAGGCCGTGTCCTGCCACACACGCACCCGCGCGCGCGCGCGCGCGCGCGCGCACCCGAGGCTCCCGTGGAGGGAGGCACACAGAGGAGGCATTTGTCCGTGCACGCACATAAACAATCACACCCACAGCCACCGAGCCGTGCCCACACAAGGGTGCAGACACACACGGCGGGCGAGACAAGGGCGCACACATCTGTGGACGCAAGGGGACACCGCCTCCCCGGGGCACACCCACCACTGACCGCCTGGTGCAGGAGGAAGGCCTCCTCCGGGCTCCGGTTCCTTCCCTCCCCCGCCCCCCCCCACCACCCCCCGGATTCCTTCCAGCGAATGTTTCCCTACTTGGCCTGCCAGGTCTCTGGGGAAAGGGCCTCAGAAATGCAGCCGGAGCCACTTGGGGGAAAGTTGGAACTGACTGTTCCCTGCCTGGCCCTGCCGGCGAATTCCCTAACCGAGAAACTATTTGTGGCGAGAGCCCGGGTGGCCGGCGAGCCCCCCGCCGCCACCGCCCCTCGCGTCCCCTCCCCGCGCCGCCTCCCCGCGGGCCCTCGGGCGGCCTCGGGCTGCAGTGCCGGCCGCCCCGCGCCCCGGAGCCGGGCTCGCCGGCGTGCCTCGCCGCTTATCTGCGCTGTTTGGACAGCGAGGGTTGGAAAGGCGGGCGTTTCTGTCCCCGCCGAGTCAACAGGCAGACCCCGGGCCGCCGGACTATTTCTGTCTTATCAGTGCAGGAATGCGGCAGCCGCGGCGGCGGCGGCGGCGGCGGCGGCGGCGGCGGGCGGGCGGCGGCGGCGTGGGCCGTGGGCCGTCAGGGCAGCCCTGAAGGGGCCCCCTCCCCACTCCGCTCGAGTAGAAGTGTGAGAGAGCCCAGCAGGACTCAGAGGGGAGAGTTGGAGGAAAAAAAAAAGGCAGAAAAGGGAAAGAAAGAGGAAGAGAGAGAGAGAGTGAGAGGAGCCGCTGAGCCCACCCCGATGGCCGCGGACGAAGTTGCCGGAGGGGCGCGCAAAGCCACGAAAAGCAAACTTTTTGAGTTTCTGGTCCATGGGGTGGTGAGTGGGGGAAAGTTAGCGGGGGAGGGTGCGCGAGCTGGCTCGGGCTGAATGGAGGGCTGATCGGGAGGGGCCGGGAGGGGGCTCCCGCTCTCCCACCCCTCTGGCAGGGGCGCCGCGGCCCCCCGCGGCCCAGCTCCGGGACTGTGCCGGCGCCCTGGCACTGGAACACGTCGTCAGGCGGCGGGCCGGGGATGGGTGCCCGGGCGGGGACTCGCGAGGCGTTTGCATGGGTCCTTGTCAGGGGCCGGGGGTGGGACTTGAGGACTGTCCCCCCCAAGTGGGGGGGGGTCCCCTCTGTACCAGACGCGTCGTCTTCTGTTCTCTTCCTGGTGGGCCCAGGTGTTCCCCTGCCCCCCGGGGTGGGGGCGGGGGACATGGCATCGGGGTAGGCTGGGTTGTCTGCTCATGGGTTGGGACAGCGTCTCTCTGTGTCTCCGAGAGCAAGGAGCAGGTGACCCTGGAGGCACTGTGAGCAGGAAGCTCTCTGGCTGAACCACCTCTGCATCCCGGCGGGAGGGCTCTGGGCTTTGCTGACAGCCTCTGCCAGGGGAGTCAGAGAGAGGCCCTCTCTAGGGACAGCCTCCCAAGTTAAGGGGTCTGAGGATCCCCTCGGCGGACTCGTGGCCACCAGAAGCCACCAGAAGCTGATGTCCTTAATGCCTCAAAGGTGTGAAGGAAGGGTTGGAGTCAGGGCTGTGAGGCCTAGAAACCAAAGGGGCAGGGCAGCACGGTCCTGCCACGAGCCGACTTGGAAGGCACACAGCGAGCCCGAGGGAGCCCAGGGTGACCTGAGGGATGGGACCTCAGGCTGAGGCCGCAGGAGCCAGGATGGGAGTCGTGTGGAGGGCAGTGGAATGGGAGAGGCAGGGGCCCTAAGACTTGGGATGGCTCCTGGGGTTGGGCTGGAGTTGGGTCCAGAGGAGGCAGTCAAGTTGACTATGGCCGAATTCGGTTGTGACCCCGAAGAAGGCACGTTCTCAGTGAGGGACGCCAGAGCCTCCCCTAGGATCTGGGCCCTTTGTTGGATGGCCCTGGTCGCTGGCGCAGCCCTCTGGGGGCTCTGGAAGTTTCCCTCTCAGGGCCTCTTCAGCAGACCAGCAAGTATCGCTGGCCTTGAAGAATGGGAGAGCAGCCGATTGTGCGAAGGGGGTTTCGCTGGGGCAGCCTGTCCTCCAGTCCCAGAGTCCCTGGGCAACCTCCCAGGGGTGCCTGTGTCTGTCAGCTGAGTTGCCAGTCCACCCTTGCTGCTTGGGGGAGACCCTTTAAAGGCCCATCTAGGAGAGAGAGGGGCTATCTATACATGTGGATTTTTTTTTTTTTTTTTTTTTGGCCAACTTAGAGCTTCAGTTCTTGGGGAGCTGTGAGTCCCTCCACTCTACTCTCAGTACCTCGTCTATGCTGCTGGAGCTGGGCCTAGGCTCCATTCCGGGCCACCCACTCTGGAGAGATGAGTGACAGGGTCAGGTGGGGTGGGGGAGGCAGACACAGGGACAGGCAGTTTTCGCTGTGGGAGAGACGGACGGAGACAACTGGCTGGCCTGGCGTTAGGGTTAGACACAGTGCAGGGACAGAGGGACAGACGGGAGAGTTGGCAGTTAGAAGGAATTCTTCGCCCAGCTCGGGCTTAGGTCTCCTCCTTGTGCCTGGGGGGGGGGGGGATCTGCACTCCAGGGGGCAAAGTGCATAGCAAGTCAATGGTAACAGGGGCGGCACAGGGGCTATATCCCTAGTTCCCTAATCTCCCTGCCCTCTTTGTCCCCATCACACCCTCCCTCCGCTTCCCAGCCCCCCCTGGCCTTCCCCAATCCCTCTTCTGGAATCTGGACAAGTGAGATTTTAAAAGTCTGTGAAACACTTCACTTAATGAATTTGCATCTCATCTACATCCCATCTGAGGTGGCAAGGGAATACACCTGCCTCATCTTGCTCCCCGTGGCTCCCTTTGAGCCCCAACTTTCTACCTCACCCGGGTAGGGGGAGTAGCAGAGTTCTAGAGCATGGAAGCATCTCTGGGAATCCAGGCGGACAGGAGGGGGGAGGTGAATGTCAGAGGAAATGCCAGAGCCTTTGAGCTACCCAAGCCCTCTGGGCAGCCCACCTCCAGCCCAGCTGCCTCCTCGCCTCTCCTATTATCCTGGGAGGGTGTGACCTCACTGTCTCCGGTGGCCTCCAGCCTTCACCTTGGGAGCAAATTATGGGGGAGGGGGGCTAAGCCTTCAAAGCCCCTGGGTGTGGAGGCTTGGAATCAGCCAAAGGTGGTGTGGGTTGGGGCTGAGGCGTCAAAAGCAGGGGCCCAGAGAGAAGCTCCCGTTTAGACAGGGAGGGCGAGGGCAAGGCAGGACGGCGGGGAAGTGGACTGAGAAGCAGAGTGGAGAGAGGGGCAGAAGTCCTAGCAGGGAGCCGGGCCTCCAGCCTAGATGGAGCTGCAGAGAGGGAAGAGCCCCGGCCCCTCCGGAACCGGCGGTTCTTCGGTGCTGCCTTTGCCGGGAGGAGCTGCGTGACCTTGGCCAGGTCGCTTTTCTCCTTGAGCCACGGTTGCCTCATCCGTCAAGTGGGGATGGAAGGACCCCCTCGGTCTGTCTCGCCGAGGAGCGTGTGGCTGTGAACATCCTTTGAAAAGGTTGAAAGGCGCCATTAATATTCATTCCCGCGGCACCTTCGGCAAATCCGAGGCTGGCGATGCCCGGTGCAGTTGCCTGGCTTCAGTTAGCTTCCTGCGGCGAGACGCAAAGCCCCCTCCGCCGAGCCGCGCGGTCGCGGCGCCCCTGCCCCTCCCACCCCTCGCTCGCGCTGGCGGCATCAGGGTCACCGGCCGGGGGGCTTGGGGTGGGAGAGACGCCGGCTCACCGCGCCTGGAAGCGGGGCCCCGGTCCGAGCGGCGGGCGCCGGCTGCTGCTTCACCTCCGTCCCCACCCCACCCCCAGCGCCCCGGGATGCCGTCTGGAGCCCGGATGCCCCACCAGGGGGCGCCCATGGGCCCCCCGGGCTCCCCGTACATGGGCAGCCCCGCCGTGCGACCCGGCCTGGCCCCCGCGGGCATGGAGCCCGCCCGCAAGCGAGCAGCGCCCCCGCCCGGCCAGAGCCAGGCCCAGAGCCAGGGCCAGCCGGTGCCCACCGCCCCCGCGCGGAGCCGCAGGTGAGTGGGGCCCAGCGCGGAGGGGGCGGGCCACGGGACCCCAGGGACGGGGTGGGTGAGGAGCGAGCCTGGAAGGAGCGAGGAAGAATGATCAGCAAGGAACGAGCGGTCCTCGGAGGGCTGCCCTCTGGGGAGGTGGGCTGAGGGGGCACTGGTCTGGTTCCTTTGTGTGCCCACCGTAGACACTGAGACTGCGGCCGTCGCGCCCTTCCTGTCACCTGCTCGGTCCCTCTCTCCACCCCTTGTCCCCAGGTTCTGGGAGATGCTTCTGTCTTTGGGGTGGGGGCGGGGCCGGCGGTAGGACTGAGGGCTTGAGCTTTAGGGACTGTGTTTCTCAAAGTGCGGCTGTCCAGTGCACCGCCCTCGGTCCCCTGGCTGGACTGTTTAAAAGCCCCACTCCAGCTATTCTAAATCTGCCTCTCCGGCCAGGGGGGTGGAGCCTGGGGATTTGTCCTGTGGGTGGGTGGTCTTCCCACAGTCCTGCTCTCAGGTGATTCTTAGGGACTCAGAGGCTGAAGGGCTGCCCTAATGCGTCACCTGGACCAGGTCTACCCCTTAATCACCAGGGGCCGGCCCATTTCCCTGTCCGAGTCAGCTGGTGTCACCCCAAAAGCCCCTGCTGGTGTCTGGCAAGAGAGATGCCCCCCTGGGCTTCGCTATTTAACCAAACACACATGCTTTCCTTTGCACACCAGATGGAGTCCTAGAAAAGGAGTAATATGGATTTTACCTCCTTATTAAATATTTTTTACATATCAAGGAGATTTCACCATTTATAGGAATCCCATGATGAATTCTGTTGCAATGCGAATCATGCTTTTTATACAGTAAACGAGTTCCTGATCTGTCTTGTATAAACGGAGAATTTCACATAGATAATTTCTTCCAAACAAATCGGACCTTTTGTGAAAGGTGCCTCCCTAGCCTTGGAAGAGGTGTTTGGACCGGAGGGGGCAGTGATGAACACCACACAAGGGCGATCCTCTGGGCTGAGTTCTAATCTCAACTCGCCGAGGATTTTCTGGGGTGCTCTTGGGAATCAGAAGCAGCTAGCGGGTCAGGCAGAGTCCATGTCCCAGCTGCTGCCCCAGGTTCGGCCCGCAATCACACCCCACAAGAGAACCCTCTCTCTGTTCTGGGGCTGTTTCTGGAGCCTGTTGGCAGGTGATCCAAGGTCATGAACACTCCCCTTCCAAGCCCAGGGAGTCAGGGGTACAAGTCCTCACCCGCTTCAGCCTTCACCTCCTGTTTCAGGGATGCGGGAGGGTGTCGGGTCCCCTCCCTCTGAGCTCAGGCCACCTCGGACTGTGCGCCGCTGCCTAACAGAAAGGGAAAGTCCTCAGAATGCCTCCTCCCTCTCCTCTGTCCTCCCCCTCTCTAGCTTTTCTCAAACACTTTTGCAGCTCCCCCACCCCCACCCCTCCTAAGCCCAAATTTCTTTGGCCTGGGGATGTGGTGGGGTGGAAAGGGGCTCCCAGGCTAGAGAAAGGACGGGACCACGTCTGCTCCCCACAAGAGGACACAGCGCCATGCCAGACACCACTGGTGTAGCCCCTTGGGCGGGCGGACAAGCGGGCTGTGGGAACCCCAGCTAGGCGGGTGGAGATGTCGGGATAATTTAGCAGGTGGCCTCGTTACTCCCAGATCTGTCGCCATGGTAACCTGGTTTTTTCTTTAAAAAATGTACAGTGCCAAGAGGAGGAAGATGGCTGACAAAATCCTCCCTCAAAGGGTGAGTGCCTTTCACAGCAGCCCCCAGCCCACCCCCCACCCTTTGCCGCTCTGCCTCCTCTCCCCCCAACCCCCCCCAGCCCTGGGCCGCTTCCCCTCCCCCCTCAGGAGCAGAGCTTCAGCGGCCCAGTCACTTCCACTGTTTGTTTAAAAAGCTCATTAAGAAGTGGGGCTCCCTGGCCAGAGGGAGGGGGTGGGGCAGAGGGAAGGGGCGGAGCCATCAGGGGCAGCGTCCTGGGCCTGGGGCGCCATGGACTGAATTCCAGCGGTCCGCAGACAGAAAGGTGTGGGACAAAGAGGGCACAAGAGCTAGGGGACCAAAGGCTGGCAGAGGAGTGGGGCGGGGGCAGAAGCATCAAAAGTGAACCCCAGCCAAGCTGGGTGTGGGGGTCTGGCGGAATGACAAGGCAAGGCGCCCAGGTAGAGGCAAGCAGTGGCGCCTTCTGTCTCGGGGACCCCAGGGTCCTAGCCACTTTGGAGACATCCAAGGAAGGTCCAGAGTCCACGTGACAAGGGAGAGGACAACACGGGGAGGCGAAGCCCTAGTTGCTGGGCTCCGTGGCCGCTGCAGGCCTCCCCTAGTGATGAAACGCGTGGACCTCTCTAGAGGGAGAAGCAGTGTTTACGCTTCGACGTCCAGGTCCTTTCTGCTGGATGCGCAGTCCTGGGGAGAAGCCCCTGTTTGCCCCCCCCTCCGAAGTTCCATGCCCTGAACCTGGCCAGCTCCCCTCTCTTGCTCTTCGCTCCTCATACCCCAGGACCGCGTGGCAAGCACATTCAGCCTCCAAGATTGGCTGAGCCCCTGGTTCCCTGCCTCGCTCCTTCTCTTCCAGATCCGGGAGCTGGTCCCCGAGTCCCAGGCTTACATGGACCTCTTGGCATTCGAGAGGAAACTAGACCAAACCATCATGCGGAAGCGGGTGGACATCCAGGAGGCTCTCAAGAGGCCGATGAAGGTGTCTTGATTGGGGGGCAGGAAGAGGGCTCCAAGTCCTGTTCCGAGAGCGGAGAGCGGGACCGGCCCGGGAGGGGGAGCACATAGCCTTTCCTCTGCACTACACTCTTTATTCCTACAGCAAAAGCGGAAGCTGCGTCTTTATATCTCCAATACGTTTAACCCTGCGAAGCCCGATGCCGAGGATTCCGATGGCAGCATTGCCTCCTGGGAGCTGCGGGTGGAGGGGAAGCTCCTGGATGACGTACGTCCTGGCCCAGGTCTCTCCAGGTGTCCTGGGGTGGGTATGGGGCTGAGCTGAGGGCAGAACGAGACGTTCGCCCTCCGGGTTCGGGGTCAGCCCTGGCCAGGGGTGGGTGGCCTGAAGAGACATTCTGGGGGCAGAGGCCTGCTGCTAACCATGCCGCCCTCCCCGACCAGCCCCACCCACTCCCAGCTCACCCCGCCCCCACGGTCCCTGTCCCGCCCCCACGGTCCCTGCTCCTCCCCCGCAGCCCAGCAAGCAGAAGCGGAAGTTCTCTTCCTTCTTCAAGAGTTTGGTCATCGAGCTGGACAAAGACCTTTATGGCCCTGACAACCACCTCGTTGAGGTAAGACCCGCGCCTCTTTGGCCCCTGAACGGCCACCTCTCCACAGACCACGGTCTCACCAGCCACACAGGTCTGGGTCAGGGACCACCCTGGAGCCCCTGGCCGCCGCCCCCCCCAGCCCAGATGGGCTGTCCAGGTGACCCCGCTCTCCTCCCCCCGGGGCAGTGGCACCGCACGCCCACCACCCAGGAGACGGACGGCTTCCAGGTGAAGAGGCCAGGGGACCTGAGCGTCCGTTGCACGCTGCTCCTCATGCTGGACTACCAGGTCCGTGCCCCCCGACCTCTATGAAACCCTCAGGCCCCCCACGCCCTCTGTCTTAGGAGCGTACCCCGGGACACCCCATTCTCTCCCCTGCCTCACCTTCTCCCCAAGCATGTTTCCAAGGAACCCGATCGCCACGTCCCCACCGGTCCCAGGCTGCCTGGCCGTGAGCTCTGTCCGCTCCCTCTCTTTTAATTTTCGCGGCTGTCTTTTCTCAGCCTCCCCAGTTCAAACTGGATCCCCGCTTGGCCCGGCTGCTGGGGTTGCACACACAGAGCCGCTCCGCCATCGTGCAGGCCCTGTGGCAGTACGTGAAAACCAACAGGCTGCAGGACTCGCACGACAAGGAGTACATCAACGGGGACAAGTATTTCCAGCAGGTACCCTCTCTCCTGACCCCAGGGATGGCGGAGCAGGCAGAGGCCCCAACAGGGGAAGCGCCTCTACAGGGGCAACAGCCGCCCCCTGCTTCTAGATTTAGCCGAGCCAGGTTAGGAAGATCTGGAACCTGAAGAGGCAACAGTTTGGGGGAACGTGATATTCTTGGCACTTGGGTGTCAGGAGCCCCGGGGTCCTAGTCCTGGATCCAGACTCTACCAAAGTAGAGATTATTCTTCGTGACACGTCTTGAATAAACACAGCAGATAAACCCGAGGGGTAAATTCACAGTCGATGTTTATTGAGCACGCGCCACGTGCCAGGCACGCTTGCGGGCACTTCACATGCGCTGGTCCGTTTAGTCCTCCCAGCCGCCCTGGGAGACAGGTACCGTGACCATACCCACTCTGGAGATGAAGACACCGAGGGCTCAGAACTTAGGGGACGGGCTCAGGGCTGCGCTGTTAACGGGAAAAGGCAGGATTTGCACCACGGCCGCCGACCCGGGGCCTGTGCTTTCAACCACCGCATCGCCCCACCCCACCTCCGTGTCCGCACTCCACCACCCACAGACACCCTGGGCCCGGCCCCAGGAGCACTGAGGAGTTAAGCCTGGCTCTTGGCGTCGCCTTCCCTGAATGGAAGGATCTAGGGCTGTAGTTCTGCTCTTTCGAAGCGGGTGAGCGTTGTTTCTCTCTCTCTCTCTCTCCGACTTCAGATTTTCGATTGCCCCCGGCTGAAGTTTTCGGAGATTCCCCAGCGCCTCACAGCTCTGCTGCTGCCCCCTGACCCAATTGTCATCAACCACGTCATCAGGTGAGGCCCCAGCTGGCTCCTCAGTCCGGGGAGTCACTGCTGTCCTGCGCTCCCTCTCCCACCCCGCACCCCCCCTCCCCGGGTCTGCCCCTGGGGCCCTGGGCCTCTGTGGGAGCAGCACGGACACCAAGGGCTGGACTTCCCTGGCAGTGTGGACCCGTCGGACCAGAAGAAGACAGCGTGCTATGACATTGACGTGGAGGTGGAGGAGCCCCTGAAGGGACAGATGAGCAGCTTCCTCCTGTCCACAGCCAACCAGCAGGAGATCAGCGCTCTGGACAGTAAGGTGGGGCCAGAGCCCAGAGCTGGAGTGGGACACGAACCCAGAAATGACAAAATGCAGACAACAGACCAGAGCAGAGGCCCTGGGGAGAGGTGGAGGGGGCACGGGGCCCTTCCCTCGCTACTCGGAGCTCCGCCCACCCCCCCACCCCCATCCTCTGGGGCTGCAGAGGCATGGGGACCTGAGGGACTGCCCTTCAAAGGAAGTGCAGCAAATCCCTCCCCCGACTGCCCCCCCCACCGCCTCCCCCACATCACCATGGCCAGGCGAAAGCGTGTCTTTCTACCTGCAGATCCATGAGACGATCGAGTCCATAAACCAGCTCAAGATCCAGAGGGACTTCATGCTAAGCTTCTCCAGAGACCCCAAAGGCTACATCCAAGACCTGCTCCGCTCCCAGAGCCGGGACCTCAAGGTGACGGGGCCTCAGGGAGCACTGGAGGGAAGACGAGCATCCTGGGAAGACCGTAAATGTTGTCACACAAGGGCCGGGGGGGGGGGGGGTCCGGGCTCGGGGCTGACCCCGTTGCTCCCTCCCAGGTGATGACAGACGTGGCGGGCAACCCTGAGGAGGAGCGCCGGGCTGAGTTCTACCACCAGCCCTGGTCCCAGGAAGCTGTCAGCCGCTATTTCTACTGCAAGGTGCGGAGCCGCCCCCCCCCCCCGCCCACCTCACTCCAAGAGACGCCTTCCTTCTCAGCCGCTTCCACCAACCCCCTCACCAGAGGCACCTCCCTGCTCCCGTTGGCTCTTCCAGGGTGGCTGGGTGGCTGGGTGGCTGGGATGGTCCCGTCACTCACCAGCAGCAGCATAACCCTGCCCCTGCTCTTATTTCTCTAAAGATCCAGCAGCGCAGGCAGGAGCTGGAGCAGTCGCTGGTCGTGCGCACCACCTAGGAGCCCGCCGAGGGCCGTGCCCGCCCCCCCCGCCGGGCTCTGCCATCGCGCCTCGGACGCCTTCCGGGTGAGGCAGGGGAATGATTAAAGCTCATGCATCTGAGAGCAGCCTCGTGTGTCATTGGCAACCGGGGAGGAAGGACAAGGGGGAAGGCAGCGGGTCCCCCTGGGAAAACTCCCCACCCCCTTCCCTCAGATTCTCCTCCTTCCTCCGTTTTCCCTAGACCTAAAAACAGTTTGGCAGAAGACACTTTTAATAACGTTTTCTTATTAAAAAAAAAAAAAATACAGCAACGAGCTCTCCATCTGTCCGTCCATCCTGCCTCGCCCTTCCCGGGGGGCTGCAGCACAGAGGGGAACTCCACGGAAGGGCCGGGCCCCGGGGGGCTGGGGGGGAGCCGGCTAGGTGCTGTTGGCCTGCTCCTGCTCGAACAGAGCCATGGCGAGCTGGGCGCGGCCCCCCAGCCCCTCCAGGTTGCTGAGGCGGCAGCGGTGGTAGAGCTCCTCGCTGAGCCGGGGGCTGCAGTCCCGCAGGGAGAACTTCTGCACCAGCCCTGGCTCCACGGCCCGGAAGAGGTGGAGCCCTGAGAACCGGAGGAACACATCCATCACCTCCAGCCCCTCCAGGGCTTCCTCCTCTTCCTGGCCTGCCAGCTCCCCGGCCAGGCGGGCTCGGGCCGCCAGGTAGTCGGCGTTGTAGAAGCAACCCTCCGCAGAAGCCTGCCGGTCGAACCTGCCTCCTACCGGGCCCCCCCGGGAAGGGTCGGCACCGGGAGGGGACGGGGGGTCAGGGCCAGCCCCTGGGGGCCCTGGGGGCGATCTCTGTGGCGCCAGGGCAGGGTTGAACTCCTGGAAATGCACCGGGAAGAAGGCCTGCCAGCCGGAGATGGCATTCATGCGGCAGCGGTTGAGGACCTCGGGCCCCGGCCGGGTCCACACGGTGGTGAGGAAGAAGAGCGTGTCCACGGGGTGCTTCTTCGAGACCACGTCCATGAGCCGCACCTGGGAGGGGGCCTCTGCGCGCACGGCCAGCCAGGCCAGCCTCGTCCCGGGGTACCGTCGCTCTAACTCGGCCGCCGCGGCCTTCACCCCGAGAAACGGGTCTGGGGCCCCTCGGCCGCCGTCCCGAGGCCCGTAGACCAGCAACAGGGTGAGCAGCGCGTGCTCTCGTGGCTCCAGAACACTGGCCGCAAAGGCCTCGAGGAAAGCCAGGGCGGCGGCGGCTTCGGGCACCAGGAGTGGCAGCACCAGCTGCACGCGGGTGGCCTCGGTGACGTAGGGCATGGGCAGGATCTCCACCCGGCTCAGGGGCCGCAGCAGGCTGACCCGGCGCGCCAGGGCCCGCCGGTGGCCACGCTGCGTCACGGCCTCCAGCAGCAGGTCCAGGGTGTACTCCATGCCCCGCGCCGGGTCGAAGCGGCGGTAGCCGTTGAGCAGCCGCTGCTTCTGGAAGCGCAGGCGGGGCTGGTAGCGCCGATTCAGCTGCTCCAGGGCAGTCTCCACGGCGTCGCCCACGTCCGCCCTGCTCGCCCCCTGCAGTGGGCACTTGGGGGACCCGTCTGCACAGGAGAAGGTATGCTGCTCGGTGAAGTAGTCCCAGCCCAGCACCTCAAATCGAGAGCGTGGCGCGAAAGGGGCCGGGAGCCCAACGGGCCAGCTCAGCCCCGCCTCGCCCTCGGGGGTCAGCACCGTCAGGTTCTGGATCTGAGCCTAGGGCGGGAGGGACGCACGGTTAGTGCCCTCTCGGTCGGTTAGTGCCCTCTCGGTCGTCAGCACCCGACCCAGCGCCAGCGTCCTGGCTTCGGAGCTCTGTCCTGACTCTGTCCACAACTTAGTGAGGTGCCCCCTTGGCTAATCGTTTAACTCCTTGTTCTTTCCATCCCTGTCTGTGAAACGCAGAAAGCGTGTGAATCATACACACCTTACCCAGCTGCCGTGAGGCGGAAGAGGTGGGAGACGGGCTTCTGCAGAGGTTAAAGCTCGCAGCCTTTCCAGACCCCAAGTACACTCTCTTCGTAACGGAACCTTTGCTTTCACCTGCATTCCACCCCTGACACCCCCCACGTTCAACTGGAGGGTTCTCCCACATCTATCTGTGGGCTTTTTAAGGACAGTGCTAGAGACTTAGGGCTTCCCAGGCGTCTGCTCCGCCGCTGGAGAGGCACTGCTGGAGCGGGGCTGACGCAACCGTGGCTAAGTGCCGTACCGAGCCCTGATCCTCACAGCTCACCTGCAAACACTTTTAACCGCATCCAGGCCCAAGCCGGGGGGCGTATCTTATGACTGACCTGGGTCCCCAAGGGTCCCTTCTCCTTGGAGCTGTTTCACACTTCTACCCTGCCAGCCTCCCCGCTCGCCGTGACCCTGGCTGCCTGCAGCGCCCCCTGCCCTCCGGCCATGGACCCGGGCTCACCTGCAGTTCCTCGATCTCGCTGTACGCCCGCTCCAGCTCCAGGGCACTGAAGCGTTTATGGAGCCTGTACATGAGGGTTCCTTCGGAGACAGGGTGCACTGCGAAGGCACTCAGGAAAGCCGCGCTCCCCTCCTTCTCGGGGTCCCTATTTTTGGCCAGTTCAAATGAACGGTACTGCTGCCCCTAAAGGGACCAATCAGACCAATCAATGCCACACACAGAGGGCTGCCCGTCCCAGCCCCACTTAACTAAACCCCACATTCATGCCTTTTACCGCCGCTGTCACGACGGAGGAGAGCAGGAGCTCATTCCAGGGTTCCCTTAAACTTGGCCTTGGTCTCGCTACTGGACTTGGGAAAAAAGAACCCCAGTGCTTCCAGGGAATGGAAGCCATAAGCCAGCAAAGACTCCCGGGACTCCGGCTTCCTGTACCCCGCCGGGACACTGGCCATCTCTAGGACATCCCAATCCTTTATGACTGTGCACGTGTCAGAGGAGGGGGCGAGGGGCAGGAGGGCCGACGGGAGGAGCTGGCGAGCCGGGGCACCTTTCTGTCTCACTCGAAGGGTCCCTGACAAGATGCCACTCTTGACGGCCCCAGGGTTCCAGCCGGGGTCGGTGGCGAGGAAGGACAAAGCCCCAAGGTGCTGCTGGGAGGGAGCCAGCGGCGCCCGCCCCGGAGACCAGTCAACCAGTCGCTCAGCCACCACCAACTGTCAGGGGCCAAGACTGACTTGGAAGGGCCGTCACCTGGTGCTGCGAGACACAGCCGATGCCCAGAGAGTCGATGAGGCAGCGGCCGAGCCACTCGTCGGGACGGGCGCTGAGAATGTCCCCGCGGCAGCCGTCCAGATGCGGCCGCAGTCGGAGCAGGAGACTCCGTGACAACAGGTAGCCAAAGCCCCCGTGGCAGTACCGGGCCTGCTCGCCGGCGCCGATGAACTCCTCCGCCCGCCCCAGGTACAGGTCTTGGTTGATGCTGAGGTGGCCGGCAAGGGCTGCCAGGCGGGGGGCCTGGACATACGTGTCGTCCTGCATGATGAAGAACCAGTCGTAGTCGGCCCCAAAGTGCGTGTGAAGATAGCGCAGGGTCTCGGACATGAGCCAGGCCGGCCGTTCGTCCCCGTGCGATACCACCTGCATTCCCGCAGGAGTCCGGGCCCCTCGCTGCCCCGTGAAGTACAACAATCGAGGGAAGTGGTGGGCCACCGTGCGGTTGACAGCCACGGCCAGAGTGGACAGGGTGGCCCGGGAAGTCAGGACGGCCACCAGCAACCGCTCCCGAGAGCCCAGCTCTGTCTGGATGTACCGAGTCCTGTGGAGGGACCAGCATGCCAAGGGGTCAACTCCTTAATCTTAGAGCCCCGTCTGCCCAGCCTACGCATCCCTCTAGGAATGAGGGAGTTGGGGTTGAGAAGAGAGGAGACAGAGAGACTTCCTCATCAATATTAAGGAGCCACTGCAGCGAGCATCGCTGATACTGGAATTCATTTGGGGACGGGTCTTTCTGCTAAGTATGAATTAGATGATGAGATGCGATTCCTGCTCTGTTTAAAAACATCCAACACTAACTTAACGCCAGCGGGTGAGACTTTCTCAAACCTGAGAGGGGACGAACAGGAACAAATCACGATGGGGACTAAGGCAACGCACTGCGCTAGGAGCCTACCACTGACCCCCAGCGAAGGCAGAGACTAGGACTTAGGGCAGCGCTCAAGCGGGGCGGGGGGGCTGCGCACGCACACCGCTCTCACCTGAGCACCTTCTTGTAGGGCTTGTTCGGATCCCTGTAGTAAGGGACAATCCGGGGCCTGAAGTCTTCATCGCTTTGGTCGAGTCCGGTTCTGGAGTCTGGGTTATGTGGCGCTCCTGGCTCCCCCACGGCCTCTACGCAGGGATCTTCTCCCTCACCCTGGATCCAGGAAACCCGCAAGAGGCTCAGGCTGCACCCCAGGGACAGCCCGAGGATGAGGGGCAGCGCTGGCCGCAGCAGAGCCAACAGGGAGCTCAGGCGCATGGTGGCGGGCCCTGCCGCGTGCATGCCCCAGAGGGGACCGCCTCGAGGATCAGTCGCTAGGTTGATGGGCGTCGGGCCAGTAGGAGGCCTATGGTTCTAACCAGGAAGCCTGGGGCCAATGAGGTCAACGGCGCAGCAAGGCGGGTCGGCTGCCGGGCCCCGCATCCCCAGGAAGCCCACGCCTGGGCCTCAGTCCTCAAGGGGCCAGATGTAACCCTTCGTCCAGCCGGTAATAAATAGTAGTCAATTTCACCCACGGACGAGGAGGAAACACAACTCAGTCCTGCCAAATCTAACCCAGAGAGAACGACTCCACGCGCGTCTGTGGACCGGATCTAGGTGGAGACAGCAGAGGCTAACACAGAAGGGGGTGACGCTCCCTCAAAGTGAAGCCCCAACCCCAAGAGCCCGCATCAGTAGGCCTGTGTCAAGGAGCCCCTGGCTGGGGGGCACATTCCTCACTCGATTTCTGGAAGTGGCTGCTGACTAGCTACTGAAGGCGAGCACAAGGGAAGGGTTGAGGGCCTCTGTCTACTCTACTCCTGAGCGTTAAGGAAACACACAGCTAGAGTAACCCCTCCTCCCAGCCGGGAGCGGTCAGGAGCCCCTGGCATCACGGTGCACAGTTCTGCCCACCCAAATGAGGTAGGTGGACAGATACGGTGACTCAGCCCCGAGAGCCTCTCAGAGGAGCACAATGGCTGATGGAGCCATCCTGCGGGGCATTCTTCTCTGAACCCCAGCTGCTGAGAGGCTGGTGCCGCCCACCCTCCTCTGAGAAGAGACAGGGCGCAAATGACAGTGACTCTGGCTGTGTAAGGGCAGTTCGGTGTCCGGTTTTGCCAGGGCCCCGGGTACCCAAGCCGAACCAGAGTGGAAAGACGAGAAGCGGCTCGAGACAACCCAGGGATCCTGCGAAAGCAAACGGAGGCTTGGCCGGCTTGGGACCAGCGCCCCGGCTCTGTCTACCTCTCAGCGATCAGAGGCCAATTCTAGTCCTAGAGAGAAGGCCCGAAGCGAATTTTAGCTGTTAGTCTCAAAACAGAAATAAAACCGGCTGCGTCACGGAACTGTCGAGAAGGGGCTGGGGGACTCAGCTGGGTTTGTTCCGGTGGAGGCAAGGGAGGTTCGCGGCTGGGAGCGGAGGGCAAAGACCCCGTGATCGGGCCCGTCGGCGGGACAAAGGCCCTGCCTGCGCCAGCGGACGAAGGACAGCAGGCACACCCCGAGGCCCACCGGGGGAGGCCCTGCGGCACGGCCGGGGGAGGCGGCGGACCGGTAAAGGACGGCCCAGGTGTGGTCCCCAGCACCGTCCTGGGGAGCAGGGGCGAGGGCGCGGGGGTGGAACCTGCTCCTGTCCTCGGAAGCGGCGCCCTTGTCGCCCCTGCAGGGGGAAGGGCGGGGAAGGGGGAACAAACCCCAGTGCCCAGCCGAGGCGCCGGCTCCGCCGCTGCAGCCGCTGCCACCTCACAGCCCGGCCCGCGCCTTCCTCTTCCGCTAGCCGTCAGTCCCGGTCTCTATGGTGACCGCATCCGGTCGCTCGCTCCGCCTCTGCCTTCTCGGTGGTCTCCCCGCCCCACTCCGCAGCGCGCAGGCGCAGTGGGGTGACGTGTCGGCCCGGCCAGACTCGCGCCCCCAAGAGCAAGCGTGCGATCCCCGGACGCTACTACGAGTGGCCTTAAAGGTGCCCCACCTCTTCACCCCCTACTTTTATCTGCCTTGGGGAAACACTGCCAGTCCTCCTCGATGGGCACGCTCCTGCCCCCTCCTCGACTTCTCCCAGCGGGCTTCGGAACCCGGTTGTTACAGAAATGTTTGCTGTTTGCCTAGTAAGTTGCAGGCCGTCGTTGTAAGTACTGAGTGAACAAGAGGTAGACGAGGCGGGGCATGGTCCCTGCCCTCCGGGAACTGAGAGGTGCGGGAGACAGACGTGAAACACACACCGACGTATCAAACATGAACAGCGGTAGAAATCACGACCGGTCACAGTTACCATTGCAGAAAGTAGAGCCCCGTGGAAAAGCATGACATGAGGAATTAAATTAGACTGCGAATTCGGGAACGCTGAGATCCAGAGAGTCAGTCAGCTACCCAGACACAAAGTGAAGAGTTTTCTGGGCAAAGAACAGAGCACAGAGAGCCTGAAAGAGGAAAGACACTGCTGTAGAGAAGAACCGGGAAAGCCGGTGCGAGGGGAGGCTAGAGGGCAGACAAGGCCATCAAAGGACCAGAGCGGGTTCCCAACCAGGATGGATCATCCCTAACAGGCAATTTGCAAGTGTCTGGGGACAATCTTGTCATATGGTTGAGGCGGGGAGCCAAGAATGCTAGATATCCCTGCGGGACCTAGGTGGCTCAGTCGAGGGTCGACTTCTCAGGTCGTGATCTCAGGGCTCATTAGTTCAAGCCCCGCATTGAGTTCTGTGTTGACAGCTCAGAGCCTGAAGCCTGGTTCAGATTCTCTGTCTTCCTCTCTCTCTGCCCCTCCCTGCTATCTCTCTCTGTCTCAAATAAATAAACATTAAAAAAAATTTTTTTTAAAGAATGCTAGATATGCTGCACATTGCAAGACAGTGTCATGCATGAATCATCTTGTCCCACACAGTTTTCAAATGTCCTTCCAAACATTCATGTAAGTGGAAAAAAAAATGGTTATAAGTAACTAATCCTTGAGCCTGTGTTTTATATATAGAAACGAAGTAATTTTGCAGGGCTGTAATATGTGCTGAATTTCCAAGGAATGTAACTATCATGTAAATGGAAGGGAAAATGTACTTTGTTTCATTCCAGAATTTACTAAGAGTTACTATTTTGGAGGGGGGCCTGGGTGGCTCAGTTGGTTAAGCATGGACTTCAGCTCAGGTCATGAGCTCGAGGTTGGTCAGTTCCAGCCCGGGGTCAGGCTCTGTGCTGACAGCGCAGAGCCTGAGCCTGCTTCGGTTCTGTGTCTCCCTCTCTTTCTGCCCCTGCCTCCCTCTCAAAAAGAAAACATTAAAAATTTTTTTAAAGAGTTACTGTTTTGGAGAACGATATCATACATAGTAAGTTCACTCATGGGGTTCTGTCTGCATTTGTACTGTCACATTCAAGGTGATCCTGTGTACAGGTATAAACATATGACTACTTATGTTTTCTAGCATACTGAAATAACAATTATTAGAAAAGATTTCCTTTTCTTTCTTCCGTTATGGTTAAGACACTACAGGGTTACCTGGGGGGCTCAGTTGGTTAAGCGTCAGACTCTTGGTTTCGGCTCAGGTTATGATCTCACGGTTCACGGGTTCGAACCCCCTCATTGGGCTCTGTGCTGACAGTGAGCAGCCTGCTTGGGATCCTCTCTCTGCCTCCGTCTCTCTGCCCCTCCTGCACACACTCTCTCTCTTTCCCTTTCTCTCAAAGTAAATAAATAAAAACTTAAAAAATAGATTGCTATGAAAAGGCAACATTGGGGCTGGCAGAGTTAAGAACCACTGTTCTAGGAAGTACATACGATAGACGTCACCAACATTTGTTATCTTTTACTGTGTCTTAGTTTTATCCTCAATTAGACTGCAGTTTGATCTCCCCTGAACAACTGGCCCGTACATAATAGGTGGTAAGTGAATGATTTGTTAGAACAGACTCGGGAAGCAGAGCAGGCATACTCACCTTGAAGCTGGAAGATAGAAATTGCAGACCAGTGTCGTCCGACAGAAATATAATGTGAGCCATATACTTAATTGAAAATTTTCTAGTAGCTGCATTTTTTTAAAAGCAAAAGAAAACAAGTGACATTAATTTTAATAAGATATTTTATCATATTATTAAATATATCAAAATATTATCATTGCAACCTGTAATCAATATAAAAATGGAGATATTTTACATTTTTTTCACACGCAATCTTTTTTGTTTTGGTTTATTTTTCATTCCAGTCTAACAGAGAGTGTTATATTAGTCTTGGGTGTACAAAATAGTGCTTCGACAAGTGTCTACGTTACTCAGTACTCATTATAAGTGTACTCTTAATCCCCATCACCTATTTCATTCATTCCTGCACCCTCTCCCCTCTGAATACCGCAGTTTGTTCTCTGTAGTTAAGAGTCTGTGTTTTGTTTCTCTTTTTTTCTTTGATCCTCTGTTTTGTTTCTTAAATTCCACATGAGTGAAATTATATGCTATGCTATGTGTCTTTCTCTGATTGACTTATTTCAGTTAGCATCATAACCTCTAGATCCATCCACGTTGTTACAAATGGCAAGATTTAATTCTTTTTATGGCTAAGTAATATTCCACTGCGTGTAAATGTGTGTGTGTGTGTGTGTGTGTGTGTGTGTGTATACATATCACATTTTCTTTACCCATTCATTTATCAATGGACACTTGGCATCGCTTCCGCAACTTGGCTACCGTAAATAATGCCGCAGTAAACATAGAAGTGTTTATCTTTTTGTATCTGTGTTTTCATTTTCTTTAGGTAAATACCCAATAGTGGAATTATTAGATCATATGGTAATTGTATTTAAAATTTTTTTTTAATATTTATTTACTTTTGACAGAGAGACAGAGTATGAGCAGGGGAGCGGCAGAGAAAGAGGGAGACACAGAATCTGAAGCAGGCTCAGGCTCTGAGCTGTCAGCACAGAGCCCGACGCGGGGCTCGAACTCATAGACCGTGAGATCGTGACCTGAGTTGAAGTCGGTGCTTAACCAATTGAGCCACCCAGGCGCCCCCAGTAATTGTATTTTTAATGCTTTGAGGAACCTCCATACTGTTTTCCAGCATGGCTGCCCGGTTTGCGTTGCCATCAACAGTATCTGAGGATTCCTTTTTCTCCACATCGTCACCAACATTCATTGTTTCTTATCTTTGTGATGTTAGGCATTCTGACAAGTGGGAGGTGGTATCTCACTGTGGTTTCGATTTGAATTTCCCTGATGATGAGTGATGTTAAGCATCTTTTCATGTGTCCGCTGGCCATTGGCTTCGGGAAAATGTCTGTTCGTGTCTCCTGCCCATTTTTAAAATTGGATTTGGAGGGGTTTTTTTGGTGTTGAGTTTTAGCAGTTCTTTATATATTTTGGATACTAACCCCTTATTGGATATATCACTTGCAAATATCTTCTCCCATTCGATGGGTTGGCTTTTTGTTTCGTTTAAGGTTTCCTTTGCACAATTTTTTTATTTTGGTAGAGTCTCAATAGTTTAATTTTGCTTTTTTTTTTTTATTTTTTTTTATTTATTTTTTTTTTAAATTTTTTTTTTAATGTTTTTATTTATTTTTGAGACAGAGAGAGACAGAGCACGAGTGGGGGAGGGGCAGAGAGAGAGGGAGACACAGAATCCGAAGCAGGCTCCAGGCTCCGAGCTGTCAGCACAGAACCCGACGCGGGGCCCGAACTCACAGACCGCGAGATCATGACCTGAGCCGAAGTCGGACGCTCAACTGACTGAGCCACTCAGGCGCCCCTAATTTTGCTTTTTGTTTCTCTCGCTGAAGGAGACCTATCTCAACAAATGTTTCTATGGCTGATGTCAAAGGGATGACTGCCTCTGTTTTCTTCTAGGAATTTTATGGTTTCCATCTTACATCAAGGTCTTTAACCTATTTCGAGTTTATTTTTGTGTGTGGTTTAAGAAGGTGGTCCAGGAGCACCTGGGTGGCTCAGTCGGTTGAGTGGCCAACTTCAGCTCAGGTCATGATCTCACGGTCTGTGAGTTCGAGCCCCGCATCAGGCTCTGTGCTGACGGCTCATCAGAGCCTGGAGCCTGCTTCGGATTCTGTGTCTCCCTCTCTCTCTGCCCTTCCCCTGCTCATACTCTGTCTCTGTTTCTCTCAAAAGTAAATAAACGTTTAAAAAAAAATAAAAAAAAAAGATGGTCCAGCCTCTTTTTTCTTTTTCTTTTTCTTTTTTCTTTTTGCATATAGATCTCCACTTTTCCCAACACCATTTGTCGAAGAGAGTCTTTTTCCCATTGCATCGCCTTGCCTTCGTATCCACACTCTTTTAAATTAATGGTCATTTTACACTTACAGAACATCTCAGTTCGGACTAGCCACATTTCCTGTGTTCCATAGCTACCTGTGGCCAGGGTCTACCACATCGAACAACATAGTTCCAGACCCTTCCCAGTTACTAAGTTTCTTGGTAACTCTGGATAAGATATTTCCTTCAAAAAAAAAGATATTTCCTTCATTGGGTCTCAATTTCTTCATATTTTATTTTTTTAAATAGGTCTACACCCAATAGGGAACTTGAACTCATGACCTCAAGATCAAGAGTTGCACATTCCATAAACGGGGCCAGCAGATACCCCTCAGTCTCTTTATGTTTTAAAGGCAGTCCAGACCAAATGTTTTTGCTTCCAGTATTGACCTGTGATATTTTCATACTTGGCTGTTCTTCTTTTCTCTTCTCTACCCACATCTCTCTCTCTGAGTCTCCTTCCCATTTTCCCTCAATTCTCCCCCACCCATCCCCAGGTCTGTTCCCTGAAAGAGATCTAAACTCTCGGCGGGAATGGCAGAACTCCTCCTGAGTGGCCAATAATACTTCTAAGCCACGCTTGCTGTGCCGGGGGAGACTGCCCAGCAACTGTTGACCATGGGAAAGCATGGATGTGACTGGGTGCTATGCGGGTGGCTTCAGAGAAGTAGATAGTCTTTCTCTGGCCAGCCCAAGCCATTTTACAAAGCCGAAGTCTGGAACCAGAAGATTCCAGCCTCAATCTTGGTACTGTCTCCTGCCAGCAGTGTTATTTTATTAAGAGCTCTGTGCTTTCATTTCTTTTTTTTTTTTAATGTTTATTTTTGAGAGACAGCGCATGAGCAGGGGAAGGGTAGAGAGAGGCAGACACAGAATCCAAAGCAGGCTCTAGGCTCCGAGTCATCAGCACAGAGCCCAACGCGGGGCTCAAACTCACAAACTGCGAGATCATGACCTGAGCCCAAGTCGGCCGCTCAACCGACTGAGCCACCCAGGCGCCCTGTGCTTTCATTTCTAATCTGTAAACTGGTAATAATAACCACCTCAGAATTTATTGGGGGGATTAAATGGGATAGCATAGATGTAAGAGCGTAATAAATGTCAGTTCTCTGTAACCTGCCTGTACCACGTGTTTTAATGAGGTTGCGAGAGGGAGTCAACAGTGCTCCCAGGAGGCTGGGTGCTTGGATGAGTGATTTTATATGATCCCCAACCATATACAGTTTCTTTGCTCCATAAAGAAAGGCTTTGCAGTCAGTTAACTATTACCACATTCTTTCCCTAAAACACTGTTTTCGCCCATAGTAGATGCTTAATACTTGCTAAATATATTAAATAAATTAAATAAATATCTAGCGCATACTTAGGTAAGGATTCTACCTAGTGCAGCCTAGCAAAACTCCGGCTAAGTAATAATTAGCCAATTGACAAAAATTAAACTCTAAGCTAACAACCGTCTGCGGTAAGTACTCTCAGCATTCCTATTTTACAGAGAAGAGTGCATTTTGCCCAAGGTCACACACTGTAAATGGTCGAGGAGGGATCTGAACGAAGGCAGTCCGCCCCCAGAAGTCATGCTCTTAGTTATGCTATGTCCAGTGAGGTCCCCCCCCCACATACTCCAACAGCATGCGTAAGTCACTTCCTTTATGGCACTTATCACCTGAATGTCATGGTTCCTTTACTCTTTAAATATTTTTTTAATGTATATTTATTTTGAGAGAAAGCGAGCAGGAGAGCCCGCGTGCCAGGGAGGCGCAGAGGGAGAGAATCCCAAGCAGGCTATGCCCTGACCGGGCAGGGCCAGACAGGTGGCTCAGTCTCACAAACCGTGAGCTCCTCCCCTCCGCCAAAATCAAGAATCAGATGCTTAACCAACTGAGTCACCCAGGCACCCGTGTTTACTCTTAAATGTTCCTTCTTAACCGTGAGCTCCCCGAGGTCAGGGAATAACTTGTTTCCCTCCCAACTCCAGCATCTACCTCTGAGCCTAACACACAGTGGGCACTTACTCGGTGGAGGGTCTTCTAGAAAAAGCTATGCCCAAAGGCACGAAGGCATGAAATGGCAACGCTTACTTGAAATACAAGGAGATGCTACGGGGCATCAAGTTTGAAGAGGCAAACCAGGTCTATGGAGAGAGGAGTGAGCTCTTTTTTTTTTTTTTTTTAACTTTTGGCGAATGTGTTCAAAGGGAGTAAAAGCTTCATTTTGCCTCCCTCCAGCTGTGTCACGGAGGGTGAGGCACCGCTGCTCAGAAGTCTGGAGAAGAAACAGGGATCACAAAGGGCTTGTATTTGGGGCTACAGATTTGGGATTTACCACGTAGTCGATGAGAAGTGTGTGAGGGATTTTAAACAGCAAGACTCAAAAGAAAGATAACAGGCAAGGTTACCTGTCTAACTCTTGAAACCGCTGAACTCAGGAAATGGGTCTTTTTTTTTTTTTTTAACTTCAGCGCTCTTAGAGCAGACTTACGCGGCTTTGATAGGAATCTAACAATTCTGGAGTGTGTAGGCTAAGCGGCCAACGTTCAGGAAGAACATTTCTAAAAGTTTGGTTAACACTGGACCAGCCCTATAAAATCTCAGTTCCATAAAACGAAGATGCCTTTCTTTCGAGGACTTCTGGTCTTCGCATCATCTTCGTAGCGATGCGCCTCTTCCCCGGCCCCTTCTTCCCAGCCGCCTCGCTCTTCCTCCTTCTCCCTCCACCTCCCTCCTCCTCTCTCTCCATTGTTTCTACCCACTCCCGCCTGCGGCCTGCTGGGAAGTGTAGTCGCTCGCCCTGCTGTGGAGCCGGCCGTGCGGCCCTATGAACTCAGAGTCTCTACATAACGCGACGGATTTTCGAGAGCTGGGGTAAAGCCTGGAAGGCCCAGCCCCTTAACGGAGGAGCAGTCTGGGAGTTGCAGTTTCCGGGGCCCGAAGCCGGCAGGCTGGCTGCGGGGTTTGGACACTGATTCTCCGCCCCGCCCCCCCGCCAGCCTCGCGCAGCCTGATGACATCACGCGCGCCAGAGAGGCCCCGGCCGGAGGCGGTAGTTCTCGAGGAGGCGCCTCCGCCCCCGCAGCCGCGACCGGAGGACAACACTTCCCAGGAGTCTGCGCGGCGGCGCGCCGACAGCCGCGCGATGCCGTGATTGGCTGGTGAGCCGGCCGCACGCGGAGGAGCCCAAGGAGCAGCTCTGTTGCGACAGAGGCCGAGCGGCGAGGCCCAGTGAGTTGGGGGAAGGGGCGCCGGGGGGAGGGTGCTGGCCGGTGGGGGGGCGGGGAGGGAGGGAAGAAGAGAAGGAGGAGGGACGGAGTCGAGATGGAGGAGGCTGGAAAAGAGAAGAAAGGGCCAAGGGAGAGACGCTGACGGGCGGGGGCTGGGGAGGTTCAGGGGATGGTAAGTGAGGAGACCCCGAGGGGACTCACGAGGGGAAGCCGAGCCCGTCCCGGGAAGAAGCCGGGCCCGACGGCCGGGTGGTGCGGAGGGGGGAACGACGGAGAGGAGGACTGAGGCGGACGGGAGGAGGAAACCCGGCAAAGTGAGGCGGCCGGCTGGAGCGCGGAGCGCCAAGTTGTGGGGAAACCGGAGACGGGGACCTCTGCCGAGGGGGCAGAACCTGGTCCTTAACCGGAGGCCGTGAAAGGAGGAGCGTATCCGGAGGGAGGCAGCCCTGGGGATTGGTGGACTGAGGCTGCGGGAAGAGATGTTAAGATTAGAAGCGCGGCCGAGGACCAGAATTGGCTTGAGACCCTGACAAAACGTGGAGCGGCTAGGCATGGGCGGAGCTGGGTAGCAGCAGCTCGCTAGGAACATTCCTGAGCGGGATGGGGCAGGGCCCAGGCAGCCTATCACAAGTCGAGACTTTTGGGGGTGTTTGCCTTCCTTCAGGCTCCTTAAGAACAGTTCCATACCCCCTGTGGTTCGTCACCATGCCCTCTGACCTGGCCAAGAAGAAGGCAGCCAAAAAGAAGGAAGCTGCCAAGGCACGACAGCGGCCCAGGAAGGGACACGAAGAGAACGGAGACACTGTCACAGAACCACAGGTGGCAGAGGAGAAGAATGAGGCCAATGGCCGGGAGACCACAGGTGAATGAGGGCGAGGTGGGCTCCTGGACGGTTGCCACCACGTAATGGATACTCGAGTCGGAGCCAGCGTCCCGATGCTGGCGACACCGGAGAGCGGGTCTGGTGCCACAGAACTTTCCCGCAGTGAACCAAACCAATAGAGTTGAGGCTGGCGCCATCCTGTCATTGATCAGGGAACCTGGAGGTTCCCACGTCCCTAGTGGCAAACAGATCCGTGGGTGCCGGGCTACCTTGCTGCTCTGTGTGCTAGACGGGGAGGACGAGGAGGTCGTTGCCTGGCGCTTTTCTCCATTTCCTGCATTTCCGCACACGGCGCTCAGTGTGTGACCTCTGTCCTTCCGGGGGTCGTGACCGTACCAAGAGAGAAGCTTCTGAATGGTTTTATGGATTTCCCCTAGCAAAGAGATGCTTTTCCGGTATTTATGTTTTGGGAAATATTTATCGGACGCTTCTCATGCTGATGCGCCGCGAACCACCTGCTCTCTAACTTCCAGGCTAGCTAAGGAAACACCGCAGGGCGTGATACAGAATCTTCCAGGCCCTTGACTGGTCTGTTCCCAGCCTCCTCCTCCACCCCTCTGAAAATTCCCCGAACAGACCTGCGCCATCCGAACTGTTCCTGTCCCTAGACTAGTCACACTTTTGTCCCTTTACGCTAAGGTGCTAAGACCACGATTTTTGTGCTAGCTACATTTCACGTTTTTCTTAGGGCCTAGCTCAGGATAGCAAACCTTTTCCCCCCATCAAACCTGCCCCTACAGTAGTACCATTCCCTATACCCCTGTGCCCTGTTAATAGTGTTACTTTTTATGTTGTATCTTCTGTTTCTGTATCTAAGTTGTTTGGCCTTTGAGGGCAGGGACCCTGTGTCTTAGGTGATAGGACTAACCTTGCAGATAGAGATACTAAGTAAATGTTTGAACAGGAGAGCAGGGTGACTAATACAAGTCGTAACAGATAGGAATTCAGGAAAGGGGGAGTTAAAAGGGATGGAGAGAGAGTCGAGTGGTAGGAATTGTCCCCAAAATAAGAATTATGAGACAAAGCTGGTTCGGTAAGGTCAGGCCAGGGGAATTTTATTTGCGGCTGGAGTAGTGGAGGGTCGCCGAGTTGAGAATAACGGGAGTGGATGAGCAGGCTGAGTCGTGATCTCTGAAATAGAGAGGTGCCACGGTCAAGCCACATCTGTCATCAGCTCTATAGGTATGTTATCAGTCTTCGTGGCTGAATTGGAAAGGTAGCAAGGTGATCCTTCTTGAGACTGTTGTCCACTGTTCCCATTACAAATATCTTGTTTACCTTTGCTCCTAGGAAAATAGGATTTCTCAGGGCACCCAGCCGTGGAGTCCCCATCTCATGATAGGAGAGCTTTGGTTTTCACCTTGCTTCCTCAGGGAGCTACCGTTCTGAAACACGACCTTTGTTTTCTTTCCAAACCTCTCAAAACTTTTTTTTTTTTTCAATTTTTCAGCGTTTTATTAGCATGAGCAGAGGAAGAAGGGCAGAGGAAGGGAGATAGAGAGTCTTAAGTAGGCTCCACGTCCAGCACAGAGCCCGATGTAGGGCTCGATCCAGCGACCCTGGGATCATGACCTGAGCTGAAATCAGGGGTCAGAGGCTCTACCAACTGAGCCACCCAGGTGCCCCTCAAAACGGTTTCTTATTGCCAGGGACCTGTGTCATTTCTGCTTCCTCTCCCAAGACTGGGTCCCCTCTCCTGAGTTCGAGCCTACTTGCTGCTGCAGGTTACCATTCTCCAACCCTTACCGATTGCCATTGCCATTACCATTACCATTGCCATGCGGTCTTCCTTAGGTAGTGAGGTATTGAAAGATCAAGATGTACATCGAAGAAAGCGACTCGTGACAGATTAGCCTCCTTGAGAATGTGAGACTCCTCAGCGCTGGAGGTCAGCTGGGCCTCTCGTTTGAGGAGTAGGCAGAAGGAGCCTTCTCGCGAAGTCCACGGTATTCTCTCTGATGAAGTTTATTTCAAAATCCCTTTTCAGTTTATTCAATGCTGTTGACTTGCCTGTACGTGACAAGTGTTTCCTGGGATGCTGTAGGCTAGGAAAATGAGGTCTGTTGAAGTCTCTTTCTTTTGAAGCTTGGGAGATGACTTAGGTCATAGATGCTGTCAGCTAGAGAGATCCAGAGAACATGGTGTATCAGCTTTCCCTTCATTTTGATCTTCCTCTCGCCCGAGCAGATGGATATCTAGACCAGGGGTCGGCACACTTTTTCCGTAAAGATCCAGAGAGCAAATATTCGTAGCTTCGTGAGCCATGTGGTTCTGTTGCAGCTGTTCAGCTCTGCCCTTGTAGCGAAAGCAGCCTCAGACACTGTGTAAATGATGAGTGTGGCCACACTCATAAAAACTTTATAAAACTTGATAAAAACATGCAGTTGGCCAAATCTGGCCAGCCTTTTTCTTAAACCCTCCCCCGCACCCCACCCCACCCCACCCCACCCCAAGCTAAGAATGGCTTTCTATGTTTCTAAAGTGGTTGCATTTCAAATATCTCTATTTGGCCACTTGGCTCATAAACCCTAGAATATTTAGCATCTGGCCCTTCCAGAAAAAGTTTACCACCTCCTGATCTGGATCACAGACTTCTTCGTACTCCATCTTCTCAGCATCTGGACTAGGGATTGGCACGAAGCGGAGTTGTGGGAAGCCTGGTAACCCAGCCATGTCGAAAAGAGACTGAAAATTGCTTCATTCAAGTCAAAACAAAAACTTTGATCTCCGTTCAGAAAGTACTCAGCGAGCACTTACTTATAGCGCTGTACCCGGAGCTGCGGATGCAGAGTGCCTGCCGCGTGTCTGGCGGAGCCGCCCCGCCCTGAGCATAGACGCCCTGAAGGGAGAGCGGGCCAGCAGCAGGGTGGGTGCCGGCACCAGCTCCGGTAGGCACCTCACAGGATAGGCACCTCACAGGACAGACGGCGTCTTCAGAGAGTGACTTGTGACTGACAGCCGCACACCCTCCCCCTTGGCGTTGCTCTCCCTCAGGAGAGAGCTGTCTTCACCTCCCTACCCTGTTTTGATTTTTCCCCGAGGACAGGCACACACTCTTCTCATTTCAAGGGTTCGGCAAAGTCCCTAAGGGAGCGTAGGTCAGGGTCACAAAGACTGAAAGATCAGCAGATTCTCGTAGTAGTGGAACCTCATGTGTAGTTTCTGACTGCTCCCTTAGAAGGTGAATAAGTTGCCTTACTCTCTTTTGGAAGAAGCTTACCGGGACCGCGTCCACCCCCACTTCTGTCCCACTTTCAGTAATGCTTAACGGGCACTTTCTTCTGTGGAAAGGCAGTATAGTGACAGAGTTAAGATCACCTGATTCAAATTCTGGCTCTGTCACTAACTGGCCTTTTCGACCTTGGCTGTGTTATTTGGCTGTTTCATTTATAAAACAAGGGCTGTGAGTGTGTGTCTCCTACATGCCGTAAGGATTAAGTTAGATGGAGAATGATGGTGGAGCGCAGTCTCGGGCACAGAGTAAACGCAACGTGTTTTAGCCATTAATGGTGCTAGTTCTTCCCAGGCTTGGGATGTAGTCGTGCCTGAAACACCACAAGGCCCAGCAGCCCGCGGTCAGTTTGCAGCTCCTAACCCTCCAGGTTTGGGACGTCTGGGTGTCCCAGCCCCGGCTCTGCCCGTGCTGGTCCCTGTGTGCATTTTCTCACCCTGGTCCCTCCTGTGTGTTAGACGTCTATCAGGGGCGCCTGGGTGGCTCAGTGGGTTAAGCATCCGACTCTTGATTTTGGCTTAGGTCATGATCTCACGGTTCATGAGTTCGAGCCCTGCATCGGGCTCTGCACTGACAGCGTGGAACCTGCTTGAGATTCTCTTTCTCTCTCTCTCTCTCTCTCTCTCTCTCTCTCTCTCCACCTCCTCTCTCCTCTCTCCTCTCTCCTCTCTCCTTTCTCTCTCTCTCTCTCTCTCTCTCTCTCCCCCTCCCTGCTCACATGTGCATGCGCGCGCGCACTCGCTCTCTCTCTCAAATAAACAAAAAGCGTTAAGAAGTAGATCTGGAATATGGAATTCCACTAGGTCATGAGACTGGCACTTGTGTAGTGTCTGCTTTCTTGTAGGTTTAGGACTAATTCTTTAACCCATCCTTAGAGGAAAATTGAGAGTTCTAGCCATTCCCCTTATGCATTTGTGTCATTTAAGAACATAAGAAGTGGGCGCCTGAGTGGCTCAGTCGGTTGAGCAACGTACTTCGGCTCAGGTCATGATCCTGCGTTCGTGAGTTCAGGCCCCACCTCAGGCTCTCTGCTGTTAGTGCAGAGCCCACTTCAGATCCTCTGTTTCCTCTCTCTGTCCTCCCCCACTTGTGCTCTCTCTCTCTCTCTCAAAAATAAACATTAAAAAAAAAAGAACGAGGGGCGCCTGGGTGGCTCAGTCGGTTAAGCCGCCGACTTCGGCTCAGGTCATGATCTCACGGTCTGTGAGTTCGAGCCCTGCGTCAGGCTCTGTGCTGATGGCTCAGAGCCTGGAGCCTGCTTCAGATTCTGTGTCTACCTCTCTCTCTGCCCTTCTCCTGCTCACGCTCTGTCTCTATGTCTCAAAACTAAATAAATGTTAAAAAAAAAAATTAAAAAAAAAAAAAGAACGAGAGGTTAGAATTAAAAACAAGTTGTGACTCTATTGCGCCTTTTGCTTATTATGGGTTATTTATCTACGTATGTATATTTCCATTTCTTAAAAAGCTGAAAATTTGTTATTGGCCAGGCTTGACACGACGTTTTTCTCTCTCGTGTTGTGATTTATTTGGCCTACCCGTTTCTGGGAAGAAAATGCCAAAATGACCTGATCTTAGGAAATCTGAAAAGGTGCCAGGAAATATTTTCTAATATTTTCTGGGTTTTTTGTATGTTCTCCTTAGGTCTGGCTTAAACATTTCAGCAGTAGGCACCTAAACAGAAATAAAGTCTATTTTGCCACTGGTCTTGGTAAAAGTTAAACAAACAAGCCAAAAAAACAAGTTGTGAAGTAACAAGTAGTCCACGAAGGAAGGGTGTCGGGAAATCTGTATACTCTTTAAAGCTTGCAAAACACGTGAGTCCGCTCCCCTCGGTCTTGAACCCAGGTCCTGCAGGGCAGGCCTTTTTCAGCATTTGGCCTTCGTACGACAACATTTGGTAATCTAAGTAAGGGGCAAAAGCTACAGATGTCCAGACAGGGACTTAAACCGTGGACCCTCCGTTTAAAAGTCTGATTCTCCACTGACTGACCTGTCTGGCTGCCCCAGGACGTGACTTAGTATGCGAGCAGGGTCTGTCTTACCCTCTCCCCAAACTTCTTTCCTGTCTCCAGAGGTGGACCTGCTGACCAAGGAGCTAGAGGACTTTGAGATGAAGAAAGCCGCTGCTCGTGCTGTCACCGGTGTCCTTGCCTCTCACCCCAACAGTACTGACGCCCACATTATCAACCTCTCCCTCACCTTTCATGGTCAAGAGCTGCTCAGTGACACCAAACTGGAATTAAACTCGGGCCGTCGTTATGGCCTCATTGGCTTAAATGGAATTGGTGAGGCCCTTGGAAGGCGAGGTGGGAGGTGTCTCTCCTTGGCTCGTCTGTCACTCAGCAAGTATTTACTTAGCACCAGCTATATGCAAAGCAAGGAGTTTACAGTATGGGTGGGAGACCACATATGTCCAGGGAAAAGGAACTAGCAGTGCAGAGCAGTATGTGGTAAGTAACACACGAGCAGTTCCAGACAGCAGGTGCTGGAGGAGTGGGCGGGAGGGGCAGGAGTGGCGGGGCGTGAGGCCCCCGTAGGTGAACCGACTTCACACGGGGGGCGGGACAAGAATTGGAGGAAAGTTGGAGAGGTAGCCCAAGAAAGCAGGGGGGTGGGGGCGCTTAGTAGTAGGATTTGAACAAATGAAAGGAAGGAAGGTGCTCCACGGCATGGGGAGGCCACGGCTTGGCTGGAGTGGGGGAACCGAGACGGGGGAACGGCGGGCAGAAGCGTGCTGAGCGTCCTCTTCCCGGTCTTCACTCGCCCCACGCAGGAAAGTCCATGCTGCTGTCTGCTGTGGGGAAACGGGAGGTGCCCATCCCCGAGCACATTGACATCTACCATCTGACCCGGGAGATGCCGCCGAGCGACAAGACCCCCTTGCAGTGTGTGATGGAAGTCGACACGGAGCGGGCCATGCTGGAGAGGGAGGCCGAGCGGCTGGCTCACGAGGACGGTAGGGCGCCAGGCCCAGGGGGTGGGGGTGGGCTTCCTCCCAGGAGAGGCCCCGGGAGCCTCACGAGCCACACCCTGCCCACAGCGGAGTGCGAGAAGCTCATGGAGCTCTACGAGCGACTGGAGGAGCTGGATGCCGACAAGGCGGAGATGCGGGCCTCACGAATCCTGCACGGACTGGGTTTCACGCCCGCCATGCAGCGCAAGAAGCTGAAAGACTTCAGCGGGGGCTGGAGAATGAGGGTTGCCCTCGCCAGGTGAGTTCCGTCCTCCTCCTCTACCCTCTGTAGTTCCCCATTTCCCTCAGCGTTAGATGCTCAGTCCTGTGATCTGTTTAGAACAGAGGCCGGTGGTCAGTAAGTGCCGGATGAGACACGACATCGACAGTGAGGCGGGGAGGGGTGGTGTGCGTGGCTAGGGAGTGGGCTTCCTGACTGAAGCGAGCGTTGTTGGACTGCTGGCGCGGGGTTGAGAAGTCCTGGGATCAGCCTAGGTAAACCGGCAGAGTAGGTCCATTTCTTCTTTCTTCCTGACTCCCATCCTGTCCTTTTTGGTATTTCAGTCTTTCTAATGGTTGCCGTATAAATATAAAATATTAGATAGCTTTGAAGATGTCTGTCCTTATCCCCCTGTGAGTTTGCTTAGACCGTCATTCCCTCAGCAGTCCCGCCAGGAAGTCCCCAGTTAAATAGGTGGCCTCTCACCCCACTGTTCTCTGCCAAGCGACTTGGTGAGGCTCGATGCACTGCTTTGGTCAGGCTGCCCGTGTGTGCTTTAGGGCACGAGAGCGGGGGTGCCACGTGCTAGCAAGGGTTAGCCACCTCGGGTCACCTAGGGAGTCGTAGAGGTACAGGTTCCTAGCCTCCTCTTCCCATCTCTGTCGGTGGAATACTGGAATTGGGTGCCCAGAAATTTTATTTCTGAAAAGCTCTGCAGTGTGGTGACTGCAGACGTGGGAACCAGTGCTGTCCCCTTGCTTCTCCTGTTTCGAGATTCCATCTAAGAAAAGAACATTTTTTGGCCTCCTTGCTAAAGTCTGGCAACCCCATCAGATCGGTTTAACTTGACCGCTTTTCTGCTTCGTTTATCTCCTCCATCCTCTCGTCCTCCTGACGGTCGGCTTCAGCGTAAAAGACTTGCAGATTCGTAAGGACTTTCACAACCGTATCTTCAAACTGCGCCATCCCTCGGCTTCTCAGCCCCTCTCAGCCCTGTTTTCTGCCCTTTCATCTCAGCCCTTCACCTCTGCTTTCTCTCCTCGTTCTCCCCTTTCCTCTCAGGAATAGAACCTAGCATTGATTTCAGGACTCAAGCCGGCCTGACCGGGGCTGCAGGAAGCAGGCAGGTCCCCTCCGGTGCAGCCCCCGTTAGACTGAAGGGGCCCTGTCTCCTCCTGTCCTTCAGAGCCCTCTTCATCCGGCCCTTCATGCTGCTCCTGGACGAGCCCACCAACCACCTGGACCTCGATGCTTGCGTGTGGTTGGAAGAAGAGTTAAAGACGTAAGGGGGTAGGGACGGGGGGTGGGAATGGGCAGGTCCGGAAGGGGGAGTTGAGCGGATGCTGAAGGAAATGGGTGCCCGGAAACCGCAGCGATCCTAGAGCAGCGAGAAAACGCACTGACGCCAGGCCGGCGAAGGCCCGGCTGAAAAAGCGGTAAGCACCTCGAGGGCAGGCCGTTCGGTTCGATTCTGTTTTTAGCCTGAAATGTGTGAAGTCTTTTCAGTTTTGGTTCTTCCCATTTAAAATACAACACCTTTATTAAGGACTGTATTTTTCTCTTAACCGTATTTATGCGTATCGTGTAAAGAAGGGACTCCCACCTTAAGATCGTGATGCGGTAGCAAAGGAAACACAGCTGATGTGGCAATGGTCCCTGTGTGGCTAAAGGGCTGAATACCCTGGAATGTTCGTACCAACTCTGGGGAAGGCTTTTAGCGGTCTCTGCGGTGACTGGGTACCTTCTTTCAAAAAGAGGAGCACAGTGGTTTTTACTGCGCCTGCTCCAGTTCCTCCCGCCCACAGTGTTAGAGGCATTTGTGGACGCGTTTGTGTCCGTATGCTTATTTTTACCATCGCCGGTAAGCTACCGTCTCCGCTCCCTTCTGCTGAAAACTAGAACAGCAGATGGAAACTCAGACTGAAAGGGATCAAGGTGCCGTTCCAGGTGGATCGTGCACCGGCGGCCTAGGTGGCTGCGGAGAGCTGGGAGCTGGCCGTTAAATCTAAAGGGTGCTCAGGACGGGACAAGATGAAGGTTTTCGAGGCCCCTCAGCTCCCCTGTTGTGGCCCGTCGCCGTTGGGAGCCCCTCTCTGACCGCTGCTCTGCCTTCGCAGGTTTAAGCGCATCCTGGTCCTCGTCTCGCATTCCCAGGACTTTCTGAACGGCGTCTGCACCAACATCATTCACATGCACAACAGGAAACTGAAGTATTACACGGTGAGCAGGCCCCAGCGCCCGCACAGCAGCCTCGGCGCTCCGCAGCCCCTGGCAGGTCTCCTTTAAAGAAAACAAAACAGACTTAGCAGCCCTTTCTACCTAGTGCCGTAAAAAGATATGGACAAGGAGTCCTGCCACGTGTTCTGTTTAGTCTCAAAGTAGCTGCTCTCAGGGTGTAGGCCGTTGGTCGGCAGCCCGTGTACGTGACGTGTGTGCCTTATGGTGAAGAGGTTGACTTGTCGTGGTGTCGTGGTGCCCGGGCAGGCCCTGCCGGTCCCCGCCGTCTTGAGTGGCTGCGGAACTCCGCTCCGTGACCGCACGTTTCCCTCTCCTTCCGTGAAGACTGGGAGTCTGGATCTCAACAGACGACTTTTCTGCCCTGCCTTTCCATTTTCTCTATTTCAGAGAAGAAAAATAGAAGTCCTTTTCATTTGTGGTTATACTCACTGTGGGAGTGTTAATAATTTCTTACGTAGTCTTCCAGAGACTATGTGCACTTGCAAGGATTTGTAGAAAATTTTGCGTACACACATCACAGCTGTAATGTTAATAATCCTTCTCTTCTGTAGGTTGGTTTTATATTTTAATATAATCTTGCACTGCTTTCTGTATGAATATGTATAGATCAACCTTATGCTTTTCAGTAACAGCATAATATTTCGTTGTGTAGCTATCCACTAATTTATTTGTTAGTCCCTTTTCGATGAATGTTTAGGTTGAGTCCAGTTTTTCGCAGCTAGAAACCATGGCAGTCCAATTGTGCAGCATTTGCTAAGTCCTAAATCTGACTGGCCTGCTGTCTTCCTTCCTTCCTACCCTTCTTCCTTCCTTCTGTAGCCTACATGGGGCTTTAGCTTCTAAGGGTGGGGGTAGTAGGAGGTGTTCTTGGAAGGCTGTGGGCCTCGGGATGTCCATATGACGGTTGTGACCAGGGCTGCTGCTGGCGCTGTGGGTGTCTTCATGGCTAACCGGAGGATTTGATCTGGGGCCCTGCTCCAGACTTCAGACTCTAGGTTAGGTATGCTTTGTCAGTGTGCTTCCTCCTTCCCCACTGCACAGTCCTCTAGCCAGTGCCAAGTCCGAGGCCATCTCGCGTGCCCCTAAAGCCCGAGAACCCGGGACCGAGGCTAACGCAAGCTGCCTGCCGTACCTGGCGCGTTTCTCTGCAGGGTAATTATGACCAGTACGTGAAGACGCGGCTGGAGCTGGAGGAGAACCAGATGAAGAGGTTTCACTGGGAGCAAGATCAGATTGCGCACATGAAGGTGGGGCGGCTGCGGACGAGCTCGCGTTCTCCAGGGGCCCGGGTGCGGCGTTTGCGGAGCTCAGGGGTGCCAGGTGTCAGGAAGAAGTTGTCATCAGTGTTTACCCCACGTTTAAGATGAGCCGTTTGACACCTGCCTGTACTCCAAGCCCCCGTTCTGGTCTCTTTCAGAACTACATCGCTAGGTTTGGTCATGGCAGCGCCAAGCTGGCCCGGCAGGCCCAGAGCAAGGAGAAGACGCTACAGAAAATGATGGCATCGGGACTGACAGAAAGGGTCGTGAGCGACAAGGTGGGGTCCGAGTGGGTGGAGTTAGTGGCCGAAGGTGAGGTGGATCAGACAGGACCTAACTTGAAAATGCCCTCTCCTTTCCCTAGACACTGTCATTTTATTTCCCACCGTGTGGCAAGATTCCTCCACCTGTCATTATGGTGCAGAACGTGAGCTTCAAGTATACGAAAGACGGGGTGAGTACTCCTGTGTGCGTGGGAGGCTGGGGTGCATTTCACAAGAGAAGCATCAACCGGTCGGGAGAGTCTCCTGTTCTTTGCTGAACACACTGTGTGGTGCACGGGATTCTTCAGGCGTAGCGGCGTAGGCGCCTCCCCCGGGACCTCAGGTGGCCCCTCTTCAAGCGCTTGGACGGAAAACCGCTCGGCTGAGGTGGCGGGTGGAGGCGGTGGGTCGGGGTGTGCTCCGAGAGCTCCTCCCTCCTCTCCTCCGTGCTCCCGCCTCCTCCGGTGGGGATGGGGCCATGGCGGGGTCGGTCTGATTGATCGATGGGTAACCTAGCCTCATATTCACCTCTCTCTCCCCCCCACCTCAGCCTTGCATCTACAACAATCTAGAATTCGGCATTGATCTCGATACGCGAGTGGCGCTGGTGGGGCCCAATGGAGCAGGGAAATCCACTCTCCTGAAGCTGCTAACTGGAGAGGTACGGTGCCAGGCTGCGGCTTGGGACTTCCAGGAGTAGGTGCTCACTGCGTCTGCGAGGGAGGGTGTGAGGGGCCCTCGAGGGGCCTGAGCGCCCTGGCGGTGAATGAGCCAGCTCTGGGGTGGGGGGTGTTGTCATGGGCAGTGCTGAGGTTTGGAGCTGTTTTCTCAAAGGGAGGGAGGGAGGGGAGTCTGTGTGTGTGAGTGTGAGGGAGAGAATACACGCGTGTGCCTCAGCGTTTCTCTGTTGTCAGCTAGAGCCTCTCAAGGAACATCGGTGCATTGAGAGCCGTGTTTTAGTTTTAGAAAACCGTGTTGCACGCATGTCAAGTCCTTTGTCTTACTGGCGGTGCGCTCTATAGTCGGCCTCTGATGACCGCGGAGACTGTGTCGTGTGCATCTTCGCCTCTCTTCAGCACGTCTGTTTCATGAATATCTTTACAGTGGCCAGAATAGCAGTCTGTGAGGTGGTGATGGAGCTTCTGTTTAGGAGGTTCTGAGTGTTGCTCAGCGGACGTGCGTTTATTTCCCTACGCTGCCTAGGTCTGCTGCTCGCCGAGTTCCCCTTTCTGTGTGCTCATCTTTCCACATACTACTCTCTCCTGTCTAGCTCCTCCCCACAGACGGGATGATCCGAAAACACTCTCACGTCAAGATAGGGCGTTACCATCAGGTATGGGCCTTGGGGTCCAGGGAGGCGCCCAGGGTGCGGCAAGGGGGCTGCACGTGACCACGTCAGCTTTCGCCTGCTTCCCCTGGAATCTCGAACAGGCGCCTGGGGAGAGTTACTCCGCAGTTACCCCAGCAAGGTTCCGTTTGAAGGGGGACCCCAGTCACGTCTGAGCGGATTCCTTTTTCCCTGTAGCATTTGCAAGAGCAGCTGGACTTGGACCTCTCGCCTTTGGAGTACATGATGAAGTGCTACCCGGAGATCAAGGAGAAGGAGGAGATGAGGAAGGTCATCGGACGGTACGGCCTCACGGGCAAGCAGCAGGTCAGCGGCGGCGGGCGTGGGGCGACGCCGGCTAACTGGGAGGTTGTGGCTGTGTTTCCGGGGAACGTGGCCTGGTGACCCAGGTTCGGGAGCTCTCCCCAGAGTCTCTTCCTTTTTTTTTTTTTTTTTTAAAGTAAGCTCCATGCCCAATGTGGGGCTCGAACTCGCAGCCTTGAGATTGAGAGTCAGGTGTTCTACTGAAAAGTCTCTTCCTCTGATTCTAGCGTCTGAGAGAACCCACTAGCTTCCCTTTGGCCTAGGCTGTAGTACGTATTGGAGTATCCGGGTCTCATGAGGAGGAAGGGGCACGGCTAGCGTCCTGCCTTTGCCCCAGACCAGCGAGATGAGCCAGAACGCTCAAGGGCGAGGGAGATTGAAACCCAGGACACGAGCTCCCGGCTTCAGATCTGACTGAGCCTCTGCCACATTGTTCCAATCAGCTGTGATTTAAGTGCTGAGGGAGAGCGAGAGGTGTGGCCTTAGTGGCGGCGGGTGCTTCGGGCTTCCACATTCCTCCCGCACAGGCCGCGAGAGCCCGGTAGCTGTGCCGCCGCCTCACTGCGACCACAGGCTGTCCTTTTTGGCCAGTGGTGACAATATTAACGGAGAAGCCGTGGGGAAAGGCGGGAGTAACAACAATTTCTGTAACTGTCTTGGTTCCACTCAGGTGAGCCCGATTCGGAACCTGTCTGACGGGCAGAAGTGCCGAGTGTGTCTGGCCTGGCTGGCCTGGCAGAACCCCCACATGCTCTTCCTGGATGAGCCCACTAATCACCTGGATATTGAGACCATCGACGCCCTGGCCGATGCCATCAATGAGTTTGAGGGCGGCATGATGCTGGTCAGCCACGATTTCAGACTCATTCAGCAGGTGAGGCCCCTGGCCGGAGTGGACGTCAGAGAGGAGGGCGTCCGGGAGAAGGTTGGGTACGACGGTCGCGGCACGTGGGAGGCACTTAATGAGTGTGTACTGGATTTGGGAAAAGGGCTCAGGGTGTAGACAGGGTGATGAGGACCAGATTTTTTGGCTCTTTGAAAAACTTAGAAAGCCTTATTGGAAAAACTTCATTTTTTCAGTAGCTATTTGGAGACGTTAGCTTACTTGGCATTTGGCAGTGTTTGCCAGAATTGGTGAGGGAGTCGGGGAGAGAATGGGGTGCTTTTACGACCGTCACGAGATTCTTTGGCGTGGAAGTAGTAGTGTACTGAGCAGGATCTGGACCAGAGGGCTCCCGCCAGTCATTGGTGGAAAAGCCGCTGGCCATTTCTCTGAAGCTTTGGGAAGGATGGGATAGAGAACAGGAAGCTGCGGGCGAGGCCTTACCAGGGAGCTGGAAGTCCGGAGACGCAGCAGGTTCTGGCTTGGAAGCCTCCAGACCTGCTGGTCGCAGTACCCTTGGGCTAGGTGTCCCGAAGAACCGAGAGCTGGTGGAACTGTGAGCCGGCTGTGGGGCTGGGCGGGCGGAGGTCTCCTCCCGGGATCCCTCCCACGGTGCTGTTCGGGGCGAGGGCAGGGGAGCGTGCCGGCCAGGAGTTTCGAGCCTGAGATTTGCTTTCCAGGTCGCACAGGAAATCTGGGTCTGTGAGAAGCAGACAATCACCAAGTGGCCGGGAGACATCCTGGCCTACAAGGAGCACCTCAAGTCCAAGCTGGTGGGCGAGGAGCCCCAGCTCACCAGGAGGACCCACAACGTGTGAGCCCCTGCCCGGGCCGGGCCTCTGGGGCCGCACTCCTGCATTGCTGCAACACCGCTCCCCAGCCCCTCCCCTGCCCCACCTGCCTTAGCTGCACTCTGTGATCTTCTCTACAGCTGGACAGCGCCTGTCCGTTTCCTGTCCTTCCAGTTACTTTTGTCCACGTCTGGACTCGGCTGGCTGTTCTGCCAGCTCCTTGCTGGTTACCGACCTGGTAGTGATGCAGCCAGAGGCACCCGAGGGTCAGCCCGAGGGCCCACGTCCTGGGTCGGCCTGCGAAAGAGCTTAGGGTCCTCGTTTTCTGGGTTCTGGTGATGTTGGAGGAATACCCCCCAGCCCACCGCCCCCGTTCCTTTCTGCTTCTGGTTGGAGCTGTGGGCCAGGGCTTTAGTCCTGGTCGGTTTTTAAATAATTATTTAACAGTGTAACTTTTAGACCTGCGTGACATCTACAAAGTGTCCAATAAAGAAAGAAGAAGCCATGGTCCCTGCCTGCCGTCTCTGGTCTCTGGGCCCCTCGCTCCCCTCTTCCCTGCAGCGCCAACGCCTGCTTCCCCGCAGCAGGAGCCTGGGTGGCAACTGGCGGAATGGATGCAGACTAGTCTTTAGGAGCTGGCGTAACACCCTCCTCCTTCCTTTGATTTGAAATTATGCCGTGTCTTAGGCCATTGCCTCACAACACACATCAGAACCGGCTGGAAGACTCATTTGACCACAGCTCACTGGGTGTTGCCTCAGGGTCTCTGATTCAGTAGGTCAGGGGCGAGACCAGGAATCGAAATTTCTAACACGTTTCCAGGTGCTGCTGATGCTGCCCGTCTGGGGGCCCAACTTTGAGAACCACTCTCCTGGGAGACGTTTTTCAGAGTGGCCTGAGGCCCCGCTGCCGCAGCCTCTACCTCAACCCTTGGGGGAGGGGGGCTGTGCTCATTAAGATGCAGATTCCCAGGCCCCATCCTCTGGATGCCGTATGCCGGGGAGAGAGCTGCAGAAGCGGCCAGCGTTTCACAGTGAAGGTTGGGAACCAGCGCTCCCGGGTTGGGATACGGGCAGTGGTGTTACTTACCCACCCACAGCCTCGGCCTCCGTTAGCACGCTCTCATCCGCTTCCCGCCCAGAGCTCTGCGTGGTCCGTCTGAACTTGACAAGCACTTGCAGCCTCCGCTCTCCAGGCACACCGGTGCCCCTCCGCACTGACGTGGCTTCATGACTCCACCTCGGAAGCCTCAGCAGCCGTCCCTGCGGGGAAACGTACACAGCCATGATTTTTCAGCGCTCATTGCAGTGCATCTAAGACCATGTAAAACAATAAAAAAAAAAGGTCCCAGATGGCGTCTAACCCCCCAAGGAGCTCACGATCTAATGGGAAGCCAACAATGACTAGAGAATGAGACCGGGCATCATTCAGATGCTCCATTGTGACTTGTTAGGAAGCACAGAGTCCACAGAGGCAGGATTGGTACTCGGACTTGAAAGGTGACCAGGACCCCAGGTGGCCCTGAAGTCCAAGAGCTGCCCTGGGCTGACGGAACAGTGAGAGCAAATGTGACGTAAGAAGCCGCAGCCGAGCCCTGCATGGCCGAGGCTGGAGTGAGGCGAGGACTCCTACTCTGCCCTCCGCCCTCCGGCCCCGAGCCTGGCCTTGTGGCCTTGTGCCTCGCGTGGGACCTGGAGCAAAACAGCCTGAGTCCGCCCGCTCTGAGTATCCTGAGACTCGGGTGGGGGTGAGAATGGCCTCAAGAATGAGCTGCCGGGGTGATGGGAACCGAGATGAGTGCTCATGCTGCTTCCACCAAGGGAGATGGCGGGTATGTCGGGAGGATCGCCCTTTGAAGTCGCCCAGAGCCTCCGGTGTGGCCTTTTTTTTTTTTTTTTTAATTTTTTTAATGTTTATTTATCTTTGAGAGACATAGAGGCACAGCATGAACAGTGGAAGGGCAGAGAGAGAGGGAGACACAGAATCGGAAGCAGGCTCCAGGCTCTGAGCCATCAGCACAGAGCCCGACGTGGGGCTCGAACTCACAGACCGTGAGATCATGACCTGAGCCGAAGTCGGCCACCCAACCGACTGAGCCACCCAGGCGTCCCGGGTGTAGCCTTCTTGAAGTGCTAAGGCTTCAGGAGTGGAGGAACCGAAGTAGGCTGTGGCTCATCTATCCTCCCCACCAATAAGCCGAAGTTTCAAAAACTGTAAGAATGCTTAAAAAACCCACTCTCTATAGTATTTTTTTTTAACGTTTATTTATTTTTGAGAGACAGAGAATGAGCAGGGGAAGGGCAGAGAGAGAGGCAGACACAGAATCCGAAGCAGGCTCCAGTCTCCGAGCCATCAGCACACAGCCCGATGCGGGGCTCGAACTCACAGACCGTAAGATCATGACCTGAGCCCAAGTCAGCCGCTCAACCGACTGAGCCACCCAGGTGCCCCTATAGTATTTCTACAAGGGCCTAATAGTGGGGCTTATTTCGGATTTTGAATTGCCCTCTGGTCCTCCTCAGCCTTAGCGTGTGAGATGTAGCCGGATGTTGGGAAGTAGGTGGAGAGGTGAGACGGGTGGGGGGGGCGGGGCAGGCTTCCTTTCACCCGCTGGCAGGTGAGGCTTGTCTTCGCTCCTCCGCCCCACCTCCTCTTGATTGGGAAAACCCTCTTCCCCTCACCCCTGCCTAGACTTCTCCTGTTGCTCCAGGTTCCTTTAATCACGGCATTTAAGAACCTGAAACATCGTTCACACATCGGGGCAAAGTGAGAACTACTCATTTAACAGCCGCTTTTTTCTTCCCTTTGCCGCTGACTCCCACGGGGAGCCCACCTCACCTGCCTTTACGGAGAGCATAGGGTGTCTCCGCTCTGGCTCCTCCAGCCCGCCCCGACGCCCTCCCTGCCCGGCCCTCCCAGCCTGTGGTTTCCTGCTGCCCGCGTCTGGCCTGGGCTGGCCTGGGCTCGGTTCTGCTCCGTTTCTGCCTTCAGCCCAAGCCTCACTGTGTGCGGCACGCATCGATTCCACTCTGCTTTCTCTTTCTGCCATTCTCCCCAATTCAACCGCAGCCCATCCTGAAGACCAGCTTCAGATCCCCCCTCCTTCCCCGAAGCCATCTCTGGCTCCTACAGCCCTCACTAGCGTTTCTTTTCTGAACTCTCTGTCGCTGCACCCGCTCTGTTTTGTGTGAGCCGCTCTTGCCTCTTCGGCTGTACTGCAGGGCTCTGTGGGTGGGGGGCGGGGTGCCCTGTGTCCCTCCTGACACTCCCCCGCATTTCCAGTCAGCTGAGCACAGTAGTTGCAGAGCGATCCCACGGCGTGGTTGGGTGGTGTGTGAACTCTAACAAGTGTGTAATAGACCCTGGGAGATGATCCGGTGAGGGAGGACACTGGGGGCGGGAGGAGGGCTGCTTATTTCAGAGACAAGAGATCACTTGGGGGGGAGGTGGGAGCTGTTCCTTCAAGATTAACCCAGAGTGTTCTGGATAGGGATGGGCCAGGCTCCTCCCCGCCCACCCCCTCCATCCCAGGTGCTGGCCCCCAGCCCCACCTGGTGGGCAGTTGACCCCATAAAAGTACCCCAAGGAGCAGGAGGCGGCTGTTAGGACGGGCAGGAGGATGAGCGCGGAGCATGGGCAGCAGCAGGCCGGGGGCCGGAGGGGCCGTGGTGCTGGCGATAAGAGGTCCAAAAAGCGGAGCCGGCGCAAGGAGACCTACTCCATGTACATCTACAAGGTGCTAAAGCAGGTGAGAGCGGGGCGTGCGGGGGCGTGGAGTAACGACTGGACACAGAGTCAACTCCCTTTGCTCCTGGCACCGAGGCGAGTGGCCTCAGGCACACTGTGCCCTTTGAGGTGGTTACACTCGATCCCAGAGGTCCCTACGCCCTCCCAGTGTCGGTCGTGCACCTGCGATGCGCCGGAGACATTTAAAGCGTGCCGCCCCAATCCGGAAGCTGACAGGGCTTGGGACAGACAAGGCGATTATGTGGAACCTTACGTGGGACATAAATAAAAGACAGGGAAGACTATGAGGCTGAAGGATGATCACGTGCCTAGCACGTCATGGTGCAAACAAGAGGTGCTAGTTCGTGGTGGCCAGAGCCGAGGTCTTGGGGGAGGCCTCCCAGCCACACGGCACTCAGTCACTGAGGGGCTAAGGGATCGGTCTACCCTACAGATGAGGAACTAAGGTCCATACAGGCTCGAAGCATTGACTGAGTCGCATGACCTGACTTCACGGCAGAAGTCAGGCCCCCTGGCTCTGAGCAGGCCCCTCGCCTACTTCCTGCTGGTCGCACCTCTTAACCCGCAGGTGTCCAGAATGCTCTCTGTTCACGCAGCCTGCCACAGCACCCGGGAGAAACACCTACTCCTGGTACTTGCACACCGACAGATATTTTGGGGCATCAACGGGTACCCAACGACAGTGTGTCTAGGATACGAGGCACCCTGGTCCCAAAGCCTCTGGCCCACTCAGCAGACACACGTCAGCTGTCTTGCCCGCCCTGAGCCTCCCCAACCTGCCTGAGTCTTATTCGCCTGTTAGAGTAGATCCTAGAATCTAGATCCCATCAGCGGTTTCAGTGACCTTACGACCTGGGTGTCTGGGAATGCTTTCGTGCGGCCAGGCGGGGGCGGGGACCGACACTGGCGTGGACTGGCCACAGCAGCGGTGGCAGGGGACAGACTCTAGTGTCCTGAAGGAAGTGGGGGTGGGAGCGAGCACTGGTGAGCGCTGCAGCTTAGCTAACCTTGGGGCTCAAAAACCATAAGGGACGTGTCGGCCCTGGATTGGACCCGCAAAGGAGAGCTGCTGAGTGAGTTACCCACATACCAGTGACACTTACGGTGACACCCCTCAGCCCCCAGGGGAAAAAGATGTGATGACAACACCAGGGGTTTAGGCTCCGACCCCGTGCTGTCAGTGACAACCAGTGGCATCGGGGAGAGCCTGAGTTCCACTTCCGTCTCCACCAGCGGCGTGATGGATGTTGCTAGTCCCTTCTCTCCCACCTTTCAGGGAAACACTTAATGTCTGCCTGGTCATTAGGATTGCTATTGGGCCCCTACCACTGGTTTTACTGGAGATCACCTAGCTCGAACGCTTGTGTGACAGAGGAGGAAACTGAGGCCCAGAGGAAAGTGCCTTATTTGAGGTCCTACAGTGATTCACAGTCCGGCCCCAGAACCCTGGTGTCCCAACTCCTAGTCTGGTGCTGAGGCTGTGTCGCATGGGTGTGTGCTCTGGAAAGTAATTTGGTAACAGGCTGCCAAGTTAGGTGCATAAACCCCTGGACCCAGCGGTGGTCTCACCCCTGGGAACTTCACCTCTAGGACTGGCACTAGGCAAACACATCAAACCAGAAAAGCAAAATGCTGTGAATTGATTCCGTTTGTCAAAGATCGATGCTTCTATGTGCTCACGTGAGGAACGTAATAGCATCGCTTCCTACGGTTGGGAGAAACCTGTCACTTGGATGTCATAGTAAAAAACCAAATCTCTCTTTCCCAGTCTTGGCCTCCGGCAAGGGGCTGGTGAGGCAGCCTGGTCCTGCCTCCAGCCTCCTGCAGTCCCCGACTGCAGGTGTCAGGCGGAGCCGCCTCGCTAACAGAACGGTCTTGCTGCTTCTCCAGGTGCACCCTGACATCGGCATCTCTTCCAAGGCCATGAGCATCATGAATTCGTTTGTGAACGATGTGTTTGAACGGCTGGCTGGCGAGGCCGCCCGGCTGGCCCAGTACTCGGGCCGGACCACGCTGACATCCCGGGAAGTCCAGACGGCCGTGCGCCTGCTGCTGCCTGGGGAGCTGGCCAAGCACGCCGTGTCCGAGGGCACCAAGGCCGTCACCAAGTACACCAGCTCCAAGTGACCCAGGACCTAACCTTAATAAAGGGTGAACTGCTCCCGCACACTGTGGTGATTTGAAAAGGGGAGGCGTGAGGTGGGGCCAGGGTATTGTCAACTTTCCACGGCTACAAAGGGGAATAATCCTTCTGCTTTGAAAATCCTGCTTTCTGAGCGTGCCCCCCGGGCAACATGTGACAGTGCTTTGTAAAGGCGCAGAGTTCCAGCTGGTAGTGAGCTTCGTAGGACTTGGGGTCTGGATTAGAATCCCCGATCGGCTGTGTGTGAGCTCTTTCAGGCCGTGGTTTTTGCGATACCAATTCTGGCAAACTCCTTTTTGTCCTATGTTGGGTACCGGGTGGGGGCTACATAAATCTTATTCTTCGAGATACAAAACAGAACGCGTCTCCATAACCTGCTGGGATCTACAGGATGTGTTTATTTTCCCCTAATGTCTTCTTCCTCCGAATTTCAGAACAAATTGGTAGGAATACTTGAGACTCTTCTTTTCTTCCCGAATTTTATGTTGAAAAATCTCAACCCCACAGAAAAAGTGCAAGAAAGTACAACGACCACTTGTATGTCCTTCACTGAGCTTCACCGCTTAACATTTTTAAAAATTATTTTTAAATTTACCTCCAAGTTAGTTAGCGTATGGTGCAACAATGATTTCAGGAGTAGATTCCTTAATGCCCCTCACCCGTTTAGCCCATCCCCCCTCCCCACAGTCCTTCCGGAAACCCTGTCTGCTCCATATTTAAGAGTCTCTTATGTTTTGTCCCCCTCCCTTTTATATTATTTTTGCTTCCCTTCCCTTATGTTCATGTTCTGTATCTTAAAGTCCTCACAGGAGTGAAGTCATATGATATTTGTCTCTCTCTGACTGATTTCGCTTAGCGTGACTCCCTCTGGTTCCATCCACGCAGTTGCAAATGGCAAGATTCCATTCTTTTTGATTGCCGAGTAATATTCCATTGTATAGATACACCACATCTTCTTTATCCGTTCATCCATCCATGGACATCTGGGCTCTTTCCCTACTTTGGCTGTTGTCGATAGCGCTGCTGTAACCATTGGGGTGCGTGTGCCCCTTCGAAACAGCACACCTGCGTCCCTTGGGTAAATACCTAGCAGTGCCATTGCTGGGACGTAGAGTAGTTCTATTTTAAATTTTTTGAGGAGCCTCCATCCTGTTTTCCAGAGTGGCCGCCCCGGTTTGCATGCCCACACCACTTAACATTTGCCCACACTTGCTTCTTCTCATTTGGCCTCTGCTCTATCCTGTGGGCATACGACCCACCAATCCTCTCCCACGCTGTGAGGGGGTGAGGGTGAAGGGGTGAACACATCCTTTCTCTCCCCTTTGCGACTCGACAGATACAGCGTGTCGCCTTCGACTTCGTGTACTGAACAGGCTCACGGTAATAATGGCTGACGTTTGGACACTGGCCTACGTATTCCGCACATCTCCTATAGAGAGGCAGCCCAACATGCGGACGCCGTGAGCAGAGAACCAGCTACCCATGGTTTAGTCCCACGGCTAGAAAGGGGAGGGCCCAGGGCATCTGGGTCCTGAGCCGTGGCTGTTCCCCAGCCCCACTGTGTTTCATACCTTGCGAAGATGTGACTCAGAGACCCGACTCGGATCGTGGAATTGTTGACGAGAGCTCAGGTAGTTTGCAGGTACATTAAAGCCACGAGCTCCTCATCTCTTGGTCCTCTTTGCTGCTGTCACCTTCCCCCAAGCGCCTTTCTTTTGCCCTGTGCCTTATGTATTTATTCATAAGTCCTTCCTTAACACTGAATCAAAAAACTCACCCCCAGCTGACTACGTTTGTGTTTTCCGAATCTCCTGAGCCTGTAACCGTGATGGGGTCGCCCACAGACGGCTCAAAACGAGCCCCAAAGACCGCCGAGTCTCATCTGCTGCTCTTCCTAATGTCAGTCCTCACCCTGGTCCGCACGAACCACGCGAAGTGCACCAGACCCCGGGGAAAGAGGCGTGCTCGTGCTCACCCGGAGGGGAAGTTGTGACTTCAGAGCCTGAACCCAGACCTTCCGACCCCAGCCCCAGGGCCCTGTCCCCTCCCGTCACACCTGCCTCCGGGGCAGTCCTAATGAAGAGCAAAGGAGGCGGGCTCTGAGTTCAGGAATATAGGGTTCCCCCAGCTGAGAAGTGCGGTTGGAAAAATGAATGCCTTTGGATTAACGTTCACCCAGAGTCTCCCGGCTCACAGGGTGACTTCAAATAGTGGCCGCACTTTTACTTGATTCTCACAAAAAAAGTAGCCGCAGCTGACCCCCCGCTCTGCTCTGGCCTTCCAAGGCTTGCGACGAGAACGTCCTAAGTGTCCCTCGTCCTGCACCTGCTGTCCCCTCCCCTCGCAGCCTTAGAACATTGGGACAATGGGACAGAACTCTCGAAACCGGGCTGTTCTGGCTTTCGGGGTGGGGGGGCGGAGTCAGGCTGGAGCCACAGGTTGTGTGGACTGCACGACCAGCTCGCCAAGGGCGGCGTGAGAAGCGGGCACCATGTCTGAGGGGTGAGTGAGGAGCAAGGCAGACAGAGAATGAAGCGCCTCCCTGGTCCTGTCAGGCGGGGGCAGGTGGGCCGGGAGGGGGGATGCTGGGGAGAGGGGCGTTCTGCGCTGGGCCAGCCCTGGCCAGGACCCCGGACATTCACACAGCAACCCTGGCTGCTCGGGCCTGTGGTCAGCGCTCCCTCTTCAGACTTTCCTTGGACTCCTTTACTTGTTCCAGAATCAGGGGAAGAGACCTCTACATTCATCCTTCACCCCCGCTTCCCGCCCACCATTCTAGACCATTGCGGCATCCCCGGGCTGCACCCTCTCCTGGAGGGACCCGCTGCAGACTCCAAGACGCCTCTTCCTTACAGGGAGCCCCTAAGGGCCATTCTTCATCCTCCTCGCTAACCTCTCAGAGGACTCCCTCTCAGTGATCCCAATCTGGCACCTTCTCTAAGCCTGGGCTGCTTCTCTGTAATCACCACCCCACTGCCCCTGACGACTCCTCACTTCACTGAACTCCACCTTGGCGCCATGAGTAACCTTAACCTCTGGAACCCCGGGTTCGCCCTCCTCCAAAGGCACAGCAGCGCCCCTCTCCCCCCGCCACTGTCCCCGCTCCTCCAGGGCTGAGACAGGCCCCACGCCCTCTGCCTCCTCTCCAGAGTTTACCAACGCCTCTGGGACTCCTCCCACGTGGCCCTGCAAGAGCTGCTGGACCAAGAGCAGCCCCTGCTCGACCCCGTGCCGGACCGGGAGCGGCAGTCGTTCCAGTACAGGCTCTCGTCGCTCTACCTGCACTACCTGGGGCTGCTGCGCCGGTTCAACACCCTCCACGAGCAGATGGTGCAGCCGCAGAAGCGGCGGCTGCTGCGGCGCCTGCTGGACGGCGTGGCCGGCCGCGTGCTGGAGCTCAAGGACGACCTGGTGCGCGCGGACCTGAGCGAATACCACTGCCTGGACCGCGTGCTGCAGGACCTGAAACTCACCCCGGTGCGCGGGCCACGCCCCCGCCGGCGCGAGGCCACGCCTCCGCCCCCTGGGGCGGGAGGGGGCGGGGTGAGGCTGGAGCCGGTCTCCGCCTCCCGCGCGGGCAGCCCTGGGCTTGGCTCCTCTGCGAGGGAAAGAGGGTGGGGCGGATCAGGGGGGTGGGGTTTGATCCGGAGAAGGGTTTCCGGAAGAGGGGGGTGCGTGCTACTAAGGAGTTAGGGGGTGGCTAGATAGTCAGGCTGGAGGCCCCGCGAGGCTGGGAATACCCACCTACCACAGCGGATTGGTGAAGAGAATCCCCTACGGGCTTGCTTCTCGAAGTGTGGCCCTTGGAAGCAGCAACATCAGCATCACCTAGGAGTTTTGTTAGAAATGCAGACTCTCCGACCGCAGCTCGAAGCCGCTATAATCGGCTTCAGCATTTGAACAAGCCCCTCAGGTGATTCTGACGCACGGCGGAAATTGGAGCCACTATCTATTACCTATCATGAGCCTCCAGAATTCAACTCCGCTTACACGGTGGGGCAGGGGAATAGAGGCGTGACCTTTGGGGGGATCTGCCCATGACCCACACATCTCGCCCCCGCATCCCAGGGCTCCAGGATGAAGGAAGGGATCCCCGGGGTCTGTGGAAGCAGCTGAGAATGGTAAAGATCAGCTAGATGGCCTGGGTGTTGATTTCCTGACCCTCCTTCCCCCTCTATCGCCCCAAAGGCAGACCTGGAAGTTCCAATCCCCAAATACTTCCTGCTGGAGCAGTCCAGCGTTCTGAAGGAGCGGGAGGTGATACTGGCCGAGATCCTGTGGAGAATGAAGCCAGCGATGTCCACGGAGGTAAATCAGGGAGACCCCCTCCCAGATTCCCCTCATATCCCGCTTCCAAAAGGGAGATGCCATCCTCCGGGACACAGAGAGGACTTCCCCTGCCCTGTGCCCACCTCCGAGCACTCTTTCGGTAACCCCTGGCCTGCTTCAAGATGCTCTTGTGCTCCGCGAAATCTTCTAACACCAAGATAGAGGACAGGATTTGGGCACTTATATGCCCTGAGAGGACCTTGTCCCCAGCATGTCCTTTGGGGAACGGTCTCCCAGCCTGAATACAAGCCCCATCTCATCTCCTCCTGCTCCTCGGCCTATGTTCTGGCCAGCATCTTCCAGAAATGCACCGGACTGAGGCCATAATCCTCCTGCAAAGGGCCGAGCGGGCCAGGCAGGGCCGGCTCCGAGCCACCTTCATGCGAGAGATTCGGAAAGAGGAGGAGCGGGATCGCAGGGCTCGAGAGCTGAGTCGGCGCAAGTTCAATCAGGACCAAGCAGCTCTCACCGTTCAGAAGGTAATCCCCCCTGCGCCCAGGAGGAAGGTCCGGGTAGAGTCACCTCTTCCAGGAAGACTGCCTGGCACACCAATTGAGGAGGGAGGCGTGGGAGCTTGGATTCTGTTGCCCCGCAACTAGATCCTAAACTAGAGACCTGATCAGTCGATAAGGGTGCAACTTGTTGGTTTATTAGTTATTCTACACTTCTGTCCCCCAAAGGACGTGGAGTGGGATAAAAGGCCCAGAAACAGAGAGATCATTAAAATTAGGGGAGAAGGATCCAGAATAAGGTGGCAGAACAGAGTAGATGATCATTCCAGAAACCCTTAAGACCGTTAACGATGAGTCACTAAAATGCATCCCAAGACTCCTGGCAACTGCGGTAAAAGGAAGCATCATGAATGAACTAGACTCTGAGAACTGAGGTGATCCAGGTGTCCTCGAGGTCTGTGCCTTTACTTTAACACGGAAATAACACAATCGCACCTTATCCCGCCTCGCTGCAGGAAACCCAGCCCCGTGCCTCAGTTTCCCCAGGCCCCCTTAAGGTCCCGGTGGTCACGCCACCTCTCCTGCGCCTCCGGGCGCCATACTGTACCTCTCAGCCCTCGCCGTCCACCCCAGCATGTGTGTGTGTGTGTGGCCTCTCTGTCGTCGGTGAGACGCGGCTGACACAGGCCTACTCTGTTTGGGAGCGGTTACCAGCTTGAGGAGACTGGAGGCGGCCTAGGAAAATTCCAGTGCAGAAACGGAATGCTCCGCACCCACAGCGTCATAGCTCCTGAGACCCACTCCCCTGCCCTGTCACGTTGCGGCCTCTTCTTTCCAGAAGTGGGTCCGGAACTGCTGACATGGGGCTGATCTTTCGGTCTCGAATCAGTGTCCCCTCGAATCAGTGTCCCTCTCTCTCAAGTCCCAGCGCCTCAGGACCTGTCTGCTAGCCCGAGAGAGGAAACCTAGAACCCCTTTCCATCAAGGCCCAAAAAGCTAACCAACCAGCTAACAAATGGCAACTCAGGAAGATATATCCTCTCTGAATGGGTTAGAGTTTTAGATGATTAATCAGTACACGGAGCATGCCCATCTGTGTCCCCTGCATTTGATTTGGGGGACTGCACCAGTGTCCGGCCAGCCCCCCCCCAACAAGGAGGCCCTGCCCACAGGGCTCGCTAAAGCAAGATTTTCGAGAAGGAAAATCAGCCCCAAAGAGAGAGCCCGATTCTACCCCTTGGAAGCCAAAGCAAGTCATTTTGTCCCTGTTGCCAGACCTCAAGAATATGGAAATACCGTGGACACAGGCTGCTCACTGAGGCTCTGTTATGGAGTGGACCCCACCCCCTGGGGGAGGCGCAGGCTGCCTCCCCCTGACAGTGCCCCGCCCCCACCCCAGGCTGTCCTCTGGAGGCCTGGGAGAAGAGCTCCGGGGCAAGGAGTCAGGAAACCTGGTCCTGTCTCAGCTCTGCCCTCATGGGCTCTTAGACCTGAGAGAGGCCACATGCTGTCTCTAGCCTCAGTTTCCTTGCGTCAAAAATGTAGTGATTAATCAGGGGAGGGCCGCAGTCTTTACAGCACTGATGTCCATGTCCGGTCTGTGTTCCAAATGCTGCGGGAATCCTGAGAAGTAGACCGGGGGTGCTTCCTGGACAAGGTGGCCTTTGAGGACTATGTCCAGAGATACCGCAGATTAGAGGGTGGGGCTGAGAAGGGGGGCATTCCTCGGGGCCCTGTGTGGGTGCACACCAGCCCCACCATGTTCCGGGCAGCGCCTGCTTGTCCGCAGGCCGCCCTGGGATGTGTCCTCCCCTGCCCTCCTCACCCACCTCCTACCCCCGAACTCCCTCAGCCTGACTTTTCCTTGGGAGCGGCTGGTGCTTCTCCCTGGGGGCTGATCGCATGAGCCACCTCCCAGCAGAAGGGCAGTGTGGGAGTGTCTGGGCCCCTGTGTCCCCCCAGGTGTGGAAGGGTTACCTGCAGAGGAAACGCACTCAGCAGGACCGGCAAGCCGAGATGGAGTTCATTGGCATGGTGAGTGCCCCCCTCGCCATGGCCCCGGGCCCGAGGTGGGCCAGTGCACGGGGTCCCCCCCCCTTTTCTTGCCAGAGTGCAGCCCTATACGGGTCCTCACTGCCCACACCCCTCCGTCCACTCAGAACTGTGGTTGGCACGAGTAGGGGGACTCTGGGCCTGGGGGCCCTGGTTAAGGGACCTTTTGGGGCTGGGAAGGAGGAGAAAACCACCAATGAGCCAGGCCCCTGATGACCTTTCCCTCTCCAAAACCCTTGGAAGGGTCTCAGATGTGGGGCGGGGTGAGGGATAGTGGCCCAGAGCATCCTGGACCTCACGTGCATGCCCCAGAGGCTGTGTGGGCGGCCCGCAGAGGGAGGAGGCCGCGAGGCTAGTGGGAGCACCGCCTCCCTCCCTGCCCCGGGCTCTTGCAGCCTCTGGGAGAACCACCAAGGCCAAGTTGGGAAGGGGGGCATATCCCTTTCATGGCCTCCCCACTTGTTCTGGGGGGCCCAGACTGGCTTCTCCTCCGCTATGCAGGGACTGTAGCTGAGTGTTGCCCATGTCCTTGGGAATGAGCGTGCACTGGGGGTGGGGGACAGTGCGGTGGTTAAAGGGACGGCCCCCAATGTGTGTGGACAGGCGGGGTGAGCAGGCCCCGCCCCCCAAACAACATTTGTCCTCTGCTTTCTGATGGATCTTGCATCGGGCTAGTCTCTGCTGACTTAGGAAACGAAGGTGCTGGTGTAGGGGTAAGGGTTGTGATCCCTGAGAGGGGGCTTTGCCATGCGCAGAGCCTGCGAATGCCTCCTGAGAAAGGGACTCGGGGAGGGGCTGGGGCCCCAAAGGAATCAGAGACAAAGACTGGGGTGGCTCTTCCAGGAGGCTTGGGGGCTTCAGAAGGAGGGAGGGCCCAGGGGGCAACCACATGGGAGTGGAGGTCAGACTCGGGGGTTGGAGAGCTGGGCCCCCAGGAGGCAAGAGCGGGCAGAGGGAGGCCGGGGTCGGGCCTTGGGGGGAGGTGGGGGGCACGGCATGGTGGTGGGTGAGGAATGAGCCCGGCCGCCCGGGCCCATCAACAGTGTGAGCTCAGCGTTTTCAGTAATTGTCTCTGCGCGGAGTGATATTTAAAATACATTTGGGAGCCAATGAGGCGGGAAAGTGGCTGCGAGAGCGGCTGCCAACACGGGGCCGCTGGGGCGGGGGTGTGGGTGGGGGCTGGGGCCGGAGGCTCACAGGGGAGAGTGCGCTGGGGGGAGCGGGCAGGGGGGCCGGCCCAGATGCATCTAGCAAACTCATTATCAGAGTAATTTACACAGGCGGGTTTGGGCTCCAAACGCAATTTCGCCTGATGCAAGGCATGCCCGCTGTTCCGTGTGGGCGTGTAGGCAAGGCCTCCCGTGTGCGGGGGTGCTGGGGAACGAGGGGGGCAGGTGAGTGTGCCTGCGGCCAGGGGCTAGGCCCTCCCCACTCCCGCTCCTGAGACCTCGGGCCTCCTCTTCTCTTCGCCAGCTCCCTTCGCCTAGCCAGGTGAAGAGCTTGGGTGTCATGTTCCAAGCTGGCTTCACCGACGATGTCCGGAGGCTCTGCCAGATAGAGAAGGAGGAGGAGTTCCAGTTGGCGATGGTGAAGGCTCACGATTCTCTCAAAGAGACAGAGGGACCTGACATAAAGGAGAAAATGAAGGAGCAAATCCGACAGTGGTTTATTGAGTGCCGGTCAGTGTCCCTGGCTTCAGCTGGCCCCACCTTCCAATCCCTCCTTCCCTGCTCCTCCTGGGGCCCCCCACCTGCTCTGTCCTCATGTCCAGACTGGCCCCTTTCTCCATTCCCTTCCATCCCCGTCACTCACTGCTTACGCTCTTGACTTCCACCTGGGGCCCCTAACCTACAAGACCATCTTACACATGACTTCTCATTTCCCTGGATGGAGGAGAAAATGCCAAAACCAGATGGGGAAAGCAACCAGGGATGCCCCCGTGAGGAATCTCTTCTTTCTGATCTGTACTTCCCTGTTCCTTTCCTCTTGTTCTGTATCCCCCTAGTCCTTTTTCTTTCCTCATCCTTCTCTACTCTCTCCCACTCTGCTTCTCACCCACACAGCCACCCATCCACCTTCCCGTCCATCCATCCACCCACCCGCCCACTGTCCATCCATCCACCCACCCACCCATCCACTGTCCTTCCATCCATCTATCCACCCACCCATCCACTGTCCATCCATCCATCCACCCACCCATCCACTGTCCATCCATCCATCCACCCACCCATCCACTGTCCAATCATCCATCTATTCATTCATCTATCCACCCATCCATCCATCTGTCCATCCATCCATCCACCCGCCCATCCACTGTCCATCCATCCATCTATCCATCCATCTATCCACCCATCCATCCATCTGTCCATCCACCCACCTGTCCATCTCTCTGACCATGTTATGTTCCCTTAGTGCCCTTACTGGTCGATTCCCTGATTATCCAGACGAGTCTTTAGGTGGCTCCTACCTGATCTTTGCAGACAAGACTCCAGAGCAGGTACCCTATGGGTGGGGACGGGAGATTTTCTGTGGTAGGTGGGGTCTGAAGTTACAGAGCGTACCTGACCGAAAACTGAGGGTGGTGGTGGGGTGGGGGGAAAGGTCAGCCTCGGTGAAGGCAGATGTGGCCGGAGGAAATATAGGTAGCTAGCAAGATTGTGTGGTGGGGAGGGGGCGCGCCTGTGTCTGGAGAAGGAACCTTTGGCCAGGGAGAGAAAACGTGTCTGGTGAGACGTTTGTGGCCCCCACCCTCCACGGGCCAAGAAAGAGCAGCAGCTCGGATCAGAGCACCTCTTTGCTGGTGCCCCTTTTCCCCTCGACCCCAGGGAGGTCTCTGGACTCTCGGCTATCTGGCCCCCACCGGCGACCCTCGTCTACTCCGGTCTCAGGCCTGGGAGCTTTTGCTCCTGTAGAATCCCCTAGGTCTCTGAAACCTCTTCTGTCATTGATCGCAGCTAAAAATGGAACTGGACATGCAGGCCCAGGAGGGCAAAAAAAAGGACCTAGAGAAGCAGAAAGAAAAAGAAAAGGAGAAAAAAGAGAGGAAGAAGAGAGAGAAGGAAGCAAAGACCAAGAAGGGGGTAGGGACCCCTCCCAGATGTGTGAACCAAGTGGGCAGGGGGAACAGAGTCAGAGGGAATTCCTGGTGAGAAGCTGAGGGTCAAGATCAAAGGATGTTTCTATTCTAGGAAGCAGACACGGCACTGAAAGTGTCACCATCCAAATTTATACCTGTGATCAATGCCGGGCATGAGGAGTACATAAGTAAGCGGGGAAGGGGCCGGGGAAGAGTGTCTAGGCCTTGTCAGGGTCTTGGGGTGGCCCTTGGTCCCAGGGAAAGTGGACACACGCTATGTGGGTCACGAGGTGGCCATGAGGGTGTGTGGCCATGCAGGCCGAGGGGAGAATGCCAAAGGGGGACAGAAGTGTGGAGTGCGGGGGGCTGCCGTGTGACTTCGGATCTGAACCCCGAGGCTTTGGGATCAGGCCTCAGTGGTCCGGGTAGCAGCAGTGCCAGACAGCCTCCTGGGTCAGGTTCCTGGTCCCTGTATGCATGTGCTTGCGATGGCGACAGACAGACAGACAGATGGAGAGAGACAGACAAGAGACCGGCGAATCAGCCTGGGTCGGGTTCCTGGCCGAGTGCATGCGAGGGCGCACGCGTGAGCTGATGCACACACGTGTGCAGGGGTGCGCGCGTGCCCTGGGGCTCTGAACGCCATTCCTCTGTCCGTCTCTCCGCGGTCAGAAGTGTGGAGGAGCCGGTATGAGAGTTTACATCCCAATCAGAATTTTGACCCCGAGACGCTCCGGCTGGAGAAGAGGAAGGACGTGGAGCTAGAGATCCGGATCCAGGTGAGCGAGCTGGCGGGGGGGGGTGGGGGGGTGGGGGGGGGTCTCCCTGCAGGCTTCCTCTCTCTCCCCACCAGGCCCTCCCTGGGGTGCAGACGCAGACTGGGGCGGGAGGGGGAAGGGGAGGGGTCCTGCCCACCGTCACGCCCATCGGCCCTTAAGGAGCTCCTGCCACATGATCTTCCTGACCCCCCCCCCCCCCAGGCAGGCGCCGTGATGACGCTCAAGTCACACTGACTTTAAAGGGTGGGTCTGGGGCTTGAACGGGAAGCCGACTGACGCCACCCGCCACCCGGAACCTTCTCCCCGCATCGATGCCACTGGGGAGCAAGGCTCCTGTGTCAGCAGGACGTGGATTAGGATTGGGTGCCGACTGGTGCAGGGACAGGGGCAGGGGGAGGACCGCAAGGCCTGAAGGTTCCAGAAGAGTGTGCAGAAAGGTTGTGGGTGGCCAGCTGTGCTGACTCCCAGGGGCCAGTCTCGTTCTTCCTCTCTACTCCTGTCTCGGTCAGTCCCTCCCGCCCGTCCTCTGCAGCCCCTGGCTGCCCTGCCACACTCCCTGCTGTCCACCCAGGTGGATGAGCTGATGCGCCAAGAGCTGAAGAGTCTGCGTCTGGCCGTGGACAGGGAGGAGGGGAGAGCCTTGAAGGCTCCGAAGGCAAGACCGAGGGCTAAGGCCGGGACAAGGACGCGCCCACAGCGGGGGAGGCAAGGAACAGGGGACAACGGCCTGTGTGCTTGTTTCCAACCAGAAAAAGACTGGGAAGAAACCTGGGAAGAAGAAGAAGGAAAAAGATCTGACCCCGAACAGGTAGCAGACTCTTTACCCTCCTGTGAGTCGTGGAGCAAGCCCTGGCCCAGGACAGGTCTCACTTCCGGGTCCTGGTTCTGTTGCTGTGCGACCTAGAGAAAGTCACTTGACCTCTCTGGCTCCCTGTCCTCCTTAACCAAGCGCCTGCCTTGCCGAACTCACAAGAGAGCTGTGAGGACCCAGTAGAAGCACGAGAAAGTGCTTTGAAAATGGTGGCGCGGAGGCGGGTGTGAGTGGGAGGCTGCCCTCGGCGTTCCTTCTTTCCTGTTCCTTCCTCCCGCCTTGGCCTTAGTCCCCTCCGTCCCTCCCAAAGCCACCTGCCCCTGGATTCTACCTTGTCAGTGGTCCCCGTCTACTCACTTCTTTGGTGAAATGACTCTCCGGCTCCCTGACGCCAGCCGCTCTAATGCGTTACAAGAGTGTGTACATCCTAAGTGCGGTTTCTAGGAAGAGGGCCGTTTGTCACCCAGGTGACTGGGTTTCGGGTGATGGAACTTTGGGCCGTGAGCAGACCGACGGAGGGAGCGCCTCAGCCCAGGGTCCTGGTGCTCCTCACACCCCACCCAACCCCCAGAGCGCCCGCTGTGGGCAGACTGCCTTCTGGGCCAGCAGGTTGGGGCCCTTCCTCCACGTGCTGGCCGTCCAGTGGCGCTCTTGGTATTTTGAAGCCCAGCTCTGGGGCCGGAGGCCCCTTCCACCCCTCTCCTTGAGTGCGTAGCGCCAGCCCACTCATCTCTGTCTCCATTTCCCTTTGTCGCCGGGGGCCCCTCTGCGCTGTCCTCTGCAGGTCCCTGGACTCTCTGTTTGAAGAGCTTGTTGTCTCTGGCTTTCTAAGGAAGAGCGAGACCGTGGCCTTGAAAGACTACATCGGTGAGACCGCCTCCCCTGCGCCTCCTCCCAGGCCGAGGGACGGTGCCCCGGCCACGGCCTTGCCCACAGCTAGCCACCACTGCCTGTCCCCCCAGGTGACTACCTCTATCTCGGGTCCACTCTGAATTTGGCAAACAAGTTGCCCATGCCTTCCCTGTTCGACGTACGACAGAATATGGCCTTGTACGCGGTCCTTCGGCTTGGTGAGGTGCCCGGCGGGGAGGGAAGAGCCGATGCCGGCAGGCGGCGCTGGGGGGAGACTGGGTGCATGTTAGGGGGGACTGAGCTGGGCATGTCCCCTGTGCCGTGGACCCATGCCGGACCCCTCCTGCCTCCCCCAGGCCCTGCTGGAGGTCACACCCAGATCGGGCCACCCCAGAAGTCATGTGGGCCCTTGACCTACCGAGGAGACCACTTTTCCGGCCCCTTAACCAACCCCAAGTGATTTCCCATAGTCTGTCCCATTCCCGGAAGACCAGGATCTTTCTGAACTGGTTGGTCACGTGCCCCTTAACTCCACCCCTTCATAATCCAGAAGGAAAGAGAAAGGGCGTTGGAAGGGGGTAGAAGGCCCCCTCTTGACCCAGCGTATAACCCTTCATAATCGTAACCGGGAAGCCGTTGGAAGTCCTCCGGGCTGCCTCTCTCGGCCAGCCCGCCTAGGGGATAGCTCAGAAACCGGGTAAGGCAGTGCAGCGAGGATCTGAACTTCACCCCACCCAGCCCGCGGCTCCTGCCCCAACCCCCTACTGGCCTCCTGCCAGCCTCTTCCTCCCCCCGCCTGTTTCCTCCCTCAGGCTCCCCAGATATACACTCCATGGCTCCCCTCATCCGCTCCATCCTCCTGGTGGGCCCCTCTGGCGTGGGGAAGAAGATGCTGGTCAAGGCCGTGTGCACAGAAACCGGTGCCAACCTGTTCGACCTGTCGCCTGACAACCTGCAGGGCAAATACCCTGGCAAGACGGGGGCGCAGATGATAGTGCATTTAGTCTTTAAGGTCTGGGTCCCCCGACTTGGGCAGTTCTCGTTCTCAGGCTGCGCCGACACGGCATGGTGGGCTTTAGGCTTAGGAGGTCACCCATCTGCCCACTTGGCGTGACTTCAGGAGCTCGGTGAGGTCTCCCTCCCAACCCCTGCTAGGAGCTTGTGGATACCTGAAGCCCTGTGGGGGGGGAGGTGGGGAGGAGGGAGCAGAGCGGTTTCTTTCTTGGTAGAGATGAGGCTTAACAGCCAGCCTCCCACCCAGGGAGGGCGGGGACTGTCGCACACAGAGCGGTGACCCATGTGCAGCAAGCCGACAGGTGGGGCGGGCAGTGGGTGGCAAGTGGGGGGCCGGAGACTCAAGGCCAGCCCTGACCCTCTCTTGGGCCAGACGGGGACGTGCCCCTGGCCCAGGGACGCCTGACGTCAGGTGCTCACTCTCTGACCTGTCCAGGTGGCTCAACTCCTCCAGCCCTCTGTAATCTGGATTGGGAGTGCCGAGAAGAACTTCTATAAGAAGGTCCCCAAGGAAGAGAAGCAGGTGCGGGTGCCCGGGGGGTGGCGTGAGCCACGGGCAAGGCTGGCAGTCCCGGGCTCGTTCAAGTCGGCGCCAGACCTCGCTCACCGTGTGGCTTCAGACGGCTCCCCTGTCCTCCTGCCGCCTTTTCCTTGTCCTTAAAAAGCAGGACCGAGAGAGCCTCTCCCGGCCTCCTCCCAGCATCCCCCCCTCCCCCCCCAGTGTGAGGCTGGATGTGGGCGTGTCCTCTGAGAGAACTCGGATGCCCTTAGAAGTCACCGCATCTCAACCCCCACCCCTGACCCCCCACCCCTACCCCTACCCCTCACCCCACGCCCCGCCCCCGAGCAGACGGACCCAAAGCGAATAAAGAAGGATCTCACCAAGGCCGTGCGACTGCTGCGCCCGGGAGACCGAGTAATGCTGATCGGGACGACCGAGCGGCCGCAGCTGGCAGAGCTGAAGGGGCTGTGCCGGACCTACGACCGCGTCCTCCTCGTGCCGCGGCCCGATTATGCATCTCGCCTTGGTGAGGCCCCGTGACGCGGAGACAGGCCAGGCATGGGACCCAGGGACCAGCCCGCCAAAGTGTCCTCGCCCTTCATTCCCATCCCCACAGCCGCTCCGCAACCTCGCCTCCATGACCAGATGTTCTGGAAGGGCAGCTAGACAGGCAGCCCAGTGGCCCAGTGGCCTGGGTCCTTCGTGGACACAGGCCGGCCACTTGAGTCCTCAGAGTCTCCTTTCCTCGCGTCAAGGGGAGAGGATGATTCTCCCCTTCCCGGGAGGAGGGTGACGAACACAGAGCGGCTCTCCAGAGGCACGTACCTCGTCCCAAACACAGACAGAGGGGCTCACTGTCTCTCCCTGCCCTGTGTCCTCCCCCCGTGTCTGCAGTGCTCTGGAGGCGGATGATAGAGGCTCACGGAGTCCACGTGACACAGGGCCTGGACATCAGTGCCCTGGCCAAGGTCTCCGACGGCTACACGCCTGGCCACATTCGCCAAGCCGTCCAATCCGTGCTGACGGAGCGGCGGGTCCTGCAGTTGTCAAAGAGGCCCCTAGTGGCCTCGGAGTTCCTGGGGCATCTGGCCAAGCTGGAGCCGGTGTACAGGGAGGAGGAGGAGTCCCTGAAGGTGAGGCTGTGGGGGCGGGGGGAGCGGGGAGGGGTAGGAGGAGGGGGAGGGTCACGGGCCACCACAACCAGGGGTCCGCCTTCCGAAGCCCCAGGCCCGCGGCACCCCTTCAATCCTCTCCTCTGCTCCCCCCACGGAGTCGAGCTGGGAAGGGAACACGAAATCACAGGGATGGAAGTGCGGGCAGAACCAGCTCGCCCGGTTTCCTCAAGGGCGGGAGCCTGAAAGTGCCACCCGGGTGTTAAGAGCCCTTGGCTGGTTCTGGCACCCGCCGACACTCACTTTCTCCACCTCAGTCAGTGCCCAGCTGTGCTCCCCGGGGTGGCAGGATGGCCACAGGCGGACAGGACAGAGGGCTTGCCCCCGACGGTGGCCTGGAGCATTTGGTGGGGAGCAAGGGAACCCGGGACTCTAGCGGGACGCCTGACTCCGGGAGGAGAGGAGAAAAGGCTGCCGAGGACACGTCTGTGGGCAGGGAAGGGCAAGTTCAGGAGGCAGGTCGGCAGGGGTGGATCCAAGGCACCCACCCTTCCTCCTCTCCTCCCACCCAGGATTGGTACTTCAAGACTCCACTGGGCAAGAAGAAGATAAAACTCAGCAAGGACCAGGACGCTGAGGAAGCCAAGCTGGCGAAGGAGAAGAAGAAAAGGAAGTGATGGCTGAGGCCAGGGCGCCCGAGCTTAGCAGGGGGGGACGGGGCAGCGCCCTGCAGGCGGAGGGCCAGGGCCAGCGACATAAACGCCCACACGGCTGGGGGAGCGGCTCTCTCTGTCCATCTCCGTGCTTCCCACCCCTGCTCTGCGCCCCCCTGCCTGTGCCCAGGCTCCCCCTCGCGCCCCACCCCTCCCGGTCCTCGGTCCTCGCCTTCTCCGCTCACGCCCCGGATCCCTGTCCTCTGATCCCGCCTGTGTCTTCATCTCCCGTCACTTCCCGTCCTGGCTTCCCAGCTCTCTTCCTCCCTGGGGTTTTTAAGAGAGAAAAATAGGAAAAGAAGGAGAGAAGGAAAAAGAGAAGGGCAAGGGAGGGGCTACGTTAAGTCTGGAAAAAGAAAAACCCAGGTCTGGAGGCCGGCAGCCCCTGGTCCTAGCCCCCCTCGGTACTAAGTCCCTGTGTGAGCTTACGCAGACCCTGTCCTGTCTCTGGGCCTCGGTTTCCTTACCTGTAAAGCGAGGAGAGGTGGGACCTGCCACTCTCCAATGTCCCTGGTTCTCTAGGGTTTGATTATTCTGCCAAAGTGTGTTGGGGGGTGGTGAGGACTCTTAGGCAGCAGAGGGGTGGGGTAGAGGAAGGTTCTAGGGAGAAAGGTGGTCTCCACCTCTTTCTGAAACACCCCCTGCCCCCTGCCCACCTGCCCAGGCTCTGCACTCCTTCCTCTGCCCCAGAGCCTCAGGGGGTGGTGGGAGGCAGCCTCCTGCCCCTGGGCGGAAGTTCATCTGCGGGTCCCCCTCGCTGGGGAGGGAAGGGTTGGAGGCACTGAGGGGTGAGAGTTCCCAGGGCTCTCTGGGAAGCAGCGGCATAAAGAGAGCGTCAATAAAAGTCAAGGTGTGTTCCGCAGCTCATGGAGGCCAATGAGAGCCAGACGAGATGAGACCGCTCGGGCGGGAGCAAGCCCAGGGCCCACGGTGGGCTGCCTGGGGATGGGTTTCGAGTTCTCTCTCTCCCTGTTTTCCTTTTTCTCTCTCCAAATGAAAGTAGTCTTGTTATCCTAAGAGCCATCTCCTCCTTCTCACTCCCCGACTGAGACCCCTCTAACCTGGGCAGGTAGAGATGGGAGATCCAGGAGTCGTCCAGGGAGATGGAAGGGTCAGACCTCGGGAGGCCGGGGGGGGGGGGAGCACCCAGGGTGGGCCTGGGGGATCAGCACCCAGGGTGGGCCTGGGGGATCAGCACCCAGGGTGGACATGGGGGGGCAGCACCCAGGGTGGACATGGGGGGGCAGCACCCAGGGCGGACATGGGGGGGTCAGCACCCAGGGCGGACATGGGGGGGGTCAGCGCCCAGGGTGGACATGGGGGGGTCAGCGCCCGGGGTGGACATGGGGGGGTCAGCGCCCGGGGTGGACATGGGGGGGTCAGCGCCCAGGGTGGACCTGTGGGATCAGCGCCCGGGGTGGACATGGGTGGGCAGCACCTGGGGTGGGCCTGGGAGTTTCTATTGTTGCCTGTGGGCTAAGCCTCTACGCCCCAGGCAGAAGTCTGTCTTCTAGAGAGCCCCTGGAAGGAGCGCCTCGTGGAGCAGGGCGTTCTCTGCCATCTGTCACTACTGTGGACCCTTTCCTCGGTTTGGGAGGGGGAGGGTGCAGGGCTAATTTGTGACATTTGGGAGTGCAGGAAGATTGCCTGGCACCCACATGGCCTCCCTCTGGGATCAGCGCCCAGGCCACTGGAGGCTGGCTTGGTGAAGCACATGATCGATGAGAGAGAGTGTGAAAATGGCAGCTTGAGAGCACCCCCCCCCGCCCCCACCCCCATTCCGGTCCCTGGATCTGCGACAAGCTGTCACACCTTGGACAAAGCACTTCCCACATGTGGGCTCCGTTTTCCTTTACCTGCGAAATTGCGGGCTGGATCCCACGATCTGGGTGACCCCTTTCAATCCTGGCAGCGGTCCACTCCAGGGTGAAACTCAGGATTGGAGGGCTTGGGCCTCCCTCTGTTCTCCAGCTCCTCCCTAATTCCCACTCCGGCCTGAAGCCTCCTTCCTTGGGACTGACAGCTAGGACAGCCGGGGCTATTTATGGTATGGCCTGAGTGTGCTCTCCTGCCCCTCCCACACTAGGCCTCCGCCTGGCTCGGGCCCCCGCCAGCCAGTGTCATCGTCCTGAGTCGTCCTACTTTGGCTCCCTCTCTCCCAGAAACTGGCTATGCCCGGGAGAAGGAGCCCCCCTCCCCACCGGGGACACCGTCTGGGGAGCCTTCCTTCGGCCCCTGCCTGCCGGGTCTGGGGGTCCCGGTCCGGCCCAGCCCGGGAGCCGACCCGGCCGGCGCCTCTACTGTGCCGTGACATGGCCCTACAGAACGCCCTGTACACCGGAGACCTGGCGAGGTTGCTGGAGCTGTTTCCCCCGCACAGCACAGCCGACCTGCTGCTGGAGCACCGGGCCGCCGAGCCTCGCTGGAGCAGTCACCAGAGGGGTGAGGGGCTGCCGGGAGTGGAGGGCTGAGGACCGGGGGCCTGGGCCAACCCCATCAGGCCCAGAGACACCAAGTGCTTGAGGAAGAGGAGAAGCCCCTGGCTACTTCTCCCCTACCCAGAGGCTTGCCTAAGCCTTGGCCCAGGAGTGAAGTCATGCGGAGCCCAGAATAGCTTCTGCTGAACTGTGTGGCCGGGTCAGGCTCAGCTCAGGGACACAGAGACCCTCTCCCTCCATCTGTCCGTGTTTCCCCTCCTCCTCTCCCTCTCTCAGCCTCTGCCTCCTATCCCTCCTCCCCCTACACCTCTTCCCACATGCTCACCCTCATGAGCTGGTCCCCAGAAGAGTGCCGGGGGCAGGGAGAACCCCCTAGTGACAGACATGCCCTCTGTGCCAGGCTGGTGGAGAAGCCCCACAGAGGGTCTGCAGAGCATCCGGAGCCTGGCTCGGGCCCCATCGTCACCCGCACGGCCTCGGGACCTGCCCTGGCCTTCTGGCAGGCAGTGCTGGCCGGGGACGTGGGCCCTGTCTCCCGCATCCTCGCCGACTCCAGCACTGGCCTGGCTCCGGATACCGTCTTTGATACCAGCGACCCAGAGCGATGGAGGGATTTCCGCTTCAACATCCGGGCTCTGAGTACGGGCCAGGGGCGCTGGGGGTGGTCGGAGCGGGAGCGGGGAGGTTAGGGACGGAGCTCCGGGCTCCCTCTTCCCAGCCTCTGCCCACCTCCTCTGCTGCTCTTTGCCTGCCTCCGGGGTCTGAGGCCCATGTCCCTCTCTCCCTAGGACTCTGGTCTCTGACGTACGAAGAGGAGCTGACCACCCCACTGCACGTGGCAGCTAGCCGGGGCCACACGGAAGTTCTGCGGCTGCTGCTGAGGCGGCGGGCGAGGCCCGACGGCGCCCCCGGGGGCCGCACCGCCCTGCACGAGGCCTGCATGGCGGGCCACGCCGCCTGTGTCCACGTGCTGCTGGTGGCGGGAGCCGACCCCGACATCCCTGACCAGGATGGAAAACTCCCCTTGCACCTCTGCCGGGGGCCCGGCACCCTTGAGTGAGTGACCCCTCACCCCGGCCCCCATTCCACTCTTAGGGGAGGCCGGGAGATGACCTGGGGAGGATGAGGGAGCATGGGGGGGGCGGGGCTGGCAGGCCTGGTGAGCTGGGATGAGTCCGGGCTCAGGTGGAGAGTCAGGATGTGGTTACTCCCCAGACCGTCCTACCGTTGGCCCCGGAATTCTGGCATGGCCTGTCCCCGGGACAGTTTCTGCTTCCCCAGGGGTACAGGAGGGCTGTGGCAGGGACCCAGCTGCAGAGCCTAGGTTGGGGAGCTTGTCCAGATCCATCACGGGGAGCCAGTCTGCTACAAAGCTTTGATTTTTCTGAGATTCTCCGACGTTCCAGGCGAGAGCGGCAACTGAGGCAGGGTCCTGCCCTCCGAGAGCTGACTGTCCAGGAGTGATCGAGACAGTCCGTAAAGGACAGCAGCCCCCAGGTGGGGCATGCACTCATCCCTGTGGGCAGGGTCTGGGCCGACCTTGGCAGGTCTGGCATTTCCCTATTGGCAGGTACCCTCAGACGAATGGGCCTAGGGACCGAGCTCAACTAACTAAACTCGCAAGAAACTGACAGACATACCCACGTGACAATGTATTATTTAGCGTCGGGAAAATTCCTTTGCCGTGACACAAATAATCATGCCCTATGTGTAGGAAGCATTGGGGAATGAGTCCTCATTCAATTTTTTGATGAGCATGGAATCCCGGCAAACGGAGCCTTGGCTAATCCATGAACTAACTGTACATACAATACAAATTTCCCATCTTGCTCCTGAATGGTGCCAAATTTGCTGATAATGTAGTTGTCTGCAGGGGCGCCTGGGTGGCCCAGTGGGTTAAGCATCCGACTCTTGATTTCGACTCAGGTCATAATCTCAGGGTCGTGGGACTGAGGGTGGAGCCTACTCGAGGTTCTCGCTCTACCTGCCTCTCTCTCTCTCTCTAAATAAATAAGTAAACTTAAAAAAAAGATGAAAAACAATGGGGTGCCTGACAGGTCCGGTCAGTAGAGCATTCGACCCTTGATCTTGGGGTTGTGAGTTCGAGCCCCACATTGGGTACAGAGATTACTTAAAACTAAAATCTTAAAAGAAAGATGCAATCAATTTTTAAATTGAGGTAAAATACATATAACATTAAATTAACCATCCTAACCATTTTTTTAAATTTTTTAATGTTTGTTTATTTTTGAGAGAGAGAGAGAGTGAAATCAGAAGAGGGGCAGAGAGAGAGAGAGAGAGAGAGATAGAATCTCAAGCAGGTTCCAGGCTCCGAGCTGTCAGCACAGAGTTCGACGTGGGGCTCGAACTCATGAACCGCGAGATCATGACCTGAGCCAAAGCCAGAGGCGTAACCGACTGAGCCACCCAGGTGCCCCCCCATCCTAATCATTTCTAAGTGCACGGTTCAGCGTCACTAAGTACATTTACCCGTCGTGCCACCATAACCACTGTCCTTCTCGTGAACACTTTTAATCTTGTAAAACTGAAATTCTGCCCCACTGAACAGTGACTCCCCAGTCCTCTCTCCCTCCAGCCCGTGACAGCTGCCATTCTTCCAGTCTCTAGACTCTGACGACTCTTAAGTAAATTAGACGAGGGGAGTCACACAGGATTTGTCTTGTTTGTCTTATTTCACTCAGCGTGGTGTCCTCGGGGTTCATCCTGATTGTAGCAGGTGTCGGATCTCCTTCCTCTTCAAAGCTGCCTGAGATTCCCTTGCACGTGGATGCTACATTTTAAAATTTTGTTTATTTATTTATTTATTTTTGAAAGAGAGAGAGAGGCGGAGAGAAAGGTAGAGCGAGAACCCCAAGCAGGCTCCACACTTAACCCGGAACCTGACCCGAGGCTCAGTCTCATGACCCTGAGATCATGACCTGAGTGGAAATCAAGAGTCAGGTGCTTAACCCACTGGGCCACCCAGGTGCCCCTGCAGACAGCTACATTGTATCCATTCATCTGCTGCTGAACATTTAGATTGCTTTCACATCCTGGCTGTGGTGAATAGTGCTGCTGTGAACGTGTATGTATCTGCGAAATCTATATCTGTGTATAAATATCTGTGAAACAGGTGAAATTAATTTTAATAATACATTTTATTCAACATATATCTCGAAAATATTGTCACTTCCACATGTTGTTGATACAAGAAAAATGAATGAGGGGCGCCTGGGTGGCTCAGTCGGTTGGGCGGCCGACTTCAGCTCAGGTCATGATCTCGCGGTCTGTGAGTTCGAGCCCCGTGTCAGGCTCTGTGCAGACAGCTCAGAGCCTGGAGCCTGCTTCCAATTCTGTGTCTCCCTCTCTCTCTGCCCTTCCCTTACTCACACTCTGTCTCTGTGCCTCTCAAAAATAAATAAACATTAAAAAAAAAATTTGAAATCAGATTGTGGCGATGGTTGCGCAACTTTAAAAAAAAAAAAAAGACAAATGAATGAAATATTTTACATTCTCTCTCTTGCACCAAGTCTTCAAACGGGGTGTGTTGTTTACACTTAAGACACGTCTCGCTGAGGAGTTGTCATAATACAGGCGCTCGGAAGCTGTGTGTGGCTGGACAACACGGCTCTGCACAATCCCACGTTTTTTTTCCTTCTGGTCGTGTTCTAGCCCGGCCTCTCGGAGATCACACCCAGTGATCATCATTCTTTCCTCTCCCGAGTAAACAGATGTATTTTTTAAATTATCGCAGAGAATTTTAAGCACATAGAAAGGTGGGCGGGACAATAGATCGAGCCCCCGTGGTCCATCGCCACCCACTCTCCCTCCCCAGCGCTACTGTCGTGACCTTTCCCGGCCTTTCCTATGCTGATCACCAGGTCATGAGGTCTGGATGCTCGCAATTATCCCATCTAGGAGGAAACTAGAGGCCCCAGAGGCGAAGTCCCCTTAGCCTTGAATGTCACTGCCCACATTCCTACGGGCATGCACGGCCTTCCGGGAGGGCCATCTAGGAGCAAACCTGGCTGGCCAAGTTTGGTTTTGTCATTCTTTCTCCCATGCCCCCCACTCCCTCTGCACCCACTTCCAGGCCCCGCTCCCCACTTGCTCTGCCAGCCCCGCTAGGCAGAGCCCTCCGACTCCCCTGCTGCCCCCTGGGCCCCACTGCCAGCTCCTACCCTTCCAGGCCGTGAAAGTGGGCCAGGTCCTCACACCCTCAGGGCCTCAGTGTCCTCCTCGGAACCGGGGGTGAAACAAGTCAGTTTGTGTAAAGCCCTCCGAAAGGGTGCCTGTTCTCACTGCATGATGGCTATCCGTGACCGTCGCTCCTCACTGAGAGTATCTCGCCCTCCTGCAGAGAGGATGCGGGCTTGAAGAGAAGGCACTGTTGACATTGCAGAGCACAGCTGGGGTAACTAGGGACCGACGGGATGGAAGGTGAGGAGCAGACAGAACCAGGAGTCACCCCAGACTCCCCTCAGCTTTGCTTTGCTCGGACCGGTAGGAGCGTAGGGCCCTGTTTGCCTCCCCACCGCCATCTCGCCCTCACCAGGTGTGCGGAACTGCTCCTGCGGTTCGGGGCGAAAGTGGACGGTCGGTCCGAGGAGGAGGAGGAGACGCCTTTGCATGTGGCCGCCCGGCTGGGCCACGTGGAACTGGCGGAACTACTTCTGAGACGGGGGGCGTGCCCGAATGCCCGGAATGCCGAAGGCTGGACCCCACTGCTGGCTGTCTGCGACATCCGCTGCGCGTCCCCCACCGATGCCGAGGCCACCACCACCCGCTGCCTCCAGCTGTGCCACCTGCTGCTCTCAGCCGGAGCCGAGGCCGATGCTGCCGACCAGGACAAGCGCCGGCCCCTGCACCTGGCCTGTCGCCGCGGCCACGCGGCCGTCGTGGAGCTGCTCCTGTCCTGCGGCGTCAGTGCCAACGCCATGGACTACGGGGGACACACGCCCCTGCACTGCGCTCTGCAGGGCCCAGCTGCGGCCTTGGCCCAGAGCCCAGAGCACGCAGTGCGAGCTCTGCTCAACCACGGTGCCGTCCGCGTCTGGCCTGGAGCCCTCCCCAAGGTATGGGGCCAGAGGGGAGGGCCAGGATGGGGAGGGGACGGGGAGACTCAGACCTGTGTCCCCGCTCGCTCTAGATGCAGCCTGAGACATCCGAGCTCTTGAGTCAGTTCACCATCTTTCATTCATCGAGCAAGCAAAGCCCAGGAGGGGGCAAAGGCGAGGACGTGGACCAGCAGGAGGGGTTGTGTGTGTGTGTGTGTGTGTGTGTGTGTACGCGTGCACACGTGTGCTCACACAGGCATGCACCCGTGTGTGATAAAGGTGGACCGAGGGCAGGGGGCCGGATTATCACGCATCTGAAAAGACAGGAGCCAGGACTGACGTGGGCGTCGGGGAGTCCTTTCTTCATCAAGGGAGCGAGCCAATGAAAGAATCATGCGGGAAGCTCTGCCTGGCAGTCGGATCCGTTCAATGAGACATTCCGTGCACAGGAGAGGCGCCCCGAGGGCAGAGTGATGAACCCGGGTCATGAGGTTCAAAGCCTCCTGACCTCTTGCAGACGGACATGGTCCCTGTGTTTGAGGGCTTAGCAGGATATGCATTACGCAGATCAGGGGCCGCGACCCTGGCACCGGAGAAAAAGCCTTTCGCTGTCAGTTTCATGTCTGTATCTTATTTTATTAACATAAACTATTCCCATAGTGGGTTCAACTTGAAGATCTGTGCTACTGATGTCCCGGCAGGGGGCCCTGTCCCATGCTGTGTTGTGTCTGGAGGGGGCCATGGAATGTCACAGAAGGTGCTGGGCAGGGACTCCTTGCTCTCTGAAGAGCCGGGCCAGGATGGATACAGGGTAGCAGGCTGTGAGCACCACCACCCCTCCGCCCCGCCCCATCTCTGGGCTTGAACTGTCCACCCTGCCTGGCCCCGGACATCCCTTTGCTCTTCCGCTTTTCCCCTTCACTCACAAACCTTGAAGCATCTGTCTAGATTCCTAAGCAAGACCAAATAATTAAACAGCCCGAGAGTTCGGCAGATTGGTCTCCCCTTTGGGAAAATACAAGAAAATCAACAATTAACACTAATTAATCTCCTATTAACACCAGATAATTAGGAGACGAGCAATTCCCTGTAATCTGACGGTGGCTCTGACAGCTAATGATTCTCCCTTCGGGGAGGGGTTGGAAGAAGGAGGCAGAGCGGCAAGAAGATTTCCTGGGATCCCGCCGTCCCCGTGTCTAGCCCTGTTCCGCCCTGCCTTAGGGACCAAGGGCACGGGCACAGCCAAGCGCCCCGTTCCTCCCCTCGTCTGGGTGCCTCGTCTCAGGTGACCACGAAGTTCAGGAAGGAGTCTACCTCCGTCTCCTGTGACCTTCAGTGGCCCCACTGCCTGGTGCGCTACCCGTGTGACCCTCGGCAAGTTGCTTAATCTCTTTGGGCCTCAGTTTCCTCATCAATAAAACAAGGACAGGAGAGTGTGCCTGCTTCATAGGCTCAGTATGAGAACTGAGTTCATCCGTATAAAGCCCTGTAGACAGTTGGGGCGCCTGGGTGGATCCGCTGGTCAAGTGTCTACCGCTTGATTTCGGCTCAGGTCATGATCTCACAGTTCATGAGTTCGAGCCCCAATAAGTTGGGCTCGATAGTGTGGAGCCTGCTTGGGATTCTCTCGCTCCCTCCCTCTCTCTGCTCCTCTCCTACTCTCTCTCTCAAAATAAACTTAAAAAAAAAAAAAAAACGCTTTAGACAGGGCATAACCTAGAGTTAGTTCTCAACACCTGTTAGCTCATGTTGTTCTAAGTTAAATAATGTGTGAGAAAGTTCTGGGAAAGCTGCTGGGCATTATCCCAACATAGGGAGAGGGATACAGGTGGAACGGCCGCAGAGGGCTTCCCAGAAGGGATGGGACTTGGAGTGGGCGGGGCTTGGAGACGGAGGGAGGAAGGCACAGGCGTTTAGGGCAGCGCAGAGGCAGGAATCGGCGTGGGCTGGGAGGCCCAGCCCGAACAGCAGATGGGAGTAGCGGGTAAGAGCAGGAGAGTCAGATGTGACCAGCCTGTTCTTCCCTAGACCTGAGGAGGAGAAAGTCAGAGACCTGCTCTGGGCAGATGGGATGGGGCGCCTCCAGTGAGCACCCCCGAGATGCAGGGCAAGAATCAGAGGGCTCCAGGTGTATGCGATGCTTCCGGGGGGGGGGGGCGCGCTGCTCCCGCTACCCAGTGGCACCCGGCGAGGGCAGCATTCCCAGCCTGCCAGGCAGAAGGGGCTCCTTGGAGGCAGGGCTCTTAATGCCCCCAGTGTTACTTGCAAGTGCGTGTGGGGAGGGAGGGGGGTCATGCACAGGAATGCCACCAGAGAGATAGCACTTGGCTGTTCTCAGATTTTGCAAAGGCTTCGCGGCCACTGCCTATAGCTTGAGATACAGCAAAAGCAATAGAGTGGATGAAACATGAATCTACTTCCAGGTAGTCCATGCGGACTCCAGTGAGTATGATGGTGTGGGTGGTGTGTGTGTGTGTGTGTGTGTTCAGGCCGAGCGCGGCTGTCTTTCTTTCCATGTGGACAGTCTCTGGCATGCGCTGCACTCCCAGCATGGCCCACCCTTCACTGCGTCAGGTCACCTCCTCAGAGAGGCTTTTCCTGACCACCCATCGAGGACAACACCCTCCTACCCACGCTCAGTCGCCACGCCTACCTTATTTTTCATTGTGGCGGCTTATCTGTAAGCGGTTATTTATGCGGTTATTGTTTGTTCCCCCCGCCGAAATAGAAGCTCCCAGCTGACAAGGATCTGTCCGTCGTCCTGATTGCTGGGGCCCCGGTGCTCGGCCCACCATGGCCCTCAGTAAATATTTACTAACCGAGGAAACGAAAGAACGAATCTGGATCCAACTGGATTCCACCACCGCTCCTTCTTCGGCCGCTCCTGGCCTCGTCCCTTCTCTCTGAATTCCCTGCTGACCTCATTTTAACTTGATCACAACTGCAAAGATCCTATCTTTAAATAGGGGATTTCCCATAGGGGATTGAGACTTCGACATATTTTGGGGGTGGGGCTAAGGGTGGGGAGACACAACTCAACCCACGGCAGCTGTCCTGTCGCTGTCTGGTCATCCTGGGGGGCCCGGCTGGGGAACCGGCAGCGTGTGGCGACCCCGGGAGCGCTGACGCGTCTCTGCCTCCTCCAGGTGCTGGAGCGCTGGTGCACGTCTCCGAGGACCATTGAGGTCCTGATGAACACGTACAGTGTCATGCAGCTTCCGGAGGAGGCCATGGCCCTGGTGCCTCCTGAAACGCTACAGGTCAGATTCCAAGACCCTCAACACACACTCACTCAGCCCGGCCCCAAGTGACCCTCCCTCTGTGGGTTCCTCCACTCTGCCCCTCAGAAACCACCCAGAGACCCGCTCATGTCCCCAGAAGAAGAAAACTCACAATGCGAATACCCGAAACGCTACTTCTCAGAGACTCCCGTAGATGCTCGCTGGCCCCCGGCCTCCCTGCTTTAGGAGGAATCGGTGCCATTTGTCCAAGGCGGCCTCGCTGAGCCCCTCGTTCTGTCCCCAGAAGCACCACCGTTTCTATTCGTCCCTTTTCGCCCTGGTGAGACAGCCCAGATCCCTGCAGCATCTGAGCCGCTGCACGCTCCGTGCTCACCTGGCGGCCTGCCTGCCCCACGCCCTCCCCCGCCTTCCCCTGCCGCCCCGCCTGCTCCGCTTCCTGCAGCTGGATTTTGAGGACATCTTGTACTAGGTGAGTCCTGGGTTCTGTGGGCATTTAGAAGGATGGGTAGGAGGCAAGAGAAGAGTTGGGGGCAGGGCCTTGGCCAGAACCAGCCAGCCCCCTGGACCGTGTGACCGCTCTGAATCCACACCTCCCCTTCCAGGTGTCCACTGCCTTTTGAGAGACCTGAAAGCAGATGCCCTGGGCCCCAGGGGGCTCCGGTCTGCTTCCCACAGCACCCCGAGCCTAGGACTGCGTTGAGCTGATTCAGGCCACGGTGGCCCTGTCAGCAGATGTGGATGTTGTCATTCCTACCAGGGAGAGAGGCAGACAGACCGTGCAGCCAGGGGACGTCTGGGGGAGAGACGGCTGGGACTCATGGCAAGTGATACACTCCTCTTGGTGGTTGCCCAAGGCACCCTCCAACCCATCCAAACCCTGTATGAGCAATAAAATCTGCAGGCCTGTGCTGTTTGGTGCTGTCTCCAGCAGGCCTTGCTCTGAGCTGGTCACTAGGGGACTCGGGATGGGCAGGCTCATGGGCCCCCCCTCCCCCGAGTCTGCCCCATGGATCGGCTGTGTCATCTTCCCCCTTTTTTTTTTTTTAATGTTTATTTATTTTTGAGACAGAGAGAGACAGAGCATGAGTGGGGGAGGGGCAGAGAGAGAGAGAGGGAGACACAGAATCCGAAGCAGGCTCCAGGCTCTGAGCTGTCAGCACAGAGCCCCACGCAGAGCTCGAACTCACGGACCGCGAGATCATGACCTGAGCCGAAGTCGGCCGCTCAACCGACTGAGCCACCCAGGCGCCCCAATCTTCCCCCTTTTGAATCTATCCGCTGTTGAGTGGTCCCAGGCCGACTTGCCCCTCTGGCCCCTGATGTGGCACAAGGGCCACCAGGTGAGATGGTGCCAGAGGGTGGGTGGGCAAACAACCCTGGGTAGGGAAGAGCTGCTGCAGATGAGGTAGTGCAGGCGGTGGGGAGGACGGTACAGGGAGCCTTGGGGTCAGGAGGTGAGATGGAGAGCAGGAAGGCCAGTGAGAAGGTGGGCGCAGGTGTCGGCCATCGAAGAAGGCAACCGAGGTTCAGGTGAGAGTGATTCAGGTTTGGAAAAAGCTAACAACTCTACTGCCTGCCTGTCCTGCCCGTGTCAAGGAGCACGAGACGCACATCTGGCTCCCGCCCCTCTTTATCTGCTCCTTCCTTCGGGTTAGCTTTGTGGCAGCAGGAGCTGCGCTGAGAGTTACATGCCCTGGGTTCTCGTCTCAGTTCTGCCCTTAAGTGGTGGATCTTAAGTCTCAAGTTGCCGAGCTCAAGTTGCCGCATCTGTACAAGAGAGGAGAGAGTCCCTGAGGGTCTCTGCAGGGCCAGGATTTTAAGAACCCGCAGGTGGTCCCCAAACGCAGGTAGGAAGGTAGAGTTGCCGGGTGACGCAGATCAGCCAATCAAAGGCACCGTGATCCGTGACGTCAAGGGTCTCTGGCCAGGTTTCCCAGGGCCCCAGAGTGCGCAGGCGCCGGTGTTCACGATTTTTCCCGCCAACTGCGGGAACGAGGATGCGGGGCGTGGCCTGGAGGACGCAGGCGGTGGGGGCGGGGCCGGGAGGGCGCGAGGCCGGAGAGAGCGTCGAGGGAGAAGCCTGAGAGAGAAGGCGGCGAGAGTCAGTGGGCGCGGAGGTGAGTGGGCCCGGGTTCCCACCTGGAAGGAAGTTTGGGCTTCCGCAGGCGGGGTGCGACGGGAGGACGGGACCGCCTGACGGGAGGGTCCGCTGCCTGAGGCCGGGCCCCTCCGCTGAGGAGACCCGGGAGCGTCCCGACGGCGCGGGCCCCACCGCAGCGGGGGAAGGCGCTCGCGTGATGAGAGGCCGCTGTCGGGAGGCGATTCCCGCGAGACTCGGACGTGTGCGAGCTCGGGTCACTGGGTGCGGCCTCTCCAGGAGGGTCGCCGTACCCCAGGCGGGCCGCGCCCAGGGGAGCGGGGAGGGGTGCTGGGGAAGGATGCCCCGGTGCCCGTTCGTCTGTCGAACAAGGGTTCAGGGCCCCCTGTGGTCCCGGTGCCGCGCACACGGAGGCCCGGCTCTTGGTCCCCGCTGCCCTGAACTTTCTAGTGAGGAGGGACAGTGTCAGGGTGATAAGCCCAAGGCCGATTGGCAGAGAGCTCTTGGAGGCTGTTGGAGACGGGGTGACATGTAACCTGAGGCCTGCATGACCATGGGAGTGGAGTGGGGAAGAGCTGGGAGAGTAGGGGGCAGAGGGGGGGTGGTGGTGACACGAACGGATTTAGGTTCAAATAGCTCTCTCTGGCTGCTGAATGGCTCTGGGGAGAGGCAAGAGGCGGGGGAGGCTCAAAGGCCATCAGGAGGCCACTGCTGAGGTCCCGAGTCCCCAGAGATGGGGAAGCAGTAGGCGGCACTCGGGGCCCTTCTGGGAAGACTCCGAGGAGACACCTGATGGACCGGGTGTGGGGGGCCGAAGGAACGCATAACCCAGGGGCCCGTCGGTGTTTGGGCTGAACAACTGGGCGGAGGGCGTGCTCATCCTTGCTGAGGTGGGGAGGGCGAGCAGGGGGCCAGGGGTGGAGAAATCAGATGGTCCCTCTGGCAGATAGAAGTCGGGGCTGCCCATCACACCTCTCAGAGAGGCAGTGTTCTGAGGCCCTTTGGATCTACCAGTCTGGAGTTCAAGGACAAGGTCAGGCCTGGGGATAGAAAGGGGGTCGTTGGCGGAAGGTGTTCAGGACTCGTTTACGCATTTTGCTGGAAATTTTATTTAATCCCATCCCCGTCATTCACTGTGCGCTTGCTGGCGGAGTCCCAGCTTTCGGGCACTAGACGCGCAGCTGTGAAGGAGACCGCTTCCTGGGCTCAGGGACTTTTCCGTCTAGTCTGGAAAGCAAGTGTGGTTCCAATACCAGGGGCAATGAAGGGAACGCAAAAGACAGGTGGGAGCAGGAGCCGCGGGCTTGAGGAAGGCGAGCCATAGGGGCAGGGGCCTGGAAAGGGGTAAGAAGGGAGAAGGATTTCTGACCATATCGGAGGGTACGGGATCCTCTGCGGGATGGCTTCTTTTTTTTTTTTTAATGTTTATTTATTTTTGAGACAGAGAGAGACAGAGCATGAGCAGGGGAGGGGCAGAGAGAGAGGGAGACACAGAATCCGAAGCAGGCTCCAGGCTCCGAGCCGTCAGCACAGAGCCCGACGCGGGGCTCGAACTCACAGACCGTGAGATCATGACCTGAGCCATAGTCGGACGCTCAACCGACTGAGCCACCCAGGCGCCCCGCGGGATGGCTTCTTAAGGAGGCCGGGGGGGGGGGTGGGTGAGGGGGAGGGAGGAAGGGAAGAAAGATGACGTGGAGTGGTCAATGTGACGGCCGGGCTGCTGCCCAGCTTCCTGCGCCCTCCCATTGGCAGGCGGTGCTAGGAAGGGCCTTTCTGGGGTTAGGCATCCGCAGACGCTCTCGCAAGTCGGGGAGCTTCCTCCCCAGCCTCCTGGCTGCGGGTCCCGCGGGCTCAGAACCTCTCGCCGGTAATTGCTTTCCGTAATGTGTTTGCTCCAAACCAATTTCACGCCTCCGTGAGGACTCCGCCCTGCACTGGAGGCGCGGACCACCCCACGACGAACCTGCCCGCGTGTGACGCGTGCGCACACACAAACGGCACACGTGTTACCCAATACACAGGGTGCGAGTAACTGGGCACAGAAAATCGACATGAACCTCCACGCGTGCATACTATACTTTAAGATTCCTGGGTACAGTTCCCCTCCCTCCTCCCAACCAGTGCCCTCTCGGTGAAATACCCGGCAGCAGCGCCCAGCGCGCTCGCCCTAGGAAGGCTCACCTGGTTGGGTTCCTTTGCCTTCACCCGGCTGCTAGACCAACGCCAGGGGGCGCTGCAGCACTCCGCACGTCTCTCGCGGGGACGCAGTTGCGCGCTGCCGCCACCAGAGGGTGCCCGCGGGCAGGGCCCGACGCTGCCCGTGGCGAGGGGACTCTCCCGCCAATAAGTGAGGTGGAGGTACAGATACGTTGGCTGTGTCTTTAGAATACTTCGTTCTTAGCACCCTACGTGTTGGCTTCCAGATCATGAAGTGGGGAGGGCAGAAGGTGAGGTCCGATATAGGCAACAAGCAGAGGGTAGATTCAAAATAAAATTCTTCTGAATGAGCCTTTACCCAACAGGTGGAATATAGTGAGCATGGGACAAGTTAGATCACGTGGACAATTAAAGAAGCAGAATACTATTTTCGACAGTGAGAAAAGTGCTTGCCCACAACAGGCCTGTTCAGGGATTCAGTAAGAGAAGCAAAGAGTTTTCCTGTGGTAAAGAAAGGAGCCAGCTCTGCTCAGATTTGATAGTGACGGCCTCTTCCCTGGTACTGATAGCAAAATAAAGGAGAGCCGCTGGTCTGGGGGACTTCCATTCTTGACCACTCTGCTCTCCGCCGTCCATTTAGTACAGGAAGGAAAGGTATTTTGAAAGGCATTTCTTCATGTCTGATCCTTGCACAGGCTTTTTGGCTAGGTAGAGTAGATATTAATCACTTTCTCTCACAGATGGAGTTAAGTCAGAAGGGCCAAGGTTACATGGCTCAGTGAGGGGTCAGAATAGGAACTTAGCTCCAGGTCTTATTACTCTAGCCAATGTTTTTGTTGTTGTTGTTGTTTTGTTTTCCCCCCATTTATCATTTGGCCTCAGTTCCACAGTCTGTGAAAGGGCAGGGAAGAGGAATGCGCTGCTTCAGTTGCATGTGGCTTTCCTCCTCGTGCAGCTAGTGAATGTCAAGGACTGTGCAGAAGACTCACTTCATGACCCTCGCGTGGCACGGCAAGGGAACAGATCGAGGGTACAAATGGATTACAAAATACAATATCTAACAGACACGCGGCCCACCAGGGCAGAACAGAGTCCCTGGGGTTTCACTTGCCTCACCTCAGATTTGGTGGCCAACTGGGATTTGTCGGCCACAGACTTTAAGCCTGTACTCTCTGGGCCAGCTTGAGCAGAGAATTCTGCTTTACTAAGTATAGTTCTGGGCAATAATCTCTTGGCTTGAGCTGGGTGACATACATCTTCAAGATCAGAGGGTCTTTAACCTTGAGTCCTTGACAGTGCATGATCCATTCTGTCCCACCAGAGAGTGACAGGCTCGTTAAAGTGGCCTTTTATGGGGGAGGGGGGAGGTACTGGTCAGAGAGAGATGTTTCAATATATACTCTTTTGAGCTTTTGGAAATTTGTACTATGTAATTTTATTACCTGTGTAAAAAAATTGAGTGCAATTCCTGTTAAAAATGTCTCTTCCTTCATGCTTTATTTGACGGTGGTGTTACTGCTCATTCAGCTTTAATTTCAGTGATTGTAACCCAAAGTTCCCTCCATAATTTCCCAAGTCAATGAGCCTCTCTTGTGTATCCAACACCTACAGCCATCAAACCAAGTACTGACCTCTCATTTTTATTTATTTATTTTTTAACGTTGATTTATTTTTGAGAGACAGAGCATGAGCAGAGGAAGGGCAGAGAGAGAGAGGCAGACGCAGAATCCGAAGCAGGCTCCAGGCTCCAAGCCATCAGCACAGAGCCCGACGCGGGGCTCAAACCCACATGACCTGAGCCGAAGTCGGCCGCCCAACCGACTGAGCCACCCAGGCGCCCCTGACCTCTCATTTTTGAAGTACGATACACTTTTGAAACCTGGTCTTCCTTATTGGCACCAGGAAGTGCTCGGTCACTTTAACAAAGGGTTCTGAAGAATATCTTCAGAAGGGTGTACAAAGATTATGCTAGTACCCTCGTAGTGAGGTGGGGTTCGCAGACCTAAGGCGAGGCACCTCTTCTTTCTCCATGGTGACGTTTTCCCACTAGACTGGTCTCTCAGAGGCTTCATGAGTTTAATGTAGAGCCCAAGAGAGATCAGGACTGCATGGAAACCACACTCTAATCCCTTTGCCTCTCGGATGAGTTGTCAATCAAGCGTAAGCAAAGAAAGCTCCCTTCTTGGGTCCCTCTCTTTTCTGTCCCACTCTAGTGACAGTGTCTTTCAGGGTGCTGGTTTTTAATACATCAGTCTGACATCAGTGGTGTTCACTAGACCACCACAACACTCCTGATGTGAGCAAACATCCCTGAGCTCGAGTTCCCTCCTTGCCTGCTCTGCCTTGGCTCAGACATGCTTACCTGAGCCAAGTAACTTCCCCTATCTGGACTGTATCTTCCTAAACTGGCCTGACTTTGCTATTAGTTTTAACTAGCTTGGCTCTCCCCGCCCCCCCATAACAGTTTCCCAGTGACCAGGTGACCTTCATTTTAGCCAGGTAGGCTTGCTCTGTATCCTGAAGCTGAGGTCACTCTTCTGTTGACTTGCCTGTCTTAAGTCTTTTTTTGCCCATTGACCTGAGGCTCCTATCAAGCAAAAATGCCCGTGACTTTTGCCTCTAGATTGACAACTACACCGCTGGGAATTGGGGGTGGGGGTGGCAAAAGACGCTACCATTTCTGTGTCTGAGAATGGGGGAGGTGAACAGAGTCATCTGCAATTAGCGAATAATTAGCGCTGCTGACCCTTGGGGCTCATCAGCGCTCCCAGGGCCAGCCCCCAGCAATCAGCTAGGGCAGGTCGAGAGTGTCAGGCCCAGGAATGAATAGGGCTCATCAGCGGTGCTGGAGCCAGGGAGCCAATCAGGGAAATTAATAGCAGGAGAGAGGGAGAGAGAGCGGGAGGGAGATAGAGATAGACGGACAGACAGACAAGAGATACAGACAGAGGTGAGAAATGAGAAAAAATAGAATAAGACAACTGGGATAGGGAATGAGAAATACTAATAATCAGATAGGGGTAGAAAGGAAGGCAGGAAAGGGAAGAGGGGGAGGAAGGAAAAGCACGTAAGGGAAGGGGGAGAGGGGAGAGGAATGGTAAGTACTTGGCATAGTGTGGCACTGGAGGAAATTACCTACAGAGGCTACAGTGAGGAACTGAGGTAGTCCGCGACGGAGGAGAGAGTGAGGAAGAAGGGAAGAGCCAATGTCGAGAGAAAAGAGACCCGCGGAGAGGGGAGTGGGGTTGGGAAGAAACTACCGAGGGGGAAAAGGGCCCCAACATAAGGGCCCTGCGCCTAGGCGCCCGGCGGCAGAGCGCGCCCCCTGCCGTCCCCGCCTCGCCGCCCGCGGGGGCGCCGAGGTCCAGTCCGGCTCGCGTCGCACGGGCATGCTCTTGAGGCGGCGGAAAGGCACTCCGGGGACTGGCCCAGGGTCCTACGGCGGGCGGCGGCCCGGGCCTGGGGCTTTGTGGTCCGGCCCCGCCGCCCTCCGGCTCGCCCCTCCCGGTGCGCCCTCTTTGCCGGGCGGCCCGCACCACGTCCACGCCCGGACCGGGCGGGCTGAGTGGGGGGGCGGGTTGGGTGGAGGGAGGGGCACCGGCCCAGCAGCTGCCGCCGCCTTCTCGTCCGCCGCAAACTTTCACAAAGCGGCGTGTCCGGCCTCATCAATCTCCATTAATAATAGTTGGTTGGGCCGCGGGGGGCGGGCGGGGTCCCGGGCCGGCCGGCCGGCCCGGCCGCTGGGAACGGGCTCTGCGGAGGGAGCGGAGCCGGGCGCGGCAGCGGCGGGCGGAGGGAGGAAGTGAAGCGTAATTTGAGGAAGATGGATGAGTCCGGAGGGCGACACCCCCAGCCCGCCCGCTCGCCCGCCCCCTCCCTCCTTATGAGAGAGAGGGAGCGCGGCGCCGGAGCCACACTGCGCCGAGCCCGCGCCCCGCCGCCACCTCGGCCCGGGAGCCTGGGAGCGAGCCCTGCGTGTCCGCGCGGGGCGCCCGAGCCGCGGGGCGCACGGCGGCGCCCGGAGGGGAGCGCCCGGGGGCGGCCGTAGCTCCGGGCACGATGCAGAGAACCGGAGGCGGGGGTGCCCCCGGGGGCAGCGGCGGGGGCAGTGGCGGGGGCCCGGGCACTGCCTTCTCCATTGACTCCCTGATCGGGCCACCGCCGCCTCGCTCCGGCCACTTGCTCTACACCGGCTATCCCATGTTCATGCCCTACCGGCCGCTAGTGCTGCCGCAGGCGCTGGCCCCTGCACCGCTGCCTGCTGGCCTCCCGCCTCTCGCCCCACTAGCCTCCTTTGCCGGCCGCCTTACCAACACGTTCTGCGCGGGACTGGGCCAGGCCGTGCCCTCGATGGTGGCGCTGACCACCGCGCTGCCCAGCTTCGCGGAGCCGCCCGACGCCTTCTACGGGCCCCAGGAGCTCGCCGCCGCAGCCGCCGCCGCCACTGCCGCCCGAAACAACCCCGAGCCGGGTGGCCGACGCCCGGAGGGTGGGCTGGAAGCCGAGGAGCTGATGCCCGCCCGGGAGAAAGTGGCAGAGCCCCCACCGCCCCCGCCTCCGCACTTCTCAGAGACTTTCCCAAGTCTGCCGGGTAAGTGCTGGGGCCGACCAGGGCGCCGGGCGGGAGGCTCATTCACTTGGAAATCCCAGACAGCAGCCTGCTCAGAATCTCGGCGCCTGCCTGGAGCCCTGGAATCCCCGACCCGCAGATGCTGGGTTCTGCAGAACCGCCTCCAGTTCTGTTCCAAACACGGCCCCTCTAGCTCCCAGAGCCGCTGCCCTGCTCTGTCTTCCAGAGTGCCTGAAGCCTCACCAAAGACTTCCCAGTCCTCCCTTCCAAATTAGTGCCTTTTCTCCCAGCACTCTACTCCTCAAGCCTTGGCTCCCATGTCTCTTTTTAAGAATCCCTTCATTTTCCTTCTCCGCAGAGAATAGAGAAGCCGCAATTGTGGGATTCCTGGGGACACTAGCAAGACCCCAGGGTGATGGTACATTGGGGCAGCTGTCAGTTCAGTAAGGGGAAGGCGGTTCTGGTGTCTGTGTTGACCCCCAAATGGCCTCTGTGAATGCAGGGGCAAAGGGAGGGTCTTAAAGCAGTGGTGACCACGTTGGTGACCTGTCTTAGCCTTAGTAGTAGAGGTCGCTTCTGGATTGGCAGATTTAGAGATGAGCCTTGAAGAACTGAGTAAGGGGCCTAACACCTGCTGGACCAGGACTGACTGCGAGGTCACGAGAGGCTAAAGGCTGGGCTGGGCGTGGCGCAAACACCTGGAGTCAAGAATCTCGCTAAGATTCTGGAACCAGTGAGATTCAGCGAAGAGATAATTCAGGAACCCTGGATCCTCCCTGGGAAGATGCCCTCTCGATAGAGGCAGGGCGCCTTAAACTGAACCCTGTTTAGAATCAAAGTACCCAGAGCCCTCCTGACCTCCCTAATTGATCCTTAACCCCTAGAAGCCAGAAAAGCTTTCCCCTATCCAGGGCCAAATCCAGGTGATGAGATCCAAAACTTATACAATTCAGTGGCCTCTATTTAAGAAAAAGAGGGGCTGCATGCAAGTGTGGGGTTCCTGAAGCTTAAACTTCTTTAGCACGAGGACGAATCCGCCTATGCTTAACCATTCATCACATCAGCTTAGCGGCAGAAAGTGACCTCAGGAGGCCTGGAGGCTGACTCTGGCAGAGGCAAGAAGGAGATCCAAGAGTCCGTTTGTCCTTTGCCAGGAGAAGACAGTGTCCGGGGATAGGTTTCTAGGGTCTTCCTTGAAATTGTCCAGAAGTCTCATCATTCTTCCAGACTCCAGGCGCTGCTACAGGGCCTGTCTTCCTGTTCTTTCCCCCTTTAACCCTGGGCATTTTGGCTTTAGGGGTTCAGTTGTTGTTTTCGTACCTGGTTGGGAGTGGGGGGAGTGTCCAGTGGCTGAAGTCTGAGCAGCATCTTCTAAGGAGGATCAAAAGGCAATGATAGAGCAGCACTTGGAAGGTGGGAGGAAATGTCCACAAGGTTAAAGGGCCCGGAGGGGAGGGGGAAGCAGCAGGCCCGATGACCGGGAAGAGCGAATCAGTAGGATTTCCGGAATAGGATACCCTAAGGTAGGAAAGTGCAAGGCAGGCCGTCAGAGGGATGGCTGTGGGGGCAGGAGGAGCCGGAAGAGCCAGCAGATACCTGAGGAAGAGATGAGCTGAGGGGGAGGAGAAAGGGAGACAGCCGGGGAAGGGGCACTGAGGGAGGAATATGCCTAAATCACGGGAGAACTCGCCCTACTCTTTCAGGTCCCCTTGGCGATTTTCACCCATGTATGGACTGGAGGCTCTTTTCCGAAGCAGATAGAATATTTGCTGTAAAACCAGCCAGTGAGTAAGTGGGAGGAGTAAGCAGAGGAAAAGAACAGAAAAGAAACATCGAGGGAAGAGGAGCAGAGGAAAGGAAGGACCAACAACTGTGCTCTATCCTCAGATTATCCAAAGAGAGACTATGAGACAGACGAGGTCTGCCTGTTGGGAGAGATAGCTGCAAGGGATTTCTGTCCTGGGGTGCAGTAGGAAGAGCGAACAGTGTCTCTGGACCAGAAGTGTGTGTGTGTGTGTGTGTGTGTGTGTGTGTGTGTGAGAAAGAGTTCTGTTTCGAAAGGCTTGAGAGGGGGCTAAATAAATGTCCTAGTAGGACATAGGGAAAAGGGCCAACGCCAGGAGTAATCTGTTAAAAAGGTTTTTCGATCCCGGGAGTGATGGTAAACTGGAATTTATACGCGGAGAGTGATCAGGGAAGGAGCGTCATCCGAGGAAAATGTTGGAAGCAATAAAAAGACACTTGTTCTTTGAGTAAAGACGGGAATTTTTGGTTTTTTTTTTTTTTTTGGTTAAGAGTGATGGGAAGGAGACCTTACAGAGGAAGAATTCTGAGAGGTGCTAGAGCGAAGGTAATCAGTCATACTGGGAAGAGATACGCGTAGAGGGTTTCTAGTGGGGCTGGCGGGGCAGAGCAGCAAGGAGAGGTTTCAGAGGACAGTGACTGGGAGGTCTTTACCTGCGACCACCACCTCCTGTCACTCTCAGCACAGACTCCCCCGACTCTTACCACGCCGCTCACGTCCACCTGCCCAGTCCTCATTTTTCTCCTTAAGTAGCTGAGAAAAGACAAGGGGATTCCAGAAATGTGAGACATAAAATCAGCGTGGGGAGGGATGACACACGGCCCATGCTGAAAATGGTGGGAAAACAGGTATTTTGGGAATTGTATTAGAATATTTAGTGTGAAATAAGAGAGGTTTTGCTTGAATTATGGCACTGAAACCTCAACATTAGAAGAGTTGGGAGAAAGAATGCTGTCTTTAAAATGACAGAGGAGGCATTGCTGTCCTAGTGTGAATGGGTGACATTGGTCTGAAATTATTAATGTATATTTGTTTAGTGTTTTACAGTTACTAGCCCTGTTAAATGAAATTGTAGTGAAGGTAGGCCAATTTGGAGACTGATAAGTGAAGTTCTTTTTGTTAGGAATTACTTTTTTTTTTTTTTTTGAAGTTTTGCTTCAAGAGAGACACCACCTTACTATAATTGATAATGAAGAAAACAGAACTTTATTATGATTTGAGTGCAGGGGTAGAAGCTCTGTTAGCAGGCAAAAAAAAAGTGGCGCACAAAAACAATGGGTAGAAAAGGTAATTGAGAATGGTGGATTGAAAATAATTCTGGGTGTAGAGTGTGGGGAACAGTGAGGATAATGGGGGAAGGTGTCTTGGTAGAAGTGCTAAAAGAGGGGAAAATTTGGATTCCTAGAGAAGATTTAAAAGTGTGAATCAACAGAAGAGCCCAGAATAGTGCTGTCTAGCAAGCCATTTATATAATTAAAAAAATTATTAGCTGTATTAAAAAGGTAGAAATAAACAGGTGAAATTAATTGTAATAGTATATTTCATTAAACCCAATATATCCAATACTATTTCAGGATTAGTCAATATAAAAATACTTGATGAGATATTTTATATCCCCTTTCCAGATGATCTTCGATCTCCAGTGTGTATTTTATACTTTCAGCACGTCTCGATTCGGTCAGCCCTGTTTCAGGTGGTCAGTAGCCTCATGTGGGCAGTGGTGACTTGTATTCAACATAACTTTCCTAAAGAGTCACAAGAACAGAGTCATGTGAAGGTGACGGTGAAAGGAGCTTTGAACCGGGGTGGATAGTGAGGTCCTCTGTGTGTTAGCAATAATGCCGAAGAGAGAGTCGTAAACTCTAAATGAGTAAACTCTAAAAGGAGAAAAAGAGAATTCTGCCTCGAGCGGACTGGGCAGTGGTGATCCCGTTGGATGCGAAGGTGTGTGTGAGCTCTGGCTGAGAGAAGGTCCCAGCCGACTTGAAGGGGTGGTGCAGATACGCGTTCCAGAAACAGCGGGGGAGGATGACGCTGTGTGCTGGGGGAATGGTGGAAGGAGCTGTCCGTTTGGAGAAAAACAGAAGAAAACTTTAAATTGGAGGTGCTTAGAGCAATGATTCAGGGAGAAAGGAGTTGGATTGCTTGAAAACAAAGACTTAAGAAGTGAGGGATGCCAGAGAGTCCATATATAATCGTCGGATGGATGATAAAAATATAGTGAGATTGACATGAAAGATAATGCCAGTATATGAGCATGACGAAGAGAAGAAAACATTTGAAAAGAAAATATTGAAATGATACAGAAAGAACAATATGCTGGGACCAACTGGGAGATGGCAGCGTAGTGAACATTAGTTTAAAAAACTAAATGAAAAAATGTGCTAATTTCTGAATGGAGCTTGGCAATAATGACAGAAATCATGCAAGGAGACGAGGGAGACTCCCTAGCAGCGTGATGTTTGAGGGCTGATTGCTGTAAGCTGAGCACCCAGTTGTAGCCAGAGAGCATTTTAGATGACCGTCAATTAATTTTTGAATAGGCACCCATTATGACTGTCAAGATGCATTTTCTCATGAGAGAAAAACAGGAAATGATGGTGTGACACGGAATCAGAGACTTCTGTTAGAATTAGGAGGGAAATTTTTCTTGGAAGCCACGGAGACGCATCTTTTCCTAGAAATATTGAGGAAGAGCACACAGGGAGAGTGTTTGCTCTGCTGACATTTCTAGAGGCAAATGTTGCATTAACTTAATGTGATCGAAGGGACGTTTATTTAGGAGTCACGACACATGCACTCAGGTCTCGGCTTCGTCACTTATTAGCTGTGCAGCCTTGGCAAATTGGTTCCTTCAATTCAGGGAACATTTATTGGGTGCCTATTATGGGCTTGGTATATTGAAGACACTATGGAGAGTCAAGTCTTAGAACTTCTGTTGGCTTAAGTTTCCTCATCTGAAACATAAAAGTTTGATTCAGATTATCTTTAATGTTTCTGTCAATTCCATAAAATAAAAGGTGGTTTTTCTAGCTTCAGTGGATTTCATGGGCCTCTTGTGAAGGGATATGTTAATTATTAGTAGGGGAAAAATTACATCTTTACTTTATTTCTAACTAAAATTTCGCATTTTCTTTAATTATAAGTGTAGGTCAGAAACCGTAGTAATTTCAGCAGTAACTGAGATTTTTGTCATCAGAAATTACAGATATTTTCTTATAAATTCATATAGTCTTTGGAAGCATCTTGCTTAATGAATTAATAAACATATATGAGTATAACACAAATTCATTTTTAAATATCCGAAAACTGCATTTTTATATAGTTGGCTTCTCATGTAATCCAATGTGCTTTATGTTATACAACTAAAAAGCATTATTCTGAGAAGGGGTTCATAGATTATATCAGACTGCCAAGGAGTTCATGGCGCAAAAAGGGTTAGGAACCCCTAGCTGAGAGACAGAGATCTCAGAAATGACAAGAGGAAAATTGTATCGGGAGGATTAGAATGGGATGCCGAGGTGCCTTACACCGTTGAGAAAGTAACACGTGGGAGGGTTGGACTAGAGAAGGGGAATCTCTGCGGTGGCATGTGTAAATGCGGAGATATATATTTAGATGATTAGGAGGATAATTCTTGTACTCAGAATGATGGGCATGAAGAGTCTATACTGGGAATAATGGGAGCAAGGAAGTAATTGGAATAATGAGGGGGAAATATTTTAATTGGGAAGGAGGAATATGATATGATGAACCAAGTGCTTTGCGTTGAGAGGAATGTCACGATGGGAAGCTATGGGCAAGAATTTTGCCTTGAAAGTAACGGGGAAAGAAGGATCTTTGCCTCGAAGCTGGGAGTCAGGAACTGGAAATGAGCGCATGAGGGAGTAGACGTACGAAAGGAGAGAAACTTAAGTAGGAATGATGGCAGGCGAAGGGTTTGGTGGGAGAGGGGTTTATCTATAGGGAATAGGAAAATGCCCCACGATGGGGTAGGAGAGAAGAAACCCCAAACCAATGGGAAGGATGGACTTTCTAGGCAGGCGGTGGCGCCCATGGCTACGGTGGTAGCGATGGTGAGGAAAGAGGTCTGGCTTGGGAGTGATGGAGAAAAGGCTGGGGTTTTTCACCGGAAATACGGTCACGCCGGGAGAAAGCTGTCAGCTTAGAGTGAAAGAAACACTGATGTGCTAATTGGGAGAAGGAGTTTAGGGAGAAGAGATGCTGGAATTTGGTGTGGTAGAACAGCAACTTACATACGTCGAATTAAGTCGTAGTAGGAAGAGACCACAACACAGTACTACAAGTCGTTGTGAAGCAGTGTCTTCATTCCCTTCCCATTGTGGAAGCGAAAGGAATAACCTTCAAGTGGTGAAGTGAAAATCTGTGTTAGAAGCCAGCGGGCTGCAGGGACTCAGAGAGACTAGGGTCATGAGGAGGAAAGAGCACTGTGTGAAAAACGAAGATGGGAGAAACAGAAACAATACCTCTGAGCTGGGAGTGAAGGGAGACGGACTTCTTGACTGGATTACGGAGGAAATGGCGGTACAGTGGAGAAAACGGAAGTCCGTATCGGGAGCGACGGGAAGAGAAGTATAGTGCAGAAGTTACTAGAAGGAGGGAGGAAGACGAAATTATCCCGAGAGTGAAGGTAAGAAGCACTTGGTGCTGGAATGGATGATAGCTGCTCCCCACATCATGCGTAGATACTGGAAATGACCGAGCGAACCTGGCCGGGTCCCACCTCCATGTATCCTGACTTCCTCGTCGGGACCATTAGGGGTTTGACTTGGATGATCTCTAAGGTCACTTCCAGCTCTACAGCTCTGTTTTATCTGTAAGGATACCTTTATTAATTAATTGTTTCCTTTGGGAAAAAAAAGGCATCCAGAATAAAGGGGTTGGGGGAAATTCTACACTTCTCAGTGCTGAATCGTTGTGGCAGCTGAAGAAGAGGCAGGGATATGTGGCAGCTGAAATCGGGGCTGGGCTTGAGGGTAGAAGAGATTTTGTCACCTGGGATTGGGGAGGTGTTATCAGAGCCGTGGCTGTGTACGGTTGTCATATTCTATGAGAGAGAGAAACATTTAATGAAGGTGACTGATCTTATCAAAGCCAAAAATATTTGGGGGCACCTGGGTGGCTTAGTTGGTTAAACGTCTGACTCTTGATTTCAGCTCAGATCACGATCTCATGACTGTGAGACAGAGGCATCCGACTCTGTGCTGGGTGTGGACCCTCCTTAAGGTTCTCTCTTCCTCTGTCCCTTTCCTGTTCTTGTTCTCATTCTTTCTTTCTCTCTCCCCCTCCGTCCATCTGTCTCTCCCTCTCTAAATAAATAAATACATAACAAAAAAACTTTTAAAAATTGGGGATCAATTGTGCCCGACTTCACCTGGTGAGGAGGGAAGGAGTGCCCATCAGGGAGTGAGAAAAAGAAAAGTGTTGTGGAACGGTTCGTGGCCTTCTCTATTATGTCTTCATCTGGTACGATATTTGTGACAGGGTGACGTGGCATCCAGTGTTCACAAAGCGATGTGGTGCTGCGAACGAGGGGAGGGACGAGCATGGGCTTTGGATACACACCTTGGCGCTACCCTTATTTGTGAGACAAATATTAACAGCAGAATACTCAGTCCACAGTCTCCTCACCAGCAAAATAGGGCAAGATTTCTGACCTCACAGAGTTCAGGATTAAATGAGAAGATATTCGTTCAGTATCCTAAAGTAATAGGTGTGGAAGAAATTACTGGTAACGTCGGTGTACTGGAATTGGATGGGGAGCTTGCCTGGGAATTAAGTTGTGGAAGACTCCTTTACTAAGACTCGTTTAGGACAGGCGACACTCTGTACCGATAGGGAGAAAGGGGCCTGGGAGTAACGACAGCAATAGCACTGGATTCCGAGAAGGGTTTTCCTGGGGAGTGCCGCGAGAGAACGGTGTAGGCAGCTGAAGAGGGGGAGATTTTACATTTTTTCTTTGGCTTTTTCTCCCTCCTTTGATTTCTCTGTCTCACATTTCGACATTCTCTGTAGAACCCAAGTCTACCCAAAACCCTTCTTCTGTGTCCCACTGGGGCCTGTTCTTTTCTTTGCATTGTATATATATTTAAAAATACCTCTCCTTCTTTCTTCACCAGAATTCTTATTCCCTCATATGTCTGATCTCAGCTCGACGTTAAGAGCAAAGCTATTGGATTAAAATAATTCACATTCAAGTGGATTAAGGAGATTTTTTAAAGTCCAAATGAATTTCAAACTGGTGGAATATTAGGTGGTGTTATTATGAATAATTTCAGGTGGTGCGGAAACACCGTTTTGGATGGGATTGCTGTGGAGTGAGGTGGAGAGGCTTAGTTTCCCCCGAGTCATGCAATTATTGTCACTTCCAGTTACAGCACTGGGTGCGGTCAGAGCTCTTTGGGTTGCAAGTGACAGTAGCTCAACTCTAAGCTAAAATGGGCGTTTATGGATTCACGTGATTCTAAGTATAAGAGTTGAGTGGGTCCAAAAATGCACGCAGTATTTGGTAGATCTTTCTTTCCTTTCACTTGGCTGAAGGAAAGAGGCTTTGCCTCATTCTCTCTTTAAGAGATGTAAGAAAGGGCACACGCATAAGCAGCTCTAAATTTTTATAATCCTAGTTTGAGAGCCCAGTGGATTCTACAACACGCGAATTTCTAGAGTGACTGATTCACCGGAGTCCAGTCTCCTGGGAGATGAGAGAGGTGGGATGTTAGGATTGGTCAGATCTAGGCCACATGCCGCATGGCCATGAAGGTGGGGAAATGCGATGGACAGGCCACCGTCCTGGGTAGTTGATGAGAGGCAGTGCCCACGGGAAGGGGGTGTCGTCAGTGAACACAAGGACGGAGGGGTGCCGAGCAGACAAAAGCACACCCCAAACAGGTGTCTACCTCACCCCAAAAGAAAGAATCCACCTTAATTCCCTTTCAGTATTAGGGAGAAAGCCTTCTCCCTGGTTCAATAAGGACTCCCAAGAGTAAGGGAGAGACCGGGAGAGTGGAGCGCTTCAGAGAGCTCTGTGGTGAGCAAGGTGGAGAGCGCTGGGGACGGTAGAGGGATGGTGGAGATATTTGTAAACTAGAAGCTAGAAAAAGAAATGGGTATTGAAACAAAACTGTTTCCATAACTTGGCAATATTATTTTTTAACTAAAAAATACAGGGGTGCCTGGGTGGCTCAGTATGTTAAGCGTCTGACTTGGGCTCAGGTCATGATCTTGCAGCTCATGGGTTCAAGCCCTGCTCCACACTGGACTCTCTGCTGACAGCTCAGAGCCTGGAGCCTGCTTTGGATTCTGTGTGTCCCTCTCTGCCCCTCCCCTGCTCATTCTCTCTCTCGCTGTCTCTCAAAAATAAACATTAAAAAATTTTTTAATGAAAAAATACATTTCTAAATAAAAGGAATGCTGCCTGGTAAGATTACATCATCCAAAGGATAAGGACAGAAAACATAGATCTGGTAGGAATTTCGTCTTGGGGAATGATGGGAGAAATAGCCTCTTAAGGACAAAGGTAAAATTTGGTGAGGTCTCTCGTACGGCAGTTGTAAGTATGGGAAGATATTCATGATGAGGCTGGAGCTCTGGAGTGACAAGTGAAAGGGATGAGATCTAACTAAAACCAGGTTTGGTAGGAAGAGTATTTATCTGATGAGGCATCTGGGCATTTACTTCAAGTGGGAAGGGAAAAGAAGATACTTTGCCGCAAAGGATAGAAGGAGCATTGGTTGGAGATTTAGGAGACCAAGGTTCTAGACATTAATCTATTTCTAGCCGTGTGACTTAGAAAAATCATTTAATCTTTCTGAAACTCGGTGTTTTCACCTGAAATAAGGTTACCAACCTTCCGTTAGTGCTCCCGGTCAGTCTCCTCTATTTCAGTGAGTTGATTAAAGGTAAAGAGTAAGTGTGGAAGTGTTTGGAGCATTAAAGTTCACAAGGGTGCCCTTGGCAGTGACCGTGCTGGCATGCCATGAGAGGAACCCTGAGCTTGGAGCGGTGGGGAAATTGCCCGGAGCCCGTCATGAAGGTTGGGGGGGGGGGGCGGTTCTGGATGGCAGTGGTGTAGAGAAGATTCTCGGGTCCATTTGGAGTCAGGAATGCTGAAGGGTCATAGGAAGAGTGGAGAGAGAAAAAGTGAAAATGAATTTTCCTTATTGCACCAAAAGTTATAGGAAGGAGTAGCAGCACGAAATTAACGGGGATGAGTGAAAAACAAATTGAAAGTGAGCTAATCGCTGTAAATGATGAGAGAGAGCACCGTCTCCAGAAAGAACAGAGAAATAATCCCGTGCAGGGCGTCACGATGAAGGCTGAGAAACAAGAGCAGTGGCAGACACACAGGGATGAGCTGGGTTTCTTTCTCGTTTGACCTCATCCGAGTTGTTTCTGTATTCAGGAAGCTGGACACAGCTGTCCAGCTGTAGCTGTCTCACGAGGAGACTTATCTTGAGAGTAGTTTGGGGGAGGGGGAGGGTAGTTGTTTGGACGTAGAGTGAAGTTAGAAGTGAGTATCATGAGGGAGAGCCTTCTCTTCAGCGAACACTAAAGGCTGTTGATTTTATAGAAGCTGAAACAGAAGAGGACGCGCGAGGGACAGCACGGGGGCTCCGTGAGTTCCCACGGCTGGGGGTCTAAATTGGCTGTCCACTCCCTGGGTGGTTTTCTGCACCACAACCCAGGCCCCGCCCACCATTCTTGGTGACCGCAGCTGTGGACCCCCCCCCCAGATGGTGCAAGTCTGGCGCTATTTTTTCTCCCGGAGAATACCTACCGTGGATTCTTTGGTCCTTGGCTTCTTCCCCAGCCTGACCAGACCCGTTCACAAGATGGGCTTTTCTGCATCTCTGGTGCTGCCTGCCTTCCTCTTGGAAGGAAGGCCCCGTGCAAGTGTGTCCATGGAGCCTGAGTACTGCTCTCTGGAGTGGGAACTATACTCTCGGCATGGACTTGACAAGAAATTGTGGCTCAAACCTTGCGATTTCTGGTTCTTAGGATCATCACACCCACTGTGAGAATTCATAAGAACTCTAGATGCTTCCTAATAACTGATCTGCCCCACACTCACGGGACAGACACCACACTTCTTTCTGATCCTAGACTTACACATAAGGAATAAGCTGGAAACTCAGCATACTCTTATGTCACCAGTAGCATCACTTTCATACACAAAGAACCGAACCTTTCTGTTTGGCCTACCTATGTCCATAGTCAAATTGTTTCCAATTAAAATTTTTTTCTTCTGCTGAAATTATTCCCATCAGAATCATTATTTCCCATGTAAAATCTCCAGCGAGGTCTTACTTTATGGGTCAGGTTTTTCATTCATATCAACCAGTTACAGCATCTGCAATTAGTAATTTACTTTTATGGACATTATATCTACCAAGTCCAATTATTCTAAATTAAATTTTGCCATTAGAAATTTTATAAAAAAGATTTGCTTCTGTCAGTTTTTAGTCAATGACACATTTTTTCTATGTGCAGTTTGTTTTATTTTGTTTGATTATATTTACCATTAATATTCATTACAAATCAGATAGAATAAAATAGCTGGCATTTATTTTGTAGCTCATCCATAAGGAAAGAGCAAGCTGTTTCAGGATTACTATATTGTTTTGTTTTTGAGAGAGCGCGCGCGCACACAAGTTGGGGAGGGTCAGAGAGCGAGTGAGAGAATCTTAAGCAGGCTCCGTGCTCAGCGAGGAGCCCAGCCCCACAGCGGTGAGATCATGACCTGGGCAGAAATCAAGAAAGAGGCGGCCGCTTGACTGCCTGAGCCACCCAGGCGCCGCAGGGTTGGTGTATTGTTAAGGATGTTTCTGCTTCATCCAGTTCTTCTCGACACGTTTCCTTCACTTTGGGCATTGATTCTTAAAGTGCTCCGTCTTGGTGGAGCAAAGAGCATGTGGCAGGCGAAAATGTTTTGCTTTGCTCCAAATGCAGTAGCATTTGGGGGGAAGAAAGGTAGGGGTGTGATTTTTAAGCTTTTTGCTCTTTATTCCCCCTGAGGTTCCCCCGTCTTCTATCCCTTTTCTCAACTTTCCAGCCCTTTGAGTTTCTCGGACTCATTTCATCCTCCTGCCACTACGTCTACCCCGCTTCCCTCTTGCCCCAGCCCTCGTTCTGCCTTCCTCACCTTTTCCATTTCTTTCCCGCTTCTCAGTGTTATTCACTGCCCTAGACCTTTCTCCTTTGAGGGCGAAGCTGTACTCCCCCCGCCCCCAGTGGCTTTCTCTTATTGCCCCGCCCCCACCTGCTTCCAAGAGTTCCTTTTCAGAGCCCTCAATGTCATGATTATAAAGCCTCAGAGAAACTCTTGCTCCTGTCGCTCAGCATCCCACCGGGATCAAGTCGCCAAGAGAGGTTGTGAACCTGTGCCCCTTGTATGGCTTTAAATGCAGCACCGAGGGAGGCCTGCTCATGTGGGCTTGATTTTATGGAATCTGTCTGAAGACAGAGGGATGGATGATATGATCTCATGGGGGCCCTGCCAGATCAAGGAAGCTGGGAGCCTCGTCTCAGTCACCATCAGTTTAGATTTATGGGACGCCCCCTGGGTGCTTGGAGCTGTGCTAAATGATTTCACCCTTCAGGCCCTGAAATCCAGTTTCTGCCTTTTTAGCAGCTGTTTAAAATATTGTAATGTTGGGCTGCGTTTTCACAAGCTTTTATTATTCTTTTTGTTATTATTTACTACAAACCATGTTTTAAAAATTGAAAGTTTGAGGATTTAGTCATGATGTATTTTCATTCATTTTCATGTATTTGATAATGATGTATATAGTAATGGGGGATTTCCCTTCATTTCTTTTAGCATAAGACGCTGCAGATTCCCACTGCATATGTGGAAACGTGAGATCAGAGGGCATACTGAAAAGGGGACAGAATAATACTCATGGAGAGAATGTCTTCCGGGCACTGGATGGGGTGGAATTGTGGGGGATATTTTAGAAGAGGCTTGGGAAAGTAAGAGCAGACTCAGAGATAGAAGTGGGAGGGAGGGAGGGAGGTGTTGGGAATAGGTTTTTATTTAGTCAACAAATATTTATTGAGTGCCTGCTCTGTGCAGAAAAATTTCTAGATGCTAAAGATACAGCAGTGAAAAAAAATATGTAAAAAATCCCTACCTTCATGAAGCTTATATTCTAATAGGAAAAAGCCAGTAAAAGGAACGGATGAAGTTGGTGACATGGACTATAGCAACAAATAAAGCAGAAAAGGGAAATATGAATACTGGGAGTTTTCATTTTAAAAAGATGATCAGGGAACACGTCTCATGGGTACAGTAAGGAGCTGAAGGAGACAGATGAGCCAGTGCAAAAATCGAGGGGAAGAGCCTAGTATTCCAAACGTTCCAAACGGAGGAGGGCAGGGCAGCAGCAGGGAAACCAGCCTGGAGAAAATGTTGATGAACGAGGTGAGACATGCTGACTTGGGTTAGTTGGACGCCGAGGAGGTGGTGAGAAGGGCAGGCTCTGGGACTGGGCGTGGGATGTGAGAGAGAGGAGTGAAGGTTTGATTTGAACAACAAGGAGATGGAGGTACCGCTAACCAAGCTGGGCAAGACATGGGCACAGATGGCAAAGAGCTGGTTTGGGGGAGAGGTCGGGAGTTCAGTTTGGGACACGTTAAGTTCTGTGAAAATGGAAAAGAGTGTGAGGAAGGGCCATTAGCGAAATGGAGGAGGAAACCGAGAATGTGACTGTTGCAGGAAACGAAATGTATTTGGCTAGGAAGGAGGTACGGGAGAAGGTGTGGAGCGAGAGGGGAGTCCGGCGAGAAGCAATGTCTACAATATCTGCGCGAAGCTGGGGCCGAGGAAGCCGAGACCAGCTGCTGAAGAGAGTGGAGAGCACTCGCTGATGAAAGCAGTGAACAGGGGTAACATAGGAAGGCCGCGTGAGCCTAAACTAGGGCCTGCCACACGGGGTTTGAAGTCAGATAAAGAATGAAGCACCAAAGGAAGAACAGGCAGGGGCTGGGAGTAAAAACCCCCTTGAGATGGGGAGCAGCTGGTCGTGACGGAGGTGGGTGATCTGGAGGTGGGCCGACAGTCCTGGCCTCTTCGGAGAGTGAACGCGGTTCTCAAGGAAGAGAATCGGGCTTAGATTGACTGCATCAGGGAAGGGAAAGGACAACCCTGGGGGTGGGGAGGGGGCAAGCTACCGGGCTCGTGTTAAAGACCCTGAGACGTCCCTTCTGGAGCGCAGGCAGCTGGGAGGCGTGCTGGAAGGTGTTCACGCCACGCAGGCATGTGCACACACGTTTCATCTTTACAGCATCTCACCGGTCCCTGAAGTTATTGTACTTCGGGCCCTATTTTCCACCTCAGAGAGAGCTGCTGAGTGTCCGTGTGATGTGTGGTGGTTATAGATAGATGCCCTCCGGCACGTCCGGAATCCTGCCGCCTCCGCACAGTCAACCTGACGGAAAACTGTTTGTTACAGATTATCCATTTACTCTTGTTCTCTTTTTCTTGGTTAGTTTTCTTTTGACTTTTTGTTTCACTGCTTATTGGCCCTTTGGGCAGCAAACAAGGCAGTTTTACAACTCAGCTACTGAACGTATTTGTAGTGCATTCTTTGCAGTTCTGACAAAACGGTCAGTGGGCAAGATTAAAACCGATGATTGAGTTAAGTATTAGAAACACATATGGATTTAAAATGCTTTATATGGCTGATTACAAATAATCAGTCTCTAAATGAATCAGAACTTATTTTACCATTTTCCTCTCTCTATTTTCCCTTGTCGTGCGTCTCTTTCTTCATCTCCCATATTCCCTCCAGTTCCTCCAGCTGACATCAAGCTCAGCAGCCTCCGGACTGTGAACTTGAGCAGAAAGCAGCTCTTTATGCCGCTCAGGCATCCTTGGTTGGGACAGAGGGAAGGTGGGAAGGAGATGATGTCATTTTACAGTTGAGGAGTAGGGGAAGGATGCAAAGGGGACTAGGAGGGCTAAGCAGTTGGGAAAAAACATGGCCACAGATGCGGTGGCATGTAGCTGGGAGGACTCCCCATTCTGGGCTGGATGATCTGGTCACGGAGAATTGGAAGTGGGGGTAAGGAAACCTCTTCAATCTTTTGGTAATATTTCTTGGGCCCAGATTTGGGGTGAAGGGTGGGGCTGGTGAGGATGTGGAATCAGATGACCTTTGCGTTTCCATCTGGAAATGAGGTTCTAAGATTCTAGATCTAGGGAAGAGGGAAGGGGGGGAGACAGAGTAGAGTTCAACACTAGGGCAGGTGACGACTCCTAGGAGAGTAACAGTGTGGGGGACAGTGTGACCTCCCCCTCTGTCCTGCAACAGTGCCTCCTTCTACATTGCTTCCTCCTGCCTGCAGTAACTGAAAGGCTCCTGAACCAGCTCCCACCTGCTTCATTCTGGGACCTGAGGCTGTGCAGCCTGGATTCGGAGGGATGGTGGAGTGAAAAGTGCTTGGTCGGGTTTGGAGAAAGCTGGGAAGTTAGTGGGTAGGGAGAAAGAGGCGGGGTGGTGGTGGTAAAGTAGGGCCACAGTCCTGGGAATGCTATTCCTTTGATACGAACTTATTGCCCCCCCCCCCACTTTGCTGTAGTGAAATCTGTGCTGGTTAATACGTTTCTTTCCATTTCTTTGTCTTCCCCGAACCTCTTCCCCACCCCATATCCCGGATGTGCCGTCCTCGTCTCCCCCCCTCCCCATCTCATCCCTTCCATGTCTTGTACCCCCCTGCTGTCATTCGGTCCGTGCCTGGCCCTGGTTCTGTGTGCCTCCTCCAACCTGTCTGCCTTTTCCTTGCCTTCTCCTTCCCCATCCGTTGGTTTTCACTCCCCACAGCAGAGGGGAAGGTGTACAGCTCAGATGAGGAGAAGCTGGAGGCACCAGCAGGAGACCCAGCAGGCAGCGAACAGGAGGAAGAGGGCTCAGGCGGTGACAGCGAGGACGACGGTTTCCTGGACAGTTCTGCAGGGGGCCCAGGGGCTCTCCTGGGACCTAAACCGAAGCTAAAGGGAAGCCTGGGGACTGGAGCTGAGGAGGGGGCACCAGTGGCAGCTGGAGTCACAGCTCCTGGGGGCAAAAGCCGGCGGCGCCGCACAGCGTTTACCAGTGAGCAGCTTTTGGAATTGGAGAAGGAGTTTCATTGCAAGAAATACCTGAGCTTGACAGAGCGCTCCCAGATTGCCCACGCCCTCAAGCTCAGTGAGGTGCAGGTCAAGATCTGGTTTCAGAATCGGCGGGCCAAGTGGAAGCGCATCAAAGCTGGCAACGTGAGCAGCCGCTCTGGGGAGCCTGTGAGAAACCCCAAGATTGTGGTACCCATACCTGTGCATGTCAACAGGTTTGCTGTACGGAGCCAGCACCAACAAATGGAACAGGGGGCCCGGCCCTGAACGGGCTCCCAAGGATTCTGGAAGGCAGCGGATCTGTTCTGTGCCTGCTCTGAGACTGGGTTAGGGTTCTGTGGACCAGCGGGGCTGCCGCTATGATCCTGCCTTGGGAGAGGGCTCCGTTGGCAACTAACTTAGTGCTAGGTACGCTCTCCTGGCAACCTGAGACGTGGGCACTTGGCCCTGGGCCTGTTCCAGAGATCCTCAGACCGGGGGCTTCAGGGTTAAAGGGGCTTGGGTTCTCGTCGCTGTGGGGATGGAGGTGGACTCCTGGGGAGGGGGTGGCTTCTAACATCCCTAGGGCCTGAAAGGTTCCCACCTACGGTCCTGGAATTACTTCTCACAGGGGTGGAAAGGATCCAGGGTGATGCCCGGCCAAGCTGATCACGGCTCCTTATTTATTTTCTGTAAAGTTTGTCTATATGGAGCTATCTGCCTCTGTCTGTCTATCTGCACCCGAGAGAGACTGGGGAGTTCGATGTTCCTGTCATCATTAGCCAGAGTTCAGTTCCATCTTACTGCCTCGTGGTGGGCACGGTCTTGCCTGTCTGTAGTGCAAGGGCATGCAAAGAAACAGAACGAAACCGTCACCAGCCTCCTTAGAAAACCTTCGGCTCGCACCATCTCCCCCCATGTAAACTACCTCCACTTCCGTCCCTTCCCATCCCGGTACCGCCCGCACCTAAAACTCATGTTCCCAGCACAACGTTTCTTTTCTCTTTACCCATGAAACAGGCCAGCTTCGTCATCTCTGCTTTCTTCTCTTTGGAAGAGTTGGCAGACTTGAGAATAGAAGATTCAGTCCCTTTTGTATTGAAGGGAAATGAGTATTTGACCCTAGTTTATTTAGCTGGCATACGGCCAGGCCCTGACTAGGTAGAAGTTACCAGTCTTGTCAGTGACTAGGGAGGGCGGTTTGTGGGGTGCACCTTTATCACCTGTGAGCTCATTACTCTCTTTCTGGGCAGAGGACACAGCAGCTTAGTCCAGATCTCTGCCACCCTTTGCTGTTTCGGATTTGAGGGCCTGGAATAAGACTCCTTTCTAGTTCTCTGTTTGCACTGCATTAACTATGGTGTCTCCTTCTCCCTCTTGCATGTTTTACAAAGTTCGGGACACCAAATCCTCTTCTGTTATAAAAGGAGACCGGTTGAGAGGGCCCCCTGCAAAATGCATGAGGCGGGAAGGAAGGAGGATTCTGGACAGGTGTTCACCAAAGGGGAAGCCAGACTACGGAGCTGGGGGCTGGACGTCTAGGAGGAGTTAGAGGACCCAGTAAGCACAAGGACAAGAGACTTCAGGGGCTGCAACCCATTGTTGCAGGAAACAGGGTATCCTGTGAGCGAAAGAAGACAAACTAAAGCTATTTGCCATTTCCCCCACCTTCACAGAAGGGCTACTCTCCTGTACCAACTGTGGAGCGGGGCTGCCCAGACACGCCTGCACAGACACTGGGGAAAGAGGAGTATTACAGAAACCAGCTGAAGGTGGGACCATGGTAAGCGGGGCTTCTTGGGAAGAAACCTGACCTGCGTTGATTCGGGAGGACAGCTAGGGAAATGGGCAGGGCTGTGAGTGAAGCAAGGAAACTCCGCAGATTAAGGTCACGGAGGGAAATACAAGCCCAGATACCCGGCCGGCCTCCTCACCTTCCTTAGAACACTGCCGCCACTCCCGGTTCCTAGACTGGCAAGCCACCCGGCGTTTACGCAGGTCCCTGCGGACGCCTCACGCGACGGAGACGCGCTTTCCTTGCCAGTTCCTTCTCCCGGCTGGTTCTGGCAACCGAACAGCAAGCGGGGGCTGTGACTGGCTCTTAACAGGGTCACGGTTCCCCAGCTCGGACGCAGGGATCCAGGGCAGGTCTCCTCTACTTGGCTGAAATCCAGCAAGGCTTGAACATTAGGCTAAAAAAAGTAGTCTGGAGCAGCCGCATTCTGCTCTAGATGAAAGCCGCGTCTGCCCACACAGGGAACCTACGGAGGTCAGCGTCTTTGTAGGGGACAAGCCAGGCGGTGGTCGAGGATCACAGGAGCTATTGTCCCTTTGGCGGTCGGAATTCATGCCCACAGGTCTAGGGCTAGAGCAGGCATTCTCTGGCTCTGTGCCCGAGGGGAAGGCGAGGAACTAAGGCCCTGATTTGCCATTTTCTTCTGGATTTACATGGAAGCCTCTTAAGCTAAACTGTACTGGGCGGTACTCAGCCACTTCAGCAGCTGGGTTTCCTTCGGGAAAGTAAGAAAGATGATCATTGCTAGTGTTTTTCTGAGCCCAGGAGCCCACTGTGGTACATACCCACGGCCCTATTTCTGTTCTACCCTTCTCTTTGCTTAAGGCTCTTATCAGCCTTGCAAAGGGGCTGTGGACCAAGAAAATACAATCTGGTTTCCTCTCGGAATAACATTTCCTTGGTTATCTACCTGCACTCCTGTGGGTTCCCATGTGGGAGTGCCAGCCCTCCCACACCCAGTGTACACTCACTCAGTGACAGGGAGAAGACAGAGCCACCAGCAAAGTGGTTGTAGGAATGGGAAAACAGGCTCTTTGGAGAACAAGAAACGGTACAGAGGGGTTTCCCTCAGGTCTTCCTAGGGTAAGGGATAGGCAGAGGGAGAAGCAGGAGCTCAGGATTCTGCCCCCAGCTCGCCACGATGTTGGTGGGAATCCAGGTGGCTGTCCGGCGTCAGTGACCTGCCTCCTCCCCTCTCCTCAAAAGCAACGCCTAGGCCTAAGTCCCGAGGGCAGTGCTGTCCTACAGTCCAGCCACTTACCCTCGTGGCTTCCTCAGAATCCTCCCGCGCCTCGAGCGTCTCCCTGTATGTCTGGCTGTGTGAGCTACTTCCCAGACTCTTAGGAAGGGGGACGACACTTCTGTCCTTCTCCTGGGTGAACTTTGGGCAGCACCAGGTGTGGCAGGAGGTTACTGGAGACCAGCCGGAAAAAACCTTCCAAGGGCAGGGGCGGGGCGTGTGAGTTGGGGAAGCAGCACAAAGCTTCCGGCAAGAAGTACAGAGCTCCGTACCTCCTGTCAGGGTTCGCTGCCAGTGCCACCCACAAACTCCGCTAGGCTGCTGGCAGGAGAGGGCCGAAGGCCAACTGAGAGAGGAGGAAGTTCCAGAGTACAGACAGTGAGAAGACAGCAGCAAGAAGCAGAGTTGAAGGACATTTCTAGAAGGGCAGAGACATAAAAGGGGAAAACAAGGCCACACACAGTCTGGTTTACTGGCTCATCACACACACCAGATATGTACACAAACATAAATATTCCAATGTACAAATTTACACGGGACTCACAGATCACCCCCCTCGTCTCTTTCATCCAGCGCCCCCCAACCTGTGCCCTATCCATCCAGGCTCCATTGTAGGATGAAGGCTTGCAGGGGGCTGGCAGGAGAAGGTAGGAATCTGGAGGAGGGAGAGGTCCTGCTCCCCTCTCCTCACAGGTACCTCCAAAGGGTCCTGTCCCTTTTCAGTGGCACCGTGGGGCAGAGGGTTAAAATACCTCCACTCCCTCTCTGCTGCAGCTCAAATCCCAGATGTCTCCTCCGGTCCCTCAGTCTCTCTCTCTCTCATGTAGCTCTTCTCTTGGACTCTTCCTAATTTCCTCTCCCTCTTGCTTTCTGTGTCTTGGCTCCCCCCAGTGCCTGTAGGGAGGAGGGGCCCCAGGCCCTGGAGTCCTTCTGGCCCCTATGCCCTCTTCCTGGGCCTTAGAGAAGGCTAGGACTTCGGTGCAGCTCAGCAGAGGTGTTGGCGCCATTGGCAGGCTCTCTGTTGGGGGTGGGCGCCAAGCCGCAGCCGTCCCCAGGGCAGCCATGCTGGATCAAGATGTCTGCGCACTCCTGGCTCCCGGCCCGGCGGGCGTAGGCCAGTGGAGTCAGGCCCCGGGCGTCCCGGCTCCTCACGTCCACCCCGTACTGCAGAAGGAAGCACGTTTTCACAGTCGGCATGACAGGGCAAGGAAGGTGTGGGTTCTTGGGGGCAGAGCGGAGATCAGGTAGGTCAGAGGCGCCTTCAAGGGTGGGACTGGGAAGGCGAGGAGGGAGCCCGCAACTCACCCAGATGAGCAGCTGTGTGAAGACGACATTGGCCATGGCGCTGGAGAGATGTAGAGCCGTCCGCCCGTCCCCGTCACCGTAGGTCTCGTTCACCTCCTCCTTGGACCCGTGGGCCAGAAGCATCACCAGCAGCCGCAGGTCGTCCTCCACCACGGCCCGGAGCAGCTGCTGCCCCAGCGGCACGTCCGAGCTCGGCAGCGGGGCCAGGAAGAGCTTCTGTTCGTACTTGGCCCGTATCCAGCGCTCCTTCTCCTCTCTGCAACCACAGGTCCATCGAGGCATGAGCCAAGGAGGGGCCTGGGCCAATGGGCGGGGGCCAGGAAATGACAGGAGCACCCCGAAAGGGGAACGGGAAGAAACACAGTGTAGGACGGAGCAGTGGAGAGACCAACCTAAGGAGCGGACGGGATACAGCGGGGAACGCAAAGGGTGTGGAAGAGGCTGAAAGGAAGGAACGCTGAAGAGAGGCCCCTCGGGGGCAGCAGGGATGTGGGGGGCTGAGAGGGCAGCGAGATTCCAGGCAGGGCTCCCGTGGTAGCTTATCTGACCTGCTGGAACAAAGGGGTGGGGGGCCTACACTAGGGGCCCATGCACTGTCCTATCTCCCACCCATTCTCCCCATCTCCGAGCTCAGGCTAGGGCCTTCACGCCCCAAGCGATAGGGCCCTGCGCATGCGCCTCCTGCCGGCCCCTGACCTGCTGATAAGGCTCAGAAAGGGCCTCTTGTTGTAAGGAGCCTGAGTGACAGGCGGAGAGGGGGAGGGGCACCCCAAGGGGCCAACTGCCAAACAGAGCAACAGCCAGTTTTAACCCTTGGAGCACCAGGGCAGCCTCTCGGCACCATCCCGAGCCTCCCCGTAGCGGGGCACCCCCCTCATCCGCTCACCTGCAGGCGTCAGGCCCAGGCTTCGCGTAGCCGTCCAGGGCCCCCTCCCAGACACTGTTGGCCAGGGCATTGCCCATCGCCGTCATGACGGCCAGCAGCTCAGGTGGCCAGTCATCGAGGTCAAGGGAGCGGACCCGGGAAAGGTGAGCCCCCAGATGTCGATGGGTCCCTGAGCACTCAATGCACATCAGGGCGCCCAGGTTCAAGCTGGCCCAGTCTGGATCTAGGGGAGGAGAAGCAGCATCATGAAGTCCATAGGCAACCAGAGTGAGACCGCCAGGGAAACCCTCTTTGTCCTCGTTGGTGGCCAACTGGAAGGCTCTCGTCAAGCTTTCGTGAAGCCACCCCCACCCCAGCCCCACCGGCCTCCGTACTCACTGGGGGCATCGCAGTCGATACAGAAGCTGTTGCCACGAACGGTGCGGACGGCCTGCACGGCCAGAGCCGCGTTGTGGTTCCCCACACGAGTCTGCGCATCGGGAGAGACCAGAGGGGCGGGTCAGCCACAAGGCCACCTCGGGCCCCACCCCAACCAGGCCTCTGTGCCAACCTTGTCCTTGGCGCTGCGGCAACCCTGCAGGCTGGCGAGGATCTGGGCCTGCACGCTCTGCACCCACAGCTCCCGCTCCTCTGCCGTTGAGGCCTCGAAGTGCCATGTCTGCCCGGTGAGGGACACCAGCACAAACTCGAAGGACTCCTCTGCCTCTGTGGGGACAGGGGTATTTGCCACCATCAGGGAGGGCGCCCCGCTGCGCACACACAGCCAGGGACACGCCCACACCTCCATCTGCTCTCCTGCCTTCCTGGCTCTCGTCCTCGGTCTCCCACCCCAGGCTCCAAGGCCATGCCCAGAGGGCACCTTGCAAGGAGTGCGGAGCAGCCCTCAAACCCCTCTTCCTGACCACCTGTGGAGCCTCGGTGCAAACAGGCGGGGCGCAAGGTTTTCGCATCCCTGGCTGGCCGTGCCAGGAACGGGGCTGGAATTCAGAGAAGGGCGCTTCCTGGAGAAGAGCAGAGTATCTGGAGAAGGATGCGATGGGGTGCTCGGAGGCAACGCTGGGAGAGGGCGGGGGAGGCGGCTGTGGGCACCATCCGTACATGTCAGCTGCAGCCGCCTCATTTTGCAGCTCATTAAACCCAATATTCCTGACGGCGTCAGCGTGGGGCTCCTGGGAGCTGGGCCCCTCCCCCACTACCCTGGCATAGACAGACAGGAAGGACAAGTGGATGGGGAGAGGAGGCGAGGTTTTCCCCACAAACTGGGATGTGTGAGCAGAAAGGGACCTGCGGACAGTTGTGACCAGCACTGTAGGCCGACCGCGACCCCGAGCACCGTGGTGAAGCTGTTGCAACCTCTGCTCCCCTCGGCCAACAGAAGACAGCGCCACGCATCTCATTCCCAGTGGTCACCACCCTACGGGGTGAACAATTCCTAACAAGCACCGAGAGTGCATGTGTCGAGGAGGGTGGAGGCTGGCGAGACAACTCAGCTACCTGTGGGGAGGCCCGAGGCGGAGTTACAGATTCTCCCCCGGGGCAGCCTCTCCCCTCAATGACACACATTCCCTGGAAGCCTTCCTGCTGGGCTCCTGCTCTCACGGCACCTTTACCAGAAACTGCCTCCTAGACAAAGAACGCTGGTACCCCTTTCTTCCCCAGGCTCCACCGGTCCACCTCACCTTGCTTTCAGTACAGCCTCTGAACTACACAACCTCGGTCCTTTGTGGGGCTCAGGTCCCTGGGACAGGTGGATTCCACGCCAGGAGTGCTAAGCGTCACTATACCACGGGTAGGCCGGGGAGAGCGGCTCTCCACCCACACCCCTATCCCTGACAATCGGAGCGGAAATGAGACACCGTGCATCACTCGAAGTTAAACTTATTTGGGAGCAAAGAGATTCCAACCACTGAGAAGAGGAACACTTTGAAGATACCTTGGAGAAAAGCAGAGGAGTGCTACGATTAACACCAGATTATGAGAAAGGCCCCACAGAAGAATACTTGAGAAGCTGGAATCCCTTAGCCCAAAAGCGACTAAGGAGAGACTTCGCCAACTAATACACACGTATTAAGCACCAGTTATATGCCCAGCACTCATTAAACTCAATGGGTGATACAAGAGACACAGAAAACACAGGTCCTGCCCCCGAATCTGGGAGGAGCTATTGGAACGGCCGCCTGCTGTCTTTTACCTTCTACAAGGAGTAAAAGAGAAGCTCCCGTTTTAGTAGAAAGGGTTTAAATCAGACAGGAGAAAGCTTTTCTAAGATACTAGGTCTAGATTACCAAAAGAAGTTGTGGAATTATGGTTATTGCTAATTATTATTACAAAGTGCTTACTCTCGAAACGGAAAAAATGGTGTTACTTTTAGGGTACTATCCCCAAATCCCACAGCCCACCTCCTGTGCCCCAGTTTCCCTCTAGGTCCCCCTAACCTTCAGCAGCACTGCTGGGGCCGTCTGGTCGGGGGGTCCCGGTGCTCTTTTTCCTCCGGTGCTTCTTCCGGTTGGAGTGGGGAGATGGGGGAGGCTCCAGCTTGGGGCTGGAACTGAGCACCTCAGCCGGGCCACTGGCTGGGGAGGGGAGAGTTGGAGAAGTGTGGGAAGGGGGAGGGGGGGTGCAGAGCACAAGACCTGCCTAGTGCCACTGGGAGCTCCACCCTGAACTGTGGCTGGGCCACCCTGGCCGTCCCAGTCCCAGCGCTTCCCCAGCCTTGGAGGAGGAGAAGGTGGAGAGAGAAGAGTGTGGGGAACTCAGGCAGAGCGGGATGAAGGCGAGGAGGAGTCGGAGGCTAGGGCTTCGGCAGCCCGGAGGGGTGGAAGGCGGCCCAGGGAACTCACGGGGAGCTGAAGCCCCAGCAGCTCCGCACCAAATTTATCCTCAATCACACTCCCCGCTCCTCACAATTAATAGCAGAATTAGAAACAATCAGGGAGCTGCCTAATTACTGTCAATTAGAGCGCGCTAATCAAGCTCCCGTCTCCCACACCCCGCCCGGCGCTCACCACTAAATGTCAAACTTCATTAGAGGCAGACACGCTCCCTCCCTCCCTGCCTTCCTCCTTCCAGACTCAACAGAGGGGCCCCACCAAGGCCACCACAGGCCTTCAGGTCAGGACGGTGACTCTGGGCAGCGCCCTCAGCTCCCCTTCTCAAACCCTCCGTGGTCACTCCCCCCAGCGTCGCTTGCACTCAGAGTAGGAGGTGGGAGAGATTCCCTGCGCTGTGAGCACCCAGTTCCTTCCTGTGGTCGGAGCTCAGACTGGGGGTTAGTGCTGCTAGGGGGGTGGGGGCCTGCAAAGGGCTTCTGGGAGGCACATCGGGGGAAAAGAGCTGACGGGCCTTGGGCCAGCCAGGAACTACTGCCCAGCCGGAGGAAAAGTGGGAGGAACAGGTTTGCCTGGGCTGCCACGCCCCACCTCCCAGCTTCTGGGGGGACAGGGAGCACCCCGGACTGTGCTCCTTCCCTCACACCCTTACCTAGGAAAGGAGGGCAGCCCTGCACCCATTTCCCTTTCAGTCTGCAGAACTGCTGACCTGTGACTGATGGGTTAGGATATAGGTGAGAGTAGGCTGGGGGAGGAAAGGACGGGCAGCCTGTGTGTGTGTGTGCCGGTGCTCACTGAAGCAGCGGGGAGGAGAAAGACGGGGCAGGAAGAGGTGAGAGGTGAGCCAGGCACGAAAACGGATAAAACAGGAAGAAAACGAAGGAAACTAAAAGGAGGCTGGGATGGCAGGGAGAAGGCAGACGTTCTGACCAGCTAGACAGGATGGGGCCTGAGCCTATCCAGCAGCACGGGCGGGAAAACCTTCTGGATCCTGGATCCTATCTCTAGGAACCCCCCTTCTCCGTGGTAGGAGAGTTGCCGCCTTCAAACCGTGTTTAAAGCCCCCAGCCTCCGACCTCCCTACTCTGCCGCTTCCCTGTCCCCCCCGCGGTGAGGCTGATGAGCTGGCTGCGCAGGGGGCTGATGGGGATGCTGGGGATGCGGGAGCCGCCACCAGCGCTGCCTGGGGACAGCGGTGGGTGGGCAGAGAAGCTGCAGAGGGAAGGTCTCCGGCACCAGCCAGCCACTGGCAGGGCCTGGGGGCAGCAAAGGGGTGAACGGGCAGGAAGCCGCCTCTGGTTGCTGGAGAAGGGCTAGAGCCGCTACTCCATTGCTCTGACCACCCCGCGCTGGCTCTGCAACCAGCGGCCCCGCTGGGCCCCTCCCAACACAGCCTCCCAGGCCGCAGAGGCTGCCTGGCTGCCCTCTGTGTCGCTTAATGCGTACCTGGGGGCAGGGCATCACTCCACTGGTCGGCGCTGGAAACGGAGCAGGAGCGCTGGTGGAGCCCCTCGGGGCGAGGGCCAGCCCAGGCCGGGCTGCTGGCCGTGTAGGGGGCACCTGGGGGTGGGGGGAAGGGTCAGACCGGGAAGGGAGGCCGGGGAAGGGGTACACAGACTTTCCTGAAAATAGGGCTACGGGCAGAACTTGCGGAATTCTAGCAGGATATTGACCAAAAATGAGGGTTACCAGGTACTGGACCAGGCTTGTGAGAGACCCGGAGGCCTCGCCTCGGCCCTCCACACCTCGGGAGGCCGCTGGTCCCACGTTCCACACCCCTCTCCGTGACGAGCGTGTCCACCCCCGCCCGCTTCCCGTAGAGGGGGGCACGGGGTAGCCACACCCCTACCACCACAGCGCTCCTCGCCTGGCCACCGTCCCCAGCCCCCTTCCCCTCCTGATCGGGCCCCTGCACCCTGTGTTCAAGTCCACATATGCCATTCGCTTTGCCTCCGCTTTGGTGCCATTCTGACGAGAAAGAAGTGTATCAAATTCAAGTAATTATGTCTAATTAGTATTAGTAATTATCCTGTTGGGCTGGAGAAAATTAATCTTGAGTTCCCCATCAGGGAAGAATGGCAGAGCCAAGGGGAACCAAAGGCCCCGGAGTCCAAGGCCAGGGCACGAGGGCCTCGCGTGCCCTCACAACTCCCGCTGGACTCCCTCAGAGAGAGCCCACGGGAACAGCCGCGGGGCCTCCGCTGCCCTCTCGCCTCAGGCCACCTAAGCGCGGAAACTGAGGCCAGAGGGCACTGGTGACTGGTGACGGGCAGTCTGAGGACAGGTGGGCCACACCCGAGGTGTGGGAAATAAAAGCAGAGGTGGGCGAGCGCTGGAGGTTAGTAAGGAGGCAGAGACGGGGCCCGGAGCTGGACACGGTGGGAGAGCACACGGCCAGCTCAAGGCTTCCCCCGGTCCCAGGAACATGCAGGGAAAGCTTCTGGAAGCCTAGGCATGGGAAGCTCTGAGCTGAAGCCACTAGAAGGTAAAGAAACAGGCCGACGTCCCTCCTGCTCGGGGGACGGTATCCTGCTGCAAGGCGGAAGGCAGGTTTTGTGTTTCTCTTGTATTTGTCGGACACCCGAGGCAGGACCAGACACACAGGAGTGCTTATTAACGTACGCGTGGTGCCAACGCTGCCAGCCAGCCTCCCCCACTCTCAGTCCCCTCAAGGCAACACGCTGGTGCTTCCTCTCCACGATCCCGCCCCCCTCCCGCTCCGGCCTGATGGGTCCCCGCAAACGGCCTTTCTCAGGGCACCCTTGCCCCCTGGCAGGAGACGAGACCGTCCCGGGCAGCGTATGCGGTTCCTAAATTCTCAGAGACCACGCTTCTCCTCCCTTCCCCTCCTGGGTTCCGAATCTTACCCCTGCCTCGTCCCCAGCCCCACCCAAAGACACCACAGGCCCCACTTCCTCCCCGAGCCCCCCAACCCAAAACCCCGAGGGAGGGAAAGTGCTTTCCCTTTTCTTTGTTAATTCTCCCCTCATTACGCCTGCAATCCCACAATCAGTGTGCACTGTAATTGTCGAATTTGATGCTAATGATTAATGAATTAAACATGGAGCCATCAATTAGTCCTCGGAGGATAATTCTGCATAAAGCAGCGGATAATGTAATTACAGTAACAAAGATAATGAGATGTTAACATCGCCCGGTGAGCGGGAGACATGTGTGAGTGTGCACGAGGTCGGTGTCAGCGCGCGGTGGAGGGGACGCAGGCTCGAGCAAACGCCCCGGCCGTGTGCTCTGGGGGCGCTGCTGAGCGCTCGTGGGTGCCGGAAATTCTGCGGCCGAGCGGGCTCTGTCTCTCTTGTCCGTGCGCACCTCTCCCCAGCGGAAAACTATCAGGGGACAGGAATGTGACAGGACAGACAGTCTTACTGTTTCTCTCCCTTTGAGGAAGCAGCCCGGCTTTCCTCTCGCTACCCGACTTCAAGGCAAGCCCCCCTCCCCCGCCCGCTTCAGGATCCTGACACCTCCTCCTCCTCTGCTAGGGTAGGAGAACCCCCCCAAGCCAGATGAGAGGCTGCCCCCCCCCCCCGCGGCGCACGCGCAGCTCTGGGGAGCATAGGGCCCTGGCTGATCCCCAGCGGTCCCTGCCCTGACTTCGCTCTCTGGACAGAGCACGTGGCCGCCGTTCCCGCCATCCGACCCTTCCCTAGTGCACCCCTATGGGGAGCTCTCGGCACCCCACCGTGGTGGGTGATTGCCTTTCTCACCCTTCCTTCCCTTCCCTTCCTTCCCTTAGTCCACGAGAGCCCCTCCCCTGCACAAGTCGAGGGCTCCTCTCCGAGCTCAGGGCGGCTTGAAGAATAAATCGCAGCTTTCAGCTTTCGGGTCAGGCGCAGTCAGGTTCGCACCCCAGCTCTTAGAGACCAGTTTTTCAATCTCGCCGAGCCTTTGCTTCCTGCTCCCTAAGGTGGGGATGATGACCCCCCCTCCGCAGAGCTGCGAAACCGGGCCTGACACGGAGGGGGGCCGCTGCACTCGGCACCTGGCGGTCAGCAGGTGGCGGTCCCTCCAGCCTGGTCGGCGGCAGGCTCAACAAATGCCACGGGGTAGGGGTGCCAAGTGCCCACTGGCCTCAAACAAGGAGGACACGCGAGAGGCCATGGTCCGACCTTCTCTGAACCTGGAGTCGCTCAACGTGGGACTATCAGCATTCTGAGGGGGGCAGTTCTAAGGGGGTCTGCTCCGGCCATTCCAGGAACTTCGTACCCAACCCTCCGTCCACGGAATGCCTGCGGCGGCCCATCGCCAGGATGCAGAAGCAACCCCTGGGCTCCACCTGCCCTCGGCGGAAGAGCACACCCGAGCCACTAAGAGCTACCCCCGGGGGCAGGGACACCGACAGCAACCGGGACAGTGCCGTGAGCAGCTGTTTCTAGGTCCAAGGGCGAGGAGACCCAATCATCTAGGGCAGCGGCAGGGCCCAGAAGCCAAGGGGGATCTGGGGCAAGGGGACTCGGTGTGGGCGGGACAGACACGTGGCTGAGGAGCCACAGAGGCCTAGGGAGACAGACAGAGCTGGGGACAGAAAGGAACCGAAGCATCATTCACCTGAACTCAGGGGGTCATCTGAAAAGGTAAGAACGGGCCGAGGAAAAGCTGCCACACCCCTGAGTCCACACTCTCTCAGACACCACGCTCCTTCCCGCGCCACCGGCCACGTCGGCGTGGCTTTCAGCTTCCCTCTAAGCGCCGTCCTCTCTGAGCGGAGACCCTACCTCTCACTGCGGCCCTGCGGACATTTGCCTGGGGCACCCCAGGGAGCTTTGCCCCCTTTCCCCCCTTCCCCTCCCCACATGGCACGCGTGCTAGGGGTCCCACCGTCGCCCGCCTCAGCCCCAGATGAGGGCAAACGGTCCCGGGACCCCTGATGGCACCTGTCACCAGGAGGCTGTCCAGCCCTCTCCTCCATCTCCAAACCACCCGCCGGGCTAGGTGTCGGCTGCCGCCTCATTTCGGCAAACGCGTTCGGCCGAGCCGAGCCTGAAGCATAACCCCGGGGGGGGGCCAGCGGGTCTGGAGCCCTAAGGACCCGGCTGAGAAAGAGCGAAGCCCCACAGCCGCCTCCCTTTCTGGGCCTCCGCTGCCGCACCCTCTGCCCTTCTAGAGACAGGAAGCGACGCTCTGGTAGGCCCGCCCCCCCCCTGCAGCCCGCCTCACCTGCGCCCCCCCCCAGCTGCGTGTTGCTCCGCTCCAAGGCCAGCCCGTTGGCCCGGGGGCTGGTGCCGGGGGCTGCGGCCGGCGTGGCTCGGGGCAGGCGCTTCCCTGGCACCTTCACCGTCGTCCGCAGCAGGTCAATCTCCTTGCCGTGGATGTTCTGCATGTAGTCCTAAGGGCCACGTGGACAAAACAGACGAAGAGTCATGAGGACGGGTCACCCCTCGGCAGCACCGTCGCCGACGCTGACCCGCCACCTGCTGGAGGACACAGGAGAGCGGAGGAAGCCCAAGTTTTAAGAAGCGGGACTGTGAAGCACACAGAATATCTCCGCCTCCGGACTACACCCCGATGCAGCCCTGGGGGCCCTCCCGCCAGCAGCGGGGCCGCGTCCCGGGAGAAGGGAGGGCGTGGGGCCAAGAGCTGAGGCGTGGGGCTCCTCTAGGAAAGACAGCCCAGGAGGCAACGCAAATGACTTGGCAACGCCCAAGTCCTGTGCCAAGGTGGCATTTAGGAAGAGAAGGCCACGTGGCCAGGAGAGGAACTGACAAACCCCCCGGGACACAGGCCACCAGGGTGGCTAGCCACCGAGTACTTCGGCCCTGTTTCTAGAAGCTTCCACCACCACTGGGGCACAGGGAGCTTTCAAAGCCTAGTACAGTCCTCCCTCCTTACGACAGTGCCTGACAATAAAGATTTGTGAACAGCCAAAAAGAAGCCTTTGATTCTTTCTGCCGTTCTCAGGGATAGAGAGACAGGTCCACGGTTTCACGGATACTGGCGAAATAACAATAACCGTGATCGTCGCCACCTCACCCGCCCACTCACGTGCCTGCTATTCCCTGCACTCTACGACAGAGGAGGGGGTGCTACCAGGGCCACTTTGCAGTTGAAGAAATGGAGGCCCACAAAGGTTAACGTGCCCAAGGTCACGCCATCAGAAGGTGGCAGAACCAGACTCAAGCAGATTCCCAACTCAGTGCGCCGAAGGCAGACTTCCGCCGGCCAGGAACTCGCCCTGACTTGGAGTCAGCACCCAAAGGGCCCCAGAAGTGGAGCCACCAGAGAGCGAGAGCCACGCCTTGCCCCCACCCATACCCTCCATTTCGTCACTGGCCTGAGAGTCCCACGGCGGAGCGGCAACCTGGGGGCCACAGAGCAGAGCCCGGCCCCTGGCCTCTCGCTTCCTGCTTTACACCCGAGCCTAGCCAGGGCCCCAGCTCTCCCCGCCGCTTCTGGTCTCTCCTTCCAGACGGCCGTCACCAGCAAGCAAGTCCCTCAGCAGGTCCCAACTAAACGTCCCCGGTAAAATGTGGCAAAAAAAAAAAAAAAAAAAAAAAAAACCCCTCCCAGGGAGCAGGATCAGGCGGGTGGTGCCGGCTGGAGCTTTGATGGAATCCCAGCGATTAGACTCCAACCTGCTCTTCTCCCCTTGGGAGCTCCCTGGGCGTTTTGTACACAGAGCTTCCCTGAGACACGGTCTCCGGTCTCCCTGTGGTTACAGCCCCAGCCCTCGTACCTTCACCCACTCTGGGACATCAGAGTCACCCGGCGGCCCTCCTGCCTTCTCACCCTTTAGCTTCAGGGAAAAGGGGCCGTGTCCTCTGTTTTAAAGAGCAGGAGGGGGATGCTACCTTTGGGGAAGCAAGGAAAAGGCAGGGGCTGCCCAGGGTTCAGAGCTGCCCCTCGCTCTGGGAATGACCAAGAGGACACAGAGCAGAAAGCGGTCACCTGGCCCTGAGGACCCAAGAGAAGATGCGACTTTCCAGTCAGGAAGAGGAGCCAAGAACACGGAAACATCCCCCCTCGGGCTGCACCTCACTTCCGAGGTGGGTCATCAGGGGAGGGGGCTCATGAGAGGGCCGTGGGAAGGGCGGCCTCCCTGCCAGGCCTGTAGTTGCCGTCTGTCGTCCAGGGGGCTCAGGACACCTTCCCGGGCACGTGGCCCTTCGGGACAGAGGGGCCCCGTCAGGCACAGAGGAGGGAGGAGCGGCCCCCACCGCTGTGCAGCCAGGAGAGCTCCCTTCCAAGCAGCTCTGGGGCGTGTGCATGCCCTCTGGCCACCACCCAGGCCCCCGAGAGGAATAGCGCCAGGTGCCCGGCCTCCCGCACACCCTGCTCCGAGGGGGTCGGCCTCGGGTCTCAGAACCACAGGCGACACGCGGGAGGAGCAGTCTTCATTCACGGGGGGGGGGACCCTCGTGACGACCTCTCCCCCCCCAGACAGGTCTGTCCCCAGCGCTGAGCCACGCCATGGTGGCTGGGAGAGAAACAAACCCAGGAGCCCCCTTCCCGCCCCGGGCCCCGTGTCCCCTCTACGCATCCATGCTCCAGCAAACTCAGCACGTCCACCCCCCCCACCCCCCTCCCCGGCCACTGCCGGCCCACGGGCCTTGCTTTCAGCCCAGCGCCCAGCATTGGCCTCGCTGTCTCAAGCTCTCCTTCGTCAGAGCCCGACGCCCCGAAGACGCGGCTCCTGCGTGCGCCCGTCCCGGGTCCCTGCACAGAGTCCCACATCGCGGATCGGCTGCTCCAGACAACTGCCAACAGCTGGCTGGGCCGAAGGCGCAGCTGCGGTCGCCCTCTTGGGGGAGGGGCTCGGGCTGCTCTAGTTCACAAGGAGGTCACAGCAGCTGCAACAGTTTTCAGGCCCCACGACGGTCCTGGGATGCCCGGGCTGGGACGCGGCACGCGCGGACCCCACGCCAGCACAGAAGCTGCACAGAGGGACTCCGTTCTGGGCCGAGGGGCCAGAGACCAACCCGAGGGGCCTGGCCCCCCCGCAGGACCCCTGGCCACACCAGACGGGCCATCGCCAGTGCCGGCGCACCCTCGCGCTCCGTCCGCTCCAGGCCCTGCGCCAGCCCGGCTCCAGGACGGCGCCGGGAGATGGAGCCCAGCCCAAGGACGGCGTGGCGAGGAGCGCGAGGAGCAGCCGCGGGGACGGGGACGCGAGGGGCAGAGCAACAGCGTTTCCCTCCGTCAGCAGAACGGGGAGCTCGGCGGTGGCGGTGGCAGCGGCTGCTCAGGAGAGCGGTCACCACGGCTGCCTTTATTACTCACCATCAAACAGCAATTTCTTCCCCAGCCTCCTCGCTAATTACCCAGCCAGCGTTCTCATCTCGTTTTATTACTGGAATTAACAACGAGTTCAGAGCGTGGAAAGCTATTAAGATGTGTGATTAAGCCACATTCAATTAGTTTCTACAAACAATTTAATTGATGTTGCAGATAGAATTAACAGAAGGTGATTGTGTGAATGGCTCCGCTGGCTGCAAAATGGGGGAGGCTGTGGCGGGCTCTCTCGGGCCAGGCGAGGATCGGGCGTAAGGCTTGAGGCCTGCCCGCCAGCCCTTCCTCCGGACGCCCTTCGGTCCCCCCAGCCCGACTGGCCTCCATCGGCAGGTGAGTCACGGGCACGGCTGCCCCCCGCCCCACCCCCCGGTCCCGGGCAGGAGCCGTCGAGACGGCAGCAGACTCGGCCAAGAGTAGTGCACGCACCTCTGGGGTTCCCGGAAGCCCCTCCGCCGCACAGTGCCCTAACAGGAGGGGACCTCCCAGGAGACAGGCCGCCCCGGGAGCGGGGATGGGGTCTCCTTGCTGCGGTCAACTAAGAAGCTCGCTCGGGTTGGGAAACAGGGCCAAGGGGCGACGGAGACGGGGCAGCCAGCGACCCTGGAGAGCTACCACCGAGGAAGGAAATCAAGAAGCAAGGGGGGAGGGGCGGGCGGAGCGAGCGGCCTTTGCTGGGAGGAAACGTGAGCCCTGGTCACACAGCAGGGCGTGACGCCCCCTGATTTGGGCTTCGCTCGGCTCCCACTTCGAACCCCGAGTCGCATCTTCTGAATGCGCCCACGGGCCAGTTCCCCCTGGCCGCTGGCGTGGGAGGGAGCCACAGGCTCCGGCCCCGGAGCCAACGAATGAAGGGCTGACCCCCGGGAGCCTCTCACTCAGCTTCTTCTCGAGGCCCTGTGGCCCAGAGACCAAGAGGCCAGCAGGGCCACCTGCCTCTTAGACGCCCCCTGCGGGAAAGCAAGGACAGGCCTGGAAGCCCTACACCCCAGACGCCGTCCCGCGCCCCTGAACACACCAAGGGGCACACAGTTCAACAAGCGAGATGCCGTGAGGGACTCTGAGCAGCACAGATGCCCAGCCCGGCCCAGGCAGGCCGGCCTATCAGTTCCCTCCGCCCCTCTTGACAACAGTCTGGGCAACACTCGCCCGGATGTTAACTCTCCGGCACTTTCTCGGCTAGCCCCGAAGACAGGTGCTCTTGGCACACGCAGAGAATTCTGAGTAATGCCCAAGAGTCAAACTCACGGGTCCGAGTATTAGCGCGGCCAGGTGACTGATGATCTGGCCACCCCCCGCCCCCAGCTTCTGCTCTCCGGTTTGTTGAGTGCGAAACCAGCGTTCCCCCAAGCCTTTACTTCCCTTCCTAGACCCGAACCCCAGCCCGCAGGTTCCTGTGTGTCCTGAGACCCCTCTGCGGTCCCCCTCTTCCCCTCTGGGCTCCCTCCATTATCTGAGGCATGGGGACAGGCAAAGGGGACAGACCCAGCTAGGGCGGCACGAAGCAGGGAGAACAGGTGAGGACGCACACAGGGAAAGCAGAGGCCACCCCCACCCGGGTGGGGGAAACCAGGAGGCTTCAGAGAGGCTAGTTTCCGGCTCCACTGGCGAGACGCGGCCCGAGGAGAGCAGGTCTGTGCGGCCTGGGGGCTGCGGGCACGGGGTGAAAATACAACCGGCTGCGAGTTAAGAGGCACGAGGCTGGCCTAGGGTTGGGCACGGCGGCCCCTCTCAGCTGGGAAATGAGAGGCCCTGTGCCTGCGGGACGCCCCGGGACTTTCTAAGACACGTGTGGACTCAGCAGCAGGACCGGGTCTGCCGAGGCGGCGGCCGCCGGAGCGGGGAGGGGATGGTGCCGAGGAGCCTCGGTACTAAGTCCCCCAGGGCACCCGGCGTGGCCCCTGCTAGTGAGACGCTAGGGGGCAACAGGCTAACCCTGTGGTGTCCCGAGTTAAGGGGAACGACTAGTGCCCGAGGAATCGGATACGGAGAAACCCAGGAGGGCGAGGCTGGCCCCGATGGGAAGCAGGCAGACAGACCGACAGACAGACAGACTGATCGCCCGCCCGCCCGCTCTTCCTGAGCCGAGCCTTTGTGCGGTTTCGCGGCAGGGCGGTCCAGGCGGGGCCCGCAGGACCGGGTTATGCCCGGCACCGCGGATCCCGGCACCGCTTGGGTCGGGCCTCCCTGACACCTTGTGCAGATTCGGAGGCAGGCGAGGGGCCCTCGGAGGCAGGCCCCGGGCTTCTGGGCCGGGGGTGGGGCCGGCCCACGTGCTGCGCTCGAGGGGCTTCACAGGAGAACTCATTAGCCCCACAGTGGGGCGGTGACAGAGATGGATTCTGGTGACAGCTGTGTGCTGGAGCCACGCAGCGAGGGGAGGGGGAGGCAGGAAGGGTGGGAGAGCTGCCCCAGGGGCCACTCTACAGTCACCGCAACCCACCCCCCACCGGGGCACAGGCCACACACCCTGCAGACCCCTCCGCCTGCCATCACCACCACCGCCACCCCCACGCTCCCCTTCCCAAGAGGACCCGTGCCATTCTCTGCAGCCCCCCGCTTAACTGCCCCCCGACTCTCCATCATCCCAGGCCCAGGAACCCAGGGACTCCCCCCCTCCTGTGGCTCCCCAAGAGACAACTGGTTGGTGACACCAGCACCCCCAACTTGAGCAGTTCCGGGGAAGTGGGGCCCAATCCGGCTCCTTAAGCAAGCAGAGGGCAGGACGTGGGGCCTGACCGCACACAGCAGCCTCGCCTAGAGGCAGCCACCCCTGGGGGTGAGTCTTCCCAGAAAGGCGCAGCCACGCCTCAGACTTGAGCGGGAAGGCCTCGGCCCGGGCCGTGCAGTAGGTGTGGGTCCCAGGCCACCGAAGGGAGGCTCTGACGGGCAGGTGCATCTGAACGCACGGAGGTCGGCTTCCCTTCAGGTCCTGGAGTCAGCGCCCCCAGCCCCTCCCCCAGACTCACGTGCAGACTGGGGTGGTAGGTGAGCAGCCCGTTGTCGCAGAGCGTCACGTACTTCTTCTTCCACTCCTTGTTCAGGGACTTGCCGCTGCGCTTCAGCAGGATGCCCTGGGGACAGAGGCTGGATCAGAGACAGGGGCCGCCCCACCCACCGCGGGCCCAGGGAAGGTCGTGGTGCCACCAGGGAACACCGTTCTCCGTCACCTGTCCTCCTGGGCCACTGTACTCATCCGAGCAGAGGCTGTAAAGGACCAGAGCTGACCCGGGAAAATTAGTTCCGGCCCTCCACGGAACCCGCCTATCCCTGACTGTCCAACAGGAAGCAGCCTGGGGGACCCCCCCCCCCCCACCGCCCGGAGTCACGGGGCCACGTCCTGCAGCAGAGGCAGGGTTTCAGATGCCTCCTGGCGGTGACGCTCCTGCCCGTGTGTCTCCAGGGGTGAGCGCATAGGGCAGAAATCCCCTAACCGTCCCCAGAATGTTCCAGACTCCCCAAGGCAGGCGGTGCGCAGCCCCAGCTACAGCGCTCGGTGACCAGATTCCCCCTGCAAGCTTGCGAGGCCCTGAGCGTGGAGGGGAGAGGGACACAGGGACGGATTCGAGCTCCACGAGGGCAAGGGCATCCTTGTGTTTTGTTCCTGGACATACCCTCAGCACCACGACGGTGCCTGGGACACAGCGGGCGCTCAGCGAATGGCCAGGGGGGTGGGCTGGGAGAAGCCAGCCGAGACCGGTGGCCGCCAGGGATGCTGAAAGGGGGACGAGGGCCGCGGTGAGGACGCCCGCAGAGAGCACCCAGGACGGCCCCTGGCTCTCTCCCCGACAGGACGGCCATCACCGGAGAATGGCTGAGGAGGGGAGCTGGGGGCGGGGCAAGGCGATGCCACCAACGGATGGCGGTGGCAGGTTCTCAGGACCAGCATCACCCCCGGGAGCCCCTCCTGAACGCAGGGGGACCAGGAGGGCCCGGAAGAGGCAGTGCCCCCTGGAGATTCCCAGACAGAACTCCAAGGGGAGAGCCACACGGAGGGGCTCAAGCGGGGCGTCGGGATCAGCACCGGTCCCCAGGAGCAGGGGGAGCCCCCGGAGCCCGCCGCGGTGGGGCCCAGAAAGGAGGAGTTCAGCGGTGTGGCCTTGACCACAGGCCTTCTCCCTTAGGAACGGAGGGCCCCGCTCTCAGACAAGCAGGAAAACCGGGAGGAAGAGATTCGAGTGTGGGGGCGCCCGGGGGGTTATCTCGGCTCAGGTCGTGACCTCCGTGATCTCACGGTGCGCGAGTTCGAGCCCCGCCTCGGGCTCTGTGCTGACAGCGGAGAGCCTGCTTGGCATATTCTCTCTCTCCCTCTCCCTCCTCTCTCTCTGCCCCTTCCCTGCTCGTGCTCTCTCTCTCTCTCTCTCTCTCACAACAAACATTAAAAAAAACACAGACTCAAGTGTGAGGAAACAGTATCCCCTGTGATCCTGGGACCCAAGCGGGGAGGCTAAGCCCCAGTTCTCCGCGCCTCCTCTCTAGGCTCCTCCCAAGAGCGGGCTCAGTCCGCAAGGGAGGAGGTTAGCCAACAGGTGACTGGAATTTCCTGCCCCTGTCTCCTCACCAGGGACCAAGATGGAGCTGAGAAAGCCTCCCGCCTTTCCACACACCCCCACCAGCGCTCCTTCCTTTCTCTAGCTCCTTCCTGCCGCCCCCAAAAGGCAGATGCTGCCGAGGGACAGCGAGTGGAGAGTCCGGGGCCATCTGAGGACACGCTCTACGACCTGGTCTGCTCAGCACCAGACACCCTACCCTCGCAGGGAGCGTCTGAAGAGGAGTGGTACTAACGGCACCTTCACTGGATTGGGTGCCTGGAACATTCCGGAAGGCAGTCAGGCCCTTGCCCAGGAGTCCGTGAAGGAGCCTCGGTGACCTGCTTCTGGGCATGGCATCCGCCCCCTCACAGGCCAGGCACAAGGCGACAGTAAGCTGCCACCTGTCCCCAGGACCGTGGGCAATGCCCGTGACAACCCACGGGCAGACTCTGGACAAGGCGGCCCACCTGTCCCTCCTCGCTCCCTTTTCCACACCACCTCGGCCTTCAGCGGGAGAGTCCACCCCAGCCTCTGTGCTCAGATCCTCCCAGCCCCAGCCCCGGCCTCCCTGACCTGACCCTTCGCCTCCACCATGGCCGAGCCCTTCCCTCCCGGGTCCGGTCCCAGCACCGGGTCGGGCAGAGGGAAAAGGGAAGTCAGACTCCACTCCCCCTTCTGCCGCCAACTAGGCCCCGAACATCCAACAGGTCACGTGGCTGCCTGCGCCTCAGTTTCCACAGACGGACAGGGAGAGCCGACTCACGTATGGAGACTTCCTCCCGCTTCCAAGCACGGAATCAGGACTCAGGATGCCAAGGAGGGAAGCCCCTTTCTACCCAGAACTCTCTCCCCTCCTTCACCTGCGCCTCAGTCAGGGAGGAAGCCGGGAGCCACGGACCAGCGCTAATGAGCTCGGTGAGCTCCTGGCCGGCAGGGGTGTGGGAGGAGCGCCGGGTTTGATGGAGAAAGGCTGGCCTGGGACTCCACCTGCCACCCACTCGCGCCTCCAGCCCGCCTCTCACCTGCCGGCCCGGCCCAGACGCGGAAGGGGCGGCAAAGGCTGGGCTAGCTGGAGGCCTGCCTACCCGGCGCCTCCTTCCCTCCCGCGTCTTGCCTTCGAGGAGGGAGACGGGGAGCGAGCTACAGGGGTTCCTGCTCCCCTCCCTGGCCGGCCCGGCTGCGCACGGCGGAGCAGGAAGCAATCTGGGGCGGAATGGGAGCGGTGCGGAGGCGACAGCCCCAGAGGACCCGTTCCGCCGCCGCCTCCCTCCCAGCTCCGCCAGCCGGCTTAATTGCGGAGTCCGGATTGATTGGGAATGCAAATGGCAACTGAAATGCAATCTCCACTCCCAGCAGGAGTGGGGGGGGGAGGGGGAAGGAGCAGAATGGGGAGGAAGGGACCCGAGGGCGGGGAAGGGGCCAGACCGGCCCGGGCAGCTGGAGGTTGGGGGAACCTGTGAGGCTAAGCCCCGGGGGCTGGGAAAACTAGAGCAGGAAGCCCCACCCCCCCCACCCGCCTTGGCGCGGGGCACACCCTAACCACCTCAGAATCAGTGCTCGGGTTCCCTCCTGGCAGCGGCCGGTCCCGCAGGGGGTCCCTGAGGCTTAGTGGCCTGGATCAGCCAAGCGGCCCGGCTGACCCCTTAGGTCGACCAGGGGCTGGGTCAGAATCCCAGGTGCAAGTTCACAGGGCCTCACCCCTACCCCCCCTAGTTCTCCCCTCCCCTCCCTGTGGGATTCAGGGAGCAGATAAATCAGCCCGTACCCCAAACAGGACGGAGACGTCTGGGGCCACATTTATCTCAGAGCAAAGGCCCCGGAGAAAAGCGTTCTCTTGTATTTATTCCATGTTTGCGTGCGCGCACACCCTCTCAGAATGCACCTGTCCCCAAAGCAGACGGCGACACGCCTCCGTGAAACTCCTCCACGTCGCCTGGTGAGTGGCCCCCAAGGAGGCGGTTGGTCCCAGAGACACACGATCACACGCTTTCTGGGCTCTCCGTTCTAAACAGACCTTCACCGTGGAGTCAGAACCTCCCTTTAACCTAGGAATTCTGGTCAGACTGCCCATGGGCCCCAGAAGGCCCAGCCCGGAGGACTAACCTGACCCCAGGGCCCGGGCCTGGCCAAGCTCTGGTGGTCTGGCCACACCAGTCTGCCCTGTGGTCAAAACCTGACAGACAACACGGCCCCTGTAGACACGGCACGTCTAACCACCAGCTCCCAAGATCTGCGCCCGGCCCGGCACCCTGTGGGTACAGCAGACCAACCGCCGAGCCACTGAGCTCCAGAGACAGACACCTCCTCGTTTCACCCCCCCCCCCACCCCGTCCAGCTCGGCAGCTCAACAGCCCTGCTCAACACGCCGCCACAGCCTTTGCACAAGGACGCCCTCCATCGTTCAATGTCTTTTTCCAGCATGGGGACCCACTCTGGGGGTCCCATCCTGCCAGGCAGAGACTCAGAAAAGAGGGGGTCGGTAGGGGGGAGCCCAACGCAGCTCCTCCTTTGCCGGCGAACAGAGGCTCTGTGCAGACAAAACTGCACCGATGAACCCAGGCTGGGATCAGCCCTCCCAGGGTGCTCTTTTGTGAATTCCTTTCCTGGGACTGGGAGAGGTAGGCCAGGTCCCCAGCTCCAGAGGCGCCAGCCCGCGGGCAGACGGCTGGTGGCTCTCTGCTGCCCCCTGGTGGTGATGAGGAGGACGTGGCAGAGCCTGGGGAGGGCCCAGTAGCCTCTCTTCCCAGAGGTTTGCCGTCAGTGGGAGATCCTCTCTCTCTCTCTCTCTCTCTCTCTTTCTCTCTCATTAGGATTCGGGCCTGGCAGGAGGAGTGCCGGCCTTACACCATCCCCCAGTGTTTCCCAGGCCTCATCCCTCACCTCCCCTGCTCTCTGGCCACGGGGGGAGGGACTGCTGACCTGTTTAATGGGGATGGCCCGACCACTCCCGATACTGTCCACTTTGCAGTCGGCGGCTTTCTTCTCCCTGTCCAAGTCGGCACCCTTTCGAGACTGAAAGAGAAAAGAAGAGGCGTGTTAGAGGGGCGCAGGGCCCACGGGGGACAGCTGCCCACCTGGACTCCCCAGCCCTCCCCTCCTCCCTCCTCCTGGGCAGGCCCTAGCAAGTGGGGCAGGGCCGGGGCGGCGGGACCGGGAAGGAACTGAGACCACGAGTATTCCAACGGGTTTATTCTTACACACGGCACCATACAGAGCAGCACAGGTCACTGAGCCAGGCCCGCCCCTTACAAAAGAGCAAGGACACGAAATACCGAGGGCGCGAGGAGCGCGCAGCCCAGGGGGCTGGGGCGTTAAGAGAAGGGAAGGGGCGAGGAGAGGTGGATGGTGGGGCTGAGGGACGGCTGGGAGCACGGGGCACGAGACCCGGGGAGAGCCAAGTCCGGAAGTGAGCGGGCAGTGGCCCGGCTGCGGCACAGACACCACACGGCACACGTTGCACCGAGCGCGGTCGGCGAGGCCCGAGGGGCACCGTGGATGGAGAGAGAGAGGAGAGAGGCCGTAAGAGGCCCTGCGCCCCCGCCGGGCTCCTGGGGCAGAGCCCGCCCCGGCGCGGATCCTAGGAAACGGGGAGGCCAAGAGGGGGAAAGGCAAGCGCGAGGCGTGGCTGTGGCGTCCGGAGCGGAGCAGGAACGGCAGGAGTCCATGCAGGAAGGAGCAGAGGAGGGAGGGGCGGGAAAGCTCCCCCCCGGGAGCAGCTGGGCCCGGGGCGGGCGCTCGGACGCCCCCGCCCCCCTGGGCCTCGGTGCGCTGTGGCCCGGCGCCTTCTTCTCCATGCAGCGAGCCTGGCGCAGCGCGTCCAGCCGGGCCTGGTCCCCCGGCAGCCCCCAGCCGCGGGCTCCGGCGCTCCTAGCCTTCCCTGGGGGTGGGGGTTAGTTACAAAGGTTCCTGTGGGTCTCTGGAGTGGGGAGCACGGCGGCCGCTTCTCATCTGAGAGCAGTCCCAAGGCCCGGCCCGCCTCCGGCCCCGCACAGGGGAGAATGTCCAGAGGTGCTGTGTGTCACCACCTGGTCTTCTAATTTGGAAGGAGTTGGAAAGGCCTTTTTGTTGATGAAAAGTTGGAAACAGTAGCACATATCTGCAAATATCGAAAGAATAAAGATTTTGGCAAGTTATACTCAAGCCCCGCACGAGTCGGTCAGCACTGGTGAGGGCGGAGACCCAGGTGCCTGGGGAGAGGAGGCAGCGGGATGAAGAGCAGGAGGAGGAGGTGGAGGAGGCAGAGGAGGCGGTGGCGGCGGAGGCCGCTGGGCAGTCCGTCTCATCAGGGAATGTTCGCCACTGGGCGGCCGGGGGCCCCCGGCCCTCCTGTCGTCCCAGGCTGCCAGGAGCCGAGGGCGCAGGACTGCAAGTGCAGCGCGGGGGGCACCACCGAGGGAGCAGAGAGAACCGGGCCAGAGGCTGGCGCTCGCGGCTCCGCCATCAGCACCTGCCCCGGGCGTCTCCTGGGCGCCGCGGCCTCTGCCCCTGCGGCCCAGGGAGGAGGAAGCTGGATGGGGACCGCCGCCACCGGGTCCCCGGACCAAAGAGCTGGTTGGGAGGGGTGGGGGTGCGGCCTGCCCCAGCCACCGGAGGATCCCTGGGAGCCCCGAGGGGCAGCCCCCCCCAGGGTGGGAATGGGGGCAAGAGCGGCAACAGAATGAGCACATGAAGTCACGGGGGAGACTGGGGACACGGATGGCCACATCCAGGGGGTGGGTCACGAGGACACCAGGCCACAGAGCAGGCGTGGCTCTGCCGGGCAGGACGATGAGGGCGAGGAGGTGGCCCCGACAGCGATGATGAGAGGGGGAGGTCCCGAGATGCGCTCCTGGAGACGGACACGTCTCGAGGCCTCCTCGTGGACAATGGCGCAAGTGAGGTCACCATGGAAACAATGGGAAGGAAAACCAAGGTCGCCACAGTGAAGATGGAGCATGGAAGGGCCCGAGGGAGGGCTGTGTCGCGGGCGCGCGCAGCAAGGATGGCAGGCGGGGGCAGCACAGCGGAGCAGGCAGCGGAGAGCACAGGCCGGGGGGCACAGGGGGCCGCGGCGAGGAGGCCGGGAGCTGGGCGCGGACGGTGGACAGAGGGGGGGCAGAGGGGGGAGAGCGTGCCCTGGGGAGTTGCGGGCCTGGCAGCGGAGGAAGTGGGAGGTTCGGGGGGGTGCTGAGGGAGCGGGTGACCGGAGCAGGATGTCAGGCAGCAGAGGCCAAGGGCGCAGACGGCGGTCACTGCAAACACAGGCACCCGAGGGCTCTACGGCAGCGGCAGCAGCGGGCGTGGGCACAAGCAGGCAGCCCAGGGCTCTGTGTGTCTCAATGGGCATGAACAGAAACAAGCTTCAGGTCGAGGCGGGGTCGGGGCCGGGGAAGTGCCATGCGGCGGCAGCTATCAGCAGAGAGGGTTGGTCGGATGGACAAGGGCGGGGGGCGAGTGGCAGGCACGGGGTGGACGGACGCGGGCACACCGGGAGCGGCAGCGCGCCGGGCAGGCGGAGGCGAGAATGGATGAACGAGGCCTGGGGGCACTGGCTCTGTCTGGGCGGGGCTCCTGAGAGCCGGGCGGGGCCTGCCCTGCTGGCCGCAGGACCGGGCTGGGAGGGAGCCGAGCCCTCACGCTCTGAAAGAGGCGCACGGACTGACACCGAAGTACAGAGCGGTCTCCTGAGACTCCGCGCGGGCCGCTCACCCACCTGTGTCTGACCCAAGACTCCCAGAATGGCCCGGCCATGTCCCAGCTGGAGGTGAGGGGGTGGGGGCGCTGTGTCTCAGATGCTGGGGGCACCTGAGGGTGGGGGGGCTGGGCCCCCAGCAGTGGAAGGCACGGGGGTCCCTGGTGTGAGGTCTGTGAGGACGGGAGCCTGAGTGAGGGCGGAGGGGGGGAGGTGAGGCCCCGGCGAGGAATCAGCAGATGAGGCCTGGGGACAGCTGTCTAAGCCCTTGGCGGACCAATCGCAGCCGGCGGGGGAAGCTTAAGGTCACGGAAAAAAACAGAGTGCGGACAAGGAGGCCTGGAGCCCCGGTTCCAGCTCTGCCAGCTAACCCTCTGTGCGGCCTTGGGCCAAAAACTTTGGGGGCTCGGTTCAGAGCTGTGGGGTCAAGAGCGACCGGGGGGGGGGCGGCAGTCAGGACAGACATGCCCAAAGATCCTTCGAGCTAAGCTGGCCCAGAAGACCTAAGGGTCAGGGAGAGGGGTGAGTGTAGGCAGCGGGGGCAGGACTTGCGTACAATACGCTGTGGGGAACCCCTCGTGGGCACGGAAGAACAATCTGGAAGATTCTGGATGTGCACGAGGGCCCTGGTGAGGAGCCCAGGGGAGCTGTGTGTGCCTGTGTGGACTGGAGAGCCTGCAGGTGGCATCTTCCTGACTCGGGCTGCCCCGCGGCCCCGGCGGTCTCTAGCTCGTGCCTGCTCCCTCCCAGCGGGGGGCTGGGCCCTGCCTACTCGGTGAAGGCCGCCGGGCAGGTGCGAGGGCAGGGCTCGGGGCACATACCGTGAAGATGTTGGAGCGCCGTTTGGACTGCTTGCGGACGGGTGTGGGGGTGGAGGAGGCCGCCACGGTCTCGATGCGCAGCTCCCGCTGGCTGACGCTGGGGGTGGAGGGGACTGAGGAGGAGTAGTCGCTGAAGGCGCTGCTGCCGCCATTCGTGGCCTAAGGACAGAGAGGGCTGCTGAGGGCTGCTCTGGGGCGAGGGGCAGGGGCGGGCGGCAGGTGGGAGCTGGGAACCTCTGAGGTGTGGCGACCCGGCCCGGGGCTCACGGGGCAGCAGGGGAGGCCTGGAGGCCAGCAGGGGGCGGTCGCTACCGCCCAGGAGCTGCCCCACGAGGGCCCCGGCGGGGGCGATCCTGGGCCACCAGTGAGCTGAACCAGGGGCAGTGCTGGCGGGCCAGAGTTAAGTGACAGAGGCTGGAGGTGAGCACGCTGCAGAGTCTCGCCTCACGGGTGGGTCTGGCGGGAAGCAAGAGGTCACCTTGGAGGAGCTCCCAGGCCCGGTGCCAAAGACGCAGGGGGCCGGGGTGGGGCGCGGGGGGCCGGGGGAGACTGCGGCCTGCTTCTGGACAGTGTGCGCGACAGGGGGCCAGGGATCCGGGAGAGCCGAGGCCGAGAGCAGAGCGGAGACCGCCATCAGTCAGCGGATGAGGGACAGAGACGGGACAGGAAGAGAGACAGAGGGACCACAGGGTGGAGACAGAGAGTGCGCGGCAGCGGCTGCCCCGGGACCCGCGAAACACGTCCAGCACGAGGCCTGACCCCTGCCTGCCCATCGGACGGTCACTAGGTAGACAATGGTGTTCCGCCCTGGCAGCCCCTTTGAGTCATCGCCTGCACGAAACGAGCAAAACGCTGGCCCTGGGCGGCGGAGCCACCCAGCAGGGCCGGCACGCAGAGCCAGGGACGCACGCGCCCTGAAACGAGGCGGCTGAGGCGCGGCGGCTCAGAGAGAACGAAGGAAGACCTACTCTCCGTGGGGGAACGCTCACAGGAAACCATCTTCTAAACGCTAAAGGAGGGGCCTCTGGAGAGAAGCGACCAGGCTGTCCCGAGAAAGCTGGGGGGGCCGGGGAGGGGGGCCGGGAAGGGGGCCCGGGGCGGGCCCTCAAGACAACGGCCCTCGGCAGAAGGGGAACGGAGGCTGTCCGCCTGACCACTCAAGCCGGCTCATCTGGGACGACCCGGGACTTCCCGCAGAGCCGGGGACGGAGTCGGGGAACCGGTTACAAAAGGAAGCGTTGCCCTAAACGTCAAGGGTCAAACACCAACCAGGCAGGAGGCAGCAAGCGGGCCGGCACCCGAGGGGGATGACGGGAGGACTACGGGCGGGACCTGGCTCGGAACAGCCCTGACACCCTTCACGGCACAAAGGTGCCAAATGCAGGCCCCACGGGCGAGGAGGAAGCAGGCCTAAGGGGACTCCTCCGTGCCTCCTGAGTGTGGCTCCGCGGGGCGCCGCCGCGAGCGAGCGCTCAGGAAGCTCCGGCTAAAGGGGCCGCGGGGATGGAGACTATGGGGAGGCGGTCACCACGGGCGAGGATGAGGCCAGGCCGGCCGTGCAGGCGATGGGGAACTCAAGCCAGCGCTTTCACGCTATCCGCAAGGCGCGAGAGCAGACGGGGGTGGGGACACGCAGGCAGACAGACAGGGTGATGAGGGCGGCGGGGAGGACAGGCGGGGGAGGGGGGTGGGGGGGGGAAGGCGGGGAGGCTGGCCGCACCTGGTTGATGTGCACGGCGGGGATGGAAGCGGCGGACACTGCCGAGTGGCTGGGGGAGTTGGGCAGTGACTTGCAGGGCCCGATGGCCAGCTGCTGCTTCTTCCGCAAGGCCACGACCTTCTGGGCCACTGCAGGGGACAGCAGAGTCAGTTACCCCTCTGGGGAGAAGGGGGACGCCCAGCTCAGAGACACCCCGCTCCCCGCCCCCCGCCCCCGGGCCCACGGCCCCCTCCGGCCACAGAGCCTCCTGAGCCGCGCTCCAGGGGCGCCGTCCCGCCCCGCGCCCGAGTTACCGTCCTGGAAGACGCGCTCCACGTTGAGCCCGTAGGTGGAGCACGTCTCGTAGTAGGTGCAGCGCTTCAAGTCCGTGGACAGCTTGCGGGCCCGGCTGTCGTCGATGACTCTGGGGTTCGCGGCACTGATGGCGTCTGTCGGAGGCGGGGGGGGGGGGGTGGGAATGGACTCAGCCGGCTGAGGAGCAGGTGCCACGGCAGAGGGCGGGTGGGCGGTGAGCCGGGGCAGCGGACGACACGGAGCGCGAGCGTACGGGCCCCCAGGCCTTAGTCCGGCCCTGCCGCCGACTCAGAGTGGAGATGAGCCAGCCGCTCTGTTCACGCGTCTCACAAGACACGGACGCCATCGTCACGCAGGCGGGAGGGTCTAGCCGGGGGACACCCAGCGTGTGTGTGTGTGTGTATGTGGCCAGGAGGCGGTGCCCGTTCTGGGCAGGAAGCACCGAGAGGGGAGGGACCCACGACCGCCCCTCCCCCCGCGCCAGCCCTGCGGGCCCGCTCACCCTGCGTGCCCACCAACACCATGGGCACCTCGCTGGCGTTGCGGAAGCTGCAGAGCCGCAGGAAGTAGTTGTACACTGTCTGGAAGCTGATCTCATCTTCCAGGCTGAACACAAACACCACCGCGTCCACCCAGGCGGCGAACTAGGGGGACGGAGCAGAATTACCTTCACCTGCTCACCGGCAGCCTCCGCGCCCCCAGCCACACACACACACACACACACACACACGCACAACTCTGCCCAGCCCCAGCGAGAGCCTCAGGAAAGGGGCGCCGCGAGCCGGGGGCCGGGGCATCACCTGGAGCTCCGGGGGGCCTCCTTCATCCCGGATCAGCAGCAGATAACTCTGGCCGTCCACCACAATCTCCTTCTTAAACCGACCCCCTAGGACAGAGTGCACCGTCAGGCCCCAAACTGGGACGGCCCATGGGGGCCAAGCGATTCCGAAATCCACGGCTACCGACGCAGGCGACGGGAGGACTTGGAAGGACGCGGGGCTCCAGTCCCCCCTGCACAGACAACAGCAAGGAGAGGAAGGGGGCGGAGGGACCGGCCTCAGAGCCCAGGCAAGCCCACGACGCTCACCTTCAGGGGACTCTTCCTGGACATACGTCCCCGTCAGATAGCGGTGCACCAGGGCCGACTTCCCACTAGACAGGTTCCCCACAATGCCCTGTGGGAGAGGAAGGGGTGAGAGCAGTGGTCACAGGCCAGAGGGAAGAGATGGGGCAGGAAAAGGCAGATGACATTAGGAAGGGGAGGGGGCGGAGCTGAGGGCCAGAAAGGGAAGAGGACCGGGAGTGAGGGGCCTCGGAGAGAGGCCAAGACCAGAGAAGGAAGAGCCTGGCATCGAGGGGGCACAGTGCCCCGGGCCCACGGCTCTAGCCCGTACCCGCCCGGCCCCAGGGCGGCCTGGGCCTCCCACGGGGCTCACTCACCACTTTAAGCTCTGGCACTGAGCGGCTCAGGGTCCACTCCTGACTGTTCACAAAGGAGTCTGCAGAAGAGAAGGCCGCCCGTCAGGACCGAGGCGGCACACAGCTGTGCTAGCTGCCACCGGCTGTGTCCTACACTGCCCCTTCTTGGGCCAAGGCCAGAAAACGCGGTCCCGATGGGACCGCGACCCTCATCCCTGATTCCCTAGAGAGTGGCAGGAACATTCCGGAGGGGACGAGGGGATGGGAACAATGACAGTCCTCAGGGAGGGGACTCCGAGAGGTGTGGGCTCAGTTCTCCCAGCCTGTATCTCTTACTGCTCCCCTGAGCCACACCCGGCCCGGTGCCACCGGGGCCCAGACACCAGGCCCAGGTGAGAGGCCTCTCCGGTAGGTCTCAGCTCAGACTCAAGCTGGGCTGGGCGCCTGGAAGCTGGGCAGGGAGGCCGGCCTCTGGCAGCGAGTAGGAACAGCTCACCCTCACAGGGTGGGGCCACCCACCGCATTCCTAGGCAGGGTGAAGAGGGAGGAGCCCTTACCTGGCCTTGTTCTGTGAGGGGCAGGTTGAATGGGGAGCTATCTATCCTGCCCAACTGGCCCTCCTCCCCGGGCTCCTCCTTGGGGGGAGGCCACCACCCTTTCTTTCTCGGGACCCGCCTCCTGGGCTGCCCGTGCTCCAGTCCAGTAAGTATGTCCTCACTTCTGGCCTGCCTCTGCCAGGGGCCCCGGAAGGGAAGCCTCCAGCTGCCCAGAGCCCCCTTTGCCCCCACGGCCACACCCACTTTCTTTATCCCTGGCGTTGTAACAGACATCTTCCAGCCAACTCCAGGTGGCCCTGGCCTGGGCAGGCCTCTCTGCCTGCTTGCCCTCCCCAGGCGGTCTCAAAGCACAGCCACCACCACCGATCGGGTCCACGAGTAGCCTCGGCTCACCCGCACAGTCAGTTGGAAGTTAGGGCTCAAACCCCGCCCTGGAGCTAGAAACTTCTCCAGTCCCCGCCCCTCCCAGGCCTCAATGCTGCAGGTGCCCAAAGTGAGGAAGGGGCCTCGTCCCAGACTGCACCGTGCCACGGCCGGAGGCAGCACCCGGTGGCGGGCGGCCCCGACTGGACGCACCTGGAAGTCCTCCTCTGCCACTGCCACCTCTCCGACCCATCGGCGACCCCGGAGCCCAAAGGGGCGCCGATCTCCCTCGGTCCCTGGCCCGCACACCACACCCACCTCTCCCAGGCAGGTTCCCGGTGTGTTCTCACCCCCGCTCTCAACAAGGGACTCCAGCCAGAGAGGACTCCCAGGCCGGGCTCTCTCCCTTACCGCTGGGCGCGCCCAGGAGCCCGGGGGCCGCGGCCGCCCGGCGGCTCCACAGCGGCTCGGCGGGCGCGGGCGCGGGCTCCCTCCGGCGGAAGCGGCTGGTGAGCAGTCTCCAGAGGCCGGCGGCGGTGCGGGGCCGGCCGGGCTCGGGCGCGGCGCGCGGGGCCTCGGCGCCCAGCAGCAGGTCGCGGCGGCTGGGGAAGGCGCCCAGGGAGCTGGCGTCGCCGTCGCTGCGGGTGCGCGCCCGGGGCAGCAGCCCCGACTCGGCGCGCCGGATCTCCTGGCCGCGGCGCAGGCGGAAGCTGAAGCTCTTCCTCAGCGCGGACAGGCCGCGCCGGGGGCTCGGGGCGCCGCGCCCGCCGCCGCCGCCCCCGCCGCGGAGCACCTGCCAGCGCTGGCTGCTCCACAGCGAGGCGCCGCGCAAGAAGCCGGCGCTGCCCGCGCGGCCCAGCCCCGCGCCCGCGCCCTCGGCCGCCGCCAGCTCCAGGCGGTTCACCTCCAGGAACGTCATGCTGGTGGGCCGCGGCCGCGGCGTCTGGGCCCCCGGCGTGCGGCTGCGCCGGGCCGGCGCGGGGCTGGGCGCGGGGCTGGGCCCCGGGCTGGGCGCGGCCGAGCCGGGGAGCCCCGAGGGCGCGGGCCCCGGAGCCTGCGGGCGGCCGTCGGCGGGGCCGCGGCGGCCGAGGCGCGGGCGCAGGAGGCCGAGCAGCAGGCTGCGGGCGGCGGCGGGCGGCGGCGGCCCCGGGCCGCCCGAGCACACGCTCCGCGGCCGCGCCGGCTGCTCGCGCGCGGCGCTCAGGGCGGCCTGGAGGGCGACGGCGGCGCGGCCGGCCGGGGCGCCGTGCAGGTCCAGCGAGTCGCAGACGCTGAGGGCGCGGCGGCAGGCGGCGGGCCGCTCCCGGCTGCAGCTGTCCCCCGGCGGCCGGCCCCGCTCCATGCTCAGGGCCCGCGGGCGAGGGCCAGGCCCATGGCGAGGGGCGCGGGGCTGGGCCCGGGCCGGGGCCGCGGCCGGGGCGCGCACGGACCTCCGGCCTCTGGGCAACCTGGTGTCGGGCCGACGGGGAGTCCCTCAACGCTTCCACCTCGCGGCCGGCAAGCCCAGACCTGGAGAGGCCTGCAGCCAGCCCCGCAAGGAGAGGCGGCAAGCCTGGCCTGGAACACCCTGGAACGGCGGCGCCAGGGGAGTCGGCCTGCTGGGGCAGCCCCCGGAGCCCTCAGAAAACAGGAAATTCCAGCCCAGGGCTCCTCCTCGGATTGGGGCAAGTAGGTGAGGAGCCGTCATTACCAGCAGGGCCAAATAAATAACAGTCCTCGGCACACCACACACGGGGGGCCCCTGTTTTGGAGAGAAGTGGGCCATTTTGCTCTTTCTCTAAAGGACCAAACAGGTGATAGGCCAAGGGGGCCAGAACGATGAAAAGCTTCAGTGAGGCGTCAGGAGGCGAGTGGGATGCCCTCTCTGGCCCTCGGCCTCCTTATCTGTAAAATGGGGGGCCTGAGTGAGGTAATCCTTAGTTTTTGGCGGAGACACCCTGCAGTGGGGAAACTCCAGAATCAGAGCTGCTGAATGTCCCACGCAGGCTCTTCCGTCAGGGGCTGACGTGATGTTCTCCCTTGGAGACTAGAACATTGTCTAGGCCGGGTGAAGCGTCCTGCCTAAGTTGCAGCAGGAAGTCAAAAGGTAACCCTCGGTCCCGGGCCGCACAGTTCTGGACGAAGCGACTCATCTCTGGTCTGAGGTCTCCAGCGTCCTGCCGGCTGGGCCGCACCTCCTGCTCAGAGGCGGCGCAGAGGTTGGCGGGCCGAGGGGGAGGGTTCGTCCTCAAGACTGGCTGGGACCTGATGCCCACTCTCTCGGAGCGGGGACCGCCTGTGCGCGCGCGGGCTGCACCAGACACTCTAAGTGCAGGGCTTAAGTACCCAGCGTGGCAGGGGGCAGGGGGCTGGCCTGCTGTGCTTTCCAGAACCCACGAGGATCAGAAGCAGACGGAGAAACCAGCTTAGGCAGCGACGAGCCCGCAGCACGCGAGCTCCCAAGTCTCCTCCACCCCCAGTGCGGCCCCGACTGCCAGTGTCCCTCTCAGCCTCAGAATTCCAAGTTCCTGGTTAGAAGCAAAGTACGAGATAAAAGTGGCACATTCCTGAGGGGGCTGGGGTGGGGGAATGCCTGAGGAAGGAAGGGCCTCTCCATCCTAGGTGCTCCCGAAAAGAACCCAGAGCTGGGAACTCTCAAGTCCCGGGCTGGATCTCCCGGGGCCTGGAGAGCCCCGGGGGTGAGCTCATGTTTTCCCTGGGACTAGTTATTAACAGTGAGGAGGATGGCTTCTTCCTCTCCGGGACGGGGAGCCCCCACATAATAGACGGTTTCACAGAGGGGCCTTTCCCAGGATCCTTCAGGCCTGGAGACAGGGACACAGCCCGGGAACCCTGACTCACGTTTGCACACGTACGTCTCCCACACTCGACTTCCCTATCTGCCTATCTGTCTGCCCTCTTCCGCTCACACACACAGGGCACTGCCCCTCCCCAGAAGAACAAGGCTGCTCATTACCAACCGTCCCCCGAAGCCGATGAAGCTGCAAACACGCGACAGCGGCTACGCCTGGGGACTGAGGCCGGACAGGGACCAGGTGCCCAGCTGGAACCCCACTGGCTGTCTCCGAGGGAGAGGAGCAGGACGGCCTAAGGGGGTAGAGGCCGCCCGCCATGCACAGAGGCAGGCAGCAGGGGCTTCCCCGAGAAGGGAAAGGACATCTCACAGTCTCGGAGGACGCGCCCGCCCCCGGCTCCCACGGCGCCCGCAGGATCTGGCCCAGGCTAAACGCTCGGCCTGCCGCATTGCCCAAACCTGCGACCGCTTCCTCTCCCTCACCCGGCTGCCTCCCTCCCGCCCCCCCCTTCCCAGACACCGTCCCGGGGGGACCCAGAGAAGGACACCGGCCTACGCGTACACATCGCCGGGACGTCGAGGCGGCCGACGATCTGAGGCCCGAGAGCAGGGCGGACACAGACCCCCCTTCCTCACTGGCATCAGCCCCTGGGCAAGACGAAGCAGCCTGTGCGTTCTGCCTGACGAGATCCTGCTCCAAAGAGAAGCGGCGAACACAGCTCCACTCGACGCGGCCCCAGGGAAACGAGGACCAGCCTCATAAGCGCCAAGCTGGGGTCACGTGGAGAGGGCCGAGATTCCGTGACGCTGGCCCTCACGTGAGGTTGCAGTTTCCTAAGGGCATCGGACGCCCCGGGCTAACTCTTGCTGAGGGGTGAGACGCCCCCTGGCAATTTCTGGGGGAATTTAAGATGCAATTTCCCAGGATGCCTGGATGCCTGCGGGGTGCGCTCGGGGTGAGGACGGACACACGTTAGCGCGGAGGCAGACGGTACAGAGAATGCGCTGGCAAGTCAGGAGAAGGAGCCGACTCTCCCTGGACCAGCCGCGTGGCGGTCCACTACAATGACAGGCCTGGGCCTGTGACATCCCTAACCCCGGGGAGCCGGGGGGGGGGGGCGGGGAGAAAGACCCCTGCGAAGGTGTGACCTGGGCCACACTGCACAGAAACGAAACACTAGTGTGAGGAAAGGGCGGCCTCCAGCCCAAGAATCGCACACAACCTTGGACCTAGTCTCCGCTCAAATATTTGCTAGGGGTGACCCACTGATAAGGAGGCAGGCGTGCCCGGCCACCCAAGCCACAGAGAGCCCGCGGACGTCCTTCTCGGAGACGGGCTAGCTCTCTGCTCAAAGCCAAAGGGTGTACGTGGGTGGAGGGAGAGACTCGGGCTCCTTCCGGCGGCCAGAGGGGTGGGTCCCAGAGCCGCACGGGTGCCTCCGACGTCGGCCAGGCTCTCCTTGTCCACAAGGTGGCAGCAAAACATCTTCCTGCGGCGCGGGCGCCTCGGAGGAGGGAGGCCCCGGGAAGGTGGGAGCGAGGCCGCGGGAGGACAGCCTCGAGTGCCACGCCCAGCGGCGCCTGCCGGATGGCTTCTAGCAAGCTCTGTCTGCTCCTCGCAGGCCTCCGGGTGGGGGGTGGGGAGGCCGCGAGGAAGAGGAGGAGGCTCTAGACTCGGCTCGCCCACGGCCTCCCCAACAGAACACCACTCCCACCGTAATGGGGGACACGGCCCCCCCTCTTTCTAAGTGTCAGGAACTGTCCACAGAGACCCACAGCAGCAGCTTCGTCGCTGCGCCCACGGAACACTCATCGATCTCAGGTGCTTTTCTGCTGGGTCTACTGCTCCCCCCACCAGACCTCAGGCTGGCATGCAGGAGGCGTGCAGTGGTTCTATGAATGAATGAATGAATGAATGAATGAATGAATGCTGAGCATGAACTGAGTCCCCAGGCTTTCGTCCTCCTTGTGAGGAGGGAGGCAGACGTGTCACTGATGGTCCCTGGCTGGGACAGTCCGCTAAGGAGACAAATGACAGCCCGAATGACCTGCAAGGACTGCCGGCCGAGAGACGTGGGCTGCACTGGCAAGACACAGGCTCTGCAGTTGAAAGAACTTAGTTCACATACAACCTCCGGCCCCTACTGGCCGTGCGTCCGTCCACAGGAGCTGCGTGCCCGCCCGCTTAGTCACTTGAACCTCACTGGGCCTCGGGTTTTAGTCTATGAACCGGAAATAATCCCATCTGGCTCCCTGAAGTTGCTGCGAAGGCCAGGGCTGTGACCTGCGGAGGGTCGGACACGGTGCCTGGCGCCAAGCAGGCGCTCAGTGCGGGAAGCCATTCCTGCCGGCTGAGTGACAGAGCGTGGAGAGTCCTGTCGCAAGCAGGAACGATTTAAACTGGTGCCAGGGCGCCTGGGGGGGCTCAGTTGGTTAAGCGTCCGACTTCGGCTCAGGTCATGATCTCACCGTTCCCGAGTTCGAGCCCCGCGTCGGGCTCTGTGCTGACAGCTCAGAGCCTGGAGCCTGCTTCGGATTCTGTGTCTCCCTCTCTCTCTCTGACCCTCCCCCACTCATGCTCTGTCTCTCTCTCTCTCTCAAAAATAAATAAACATTAAAAAAAAAAATTTAAACTGGTGCCAGCTTTCTTCCACTCGGAAACCTAACTGGACACGCCAGCACCTCAGCACAGGTCTGTCCGTTGCCAGCTCACTGTCTCTTCTCCGCAAGACCATAGGGGCAGGCCTTGGAGACCCCGGGACCCCGCTGGACCCCGTCTTTCCCTGAAAATCTGATGAGAGCTGTCACGGGCTGTGCTGGGCCCCCCACCACTCGTATTCCAACGTCCTCACCCCAGTGCTTTAGAATGTGACCTTATTTGGAAATAGGGTGCTTGCAAATGTAAGTAGCCAAGATGAGGTCACGCCCGAGGAGGGTGGGTCCCTACTCCCTTATGACTGCTGTTCTTACGGAAAGGGGAAAATCTGGACATAGAGGCGGCGATGGAGAGGGAAGATGACGTAGAGAGACGCAAGGGAGACGGCTGTCCACAAGCCGAGGAGAGGAGAGAGGCCCGGAACGGACCCTCCCGAGCGCCGCCACAGGACTCAGGGCCCTGCCCGCCCACTCCCGCATCTCAGACTTCCGGCCTCCAGACCATAAAAATGAAGGTGCCGGGATGCCGTGTTCCAGCAGCCCAGGAAACGGACAGGAGCTAGACCCAAGAGGGTGGGCTGGCTCCAGGGGCCCAGGCGGGTGCGACAGCACGGAAGCCGGCTCCCGTCCCCAGGCCCTCCTGGGGCTGCGCGGAGGAGCCGGGAACTCCACCATCTCCCAAGGTCAGGGTCTCGGGAGCTTGCCAGTGGCTGCGTTCCCTGCCACCCGGTAGAGAAGCCGAGAGGATCAAAGGGACAAGCAGGGGTTGGGGGCAAAGGGAGGACACCAAGGCCACCCTCTGCTGGCAGTTAGCCCGCCCGGAAATGGCCTTCTAGCACCAAGCTGGCGACTGGAGAGTAGCTTCCTCGATTTCTTTTCTGTCCACAATCTCTACGCGAGGCTCGGTATCTCTGTGCGTCCTCCTGACCTCCCGGACCAGCCTCCTGACCTTGCTCTGCCTTGCCTCACCCTAAGAGAGACCCGGACAGACACCGCTCCCTGCTCAGACCGAGAAAGAGCCACAGGGCCGTCTGAGGACCGTGGGGCCCGCGCACACTGAGCTCGGCCAAGACAAGGCCGCTGCCTTTCCACCAGCATGTGGGTGTCCTCTCACCCTCCTCCCTGCAGGGGCAGGGGCGGGACACTCGCCGTGATGCCTTGTTCCGGCCAGGGCAGGGCACCGGGGACTCCGGGGACTCCAGACTCAGAGCGTAGCATAGTGCATGCTCCCTAATGGCTCCTTGCCTTTCCATCCCAATTTTGACACATTTCTTGCATTTCCTGTCTTCTGAAGTGTTCTCTTCCTTCGGAAATGAGCAATGGTCCGGCCTAAGTCCCAAGAGCCAAAAATCTGCTTCTTCCAGTCCCCTGGGCTTCCGAGGGCATTCAGTTTATGAGACCTTCGTTCCTCACCAGCAGGAGCTGCACTGATTTGTTTTCACCTTATTTTTACAAAAGTAAAATATCCTGGGGCCCCTGGGTGGCTCGGTTAAGCGCCTGACTTCAGCTCAGGTCGTGATCTCATGATTTGTGAGTTCGAGCCCCGCGTCGGGCTCTCAGCTATCAGCACAGAGCCCGCTTTGGATCCGCGGCCTACCCCGCGCTCTCTCTGCCCCTCCTGCGCATGTACGCTCGCTCTCTCTCTCAAAATAAACAAAGAAAACCTCAAAAAATTAAAAAATATGTATCTCACTAAGGGGAAGAACGGATAAAGTATACTAATTGCATGAATTCGGCTCCAAGATGGGGGAGGAGCCACAGAAAGTGAACTGCCGGCAGGTGGCGCTCCCCACCCCAGCGCTCAGGTGCGCAGGGGTGAGTTCAGGGCCCGAAGGAAAGGGGGCTGAGGGGCACTGCACGCTAACAGGGAAAAAAAGAAAGACTTGATATTTTGAGAGTCCAGTTTTTTTTTTAATTTTTACATATCGGGGCGCTTGGGTAGCTCAGTGGGTTAAGCCTCCGACTCTTGATTTCAGGTCAGGTCATGATCTCACAGTTGGTGGGGTTGAGCCCTGCATGGGGGGGCTCTGTGCTGATGACTCAGACCCTGCTTGGGATTCTTTCTCTCCCTCTCTGCCCCTCCCCTCAACTCGAGCTCACACTCACTCTCTCAAAATAAAGAAACAAACATTTTTAAAGAAAAAAAAGATAAATGTTTTATTTATTTTGAGAGAGAGAACAGGGGCATGCATGCACGGAAGAGGACTTGAGAAAATCCCAAGCAGGCTCCATGCTCAGTGCGGAGCCCGACAGGGGGTTTGATCCCACGACCATGAAATCACGACCTGAGCCGGTATCAAGAATCAGACGCTTTGGCTAAGCATCCGACTTTGGCTCAGGTCATGATCTTGTAGTTCATGAGTTTTGGCCCCGAGTCGGGCTCTGTGCTGACAGCTCGGAGTGTGGAGCCTGCTTTGGATTCTGTGTCTCTCTCTCTCTCTGCCCCTCCCCCACTTGTACTCTGTCTCCCTCCCTCCCAAAAATAAATAAAAACATAAAAAAAAAAAAAAAAAGAATTGGATGCTTAACCGGCTAAGCCACCAGGTGCCCCGAGAGTCCAGTTTTAAGCAGAAGTTGATAAGTGTCTGAATTCCCCTTACAGATTTTGAAGGTGGGGCAGGTAACTTCCTCAGGGGGTAGGGCCTATGCTGAGACCCACCATTCCCAAGGCCACACCTGCCCAGTGCGGGGGGAGGGAGGGTGGGGGGGGAAGGTGGGGGGGTGGGCGGGGGGGCTGCAAGGGGGAGGCGGGAGTGTGGGGGGTGTCCTGCATGGGCTCCTGTCAAAGGAAACTAAAGGCCTCTCCGAAGGCCTGGATTGGAGTGCGCCTCCTCCACCCCTCAGCTCAGCAGCTGTGGTCAGAACACTCAGCTGGTGGCTGCTGCCACCACAGAGCCCCGGGGGGCTCCCAGGCTGCAGCCCCCTCTCAGCACCCCCAGCTCGTTTTGTCTCTGCTCTAGAAGCCAGTAAGTCATCTGCTCTCACTTCACCAGGTCCTGGTGAATAATAAATAGTTTTTAAAATTGACAAAAAAAAAAAAAAAAACAACAACAAACAGAGCGCCTGGATGGCTCACTCGGTTCGGCGTCCAACTTCAGTTCAGGTCATGATATCACAGTTCATGAGTTCGAGCCCCAAGTCGGGACCTCGGCTATTAGCATGGAACCCACTTCGGATCCTCTGTCCCTGCCTCTCTCTGCCTCTCCCCCACTTAGGCGCTCACAAGTGCTCGCTCTCTCTCAAAAATAAATGCTTAAAAAACAAAACAAAACAAAACAGGGGTGCCTGGGTGGCTCAGTCAGTTAAGTGTCTGACTTCAGCTCAGGTCACGACCTCGAGGTTCATGAGTTCGAGCCCCGTTTGGGCTCTGTGCTGACAGCTCGGAGCCTGGAGCCTGCTTCGGATTCTGTGTCTCCCTCTCTCTCTGCCCCTTTCCCGCTCACGCTCTGTCTCTGTCTCTCATAAATAAATAAATGTTAACACACACACACGCATACAACAAACATAAAACCCCCACACGAATAAAGAAAGTGCAAACGGCCAGCACATGTGCAAACCGTTCATTTTCATTTGATACTTAACTAAACGGAAATTAAGAATGAAATCCTACTTCTCACTTCCCGAAGCTCTAACAGGTGGCTCCCGTGTGAGGGCCCCAAGCGTGCGTGTGAGGAGCAGGGCCTCTCTGGCCCCGCACAGCAGCTGGGCCGGGGACCTGCAGGGGAAGACAGGCTTTGCCCCCATGATCGGTGCCGCCACAGGGACCATCTGACACGGAGGGAAAGACTTAGGCCCAAAGAAGTCCAACGCTTCCAAACGAGTGAGAGCAGCACTGAGCGCCTGGCGACACGGAAATAAGGAAGCAAACGGCCATGTCACCAGGAAGTGGAATGTCACACGACCTTTCATGATGGAGTCTGCCGAGGTTTTACCTAATGCAGGTGGTGACACTTCTTTCTTTTTTAATGTTTATTATTTTTGAGAGAGAGAGACAGAGTGTGAGCAGGGGAGGGGCAGAGAGAGAGAGGGAGACACAGACTCCAAAGCAGCTTCCAGGCTCTGAGCCGTCAGCACAGAGCCCGACGCGGGGCTCGAACTCATGAACCGCGAGATCGTGAACGGAGCCGAAGTCGGCCACTCAACTGACTGAGCCCCCCCAGGCGATGATACTTCTGATCGTTTTTTTCTAAAAGCAAGATCGCAGGGGAAAGGGAACACACCCAAACAGGACAGTGGCTGACTGTGATGGTTACGGACTGCAGTGATTTTTCTTTTCCTGCTTCCATTTTGCTGCGAAATGTCTATTTTATATTCACTCTGCTGTCCAAAACGTTTACAGTGAGCACATGACTTTTGTAAAAAGAAAAAGAAACAGAAGCAGCAGAAGGCTGTTACGCTTGGGGGTCGGAGCTGCACGAGGAAAGGTAAGCCGGCTCCCCAGAAACACAGGCAGGTCCGCGCTCTGCTGGCTGCACGCTCAGCCCCCCAAAGCCCTGCTCTGCCCAGCCCCCAGCCCCCAACATCTGCAGCTGCTCTGGGGTCACCACGCATTCTAACGAGGACTCACGAGAACCTTCTTCCAATGCCGGCTCTGGGTAAGACACAGCATAAGAAAGCGAGCTAGGACTAATATACGTGATAAATGTACCCTTTCCATCTTCTTAAAATTAAAAAAATTTTTTTAATGTTTATTTTTTGAGAAAGACAGAGAGACAGAGTACGAGTAGGGGAGGGGCAGAGAGAGGAGGAGACACAGAATCCGAAACAGGCTCCAGGCTCTGAGGGTCAGCACAGAGCCCGACACGGGGCTGGAACCCACGAACCGTGAGATCATAACCAGAGATGAAGTCGGACGCTTAACCAACTGAGCCACCCCAGCGCCCCTTAAAATTTTACCTGAGGGTATAAAACCACTTTCACAACACACTCAAAAACTGCTTTTGGACCCCTGCACCTGTCCTTCGGGGCGGGGGGGGTGGAGTTTCCAGAATGAGTATCCAGCCCCCATCACCACCTTAAAAGGACTGGGCCCCCAGCACTGCACCGAACTGTGCCAGCCGCTTCCCGAATGCTCTGGTACCGCCCCCCCTCCCCCGCCCGTGGACTCGGTGCTCGTTCACCCTGGTTTGTTAGCTTCACGTATCACAGCGCGTACTCTCCACCCTCATCCAACCATTCCCCCGTCTGAGGGCATCCTGGCAGCTGCCTTTTTAAATTTTTTTAACCACTATAAGCTTGTTCTTTCCACGGGCTACAGGCCCCAAAGTAGGACAGTTGCGTTGAGAGGCGGATGAATTTTTTGTGTTAATAGATCACGCCTGACGGCTTCTCCAAACAGCAACTCATCAATGCAGTCTCCCACCAGCGAGGCTGGCCAACGGTGGCCCTCCAGCCGGCATCGACGCATGTGCGTTGGCCGCCTGCTGTCAGACAGGGGAGCTCAGGACCTCGCTCTTCGGATCCGGGAGCTCAGGACCTCGCTCTTCGGATCCGGGGCCCCGATTACTCGTGAGGTTAAGCATCTTCCCGGGATCACCGACAACGCGCACCACCTCCTCCCTGAAGTGTCTTCCTGGCCCCGCGCGCGCTGCCCCTTTGTCTCTGGAATTTTAAAAATCCCGTAACAGTTTGCAGGAACTCTGTATCGCCCGCGTCTTAAGCATTTAACTGGCGTAAGGCCACGGCCAGCAAATTCTCCTACTCTAGTCCGCAGAAATGTAATTAAATGTTAATTTTGTCATTGATTCCGTTAGAACATCTGAAAGGCAACAACAAAACCCCGTGAAACTGAGCGGTAATACAAAGAGGCGGGCTGGGGCGAGGCTCTTCTCGATCCAAGAATACCAGCCAGGACTCGCGGAAGGAGCACGCACCTGAGAAAAGCAGCACGTGGCCACCCTAACACGACCGCGACCGCGAGGCGGGCGAGGATCGCTGATGCCTGCAACCGGGTGCCGGCGAGGGCGAGGTCCCTGCGGGCGGCTTACTCCCAAGGCGCCCAAGCCCCAGCCACTTAGCAACTACTAGACGGGAGGAAATGGCCCTTCTGGACTGTTACCTCCGGGACATCACTAACGGCAGGGCCAGGTGTGACAGACAGGGGGGTAATCCTGTCAACAGGGTTTAACCTGGATCTCATCAACCCCCCAGACCTCGCTCCAGGTCCTGGGCAGCACGAGCAGGCGGCGGGCGGGAACAGAGGAAGAACTTCAGTACAGCCAAGCAGCAACAGCATCTAAATCCGGGCACAGACCTTCTGTAAGAAATCTGGCCCCGCCTCTTCAAGAGCCTGCGTGGTGGGGACAAAAGCATCTCGACGGATCCTGTTCTATCCTGATCCCACCCCGATTTGGAAAGACAAAAAGGTTATATGAGGCATCTGGGGGTAACTGAGGAAATTTGGGTACGGGTGAGCTCTCAAGGGCCGTCAGACAACTCTCGTTCATTCTCTCGGGTAGGACGCCGGTATTCTGTTCCGTGGAAGAAAGTGCCAGCGCTAGGAGATGCCAGCTGAAGCGCAAGTGCCACCCTGCTGACAGCTGCTGGCCGCGCCCGTCGCCAAAAAGGACGTGAGGCGGGGAGGAGAGAGGAAGGAGCAGATGTGTGTGCTTTTTTTTTTTTAAGTCTATTTATTTATTTAGAGAGAGCGCGAGCACAAGCAGGGGAGGGGCAGAGAGAAGGAGGGACAGAATCCCAAGCAGGCCCCGCGCCATCAGCACGGAGCCTGATGTGGGGCTTGAACTCACGAACTGCGAGATCAGGACGATGAACCGACTGAGCCCCCCAGGCGCCCTGCAAACGTGTTAAAATGTTAACGATGCCTTTCGAGGTGGTCATTTTTCAAAATAAAAAGCTGGGGAGGAAATCCGTGAGGTCTTTTCCTCTATAAATTCTCAGTTTCCTATCTGGCTTAAGACGGTCCCTCTTATCCCCAGAAGGGACAAAATTCTTCAAATTTTCTCCCGTATTTTTTTAAATTTTTATTTATCTTTTTAATGTTTACTTTTTTCTCAGATAGAGACAGAGGGTGAGCAGGGGAGGAGCAGAGACAGAGGGGGACAGGATCCGAAGCCGATTCCTGGCTCCGAGCTGTCAGTACAGAGCCCAACATAGGGCTCGAACCCATGAACCATGAGATCTGAGCTGAAGCCAGACCTTTAACTAACTGAACCACCCAGGCGCCCCCTCCCATGTTTTAAAAGTTTTGTTTCATGGTGCAGCGGCACACACGGGCGAGAGCGCAGGCTCAGACTAGGCTTCCCGGGTCAGGTCCCGCCTCTGCCATTATCCGGGGGCCACACCTGGCACCTCCCTTGCCCCCACCTGCAGGTGGGGGTCACACTCACCCTTGTAGGGATGTCCAGAGAATGACAAGGAGGCGCGCGGGGCAGTGCCTGGCATGTAGCGAGAACCATCAGAGGCTGAACCTTCTCAGTACCAGACCTGATCCTGCCGCCCTTAATGGAGAAGCCTGTAGAAGCCCGTAGGAGCCCGCAGAGCCCGCAGCTCCCCGCGCCGCTGCGAGAGCCGTCAATCCCGCCGCACGTGCAGCGCACGCACAGAGTGCTAGCGTGTGGGGTGGCACATCTGAATAGTTTAAAAACACACTCCGCCAGCAATTTTCATAATCAAATCACTATTCCCGTAAAACAGTGTCTTGCGGTGCCTATCAAAGCAGCCAGGCTCGCCTGGCACCCACTCGGCCGCCCTTCCACGCCGGGTCACCGTGCACCAACCCCGTCACGGCCCGGGGCACGCACGCTTGCAGGAGACGCAGCTTTTCTTTGGTGGCGGCTCAAGGGGACGTCCGAGGTCCCTGAGGGCAGGCCAGGCCCCCGCTCAGGGTCTCACCCGCGGTCACCGTGTCGAGCCACCCGCCCGTGAGGGCCACACAGTGTGGGCAGTTCAGGGCTACCTCTCCGCCAGCAACTGGCTCCTTACCCACCTCTGCCGGGGGCAGGGGGGCCTGATGGAGGGACGCCACACTTCCATACGTCCCAGGGAAGCTGCCTTACTGGACGGGGAATGGCATTTCAGGCCTGAGCCAGCGGACCTGTCAGAAGCACACAGTGAGAGCGCGACCCCCAGGTTTTCAGTGATCTCGCAGCCCTGACCCAGCTCTGACCCCTCGGGGAGGAGCGTGAGCTCCAAGAGGGAGGACGGAGAACTGGACACGCCTCCTCCCACCTGCCATCTCTCCATGCACGTCCGGAGACAGCTCTGCAGACTTGGGTGGGAGACCCCTCCCCACCCTCCTGCCAGAGAGAAGCCACAGGTCTCAGGAGGAACCTGGCCCCCACCGAAATGGCCTCCCAACTTCCGGCCCTACTGCTGGGGGGGGAGGAGGGGAGGGGGTGCTCTCAGGGGGGCCGACAGCCTGCAGCTCCACCTGCCCCCGGCCCCTTGGGTGGCGCCGTGGCCCCAGAGCAGGACAGAGCACAGTGACACAGGCGGGAGCCTCCCCGAAGGACCGTCAGGGCCCAGCAGGGCTCCCGGGCTGGGCACAGAGCAGGGAGGCCCCTTGGTTGTTGGCCAAGCATTCTCTGGAAGTGACAGCAGGGCTCCGTGTCCGCAGGGGAAGCAGATACCAGCTTATGACAAATGCCGGCCTGGGCAGGAACACCAACTGCTCTAGGCCCCGTGCGGGACGAGAGCTTCCAACTGGAAGGCCGGGCCTTGGAGCTGGACAGACCGGGCGTGCGTAGACCCCAGCCTGCCTAGCACCTCCATGAGGCTCTCTTCCCAAGGCCACTCGGGGCCCACGGGGAGAGGCGCAGAGCCCCAGGGCCCCAACCGGCAAGGGGACAAGAAAACCTCTGAGCCTAGGTTCAGGACACGGTCTCCTTCCTAACAGCGCCGAGGCTCGGGACAATGAGAGGCCTACGAGATGACGGCTTCTGTCTCCTTGGGTTGGCCGAGGAGGCTCAGAGGGGTCCCACCGAAGCTGTCGCAAAGGGATGCCCAGCCCAGCCCACCTGCGGGTTCCCTGGTGGCTCCCTGGACAGAGAATCGAGGTCCTTCCCGCCATCAGAAGAGTGGGGCGGTTGGTAAAAGGAACCCAGCGTCTATTGCTGCAATCAACGGGATACGCCTTCCCGGGAGCGGTCCAGGGTAGCCTCATCTCCGAGCAGGGGGAGCGGGGGAGCCCCCCTTCCACAGGGGGAGAGCGGGCTGAGAGACAGAGCGAGGGAGCTACAGGCTAAAGGGGGGCTTTATTCTGTGCCACCTGTCTTCCGAGTATACATACGTTTACAAACTTTCTGCTAGAATACATATATTCCGCTATTTATACATTCCACTATTTACACACACACACACACCCCTTAGCAAAAATTAAAGGCAAAACATAAACCAGGAAAGCCTTACAAAAACAGCCCTAAAATGCGGGACAGGGGTGAAGAGAATATTGTGACATTCGCTGGTTCCATGTACTATCTTGCCACCACTGCCCTGGGTCGTGGCTGAAGGGGAGGTGACGAGCGGGAGGGCCCAGCCCACCTCTGGGCTTGGGAGCTGGAAGGAGGTCACCATGATGCCAAAAAGCCTGGCAGCCACGCCAGGCCCTGCTGCTACCCAGTGACCTTGAATCCTGGGTCACTCGCTTCCACCCTCCCGGCCTGCCAAGCACCGGGGCGGGACCCGCCCTTCTCCGACTGCACCCTATTCCCCAACTGTGTGGCCCCCCCCCCCCCCGCCCCGCCGGCGCTCCGTCTGACCTTGTGCAAAGCCGGCAGGCAGAAGGCCACCTGGTCCACAGACTGTGCCCTTCGCACGCGCCCCGGCCACCAACAGCTCACCAGCCCGCACTCGAGAACTGTGGGCCCATGCCGCAGAGACGGAAGGAGCCCCGGGGCACTCCCCGCCCGCCTTCCTTCCCCCACCCGAAACTCACGACTCCCCTCCCCGGGCGAGGCGACAGGGAGGCAAGGGGCTGAGAGGGGACGCGAGCAAGGCCGAGCAGTAGCCGCATGGGATGCGGAGGCCGAACCAAAGTGACACGAGCTACACCGAGGCCTGCGGCCAACCCAACCGCAGCAAGGCCACGCCGCCAGGGGCCCCCGACGCACCCTTTCATCTCGCGAGAGCAGGGCCTGGCCTCACACACCCCGCCCTGCGCAAGACCGCAAGGAGTGCGTGAGACCGCCCCCCCCCCACGTGAACGAGTTTGCGGCGGCGCCCTCGCTACAGCAGGCCTCCTGGGATTTTAAGAAAACCGCACAGCGACAAACACCTACTGCAAATTCAGCAACCTCTCCGTGGATCCGCTGCCGCTCTCAAGGGATCTGTCTGCGAGCCATCACCGCGGCCTTAGCAGGTGCTCAGAGAGTCCGCGCTTCTGGGCGGGCTGCTTGAAAATCTTAAACAGGGGGCGCCTGGGTGGCTCGGTCGGTTAAGCGGCCGACTTCAGCTCAGGTCATGATCTCACGGTCTGTAAGTTCGAGCCCCGCGTCGGGCTCTCGGGCTCTGTGCTCACGGCTCATCAGAGCCTGGAGCCTGCTTCGGATTCTGTGTCTCCCTCTCTCTCCACCCTTCCCCTGCTCACGCTCTGTCTCTATGTCTCTCAAAAATAAATAAACGTTAAAAAAAAATTTTTTTTTAAAAGAAAGAAAATCTTAAACTAGTAAAACCTTGGTTTGTGAGCATAGTTTCTTCCAGAAACTCGCTGGTCTTCTGAAGCGCTCGTGTATCAAAGCGAATTTCAAGCACCCTTGGCTCGGTTGTGATCCTGTGACGTTCGGGGTCACGTACTGCTCGTACTGCAAGACATCGCTCGTTTATTAAGTTAACATTTAATAGAAATGTTTGCTCATCTTGTGTCTGACTCGCAGAACGAGTGACTCGCAATCCAAGGTTTTACTTACGATACAGGAGAAAGGTGAATCGGAAAGGAAATACCTTCCGATATACTTTTTACAACCAACAGGTACTCTTTTGTTTATTATGGGCTAAGATTCAAGTTGTTCTTCCAACACCACGGCCACGGCCCCCCTCATGGCTACTGAGCCCTCCCCACTCCGAGTGTCCAAATGGAGCCGTGCTGAGGGCGGAGCTTGAAGACAGGACAAAGAATGCAAAATACCCCATTAATAATTTTTCATACTGATTACCTGTAGAAATGATACTATTTCAGATACACTGGGCTCGTTAAAATATAATATTAACTTCACCTCGTGGGTTTTTTTTTTTACCTTTTATTTTTAAGTTTAGGGGCCCCTGGGTGGCTCAGTCGGTTAAGCATCTGACTTCAGCTCGGGTCATGATCTCGAGGTTCGTGAGTTCGAGCCCTGCATCGGGCTCTGTGCTGACGGCTCAGAGCCTGGAGCCTGCTTCGGATTCTGTGTCCCACCCCTCTCTCTGGTCCTCCCCTGCTCATGCTCTGTGTGTGTCTCTCTCTCAAAAATAAACATTAAAGTTTGTTTATTTATTTTAAGAGAGAGAGAATGCAGGGGAGAGGCAGGGAGAGAGAATCCCAAGCAGGCTCCGTGCTGTTTTTGTGCAGCCTGATGTGGGGCTCAATCCTATGAACCACGAGATCAAGACTCTTGAAATCAAGAGTTGGGAGGCTTAACCGACTGGGCTACCCAAGCACCCCCCCCCCTCTTTTTTTTAACCTGTCTTAATATGGCTACTTGAAGATTGAAATTGACGCAGGGAACTCACATAGGTAACTGGGCCGTGCTGAATTAGAGCAAACGCTGGAATCCACAGGCAAACAATCAAACGAAGGCAATGCTGGGTGCCCACGTGACACACTCACTGTGACAAACTGCGGTCCAGGGTCTGGACCCTTCAGCAGAGCCTCGGACGAACCCTGAGGTGGCTCCCCTGCCCCGGAGCCTGCCAGGCGATCCCAGCTGGCCCCAATCTCTGCCCCGCCCCCAGGGTCTGAGCACCACGGGAGGAGTCCCAGGCAGCGGGCGCTGTGCACCGTGCGCTCACCCTTGTGTGCCCGCTTAGTCCCCGCTCCCACCACGCGAGGAGCCCTTCCAGGGAATGGGGCTGATCTAGAAGCTCTGCAGGCATGAACTGACTTCCTTCTCACACCTACACGATGAAACGGATGATTGTTCACCTTATTTTGGCAACGAGGAAGCCAAGACACGGAGAGCTTAAGAGACCCACCAAAGGTCACACAGCTACCAACTGGTAAGTCTGGGGTTCAAATCTAGGCATTCTGGCTCCAGAACCAGGTTTGTGCCCCACACTGGCCCTGACAGACAAGGAAGGCTGCCCAACATTCATTCCACCCCATCCGCCCAATGGAAAGCACTCTAGAATGGTCCAGAAGCCGTAACCTAGCAGAGGAGCGCTTTGGGGCAACTAAATGCCACCAAATCGTCACAGTTCTTCACACCAAAAGGGGCCTGTTTAACAAAAAATCCTGGGGGCCGGGGAGTGTGTCGGCCCCTCCTTGGAAGCCAGCAGCAGAGGGAGCAGAGGGAGCCCCGAGTGGGGTCCGGATCTCCCGGCCTCACCCGCCCTACCTCGCGCACAGTCACACGCGCCCCGAGAGGCCACGGCTGGGCTTGAGTCCCCACTCTATGGGCTTGGGCTCCACATCTGCAGGCCATCAAAACATCAAATTAGAAGGCAAAAGAGAAACCGCTGTAGGCGGGCTCGCCGGCAGTGGCCAGGAGGGGTGCCGCCTGACAAGAAAGAGAAAGAGAAACCCCCGCTATGACCACGCACAAAAACCGAGGCACAACCCTCCGAAGCCGTGCGGTGGGGGGGGTGGGGTGCCACTCTTCTCGGCGCCCCGAGCACCGGTCGGCCCGGCTCAGACGCCGGGGAGGACCCAGGCACTGCCTGAGAGACAGAGGCCGTGGCTTCCTGCCAGCCCACCCGTGTTCACTTCAGAAAAACCTCCGTTGAGAGATTAAAACGATCTAACACGCAGCACGAACAGAGGAACGAACCAAGAGGAAAACGAATAAAGGATACGAACAGAATTGAACGAAATACGAACGACCTCAAATTTGTCGTAACGTTGACTCTCACTAGTAGTCAACTGAACATAAAAGAAAAAAGCACGTTAGTGCTGTGTTTTAAATATTTTCTTAAAGTTTATTTGTTTTCGAGAGAGAGAGACAGAGAATCGCAGACAGGCTCCGCACTGTCAGCACAGAGCCCGATGTGGGGCTCGAACTCACAAACGGTGAGATCAGGACCTGAGCCGAAACCAAGAGTCGGACACTTAGCCGACTGAGCCACCTGGGCGCCCCATTAATGTTTTTTTAAACCTATGAGGTGGGCAAGGGGGCGGCCAGGAAGGTGGGGCCAGGAGAAGGCGGTCTCTACCCCCGAGAAACGGGAAGGCCTCCCTGGAGGGCAGTGTGGCATGGAGCCAAAGTCCTAAAAATGTGCGTCCCGCACAGTTCACCGTTTCCTTCTGGGAATTTGTCCGAGGAAGTGAGCGGACAAGTGCACGAAGCTCGGGGCCCAAGAAGATGCAGAAGAAACCGTTCACTCCCCCACAGGGCATCCCGCAGCCTTTTAAAACGGCGGCGAGGGCCGCCTGGGTGGCTGACGTCGGCTCAGGTCAGATCTCACGGTCTGTGAGTTCGAGCCCCGCGTCGGGCTCTGTGCTGATGGCTCGGAGCCTGGAGCCTGCTTCGGATTCTGCGTCTCATCTCTCTCTACCCTTCCCCTGCTCATGCTCTGTCTCTCAAAAATAAATAAATGTTAAAAAAAAAAAACATTTAAAACAGCAGCGAGCATTCACTGTGCTTTCGCTCTGTGCCAGGCACTGCCGTGAGCCTGTCACAGGCGCGACCCTGTCCCGCCTTACGGCGCCCCGGCCTGCCGGCGGGTTTGTTATTCACGCCTCCACCTCCCTGGCCACAGATTTCACCCAGGGGAATTTTTCGATCACCAGCTCCCTGAGGGTGCCCGGGCAGCGCGTGTCAAAGTGCTGTGGGCAAAAGTCAGGCTCGGAATGCCGCGCTGAACGGACCCGGACAGGCAAGATCCAAGGTCAGAGAGCCAAGGCCGAGACGGTCCCAATACTCGAGTGTACAGTGACTGTGAGCTGCCTGGATGCGAAAAGAACGCAAGGCTCAAAAAAGACCAGAGATGCCTGGGGGGGGCTCAGCTGGTTAAACATCCGACTTCGGCTCAGGTCATGATCTCACGGTTCGCGAGTTCGAGCCCCGTGATGGCCTCTGCGCTGACAGCTCAGAGCCTGAAGCCTGCTTCGGATTCTGTGTCTCCCTCTCTCTCTCTCTCTGCCTCTCCCCCGCTCGCACTGTTGGTCTCTCTCACTCTCTCTCTCAAAAATAAACATTAAAAAAAAAAAAAGCCAAGCAAGGGGTGACCTGCCCGTCACAGCCCGGTAGGAATGCAAACCCAGGTATCCTGAGTCCCCGACAGGGAGCTACCAGAGGTACCGCGGAACGCGGGGGCTCCCGTTCTGCCAGGAAGTCTCCACAAACGCAAAAATCCCACCTTTGCCGAGAAATGCCAATAATATCAAATCAGTCACAGAGGAGTGGACAGTAGAGAACACTCAGAGAACAGACCAGCACGACAAGCATCAGGTGGGCAACAGTAGGTACCTCTAAGGGGGGAGGGGGGGTACCCGTTTCTTCTGCTTCCTTCCACATCTGAATTTGTTATACAAGCATGCGTGACTTTGGCCCCTTCCACGTATATTCGAATGTTTTCAGCGTTTATTTCTTTTTACGTTTAGAAAGAGAGAGAGTGTGTGTGCACGCGCTTGTCAGCGCACAGCTGGTCATGGGACCCGAACTCACAAACCGCAAGATCATGACCTCAGCCGAAATCAAGAGTCGGACGCTCAACGGATTGAGCCACCCGGGTCCCCACGATGTTTACATATGGCTAAGAGTTTCTTGAGCAAACATCTCTGTGCTGTACGCAATCTCTAAGCTGCTCGTGGAGGGGAGAGTCACCTCCCAGAGCCACCACTCAATTGGGGACTCAAAACATCCAGAAGAAAATTATAGCTGGAGAGAGGAGCCCTAAGTTCCCCTTAAGTTATATCCTCGAAGTTTCTAGAGGTTAAACTGGAGGTCAAAAAGCTTCCCTGAGGGGCGCCTGGGGGGCTCAGTCGGTTAAGCGGCCGACTTCAGCTCAGGTCATGATCTGGCGGTTTGTGAGTTCAAGCCCCGCGTCGGGCTCTGTGCTGACAGTTCGGAGCCTGGAGCCTGCTTTGGATTCTGTGTCTCCCTCTCTCTCCCTGCCCGTCTCCCGCTCATGCTCTGTCTCTCCTGCTCTCAAAAATAAATAAAAACGTGGGGCGCCTGGGTGGCTCAGTCGGTTAAGTGTCTGACTTGGGCTCAGGTCATGATCTCACGGTCTGTGAGTTCCAGCCCCGCATCGGGCTCTGTGCTGACAGCTCAGAGCCTGGAGCCTGCTTTGGTTTCTGTGTCTCCCTCTCTCTCTCTGCCCGTCTCCCGCTCATGCTCTGTCTCTCCTGCTCTCAAAAATAAATAGAACATCAAATAAATAAACAAATAATAAATACGTTAAAAAATTTTTTTAAACGGCTTCCCCGAGAGGCCCCACAGGAAGGCTGACCGGGCAGCTGGTCTGACCCGCCGGAGCGCGTCTAGTTCATCCGTCCGAGGGCGGAAGCACCAGACCTGCAGCTGGAAAACCAGTTTCTGCTGCTCCTGGTACGGCCCTGGGGGAGTTACTCAATCCAGGTCCCAGGCTTTGCAAAAGGGAACGGTCCTCGCATACCTAGAAAGAGACCCGCCAAGCGTCTGTTGTGAAAGCCTAGGACGGTCTCCAGCCAGCAGGCGGGGCATGGCGGCCGGCGCCCTGCGGTCCCAGCCGCTGTCCGCTCCCCTGCTTCCAGAAGCCTAGGGCTAGCTCCCCGTTCCAAAAATTAGCTTTCCTGTGCTTGCTTTGACAGCACATATACCAAAAATTACCTTCCCTTTCCCCCTCGGCCTGGAAGTCAGGAGGAAGGCAATCGGTTCAACTAATTTCAAGTTTATCGGCGTATTAAAAAGAGAACGGGGGTAAGTGAAAGGTTCCCGGATGGGCGCTTGGGGGTTGGTGAATGATGACACAGGTGTTCTTGGGCCCCGAGCCTGCCCCCCACTCCGGCCTCAGCTCCCCTGAGCCTGCCTTTCGCTCCCTCTGTTCCCGAGGTTTTGAGGCCACAGAGTCCCCGACAGCTCGTGCGGCAGGCTCACGGTGCAAACGCACAACGCGGATGCTAAGAACTCATGGATGCGCTTCCCTCCCGCCCGGTCTCCCCGGGGCCGCCGCGCCCTCGGATGCTCACACCAGGGTCCCCTGGCCCGTCCCCTCCGGACTCACTGCCCCAGCCGCACACACCAGCCTGCTGCTCCTCCAACACCTTATCCTTCCACCCTCCCCTGCTGCCCCTGCAAACCTGTTCCCTCTGCACGGAAGTGTCCTGGAGCCCCCTCGCCTGGCATCCGGCTTCCACCAAAGAAAGAAATGGTAGGGGAGGGGGCGCCTGGGGGGCTCAGTCAATGAAGCATCCGACTCTCAGTTTCGGCTCTGGTCACGACCTCATGGTTCATGACCTCATGGCCCGACATCGGGCTCCAGGCTGACAGTGCAGAGCCTGCGTGGGAGTCTCTCTCTCTCCCTCTCTCTGCCCCTCCCCTGCTCTCTCACTCTCTCAAAAATAAGTAAATGTAAAAAAAAAAAAGGTTTAAAAAAAAAAGAAAGAAAGGGTCGAGAAAAGTTCATAGCGGGAGCTAGCCCCAGGGTACTTAGGGGCAAAGACTGTCATATTTGGAGGGCGTCTTCCACTTGGCAGAGAGAAGTTCAGGGAACAGAGGACTGAATGGGGGGCGGTGGGGGAAGGGGTGCCGTTTCTCTGCCGCCCAGAGTCCTGCGGCCTGGAAGAGGCAGTCTTCAAGTGACCTTGAAGAAAGGGGTCTGGAGAGGCTTCCCCAGTCTCTAACCTTTGCCCTGGTTTTGTTCAAATCTGGGCTGTATCCCCGCCCCTCCCGACCCCGGCCCTGGCACCTCGTTCGACTTTGGTCCGGCGCGCTGGCGGGGCCCCACCTCTGCCTGCCCCCTGCCTTCCACTGTGCTCCATGCAACTGGGCCACACGGTAGGAGCTAAATAAATGTATCTGGAACAAACGGAGCTTTCCCAGGCCACTAGCACCCACCCGAATAGCCTCTTTTTCAGAATTCCTAGAACTCTTCTGCGCAAAGTCCTACATACATAAGCCTCCAGGCCGCCACCGGACGCTCATTCCCGAACCCGGCTAATTACTGGAACGCCGGGGGAAGCGACAGACCCAGATCCCTGGGCCCCCATCTCAAACCGAGGGAATCAGAACCCCTGCAGGAAGTTTTGGAAACGTGTCGTTGGGTGGGTCCCCCAGGTGAGAGTTCCCACCAGGCTGGGGAACGGCCACCCCGAGGGACAGCAGGGACAGAGCCTCCCTGTCTCCAAAATGGCTATGACGGTCCTCCGCCTGCCTCGCTACACCCCAGGGCTGCCATCGGGACCTAGTCACGGGACACAGAGGAAGCAGAGCGAACTCCAGCCCCCAGGCAGGCCCTCGAGGAAAAGCACCCCCTTCCAGATCCTTCCGAGCCCTCCCCAACGTGCTCTGCCCTCAGCTCAGGGCCGCCTTCCCTCTCCAGCCTAGGCTCGAACCCAGGGGGAACACCTGCACCTCCTCACCTCGGACCCAAACACCCCAGAGCCCGCGCCCATGGGGGCAGGCCCCCAGAGCCTGAGTTCACCCCCAGGAGTGAGGTGGAGGGGAGAACAAATCAGCCCCCGCCCCCCGCCCCGGGGGAACGCTCAAAGGCACTTCATTGATTAAAAAAAAAATGCTGGAGAACAGGGCGCCTGGGTGGCTCAGTAGGTTGAGCTTCAACTCACGTGGCGATCTCACGGTTCGAGAGTTCAAGCCCCGAGTGGGGCTCTGTGCTGCCGGCTCAGAGCCAGGAGCCTGCATCAGATTCTGTGTCTCCCTCTCTCTCTGCCCCTCCCCCACTCGCACTCCGTGTCTCTCTCTCTCAAAAATAAATAAACACTAAAAACATTCTTTTTTTAATTTTGGAGGAAAACAAAGGGGGCGACAAGTCGCCCAGTTGACAAAGCCTGGTTCCTGCCCCAGTAGGAGCCACACGGCACACCACGGCCCAGAGGGCCCACCCCTGCTGGGACTCCCCTGGGGCAGCCCTCCCGGGACTGATATCTCCTCAGAGACAAGCCTGCCTTTCCTGGCCCCTTACTGGAACCCCAGGCGGCTTCTCCCAGGACTTCTTCCTGGCTCCTGGCTCCTGGCTCACTTGGCCCGGCGTCTGAACGCTCCACGTGCCCAGGTTGTCCCCCGTCTGGACCGAGGCCCAGTTCCTCTGAAGCCCTCTTTCTAGGGCACAGCCAGGGAGACCCAAGCAAGTCTCGGGCGCTCCTGCCGGAGGCCCCACACGATCCCTGACTCATCAGCGTGGATCCGTCCTCTCTCTGAGCCTCGGTTTCCCCACCGGGGAGGGTCAGTCTGCTACGCCTCCACCCCACCTCCTGGTTACACTGCTTTCATTCCTTCAAACGGCAGGCCGGACCCCTCTCCTCCTTCCTCCTCCTTCCTCCACCTTGGGTGGGAAAGGAACTTTTCAAAAACAGCCTGCTTCCCCTCAAATCCTGTCCTGAAACAGGAAGGCGGAATGTTCCTCGGCTTCCTTCCTCCGACCCCCGGCCGCGGGGTCCGAGGCGACTGAGCGAGGCGGGCAGAAGACAGGAGGGCGAGGTGCCGTGGCGCTCCCTCTGCCCCGAACGGATTCCGACTGCGTCTCCTAGGTCACCTTCAGCGCTGGAACAAATAAATCCTTCACCGAAGTCTTACCAGAGTGAGGCGGAGGCTTATTACACACGAGGAAAATGTCATCCCTTCCCACTAAGAGGCTCAGCCCTAGTAAACACAGACCGGCCTCCCGGGCTACGGAGGCGTTACGTAACAGTAACGCACGGGCCCAGGTCTGCTGGGCCCCGGCCAGGGGTCTCGGTCAGGCTCATGAGGCGCCGGGGAACGCCCCAATGTGCGCCTCCCCCCCCTCTCCCAAGCAAGAAGCTGGGGACACTGCTTCACAAGGCTGCGGCAATATGGTCTGGCAGATGGAGAGACTCTACGGCAAGGAAGGATGTCGGGTAGAAATTGGAGAAGGAGTTTTCTGGGTTTTCTGGGGTTTTTGTTTTTTTTTTGAGGGGGGTTTGTTTTTGGGGTTTTCGTTTCATTTTGTTTTTTGTTGTTGTTGTTGTTGTTCTGCCTGCCCGGGGCAGAAAATCTATGTGACAAACGTGGTGAAGCAGGGGTGAGGCGGGTAATAAAGATGCATTCCAGCAGGGAGGCTGGACAAAAAGGGAGGGCAGGAGGAGAGAGGGGCGAGGCCCTGCCAACAGAGAGCAGGGAAGCGGGGATCGGGACAGCCGCGAACGGATGTGCGAGGAGCAGCTGCGCCTGGTGACAATGAGACATCGGGTCCCGGGATTCACGCGACCAAGCTTCCAGGCTAAGCAGACAGAACATGGGGTCCTTCCAAACCGCAATGGGGAAGTTGGTCACGGGGGAGGGCTCTAAGAAGAGAAATTCCGCCCAGCGCGCTGAATTCGACACAGGGATGAAAACAGTGCGTCCTGGGAATCAGGGTCTTCGTGGCACAGAAGATGCCCGGCGGGAGGCCTCCGGAGCTGGGGTGTGTGTTGGGGGCAGGGGCGGTCACAGGTCACTGCTAAGGAAGTTGGAGCTGGCTGGAGACCCAGCTGATTCGGCCTCTCCCTGCTCTGGGAAGCGCTCTGAGGGAGACGTCTTCCCTCAGCCCCTTCTGTGGCTAGTTCATCAAGTCTCTCCGCCAAATGGAGCTGGGGGGGTGGGTATCTTAGCGCCATCGGCAACTTCTACTTCCCCAAAGGAACAGTGATGCTTCAGGGAATGGCGACTCTCCCTGCCCCACCCGCTTCAGATCGAGGAGGAAAAATTGGTCATCGCCTCTCTTTGGGGCCTTGGGCTCACACAAATGCCATCTCCTGGTCCCCAGCCACAAAGGTGATTCGGTGATTCAGGCCATTTACTCGGATCTATTTTAATGAGTTTTTCCTGTCACCTAATTAGTTCACTGTGAACTCAGCCTTGGGAGGAACGAGGTAAGAGAGGATTGGGGAAAGGACAGAAGGGAGTCAGACTGGAGTGTTACAGGAAAAAGGCAGGACTCTGGGTCTAAATGGGGTCTTCTACTCCCAAAATACTGACCGCTCCTTCCCCAGCTGTGGGGAAGCCCAAAAGCAGGAAGGGAGGGTTCAGGGGCAGGAGCCCTGGGAGCCTTACACAGGAGGGGAAGACACGAGTGTGGCCCAACTGTGAGGCCCAAGAAGTGGACAGGCCGTTCCCCACAACTGCATGTCATCACCAAAAAACCTCGAAACCGGCCCTGCATTTCCGCTAAAGCTGAACCCACCACCTGCCGGTGGGCGTCCCCCTTCCAATGGAGCCAGAGAGGAAGGAGATGACCCAGGGCGAGGCCCATCTGCCCCTTGGATGCTCAAAGGTCACACTGCTACCAGGGAGTCTGTGGGTGTGGCGGGCCCCCAACACATCAGGGGTCGTGGGGTATGTGCCAGCAGCGTGCGCCCACTTCCTCTGCCCCCGTTGGCAGCCAAATTCCGGGGCCCAAGAGCCTCGAGAAAACGGAGCGCTGGGCAGGGCAGTGGCCCAGAATTCTGGCATTTGACGCCCAGCGCCGCGTCCACAGAGGTCAGTCGGCGCCCCGCCGTCCCGCGCCCGCCTCCCGAGCGGTTCCTGGGTGCGCGTGGGACCAGACGAAAACGCGGATGTACCGGCCGGTGCCTCCCACGCGGTCGCGCCGCCGGAGCCCCGCGCCAGGCCGGGCCTGCGCCCGCCTTGGCAGCGGCAGCGTGGGGGGGTGTGCTTCGGGAAAGGGCGCCGCGGCGAGCGCCACCCTCCGGGGCCCGCGGGCGCTGGGCCCGGGAAGGCTGCCATCCACTAACGGGAGGCTCGATTCCCCCGCCCCGCCGCAGGGCAGGGCCCGGCCGTGGGGCACCAGCCCCACCTCCCGGCCCGCCGAGGCTCTCCGCGGCGCCCACCCTCCGGAGGCATGCCTGGCCAAGCTCTGGCCCCAGCCCCCCGGACCTCTGCGGCTCTGAGCGCACCTGTCCCGGGAGCGACACCACCCTCACGCCCTGGAGCAATAAGAGCGGAAAACGTGTCCCCTGGCACCGGACCGGCCCCGAGCCCCAGTGTCCCCGGACGAGATACCGTGAAGCTCGGACGACCGCTCTGCAGCGCTGGCGATCGGCAAAACCGCGTGGCCGGGACCTCAGGCGCGCGAGGACCCCCGACGGGGAGAGCGTGGCCGAGCCGGGCCACCGCGCCCCAGCTCCCGCAGACCCCGGCTCCGCTCACCCTCGATGGAGATGACGTGCTCCCGGATCTGGTTCTGCAGCGCCAAGTCCTCGATGCGCTCGATCAGGTCGTAGATGGCGTAGATATTGGGATGCACGGATTCGAAGCGTTGGATCTCGGCCCGGATGGCTGCCGAGTTGGAGAGCGCGAACTGCTGGGGGGGCCCTCCGGCCAGCTGCTGCGACGGGCCGCCGCCGCCCCCAGCCCCCGGCCCCGCGCCGCCGAACTGCCCGCCGCCCCCCGCGCCGCCGCCGCCGCCGCCGCCGCCCCCCGGCGCCGCCAGGCTCGGCTGCTGCTGCGGGCTCTGCCCCCCGCCCGCCTGGAAGTTCATGGCTCTGGAGCCGCGGGGCCCGAGGCGGGCCCGGCCGGGGCCCGGGGCGGCGCTGCGGCGGCGGCGGTGGCGGGCGGGCGCGCGGGGCTGGCGGGGCCGGGACTAAGGTGCCGGCGGCGCGGGGCTAGCGCATGAGGCCGGGGGCCGGGGGCCGGGGGCCGAGGCCGGGAGGCGCCGCCGCGCACGCTGTGGCCGCCGCTGCAGGGCGCTTCTCGGCGTCGCGATCCCGCTGCCTCGGAGCAGCCTCCAGCGGCAACAACAACGGGACCGGGAGCGCGCGGCCCGGGCCCTCCCCCCGCGTCATGCGCACGCACCGCCGCCCCCGCCAGCTCCGGCACACGCAGCCCGAGCCCCCCTCCCCGCCGCCCCCGCCCCTCCTGCGCGCCCGCCCCAGCGCCCCCGCCCCTCGCTCGCTCGCTGGCTCTGCAGCCTCCACCCCCAAGCCGCGCCGCTCCAGCCCCGGCGCCCGGGCCCCTCCCACCTAGCCTTGGCCCTTCCGCCTCCTCTCCAGCCCCCACCCACACCGGCCGTGAGGGCCAGCAGCCCAAAGTGGACAGCTGCTCTGGCCTCCTCCCGGCCCCGGCTCTCTCTTTCGCCTCCCTGCTCTGGTCTGGGTGGGGTGTCCGATCTTTGGGCAGTGCCCGAAACAGTGCCTTGCGCCTGAGGGTGCTGATGAACGCGGCAGATTGGCCTAGAAGGGCCTCCAGCCCAGACACATCTGTGCCTAGCTTACATAGTCCTGCCTTTTAGCGCGACACGGGGTCCCCTGTTCCCATCCGAGATTTTCCCCAGGGACCACCCTGCCCCAGGGTCCTCCCTCTGGTCCTCCCCTGGACTCTAGACTGGGGCTGCAGCACAGAGCCTAGAAATCTGGGTTCCGTGCCTCTGTTCCCAGTTCTCCCTGAGAGTTTCCTTCATCAGCAGGGCCCTTGGAAATGACACTTTAAACGGCAGTCCCCACTCATCTTCAAGCTTCTGCTAAAAGACTTCCTTTTGGGACCAGGAGGGTTCGACTGCCACCACCCTGGCCCCCGCTGGTACGTAGGCAAAGAAGGGAGATGAATCTGATATTACACTTTCTTCTCCTTCCTCATCTCATTCAAGAGACTTACCAGAGCCCACATCGTTCTCTTAATTGTCACCCCCTTGCCCATCCTCTGTTCCTGTCCACTCCTTCCAGGGGCAGGGAGCTCCGTTCAGTGTCTCGGTTCCTCTGCAAAAGCTGTCTGCAGTCCTGCTAGTCCGCCTTCATCCCCAATCTTTCTCAAAATGCGTAAGAGAGGGCACGTGCAGGGCACTGGCCTTAGCCAATCAGCCTTCCAGGGCCGTGCCCTGATGTCCTCTGGCACAGTCGACATATGTCAATCCTGAAACACACACTTCTACCTCCCAGGCCAAGCTGGGTCTTTTCCCAGCAAACAGTTGACCCCATTTGGCCATTCACACGACTCTGCCCCAGTACCAACGCAGTCACCTAAGTGTCTTGCACCTTCCAAAGAACCAGGCGCAAGCTACTCAACACCTGAGGCCTCCTTAGGTCCTGAGAGATTCGGGTTCTATCTACATGTTTGACCTTACTGAGGTCTTGTACCCTCTCCATGCTTCATCTGCAAAATATAGTGACTGAGCAGAACACCTAGCTCCGGTGCTGTGTAATTCTAACAGCAATAGCGAGCGTGTCTTTTAGATGCTTAACTAGAATGGACAGTAAGAATCTGCACCAGGTACCTGCCAGGAAAGATACAAGGGTAAAGAGTATCTCAAATGGCTTGCCCCAGCAGCCAACACAGATCTTCGTTAGGACCCCTGGGCTTGCCTACATGTCTGTCTCCTTTTATGATATATGATTCACCGTCGTATTTCCAGCATCACGAGGAGTGCCTGGCATATAATAGGCCTTTAATAAAAGTTCTGGGTGCCTAGGTGGCTCAGTTGGTTAAAGTTGGTTAGACATCCAACTCTTGGATTCGGCTCAGGTCATGATCTCGAGGTTCGTGAGACGGAGCCCCGAGTTGGGCTCTGTGCTGATGGTGCAGAGCCTGCTTGGGATTCTCTCTGTCCCTCTCTCTGCCCCTCCCCCCTCTCGAAATAAATAAACTTAAAAATGTTTCTAGAATAAATGAACGAATGAGAGGGAAGGAACTAGAAAGGTCAGGTCTATAATGTCATACGTCTAAACCAACTTTCCCAAGGCATCGCTTGGGGTGCTTGCTCCCACAAGTAAGCACGAGTGGAAACTCTAGGGCTCATTGCTTTTCATCAAGACTGGCCTGTAAAACCCAGGACGTGACATCTCCATGGCCCAGAGGAAGGAGGGCAGAGCCATAATTAGCTGACTCAAGCCAGGCTGGGGCTTAACATCCTCTACACAGTGACACTCTGAGGACCCAGTGTCCAAGCCCAGATTTGGGTGGAGAGAGCGTACTAATACCAGGTGAACAAATGCCTACTGTGTAACAGATCCCTTATGTAGTTTTCACACTTCCTTAATAAAACCTGGTTTCTTCCTTACAAATTTCCTTATGAATTATGTTTTAGGAACAAAGAAATTGAGATTCAAAGAGATTCAATAGTGCGCCCAAGGTTATACAGTTGATAAACACACGATAAGAGATCGGCACCTGTGCCAGGCTCCAAGGTCCACGCTTCTTGCAGAGGCTTACAGGGGCGAGGTGCAGGAAAGGAGGAGGGAAACAAGACAGCCCAAGTCACAGTGGCCAGCCTTGGGGAGGGGTGCCTCAACCAACCTGATGAGACAGCCCATGGATACTGGGCTCGGACCCAAAGAGTCATTTAGGGGGCCCACAGTGCCTTTTGGCGTTCACTCTGACATAAGAGCAGACCGGGATAGGGGCCACCTGAGCTCCCCGGACACTGCATCAGTTAACACGGGGGCTCTGACGTGCACTAGCTGACGTTGGCTTTTGGAGTGACAGATGCGCTGAACGCCAGCAGGGGAGGGGGCGGATCCTAGTGTTGCCCGAACCTCAGGGGACTAGAAAGCCCGGCCCCGCGGGCCCCTCAGCGTCTCGCGGGCACCAGGACTGTCCTGCAGATCCCCGCACGTGGGTCCGCAGGGCGGAGGGCGGGAAATGCGCACCGCGCAGGACTACAAGTCCCACAATGCTTCAGGCGGCGGCGGCAGGGAAGGAGGGGGGGGTGCCTTCAGGTGTCCGCGACCTCGGCGCCTCCCGCCCGGAAGTGCCCGAGGGTCCGCTATGGAGCTGGCGGAGCCGGGCGGTGAGTCCCCGCGCGTTGACCGCGCCCACCCCACCGCCCCGGGCCCCAGCTGGCCCCCGCTTGTCCCGCCCCGGGTTCGCCGGTCCCCGACCGCGGCTCCGGGGAGGGGGGGGGGTGGGGTGGGGGCGGGAAGATGGGAGGGGTGATGGAAGAGCTGGGGGGCAGGGAGTGCGAAGCCTCGGATTCCTGGGCGGGATCTGGGGTCCGCCTGCGGACTGGGTTGGGAGAGGCTTCCAGAAGAGGCGCGGAGTCGGGCCGCCACGGGGTGGGCCTTCGGTAGACAGGAGGGGCCAATTGGGGCCGGGGGATGGCAACCCTCAGAAGCTCCGAGTTGCCAAAGGGCGGAGATTGACGCGTGGTGTGGGGAACCCTTGGGTAGCAGTCCCCAGCCGCGGATGGCGTTTGGTTAAAAGATAACGGGGCTGGGAGCGGGGAAAGATTCATTTTCTATCCCCTTGGAGCACCTTTAATGATGGAGGAGTAGATGAGCTTTGGGGTGAAAGAGACGAAGGAGTAGGTAAAGTCTGGGCTACTAGATGGAAGAATAGGTCCGCTTTGGAGTGAGGTCCGGTGAGGGTTGAATTTAGGAAAGAGGTCGCTTAGAATGGCAAGGCCTTGAAGTCGAGATAGTGTTTGAATGAATGGAGGAGCTGGCTGAAGACCTAGGACTCAGGTTTAGAACAAGTTAGGACTTGGGATTCGGTGACGGGAAGGGGCACTCGAGGCAAGTTTGGGACGTCAGGTTTCAGAACAGTATGTGCCCTAGTGGGGGGCTTGTGTAAGCGGGGAGACGGATAAAGACTGTGGGGGAGTTTGGTGGGGTGGCGTCAGGAGCCCGTGGAAGTTCAGAGGGCTGTCGGCCAGCGAGCCAGCCCCTCATGGGTTCTTTGTGCCTCTCCAGCTCAGTAGCGTGGCAGGCAAGGCAGGTGCCATGGCCTTGATTGAAGGGGTGGGTGATGAGGTGACCATCCTTTTCGCGGTGCTTGCCTGCCTTCTGGTGCTGGCTCTCGCCTGGGTCTCAACACACACCGCCGAGGGCGCCGACCCGCTGCCCCAGCCATCAGGGACTCCGACACCAGCACAGCCCAGTGAAGCCATGGCGGTCACCGGCAGCGTCCGAGGGGAGGCCCCCGGAGCCGAAACTCCCGGCTTGAGACACAGAAGTCAGGCTGCACAGCCAGAGCCCGGCATGGGGCTCTCCGCATCATCGCCGTCTCCGGACTCCCCCCAGGAGCCCCTAGTACTCCGGCTGAAATTCCTCAACGATTCAGAGCAGGTGGCCAGGGCCTGGCCCCACGATACCATTGGCTCCCTGAAAAGGTAAGCTGGGGTGAGGACAGGAAAGAAAATCCTGGAGAGTAGGGTGGGAATGGTCACAGTGCCGGAAAGGCCATCAGAGAGATCTGAGACTTCCCCCTCCTTCTGCAGAGGAGGGAACTAGGTCCCCACAGGGCGGGTTGTATTGTTCCCCTATAGCAGGAAGGGACCCCCTCAGAGGCCACCAACTGGGTGGTGGGCGGAGGCAACGGAGAGGGGTGGGAGCGTTGTTCTGGGCCAGGGACCAGGATTGCCTGAGGCCTGCTCTCTTACCCAGGTCCCTCTCTCCTCAGGACCCAGTTTCCCGGCCGGGAGCAGCAGGTGCGGCTCATCTACCAAGGGCAACTGCTAGGAGACGACACCCAGACCCTGGGCAGCCTTCACCTCCCGCCCAACTGCGTTCTCCACTGCCACGTGTCCACGCGCGTGGGTCCCCCACATCCCCCTTGCCCACCGGGGTCAGAGCCAGGCCCCTCCGGGCTGGAAATAGGCAGCCTGCTGCTGCCTCTCCTGCTGCTGCTGCTGCTGCTGCTCTGGTACTGCCAGGTCCAGTACCGGCCCTTCTTTCCCCTGACCGCCACTCTGGGTCTGGCCGGCTTCACCCTGCTCCTCAGCCTCCTGGCCTTTGCCATGTACCGCCCGTAGTGCCTCCACGGGCTCTTGGCAGCGTCGCTGGCCCCTCCGGACCTTGCTCCCCACGACACAGCGGGAGTTGTTGTCTGCCCAGGCCCACCTCTCCCGCCTGCCTCTTCCCACTACCCTGGAGCCCAGCGCTGCGCAGCAGAGCGCTCCGGGAGTCGGCCGAGGCCCCTCCCTGTGACCTCCATGGCTCTGGGCCACCTCCTGGGGCTGCTGGCTCTCAGCCCCCATTGACAGTCAGCTCTTCGGGCTCAGGCAGCTGCTGTCACTGCCTTGGCCCTGGGCAGAGCCGGGCTACACCCCTGGGCCCTTCTTAGCACTCTGCCTGAGGACCCAGCCACTTCTAGTCCCTAAGAGCTCCTGGGCTGACTCGGGGACCCAAGGACTGCGGGGCGCTGGCGAAGGGGAGCTGGGACGGGCAGAGGGCTTCTCTGGAACATGTGCAGATTAAATAACTGTGAAGTTTTCACTCTGTGTGTGTGTCTCTGAGTGTGTGGGCTCGTGGGGGTGTTGGGCGGGGAGCCCTTGCCCACCGGGAGGAAAGGATCGAAGGGAGCAGACCGAGCGCTCACCGCTTCCCAACCTTATAGGACCCGCCGCCGCCGACTTCCGCTCTCTCTTCGCCCGAGCCTCAGAGCCTGGCCTTCTGGCTCCGCCCCCGGCACCGCCCCGGCTCCGCGCGCGCAGCTTCCAGGAAGCGAGGGGCGGGGCGCGCGGTGGCGGCGGCGGCGGCGCGCGCGGGGCCTGACGGGAGCCACGTCTGTCCTGGTCGGGGACTGAGCCGCGATTGGCGTCTGGGCCGCGATCCGGGGGCTGCTGGGAAGATGGCGGACTCGGTGGCCCGCTGATGAGGAAGCCGCGGGGGGAGCCCGGCTCCCGGGCCCCGAGACCGACTGAGGGAGCGACCTGCGCGGGGCCTGGGGAGTCATGTAGGGGTGGCGCCTGCGGGGCGGGCTGCGGGCGGGCGGCGGGAGTTGGTGTTGGCGACCGCGACCACGGTCTGCTGGCGTCCCCGGGCCCGGGTGGGTGTGGGGGCCCCTGACACAGCCGACTCCGCACCTTTGCAAAGCTGCGCGCTCGGGCTCCACGGTCGCCCCGCGAGGTGGGCGCTGCGTTCTCGTTTCACGGGCGAGGAGGCTCGGGCCGAGAGACGAAGCCACCTGTCCAAGGTCATGCCGCTGGTAAGTGGGAGCGCCCAGCACGGAACCCAGGACCGCCGGCTGCGGAGCCCGCGTTCCACCCTCCTTGCCGCTGCCGCCTCCTGCGGGAGGGGGAGGTGGTCGGGAGGGTGTATCGACGCGGCCAGCTGGGCTCCAGGCTGGGCACGACCACTAACCGGATCCGTGACCTCGGGCTTAACGCCTTTTCCTCTCTGGGCCTTGATTTCCCCACCTGTGAAATCGAGGTAGTGCCAGCCCTGTCTCCCGCCTCACAGGCGTGTGTGGAGGATCAGAGGAGATACGTAATGCATGTGGACTTGCTTTGTAAATATCACTGTGCCCAGTACACCCAAGGTGCTGTTTCAAAGGATGGGAGGAGCAGAGAGGGGCGGGGTGGGGAAGACCGGAGCAATTACAGGAAGGGCAAACACGAGTCTGGGTCGCTCTGACCCCAGGGCCCTCTGGATGGGGAGTGAGGTAAGGAGTAAGAGAGCGGGTTTTCCGCCCCTTTGGAAGAGAACCTCACCCCCTTTTCTGGGCCGCCCCTCAGGGTCTCCATCACCAAACTCCATGCTTCGAGTCCTGCTCTCTGCCCAGGCCTCTGCTGCTCGGCTCTCTGGCCTGCTGCTGCTCCCGCCAGTACAGCCCTGCTGTCTGGGGCCCGGCAAGTGGGGGGACCGGCCTCCTGGAGGAGGCCTCCATGTGGGCCCTGTGCAGGGGCTACAGCGGCTTCTAGAACAGGCGAGGAGCCCTGGGGAGCTGCTGCGCTGGCTGGGCCAGAACCCCTCCAAGGTGCGCGCCCATCACTACCCCGTGGCACTTCGTCGTCTGGGCCAGCTCTTGGCGTCTCAGCCACGGCCCCCTCCCGTGGAGCAGGCCACCCTACAGGACTTGAGTCAGCTCATCATCCGAAACTGCCCCTCCTTTGATATTCATACCATCCACGTGTGTCTGCACCTTGCAGTCTTACTTGGTGAGGAGGGTGTCTGGGGGCGGGTGGGTGTTGACGGAAGAATAGAGAAAGAGCATAGAAGGCCCGAGATCCCCGGCAGCCTTCGCCGCTCAGGCTCTGCCAGGGGTGGTGTGCTTGCTGCTGCTCCCGCCTTCACAGCAGACCCCGGGAGTCCAGCGGCCTTCGTTGCAGCTTAGCTAGGGCGCCAACCCCGGGTCCTTCTACTGTCGTGCCCTGGAAAGCCACTATAGCGTGTCACCCTTGGCATGAGATGAGAACTTCCTTGCCATCTTTGTATCGGGCCTTCCCCACAGACCGTCCTGATACCATGCGCTCACGTGGCATTTCACCTTTCTCCAGTGTTTACACTTACACTGTAGCAACCCTTCCAGTCCCGAACCCGGAGACGCGACAGGTTGGGAATTCACCCACTGACCCCCGTGACTGGAACAGAGCAGCCCTTCGTTACCAGGACTGCCTCCTCTGACCCTCTCCCTCTCAGGCTTCCCGTCAGATGGGCCCTTGATGTGTGCCCTGGAGCAGGAGCGAAGGTTCCGCCTCCCCCCGAAGCCACCTCCCTCCCTGCAACCCGTCCTCCGCGGTGGGCAGAGATTGGAAGCTGCTCTGAGCTGCCCCGGTTCCTGAGGCACCCACGGCAGCACCTCATCCGCAGCCTGGCAGGTGCCGGAGGGGACTAAAGGCAGGCGGCGGGGAGGGGCCGAAGAGGAGGCAGGGGGTGTCGTCTGGGCTAAGAGGCATCGTCCAGATCTGGCCCAGCGTAACAGGCTGTCCTTCGCAGAGGCCAGGCCCGAGGAACTGACTCCCCACGTGATGGTGCTCCTGGCCCAGCACCTGGCCCGGCACCGGTTGCGGGAGCCTCAGCTTCTGGAAGCCATTGCCCACTTCCTGGTGGCCCAGGAAACGCAGCTCAGCAGCAAGGTGGGATTACCTCCCACCCCGCCACGCTCCTCTCCTAGCCCTCCTCAGGCGCCGGTGTCAGGCCCAGCCCCCCATCCAGCTTGAGCGGGCTGCTGCTTTCTGCGGCAGACAACCAGCTAGGCTCTCTGCTCTGTCCCCCCCGGGGTTTCGCCCTTGCTCACAGCCTCCCGGCACGTCCCCCTACCCAGCGTGTCTGCCTGGTTCTCTGCAGTTCTCCGAGCACTGGGCGCTGTCGTAGCTTCGTCGAGCCCACTCCTCTAAGGCTTCAGGGCCAGCCCCCACAGCGGTGTCTCCTCCGCTGGTTTGATTAGTCACATGGGGCTCAAGACACTGGTTATGCTGTCGAACTTCCGGTGTGTACGTCGGGGTAGAGGGATTGTTCTGCCTTTACAGGGACATAAGCCTGCGGGCCAAGCCTCCTTGCGGGCTCAGCTTGTGGAGGATATTGGAGAACTGTTTGGCGCGGGGTGAAGGGCTGCTCTTCCTTCACAGGTGGTACAGAAGTTGGTCCTGCCCTTTGGGCGGCTGAACTACTTGCCCCTGGAGCAGCAGTTTATGCCCTGCCTTGAGAGGATCCTGGCTCGGGAAGCAGGGGTGGCGCCCCTGGCTACTGTCAACATCTTGATGTCACTGTGCCAGCTGCGGTGCCTGCCCTTCAGGGCCCTGCACTTTGTCTTTTCCCCAGGATTCATCAACCACATCAGTGGTGCGCGGACAGGAGGGCTGGCTGGGTCCCCGAGGGCCAGCGGGCAGGGGCGAGTGGGGGTGGGGGTCCGTCCGCAGCCCAGCGAGCCTCCGCCCTGCTTTCCCGCAGGCACCCCTCACGCCCTGATCGTGCGGCGCTACCTCTCCCTGCTGGACGCGGCCGTGGAGCTGGAGCTTCCCGGATACCGGGGTCCCCGCCTTCCCCGAAGGCAGCAAGTGCCCATCTTCCCCCAGCCACTCATCACTGACCGTGCCCGCTGCAAGTACAGGTGGATGGGGCAGCCCTGGGGGAGGGGAAGGGACCAGCCTGCAAGCGGCACAGAGTAGGAGAGCCAGGGGGACCCTGAACTGTGCGTGCTGGTGCGCTCTCGGCCGTCCTGGAAGGGGAAAGAAACGGGCGTCGGGACACGGAAGGCACTTGCCCGGGGTGGAGAAGAATGCAGGAGCGATGTAGCTGGGAGACTCTTGAGCCTCTCCACGTCGGTGTCCCCCTCCCCTCGCAGTCACAAGGACATCGTGGCGGAGGGGCTGCGCCAGCTGCTGGGGGAGGAGAAATACCGGCAGGACCTGACCGTGCCTCCAGGCTACTGCACAGGTGAACTCCGGGTGGGCAGCCGGGAGGGGGGAGGCGGGGGGGATACAGGGCAGCGGTGGCTAGAAGCCAGCGGCCCTTTCTCTTCCTCCCTCCAGACTTCCTGTTGTGCGTCAGCAGCTCCGGTGCCGTGCTGCCCGTGAGGACCCAGGACCCCTTCCTACCATACCCTCCCAGGTCCTGTCCCCAGGGCCAGGCTGCCTCTCAGCCCACTACCCACGACCCTGCCCAAAGGTAAAGGCAGAGGGTGGAGGAGCCTCCCCTGCCTCTGTGGACGGCGCCCTGAGCTGTGGTCCGCCCCCTCCAGGGTGGTGCTGACGCTGCGAGAACGCTGGCATTTCTGCCGGGACGGCCGAGTGCTGCTGGGCTCGCGGGCCCTGCGGGAGCGGCACCTGGGCCTGATGGGCTACCAGCTCCTGCCGGTGAGAGCGGCCCCCGCCTCACCCCGGGAGCGACCCCACGACCACCCTGCCTCCCCGCAGCCCGGCCCACGGGCCCTGCGGGTGACGTGCTGCCCTCTCCCCCTGCAGCTACCCTTCGAGGAACTGGAGTCCCAGAGAGGCCTGCCCCAGCTCAAGAGCTACCTGAGGCAGAAGCTCCAGGCCTTGGGCCTCCGCTGGGGGCCTGAAGGGGGGTGAGGGGACGCGCGTGGGGCTCAGGATGACCCTCCGAGGCGGGGGTGGACAATTTGCACTTTGGCTTTCTCTGTTTCGGTTTCTCATTAAAATCCCTTTCCTTCCTCGTCTTGCATCTCGTTTCTGGGACAGGGAGCGGGCTGGGTTCCCCTGCCTCTTTTCCATCCGTGCCCCCTCCCCAGACAGAGACAGAAGGCCAAGGATAGGTGGGGGCCGAAGCACTTTACTGTGGGGGGGTGGGGTGGGGATGGTAAGGGGACTTTAAATTATTCACTTAAATAAAAACGAGGGAGGGGGTGGGAGAGCACCCCCCAGCCCCTAGTCCCTCTGTCTGTCCGGCCCTCAGCTGTCGGTCCGGGCCGCGGCTACACAGGCATGGGCATCTCGTTGTACTCGTCCACGCCCTCCCGCTCATCGAACACTGGCTCCGCCTCATTAGCATCCAGCTGTGGGGGTGGAGGGAATCGAGAAGGTCGATCCTGACCCCGCCCTGGGAGGGGACCCCCGAGGGGGCCGGGCGGGGCTGGCGGGGAGGGGCGGGAGGCCTTACACATTTCATCTCTCGCTCGGTGAAGATGCGGGTGAGCACCACCATGCGGAGCGGCACTGTGAGGATGAGGATGAAGGGGAAGGCCAGGGAGGCGGCCGTGGACATGACTGCCCACAGCAGGGCCAAGCAGAGCAGCTGCAGGGCTGTGAACAGGTGCATACGGAGGGTCCGAACCTGGGGGTGAGGCGGGAGGGGACGCGTGAGCCCAGGCTTCTCCCCAGCCTCTGGGGGCCCCGGTGCCATGGAGGGCCACCGGGGCCCGCCACGTTCAGGACACAGAAGACCCTCTGTCCCTCCCCAGGGGTGGGGCTGGAAGTGCCTTCCCGGGTGCTTACCAGAGCCGCGTCTGCGCAGACTAAATGGTGGCTGGCCAAGGTGGGCAGATGGGGGACCGGAGGGTGTGACCCCCCCCCCCCACAGACCAGGAGGGGCGGAGGCGCGGGGCTCTTCGAAGTGGGCTCTTACCTTCTTGACGTAGGTCACGTCTGGGTGGTGTTTGGGCGGCATGAGCAGCAGGTGCAGCCGCTCGTAGAACTGGATCCCGTTAAGGGACGTAACTCCCATGTACAGAAAAATCCCAAAGAGCACAGCCAGCGGGATCTGCCGGAGCAGGTCTCCGATGACGATGGAGAGGCCTGGGGGGGGAGAGGGAGGAGCAGCTGGCACCCAGGCTCCCGTCCTCAGAGACCCCCCCTGGGAAGGGCAGGGGCCGGAGGCGGACGTACCCACAAGCAGGGCGACCAGCAGCCCTGTGACCCGCTGCTCCTTGACCTCCTGGATCTTGGGCTTGTCCCCAGGCGCCACGGCCTTGCTCATGACGGTGAGCGCGTTGGCGTGGGTGACGGAGCGGACGGTGGCGGCGGCCAACCAGGGCAGGCCGAAGAGGGCGCAGATGCCGCCCATGGCCACGATGAGCAGCAGGTCCAGGTGGAAGCCGGAGCCCTTCTGTAGCATGCGCTCCTTCTTGGAGATGATGAGCCTGGGGACAGGCACTCACTGACGCCCTGGAGCCGGCATGGCGCGGCCTAGTCTTTCCCAGGCATCCGGCCGGTAGCCTCTGCCTGTTTTTGGAAGCTGGTGGTCCCTGCCCATCCCGTCAGGACAAGACCTCGGTCGCAGAGCCGAGCCCTCCCCAGGCCGCCCTCCCCAGGCCGCCCTCCCCGCCCTCCAGGACAGCTTCCAGTCTGCACCGCGCCCGTCCCGGCAAACGTCGGTGGAACTTTCCGCCGCCTGCAGGATCAATTCTAGGGGCCGGCCTGGTCCGTGTCCCCAGGGCACCCGCCTGGCTGGGACCACTCACGTGGTGATCTGGGTCTCCATGAAGATGAGGATGAAGACCAGAATGGCAGGCAGGAGGCTGGCGATCATCATCCACACGGGGAAGGAGCTCTTCTCCCCCAGAGGGTTGATGACCCAGCCCCGCTTCTCTGGGGCCGTCACGGAGAACCCGCTGGGCACACTCAGCTTCTGCGGGGCATGGGGGGGGTGGGCGGTTCGGTGAAACCGGAGCCGCAGCGGGCAGGGTGAGTGCCGAGGGCAGGCTGCGGAGGAGGCCTGGCGTCTGCCCGGCCGAGAGGGAGCTCTGGGGCTGGGCTGGAGGGGAGCGGCCGGAGCCCGGTGCCAGGCGGCCCCACCTTACCTGGGTATAGGTGTCCTCGATACTGTAATCCACGAGCACCATGATGAGGATGGCGATGGGCACCCCGAAGTCCCCAATCACCCGCCGCACCTGTGGGCAAGCACCGTGCTCAGAGGCGCCCCCCCCACCCCCACCCCGAGTTCACCCTTCCCGGCCCCCCACTTCCACCGCCCTCCGGCATTTCAGCCCACGCACCCGGCCGGGGAAAAAACGGCTGTTCTTGAACTTGCGCAGGAAGAAAGCGATAAAGAAGGTGCCGGCCATGAGCACCAGCGACAGCAGGGCCGTGTTGGGCTGGCCCCGGGGCCTCCCCTGCCCGGCTGGCCCAGAGGAGCTCCCGTTCCCCGGCTCCGGCGTGGCCCCCGCCACGTGGTGCCACGTGGTGTTCTCGCCGCCGTCGGCCTCAGAGCCGTTGGAGACGGAGCAGCCGTGCAAGGGATGTTCCTGGAAGATCTGGGGAGAGGACAAAGGACTCCGTCAGCTACACGGGCCAGATGTCTGGGCCCGGATGTGTGCTGAGCGGGGCGGGCGGGTAGGGGACGGCGGGGCCGGCCTCGGGGGGGCTTGTCCTGTCGGTCAAGAAAATGGCTGAAGTCGCCGGCTGGGAGCAAGAGAAACGGGGCGTGGAGAGAGGGGCTCGCCTACTCCAGGCGGCTGGGGAGTAGGGAGGGGCAGAGCGCGGAGCACGGCGGGCCGCAGGGGCAGGTCCCCTCCCCGGCCTGGCACAGGCACGGGTCTGGTGCCCCAACTGTTGACTGCGTCTGTCATCTCGGGGGCGTTTCTCTCGTATCATCAGATTGTTTGCCACTTCAACAAAATGACGCGTTACCTTTGCTATTAAAAGTCTGTGAGTTTTTCAGAGCGATCTGCAGCCCCCGCGTGTGTGTTGGTGACAGGGAGGGTGGCGAGGGGCCAGGAGGAAGAAGCGGCCCGTGCTCTGGGGGCTGCTCGGACAGCAGCCCGGGGGAGCTTCGGGACGGCCTGGAACCTCACGGCCAGCAGTGAGAACGGGAGAGGGGGCAGAACGCGCCCTGGCTCCGCCTGGTCCCGAGGCCTCGCCCCTCCCGGCCCAGTTCTCAGCATGGCGCCGCTCACCTTAATCAGCTTGTAGAAGGTCTCGTAGATGAAGATGAGGGAGATGAGGAAGGCAAAGATCTCCTGGGTGAACCGGGAGACAAAGCGCACCAGGAAGCTTCCCTCCAGGGCCACCATGAGCAGGGCCAGAAACACCAGCCAGAAGCCGATCCACACGCGGCCCACCAGGTACTCCAGGTTGTTGCTGCTGCAGAACTGGGGGGCGGGGGCGGGGGGGCGGCCAGTCAGGTCCAGAGCCCAGGGGCGAACGAGGTGGGCGTGCTGGGGGACAGGAGGGGCGGCTGCGGCGGGGCAGGAAGAGCCAGCTGCCAGGTAGTCTGCGGGCCCTTACCGAGAAGAAGGCCTCCTCAAACACCAGCAGGGGCCCGGAGAAGCCGACCACCAGCAGCGGCTGGGCCCCCAGCAGGCAGAAGAGCACGCCCTGGAGCGCCGTGGACATGATCAGCTCGGACACCCCAATCAGGTCCTGGGTCTTCTCTCCTGGGGTGGCAGGGACCAGCTGAGGGGCTGGCAACCAGGGCCCGGCGCGCCCCCTGCCCCCACCCGGAGCCCCTCCTTACCCAGCAGTCCCCCGAAGGTGATGGCAGGGGACAGGGCCGCGAAGTAGATGAAGATGACGGCGGCCAGGCACTGGGGGTCAAGCGCGTCCCGGAAGTCGCTCAGGTAGTGGGGATAGCGGCGCCGCACGTCCCGGATCAGGCCCCCGAAGGGCCGGCCCGTCCGCCGGAGGGGATCGTCTTCGGCTGCGCCTGCCGCCTCTACCATCTGCAGGAGCGCTGCAGCCCGGGCCTCCGTCAGGGCGCCCGCCGCGGCCCCTCCCTGCCCACCCCGCTGCGCCACGTACACACGGACCCCGGCCGGAGCCCTCGAGCCCCCGCGGGCAGCCCGGTGCTTGCCCCTGGCCCGCACTGGCCCGTACCCTTATCCTGGGCCGACTTAGGCTCCAGGCCCGCCCCCGCGGGCAGCAGCCGGCCCTGCTCCTCCCGCTTCTTGAGCATCTGGCGCTGGAAGTGAGCGACGGACCGCAGCAGCTCCTCGCCCTGCACTTCCGAGGGCGGCAGCACCACGCTGCAGTCCAGGAAGGCGTTGATGGCGGTCAGCAGGTCCTCCCGCTCATCTGCCAGGTAGGCGGCCTCGTGGAATTGCTGCCAAAGCAGGCCCGGGACCGGTCAGAGCACGGGCTGAGGGCCCTGGAGCCCGGAGCAGGGCTGGGTGAGACCGCCCCCCCCCCCCCCCCCACCGCCCGGGGTGTCCCGGCGGGCGCCGGGGCGGGCCTGACCTTGTCGGACATGAGGGTGGAGATGGAGCGGCCGATCTCGTGGTAGTCCATGTTGGCGCTGCTCGGGCCCAGAAGCAGGAAGAGGAAGCGCACGGGCACGGGCACCTCCAGCACCGCGTCCAGCTCCACGGCCTCCCGCAGCCGCACGAAGGCCATGGTGGGCCGCGAGAGGAACTCCACGCAGCCTGAGGGCACGGGGCCGTCACGGGCGGGCGAGGGCACGGGCCGCCCCCCGCACCCCCCAGCCCCTGGTCCCCAGCCCCAGGGTGGCGCCGAGGCAGGCACACGCGGCCGCCGGCACCCCCGCCCCCGAGACCCGCTCACATACCCACGAGGACCACCGTGGCCTCGGCGTTCTCGGGGATCTTCTCCAGGAGTTTCAGTTCGTGCTTGGACTTGGAGCGAGTGATGCCGGCTGGCGGGGCCGGGGGTGGCAGCTCCCGCTGGAAACGGGGAAGAACGGAGCTCAGCCCGGCCAGGCCCCCCCACCCCCACCGGCGTGTTCACACCGGGCTTGTGCGCAGTCCCACGGCCGCCAGCCGTGGTGGCTGGGACCTGAACCGGGCGGGGCCACCGTTCCCCCCTCACCTCTCGCTCCACCTCTAGCCGAGTCTCGGGAACGCCTCCGATGAGAGGCTCGGTGACGTGGGGGTCGCTCTCGGCCCCCTGGCCGTGGTGATGGCCTAGCAGGGAGCCCAGGGAGCCGGCGGAGATGTTTCGAGGGAAGGAGAAGTCCTTCTCGTCGCTTGGGTGGCTGGAAGAGCGGAAGGCGGGTGAGGAAGGGGAGTGGCGGCCAGGGCCGGTCGGGCAGCGGCAGCGGTGGGGGGGACCTCACCTGTGCTTCAGCAGCAGGGCCCGCAGCACATTGGCTCTGTCCTCAGCCTTGATCTGGTCGGAGATGACCATCTGCTCCACCACCTGGTGGGCCACCCCAGGCAGGGTCTGCTGGTCCAGGTCCAGAAGCACGGCCCCTGGAGCGGGATGGCACAGAGAGGCCTTCGTCCCCGGGCAGGTGGAAGGGAGAGAGAACCAGGGACGCGGGGCCGGCCGGGTAAGCCCGGTCCAGGGACGGAGCGCCGGCCCACAAATTGGCGAGCGGGCTCCAGGCCCCAGCGCCGGCCCCCCTCTGCCCTGTTCCTTCCGGCACTCTCTCCCACAGGAACGTCGTGGGGCTCAGTAGAGGCTACTGAGGCGGGGCCCTCCCCGAGGCCCCTTCCAAGGAGCACGGAGCCTCAACTGGGGGCGCCCCAGCCCGTACGCTCAGACGGGGCCGCTTTTGGCTGTTTCGAGTTCCTCCTTTCAGTGAGCCCCACACTGCCTCCCCTAACGTCCACTCCAGGCTCCTAGTTCTGCCCTCTGAGCGTGACACGGCCCGTCTGTGGCCTCGAGTCATCCAAAGATGTCACCCTCCACCCGGAGCTCCTCGACTTCCCCAACAGCTGCTCACGGGACAGTTTCCAGACCTTTCTACCAGTCGCTGCTCTCAACGACTATTTGATACAGAAATGGAAGTCCTTTCAAAAGGGACCAGGTCATCTGTCGAGGTCAACTTGCAGGGACACAGAACTGAAGAAGGAACGGAACCAAAGGCTCCCGAGCCGCCAAAACAGATGGCGAAGCCGGGGGACAAAGTACTGCACTGCGGCACCTGACACAAAGCCTGCAAGCCTCACTCAGAGCCTGCTTACTCCTGGTTTTGAAATAATTCTGACAGCAGGTTTCTTAGCTGCACAGATAAGCCTTCTGACAGCAACTGGGAGTGACTTCCCCAATGGAAAGGAGAAAAGAAAGGGCAGAAATATCAGACATAGACCTCAAGGTTCCCGCATCTTGGTTTTTTAGTGAAATTTACATAGCCTGAGGGCCACCTGGCTGGCTCTGTCGGTGGAGCATGTGACCCTTGATCTTGGGGTTGTGAGTTCAAGCCCCGCGGTCGGTGGAGAGATGACTTAAAAATAAAAATCTTCGGAAAAAAAAAAAAGAAAGAAAAAAATTCACGTAACCCTATAGATTAGATCATTTCAGAAAAGTCTCCATCAAAATTCTTGAAAAACATGTCAGCATCCCAAACATACCAGCTTCGGCTATCTGAACACATCACTTAGAGAAGCCACTTGCTAAAAACGCCAGATAACAAAGAATTGTGTCAATCCTGTCCCGTAATCACCAATGACAGAGCCCAAGAGGTGACAGGCTACGTGACATCATGAGAAGAGGAGGCTCCGTCCTGGGCTCTGGTAACATCGTACACTGTGCTGGTTATAACACGTTTGTGGGGGGCGCCTGAGTGGCTCAGTCGGTTAAGCATCCGATCGGGTCATGATCTCCCGGTTCGTGAGTTCGAGCCCCGCGTGGGGCTCTGTGCGGACGGCTCAGAGCCTGGAGCCTGCTTCAGATTCTGTTGTCTCCCTCCCTCTCTCCAACACGAGTAAACATTTGGGGGCCCCTGGGTGGCGCGGCTGCTTAAGCGTCCGACTCTCGATTTTGGCTCAGGTCACGATCTCGCAGTTCGTGAGATCGAGCCCCACAGGGGGCTCCACGCTCACAGTGCGGAGCCTGCTTGGGATTGGCGCTCTCTCCCCCCCCATCCCTCTCTCTGCCCCTCCCACGCTCGCACTCTCTCTCTCTTTCAAATTAAATGAACTTTAAAAAAATATTAAAAAAAAACAGTCCTTAAAAAATAATAAAGATAAATAAATAAATAAATAAATGTTAAAAAAAGAAGATACATGTGGGGGTTTCTGGTCCTCAGAGAACAGGCTCAGTCAACAAGATTTACCTGGGATGAGGATGGAGGGGGGGGCAGGGCAGGTTACCATGGGCCAGGGTCCGACGGAGCTCGAGGAGGCTGCGGAAGGACAGGGAGGCCACGTGGGGCTTCCCCCAGCGCTCCGTCTCCTCCTCCACGTCCTCCTCGAATTTGATCCAGCGCGCCGTCTCCCGCCACTGAGGCTCTTGGTTTTTGTCCAGCAGCAACTCGTTGAGCTCCACAAACACCTTGGGAGAAGGCGGGAGGGCAAGGCAAGGTCAGAGCCGGCGGAGCCCAGGGGCGGTCTTCTCCAAGACTGACCAGCGTTGGGGGGCTGGGGGGGGGGGGCGGGGGGGCGTGTGACCCGGCACGGGGCACGGGACGCAGGCTCGGAGTTCCCTCCTCCGTAAACCGGGAGCGGCGATGCCCACCCCTAGGCCTGTTACGGGGATCCGAGGAGAAAGGACACAAAACACTCGGCGCCGCGCGTGACGCAGTAAACGCCTGACGAACGGTGGTGACACGCCCCCCGCCGCCGGGACGCCCTGCGCTTCCATGCACACGCGTGCCAGAACTGACAAAACCGACTGAGAGCAGTCACCGCGGCGGGCGCTGAGCGGCGGCGTGAAGCTACAAGTGCAAACAATCACCAGGCCGGACGCTTAGCCCCAGCGCGCCTCGCCGTGTGCTGTCAGACCCTCAATAAAAAGGTAAAGAAAAAAAAAAGAAAATCCGCTGGGCGGGGTGGAGTTCAGGACCAGAGCCCTGGAGCCTAGGAGGGGCAGCATCGCCAAGGAACGGAGTGATCCTGGCCAGTCACTGCCCCTGATTTATGGCTCCTGCCAGCTGGGCAGTCGTCTTCCCAGGCGTGGAAGGACCAAATGAGCACAGGTGACCGGCTTCTGAAAACTGAAGTGGACGGCTCTACAGAGCCACCTCTCGCCCAAAGGGTCCTCAAGTTAGTTCCTCACTGCCAGCTGACAGGAAACGGCCACCATACAGAAACCCACAGTGTCTAAGATTCAGAATCCTGACGCCCAAATCGACAGTGTCGCAGATTCTTGTGCAGTGTACAACCTTCACAACCGCAGACGGCAGCCCTGGAGTTGGAGATTATTGCTGGTGCCAGAGGTGGCGGGGTTGGGGGCGGGGGTTGTGGGGAGAAGACGGACAGGGAGACGATGGAAGAGCGCCAAGTAGAGAACAACAGTACCTCGTGAGGCTTGTGGGGAGCGCGGGGCCGGGTCCGAGGCGTGGGGCCAGGCTCTCGCCCTTCCCGGCCGCCCTGCCCAGACCCCTTGGCGTTCTTCCGCACCAGGTGCCGGCGCACTCCGGGAACGTCCTCGAACCGGTGACCTGCAGGAGGCGGGGGGACGGGATCAGCCTCCCCCTTTCTCTCTCTCACCCCCGTTCCCGCCAGCAGTGGGCCCGGCCCCCGCCCGGCACTCACTCTTCATGAGGTCTAGGTCCGCGGTGGCCAGTGTCTGGGCCTCACTCTCGTCCGTGGGGACTCGGGGCAGCAGAGCCTGCTCGGCCCCGGTCATGCTGCCGATACGCCTCCTCTCCTGCAGGTTGTAGCTTCGGTGTCCAGGCTGCGCTTTGGTCAGGGGGCGTGCGGAAGCTCCCCCGTCGTCGCCTCCGGCTGTGCCACTGGCCACGGCCGCCACCTCTTCCACGGGGGCTCTGGACGGACAGAGCAGCTGTGAGCGGAAGCCACGCAGCACAGGATCCTGGGGAGTGGACCTTGACCAGACCCCACGCTCCCGCTCCCCACGCTTGGCAGGTGTGGGTATGGAAGAGTGAGGACCCCAGATGCGGATACGCCGTTTAAATCTGGCTCTAGGGGCCCCTGGGTGGCTCAGTCGGGTAAGCAAGTGACTTCGGCTCAGGTCATGACCTCACGGTTCGTGAGTGCGGGCCCCACAAACTCTGCTTTGGATTCTGTGTCTGCTCTGGATTCTGTGTCTCCTCTCTCTCTGCCCCTCCCCTGCTCATGTTCTGTCTCTCTCCCTCTCAAAAAAAATAAACACTAAAAAAAAAAAAAAAGCCTTAAAAAAAAAAAAATCCGGCTCTACCCTCTCCTGGCCATGCCGCCGGAGCAATCACGCCAGCTCCCTCCAAACGTAAACTCCTCAGGAGCAAAACAGAGCTGGGGCCGGCCTCCTGGGCTGTGGGGTGAGGTGGCGTCCAGAAACGCGGCCAGTGCGGGGCCTCCTTCCCCCACCAAGCACGCCCCTCGCCGTGGACTCAAAGAGGGTCACACGTCCAAGTTCCTAACCAAATGGCGCAAAGCACGTAAGAACGGGCCTTTGAAAGTACAGATGGCGCCCTGGTTGTCATGATCACGTGAACGCCTTGTCCTTACAGGGGCCAGCTTCCGCTCCTGGCCCCCAAGTCAGGGTGCCTCCTTCCTCTCTGCTGCTGGCAGTGTGCCCAGGCCCTGCCCCATCTTCCTAAACTGCTCCCCCCGCAGCCCCAAGCCCAGGTCCCCTGTCCCGCACGAGTCCCTCCCGACAGGCTTTCTTCCCCGACATCCGCCCACCCCCTCCCCGCCCCCGAGCTCTCGGTTCTGTCTGCACCCCTGCCTCCAAATCTAACCCACTTTTCCAATGCCACGCTCCCTCTGAGGCTCCTCCGCCTCCCACCGGCCGCCGGGCTGCCCGCCAGCTCGTGCCCCCGTGCACATGGCCCCCGCGCTGCCTGCGGCCCCAGAGAGTCGCGGAGCGTGCCCTTGCGTTCCCTGCGGCCAGCCCTTCACACTGCCTGGCACCCAGAAAACAACAGGTCCGTGATAGTGGTGGTGACCTTGAGGCCCAGGTCAAAGTGATTTCCTCCACTGAACCTCTTCTGGCTAACACCCCCAAACTCCAACCCGCCACCGATACCGCCTAAGTCTGCCCTTCGGCACGGTAACTTTTCTGGTGCCATTTCCCAGGGTGGACTGGCAGCTCCCCTCAAGCGAGAGGGGGTTCTCGCCTTTGGAGCCCCGGGGGGTACTTGGAGGTTGCCGATCCGAGCCCTGACCGAGGCCCGACGACGCTGCTCCACCCGAAGCCACGGGTGCGGGAGACGGCGGGGGCGCTCGGCCTGCACACCTGTTCTGTGCCAGGCTAACCCACACTTCGCCTTCATTCCTGCCGCCCTTCGATCCCAGCACCCACCTCGCGAGGGGCGTTCTATCAGTCTACACACGGAAAGGCTGAGGCAGAGAGAGGTCGTACTTGCCCCAAGGGGCAGGGCTGGGATTTGAACCCCAGTCTGAAGATCCCGAGGTTCGTGCTTTTTTTTTCCCCACGTCACCTCACTGACACCAGTAGGGGAAAGTCTCTGGGGACACTTACCCAGTCTGGGCCCCTCTGCTGGCCCGGGGAGCCGCCTCCTGGTGGGGCAGGGGTGGAGGAGGAGACGGACTGGTCCTCTCCGCCTTCCGGTCGGTGCCTTCATCCTCCTGGAGAAAGAACTGGAACAGGAATGCATGAGGGCAGGTGAGGCCAGGCTCAGGGACCCCGAGACACCCCCCACTCCAGGAGCCCTCTCCCGACTCACCTGCACCGAAGAGGGTGTGGAGGCAGGGGATGGTTGCGTAAGTGCCCGGGCCCCCTCGGCCTCACTGGCCTCATCCTCATCTTCCTCCCCCTCTTCAATGGTGGGGGTCTCCCCGGTGGGGGAGGCTCCAGGGCGCCTGCGAGGCTTCCGTCCCAGGCCCTGGGGGGTCTTCCGGCGGCGGGTGTCCGGAGGCAAGTGGGCGGACAGCGGGTGATGGATGTGGTGTGAGGACTGGCGGTGGTCTACAGGGAGGAAGGGGCCTGGCTGCAGCCGGGGTGCGGCGGCCCTCCCCTCCCCCTGCAGTCCTGGTTCCTCCCACCAGGCCCCCAGCCCCTCCCCTGCCGGAGGACCGAGCCTCAGCGCGCCTGCTGCGCCCTCCCCACGGCCCCCTCACATTCGAAGTCTTCCTCCCCATAGCTGCGGCCGGGCTCCTCTCCCCCTCGAGACCCAGCTTCCTGCAGGATCTCCTCAAACCGCTCCACGCCCAGGGTGCGGTGGAGTTCGTCTTCCTCCTGCTCGGGGAACCCGGGCGCCGCGGGGCCCAAGCTCTCTGGCTCCGGCTGTGAGGAAGAAGGGGTGGAGAGGACACACGGGGGCTCACCAAGGGTTGTACCCCGAAACCCCGCCCTGCGCGGAGCTGGGGATCCGGGACCCCCTCCCCAGCAGCCTTCCCCTCCAACGCCAGGGCCATCTGTGCCTGGTGTTTGTGCCTGTGCCCCTTCGGGTCTGTCCTAGGGCAGAGGGGCAGGGTCCTGTGTCTCCGGCCCCGAGGCAGGGCGTGTGAACTGGCCAGTTGGCATGGCTGATGGTGAACAAATTCCCTCTGGCTGGAGAACAACTACCGAGCCCGAAAACTAACTTCTGGAGGTGCCGGAGCCTGACTGGCCTGGGCTCTTCGGAGACAAACTGAAACCTAGCCCCTGGAGAGGAATGCGGCGCCTCACCTGGTCGGGAATGCCCCCCCCCCCACCAACCGCAGTGGCACCCCACCGGGCCGGGGGCCCCTCGGCCGGCTCCTAGCCCCGCCTCTCGCCCCCTCCCCCACCTGAGTCATACTGCAGGAGAGAGCAGCGGACTGCGGCGGCGGCGGCAGCGGCGCTTAGGAGAGCTCAGCCTAGCTAAGCAGCCTGCTGCCTAGCCACAGTCTTTGTCCGGCCCCCACCACCCCTGCCAGTCTCAGCTCCAGGCACCGCCAAATATTTGCTCAAGAGCTTCTGGACCTCAAGGGCATCAGGATCGCCAAGGGCGGGGTACGGAGCCCCCTCCGTGGCGGTGCCAGTGGCCGGAGCAAGAGGAGGGAGGGGAGGAGGACTAAGAAGAAGGCGGGTCCTGGAGAGGCACCGAGGTGGGGACAGGAGCAGCAGGGAGTGGCAGGGATACTGGATACAAGATACAGGAGTCGGGGGCTTGCTCTCCTCCCCCTCCCCCACCCATCTCAGTAGCTCTAGCCCGTTCCCCAAGCACCAGGCTCTGCTCTCACCAGAATTAGCAGCAGGAGGAAGGCGGCAGGAGGTGGCTGAAGCGAGTGAGCACGGGGAGCTAGCCAGGGTGGGAGCAGGGGGGTCAAGAGCCCCTCGCACCTGAGGCCGTAGGAGGAAGTCCATGGCCGGCAGGGGTGAACCCAGGAAGGAGGGGGAAGGGACCGGCCCGTGCCCCTTCCCAGTCACGTGCCCTGCTGGGCCAGATGACCAATAAGGGGCTGATTATGGCACTTGGGGTTAATCATTACACTCCTCAGGAAAAGCGGGAGGGGGCCACGTGGGGCGGTGGCCACGTGGGGCCGAGCGGGGCGGGCCTGGGCGGCACGTGGGGCCAGGGGCGGGGCCGTCGCCGACGCTGCAAGCGAAATTGCCCAGAACCACTGTGCTGGGCCGCCAGTGCCTCTAAAGCTGGGTCAGAGGGGGTCGCCAGGTTACAGATCCAGGGTCCCCCAAGTTCCTCTCTAAGGTTAAAGAACCAGCCGGGTCTTCAGGAAACAGCCTCAACTCCTGCCACAGGACTGGAAGTCGCACAACCCCACCCCCACCCCTACCCATCGCAGACCCCAAGACCCCGATAAGGCCAGGGGAGGAATGGCAGCACCCCTCCGCGATCCATCAGGGGCTCCCCTTCCTCCCGAGCCTACACACACACACACACACACACACACGCACACGCACGCATGCACACACGCGCTCACTCCCGTTGGCTGTGGACCCTCCGCCAAAGCACCTGTGGCTGTGGGAGGGGCGGAGGGGTGGGCCGGGCAATACTCACAGTGCAGAAAGAATCTGCGCCCGAGGCGGGGCGCCGGGGGGCGCTGCTCATGGCCAAATCTTAGCCCTTTTCACTGTCACTGCGGCTTTCAGGGCAACAAGGCGGCGGCATAACCTGAGCAGGGGGAGAGGACCGATGGCATGAGAGCAGGCCTCCAGGCGGAAGTGCCCCGGCCTTGCTCAGCCCCCCAACATACACCCGGCCCGCGGGGAGAACAGGTCTCGGGAACTTCCCGCCAGTTGGCACCGAGTGGTCTCCCTGCTGGTCAGGATCCTCTAGACTGTGAAGGGCTTTAGGGTGGCCCTTAGAGACCAGAGGGCAAAGAAGAGTTCCTTGTAGGAAGAAAAGACAAAAACAGAGAGGAGAGGAGAGGAGAGGAGAAGCCTGAGGCAGAGGAAGCCACAAAGGGCCAAGTGACCAAAGGGAGTGAGGAGAGGAGGTGGGAGAAGCTGCAAAAGGGGGCGGGGGTGGGGGGGGGGACAAGAAGGAGTCCAGGCCCAGACCTACAGAGAAAGCAGCAGAAATCAGGGTGGGGAATGGAGGAGAGAGGGGGAGAAAAGACAGGCGGAGCCAGAATTGGGAGCGGTGAATGTGGCACCCGATGGGGGCTGAACAAGAGAGGAGTAGCCTGGGGAGAGGTAGACACACCCCGCGGAGCAGAGTGGGCAGAAAGGAAAGGAGAGACTGGAGGGAGCCCCGAACAGCGAGCGAGGGGGTGGCAGAGACACCAGACCCGGGGCTGGGAGGAGACACAGGACTGTGCCCCCTCCCCTGACGAAGTTGCTCCCTAGGGGAGGGGCAGCAGCCCGACTCCACTCACAGTGGGAGGGAGGAAGGGACGACAGCAGGCACCGGCAGGACGGACGGAGCTTTATAATGGGGGAGGGGCACGTGACGGACTGGGAGGAGGGTGGGCACAGAAACCCTGAGGTTCTGCCCTAAGGGGCAGTCCTGATCCCTCCCCTCCCCTAGCCGGGAGCCAGGAAAATCTGAGCGGCAGGGCTGACGCCCTCCTGACTGTGACTGTCGGGGTGTCTGGGGCGAGCACTGTGTGTGTGTGGGGGGGGGGGAAGCAGAACAGTTGTGGTTAAGGAACCTGACCAGTGCAAACCAGGGTACTCATTCCTAGTCGGGGAGGTAGGGGTGGGGGGGGCACTCGAGGTTCTCCAAAGTCAAGTACTGAAGTTCCCCAGTGTGTTGTTGAGGGGGGTCGATGTGTCCCACTTAGGGCGAACTCGGTCATGAGACAGGTCAGTGTAGGGTCCAACGATATACATCTGGGGGGTCAGTCCAGGGTGGGGAGTCCGGAGCAGCACATTCTTGGCAAGCCCTCCCACTCAGCTGACGCTCTCTTCACCTCCCCCTAGCAGGCCTTCAGCCAGATCACGTCTGGTGTGGGGGAGAGGGGCACGGGGAGGGAGGGCCCCGGGTCTGAGAAGGGTGCCGGGCGTCTTGGTCACCTGCAGGGGCCCCACTCCCACTTCCAGGCTGTGCCCTCAGTGTACTCCTCCGCCCCCCACCCCCACCCCCTCCCCGCCGTCCCAGAACACAAAGCAGCTTCTGTCCAGAGCATCGGGGCCGATAATCCGGGGTGGGGGCACATTCCGGGACCAGCCCCGACCGGCCCGGAGGATTAGCATCTCCCCAACCCCTGCCCAAGGGATTAGCACCCCGGACCCCCACTTGGGCATTAACCACCCCGCTAGTGAACTCGCGCATTCCACAGCTCTTCGACGTGGGGCTGGTGGGGGTGGGGGGGGTGGGGGGCGGAGGGAGGAGGATGAAGTGGATTTCAGGCAGCACCGCCCCCACACTCAGCGCGGGCTCCCCACCCGGACAAACCAGCCCCCCTGGGGTCAGGTCCAACTCTCCAGGCCCGTCTTTCTCATCCCCACCCAGGTGCTCCCTTTTCTGCCTGACCCCTTGTCCTGACCTGACCCGCCACCCCCTCCCTTCCCAGCTCCGCCTCCTAACCAGGAGGTCGGGGACAGCGGCCCGGGGCGACCCCCAGGCTAAGGACCCTGGACGGGCCTTAAGAATAGAGCAGGGGGACTTAGGGAAGGGGTATCGTCTGGAGCCCGTCGAAGAATTGGGAAGGCCGGCGGCGCCTCCCAGAGACTACCCCTCCTGGTGGCAGGGGGCGCGGCACCCTCCATTTAGGTAACTCTAAAAAGCGGACCCCAGATCTCGCTCCCGACCAACACTCCGCGCGCTTCGGCATCCTTCTCCCCAAGACCTCGCTTCCCCGCGCCCCAGTCTCCGCCCCTTCCTCCACTTCCACTCCCTCCCTGCTCCGAGTCCCGAGTTCCCCCCTTTCCTTCCCCCTCCCTTCCTCCCTCCGCGGCCCTGGCCCTCCTCCGCCGCCACCTCTCCGCTTACCCGCTTGCTCTGGACTTCGTGCCCCGGGGGTCTCGGGGTCTCTCGCCCTTCTCCGGAGCCCTCGCGCGCTCCCGACGACTCCCTAGTGCCCACCTCGGGGCGCACCCCCGCCGCTCCCAACTTCTCCCAACTCAACTTTCCCCCGCGCCGCGGGCAGGCCAGCCCCCTGCGTGCGCGCCCCCCGGCGCACCGTGCGCGGCCCCGCCGCAGCGGGTGGGGAGGCGGGGGAGCCGGGGCCGGGACCCGGGACGGAGGCGCGCTTCCAGACACCGCCCCGCAATCGGAGCCCGGCGCCCCAGCGGCCACCCTCTGTCTTTCGGCTCAGTCCCGTGAGGCCGCCGCCCGGGCTTCCCCGCACGGGACTTGGGTACCCTGAGGACGCCGTCTCTTGGCCACATTAGGCAGCTCGGGACCGAAGGGAGCCCGCCTCCCGCCGGGGATCCCGGGCAGGAAAACGGAGACACAAAAATGATCGGGAAATTCGGGGCGGAGGAACTTGAAATACAAAATGCATCGGGGTCAAGATTCTCCCCCTACCAACCTCCCCTCACTACCCCCTCCCCAGTAATCCCCGGGGCCTCCAAGAAAGGCCGTGTCTTTGCCTGGGGGAAGGGAGGGGATTGGCGATAGGGACGGTGTGATGGCTGCTGGAGGTTGGATTCCTATTACCCTGCGCTGACCTAGACTTTTCGAAACGGGGACTAATGAGAGAGAGATTTCCCTGCGGCGACCTCCCTCCTCGAGCCATCTAATAATCATCACCTGCCATGAAAGACCTCTCTGTGTATTTCTGGTTTTCTCAACTAAATGATAAATTCTTCCAGAGGAGGAGTATACTTTTCTTTTTAAAAGTTTTTATATTTTTTAGTATGCCACCAGGAGAAGTACAGCATTGTGCATGCAGAAAACGGTCTGATTTGAACGAGTTCATTAACAAATGTTTAGCACTAACTATGGTTTTGGCGCTGAGGAGTGCTGTTTGGGGCCGTTTTTGTCCGGTTCACAGCCCTCAAGAATGCAATCATGAGACAATTAGAGAGGAGCGCAAGAAAATCTATAATCAACTCCTTAAGGGATGAGGTCAAGGCTGCTGCAAGTATAGCATCTGTCTGTGCTTCTGTCTGTTGAGGGCGGTAGCCAACCTGCCAGTCCTCGGCCACACCCTGCTTGACTCCGGTGGGCCCGGGCTCTCCAGACTGGTATGGGGCGGGGGTGGGGGGTGGGGGGACTCCCAGTGTTCCAGCCAGCTTGCCTCGGGGTGTCACAGTGTAGCGAACGGCTGGAGTCAGGTGGGCTCGGAGACGACCCACGGGGCCGAGGGCAGAGAGGTGTCTCTGGCGTGCGTTAAATCCAGGGGCACACCTGCTTGTCTTCCCAGCCCTGTGGTTCAGCTGGTCCCTGTGAAGTCGTCATCAAGACATGGTGGAGCCATTCCCCAATCAATCCTGAGGTCTCCAGATGGCCTGGGGAGAGGTGGAAATTCGTAGTGCGATTGTCAGGAGGTCGTTGGAACCTCGACACCATCAGTCGCGTCAGAGCGCAGCCATCCGGGCCGGGGATGCAGGCCGCCAAACCCCAAACCCCAGAGAGCGCCCCACCCCCACCCTACTGCATTCTGGAATGTGTAGTCCCAGAGAGGCCCTTTTCAAAAGAAGGTTGTGATCACAGAAAGGAATAACAAGAGCAGGGCACGCTGGGAGCCGTGGAGCTACGACTGTGAGGCCCGGAAAGCGGACACGCGATGCTTTCTGGGACTTGAAGTCCAAGGTTTTCCTCCGCGGTCGAACCGGGACCCGGGGAAGCGAGTGCTGCAGAGAGCCTTCGCGCAGCCTGCTGGGAGTCGTAGTCTTTTTGTTGTCTAATGCCTGGGACATTGCTGGGAAACCTGGGCACCTTTAGTACTACACGCCCCAGAAGCCCTTGCGCAGTCGGGGGGGGCGGGGCAGGACCGGAGGCTGGGGTGCCGCCTCCTCTGCAACGCCGGGGCCGGAGTCTTAGAACCCAGGGCCCGTAGGGGTCCCCGCGGCTGCCGCGATGCAGAAATACGAGAAACTGGAGAAGATTGGGGAAGGTAATGGGACTACGAGGTGTTCCTGCAAGATCTTCCTCTACAGACCCTTCAGCATTCCTTGCAGCCCTGGCTCCTCTACCGTCAGCAATACCCACAGGCTCCGACCTCAGCACTGACTGCAGCCCTGGCCCCGAGCTCAACACTCCTTGCAGACACCTATCCTTCCCGTTAGCATCTCCCGCAGACGCCCCTTCCCGACCTTAGCACCTCCTGGAGACCTACCTGCCGACCTTAACACTTCCTGCATCTTCTACCCCTAGCCTCAGCACCATTTGCAGAACCTCACCCAGCCCCCAGCCTCAGTTCTCGATGCAGACCTCCAACCGCAACATTTCTGCCATCCCCACTTTTCTCCCGGACCTACCCACCGTCCCCAGACCCTCCGGAAGCACCAGCTTTATTATAGACCTCCGTACCCTCGCAGCTGCAGCCCATCCCTGCTGCAGACAGGCTTCAGCCATCTATCCACAGGCACCTTCTCTGCCCCATCCTCACTTACAAAGCTCTTCAGACGCTGAGCCTTCGCCCTCAATCCCTTCCCTTACTCCTCCAGACATCAGAAATAACACACTCCCCCGTTGCCTGCGCTCCTGACAGGGACTTCCTGGGGTGGGAAGGGTGTTCCCTCTTTACCCTCACCCCTGACCTTCCTCTAGGCACCTACGGAACAGTATTCAAGGCCAAAAACCGAGAGACCCATGAGATCGTGGCTTTGAAACGGGTGAGGCTGGATGACGATGATGAGGTAGGACTGGGACATCAGGGCTAGGGAGGGGCTCGAGGGCCCAGGTTGGGTGGGATGTGACTGTTGCCCGCCCGGCCCCCTCCCATGTGTAGGGAGTGCCGAGCTCAGCCCTTCGGGAAATCTGCCTGCTCAAAGAGCTGAAGCACAAGAACATCGTCAGGTGTGTAGATGGGCAGGGCCCTCCTTGCCTGTGCGGTCAGTTGGAGGAGGGGGGCCTCAGAGACGGGCTGGGCTGAGACCGGGATCAGGGTTGGGCTGACACAGACCCCTCAGGGATCCAAGGCTGCCACTCGTGCGCCTGCCCCGCTGAGTCCTCCCTCCTCCCTAGGCTGCACGACGTCCTGCATAGCGACAAGAAGCTGACTTTGGTTTTTGAGTTCTGTGACCAGGTGAAAGGGGGACTTGGGGGACAGTAGCCTTGGGGGAGGGTACAGGGGCCCAGACGGAGGTTAAACTCTGTCGCGTTCCCCACTCCCATCCCTTTTTAGGACCTTAAGAAGTATTTCGACAGCTGCAATGGTGACCTCGATCCCGAAATTGTGAAGGTGAGGGGCTAGTGTCCTGGAGACTCGTCGAGGCCGAGTGGGACTCTGTCTTCAGGAGATGCAGTCTCTGAGCACCAAGTTCAGGGCCTGAGCGGGGGAGGGGGGGTGGGGGTGGGGACAGTGGGGTGTCAGGGAAGGGGAGCCTCCACCCGAACAAGCATCTTGACAAGGCCTCTTGGATCTGACAGTGACACTTTGATATCAGTGATATGATTTGCACTTGAGAAATGAGAAAATGAGGTAGAGAGATTCATTCATTCATTCATTCATTCATTCATTCATTCATTCATTCCACAAATACCTGTGGGTGCTTTGCCATATGCAGGCACTGTGCTAGGCCCAAGTGCCCTGCCCCGGGTCCCAGGGGAAGCAGTCCCGAATGATAATACAGCATAGCGTATATATGGATGGCTACGAAGCGTGTGCTTACCTGAGGCCAGTCAGGGGAGACAGCCATGTGGGAGGGTGGGAAGGCCCACTGGGCTGTAAGTTCCAGAAGGGTGGGGACCAGGGCCCCCCCTCACTGTCCACTTGTAATACCTAGCCCCGTACAAAGCAGGTCCTCCGTAGTGAAGCGATGATGTCGCTGAAAGGTGGGTGGGGGTTTCGAGGCTAGCAGGGGGTGAAGAGGGGAACATGACCCTCCACCGGGTACAGCTTCCTTCCAGAAGGTCTGATGCCCTCCCCTCCACCCCCCAGTCCTTCCTCTTCCAGCTGCTGAAAGGCCTGGGATTCTGTCACAGCCGCAATGTGCTGCACAGGGACCTGAAGCCCCAGAACCTGCTAATAAACAGGGTACCTCCTGGGGAGAAGGCGGCGGCGGGCTGGGGAGGCCGTAGTCACGGGGCTGGCACCAGTGATGGGGGGAGCCGGGCTGGGAGGCAGAAGGAGGAGGCCCGCCCTGGGACTGTTGAAAACCCCTCTCAAAGTCCCTTCCCATCCCCCCTCAGAACGGGGAGCTGAAATTGGCTGATTTTGGCTTGGCTCGAGCCTTTGGGATTCCGGTTCGCTGTTACTCAGCAGAGGTGAGCTGGAGGCGAGGCGAGGGGGGGCGGTAAGGGAGGGGTCCCCTCTAAGCATCTTTCATCTCCTACTCCAGGACCCACAAAATGTTCTCCCCTCCTCACTGAGCCCCTCCTCCCCAGTCTTCTAAGCGGGGGTCGCTGTGGGGGGTGGGTCTTCTCCAGGTGGTCACGCTGTGGTACCGCCCGCCGGATGTCCTCTTTGGGGCCAAGCTGTACTCCACCTCCATCGACATGTGGTCGGCCGGCTGCATCTTTGCAGGTGACATGCCTGGGGGCCTGCAGAGGCACTGTGCCTCCCATCTGGGTGGCCAGAGCGAGTCTGGAGCGTCCCCTCTGGGGGAGGGAGTGAGGCCCTTGGGCTTGGGGATGGAACACACAGAGGGTCCACGGGAATGGGGGGCTCTTCCTGTCTCCCCTCCTTCTTACCTCACTCCATCCCCTAGAGCTGGCCAACGCGGGGCGGCCTCTTTTCCCCGGCAATGACGTAGACGACCAGTTGAAGAGGATCTTCCGATATCCTTCGACATTTCCCTTCGCCTCGAACCCTCTGAAGGGGAGTATGCGGGGGCACCTGGCTGGCTCAGTCGGTAGAGCGTGCGACTCTTGATCACGGGGTCATGAGTTTGAGCCCCACGTTGGGTGTAGAGTTTACTTTAAAAAAAACCCGAAGGGCAGGAAGGAGCCCGTGGAGCTCAGAGTGCGTGAGCTGGGCCAGGAAGGGGGGGGGGGGGGGGCGGCCTCGGGCGAAGGGACGGAGGGCAGACACCGCGGTGGTCTCAGGGCCAATATCGAGAAGTGACTCCTTAGGACGGAGGAGCCGAAAGCAGCAGGGGGGTTAGAGGTGGAGTAGGAGAGGGGCAACTAACTCACCGGGAGCGGACATCAGGGTTTAGGGCAGAGGGGAGCAAACGTTCGTAAAGTGCCTGGCGCCCCGAGAACACCCTGCGCGTGCTGGGTCCTGCCTCTCTGTCCCGAGCTGTGGGATACAGTGAGCACCCCTTTCCACCTGAGTGATCCTTGACCCCGTGGACACGCTTCTGGGGACACCAACCGAGGAGCAGTGGCCCGCCATGACCAAGCTTCCAGACTATAAGGTGTGACGGGGAAGAGAGGGGTCCCTTTTGCTTCCCAGCCGCAGCAGCCTCCAGGCCCCCATACCTCTGGTCTGACTCTCCCTGCACCCCACCCCCGCAGCCCTACCCGATGTACCCGGCCACGACGTCCCTGGTGAATGTCGTACCCAAGCTCAATGCCACAGGGCGGGACCTTCTACAGGTGACTGAGGGCAGGGGCCGAGGGTGGGATCCAGACACTCGTCAGGAGGTCTGGGGGAGGCTGGGGCTGTGGGCAGTTAACCGGCCTGAACCCGCCACGCCTTTCTCCGTGCCTCCAGAACCTCCTGAAATGTAACCCCGTCCAGCGCATCTCGGCAGAAGAGGCCCTGCAGCACCCCTACTTCTCCGACTTCTGCCCCCCATAGGCTCCAGGACCTTGGCCGGGCTGGGGCCTGGCCTATTTAAGCCCCCTCCCGGGAGGGGAGGAAAAGCAGGGGGTGCAAGGTGTGCTGAGCTCCAGCTGTGCTGGGCCCGGCTGGGGTGGAGGTGCCCCGGCCCGCGTTCTTCACTCCCTCCGTGGACTTTATTTAATTTCATAAATTGGCTCCTTTCCCACAGTCTGGCTGATGTGGTGGAGTGGCTCTGAGAGGGGGTGGGCTTGGGCAGGGGTCTCTGCTTTTCCGCCCTCCCCAGCCTTGCTTCTGGCTCCGACCCAGCCCAGTGGCCCGGCCTTTGTTCTACTACTCTGAGTGGCCTGATACCGGGGGCTGGGGCCCTGCCCCTCACGCCTGACGGCTGGGCTCGGGGCAGCACCCCCCCCCCCCACATGTGCTTATGCTGGCTGTATGCCCCTCCCTCCTTCCCTCCCTCCGCCCAGGGCTAGGGAGCCAGTGTCAGAGTAAGGATGGGCTCCGACCAGAATGGGGAGAAAAGGGCTGCGCCTTTCTTCACGGCTCTCCGTATCCCACGCGTACCTCTGCATCCTTCCCTTCTTCATCCCCGACGCCCCCCCCCTTACCCAGGCCGGTAGGCCGGGACACCAGAGATCCAAAGACGTGGTTAGATCAGGAGCCTCCCTTCCCCTGCTCCTTTGTCAGTTTTCCAATATTTGGGGTCCAGAGAAAGAGCGGGGACGGGGCGGTAGCTGGGGCCACCCTGGATTCCTACTGGCAGAAGTGGGCAGGGCAGGCCTCCCTCCACCATCTCAAGCTGGGACCTTCTGCTCTTTGGGGAGGTTGGAGATGCAGAGCCGTTCCCATGGAGACAGGTGGCGGGCTGGCGCTTGGTCCCCCACGTGAGAAAAGAGTCCTGATCGCAGGCAGGACAGCAGCTTGCGTTCTTGGAAGTGGGGACATCCTCTGTCTTCTCCCTGCCCGCTCCCCCGGCCCTCCCCTTGTGTACCCTGAACAGAACCGTCCTCCCGCTGACCCCTCTTTGCCTTGATACCTGCCCGTGGGCTCCTTTCTCTCTGAGATGTCATTTTGATAAATTCCTTCGTGCAAATGGAAGGTCCCCTGGCACTACTCTTTTCGCCCAGAGAGACTCGTGGTGGTTGACCGAGACCCGCCTACATTTCAGGCGCTGTCCACTGGGTGTTGGCTGGCGGAGGTCCTCTTTGACCTTAGCCTGACTAGCCTGGCCGTGAGAGAAACAGCTGAGGCGGATGCACTAGAACTTTATTTGGGGTGAAGAGGGCAGAGACACGTGCAGGCTGGGCCCGTCCAGGATGCCAAGGTGCAGCCCGGGAGACGCAGATACCAGGTCTAGAGCCGTGTGACGAGGTAGCAGGTGCGGTGGGAGGCGGACAGAGTCTTGGTGACGGCGCAGGGAGGGGTGGGGGGCCTGGTGGGACCCAGACCACAGCGCTGGGACAGGAGGCCTCGTCCCCACTGCCCTGCCCTCCTGAACCTCGGTGTCACCCTCTAGACTGGACCTGCCCCTCCTCCCTTGAGATAGGGAGCCATTTCTGGTTACCTGGGGCCCAGGCTGAGGTGGGGGACTTGGGTTCCGTGGCTGCCCAGCCCTTCCTGAAGCTGCGGGAGGAGGGAGAGGGTCAGAGGTGGGGAGGAGTCCTCCCTCCCAGGACCAGTCAAAGTCACCGAAGCTCCTCCCACACCATTCTTTCCTCGGCTGGGTAGGGATGCTGTTCTAGGCTTCAGGGAGAGACGATAGAGGTGGCAACAAAGGAAGAAGCGGTTGTTACCAGATTGGTGCTAGAGTGCCTTTGGGAGTGCTTTCGGCTCCAGAAGGATCCCAGGACCCTGTCTCGGAACACCTGGGGGCAAGCAGTGGGGGAAGTGGACACGGCAGCCCTTCTCCTGGATCTTATGCACTGATTCCTTCCCCTCCCCCAGCCGGGGCACAGGCCCACCTCACAGAGGTAGTCCAGGATCTCAAGGACGGTGAGCAGGCTGGCCCCGATGAACAGCCCCATCTGGCCCCCAATGTCGCCTGTGGAGACCAGGCTACCGTCAGCTCACAGCCACCTGCCGGGCCCACACTTCCCCAGACTCCTGGGTGACATGCGTGCTCACACACACACCAAGCAGTTCTGACACTTCATAGGCCTTCTTCTGCTCCACGGTCTCATAGTTGAGGGCCTCAAAGAAGATGTCCAGCACCAGCACGTTCTCTCTGGAGGAAGAGAGGCGGGGAAAGCTCGCTGGACATCCCCCGGTGCCAGCTGCTGGCAGGAGAGAGGTACGCGATCTCCTGTCAGTGACTCCTTTTAAGAGTCCTGGGACGGGTGTCACGGCCCCATTTGCAGAAGATACGGTATCAGAAAGGTTAAACAGCTTGGCCAGAGTCCCAGGAGCCCCGCGATGACGTGCAGGCTGGTGTCCCGCCCGGGTGTGCACACGAAGGCTCGCCCGCGGGAGGGTGCCCCGCTCCACCGCGCCCCGCCCCGGCCCAGCCCCGGCGGCGGGCCCGACTCACGCGATGTAGGCCTCGCTGCGGTTGTGTTTCCGGGCCAGGTAGCGGGCGGAGGCGCGGCTCGGGATCCGCACCATGGAGAGCTCCTTGGCGTAGCGCGTGCTGGCGCAGGGATTGGGGCAGGTGCACGCGTCCTTCCGCAGCATGGCGTCTATGGGCCACGGTCACCAGAGTCAGGGCCACCCGGTCGGCCGGCGGGTCAGGGAACCGGAGACGAGCGGGGGCGGGGATGCGGGGGCGGTCTGCCTCTTACCTAGCGCCGGGTTCGCACAGTCCTTGTATTGCTGGGGGCTGCACACCGGCGCCCCGCCTGGGGCGGTGGGGGAGGAGACCGCTTCAGGAGCCGTCCGCAGGCCCCTTTGCCCGTACCTGGACCCCTGCCTCCGCCCCCACCAGCTCCCTACCTGGCATATGCATCATTCGGCAGCCACACTTCCGAGCCACATAGCGGGCCTCACAGGCCAGGCGACACCCCATCAGACTATAGGGAGGTTGGGGGCCGGGGCTGGGGCTGGGAGGACCCAGGGGACCAGAAGCTTCCTGCTCAAAGTCGGGGTCCAGAGATGCGGAGCTGCAGTCACCCCAGGGTGGTGGCAGGAAGCTCAGCTGTAGTGGGGCCGGTTAAGGAGAAGTGGGGCAGCCAGGTGCAGCGTGAGCGGTCACCGCGACCGCGAGCGGAGGGCTGGAGGCCCCCCGGGGATGGTCTGAGATGCTGTGGGCTGAAGGAGGGGGTGGAAAAAACCCTGGAGGATACTTGCTGCTGCTGGCAGGACACGAAGGTCTGGTAGCCGGGGGCTGCCCCGAAGCCCAGCTGGTCGATGGTGGGCGGCTCCTCCTGGCTGTGGATCTGCACTCGGACCCCCACCTCAAACGGGGTCTCCTCTGCAGGGGAAATGGGAACCCTGAGACCCGTGTCCCAGGAGACCCCTGCTGCAGACCCCTCGCCCCCCCCCCGACTGTGGCAGGCCAACCCTGCCCCCCCTTCACATAAAAGGATGTATTCTGGGGCCCTTCCTAGCGCCTCCTCTCCTTCCCAGAGCCTTTTGTACGCCACCTCTGCCACCCCTCCAGCCTGACACGTGTGCCCCATACCCATGTCCCTCCACACGGGCAGATACTCATCCTGCTGCACGTCCAGCATGATTTCAAGCCCGTTGCCCATGCCGCCCTTGGGAGTGGTGAGAAGCTCTCCCCCGTCCGCGCCCGAGTTAAAGGTGTAGCACTGACCCATCGGGTGAAGATCTGTAGGTGAGCAGACGGGGGGACAGACCTCGCCAGGGGACGAGGAGCCCGGCCAGGTTTTCCCCCCAGGCACACATGAGACCTCTCCCCTCCCCATCCTCTATTTGGTCTCTTTGAACCCGGACCCCACGTTTCAATGCCCCCAGCCCCTCCCTCATACCGGCATCTAGAGGGACCCTTGGGGGCTCCCATCACCGCAGCCCCTCCTCCCCCTTCCTCAGCTCCCCAGCCCCCCCCCCCCAGGGCACAGCCTGTAGGACAAGTGTTTCCTCAGAGAATGGCAAGGAAGGAAGTGGGGATTGGCAGAATGTTGGAGAGGCAGAGGGAAAACAAGCCCACTCCCCCAGGCCGGAGAGGGTTCTTCTGCCCTCGAGCGGCCCCACTAGATTCCGCCCAGCCCCCAGGAGCAGGGGGTCCACAGACCGGAGCTTGGGCCCAGAGCCGGCCCGGGTGAATGCCCCGTGCTGGGAGGCATGACCGTGTACATCGCAGTCAGCTGAGTGGCAGGGAGGGGTCCCTAAGGAGGGCAGTCTCCTGGGCTGGACGGAAAGGCACCGGTGGGGTGGGGAGCCTGTCGCCTGGCTGGGAAGGAAAGGACCCCTGGCCCAGGTGTGAAGGTCCCCTAGCTTAGGAGGAGCCTGGGCCGGCAAGGCGGGGGAAACGCGGGATCCTGGGCAGGGACCAGCCGGGTCCCTGGTCGGCCGAGCCAGTGGCCAGCTCACCACGGTGAAGTTCTCGGGCCCGCACGGCCAGCCTCGGTAGCGGCAGTCCAGCAGCATGTCCTCCAGGGTGTGTCCGGCCCTGGCGTACAGTCGAGCCATGTCGAAGGTGGGACTGGGCATGAAGCCGGGCGGCGCGGGGGGCAGGCCCAGGGCGCGCAGGAAGGCGGCGTGCTCCGGGGGCTCCACGCCCAGCAGCGCGGGCCCGGCCCAGTGCAGGTCGTTGGGCGTGAGGCGCGAGCGGCGCAGGGGGTTGATGTTGCACAGGGTGACGGCGGGGAAGGTGAGCCGGTGGCTTTCGCGCTCGTCCAGGGCCGTCTCGTGGTGGAACTCCCCGTAGTAGCGCACCCTCTCAGCCACCTGGTAGAGGAAGGCGGCCAGCGACAGGAGCACGGCTGCAGCCCACAGCCCTCGGCGTGGCGTCAGGCCCCCGGGGCCGAAGACGTGGCCCAGCCCGTGCATCGTGCAGCTGTTGGCGAACACGCGGATGTCTGAGGCTGGCCGCCGGCCCTCCTCTGACCCGGGATGGGGCTTCATGGCTGAGGTCCAGGGCGGGGGACACTGGGAGGGCCGGGGAGTGGTGATCAGGCTGCGGGGGCTTGGAAGGAGGAAAGAGGGGCAGTCCGAGGACTGGGAGGGGCTGAGGGGATTTGGGGGGCCAGGCAGGGGTCACTGCAGGGGAGGAGAGGGGAGGAGAGAGTGGGAAGGGGAGCCCAAACCAAGAAGTGGGAAGGCACTGGCCCGGCAGGGTCGGCTCAGCCGTCTCCGGGAACCAGCCGGGGCTCCACCAGGCTCAGCGCTGGGCTGGGGGCTCCTCAGGAGAGACCAGGTAGGGCGCAGCCGACTTGGGAGGCAGGGGCCGCTCTGCTGGAGGCTGCTCTGCTGAGCTGGCGCTGCCGCAGAGGATTGAGTTTCAGCAGTGAGGGGGCAAGGGGGCCCGCAGAGCAGTCTGGGGGGCAGGGAAGGTCCCTGGGGCCCCAGGCTGAGCCATTAGTGCAGTGTGTTGGGGGGGGAGGGGCGTGGCCGTGGAGACCAGAGGCGCCAGTGGAAAACCACAGCAATCCTGGGCAAGGCTCGAAGGGAGTCTGGAGATAAGTCGGGGCTGGGGGTGCCTTAATGGCCCTCTAGGTTCCCAGCTGCGGCCCTTGCGGTTGGGTTGAGGGTAAGTTGTTGACCCTCGGCCCGGTCCCTCCCTCCTTTTGTCTCTCCTCCCTTCCCACTAATCTCACTTGGGATAATTTGTTCCTTCACAAAGAGAGGAGTTGGCCCTTGACCAAGCTGGGAAAGTGGTGAGAAGTTTGGCGTCGGCAGATCCGAGCCCCCAGCAGCCTAGACCACACGGCCAGGGTTTCTGCAGGTCTCGCGTCCAGGAGTGGTCCGTCTCAGGGTGTCCGCTTCCCACCTCCCTGTGCGGAGGCCCTCCTCAGAGGCTGGCCTCTGCCACAGTGACCGTGGGCTCACTTGCCACCCTCCCAGGGAACACGGGTGCCCTAGAATTTCCCTTTTTTTTTTTCACTCAAAAACATTTGGGAGACCATGGAATACCTAGCACCTGGAAAGCTTCCCCAGTTTTTAAATGGCTGCATTCTATTCCATTATGTGGGCGGAACCAACTTTTATCTACTCACACTCCCATTGGTGACCATCGGGGGTTTCCAGTCTTCCATTGTAAACCGTGGTGCTCGGGATACCATTGCACGGATGTAAATGCCCAGAAATAGAACTGCTGGGTCAAGAGGCAACTGAAAGGATAATTTGGTAGATCCCACAAACACCCGCCCCCCGCGGGAAGCCTACCATTTCGCGCACCTGTCCGTAGCATGGCAGGCAGCGTGCTCGTTTTGCAGGGGTGGGGGTGCTTTTCTTTTCTTTTAAATTTTGAAAACGTTTTATTTTTTAGAGAGAGGAAGAGAGAGAGTGTGCGCAGGGGAGGGGAGACCCAGAAACCGAAGCAGGCTCCGGGCTCTGAGCTGTCAGCACAGAGCCTGGTGCGGGGCTCGAACGCACAAACCGTGAGATTATGACCAGAGCTAAAGTTGGACACAACGGACTGAGCGACCCGGGTGCCCCCCCCCACTTTTTTAAAGTAGGCCCCGTGCCCAACATAGGTCTTGAACTCATGACCCTGAGATCAAAAGTCACATGTTCTACGCACGGTGCCGGCTGGGCACCCCTGCAAGGGGTCTTTTCTGAAGGAAGAGGTACAGTGCCCCCGACCCAGCTGCGGTGCCCCAGGCCACGGCGCCCGGCATGGCGTGGCCACGCCAGCCTTGTGAGGGCAGAGCCGGTGCATTTGACTGCAGGTGCTGCCGACGATCCAGAGGCGACGATGGGATGGGCCAGGGGAGGACTCGCAGCAGGCCGGAGCAGACACCTCCAGAAAGCAGAGCGGCGGCCCTCAGGGTTACACCTACAGGCCTGCACGGGGCCGAGGGTGTTGTGCTGATCCAAGGCGTGGGGACAAAGGGCAGGAGAGCCCGGCAGCTGAGGGAGGGCCGCGGGGGGTCAGCCCAGACACCCCCTGAGGAGGATGGCTGGGGCCCGGTCCTCGTCGGTGTCCAGCCCTGCATTTGGTTAAATAAACGCTCACCTGCCCGTGTGTGCCCGGGAAGGGGGGGGCCGCCCTACAGCAGGCCCGAGAGAACGCAGGTTTAGCTCCGCTGATTTACTTCCTGAAACTGTTTTCTACTTGTGTCTTTCCACGAAAGGCTTTGAGGCTGCGGGCTCACACTGGGGGGCGTCCACTCCCTGGCCGTGAGTGGAAGAAACGCGGTCCGCCAACTGACCAGGATCACACTGTGCCGCAGTCACCCGTCCGTCTGTCTGTCCTGACAAGCCTGCACTTCCACGGGGGCAGGGACACCCTCATGCCCATTGCAGGTGTGCGGCACATGACACACGTGTCTCGGGAGGCGGGAGTAGACAACGGTTTATTGTACCCGTGGCGAGCCCCTGAGGCGGCGGCATTGGGAGTTTTAAGTACTTTATCACAGATGATCCCGTTTCAGCTCTTAAAACAAACCCTCAAGATGAGATACTGGCAGGCTTATGACCCACGCCGAATAGTGTTGAATAGTGTTGAACAGTGCAAGAGCCAAGGTTGAGGCTGAGGCCAGGTGGCGAGTGAGAGGCTGACCGCACAGCGTTCCGGCTCAAGGCCCGCCACAGACCTCACTAGTTCCCTGGGGTGGGGGTGGGGGCTAGGATTTGGAGAGACCGCCCTGAAGAGGTCCGGAGAGACTGGAGTCTGGTGTCAGGAGGGGTCTCTGGGGGCCTGGGGCTGGAGCTGGGGGAGCAGGAGCCCGCTGGCCCTCTCTCCCTCGAAGGGGAGGCTGAGGCCAGCTCTGGGCTGCACCTTCTGGGTGGGTGTTTAGCAGCAAAGCACCCAGAGCCAGCCCGCCCTCTGCCCCCCTGGGCTGTGGCCGCCCCCGCAGTGACCTCTGAGCAGTAAGGAAGCAGGTATCAAACCAGGGGGGCTGTGGCCCTGGGCCGTTTCAGGCCCAAGAGTAGCGGCTGCTCCTAAACCACACCCAGAAGAGGCTGCGGGGCCTCCCACCCCTGGCTCCTGCACTCACACCCGAGCCTCCACTGTTTCTTCCAGGCTGGCCTCCGGCTACAGCGGGCTCTGCTCGTCCTACTCACGGCTGCCGCCCCTGAAACAGGGCACTGCCCTTCTGGGCCACAGGAGCAATCCAACTGATTTTGTGTTTTGTCAGCCTGGGGGCTAAGTATTAACTTCTCCCTAGAGGTCTGGTGACCGCTAGCACCATGTGACCCCTGTGGGTGGAGTCTGGGGTGCGGGTCGGCTCCTCCTGAGTCTCCTTCAGAGCTGGGTGTCCTCGTGTAGGAGGGCTGTCCAGAGTCGCACAGGGTGACGGAGCCGAGGTTACGCCCGAGGGCAGGGGTAAGCCGGAAGCGCCTCATGGAACAGAGGATGGCATGCCCTGCCCCTCCCCCCCCTTCCCAGGGGCCGGGGACACGTGGGGCACTTGTTCCGCTGGACTGGAGTGTGGGGCGGGGGCGAGGGGGCGGAGGGGATGAAATCTACAAAAAGGACCATTATTCGTGGAGCATGGAGAAGGGGGGAAGCTGCTCTCAGGATGGGGACCGTGGGTGTGAGGGGCTGGCCCCTTCTCCCAGGGCTCAGAGAGGCAGTGGGGACGGAGGAGAGAGGAGAGTCAGGACAGGAGGGTGAGGTCTTGGCACGGGTGTGGGGAGCCCTAGTGTGAACTCCTATTCTGGCTCCCTGACCATGATTTGTACAGAAGTGCGGCCTGGACCCCTTCAGGCTATCAGGTAGCGGGGGTACTCGGCAGGTTCCTGAGAGGGGTTGGGAGGGTCTGGGCAGAGGGAGGGAACAGAGCAGGGGCCTGGGGACTCTGCCTCCTCCTCTGTGCAGCCCAGTGACTCATGGCTCTGGCAGGAGTGAGGAAGGCAGGAGGCAGAAGTGGGGGTGGGTGGGAGGGGTGGGAGGGGCTGGGGAGAGTAGTCCTGACTCCCCACCCCTGAGCTCAGCGAGAGGCCCAGGTTGCACTGTGAGCAGGGGAGTGGCAGCCCACACCCCAGCACACTGGCCTTCCTGGGTGTTTGGTCCCTGGGAGCTCCCCCGAGCCGAGCCCCAGTCCTGGGCGCTGATGCTCGGCGGCAACCAGACCTCAAACGGCTGCTCTCAGGACTTGGGGGGGCGGTTCCTGGGGCCTCTGGGCATCTCGGGAGATGGGACATCCAGGGCCTGTCTCCGGATGAGCTCCGCATAGAGCCCGCCCTTCTTCAGGAGCTCTTCATGGGTCCCCACCTGGAGAGAGGAAGGAGGGGCAGATGGTCACCCCAAGCCAGTTCACAGCCCCAGGAGGGCTGGCCTCTTAGCCATTGGGCTCACCGTCTTCTCAGCCAGCGTCCCTCCTGGAGACACTACGAACCCAGAGCACTGGCACGTCTGAACGCGCTAGCGCTGTCTCCCTGCTTAGCTGGATTTGGGAAGAGCATCGGAGTCCTTCTGTCTCCCTTACGGAACCCAGAGACTCCAGCTTTCACTTGAGTGAGCAGCTGGGAGCTGGGAGCCAGGCCTCATGCAGCCTCCCGGCCTTGCTGCAGACCAACCTCTAGAGAACGGCTCCCGGGCAGCCCGTCACCAGGGTTCCGGTGCTGCCTCCGCTGTGCCTCAGCTCCTAGGCCCCTTCTCCCTAGCGCTCCACACTTCTCGGAGTCCCTTCCCTTTAGTCTTGGGAGTCATGAGGTAGCTCTACTACCCCCAAGGGACAGCGGAAGAAACGGGCTCTGAGAGGCCAGGGCAGGAATTCCTGAATCCACAGAGGGTGCTGCTTCCAGAATATGCCCCAGGCCCTGAGGGCCAGGCCAGCGCCCCACACGGCGCAGCTGAGCCACTCTTTCTCCTGTGTCCACGGTTGAAACTGTCCCGACCCACTGCCTGGCCCCTAGCTGACCTCACAGACCCGGCCGTGGGCCATGACGACGATGTGGTGGGCCCCGCGCACGGTGCTGAGGCGGTGCGCGATGACCAGCACCGTGCGGCCGGCGCTGGCCCGGTCCAGGGCCTCCTGCACCACCCGCTCGGACTCCGAGTCCAGCGCGCTGGTCGCCTCGTCCAGGATCAGCACTGTGGGCTCCTTGATGAGGGCACGGGCGATGGCGAGGCGCTGCTTCTGGCCACCAGACAGGGTCGCGCCCCGCTCACCTGGGGAGGAAGGGGACAGAGCGGGGTCTTGAAGCGATCTTCACCTGCGCACTTGGGGGCGGTCCCACAGAGGGGCACCTGGCCGTCTGGAACTTTCCATCGGGTCCCTTGGGCTCCCCACCCTGCACCATGCACATCTGCCCTGCCTCTGATGTGTCGGCACCCTGACCCCATAACCCTGTGCCAACACACACGTGCACTCACACCAGACAGCAGGAGGGGCGCGCACCCGAGACTCAGTGCACCCTGGAGACACCCAGTGCCCCTCCCACACCGGGGCAGGGTCTCAGAGCCGTGCCTGGGCCTGCGGCTCGAGCTGCCTTCTCCTGGCCGGCTGGGTCTCTGCCACTGTGGGGGCCGTCCGTGACCCAGAGGTGGGTCCTGGGGTGTGGTGAGGGCTTGCCGCGGGGCATTCTGGAAAGACCATACTTGGGGTCTACCGCGCTCACAGGGAGCAGCATGGGGAGCAACCTGGGAGCGAAAAAGAGCCCCACGGGGACGGTGGTCAGAGGCCAGCAAGGGCAGGCTGAGCCGGGATGAGCCTGGGAGTGCGCTGGGCTCAGCGGTGCACGGAAGGGGCCGCTGAGAGAGGCGTGGGCCCGGGAGTTCCAGCCAGGGGAGCGTGGCCTCTGGGCGGTGACCAGAACGGGCTGGATCAGTCACGGAGCGCGGATGATGGCTAAAGACAGGGGTGGTGCCACCCCGGAAGCTCAGCCAGACTGAGGCCTAAGTTTCTAGGAGAGCTGAGAACCCCAGGTATGCCTACACCCTGAGATGTGCCAGAACATTCTGCAACGGACCCACGGGCTCGGGATGGTAAACACGGCCCCAAAGGCTGAAGACGAAGCGCCCCGAGATGGAGGCACAAAGCCGCAAGCCGCGGTATGAATGTTCTAGCGTGAGGCTATGACGCGGCAGTGTCCCAGAGCCATGAGAGCCCTTCCCGGGGTCGGTCGGAAGGGAGACCTGTCTGGGCACGTCAGTTCCTGCGGGCAACTAGACGGGCAACTAGACGGAAACGCTTTTAAATTAAGGGATAAAAGGGCAGGAATGATAGAGAGCCTGAGGCGCAAGGAATGATGAGATTAACCGTCTGGTGCTTCTGGGCTGGCCTTAGGACGCGGAGGCTGGTAAGCTCTGAAGGTTCCCAACACCGCAGACCCCTTGCAAGCGTCCCTGGCCGGGTCCTGCGCCCGCACTTCCTGAGGCCTCCCCGTCTCTGCAGCCTGCGTGTGTCTAAACCGCAGACCCGTGTCTGCCCCCCTCGGCCGTAGGCCTCGCCACGTTCGCGTGGGCCTGGCAGATCCAAGCAGAACACCGTCCCGGGACTTACCGACTATGGTGTCGTAGCCCTCAGGGAAGCTGGTGATGAACTCGTGGGCATTGGCCTCCCGGGCGGCTGCGTAAACCTCTTCATCCGAGGCACCCAGCTTCCCAAAACGGATGTTTTCCATGATTGTCGTTCCGAACAGAACTGGCTCCTGCGGGCCGGGGGGTCCACACGGAACATTCTGACTTTGCCCCGAACCCCGGAGGGATGCCTCGGGAAAGGCGATTTTGGCCACACCGGAACCGGAACCGGCCTCTTGGAGGGCAGGGAGGGGCAGTTCAAAGTTACGAGTCCAACACAAACAGAGAGATCTATCAAAGTGGGGAGAGGCCGAGCTCCCTGGAGGGTCCCTCGGGAGTGGGATGGGGAGGTGGCTGGGAGCGAGGGGAGGAGGGGGGTGTGCATTCTGGCTTTTCTCCGCAGAGGTAGGTTGATGAGGGAGCCCTCTTCACCCACTCACGGCGGGAAGGTGGACCCTTGCTGGGCGGTGCCACCTCACACGGAAGGAAAGAAGTGGGGGCGAGGGCTTCAGGGTGGGGCCACGGGGCCTTGCTGAGTCAGGGGCGGGGGTCTCTAGACCTTCTGGACACCAGAGGTTTGTCAGAGGACCCAGGGGTCCTAAAACAGCATCCTGCCGCACCCGCTTGGACGGCAGGAAGGGAGCCCCTGTCCTGGCGAGGCGAGGGCAGAGCTGCGGCGGGCCGGGGAGGGCAAGGCCCCAGATCCCACGACCGCGTGGGAGCCGGTCAGGAGGCCGCAGTCCCCCGCTCCCACCCCACAAAGAGAGTAGGGGGTGTAGGGGGTGGGAGGGAGGAAAGAGGAGAAAGGCCCAGGTGTAGCAAGGACCCAGAGAAAAGACAGAGAGCGTCTGCAAGTCAGAGAGGCCCTGCTCCCCGGGAGCCTCTCCTCTCCCCACCTGGCTGATGAAGCCTATGACCTGGCCCCGGAGCCAGGAGGGATCGAGGGTTCGCAGGTCCCGCCCGTCCAGGGTCACTGCGCCGGCCGTGGGGTCGTAGAAGCGCTCGAGCAGGGAAGCCACCGTGGTCTTTCCTGGGGAATTGGGTTGGGGACACGGGGCGGTCAGGGAGGTGGCATGGTTTCTGGAGGCTCTGCCAGGAAAGAGGGACCCCTGGTGACAGGTGCAGGGGCCCCTCCTCCCACCCCGCTCTGAGTGGCTACCGTAGGAAGGAAGGTCATAGGATGGGAGGGCGGGGGCCTCTCACCTCCGCCGGACTGGCCCACGAGGGCCACGATCTTGCCAGGGGGCAGCGTGAGGGTGAAGTCTTTGAGCACCTGGAAGCCGGGGCGGCAGGGGTAACTGGAAGGAGGCAACAGAGATCCTTAGTCAGCCTGGGTTCCTGGCCCCTTTCTGCCTGGGTAGAGTCTCCCTCCTCGAGTCTCACTGTACCCCGAGGGGGGCTCGTTCAGAGGGAGACACGGACCCACAGGCCCTCAGCCCAAAGGGAACGACCCCGGTGCCCACCCGCTGGCGCTGCTGACCTGAAGCAGACGTTGTGGAACGTGACGGCCCCGTGCAGGTGCTCTCTGGGGATGCGGCAGCCCCCGGCCGGCGGAATGCAGGGGCTCAGGGTCATGTACTCAAAGACCCGGGCACCTGCGCTGAGCCCCCGCACCACCTGGGGAGGGGGTTAAGTCCGACGTGAGGGAGGGGTGGGGTCTGAGGGCACGGCCAGCAGCGCGGCACTGTCTCCTGGACTCTTAGTGGAGTCCTCTCCACCTGACACCCGGTCCCTGCAGCACACAGGTGACGCTGCTTGCTGCCAGGACTCCAGCCCGGATCCGATGTCCACACCCTGGGCCCCTGCCACTGCCACTCACCTGGCCGAACAGGACTGAGAGGTTGGCCATGGACCTGTGAGGAGGAGAGGAAGGTTCGAGCAGTGGGGACAGGAGCCCCAGAGAAGGCTGGCGCCAGAGGGGAGGGTCTGGGTCTCAGCGGCACTGCGGGGGGTGCGGGGAGGACACGCCGTGTGAGGCTAGGAAACAGGCAGCCTGAAGCCGAACACAGAGTGTTCCTGAAATCTGGGACAGCGGGAGCCCTGGGATCCTGCGACACCAGAGAGCTCACTGGCAAGTCGCTCCTCCTTGGAGCCACGTTAGCTCCTTGTTCTCCCCTTGGCCAGATGAGGCTGACGACTGTCCACGGCCTCAGCCCCGGGGGCTCTGGGGAGATGCACGCAGAAAGCGGGCCCCATGCCGTCTGCCCGCACCAGCACCACGAGCGGGGGTGCCGGCGCGGTGAACAGGTGAGGGCCACGAGGCCCACGGGGCAAGGTCAGATCCAGCGCCGTGGACTCCTGGGGCAGCAAGGACTAATTACGGTGGAAAAATGGATGTTAATCCTATCAGAGGAAGAAGAAAACCGAAGACGCTGGAGTACGGCAGGGAGGCAGGGGTGGGGCGGGGGGGGGAATTCTGGGGGGGACCCCAAAACAAAGTTCCATAGAGACACCAGCGCGGGCTCGCCCCGTGTAAGGCACGGCACGAGCGTGTATCTGTCGCGGGGGTCGCCTCCTCGGCCGTGCAGGGCTGCCGGCTGCTGGAAGGTGGCGAGTCATGCTTCTCAGTCACCCGCCCCTGACCCGGCTGGCCGGCCCGCGACAGTGTGTGTGTCTCTGAGTGTGCACGCGGGTCCTTCTTGAAGGGGAAAGACTGAGTGCCTCGAAGGGGAAAGTCACTTCTTCCAGCGCCAGGGGTGAGGAGGGGAGGGGCCCGCAAGGCAATGGTTCTGGCGGGCTCAGAGAGTTACTGGACGTGCTGGAGAGGGTGGAGAGGCAGCGAGCAAGCAAGAGCCAGGACGGCGCGCTAGCTGTGGATGACAAGGGAGGACACCCTCCGCGGGAGACCCGGAGGCCGTCAGGGCCTGGCAGAGGTGCCCGGCAGCAACCGAAAACCCGACGCACGTGACTCGTTGGTGTGTGATGACCTTGCTCTCAGAGACGGCTCAGAAGGCGGGCCTGGCTCTCCCGAGGCCCGGAGCTGGCTGTAGCCCAGGAGGCCTGGCCCCCGCCGTGCTCGGTCTGGGAGCCTCTCCGTCTCCTCCGGAGACCCAGTGCCACAAAAAGAACACCTAGAAAGGGCTCTAAAGGTTGAGGCCGCCTCCCCCCCTCCCTTCCCCTGCTGGGCCCCAGGAGGAAATACATCAGCCTCCTAAATAAAACAGACCAAGTTCCTCCAAGGTGGGTGGTGAAGAATCTCCAAGTGGGGAGATGCCTCCCCAAAAGGATGGCCCTGAGGCCCGTGGCTGTGGGAGCAGCTCCACTTAGCAGCCAGAGAGACAGAGAGAGAGAGAGAGACAGAGAGCGAGCGAGCACAGATGAACGTCCTAGGCTTTCCTGTTGGTAAGAGAGCTCTGCTAACTGGCCAGCCCGTGCTGCGGGGAGGAAAGGATAGGGTCTGAGCGCAGGCCACGCAGGGAAGCGGGGGCCCAGACGAACGCGAGCCTGATGGAGGAGGGCCAGGCTAGGGAGGTGGGGGGAAAGTGAGACCTTCCCACCTCTGCCCGTGGAGGGCCACATGGTGACCGTATGCACGGACCCAGGCGGGTTTGTCAGGGTCCTCAGGACCAGAGCAAGAGGCCAGGGCCCAGTGCGGGGTCTGTGCCAAGTCCCATCTCTACAACAGTCAAGGGCCTCTTAGTCCCCAGGTGCCCAGGGAAGAGTTCCCAGGCTGGAGGAGGGATGAGGCCACCCAGGTCTGAACTGCAGAGAAGGTGTGAATGGGCCCGGATCTGGGGGCACCAGACACCAATGGGGCCGAGGACGGGAGTCTTTTCTGCCAGCCTGTCTTCAGATTGGCTCCACTCCCCCCGGGACGATAATAAGGTGACGACGAGCGGCGCGGTAGGAAACAGGCAGGAAGACACGACGCGGAGCCAGGCCTCGAGAGCCGGAAGCAACGGGGACGGGGCGGAGAGGGGTGTCTGGGGTGGCCCTCGGTTCTCTTCTGTGGTTGATGGTAATACGGTCTCTGCTCTGCGATGATTTATCACGGCATATTCGCTCTTCTGTTACTCATCGTGACATCTACACACGCTTTAGGGACTCTCACATACGCGGTGTGTGGCGGAGATGCGGGGATGAGGAACCGCAGCGGAACTGCTGGTGTTGGGCTCAGGAGAGAGACGAAAGGGGGGGCCTTGGGGGTCTGGAGCAAAGGGAGCCGAGAGCCCCGGGCGGACTGGCCCAGCGGCGCGGGCAGATGGCAGAGCAAGGAACGCAACGAGCTCCAGGCTGGGAAGGGTGGGCAGAGGACGGCAGGCGAGCCGGTGAAGGGCATGTCAGAGACGGTCTGTCCGTACGGGGAATCTTACTCAGCCTTAAAAAGGAAGGAAAATCTGACACAGGCTACACTGCGGACAAGCCTGGAAGATATGCTCAGTGAGACAGGCCTGGTCGCGAAAGGACAAACGCGGTGCGATCTCACTTACGTGAGGCACCCAAGGTGGGCGAACCGCAGACAGGGAGGTTGTCGGGGCTGGGGGAAGGGGTTTCAGCTCTGCAGCACGAAGAAGGGCTGGAGGCGGACGGCGGGAGTGGCTGCACGACTCTATGCTTACAGATGGCAAAGATGGTAAATTGGATATTCTGTGTATTTGCTACGATGACCAAGTTTTTAAAAACCTGTCTTGGAAACTTCGGAGCCGCTTAGGCAGCTGAGGGTGGCGGCCGCGTTCCTGAGCGTACGGTCAGCGAATCCGGTTACAGGGTGCTCGTGCCGCCACCCCCCCGTCCCTCAACCCGGCAGGACAGGGACGGCCTCACACTCACCTCTGCACTGTCTGGGAGGCCACCAGGAAGGACATGAGGTCTCCCCCTGTCAGCTCCTGTCCAGCCACGAGGGAGCCCCCGATAAACAGGGTGCCCAAGACCATGCCTGCGTGTGGAAAGGGACAGGCAGTCAGGAGGGCAGCGGCCGGGAGCGGGGGTACAGAGCCCGACTCGGGTGTCGGTGCCCAGTTCGGGTCCCTGCCGTGCCTCCAGCTGAGTCATCGGCAAGTTCCCGGAAGAGCGTCTGCCTTTGTTTCGTCTGGGAACGAGTGTGTGCGTGCGTGTGTGTGTGTGCACACGCGTGTGTGTGGGGCGGTGGAGCTCACGCACCTGGCGCTCCACAGACGTCTGAAGGACATGGAGCAGGCGGAGAGCCGCCCCTCCGCGGCCTGGCCGGGACCTGCCCTCCCCGGCTCCAAGCTCATCCCCGGCCGTGACCCGGCGCGCCCACGCCCGGTGGGGGAACCCGCTCGCTCACAGTTGAAGGCGATGTTGGAGAGCCCCTGGAACAGGGCGATGCCTCGGCCCAGCTCCTCCGCCTTGCAGCGGGACCCCTCCAGCTCCGCTCCGTAGCGTCTGGGGAGAGAGGCCAAGCGCGGCCGTCAGGAGGCGGCTGACTGCGGGGCCGGCGGGGCGCATTCCGGGAGTCCTCCCTGCTTCAGGCTCCTCCCCGCCTGGGACTCACTCCTCCTCCCGATGCTCCATGGCGAAGGCCCGCACGGTCCGAACGTTGCCCAGGGCCTCGTCTGCTACACCTGTCGCCCTCGCGATCTGCAAGGAGTCCGGGAAGTCGGCGGCTGGGTTGGGGCCGGGGAGGAACGGCGGGGCAGGCAGGAACGGGGAAAGCGAGGACGGGCAGGAATGCCGGTACCTGCTCCTGACACTGGCGAGACAATTTTCGGAGGGCCGAGCCCATCAGGGTGCCAGCGCCCATGAGGGCGGGCGTGGCCACCATCAGCAGCAGCGTGAGGCGGGTGGACAGCATGGACAGGGACACCAGGCAGCCGGCCACCTGGGTGCAGCTTCGCAGCCCCTGGGAGAGAGAAGGGAGGCAGGAAGGCTGTTTGGCATCAGCACCACGACATGGGGACTTTGCCAAGGGTCTTCTGGCCGCACTGCTACACTCGCAAGGCCAAGGCCACGGGTCTGACCCCAGGGGACCGACTGGCAGTCCACTCAGTCATAAAACAGAACCCTTTCTCTCCTAGCAGGCACGAAAGGCCTAGGTGAGAACGCCTACAGCCTCCTTCCCCCAGACAAATCCCACTTTGCTCTGCTTTTTGCTTTCGGACCTGAACCAAAAGCCTCGGGTAGGAATGTCACGCAGGGACTGCTGCGGCCAGCGTGAGGCCTGACCCAGCAGCCACGGTGCCCGCGGGGGTGGCTGAGGACGGGACGTCAGGAATGCAGTGACAAGCCTTCACTCGTTCTCGTGAACAACTGTCGGCATGCCAGGGCTTCCGCGGGAAAGGCAGGCCAGGGTGATCCTGCTCTTGGCAAGCGGGTCCGGGAAAGGCTCTGGTCTGAGTCCTTGGGAAGGTTTTCCGGGGAGGTAGAATTTCAGAACAGGGGAGAAACGGCCTGTCCTGACCTTGGACGATACCACGGCACCTCCCTTCCGTGAACTTCCCCATTCCCTCACCCACACCCTCGCCAGATGGCAGGCTCCTCACTTGGTGTGAGCCTAGGCTCAGGGCCCGACAGCAAGGCGGGGCGGGGCTGACCTGCTGTGTCTACGCTGGAGGAAGAGTGTGTGTGTGTGTGTGTGTGTGTATGTGCGCGCGCGCGCGGTGTGTACACGGGAGGGGGGGCGCTGGGGAACTGACCTGGGAGATGACGAGTTTGAAAGATGATTTAAACTCTTGCACGTCCGTCGTCAATCGGCTCACCAGCTGCCCTGTCTTTTTAGCATCAAAGAAAGCAATATCTTGTCTGGTTGGGGAGAAGAGGAGATATTAGTCCAGGATGAGACCCTCCTCCTACATTCACGCAGTCCCCCGGGGCCGTCGGCGCCCCCCCGGCCCGGTGCCCGCAGCTGGCAGTACCGGAGCAGGTTGCTGAAGAGCGCCCTCCGCATGTCCACGGCCATGCGCTCGCCGATGCGGGACAGCAGTACCAGGTACCCGAAGGTCAGCAGGCCCTGGGAGAGAGGCCGGGGCACTCAGGGGCGCCCAGGCGGCTCCTCCGGGTGCCCCCAGGCCCTCCCTCCTGCTGTACCTGGATGCCATAGAGGACGAGCAGGTAGGTGCTGAGGCTCCGGGACTCGGTCAGGAAGCTACCTGCGTGGTCCCTCGTGTACTTGGCCACGATCTCCACCAGCTGGCCCAGGAGCAGGGGGATCTGCACGTTCACCAGGGCCGCACCCAGTGCCAGCTGGGGGGGGAGGGGGCAGACATTTAGAGGGGGCCGCATTCTTCCCCATCCCTGGGACCTTGGCCCTCCCTCTCCTGCAGCTGTTCATGTCTGGCTAACCCTGTGCTTCTCCGCGTTCCAGCCCAGGCTGCCAGCGCCTGGGGTTCCCGCGCACGCAGCTGCCCCGCGTGGGATCTCCTGGGGACTTCCAGTCCCTAAGGCAGCCAGCCCTTGCTGCTTCCTGAGGGCTTTCCCGAGACTTGGAGAGGCAGACAAGCTGCCCCCCAGGCAGCTCCAGCTGGCGCTCCTGCAAACCCCTGACTGGGTCCTTCCCTGTCCCTGGTGCGGGGGAAAGGGGAGGGGCATCTCACCACGATGGCCGCCACCAAGACCAGCAGGTGGGGGCGCAGAAACTGCCAGAAGAGCTTCCAGTTAAAGCGGGAATCCCCGACATAAGGTCTGGAGCAGGCAAGGGGGGCCTCTTCTGCCTCACACAGGGCCACGAGGCAGAGGCGGGGGCACTTACTCAATAGCACGGGGCCCAGGAGGACTCCCCCGACCCAGCGCCAGGCAGAGGGTCTTGGGCCGGGAGCTGGAGGCGCTGGGAGGAGGCGAGCCCGGAGCTGGGAGCGCAGCTGGGCCGCGGCCCTGAGGAGGTAGGAGCTGCGGTGGCCATCAGAGCACCTGCAGGGAGACAACGGCATCGATGGCTCCCGGCCCCGACTGAACTTCAAGGGAGCAGTAAACCGGGCCGAGGCCTCTGGGCAGCATTGCCTCCTCCGTAGGGCCCTTCGCCGCCCCTCCCGGGGCTGTTCGTTAGCAACCTCGGTTTCTAAGAGAAACACACGGAGGCCAAGTCGCTGAGGAGTGAGGCGATGGCCAGTAACCAAGTCGCAAAGGTGTTCTTGCTGCGCCGTCAGACAGCCGGGCCTCCTCAGCCTCCGGGGACCCCTCTGGTCAGGGGCCACCTCCCACCCGTGTTCTTCCTGATCGCGGGGCATCACTCTGGATGGCAGGCACTCCTTTCGCAGCCGAGGAAGCAGAGGTCCCAAGCGAATCCGGTTCAGAGAGGCCAGAGAGGGAGAGCGCGGCCCGCCGCGCCCGGCACTGGGCTCACTCGCGGTGGTGACGCCGGGCCCACGCGGCCCCCACCTTGCCGGCCAACGGCCCGGCTGTGTTTGATGCTCCCTTCTCCGGGAGGGAGATGCCCTGATTCTCCCTTGGTGGAAGAGAATGTCGCGGGGCCTGAGAGAGCTGAAATAGTTCGTCCCCGAGCAGCAGAACCTGGACAAGAGGGGACCCCTGCGGGATTGTTCTCGGCTGCCACATGCGCCGTGCCCAAGGCGGGGTGCGGCAGGGCCTCGATCGGCTCCAAGTCTTCTGACCTCTGGTCACTGCTCATTGCACCCCAACACCCTGGCTCCTCCCAGGCCGAGTGCTTATGTGATGGCGTATGGAGGAAATCGGTGACACGCTCCCCCTCTACCGACTGAAGGAGCAAAAAGAAGTTAACAGTCCAAATAATGTATCTTGCCACCTCAGAGCGGCCCGAGCCGCCTTCTCTGTTCTGCGTCTCCGTGTCGGTGCGCGGCGATGTCGGCTTGGGCGCCTACTTACCGTGTGCCCGCGCTCTGCTGTGAGGCACGGGGAACAGGAGGCAAACGGGACAGACCACGTACCCACCCGCACGGTGGCGACGCTTTAGCGGGAAGGCCCGCCAGCTAATGACGAAGCTTGCTGAGTGTGGAAAGGGGAGCGGCAGGGCGCTCGGGGAGCACAGAACACGCATTCCCTGGGTGCGGGCCTCAGGAGAGGCCTTCCTGGTGAGACCCGGGGTGAATGGGAAGGAGCTGGCCCAGTGCAGGCGGAGGGGGATAAAGTAGGGGAGAGCTCTAGGCGGTGGGAAGTGTGTCTGGAACACCAGCAGGCACAAAAGAATGGAAAAACCTCAGGGACGGAAGAGCTAGAGCCTAGAGTAGGAGGGAGAGAAGACATGGGCGGGGCGGGCATCGAAGTTTTCATAGGACGCCCGGACTTCAGAAGGCAACGGCACCATTCGTGGCTTTTAGGCCCTCGAGGTATGACATAATCCAATCTGCATCTCAGAGATCACAGCAGAGGGGAGAAGGCTGGAGAAGGGCGGGCCTGGCTGCGGGGACCCTGTCACAAGCAGGAGTTATCTGGCCAAGAGTACATGGTGGGATGTTCAAAAATTCAAATGAGATTATAGATGGGGAGAGGCTTTTAAAAACAAATAGGGGGGGCGCCTGGGTGGCTCAGTCGGTTAAGCGTCTGACTCTCAATTTCGGCTCGGGTAAGATCGAGCCCCGCATCAGGCCCCGCACTGACAGCGCGGCTCCTGCTTGGGATTCTCTCTCTGCCCCTTGTGCGATCTCTCAAAATAAATAAATAAACACTAAATGAAAACACAAATAGAGGCTCAGTGGGTTAAGTATCCAATCCTTAATTACAGTTCAGGTCATGCCTGACCTCACGGTTCGGGACATTGAGCTCCGCACTGGATTTTCTCTCCTCCTCTCCCTGCCCCTCCCCTGCTAGCACGCATTCGCTTGCTCTCTCAAAACTAATAAACATTAAAAAAAAAAAAAGAAAGAAAGAAAGAAACGAATAAAATGAGGCTTTTCTTTACTCTGGTGGTCTTTTGTATTCTTAGATGCTGCCAACTACGGACTCCACCTCTTCTTTCCCTTCTTTCAAGGAGGCCCGGGTCCTCTGTGTTCTGCCTCCTTCCACCCGCCTGGCTTTTGTGTCTCGTGTTCCGCTGTGTACTTTGTGTCTATCCTAAATTTTCGACAGAGAAGTTCGCCTGCCTTCTGCCCTGTGTAATTGTCCAATTTCCCCCCGAGACTTTATCTTCCTCGAGGGCAGGAAGCTCTATCTTATCCCCATTCATCCCCAGCACTTAGCAGAGTTCTTGTGCATGATGGATATTCAGCAAACGGTTAGGTTATGTTTGTGGAGCGCCTGCCCTCATTAGACATGCAGAAGGGAAAACTCTCACGTGACCTGCTACTGCATTGTTTGCAAAGCTGTAGACTTACTGAGGCCAACAGCAAGAAAGACGTTGTACGTTGCCCCCCAGCATAATACACATAGAGCGAACGAATCCTTGCTAGCAGGGGAGGCATCAACACTTCACAAGACAATACTCTCCCTGATTTTAAAGGCTGTGTTCTATTCTACTCGCTTGTTTTAAAAAGCAGGCTCCGCACTCAACGTGGGGCTTGAACTTACGACCCTGAGATCAAGAGTCGCATGCTCACTAGGCACCTCCTATTTCATTCACGTTTACGTGATCCTGACGCACGCGTTCATTTTATGATATACTGTGTTGTGACTTGCACGTGTGAAAGGCGCTGCACTCGTGGGCGCACGAATACTTGCATGTTATTTGATGTTTCTCCCTGGGTTTCTCTCTGGTTTATACGATATCAACACCCTTACTCTTTTCCTAAGGAGTGTTTCAAGCATTTTAATAATTTATCATGGTTACTTTCCAGCTTCTCTCATCTTCTCCAAACTAAGACTCTAAGCAGGGCTTGGTCAGTGCCAAGAACTGGCAAATTACTTCCCAGCAAAGGTACTTCTAGCCCCAGCTTGGCCCAGCTCTTGCCATCTTTCAATCAGATGGGCTTTCAAAACGACACAGTCTGTATCAACCCACCCCTGCCAATCTGCTGTCTGCCTGGCCCACAGATTATTCGCTCCAGGATTAGAAAGGAATCTGTCCCTTCTCACAAAGCAGTTACACTGGAGTCGGAGTTTCAGGGTCCACGTTCGTTTCCTACCTGTGTCACTCTCTCTTTGGACCAACACGTTTAAACACACAAAAACACACATGAACGCGCTTCTAGATTGACTTTTTTTTTTTAATCTCTGCTGAAAATATCCAGATTTCTGTTCAGGTCATATTGAATCTTGGGAGCCACACCAATACTAAATGTCTCTGGACACTAATAATTTTTGTCCAAATTGCCAGACCAATTCCAAGAACTAGGACAGGGAGGGGGCAGGAACGGACTCAGGCTCGACACCTTTGCAGCATGGCGCCCTCTGGTGGGAAGCACGGACCCGGCGTGGTCACCGACCTAGAGCATTCCCTCCGCGCAGCCCACACGCGGATACAGACCGGCCGAGTCTCCTGCCGGCACCTGGGTAATCGCTATAAATAATTGAGGCCAATCCCTGGGGAGTGACAGTCTACCGCCCCCACCCCCACTCCCGGGCCGGCCTACAACTTCCAGCAGGCCTCGCGCGAGCCTGGGACTCCATCTCCCGGCAGGCCCCACGCCCCGCCAGCCGGTCAACGGCCCGCGCTCCCGGTAGGTTTGTCACTTTTTACCTGACGGCCGAGAATGTCTGGAGCGGAGGGGTAATATCAGCCTGCCTGGGACAGGGCCACCCCGAATTCCGACCCGAAATAAGTGCACCAACATGATGGGACGTGAACACAGGAGCAGGCAGCAACGGCAGCTTCACCCTCATCCCATTGAGGGCTCCATGTTGGCTCCGGCCCCCATCCCGACAGCCCCCTCGCGCCTCGGCGACGATTGGCGGAAAGACGTATCAATCTCGCCGCAAGCTGCGATTGAAGAAAACCTTTTCGGTCCTCCTCCTTCCGGAACTGTGATTGGAGACAGCCGACTATCCGCCCGCCCCCAGCTGTGGGCGGGGCCGAGCCTGTGGGGCATTACCTTTTGCCCACTGCCCGGGTCAGCCCTGGGGTGACTTTAGGAGCGTGTGTTTATTGCGTCCCTCCGCGGCGGGGGTATCCATAGTAACACGCCAGCGTTACCTCCGACCTCGGGGCTATTGGTCTGTAGGTGTTGCCGGCGGACCGTGTAGATCGTTGGTCCTAGGGGACGAAGGGACCAAAATGGCCTGGGGAATTTTTTCAAAACATGCGCACGTTCCATGTCATCCATCCCTTTCTCCCAGACAGGACAAAGCTCCAGGGATGGCAGCCACGTGTATTCGGGAAAAAGTTATCTCGGTGATTCTGATACACTCCGCCTACTCCACGATCGAGAACCACTAGCGTGGAGGTCCTGTATAGCTTATGGAGGCGCGCGCGACCCCAGACCCTTCTTCCCCACAGATGCCTTCCACCGCAGTCGGGGTGCCTGGCGGAAGGCTCCCACCGCACACCTCTTGCGCCTCTGCTAAACGCTTATTGATTTCTTTTGTGTAATTTTTTGCATAGCTACACTCCCTCCCCTCCACCCCACCCCTCGGCATGGGCTGTGACTTCTTTTTGAGGAGTGGCTCCGGCTCATTCATCCATACCCCCTTCCCCTCCAAGTTGTGCCTGATCGAGAAAAGGGCCCTTTATAATAAATTAACTTGAATTGGGGTGCTGCTAGGGAAGCTGCCGATCAATGAATCTGGGGTGATACTGGGTATGAAAAATGCCAGATTAGCTTGAGGTTGGGCTGGGTGTACGGGCGGGTTTCTAATATGAGTGCGAGGGAATAGCGGGGTGTGGGAGGTTGAAAAGAGACCCAGCAAAACCCCATAGAAGCCATCATGGCGGATGTCTCCGAGAGATGGGAATTTCCTAGCCCCTCCGCACTGTGGGATTCCATCTTGGGCACTAGGATGCCACCTCTAGAAGGAGTAGTTCTGCCTCCTGCTCGGGCATAAAACTCCACAAGCCTCGAGCTACTTTACCAACTCCCGCCCCAGGAAGGCAGCTCAGAAGGGGAAAAACAGGCCTATCTGGTCCCGCATTTTGTGGCGGATTCCCTGAGTGCCTCCAGATTCCCTTCAGGGAACACTCTGGGAAGCACTCTGTTCCTCTCTCGGCTTCACAGATACTGTCCCCTACAACAGCCCTCAGGCCGAAGCCCCGGAGGCCCTGACACCTGGGCAGCTGAGTCAGCACCTCAGGAATGGGCTTCCGTAGGAAACCTGGTGATTCAGGGCCCCAGGAATGGCGTCAACCATGCCAACAAACCAGCTGCCTCCTTCTCTTCTTTGAGGTGGCAGCAAGGAACTCAGTTGAGCCAGCTCATCCCGGGGTAGGCAAATTCTCCTTCCCAATGCTGGACCCCCAGCTGCCCTCTGCTGGTTCAGCTCCGATGCTTCTCAGCTCCCCCCCCCCCCCCGCCCCAAAACTGGATGAGGACTGGGGAAGAGAGTTTCGGTGCCTCCCAGGATAAAGAGGAAAACATAATGGAACTTCCAAGGAGCCCCTTTCTACCGTAAACTCCCCAAACCACTCCTCACAGCGGCAATAGCTGCCTCTCCTTTCTTTACCTCCTCCCTTTCCTCAGTTTCCTCCAACCTGCCTGCCCAGTCTGGCGGTGTCCCCTCCCCTTCACATTGTCAGACAAACAGAACACCAACCCTTCCTTTTGTTTTTCTTGCGCGCGTGTAGGGAGAGGAGACCAGCTTTTAAGAAATCAAAGATTTTTAACACCTTAGTTTCATAGTCTTAGATTCCTCTGGTAGGAGTTTCTTTTGGCTTTGTTATTTTGGCTGCTACTCTCCGGCCTCCCCTTTAAGTCCATTCGAGGTCTGAGGAGGGGACAGGAGGTGTCTCTGGCCTGCGAGCTCTTCAGCCCTGCCTCTCCAGCTTGCGCTCCTCCCAGGCACAGAGGCTTGGCCGTGACAGGTTTGGCCGCAGATTGCCCTGGAAGGGGTGTGAGTGGTCAGACAGGTGACTGGGAGCTGGGACGCCCGAGGCCTGCCCCGACTGAGTCACCTTGCTGTTGTTGTCGCCATCCTCGCTGGAGTCCCTGTTTAGCAACCCAGACGTCTGTGGATACGGCAGCGGCTCCCATACGTCCGAGCTTTCAGGAGAAGCTACTGGCCCGATGGTGAGGCAAGTGGGCTGGGGGGGGAACAGGGGGCGGCTGGGGCGGTGGGGAGACCTGGGGCCTGGATCAGTGCCTCTCCTCCCCATGCCGCTGCCTCCTCTTCCTCCTCCTCCGTGTCGGGGGCCCGGCAGAGGAAGGATTTCCATCTTCTCTCTGTCCCCTGCCCCTCACACAAGAAACTCCCCTTCCTCTGTCCCTCCTCTGGCCCTGGGACCCCCCTGCCCAGCGATGCAGGCCCCAGGGGGCTCTCAGCCTCCCCACAGTGCCCTCCCCACCCCAACAACGCAGGCAGAGCCCGCGATGACGCCCAGCTCTGCTCTCCCCTCTTGGGGCTCCCACGCCACCCCACCCCTGGCCCCAGTGACTCCCCCTCCCTCACACCGATGCCCCCAGGACCCTCCTGGGCTGCGGATAGGCCCCCTGATCCCTGAGCAGGATTATGAGCGGCTGGAGGACTGTGACCCCGAGGGGTCCCAAGACTCGCCCCTCCATGGGGAGGAGCACCAGCCCCTGCTCCACGTGCCCGAAGGGCTCCGAGGTGAGTGTGGGTGAGGGGAGCGCACCGGGGAGGGCCTGGGGGCTCCCGAGGCCGTGAACTGGTCGCTCGGCTGAGAGCCACGTGTGCCAACACTCGCCCCTCTGTGCCCAGGCTCCTGGCACCACATCCAGAACCTGGACAGCTTCTTCACCAAGATATCCTTTGTGCCCGGCCTGGCAGCACTGGCGCGGGAGGGCCCTTTGGTGCTGGCCGCCATTCTTGGCCGGGAGGCTCTTGGGGGGCGCAGTGGGTTGCGGAAGTGAGGGAGAGGCGTCGTGGAGAAAGGCCCAGTGTGCCTCTGGCTTCTTTCTTGACACGCCACCACATCTACAGCTACCACCAGAGGAGCGGCTTTGCCTGCATCCTGCTGGAGGACGTCTTCCAGCTGGGGTGAGCTGCTCGTCCCAAGCCCCAGACTCCGCCATCTTGCTCCCTCCTCCGCAGCACCTGCTGCTTCTAGTCCACCCAGCGCCCCTGCACCCCGCCCAGGCAGCCCAGAGGCTCGGCGGTGGGGAGGGGAGGACCCTCGGGGCTGACCCGGAGGCTGGGGCAGGAGCCTGTCCTGCCCTCAGACCTGACCCCTGCCCTCCCCGTCTCCCAGACAATTCGTCTTCATTGTCACCTTCACAACCTTCCTCCTACGTTGCGTGGATTACAACATTCTCTTCGCCAACCAATCCAACAACCGGACGGGACCTGGCTTGCTCCGCAGCAAAGTCACTTTGGCCGATGCCATCCTGCCCTCCTCCCAGTGTGCCCAGCGGTGAGTGACAGCCAATGGGGGGAGCCTACAGTGGGGAGACGAGCAGACAAGAACACCCCCCCCATCCTTTTGTCCTTTGGTCTAAATCAGCAGTACTCCAAGTTTTTGGTGTCAGCACACATTTGATACGCTTAAACTTGAACGGGGACGCCCAAGAGCCTTTGTTTATGAGAATCCTGTCTGTCTATATTTACCTCATTAGAGATCAAAGCCAAGAATAGCTTTAAAAGCGTGTTTTCTAAGAACACGCAAGCACGTGTTCTGTCAGCCGCCAGCATGGTGTCACACACGCGGCCTCTGGAAAAGTCCAGAGAATGAGCATGAAAACAGCAGAAAACCTGAAAAAAAGTCGGGACCCGGGAGACACTCCTAAGGGCCCCAGGGCCTCTCAGGGCCCACACTTTGAGAACTGCTGATTTAGCTGGGTCTCCCCTCTCCTCCCTGCCGTGACTGTTCCATCGCTCCCCAAGTCTGGTCTCCCTTTCTGTTGGGCCCCCACTTTCTCGCTGCTATCTGTCCCGCCCCACACAGGATCCGCGCCAGCCCCCTGCTGGTCTTCCTTCTGATCCTGGCTGCAGCCTTCTGGCTGTTACAGCTGCTTCGCTCAGTCTGCAACCTCTTCAGCTACTGGGACGTCCAGGCGTTTTACAGGGAGGCCCTGCACATCCGCCCGGTGAGCTGGGCGGGCGTGTCTGTGGAGGGGTGCCACGTCACGGAGGCAGAGGCTAGGGAGGAGCGGGGGGGGGGGGCTGGACAGGCGGAAGGGCCCAGCGGAGAGCAGGCAGAAGGCCTCACTGACCCCTGCCCAGGCCCTGAGTAATGTTAGGAGAAGAGGTACCGCCGCTTGTAATGAGGCATGGTCCTCACGCTGGTGGCTTGTGTCGACTTACTTGGATTACAGAGGGTGATTTAGGGTCACGTGCTTGTGGTCACGACAGTGGATATCGAGAGGAAGGGCGGCCGTCTGACTTTATAGGGCAGGAGGAATTTGGGTGGGGCGGGGAAGGATAGGAGGGGGAAGGCATTCCAAGCCCCGATGCGGGGGGGGGGGGGGGGCGGCAGTGAGCATCCGTGGGCGGCAGTGAGGAGACGGACCCACCAGCCTGCAGCCGAGCGGTCAGGCCCCGTCGGGTGGTCCCGCCCCCCCTTTCCGGCCTCCCCCACTATTGCGGCGAGCCACTGTGTGGGCCCCTTCACCGTTCTTGTTCGTGCTTTGCCCTTTCTTTCCTCCCCATCTGGCTCATGCTCCTTCTTTCTCTGTTCCTAAGTTCTTTCTTTAAGGCTCAGCTCAAAGGCTATCTTCTGCAGCCAGCTTCCCCTGCTCCCCTCAGAAGCGCGGAACCTTCCACACGGCTCTCCTGCGGGGCCAAGGGGAGAGGTTTCCAAGAGCCCCCTTGAGTGGGGGGAGCCCAGGCAGAGTGCAGGGAGGGTGGAGAGGGCCAGGGGAGCGCCGGTGGGGGAAGGCGGGAGTTAGAGCACGGCTTCCCCGGGAGGGTGCTGACCCTTCTCTTCCTCCTCCTCCCTTCTTTCTCCTCCTCCCCCATTCCTTCCAGGGGAAGGGGAGAGCCTGGGATGGACTGGAGAGGCTGGCCCGGAGGGACTTGACTAAGCCGGACTGGGGCAGCTGGGTGAAACGGGGCTAACGTGACCCAAGTGAGATCTGACAGCACCCCACCCAGACATGGACAAAGCCAGTGTCTTAGGAGGGTTAATGGGCAGTGGAGTGGGATGGGGCTGGGGGGGGGTGTCTCAAGCATGCCGGGACAAGAGGTGGTGAGGCTTCCCCTCCCCTGTTGGCTGCCACCCTAAGGCTGGGAAGGAGAGACAATTCCCAATTCCCAGGAGCAGTTCGTGCCCTCTGTGAAGAACTGGGGGTGGGGGTGGGGGGTTCCAGAAAATCCGCTCCCGAGAAGCTGAGACCAGATACCTGCAGAAGTTCCATTATGAGGTGTCCCTGGGAAGCACATGACTCGCGGCCTCCTCGAGAGTGGCAGGGGCGGGAGGCACACAATTCAGAAGACAATGAAGGGGAATGAGAAGCACCCTGGTTAGTGACCAGGTTAGAGGAGGGCAAGAGAGGGCGGGACCGGAAAGGTGGCAGGTTTCGCCCCTCGAAGGACCCTGGGCGAGGAAGGCGGGGAGCGGGCAGACGAGGGAGGTAGCTCCGGGCCAAGGTGCGTTTGGGCCTCACGGCGACGCCGCGCCGAGGACCCCGGGTGGCTGACGCTCAACAGCGCCCTCTCCTCAGGAGGAGCTCAGCTCGGTGCCCTGGGCCGAGGTTCAGTCCCGCCTGCTGGCGCTGCAGAAGAGCGGGGGGCTGTGCGTGCAGCCGCGGCCGCTGACCGAGCTCGACGTCCACCACCGCATTCTGCGCTACACCAACTACAAGGTGGCGCTGGCCAACAAGGGCCTGCTGCCCGCGCGCTGCGCGCTGCCCTGGGGCGGCAGCGCGGCCTTCCTCAGCCGCGGCCTGGCGCTCAACGTCGACCTGCTCCTCTTCCGCGGGCCCTTCTCGCTCTTCCGCGGGGGCTGGGAGCTGCCCGACGCCTACAAGCGCAGCGACCAGCGGGGCGCCCTGGCCGCGCGCTGGCGGCGCACGGTGCTGCTGCTGGCCGCCGTGAACCTGGCGCTGAGCCCGCTGGTGCTGGCCTGGCAGGTGCTGCACGCCTTCTACAGCCACGCGGAGCTGCTGCGGCGCGAGCCGGGGGCGCTGGGGGCGCGCCGCTGGTCCCGCCTGGCGCACCTGCAGCTGCGCCACTTCAACGAGCTGCCGCACGAGCTGCGCGCGCGCCTGGCCCGCGCCTACCGGCCCGCCGCCGCCTTCCTGCGCGCCGCCGCGCCCCCCGCGCCCCTGCTCGCGCTGCTGGCCCGCCAGCTCGTCTTCTTCGCCGGCGCGCTCTTCGCCGCGCTGCTCGTGCTCACCGTCTACGACGAGGACGTGCTGGCCGTGGAGCACGTGCTCACCGCCATGACCGCGCTCGGGGTCACCGCCACCGTGGCCAGGTGCTCGGGAGCCGCCCGGGCAGGAGGAGGGGGGGGGGCGCTCCTCTGACCGGCGGCCGAGCCTCCCGCGAATCCCTACCCCTCCCGCCGTCGGCGCTCCCCTCGCCCCCGGCCCTGCCTCCCATCCGCACATCCTCCTAACCGCGGGCCCCTTCTCCGCCCCCGTCCCGATCGCCAGGTCTTTCATTCCGGAAGAACAGGGCCGGGGTCGTTCCCCGCAGTTCCTGCTGCAGGCGGCCTTGGCGCACATGCATTACCTCCCGGAGGAGCCCGGCCCTGCCGGCAAGACCAGCGCTTACCGGCAGATGGCGCGGCTGCTTCAGTACCGAGCGGTGAGGGTCCGGCCCGAAGCGGGCTTCGGAGACGCCGCGGGACTGTCAGCGTCTGGTCTGGGGGGAGGGTGTGGGACAAACGGACTCCAGGCTGGCCATCCCGGGAGCCGGGAAGTGACTGGGGTGGAGGTTTCCGGCCCCGGCGGGCGTCCCAGGGTCCCCTCAACGACCCTTTCTCAGTCTCGCTTTGTTTCCCCAGGTTTCCCTCCTGGAGGAGCTCCTGTCCCCTCTCCTCACTCCGCTGTTCCTACTATTCTGGTTTTGCCCCCGTTCCCTGGAGATCATTGACTTCTTTCATCACTTCACTGTGGATGTGGCTGGAGTTGGGGACATCTGTTCCTTTGCCCTCATGGATGTGAAGCGGCACGGCCACCCCCAGGTTAGAGCCCATCCCTGCCTGGCTGGGGTTGCGGTCGGGTAGGGGTTTGCTTGCCTCACTTAAAGCAGAGCTGGGTTCCACCCCAAGCTCTATCACTGGCCACCTGTGACCTGGAGCTAGTCACTTTGCCATATGGTAGTGTCCTTATCTGTCAAGTGAGGACAGCGACTGTAGCCAGTGCGCAGGGCTGTGAGGATTGCATGAGCCGACGATGTGTGTAGAACCCTAACAAAGTTCGCGGCACGTTGTAACTCCAGTAAATGGGAGCAGAGACTACCAGAGAGGCTGAGAAATAAGCCGGTCAGGCCAGCCTTGGGGTCCATTGTCACAGGCTGGCAAAACATTATGCCTGTGCCCCACCCCTGTGCTGGCTCTAGACCCAGGTCCTGCTTTGCTGCTGTATTTTTGGGCGATCTTGAGCAAGTCCCCACCGTGGCTTCTGTTCTTTGACTTGGAAAACCGTGCTAGTGTTTCCTGTCCCGCCTGCCCCACGAGGCTCCCGTGGAAGCTGTAAAAGCAGTGTCCACGGCATCCAAACGACTGACTGTTCTTGTTCTCAGTGGCTCTCGGCAGGACAGACAGAGGCCTCACTCGCTCAGCGTGCGGAGGATGGGAAGACCGAGCTCTCCTTGATGAGGTTCTCCCTGGTGCATCCACAATGGCGCCCCCCAGGGCACAGCTCCAAGTTCCTGGGGCACCTTCGGGGCCGGGTCCAACAAGACGCAGCAGCCTGGGGCGCCACTTCTGTTCGCAGCCCCCCCACCCCTGGGGTGCTCAGTGATTCTTCCTCCCCTCTGGTGAGCTGCAGCCTGGCCTGCTCTTCCGCCTTCCCGTTCCCAGGCTCTCCCCTCCAGTTCACTGTTTGTATCGTCCTGCTCCCTGGGCCAGCTTGCTCTCGGGCCTTCCCTAGACCTCCTCCCTCCCCCTCCGGCCTCACTTCTAACACCCTCTTCTCTCGCTCCCAGCCCGAGGCCTTCCTGGCCAATCTCTTAGTGCACCCCCTCCTGCCCCCGCGGGACCTGAGCCCCACGGCCCCCTGCCCGGCCGCAGCCACAGCCACAGCCAGCCTCCTGGCCTCCATTTCCCGCATTGCCCAGGACCCGAGGTGAGGGGGGTGGGCCTGAGATGGAGAGCAGCAGGGGTGGTGGGGCCGACCCTCCGGGAGGAGTGTGCAGGCCCCCCCCGACCCCCCCCCCCGTGATGGGGAAGGGGAGATCAAGTCCGGCCCTCCCTGGGGGCACTGGGGGGAGGGGCATGTCTTTGGACTGCTGCACCCTCTGTTTCAGCTGTGTGTCCCCAGGAGGCGCTGGGGGCCAGAAGCTGGCCCAGCTCCCAGAGCTTGCTTCTGCTGAGATGAGCCTCCATGCCATCTACCTGCACCAGGTGAGCAGAGGGGTGCCAGAAAGAGACGTGTGGGGAGCAAGCAGCTGGATGAAATGGAGACTGAGGGTGGGGTGGAGTGTAAGGAAGTACGCAACAGGAGCTGGAAGAGGAGGTTCTAAAACCCTCTGCACCTAGCCCAGGGGCTGGGCTTCGCACTGCGGGGGCGGGGGGCAGAAAGGGAGCCCATCATTCTTCTTCGTTCCATTTAGCTCCATCAACAGCAGCAGCAGGAACTGTGGGGTGAGGCTTCAGCCTCTTCCCTGTCCAGGCCCTGGTCCAGCCCCTCCCAGACACTCTCGCCTGACGAGGAGAAGCCGTCTTGGTCAAGTGATGGTGAGGGGGTCAGGATGTGCAGGGGACAGACCCTGGGTTGACGGGGGGCATCGCTGCACGGCCCAGCCGATGGCTTTTCTCACCAGGCTCCAGTCCTGCCTCCAGCCCCAGACAGCAGTGGAGAGCCCAGAGAACCCAGAATCTGCTCCCTGGAAGGTTTCAGGAGACCACAGACCCCGAGAAGGAGCCCGGCCAGGCCCCTAGCACTGACTGAGAGGGCCCCTCGCGGTCAGTATTGTCTGAGTGGGGTGGGAGCTGGGGAAGGAATAGAAAATTGGGTGGAGCCAGACCTGAAGGGATGGGGGCAGTGGCGGGACTTCAGGGTCATAGGGGTGGTCACCTTTGGAATCCACACCTCCGGACCACTTGCCAAGAGCCTTCTCCTCCCCCAGGTTCCCTGGCTTCTCCAGCCATAGGAGATCAGACAAGGCCGCGTGGAAGGGCGTGACGCCGAACCCTCTTTAAAGACCCCCCCACCCCCCTGACTATAGATCTAAGGATGATTTAGTTGGGTGGGACTTGGGAGAGGTTAATGACGAGCTCATCCCAGAGAGCAGAGAAAGGGTAGGAGAGGAGATGCCGAAGGCATCTGGAGACCAGTGTTAGGGACCATCCCCGTCTGGAGGGGCTAAGGGGACACCACACCAACTAGCTGTCCTCGAGCAATTGCCTGGGAAGAAATCCCCAGGTACCGTCGGGGTGGAGGACCGGGCCAAGGTGGAGGCCTAGCTAAACGCAAAGGAAACAGTGAGGGACGGGACCTGGACGGCAGTGGGCTCTTCAAGCCTGTTTGGCCTTCAGGTTCCACTGGGGACTTGTGAGTGGAAAGACTCTACAGAGGGCTGCTGGTTTCGGAGCTCAGCACGGCGTCGGCGGCGCTGGCTGCGGAAGTGGGTGTGGTTCCTCATCCTGTCTGAAACCAGCAGTAAAGGTTGCTCATGGCTGTGTTGCACATCTTTGTGACCTTCGTCTCTGGCGTCCCCACTCCTGGAGGAGGGCTGTACCTGCTTCTCAATCGAGGGCAAGGAAGCAACACAGAACCGCCGGTGACGGGCTGGAAGCCACATTTCCAGAGCGCTGGGTCAGAGTGGAGTGTGTAGGAGAGGACTCCCTGTCAAAGAATTGCCACGCCCTCCAGCTGCACAAGTTAACAAAGCTTGTTGTTCTGCGATTTCAATCCATGGGGCTGGGTTGGGCATCTTGGTAGCTCGTGAAACATCGGGGCCAGTCTCTTATGGCAAATTTTCAATAATAAATATTTTAATGATTTAGAGATTAGGATTCGAGATAAGATACTCCCGAGGGTGGTAAGGGGAACCTAAAACTCACCTAACAACACAAAAGGGGTAACAGTACGCCGGGGAATACCACTGCTGGGAGGGGACCTTCGGACCTAGGGCAGGTAAACAGACCTAGAGAGAGACATTTCTCTCATCCCCGCAATAAGTGGGCAGTCTCTGGGTAGAGGTGGGAAGGCACCTCGGGAGGGGAGGGAGAGGTGGCTGGTCTGGTGACGCCGACAGGAGAGCGACAGAGCCAGAGTAGACCGACAGCCCCTCTCTTGGGACTGGGATGGAAAGCCAGAGGCGCTCTCAGGGGCTGGGGGCGTCTGGGCCCGGCGGGTCGAACGCCCAGGGCACTGCGCCGCGCAGATGCCGCTCCTGCAGGGAAAAGCTCTGGGTGCGTATGCGGCTGGTCACCTCCTGGGTGCGCAGCGTGAGCCCGAAAATGTCCTCGTGATAGCGTTGCTGATCCTGCCGGGAAAGAGGGCAGCGGATCAGAACACCAGTGGGATCCAGGTGGGAGTGGGCCCCGCCCCGCCCCCGGCATGGCTCCGCCCCGCCGCCGTCCCGCCCCCGCACCCGCAGCACGCCGATGACGTCGCCGGCCTCGTCCAGCTCCATGTCGCCCTCAGTCGCCAGGATTCGCTGCACCGTCTGCAGGACGCTGGTTGCCATGGTGACGTCGCCGCACACAAACATGTGGCCCCGCTCGAGGCACAGCACGCGGTGCACCTCAGCCGCCAGCTCGGTCCGCAGGATGTCCTGCACGTAGGTCTGAGGGGAGCCGAGGTTAGGGGCGCGCCCTAAGGGGTGCGTGGGTCCGGGGAGGGAGGGTCGGGCCTGGAGGGGCTTAAGCGCACGGCTTCGGGGTCCAGAGAGGTGGAGCCAAACAAGGGGCGGGGCTTGGCGTAGCTGAGTGAGACCAAAAGGCACGCGGGAGGGGCCGAGTGGGGCGGGTGCCTGCGTGCGGCGGGTGCGGCTGAGGGGCGGGGCGGAGGGCGCACATCGCAGGGGCGTGGCCGGGGCTGGGCCGGTGCGCCCTGCTGGAGCGCAGGTCGGCGCTTCCGGGTTCCTGGCTTCAGGTTACCCCACGGCCTCAGGGCGTCGCACCTTAGGGCAGTCGGGCTCGCGGGAGAAGGCGGTGAGGACGCGTCCAAAAACCCCACGCTGCTGGGCATCCTGCACCTCGTCGCGGTAGAGGTGGTCGAGCTGGGAGCATCGGCAGCCGAACACCAAGGTCATGGGAGCCGGCTGCAGCCCTGCAATCAGCACTGCGGCTTGGGAGAGCCCCCTCCCTGGGGCGCAGCCCTAGCGACTTCTCCCACTGGCTACCCTCCCCCAGGCTGACAGCCCAAGCCTCTGGTGTCTGGCCTCCAGAGGAGTGCGGGATTCTTTCACAGAGACCTTGCCCGACCCTGATTTACGGAGAAGACGCTCACGGGGAGGCAGCTTACAAGAGGTGGTGGCTCCTCGGGTGGAACGACCAGCGGTGGCATTGGGCTAGAACGTGGGGCTTCAGACTCCGAATTCCAAGCCCTTTGCACCATCTGACGCGGAAGTTCTCAGGGTCCCACCTAGCATGGTCCCTGTTCCAACCTCGTATCCTTCCACACCCTCAGTTTCCACACTGTCTGCCTTCCTCGCAGTCACAGCCCCCGCGAACCCCATGTCCAACCCGAACATCCCGTAGCTTCCTTGGGTCTTGGACACACCTGGGTGAGCTCTGGCACAGTCCCGAGTACACTTGGGCCATTTGAGCCCTAGCCCCATCCTCTCCAGACTTCCAGTTCCCCTTGTCCCCTTGTCTTTAATCCAGTCTGATTGCCTACTTTGTGTCTGGCACCAGGAACCCGGGGCGAACAGGGCACCGCCCTCTGGTTGGTCTAATAACCTGTTCACCTCCGTGGGCTGTTCCTTGCCTTCTTTCCTACCTGGTTTCTGTCTTCCAGCCCCTGTCCCTTTCCCCCCAAGATTCCGTGACTCCCTCCTGCCTTCCAGTCATTCCCTTGCCCCCGAGTCTCACCTTTGCTGTCAATGTCGTGCAGCCGCTCCTGCCAAAAGCCCCGGAAGGGCGCAATACCTGTGCCGGGGCCCACTAGGATGCACGGCAAACTGGGATCAGGCGGCAGCCGGAAGGAGGGAGCCCTAGTGGAGAAACACCGTCGGCTCTTGTGCTTTCCCATCCCCCCCATTCTTACCATCTTCCACTGGGGTGGAGAGACGAGAACTCAAGTTCCACTAATAAATGGGATAATACTTGTGAAGTGTGTACAGCATGGTCTAGCTCATAGTGACACTGTATGTTTATTGAAAGAACTCTACCTGCAGGACCTGTGCTTCTGGAGGTTGGGTCACAGGAGATAGAATTTAATTTGAACTGAAGAACGTTCTGATATCTGAGTTTAGGAGATTTACAAAATATGGGAAGGGAAGGACAGCTTTTGGTTCATAATGAGTTCAATCATTTTTAATCATAGCTTTAATGTTGGTATTTGGGTTGTGTTCAGTAGATTGATAGAGTTTGTAATTTAGCAAATCCTGATGGGTTTGGGTGACTGGACCTAATTAGTGCCCGCCCATTCTGGAAACTCTTTTAAGTGCCCCCTGAGACTTTGGGTCCTGGCTGCTTGGGGAGGGGGGCAAGACTTCTGAACATAGCACACAGGAACGGTATCCTGAAGACTTTAACTTTCTCTGAGTCCTTACTGATGCTCTGGGAACCTAACTAGTTCTCCCTGGAGTAAGTGAGGACTTATCCTTGAAGGGGACATAGTTCCCAAGCACCATGCCTCCCCAATCAGACTGACCATAAGGATGTAGCGAGGGGTGCCTGGGTGGCTCAGTCGGTTGAGCCTCCGACTCTTGATTTTGGCTCAGATCACGATCTCAACAGTTTGTGAATTCAAGCCGTGTGCCCGGCTCTGCGCCGACATTGCGGAGCCCATTTGGGATTCTCTCCTCCCCTCCCCCCACCGCCTCATAAATAAATAAATAAATACATACATACATACATACATACATACATACATAAATAAATAAATAAGTAAAACTTTAAAAAGAGCAGCAGGACCTGCTGGTCGCATCCCAGCCCTGTCTCTGGGAGGGGAAGCTTTGGGGCAGGATGCTCAGTCCAAAGTAGTAAAACGCCCAAACCTCATCCTCGATACGTGTTGCGTTAGTCCTCCCCGCTCCCAGTCATACCCCTCACCAAAGCTGCCACCTTGTGTGACCACCTGCCGAATCCTCTGTCTCTCCTCCCCAGCTGTCTGTGTGGCACTTCGTCCACCCCCTGCCTGGGCAGACACTCTCTTCTTTGATGCCCCTTCCACCTCCATCCCCGGAAGTACGCACTCACCCCCTGATGAAGCAGGGTACGGGATCTCCGGCCTTGAGTTGGCTCAGCCATGTGGAGCAGACTCCGTAGTGCAGGGGGCCCAGTCCATCTGGGGGTCAGGGAGGAGAGGGTGCCGATGAGGGGCCCGTCCCGGGGTCCCCGTGTGGCCCTGACCCCTGGCCCCTCGGAACCTCACCCTGGGTCCTGTATGCCAGCACGGCTACCGTGAGGTGGATCTCTCCCGGGTGGGCGCTGGGTGCCGAGCTGACGGAGTAGTACCGGGGCTGGAGCAGGGGCAGCTGGGTGAGGAGCAGGGGGGCAGGCAGCGCCACCGATGGGAACTGCTCCAGGGCCTCCAGCAGCGTGGGGCAGCGGAACCACTTCCACTCCTCGTAGCGCCGGGGGTCCTGGTGGGGGCGGGGTGTCATGGCTCTGGAACCTCCCGAGCCTGCCTGCTGACCTCCCTTCTTGACTCCTGAGCTGAGCCTCCCGGGGTCTCTCCCTCCTTAGTTCAGGCCAACAAACGTTTCTTGAGCGCCGAGAATTCAGAGATGAGTTAGTGCCTCAGGGGCCGGGTCTTAAACCCCAGGACACATTAGCCAAGTGGAGCCCCCTTCCCCACCCAGCGCGTCCTGCGTCCCTAGCCCCTGCTGCCCGCCGGGGTGGCCCTGCACCTGACTGAGGCTCTCCAGCTCCTGCTGCTCACTGGACTCTTCAGCCAGGGTGCTGAGCAGTCGGAGGAGTTGCGGGCTGGGCGGGGAAGTGATGTCCAGGAAGAAGGTGAGAGCCTGGCGCAGCGTGCATGGAGGCAGCCGGGGGTCCCGAACCCAGCTGGGGGGCGGGCCGCCTGGGGGTGGTGTACAGGGGAGGTCTGAGGAAGGGGCCGGCTGGAACTGCACTGTCGGAGGTGCTGATTGCTTGGGGGTACACCAGCCCTGACCGTGCCTTGTGCTTTATCGGAGACCTTGCCTTTGAACAGAGGTGGTGAACCTGTCTCGGCAGGTCCTGTGTGTGTGTGTGTGTGCGCGTGCGTGTGTGTGTTTGGGGGCCCCTGGCTCGTTTGGGTTGGTCTGGGCTCTGCTTCTCCCCCACCCAAGGCACTGGGGTGGCAGAGGGTGGACCTGATGGCAGCCACGGAGCAGGCTGGGCTGTCGGGAGGAGACTTTGGGAGGAGCTCAGAGGGAGAGAGCAGCCTTCTGGGGGGCACGGGGCAGGTACTGGGAAGGCCACGCTCCATCCAGGAGCAAGGTCACCCTGACGGGAGGGAGCACAGGCGGCTCTGAGCACAGGCATCGCGGCTGTGAGTGGAGATGGAAGCTGTCTACCGGGGTCCTCAGCTCCAGGGGACCCTGGAGTCAGGGGGACAGGGCAGGGTGTCACGGTCATGTCCCAGGCCACGCCTTCTTACCAGGGCTGCCCTTCTCCAGCTGCTCCACGGCCATGGGCTCTCCTGGCGGAGGCGGGTCCTCCACACGGCTCAGCAGCGCCTCCACGAGGCCCGGCCGGTTGGGCGGGCAGATGCCTATGTGGTCCCCTGGCTGGTACTGCAGCGCTTCCTGGCCTCCAGTGTCCAGGCGCACCAGGATCGTGGCCCGGCTGGGGGTGAGAAGGTGGGGCAGTTAGAGGGGGCGAGGAGGACCTGGGAGGAGGGTGTTGGCACGGGGGTGGGGGGTGTGTGGAGGAGAGGCCAGGACAGGTGTGTGGGGGGGAGGAGAGACCAGGACAGATGTGTGTGGGGGAGGAGAGGCCAGGACAGATGTGGGGGGGGGAGGAGGAGAGGCCAGGACAGATGTGGGGGGGGGGAAGAGAGGCCAGGACAGATGTGGGGAGGAGGAGAGGCCAGGACAGATGTGGAGGGGGAGGAGGAGAGGCCAGGACAGCTGTGGGGGGAGGGGAGGAGAGGCCAGGACAGCTGTGAGAGGCCAGGACAGATGTGGAGGGGGAGGAGGAGAGGCCAGGACAGATGTGGAGGGGGAGGAGGAGAGGCCAGGACAGATGTGGGGGGGGGGAAGAGAGGCCAGGACAGATGTGGGGGGGAGGAGGAGAGGCCAGGGCAGGTGTGGAGGGGGAGGAGAGGCCAGGACAGATGTGGGGGGGGGAAGAGAGGCCAGGACAGGTATGTGGGGGGGGAGTGGTCCTCCTCACGTGGACTTGCTGCTCTGCAGGTTTTCCACCGAGAGGATGGTGGCCTGGAACACCTTCCTCCTGTGCACGTGCGTCAGGCCTGGGGGGAGACGGAGACTGAGCCGGAGCCTGGCCCGGCCCCCGAGCCTCAGTCCCGGGACCCTGGGAGCCCAGAGGGCCGGCGGGCCCAGGGGGAGGCCCAGCCTCACCTGGCAGCAGCTGGAGGCCCTCCGCCTGGGTGCTGAGCCGGTACCTCTGGCGCTTCCAGCTCCGTTTGGCGCTGAATATGTCCCGGGCGGCGGCCTTGGCGTCCTCTCCCACGCAGAAAGTCTCACAGGAGGCCTGCGGGGCCGGGTGTGAGGGCTGAGGACCTCTGGCCACCAGGGAGGGCGGGAGCAGAGAGGAGTTGGGGAGGGGGCGCAAGCTGGGCCGTTGGGCCCCGGTCGCTGCCTTCCATTCCCGGGACCGTGGGAGCGGAGGGGCCCTGTGGCGGCTCACGCCTGTGGCCCGGGCAGACCCGGCGGCGGCCAGAGCGATAAGGGGATCGAGATGGAGGCCGCGGCTGACCGTGCCTTGTTCTTCAGCCCATTTCGTGGCCGGGCCACTGCCCTGGCCCTCCCTCGGCCCACGTTCATTTGCGTCACACCCGCTGGTTGCTTCATGTGGTGAGAGTTCACCTCTTAGGGAGCGCGGTGCTTGGCACACAGCGCGTCTGTGCGCCCAGACCTGCTTTCGAACCCTGACTCCGGTGCTTACCTTCCACACGCCTCGGTGACCCCACCTTCACACCCCGTTAGGTTCTGGCAAAGACTATGTCAAACCACATAGGGCAGGGCACCACATTCGGTGGGAGGGGGCGCTGCGGAAGGGGTTTCTGGCTGGTCTGTCCCTCCCGAGGGGCTCACCAGGGCTGGAGGGGCCCCCTGGGGCGAGAGCCCTGGGAGGGGGCGTATTCTCTTTGTTTCTGTTCGGGTCCAAGTCCCGCGAACTGCTCGGCCAGTTCCCGGCTGGAAATCTAGGGTTCCTCCCAGCTCGGCGGCTCCCTCTCTTCCTACCCGTATCGCCAGTCCCGTTAATCTTTCTTTTGTGTGCATAAAGTCTTATATCTCTTCCTTCCTTCCGTGGCCCCCTCCCTTCCTTCCTACCCCCACCGCTGCCACCCGTGTTATGGAGTTGGTTCAGCGTCTTCCTGCGTCTGCTTGGATGTTCCTCTCACTGACCCCTTTACGTCTGGAAAGTAGCGTCCCTGAAATCCCACGGTGCTCCCCGTGTTCCCTGCCCCGCTCCTAGCTTTTGGGCACTTCCTTTCATCCGGATTCTTTCGTCTTGTTTTCCATTCTCCTCCTCCTCCCAGCCTGAGCCTATCTAGTTCTCCGGCCGGATTTTCTCCGCCCCAGCAAGCCCTCCACCTGTGCTAGGCGCCCCCACAGCCCGTCTCCGAGGGTGTCCTCCTCCTCTCTGTCCGCCCAGACCTGCTAAGCTCTAGCCTGGGAACGCTGGTGGGGCCAGCACTGCCCGGAAAGAGTGTCAGGAGTGGGAGAAGGAGCCTGATCAGCTCCAGGCGTAACCCCCAGACCCGGCAGGGCCGCCCCTGGAGGAAGCCCAGGCTGAGGAAGTCACAGCTCGGGGACCCGCGCCTCCTTGCACTTCCCTGGCCCAGGACACCTTCTGTCCAGGCGCCACCCCAGGCCTGTCGGGCCTCTGACTTTCTGTAGGTTGTGTGCTGACCTGCACTCAGCCCTCACCTCTGTCTAGCCCTCTCTTGAGCCGCCCCGTCTCCCTCCATCCCACCTGTCCTGCGTGCCCTCCCTCTGGGCACCCACTTGGGTGCCCAGTGTGTGCCTGACTGCAGCTCTGCCTGCGGGGGCCCTGTCTGCTTTCTTTTTAAATCATTTTCTTAAATGTTTTTTAATTTCGAGAGAGAGAGAGGGAGAGAGAAAGAAAGAGAGCACACGAGCAGGGTAGGGGCAGCGAGAGAGAGAGGGAGACAGAGAACCCCAAGCAGGTGTCACACTTAGCAAGGGCCCCGATGCGGGGCTCGATCTCACAAACCGGGAGATCATGACCTGAGCCGAAATCAAGAGTCGGACGTGTAACCGGCTGAGCCACCCAGGCGCCTAGACTGGGCACCTCCCGTGTCGTTAGGGCGGTTTTATCTACTGCTCAGGACTGAGCCAGAAGCGCTGGCTGTACAGTGGCAAAATGAGGGTGGACTTTGGAAGGAACAGGAAGGGACCAGAGAGCCAAACACATCAGGGCAGCGGCAAGGCCTCTGGCCTCAATATGGTGTGTTTCAAGGGGGAGGTGTTCAGGTTGGAGCGAGCCGCGGTTGAGGGGGGAGGGGAAGCTGGGGACAGACGCTGGGACAGGCCCGGGGGGCTCACCTGGAAGGCGGCCTGGGCCCAGCCACGGAAGGCCTCCTCCTGGCCGCACAGCTCGTCTCCCTGGCCCAGCTGCAGCAGCCGCTCCCCACCCAGCTCCTCCAGCCGCGTGTCCACCGCACGGGCAAAGGCACAGAAGTGGGGGTACGCCCGGGAGCCCAGCCCGAACACGCAGAACCTGGGGTGCAGGGAGCCGTCACCGGAGCCCACGCCCGTCCCAGCCCCCCCGCATGCCCAGGCGGCGTGCCCTCCCTCCCGCGCCCCCCCGCCCCCCGTCACGGCAGCCCCCCAGACCTGAGGGTACCCAGCGCCCCTGCACTGTCTGTGTTACTGGACTCCTTTCTCTTCCGCCGCCAGGAGGACACCAGCGGGTCGGAGCAGGAGACACTGTTGAAGCGGATTTTGTAACTCCTGGCAAGAGAAGACCAAGACGGGGCTGTCACGGGGAGCTGGAGGCTGGCGAGGGCCCGGACGCAGCCAGGGGACAGCGTCAGGGGCTCTACATCTGGGGTAGGAAGGGCCCTGCCCTTGGGCTTGGCTTTGTCTCCCAGGGATCTCTCTGCGCCTTCGGGCCCTGCTCTGCCCCCCTCGCCCTCGCTGAAGGACACAGTCTGTCTGGACTGACCGGACTGCGAGCTGTGATGGGGTCCAGGCCTCCTCACGTCTGTCTTCCAGCTTGTGGCGGCGCAGAGGGAGAACATTCCAGCCCACCCCTCCTCGTGGCCTCCAAATGCCTCCCTCCCCTCCCTCCGCCTCCCCCCAAAGCCCCACACCGGCTCACTTGTGCTGTTCCGGCCGCGGGGAGCTGTTGTAGGGGCCGGACATCTCCATCAGGGCCGCCGCGAAACTCTGGCGAGGGGAAGCACGGGTATCGTGGTTAGTTTTGTTTTCTTTCAAACCACACGGAAATTTCAAACCGTCCTGGGCTGAGCCTTTTAACTCTTGTTTGTAGATTGTGATTTTAATTGGCTTCGAACGTTTCAAAGCAGGTATTGGCTTTCTGAAAAACGCGATAGAACCGTCAAATGATAAAAGAGAAAATCTACCTTTTCCTTCCCTCCCGTCCCAGCCCCCAAGGCAGGGGCCCTAGCGACAGGTGTGTCACCTCCGAGCTGTTTTGCTGTCCTCACGTGTGTATCTGTATTTATAGTTTTTTAAAAAAGTAGAAATGGGGCCATGCCATATTCATCTGGCATAGATATATGAATATATATATCATGGATATATCACAGACGGCCTTTCTTCCAGGTCAACGCGCCAAGATTGACCTCCTTCTTTTGAAAAAAAAGTTGTTTAATGCTTATTTATTTTTGAGAGAGAGACAGAGAGACAGAGCCCGAGCGGGGAAGGGGCAGAGAGGGAGCCATAGAATCCGAAGCAGGCTCCAGGCTCTGAGCTGTCAGCACGGAGCTTGACACAGGGCTCGAACTCACGAACCACGAGATCGTGACCTGAGCTGAAGTCGGATGCCTAACCGACTGAGCCACCCAGGCGTTCCTGACCTCCTCCTTTTGAATGGCCTGCATCGTGTCCCCTCATTTGCAGGTACCACACGTAGGAGACTTCCCTCTGACTCGGGACTCCTGGGTGGTCTATGACCAACGTTCAAATACTTGCATATATACACCTGTGCCTTCTCTTTTGTGTGTTTCGGTAGGGTCGTCCTTAGAAGCGGAGTTGCTGGGGCGCCTGGGTGGCTCAGTCGGTTAAGTGTCCGACTTCGGCTCAGGTCATGATCTCACGGTTCATGAGTTCAAGCCCCACATCGGGCTCTGTGACAGCTTGGAGCCTGGAGTTTGCTTCAGATTCTGTGTCTCTCTCTCTCTCTCTGCCCCTCCCCTGCTTGTGCTCCGTCTCTCTCTCTCTCTCTCTCTCTCTCAAAAATAAAATAAAAAAACATTAAAAAAAAGAAGAAAAAAAAAGAAGCGGAGTTGCTGAGTCAAGATTTAAAGACCTGATGAGCAAGGCGGGCCACACTGCCCCCCCGGCAACTGGGTAGAGGCTGTGCTCTTTGCTCACTCCTGCCAGCGCTGGATGTGGCCAGTCCTTGGGGTTTCAGCCAGCTCAATCTGGAGAGAACAGTCCTCAGTCTCCCTGTATCGCCTCCATCACTAGCGGCACCAGTGTCTTCTGGAAGGCTGAGCCGGGTCATGTGCTAAGGGCTACATGGAACATTTTCATGCAGCAAAAGCCAAAATGCAGCAAGGCGGGGACGTCTCTCCCCCGGGGGCGGAGTGGGGGTCTCTAGGTTCAAATACTACTTTAGTTTTGTTTTCTGAACCTTTCGTTGAAGGGGCATACATGCAGAAAAGCACACAGGTCATAAATGTCCGGCTGTCTAGATTTTTCACAAGCCGGACATGCCCCTGTAGTCAGCATCCTCTCCAGAAACATCGCGAGAATCCTAGGGTTCACCTCCTCACCCCTCTCAGTCACCAGCCCCCCACCCCGCGGGGGCAACCGCTCTCCTGATTAAATCACCGCGGATTCGTTTTGCCTGTCTCTGCCCTGGATGCAGAGTGAACCCTATGGTCAGATTCTTTTGCGTCTGGCTCCTTGCCCTCTCCGTTATGTTTTCAGGCTCATCTACACTGCGTGGCTGTGATCCGTTCGCCCTCCTTGCTGTACAGGCGTTGAATAAACCACAGTGTATTTCTCCAGTCTTACTGTCGATCGTCATTGAAATCGTGCCCAGTCTGGGGCTATTATGAACAATGCCGGGGGAAACATTCTTGTTAGCGTCTTTAGTGAATACACCCCATTTTCTGTGGGGCGTATTCCTAGGTTTGCCCCACTTTTAAAAAATTAGGTAAAATTTCCATACATCACAATGCACAGGGCTTCGTGTGCAGCTCAGTCCGTTCGGCTGTTGGGCACGGTTTTTCTTTTGTTTGTTTGTTTGTCTTAAAGTTAAGCCCGCATCTGGCCAATGACCCGGCAGTTTTCTCCTAAGTATTTATCCAAGAGAAATGAAAACATAGGCCCACAAAAGCCTTGCCCCAGAATGTTCACGACAGCTTGATTCATGATAGCCAGACATGACGGCCCAAGCGTCCGTCAGCAGGAGAGCAGAGAAACACATGCTCTATTCACGCAGCGAGGACGGCTCAGCTGAATCACTCACAGGGAGCACTCACAGGGAGGTGAGCCTCCAAAGCAGGCCGAGCACGCGCTGTGCGCTCCCCTTTCTATGACAGTCTAGAGCAGGCGAGACTAAGGGGACAGAAGTCAGAGGGGGGCTGGCCTTTGGCAGGGATGGCCTGGGAAGAGGCTGGCTGGGGGCATTGACGGGGGGCCTGCCCAGGTGACGGAAATGTGTTATGTCTTCATCGGGTCGTGGGTCCCACGGGTGTAAACCCTACTTTTACGCTAAAAGAGTGAGTGATTCTATTTTTCTTTACAAGGGGGATGAGAATGGGCAGCGTGGCGGGGGGAGGGCTGGCACCGGAGTTCCGCTTCGGGACCCTGGAGGAGGTACTTCGGGCTAAGCAGGCATTTGTCACCGAGAAGCTGAAACAGACCAGAGCACTAGAAATGAGCGCGGCTGGGGCCTGCCGGGGACGGAGAGGCTGGAACGAGCATGGTTAATAGCGAAGCGTTCGTGGTGGCGCTCTAGTTGGCTTCTTTAAGGATTTGTTCAGACAGCGACGTTGCCTCTTCACTGACATCTGAGCGGCGCTCTTTGTCAAGGAAAGAAGAAAAGGACAAGCCGACATGGCGTAGTCGGTGGAGTATCGCCGTTTTTCTAATTCGTCAGTGCTTGAGAGCAGTCTAAGCGCGTCGGCCAGCCCAGAAGTGCCTTCCACATGTTAAATGCTTGCACTGATAATGGGAGTGACTTGGGGACACTGAAGCAGGTGTGTGTGTGTGTGTGTGTGTGTGTGTGTGTGTGTGTGTGAGGGGCAGCCCCTGTGTGACCTGGAGGATGGCTTGTGCAGGCTCTGGAGTCCCAGGGGAATGCCCACACTCACACTCGGAGCGGGATTCTCAGGGCCTCCCCACTCCCCATCGTGGGGATGGGGTTCCTGCCCAGCCACTCCATTTTGAGTCTCCCCTCATTCCCAGTGGCCCCTTTCCTGCTAGGCCTCACCTCTCCATTCTCTGGGGGATCACCATTCCCGAATGTGCTGGTCACCACCAGCACCAGCGTCTCGTGCTCAAGGGACACGACATCATACTCATCCATGCACAGGACCTGTGGACAGAGAGAAGACAGATGTCCCAGGGACTCGGCCTCTGCTGCCCTGGTACCTCCACTCTGGGCCTCTCAAGGCAGAGCACAGTTCTGACCTTGACTCAGGCTCCCCGCCCCCCCCCCCCCCCCCGCTCGATTTCTGAATCCCTTTGGATCCCCGGGTTCCTCCTGGGATCTGACTTGTGACCTTCTCCTGTCCGCCAGAGCACGTCTGAAGATACGGATGGACTCCCGCCCCCACCCTTTTCCAGATCCCCGCCCCTCCGGGCTTAGCCCTACCCGGGGGTCGAAAGCCTTCCGGAAGAGTCTCCCCAGCTGCTGCGCGTAGCTCTGGGCCCGGCCGGTCTCGGAGCCGTACAGGATCGTTGCCTTTACTCGCCTCGCCATCACGGTGCCCATGAGTGAGGCGGAGATCTTCACCGCACTGCGGGTGAGGCGGGGGTGAGGGGAGGGTCCCAGGCACCCAGAGCCAGGGCCTCCCCAGGTGCATGGTCCAAGCAAGGTCTTGGGGCGCCGAGTGGCGGGCGTGGGGGTTGGGGGGCCTTCCCGCTGCTAGAGCCGGGCCCCTGGGTGTGGGGGAGGGGCAGCATTCCTAGGGCACCTACTTGGCCACTTCCTTAAAGGTCTTCTTCCTGGCGATGCCGGTGCCCTTGGCCCCACTTCCCTTCCATGGGTCTGGCTGCAGGGGAGTGATAGGGGGAGTGGAGGAGGAGGTCAGCAAAGAAAGCAAAAGTTTGGAGGCCCCCGGGGGCTGCTTACAGTGGGCGAGAGCTAGTGGGGTGGGCACCTGATAGCGGAAGGCCGGGGACAGGACGTAGTTGACCATCTCCTGATGGAACACAGGGGTGAGGCTGCCGGAGATGGGGGGCACGATCCAGGCCCAGTCGGCAGGACAGCCCCCCCTGGCCTTCTGCTCATTCTCCAGGTGCTTCATGAAGGAGGCCGTGGCAGCATGGTGGTCCACAATGGTCACTTTGGCCAGCTGGGGTTGGGGAGGCAGGGGCTGAGACTCAGCCTACAGACCCACACTTCTGTCGCCCCGACCACCGCTGTGTCCTGGGGCACCCCACACCTCACCCAGGCCGCGTTCCCCCGCCTCGCTGTCACCCCTGGCTGCAGCGTGCACGGCACGCCTGGTCTCCTGCATCTGGATGCCCTGCCCCCGAGACCAAAACATCCTCAACTCTGGCCAGGTTCTCAGCAGGCACGAGTTTCCTCAAACTACAAGGCTCAGCGGGCCTTCAATCCCGGAGCTAGCGTTTCCGGAATCCAGCAGGTCCCGCAAACTGCCATACCCACTGTGCCCTGGGGGCCCGCGTTACTGAGCACGCGCTGATCGGCAGGGCCCTCGGCATACCAGAACTTCATACCGCGGCACCCGGAAGCCTGTGTGCTGTGTCCCCCGCCCCGCAGGCCCAGTGTGCCTCATGGGCGACCGTACTTCTTCCCGTCGTCTCCAACTCCTGCCCCGTTTCTGAGTGCCTCCCTGTCTTCCGGCCCCAGGCCCTCGCCCTCCTGGCCAGGCTGGGCCTGCGTACCTGGTAACTGTGCAGCACAGCCAAGTTGATTTCCACTGCTGCCTTGTCTTTCCACAGGGACGAGGTCGTCCGGGTATCCAAGTCCATGCAGACGGCCACGTCCTGGGAGCAGGGGTGCATGGCGTTGGTGGGGCCAGGGTGTAGGGGAGAGGACAGAGAGCATCTCTGTCTGGAACTCATGAGTGGAAGTGAGGGTGGCCAGGTGGCCATCGGGAGGCCTGACTGCTTAGTTTGGGGGTGGTTCAGGTCCTTGCCTGCAAAGGCACCCCCAGAACACAGAGGGACCCTGGGGCAGTTACTTCTCTGCCCTAGGTCTTAATTTCTCGTCTCTAAGATGGGTCTTAGCAATGTTTTGGAAGATCTGCCCTGGGAATCTGATGAAAGCTATAGAGCCGTAGGACCTAGTCCCAGAAAAACAACGGAATATTCGCACCGAGACGCATACACTCCTTGGCCCCAAACCCGTGGTCCCAGAGCCCTCCAAAATTCTAGTTTAGGACGCAGCCGGGACCTCGCTCAGGTTCTCCCGGTTGCCGACAGTCTGTGGATCTATCTGCGAGTCAAAGGCTCCGGCCCCGGAGGGGATGGGGGCGGGCAGCCCCCCGCACCCCCTCCCTTCCCGCTGGCCCTCACCTCCAGGATGTTGTATCGGTGAGGGTCACACAGGTTCCGCGTGCCGATCTCGGTGCTCATGTACCAGCCGCTGAAGGGGGCCGCGGGGAACTCCAGCCCCCCAATTTCCAGCAACATGTTGCTCACCGCCGGGAGGGCGTACCAGCGCAGGCCCAGGGCCGCAAACCACTCCAGCCTGGGGGGTGTCGGGACGTGGGCTCAGGAATGCCTGTGGAGCCTTGCCTGCCTGGCCAACCCCTGCCTCCGGGCAGCCCCTCCTCCACCCGACCCAGTCCCTGCCATGCTCACGTGGGGTGCTCCAGGGGCACCTCGAGGACCAGCTCGGGGGGCAGGACAAAGAGTTCCGGGGGCTCATCCGGAGCCTGAAGCAGTAGGGGGAGCACGTCAAAGCGGCCGTTTCCCGGGGTCCAGCCGTGCTGGATGCAGAGCTGCGGGGAGAAGGGCCAGAGGGGGGGTCGGAGGGGCCCAACCCCCCGCCCTCCTCAGGGACCCCCTTTATTGGCATCTCCCTGCTTCCCCGCCCACTCTTTGACAGGACCCCACGCCTCATCGCAGAGCCCTCACTGGCCGGCCCCCACTTCCCCGCCTCTCCGCGCCCACCTCAGTGATCTCCACGTTGGCTGGGTCCCCGCGCACGGAGCCGTCCTGCTGCCTGTACCCCGCGTAGCGCACCAGTTGGCTGTTCCAGATTCGGAAGTCTCCGCGGCCTGGGGCGCGCTGGGGGAACACTGTGATGGCCGAGCTGACATGGGGACGACAGCTGTCAGAGCCCCACCTCCGCTGCCACCTAGGGGAGGAGGGAGGCCATCTGGCACGGGGTGGGGGGGCACTCACCGGAGGTTGCCTCGGTTGGTGGCATACTTGACGTGGTTGCAGATGTAGGTGAACATTTCCTGGGCAGAGCTGCAATCCCGGGCATCAAACACCTGAGCCAGCCGAGGTAGGGGGATGGGGGGGGCGAGAGAGACAGGGGCCTAAGTATCAGCTCTAGGAGGGAGTAAGGAGGCAGGGGAGGGAGTAGCCACCTCCCACACAAAGGCTGGAGGTGTCACTGGCCGTGGTTCTCTCTCCTCCAGCGAACCTCCCTGACCACATGCACCCACACTGAGCCCTTCCTGGCCTGGACCCCACACGCCCAATGCAGCCTCGTCTGCTCCTTTTGTCTTGTTGCCGGACACCTTCCCACCCCTGCAGGAGCTGACTCAGTACCTGCTACAGAGGAGGGACCCAGGCACTGCCAGACAGACGACTGGGGAAGGGCACCAACTGACAGGGAGGCCACCTAAGGGTGTGGGTGGTGAGTTCCCCGTTACTCATGGCGCTCAAGCAAAGGCAGGGGACCCCAGCCAGTCATCAGGCTGTCCTTGAGCACATTGCTGATGGAAAGGGGGTTGGCTGCACGAGGTGGCCGTCTGGGGAGTCTGCCTATCTTGATATTCCTACGCTAGTAGAAGTCATTCGACTGGCTGCGGGGGGCCTCGGTGGGGGCTGGGAGATCTATCTCTTTCCTGCTTGTGTTAGTGGCCGAAGCAGGGGGTGGCAGTGGCTGGCCTGGGGCCACGGGAGGGATGTAGCCGTGAGTGTGATCACCTTTGGAAGGTCTGGTAGGTTCAAAGCTCAGCTTTGAACCACTTCAAGGGTATGCGGGGTTCAGACAGGATCGTTCTTTTATTCGAGACTTCTTTGGGATTTACTGAGCATGTGGCTTTATTCCCAATTCTTTGGTGGCCAGTTACAGCGAAGGAGGCCAAGGTCATGGGTTAAGTTCCCCTGTGGGGTCAGCTTGCTTCTCTTAGGCTGTTCCAGGGAATGTGAAGGACACTGTGGGGCCCACGCAGACGCTGGAGGGCTGGGCTGGACGGCGAGGCCAGCACGGGAGAAGCATCCAGGGGCCTCTTCCAGAACCGCTTCTGCGGCACCGACGGTACCCCCCAGGGACCACGGCTCAGCTATCCTCACTGACCCGGCGTATCTGCAACCAGCCGAGGCACCGCGTGGGCCTTTAAGGACCAGGTGCTAGCCACTGGATTGAGGGTTCCCCAGGGGTACCGATCTCTAAGTCCCCACTGCTTGGGACCCCCCCCCAGCAAAGCCTCAGAGGCTGTTTCTTTCCTTTTTCGTGTCCCCCAGTCCCCATCCTGGGTGCTTGCCGGCCCGCCACACCTGCAGCTTCCCCCACTGGATCCGGCCCACGCAGCGGGGCGCGTTTCTCCACGCCTGCTTGGCCCCGAACACCAGCTCGCTCTCCCGAAGCTGGTAGGTGCCTGCGGCTGCTATCTCGGCTTCCACCTCCTGAAGCCTCTGCTCATGGGCCTGGGAGCCGCTCCTGTTGTGGGGCAGAAGGAAGTCGAGTCGGCGGGGGGTGGGGGTGGAGGGGTGGGGGGAGAGGTTCCCCAGGCCTCGTGTGGGTGTTGGGGGGAGGCCGGTGTCAGGGTGCAGGATGGGAGCAGCTCCTGGGGACGGTGACCATCGTTTCCAGGCCTCGGCGGGACCAGGGCCCCAGGTCAGCGGACAAGGGTGGGCTGTGGGTCGCAAGGCACGGGGTCACCTCTTGATGGAGCTGTAGTACTGGTTGATGAAGTCCCTGGCCTGGGTCAGCAGCTGCTCAGCGGGCGGAGGGTCCCGGGAGGGCCGGCTCTGCAGTTTGCGTGGAAATACTAGGGAGCCCAGGCAGCGTCTGGGGGTGCAGGGCCCATCCTGGGTTGGGGCGGAGGGCAGAGGCAGAGAGAGCAGGGGACACAAAGGTGAGGACCTGGTCAGGGCGCGGAGGCAGGGGAGGGGACAGAGGGAAGGTGGGACTGGGCGCGTGCGGGTTCAGGGCTGGGGCTGAGACTGGAAATAGGGGCGAGGTCGCGCCAGGTTATGGTAGGACTCAGGGGCCAGGGCGGGAGGCTAGGAGTCACCCAAGTCCCCTGGGCGTCCCTTATTGCCTCTGGCTCTTCCCAGTCTGTCTTGTCTTTGGAGACCAAGGGGCGAGTTCTGGAGGGGACTGGTCTTGGCCGCCCTGGCCCTGACGCGGGACGGGGAGGGCTCCCGGCCTTACCTGCTGTGCCTGGGCACTCAGGGTGTCGTAAGTGATGCTCCCCACCTCCCAGTTCTTCACACGAGGGAACTTGGGCCCCTCCGGGGGTCGGGTGAGCGGAGGGCTGCTGGGACCAGGGGAGGGGTCATGGGGGAGGAGCGTATTTCCCCCAGAGACCCCTCCGACAATATTCAGGCCCCAGATTGATTGCTGGCCTGCTATGTGGTTTCCTACATTTTCTCTGTCAGCACTCTCGAAAACCTTAGGAGGTAGACGATAGATTTGCGTCCTCATTGACAGATGAGGGACCCGAGGCTCAGAAAAGTTGGGAATCTTGCCAGAGGCCTCATGGAAAGAACTGGTCCCTTTAAAGCCCAGGCCTGCCTGTCTCCTGTGTCGCCAGACCCTGGGCTGCCCAGGGCTGCAGCGCTGAGCTCCTGAGCCCCCGACCCCGAGGCCGTGTCCTCATCCCTGTTTGGGACCCACCTCACCCCTTCTGGACAGGGGGCGTCTAACCCCTCGGAGCTGAGGGAAACCCCGGGCGAGGATTCCTCAGCCCAGATTTCCCTCTGCAGTCACACCCCTCCTGACAGTAACCGTTGTGTGAAGGGAAGCCTCAGAGGCCTTATCACTTCCTTCCAGAGCCTGAGGCCAGCCGCAGGGAGGAAGGGAGGGCCTTGGACCTTGGGTGCGCCAGCTCGGAGCCTTCCCCGTGGAGTTGCCTCCGGCCCTGCCACCCCGCCTGGCCTGGCCCCCCACCTGGCCTCCGGGAGGCCTGGGGGCAGAAGGTACCACGTTAGCCTGGGGTTGATGGCCGCTAGGAGGTGAGGCCTGGAGTAGAGGAAAGGGGCCTGTTTGCTGTCTTCACAGCCTCCCATGCCAAGGGCCCGAGTCTCCCGGGCCGACTCTCTCCCCTTCTATGAGACTGCCTTCTCATTCCCCTGTAACTACCCTCCTCGGACCCTATCGTCTCTTAAATAGTCATCACCGTTTGTTGAAGGCTTGTCATGAGCTAGAAACTCACAACAATCCCATGGAGTAATTACCGCTATATCTCTATTATGTATAAATGTTCAGAGAGGCTAAGTAACTTGCTCCAAGTCAAACAGCTCTTGGCAGTAGAGCAGCATTCCCTGGCGAACGGGCACCTTTACCTCCCGTTTTCACCTGTCGCCTGCTGGTCCCGATCCTGGTCTTTTACCTGTACCTCCCTGATTGTCCCGTTCTATCCGGGCCAATAGCCCTTTTGCGCGGGCGACCTGACCCTCCTGGCCGGGCTGCAGGCTCTAGCCGTTCCCAGCCTGAGGGTCTAGGCCTCGGCCCCCTCCCTCCTGTCTGCTGCTGCCGCCAGGGCCCTTACCTGCGGTCTGGCGCGGGTGGGGGCGCCGGTGACGGCGCGGGTGACGGTGCCCTGCCGGGCTCAGCTGTCGGGGAGGCTGGGCCCTGCTTGCCGCACAGTCCCAGGCCCAGGCCCAGCCCCAGGCCGCAGGGAGGCCCCGGCTCCTGGCCCACACTCTTCAAGTTGCCCATGTCAGCCCCGCCTCAGCTCTGGCACTGTGAGCAGAGCCCGGGCCTTTTCCTTAGGAAGGGGAGGCGGTGGTGGGAGGGGGCTCTCTGGGGCTGGCCCTTGCCCCGCCCCTGCCCCGCACACAATGGGACAGGAATAAGGCAGGCTGGGAGACTCTGAAGCCTCGGCTCCATGCCCGCCCAGAGGGTGGGGGGCCGGACGCCTGGGTTCCGCTCAGAGGGCTAGGACCGATAAGTGGGAAGCCAGGTGTTCTTGGAGGCCTGAGACAAGAGTGGGAGTGAGGGAGGGGGTGGGGGTTAGTGGGGGAGTTGGCAGGGTGGACGGCCAGGGCGTCAGAGAGGCCCTTCAGTGTCGTCTGGCCAGAGTGGAGGACTTCAACCTTGCCCTTGCTGCCTTGCCCTGCGGGCGGGAGGCGAACACTGCGTCAGTAGCGGGGGACGATTCCCGGACTCCTAGTGACCACAGGGACCTCTAGGGTCCCTCCAGGGGCTGTCCTTCACCACTTGGTCTACAGCTAAGCCCTCCTGGACCCCCACCTTTGAGTGCTTTTGGGTTCTTGGGGATATAGGCTCAGCAAGGATTCAGTGACCCTTTGTCCTTGAGCCTGGCATTAGGGTACCCCTTCCCTTCCCAGCCTCAATTTCCTGGAACCCCCGCCCCCCATGACTCAAGTGGGGGACACAAAAGAGCAGGAAGCTGCCATCCAGGGCCTCCACCCCCTCGCTGTCATCCAGTGACGCACGCTTCCCTGGGGGTGGTAAGTCAGCGGATAGGCCCAGCGGTCAGTGCCGAGGCAGGGCCTGCCCACGGGGAAGATCGCGCAAGAGTGGGGGGAGGGCCGGGAAACTACAATACCCAGGGTGCAGGTGGTGCCCGGCAGCCCTCTTCGGGCACCTCGCCGTCGTGCAAACTGGAGTGTGTAGTTCTAAGCCACGGGGTGGGGGTGCTGGAAAGAGGCTATGGGCTGAGGCCTTGGGGTGAAGGGCTCAGAGCCTCGTGGATTTGAGACCACAGAGACTCCCAGAAGCCCTGAGAAAGAAACGGAAGGTGAGAGCCTGGGAGAGGCAGAGACCGGGAGAGGCAGACAGGCAGACAAACAAACACGGAGATTTGTGTTGGCCGGACTCCTCTGAAAGGCACTGGAGGATAAGGTTGGGGTGGGCCTGGGTGGGGGCCGGGCAGGCGGATCGGCCGGAAGGAACAGGCTGTACTGTGAGCTCTGGGGTCACAGCGGGAAGGTAGGGTCTGCCAGCGTGGGGGGAGGTGGGTGAGGGGACCTTGTAAACACCAAGTGGCCTGAGCTCCCGGACACCTGGAGAGTTTTTGGCTGCTCTCTCTCGCAAGGGGGCAAGTGGGAGGCAGAGGCACAAGGTCCATGCTCAATCCAGACCCACCCCTTAGGGCCCCCGGAGCCCAAGGCTCCGCCCCACTTGCCCCCACCCTCCCAGCAAGGCAGGAGATGGATTCGGGCCCCTTTCCATCTCTGATTCCCATCCAGCCACTACCTAAAATGGAGCATTCCAGGTAATGGAGCAGTGGCTGGCCCCCTCGGGGACAAGGTGACAACAAGCTTGGATCCTGCAGTTCTCACGAGCTCTGGCTTGCACCCTTTACCAAAGCTGCTCCCTGTGGCCTCCTGGCCTTGGGGCCTCCCCTCCATCTGCGCCTCACCCTGCCACTAGAATCCTCCAAAAGTAAGGACTGTTTACCTCCTGCCTTGGGCCCCGCCCACCCCGAGACCTCTGACCCAAGGCCCAGGCCACTCGAACACACTGGCCCAGCCCTCGAGTCCCCAGGTATGCTGCTCACACCTGTTCTAGACAGATGGGCTTCCTCACGGATCCCCAAACAGTCCACAGGCCTTGGCGTGCCAGCTCACCCTTTGCCCTCTGACTAAAGAAAATCTTTCCTCCCCTTCCTCCAGGGCTCAGCCTTGGCAGCTCTGGCAGTGACCTGCCCTGGTCTCCCTTCAAGAGAGAACCTGCTACACGAAGTCCTGGTCGCCGGTGGCTGCCAGCGGCCATACGTTCAGAATCTGCCCGGGGTTCTGTATGCAGAGCCCCCAGCGGAGGGCTGGCGTGGCAGAGAGCTTCCCAGAGCTCACTGTGGTCTGAGCCCCTTCCCGGCTGATCCTTGTTCCTTCTCTCCTTTCACAGGTATCAGACCTGCAGCTTGTCCTGGAGGCTTCCAATGCCTTCCCTTCATCTTTCACAGACATGACTCCCAACCAATGTCTTTGGCTTCTAGCTCCTTCTTGGTGTGCTTCCTGGAGGACCTGATCACCACGTGGCCCCAGTATGTTTCCTCTGTGAGGCCTCTCTCAGCACCCCCTTCTCTATGCCACCACCACACCCCCCCTGCCCCCAGGCCACTCTTTGTCTCCCCTGCCTCCAGGCCCAGGGAATAGCTCTTGCTCTGGTTCTAGGGCAGTTTGCTGTCTGTCTTTGATTTCTCTCCCAAATGAACGTGTGTGCTCTGGAAGGTCCAGGTCAAGTTCTTATCATGTCGGGCCTGAGTGCGCTGTACCAGGTTCATGCTACGTGAACGTTGGTTCTTTAGCTGCGAATGTGTGCAGCCACCTAGAGACCGGAAGCCGTGTTCCGGTGGAGGGGACAGGGGCCACTGAGATAAGAGTCGGCTGAGGCTGGACAGGTTTGGATGAACAGAAATAAAGGGTCAGTCTGATGAAGGGTGATGTGTCCAAGGCACAGTGGCACTGACGGCTGTGTTGGTGTTGATCTGGGCAGAGGGAGCCACGGCAGAGGCTTTAGGAAGAGGAGAAGAAGTCACAGGAAAGACAGAGAAAGTCTTTGTCTTTTGCCACAGGGGAGTTTTTCCTCTCCCCCTGTTCCTGGGGCTGTGGCCAGAATTGGCCTCGGGGTCCTAACTTCCGCTGAGGGACTCTAGCCTTCCCGAAGCTTCCACCTGTGGGATGGGGCTTTGCTTTTCCCTCCTCGGGGCCCTGCCCAGTCTTGTCTCTTTCCACCTTGCTCTTCGTCAGTCATCCCTGCTAGGGCATTAAGGCTTATGCGGCTCAGTGGCCCGTTGCTCTCATTAGCGATTGCATTTTACAGGGTAATTTCTAAAAAGACAAAATTTTCGAGACCCGCAGACTTGAAAGACCCTGATGGGAAAGTTTTTAAATTTTGAATTGTGGGATTTTAAACTGGAAGGTCGTTGAGGAGAATCTGTTTGGGAGCCCAGCCCCTGGGTCCCTGGCAGTGGCTGTGTGTTCTGCCATTGGGAAGGCTGGTCCAGACTCCACCCCCATCTGCCCTGGTCAGTGCAGGTGACAGACCCTTCTGTAGGTAAGTAGCAGGGCCCATGGTTCCTCCTGCTCCCTGAGAAGGAGGCAAATCTTGTTCCTGCCTTCCCTGCAGAGCAGAGCACTGGGCAGGGCTTGAGGTGGGATGCCCTGACCTTGGGGGAGGAAAGGTTCTGGCCTTGAGGGGGGTGTGTGTGTAGGGCTGTGGGGGCTGTGGAGGGTGGCCGGTGACGGAGCGGAAGGCCCTGACTCTTTATAGCCCAACCCGGACTTGTTCAGTGTGAGCTGGAAGTGCCCCACCCTCCCCACTATGAGCAGCTTCCTTCCTGCCTGGTGGCAAGGCCTGGGTGGGGAACGGAGGGGAAAGGAGGGAAGGGAAGAGAAGGGGGGGCAAGCCAGCAGAGGGAGGGGAGCAGCCCTTCTTCGGCTTAGGAACCTCCGTTTGATGTAACTCGCGCTGGCTGGGTTGGAAGCAGAGAGCTCTGGTCAGCTTCCAGATTACACGGTGGAGGCTGGATGCCTGGGGGCGGGGCTTTGGGCAGGTTCTGGTGTGTTTAGGGCTCAGGCAGCGGGAGCTGTTGCCTGTCTAAAGGGGGCTCCTGTGCTGGCACTGTGGAGCCATCATGCGGCCCCAGCCTTTCTTGAAGGAGCCACATGAGGGCAGCAGAGAGCTGAAGAGAAGAGGTTGGAGCAAACGCCTGGGCTCAGGCACCTCAGGTCTATGATACCCAGAATGAGCAACGGGCCACGGGCACACACCTCTGGGCCCACCTGGGGTGGGGGTTCACATTAATCCTCTGCAACCTTGAAGTGGTTCGTTTGCATAAGCCTGAAGTTCCTGATGATGGCTCTGTGACCAGCCCACCCCAGGAGAACAGGGGTGTCTTCTCTTGGGAAACCTCCCTGCTTCTGCACAGGCCATTCCAGTACGGTGAACTGAAGGTGCAGGGAGCCACACTCAGCACAAATGGAGGCACGAGCATCCGGTGCCAGGGCTCCTGAGAGAGGAGGCGATTCTAGCAGCCGTGAGAGTTGGGGGAAGGAGTTCGGGGCTTCCCTCTGGTGCTTGTAGATGCTGCCTGGGTTCCGCAGGTGGGCTCCTTAGGGCACACTGACCGTGTTCTGGATACTCTCCTGTCTCCTGGCTTTCAGACTAGTAGGAAAGTCAGGAGGCGGAGAGACCTTTGGGAATCCTGAGACCTTACCCTGGGAGTGACCAGTGACTGTCAGCTTTTGGGAGCTTCTGGGGAGTTTGCACTGTCTTCATGAGGGGAACCTGGGTATCTCCAGGCCTTGATTCTCTCTGAGGTTTAGACTGTTTCTTCTGAGCCAAGGCCCTGAGCGGATCGTGTGTGTGTGTGTGTGTAAGCAGGAGTATGTGTATAAATGTGTGTGAGTATGTGTGTATATGAGCGAATATGTATGTGTGTGTATATGTATGTGTTTGTGTACACATATATGTGTGTAAACACACATGTGTATGTGCCCTTGGGCAAGTGTTTCCTGGACCTCCCTCCTGGACCTGCCTCCTTTTCTGGTCCTTGCCCTTTCAAAGCTCATTTGGCTAAGAACATCAGGATGAATACAAATGTTTTCATATCCACGGGGACTTGAAATAGCCCTTTGTTCCTGGGATCCAGAGTGAAAATGAAGAGTTTTTAAGGGTCGAGCTGAGTCTTCCTGAATGATGATCATAGGGGCCCCTGACTCAGGCTATAGGGCCTCCACGTAGAAGGGCACAGTTGTCAGGGATCAGTCTGATAGGCTGCCCCCTTGCCCCACCCTCCTCCTCTCTGTCTCCTCCAATCCTTCAGCCTGGCCCAGTTTCGTGGTGTGGTTGCTGTGGTGCTGAGTCTCTTGGGAACTGTGGCTTCGAGCATCAAGTGTGCCCAGCATGGAAATTCTGTAGCAACCATCACGAGGATTGGCTAGGAAGAGCCCCTTCTCCCTGCTTCTAAGGTGCCCTGGGGAGGGACCAGGCCCTCTCTCCAACCCAGGGTGAGACAAGAAGCCTCTAGATCCTATAGACTGATTTGTGAAATACAGAGACTCTGATCCCAAACCCTGATATTCCTTTCTTTAGACATTGTGTTGTCTTCCTGCCCTCCCAGTTGGATTATAAGCTCCTTGACTCCCAATGATGAGCAAACTAGACATTCTTGCTGTTGATGATGATCCGGGCCTTTCTTGGGGTTCCCATTCTGTTGTCTGGCCTCCTAACTTCCAGCCTGGGCTGCTCTAGGAACTGGCTAACCTCAACTACCAGAGGATCCTAATTTAGATATTGTTCTGCCTTGTGTATCCAGAAGAGGGAGTGCCTGAGCCCTTTCTTTTTCAGGGGAGAAAAACGGAATCCTCTCTTCCTGGACATTTGGGGCCCCGGCACATAATCTGTCTCTATCACCTTCACATTCTTACCAGCTCTATCTTCCTACAAGAAGGCCCCACTCTGGACTGCTATTACCCAGAGGGACAGCTATGAGGTGTCCTGAGCACTCAGCCAAAATCTCCCTAAACTCTGCTTTGTAAAGCCTTCCCTTCCCTTTCCAGGCTTAAAACCATCTCTCCTTACTCTGGAGTCAAAGCATTCATTGTTTGTACCACTTCTTGCCACATGGGATCTAGGACCATGTGAGTTCTCTTATTGGCTGCCATTAGTTGTATTTAGCTCTAGTAATATGTTATCTATTCACATGTGAGTGTGTTTTCTTCCCAACTAATGGCAGATTTTTCAAGGTCCAGGGGAAGTCTTGTATGGTCTGCATTTCTTTAGGGTTCTCTCATAGCATGGGGCACATAAAAAGTGAGGGGTAATTATTTGTGAGTAGACTGGGGAGAGGATGGAGTGGAAGACTCGGTGGGACTTGAGTTCTCTTTTCTGGTCCTTCGTGTTGGTTGATTACTCATGGGGTGGCATAGTTACCCTTCAGGATGTGGAGCTAGTTTGGGTTAGCATTCCCATGCTCATCCTCCCGCCCAAGCTGGGGTAGGCTCTGAATTCTGCCTGATGAGTTTAGCAGAATGAACAGGGAATAGTTATGAAGAACTGACATAGCCACCTCTGTATCTAGAGCTCTTTGGGTCTTGTATCTTCTCTGTCTCTGTCTCTCTCTCACAGACACATACACACCCACCAATGCCCACCCACCCACCCACTCACATACATCTTGAATTCCTGATTTCTTTCAGCTCTTGTTATATGTGGTGTAGAATCCCTGACCTGGTCTGGTATCTGGGGTGGGAAATCACTTAACTAAGAACCAGGAGAGCTGCTTCTTGTACAGCTCTGTTTCTAACTCGTGGCACATTCCTGAGAGAGGATCTGCACTGCTCTGAATCTGTTTTCTCATCTAAAATATGAGTGTTCCCTTCTGGCTCTAATATTTCATAAAGCAACACAAACCTCCAAGGGAAAGCCAAGGAATTTCAAATGTAAAGTTCAGGGGAAGATTCATATCTTTTCCTTGATGACTTGGGTAGGGGTGAGGGAGGAAGGCACTTTCTGCACATACGTGAGACCGGAAGTGGTGCTTCTTAGCACCAGTTGGCAAAGCCAGCTCTTTCTTCACCATATACTACCTCCTGGAGCTACTGTCCAGTTACAGAAGCATTTTCATGGTGTGAGGGTGACTGTCGAATTCACTGTGTCCATAGAAGGGCCCCTCTCTTGCTCACCTGAGCTGCCCTCCCTGGTTTCCTGCTGAATTTGGCATGGAAGGCTTTCAGCACCTTGGACAGAGACAGAGCTCCCGCCCAGCTGGACCTGTGCAGCCAAGAGAGCTTGGGATCTCTTGCCAGGCCAGTTTCCCTGGCAGGGTGGCATCAAAGCGTGATTTGCTCCTTAATATTTTTTAGTCCTTCAGAACACCCCAAAATAACCTCCCAATCTATGTCAAGCAGTGCACTGGTTCTGCAAACTCTGAGGTCATTATTTAAAAACAACAACAACGAGATGCCTGGGTGGCTCAGTTCGTTAAGTGTCCAACTCTTGATTTCGACTCAGATCATGATCTCGTGGTTCATGAGTTTGAGTCCTGCATTGGGCTCTGCGCTGACAGTGCCAAGCTTGCTTGAGATTCTCTCTCTGTGTGCCACTCCTCCGTGCGCTCCCTCCCTCTCTCTCTCTCTCTCTCTCTCACTCTCTCTCTCTCTCTCTCTCGATAAGTAAATAAACTTTAGAACAACAACAACAACAATTATATCCTAGAACAGTGTCAGGTACATAGTGGGTGCTTAGCAAATAATTATTTTAAGAGGATACACACAAATTTCAGCCTCTAGACAAGTGCCTAAGTGCCCTCTTTATAATCAGGTTCTCTCTCCCCATCAGTGCCTCCTAGATCATAATTCTGGAGCTTTTTTACTCAATAAGTTCTGGAGCCTTGCTTAAGCCCCTTCTTGTGTCTGAGGAGTCTGAGCTCCAACTTTAAATCAAACAGACAGATGGCTACTAGGTTCTTAGGCAGAGGAAATTTAAACTGACCTCCCCTCTTTGTCATTTGGGAGTAAGTAGATCGGCGGGAGGACTCCACATCTGACTCCTATTGGAATTTTGCTTAATGAAAATGTTCATTCCCTTCCTCTGTACCCAAGAAAACCCTGCCCATCCAGGAGGACCCAGCCTTCCGAGGGAGCCCTCCTAGCTGCCCCAACCCACTCAGAGCCCTCCCTCCTCTGCACTCCCCTGCACCTATTATCAGTAGTACAGTGTCACACCAGATTGTTTTCATGACATTCATGCTCATTAGTTCTCCCCAGTTAGAGTAAGAACTCCTTGCAGGTGGAGTCTATACCATGTGTCTATTTGTTTTCAAGAGACCCTATAGTGATGAGGGCACAGTAGGGTGCAGTGGGAGACTGATGGGTTTGAGGGTCTTCTCACCTACCCTGGTGGGTCCCCCACTGCACTTATTTTTGCTCTGAAATAAATATGTAGATTGGACCAGGGTGCTATCTTTGGAGTAATCATCAGACTCAAGGAAGCCTGGATCAGAGAGCAAAGGCCGGAGGTAGAGATGGGGGCAGAGACGGGTACTGAGGGAAAATAAAGAAATCGTTGATGGGTGGGGGATGCAGTTGTCTAGCATTAAGGGAATCACTCACTGTTGGGGCTGGAACGGATCTCAGGGATCAGCTTGTTTGGTCTCCTCGTTTTACAGGGAAGGAAAGTGAGATTTAGTGATCCTCCTAAAGTTACACAACAAACGGGCCCCTTTCCATCACCTCTGACCTGGTTCGAGTCTTTGCCATCCCTTCCCTGGACTACTGCATACCTTGCCAGGGCAGGTTATATTTTTCCAAGATGGTCGTGCCAATAGATACCATTGCACGTGTTTTTCTTATAATGTGTCACTCACACTCCTCCATTGAGAAGTGAGGGTCTTTTTCCTCTCTTCAAATCTGATGGGCCACGATTATGGCAGACATTCTTTTATGTGACTTTTGAGGCTACGTTATTAGAGGTGGTACAACTGTTGCCGGAACTTCTCTGGGGAGACTTACCCTTCGACCCAGCCACCACACTGTGAGGAAGCCAGGCAGCCACGAGGAAAGGCTTTTAGGTGTTCTGGCCCCAGCCCTAGCTGACAGCCACCATCAACCGCCCAGTGTGAGCGAATGAGCTTTTTAGTCCCGATACGAGTAGTGCAGGCCAAGGGGTCCTGGCTGAACCCGCCCAAATGGCAGAGACATGGACAAAATAAACACAGTCATTGATTTATGTCCTGGAGTTTGGGATGGCTCCTTATGCAGCAATAAGTAATTGAAATACCTCATGTTTGCCTCAGTTTCTCCAAACATTTATACACATTTCATTAATTCAACAGACCTTTAATAGATCCTGACCATATGCTAGGATCCATACAAAGACGAATACGATTTCTGTATTTGTGGACCATACATTTCAGCCGCCGACACCATTCCTGTGCACACAGAATAACACCTCAGTCTTCTGCTAATGGCTCTAGTCTAATGCTCCAATGACACCACGCCGAAGTGTTTTGTCTCCAGGCCTGATCTTTATTCTCCTGTCTCCATGCCTTTGCTCATTGTTGTCCCTTCCACCTGCAGTGCTTCTGACCTGCCCCATCTGGATGTTCAAAGACCTGCTCTGAAACCTCCTCCCCTTGCAGGGTCCCCCCTCCCAGACTCCTCCCGTTGAAGGTGAACACACCTCCTTGTAATCACACAGCACTCCACACAGACTGCACTGTCTCTTTCTGCCCTCCGCCTTTGCCAAGCCTCAGTAGACTGTGACTCCCTGGAGGAGGGATCCTGGCTTATCCCTTCTGTAGCCCCTCCCCCCACAGCGTCTGGCACATAGGGCCCAGAACGTTGGAGGCCCCCAGTAAACATGTGTCGATGTGACTGGTAGAAGAACCAGAATCAGAAGTCAGATTTCCTGAATCCTAGTGTCCAGCACCTTCCTTGCTTCTTTTGATTCCCTAATGGCAGTGGAAAAGTCCCACCGACAGCTGGTAGCAGGCTGGTGGGAGACTATGATTATGGGGGGGGGGAGGTCGTTGACAGGATCGCTGCAGGGGGACCTGCAGGTGGCAGCGACTGGAGGGAGCTCTGGCTCCCAGCTAGGGGTTGAGGTGGGTTATGCTCCCTCGCCTCCTTTGTCTCTCCCTTGCCTTCCTTCCTTGCTTTCAGCAAGCCCGGAGCCCCCAGTTCTGGGAGGACAACACGCTACTTCTTTGACCTTATTCCCCTCTAACCCCAGTTCATATCTGAAAACATCCCCTTTCTCAGGACTCCGTTGCATGGGAAAATAAGGCCATACAATGCAGCCTGAACGTCCCCTTGCACAGGGGGGAGGTAGAGATGGGGGCAGAGATGGGTACTGAGGGATCTCACTGTGTTCTTCCACCCTCCCGGGGGGTCTGAGGAATCATTCCTCCATAAGCTGTCTTGCCTGCGCCCATCCGACTAGAACTGTCTCTCAGTCCCCTGTGATTGTCACTTGCTCTACTGGGTCCTATTTTGGCTCTGTCTTGCCTGGCCTGCTCCTTGGGGGCCCACCCGCAAGCACAGGCTTCGATTTCTTGTTCCCTTCCAGGATGCCCTGGCTCGACTCCCTCAAACTGAGCAGGAGCAGAGAGTGGGATGGGCAGGATGTTTTCCCATAGACTTTTCTCCCTAAACTGTCTCTGTCTGGGGGCTGGGAGGAGCCTATGCGTCTCACTGTCAACGCAGCCTCTCTCTTCCCTCAGTCACAGGCGGATTGGGGGAGAGGTCTTCCCTGGAACATCCTTGCGAATGGCTCTGTGAACCCAAAGTAGGGCGGGTAGATTCTGGTTGCTTCGGGGTTTAAGGTTGGGCACTTTCCTCTTGCTCCTTAATCTGGGGGGAATGGAGGTGGGAGGGTGGTGGGTGGGGCAGGCAGCTCCATCAGCTCCTCTGTTGCCCTATACCTCTACGTGCCCGGGACCTGTGGCCCCAAGGAGGATGTCTTTGGAGACACCTCACCCCCATTTCGCAGCTTCCCTTCCTCATCCGCATCCTTGGCTGTGGGGGTGGCTTAGTGGGACTGCCTTCAGACTCTTCTCTCCACCTCCAGGAAGTCAGAAACCTGAATTCAGCTTGACTTTGAGAGACAGAGAGAGAGAGAGAGAGAGAGAGAGAGAGATGCCTCTCCTTAGCCTGAGGGAACTGCTCTCTTCACACCTGTATCTGTGCCCAGGAGGAAGGCTACTCTGTGCCTGATCTCTTCTCTTTTGGGAGGATCAAGGGTCTCTCTGATTTCTTCATCCTCCCGTGGGACAAGAACAGAGGCCTGTCCTGGGAACGCGGGTACCGCAGTGCGAACAGCTGGCCAGGCCTAGCGACCAGCCCGTTTCCCTTGGGCCTTGGTCTGGAGAGAAGGGAATGCTGCAGATGTCCTCCTCCATGTCCTCTCTCCTGGTGCCTGTCCCCACCGAGGGCCCTTCCCCACTCTCTCAACCCCCCAGCCCAGAGGGGAAGACACCCAGCTCCAATTTGAGTCAGCCTGGGCTTAGGGTGGGCAACCCAGCGTCTGGGTTGGGGGGTAGTGGTGGTGGTGGTGGGGTGGGAGAGGGGCTGAGCAGGACCCAGATGGGGTGGGGTGGGGTCACAAGAGAAGGGAAGTCACATTAAGGAAGGCCCCAGGCGTCTTGGAGTGCGACTGAGGAAGCTGCCGGAGGTGGAGAGGGCCGAAGGGATGACTGTACAGACAAGAGCCTCTGGTCTTTTTTAGCATCAGCTGGTGGAGCCACCTCCTTCTCTCCCACTGGCTGCCTCCCTGAGTCACTGCCCACCCACCAGCAAATAAAAAAGAGGTGTCATCTGCTGGCCAGTGGCCCCATCTGGCCCCAGTGTGTGCAACTTTTTGCTCCTGGGTGGAAGGTGAGAGTCCGGGTAGGGTGGTCTCACCAAGACCTCTTCCTCTGGGCTTTTCTCCTTCCAGACTCTGCTTCTTTCTTTGCCCTTTGTTCCTCCCCTCCCCCTACATCCCATGATGGTTCTCCCCGGTGACAAGACCCACCCCCTTGCTCCAAGGACAGAGGCAGCTGCAAGCCCTCAGGGGCCCCCACATGGCCCCATCCATCTAGCCGGGTCTCAGATCTGGGCTGCAGGGGAGGGGACCCGAGGCTGGCTGCTCAGCTGCCGACTCCTCCCCACCCGCCAGCTCAGCTGTCAACACTGGGCCTCCCTTGCCCTGGCCTTCACAGGGCCCCGGCCTGGCAGCTAAGGCTGGGGACACCGCGCCCCAGAGACCCTCGCTGAGACCCAGGCAGGCGGTGGGCAGGCGGCCGGCAGACACCCTGCCTGCCCTTGAGCATCCTCAGGCCTCCTTGCCTAAATAAGGGAGCTGCAGCTGGAGCGAGCCAGCTGGCCCGGGGGGGAGGGGCCTGCGGCTAGGCCAGGGTTTTCCGAGGGGCTGGGCCGCCGCAGCGCCGCAGGGCCCCGAGCCCGCCGCGGATTGGGCCTGCAAGGCTGGCCCGCGCTGCAGAGGGAGGGAGGGCCACCCGCACAAGGGGATCCCCAGGCTGGAAACTCGCGCTCAGGGGCCTATCTTTGATCCCGCAGCTAGGAGGCCGCAACTCGTGTCAAAATGTACTTCCCTGGGCAGGAGAGCCCCGAATAACCCCAGAGAGGGCTGTGGGGTGTGTGTGTGTGTGTGTGTGTTGGGCTGGTCGCCTCTCCTCTGGGTGCGTGTCCCTCCTAAGTCTCACCCACCCGTGTTCCAAATCGCGTCCCACCCGGGGCCTGCAGATTATCTTGCCCTTCACATTTCCCGTGTCTCCTCTGACCCTGGGCTCATCCTCCCAGGGTCCCAGGCCTCGCCCGTGTCACCTACAGCAGGCTTTGAGAGCTTGTGGTGTGTACCCAGCCGGTGCTTGGAGCGGTGGGCGACAAGGGCATAAGGGACCAGCCCTCTCCAAGTCAGGTTCCTCAGTTCTTCCAGTCCGGGGGGGGGTGGGGGTGGAATCCCCAGTCCCCTCCCTGACCGTCTCAAGGCGGGTCATCACACCTGTCCTCACTATTCCCCTGCCCAGGGGCCCCTTCCCCCTCTTTGGGGCGCGCGAGTCCCGGGGGCTCTTGGACTGAGCGAGGGGCTGGGGTGGGGGAGCCCTTGACGCTGCTCAGCCAATGGGAAGGGCGGGCGCGCGGGGTGTGGGGGGGGGGGAGAGGGCGGTGCTGCGGGCGCGCGGCGGGCGGGAGGGGGCCGGGAGGCGGGGGCCGGAGCCCGAGGGGCGCGCGCCGCGTTAACCCTTCCGCCGCCGGGCCGAGCCGCAGGCGCAGCCCGAGCCGCGGGCGCCGGAGCGGCTGTCGGCGCGGCGGGCGGGAGCCGGGAGCCCGGCGCTCGGGCGGGCGGAGCGCAGCGCGGGGACGCGGCGGAGCGGGGCCCGTGGCTCGGCGGGGGCCGGCAGACAGGTGTGCGGGCGGCCGGGCGGCCCGAGCTCAGGCGGCTCCAGGCCCGGCCGGCGGTCAGGAGCCGGGAGCCGAGCGGGGACCCCGCGCCCGCAACCCAGTCGCGGCCCCGCCCGTGGTCTGCTTGGCCGCGGGGTGCGGGGATCACGGCCGGGCCGGGCCACCCGAAGCCTGTGTTGGGCCGGGCCGGGCCGGGGTGGGTGGGGGCCCGCCCGGCCCGCCCATGGGCTCAGGATGCCGGTGCGGAGGGGCCATGTCGCGCCGCAGAACACCTTCCTGGACACCATCATCCGCAAGTTTGAGGGCCAGAGTGAGTGGGGGAGGGGGCGGACGGGGAGGGGGCTCTGGGGGCGGGCCGAGCGCTCCCGAGTGTGAATGGAGGGGCGTGCCCCGGCCGTGTGCTTCGGGCTGGTGCGAGTCAATGGGGGCCGGTGGCCTCTAGGCTCTGGCCGGGGGTCTTGAGGGCAAGGCTTGGTGCTGGGGGCCGTGGGTCCGGAGTCAAGGGGACTGTACTGGGGCGCAGGGCTGGAGGCTCCGCTCAGGCTTTCCAGGATCCGGACGGAGTGTGTGTGACATCTCAAGTGTGCAGGTATCCCTAACTCGGTGCCCGAATGTGGATGGGGCTGTGTGGGGGCAGGGACAGAACGTGTATGGTCCAAACTGTGAGACATTAAGTACTGTGCCCGAGCCGTCTTGACTGTGTTTTTGAGAGACTGAGAGCCAAGCACTTAGAATCAGTGCCCGACCTGGTCCTGGGGTGTGTGTGTCACCCAGGAGTTCAGCCCTGCATGGGCAGTGGGGAGGTATTTTTGACAGAGCTACACACTGTGGGCTCCCAGGTGACAGGATGTCACGCACTTTAAGGGTCTAACAGGCTCAATGCAGTACCCCCATGTTGCTGATTTTCCTGCCCCGAGCCCCCTTTATGGGGACTACGGCACCCCTAATGCTGGCCCAGTAGGGGAGGCTTCCAGAAGTGTCCCAGGCTAGGTGCATGTTCTGGTGTGGGTGTTTTATCCTCCCAGCATGTGTGCGTCTGTCTCCAAGGCTGCATATGCCACGGTGGGTGTGACTGCCAAGGGCCCTGGGCGCAGGGAGCGGGTGACATTCCTTGCCCATGACCCTGTGAGCACAGGACAACGTGTGCTTGTCACTGTGGTGGGGGGAGGGAGGGATCAGTTCGATGGGCAGCATTGTCTGAGGCCGAGGAACAAGATGATCCTAAAGGAAGGAGACGGACACAGCGGAGGGCCACGCGGTGGGGTCTCTCACAGGCTCCGGGAGGCTGTGTGTGTATGGAAGGAACCTGGGCTAGGCTCTGGGGGCTCGGCTTCTGGGCCCACCTCCGCCACTGCCTGCCTGCCACGTGACCTTGAGCGACTCTCTTCCTCCTCCGAATATCAGTTTCCACATCTGGAAAGGAGGGGGTGGCCCGAGGAGTCTTTCGGATCCCTTGTGTGGTGTATTCCAGGAGCTCGGAAGGGGTGGGGGGAGGGCCCGCCTTCGAAGAAACTCGCTCTTCTCTCTCTGGGGCTGGGAGCTGGTTCCTTCTCTAAAGCTGGTGTGTGTGGCCGGCACTCTGGACTGCCTTGGGCTTAGGCGGAGATGGAGGCCAAGTCAGGGGTCCTTTCGTGTGACAAGGAACCCTGACTCCTGATGGCTGCCTGGGAGTTCTGGAGGCCCGGTGAGGTGACCTAAAGACGACCCGACTTCCAAAACTAACTTCCTGGCGACGGGAAACGGGACGGCTTTCGGCAGCCTGTCTCGGGGAGCCCTTGCTGCAGCAGCCTGGGCCCTGCCCACGGGATTGCCCAGAGCTGCAGCCCGAGAGGGCTGAGCCCACTGGAAAGTGAGGAGGCAGAGTTCCAACCGCTCCCCAAAGCCCCAGCATTAAAGGCCAAAGTGGCCGGAAACTTCTGTGTTTATAAAAAGCCCTTATCCCAGAGCTTCTTCCCTGGCAACCGCTGCGTCTGCCGCCTGCCTGCCGCTCACCTGCCAGCTAGCTGGGCTCCGGGGGCAGGTGCGTAGTGGGGGGTGGGTGAGCCAGGTCGAGCTGAAATGAGTCTCCTGGCGCACCTCAGCTCGAAGGGGCCAGACTGAAGAAGGAGGCCTCCCTTCCCTGGGTCTGTCTGCTTCCAAGTGGGCCACTGTCTCAGGTCCATCCCTGGCTCCCGGGATTTTCAGGGACTGGAGCCTCAGGCCCCTTTCCTTGCTCCCTTTGACCTTGGGCTTCTGCCTGTGACCCTCCGTTTATTTCTTCTTCTCCCAGACCGAGGTTCCAAAGCTGGCTCTGTCTTTTTAGGAGCTGCAAGAGGGGGGCATGGCTCGGAACTTCTTTTGAGCCTCAGTTTCTTCATCTACAAAACAAAGATAACGATGCCTACCTTATGGGGTTGTCGGAGTATTAAATGAGAGAAAACATCCTTGGTGTTCACTTGGGACTTCCCTTGTCCCTTTAGAGTGCCCACTGTCCAGCCCCTGACTGCCCTTGGAGGGGCGCGTAAGTCCCCGGGAGGTACTGACCTGGTAGGGTCCGCGGATACTTGGGGGAGTGATTTCCTAAAGATCCCCGGGGGTAAGGAGTGCCCAGTGAGCGCCCCCCGCCCCCCGGCTAGAGAGCAGAGGTGAGGAAGAGAAGCCGGACGACCTGATGCAAAGGGAAGGCTAGCCGCCATCTCTGGCCCTTCCCAGGCTCCCTCTCCAGGCCCAGTGTTTATCCCTCCGCCGCGGCTGCTGACACGCGTTGCTGACACCCGCCCAGGCTGGCCTCGGGCCCCGGGCGCGGAGGGGGCGGGGGGCCGCTGGCAGCCTGCCCGGGGGAAGCCATGCAGCCAGCCCGCGGGCCAGGCGGGGGAGGGGCGCGTCGCCGGACCGGGCCTGCGGAGGCACCTGTGTCGGGCCACACAGCTGCATTCGCCCCCTGCTGGGGACCCCTGTCCCCCGCCGTGCTGCCTGAGGCGGGGAGTCCCGGGCGGGTGGCTGTGTGTGACAAGAGAATGCGCGGAAGGGCTGGGGGCCCCCCGAGGCAGGGGTCCCTGCTCACGTGCCTGCTCATCCCCGCCCCCCAGGCCGCAAGTTCATCATCGCCAACGCTCGGGTGGAGAACTGCGCCGTCATCTACTGCAACGACGGCTTCTGCGAGCTGTGTGGCTACTCGCGCGCCGAGGTGATGCAGAGGCCTTGCACCTGCGACTTCCTGCACGGGCCGCGCACGCAGCGCCGCGCGGCCGCGCAGATCGCGCAGGCCCTGCTGGGCGCGGAGGAGCGCAAAGTGGAGATCGCCTTCTACCGGAAGGATGGTAGGCGCGGGCCGGGGCGGGGCCGCGACGAGGAGGCGTGGTCGCGACGAGGGGGCGGGGCCGCGAGAGCCAGGGATGGGGGTAGGGACAGTTGGATCCGGCGAGGCCCAGGCCGGGCCAGAGCGTGGCGGGACACCCGGCGAGTTCCCCGGGGGTGTGACCCCAACTGGGGCCACTTCTGTGGGTCAGGTGGCAGGCGCAGGCTGGGCATTGGGGCTGCAGGACGGCGTGGGGGTCTCTTCACCTCACGCACTCTGGCGGATGGTTTTCGGGGTGGCCAAGGGGCTGTTTGGCTGTGGTTTCTTCCTTCCCTGGGCTGACGTGGGCAGGTTGAGGTAGGTGGGCTGGAGTTTGACGGGGCCAGATGGCAGGTGCGTGGAAGGAGTTGATAGAAGGTCAGGTTGGCGACTGGGCACTGACTTCCGGCCCAGGCCTCTAGCTCTCCTAGGGCAGCCCTTGCCAGGTGATTGGTCTGGAGAGATGTCACTGAGGGCGAGGCAGGGAGGCTGCAGGGCTCTGGCTCTCTGCCGTCCTTCTCCTGCTCCTCTCTCTTCTGTACTTAGGCTGCACCTGGCAGGAGGTGCGTGCCTCTTCCCACAACCTCCATTCCCTTTGTCTCATCTTTTGAGTGCCCGCCCATCACCCATCAGGGCGTCCTTGCCAGGTGTCCCTGCTCAGCCACCGCCTCCCAGCCCAGCTGCTCTGGGCTTCCGGACAGTGGATAAACAGAGCCCTGGGCGGGGCTGCTCCCGCACTGTGCCTGCCCTGGTGGGGTGGGCTCTGCTCAAGGAGGGCAGTTGAAACAGGGCTTTGGGAGGCCTGCAGGTATTGGAGGGCTGGGGAGGGTGGCTCCAGAAGGTGCCACTCGACTGGCCGTGGACGCCCAGACTCTGCTACTCTCTAGTGTGTATCTGATGAGCACTTACTGAGCCTCTGTGAGCCAGGTGCTGTGGTAGGGTCCTGTAGATAGCCCAGTGAACAAGACAGATGAGGTTACTGCCAGATGGGAGCCTTACCTGCTGTCGCTAACCCTCTCCGCTTTCCCCTGTGGGTAGGCAGAGCGAGCCGGCAGGCCTGTGTGCACCTGGCGCCGTCCCTGGACTATCTATCCCCTGCGTGCTCAGAGTCTAGCGAAGCTGCCTTGTAAAGGCTTGCATCTCTCGATGGCCCTGCTTTTGCAGGTGTGCACAGCCTGCGACACCACTGGACAGCGTTAGAGGGGGCACTATATCGCTGGGGTCCTGTGGAAGACAGAGTGCTTTTAGAAAGCGGGGTTCCGGCTGGGAGGCAGGGGCCAGGAGACTTAGATGCAAACTCTGAAGCCTTCAGTTTTGTCACTGAATTGATCTGTTTTCATATCTGCCGGGCCAGCAAACATTGCCCGGTGGCTTCTAGGCGCTGGACACTGCGCTAACTGCTTCGCTTAGGTTGCCTCATGGAATCTTCACAACAGCCCTGGGAGGCAGATACTATCTTCATCTCTGTTTTGTGGACGAGGAAACTGAAGTTCAGGGAAATCGAGAGATTTCGCCGAAGTCACACAGCTAGAAAGCGGCAGAGCTGGGAATGGAACTCTGTCCCATCAGCGCCCGGTGCGTTCTGCTCCGCCGTCACATACTAAAAATGACCCCAAGTAAGCCCAGTCATCTCTGTACACTGCACCTTATTTTATGGACAATTTTATTATGAAAATTTGCAAACCGTTGGCGTAATGAAAAGAATGTCGATATGTAAGTCCTGGATTAGGTCTGACGCCAGAAATTGTGTAGCCTGGGGACTTGGTTACCGCCTCGAGCCTGTGTCTGCTTCCAGGGTACGGTGCTCACGCAGCGCCTTGGGAACAGGGGCCCGGGCACTCCCGTCTTCCCCGTAGTGTTTGGGGAACCGGCCCTCCCTTTCGCCCCAAGCTGGCTCCTTTGGGAGAAGATGGCCCCGGGACCCCTTCTTCAGAGGCGCTATCATGGAATCTCGGTGACCTTGAGGGTCACTTAATCCAGTCCACTTGAGTTACAGATGGAGAAGCCGAGAAGCAGAGGTCCGGTTTCTAGTTAATCAGTGGATGAGGTGGGACTAGAACCCCCGGGCCCCCTGCCCAAGTTCATGTTCTTTCCTCCCTCCCATTACTCTCCAAGGGGGCTGCCACCCCGCAAATCGTGGGCCAGTCCTCTCTGCCGGCCCTCTTGTCTGCTCTCATCTGGTTTCTCCTGTTGGCCACCTTGACCCTCAGGTCTTGTGGGTGCCCATTTGTCCTGGCACTTGAGGCCGAGGGTGCAGGCAGATCTCTTCGGTCTCCCTTCCCTCTGCCTCGAAACGCTTAGTCCCTTGGGCAGATTCCTGCGGCCCGCCCCGTGCTGCGTACGCAGGTGTACATGAGCCCACACCTCCGCGCGTGGGCAGAATAGGGAGGCAGAGGTGAGGAACGGCAATGCCACCACTCGCTTCCGTCCAGGTCCTTTTCTGGGTCTCCTCCTGGGCCAGCCACAGGAGAGTGGGTCCCCGGGCTTCGGCTCCCGGGAGGTGGGTGGCTGGGAAGGAGGCGGGGCCTTTTGCTGGCAGGCGCCGCTGTGGCCAGCTGTGCTGTGTCGGTGCCTCAAGCCTAGCTCTGTGCAGTATCAGGGCCTGGAGCCAGACAGCCCCATTTTTTTAGGTGCTGGGACTGCTGGGAGGTGGGGAGGCCAGACTTGGGGGGGGCGGTGTGCGGGCTGGAGGGGGAGCCACGAGGTGCCAGGGCTCGCCAGCCCTGTGTCCATGCCCCTTAACACGAAGCCCAGGATTCAGACAGACCTGGGAGTAGAGCCAGCAGCTTGGGGCCGGCGGGTGGTAGCACCCCTGGGGAGCCCTGGGGCCACGTCTTGGCAGCAGGTGCTGCTGGTGTACACCTGTGTCCCTACATGGTTGGAGGGGTGGGCTGTGGGTCCTTTGGTCACTTGCTCGTCCTCTGCCAGGCCTCAGGGAGGTCCTGCGCTCTCTGTCCCTTTTGTTCTCTGCTCTTTGTTTTCATCTCTCTGTGCCCCGCCTCCCACCGAGTTCAGCCTGTGCTCGGGACTCGGCTCCTGTTCTCCCAAGGTGGCTTCCCTGCCTATTCTGTCCCCCCGGTCTGTATCTCCTCCTCCTTACACCTGTCTCCCTTGTTCCCTCCCTCCAGCACCCCTGAGCCTTCCTCCTTGCCTCTCTTCCTCTGTCCCTCTGGGCTCTATCTGGAAGTCTCTCTCTCTCTGGTTCCCCATACCTCTGCCTGTTCTGGCCTGGTCTCCATGTCCCCGTGTCCCCGGGAGCCTGTGCGTGGGTGGGGATGGGGGTGTCTCTAGAGAAGAGTCAGTCGGCTTCTCCACTCCAGCTGCAGGCTGGTTGCCATGGTGACAGGGTCAGAGGGCCCCCACGGCAACAGCTGAGCCGCGGGCTGGGGGAGGGGTGGAGACCGTCGGGCCAGCCTGCTCCCCAGTGTCCCTAGTGCCCATGGGGAGCCGGAGCCCCAGTGGTGGCCTCACAGCCACTGGCGTGTGGTCCCCAGACTCAGACTACAGCTTCTCAGGTGCTGGGGCAGACGCTTCCGGCACCAGCGACCCTCCATACACGCCGGGCCATTTTCCCCGTTTCCTCCCTGTCCCCTGAAATGAGATTCCTCACTGTGACGCTGACACTCCTCCCTTCTCCATCATGGCCGACCCCTGCCCGAGCTCAGACACCCACCTCCTCTGCCCCTGTCCAGGTCGTGGGCCTCAGGCCCCCAGACCCCCATCCGTTGGGTTGCTGGTGAAGGAGCGCCTGGGTATACTGAGGCCGGGCAGGCAGGTCAGACAGGGGTGGGTGTCTAGGTGTGTCCTGTGTCCCTGAGTTGGGAGCACGCCGGAGTGATCCCTGGAGGAATGAGGTTAGACACAGGCAGCACCTCTCTTGGGGGCAGAAGCCTCAGGGGGTGCTCCTCCACCTCGGGCCTTCAGGTCACGGTCACGGCCTGGGCAGCTCGGGTATGCGGCATGGGGGAGGGAGCATCTTCACGGGCCCCTGCACGGTAGCCAGGAGCAGGGCACAGGGCCCCGAGGGCCCCTCCTGCCCCCAGCCAGCACTTTTTCTGCCAGGCCAAGGGAAGGGTCATTCCTGAGTTGGAGTAGGGTGCCCTGGCCTGCCTAGGAGCTTCCTGTCCCAACCCCACCCAGGGGTGAGGTAGCCTGCCAGGACCGAGGGTGTCAACCACTTCTGGCCCGCGCTGGGGTCTGGAGAGTGTTGGGAGGGCGGCTCCTCCGTGTTGTGTCTGCTGCAGCCCCCGGAGCGGAGCTATGTAAATATTTGCACAGAGCCTTCTCTGCAGTGAGTGCAGAGTTTGACGGTGGCCTTGGGCTCTGGGGAGGGGGGCTGTGGGCATCAGGAGGGCCAGCGCGGGTGTGCGAGATGGGGTGAGACTCAGCCTCTTTGCTGCCCAGAGGTGGCTTCCAGGGCGGTGTGACTTGAGAGGTTCCCAGAAAGCCCTTGCGCCCTTAAATAGCTCCTCTGAGGGTGCCCCGAGTGCCTCCATAGGGAACGTTGTGCTTGGGTGGAGAACGAGGCTTGTTTTTGAAAAAACGTGTTATCTCTCATCGCCTGCCCCTGCATGCAGGGGGGAATGTGGAAATATCGGCCCCTTAGTGTGAGGGACTTGGACAGAAACTTTCCTCCCTGATGTGGGAGCAGGGCTGGAAGAGGGGGCATGGTGGGACACCTGGAACAGGAGAGGACAATGGGGGAGGCTTGGGGCGCCTGGGTGGCTCAGTCGGTTAGGCGTCTGACTCTTGATCTCAGCCCAGGTCATGGTCTCATGGTTCGTGGGACTGAGCCCCGCATCGGGCTCTGTGCTGATAGGGAAAAGCCTGCTTGGGATTCCCTCCCGTCCTCTCTCTCTGCCCCCACCTCTTTCCCTCAAAATAAGTAAATAAACTTAAAAAAAAAGAGAGAGAATGGGAGAGACGTTGGATAAGCCACTCTCCCCCCAAATCCCTTCCTGTCTTTGGTCTGGGCGCCGTAAGGATCTCCGTGCTATGGGTTGTGGCTGGCCTCCCCCAGGCCCCTCTCTGTTTTGGTCCCATGTCTAGTAGACAAGAGGTGCCCTGAGGGCCGGGAGGTGTCTTCTCCTTGGCCCATATTCTCCCTCCCTCCCAGTTCTGGACTCGTCCGGACTTGCCACGTCTGACCTCCCCTGCTAGATCACAAGCTACACGGGGGCAGAGAGCAGCCTGTCTGCTTTGTTCTCTGTGGTGTCTGTGTCTAGTGCACACTGGAGCTCGGTACAGTGAATGAATGAGCAAACAAAGGAACGAATGAATGAAGGGGAGGGCAAGCGTGCTGTACTGTAGAGGCCCTATACTGGGAGTCAATGACTTGGAACAGTTCCTGGCTCAGCCACAGACTTGCACCTGCTTGGAGATCGGCTCTGTGTCCCCAGATCCCGGCCAGCCGGTGGGGAGCGAGCTGACCTGGGGCCTCGGCATCCCTGTCCCGTACAGTGCTCCCCTTCTTGCCTTGCACCCTGCTCACAATCCCTGCCCGCCTCTCCCTCAAATCACTGAAACCGTATTTGTGTTCATGGTCTTTTTTTTTTTTTTCTTTCTCTTTCATTTCGTTTTCCCTTTTATCTCACTCTCCAGCCCCATCACCCTCCCCTTAGGCAACCATTCAGATGTAGTCACTGTGAATGTGTCGCCTGCATATGTTCTCGCAAAATGTGTATTTTGTCTGGATACACACAGGCTTAATTTATGCAAATGATATGTGCTATATATTATATTCTCGTGTTCACTTTCCTTGCACAGGAGTTTACCCTCAAGTCCGTCCAGGTTGTTACCTTGACATCTAGTCCGTCGCTTCCGATGTGCTCGGTTTACCTGCCTGCCCCCCTGGGCAGCCATCTCCTGATTTCCTGCATAAATAATGCCGCAGCGAACATCCTCAGCCATGGTCCCTTTTGGACTCGTGCGACGATGTCTGCAGGGATGGGACTGCTGGATCACAAGCTTTGGGGACACTGAATTCAGCTAAGCACTGTCAGACTGTGCCCCCAGCCTGGCTACCCCCATCACCACTCGCCTAAACAGAGTACCAGATTCCTAGCCCCCCATATCTCTGCCCCACTTGGTGTCACCCATGTTTCTAAGTTTTGCCAATCTAATTGGTGAAAGTGGTAACTGACTGCCTTAAATTTGCATTTCTTTGATATCGTGTGACTCTTGGCATGTCTTAGGCTCGATTGCGTTTTGTGTTGACTTTCCTGTGAGTTGTCCTTCTTTCCTTCTTTCTTTTTTTCTTTCCTCCTTCCTTCCTCCCTTCCTTCCTCCCTTCCTTCCTTCCTTCCTTCCTTCCTTCCTTCCTTCCTTCCTTCCTTCCTTCTTCCTTTTCTTTCTTTCAATGTTTTTTTTTAATGCTTATTTTTGAGAGAGAGAGAGAGAGAGAGAGAGAGGCAGAGCATGAGTGGGGTAGGGGTAGAGCGAGAGACACAGAATCCAAAGCAGGCTCCAGGCTCCAGGCTGCCAGCACAGAGCCCAACGCAGGGCTCAAACCCACAAACCGTGAGATTGTAAACTGAGCTGAAGTCAGACGCTCAACCAACTGAGCCCCCCAGGTGCCCCTCCTTGCTCACTTTTCTCCTGAAGCTACTGTCTTTCGTTCTTGGTGATTTGCCGGGGGTTGCTCGGGTATTCTAGAAATACACATGCTTACAGTCAAATATTCAATATGTGGGTTCCAAATGTCCATCCCTGTTGGATGGAGATATTGCAAATATCTTCTCCCGTTCGATTATCTCTCAACTTTATCCGACAAAGACACGTTGTATTGACACCAACGAACTGATTGTCTTGCTTTGTTTGTGCTTTTGAAGTTTTGTGTAAGAAACTCTTCACCACCCTGAGGTTGCAGAGGGCTCCGTTTTCTTCTATTAATTTAATGGTTTTACCTCTCAGTTGGCCTTCATCCATCCTGAGCCTCCCTTTGTGGTGTCAAGTGGGGATCAAGTTGTATTTTTTTCCGTGTAGCGAGCCAATTTTCCCCGCACACCTAGTAAACAGCCTGATCTTTTCCAGCATTCGTGGGACCGCCTTGTTCGTAAGCGAATTTCCCATCTCTCCATGGGCCCGTCTTCGAGCTCCCGGCTCTGTTCCAAACATTTCTTTGTCCGTTCTCGCATCAAAACCACACGAAACCAACCCCTGTGGCATTTAGCATGTCTTAGTATCGGGAAAGGCACGCCTTCCCCCTTTCCTCTTCTTTGGAAAGGTTGACTCGAGTATTTGTGGCCCTCTTTTCTTCTTTATGAACTTTCGCGAAAGTCTCTCGAGTTCCTGGAAAGAAAACCCGGACTAGAATCTCGACTGGAATTAGATTAGTTTTACAGATCAATTTGGGGGAGAGTTGACATCTGTATGGTATCTGTCCCATCCAAGAGCCTGGACTGTCTTGCCATTCGTCAGATCGTGTCTGTACTCTTGATAAGTTTTAAGTCGCCCCCCTCTCCCCACAGAGCCCTCGTGCATTCTTGGCCAGTTCCGAGTTACTGTATAGTTTTTGTTGCTATTACGAAAGAGACCTTGTGTTTGACTGCCTGTTCTAACAGCTTTGTGCTGGTGGAGAGACATGCTGCCCGTTTGGGGGCTGACCTTGCACCTGGCAGCCTCACTGAGCTCGCTCTCTTATTGGTTCTAATTGTTTCTCTGTTTATTTTGTTGGTTCTCGGGAGAGACGATCCTATCCTCTGCAGACAATGCCGGTTTTCTGTGTCTTTGTTCGGGTCATCGCCATGCGTTTTGATGGTCGAACGTTCCATCCGACTTCTCGGGAGGCTTCGAGGGTACCTGCGCTTGTTCTTTGGAGCGTCCCAGCGTCCTGTGAGCTGGGAGAGTCCTGGCGGAATTACAGCTCTTGCTCTAATGGTTGAGAAGCCGTGGCCGCCTGGGTGATTGATGAGAATGCTGGAATTGGGGTGGGTGTTCTCAAGGCATCCCCTGGCCCTCTGGGGGTGCGCTGGGAGCCAAGGTGGGCGCGTAGTTCTGGGGGCTTGCAGAGAGCCGGAGGCAGGTAGGGACCCCAGGTTGTTTCCCGGTGGACCGTGGCTGTGTGCGCTTGCTGCTCGGCGGCAGGCTGTGCGGGAGTCACAGCGAAGAGCCCTGGTAGGGGTCTGAGGCTCAGAAACTCTGTGCCTTTCTGGCTCCTGCTTCGGTCCCCTGCCCTGGTTCCAGACCCAGCCTTTGTGCTCCACGCCGTGGATAAGATTTAATAGCGCTTCGAGAAAAAACACCTTGATTCTTATGGGGGGTTCCAACTACTGTCGAGACTCAGGACGGGTTTGAAATGGGCAAGTTCTGTCACGAAAGGCCGGTCGGTCCCCCTGGGTCTGAAAGGGAGCGTAGAGGGTGGGGAGATGGCCCTGTCTGCACCCGCCTAAGTGCAGGTCGCCTCCCTGACGACCAATCCTTGGACACCTGCTTGCCCAGTACCTCCTGTGAAACCAACCCTGCCCTGGCCTCAGGGCTCCGGCTTGGGTAGGGGGGGAAAAAAAAAGGAAGCTCGCCCCAGAAGCCAGTGTACAATTATCTCCTATGTGAGGGATACGTGTTAGAAATTCTCAAAGAGAAATATCATGTGGGCCGGATGGGGCAGTCAGTGACATCTTTGTAGAGGGGAGTCCTGCGGGTCCCAGAGGGATGGCGGGAGCTGGAGGGAAGGAGGGGTGGGGGCTGGGGAGCTGGAATACCAGGCGAAGCTGGGGTGCGCTGAAGGGGCTCTGAGGGAGCACCTGGGACCGGGCAGGCTGGGAGGCCTAGCTGGAATGGGAGGCTGAAAAGTCTGAGGCGGTTGGGATCAGGACGATTCCGGAGGATTCCAAGGGGGGCAGACTCCAGGAAGCAGGAGGGGGAAGGGAAAGCTTGGAGAAGGGGAACGAGAACGGAACTGGAGAGCGAGCCGCCTTCCCCACGTGAACATGGCCTTGTTTCACCTTCCCAAGGCTTCCGGGGGCAGGGCAAGGTCGCGGCTCCCAGCTTACACAGGCACGTGGCTGTGTCCCTGGATGGGGACGATGTGTCGATGGGGCTGGGACCTGGGGCTCGTCTAGCAGGAACTCTTCTCCTGAGGCTGTCGCAGTGTCCCCAGGGAAAGGTGGCACAGGCCGGCCACGTGCAGCGGGTTTGCAGGGGAGGAGTGGTAGTCTGGCCCCCGGCACAGAGGCCCCTGGCGCCCTCCAAATGGCCCTATAAGTCCTGGGTAGGGGTCTGTCTGGAGATGCACTTTCTGAGTGAGTCGGGCGCTGGACCATGGCTCCCCAGCTCCTTCCCTGGAGTAACCAATTTGCATTGCTCAGCTCCAGAAGTGAGGGGCAGAGGACCCTCTCTCTCTCTCTCTCTCTCTCTCTTTCACACATACACACACACACTCATTCACTGGCTAGCCTCTCAGCGTTCCCTATTCTGTCCCCCGAGCCTGCAATATCCCTGGCCCTCCTCAGGCCCCCAGCTCCCCGTGAGAGCGGTGTTAGCGACACGGTGGCCCCTGGCCAGGAGCAGCTCCTGCTGCATCTTCCTGTCGCCGCCACCAGGCTAAATATAACCTGACACTGCACAGCCCTGGGCCGCCGCCGACGACAGAGACAGCCTCCCTGCCTGGGGGCGGACAGGGAGGACTGGAGCCCCAGCCTCCTGCCCTCAGTGTGACTTTGGGCCCAGCTCCTCCTGCTGAGAGCTGGGCAGGGAGGCGACCAGGGCGAGGATGGCTGCCTCCCCGAGGTCACCTTCCCTGCAGGGACCCGGCACCCTGCCTCGTTAGAGCTCTGGATGCTTCCACGAGGCCATCTGTCATTTCATCTGGCACCCAGGGCAGGACTCGCTTGTCCCTGCAGTACTCACAGGGAGACCGAAGCTCCGAGAGGTGGGTGACCTGGCCGCGGTCACACAGCAATTGCCCAGGTCTCCTGCCGCCTGGGGCAGATCGGCTCAGCTCTGTGGGCTCCTCTTCTGCCTGCGTTACTCTCTCTTCCTCCATCTCGTGCTGGGTTCTGAAATGGGGTCCTTTTGTGTTTTTTTTTGGTTAAATTTTTGGTGTTTGTTTATTATTGAGAAACAGAGACAGAGCATGAGCATGGGCAGGGGAGGGGCAGAGAGAAGGGGAGACACAGAACCCGAAGCGGGCTCCAGGCTCCGAGCTGTCAGCACAGAGCCCGACGCGGGGCTAGAATACAAACTGTGAGATCATGACCTGGGCCGAAGTCGGACGCCCAACCGACGGAGCCACCCAGGCGGCCCTGAAATGGGGTCCTTTCGACTCCTTGGCTCAGCGAGGCCAGGTGCCAGGCCTGTCCTGTGCGTGATGCCCCCAATATGTCCCACGTGTGCTCCGCGAATGTTCGTGGGGAATGAAGAGCCACGTACGAAGGAGCGGTGATGACATCTAGTTTACGGATGAGCAGCTGGGGACTCTGACCTGAGGAGCCTGCCCAAGGACACTCAGGGTCACCTGCAGCCCTCCCTTTCCCCGCCTGCCGGGGGCTGCCTTGAACTTAACTTTCAACAGGCCCGTCCCTGTGGAAGCTGAGTATGGCTTCTGCCTGGAGCCTAGCCAAGGCCAGGGGTGCCCAGAAGTGGGAGATGTGGTTGGGGACTGCGGGGGGGGGGGTCCCAGACCCCTGGCTGGGTTGGGGTGCTGGGCAGGGACGCTGCCCCGGGCTGCGCTGCTGGGTGTAGGTTGGCACCAGATGAAAGGGGGCCGGTGTCTTCTGGTGGAAGGCAGCAGGGGGTCAGGAGGAGCTGTACCTGCTGAACTTGGAATGTGTCCCGGCCTGATTCTGCCCCAGGCCCCCTCCCCCTGCCTGTCCCTTCTCCCCTCCTTAGTGACTTGCTGTCAGTTGCATGACCTCTGTCGGCCATTAGGATCCGAGGCACCTGTCATTAATATGGCTATTAATCAGCGACGGCCTCCGCTTTCCTTGTGTCCATCCCCACAAGGGCCCAGGGTGCCCCGAGCTCTGGGGCGTAGGCAAAGGCTGGACACCCAGCCTTCAGGTATCTTCAGCTGGGGCTGGGGGCTGGGGGTGTGTGTGAGTGGCCGTGTGAACCAGGCTGGCCCAGGGGCCTCTCCTCTTCCTCCTCCTCCTAAAGACCTCCCTCGGGCCCAGCCCCTGCGTCACATACATCATGTCACTCATCCCTCGAGCCCTGCGGGGTGGGTGTGATCTCCCCTGTGTTACCCACGAGCCCCCTGGGGTGCCGGGAGGGTAGGTGACTTGCCCAAGGTCATCCTGAAGCAGCGAGCAAAGGCCAGCTGACGGCACAGCCCGCGCCCCCCCATCCTTTGCACGGGGGGACCTCACAGCCTTTCTGTGGGCAGTGTGGGGTTCCTACTGCTCCCCTTCAGTCTGTCCCTTCGTGGAGCGCTCCGCGCTGGTGGCCTCGGGAGAGCGGGCCGTGCCTGCCACAGAGTGGCTCTCCGAGGAACTGCAGCCTGGCCCAGCTCTGGGCCCCAGCTGGCCTCTGCTCCTGGGGGAGCTGCTCTGGGGGCTGGGCAAGGTGGGAAGGAGAAGCGGGAGGGGCGAAGTGCAGGGCCCCGGGGTAGGTAGGTAGGAGCGGGGCTGGGGGAGGCGCCCTTCTGTGTGCCCAGAGCCAGCCCGGGAGGCAGTTGAGCCACGGACTCTCCACACTTCTTCTCTGCTGTGAAGTTGTGTGGAGGTCAGAGCCCCACCACCCACGGGCTGCCATTTACTCTGTGCTGACGCCCAGCTCTGGGTGTCCCTGTGCCCAGCCCTTGGCCTGTCTGAGCTTCAGCTGCCCTGAGGGATCTCCCCCCCCCCCCGCCCCGCCCCTATAATCCCAGCCAGTGACGGGACCAGGGTCCCTGGCCAGCGTCACTGGTTGACCTGGCGGAAGAGCTGGGGGTGGGTGGCGTGGCAGCCCACGGGAGACCCAGCCGGCCCAGCAGGGTGGTGGGAGGGAGGGAGGGGGGTCAGAGAGCTCTGGCCGACAGGGGGCCACTTGCTTTCCTTCCTTCCCTGTCCCCTTGAAAATAGCAGCTGGAACCTACCCCCCACCCTCATCCCCGCAGCCCTCAGGCAGGGCTCCAGCTCACATTTCTGGAATAACCAGGGCTTTGACAGGGTTAGTTGAAAGGAAAAATTCCTTGAATGTCGACAAAGGGAGAGGGCCAAGGGGTGTCGAGTCTGTCTGGAGTGGGGAGGGGCTCTGGACCGTGAGGGGGCTTCTATCTGGAGTCCCCGCAGGCAGGCGGCGGGGGTGGCCATTTGGGATGCCACGGTCCTGGGCTACCTGAGTGGCAGAATGGAGTTCTGGAAGCCTCTCTTCAGAGAAGCCTGAACTGAGGGGGCACGGGGTATTGAGGCCATGGGTTCAGACTCCCGAGGCTCTGTGTTGGGGGCAGGACCCCCCAGGCCATCCTGAAGGGTCGGGCCCATCCGCAGTTCAGACTCTGGGCTTCTCTGGGACGCGTTTCCCCGATGAGGAATCGAGGAACGAGAATCAGGGGTCTGGGTCACCGGGGTCCCAGGAATGGGTGTTGGGGGTCTGGAGGGCTCAGGTTTCCTGGTCTCTGGCCTCTCTTTAGTCCTGGTGAGGGCCAGTCCCTGTTCAGGCCGCCGGCCATCACCATATTAGGGCATAAACTCTAGGCGGGCTGCCTGGGTGCCAAACGGTCTCCAGCTGGGCCCAGCCCCCCGCGGCTCGGGCCACCGAAGTGGGGCTTCAGCCAGGCCATGTCAGAGGCCAGGGGTCAGGGAGCAGCTGCCGGAGGGGGACCCAGACAGAGCCCCCAACTCAGGTCCCACCGGCCGAGCCGCGAGGGCCAGGAGGTGGTGAGTAAAAGGCCTGTGGGGAGGGGCAGAGAATTCCTGGCCAGCCCCTCCCCTGGCCCAGCCCCCCTCATCCCAGTGCCGGGGCCTGTTCCAGTTGGTGTCCAAGGATGGCGGTTAGGCGCGCCGATCTGCCTCCCCTTCTGGGCCTTGTCCCCAGCAAGTCCTCCCCAGCCGGGGAGCCTCTCCCAGGACTCAGGGAGTACCTGGCCTGCTGAGCCGAGGCTCAGCCCCCGGGGCCTTGCTGGCAGGCATCAAGCACTAGCCCAAGTCCGAGGATGCCAGCCCCAAGTTTGTTGGCTTCTTCCTCCACCACCCACACTTCCTCTCCCCCCTGCACTTGACCTCCCCCCTCCCCATCGGCACTCCCCCGTCCCTCACACCTGCTGCTGGGCCTGCTCCCTGGTGCATTGTTCTAGGTGCTAGGCCCTTCAGAGGGGACCCGGACCCTGGGGGAGTTAGGTAGCCCCCTACAGTTCAGAGAAGACAGATGATCACGGAGGAGCCAAGGCAAGGAAAGACGTTTGTCCCACAACAGAGGGAGATGAGGAACACATCTGGTCCCTGTTGGGTCCATAAAAAAGGAGGAACAGAGTATTTATGGGCCTTCTTGTTTCATCCAGGAGGGCTTCCTGTAGGAGGGCTTCCTGTGGGCGGGAGTTCTGAGCTGGGCCTCTGGCAGAGGCCAAGAGTACCGGGGTCCCTCTCAGAAATGAACAGAGAGAAGGGTGAGGGGCTGTGCTCCGGACAAGGAGAAGAGGCGGACTGGGTGCACCGGACCTGGTGCACCGACCTCTCCCTGGTGTAGGGGCTCTGGCGGGCAGAGAGACAGAGACAGGGAGGGGCAAACAAGAGTCAAGGGATGGCAAGAACAATGAGAGACAGAGATGAAAGCTCTGGAGGCCAGGCTTCTGGACTCTCTGCCAAAGGACCACTTGCCTTTCTGTCTGTACGTCATAGCCCAGCCTTTTCGTGAACCACGAAATCCCATGCTTGGACGCTGTGGCAATCCCACATTGCTGTGATGGTTTTGAAAGTCTTGCCCTCGACTTGGGAACACAGCTTGTGGACCGGCAGAGCGCTTGGGGACTCACGTAGAGAGAGAGCAGAGCCCGAGTAACCGTTAGTCCCTCTATAGTGTTCAGTCACAGCCGGCTGTGCCCTAGGTGCTTGGCGTGGATTGCCTTATTTAATCTTTACACCCCATGAGAAAGGAATTACTATCATTCCCATTTTCTAGGTGAGGAAGATGAGGCAGAGGGAGGTTACATAATTAAAGAAAAAAAAAAGCGTAAGTGTCTGAGCAGCCGAGCTGGACGCTGAAGGAATCCTGGGCCCAAAGTCTGCGGGCTCACCTGCCGTGTTGGGCCGCTTCGTACGAGGTTAAAGCAAGGATTACATCAAGAGGATAAGGAGGGAGACACAAAGAGAAGGCCCTACAAGACTCCGTGAGCACGGGGCGCCTGGGCGGCTCAGTCGGTTAAGCGGCCGACTTGGGCTCGGGTCATGATCTCATGGCTCGTGAGTTCAAGCCCCGTTTTGGGCTCCGTGCTGCCAGCTCCGAGCCTGGAGCCTGCTTCAGATTCTGTGTGCGTCTCTCTCTCCCTGCTCCTCCCCGGCTCATGCTCTGTCTCTCTCTGTTTCTTAAAAATAAGTCATTGTTAAAAAAAATAATTAAAAAAGAAGCCGTGAGCTGGAGTGGGCAGATCGAGGGAGGGAGGTCAGGAAGGCGGGCTCGGGGCCGAAGGAGGGGTCGGTGCAGGAGACCCTGGAGAGGACGGGCCAGCAAAGGTGGCCGAGGGCCACGGGGGCGGCGTGGCCTGGCTCCTTGGGTCCTGCTCTGCGGTGCCCAGCTGAGGGGCCCCGGGGTCACAGCGGCCACAACCCCCGCTCTGCAGGGAGCTGCTTCCTGTGCCTGGTGGACGTGGTGCCCGTGAAGAACGAAGATGGGGCTGTCATCATGTTCATTCTCAACTTCGAGGTGGTGATGGAAAAGGACACGGTGGGGTCCCCGGCCCGTGACACCAATCACCGCAGACCCCCCGCCAGCTGGCTGGCCCCGGGTAAGGGTAGCCATACCCTCAGGTCCCTTTCCCGAGGCCTCGAGGCTCCCCCAGGTCAATGCCCTGCAGTGGGGGTGCCTCTTTCAGAGGTCGGGGAGAGAACACTAAGGATCTGGCCTCCTCCCATCCGGCTCGGGAGGGACAGACAGGGCTGGGGTGACGGCCTGAGCCCCAGATTCACGGGTCCTCGGGACAGGACAGTACCTGGTTTCCTTGCTCTGGTTCCTGCGTGGGTGCTCACCATGGCTGGGGATGCGGAGGCCTCGCCCTCATCCCTTCTCCCCCCCCCTCCTTCTCCATGATGTCCTTTTTGGGTTTCGTTTTAATTTTTCCCCTGGCAAAAGATTCCACCTCTTGGCTTCTCAAGCGCCGAGAAGGCAGTGTTACTAACACTGGCCTTACCAGTTCTACGGGTCCTGTCTATGGGATGGCAGGGCCTGGCCGGAAGGCATGGCTCCTCCGTGCAGATGCAGGCCCTGCCATGGACTGTGTGACCTCTAGCGAGTCACACAACTCACGTAGGCCTGAATTTCCTCAAGTCTAAACGAGGGGATAATGATACCCACCGGCGTAGCTGTGAGTCATGCGTGGTTTACGTGGCGCCCACCGTGACCTGTGAGGCTCCGAAACGGTAGTTTGTTATTGTCAAAGCCTTAGATAAGATCCTATACTGGAAGCTTTTTGAGCCTTGAGTTCCGTGCAGTGGGAGTGGGGGTGAAGGGGTGCGGGCTGCCCGGGCTCCCTCCACCTCCCTCCTCCTCCTTCCCCTCGGGGGCTGGGGCGCTAGCTCCCAGGCCTCCCTGTTCCCCCCGGGGGCCCTCCTGGCGGTCCCTGTGGCTACCTGCCTCTCTTCTCCCTGCAGGCCGAGCCAAGACCTTCCGCTTGAAGCTGCCGGCCCTGCTGGCCTTGACCGCCCGGGAGTCCTCGGTGCGGCCTGGCGGCGGGGGCGGCGCGGGTGCCCCGGGCGCCGTGGTGGTGGACGTGGACCTGACGCCTGCGGCGCCCAGCCGCGAGTCGTTGGCCCTGGACGAAGTGACGGCCATGGACAACCACGTGGCAGGGCTGGGGCCAGCGGAGGAGCGGCGCGCGCTGGTGGGCTCCGGCTCACCGCCGGCCTGCGCCCCCGACACGCACCCGTCACCCCGGGCGCACAGCCTCAACCCCGACGCCTCGGGCTCCAGCTGCAGCCTGGCCCGGACGCGCTCCCGGGAGAGCTGCGCCAGCGTGCGCCGCGCCTCCTCGGCCGACGACATCGAGGCCATGCGCGCCGGGCTGCCCCCGCCGCCGCGCCACGCCAGCACCGGTGAGGGCCGCGGGGGAACTGCCCCAGCGCCGCGCGCCCCCCGCCGGGGGCCTGCCCTGTTCGGGGCCCTCAGCTGCCTCCCTCTCAAGCCTGGTCCTGTGTGCCTGGGAGATGGAAATCCCATTAAGCACTCACTTAATCCCATTAAGTGGCCTTTTACTCCATTAAATGTCCATTCATCCCATTACATTCTTCCACTTGCTGGCAGGTGGAGCCCGCTCTCCGGGGTGGCCAGGAGCAGGGACGGCCATGCCGAGTGGGAAGGGCAGGAGAGGCCTCTGGGTCCCGGCTCCCATCTGGCCCTCTGGAGGGTGCCCGGCGCCCACTGAACAGACCCGTTCGGAGGATCGTCTTCCTCCATCACCTCACAGCTGCCCGTGGCATGCTTCCTTCAAGTCCTTCCTTCAAGTGACCCCGGCCTTGTTTCTCAGTGACTGCCCGACTCCTGAGTTGGCCGCACCGACTCACTGTACCCCATGGCCTAGTCCACACACGGCCTGGTCTCCACCTCAGCCCGCCACCCTGACCCGGCTTTCCCCTCCACCCCAGGGGCCACGCGCCCCTTGCCCGCCACCCTGACCCCGCTTTCCCCTCCACCCCAGGGGCCATGCACCCCCTGCGCAGCGGCCTGCTTAACTCCACGTCAGATTCCGACCTCGTGCGCTACCGTACCATTAGCAAGATTCCCCAAATCACCCTCAACTTTGTGGACCTCAAGGGGGACCCTTTCCTGGCTTCGCCCACCAGTGACCGGGAGATCATAGCACCCAAGATAAAGGAGAGGACCCACAATGTCACCGAGAAGGTCACCCAGGTACGTGCCCAGCTCCCTGGCTTTCCTCTTACCCCGGAGGAGCTGGGAGGGGCTGGGAGTGGGCTGTGCTGGACGGGGCCGGTCAGTGAGGGCCTCTTGAGGGTGGGCAGACCCCCCCCTGGCTGGAGGTGGGGGTGGGGGATTGCCGAGCCGGGGTGAGAGACAAGTCTGAGAGGTCCCGAGGAAGAGAGACTTCAGGGGAGAAGAGGGGAAGGGAAAGAAGGGGAGGAAGAGAGAGAGGAAGGGAAGGGACAGGACCGTGGGACAAGGCAGATACAGAGAACAGGTTGACATGGGAAGGACGAGGCAGTTGAGCCAAGGTGGGCCTGAAAGGGTGGGCCGGAGAGGGCAGTGATAGGGGTATGATGGGGACTGCTCACTGGGTGTGGTGAAGGAGGTATGGGGCGGGCTAGGGGCAAGCAAACCTACAAGAGACTTCAAATTAGAAGGGGCCACGGAGGTCAAGGTCAGGGTCCTGATTCTTCTAGGCCAACGTGATAAGCTAGGTGGAGGTGGGGGGGGTCCTGTGCTGGAGCTCGAATGGCTTGGAGGTACTCCAGGGTACTTGGACGGGAGGGTAGGATGGTGGGTGCCATGATAACAGAGGGATTAGGTCCCAGAGAAGACCACCAGCCTTTGGGGGTGGGCACCATCTAACACGGTTGGGCGCTGCCTAACACTGTTCAGCGGCAGGACTGGCCTGGTCTCCTGGTCTCCCCTGGTAGCAAGGTTGCTGGCACCGCCCCCACCACCCAGTCCATGCCGACTCCTTCACATTCTGGCCTTGGGGGTGGCTGGGGTGAGGGGAAGGGTCCCGAGTGGGGATGCCTGCAGTAGGTAAGGAGCCCGGGGCGGTGGGGGCTCCTGGCCCCCGCCTGCTGAGCTGCAGTCTCTGTTGCCCCCTCCTGCTCCTTCCACGGCAGCTCCTTGAGTTGGCCCGAGAGAGGGAGCTGCCCCCATTCGCCCGCTGTTGTCTCTGCCAGCCTCCTCGGCCCTCCTCCTGGCCCTGCTCCCGCTGCCTCTGGCTCTCTGGGTCCCTGCCAGGTCTCCAGCCCCTTGGCCTTGACTCCAGAATGTTTCCCCTCACCCCAGGCCCCATATCTGGTTGCCTGCCCCTCTCCCCCTCCTGCCTCTGCCTCTCGTTCCCACCTGGAGCCCCCGGTGGCTGCCCTGCTCCCGCGCCCGTCTGATGCCTGTGCCTGTCGTGTTGTGGTCTGTGCTTGGTCTATATGTGGCAGCGTGCGTGTGTTCCTGGCTTTGCCTGTCACCGGGCGGTCTCTCCATCTCTGGGTGTCGGTTTGACTCTGGCTGGCTGGGCACTGGACCGGCAGGGCGGGGGTGTCGGGGAGACCATTAATCTGCGGTGACAGGCCTGGCTGCCGGGGGGAGGGGGAGGGGCGCGGGCTGCGGGAGCGGCTGCAGCAGGAGCCCTGATCGGGGCCGCGGGGGAGGGGGCCCGCTGGCCAGCACGGGCGGGGCGGGGGAGCCCAGTGTGGCGGGGTGGGGGTGGGGGCCTGGGAGGAGGGGCCGGCTGAGGAGCCGAGGTTCCGACCGCGGCGCTGCTGCTGGGCTGGCGGGCGGGCAGAGCGCAGCACCCTGGCAGCGGGGGCCCGCACCAGGGGGCCATGGGCGGCCCGAGCCAGGCAGGCTGCTGTCCACACTCACTGCCAGGGTGACCCCAGCCCCGGGGCCCAGCCCCAGCGACCCTGGCTTCATGCCAGAGACGGCCCTGGACGCCAGGCCGCCAGCCTCTGGGGCGCAGCCTGGGCTGGGACTGCTGCTGGGGCGCAGGTGGGGCGCTGGCCGGGCCCTCGGGCTCCAGGGCAGGCAGGCTGGGGGGAGCCAAGGCCTCCATGGCGGCCCCAGCAGGGAAGGCGAGCGGGACAGGGGCTCTGCAGCCCAGGGCCCAGAAAGGCCGGGTGAGGCGGGCCGTGCGCATCTCCAGCCTGGTGGCCCAGGAGGTAGGTGACCCCCCCCCCCAGCCACTCCCCCTCCCTCCCTGTGCCGGGGCACTGAGGCAGGCGGTGGCGAGGTGGCAAGTTTGGGTGCAGTCTGGAGGGCTCTGGCTCCGGGCCGGGCTGGGCGAGGGCTTCTGAGAAGCAGGACGGTTCCGGGGAGCCGTGGGGTCCACAGCTCTGCTCAGCCCACCGCTGGCCCCTTGCTCACTCTCCTCCAGGCTGGCTGGGCCCGGGTGGACAGTGCTTTTCTTGCCAGGGCTTTCCCTCTGCCATGGCTTCCCTGGCCCACAGTCCTGACTCCAAATACGAAAGGAGGAGAGGGAGAAGAGGAATGAGATGGGTGCCCAGAGATGGTGACGGTGGGCGAAGGGGGAGGAGGAGGAGGGCAGTGGGACAGTGAGGGGTCCGACAGGCCAGGCCAGGCCCTGAGGCTCTAATGCTCCCCACTGTGGGCCGGGGTGGACCCTGTGGCGGGGGAGGGAGGCTCAGGCTGCTTCAAGGGTCTGAGGAGGGTGGGGTCGGAGGCCACCGGATGGATGGCCGTGAGGGCAGCCTGAGCTCAATCACCTGGATCACCTCATCCCGGGCAGCCCGAGGCGCTGGTGGCTGTGCTGTCCTCCCCCAGGCTGATTTTTCTGTAGACACCTCCTGGGAGTCACCTCTCTGCCCCCAGGGCCTTCTGTCAGCCTGGAGCAGCCTCAGGGCAGTGGGAGGTGGCTTAGGAGTGAGTCTGAGAGTCCCACCACCTGCACCTGACTCTCCGCTTTGGCTCTTGTGCTCCTCCCAGCAGGGGAGCAGGTACGGGTGGGAAGAATCCCACCCACAGCTGAGGATGCGGCTTAAATAAGTTTCAGTATTCTGTGTGACCACGAGTCAGCGAGGGGTTACCTGCCTTGCCCGAGGCCATCTGGTAAGCCGGTGGTTGCAGAGCAAGGCCTGGCCCCTGCAAGGTGAGGTCTGTGGGTCCAGGCCTTGAGTCCCAGCCTTGCCCCACGTGTGTGCGGTTGTACGCTGGGGCTGGGCTGGCCTGGCTGTGTAGACTCTGGGGGGTTGGGGGCAGGATCGCTGCTGTTGGCTGTGGTCCAACACAGCCCCCAGGGGGCCTGGCCTCTGAGGCTTGGGGACGAGCCCCATCCAGGGCGCCCCTTGTCTGTGGGGGCCCTGGTTCCATTTTTCAATCCTCACGTGACCCCCGAAAGGCCACTGCTTCCTTCTCTCTGCCTTAAGGAGCAAAGCGGCGTGGGCTGAAGGCAGGGCAGACGTGGGGGCCTGCAAGACACACGCTTCTTCCTGTCCCCCAGGCCCCAGCTACTCCCCCGCCCCCATCACACGTCTCTGGAGCTGCCCAAGTCTACTTTAGGGTGGCCAAACCCCTAACCATGGCCTGTCTTACCTTCCAGTTACTTCCTCTAAGGAGATGGTCTCCAAACAGTCCATCTGGTGACGGCGGGTCCAGGGGATCCCTGGCTTGAGTATGAATGGGATTCTTTGGGGGTTCCATCCACCCAATACTCCCCAGCCCAGAGGCCTGAGGATGTGGGGCCCTGGCTCTCAGTGCTTCTGGGAGTAGGGCCAGCAACCTTGGTTCTCGACGGGGTGGGCGAGGCCTTGGGTTTGGTTCCCTAGGGTCGGCCTGCAGGGCCTAGCGAAAGGGCTCTCGGGTCGAGTCGGATGTCTGTAAGAGAGGATTCTGGGGGGCAGGGGGAGGCAACGGGGGACAGACAGGCTCCTGGCCCATTGTGGGAAAGCTGGCCTCAGTCCTTCCTAGTTTGGCCTGGAAAGAGAACGGCACGGCTGCTGCCATCTGGTGTGGATGGCAGGCCCGCCTCTGCCTGACTGTCGAGAGGGCAGGACGTGAGGTGAGCCTGTGCAGGGCTGGGGATGATACTTCTAAACGTTTGCCTGTGCGCATGTCCGTCCATGTACACGTGGGCACGTCTATGGCTGGGTTAGGTCTTCTGTGGGCCTGTGTAGGCATGTGGGAGAGCAAAGCTTGAGGGCTACTCTGGGGCTGGGGACAGGGGACTGGGGAGGGGTGGGTGTGTGTGTCTTGGTCTCACCAAGAGCCCAAGGGGCCTGAGTCTGGGTGATTGGTACCCTTGGGCTTGTGGTGGCACGAAGGGACCTTTATTTAGGCCCTCAGTCCCCAGGCTCCCAGTAGTGGGACGACTGTGGGCCGGCAGTGACCACCGCCATTTTATGAGTTGAAGCTACGCCTCCGAGGCCATCACCCAGACTTGGAGTCTTAGCTCTTGGAGCATCTTCTAGATTAGTCTCATGGTGTGCATGTGCGTGTGTGTGTGTGTGTGCATGTGTGTGGGACTCAGGAGCCAGACAGCAGGTCCGCGTGCCGCACGGGGAAGTGTAGTGCCTGGGTCGTGATGTGGTCACCGGCTCTGGCCACTTGGCCCAGGGACGGGCATTCTGATAGAAACTTGTTAGCATCCCCCTTAGTCGGCTCGGTCTCCTCCCTGGAGGCCCAGCAGAGAGGTCCTCTGCTCCCACCCTGGAGATCCCGCGCCCTCCCCTGCCCCAGACTCCAGCCGGGGTATCACCTCCTCACCTCCGCCCTCCACCCGCCTTGCCCGTCCAGGTCCTGTCGCTGGGGGCTGATGTGCTGCCGGAGTACAAGCTGCAGGCGCCGCGGATACACCGCTGGACGATCCTGCACTACAGCCCCTTCAAGGCCGTGTGGGACTGGCTCATCCTGCTGCTGGTCATCTACACGGCCGTCTTCACGCCCTACTCGGCCGCCTTCCTGTTGAAGGAGACCGAAGAGGGCTCCGCGGCCCCCGACTGCGGCTACGCCTGCCAGCCGCTGGCCGTGGTGGACTTCATCGTGGACATCATGTTCATCGTGGACATCCTCATCAACTTCCGCACCACTTACGTCAATGCCAACGAGGAGGTGGTCAGCCATCCCGGCCGCATCGCCGTCCACTACTTCAAGGGCTGGTTCCTCATCGACATGGTGGCCGCCATCCCCTTCGACTTGCTCATCTTTGGCTCTGGCTCCGAGGAGGTGAGTCGGCGGGGAGGCCGAGGCCGGGGGGGCGCCTGGGAAAGGAGAGAAGGTGGTGGGGCACAGGGGGTTGCTACCCCCATGGCCACTGCCCCTCTCCACGTGAGCCACTCCCCAGGTAGAGGGCCAGAGGGCCCGTCTCTTTCTCTTTGTCTATCCAAAGAGGCCGACATGTTCTCTTCACACGGAAGCGGCCTAGGAACTGGTGGGGGTTCTGGGCAGGCACTTAAGGGTGGGCGTTGTATCTTCCAGAGCCCCATTCTCCTCAGGGGGACCGTGAGCCCCTCTGTCGCAAAGACGAGCCCTTTGTCACAAAGCAGGACAAAGATGAATGGGATTCTGCTGGGCTTAGGACATGGGAGCTTCAGTCGCTAGGAGGTCCTGGGAGGAAGTCTTGGCGGGTTTTATTTTCAGGGCCCCCCCCCTCCTGACTGGCTCCCGCACTGAACGTCTGTCCCCCCCACAGCTGATCGGGCTGCTGAAGACGGCGCGGCTGCTGCGGCTGGTGCGCGTGGCCAGGAAGCTGGACCGCTACTCGGAGTACGGGGCGGCCGTGCTCTTCCTGCTCATGTGCACTTTCGCGCTCATCGCGCACTGGCTGGCCTGCATCTGGTACGCCATCGGCAACATGGAGCAGCCGCACATGGACTCCCGCATCGGCTGGCTGCACAACCTGGGCGACCAGATCGGCAAGCCCTACAACAGCAGCGGCCTGGGCGGCCCCTCCATCAAGGACAAGTACGTCACGGCCCTCTACTTCACCTTCAGCAGCCTCACCAGCGTGGGCTTCGGCAACGTCTCCCCCAACACCAATTCGGAGAAGATCTTCTCCATCTGTGTCATGCTCATTGGCTGTGAGTGTATCCTCGGGGGCAGAGGGCTGGGGGGGCGGCCCAGGGTCCGGGAAGAGGCTGGGGTGGAGGAGAGGGAGGATGCTAGATGGGCCAGAGATGGGGCGGGGGGGGGGAGCCCTGAGACTTAGAGCCTCCGAGGACCACCGCCAGAGCACGCGTGGGGACCGGGACGCCAGGCAGAGGCTCAAGGCAGAGCCCGAGGGCGCGCGTTCCCTGGGCTTCTGTGTTGGTGCGTCTCTCGTGTGCGCTCCCACTGAGACGTGACTGCGTGTGTCGTTGGCCCGGTGCAGGGGCGGGCGGGGCCCCTCGGACGCTGAGGTCCCCACTCACCCCCGCCCCCAGCCCTCATGTACGCCAGCATCTTCGGCAATGTGTCAGCCATCATCCAGCGGCTGTACTCCGGCACCGCCCGCTACCACACGCAGATGCTACGGGTGCGGGAGTTCATCCGCTTCCACCAAATCCCCAACCCCCTCCGCCAGCGCCTCGAGGAGTATTTCCAGCACGCCTGGTCCTACACCAACGGCATCGATATGAACGCGGTGAGGCCACTGGGCTTCACTGGTGGTGGGCTGGAGGGAGCGGGAGATGCCCTAACAGCCTCCCACCCTGCGTGGTTCGGGCGGCCACGGCGAGGGCCCGGAAGGCCCCTGAAAAGTACGTTCTCCTGCTTTCGATAATGGAGCTCGTTCACGGAGAGAACTCTCACTACGGGGCAGACCAAACCAGGCCCTTCCGTATAGGCAAAGCATTTAATCCTTACAACAGCCCCAGGCAGGAACTGGTCTCTACGCTTTACATAAGAGAATGGACGCTGAGAGCAGGGAGGCTTCATCCCGGAGGGAGGGAGGGAGGGCGGGCGGGCGAGGTCGCCCAGCTAGGAGGGGTGGACTCTCTGATGCCCCTCCCAGGGTCTCAGGGTCGGGGGTGTCGCGCCTGAAGACGGCGTGCTGAGCCAGCCCAACATGCCCCAGGTGCTGAAAGGCTTCCCCGAGTGCCTGCAAGCAGACATCTGTCTGCACCTGAACCGCTCGCTGCTCCAGCACTGCAAGCCTTTCCGAGGGGCCACCAAGGGCTGCCTGCGGGCCCTGGCCATGAAGTTCAAGACGACACATGCACCGCCAGGGGACACGCTGGTGCATGCTGGGGACCTGCTCACCGCCCTCTACTTCATCTCCCGGGGCTCCATTGAGATCCTGCGGGGCGACGTGGTCGTGGCCATCCTGGGTACGGGGCTAGGTGCGGGGGACCGGGCCCTGGGTCGAGGCCCGGAGTGCTCTCGGAGGACTCAGCTGTTGGGGCTGTGGACTCGCTCCTGCCTGCAAGGAGTTCACCTGAGCTTGGACCCTCCGAGGGGAGCAGTGGAGGGGGGCGGGGACTGCTGAACTCGGTGGGTTCTTAGATTCTGTCCCCTATAGGCTCTCCCCGCAGGCAGCGACACTCTGGCTTCCGTAAAGCAGGACCAAATCCAGAGACTCCGAAGTGGGCAGTGGAGGGAGGTTATGCAGCCGATTTTACTAAGGAAATTAACTAAGTTCCCGGCAGCCTCACGGGCCACAGCCCAGCCCGGCCCTCCCCATCTGCAAAGCAAAGGGAGTCTCACCCCTCTTCCCCTCCCAGGTGCGCCTGGGGAGGGGACTTCCTGTCCTCTGCCTGTCCTTCCCTTGGCCCTGTGTACCTTAGGGCACGCACATCACAGTGGGGCCATTTTAGATTTTTATTTCTCAGTTCAGTCGACACACGCACTCACTCCGCAAACAGCCCAAACACGACTACAACCAAAGTGTCACTATAGAACACGTAGCTTCAGTATGTGCGATACATTCTGGTGTCTTCTGTGCTGCTGATCAGCTCTGCTATCCTATTTGCTTTTGGCAAACAAAAATGCCGGTCTTGTTCCACTACTGTGTTATGATCTGTAGCTTGAAGGACACCGTTTACGAGGGCTCGGCGGTCGGCCAGGAGGGTGTTTGGGACACAGGGTTTGGAGGGGGAGGAAAAGTGGACTTAGAAGCCAAGGAAGCCAGGGCCGTGGGCAGAGAGGGGTATCCGGGCTGGTCTCGCTGGCCGGTTCCAGTCGTCAGAAGGCAAGGAGGTCCAAGCCCTCTGCTCCCTCCACCCCCAGGCACTGACGGCCATGCTGAACAAGTCCGGCCTTTGGGAGCAGAGGGGAGATGGGGCTGGCTGATGCTTCCCTGGCTCCAGGGGCTGGGGCTGGCGGGTGGGTGACCAGACGGATGGAAGGCCCCCCGGCCCAGGCCGAGAATGCCCTGAAGATAGGCGGCTCCCCCCTGCGCTGCTGCCCAGGGCCTGAGTCCCCACTCTTGGGGCCCTTCAGGGAAGAATGACATCTTTGGAGAGCCTTTAAACCTGTACGCTCGGCCTGGCAAGTCCAACGGGGACGTGCGGGCCCTCACCTACTGCGACCTGCACAAGATCCACCGGGATGACCTGCTGGAGGTGCTGGACATGTACCCCGAGTTCTCTGACCACTTCTGGTCCAGCCTGGAGATCACCTTCAACCTGCGGGACGTGAGTGGGGGTCCATACCCCTGTGGAGTGGTACGGGAGTTGGAGGAGGTGAAAGTCCCAGCCTCAGCTCTCTCCGCGGCGCAGAGATGACACCTGTGCGGGGAAAGCTCCCTCAAGGCGGGTGCTCCGGGCTCCACTTTCTCCATGTTCATGAGGGGGTTTGGGCCGATCCGGGGAGGGCGCGGAAGGGCCCTGACGCCGCTTTTGGTTCTAGACCAACATGATCCCCGGGTCTCCCGGCAGCGCGGAGCTGGAGGACGGCTTCAACAGGCAACGCAAGCGCAAGCTGTCCTTCCGCAGGCGCACCGACAAGGGTGAGGCGGGGGCGGGGCGGGGGGGGCGAGGGGCGAGGGGCGGGGCCCGGGGGAGGGGGGCGGGGTCGACTGCACCTAGCTCGGCAGACTTCCGTGCCCCTACCTTCATGTTCCCCACTCTCTCACCCCAACTGCTCAAACGCTGTCCACTTTCCTTTAATGCCCACTTGAACCGGCACCTCCTCCGGGAAGCCCTCTTCCACCCTCCTGGGTGCCGGCCTAAGCTTCTTTGGGCCTCTAGCGGCTGACGTCTCGGGCGCTGCCTTGAACTGGTGAAGGGAGAAGGACAAAGGGCGAGGGGGCCAGTGCAACGGGGTCCCAGAGAGCCCCGCCCAGCAGTCAGCGGTCGGAAACGACCTGGTCCCGCCCCCGGGGGCGTTCATTCCGCTTGAGCGCGGGTCGGGGGCAGGGGGGAAGAGCAGAGGAAACCGCCCGGGGACAAACCAGGGCGTCCTGGCGCAGCCCTCTCCCAGGCCTGCTTGGCCCCCTCCCCTCCCCTCCCCTCCCGTGCCTCCTGCCTTCTCTGAGGCCCGCTCTCTGTTTCCCACAGACCCGGAACAGCCAGGGGAGGTGTCGGCCTTGGGGCCGGGCCGGGCGGGGGCAGGGCCGAGTAGCCGGGGCCGACCAGGGGGACCGTGGGGGGAGAGCCCGTCCAGCGGCCCGTCCAGCCCTGAGAGCAGTGAGGATGAGGGCCCAGGCCGCAGCTCCAGCCCCCTCCGCCTGGTGCCCTTCTCCAGCCCCAGGCCCCCCGGAGAGCCGCCGGGTGGGGAGCCGCTGACGGAGGATGGGGAGAAGAGCAGTGACACTTGTAACCCGCTGTCAGGTAGGGAGGGTGAGGGCCGGCCCAGGTGGGTGGGGCGTGGCCTCCGACCCGGCCTCAACCCAGTTCTCTGGCTCCAGGCGCCTTCTCAGGAGTGTCCAACATCTTCAGCTTCTGGGGGGACAGTCGGGGCCGCCAGTACCAGGAGCTGCCTCGCTGCCCCGCCCCCACCCCCAGCCTCCTGAACATCCCTCTTTCCAGCCCCAGCCGGCGGCCCCGGGGCGACGTGGAGAGCAGGCTGGACGCCCTTCAGAAGCAGCTCAACAGGTGAGGGCGGTTCCTGGGATCCAGCGGAGGACCCAGCTGCGGGTGCCGAGGGGGCGGGGCCGGTGGGTCCTGTGTGTGTGTGTGTGTGTGAGAGAGAGAGAGAGAGATCTGTGGGTTTCTGCCGGGACGATAGTGTGGAGGGAAGGCGTCTGCTCTGTGTGCCCCACCCTGACCCCCTCCTTCCGTTCAGCGCTGGGATAGGGACTGCACCCCTAGAATGAAGAGGGAGCCTGGGGTTGACCAGCTGGCTGGCCCGCAAGGTGGTTCCGAAACCACCGTCACTGGGGGCGCCACATCCCCGAGAGCCAGAGCATCCTCCTCCTTCTTGCCCCAGGCTGGAGACCCGGCTGAGTGCAGACATGGCCACTGTCCTGCAGCTGCTGCAGAGGCAGATGACGCTGGTCCCACCCGCTTACAGTGCTGTGACCACCCCGGGGCCCGGCCCCACCTCCACCTCCTCTCTGCTGCCCGTCAGCCCCATCCCCACCCTCACCCTGGACTCGCTTTCTCAGGTAAGTTCCAGAGCCCCTGCCCTGCCCTGCCCGAGGCACCCCGGCCCTGCCTTTTCTGCCCCCCCCCAATCCACCCCACAGCTGCTTTGCTGTCCTTTTTCTGAAACACTGGGCCTCAGCTTCCCCTCCCCGCCCCCCATTTCTGCCCTCGTCGTGGCCTGTGCTTTTGGAGGAGGACTGTCTGAGCACAACGCAAGGCAGGAGAGCCCCCCAAACCAAAGCCCCCAAACAGCCGGGCAGAGGAAACCAGCGGGCTGAGAGGGGTCACCTAAACGGCTAGATCTACTGATGGGACCTGTGTCACGGCCAGGAGGGGTCTCCGAGGCCTGGCGGTGGGTGCCGCGTGCCAGCGCGCCCTCGGCACGGGGTCCCTGCTGTGACTGGCGCTGCTCGGCTCTGGCTCCGCTGCTCCCTGCGGCTCTCACACTAGCCGCTCTGCGGGTTTGTCCCGAGGGCTTTGGCTGAGCCCCAGGGTGGCACTTCTGGCCCGCGTCTCTCCCCTCCTAGCGGGAGCAGGCCTCTGTGGCTCTTTGTCCTCTCCCGAGTGGACATGTGTGTTCCCAGGCCCCTGACAAGACGGCCGTGTCTGGGCCCCAAGAAGGGGGCTCTTCTGGCTCCCAGAGGTGGCCTGGGATCTGCCCCCCCGCCTTCCTCTGGCATCCGCTCCCCCTCCCATATGCTGCCTGCTCCTGTTTGCAGACAGCAGGGCCCACGTCAGCAAATGTGCCAGTCTCCCTTCACGGCCTCCCCCGCGGAGATCTCTCAGCACACTCATCAGCAGCCACAAACCCCTCCCGCCTGCCCTGGCACTCTCCCTGGCCTTCCAGGGCCTGGCCGCCAGCCTGCCTCTGTTTCTAGGTCCCTGAGTTCTTTCTAGATTGGAGGAAGGAGCCTCGTTTCTTTTTCTGTCCCAACTCAGGGCCCCTTATTCTGGGTTGGGTTCGCATTCGGCCGCCATGTTCCCCGGGGGCAAGGGGGCAGTGGCTGCAGCCTTGAACTCTTCCCCTGTGTCAGGGGCCACTCGCAGGGCTCCCGGCTGCCCGGTTCGGCTCCTGCCCACTGAGAGTGCCTTTCTCTTCCTCCAACCTCAGCACCCAAACCCTTTGTGCTCCAAGTCCCGCTCTAGGTGGCTCGGCCCCTCTCCTGGTCCCCTCGGGTCCTCTTCCGTTCTCCAGTCCTCTGTCACCGAATTCTCCTGACCCTCTCTGTCCTCTGACCCTCCTCTCTATTCCCCTGACGGCCCCCTCCGTCCCCTCCCCTCTCTCCCCTTCCACAGGCTCCCTGTCTGCTCACACTGTGTTCTCTGCAGGTTTCCCAGTTCATGGCGTTGGAGGAGCTCCCCCCAGGGACCCCAGAGCTCCCCCAAGACGGCCCCACTCGACGCCTCTCCCTGCCCGGCCAGCTGGGGGCCCTCACCTCCCAGCCCCTGCACAGACATGGCTCAGACCCGGGCAGTTAGTGGGGCTGCCCACTGTGGACACGTGGCTCACCCAGGGTTCAGGCACTGCCTGGGCCCCTCCCCTCAGAGGCCCTGCCCGGGAGGCCCTGGCCGAGAAAGGGGAGAGGAACATGAAGGCACAGCCCCGTCCCCCAGCCCTTGGGACCATCTCTTCCTGCAGTCCCCTGGGCCCCGATGGGAGGGGCAGGGACAGCGACAGGGCCGGGCAGTGGACGGGGGTCTGTGGTCTCCCCACTGCCCTGGGGGCATTAGCTGGTCTAACTGCCCGGAGGCACCCGGCCCTGGGCCTTAGGCACCTCAAGGACTTTTCTGCTATTTACTGCTCTTATTGTTAAGGATAATAATTAAGGATCATATGAATAATTAATGAAGATGCTGATGACTATGAATAATAAATAATTATCCTGAGGAGACTCCGTGGCACTGGATCCTGCGGCCGCGGACACGCCCTAGCCTGCATTCACAGTCACGCCTGCGCGCATGCGCCGGACTCTCCGTGGGAATCTGGGCGTGTCTGTCTGCGTGCGTGCGCAGGGCCTGCAGGGGCTGCCGGGATATCTGGGCGCGGAGCGTGCGCAGAAGAGGCATTCTCTGGGGTCCGCCACACGGCATCTCCAGGGCTCCCTGCTTCCTTGTGGGCCTCGATTCTGGATAGTGAAGAACCGCCCGGACTGGTATGGATAGAGAAGCAGTCCCGATGGGATGCCAGGCCCCTCAGGGTCATGTTTTGCTGGGTGGCATCCTGGCCCCCGAAGCTGACCATACGCTGGATTGTCCCCCTACACACTTCATGAACCCAGCACGCGCTGACCCTAAGCTGGGGCTGTGTTGGTTAGTTCTGGTCCATGTCCCCCAACCCCCTGACCTGGCCCTTAACCTTGACCTTAACCCACGCTCACTCGGACTCTGTACAGTTGGGCCAACTCTGGGCACACTGGTTTTCTCAGTCCCGACCAGAGCGCCTTAGGTGTCTGGCTGCCGATGGGCCTTACCTTGGTCACTGTGATCTTGAGCACCTGTGATCCTTGGTCACAGAGTCGATGCCTAGAGAGGGTGGGAGTCTTGGGGTGCCTCATTCTCGTTTCCAGGGGAATAAGTCAGAATATACATCTTGGGGCCAGGGAAGGGTTGTGCCCTTGTGTGTGGAGGACAACAGTGACAGTGGCTTCAATTACCGGATCATTTTGTGTGTGCCTGTGTGTGCTTGTGCGTGCGTGTGGTCTTGTGAGGACACAGCCTCCTGGAGCAATGGCTGGCAGTGACCATGGCAGGGCACCTGCTGACCGGCAGGAGGAGCCAATGGGCAGTGGCCAGCTCTGCTTGAGGGATGGTGCTTCCCAAAGCCTCCAGACCTGGGAGAACAATTTCCTGCTTATCATTTTTTTTTAACGTTTATTTATTTTTGAGAGACATAGAGACAGAGTATGAGTAGGGGAAGGGCAGAGAGAGAGGGAGACACAGAATATGAAGCAGGCTCCAGGCTCCGAGCCGTCAGCACGGAGCTGGTCGCGGGGCCCAAACTCACAGACAGTGAGATCATGACCTGAGCTGAAGTCGGCCTCTTAACCAACCGAGCCACCCAGGCGCCCCCAATTCCCTGCTTAATCCCCACAACCCCTGACCCCTTGAAGTGGGTTTGTTAACCTCACCTTTTAAAAAATGTTTATTTATTTTGAGAGAGAGAGAGACAGTGGGGGGAGGGGAAGGGCAGAGAGAGAGGGAGAGAGAGAATCCCAAGCAGGTCCCTAGCGCTCAGCCCAGAGCTGGGTGTGGGGCTCAATCCCACAAACCATGATGTCAGGATCTGAGCCAAAATCAAGAGTCAGATGCCCAGCTGACCAAGCCACTCAGGCGCCCCCCCAACCTCGGTTTAAAATCAAATATGGCTAGTCTCACGGCCCATGCCTGGTGGGAGACCTTGCTCTCCGAGGTTCTCGGTGTGCCCAGAGCGGGTAGGAGAGAGGGGAGAGACTCTCCCCTGCCCATGTGATTCTGCACCAGGGCCCTGGCTCCCCTCCCAGGATTGCCGCATATGCTCATGACTTGGGAGTTCACACACACAACTTCCTGGGGGGCGTTGAGGTGTGTGGTGTGGGGGGAGGGGTAGTGAGCGGAGCCCCCTAGCACAGGGCAGAGGCAGACACAGGCAGAGGGGGCCGTGAGGCTGGCGGCGAGGGGTAACATACAGGCAGCTCAGTGCACCTGGCACGCTGGGCCTGCGTGAGCTGGGCTGGGTGCCTGCTCTCTGATGCTGGCTCCATCCTTGTTACTGTCCGCCCTTGGCCTTGGAGTATACTCATCCTGGGACTCAGCTACAGTTCACACTACTCTGCCCGGGTACAAGCGTGGGGGGCTGGGGCTCACCGAGAGCCTGGGGGAGGGGTGGGGGCCATCCCAGTGAGTCAGGACCCGGTGTTGGTGGGCCCCTGGTGGAGAAGGAGAAGAAACCTTGGCCTGCACTCTCTGGGCTTTGTGTCAGGTGGGTGCCAGTCATCTCTCTGCAACGCCGTGCCAGCCCCCGCAGCCGGTCACCGGCCCAGGGTGGGCTCTGGTGCTTGTCCGAGATGGACGCACATGCGTGTCCCGGGGGTCAGTCCGCTCAGTCTGTCGCAGGAGAGCGGCCAGTGTGATTAGGTTGCCGTGCACCAGGTCCTCGCCGAGAATCACCTGCTGAGGGTGGGTGGAGGACCACAGTGACAGTGGCTTCAATTACCGGATCATTTTGCCTGCCCAGCTGCAGCTCGGTGCTCGGAACATGCATCGTCCAACCCTCAGAGGGAGGAGTAAAAAGTCCAAGTGGGAAGATTAAGGCTCAGGATGGTAAATGACCGGCCGGTGGTCACACCGCTCACAGGGGGGCAGTGCACAGCTTCAGACTGCACGGGAGGAGCGATAGTGACCTTCAGGGCATGACGCTGGGGTCGACACTCACCGGCCGCAGGGCATAGGCTCGAGCCTGGGCCTTGCGGGCCTGAAGAGCAGGTAGGGTGCTGTGCTTGGAGCACGGCCCCGTTCGAGAGTCCAGCATGGAGGACCCCCGCTCCCATTCCTAGCCTGCTCTGGCCCTCCCCTCTCCTGGCCAGGTGACGGGCCCCTCCTCCTGCCAGTCTGGGGTCATGTTCTGCCTAGCGCACACGAGTGGTGCTATAAACCATAGCTGTGCCCACAGCCTTCGAGCTCTCCGTTGGGCTGGAGAAGGTCAAGTCTTTGGGCAGGGTCTGCCATGACCACTCATAGTGGGCCCCTGGCCCCAGGATGGCTGCCCCTGACGGGGTTTCCTTCACTGGCCGGAGGCAGTAAGACAGAGAGCAGCAGGGGCACCCGGGCATCTCAGTCGGTTAAGAGTCCAACTTGGGCTCAGGCCATGATCTCACGGTTTGTGAGTTCGAGCCCTGCATCGGGCTCTCTGCTGTCAGCACAGAGCCCACTTTGGGTTCTCTGTCCCTCTCTCTCTCTGCCCTTCCCCTCTCTCAGAAATAAAAATAAAACTAGAGAGAAACAGCTCCCTGGGGGTGTTTCCGCGAGGCCTAGAACAATGCCGGGCACTGGGACGTGTGCGGTGTGGGAGGAAAAAGATGTAGGCGGTGGCTGACACCCAGAAGGCAGGGAGCTGAGCCTGGAGCTGGAGTCCGGTCAGGACTTGGGGGCAGGCCCCCATGACAGGCCAGGACCAGGCTGCCTGCTCCGCCTCGGCCTCTGCACCTGATGGTCCGGGAGCGGAGTGAGGCTCCAGGGGCGTGGCCCTGCCTGGTGCCTCAGCCGCTGCTCACGGTCCAGGTGCAAGCTTGCGCCTGCGCCTGTTCTTTCATGGACTCCCCCCCCCGCTCAGCGCAGACAGGGGCCGCTCTCACGTTTCATCGACACAGAAGAGTAACGGATACTCATTCAGCACATCCTTTGTGGTGACCATGATTCCCGCTGCCTGAGACCAAAGCCCAAGAGGCCGAATTAACTTGCCAGACAGCCGCAGCTCCAGAGAGTGGGGTGGAGTGTAAACCGGACGGGCCAAGCCTCCGGCTGCTGGCTTAACTTTTGGGCACACTGCTGCCCTTGCTCTAGGGACAGTGACTAGGAGACCTTTGCAAGGGGTCTGGGATTTCGAGAACGTTCTCTGCCTTGCAGATGTTTGTATCTTCTGCTCCTTTGCCTGGAGGACTCTTTGCTTGACGAATTCCTGCTGGTCCTCAGGTGATTCTTGTAGGGAAACAGAGCACCCCCTCTCTGGGGCTGGGAGCCCCTTTGTGCTTCCTTTGCTTTCCCTACCCCGGACTGCCAGATATGGGGGCTTATCGCCTCTGTGCCACACTGTGTCCCTGTCTGTGTCCCCCTAATACCAAGCACAGCGATTCCCCCAGAGCGGGCACTCAGCAATTTATTAAAGAAGCATTTCCGGATTTGGGTAGTGATTAGTAGTAAAATTCTTTTTATTTTTTTTCAAAATTTTTTTTTTAACATTTATTCATTTTAGAGAGACAGAGTGTGAGCAGATGAGAGGCAGAAAGAGGGAGACACAGAATCCAAAGCAGGCTCCAGGCTCTGAGCTGTCAGCACAGAGCCTGACATGGGGCTCGAACCCATGAACCGTGAGATCATGACCTGAGCCAAAGTCGGATGCTTAACCGACCGAGCCACTCAGGTGCCCCAGCAATCAAATTCTTAACGTCAAAAGGGACTGCGTGCTTGACTTTGGGTGTTATGTCTTCCTGGGTAGCCAGGCTTGAGGCATGAGGGTTGAGCAAGCAGCTCGGGGTTTCTGGCACTCCCCGCGTCTCTCTTGATGATTAGCAGACATGGGCCTGGTACCTTGGAGATGGCCCCCAAGGGCCCACGTTCTTTTTGTCTTCCACCCCATTCTCTTGGCTCAGCTCAACACATAGGGACGGGTCCCTGCTCTGAGTCGCAGGTAGGGACCTCGTCTGGTGCCCTCTGGGGCTGGAATCCCTGCCGGTGGGCACCTCAAGGCACAGCTGGACATCTTGTGATGGCCACCGCTCGTCTGAGCTTTGGGAACCCCTGTGCTCCCCGGCACCACCCTCTCAGATGGTGTCCCCAGTCTGGCCAAACCTTGAGAGGTACCCGTGCAGCCTGGCTTTTTCTAGGGTCTTCTCTCTGCAGTGTGGAGGAAGGAGGTCTGATTCCAGGCCCTCTCTGCCCCTCACCTGCCCGCGCCGCATAAGCAGGGGGACCAGAACATGCCCAGGTCCTAAAGGGAGGGATGACCTTCTCTTTGCCTGCAGGACAAAGGCCTTTGTGTCAGTGTGACTGACAGGGACGGTTCTCTTCCTCCTTTCTGGACTCCCCTGCCCTTATACTTCTCTGGCAAGCGCCGGACACGCGAGCCACATGAGATCATGTTCGGTTAACCGCGCCGGCGGTCTCCCTGCACCTGCTCGAGCTTTCCCTCTTCTTGGAATGCAAACTCTGTCATTCCTGGTCTGGAGACATCCGTCCATCCTTCAAGTCCTAGCTCAGATGCAGGAGGACCTCTCCAGGCTGCTTTGTTGGTCTACACGTCACCCTGCTCGTATGGTAAGCAGTGTCTTCCTCATGGGAGTCCTGGCAGTCTTACCACGGGGACTGTGAGTAGGACACACGGCGGGTCAGTCTATCTCAAGAACTCAAAAATCCCGAAACACATTCAAAGCACAGAGACTTCTAAGATGGTTATTTTGAGACCCTTTTAGATACTTATACATCATAACAGAGAGGTTGGTGTGAAACTTAATGATTTAGTAAAAGACGGAATAGTAACAGTTTTCTCCTAAGCGGCACGGCGCGTGACATTCAGCCCAACGAAAACTGCCTTCTCTTGATGTATCGATGTAGGAGCGTCTTAAAGAAAGCGAGTCTGGATACTTTATTTTCTCAAAGTCCAAGTACAGTGCAAGTTTTTTGTTGTTGTTAACTTTTGTCTTCCAAAAAAAAAAAAAATAACTAATGAGAGGAGAATATTTTCTCAGGCATTTGTTTAAATAATCAGCCTCATTATTTTATAATCGCACCTTATAAGTGAGTCGGAAGTCTGGAAGAGCCATTGCTAAGAAACCGGAGCAGAAGAATTTAGCACAACCATCTTACCATTATTTTAAAATTAGCAATAGCAGAAGGTCTGGCTGCAAAAGACTTAGATGCTAACTGGCAAGAGAATCAGTCATTAGGGAAACAGCGTGGCGAGGGCTCCCGCGACAAGCCACCATATGTAAGGGCTCTGCTTCCTCTTCCTGCTCCTCCAGGAGCTGACAGCCGGAGAAGCAGAGGGAACTTGGTGATTAGGGACACTCGGAAGGTCAAATGAGGCTGTTCTCGCGGTCTTAAGCAGCCTAAGTGGAATAAAACTCTGAGCAGATGGGAAAATGACCGTGGGGTGCTTTCTTTTAATGTCGAACTGCCCTAGGCGTCTCGGAATTGTGACCGTCCTGCGGGGAGGGAAGTCGGTTTTATGTGGGGCACTGAGTGACCGTAAAGAAGAGTTATTCTCGGGGCCGGCGCGGAGAGTGTGGGGAAATGAGGATTAGTTAGGCAGCGATTTGGCGACGCGACCCAGGTGCCCTCTGTCCTCCAGCTCTTGGGGAGCCCTCACCTTAAAATGGTGGGAAGTGGTCACGCTGCTTCCCGTGGAGAGAAGGGATTGCTCAGTGCCCCCCCCCCAGGTCCCCATGGATATCCAAGGGGGGAGGCTTCCGCTCTGGGTTAAGTCCCCTGTGACTTGCGTCTCTGCAGGCACCTGTCTTAAGCATGGCGTCGACCCCAACGCCTGCTGTCATCTCTCCTCCGTGCCACCCTGACTCAAGCTGGACATCCCCCCACCCGCTTCGTTGTCCCAAACCGCCACCAAGCAACGGCTGGCATGCGTAGCAGAGGACTACCTAACACGTGGGGTTGCTGTGGGTGCCGGCAGGTTGCCTCACCGTGCAGCCCAGCAAATGACCGAAAAGATGAGCTCAGACATTCCGGTTCTAAATGCTTGGCTGCCTCCTTCCCAGTGCCTTTCTTGCCGGCTGACCTCCCTCTAGTCCTGCCAAGACCCTCTTGGTCAGATCCCGTCTTTCTGAAGACACTTCTCAGCCTCTTCTTTTTCCTGCTGCTCCGGTCCGCCCCCCCCCAGACACTCGGATTTCCCCTCGGTGGTCTGGGCGGAGCCATTGGGGTCGCTTCCGAGCTGTTGGGACGTTTTCCGGGTTTACACCAGATGAACCCAGAGATAAACTAACTATGGCCCTGAAGGGAGACGTGGCTGCAGGAAAGCTTGCCTGCCTTCCTTCTTCCTTCCGTCCTTCCTCCCTCCCTCCCTCTCTCCTCCTCCCTCCCTCCCTCCCTCCCTCCCTCCCTCCCTCCTTCCCTCCCTCCCTTCTTTCCTTCCTTCCTTCCTTTTTCCCTGCTTCCTTCCCTCCCCATCTCCTCCCTCCCTCCCTCCCTCCTTTGCTTCCTCCCTCCCTCCCTCCCTCCTTCCTTCCTTCCTTCCTTCCTCCTTTCCTTCCTTCTTTCCTCCTTCCTTCCTCCTCCTTCCTTCCTTCCTTCCTTCCTTCCTCCCTCCCTCCCTCCCTCCTTCCCTCCCTCCCTTCTTTCCTTCCTTCCTTCCTTTTTCCCTGCCTTCCTTCTCTCTGCATCTCCTCCCTCCCTCCCTCCTTCCTGATTAGTAAGAAGTTTCCCCACAACAATTAGTGATTCCTAACGATTCGATTCGAGTCATCTAGCTCTGGAGGTGGGCACTTAGAGAGGCGGTGAGGAGCATGCAAAGGACCAAGCAGAACGGGAGGCAAAGACCCCGGGAGAACAGAGTGTGGTCCAGATCTGAGGATGTCTCGGCTCGGTCCAGTGGCTCCTGTCACTGTCCTTCCACGCAGGCCGCCGTGAAGGGCATGGAGATAGTGCTTGATTTTAGGCCAAGCTATTTGGTGAGGGTCTTAGGGAAATTCGTTCACGAGCCAGTTGGCTTCCCTCTTGCAGAGACACACGCTCCAGCTCCAACTGAGGCCGCTCTATTGGGACCTCGAGCGTTTGGGGTGAAGGAACTGAGTCTGGCAGGGACCGTAAGCACCATTGCTGATTTAGACACCCAACTGGCATCAGACCTGATTCCTGGGGGGAGGTGAGGCTAGGGGCACAGCCCTGCTAGCCCAGGACAGAGGCCTCATGGTTTCCCGCTAGCTTTTTGCCCGCTGATGGGCAAACATTGGATGTGCTGGGTTACCGCCACATTTGTGGTTTGGAAATGACTAAGATGCAGAAAAACTCCCAGTGACTTTGGTAGAGTGGCTCCTGGGACTAAACGCTTGGCGATTTGGAAGTTACCAGTGCCGAGGGGACAGTCCTGGCGTGGCCCCCGGCAGCTGCCTCGCTCTGAGCGGAGCAAACTGGACTGTCTGCGGGGGGTGTCACAACCCCGGGCTTCCCTGTCTTGGCTCTACGGCTCCACCGAGAGCAGGCTTGTTTTCAATTGAACTATTTTCTTGAGCTCCATCTGGAATGCCAGAGAGCCAGGAAAGGGTCTTAGATTAGAGTTTCACCCCCTCAACGTTCAGTGGAGGGGAATGGGGCCCTAAGTTGCCAAAGGCCAGAGGGTTAGGGGCACTAAGGCTTCCTGCCTTAGACCTCTAGCCTGCCGCCCGCCAGGAGCTGTCGGACCCAAGGGTGGTCTCGTGAGCCCCAAGCAGGCACGTCAGTCTCCTGTCGTTCAGCTGCAAACACAGGAGGGAAACGCAAGGGGATAACCCAGCCTCCACCTCTGCGAGGGCCCGGCAGCCCTCCTTTTCTCCCCAGGCAAGTCTTCTCGTCCTCCAGGACTGGTCTTCCCCGTGGTCCCCTGTGACACTGCTGTGACATGCCATGCTCCTCCGTGCTGGGACAACTCTTGGGTGTGATGCCGTGTTGGCCAAGCAGAGCTGGAATTCAGGAGGGAGCCTCCCTAAGGTCCTTGATAACGACGGATCCACGGCGCGACTTCTTGGCTCTTTTCAGCCCTCCAGCGTCGAGGGGTTCCCTGTGGGGTTTCCACGGCGGGGGGGGGGGCGGGGGCTAGATGTCTAGAATGTGGCAGGAAAGAGCTGGCACCCCTCATTCAGCCTCACTCTGCAGTGTGACCTGTTCCCAGTTTTCTCACTTCCTGGCCCCCCCTCCCCCCACTGCACGATGCCTCCTGTATCCATGCCTTGCCCCTTGTCCGGCTCTGTGTCGGTCAAGTACGGTTTGTGATTTGGGGCGAGTGTTCAGCCGCCAGTAGCGGAGGCCCCCTCTGACTGGGACGTGTCTGGCTCTATCCTTGCCATCCTTTCTTCCCACAAGAAAGCCGGAAGCTGCCGCCTGCCGGCCCAGGGGCCCACGTGAATTACAGCCCGGGCCCGGGTAAGCTTGAGGTAGAAGCGACTTCTGCGCAGAGCCACCCGTATGCCGTCCGCTTATCTGCGGCCCTGATCTCACCTGTGGCCGCGCTCCCACACCCCTGGCGGCGGGCCCCAGATGACTCTCGAAAGGATTGATCTTGCATTTCTTGCTGTCAGGCTGGCCGGGCAGAGGTTTTCCGGAATGCTACTGCGTTCTCTTTGCCGTAAGGGGAGCTGGAGAAGCGGCTTTAGTAGTGACCACCCTCCCAGGCCTCCTCTGAAATCTTTCCCACCAAGGGAAGGAATCCGCAAATTGAAATCTGAACCTGACGGGGTCCCCTTTGCTCCCCCAGGTCCTCAGACGGGGCCAGTCTGATGACGATCCAGTGACGCGTGAGAGCAACCATCCCAGTGGTGAGGTGCCTCTAGCAGCTGTGGCTCGGGGGGGTTCTGGGAGAGAGGGGGAGACGGGGGCTTCCAACGGGAGTTTAGGCTCTAACACGTGGAGAGCTATGAGATGCCGGAGGAATCTTAGTCCCTTTGGGCTGCCAGAACAGAAATACCACAGATCAGGTGGCTTATAAATGACAGAAATTCATTTCTCAGTCCGGGAGACTGGCAAGTCCAAGATCGAGGCGTCAGCAGGGTCTGTGTCTGGGGAGGGCCTGCTCTCTTTCACAGAGGGCTGTCCTCACATAGCGTAAGGGCATGGGTCCCCTTCCGGAGGGATCCGCCCTCATGCCCTGATCACCTCCCGAAGGCCGTACCGCTTCAGGCCATCACCTTGGGCTTTGGGGGTGGGGTGGGTGGACGCAAACCTTCAGTTCATGGCAGAATGGGCCAGCCTTAGCAGGACATGCCTGCACGGACCACACAGCCAGAGAGCAGAGACCTGGGAACGAGCTCTAAATGATGGATTTGTTCTTTTTATAGTTGAGAGTAGAATTTATTTTATTTTATAATTTTTTAAATTTTGTAATGCTTATTTATTTTGAGAGAGAGACAGAGACAGAGCCCAAGCGGGGGAGGGGCAGAGAGAGAGAGAGACACACACACACACACATACAGAATCTGAAGCAGGCTCCAGGCTCCCCTCTGTAAGCACAGAGACTGACGCGGGGCTCGAACTCATGAACCTCGAAATCAGGACTTGAGCTGACGTCAGATGCTTACCTGACTGACCCCCCGGGCGCCCCTGTGGTTTGGAGTAGAATTTGAAAGCCCATGTTAAGGGTTAAAAATTATGAAACAGACCTGATATAAACCAGGTTATTTTGGGGATACGTTTTACTGGTTGCTGTTGTGGAGAAAGTGGCATTTTTCACCTTTGGCAAAATAGGATAGAAATCTGTGTTAGTCTTGTCTTCCTAACACGACTATAAATTCTTTGAGGAGGGAGCTGAGATAGAAGCTGACAAGAAGGGAAGGGAAGTCTGTCACCAGAGGAGCGTGTGACGGCCAGCCGCAGAGCTCTGCCTCCTGACTCTCGCGTCCCCTGTCCTGAGGGCAGGAACCAGAAACCCCAGGTTTTCAGCGTGTCCATTTTTGCCCTTGTCGCTTGTCGCTGAGCCTGGCACAGGGCTGGGCTCAGTGCAGGCTGGTTGGCTGATTGAAAAGTGTCAGGGTTGGGGGTGCCTGGGTGGCTCAGTCCGTTACGTGTCTGACTTCGGCTCAGGTCATGATCTCATGGGCCATGAGTTCAAGCCCTGCATCAGGCTCTGTGCTGACACCCTGGAGCCTGCTTCAGATTCTGCATTTCCTTCTCTCTCTGCCCCTCTCTGACTTGCACTCTGTATCTCTCTCTCCCTCTCTCTCTCTCTCTCAAAAGTCAATAAACATTAAGAAAAAGGAAAAGAAAAATGTCAGGGTTGGGGACGCCTGGGTGGCTCAGTTGGGTAAGCGTCTGACTTTGGCTCAGGTCAGAATCTTGCGATTCATGGGCTCAAGCCCCAGATTGGACTTTCTGCTCTCAGCAAGGAGCCCACTATGGGTCCTCTGCTTCCTCTCTCCGCCCCTCCCCTGCTCATGCACACATAGTCTCTCTCAAAAATAAATAAACATTAAAAAAATTAAGGGTTCCTGGCTCAGTCGGTTGGGTGTCCGACTCCTGAATTTGGCTCAGGTCATGATCTCATGGTTTGCGGGTTCGAGCCCCGCATCAGGCTCTGTGCTGACAGCGTGGAGCCTGCTTGGGATTCTCTCTCTCCTTTGTCTGCCCCTCCCCTGCTTGTGCTCTATCTCTTTCCCTCAAAATAAATTTTTTTTTAATTAAAAAAAAAAGAAAGAAAATGCAAGGTCGGACAGGTGGGCTGTGGGAAAGGCCCACAAATGGTGGAGAAGGAGAGGGAAGGGCACGGAACAGGCTCATGGGGCCATAAGGCCAGAGGTGGAAGACTTTTGGGGGAGCACTTGGCTCCATCCGTTCATGACGGAGACTGAGCCGCTGAGCCCCGGGGAGACCATGGGGGTTGCCCAAGGTCACACAGACCTGGTCAGGGCCAGGTCTAGAACATAGGGCTTCTGGCCTCTCTATCCTGCCAGATGCCCAACTCATGACCTTCCAACCTTTAGGACAAACGCTCATAACCCGGGTTGTCCTTTGGGCACGAAGGTAACACACTAGACTCCCGTCAGACAGCCTGTGTGGGGCTCCTTCCTCTGGGAGGGGGGCAGGGTCACGCTGAGCCTGCTCTGTAGGTGTCGTTGTCTTCGAAGAGCAATCTGTTTCCTTCACCGTCACTCGGATGATCCGCATCTCGCCCTCGTTCTATCGTCTCTCAGACTCTTTCTCTGGCTGCCTCTCCATTTCTGCCTGCCTGGCCACAGGATCGACCTCAAGCGAGGGTGAGAGCCTAGGGGTCAGAAGGCATAGAGTGACGTGACCTTGCCCCGCCCCTTACCCTGGAAGGCGAGTCTTTCTTCCAGCCCTTGGCTCTCGATCAGGGGCGATTTCGCCCCCAAGGATATACCTGGCAATGGCTGAGTACGCTTTTGGTTGTTACATCTAAGGGTGAGGGGTAGGTGGCATCTAGTGGGTAGAGGCCGGGGAGGCTGCTAAAAGTCCTACGAGGCACAGGACAGCCCCACGACAAAGAGTAATCCGGCCTAAAATATTGGTAGCACCAAGGCTGAGAAATCCTCCTAGAGCCCTCCCTGCCCTTTGCAATTTATTGGGGAGGGAGGTTTCACAGCCCTCTTCCTGCCCCCCACCCCACCCGGGTGTGGCGAGCCACTGTTTACTTAATACGAGTCTCCACTGCCCTGTTTTCCCCACTCAAAGTGAAGGCAGCCTTTCTGTCTTCTATCTGTAGCAGAAGAAATATGTTAAAAAGCGGACTCTATTTTGAGCTGAACGTTCTGGGAGAAAGTCAGAATATTCTTGTTGGGAAAGGAATGGCTTCTTTGTTTAGACATACCTTGACGGGCCTGTTTGGTCATTAAAGTTGAGGTCCCTGGAGAATGGCCTGGCTAAGCGAGCTCGAGGTAAAGATGAAATAACAGAAATGATGTTTGAGTTCTTATGGGCATCTTAGGAGGGTGGTGGGGGTGGGGGGATGCAGAGGTGAGAGGGTGAAGCAGCCAGAAGATGTCTAGGGTCTATGGAGACACACCTGCAGTAAGCAATTATTCTTCGGCAGGAGATGGTCCATGAATTTTTAGGAAGATTGATGTTTGACCTTCACTACTGGGTTATTCCCGACTCGTGGTGAAATTAGTCTCTGTGGCTCTGCAAGTCTTTAGTGGAAGTCCATTACACGCATCGCTGTGGGATGGAGGCGCTTTGGGGAGGGGGGGAAGGGGGTGTCTCCAGGAAGACACGGCTGCAAAGTGGACAAGGCAGAGCAGAGATACGGTTGGGAACCAGGAGATACCCCAAGATTATGGCTGAGGCATGTTCTGCTCCCTGCCCCCCGGATCTACTAGTGAAGGAGACTTTTTTTTCTTTTTTTTTTCTTTTAACATTTATTTATTTTTGAGAGACATAGAGACAGAGCGTGAGCAGGGGAAGGGCAGAGAGAGAGGGAGGGACAGAATTGGAAACAGGCTTCAGGCTCTGAGCCGTCAGCACAGAGCCCGACTCGGGGCTCGAACTCACAGACCGTGAGATCATGACCTGAGCTGAAGTCAGACGCTTAACCAACTGAGCCACCCAGGCGCCCCTGAAGGGCCTTTTAAAGGAGTTTGCTGGGAGGGATGGGGGTGACAGATCAGCCCTGCTATTGTGTTTGGAGCCCTCCAGACAAAGACAACAATCACACGCACACTAACAACCCTTGGTGGCCAAGGCTGCTAGGTGCCTGCCCGAGCATCCGTGATTCTTTTCCTCTTTAATAAAACGCATCCCTGCTTTTGGGCCAAGTCCACGGCTTCCCAGAAGAAGGACCGTGTTGACCAGCCTCCTCCGTGGCTTGGGTGGGGGCGAGAGTGTCCCGCGTGACTTTTGAAAGGCGCCCTTCGGGAGAAGGAGAGCTCCCCTCCTGGAGTGTGAACTGTCCAGCGAACGGTGGAAGAACCGCGGGACCAAAGATCCCGGCTCTCCAGGGACGGAAGAGCTTCCTCGCCAGCCCAGACTGCCCGTCCCTGGATTGACCTCACAGGAGAGGATGGGGTGTCTGCCGCATCTCAGCCAGAGGCAGGCAAGGACGGGTGGGAAGGGGGGGCGCGTGTGAGACCGGCTGCGGTGTGCTCCCCCCTGCCCAGAGCGGCGGCGGCAGGCAAAGTTTGCTTCTCTGTGTCAATTCCCTACCGCTCTCCTTTTCGGCCCCGGCTCCGCAACGGCTGCCTCCTCGCCTGCCGTCCTGTTGCACCTGTCCGCGTCCGCTCGTAACAACAGACACCGTCCTGGATACTCCAAGCCAAGGGGGCTTTAGTGCAAGGGATATGGGCAACATTGGTGACAAACATGGAAGAGGGAATGGGAAAGCAAAAGGGCGGAGAGGGTGATCCCAGCAGGTCGGGGAGCCGCCGGTGCCCCGGGCGAGAGCCCGCCAGCTCACGCTGACCGCGGCTGCTGCAGGAGTCACCCCTGTGGCGGCGGAGACCGCCAGCTCCTCCAAAGGTCACAGCTGTGACTGCTGCCTCAGGAAGAGACGGTTGCTTCCAGGGCCCAACTTCCCAGTAAGCCTCGGTCCTAGCAGTTTTTCTTTTTTGAATTCAAATTTATTTTTTACTATAGAAAAATTTTTTTTTTAATTTTTAAAAGTGTTTTTATTTATTTATTTATTTAGAGAGAGAGAGAGCACAAGTGGAGGAGGGCAGAGAAAGAAGGAGAGAGAGAAGGAGAGAGAGAGAGAGAGAGAATCCCAAGCAGGCTTTGCCCAGTCAGCATGGAGCCCCATGTGGGGCTTGAACCCACGAGCTGCGAGATCGAGACCTGAGCCTGAGCCAAAACCGAGAGTCCAGTCGAGTTGGAAGCTTAACTGACTGAGCCACCCAGGCCTCCCTTATTATGGAAATCTGAAACATATACAAAGCACCAAGCGTATTAGGATAATCCTTTGTGTATCTATCGTCTAACTTCAGCAGCCATCAATTCCTGTCCCATCTCGTTCCCCCCCCCCACCACACCCCGACCGATCCCTCCCTGGACATGGACGACTTTGCAAATCTGGGACGCCAATCCCAGAGACCATATAGTTCCATCTGTAAGTATTCCAGTATTTCTAAAAGATGAAGACTGTGTTTAGAGAGCCCACGATCGCATAGCCACGCCTAAAATGTGGTAATTCCTCGATATAATCAAATACCCAGTTAGTGATCCACGTTCTTCCGTAGTTTCGAACATTTTTGAGAAAAAGATGGGTTTGAGTCAGAAACCAAATAAGGACTATGCCTGGCAATTAGGACTTAGGGACTCTTAAATACCTTTTAATCTAGAGGATCTGTCTCCTGAGGTTTGCCTTGCTTTTTTGGGTTTTGATTGAAGGATTTAGGTTGTTCATCTTTTAGAGCATTCTACGACTGGATTTCGCTAATATCATCCGTGTGACGTAGCTGAACATTAGGGTGACGACCGACCCAGTTTGGCCAGTGCTAAAACGGTGGAGATCCCGGGCAAACCAGGCTGGTCAGCTCAGCCTACATTTTTCTCTGTCGCTTATATTTCTCCTAAGTTGGTAGGTAAACCTACAGTCATTATCAGACTCACATTGAATTTTTTGGCAGGATTATTCCTGGTCGGTGGTACGTTTTTCCAAAAGGAGTCACATAAACAGCTGCTTGCTTCTCTCATTTTTAAAAAAGTTTCTAATGTTTATTTTTGAGAGAGAGACAGAGAGAATGAGTGGAGGACGGGCAGAGAGAGAAGGAGACAGAATCCGAAACAGGCTCTAGGCTTCAAGCAGTCAGCACAGAGCCCGATGCGGGGCTCGAACTCACGAACTGTGAGATCGGGATGTGGGCCAAAATTGGACGCTTAACCAACTGAGCCACCCAGGCGCCCCTGATTGCTTCTCTCTTTGTGTGTTAGCAGGCACTAAGGACCACTGCTTAAATCCATTCATTCGTTAGAGTTGCAAAATGGCGATGTACTAACTCTCCCTTTCCTTGCCATTTATTAGCTGGACTTCTTTTATAATGAGAAACTTACCCTCAGAGACTCTTAGGTTACTCAGAGCTTCAATTCATATAATGAAGGCGTTGTCAGTGTTTGATTCGTTCCCTTTATTTACCAGCTTTTCAAAATATGGTTCCTTGTCATGGCCCAAAAGGGAAGCCGGAGTCTCCTTTAGCAACCTTATAAATATGGATCGGAAAAACATTTTCAGTCCTATGTAGTTATTCTCCTTACTGACGCTCGCATGGTTTTGTCTTTGGCTGGTGGGAACTTACTCAGGTTGGGTCCTGAGTTATCGTGACACGGCCCGACTAGTCTTGATGGTTTCCTGGTTTTATGATTTGCCAAGATGTTCCGAAGCAAATTATTTCGTATGTGCCTGTCCCGGTCTTGGGAATAGCCAATTCTCTGAAGAGTCGTGATCTTTCTGATGGGAAATGTATTCACGGACAGGGACATTACTTGCTTCTAGACTACTCGCTGCTTCTAGGTCCTTCCAAAGCCAGCTCTCGCTAGGAAATATGTATACTGCTTTTAAGAGATAAAATATATAGTGTGTTCGTACTGATATTATAATTCAAACTCAGAACTACAGAGTTTTAACCGAACTTACTGACCTGACATCTTAATCTCCTTTTCCTCACGCTGAAAATCCTGACTTGTAATAGTACCAACATAATCACTCATTTTCTTTATCCCCAAATAACCACACACTTAGAGTAACAGTACAAACCGCCACTGCTAAAGACATGATTACAGGAGATCGCTTGTGATATTTTTGAAGTTTTGTCGATCGTTATGGTATATCCCGCTAGGGATATAGTCAAATTACTGTGTTTAAGTCCCTGGGATTGATTCCTTGAGTAGTTTTATATTACTAACAGGTGGATACATTACATAATTATGGTTTATTTGTATGATTTCTCTGTTCGTGTTTCGGGCTTGCTTTTTAAGCTTCATTCTGAAGCCGAACATACCAAACAAGGTAGTCGGAGAAGTCTAGCTTCTACCCCTGTCTCCTCTGTTCCATGCCTTCCTACCTCATTGTAAAACATTCAGCTATTTTTGTCCTTCCATTGTTGTTTTTTTTAAGTTTACTTATTTACTCTGAGAGAGAGAGAGACAGAGAGAGAGAGAGAGAAAGAACAACAAGCTGGGGAGGGACAGAGAGAGAGAATCTCAAGGAGGCTCCACACTACCAGCTTGGTCCCTGACATAAGGCTTGAACTCACGAACTGTGAGATTGTGACCTGAGCCGAAATCTAGAGTTGGGCACTTAACTGACTGAGCCACCCAGGCGCCTCTCCATTGTTTTTTAAATAAGCAAATGTAAGTATCTAGTTTTTCTCCTTGTCCTTCTCCTTGTCCTCCTCCTCCTCCTCCTCCTCCTCCTCCTCCTCGTCCTCCTTCTTCTTCTTCTTCTTTCTTCTTCTTCTTTCTTCTTCTTCTTTCTCCTCTCCTCCTCCTCCTCCTCCTCCTCCTCCTCCTCCTTCTTCAAGATGAATAAAAGCATTCCGGGCACATTTTTCTTAAAAAATTTAAAAAATGTTTATTTTTGTAGAGAGACAGAGACAGAGCATGAGTGGGGGAGGGGCAGAGAGAGAGGGAGACACAGAATCCGAAGCAGGCTCCAGGCTCAGAGCTGTCAGCACAGAGCCCGATGCGGGCCTTGAACTCACGAACTGTGAAATTATGACCTGAGCCGAAGTTGGATGATTGAGCCACCCAGGTGTCCTCAGGCACATTTTTCTAGTCCTTGCTTTTTTACTTGCTATGTGGGGAGCGCTCCACGCTAGTACAAAGCGATCTTCCTTGTTCCTTTTCATAGCTGTATTCTACTTCACCGTGTGGCCATACTTTGTTTATTTAACCCACCCTTTGTTTGTTGTTATCTGTTTCCAGTCCTTTGTCATTATTACAAAGTCGTGCTAAATAAATAGCCTCGTGCATATCTTTCCATATATTTGCTAGTTTGTCTATGGGCTAAATTCCCAAATTTTCAGGGTCAGAGGTCACTGTGTGTGTAATTTTGTAAGATATCGCTAAATTTCCCACCAGCAGTGTAAGAGGACTTTTATCCCTAACGTCGCTGACAGAGTACGTTGTCACACTTTTGGCTGTGTGTCCGATTTGGTCGGTGAGAAATTGTATCTCCGTGCCTTTTGAATGTGTATGTTTCTGCCACGAGCTGAATTCTCGGGGAGCAGGCTCTGAGACATAGACCAGCACGCGAGGCATTTGTTAGAGAATGATCTTTGAACGAACACCCGTGGAAGGGATGGGACTGACGTAGGATCGGACAGAGGCGCAAGTTGAACGACCTCAACAGAGTGCCCCGCTAACCCCTTAGGGAGCTCTGGAGCCGGGATGGGGGGATGGGCAGGGCTGCCCTCACCTCTCATTAACCCGGCATTGGATGTGGGCTGCTGGGAGAGGGGTGCGACCTTGGCCGAGGCAGTTTTCTGCAACTGAGGCAAACCCACATGAAGGCTGAAAGCTGACGGCCATCATCTGATGGCCCTTGCAGTGGGGCGGAGGATTCAATCTTTCCTATCTGAAGGAAGATGGGTGATACATTACAGCACCTGCCTGTGTCTCCTAACCATGTAAATGATCTACCATCACGATTTTGTTTTTAAGTTTTCTAACTATATCTATCTTTCTATCTGTCTGTATGTCTATCTATCTATCCATCCATCCATCCATCCATCCATCCATGTCACCCATCCATTCATCACATCCATCCATCCATCCATCATCTATCCATCATCTATCTGTTAGCCGATCTATATTGGTTTGAGATATTAGATATTAGATACTCTTGGTATTTAAAAAGTATGATTCTGTATATATTTCTCCTGTTGTCTTTTATGACAGTTCCTGCCTTATGAAAGTTGTTGCTAAGACATTGCGTGCATAAAAGCATTCCTGTTAAATCTTCATTGTGAATCGCAGACTTCAGACTTCAAAGTATGCAACGTCCTACTTTGGTTCGCTTAATGCTCTTTGGCCCCGATTCTACCTTGCTAGGTGTCAAGATGGCAACTCATGATTTCTTTTTTTGTTTGTAGTTGCCTCTTCTACCTTTTAGGCACTTTTCATTTTTCTCTACCCGTTTTTGTTCGAACATTTCTGAATCCGCTTGTGTTAGGAGGGTCTCCGATATGTAGTATGGTATTAGATTTTGCCTTTGAAGCCCATCTGAATATTTTTTCTTTTAGCAGCTGAGTTCAGCTCGATTGCAACTGTTGACAGGACTGTTGGGCGTGGCCTCAGTCCGGTCACAGTGGTTTATCACATATAGGTTTCCATGGAATCTATTTTATGTTCTCTTTCGGGATTTAAGAAGGCTGGAATTATTGTTGTAATGACGACATTTATTCAATACTGTTACATGATCCCTTCAGTGCCCTGGTTTTGCCTATTTTTCTATTAGTTCTCTACCAGGAGCTGTGTTAAAATGAACTAGTAACTTCTCTCACTCTCGTCTCCCTCTCCCAGCATATAACCGGAAGCAACACATTTTACTTCCTGCTGTTACCTGTGAGGCCATCGGCAAGCTGATTCTACCTTTTATGTCCTTTCCCCGCCCTCTTCTTCTCCCCATTTTTGATGGTTGTATTATATTTACGGCACCCGGACCCAGGCATTGCCTTCTCTTACGATTGTCAATCTTGGCACCTAGCTTGCCGTTCTCCCTTAGAGTGGTGTCTTCCCGGTCATTTTGTCGTTCGAAGCTATTTCTCCAGCGGATTCTTTAGGAAGAGCTCATGAGAGCGGTCGTCCCTGAGCTCTTGAGTGTTGACGGCAGTCTGTCTATGGTCTTTATATTTCATGGTTGGCTTGTTCACGTTGAGTGTCTCATATATTTTACTCCACGGTCTTCTGGCATACAGTGTGGCTGTTGAGAAGTCAAAACACAAGCCGATGTTCTCTTCTTTATAAGCAACTTGGACTTTCTAACCAACGCGCAAAGGTAGGTTTCTTGAAGCCCGAGAGTTCCACAAGCCCACGACTCAGAACACAGCGAGCTGTGCTAGGTGTCTGACGTGTCCGTAAGTGCAGCTGTATGTTTTTAGGAAAAGCTGTTCCGCGCTTTCCTTTTGGGTACGATCCTGTTTTATAGCTTTGGTTTTCTTCTTGGTAATCCCTGTTTTATAAATATTTCATCTTGGCTTATCTCCTGTTACTTTCTCTGGAATTATTTTCATTTTCTTATTCGTTCCCTTCAAAGGAGAATTTTTCCTTTTTCTTCTTTTATTTCGCTGGAGACATCATTGCATCCGTGATTCTCCTGGCTTGGGGTCACGTCTACTACGGTTTGTGTTTCGTCCTTGTCTCCACCCCTCCCCCTCCCCTCTCTCCCCTCCCCCTCCCTCCCCCTTCCCTTATTTTCACACTGTCCCTTCTGTCACCTCTTCTCTGAGTTTCCCTAATTCTGAGTCATGATGTCTTTTCAGAACTTCCAACATTTTATTTGTTTCAGCTCATTCTGAGACACTTAATATTTTTTTAATGTTTATTTATTTTGAGAGAGAGAAAGAGTCACGTGCACACACACACACGTGGGGGAGGGGCAGAGAGAAGGAGAGACAGAATCCCAAGCAGGCTCTGTGCCATCAGCGCGGAGCCCAGTGAGGGGCTTAACCCCCAGGAACTGCGAGATCATGACCTGAGCTGGCATCAAGAGTCGACCGTAACCGACTGCACCACCCAGGTGCCCCATCATTTCGAGACACTTGGGTGAACTCCGTGTTCTGGTTTGGCCATCCTGGGTCCCCTTCCTCGGCTTGCCAGGTCATTAAGCCTCCACTTCTCATCCTTTTCTCTCGGACCCACTCAGCGGCATGTGAGAATGGGCTGCGTCTCTGCTGCTCATGTTTACGTAAAAAGAACTTTCTGCGCTGGGAGAGGAGAAGGTGGGGCCAAGACGGCTTTGGGGAACATCAGCCAGAACTCTCGTTTCTGTTCTTTTCACAGAATGCGTAAGGCACGGGCACCTCCTCCCTGACACCTGTCTTCTCTGACCCCCTTGCCCACCGTGCGGGGCCTTCTCTTCCCTTCTGCCGCAGGCCTGAGCCGCTCGACCCGCTTCTTCTCTGAGCGGTTCGTCTTGGGTGCCGGGTTTGGATTCGGAGCTCTGGACCACCCGGCAGCCCTGGTTCTCCCTCAGGATCTGCAGGCTTCAAACCCCTCCCCGTCCTGCGTGCTGTTTTGTGATTCTCAGGCCCACCGGAGGGAGGGCCTGCTGTTTTCCCTAATCATCGTCCTCAGCGCTGGCTTAGGGGACGCTGCTCCCGTGACTGTGAGCAGTTTGCCCTTAAACTTCAATCCACTGTCGCCATCCCCGCTGTGGATGGGACTCATGGGATTTGGGTTTTGTTTTCCAGTTCTGCTCTTTAAAAAAATTTTTTTTATGTTTATTTATTTTTGAGAGAGAAAGAGAGAGAGAGAGAGACAGAGCGTGAGCAGGGGAAGGGAGAGAGAGAGAGGGAGACACCAGAATCCGAAGCAGGCTCCAGGCTCTGAGCTGTTAGCACAGAGCCCGACGCGGGGCTTGAACTCACAAACCACGAGATCATGGCCTGGGCTGAAGTCAGAAGCTCGACCGACTGAGCTGCCCCGGCACCCCCAGTTCTGTTCTCTTTTTATGTGGAGATTTGGGGGTGCTAACTGTTGTTAGCACAACAACGACAGCGATGGGTCATTAATACTCATTGGCTTCCTTATTAATGGAAATCATTAAGGAATCTGAGGTGTAGCTATGTACCTGCTGGTCTCAATGACATACTGATCAGTCACAGTATCCTGTGTTAGACAAATCCCGTCCAGGGCAATGCGTCCCAAGGACATACACCGAGCGCACGCAAGCAGGATCTGGGGGCGTACTGCGTTTCCCGAGGCGGCTGTAACAACGCGCCACAAACCGGGCGGGTTAAAACGGCCCACGTTCATTTTCCTCACTCTTCTGGAAGCCAGACGCCCAAAGGTGTGGGCCGGCGAGGTTCCAGAGCCTCTTATTCCTCTCCTGGGTCTGGCGGCTGCTGCTCTTCTTGGGCTATGTCCACGTGCTGTTCTCCCTGCGTGCGGGGGCGCGCGCGTGCGGGGGCATCTTTTGTCTTTTTATGAGGACCCCGCTCGCTGGGCTAGGGCCCACCTGATCCGGTGGGCCTGCAAAGACCCTCTTCCACGATAGGCCACGTCCACAGGTACGGGTGATATGGATTTCGGGGGACACCATTCAACCCAGTGCAAGGGCGTTAGGCTAGGTGAATGGGTCGTAGCAGGACGTCCTAGACAAGGAGAAGCAGAAACGTCTCCAGACAAAGAGTCAGAAGCTTAAAGTCCAGCTTTCGCACCTCTGGCAGCGAGCAGGAGACAGGCGCCCTGTTGGCCGGCCGTGGCCGTGGCTCGTGGCTCCCTCTGAACTCCCGCTGTGCCCTTGGATGCCTCCTCTGGGCTAATCCCCAGTAGACCTGGCACCGGGCTGTGGGCGAGGTTTGGTCCAGAGAGCCCCTCCTGCTCCGCCAGCCTCGGGGGCGGTCCGCAAGCCCGCAAAGCCGTCACCGAGAATCCCTCTATCTCTGGACCCAGGGGTGGGGAGCGGACGAGAAGGGCCGTGCTGTGCTCCCTGTTCTGACCGTTGAAGCCTACAAACGAGCTTCTTTTTCAAAGCCTGAAACCCTCACACGGGCGGAGAAGGAAACGAGGAGTCAGAATAGGTGCCAAGAGCTATAAATTTTCTCTGTCTGTCTGGGGCCGTCATGCCAGTGCCCACAGGCTCTCAGCCGGCAGCTCCGAGTGAGTCAGTCACAGTCCCTGGTGCAGGTGAATGCATCGGGTATCTCACTAATTGGATGTACAGAGTTCAGGGTCCTAGGTCTTCCATGCGGCGTCTGCCAAATTCTCAGGAGTCTAGAAATACCCAAGGAACTTTTCTGACTTACAAGGAGAACGGTCATAACCCTACTGCCCTTGTTCGCTCTCCAAGTCTGCCCCTCACCAATCTGATAGAACAGCGACAGCCATGGTGACTCCGCTCCCATTCACCATTTCTGGGCGGCGTTTTGTCTGACAGCCTTTGCGGCTCCTTCGTAGCGAATCTGGAGAGATTTCTTACTTAGTCGACATGCTGTTATGCCTGATGAATGTGCCCTTTGCCTTTATGTGTCATTTTTAAAGGGTTTGGAAATCTTCCCCACGGATTTTACTTGCGTTGGAAACCACGCATGGAGGTTCTGACGTGCGGGACGGGAGGTAGCGAGGTGTGGTGGGGCTTGGCTGTTCTTCCTCCGGATGTCACAGCTTCCCGGTCTATCCCGCCCCGTCCCGCGCCATTCTCCACAGCCTTTGGTTCGCCGTCCACTACCATCATGCCCATTTCCCTGCCACTCACCACGAGTCAGGCTCTCAGATCCACACGGGCACCGGCCACCTCCCAACCTCAGGCCGGTGTCCCCGATTGAGTTCCTTTCACCCCTAGATGGAGGACCTTTCTTGGGATGCTAACCAACAGTGCTTTTGGACCACCCGGGCCTTTGTCTCTGTCTCCCATGTGTATTTCCATTTCTGTGTCTCTTCACCCAACCTTTGCTTTCTTTCGTGATGTGGTCTTCATCTCTCTGATTTCTCCTCTTTCTCTGGTAACTAGATCTGTCTCGTCTACTTTCTCTCTATTCCTTCCTCTAGCAGAGGGATGGAGCGGACTAAGCTCCAGGCGACAGAAACAACTAGCCGTCGCCATCAGGCAGGGGGTTCGAGGCAGAGAGTTCGGTGCTTATAAAGTTGTTGCCAGGATGGGAGATTAGGCTTGAGGCCAGCTCTGCCGGCCCAGCCCCTACAGCAGAAGAGGCGGGAAACCCCACAGTGGGGAAACCCGGAAGACACCGCCTTAACCAAATGTTCAAAGTTCAGACGGCGGCTCTGAGTCATGGTGAGAGCATGTGTCCCCAGAAAGGAGAAGGGCATCTACCTCTGTGGATTCTTCTCCAAAACACGGATCGCCTGTCTCATCGTTACACGATGTTAGACAAACCCAAACTCAGGGACATTCGACAAAATACCTGATCGGCACTCTTCCAGAGTGCCAAGATCATGAAAAAGAAGGGCACACTGAGAAACCGGCACAACCTGGATGAGATTCTGGAACAGAAAAAAGGCACAAAAGGGAAAACTGGTGAGATCTGAAAAAGTCTATAGTTTAATTAACAGGATTGTACAGTATTGATTTCTTAATTTTGACCAACGTGCCATGGTAATTTAAGGTGTCAACCTCAGGGAAAGCTGGGCGAAGGGTGTGTGGAGCTCTCTGAATTATCTTTGCGACTTTTCTGGAAACCTAAAATTATTCCACAATAAAAAGTGTATTAAAAAACCCCATATTTAAGAGAGCTAACAGTCAAGCCACAGAGTGGAAGATTATAGTCACAATGCCTATAACCTACAAAAGCCTCACGTTTGGAGGACATGAAGAATCCTTATAAAACAATAAGAAAAAAGCAGACAAACCTACACAGAGGTGGCTAGGAGAATAAAACAGGCACATTACAAAAGAGGAAAGCCATGTAACCAAAGCACGTAGGAAAAAGTGTCTTATCTCCTTAGGGAAATGCAGGCGAATGATTTGTTTAAAAAATTTCTTTTAATGTTTATTTATTTTTGAGAGGGAGAGAGACAGAACATGAGCGGGGGAGGGGCAGAGAGAGAGGGAGACACGGAATCCGAAGCAGGCTCCAGCCTCCGAGCCGTCAGCACAGAGCCTGATGCGGGGCTTGAACTCACAGACCGCGAGATCCTGACCTGAGCCGAAGTCGGACGCTCAATCCCTGAGCCCCCCAGGCGCCCCGAATTTCTTTAAATATTTGTTTTGTTACTGTTTCTTCCCCAGACCCTCCAGCTGTTTGTGAGCTGTAACTTTCTGAGCTCCTCTCCTATCCACCACTTTCTCCCTTTATTTGCTGTTCGTTTTGCTTGCCTTTCTGATTTCCGCCCTTCGTCCCTTTCCGCGCTCAGAGATGCCTATTCTCTCCCGCGCCGCTTGCGTGTTTACCTTCGTTTCTGCGATGCTTTTGTTTTCGATTCTACTCTTTCCTGGATTTTGGCAGCTCCCTTTTCAAAGCCTTCTGTTTCCTCACGTCTCTTTCTTGAGCTGTGGCTTCATTAAGCTTAAAAAATTCATGGCAAAATATTTAGATATGATTTACATCTGTTCGTTGGAACGCGAATTTTGATAAGTGTTCCTTCATCTGCCATTCTTTCTTTCATTGTATTATTTATTTATTTATTTAATTTGAGAGACAGAGGAAGAAGGAGAGCATGTGAGGGAGGGGCAGCGGGAGCGAGAGAGACACACACACGCACACTCTTAAGCAGGCTCCATGCTCAGCAAGGAGCCCGACGTGGGGCTCCATCCGACAACCCCGGGATCATGACCTGAGCCAAAATCAAGAGTTGGATGGCCAGCCGACTGAGCCAGCCAGGCGCCTCTGTATCTTTTATTTTTATGCTATGAGGTTTTCGTATAAACTTTACATAGACCTAACTATTACCCCTTTTCGAAGCCAGCAAGTTTTCCTGGATCAGATATTTTCAGGAGGTTCATGAGAGGTAGGGGTCCCGGGCCATTCCAGGCTAGCAAAAATCAACCTTGCAAACTTAAAAAAGTGAATTTGTTCAACTTTCTTCCGCCCCCCCCCCCAATAGCAATAGGAAGGTGTGGAGGTGTGTTCAGGAGAGCGGAAAGAACTCCCAGCAAACAAAATCGTTGCCGGATTGTACTCTTTTAAGAAAGAGAGTGGTAGAAATATTTGCTTTGGAGTTAGACGAGTTCGGGTTCATTTTTTTTTTTTTTAATTTTTTTTTTAACGTTTTTATTTATTTTTTTGAGAGACATAGAGACAGAGTGTGAGCAGGGGAAGGGCAGAGAGAGAGGGAGACACAGAATCGGAAGCAGGCTCCAGGCTCTGAGCCGTCAGCACAGAGCCCGACGCGGGGCTCGAACTCACAGAGCGTGAGATCATGACCTGAGCTGAAGTCGGCCACCTAACCCACTGAGCCACCCAGGCGCCCCGAGTTCGGGTTCAAATATGAGCTCCAACACGTGCGGATTATGTCACCCTGGAGACATTGCTTAAAGTCCGAGAATCTCAAGGTGCCCCGGGTGGCTCAGTCAGTTAGACGTCTGACCCAAGTTCAGCTCAGGCCGTGATCTCACGGTTCCTGGTGTCCGGCCCTGTGTTGGGCTCCTTGCTGAGTGTGGAGCCTGTTTAGGATTCTCTCTCTTCCTCTCTCTCTCTCTTTCTGCCACTACCCCCTCCCCCACTCTCTCTCTCAAAATAAATAAACATTAAAAAAAAAGGTCTCCGAATCTCAGTGAATAATATTATCTCCCCACGTGTGCTTACGGAAATGCAAAGGCTACGTGAAAAGGTTTGCAAAGCATTCGTTCGGTTAGGCGACAATAACTGTCTGAGGGGGGCCTGGGCGGCTCAGTCGGGTAAGCATCTGACTTCAGCTCAGGTCATGAGCTCAAGGTTTGTGAGTTCGAGGCCTGCATCTGCCTCTCTGCCGACAGCACAGAGCCTCTGTCTCCCCCTCTCTCTTCCCCTTCCCTGCTTGCGCTCTCTTTCAAAAAGAAAAGAAAAGAAACATAAAAAAAAAAAAAAAAGCTGTCCAAACAGGCAAACTCTAAACTCTCACGGGCACAGCCCCACAGTGGCTGATACCTTGTAGGTGCAAACTCCAAGTGGCCCTCGCCTGTGCCGAGACGGGGCCTGGGTTGCTTACGGCCTGTGGCTCCGTCCTCTTGCCCCGCCCCGTGGTCTGTCCAGTCGCTGCCAAGCAGAGCCCCTGGCCCCACTAACCCCCAGGGGCTGGGAAACGTAAGGGAGCGCAGAGATTTCCGGTGAGCACTACTTACTCCCCGTCTCCGTTCTCTACTCCGTCAACAAAATAACCTTGGCTTTTGCATTTTCCCTGGAATTATGATCGCCTAAGGATCCCTTTAGCGTGTCCCCACGTGTCCCCTCCTCGGGGAAGGAGGGTTCCAGCCCTTCCCACTTGGGCCAGAACTGGGTCGGGGGAGGATCAGGCGACCGCTTGAGGATGCGGCAGGGAGGCTGGCCGGGGCCAAGGCGTTTCTAAATTTTTTAGAAACACAAAGGTAGTGAGAAAGAGGTTAGAGAAATTAAGCTCAGTGTTTAAGGCAGTGGAAAAGAACTGGGTCTGGTGTAGACAGAAATTCCTCACTCTCGGAATATTCCGTCGAGTCCGGACAGAACGCAAATCCCCTCTGCCGCATCTCAGATGCATGGCCCTCTGACCAGGAATGGGGCAGGTTCTTTATTGGACAATGTCTATTATGAGGCTAAATCTGTCTTCCGGCAAACTCCGTCCACGGGTCCTGTCTCTTCTGTCGGCCACCACATTGGCCCAGCCCCCTGACAAGGACTCAGGGTGCCCGGCAGACGCTCTGTTCTTCTCGACTTTTTCTTCCGGGGGTAAACAACCCCCACTACCCGTCCCCTCCCTGTGGGACATTATTTTGAGATGCTGACGAGAAACGGTGCCACGGCCCTCACCAGTGGCCTGAGGTCACTGGTTTTATTAGCCTTCGACCCCTGGTCACCCCTGTAGGGAGGATAGAGGGGGCTCTCCAGACCCTAAAGCCTTGACTGATGACATCAATGCAAATGGTAAGAGACAGAGCGCCTCTGGGCCCAACACGAGCCCAAGAGCTGTCACTGACAGAGCTAAAGAAATAACGTGACGAGAGAAAAGGGGGTTGGGGCATGGACACGGTGCAAAATGGGGAGCCAGAGAGATGGAGGTTGACGGTGTCTGTCCGGTACCACTGGGGGACGGGGACTTTGAATCCGAGTGACATGACCAGTCGGGTCACACGGAGCTGGTCTGCTTGCAAAGGGACAACCCTCAGTTCTTACCATAGAAATATCCTCCCCTATTAGCTGCCTGCCTTGGGTCTGATTCCATGGGCGCCAGGCGAGGCTTAGATGACCGATTTGACTTTCGGTTTCCCCGATGTTCTGGCGGGAGACATCACCGTGGGGTCCCCTGCGCCGAGAATGAGTCCCCCGGCGTCTGGATAAGGCAAGCTGGGGAACACCGGCCTCTCCCTGGAAGAATGATCACCCCCGGGTCCCCCGCGGCCCTGAGAGTGGTCGTCCCTGTCTATTTCCCATTACTACTGATGAACCGCATCCCGCGTCTGCAGCTAAAACTGCTCACTTCCCCAGGTCCCCTGGCCGCTCAAGGTAGCCGTTGCCACAGTGCCGACCAGTGCGAGGTAGATGGGAGTCATTGGCGGCGTGTGTTCCTTTTCCAGATAACAGAAGGAAAGTCTTCCGAGGAGAAAGTGTTTTTGCCCTTCCTTCCCTCTTCTTTCTACCGAGGATGAGCGTGTGAGGCCTGGAAGTGCAGCAGCCATTTTGTGACAATGAGAACAAAAGTCATACCCAAGGGTGTCAGAGAAAGAAGGCAGAGGGGGACTTGGCTCCTTGATGACATCCACGAACAGCTGCACCAGCCCTGAATGGCTTCCCTTCGGTCACTGTCAAAAAAACAGGTCCCTAGGGGTGCCTGGGTGGCTCAGTCGGTGAAGTGTCTGACTTCGACTCAGGTCATGATCTCGCGGTTCGTGGGTTGGAGCCCTGCATTGAGCTCTGTGCGGACAGCTCAGAGCCTGGAGTCTCCTTCTCATTCTGTGTCTTCTTCCCTCTCTGCCCCTCCCCCACTCATGCTCTGTCTCTGTCTCTCTGTCTCTCTCTAAAAAATAAATAAACATTGAAAAAATTTTAAGAAAAAAGGTGCCTATCTGTTTAAGCCAAGGTTGGTAGGGCTTTCTACTATTTACAGGAGAACATATTTTTCATCGATACAGTTTCTAAGTGGAGTTTCTGAGCTGGCAAGGCTGAGATGAAGGCTCTAGAATGTGGTTGGCTCACTAGGCGAGCAGCTATGCTGCTTCTTGGTGGTTCTCTTGAGACAGGATCCGGTTATCGCTTTAACTTCCTCCATGTGGATGCCAGCCGGTGCCTGTCCCCTCTAACTGATTAGTTCTCTTCAGCTTATCTTTTAACTCGAGCGAGAAAACGGCAGGCAACACATCCGGTAATGGAACCGGAGCTACCCCCTCAAGCGGTAACGGCCGCCCTGACGCCAGCAAGACCCCCCCGGTGACTGACCCCAAGACAAAGATCAGCCTGACCTTGACTCACGAAGCTTTACGTACGCACAGATCTTTGCTCTGCGTTTCCCCTCTGTCAACCCGGAGTCATTCCTAGCACTTCGGAGACCGTTCTTGGGACGTCAGTCCGCTGTCTTCCCAGTGGCCGTGTCGCTGAAATAAATGCCTTTCCTTGTCACCACTGCTCCCCACCCACTCTGCCTTTGGATTTCGTCAGCGGCGAGTGGCCGGACAAGGTCTGTTGGGAGCAGGGAGCCGGGTGCTTTAGGACGCAGGGACTCGATCACAATCCCCCGAGGATACCTCTCCTTTTCTGATCACAAATATAACTCATAGGTTTTGGGAAAAGTCAGTTGAAACAGTAAATCATAAAGAATAAAGGAAAAAAAATCACTGTCAAGTCTGCCACCCAGAGATAACAGTCGCGAAGTCCTCACGGATATCCACGGGTCTCTCTACACGATACATTCCTTACGTAAATGGGATTGCATTTTGTAACTTGCTGTGCACTCTCTACACTTGTGGACATCTTTTGAGCAATTTTGCTGAGGAAACCCATTCTTACTGTTGTCTGATTATGTATAGATGTGCTTTGTTAATTTTATTTTTATTTTTTAAAATTTAATTTATTGTCAAATTGGCTAAGATACAGTGTATACAGTGTGCTCTTGGTTTTGGGGGTCGATTCCTGTGGTTCATCGCTTCCATACAACGCCCAGTGCTCATCCCAACGAGTGCCCTCCTCAGTGCCCATCACCCATTTCCCCTCTCCTCTGCCCCCTCATCAACCCTCAGTTTGTTCTTTGTATTTAAGAGTCTCTATGGTCTGCCTCCCTCTCTGTTTGTAACTACTTTTTTCCCTTCCTTCCCCCGTGGTCTTCTGATAAGTTTCTCAAGTTCCACAGATGAGTGAAAATATAAGATATCTGTCTTTCTCTGACTGACTTACTTCAGTCAGCCTAATACCCTCAGTTCCATCCATGTTGCCATGCATGGCCAGATTTCATTCTTCCTCATTGCCAAGTAGTAGTCCATTGTCTATAAACCACATCTTCTTTATCCCTTCATCAGTTGGTGGACTGACTGACTCATGGCTCTTTCCATGATTTGGCTATTGTCGAAAGTGCTGCTATGAACATTGGGGTACACGTGCCCCTATGCATCAGCACTCCTGTATCCCTTGGATAAATTCCTAGTAGTGCCATTGCTGAGTCGTAGGGTAGCTCTATTTTTAATATTTTGAGGCAGCTCCGCACTGTTTTCCAGAGCGGCTGCACCAGTTTGCATTCCCGCCAACAGCGTAGGAGGGTTCCCGTTTCTCCATATCGTCACCAGCGTCTGTTGTTTCCTGATGAAAACTATAGAAAACTTAGGAAGGAAAATTGAAGAAGCCCCAAAGACATGGAAAAACATTCCATGCTCACGGATTGGAAGAATATATTGTTAAAATGTCAGTATTACCCAAAGCAATCTACACATTCAATGCAATCCCAATCAAAATGGCACCAGCGTATTCAAAACTAGAATAAACAATCCTGAAGTTTGTATGGAACCACTAAAGACCCCGAATAACCAAAGTAATATTGAAAAAGAAAACCAAGGTGGGAGACATCACAATCCCAGACTTTAGCCTCTACTACAAAGCGGTGATCATCAAGACGGTATGATATTGGCACAAAAACAGACACATAGACCAATGGAATAGAGAACCCAGAATTGGACCCACAAATGTATGACCAACTAATCTTTGACAAAGCAGGAAAGAGTAGCCAAAACGCTTTCTTAATTTTAGCTGTTTTAATATTTAAATGTTGTTACTTAGTTAGTTGTACTATAATTTAGCCAATCCTCAATCGGTATCTAATTTTTGAAGTTACGTGTAGGGCTGTGGGGGAAGCTCTTGGGTAAACATCTCTGAGAGGTTTTCTGATTCCTTCCTATGGAGAAACCTCTAGAAGTACATGTGCTGACTTTGAGTCGTGACGGTGCATGGACCTCCCACGGGCCCTCCGGTCACATGGCTGCCCACTGCGCCGTCCCTATATTGCGAGGTCATTTGGAGACGGTCACGTCTTTCTGCTGGTTTGTCCTTGATGTGTCTCATTTCAGGTGGGCGTGGTTACAGCTCCGTGGTGGTCTAACCACTACCTTTTCTCCAAGATGTGCCCCACATGGTTATTCTGTTTCTGCCACGTTTCTCAAGCTCCTATTAGGGGATGTATTGTGTCTCTCTTCCCCCAAATTAGTATGTTGAAATCCTGATGCCCATGACCTGAGAATGTGACTGTATTTGATAATAACTTTTTTAACGTTTGTTTGTTTATTTATTTATTTTTAAATATTACTTATTCTTGAGAGAGAGAGAGACAGAGCCGTGAGTTGGGGAGGGGCAGAGAGAAAGAGAGGGAGACACAGAATCTGAAGCAGGCTCCAAGCTCTGGCTGTCAGCATAGAGCCCGACGTGGGGCTTGAACTCATGAACCCTGAGATCATGACCTGAGCCGAAGTTGGATGCTTAACCGACCGAGCCACTCGGGCACCCCAGATGTTTATTTAGTTTTCAGAGAGAGAGAGAGAGAGAGAGAGAGAGAGAGAGAGCGAGCACAAGCGAGCACAGAAGTGGGAGAGGGGCAGAGAAAGAGGGAGACAGAGATCCGAAGTGGGCTCTGTGTGGTCAGCAGAAAACCCAATGTAGGGCTTGAGCCCGAGAACCGTGAGATCATGACCTGAGCCGAAGTCCAACGCTCAACCGATTGAGCCACCCAGGCGCCCCGTGAATGTGACTGTATTTGGAGACAGACTTCAAAGAGGTAATTAAGACAGAATGAGGTTGGGGCACCTGGGTGGCTCAGTCGGTCGAGCGTCTGACTTCGGCTCAGGTCATGATCTTATGGTCTGTGAGTTGGAGCCCCGTGTCGGGCTCTGTGCTGACAGCTTGGAGCCTGGAGCCTGCTTCGGATTCTGTGTCTCCCTCTCTCTCTCTGCCCTTCTCCTGCTCATGCTCTGTCTCTGTGTCTCAAAAATAAATAAAGGTTAAAAAAATAATTTTTTTAAAAGACAGAATGAGGTCATATGGGCGGGCCCTAGGCCAACAGGCCTGGTGCCCTTGTCAGAAGAGGAGGTTGGGACACGGACTCGCTGTCTCCAGACCTCGCGAGGATTCGGGGAGAAGCGGGTCATCCACAAGGCTGGTAGGGAAGCCTCAGAGGACACCAACCTGCCAACACCTCGATCTGGGCTTCCAGCTTCCAGAACGTAACGCAGTGAACTCTGCTGTGTAAACCCAGTGTGTGGTGCTTTGTACTGACGGCCCTAGGAAGCTAAAAGAGCGCCCCCCCCCACTTTGGGACCACTCTCAGTGAAGCTTTCCTTCACTTTAGACCCCAATTCAGCTCAACCTGGGCTCTGTTTATAAGGCAGTCTGTAAAAGGGTCAGCTTTCTGAGGGAGACAACAGTCTGAAAGAACTTTCTCACGAAAACCCCTTTATTTTGCAGAAAAGAGGACACTACGTGACAATTGGAGGTCACCCTCTGCATTCATCCTCTCTGCTGAGGAGGGGACCCTCTCAGCCCAGGACTCCAGCGCCCTGCCGCCCCCTCCCTGCTCAGGAGACGCAGACAAAAGAGGTGAGTCTGCAGGACACTCTGTGGCTCTAAGCGCGTCATCCCTCTTCTCCAGCACAGCTAGCTGCTTGCTTTCTTTCTGCCCAAGGTGGTTGGACGGTGACGATGATGGATGTCGGGGTCCCTGTCCTCATCGGAGGAACCGAGAAGGCTTCCTTCGCTCTCTCAGAGAAGCTGGAGGGCAGCTAGCGTGCAGAATTTTCTAATGACACAATGTAAGACGCAAAGACAAAGAGCATCCCGTGTCCTCCGGTAGTCCCTCGTTCTGATCTACCTGAAGTATCTTGTGGAACCGCCACGTCCTAGGCTTTGGGGCTCCAGGCTCTCCTAGTGATGGTTTTCAGAATCCGTACATTCATGGGGGAAGGAATCATTGTAATTGGCGTTCGGCCAACGGCCATCCCCCAACCCGCCACTTCTGCGGGATCCCCCCCCCGCCGACCCCCGCTGTCCTCGGCACGTCCGTTTCCCTCATTTCTTCCTGAATACGAGGGAAGGGAGATTTGCTGTTCTTTCGCATTTTTCTCTTTTACGAAATTGTGGTAAAATCCCCAGAACGTAAAATTTACTATCCGAAGTGTGCTGTTCGGGGGTATTAAATCCAGTCCTATCGTGTGGTTGTCGCCCTCATCCATCTTCAGAACCCTTTCACCTCGTAAAACGGAAACTTGCTCCCAGGAAACCCTAGCCCCCATATCCCCTCCCTCGGCCCCCAGCAGCTACCGTTATATTTTCTGGGTTTGTTATTTGGACTCCCCTGAGTGCCTCGCAGAAGGAGAGTCACACGGTATTTGCCTTTTTGGGACTGGTCGATTTCACTCGGCGGAATGTCCTCAAGCTTCATCCAGTGAAGCAGGGGTCAGAATGTCCTTCGTTTTGAAGGCTTCACAAGCTGCCGTCATCCGTGTGTACCAGTTTGGCTCGTCCATTCCTCAGCCGACGGTCACATGAGTTGCTTGCTCATCTTATCTGTTGCGAACGCTGCTGCCATGAACATGGACATACAGATACGTCTTCGAGACTCTATTCCTTCCATTCTTTTGGGTTCACACCCCGAGGTAGAATTGCTGGATCATAGACTCGTTCTATTTTCAACTTTATTTTTAATTTTATTATTTTTTTAGCGTTTTTATTTTATTTTTTGAGAGACATAGAGACAGAGTGTGAGCAAAGGAAGGTCAGAGAGAGAGGGAGACACAGAATGTGAAGCAGGCTCCAGGCTCTGAGCCGTCAGCACAGAGCCCGACGCGGGGCTCGAACTCACAGACCGTGAGATCATGACCTGAGCCGAAGTTGGCCGCTCAACCGACTGAGCCACCCAGGCGCCCCTACTTTCAACTTTTAAAAAATGTTTATTTTTCAAAGTGAGAGAGAGAGTGTGTGTGTGAGTAGAGGAGGGGTAGAGAGAGAGAGGGAGACACAGAATCCGAAGCAGCTCCAGGCTCTGAGCCGTCAGCACAGAACCCAACTCGGGCCTTGAACTCATGAACCAAGAGATCATGACCTGAGTCGAAGTCAGACGCTTAACTGACCGAGCCATCCGGGTGCCCCTTTAACTTAAAAAAGATTTTTTTTTCAATGTTTACTCATTATTGAGAGAAAGAAGGAGATAGAGTGTGGACAGGAGAGGGGCAGTGAGAGAGAGCGAGAGAGCGAGAGAGAGCTGTCAGCACGGAGCCTGATGCAGGGCTCGAACCTACAAACAGCGAGATCATGACCTGAGCTGAAATCAAGACTCGACACTTAACTGGCTGAGTCGCCCAGGTACCCCCATAACTTAAAGGGTTTTAAAATCATATGGGTTTTATATACAGGACGCCCCCACTCGTGGGAAGCATCCCCCGTCACGGTCACAGAGGCACTCAGCTTCACCCAGACGGAGACAGATGACACCTGCCCGTTACACCCAGACGGCGCCAGGGTACACCTGGGGGACGTGGTATGCAGCCTGGAGGGCGGCAGGGAGAGAGTGTGGCTGTGCAGCGGGTTGTCTTGGCGTCAAAACCGGGACCGCCACTTACTAGCTGTGTGACTAGGACACGTCACGTAACCTCTCCAGGCCTCCGTTCCCTCCTTTGTAAACTGGGGAAGATACCAGTACCTGCTTCCTAGGGAAGCTCATGGCAAGTCGCGGAACCCACAGAAGCATCTATCAGAGTCCGGGGACTGTCAACTCTTGTCTTAGCAATCCGGAAAAGGGACAGCGTTCCACACCAAAAGCAGTAGTTTTGCGGACTCGTTAGCGAAAGGCAAAAGGCTCTTGAGAAAAGGTTAAGGGAGGGTTACGCGCAGAGCACGCCAGCCTTTGCTTAAAGGGGCTTATACATTCGTGTAAGTCAAAGACCGAAGAGCAATAATACATTGAAACGAGCGAATATAGGTGATTTTTAACGGTCTGCTTTATGTTTTTTTGTGTGTGTTTTCGAATTTTTCTCCAACGAGCCCAGGATTACTTTCATCATCTTTAAAACGTGTTTTATGGAAACGAAAAACTCAGTGTGACTCAGCCGGCAGGGCCGCTGAGAGAGCTCGTGCCGTCTTCGGCCACGTCGGTGGGAATCGCGGTCCAGAACCCCCGGGTGAGACTGCAGGGTTTGGCTCGGGTGTTCTGTTTGGCCCCGGGCATAGGTAACCATGGGGACCTTAAATGTCACGGCCAAACAAAAATGTGGCGAGCGTGCGAAGGGCTCCAGCTCTAGAGGAAAACAGGGCTGAACAAATAGTGACGGCAGATCGGGAGACGCAGGGGAGCCCCAGGAGGGGCAGGAGGGGGAGAGAGGCGAGGGAGACGGAGATGGGGGGCGGAGCCAGAAGGACAGGTGCGAGGAGGGGGAGGACTATCAGCTTGGGGAGGGGGCTTGTGTTGAAGCCCGTCTGACCTTAGGGCTCATCATTGCTTTCCTCGTGACCGATGCCTGGTGGGTACTTCCGGACGCCGTCCATCCCCACCCAACTCGGACACTGGGTCCGAATCACACAATACTTACAGACCCTGCTCCTTGCCCCACGGCCCCCGGCTCTGGCCATCGGGGGTCCTTCCCCTCCGGATGCGGGTGGCCACAGAGGGCTCAGGCACAAGGCCGGGGCCTCCGCCTCCGGCAGGCCTCCAGTCCGGGGTGCGAGGGCAGCTTGGAGCGGATCTGTCCCTCTCCGCCGGCTGGTCCTTTAGCCTGCCTGCGCTGGAGCGACGCCCAAACGGCTTTTCAAAGCAGCGTCTCTTTTCCTGACCTTGCTCGGGCTGGTTTAATCACTTGCAGCCACGAAGGTCCGGCGTCGTGCCGAGTGACAGCACGTGGAGGCAAAGAGGAGTCGCGGCGAGAAGGTGGCCTGTGCGAGACCGCGTGGAAGACGCGTCCCCAGGAGGACCGGGACCTGGGCCCCAGTTGGCTCTCCCGCTGTCTCTCTCTGTCCCTTTTGTCACGGTCTCTGTCTCTCTTTTCCGTTTTCTCAGCCCCAGTGTCTGACTTTGGCCCATTCTTTTCGGCGTCCTTTTTCCACCCGCCTCTTCCTCTGCCCAAGCCTCCGGTGAGCTGTCTCCTGGGTCCCCCCACCTGCCCCAGCGTGTCTGCCGTCCTCCCGTCCCGAGCTTGCTCCCATCCAGGGGTCAATGGCCCGTCTCCCCGAGATTCAACATCAGCCCCTCCCCGCCCCCAAACTAAGCTTGAGGTCCTAGCAGCCACTCCCTCTCCTTTCTTTTCTACATCCCATCGACACGCCCAGGGACCGGACCTCCCAGATTGTTCTGGAATCTGCCTCTCACCCCTGCTTTGATTTAGTCTCGGATCATCTGTCGCCCGAATTATTTTCGGAGTTCTAAATAGTCTCTCTGACTCCACTCTTGTTCCCCCCAAGCCCACCCTCCTGGGTGAGGTCGTACAACCCCGTCGGGCCTCTGCCCTGGGGAGGCCCTGCCGAGGGTCCCGTCAGCCCCGAGTAAGCCCCGATCAGTGCTCTGGGGCTCCCGGCCTTGGCAGTCACGTTGGATGTTGCTGCTCCCCCGCTCAGAGCTGTGACGTTTCTCTCCTCTGGGTCTCTGCTCAGGCTGTCACCCTCTGGGTCCTTCCCTCCCTGCCTGGCCCACTCTGCCCCATCAGGTAGACTCAGACTCTCTGCCAGACCCTCCTTCGCAGCCAGCTGCACCCCTGCTATATCCAAGTACGTGGGGAGGAAGCTTCTCTGCTTTTCCACCACGATTTCCAGTCATGTCCTCAGAAGTCAGTGCTTCTCCCTAAGCCACGAGCGCGTCAAGGACCGGGGCCTCTGTAGTGTGGTTTGGAGCCAGGGAGCCCCAGTTCTCGGCAAATGCCAAAGGAACCCCCGGGGCTTGTGAAGGGAGGAAGGGTCACCGAGCACTGCCTGGCGGGGCTGCAGGGCGTGGACGGGCAGGCTGTGAGGACTGGTACCAGGGTTAAGGCTCTGTGGGGGCTTCGTTGTCCTCAGTGGAGGCTCTCCCTCCAGGCCAGGAGAACATTATCCTTAGGAGTACAAGCTGTCTGGTCTCTGGAGAAGTCTCTGCACCTGAGACCCCCCTGTCCTGCCTGAGGGTTGGGAGCAGTTGCAGCAGCGCCCTCCGGCACGGAAAGAGAGATCTTTCCTGTCATTGAGCAAGAAACATCGCAGCGCAGTGGAAATTCATCATCAATTAAGGGCATGCTCTGTTCCAGCCCTGGGAGGAGTACCCTGGGGTGTAAAAGCAAGCCCCTAGTGAGGTAGTCAATGAAAACGGTGCCAAGCGGAGAGCGGCTGGGCAAGCACGGCCTTTCAGTGGGGTGCAGAAGAGCAGGGAGAGGCAGCAGGAGGCACAAAGGACCCAAGGTTTTGGTCGCGCTGGAAAAGGGAGAAAATAATACCTACCTGCACTAGTCAGCTATTGTCATAATAACGCTGTATAACAAACAGTCCTCAAACTCGGTGACTGATAACAACCAGTCTTGATTCTCAAACTCAAGGGTCTCAGATGACTTTAGTTTGGCTGATCCAGGGTGGGCGTGGATGGACTGCTAAGCTTTGGGCTGTGGGGGGAGGGGCTGGGTTTGAATTGAGTTCGGGAGAGAGTGGTCCACCTATCTGTTTTGGGGCGCAGGCTGTAGGCTTTCCGGAGGCAGCTCTTCTTCCCCTGGGGTCCTGGGGAGCGAGCAAGGAGCCACACAGTGCCAGCACATCTAACGTTTCTGTTTCTGTTCGTCCACTCACATTCCATTGGCCAAAGCAAGTCACGTGGTCAAGTTCAGCTTCCGCGGAGTGGAGAAGCACATCCTGGAGGAACGTGAATACTCGCTGAATAATTAATTACCCGGCTATGGCCACTGCCTCAGAGAGTCGCTGGAGGATGAGAGGTGGCGGTGCCTGCCTGAGCGCACGGAAGTGAGGGCTCGTCAGGTGCTAACGTTATCGGGGGACGTAAGGACAGGCCGTCTCCCAAATGTCTTGATAAATCATGTTAAAGATTTTCATGTTTGAATTTTTCGCCCGGAGGACAGTGGGGAGCTATCGAGGCTTTGATCGGGAGGGTGATGTGGTTCGATTCGGATTTTAGAGTGATCCCCCTGGAAGCACAGGGGAGGATGGGCTGAGGAAGCGAGGCAGGGGCCCGCCTCAGGCCCGGGGAGGTGAGCAGGAAGTCATCACGGGAAAGGTGCCTTGGGTTCCCGAAACGTGAACAAGAGACGGGGGGGTGGAGGGGAGGCAAGTGCTCAGGATGGCTTCCTGCTCCTTGGCTTGGGTGACAGGGACGTGACCATGAGGTCCTCCAGCTGGGGAACGCAGGGGGAGCAGGTGGACGGGGAGTGGGGGAGGGGAGGGGAGAGCCGGCTTGGACACGCTGAATGTGACCCGCCTGTAGACACGCAGGTAGACGTGCAGGTCTTGGACTTCGGGAGGAGAACTGGATACCGGGCATGTGCATTTGGGAGTCACAGCAACTACACAGTCATCCCAGTTTCCAGGGGTTGGAAAATACACCGCGTGGGTATAAAGGAATTTTTGGTGGCATACGATAATACGTGGCCGACATTGCTAGTTCCTTACTGCTCTTCATTCTCACATTCGTCTTCCAAACTGCACCCTGAAATTATCTGGAGGCAGCGATGCTCAGGCAAAAGATTCCAGTCACCAGCCTCCCTAGCGAGCCAATGAGTTGTAAGTAGAAGCAATGTCTCTGAATTCTGGAAAAGTTCCTTAGAGCATAGGGCCATGCCTTTCTTTTCCTTTCTCTATCCTACAGCCTGGCAGTCAGATGTGATGGCTGGAGCTCTAGCAGCCACTTTGGACTAGGAAGCTGAGATCCGTATCCTGGTGAAGAGAAAGGAGTCCACATTTCCAACACTTTCCTGGAGATCGTATTCCGGCCCTAGACTGCTTTTTTTTTTTTTTTTTACCTAGAAACAAATAACACTTCTCTTGTCAAGCCACTGCTATTTTTTTTCCTGTTAAATTCAGCTGCACTTAGTCCTAATGAAAACTTTATGATTCTGCGGTCTTTGGTCAAGCTATAGCCCTGCACCTGCGAGCATTTCCAGTCGCCTGCCTGCGTTAATCTCTGCGGGCTTGACAGTGACACTCAAAAATGCCGTGGTGACGATGCTGACGGCGAAGGGGTGCTGCGCCACCTGGTGGACACACAACAGACAACACTTCTTCCGACGAAGGCACACGGCCTAAGAACTGGGAGAGGTTTTCTTTCCCGGGCTGTCTGGCTTTTGCAGCGGCGGTCTGCTAATTTGATCCCAGCCCCAAGTCATTGTTTAGCCGGCCACACTCTGAGGGCTCCAGAGTCCTGGATGTCCGTGGACCTCTGAGAAGTCCAGGAATTAATTTCGGACTGCTGTAAGTCTGCTCAGGTGTGCTCCCAGAACCAGCCGGGGGCTGTGTCTAGCTACCCCTGCTGGCAATGCCGCACCCCCCCCCCCCCCCGCTCCCCCTCCGGCCCCGCCACCAGCTCGAGGACTTCTGTACTAAATAAAGGGTTCCATGTGACCTCCCCTTCTGCAGACTCTGGTCTCAGAGCAATAGTTGGAGCAGGAGACAAGGGAGGGCGATGACTCACTGCCTCACGGAGCAGGAAGTGAGCACCAAGGGAGCCGGACCTGGCAGCAGGGCTGAAACAAATGAATTCGCGGCCTTTCGAGCTGCGGGCGCAGGGGGCTCCCGTGGGGGAGCTTGTTTATGCTTCCTTCCGCCGGCCGCGGGTGCAAACCCGAATCGGCCAGCCCTGTCGAAGGTCAAGTTCAAACTGCAAAACTGAGTCTTGTACTTTCAGAAATTCCAGAGATTTGGTGGCACCAGAGCACAGGGCCCCTAGATTTACTCCCCATCGGCCACTGGACGGTGTGCGACCCGGTGTCTGCCTTCTTCCTCTAGGCTCTGCTTGGTACATGGGGAGGCCAGAACGCCTCCCGGCCCTGACGTGGTGCTGCCACGTGATGGAGGAGGACGATGGAGGAGAGGAGAGGGCAGACAGAGCGGCCCAGGGGTCAAGGGCAGCGGGGAGGTGGATGTTAAGAAGACTGAGCTGGTTGGGGCCCCTGGGTGGCTCAGTCGGTTGAGCCTCCGACTTTGGCTCAGGTCATGATCTCTCCGAATGCAGTGTATTGAGTTCCAGCCCCATGTCAGCCTGACTACTGTCAGCCCGTCAGCGCGAAGCCTGCTTTGGATCCTCTGTCCTCCTCTCTCTGCTCCTCCGTCTCTAGCACTCTTTCAAAAATAAACATTAAAAAAGAAGAAGATTGAGCTGGAAGAAGAAACAAGATTAGGGTGGGGGGGGCAGGAAACACACCCCCAGCCCAGAAGCTGTGTGCCTCAGGACTGAAGGAAGGAGCTTGGGATCAGCCGGGCATCTCGGGCTCCCAGGCTGTGGGACCTGAGCAGATTCGTGGGCGTGTGTTGGCAGAGCTGGGACCCGGCCAGGCCCTGCGCCTGACCCGGGGCCGCTGGGGTTAGAGTCCTACTTGCCGATGGGGACCCAGACAACCAGGCAGCCCCTGCCGTCTCTTTATTCTTTTTATTCTGAAGACAACAATGAGAACATTCTTAGAGGAACCCCAGTACCCGTTGGCTCTGAGACAAGGGTTTCTGTGTACCCTTCCTCCCACCCCGTGTCCACCCCCCAAAGTCGAAGCTGCCTTTCCTGGAAGGCCTCTAAACGCAACAGGTTTTTGTTTCTCTAAATTGTCTCGCTTCCTCTTCGTTATGTAAAGCAACCAAATTCACTCCAAGCTTTCTCTATTTGCATCTGCACCTGGGAGCGGAGAAGGCCCCCCCCCCCCCGCTCCCGCCCCCCCCCCCACACACTGAGCATTCTGTTTCACTCCAGGAGGGGACATGCTGGGGCTGGAGGAGGGGGAGGGGGTGTAAGTAAATCTGGTTTTCTCTCTTCTTTTCTCCTGGTGGGATCTGTGTACTCTTTTGCAAAGAAGGTTGGGGGCGGGGCGGGGGTGTCTCTTCCCACTCGGAACCCAGCCCTGTGTTTCTCCTTCTGCCGTTGCATTCCCGCTCTGCCAGCTTTGGCAAGCCTGGCATGGGGGTGCCGGCCAGCGTTTCTTTCCAGGAAGCGCTGAGGCTTTGGCCCCGTCTTGGGGGGGGGGCGGAGAATGCATAGGCCTAATCCCGTTCCCTTTTCCCAGAGTCCACGCCTCTGGCAAGGAAGGGTGGATGGAGGTGCGGTAACGAGGGTCCCCCGTCCTGGGCGCCTCTCTCGCCGTTCCCCACCCCCGTAACCAAACACGCAAAGATGTCTGGGCAGCTCTGAGGGCTTCCCGGTCTCTGAGCCTGTGTTCTGGGGTCCGTGAGCTGCCAGGGCCTTGGGCCAGCCTGACCGCACGGGAGGCAAATCACCGGGGTGCTCCCGATCTGGATGAACATCTGCTTACGCCGAAGGATGTGGTCGGGGCTCCTCCTCAGGGAGATAACCCCAGGGACCACTGAGTGGACGTGCCCTTGGGTCCAGATGACCCTGCCGCTGTCTGACCGCCCCTGGTCCTGCTCCCTAGGGGCCAGCGTGGCTCTGAGCCAATTCACTGAACCATCAGAGCTGGATGGGGTGCAAGATGGGAACGGAGGGTCCTCGTCTTTGTTGTTTGCTGCCTTTCAACTTGTTCGGTTCGCCGAGACCCTTCTCGGCCCCTCCCCTCTGTGCTGTCTCTCTGGGGACCCGTCCTGTGGCTCCCACTCCTAAGCTAGAGGTTCTACCAGCGGGAGGCCCTGGTGGGAGACTGGCGGGGAGGGAGAGGGCGGGATCTTTGTCCTCTCTCTCTCCAGCGGGGACAGACAGGCCCTGCAGGGGTCCGACTTCTGCTGCTGAGCCCGGCCACCCCACCGGGTCTGGGAACACCTTTTCCACTCGCTGTCCCCTAGTCCTGGGCTGGAAGCCTCTTCCCTGCTATTGCCTGCTGCCTGCTTCCTCTTAGCCCCTCCAGCTCCCAAACCACCCCTTCCCTGGTCTCGGGGGTCTCTGGGCTAGGACCCCAGGGTTTCTGCTCTCTGTGTCCAGCTGGTTCTTTTATCCCGGCTCAAATGACACTGGTAACACATCTTACAATCGCTTTTTGCTTATGTTCGGGGATTAAACAGCCCCATCAGGTTCATTTAAAAGTCCCATATGACATCCACTTTGAGGTTTTCCTCTCCCCCCAGGCCCGAGGGTCTTGGTCTGGGGATGAGTTGGGTCGGCTTCCCCTGTCTGCCTGCTCCTGTGGGCAGGCTCCCAGCGGCCAGGCCGGGGCGGGAGGGGGATGGAGGAAACAAACATTGCTCTGCTGAAGTGGCCGCTTCTGGCCGTGCTTGGGCTCTGGACGGCAGGTGGCAGGGAAGCGAGGCCCGTTAGGTTGAGGACGAGGTGGAGAGCAGCGAGCTACGTGGGGACCCTCTCCTGCTGGGCAGGGGGCGTATATGCAGAGAGCAGGGAACTCATGGTTGGAACTTTGGGGTCATATGATGCTCAAAGGTGTCAAGGAACTACATGACATTTTAGGTCTTGCATTAAAAATACTTGGGGGTCCTTGGGGCGCCTGGGGGGCGCAGTCGGTTGGGCATCCGACTTCAGCTCAGGTCACCATCTGGCGGTTCGTGGGTTTGAGCCCCGCCTGGGGCTCCGCAGTGAGAACTCAGGCGTCTGCTCACCATGGCCAAGTCCGAATCTGCTCAGTTACATCTTGGCCGTACACTCTGCTGGCCATGACCTGACGCGCCAGGGCCGAGCCCCCCGCCAGATCGCTGCCTACCTCTCCTGAGCGGACACTCCTTCTCTCTCCGACATGGGCTGCAGCCGGATCGTGGCTGGGGAATCCAGCCCAGAAGGGAGAGCAAATCCACTGTCACGCTTCTCTAAGGAGTTTTTCCTGTCACTGATCCTACTTTTCGACTCCAGAATTTCCATCTGGTTCTTTTAAAAAATAATTTCTGTCTCTACATTGACATTCTCTATTTGTTGACACACTGTCATAGCTTCGTTTACTTCTTTTTTTTTTTTTAATTTTCTACTGTTTATTTATTTTTTGAGAGAGAGAGAGCCTGTGTGCATGAGCAGGGAAGGGGCAGAAAGAGAGGGAGAGAGAATCCCAAGCAGGCTCTGTACTGTCAGCCCAGAGACCAACGCAGGGCTCAGACTCACGAACTGCAAGATCGTGACCTGATCTGAAATCAAGAGGTGGATGCCTAACCGACTGAGCCACCCAGGCACCCCCGTTTAATTCTTTAAGCACGGTTTCCTTTTGCTCTTTGGACATGTTTATAATAGCTGCTTTTGAGATCTTTGTCAAATTCTACATCCGGGTCCTGTCACAGATAGTTTCTGTCTTCTGCTTTCCCCCCTCTGTGTATGCGTGTCACTCTTTCCTATTTCTTTGCGTGTCCCATGATTTTTTCTTGTTGGCACTGATCATCTTAGATAATATTTTTTTTGTTGTTGCGAACCTGCGGGTTCATAATGGAATCTGCCAGATGTGAGGACGATGTGAGGACGCAGGATGCTCGTAATAGGGATATTAGCTAATGTTGCACGCACTCCTCCTAACTCGAGGAAGATAGGATGAGGGAAAATAAAGGATTTTTAAAGCCCAGGGAACAGCTTCTTCAGTAAGGCTAAAGGTTAAAAGTAAAAAGTTTCAAAGCAAATGCATTTCCTGGTTCCTCTTTACAAGAAGTTACTGTCTACTGAACTACTAACCCTTCTTAAGAAGATTAGGTTTTCTTCCCCGAATGCTAAAAAGTTTGCTATTTTCCTTTTCCCATCACGGAAATTCATAATCTTCTGCATTTTAGTAGTTTCAAACCTTTGAAACAATGCTCAGATAATTTCGGAAAAAAAATTAAAAATGGCTGAGAAAAACTTGGTTGATATTTTTTATAGTTTTCTTTAATGGTGACTTATTTTTGAGAGCGAGAGAGACAGAGAGAGAGCAGGGGAAGGGCAGAGAGAGAGAGAGAGAGAGAGAGAGAAAGAGGGAGAGGAAGACACAGAATCCGAAGCAGGCTCCAGGGTCTGAGCCATCAGCACAGAACCCGAGGAGGGGCTCAAACTCCCGGACCCGCAAGGTCATGACCTGAGCCGAAGTCAGAGGCTTAACCGATGGAGCCACCCAGGCGCCCCACCCAACGTTTTAAAAATGGCTGAAACTTTGTTGATTTTAAATATTGTATCAGGTTTTATAAAAGTGCTTTGTCCAAATCCTATAATGTCTGGGCTCTTTCACCTTTTTACTGCCATACAAATCAAAGCTTCCCGGGTTTCCGGAATATTAAGCACAACGCAAGTTTGTTTGCTTAGTTAACATCCCTTGCGCACCAGGGAACCCAGATTAAATGTTGCCCGGACCACAGCCACGCCTTCCCACCAGATTCCGGGGGTAGAAACAGGCAACCAGAACAATATGGCAACGGAAAGCGAGGGCACGCCAATGGTCAGCTAGGCGTGGGCCCGCAAGCCTAGGGGATGAGCCCACGCAGCTTCTCTTTGGAGGAGACTACAGCAGATCGGGGAGGTGGGGGCTGTTCTATGGGCCCCCCCAAAGCCCAAACTCAAGTCGCAGATCTTCCCACCAGCGAGGCGCGCGGCAGGGAGAGGAGAGAATGATGGCCACCCCTCCCCTACATTTGGATGGACGAGGAGGAAGAACAGAAACGGGACGGGTCGGCCAGCTCCCCGCTCTTCGTTCAGAGGCCTGATGGGGAGGGAAGAGAGAACCACAGCTGTGGGCCGATTACACTCCCCGTTGTCTTCTCCGTGGGGTCGGAGGAGAAAGTCTGCGGGTGGGGATCCTGGGAGGAAGCAGCCTGCTTCCATCGGTTCCATCAATAAGCAGTAAGAGCCCCTCCCGTTCCCCCTCCGTTTCTCTTTTAAAATTTGGATTTTAACGATTTCGAATGGGTGGTGTATTCTCAGGATTGAAAAATAAAAACTAGTCAGCAGGGGCGCCTGAGGGACTCAGTGGGTTAAGCGTCCGACTTCGGCTCAGGTCATGATCTCGCAGTTTGTGGGTTTGAGCTCCGCGTCGGGCTCTGTGCTGACAGCTCGGAGCACTGGAGCCTGCTTCCGATTCTGTGTCTCCGTCTCTCTCTATCCCTCCCCTGCTCATGCTCTGTCTCTCTGTCTCTTTCTCAAAAATAAACAGACATTAACAACAAGAAGTCAGCCCTGGAGAGAAGGCGGCCTGGCAGGAGCCGCGGGGGTAGTCACCGCTCTCCCTGGGGCTTGCAGGGCCTAGAGGAACCCAGAGACTAACCTGCCCCTCCCCTGCCCCGCCCTCCCCTCTGCCCCCCCCACCCCGCTCCCCTCCCCGCAGGCTCTCCACTCAACAGCAACAACAAAACCCCACGAAAGCCCAACAACAATATGGAAATGTTTGCATCAGAGTCTGCTGCGGCCACCTGCTCCATCCATTCTGTTGCTCCCCTTTGCCTTCAGGTGCTCCTGTTTGAAAGTGTGCGCTCCTCCCTCCCCTCACCACCCCACCAACTGGTATCTTGAAATCCTAACACCGTGATTGTTTTAGGACTTGGACCGCCAGGAGGTGCTTAGGTCAGGAGGGTGGAGCCTTCGTGAGTGGGATCAGCGTTTTCCCAAAAGAGACTCCAGGGGGCTCCCTCCCCCTTCCTCCGAGTGAGGATCCATCCAGAAATCAGGTCTGCAACCCAGAGGAGGGCCTTCCCCTGCCCGTGCTGTGTGGGCTCCCTGATCTTGGACTTCAGCCTCCAGAACCGCGAGTCATAAACTTCTGTTTATGAGGCACCCGGGGCCGTGGTATTTTGTTACCCACTAACTGTGCGCGACAGGCAGCATCTTCTTGCCGGTCTTTCTAGGGCACGTGTGTGTTCTCAAGACCTTCCCCCCCTTCCTCCCCGGTGCAGAGACTGTCCTCGCCCCTACGTTTCTTTCACAATCACCCGGAGTGCCGTTGTGTGGATGCGGCATTGTTTATTCAGCCCTGCAGGGTCTCTCGTGAGGACGGATATTTGGGTCGCTTCAGGACTTTGCCATCACGGACGCTACCGTAGGGAGTCGCGCGTGCGCGTCGCCCCCGTGTCTGGAGGCAGATCTCTGAGTTAGAGCTCTGGGAGTTGATCAGTGTGTCCCAGGGGAAAGGTGTTTTCTGTCGCGTCCTCCTTGGCCGCACCACCCTTGTCGCCCGTCGGCGACAGCCCAGAGACCCCTGCGGACTCCCAAGACCCAGCTGTCTGTCGGTCTGTTTGCCGAAGCCAATCTGCTGGGTAAATCTAGTATTTCAGCGAGTGTCGGTTGCCCCGGTGAAGGAGGGCTTTTCCGGGGTGGAGCGGACCCAGGCGAGGGGACGTCAGGGGCCGCTTGCTTTTGCATCTGAGTGTGTCTCACGTGCAGGGCCTGCTGGGCGGCCTCACCCGCTGTGCCTCCTGCACCCGGAGCTGAACGCTGAGGGGTTTATTGCCTGTCCCTGGGGGGCACTTGGGCTTCTAGGCGGGGTGATCTGGGGGTCCTTCACACGGGCCTGTAGTTTCCATTATAACTAAAAGGGTCAGGCCTCGAGCAGGCCCCCTCCTCCTCGGGGAGCCAACGCTGGACGTAGTTGGGGCCACCGTCCCCAGGCCACACCAGCACGGTGTCTCTGGACGCCAGGGACGGGTCCTCATCGAAGAAGTTGAAAGGCCGGAGGAGGAAGCCCACGGAGTTCCCGGGGGTGGCCGTGTTAGGGACGTCCTCCGAGTGGGGGATGTGCAGGAAGCCCACTGTGACCCAGGCCACCAAGTCCTGTGGGAAAGAGGGGTGGGCGGGGCAGGGGAGGCTCAGAGGGGCGAGGGGCGGGCGGCCCCCTCAGACCCCATTTCTAAGGGGCAGACCAGCGAGCCGGCCCTCCACACGGGGCGCGGCCGCCCTCCGTCCTGGGACGGGGCACGGATCTGGTCTCGCGCCGGGGGCTCGAGGAAGGCAGGGCCCCGTACCTCGTTTTCGATGTTCTCGTTGTTTTGAAGAAACTCCTCGAAGACCACGGGCGGGTCCCAGGGGTCGTTCTGGTTATAGATGCTGCTGCTGCACACTTCCGATTCCCGGTACTTGGTCACCGCCAGGGGGTACCTGCCCGGAAGAGAGGCCAGGTGGCCTTGGACGCCAGGGAGCCTCCCAGCCCTTCCGGGAGCATCTTCGGCCTCAACGATGGGGGAAAGTTACTGCCTTCCCCGAAACGTGAGATCGTCTTGTGGGCGTCGGCCGCACTGACCGGCGGTCACCAGGGCCCTCCGCCCTCGCCCCTCCCCAAACACAGGGCCCCAAACACACGTGCTCACGGGCCCAGAGACACCACCAGAGGCCCAGAATCTCGTAGCTAGAGACAGGGACGCGCACCGACCTTGGAACACTGCCGGGCGCCTGGGGCCCTTCTCTGCCTCCCGGCCCTCCCTTACCTGGCCCAGGTGACGGCCTGCTCCTCCTGCCAACCCGGGGGCAGCACCTGGTCGGCCATGGAGTGGATCTGCAGGCGGTAGCTGCGCTTATGGCCCCAGCGGTTCTCCTTGGGACTGGCAAAGAGCAGGTACTTGGGCAGAGGCTGTCTGAAACAGAAGGCCGCCTGGCGCTCCCGGTGGTAACCCGTCCTCTCCAGGGTGGGCTGCACGAGGTGGTGTCTGGGGCTCCAGGGGTTGGTGATGTTTTCTAGCTTCATCTGCAGGGTCTGGAAGCTATTCGTGGTGCCTGCAGGTGCGCAGGAAGGAGAATGAGAATCAAGCTCCCCCCCCCACCTTGTGCTGAGATCTCCATCCCGGACCCCCTCCGAGAGCAAGCCACCGGGAGAGGAGTCCAGAGGGTGTCGGGGGTGTGCGCTGAGCTGGCCGTAGGGGTAGAAGGAAGGGATTAAAACCGAGAAACAACGGAGGAACAAGAAGATGCCTCCGAATCAGGCCTGTTCCGCTAGTGACTTGATGTCGGGCCAAGTCTGTCATGACGCCTGTGCCGTATTTTACGGGGACATCACCAACCCAGGCGACGGGGAGTGTTGGGGACAATACCTTAGGGTGCTGGGCAGTGACGTTTCTTACACTCCTAGGCATCGTCTTGGCCCCAATCCCCTAGAAGCACACCTTTCTGCCTAATCCATCCCTCTAGGGGCCAACGCAGCCCTCCCCCACATCCCCTCCCCCCCCACCCCCGGGGGAAGGGCAGAGTCCCACCGCAGCACCCAGAACCACATTCGCTGCTTTTCGGGGACACACAGATTCCTAGCACGGCAGCGTTCAGAGAAACAGGCCGGGCACAGGCTCCGGCTTTCATGATGCAAATGCTCGGCCGGGAGGACCTTTCCAGAGCCCGAGCCCTACCTGCCACATCCAAGTCGACCCGGTAGTGCGCTAAGTGGGTGTGCATGTTGCCAAGCAGGTTCGTGTGCAAGCGGGTCCCATAGCGCAGCCCCTCCGCGGTGTAGAAGGTGGCGTGGACGTAGCCGGTGGCGTGCATCTTGGCCTCCAGCACCCCGTTGGGGTAGAAGACGAAGTCCCAGATGTAGTCATAGTTGTAGACGGTCGACGTGGTCCGTAGCACCAGCACCTGGCCCTGCAGTCCCGCGTAGAAGTTGAAGCCGCCGCTGAAGTTGGAATTGAAGTGTCGCCTGAGGGGCACGCCCGTGGGCATCTCGAAGACACAGAGCGCGCGGGGGTAGCGCACCGGGTCGTCGGCGTCGTAGTAGTGGAGGGCATCGAGGAAGGTGGCTGTGTCCGGGCAGTCGACGCCGGGGGCCAGCTCGTGAGTGACGCTGCCCAGGCCCCAGCCCACGTCGATATACTTCGTCTGCATGCCCGCAGGCGTGTGTCCCCCGTACAGCGCCACCGCCTCCTGCACGCTCACCTCGTAGGCTACGCGCTCACAGCCGAAGTGCACGTTCAGGACCTGCAGCCCCGAGGAAGAGCGCAGCCTGAAGGAGAAGCTCCAGCCGCCGTAGAACACCGTGTTGCCCTCTAGCCGGTAGCGGGGACCTTGGGGCTGGACCAGGTGGGGACCGGTCACGTCGACGGGGTTGGGGAAGGCCCCGCGCCGCTTGTAGGAGGAGAAGAGGGGCGGGTCCTCTGTGCTCTCCCCGTCCTCGTCCTTGGGCGACAGGTCCTCCAGAACCACCGCGTCCACCTCTCTGTCCTCGTACTTCCGGGCCAGTTCTTCCGGGCTCCGGTAGAACTTCCCGTTGTACCAGAGCTGCTCCACGGTCCAGTCTTGGGCGTTGGTACTTCCGTGGTCTACGAGGAGCTCCAGCCCCGTGGGGTGCAAGAAGTAGCCTTCTACGTAGCGCTGCAAGATGAGCCAAGAGCGGCGCTGGCCGGAGGCCAAGCCCCGAGGCGCCACGTCCGTGAAAGTCAGGCATCGGGGGTGACAGTCTTGGAAGGAGAAGCCTGTGGTCGCAAGAAAAAATTGGTGCAGGGGCTTCGTGACGTTTTGCAGCATGTGGCCCAGGAGGGAGTACTCCGCCGAGGAGATGGGCCTGGAGGCCCAGGAGGCCTTGTGCCCGGGCCTGGGGGGGAGCTCCCTCATGTAGTAGGGCCACGGCAGGGGCCCCACGGCGAACTCGGTGATGTTGGGGTGCTCCTGGGCTCCGAAGAAGATGACGGCACGTGCCTCCCGAGCGGGGGGCCTTCCGCTTTTATCCAGAAATTTCAGTATCCGCTGCTTCTTGGGCAGCAGCATCTCAATGAGGAACACGGAGTTCTTGGCCACGGTCGGCGTTCGGGAAGGCTCCAGCCTCAGCTCCTTACGGGACCAGAGGAAGTCGCGCACCGCCTTCAGCTCTTGGGCACTCAGGTCCTCGAACACGCTGGCCTTGTGATGCAAGGTCCGAGGGGGGCACTTGGTCGCGGCCACTGTCTGCAGCGCCAGGAGGGCAGCTGTGGCCCAACCAAGGGCCAGGGTCCCTCGCCGCATGGTTCTGGAATGGAGCAGTAGAGACGGACTTAGTTGTGTTATGGCAGGAAGTGACTTTCTACTAGGCTGAAGCCTCGCACAGCGATGTCTCTTGGCTGGGTGGTTTTCCTACAGACTCAGCCCCCTCCTCACCCACCCCAGCGGGGAGCCAGGCCTCCATGGCAGCTGGGGCCCCAAGGCTATTAGGGTCTGGGTCTGTGCCTCCCGTCTATTGTAATTCTGCCCTCGCTTGTAATCATCTGCAGACCTCTGAGAGGCCTGTGCATTTTCTCACCTTATAAACTCATTTTGCCCTTTCCTATGTGTTTGCTCAGCGGGGCAGAACGGCGGGCTCTTACCTCCGCACCATGAGTGCTAATCGTGTCACGGGGTATTGACCGCCAAACTACATTTATGATATGATATGATATTTTTTATGGAGATACAATTTGAAATTTAGTGTAGAAGTTCAAAGAGTCAGCCCCACGCTGCTTGGTTTCAGGTCCTAGTATGTCCTACCACTAGGACCAGCTGTGTGACCCTGGGCAAGGGGCTCAGGGTCTCTGAGCCTCCACTTTCTCAACTACACAATAGAAATGATGCCTGTGATACCTACCTCTAGAACTGGTGCCATTAATTGGACAATAACAACGTGTTTAGAACAATGCCTACCTTCTAGGAAGCATCCAAGAAACACTAGCTACTCTTCTTCTATTTGTCTTTTTTTAATTTATTTACTCATTTTGGGAGAAAGAGAGAGACAGAGAGCATGAATCAGGGAAGGGCAGAGAGAGAGAATCCCAAGCAGGCTCTGTGCCGACAGCCCGATGCAGGGCTCGAACTCAAGAACCGTGAGATCATGACCTGAGCTGAAGTCAAGAGTCAGATGCTTAACTGACTCAGCCACCCAGGCGCCTCTACTCTTCTCCCTTTTTAAAAAAAAAAATAGGGGCGCCTGGGTGGCTCAGTAGGTTCAGCAGGCGACTTCGGCTCAGGTCATGATCTCGCGGTCTGTGAGTTCGAGCCCCGCGTCGGGCTCTGTGCTGATGGCTCAGAGCCTGGAGCCTGCTTCAGATTCTGTGTCTCCCTCTCTCTCTGCCCTTCCCCTGCTCATACTCTGTCTCTTTGTCTCTCAAAAATGAATAAACGTTAAAAATTTTTTTTAAAAATAGATTTTAGTTTTTAGAGCAACTCTAGAATCGCAGCAAAATTGAGCAGAAGACGCAGAGATTTCCCGGGCCCCTCCTACCCTTCCTCAGATACAGCTTCCCAACGAACAGCATCCTTCTCCAAAGCGGGTCATTTGCCCCCATCGATGAACCCACGCTGACACACCATGGTTGCCCCAAGTCCACAGTCGACATTAGGGGTCACCCTGCTGTTGCCTTCCACGGGGTTTGGCGAGTGTGCAATGAGACACATCCGTCATTACAGTATTGCGGAGAGCAGTTTTTCTGCCCTAAACCTCCTCCGTGTGCCGCCCGTTCATCCCCTCTCCCCTCGAACTCGTGGCCACCACCCATCTTTTTATGGTCTCCAAAATTTTGCCTTTTCTGGGACGTCATACAGCTGGAATCCTGCAATCTGCTTTTCCAGATCGGCTTCTGTCACTTAGTGATACCCATTGAAATTCTTCATGTCTTTTCTTGGTCAGGCTCCCTTTCTCTCTTTTTTTTTAATCAACTCTTATTTCCAGATTTCTTTCTGCTTTGCTAAGGAGGGCGATGTGGAGGAGATCTGTGGTCCTTTTAACCTGAACTTGGCTGTTCTTTCAGCTTTTACCTTTCCTGGTATGATCTTCTACTCCGACGTCCAAGCGGGCGGCGGGGGAGGTGGGCCAGGGCGACAAAGCCGCCGGGGGAGGGAGAATGGGCAGCCGGTGAGAGCTCGGGCTGGGGCCCATGAAGCGTGCCCTCCTTCTCCACTTCTCACCCCCAGCACCCCGAGAACAGTATCCGGACCCCCAGCACCCAGAGAACAGTATCCAGACCCCCAGCACCCTGAGAACAGTATCCGGGCCGTCTCTGTGCCTTTCCCATCTCGCCCCTGGGAGGGTTATGCCGGCCACCGAGGGTGCTGAGCCCTGGAGTCATTCCCTCTGGGTTCTTGCCCCTTGTGTTCTGGCTCACCCACCCCTTTCGTCTGTGTTTCCCCTGCCCCCCTCTCTCCACGCCTTTCTTCCCCTGCTTCTGTCCCCACCAGTCACCCCTCCACACCTCCCCGGAGTCCCCACCGGAACGCACCTGCGTGCTCCGCTGTGGGCTCGCCTCCGCTGCCAGCCTCTGTCTCTGACTCCGTGAGCTTTATGGCTCTATGGACCCTGCCCTGGAGGGAGGGACGCGGTGAGGCCTGGGCCAACCAAGGCGAGGACCTGCAGCTCCGGGGTTCCACGGTCAGCAAGGACAGCAGCGGGAGGACGTGCGCGGGGCTCTGGCCGCGGCAGCCCGGAGGGCTCCTGTGACCCCCTTCAAGGACCCGCGTCTGGAAATCCCCCGGTCCTGCATCGCTTTAGAAACCAGGGTTTTCTCCACACGGCACACCGTCCTAGAGCTGTCTCCCTGTCATTCCTCCTGAATTTCCGTGAGACTTGCGTGCTACCTCCTTCGGTTTGAGCCGCGTTTGCAATGCCATCTTCTGTAGGCATCTAAAGCAGGTGGCGAGTTTCAGGGGTTGGAGATAAAGACCAGGGCAAGTTAACTAGTAAGAACTCTCCCCTGAAACAGATATATGGACAAAGGCAGGGGCTGGTAGGGGCAGACCCCAACACCAACAACAGAGAATTGGACCCATATGGAGAACAGGGAACCGGAGACAGAATAGCTCGGGAAGGGAGAAGCCCCTGAGTGAGTCAGGAGGTCTTACTAGCCCTCTCTCCGCCTCCCAGTGCTGTGGTGGGAACTTTGGCCATCTTGGGTCCCTCCTTCAGGGTTATGGCAGGAATGTCGGCCATCTTGGGTCGGTTTCCATTGTATGGAGCCTTCCCTCTGCCCTAGCCCAAGAGAGATGGCTGGGGACAAGGTCAGTCAGGATGGGGGAAGGGGGACTGGGAGTGGGAAGGAGAGCAGCACTATAAGACTCAGTAGATGGTAAGGTAAACACGGGCAAAGGAGGGAGCTCCTGGTCAGAGGGGAAGAACAGAGTCAGGAATAGTGCGAGGCTTGGAAGGAGAGGTCATTATCCCCCTGATCCCCAAGTCTTGATTTCTTGTTCTTTTGTTATTATGTGACTTTTGTATTTCTCCTCCTTGTCTTCCTGCTCCTTGCATTGCAAGTCGTTTTCGTATTTACTGGCAACTGGATGAAGGAAGGAGAAAATAATGAGTCAGCTTGTTACTTGTTTGCAATTCCAGAAGGTCTTTGGTGTCTCCGAGGAAAGGGAAAAGCTTGAAATGTTAAAATGATGATTGATGTAACGACTTCTCTTCCGTCCTTTCTCCTTCATTGGTCTGAAGGGTGGAGGGTTGGTGAGTCTCCATTATGGGCTCACCAGCACCACGGAGACTTGAGGACGTCCAAAAGATCCAACTTGACATTGAGAAGCGCAGTCTGTTTCCGTTCTACGAAGGACGTCATAACCAAGATAATGGGGTGAGGACAGATCAGGGACAGATGCTCGTAAAGATTAGAATAGAGAGGGACCACACATAAAAGGATGAATTTGACCCTTAGCTCACACCATACACAAAAATTAACTCAAAATGGATCAAAGACGACATGTAAAAGCCCAAACTATAAAACTCTTAGAAGAAAACTTAGGAATAAATCTCCACTTTTTTACTTCTTTTTTAAAAAATATTTCTTCCTTTATTTATTTTGAGAGAGAGCGAGAGCCAGCAGGGGTCAGCTTGCCGGGGTCCAGCTGGACGGTCGGCGAAAGGAATGAGAGAGCCACGAGATGGAGTCTGATGACCAAGCAGGCACCTCTGGCAATTCTGGCATCTCCGCTCTGCTGGTCTCAGTATTTTATTTTAAGGTAGTAAGTGACGTTACAGCAATGAATGAGTGACATTTCATCAGTAAGCATAGTTGGATATCTTTTGCAATGATAGTTTTTGTCAGCAAAGCGGCAATTTCCTCAGTCTTACAAGTTGTCTTCAAGTTAATTAACATGTGAATTTAAGGCAAGGGGGAGAGAACCGGAGAGAGAGTACCTTGAGGCTTTATATTAATTATCCATAAACAGGCCAGGAATCAGTCTGCCTATTCTTCCTACTACCATGGGGGAGGTGCAACCCATCCGGCAAGGACAGAATTCCCAAAGTTTCTCCTTTGCTCGTGAACGAGTGAATTTGCATATTAGGGGCCTAACGTTTATACAAATCACACCAATATTCAGCCAGCTCATAACGACTATCAATCTGTGCAACCCATCCCCAAGATGCAACTTTAAGATGACTTCTGGTCAGGCTCCTCTCATTCAGATGTAATCCATCAAAGCATCGTGCTCCAGGTCCTTCCCTTTTATCCAAATGCCATAAAACAAAAGAGCATTACATCCTTTTGTAAGGTTACAAGTCGCTGATGGATAAAAGTAAGACCGCCAAGGCAAAGTGTGGTCTGAGAAAACACTTTATTGCAAGCACTCTCGGGCGAGTTTCCGCAAGAGAGGAGTCGGGGAAGTCGCGCCCGAGATTAGGGGTTAGGGGTTTTTAATGGGTTTGGGGAGGAGATTTAGAAACTGGTGACGAGTTGAAGTCCTATTGGTCTACTGGAATGACATGTCCGCCTCCCAGTGCTGTGGTGGGAACTTCGGCCATCTTGGGTCCCTCCTTCAGGGTTGTGGCGGGAATGTCGGCCATCTTGGGTCGGTTTCCATTGTATGGAGCCTTCCCTCTGCCCTAGCCCAACACCTTTAAGGCCAACGAGGGCAATTTAAGAAATTAAGAATTAAGAATTTAAGAATTAAGAAGATTAATATTAGAAGGAGATGGTTTTGGATGTCAATTTGGTGGCAGGAGCCTTGCAACCTCCACCTTTTCACACGGGGAAAGTGTCGACCTGTGTGCCCAAGATGGCTCTCAGCATGAGCTGAAATCAAGAGTCAGACGCTTCACCCGCTGAGCCACCCAGGTACCCCAGAATAAATCTTCTTGACCTTGGGTTAAGAGGGATTCATAGCTATGGCTCAAAAGCACAAACAACCAAGAAAAAACGGACAAACTGGATCTCACCGGAATCATCAACTTTTGCATTTTCAAAGGACACCATCAAGAAAGTGAAGACGACCCAGAGAATCTGAGAAACTATTCGCAAATTATATATCTGATAAAGGACTTGTCTGTAGAATATGTAAGGAGCTCTTGCAACTCAATACTAAAAAGACAACTCAACGGAAAAAATGGGCAAAGGACATGAATATATATTTTTCCACAGAAGATCCACAAATGGCCAAAAAGCACTTGAAAAGATGCTCAACATCTTTTCATGGGAATGTAAATGGAGCAGCCGCTGTGGAAATTGTTGGCACGTCCTCCAACAGTTAAACACAGAGCCGCCATCTGACTCAGCAGCTCCACTGCTAGGTAAATACCCGAGAGACATGAAAACATATGTCCACACAAAAACTTGTAACAGATGTTCATAGCACAGTTACTCATAGTGGCCAAAAGGTGGCAAAAACTCGAAGGCCCAACACCTGAGGAATGGATAAACAGTGGAATTGTATTTGGCATGAAACGAGAATGAAGTCGGGTCAAGATCTCATGCTTCGGGGGTTCGAGCCCCGCGTCGAGGTCTGTGCTGACAGTTCAGAGCCTGGAGCCCGCTTCGGATTCTGTGTGTCCCTCTCTCTCTGCCCCTCGCCTGCTCTCTCTTTCTCTTTCTCCCTCTCACAAATAAATAAAAACATAAAAAAAAAAGAAGATGAAGAGTGAAGAGCTGATACATGCCACAGTGTAGCTAAAGACACTACAGGTAAATCCTAACAAATGTTATGCTAAATGAAAGAAACCAGTAGAGAGGACAGGTAGAGGGACAGGTAGAGGGGACAGATAGAAGGGACAGGTAGAGGGGATAGGGTAGAGGGGACAGGTAGAGGGGACGGGAGCACTGCAGGCCTCCCACCCGGGGGGATGAAGGATGATGAGGACGAGGAGGAGTTTGCAGGCCGGCGGTGAGGTGGGACGGGACGCACAAGCCTGAATCTCCCTTTTAATCTGAAGGGCTCCCTGAGGTGCACGCGGAAAGGTCCAGCAGAAGACAAGGCAGCACAGAATAAAAGTGACACAAGCCATGCCTGAGGGTGAGTTCTGCCAAGTTTCAAAAGAGATGCCCCTCAGGATTGCAGACTCCCCAAGCCTAGGGCTCCATGTCCTCTGCACCGTATCCCCAGGGCCACCGTGGCCAAGCACCACAAACCAGGGGGCTAAACACGACAGAATATTTTTTTCTTACGGTTCCGAAGCCTGAAAATCTGATATGACAGCGTTGGCAGGCACGGGCTCCCTCTGCCGGCCCCCGGGGAGGTCCCTCCGGCCTCTTCCAGCTTCTAGAGTTGCAGTCCAGCCCTTGGTGTCCCTCGCTTCCTTGGCTTGGAGACACATCGCCCTGTCTCTGCCCCCATCGTCACACGGTGTTCGCTGCGGGTCTATGTCTCTGTGTCCCTCCTCTTACAAAGGTACCAGTTACTTAATTAAGGACCTGCCCTACTTCGTCTTAACTAATTACGTCTGTAGCGACCCTATTTCCAAACAAGGTCGCAGTCTCAGGTTCCGGGAAGGACATGAAGTTTGGGGGTTGCTTCGGTTCAGCGCAACCTCTTCACATGTCCCCCATTGGAGATGCCAGTCCATGGCGGGTAAACGAATTCTGAGCCCCGAGCTCCGGGCCGCCGACCCGAGGGCTCACGGCCAAGAGTCCGAGCGGGGTCTTGGGGTGTACGAGGGACTGAGGAGAAGGAGGGTGCTCTGGACAGGGGTCAGGGAGGAGCGGAGCCTCGAGGTTGAGAGGTAGTGTGCTCCCGGGACCCCGAGCAAGGAGCAGTTTCTAGGTGGAACGGGGCACCGTGCCCAGGAAGCCGGAGGTGGAGATGGCCCAGACGGCGTGGACGGGGCGAGGACCACGTCATGCTCTCCTGGGGAAGTGTGAGGGTAGGAGAGGCCCGATGGAAGGCAGGGGAGACCCCAGGGGACAGAGGCGCCTTTAGGAATGACCGTGAGGAACCGGGGACCAAACGAACACTTCTTGGGCAGAAGTGCTGGGTGAAGCCACTGTCTTTGGCTCAGGCGGGGGAATTGGGGTGTGAAGTTCTGGAATTCGGGCTCATTGCTTTGCTGGCAGCTCTTTTTCCTAGCTCATCATGCTCCGGGTCTGGCCGCTGGCCCCTCCCTGTTGTGGCTGACCTTGATTTCTGAAATAAACCTCTCTCTTCTTGGGGTTAATGATTGGTAACTATGACAGATAACACTTGGGCAAAGACTGCGTTCTTCAAGTTCTGGGCCACCTGCCTCTCTTAAAGGGGCAGAGCTGCTGGCCTTGGGGGTGCCCCGTCTGGGGGGGGAGGAGGGGCTGCAGAATATGTGAAGCTGGACCTCGTGTCCGCGGTTGGTAGGCCACAGGTCACAGCTCACAGTTTCCTGTTGCTAAATCTTGACACTGTTTCCAGAAAGTCACAGCACACCAGAGATAATTGGAGATAATCTAGAGAGTGGGATTGTTTCCGCAGGAGAGAAGGAGCTCCACAGCGGCCTCCCCAGCTCCACCGGGGGCCCCAGGGCAGGGTGGGGGGCATGCGTGGGAGGGCAGGCAAGTCCCTTGATTAGATCTCTGGGCGAGTGAAGCCAACATCATCAGCTCTATCTCCGATTAGGGAAGATGGGTTTGCAAAGGGAAAATTCCACCCCTTTCCAAACGTAGGGTCACTGGCCATGAGGGGCCCTGGTACTGTTGATATTTTGACTCTGACAATTCTGTCGTGAATTCGGTCCTACACACCGTGGCGCCTTTAGCGGTTTCCCTGGCCTCTACTCACTGGACGCCGGCAGCGCCCAGCTCCCGCCCCAGTTGTGACGACCGGAAAAGTCTTGGGATATTGACCAACACAGGCTCATTTCGCCACATTGCCCTGTGCAGACACTGCGTTCTTTACAAACAGAAGGTTCGCGGCAACCTTTGCATCGAGCAAGTCTATTGGGGCCGTTTTTCCAACCGCGTTTGCTCGCTTTGTGTCTGTGTCAGATTTCGGTCATTCTCACATTAGTTCGAATGCTTTCATTATTATCGTATTTGCTATTGGTGATCGGTGTTCAGTGATCCTGGTGTGACCGCTGTAACTGTTACGAGGCGTCACCATCTGTACCCAGATGAGGAGCTGGATTTAACGGACACACATGACACACGTCGTGTGCGGTCTGACCGCTCCACCGACCGGCCCTCTCCCCATCTCTCTCCCTCTGCTCGGGCCTCCCTAGTCCCTGAAATGCCACAGTGTTGAAATCAGGCCGGTTAACCAGCCACAGCGGCCCCTAAGTGTGCAAGTGAAAGGAAGGGTCAGGTGTCTCTCACTTTGAATAAAAAAACTAGGCGTGGCTGAGCTCAGCGAGGAAGGCATTTTGAACACGAGGACAGGCCAGAAGCTAGGTCTCGCGCGCCGGGGAGCCGTCGTGGACGTGAAGGAAATGAGAAGTGCTCCTCCAGGGACACACGGTGGTCAGAAGGCGACACGGCCTCCCCGCTGGCCTGGAGAAAGTCGCAGGGGGTTGGACAGATCACACCAGAAGCCAGGGCCGGGCCCTACCTCTCTTCAGTCCTGAGAAGGCGGGCAGAGGTGAGGAGAAGCCCAGAGCTGGCGGAGGCCGGCTCCGGGGGTCGAGGGCAGGAGCCATCTCCGCGGCAGAGAAGCGCAGGGCGCAGCGGCAGGTGGTCCGGAGGGTCCGCCCAGAGAACCATGCAGGTGGCCCCCCTACACGCGTCTTCGGTGCAGACACGACAGCCTCCGACCGGGCCATGCCGGCTAGGACTCTCAGAGCCAGAGAGGAGAAGTCAGTGTCTGGCTTCAAAGGACGGGCTGACTCCCCCATTAGGGGCTAACACAGCCGGGGACCGGAAGCAGAAGCCAGTGCTCGGTGACCATTCTGAAAACCCGCCGACCCCTGAGAACTACGCGAAGTCTGCTCTGTGCACGGAACAGCGGAGCCTGCACGAAGCACGTCTGGTTCCATCCCGGTTTACGGACTAGTGCGGGTTGGCTGTGGAGTTCTGCTCAGCAATAAAGATTCCTTTCCAAACGTGACGCTCACGGACAGTGCGCCTGGTCCCGTCCACGAGCTCTGACGCAGCCGGACGAGGTTAACGTTGTGCTCACGCCTCTGACGCACACCCAGCCTGCTGCCCGTGGGTTGGGCGGCCATGTTGGCCTTCGAGTCTAGTATTTATGAAATGTATTTAAGGCGACAGCTGCCATGCCTACTGAGCAAAGGCGACTGAAAACCTTCTGGAAAAGGATTCACTGTTCTAGATGTCATTAAGAACATCGTGATTATGAGAAGAGGTCAGAATATCAGCATAAACAGGAGTTTGGAAGAAGGCAATTCCAACCCTCCTGGATGACTTGGAGGCTTTGGGACCTCGGTGGAGGAAGTCACTGCGGACGCGGTGGAAACAGCAGGAGAACCGGGATCGGAAGTGGAGCCTGAAGAGGGGACGGAGTCGCCGCCATCTCAGGATGAAACCTGGACAGACGAGGAGGCGCAAAGAAAGTGGTTTCCTGAGATGGCTTCTCCTCCTCGTGGAGATGCTGTGAAGATGGGTGACAGGGTCATAAAGGATTTGGAATGTTCCAGAAGCTTGGTCGACGAAGCAGTGGCAGGTCTGAGAGGACAGACTCCAGTTCTGGAAGAAGTTCTCTTGTGGGTAAAATGCTACCAGACAGCACTGCCCGCCACAGAAAAATCGTTCGTGACGGGAAGAGCCAATCGGTGCGGCCAATGTCCCCGCTGTCTTGTTTTAAGACGCCACACAGCCATCCCGGCCTTCGGCATCCACCACCCTGCCTGGTCGGCAGCCGTCACCGTCGGGCAAGACCCCCGCCAGCAAGGGGATTAGGACTCCCCGACAGCTCAGACGGGGGTTAGCGTGTTTCGGCAATAAAGTCTCTTTTCATGAAGGTGTGTCCACTGTCGTTTTAGACACGGCGCTGGTGCACACCTCACGCACTGCAGCGTGGTGCGAATGTGACTTACACGCACTGGGAAACCAACACATTCCTTCGACTCGATTTATTGCGATATTAGCTTTTCTGCAGTGGTCTGGAACGGAACCCGCAATATCTCCGAGGTGCCCCTCTATCTCCTGGGGGGCAAAGAGGCCCTCCTGCAGAGAGCCATTGGTCTGTGTTAAACCCTCCTGATCTGTACCTGGAAGCAGGGACAGCCTCCAACCCCCCCGATTCTCACCTGGATCTCCCAACCTGTCCTCCACGCTTTCGTGAGAATGTCACTCTGACTGGGGCCCTTTCCCTGCTTTGGGGGGTTCCTGCTGCCTACTGGGTAAAATGCAAACTATTTAATTGGCATGAAACAGCCCCCCCCAACTCAATCTTCTTGGTACACCCCTTACCTCCAAAGCACCTCCCGCCCCACCCCGCTCCTGCGGTCCAGCCTGGCGTAGGGGGCTGCTCCCGGCCCCTGCCCCTCTGTTCCCCCTCCTCCTTCACTTACCCGGCCCCTGGAGTCCAGACTCAGCACCACGACCCTCCCAAGACCTGTTTCACACCCTCCAGGCGGCTGTGGTTTCCCTTTGCCGCCGGACACACGTCCGGCTCTCTTAGTGCATTCGCCTGTCACCTGGCAGGTCTCTGGTCACAAGTTGGCTTCCTCTGCCACCTGTCCTGAGGCAGGGACTCAAGTAAGCATCTTCATTTCTTCAAATCTACAGAACCCACTACAGCGCCCGGCATACACGCCGTGGGTTCTCCTGTTTTGTTTTCAGAGGGAATGGATAAACACATCATGCGGATAAGGGGGGATGAAGACACGTTAGAAGTCCAGAAGTCAGAAGAGTTTCGATTACTTGCTGTTGGCAGTCTAGGAAATAAACTCTGTTCAGTGGTGAGGTGTCAACCTGGTTACTGTTTTTCCCCAGCTTTATTGAAATATAATTAACATATAACAGGGTGTAAGTTTAAGATGCACAACGCCTTTGATTTGATACACTTAAATGTTGCATTATGGTTACTGCTGTAATCTTGGCTAACACCCACGTCACATCACATAACTACCATTTCTTTTTCTTTTAATTTTTTTAATGTTTATTTATTTTTGAGACAGAGAGAGACAGAGCATGAGTGGGAGAGGGGCAGAGACAGAGGGTGACACAGAATCCGAAGCAGGCTCCAGGCTCTGAGCTGGCAGCACAGAGCCCGACGCGGGGCTCGAACTCACAGACCAGAAAGATCATGACCTGAGCAGAAGTCGACGCTCAACCAACTGAGCCACCCAGGCACCCCTACCATTTCTTTTTTTTGTGGTGACAACATTTCAGATCTCTTCTCTTAACAACTTTCAAGTATATAGTACGGTATTGTTATCTATAACCCCAGTGCCGTGCAGTAGATTCCCAAAATTTATTTGTTCTGGTTGAAAACTGGAAGTTTTTACCTCCTGATCAGCATCTCCTCCTACTTCGCACCCCTAACGACCACGATTTCACTTCCTGTCTCTAGGAGTTTGGATTTTTTAGATTCTGCATAATGAGAGCATACGGTATTTGTCTTTCTCTGTCTGATTCCTTTCACTGAGCATAATGCCTTCGAGGTCCATCCATGTTGTCACAAAGGGCACGATTTCCTACTTTCTTGTAGCTGAAAACATTCCATGTCTACACACACACACACACACACACACACACACCCTACATCTTCTTTATCTATGCATCCGGTGATGGATATTTGGGTTGTTTCTACATCTTGGCGATTGTGAATAATTGTGAAAAAACATGAAGGTGCAGACATCTCTTCAAGATCCTGACTTCGCTTCCTTTGGATTTCTACCCAAAAATGGGATTTGCTGGATCATATGGTAGTTGTATTTACATTTATTTTTTTAGTCTTTTTTTTTTTAGTTATTTAGAGAGAGAGAGAAAGAGAGAGCACGTGTACAAGTGGTGGAGAGGGAGAAAGAGAGAAAGAGAGAGAGAGAATCCCAAGCAGACTTGACGCTCAGTGTGGAGTCCGACGCAGGGCTTGATCCCATGACCCTGCGATCATGACCTGAGTCGAAATCAAGAGTCAGACACTCAACCGACTGACGCCTCCCAGGCACCCCTGTATTTTTAGTTTTTGGAGGAACCTCCAACTATCTTCCATTGTGGCTTCACCAACTTACATTCCTACCGCAGTGCATAAGACTTTCTTTCCCTTCATATCCTCCCTAACACTCGTTCTCTCTTGTTTTCTTGATGATAGTCATTCTAACAGGTAGTATCTCGTTGTGGTTTCAATTCGCATTTCCCTAATGTTGACCGCTTCTTTAGAAAAATGCCTATTCAGGTCGTCTGCTCCATTTTTAATCAGATTTTGTTGTTGTCGTGATTGAGTGGTATGTGTTCTTTATGTATTTGTGATATTAACCCCTTGTCAGATATATGATTTGCAAATAATTTCTCTCATTCCTTTAAGTGGTCTTTTCATTTTGTCGATGGTTTCCTTTGCTGTGCAGATGCTTTTCAGTTTGATGCAGGCCCTCGACCAGCTTCCTGTTAAGATGACCACACATATGGGGTGTGGGGTGACCAACTGGAGGAGGAGTCTTTATATGGTGTCATAGGCTCCTTAGTTTGAATACACCTGAGAGCTATGTGAGTCAGCTCAGCTTCAAGGACATAGGACCTGGGTGGTCTTCCAAGGTCCCGTGCTCAGAAGGGCCCTGTACTTAATGTCTGCTTTACTGTTGCTGTCCTGACATTCTTAACTTTTGAACAAGGGCCCCATACTTTAAGTTGATACTGGGTTATGCAATTTATACAGCTGGTCCTAGCTTTAGAGGGTCAAGGGTTAAATCTGGATTTAGAAGGCCAAAGAGCAGTAGGGCAGGGAGACAGGGTAGAGGGCAGCCAGGTTAGCACAGTGCAGGAATGAAAGTAGATGAACAGGGTTGATAAGATTAAGGGGCGAGGCTGAATTGCAGAGGGACCCAGGTCAGGGGTCAGGAAGAGAGGTTCCAAGTAGATGGGTGGCAGCAGCAAAATTTTAACAGGTAATTGAGGCCAAAGTCTCAGATGCCTGCTTCCGAGCTCGACCCTTGCTGGCTCCAATTCATTACTTTTACTGCTTTGCAGTTTTTGCCCCATGCCTCATATGTAACCTTCCGTTTGCTGAAGCAAGGAGTGCCGGGCAAGCAAAGAGCTACTTGCGAGGTTACAGCCAGTGGCTCTGGAAGCTCTGGGGCTGCTTGAGAACCCACGCTCCAGTCCGCAAGCGGCACCAGGAAAAGCAGGAGACTGGGCCAGGCTCCTCCGCCCCTGAACTTGTGCCCCAGGTCCTTCCTCTCCAGCTTAGAGACTTGAAAACATTTACTTATTTATTTATTTTGAGAGAGAGAGAGAGGGAGAGAGAGAACAAGCTGGGGAGGGGCAGAGACAGAGAGAGGAGTGAGAGAGAAAATCCCAAGCAGGCTCTGTGCTGTCAGGGCAGAGCCCGATGCCGGACTCAAACTCATGAACCGTGAGATCATGACCTGAGCCCAAACCAAGAGTCAGATGCTTGATTGACTGAGCCACCCAGGTGCCCGAGCTTAGAGATTAAAATATATAGATATTCTAATGTTTATTTTTGAGATAGAGAGGAGAGAGGGAGCATGCGCAAGTTGGGGAGGGGCAGAGAGAGGGAGACACAGAATTCCAAGCAGGCTCCAGGCTCCAAGCTGTCAGCACAGAGCCTGATGCGGGGCTCGAACTCATGAACCCATGAACCGCTAGATCATGACCTGAGACTAAGTCAGATGCTTAACCGACTGAGCCATTAAGGTGCCCCAAGCCGCCTTATTTTTTATTATCATGACTACTGCTACCTCTATTATTATTTTCTTTTTGCTGCAGACGAAAAGATGATATAGCATCATGCATCGTCCACCTAAGTTCAGGGAAGGATGAGGTCCGGGCGGCCAGCTCAGATTAATAGCCAGACTGGTAACCCAGTCTTGGAGCCATGGTGCGGCTGGGCGCAGGGAGGAGAGGGAGAAGGGGCTCCGGGAGCCCTGGTGCCGCCCGATCAGCCCCCGCGCTCCGCGTGCCAGGCTCCACCCTCGGCCTCCTGTCGGTTTGTCTGCCGCCAGCATCTGGCACCGTTTGGCGTCACCAGCGTCAGCCTGAGCGAGCTGCGGGAAGGGAAAGCCAGGCGAGGGCTCCTGCTGTGCATTCTCGGTGCAGGGACCTGGGCCTTGCAGTCAGGAGATGACACGGGAGACACGGAGGCCGCTGGTCAGCTCCTCGCTGCAGTGAGGAGCGTCCCTTTCGCATTGGCGCGGGACGGTCTGTGTCTCACTGACGAGTGAATACCTACGACCGCGCCCGCCGCTCACGGAGGCCCGGGCTCCGCTGTGCCGGGTGCCCTACGTGCGATGGCTTTATGTAAACCTAGAGACGACCCCGGAACGAGGCTTCACCTCGAGGCACGGCCGGTCAGTGGCAGAACCAGGACTGTCGCTTGGGTCTCTCTGTCTCCCGCACCGGGAGCCAGCCCCGAAGGACGGTTCTTCCCTATGACAGAGTGGTGTCAAGCCCCATGAGGGACAAACAGGCCCTGTCCTGTACAAGAGTCCTGTCCTGACCCCACTTCGACAGCATGGGGGGGCCCTTCCAAGTTGGTTTCTGGAAAGAAGCTTTTGCGTCTAGGCTGGGGTGAGCGTGAGCCAAAAGACCCACAGCCCTGGTGGGAGTATGCTCATGCTTTTGTTTATAGATACTTAAAACTCCTTCAAATATTTGAGTATATCTTTTATTCAAGTATATCTCTTATCATCTCGACGGCATTATAATTTTTCCTAGGAGGCAGGGCCCAAGGCTGAAAAATTAGCTCTTGTGGGTCAGGATTAGACAGTCTTGCACCTGAGTAGACGCTTAATCTCTGATTTTAAGCCCTCGGAGTCTGTCCCAGATAAATTCAGGTTCCATGCATGGGAGGCCTCCTTTTCAAGCTCCCGGCCCCCATTCCGGACCAGGCAGAGCAGGTGGCCGGAGGGCCCCTCAACGGCAGCGGTTTAGCGGTGCTCCAGAAGGAACTCCTGGTGGTTCCGCACGCGGGCAGGTTCCCCACTCGCGCCAGCTGGCCGTGGCCCCACTGGGCTCCCCAGGGGAACGGCGCTGACCTCCCAGTGCACAAGCCGAACGGTCTGCCCAGTGCGGGCGTTCGGGTCTGTTCGCAGGCTACCTTTGCTTTGGACGTAATTCGAGGCTTTTCTATAATTGAAGGGGCTGATTAGCCAGTGTTTTCCGTGGGTCTCCATGGTTTTGGGTGTTTGCAAGCCCTCAGGGGAGAAAAGGCTTCTCAGCCACACTTGCTAAGAGAAGCAAGGTCTTGGCTGTGTTGTGCCTCTCCGTGGTCAGGTCGGCTAATCCCTTCGTGGGTGGCCATGCCAAGAACAGCTCCCTGAGTTTCTCTAATCCCTGGGTTTTTCTGTTGCTCAGGAAATGGGCCACGATTCAGCCTTTTCCTGGATTTGCCCTTGGGCTGTCACGGACAAGGGCAGAGGGTGTTCGGTGTCTACCTGTCTCGGTGATGTGAGCTCCGCGGTGCCCCCAGGTCTCACGGGAGACCGTCCGTGTCCTTGAGAGTCCTTCTCCTGGCAGCCACATTCTTTAGCGTTGTGGTTTCCGGCCACAGCCTGGATGCCCCCCTCTGGATGTCACTCACGGGGAAAACAGTGACCGAAGGACATCGCGCGGACCCTAAGGCATGGTTCCACCTGCAGATATGAACGCCTGACTCCTGCTCTTGGGGTTGTGGTCCTGAGTAGGGAGACACAGGCCTGTAGACAAGTGAGGGTCCCACACGGTCAGATGCGGAGACCGAAGTGTGCCCGGGGTACAGAGGAGGGACGGGCCACTTGTCCGGGGGTGGGGCAGTGGTTTACCAAAGGCTCCCGAGGGGGGTAGCCTTTTGTACTGGGTCTTGAAAGAGGACCATCTTTGGGAGGCCAGGGGAAGTGTTGCCGGTAGTGTGAGAGGAGCCGATGCAGGGGCGGGCGGTTACTACGGGCCGAAGGCGCACCGTCAGCAGCTGGTCCAAAAGTACAGGCCGACAAAAAGCGGACACGGCTCGAAGTCCACCAGCAGGTGAATGGATAAACCAGTCGTGGCCGATTCGTATGATAGAATACTGCTCAGTAGTAAAAAGGAACAGACCGATACTGATACCCGCGACACGGATACGTCTCGGTGACCTTGTCGAGTGAAAGGAGCTGGAAACAAAAGACAAAACACCGGACAATTCCATTTAGAGGAGGTTCTAAAAGAGGCCGACAGATGAACAGTGGCTGCCTCTGAGCAGTGGGGGTGGAAGAGGGGACTGGTGAGGAGGGGGTACGAGGGAACTTTCTGGGGCCGGTCAGGAGGCTCCAGGGCTTGACAGGGGGACAGGTTACACAATGTATACGTTTGTAAGAACTCATTAAACGGTGCCCGTGCCAGGCTGAAGAATGGCTCCCCAAGATGACCACCTCCTAATCCCCAGAACCTGTGAATAAATAACTTTGTAGCAAAAGGAACAGTACAGACGTGGTTAAATTAATGACACTGAGATGGGGGGTTGATCTTGGATTATCCAGGTGTGACCACAGAGCCCACGTAAGAGGGGGGTGGGAGGTCAGAGGAGGCGGGACTGTGAAAGTAAGAGGTTGGAGCTATTTGAGGCTGGGGGGAGTGGTCCCGAGCCAAGGAATGTTCTAGAAGATGAAGATGACAAGGAAATAGATTGTCTCCTCACAGCCTACAGAAGGAACAAACTGCTTACACCTTGACTTCGGTCCAGTCTCATTTTGGACTTCTAACCCGCAGAATTCTGTGCAGGAGAATAAATTTGTGTGGTTTTAAGACACTAAATGTGCGAGGATTTGTTACAGCAACCAGAAAACCGATACATGCGTCTCGGATTTGTACATTTTGCTGTATGTTAATTCTACCTTTAAGAGGAAAAGAAAAAAAAAAAAGAACCGAAAACAAATGTGAAACTAGCTAATAAGATGTATATAAGACACGTAGATATGTCTACGCCTTACCTTAAAATGCATAAAAACCAAAATGGACAAAGGAGGGATAGCTACGTGACAAGGCAGAGCTCACAAAACGTTAATTGTAGAGTCTGAGCGGCGGATATATGAGGAGGCACTGTAAATTCCCCTCCAACTTTCTGTATGTTCGATAGTTTTCACAGTAAAAGCTTGGAGGACAAGGCAGATGCTCGGCCCTCGCTGGAATGTTCAGGAACGGTGAGCAGGTCTGCACCGCCAGGTTGCTGGGTTTGTGGCAGGAGAAGTTGGCACGGCTGGCGAGGTAGACGGGGGGGGGGCCAGACGAAGCCCTCATCCTGGAGACAATCAGGAGCCAAGGGAATGCTTTGAACAGGGAGCGACAGAAGCGGGTTTGCCTTTTCACCCCTGCGCAAGTCACACCCCGCCTGAGTTTTCCGAACAGCTGTTTACTTGACTCGAAATACAAACCATCTGGATCGCGGTTAGGAGAGCGGTTAGTGTTTGTCGAAGGGCTCCCTCCCGTGTCTGCCTCAGTCGGTGGGGGCGGCAAAACTAAAACAGACCCAGATTCGAGAGCTCACAGTCTGTGGAAAAAGAGCAGGCAATTCTAGCCTTATCTTTATGGCTTACTTGTTTTTGGAGGTAAACAGCATGAAGAAATAAAAATAAAAGCCTGGTATGGACTGAGCAACAGAGGTGTCCGTTCCAGAAAATGATGGAGAAAAAGCCCGGAATCAGGAGTCAGACTCTCTGGATTCAACAGAAATGTCTCAGTTACGACATTCCCTAGCTGTGTGGCCTTTGGCAAGTCACCTAACTTCTCTGAGATTAGTTTCCTCTTGATAACATGGAACAACATTTCCAGTTGGCGTCTCATAGGGTTGCTGTGAGGGTTACTGTAAGTGAGGGGAAGGTATTTGCTAGGAAGTTCTTGGTATAGTGCCTGGCGTGGAGCCGGTGTGGGAGAGACATTCAGTATTTTACTTGCTGTTCACCAATCCACGTCTCGACAAACGGCATCGAAGTAGGAAGCTAACCGGTACTCATGGCTTATGCCTTTGCTCCAACGTCTTAAAAAATTTTTTTTTAATGTTTGTTTATTTTTGAGAGAGAGAGAGACAGACAGAGAGAGAGAGAATGAGTAGGGGAGAGGCAGAGAGAGAGGGAGACACAGAATCTAAAGCAGACTCCAGGCTCCGAGCCATCAGCACAGAGCCCGACGCGGGGCTCGAACTCACAAGCTATGAGATCATGACCTGAGCCAAAGTCGGACGCCTAACCGACTGAGCCACCAGGCGCCCCTCCAATGTCTTTAAAATGATTATCAAGTGTCTGACTGTAGTCCAGGCTATTCGGAGCTTTAGACCTATATCCCGTTTCCTCATGGTATCTTCATTTGAACACCCCATTGGTACCCCAAACTCAACAAAGTCCAAGCAGAACACATCATCCACATAGGTTTCTTGCCTCCTTTACCATGGGACTGGCACCTCCCATCCACCCAAATGGCCCAGCCAGGCATCTGATAGTCCCGCCACACTGGGACCTCTTTCTCTGGCAGCCCCCCGCCCCTGTGCGCCTTGTGAGCCGCAAGCAGCCGTTTGAGCTCTCTTCCGCATCCTGGCCCCCCTGCTGCGGGCCTTGCGGTTCACCTCCGTTCCTACAGGAGACCCTTCCCGGCCTCCCTGCTCCCAGACTTGCCTCCTCCGGTCTGTTGGTCTCCACCACAATGGAGACGTGACCATTCACTGTCCCGTCCAAGCCCTCCAGAGGCCCCCACTGGGATCCGAGGGCTTCCGCAGGCTGGCTTCTGCGACCACTGTGCGTGACTGCCACCGCGGACCTCCTAGCGCTCTTGCAATGCCCATGCAGCTCCCCCAAGGCCACATGTCTCCATGCTGCCTCTGCTTGGAACCATTCCAACCTCTCCCCTATCTTTGCTTGGCTGCCTGTGACTCTGTGGTGCCCCCTTGACCGGTTTTCATCCCAGGTTATGCCCCTGCCCGGCACTGACCGCCACCACAGCCATCATCATCCCTGACACTGACTGCCCGTGACCTCTGTCTTTTGTCTTTGCAACCCCAATGTGTACTTGGCATCCCTGGCATATTGTAGATATTATATTTGTCTAGTGAGCGAGGTTGACTCCAGGATCAAAGGAGACGAAAGGTGAAGTTAGAAAAGAAAACTCAGCATGTCAACTGGGGGCCTGTTAGGAAACAGACGGCATTCTCCCAGGGGGAAAGAAGAGACTTTAAAGAAGGGACAATTTTCAAAGGCGAGGCGAGGTTAAGGGAAACCATCAAGGCACAGTGAAGCACGCTGAGACCAGCAGCAGTTGGAAGCCATTTTTAAATAAATGTTTATTTATTTATTTTGAGAGAGAGAGTGAGAGAGCAGGGGAGGGGCAGAGAGGGAGAGGGAGGGAGAGACTCCCAAGCAGGCTCTGCGCTGTCACGGCAGATCTCAACGGGAGGCTCGATTCCACCATCTGTGAGATCAAGGCCTGAGCGAAATCCAGAGTCAGACGCTTAACCAACCGAGCCGCCCAGGCGCCCCCGTTGGCAGCCATTTTCACCCCTAGGCTTCAAGAAGGGAGAAAGCGGTTACTAGAAAAAGGGAGACTTGTAGGACAGAGGTGCCCTGATGAGATCTGTGGCCTCTGGTAGAAGGACACTGCCATGTCGAATGAGGGTCTTGTACGGAGGAAGGCAGGGGACCGGATACCTTGATCTCATTTGCCTGTGAGGGCCACCTGTAGACCAAATCCATGGCACGAGCGAGCCCATGAGTGCAGTCCATAAAGGCCAGCCTGCCAGGGCACAGGGCAGGGGGGAAAGGGTGGGAAGTCCATCTGGAGGATCAAGAAAATAGCCCCTTAGAATCCTGTCCATAGACTGAGTCTAGGTCCCTGAGACTGAGCACGGAGGAAGGAAGGCGCTCACACTCATCAGAACGCGGCACTTCCTGCCTTCTTCCGGCTTCACCTTTTTCACCCAGAAAAACCACAGTGGCGAGCAAGGAAGTCTGGAGCCATTCTCGGTCCTGGCATGGCAGCCACCAGGGCTCTGAGAGACAGACACTTGATATCCAGTCTTCCCTGCATATTCCCAGCGAATTCCACGGAGGCTTCCTATGGTGAGCTAAGGTTCTTTTCTGAAACCATAAGAAACCTGGGGCTAGTTTCTGTTGCTCCCCGCAGTCATGAGTGAGTCCATTTTCTACTGCACACTCGGCATAAACTTTAAGTACCCCGCTTTTATTTTTGTCTTCAGGTCTGGCCTCACGCTCTGTTAGGAAGAAGGCTCCCAAACCAAGTCTCTAGGGCAGAACCTAATTGGCTTCCACTTCTTCTATTCTGAGCACCCAAATTCAGCCCACGTGCCTCAGGCGGACTCAGCTCATGCACCTTCGGGCAGAAAACAGCATGCTCAGAGTCACGGACAAGGCTAATCAGAAGTATTTGGAGTCATTCTGTCCCGCCTGCGATCCAGTTTTCTTTGCCTGGTAACGGAGGGAGGGACGGGAGAGCCTCCTTCTATTCTGATCAGGCCCAGGGAACCAGCATTGTCCCAGGAGTTAGGCTGAGCTGGGTAATGCGTAAGGAGCCCCATTCCCTGGGACTCTCTCTGGTAAGGACTGCGGGGAGATGCAAACACACCTGAGCCAGTCCTGACTTAAGGGTTTACGTTCCAGCTGGGGAGGCGGGGCGGCTACAGAGAACACGCAGGGTGGAAGTGTCGGGTGAGAGCTTCCTGAGCGAGGGCAGGTCGCCTGTTTGAGAAAGGGGTGTAGACATAGACGGGGGCAAGTCTGTCGAGGTGGGGTCAGCGTGATTGCAAATACGAGCTGGGCGCGCAGCGGGGTCGTCCCTTTCCCCCGCCTGACCCCAGGCCCTCCGGAAAGGGTGGGAGCTCCCGGGGCAGCCCTTGGAGGTTCCGCCCCGCAGGGTGCCGGCGGGTCAGGCCGGGCGGCAGGGGACTGGGGCTCGGGGACCGGGTATGGCCTCGGCCTCGGGGGCGGGGGCGTCCTTCAAGGCCACATCCCACCGCGCCAGCCTCCGCTGGTGCAGAGGCTCCCGCGCTTCCGGGGTCTGAGTCAAAGCCCACCGCGCGTCGCGGCGTCTCCACGCTAGCGGCCACAGCTCCCTGCTCATTGGCTGTTAGAGAGTGAGTACCAGGCAGGTTGTCCACTGGCTACGAGGACATGGCCACACCCGCGCTCTAAGCCCCGCCTTCTCGCCTTGTGATTGCGAACAGCGCCACCTCGTGTCCGGGTAGCGCGGCCTCGCGGGATTTGGAAACGCTTCCATTCGGGGTTTGGAAGCAGTCAGCAAATGTTGAAGGCATGGCCACAGTGGGCAGGCGCTGTGCCAGGGGCCGATTTCCCCTACAAGGCCGGGCTAGGCTTGTATGCCTCTGAGGATAGCACCACCCTCACCATCCTTCTAAATTCCTCTCAGCTCATCCAAACCACGCAACCCTTTAGGAATTCAGCAAGGGAATGAGAAGTTTCTAGTTACTGTGGCGTGTCATTTCTTTCCGTCCTTACATCTAGCCCCAGCTTCTTTCACTGTGCTTCCTGCTTTTTCTGGCTTCAAACGTTTTGGGAAGTAGAGGCATCCCGGAGGTTGATTTTTTTTTTTTTTCTCCATGAAAGTGCTGCTCCGCATATGAATTCATCGCTAAGATTGTGGTTCTCAATTTGGGGAGTGTGTTTTCAGTTTGCTGAGACTTCTAAACGACTAGGGTACCTGATTTACACGTGTCTGCATCCGTATCTGTCACAGTAATGGGACACTCTGAACCCTATTTATGAACCAAAATAGGGATTTTGTAACTTCAAGGAGGTGGTTGGTTAGCATTCCCTCTCGGATTTGGATCGTATCATTTCTGATTATCAAGAAATTTGTAAGCACATTTTGTAAGCACATTTTGTAACCAAGATTATAATCTATAAATGTCTAGCCAGGTCACTAGACCACTTCAAAGGAATGTGCATGCCTGTTAAGATTTGTTGAAAGAGCTTTGAGTTTGGCAGAATTGTGACTTCTTTATCTTCTTTAAATGTTTTTTAACGTTTATTTATTTTTGAGAGAGAGAGACAGAATGCGAGCAGGGGAGGGGCAGAGAGAGAGGGAGAAACAGAATCTGAAGCAGGCTCCGGGCTCTGAGCTGTCAGCACAGAGCCCGACGCGGGGCTAGGACTCACACACTGTGAGATGGTGACCTGAGCCAAAGTCGGACGCTTAACTGACTGAGCCACCCAGACGCCCCTTTATCTTTCTTTTCAATCGTACAATCTAGCATATATATAAATACACATTAAACATATAAATAAGGTTGTGTGATTAACTATAAAGCAAACGTACATACCTCTAAATCAAGTCATAGCTTACTGGCCTGGAAGCATCTCCAGAACCTTCATAAGGACGCGTCCCTCGCTCCCTCACTCCACAAGAGGCCTCTGTGATGACTCTTGTCAAAGCACTTCTTTTCTCCAGACTAGTGTTTTGCTCTCTCTGTGTGTGTCCCTAGAGGTTATAGATTGGTTTTGCCTGGTTTGATTTTGTATCAATAGAATCTTCCAGAAGGCACTTGTGTGTGTGTGTGTGTGTGTGTGTGTGTGTGTGTCTTGCAAATTTTGCTCCATTTCTTATAGTGGTGGGTTGTTCATTGCTATCTGGTATTCTACTTTGGGAGTTTGCAACAATTTTTATCTCCACTTTGCCGATGACAGCTATGATAGACGATAGATATGAGAGGTATCAGACTTGTTTCCAGTGTGGGGATGTTATGAACAATGTTTCTATACATGTCTTCGCACGTACATGCGTGCCTGAACATATACCTCGGACAGCAGTGGCGGAGCCATAGCCATATATCTCAATTTTTCTAGCTCGTGCGTGTTTTCCAAAGTAGTGGGTGACAGTTTCCTTTCCTGCCAGTGGTGGGGGAGACTGTTTATTGCTCCACGTCCTCACCAATATTGTCAGACTATAACATTTTTGCCCAACATGGCCGATCATCTTAAGTTATCTTATTGTGGTTTTAATTTACGTCTCCCTGAATATTGACGAAGTCGGGCACATTTTGTAAGCTTATTCGCCGTTCGGATTTCCTCTTATGTAGAGTGTCTGCTCAAATCTTTGACCATTTTTCAAATTGGGTCGTCTGCCTTATGATTTGTAAGAATTCTTTTTTTTTTTAAAGTTTATTAATTCGAGAGTGGGTGGGAAGGGGTCGAGAGGGAGCGAGAGAGAGCCTCCCAGCCAGGCTCCGCACTGTCAGGGCCGAGCTCCATGCGGGGCTCGAACTCATGAACCATAAGATCATGACCTGAGCCAAAATCAAGAGTTGGACACTTAACCGACTGAGCCACCCAGGTCCCCCCTATTTTTTGAATTTATTTATTTATTTATTTTTTAATGTTTTTATTTATTTTTGAGAGACAGAGAGACAGAGCATGAGCAGGGGAAGGGGCAGAGAGAGAGGGAGACACAGGATCCGAAGCAGGCTCCAGGCTCTGAGCTGTCAGCATAGAGCCCGACGTGGGGCTCGAACTCACAGACTGTGAGATCGTGACCTGAGCTGAAGTCGGCTGCTCAACCGACTGAGCCACCCAGGAGCCCCTGAATTTATTTTTTTAGAGAGAAAGATAGAAAGAGAGAGAGGGAAGAATTCTTTATGTGAAGTTGAACCATATGACAGCTCTAGTATTTGACCATTTTTGACCTGCAAAAGAGGTGGTTTCATATAGTTCAACTGAATATATTCTGGGTACTGGAGCTTTGTTAATTATATGTGTTGATAAATATTTTATCACATATATGGCTTATCTTTTTGTTTTCTTCATTATTTTTTGAGGGTCAGAAGTTTCTAATTTTAATACAGTTGGATTTATCAGGTTCTCCCTACGTGGCTAATGCTTTTTGTGTCCTGTTTGAGGAATGCGTTCTTGTCTTTCTTGCTGAAGGTGACCAGACTGTGGGGGCTCGGAGCTGTGTCCTCAGGACGTTCTGTTCTGGCGCCTGGGTCGCAATGCTTCCACTGGTGGGAAGCAAGACCTGGCTGGTTTGGGGGGGGGACGAAGAGGCCACTTCTGGGCTTCTTCTGCCATGGATCCCAATTTTCCAAGAGGAGCTTTCCCACGGGCTGCTCCCCACCATTCTTATGAGGGCGGAAGGTCTTCTCGATGAGACCTGTGTGTCACTTGGGGCGGGACCGAGCTAACATCTCTGTAGGTGCTCAGGCGGGGTGGGCTGTGACGGGGTGAGTCCGGCTCAGAACAGGTGTATTTGGTTCCTGAATCGTGTCCCTGGAGCAGGTGAGGAGAGACAGGGAGAAAAGCTGGCTGGAGACGGTGGAGCCGTAGGAAGCACCCCTCCCCCTCTGTTTCCGGAGGATTAGTAGTGTAATAACATGATTCCGACCAATTGGCTCACAAGGAGCAGGTGGCGTGAGGGCATGCCTGATGGGGAGGGGGAAAATGTCATTTACTGGATCTTATTCCTCAGGGTCACCAGGGTTAGGCAAGGCAGGGGACTGTCCAACCTGTTTAGTTTCACTTCCACTACCCACAGTGCCTGCCACAGGGAGGTATTAGTAGCTATTTTTTTCAAAAACGCGTTCATAGTTTTCAAAGAATTGTATGAAAAAAAGGTATTTTTTTTCTCTTCGTTTCTCCTGAACAAAACTTTTAGGAGCCACTAGGCGGCGAGGTTAATCACATCTATGTGGCTTGTAAGGGGGAATTCTGTTTTGGGGATTTGAATTTAAATTGAATCTTGTTTTAATTTCGTTTTTGAACTCAGTCATTAAGTTCGAAAGGCATACCGTCGTAAGAACGATTCGCAAAGTTGAAATAAAGGCCCTGGTGAATTACCTTCTTCCTCAAGCTAAAGATGGTGTGGATTTCTCTGCCGGAGGGTTTCTAAATCAGTCCTTTTATGGCTTGGCTGGATGTAAATTCTTTCCATTCTTTGTTCAGATAAACGAATGGCAACTCAGTTTGCCCCTCTGCCCGGAAGTGGTCTTTTACCGTCAGAATCCGGGACCCTCCTTTGCCTATTGCATCTGGCAGATCTGAGTCTCTGAGAAAAACCTGGCCCCCTTTACAAGCCGCCTCTACAGCCTTTCCTCAGCCCACCCCCCACCCCCCACCCCCCTCCCCCCCACTCCCTCTCCCTCCCTCCCCCCTCTTCTGCCCAGCAGCCTCACAGCTCCCTGATCTTCGGATTTCTCTGCAGGAAATCAGATGTCACGTCGGCTCTGCTTTTTGTTTATTTATTTTTTAAAATTTTTTAATGTTTATTTATTTTTGAGAGAGAGAGAGAGAGAGAGAGAGACAGACAGAGCATGAGCGGGGGAGGGGCACAGACAGAGCGGGAGACACAGAATCTGAAGCAGGCTCCAGGCTCCCGAGCTGTCAGCACAGAGCCCGACGCCGGGCTCGAACTCTTGGACCTCGAGATCATGATCTAGGCCGAAGTCGGACGCTTAACCGACTGAGCCACCCAGGCGCCCCTCTGCTTTTTGTTTAAAACAAAACAAACCCCAAAAGCATTTGTTTATTTGAAAATACAACCAAGATCAGTTTTGAGGTATCTGATTTTATTTTTACTTTATTTTTAATTTTGAGAGAGAGAGTGAGCGCAAACAGGGGAGGGGAAGAAAGGGAGAGGGAGAGAATCCCAAGCAGGCTCTGCACCATCAGTGCAGAGACCAATGAAGGGTCGAACTCACGAACCGTGAAGTTGTGACATGAATTGAAATCAAGGTCGGACGCTTAACCAACTGAGCCACCCGGGGGCGCCCTTGAGGCATCTGTTTTGATGGGGAAAATGAAGCTATACATCTGGAAATGACTCTGAGATTTTGAGATACAGATAGGTATATGATCTCAAATTTATCTTATCATTATAGTAAAACTGACTTTTTTTTCCCCCTGCGAACACTTCTTAATGCACGCATAGGTTACGTAATCAGCACCAGTGATCAGGATAAAAATAGCACCCTCACCCCCAAAATTTCCTTGCACTACGCCTCGTTGAGTCACAGTAAGATGTTTCTGTTCCTCATTGTGCCTGCACTCAACAATTACAAAAAATATTGTTCCACTTCCTCTGGCCATCCCGGTTTCTGATGAGAAAGCATAGACATTTGGATCACTCTTCTCTGTAGGTAATGGCTCATTTTTGTTAGATTGCTTTCAAGATTTTTTTCTTTGTCTTTAGTTTTTAGCAGTTCGATCCTGCCATGTCTATGCTTGTACTTCTTGGAGTTCGTTCTGCGTAGGGTTCCCTGAGTTCCCCGAATCTTGAAGTTCATGGCTTTCGCCAAATTTGGGAAGTTTTCAACCATATTTCTTCACACAAGCCAAAGTCATTCTTCCAGATAGCTTTCATGTGCCTCCCCAGATAGTCTTTCCACCTTTCTCTAGCCTTCCGTGTGCCCCAAAGGAGAGTCTCGTATTGATCACGCCAGTGAGCTCTCGTGTTCTAGGACTTCCGGCTGGGTTTGGCCAATAGGAAACACTAGCGAGAGATTGGAGGGGGATACTTTGGGTATTCACTCACCTGGATTCCTCCCTGAAAGTTCATCTCAGGCTGGCTGTGTCTCTCTGGGAAGGCGACAGCTCAACTAAAGCACCATCTTCATCACCTTTCTCTGTCTGTGGCTGAAACACAGTAATTGCTCCCTTTCCTCATCTTTTGGGCCAGGAGGTAATAACACCCTCCCTGATCCCCCTGGGTTACGAACCCCAGTATGGCACGGTCACGTATAGTTCCCTACACTTTGCTGCTGCCCTTGTACATAGCCCCTTTATCAAACAATCCACTTGGAGTGTGCCGTCTGTTTTCTGCGTGGACCCTGACAGATAGAGTAGATTTTTGGGACTATGGTCGGCCTTCCTCTGTCACCTGCATCATTCCTAAAGACTCCTCACCCCTGAGCAGGCAGCTGTCTCTCATTTTTCCCACAGGCTTTTGATACTTTTCTGAGTTGGGCATTCTGAAGGACAAAGGTCCATTTGATTTTTGCTGATAGGTTTTACACCAATAGATTTGATGCATGACTTTTGCACTAGTCCTTGTTTCATATTGTTTTGAAACTAACTCAAGCAAAGGAAGTCCTGATGTGTACTTTTTATTGTGATTATATCATTCATACGGAAGAGGGTAGAAAATGGATATGTGCAATTTTCACAATAATAATAACCGTAATGCATCTACTTAAGAGGAAACTATGACGACCACTACTGTAGACCTCCGTGCAGTTCTCTGTAGACATGCTTCCCCCACCCCCCGTTCCCGATTCCCCTATCCTGATTTTCCTGTTATCCACCCCTCTGCCTTCCTTTTTCGTTTTGAGATATGTCGGTATAAATAACACATTCTTTTATCTTGAAGTATCGAGGGGCAAGTACGAAGCTAGGTGTGTCAGGAAAGGTCGAGACGGCCATCCCTGCATGAAGATCAGAAATTGGATTGCCCTCCAGCAAGTCATGGAAACCCTTTCTGACAGAAATTGGTGCAGAGTCAGGAGCAAGTCTAGGGAAATGTGGAAGTCATCAGATCTGAGGCTGCTGACAAGGCTGTATTATGGGCCAGAAGGAGAATGGTCAGTGGGTTACCATGGCTGACCTCCCACTCACTGGACTCGAATAGAGCAAAGCAGAAGCCTTCTATAGGAGGTGACAGGACCGTCCTCAGCATACCCAGGTGGTGGGATACTAAGGGGACATGCACAAGGTCCAGATAATTAAAGTAAAATAAGAACCTGACCGTCTCAGTCTTTGGTCAGATGCTGGTTGATCAAACCCCACTTTTTCTCCTATGACTCATTTAATCCACATAAGCCCCAAAATTGCTTCTTTTAAGATATATAACCAGGGACACCTGGGTGGCTCAATCAGTTAAGTATCAGACTCTTGATCTTGGCTCAGGTTGTGATCTCATGGCTCGTGAGCTTGAGATGTGCGGTGATGGCACAGAGCCTGCTTGGAATTCTCAGTCTCCCTCTCTCTCTCTCTCTCTGCCCTTCCACCACTTGTGCTCGCTGTCTCTCTCTCTCTCAAAGGGAATAAAGTTCTTAAAAAAGATATATGACCAGCTTTCAATTAGCTATAATCAAGTTGTGCTTTCCAGCTGCTGCTCCAAGAGATACTCAGTCTTTTTTTTTTTTTTTAATGTTTTATTTATTTATTTTGAGAGGTGGGAGAGGGGCAGAGAGAGAAAAGGAGAGAGAGAATCCCAAGCAGGTTCCACGCCCAGTGCAGAACCCGACTTGGGGCTCTATCTCATGAACTGTGGGATCACGTCCTTAGCCAAAACCAAGAGTTAGACACTTAACCAAGTGAGCCACCAGCCGCCCCTGTTCTTGGTCTTTTGAGCTGTATCAATTTGGAAATCGACTAAGCAAGTACTAAGAAAGTCTGTTGAGATTTTGTTTGGAATTTCATTGAATTAACGACTCAATTTGGAGTGAGAAGCCATCTTTACAGAACGGAGTTCTCCCTTCCATTGACATGGTATATTTAGGTATTCGTAAACAATTTCCATTAATTTTAGTAATGTCTTGAATATATGGATTTGATCCTAGGTAACTCACAGCTTCCTTACTATTGTAAATGGCTTCTTTAAGAGGTTATTTTCTCTCTTTTTTTCAATCAGTAGGGAAATAATTTTTCTCGTTGACACATATTAAAAGGTAAGCCATCCAAGGCTGGTTTGGCACATGCAGTCATGCTGTGGAAGGCACATGTTCCTTGGGTCTTCCCTCGCACCCTCTCCAGCCTGTGGATGGGACTGTCCTGGTTATAAGATGGCTCTTCCAGCTGCAAATACGGGTTCCTGCTTCCGGGAGAGAATGGATAAAATGGGAGAAGGAAGAATTGGAATTGGCCACGTGCTGAATGGACCACGAGTGGCCTCTTCTTCTGTAAGAATGCTCTCTGCCTTAAAGTCTGATTTTAACAGAGCCGTAGCAATTTAATTCTTACATAACAAAAATATTTGTATTATATATAAAATGTGTAATTGTTTAAAAAATTTTAATGTTTTTATTTATTTAATTTTTTTAATGTTTTATTTGTTTTTGAGAGAGAGAGAGAGAGAGCTAGCAGAGGAGGGGCAGAGAGAGAGGGAGACACAGAATCTGAAGCAGGAGCCAGGTTCTGAGCTGTCAGCACAGAGCCTGTCCTGGGGCTTGAATTCACAAACTGCGAGATCATGACCTAAGCCGAAGTTGGACACTTAACCGACTGAGCCACCCAGGTGTCCCTCTTGTGTTTTCTTAATTCAGAAAATTCCTCAGCCTTAATGTCTGATTTTCTATTTACTTTTCTCTCTCTTTCTCTCTATTTCTTCCTCTTGGAATTCTGTCCATGCATCAGATCTAAAAAACTCTTAAATGACTCTCTATTTTCCATCTCTTTTTTCTGTTTGAGCCGCATTTCAGATAACTGCTTTAGATCTATCTTCTAGTGTGGTATTTTTCTCTGCAGCTCTGTCTCATCTGTTTACTGGGGTTTTTATTCTAATTACTATAATTTACATTTCTGGAGGTCGTCTTTGGGGCTAAAGAAATACGATAATTTTTTGCTAAGCTTCCAGTTTTGCCAGCACTTCAATTCTCTTTTAAAATTTCTTTAAATATATTAATATATTAAACGTGCTAATTTTAGATAAGCAAATAGCAATGACTGAAGTATTTGTGTTCCTGATTTGATGTTTGTAAATTTATGCTGAATTTCAGTTTCTTTTTTCTTTTCTTTTCTCTCTCTCTTTCTTTCTCCATGAAACAGTGTGTTTAGGAATCTTAGAGGACCAAGGTGTAGGTGAATTTCTCCTGACAGGATTCGCAATTCGTTTCTGACAGGTGTTGAGGGTCACTGCCATCTTGAGGACTTTGAATTCTTTTATCAGGGTCTTGGATCATCCAAGCAGTAGGAGTTCAAGGCCCAAGTCTATATGAGAGTAGACTTGCATTCATAGGTCTCCAAGTCACTTCATTCACCAAGAGTTTGCTTGTCACATCCTTTGATAGGGTGCATTTGCCCCCCAACTCTTCCCTGAAAATGCAGATTTATGTACAGGGTTCTTCCCTTTGACTTCGCAATTTAAGTGGCCAGTGGCTCTAGGAATTTCTTGGCTGTCTTCACCGTGGATATGAAGAGCAGCTTGGAGTTACAGAGTTTGACAGAGGCCCTCAGAGCAGCGAGCAGGAAATGTTAACATAGAAGCTGCTCCTTGCAAGGCCCCGTTGGAAGCTCTGGGCTGCCGGCTCAGAATTTGACTTTCGGAATGTTCCTATGCTGATAAGGTTGTTTTGTGTGCTGGCGGCCCTGAATGGCACTGTGTCAGTCTGCCTGGACTGCACAGTGTGATTTGAGGTGGACACCTGCTTTTCTTCTGAGAGTCTTGGACTGTGGTCATTGTGCAGGTGGAGAGAGTGCCTGTGGGACCAGCCCCCAGTGAAAACCCTGGGCTGTGAGCCTTCAGTGGCCTTCCCTGCCACCGCGTATGTGTTTGCAGGAGTGCTGACAATAGTGACTCCATCTTTGGCCCCCCATCTTGTTCGTGTTTGCTGGATTAGAAATGCCAGCTAAAGTTGGGATAGGGGGAGGCTCGTTTTGGTCCCCCATGAATCCGTTAGAGATGACATAGTCTTTCCCTTCCCTAATGCACGGGTGGTGCCACAAGACCTAACGAAAGGGTAGCTGTCAATTAGGAACATACAAGCCACTGAGGTGCGGGTGAACCCTTTGATCTCATGATGGAATCTGTGGACTGAGGTCTGGACTTTGTGGAGAGTAACTCTGCAGCTGCTGTGGACCCCCCCCGTCAGTAAGTTAGCCTGAATAAAACTCTGTCAACACTATGGGGTGGCCTGCTTCGTTTTCCAGTCTCAAGGTGCCTTCCCAGTTTGGGGGATACTTGATTGTCCTTCCCCCATCTTTGAACAGTGTCATTGTCCCTCCCTCACTGGTAAGAGGCTATAGGAAGCCTGAACCCAGGTTCCTCCCAAGTCCACCTGATACACCTTTGTCCACTGCTATGGTTCCTTTTGCTGTAATGAAACGTAGCCACGAGTACAACCTTGCCGAGTCCTACGGATCTTTCCAAGACAGCAGTAAATGCGTGGGTGCTCATGGAAGTCCCAGACAGACGGATCATAACTTCAAGACTCAACTCTCTGAATTCATGCTCCTACTTCTATTATGACCTATTCAAATTAGCCATGAACTTAAAAATACATGATTCATATCGTTTCCAGCAGTTTTAGGTATTTTTCACGGGACAACTATTTAGGGTTTCTATTCCATCGACTACCTTTTAAAAAACGATTTCCAAAATGATTGCATCTTGGTGCATCTATTTCTTACTTTTTTCCAAACAGCTAAAAAAACCCCAAATCTAATTCTCAGTTTGCCCAGCATTCACTTTCCTAAATCTGAATCGTAGGGAGCAGGGCTCAGAGCCCCCACTCACTTCATCCTTTGCCCACAGGCACTTGGACGTACAGTCCCGGAACCATCCTCAAAGAGAGGCTACTTTCATGGCCCAGATGCGAGGTCGGGAGAGGGAGGAGCGTCACAGGCTTGCATCCGCTCATTCTCCTCCATCTCTCCCAGCGGGAGAAATTCCCCGGAAGAACTATGCGAGAAACCGGGAGCAACAACGGGACATTTATTATCATCGCTGCTCAGGAGAGGCCGTGAAGCAGGGCGGGACAGTGGAGGTGAGCCAGCGGCAGGGGCTGCTGTCGTGATGGGTGGGGCAGGGCAGTGGGCACGGCGGTGGGGACAGGATAGCTGGAGATGCTACAATCTATTTTCCTCAGCCTGGTCCTTCTCCCAGGAGCCAGAGGCAGGGACATGCCGTCTAGAAAGAGTCCAGGCGGGAACCCTCAGGAGAAGCAGGGCTAGATTTCACTCACTGGCAGCAGTTTCTTCTGGTCTGTTTCCTAAGGGAGGCAGAGAGGCGAGATAGCCAAGGGAGAGAAGGGGCAAATTCTTTCCTCCAGGACGGCTGAGTTCCGGAGCCAACCAGATCCAACACTAGCCTCGTGCTACCTGATGCAAAGAGCCCCAGCATCCCACCATGGGTGGGGACTTCCCTGCCTTCTTGGGGTCTTTGTTATGGGGGCCACTTGATCAGGGACAGAGGTTCTCTGACCTGGGCCACCACTGGGGTAGAAAGACAGACACGATGCCCCATTGGGACCCACTATAAGGGCTCCTTTCTCCTCCCCAAGCCATGGGCTCTCCCTCTCTGCCTCTTCTGGACATTCCCACTGCCCAAACACAGAGGCAGAGTTTGGGGAGGGACTCACCTTATGTCGGAGCCTTCTCCAGCAGCACAGACACACAGGGACCAGAGATGCCAGAAGCAGCAGACACCAAACCCCCAAGAGCATGACCTGAATGCTTATGAACAAGACCTGGGGACAGAGGACCAAATCTGTCACCACCAAAGTGTTGCCGTCTGTGCTCCACGCTCTCATTCATTTCCAACCTAGGGTCTCTCGCTACCCCTTCATCCTCAAGTCTGTAGCTTCTGGGGGGGGGCGTGCTGAGGGAGAAGCCGTGCCTGGGGGGTGAACGAGTCCAGCATGCAGAGAGTAGACAGAAACCCATCTCGTCAGGCCTCAGCGTCCTCATTCGGACAGTGACGGGCTCGGGTTATGATTTGGTGCCCCAGCAGCCCCAAGGCTTGAGAGGATCAAGGGGGAACGTGCATTTAACGCCTTTGCAGTACTTTGCACGCTCATAAGGTTAGTTCATTTATTATTGTTTCAGTGTTTGTATTTCCCGTGAGTTGGAAACACCCGCCACCCCAGGAACGGTTTCTAGTTTGTTAAACGCCACGTCTGTGGTGGCAGCAGTCACGCTGGGTGTGGAACAGGTAATGCAGCCTTACTCTTGTCTGCCATCTTGGCCTTCCCTGCCCACTGCCCTCTGCCCACTGCACCCCTACCTCTTGCCCCCCTACCTTCAGCATGTTCAGATAGGAGAGGCACAGATGCAGCCTTCTGGCTTCTTCTGGACTCAGAGTGCTGGGGGGCAGGGTGGCCCTGTACCAGGTGCTTGAGGAGCCATCACAGATATAGTCTCTAAAATTAAAGTAGCCGCTATAGAAATTATCGGCCCCAATGACGATGGCAGCAACGGCTGTGGAGAAAGCTGCCAGGGCGAGCAGGGTCCTCAGCAAGGCCTGGTGAGCAGAGGGGGCAGAAAGAGACCTTGAAGACTGAGTCTTCCTGGGAACCCAGCTGGGGAGGGAGGGGCAGGCCCATGTAGCCCGTGTGTGTCTGAGCGGGAGGTTTGGTTGGGTCGCCTCCAGCTTCCGGGCCTGGTGTCCACTCCCACCCTTCCCCAAACTCACCCAGTAAATGCCACCCCGTTTCTCATAAATGAAGGCAGCAGCTCCAGCCAGCACAGCCTGGGGAGAGATGGAACAGAGCGGGACTCACACAGCAGATGCAAGACTTCCAGCTGCCAGCAACCCCCATAGCTAGAGCCAGCCACGGGCTGGGCCTTCCTTGGGACACCGCGTGTGGGCCCGAGGTTTTGAGCTAAGCTGTGTCGTCTGTAGTAAGCTAATGGGGAGGGTTAGGCCAGGATCAAACTCCTGAGGTGGCAGGACCCTCTGTTTTAGGGACCTTGAAGAGCCCTCCCTCCCTTCTCCAAAACCTTCCTTTTAAAGCAATGGTGCTTTGTGAAAGTTCCAGAGGGTGGACGCCCTAGGGTGCTGGAGAAGCTCTCAGTCTGGGATGAGCCTCGGGGTGGCCTCCGGTCCAGGCGCCGGTCCCAGCAGGTGCTCGGCAACCCCACAACCTGGGCTGACGGAGCAGGACATCTGGTACATCGTGGCGGACAGATGGATTCGAATCCTACCTGGCAGTTCTAGAACTAATCTGCGTGTTTTGCCATTGGGTGGATGAGGATGATTACTTTTGGCTCCTCTCTCAATAAATGGGCATGTTTTGCTATTACTCTGTGAGCGCGGGCATGCCAAAGGGCCCCTCGGGGCTACCGTGACCTGCCCCCAAGCCCCTATCGCACACACCCATCTGCTGATATTCACCGCGGTCATTCGGTGACCCCCACTGGGTTCCCACGGTGCGCAGGGCCCGCACAGGGCCCCGGGGCGACCTTATCTCGTAGAGGAGACACTCTTGAGTCTGTTCTTCCTCCCCATCTCAATGCAAGTGTCTGGACATGAGCTGTGTCCTAGATCTTGGCTTGGTGTTTGCGGAATCGGGGTGAGGCGGCCCGCCTGGTGAGAGAAGGCCGGGGTGGGAGACCAGGAGAGCTGGCCGGTGGACTTTGGACAGACCACCACCTTCCTTGGCTGTTTTCTCATCTGTAGAAACGGAATCAGCCTGGAATAACCGAGGGGCTTTCCCATTGCTGGCATTTTACAGGACTGTGGGTGATGGTGATGGTGTCGAGGGTGATGGCCTATGGCATCTGATAGGAGGCGAATCTGCCCCTTCTTGGCCTGTCAGCCATCCCCAGGCCCCACTCACCACAGCTCCCGTCCAGATGGCGGCTCCGGAGGCACACAGGGCGGAAGAGTAGAAGATGTACAGGAAGCTTCCCAGAACCCCGCTCAACACCCCCAGCACGATCTGTACCACCTGGAGGAAAAAGGAGAGCTAAGAAGCTGGCGCCCAGATGCCTGGGCCCGGGGGCAACCCTCTGCCCCCAGGTCTCAGGCAGCTTTGCGGATTCCAGGTAGAAACAGGTGGAACCCCTCCTGAAAGAGAAAAGGAGGAGGGAGAAGAGAGGAGAAAGAGCCAGACCACACCGGGTCTGGAGGAGGGGAGAGGATGGTCAGGACTCCACCAGCTGGCACTGTACGTGGCCATGTCTCTTCTGCACCCTTTTAGCCCACAGCCCACCCTACCTACAGCTTTTATGGAGAAGGCCAGGAAGTCCGTAAAAAAGTCAGAGACGGAGCACGGGGGATCTTGATTTCTAATAAGAAGATAAAACTGGTTCCACATCTGATTCAGATAGGCTGGCCAAGAGTGGGCACAGCAAAAGGAAGGCCTTCTTTTCCTGATGGGGGGAGCATGGGCACCCCTCTGGGCCCCCCTACTTACCCAGGAGGCCGCCAGCAGCCGGCTCCTGCCCCAGGTCTGGGAGGGGGCGCCAGAGGCGGGGGAACGAAGCAGGGAGCACCCACTTATCAGGAGTTTGGCCAGAGCTGACTCCTGGTGGATGTGCACGTCGATGTGGGTGGGCCGTGGGGCTCCGGGGGCCGCCTCACCGCTGTCTGCTGTCCCCATGCCTGTGGACATCCGTCTGGGAGGGAGGAGGAAGGGAGTGTCAGGGAGAGCGTCGGCAGAGTGTTTCCCAAGATTTCACTGGCCTTTGGGACTGGTGGAGGTCCCCGGTCATGGAACAACATCCCTAGCCCCATCTTGAGAGGTGTCCCGTGGGGACAGCCTGACGCCGCTGGTGCTGTGGCAACTGCTGAGCCCGCCGGGTCTCACCCTTCACCCTCGACCTGCTGTCCCCCCATCCTGCCACAGCCTCGAGGTCCGGACCAAGCGGTGCCCTGGATTCCTTACCTCTCCAAACTCTTTTTCCAGCCTGCATGTGCCATCGCGGCCCCCACCCAGAGCCCTCAGGTTCCTGGGCAGAACCCAAGTCCCCAGCTGCCAGGTGAGCTTCTGTTGCCACGGCTGCTCCACAGAGGGCCCGGGAACCCTCCTCAGCTCCTAAACACGTTCCTCTCCACCAACAGCCACTCAGCTCTGCACGGCCCGTTCAAGCTGCCCTCCCCGCTCTGCCCCCCATACACAAGGAAGGACCGGTCGCCTGCGTGTGGAGGTGGAGGTCAAGGCCAGACTGACTCGGTATCAAACAGGGACACATCTGTCTTCTGCTCCTGCCATCTTCCTGGAATCTCTTCTCCACAAGCGGTTGGTCCCTCCCTCCCACCATCCTCAGCAAGTTCTAGGCCAGGCTTTGGAGGCTCGCGAGTGGTCTGGTGGGGAGTCAGGTGGGGAGGGGTCCTGGGCAAGGGCTGCCTGGCTGTGGGCTGGCCTCACCTGCTTTTTCTTTGGGTTCCCGGGTGGGGGACTGCAGGGAGGGTGCCAGCAGGGAGGGCTGGGCTGGAGCTGGGCGCCAGGCAGATGGAGGAAGAGGTTGATAGAACACCAGAGGGGCAGGGTGGAGGAGGGGCGGGCTGAATTTTAGCTGCAACCTCTCTGGAAGACAGCCCAGGCAGAAGGGCCCCTACGTGGGGGGTTTCCACCTGCCAGTCCATCGTCGGTCTCTGGCCTGGAGGGCATGGGGGCAAGGTGGGTGGCCTGGGAGCCCATAGAGGTGACCAGCCCAGGGAAACCCTGAGAAGCTCTTCTCTCCCCCATGACCAACTGGGCAGGTGCTTTCTGAACCCAGATCTGCAGGTACTGTGAATATGTATGAGACAGAGAGAGAGAGAGAGAGAGAGAGAGAGAGTGTGTGTGTGTGTGTGTGTGTACTCCCATGCACGCAGTCTCCTTCCACCCACCCCTCGCCAGCCTGGTTATCTACTCAAGACTGGACCCCCCTAGAAGGGCCCCTTCGTGTCAGCTGTTTTCGGGGAAGTTGCAGTGCTGAAGCTCAGGCCCTCCTCCCTCCACCCCTGGCTTCTGCTCTTCTTCCCACCCGCTGGCAGGGACTCCCAGAGAACAGCAGGTGAGCAGGGCGCCCGCGGGCCAGGTGGCCCCCTCCCAGGAGGCTCTCACCCCAGGACCTTTCTCTCTTGCGGCATCTCCAAGGCCAGTTCCCAAAGCCCCCATCCTATTTCACAGGATGCTGCTGTTCCCCATTCCCAGTTCCTAGAGGACCAGCTGGGGGGGTGGGCGGGATGCCCTAGACAGGCTGTGACCTGGGGAGGGGAGGGGTACGTGCTGGCGGCGGCAGCCTGGCTCTCTCTCACCTTACCAGGCCTCATCCCACCTTCACTCCAGGCCAAAGCTCAGATGGTTTGGTGACGGGAAGTCCTTCCCAGCGAAGCTGGAAAGCGGAGGGGCCTCATGTAGCAGGGGTCTGGTGGCATGGGAGGGGAGTTCTCACGGGACTGGCCTGGTCCAGAAGTAGAGTAGGGGGCTCAGCTGAGCCGGGGTTGGAGTGTGATGGGGGAAGCAGTGGTTCCCAGGGGGCTCAGAGGGCTGTTCCATGACATGCTGGCTCTTGGGATCCCAGGGGAGATCCGGCTAGAATCTGGCTGGACTTCCTTATGTGGGTCCGTGAACAAGTCTGAACCTCCTTGCGTGTCTGCAGAACTGTCACCCACCTAGCCCTTATACTTCCAAAAGGACCAGGTAGGTGCAAGTATGGCACTGCTCTGGAAAAGGCGTAGAAAACAGAGGGAAGACTGTAGGACTGCCATCGTTGCCGTTGTTAGAATTGTTATTGATATGATTCAATTTCCATCAGAGATGCTAAACTCTCACGGAGGCCCGTGAGAATTGCTATGGAGGATTGCTTTTGGAGTTGGGCCAGTTGATTCCAAAGTGCATGGGGAGACGTAACCTGGCAAAAATGGTCATGAAAGGAAAAAATACCATGAAGGGGTTATGAAATAACTCAATTAAATATACTCATTTTTACTCCATACTCATTTTTTTAAAGGTTCACTCCATACTCATTGAATTTTTTTTAAATAAATTTACTCCATACTCATTTAAAAAAATTTTTTTAGAGAGAGAGAAGGAACAGGGGAGGGGGGAGAGGGAGAGAGAGAGAAAGAATCTCAAGCAGTCTCCATGCTCAACATGGAGTCACAGGGCTTGATCCCATGACCCTGGGATCATGACCTGAACCGAAATCAAGAGCTGGACACTCAACCAACTGAGTCATAGGGACCCCCTAAACTCTATACTCATAATGAAAATTGTGGCAGTGGTGCCTGACTCATCAGACACACTAATGGGCAGTGTATAAAGACTAGAATAGCCTTGAATTTCAATAAGAATTTCATTTTTGCTCAGGGGAACATTTTAAGTTGGTAGGACAAAGATAATATATTCTTCAAACAGACCTTATCTTCAGAAGGTAACGACATGGAGAAAAAGACCCCACAACTTGGATCCATACATTCCAACTTACAAGATAAATTCCAGATAGATTGACATTTAAGTGTGAAACCTGAAAGCATAAAGCTACTGAGAAGAAAACAGAGAATTGTTTTTATAATCTTGACATGCGAAAGTCCGTTTTAAGTACGACATAAAAACCAGAAATCAGATCGAAGATAGAAACTTTGATTAATCAAAAAATAAATGACAAATTGTAAAGAAATATTTGGAAATCATGTCACCGATGGCGATTTTTCGAATACGCAAAGAACTCCTCTACAAAACAAAACAGTAGAAATGAGGAGGCCATGGGATATGAACAGAGAGCTCACAAAAGAAGAGAAAAAATGGCTCTTAGACATAGGAAACAATGACCAATGTCACTCATAATAAGAGAATTATGGGTTAACATTCTACTGGAATAGTCACAGAAAGCAGATCAGTGTTTGCCTCAGGCCAGGGGTTGGGGGACTTACTGGGGAGGGAACATTACAAAACTTTTTGTAACATAGAAATGTTTACTATCTTGATTGTAGCTGGGTTTGTACAAGTGAATGAATTTGTCAACCGTCGCTAAGATACACACCGGAAAGGGGGCACTATATTACATAAAACTGATTAAAATCTATAAAGGAACATAATTCTCCTGATATGCGTTTGAAAAAGATTTAAAGTCTTGCTGACACCTTCCTCAGGTCGTGGAGAGGGAGAGCGGACCTTCTTCCACCTTGCTCCTGGGTGTGAATTTCATGGGGTGGCTCCATAGAGGGCGATATCCATTCGAGTGACACATGCATATCCCCATTTACCTGACAATTGTAACCAATTCTTCACTGGTTTTTAAGAGACAATTATTCACTGTTTGTAAGAGAAAATAAATGTTTATCCATAGAGGACTGTTCAAACATCGTGATGCGTTCCTACAGTGGAATCCTTTGTAGCTGGACAAATGAGAAAGTATCATTTTCAAACACAGTTATGTGAACAAATCATTGTGCAGACAATGTATGTAGTATCCTGCCATTTGTGGGCAAAGGGGAAGGAGAATATTTTTATATGCTCTTATTGCAAAAAAATGTTATTGTAGTATATATAAGAAAATGATACTGTTAGTTTCTGACTAGAAGGCAACTAGGTGGTTGGAAGAGAAAGAAGAGAGAGGGTTTTAAAGGATACCCTTTTGTATCTTTTGAATTTTTTCACCATATGGAAGTATCATGTGTAAATATGTATACTCATTCCCTGAAATAATTCGGATTCACTTCTTTGTCCAACCCAACCCAAATAAACTGTGTCAGACAATTCTTGGGAGAGACCCTAGAATATACGTGGTGAAGAACTATAGAGGTGGTTTGGATTTGCATCCCATATTCTGGCCACGGTGACATCGATACTTGCTCTGGGAAGACCCTTTGGATGTTGACAGGGGACTGTTTTCTCTCCTTTCACTCATGTGACATATTCCTTTTCTTCTTACTTGGTTCCCAGACTTCATTTCTTCTGTACGTCTTCATCCCAGCAGGAAGGATGGCCCAAAACACGGTGACTGTGAATGGAGTCGATGCGGGCTCAACGCTGTCCCAGCCCACTCACATCAACATCCACATCTATCAGGAATCGGCTTTGGCACAACTGTTCAAAGCCGGGTCTTCCCTGAAGGAGCTCCTTTCTCATCCTCGGGACACGGGCCGTCCCAAGGCCAGGATGAGCTATGGGCAGCTGGCATTGGGGGTAAGAGTGGCAGGTACTGCAGAGGATGGTAACTCTCCTTCCACAGGATGGGGAAAAAAAAATGGGTTGACTCCTCTTGAGGATTTACTCTTTGGACCCCCTCTTTTTTGGGAAAAAAAGTTTTGGCAGGTTACCCACACAGTTAGATGGAAAAGAATGATGGGTCTCTTCTTTGATACGGTGGGAGCCATCCCAGCTGGAGGTGGGGGACAGGTGGAAGGATCTCTGGGGGCTGTGAGCTCGGTTGAGTGGAACCTGTGGGAACTGCGGGTCTGCAGATGTGAGGCAATAGGATAGGCACTTCGGGGAGAACTGCAGAGAGAATCCCTAGGCTGTAACCTAAAGGTGCTCAGCATCCATCGGAAGGGGTCAGACCACTACCTGCGTAGCTAGAATTAAAGGTAGAGCAGGCGAGACCCTTAGGAATCGACCTGCAGGAGTTGGCGTCTGAGCCAGGCCTTGAACGGAGGAAGAATGGGTATAGACAGAAGTGGAAAATGGAAGAAAAAAAAAATCCACGTCAAGAGAACGGCAGAGCAAGGAGGGAGAAGTCAGTACGCATCGAGCAAGTCCCGTCAGAGTAAAGAGAATGAGACTCCTGGCAGATCAGACTGGAAATGCCGCCTAGAGCCCTATTGCTGAGAGCTTTGAGTGACGGAGTGAGAAGTTGTCCTGAATCAGCATTAGTGGTGGGAAGGCTGTGGGTTGCTCCTGAGCAGAAACCTGGGCTCTCCGGGTTGCCTCACAGCCAGGAGGTGTCCAGGTAAGAAGTGTGGAGGGTCTGCGCCTGCCTGGGCCACAGTAGAAATGACAAGGAAACAGAGGAGTCTACATCGTCTGTAGATGACATCTCCATGACTTGGGAGTGGGTGGGCTCGGGATACAAAGGAGGAGAGGAATCCAAGGACGCGCTGAGGTTTGGAGTGTGGGTGACTGGGAGACTGACGCCCTGGGAGTCAGGAGAATAAGACGCTGGGGGTGCGGGTGAGGTGGGGAAGGTGGACGTGAGCGATCGGAAACGCGGCCGGGATGTGTAGGTGGTGACGTCCAAGAGGCCGCGATGGCTGGGTTCTCCAGGAAGCAGGCGCTGAGTCAGAGTTCAGTGTGCTGTGTCATGGCATGACAGCTATGAAATGTAAAAGGAGGGAGCAAGATCGGGCAAGGGGAGACACCAGGTCATGATGCAGGCCCAACAAGATCTCTGCCAGCCCAGTACGGGGCTCGGGAGCAAGGACTGCCCATTGTCAGATGCCATGTTGGATGAAAGTGGCCCTCACACTACTGCCCTGCTTGACCAGTGGCTGGGAAGCCATCCCCAAAGAGTGTGCCGGTGGCTTAAAATATGAGAGGACCCTGAAAATGCGATCACCGAAAGCTGTCAGCCATCACGCTCTTTTTTTTTCTCTTGAAGGGAATCCTTTCATCCCATCTTGGACGGGATGATGGGATTCCCAAGGGACAATGAGGAGAGAAAAGTGGGACTCATCGGGTAGGATGACAAAGTGTGATATTTAGGAAAAAGTAATGACAGGAATTCACATCAGAGGGATGGTGGAGAGCCATGACATGCTGGCTCATGGATGTGAAGGGGCCAGAACCTTCTAGAATCATCAGAGCTGCAGGGAGGTCAAGACAGGAAAAGTAGAGGAAAGGCAGCTAGGTAAGGGTGGCTGCTCCTGGGGCACGTGGGCTGGTGGAAAGGGAGCTGGCTTGTCACCTTGTCTTGCAGGTGACCCAGATCTTGCTGGGGGCTGTGAGCTGTGCGCTTGGAGTGTTGCTCTGCTTAGGGCCCTGGATAGAGCTGCGCGCCTCAGGCTGCGCCTTCTGGGCAGGGTCCGTGGTGAGTAAGGAAGGATCTGTAAGCTTGGTGGGAGGCGAGTGGTTGGGGGCAAGGAGAAAATTCCTTTGGATCTGGGTCAGGGATTTGGGGAAGAAACCAAAGACCCTGATCCAAATGCCCTTCGCCATGAGGAAGCTGCCTTAAGGGACAAGCAAAACCCTTTTACTCTCTACTTTCTTCCCTAAGGCCAGGCTGAGAAGGACGGGGCAGCCATGATGGAGTCCTATCCATATGCTTACTTTCTTTACCGGTCCCTTGGATCCTACTTCAACTTGGCTGTCCTGGGAATGGGTGAGGGTAAACTCACTTCAGGAGGGTAAACTGGAGGCCTTTTCTGGTGTCTTGTCTTTCCAGGCTATCGTAGCAGGAGCAGGGGCCATCGTCTATGAGAAGCACCGGGGCAAGCTTTCAGTGAGTGTTGGGTGTCCTCTTCCCCCTCCTATGTCTGTTTTTCTGCCCTAGTTTTCCGTCTTCTTCCCTTTGGTTCCTGATACCTTGGGATCTTTGCTACTGAAGGGATGGAGAGGGATTTCTGGGCCAGGAAGTGAGGAAGAATAGGCGAGTTTGGAGCCAGGACCCTATGGCTCTATTCTTAATAAGGAGGGTCTGAGCCCTGCACTTCTCCCTTTTAGGGCTGCGTATCAGGTCTTCTCACGCTGGCTGGTGTCACCACAGCCATGGCTGCTGTTGTCCTCTGTGTGAATAGCTTAACCTGGCAAAGTGATGGCTTCTATGACATCGACTCTGCATGTGATTACCCAGAACCCACTGCCACAACCACTGGGTACCGAGATATGTGGCGAAGAAGTCGTGAGTCAAACTGGAGAGAGGAGGAATGTAGAGCCTACATGCAAATACTGATGGTGAGAAGAGTCCAGACTTCCGGGGACCCATCACGAGGCTCTGTTCCCAAGGAGCTAGGACACTGGGGGGCAAGGATGTAGGCTCTTTGAGCATGGACCTAGGTCTGTGGTTCAGGAAGTTTCAACTTAGCTGGAAACATATTTAAGACCCTCATGGCATAACAATTCTCTGAACCGAAGGGAATGAGGAGCAAAGAGGAGACATTGAAGAGAGGACATCACGGAACACCCTTCTAGTTTTTCTGGTGTGCCCCTGTCAGTTATCTATTGTTGTATAACACAACACCCAACATGTTGTGGCTTAAAACTATAATTTATTATTACTTCTCACATTCTGTGAGTTGGCCGGGCTAAGACAGGCAGTCTTCACTTGGGTTTTTTCATGCAGTTGCAGTCGGATGTCAGTTGGGGGTGAAGTCATCTGAGAGCTCGTGTGGGTCGGATCTCCAAAATAGCTCTCACATGGCTGGGAGCCCAGCTGAGGCCATCAACCAGAGAGCCTACAATGGCTCCTCCATGTGGCTTGGGCTTCTCATGGCATGGCAACTAGATTCCAACAGGAAGTATCCCATCGTGCATATTTCAAGAGGTAGGAAATGGAAGCTGCCAGGCATAGTGTCACCTCCACTGTATTTTATTGTTCAAAATGGCTATAGGCTGTTCCAGATTCTCGGGGTGGAGGAATAGACCCCTCTCCTCATAAGGTGCAGTAAGGTCACATTGCAGACAACCGCGGGGTGGAGCTGTAGCTGCCCACTCGTTGGAAAATGCACTCTGCTTCGGCGGGAAGTAGTCGGTTGGACAGAGTCCGATACTTGGCTGGGTCGATAAGATGGCCGTAAGAGCAGAGTCAGAGGAGCAGACTCCTGACTATCTCTTTTTCTTCCTTCATCGCCAGAACGTGTTCCTAGCAATCCGTGCTCTGCTCCTGGCTGTCTGTGTCCTGCAGGCCATCGTATCCTTGGCTTCCCTGGGCATGGGTCTTCGAAACTTGTGTGGCCAGAGCTCTCGGCCCCTGGTAAGTTGTCAGGGAGGCACTGGGGAAAAAAACGGGTCTGTTGGGTGAGGCTCTGGGAACAGGGAGGGTCATCGGGGCCAGGAGCATGGCTCAGCTGCTTTCCAGCGCATGGCTGGGCCCTTCGCCGTGTGGGGAGCGTGTGCCAGCACGGAGTCTGGGCAACCTCTGCCCTCTGCCTCTCGAGGCCCTCCTTTGCCCCTTTCTGTCCCAGATCTCTGGCTCTCTCACCCTCCTCTGGACCTTTTCCTTCCTCTCCCTTTTCCTTTCCCAATTTCAAGTCCTATGAAGCTAATTAGGCCCCATCTTTTCTCCCACAATTATTTGACTTCTCCCTGTTTTTTTTTTCAGGATGAGGAAGGGTCAGAGAAGAAGCTACTGGGGGAGAATTCAGTGCCTCCCTCCCCCTCCAAGGAGAAGAGCATGGATGCCATCATCCTGTGAGCCGCCAAGACCCTGCCTGGGCCCCCGCGTGTCCCCGGTGGGAGTAGCCCAGGGCCACTGGGGAGGACAGCACCCACTCCCCAGGGCCCCTCACTGACCTGCCCCTCACGCTCGCCTCTCTTTTGGCCACTGTCTCGGCCCTCCTCCTCTCCCCACCATTCCCGCTGCAGTGGCCTGAAATCACTAAACACGTGTTGTCGCATTTTCTCCAGCGCTAATTAAACAGAAGCAACGAGGAAAATCATTTCACCCAGAAAGGATGTGGTCTCCCTTTGTTGGTGCACACGGTGTGCAGTGAAACGCCTTTCTCTGTGTTGATACGCATGGAATTAAATGAGGGCCAGCTCGTGACATGGCAACAAAGTCCCGCTAAGACTAAGTTTAATTATGTTCTGTTGTCTATCCCAAGCAGCAAACTTCCTTTTTACGCTTTCCTTCTATTCAGGGTAAAGTGAAAATAATTCTCATATACTGTACTTAGAATCTTTTTACCTACTGAGATTGTCTTGAAGCATCTATAATTTTGACTAGAATTTTCTGTGGGATTTATAAGACTCTGTGAGGCATGGAGCAAGGCTTTTTTTTTTTTTTAATGTTTTTATTATTTACTTTTGTGTGTGTGAGAGAGAGACAGAGAATCTGAATAAATAAATATTATTTATTTTTGTGAGAGAGAGACACCCACACAGAATCCGAAGCAGGCTTCGAGCTCCGAGGTGTCAGTACAGATCCTGAAGCGGGGCTCGAACTCATGAACTGTGAGATCACGACCTGAGCCGAAGTTGGACGCTTAAGCAACTGAGCCACCCAGGCGCCCCTGGAACAAGACTTTTTCCTCCCTTCCTCCCTCTTTTCCTTCCTTCCTTCTGTCCTTCCTTCTTTCTGCCTCTCTTTTTCTTCTTTCTGCAATAATTAGTTCTTTTCCTCTCCACACACACACACGCACGCACGCACGCACACACACGCACACGCGCGCGCACACGCGCACACACGCGCACACGCACACACACGCGCACACGCACACACACGCACACGCACACACACACACACACACGACCCTATTATTTTTCACTTTCATTTTAAAGGATATGAAGAATTTTTACAACTTTTTTAACTTTCAGGGCTCCTGAGTGCTTCAGTCAGTTGAGCGTCTGACTCTTGATTTCACCTCAGGTCATGATCCCAGGGTTGTGGGATCGAGCTCCGCGCATCAGGCTCCTCGCTGAGCGGGGAGCGTGCTCCAGATTCTCTCTCTCTCCCCCCTTGTGCATTTTTCCTTTCTCTCTGTAAAACAAAAAGTAAAAGAAAGCAATATAGTTAAACTTTTTTTTGTTTTCTTTATACACCTATAAAAATTTATTATAAATATATAGATGTAAGCACTTCTGAAGGGAAGAAAGCAGGTTATGGTCCGTAGGACTAACGAGTGATAGTGATTCTGGCTTTTTTCTGATTCCGACGTAGTGAGTAGCTTGCCCCTCCATGTGACTTTATGAAATCTTTGTGAGGTAGGATTTATCGTTCCTTAGCAGACGGCAGGGGAAGAGCTGGTCTTCAAATCCAGGCAGACTGGCTCCCCTTCACGCACCACACAGTGCTGCCTCATTGGACTGTGCCGAACAGCTGCTAAAACGGGTGAGACGCGTCCTCGTGTGAGGGGGTTCAGGATGGAGGGTCTTGTCCGTCTTCCCAGGGCCCCTTACCACCTAGTCCTTAGAGGTTTGGAAATAAGCTCGTGTAAGAAAAGCTCAGGGACAGAAATACGTTCAGAGTATTGAACTGAAGCAGGGGTTGGCAAATTTCACCCCGAGGCTTGACCCTGTCTGTCCCCTGTTTTTGTCAATAAAGTTTTATTGAAACATAACCACGCCCATTTGTCTACACATTGCTTCAAAGGCAGAGGGGAGTGGCCTCAACAGAGACTAAAGGGCCCACGACGCCTAACGTATTTACTAGCAGGCCTTTTACAGAAAAAGTTTGCCGCCATCCTCTGGTGGAGGGGACCACAGCGGAGGGAGTGGCTCGTTCTACCGGGTGACCGACGGGAGCCTATATTCTTTTTTTTTTTTTTTTTAATTTTTAAATGCTTTTATTTATTTTTTAGAGAGAGACAGAGACAGAGCACAAGCTGAGGAGGGCCAGGGAGAGAGGGAGACGCAGAATCAGAAGCAGGCTCCAGGCTCTGAGCCGTCAGCCCGGAGCCTAATGACGGGCTCGAACTCGTGAACTGCGAGATCGTGACCTGAGCCAAAGTCAGATGCTTCATTGACTGAGCCCCCCAGGCGCCCCAGGAGCGTATATTTTTGCTGCCTCAAGTGCGAATCTGCCCCCAGACGCCCTGACCTGCGGCATAGGCAACTCAGAGAGCTTGCTGGAGATACAAACCCTGCCCCGGGCCAGATCCGCTGAGTCAAAATTCCTATTTTCACAAAGCGTGCCGGTGGTGTTTCATGTGCTGAACACATTTGGAGAAGCGTGGGGATAGATAATGACACCTTGCCGGGAAGAATTCAGATACAAAACACGGCCGCTTGTATTTAATCTTTTTGTTTTAATTCTTCGTATGAGCCTGTCGGATGTTATTAATTTCTGTGCGTCATTGTTTCTAGATCAGTCCATTTATGGCCAGATCAGACAGAAGTGTTTTTCATTTGTCATTCTGGTAAATAAACTTGATGAGGGTTTTTGGGGGGGTTTTTGGGATGTTGTTGCACGAAATGGTCTCTTAACGTTGGAGTCTGGCAACTTCTTTTTTTCTCCCCCTGCAGTTGCTAAGTCTCGGAGGCTGGTGCTCCAGCTCGTCCCTCTCCCTTTTCCCATTTCCTCTGTTCCTGTCTCTGACCTCCCTCTCCTCACTCTGTAACTAGCCCTGGGTGTTTCCAATCTTTTTCTTTTCCGTAAGAAAATCAGATGTGAAACCCCTCTCCCCTTGCTTTTGTTTACTTAGAAAAGCCAACAGCTAGTGGTCGGTTTGCACGGCTTGGTCTTGGTGACGAAACTGTATATAAAGATGGAAATGACCTCAGGACCCTGACATGGGGTCAGGCAAGTAATCCCAAGCTTTATTTATATTGATGGAGGATTTAAAAGCAGAGTATAAACAGGAAAGGGTTCTATTTTTATTTTCTAATCACTGCTTTTAACTGCGTTTTGTCAGCTCCTCATTTCCCCCTTGGGTATGAGGTCCCTCAGCTTCAGGACCAGGTTCCAGATTCTATAACCCGCCCAGGGGCCCACATTTGGTGTTCAAGACCCATCCTGTGCATTTATATATTTTTTTATTTTTTATTTTTAAATGTTTATTCGTTTTGAGAGAGCGAGGGAGAGAGGGAGAATCCCAACGAGGCTCCACACTGTCAGCAGAGAGCTGGATATGGGGGCTCGGACCCATGAAGGAGGGCACCATGGCCTGAGCCCAAGTTGGATGCTTCACCCACTGAGCCACCCAGGCGCCCCACTATTCATTTTTTAACATTTATTCATTTTTGAGACAGAGAGAGACAGAGCATGAGTGGGGGAGGGTCAGAGAGAGAGGGAGACACAGAATTCGAAGCAGGCTCCAGGCTCTGAGCTGTCAGCACAGAGCCTGATGTGGGGCTCGAACTCACGGACCGAGAGATCGTGACCTGAGCCGAAGTCTGACGCTCAACCAACTGAGCCACCCAGGCGCCCCTCATTTTTTAAGACTTCACTGGTCAGAGCTTGGCTCCCTTGCTCCAGTGTAGACCCGGATGCTAGACTGGGAGAGGCTGGAAGGAACCGTACCCTGCTCTGGGCTCGGATGGGGAAGAGGGACTAAGGGCAGAGTCCCCTCAGAAGGGGGAGGGGGTTGGGACTTCTTTGGCTCCGCGAGATCCTGCTGGTGCCTGTGTGGCGGGTGGTGTCTTCTTGCTCAATCCGGGAGGCAGCAGGCAATTCCCCTGCCCTCTGTGCCATTAGCTGCAAATGGGAAAACTTCCTGGAAAAGTAGGTCCAAAGGACAGAGCGCTGAGATGGCAGGAAGGGGAAGGCTCTCTGGCAGCGGCAGTCTCCCTTAACTATTTCTCGCCCCTGCAAAGCATAGTGTCTTCAGATACGTTTCTATGCTTGGGGGTCAACCCCACTGTCTCAAACCGCACAAAGAAAACCCTGGAACTTCAGATCCAAAGAACTGCGCGCTCTCTCACACACACACACACACATGCACACAAAATGTGCAATGAAGGTTTAGGAAAAACTGTCGACTTTATTTAAAACATTCCTTCTGAAAGTAGGAAGGAGACAGGACAACTGCTCGTTTTCACCGCTAGGGGCCGCTGTGACCGTCTTCATTATTTTCTGGTTGAGTTCATTTCTCGCTCTCCCTTCTTGAGGCGGCCCCCTCCTCATTCATGAGGATTTCTTTGTGTGTGTGTGTGGGGGGGGAAGAGGTGATTCCCTTGACATCTCAAAAACAAAAACAAAAACAAACAAAAAATCCTTGTGCACTTGACCAAAAGGTGATCAATATTCTATCCTGTCTGAAGAATACAGTGCCTTTAGAGTGAGTGTTCCTTGCTACATGACGTTCCTGTCTAGAATTTTCAGTTCCATCCTGATTTATTTTAATCTCACAAGTTGTATATCTTATTTTTTTTGGTGTGCTCAATGTTTGTTCAGTTTTGCTTATGTTTTTACTAAGAATAGAACGCTCTCCTTTTCTTCTTGTAATTCAGGCTTTCTTTCCGATATTTTCTTCTTAAGGTACATCCTTCCTAAGTTTCTTTAAAAGTAAAGGCTTCACCTCACGTCTGTCAGGAGGGCTGCAGTGAACAACTCAGGCAACAACAGATGTTGGCGAGGATGCGGAGAAAGGGAGACACTTGCACTGTTGGTGAGAATGAAACTGGTGCAGCCGCTCTGGAAAACAGGATGAAGGTTCCTCAAAAAGTTAAAACTATATCTACCCCGGGGCACCTAACGTGGCTCCATCCGTTGAGCGTCTGACTTCGGCTCAGGTCATGATCTCATGGGTCGTGAGTTTGAGCCCCATGTCAGGCTCTGTGCTGACACTGGGAGCCTGGTGCCTGCTTTGGATTCTGTGTCTCCCTCTCTCTCTGTCCCTCCCTGCTTGTGTAAGGGCAAATCAGGACTGATTCCATTTTGCTTAAGGGCAAACTGGGACTGACTCCACTGTGTTCCGTGTCCTCCACCCTGAGTCCCCAGTGCCTGCGCAAAAGCTTAAAACCTGCAACTTCCTGGTTCCAAAAGAACCACGCCCAGTGACCTATGGAACAGGACCCTTGACCCTTCCTCAGCCAATTGGCTAGGGTCACGACCATCACCCCTCCCACTGCCCCTAGACCCCTTTAAAACTATTGTGTTTTTGGACCCGGCCCTCTCTTCGACCCACCGATGCATCGATGCGTCGGTGCGGTAGGCGATTGAGCTCGAGCTAGCTCGAATAAAGGCTCTTTGTTCTTGCATCGGACTCGGCTCCCTGGTGGTTTTTGGGGTCCCCGAATTCTGGGCATAACACTTGCACTCTGTCTCTCTCTCAAAAATAAATAAACATTTAAAAAATTAAAAAAAAATTGAACTACCCTATGACCCAGCAATTACACTTTATTTATTTGAAGGATATTCCAGTAAATAAACTAAGTATTTATCTGAAGGATACAAAAATGCTGACCCGAAGGGGCACATGCACCCCAGTGTTTATAGCAGTGCTATGGACAATAGCCAGAGTATGGAAAAAGTCCAAATGTCCATTGACTGATGAATGGATAAAGAAGATGTGGTTTATATACACAATGGAATACTACTTGGCAATGAGAAAGAATGAAATCCTGCCATTTGCAACAACGTGGATGAAACTAGAGTGAAATATGCTAAGTGAAGTAAGTCAGTCAAAGAAAGAGAAATATCATATGAGTTCACTCCTATATGGAATTGGAGAAACACGACAGATGAACATAGGGGAAGGGAAGGAAAAATAAGATAAAAACAGAGAGGGAGACAAACCAGAAGAGACTTTTGAATACAGAGAAGGGAGTTGCTGGCAGGGTACTGGGTGGGGGGATGGGCTGAATGGGGGATGGGCAAGAAGGCACTTGTTGGGATGAGCACTGGGTGTTATATGTAAGTGATGAATCACTAAATTCGATTCCTGAAATCGTTATTACACTATATGTTAACTGATTTGGATTTAAATTGAAAAAAAAAAAAAGATAATACACAAAATACTAAAAACAGAAAAAATAAAGTTCTCTTGGTGGTAAATCTTTTAAGTTTGTATGTATCAGAATATTCTTTATTATACCCAGCTCAAGATAAATAGTTTCATTGGATATACAATTCTAGCTTTCGCTAAATGCAACGGATTCTGGTTGCTCTTAAGATCTTTTCCCTTTCTTTGGTGTTTTGAAGATTTTCTTCAAAATGTGTTGGTGCATATGAATTTATTTTCCCTTGAAAAATCCTTCCTGAGGAATTATTTTAAAGAATTCTGAGTCTTGGAACTCACACTTTTCTTTTTATTTATTTTCTTTTATTTTTTTAATTTTCATTTTTTAAATGTTTATTTATTTTTGAGAGAGAGAGAGAAAGAGAGAGAGAGGCAGGCAGAGAGAGAGGGGGACACGGAATCTGAAGCAGGCACCAGGCTCCGAGCCATCAGCACAGAGCCCGATGCAAACTCATGAACCATGAGATCATGGCCTGAGTCGAAGTCAACCGACCAAGCCACCCAGGTGCCCCAAAGCTTCTGGCTCTCCTGACCCCTCTTGTTCCTCAGCCATGCCTCTGAGGAACTCTGGTATTTCTTTAAAAGCTTACTGCATTATTTGTTTTATTTTCTGTAGGGAATAATACCAAAGTCGGAAGGTTTGAAGTCTTTGTGGTTTCCTCCTAACCTACTCTCACTAATGATATCTAATTTATTTTTATTTACAACTTGGTTTTTTTTTTTTTGTTTTTACCATTTTAATCAATATTAAGTGTATGGTTTGGTGGCATTAAGTACATTCACATGGCGTGACCGTCCCCACCCTTTGTCTCTGGAACGTCTCATCTTTCCCAAAGGAAACTCTGTCCACACGAACCACTAGCTCCCCCCACCCCCGCTCCCTACATGCACCCTGCCCCCTGGCTTCCAGCCCCCGGAAACCACCGTTCTAGTTCCTGCCTCTATGACTTTTATGCTCTAGGTGGCTTACATAAGTGGAATCATACAATATTTATTCTTTGGTGACTGGCTTGTTTCAAGGATCACCTATGTTGTAGCACGTGTTGAAGTTCCCTTCCCGTTTAAGCATGAATAATATTCCATCGTATGCACGTAACACATTTAGTTCAGCCACTCTCCTGGGGATGGACAGTTTGGTCTTTAAATGTAAATTTGGAAGTCAGCAGTGAATTGTCAACAAACCTTCCTGTCTTGTGTATACAAGAGTGATATGAGGGAGAGTTGGGAGGACACCTTCTAAATATTTGTTGGATGGATCAATAAATGGAATGAGTTATTTTTTCTAGCTGTGCTTAGAGTTTGTTTGAGCCACTTACATTCAGTTTGCCCTGGGATTGATGGGACATGTTTGGATGGTACTTGAGTAGGGCTGCGATTTCCATTGTGGGATTAGAAGAACATTCCCACTAGGAGATACATCAGAACCATCTAGAGGCTTTCTCAAGTTATCCATATTTTCTTGGTTGAAACATCGAGGTGGGAAAAATACTTTTTGAGAACCAATGGGTGAGTGTTAGTATGGAATCTCATAATCAGGTGGCCTCCACTTTCATTCCCCCTTTTTCTTTTTTTTTAATTTTTTTTAACGTTTATTTATTTTTTGAGAGACAGAGAGACAGAGCATGAGCAGGGGAAGGGCAGAGAGAGAGGCAGACACAGAATCCGAAGCAGGCTCCAGGCTCTGAGCCATCAGCACAGAGCCCAATGCGGGGCTCGAACTCACAGACCGTAAGATCATGACCTGAGCCGAAGTCAGCCGCTTAACCGACTGAGCCACCCAGGCGCCCCAATTCCCCCTTTTTCTAAGGATGGCCCTGGATTTCCATTTGGGGATCCTCGTTTTCCTCATTATCGGGCTATGTGTTCATGGAAGGGCTTTATCTTCAGTTCCAGGGATAAAGTATGTGACCCAAACTCAGATCAAGCCACAGATCATTTTCCCAAGACCATGGTGATTGTTTCACGAGTGGGCACACCTCAGCTGGTCACATCAGGATAAGTCTTAGGGCTACCAGAAAAGTCTTTTGACTTTACGCTGAACCTGGAAGGATGTAGAGTTGAAGCTGTGGCAGCCATATTGCCACCATGAGCGGTCCACCCTAGGAACTTAAGAATGAAGACAAGCCGTGGCATCAGAGCCGAGGTGGGAAAAAAAACCCCATTCCAGATGATATTGGGTGGGCCGGAATTCAGCAGTGCCTGAAGCCAGAGTGACTCTTGACATTTTAGTATGTGTCCAAGTAAGTAATCTTTCCCTTAAAAGCTGCTTGCTGTTGAAACAGGTCTAATTACTAGGTGGATAGGGGCACCTGGGTGGCTCAGTCAGTCAAGCGTCTGACTCTTGGTTTCCGCTCAGCTCATCATCTCAAGGTTTGTGAGTTCGAGCCCCACTTTGTCGGGCCGTGTGCTGATGACGCTGAGTTGGCTTGGGATTCTCTCTCTCCCTCTTTCTCTGCCCCTTCTCTGCTTGTGCTCCCTCTTTCTCTCTCAAATAAATAAATAAATAAATAAATAAAAATAGGTAGAGAGACAGAGGTAAGTAACTGGCATTTAAGTTGGTGCCCAGGAATCTCTAGCTCCCAGATGCTGGGGTGGTGCCCTCAAAGCATCCTGAGCCGAGAGCCGCTTCTGGGAATGAACCGGGAGCTCGCTTGAATGTTATTACTTGGTGGGATAAAACGTCATGAGACACTGGGGAGAAAAATCACATATGCACCAACGTGACTGTCACATTATACTGACACCATTCCCCTAAGCTACTACTCCCTGATGAGCAGATCTGGGTTACAAAACCGTATGTGTAGCATAGCAGATCGTATATATTCTTTGCAATGTCTGCAAATATGCACATACATATGTATGTAAATGTATGGATATTTATTTATATACGCACAGGATGGTTTGGGGAGGAAACACCCAAACTGGCAACATTGGCTGCCTCAAGGGGGAGAAACGGAGCATATAGGAGATGAGGTAGGAGGGAGATTTTTTTGGTATGTACCCTTCCCTATGTTCTGGACATTCCCTAATCAAAAAAGTAATTTGAATTAAACATTGTGAAAACTTCTAAAAACTGAAGGACGACTTCCCCTACATCCTGTTTCTGCTCTCCAAGCCATCTGGCTTTATCACTAAGCCCATCTGCTTGTGTCATTTCGCTTCTTTAAGGCGAGACAACAGCATGACATGCTACCATCCGTGGGATGACCCGGCGTGCACACGGAAGGACCCGGAGGGCAGGCAAAAGAGCACAAAAACTCAGACACTGTGAGGAGCCCTTCTCTAGAATGACTGAGTCTCTTGGGAGAGCTGGGATTTCAAGTGGTCTCCTTTCTTGGGACGTTTTGGGGTTTGGGGGGGTCCCAGACTGGACTGCCAGTGTGGGGAGGAGCCCCTGGAGAGAAAAGGCCAGGGATGACCAGCTACGTGAGAAAAGTAGAAGGTTAAATGAGCTGAGAGAAAAGCAGGCTCTAGGAGAAGCAGAAAGGATATGAAGAACATCCAAATAGCATAAGTAACATCCTTTTTAATGGCTGTGTAACATAACCCTCATCTGCCCGCTGGCGAGCTTTGACTCCACTTCCTGTATTTTTGTCTCTGGAATCACTGCCGCATGGCTAGACAGGGCTTTTATCGCTCTTAGAGGAAGTCTTTAGATAGGATTGTTCATTGAAGGGCATAAATATTTCAAAACGCAATCAATATCATCGGAGAGCTTTCCAGAAAGACTTGCAATAATTTACATTTCCCCGGAAGTCCATTAAAGCCTCCTTTGTACTTCTCCCTAAACTCACCACTAATTTGTGCCCATCGCGGGTACTATAACCCTTTCCAGTGTTTGCAAGTTGTTATTTTAACTTTCACCTCCTTTAATGTTTGTAAAGTTGAGTATGTTTTCATATGTGGATCGGCTGTTTATTGTGCGCCTTGGAACAGTCCGCACATATGGTGCACGTTTCCTGGATTTTTGTGAGTTCTTCTTAGAACAGATTTTAAATTTTCATCTTTTTTTAAATGTTTCTTTCTTTCTTTCTTTATTTTTGAGAGAGCGACAGAGTGCAAGCAAGGAAGAGGCAGAGGGAGGGAGACACAGAATCCAAAGCAGGCTCGAGGTTCTGAGCTGTCAGCACAGAGCCAGAATTTTCATCTTTTTTCAAATCTGGTGGGTTTTTTTTCCTCTTTTATCTTCGTCATAATAATATATTTAAAGTTATCTTTTATTTTTTTTGATAACTTCTGTCTTCGTGTCTTGGTTAAGAAAGTATACCCAACCTGGATTGTACCGTTTCCTGTACTTTATTTTAATATTTTTGTTTTATTTTTTACACATAAGAATTTAATCCTGCTTAGATTTGTATATAGCGTGAGATAAGAGCTCGGCTTTGTGTCTTTCAGTTAGAAAACCATTCAGGTCAGCAGCCCTGACTACATAAACTGTTATTTCCCTGCTTTGTCATATATTAAATTCCGTTATTAACTGGGGTTCACTATGTACTATGTATATTATTCAATGATTTATTTGTGTGTTCTTATGTCAATATCAGACTGATTTCATTATGCGCTGGCATTTTTCTTCCCATGGGGGCCTTAAAGTATTATGTCATTTTGTGCATGAAAAGTTGGGATTTCAATGGGAATTAAATTAAATATCGATTTTGGAATGTATACTTTTATAATATAGTATTTTCAAGAAGATAGCATATTTTTCTATTAGTTCAGATCTTGTTTCATGCTTTTCAATGTGGTTGAATTTTTTATGGTTCAATGTGTCATGTATGTGAGTGTACGTACAATGTAAAGAATATCGATCAAGCCAATGTCCAGTTTAAGATATCGAGCATTGACTTTGAGACCCTCGTCCCCATTTCTTCTTGGTCACATTGCTCTTTCACCCTGGTGTAATCACTACCCTGTCTTTTATGACAATCATTCCTTGGTTTTTTCGAGTTTTACTGTAAAATTTATGTCTGTTGCTCTAACTAATACATATTTTTGGTGGTGTCCGTTTTTAACCTTGACAACAATGGAATCAGACTCCATATTCTTCCGGGAAGTGCTTCTCTTGTTCAACAGAGCATATATGAGATTTTTTTCAGGTTGATGCTGGTACGCGTACTTTGCTCAGTTTTATGGCTGTGTGTTTTTCCATCATATGAGTGTTCTACAATTTGTTCATCCAGTCTACTGTTGATGGATATTTGGGTTGTTTCTAGGTTTTAACCTTAACGAGCTTTCTTATAAAAAATATCATCATGCATTTATGTAAGAGTTTATCTAGGGCAATCACCTTCCAACATTTTTGCTTTTCTATTCACTGAAGGAATTTCATTTATTTATTTATTTATTTATGTATGTTTTTGAGAGAGACTGAGACAGCATGTGTTGTGGAGGGACAGAGAGAGAGGGAGAGAGAATCCCAAACAGGCTCCACGCAGTCAGCACAGAGCTCGATGTGGGGCTGGATCTCATGAGCTTCAAGATCATGACCTGAGCCGAAATCAAGAGTCCGATGCTTAACCCACTGAGCCACCCAGGCGCCCCTTCACTGAAAGGATTTTAAAACTCGAAGTGTTCTCTCGAGCATTTTAAATTGAACTTCTAAAATTTTTTCATCCTGAATGCTTGCGAAGAATGCCATTTCTAGCACGTTGTAGATATTAACATTTAAAAATAACGTTGCTACTTCTTTAAAAAATAATATAAAAACATAGAAATTGAAAACCTATAACCTATTTAAAAAATACATGAGTGCCTGGGTGGCCCAGTTGGTTAAGTGATCAACTCTTGATTTTGACGCAGGTCACGATCTCATGGTTCGTGAGTTCAGGCCCTGCATCAGGTTCTGTGCTGACAGTACAGAGCCTACTTGGGATTCTCTCTCTTCCTCTCTCTGCCCCTCCCTCGCTCATGCACACACATACTCTCTCTCAAAATAAAGAAGCATTTAAAAATAAATAAAAAATACAAAATACATGTGCAAACTGTTTTTTAATAGTTGGAAAATTTTCTCCTTTGTGGTCCACTTACCTGCCCCACTGAATTGTATTTTATTATAAAAGATTTTTATGCCAGGAAATTCTGATCACCCTAGTCACCTCCATTTCTGCTATAAAATATATATGAAAATGGAAGAAAATTATGTTTCCATAAAGCTTTAAGTTTGAATAGCTTATGTAACTGTATTTGGTTATTACTTGGCTGTTATTAGTACACAGTTGATCAAAGCAACACAAATATATCACATTTCTAGAAAAAGCCAAAATTTTATTTCGGAAATGCATCTGTCAATGGGATGAATGAGATTTTTTCCCCATTCCTTACATATATATGTCCATGACTATCATTCTTTGCTGGAATGGGGCAATGTTCGGATTAATTCTATTCCAACATTTTGTTTTAACCAGTGCAGGCATTGAGAAGCCTCACCCACGTAAATAAATAAATAGAAATGGAAACCATCTTATGATGGCAACGCCACTCGATTCTTGGTACTCCTTCCAAGATAAATGCCAAAACTACAATAGCGATCTGCCATTAATTTTTAATTGTCATTAATGGATACATATGCCTTCCTTTTTGTTGAACACAAAATAATGTAAACTGCTTGACTTGCAAAAGGATTTATCAGCCAGTTATCGGAGACATGAGATTTCGCAGTCTCTGGAAAGGATACCAAAAAGGCTTTAGCAAGACCTATCAAATGATGGTACTACATCTGCTACTTTCTCCCTGCGAGGCTGGAAGGTATCTTGTTTAACCCAATATATCTAAAATGTTCGGGTAAATGGAAACGGTAAACTTTGACAAAGCTTTGTCAATGTATTTTGAGTGGAAAATTCTTATAGAGAGAAGTGGAAAAAATAGCGTACTGAACTCAAAGTATCCGTCATTGGATGTCAACCACCACCGTACGTGGCAATCCTGTTTCATCTAAACCCCATCCCTTCCTCTCCTGATTATTTGAAAATCAACCCTTGATATCATTTCGTCTGTGAACATTCCAGCACATAACTCTAAAGCAGTAGGACTCTCCCTTTTATTAATATCACATCGAAGAAATGAATATGTAATATTAAATATCTAGGCACTGTTCAGTCTTCCCCATTGTCTTGATTTTTTATTTTGCATGTTATTTGAATATAAATCCACATAAAGTCCATACGTTGCAACTTATGAGTAGTATGTACACTTCCTTCTGGAGGCCTATGATGTCCACTCGTATCTCTTTTAGTGATCCATAATAAAATCATTGATGATCATTGCCCAGATCCATTAATTTATTTATAGGTGTTGCAAAATAATAATACTTTATCATTCCCCAGTGCTTATGAGCCACAATATTTCTGTAAAAAGAAGGCCTTGGCCACTGGGAACTCTTTCAGGTTGCCTCTTGGGTCCTTTGGATATACCCTCATAGAGTCCTATATCTCTCAAGGAAATTAAATCCATACTTAGAACATCCCCCAAAAAGGAAACTCCAGGCCCAGACTGTTCAATTCTATCAAATATTTAAGGAAAAAATATCAACTCTACACAACACCACTCATTCCGAAACTTGTGCGTTTCCTTAACTTTTTGACATTACAAGACACTCCAGGCTCATCTTGTATTTTCTGTGTCCCAGTCCTGGTATCGGCTGCTTCCGTAAGGAGTCCTGGTTCCTTTTTATTGGAGAAGGGGTTTGGAAATGAGATCCGTGTGCTGACTGTTGTTGTTGCCCCTGGGCTGTATGTATTACCGATCCATATACACACACACACATACTTGTTTCTTTATTAAAAAATAACAGTCATGAATTCATATTGGTATTTCTGACTCCGGTCCAGCGCGAGTGTTTTATCCTAGCATTTTTCCTTTGTTCATTTGTAATTTCTTTCTTCGACAGTGAGAAACTTGGCTCTTGTTAGCTACAGTATATTTGCTAATTGGTTGGACCATAGTATTCTACAATTTCAAAATTGCTAAGTTTTCCATCATAGGGCAAAATCATTCAGTGTTTCACCGTTTTATATAATGCAATGTAATATAATACATACATTATAATGTATTAAGATTGTACTGTAATATAATATTTTTGGTAGATATCCTTTATCAGATATAGAAGTTCTTTTCTTAGTGTAAGAGAGTTTTAATATGTTTCTTGCCTTTTGTCAAATTTTTTTCTGCATCTCATGAGATGATTACATGGTTTTTCTTCATCAGTCTATACACATGGTGAATTACATTGATTGATATTTGAATGCTGATTTAGCCTGGCATTTCTGTGATGAAATACATTTTCATCCTTTCTAGATATTGCTGGGTTTCATTTCCTGATATTTTGTTTAGGATTTTTGGGTCTATGTTCATGAGAGACAAATGAGGATTTTCTTTTCGTGTAATGTCTTTCTTTGATTTTGGTATTAAGATAATGATGGCCTCCTCAACGAGTTGGGGAGGGTTCCCTCCTTTTCCACTTCTAGAAAGGGTTGTGCAGAGTTGCCATTAGTTTTTCCTTAAATATTTGATAGAATTAGATGGTGAAATAGTCTGAGCCTGGAGTTTCTTATTTATTTATTTGTTTGTTTGTTTAGTTATTTATTTAGGAATGTTTCACAGTATGGATTTAATTTCCTTGAGAGGTATAGGACTATTTAGATTATTTTTCCTTGAGTGAGTTTTGGTGGCTTGTGTCTTTCAAAGAAGTGAAGACTGTTGAAAGTCTATTTCACCTAACATGTCAAATTTATGGGTATAGGGTTGTTCATAGTATATCCTTAATGACTATTTAACTTCGGTGGGATCAGTAGTGATGTCTCATATTTTACTGGGAATATTGGTAGCTTGTGTCTTCTCCCTTTTTTCCCTTGGTAAATATTTTTTAGAGCTTTATTAATTTATTGTTCTTTTCAAAGAATCAGCTTTTGGTTCATTGATTTTTTCTCTATTGTTTCTTTTGTGTTTAATTTCATGATGTCTGCTCTCATCTTTATCCTTTTTTGAAACCTGTGCTTGCTTTTCAGGTTCGCTTTGTTCTGATTCCTCTAGTTTCTTAAGGTGCGTGCGAAATTACTTTTCTGAAAACTTTCTTCGTGTCTGATAGAGGCAATTTATGCTTGCGATGGTCTGAATGTTGGTGTTCCCACATATGCATATGCTTATTATTAGTGTGGTACATTTGTTGTAATAGATGAGCCAGTGTTGATATATTATTATCAATGAAAGTCCACAGTTTACGTGGGGGTACCCTCTTAGTGTTGTACATTATTTTTTTTAAATTTTTTAAATTTTTTTAATGTTTTATTTATTTTTGAGAGAGAGAGAGAGACAGAGAGTGAGCAGGGGAAGGGCAGAGAGAGAAGGAGTCACAGAATCGGAAGCAGGCTCCAGGCTCTGAGCCATCAGCACAGAGCCTGATGCGGGGCTTGAACTCATGAACCTGCGAGATCATGACCTGAGCCAAAGTCGGATGCTCAACCGACTGAGCCACCCAGGTGCCACTAGTGTTGTACATTCTATAGGTTTTGACAAATGCATAATGACAGGTGTCCACCGTCACCATGTCACACAGAGTAGTCGCACTGCCTTAAAAATCCTCTCACTCCACCTGTTAATCCAGTCCCCCAAACCCTGGCAACCAAATGACCTTTTACTGTCTCTATAATTTTGCCTTTTTCAGAATGTCATAGAGCTGGAAGCCTACAGTGTGTAGTCTTTGCATGTTGGTTTCTTTCGCTTAGTAACCTGGGTTTAGGTTTCCTCCATGTCTTTTCATAGCTTAATAGTTCATTTCTTTTTAAAACAGAATAATATTCCATTATCTGATGTTCCGCAGTTTACTTATCCGTTCACTTATTGAAATATCTCTTGGTTGTTTCCACATTTTGGCGATTATGAATAAAGCTGCTATAAATATTTGTGTGTAGATTTTTATGTGGACATAAGTAATATATGTATTTTTAAAGTTTATTTATTTATTTTTAGAGAGAGAGAGAGAATGCAGGAGTTAGTGGGGGAAGGGCACAGAGAGAGGGAGAGAGAGAGAGAGAGAGAGAGAGAATCTCAAGCTGACAGCGAGGAGCCCATTGGGAGGCTTGATCTCAGGAACCGTGAGATCATGACCTGAGCCAAAATCAAGAGTTGGACGTTTAACCAACTGAGCTACCCAGGTGTCTGAGAGGTCCCGGACCTAAGGGGCCAGGGGCGGCCCTAAAACACTTCCTGCTCCAAAAGACTAGGAAGTAGAAGATGGACCGATCAGTCAGGCTCCGCCCCTCACCAGACCAGCTTGGACCAATCCTTAGAGCACCCGTACCCCCCAAATAGAGACACCTGTTTCCCGCCTTGGAAGCTAGAGACACCTGTTTCCTGCCTTGGAATTTGCGCCTAAATGTGCTTAAAAGGAGCCTGTGCGCTCCTCTCATCGTCGCCATTTTACGGAGTGGCTGACCCCAGCGTGCTGGAACCTCAATAAACGCTCTTGCCTTTGCATACGTGTCTCGTGCTCTTTGGGGGACGATCCAAGGACCCCAACAGTGTCCAGTAATATATTTTTAAATAAAGGAAGGAAGTGGGGGGGGTGCTTTCTAAGAGTGACAGAAACCATAAAGAAAACAGTCATTGAAATTTCCAGACTTAAAAACGTACCAAACTAACTTACGACAAACAGCAGGGGGTGGTATCTGCAAGACACTTGACAACATTTGACAGTTCTGTTTTACTTAGTGTACAGTGAAATTAAACCACGTAAGATTTCCAAACTCTTTGGTGGTTATATTTTGTTTTATCTTACTACTTGCATGCCCATGGTAGAAGAGGGAAATACCAGCGATCTCTTTTGGATCTGTCCAAGAAGTCTTGTAGATTTGTCAGGAATCACTAGATTTCGGTATACATCTCACTAACAGAGAAACTCATCATTGAGAAAGACAACCACACTTCTCCGGACTTTTGGAGATAACACCCAGGACAGAGCTACAATTTCCGAACACCGACTAGCTCACAGACTTATTTGTGGGACCAAATATTTGCTGTCTTCCTCTGTAGCTGTAGGAGAAAAGGAACAGTTTCCCTCCATCTTTATTGCTGACTTTTTTTTTTTTTAACGTTTATTTATTTTTGAGAGACACAGAGACAGAGTATGAGCAGGCGAAGGGCAGAGAGAGAGGGAGACACAGACTCCGAAGCAGGTTCCAGGCTCTGAGCCGTCAGCACAGAGCCCGACGCGGGGCTCGAACTCAGAGACCGTGAGATCACGACCTGAGCTGAAGTCGGATGCTTAACCAACTGAGCCACCCAGGTGCCGCTGTTGCTGACGTTTCTGTCACCCGTGTTTGAAGAGCTGTCACTGGAATTCCATGAATTAATACTGAGAGGAAAGAGGAGACAGAATGGCTATAAACTCTTAGTGCAGAAAGAAAGTGGGCAGAAAGGATTGTTAGCAGGTGTAACAGAGAGTGGGTGATGTTTTGCTTTCTCGAATCAGGAATAAAGGCCTTTCTTGAATCAACTAGAAAAATACATATAATTTAACAGAAAAAAATCAACCAAGTCTGTGAAGAGGCCGTGTAGAGGAAAAGGAAAACCGTCCCAAATAGAAGGCCATCCCACCTCGGTCTACGGAGTAGCTGGGGAAATGCCTAAATACACAATCAAGATTCTTTTTCTTTCCGATGATTAATTTGTATTTTCTCTGATGCATAGAAAGTAGCTGATGGAGACCCAGTCTTCTGTCTGCGGCGGGGACGCAGGAGTATTAGCCTGCAGCTGACAGCAGCCCGTAATACTACAGGTTCACTTCAACCACGAAAACCACGCATGTGATACCTTCGAGCAATGTCCCTTTCTTGTGTATCAACTATTTACAAAACATACGCTGAGACAGCTCAACGAATTGGCTTCAGGCATAAAAATAAAATAAAATTCATGATAAGGCAGTTTAGAGCTGATGAAGGTCTATTAAAAATAATTATTGGGGCACCTGCGTGGCTCAGTCAGTTAAGCCTCTGACTTTGGCTCGGGTCGTGATCTCACAGTGGGTGAGTTCGAGCCCCACTTGGGGCTCTCTGCTGTCAGCATGGAGCCTACTTCAGATCCCGTCTCCCCTGCTCTCTCTCTTTCTAAAAAAAAATAAACATTTAAAAAATAATTATGATTTTTGTTTTGGAGGAGCTGATCTTTAGCCCTCTTTTTTTTTTTTTTTTAATCCTGGCGAAAATGAGATCTCAGAGGCATTTCTAGCTGGTGACAGAAAATGACGTCTTCTATGTATTAGACACATGGCTTCGTGTCCTCCGTAGCAAGAAGGCGGATATCCACACCATTCAGTGTGATAACCGTTATTATTTGAGAAGTGAAAATTATCATATTAATATGGGAGAATAGTTTGTAAGCCAAGCATGGCTTTCATCACAAAAGGTGAATCGGGTTTCTCTGCATTATGTACGCTTCTCTCTAAGCCAAGAACCAAGAGTTTCCTGTATCTCGTCTTCCTGCTTATAGGCGCTCTTCAGAAGCAGTCTGAGCTCAAACGTGCAAGCCAGTGGTGGGACTCTGCCCCACTCAACTCAACGACGTTTCCAGAAAGGCGTTTTGACCGCCCGGGCTGTGGGGGCTCTGCAGCGGGGCCAGGAGGCCCAGGCGGAGGTGGAGCGTCACCCAGGGCAGCGTGGGGGGCCCAGAGCCCCCCTGACACCTTAGTACTTGTTGCTTTGCCTCAATCACACCGTGGGGTGGGGACGGATGTCGCCCCGGTTTCTGTGCAAGGGGGAGTCCACCTGGGGAAGAAACCTACTGTTTGCCCCTCAGATCAGAGCACCGGTCACCCCAGGGACAGGGCATTTGGCAGAGAAATGAGAGAGCGAGCTGAGCCAGAGACCATCTCAGCGAGACGCCTGCCTTGAGCTCAGCCTTCATCGCTATCTCGAATTACGTATAAGAAACTATCTTTATGCCAGAGAGGTACATGGCAGGGAGAGGGAAACGCATGTCCAGTTTGAAATTTTATTTCTGGGTCGCCTGGGTGGCTCAGTTGGTTAAGCGGCCGACTTTAGCTCAGGTCATGATCTCACGGTCTGTGAGTTCGAGCCCCACATCGGGCTCTGTGCTGATGGCTCATCAGAGCCTGGAGCCTGCTTCAGTTTCTGTATCTCCCTCTCTCTGCCCTTCCCCTGCTCATGTTCTGTCTCTATGTCTCTCAAAACTAAATAAACGTTAAAAAAATTAAAAAAAAAAAAGAAATTTTGAGTTCTTCCAGGACCACCAAATCTGGGGTCCATCGAAAGGCAGCGGCTGGCTTGGTTTCATTGGCCCCTCCGGGTCTCCACTCTCCTGACCCACTCGGGTAGAGAACTTGTTTTGCACGGAAGCATTGCGAAGCTGTGGTGGGGAGAGAGAAACGGAGCTGTTACAGAAAGCAAAACAAAACAGAAAACTCTTCTCCGCTGGAGTCTCTGAGGGCCCCTGGGTCACTCGGAGGATGGGTTTTGAGGAAATACACCTGTTCTTTTCCTGTTCCCAGGGGCACGATCTGATACCTGCCCCCACCAGATAGACTATGTGACGGCTGGCTTTTTCATCTCTCACTGCTTGTGTATGTGTGTGTGCGTGTGTGTGTGTGTGTTTGAAGAGACCAGAAGCCAACGAGAGAGGCCACACAGGAGAGGAGGGAAGGGCAGATTGCTCAGACACCCTCTGTAGAGCTTGCAAAATACCCCAAGGCCCACCAGGTAACAGGGTTCTCCCTCCCTCCGTCTCTCTTCATCTCCCTCTATCTCTGTCCTCTGTCTCTGTCTCTCTGTGTCCCTCTCATGCCAGGTCTACCAGTAACGTCTGCGTCAGTCTGGACGTTTGCTCTTTCTAAGCCTTCTCTTTATTCTGAAATAGTTAGGGACGAGGTTTATATGCCCCAAAGCCCCCAGTCAGAGCAAACCGAAAATATGACTGACGCTACATTTTTCAGAACCTAAGATTTTGAACAGAATGAGCTCAGAGTAATGAGAAGCCCTGTCGTGGAACTAACAAGCTTATTTCCTGTGTTTGTGCAAAAGCGTTCTCCCCTACACACACGGCCACTGCGCCCCCGTACCTGGGTGCTCGTGCGGGGTGCCCTCCCCCCTGCCGGGCAAGGGAAGCGGGCGTGAACTTCCTCCCCTGTTAATGCCCCGGAACTCATAGGACGCCTTTTGAAAAACAGGCTTGAAAACTTGCCTTTTAAAAAAGCTTACTATTTATTTTGAGTGGGGGAGAGACACAGAGAGAGGGAGAGAGAGAATCCCACGCAGGCTCTGCACCACCAAGCACAGAACTGGACGCGGGGCTAGAACCCACGCACTGCGGAATCACAACCTGAGCGGGAACCCCAGAGTTGGCCACTTAACCCACGGAGCCCCCCGGGCGCCCCTGGAAACTAGTCTTTTGATTTTAATCTTCGTTTCGATCCCTTGTTTTTGTTGAATACCCCGCTCAACTTGACGGAAACAGTTTCCATTTTATTTATTTATTTTTTAATGTTTTTATTTTTTTTGAGAGAGAGACAGAGCATGAGCAGGGGAGGATCAGAGAGAGAGGAAGACACAGAATCCGAAGCAGGCTCCAGGCTCTGAGCTGTCAGCACAGAGCTCAATGCGGGGCTTGAACCCACGAGCAGTGAGATCATGACCTGAGCCAAGTCGGCCGCCTAACCGACTGAGCCACCCAGGCGCCCCTGAAGGCAACCCTTCTAAGCAGAGGGAGAGATGGAATGAACCTGAGCCCTGAGTCAGCCAGTCCTGAAGCCCACCCTATCTCTGGATTTCAGAAATGCCCACCAACAAATTTCCTGATGGCTTCAGTTCTTTTGGAACTGCACGCCCAGGCCCCTCCTGTGCGTTCCCTCCTGGACTTCCTGGCTTGGAAAGTCCCCCCCACCAAGTCCCCTCGACAGCCTCATCATCCTCTCTCTCGGAGGTACGGAGTGGCAATGGGTATCTCTACGACCAACTCCAGTGAAATCGGAGCGTGTTTCTGACTAAAATAAAGAATTCTGCCACCAGCTTTTGACATCATGTGCGTCTCCTCCACGGCATCACTGCACAAAACAGGGCCCAGAGGTGGGGCACCCCCACATCCCCTGGTCCACCACCTTCCTTCCCGCAGATGCCCCGCGACAGTTTCTCATCTTATTTTTTTTTTTTTTGACCGTTAGGATTAACAAAACCGAAAATAAACATTTTTTTCCCTTGGGATTTTATTTACCTAAAAGCACTTGGGAAAAAAAAAAAAAAAAGTGCGACACGTCTGATGCCAGGAAGAGAAACTGAACGTGAAATGAGGAAAAAAAGCGAATGAAGAATCGGGCCCAGAAAGAGACGGGGACTCACGAAATAAACCAGCGGATTGCAGAAATCACCTGAAGACGCTCAGTGCGCATGAGGAACACCCAAGTTAATTAAAACGACAAGAAAAATCAGAAAGCAAGTAACAAGGAGAGCAGATATCCCAGGGTTAGCAAACACCCATGTTTTGACTCCGAGGAGCGCCCTGGAGGCCCGGTTGCTCCTGCTTTCTTTCAGTGCTTGCTTTTGTTTTTCCACCTGCGCCCGCACCTTGGCCAGGTAGCGCTGGTGCCCCTCCCCGTGCACGCCGCCCCCCTCCCGCCGCAGCAGCTGGGCCTCGAAGAAGAGGGCGTTGGTGTGGAAGGCGCCCTGGTTCTCCCTCTCCAGCCTCTCGACCACGGCCAGCAGCCGGGCCCGCTGCTCTCTCTGCTCCTCCCCGGTGGCCCTGTTGTTGAAGGCGCAGTACCTCCTCCCGCTCTCCCGGACCAGGCTCCGCAGGCCGTGGTTGGTCGTGTTGGCGATGTAATCGTCCAGGGACCCGCTCATCAAGTCCTCTTTGTGGGTGAAGAGGACCACCATGTGCTTCATGGCTCCGACCCCGAAGACCTCCATCACGCTCCTCACCGCCGCCGTGTCTTGGGCGGTGAAGCGCCCCAGCGGGGTCACCAGCAGCAGCACGTGGGGCCCCTGGGGCAGAGAGCAGGTAGCAGTCCCCGATGTCCCGGCACGCCTCCTGGGGCTGCGCCCCGGCCTCGAAGATGGGGGGCGTGTCGACCACCAAGACGTTCCTTCCAGCCCAGGTCCCGGTCTCCGCCTGGCACTTCCTGGTCACGGGCTGGCTCCCGAGCCTGGCCTCGAACACTGGCCGGCAGAGGATGCTGTTCCCCGTGGCACTCTTCCCACTGCCCGTCTTGCCCACCAGGACGATCCTCAATGAGGACGATGCTGCAATCCAGTTATCTTCCTCTCTGCCTATAAAAAAAAAAAATCCGATCTGCTGTGTGTCTTACCGAGGTAGCGATTCTTAAGAATTCCAGGGCGTGGACCTTCACGGAATCTCATGGAAGCTTGTGGGCCTCCCTCCCCGCAGAACAGTCCCATCTAAATACATATGAAAGGCCGTCTCCTTGAGGATGTTCTTGGATCAGAGAAAGCCTACATTAGAAATGAGAAGCTTGGACCCACAGCCAAGGGAGGGACTGCTCCACTGAGAAGGATGCTCTAAGCTAAGCACTTAATCTAGAGCAGGGGAATACAGCTTTTTTTTTTTTTTTTCCCCCTGAAAGGAACGTGGTCCCTGTGCTTTTCCATAGACGATGCTTTGGCCAATTGCATGCTAGATAAATGTGAGGATAGAAGGAGGCAGAGGATGGGAAGCCACGAACGAGAAAACAATTATCGCCTCTTTTCTACCCACGAATACCCAGGCTCAACGCGGGCGTCTGAACCTCAGGCATAAAGTGCATCTCGGCTGTCAGGGCTGTGGCGACTTCCTGCCGAGGACCAGCACAAAGTCCCTGGGTCTCTGCTCCGCGGGTGGGCCATTGGATGCTCGAAACCGAGATGACGTAAGGTCGTTAATGTCAAGAACAAAGTCTGGGGGACGCCCCCGGAGGGGAGGCGGAAGAAAAGTGGAAGAAAGGACATTAGAAGCACGTGCCTTGGAGACATCACTGGCTGGCTGAACTACAGAAATTGAAACAGAAGTGGTGGTAAGGGTGGGATGACAGGAGCTAAAATCTTCAAGGGCCGGGGGGAGGCGGGGTGAGACCCCGGGGACTTTTAGAGTCCTTAGGAGTTCAAATGAATTATGTCCATTGCAGGCTCCTAAAATCTGTTATTTTATTCCTTCTCCTCTGTGTTGGGTCCTCCTTTCCTTAAGCGTTTGGAGCAAGCGTGGCTACAAAATCTCTACAGGGCCTCTTCTTCTTTCCAGTTGGGAGCAGACAAGGAAAGAGAAATCGTTTTCGCCATCTGGCTCCAAATCCTCCAGACCCTAACGCTTCCGCATCTCCCCCCAGCCGCGTGCGCGTGCGGGGCGTGACGATGACAGGGAAGGGGAAGAACAAGTCATGGTTGTCTCTTTCTTCTTCGGTTTATTTGGTTTAATGTTCATTTATTTTGTGAGAGGAAGAAAGTGCCGCGCGGGAGAGGCAGAGCGAGAGGGAGAGAGAGGGAATCCCACGCGCTGTCAGCGCAGAGCCCGAACAGGGCTAAAGCTCAAGAAGTGAGATCATGACCTGAGCCGAAATCCAGAGTTGGCTCCTCAAACACCCAGGTGCCTCCTCAGTTTAAAATCATGGGGTTTCTGGCCTCGCGTTTGAGACAGAATAGTGACGCTCCCGCGTGCCTGGAGCTCCTGCAAACGCCGAGGCGTCCTTACCTTCAGTCATAGTTCCATATCCGCTCCTCTGAAGCCCTTCCATGCTCTTCTGGAATCAAAAACAGGAAAGAAATAAAAGCAAGGGTCCAATGGGAGTTGCTAAGGCCTGAGAACACTTTCAATTCAGACAGCTAAGAATAATCATCCTCGGATGAGCCATTTCCATCGCTAATTTTCTAACTCATATTATACTTTCAAACATCTACGAATAACTTTACGCAAGCCCGGCGAAGTTAGGTTAGGTTATGTGGTTACGTTAACCCACTGCTCTGTTGCTTTTTGGTTTTTTTTTTGCAACTGATAGGAAATTAAGAAAGATTTTTTAGAACGAATCAGTGGATTCTCTCTCTCCAACTTGAAAAGGCATGAAACGAAGAAAGTATGCTTCTATGGAACCAGGAGTGAGGCATTATTGTGATTTAGTTGGAATCGACGTAGGCAAACTTGCTAGCATACAGAAAAAAAAAACCGCCTTGCTGTTAACGACACTGGGTTTTGGAAGTACTGAGAGTTTTCGCTCCCAGAAACTGCCAGATATTCCATGGGCAAAGAGGAAAGCACGAGGCCCCTTCCAGCAGGAGAGCGGGATGGGGACGAAGATACCTTCAGGCAGCGTCAAGCAGAGGAAATGGGTGTAGAGGGCCAAGCCCAACGCCTTCCTTGCCGCTCCCCTCCCCCCCGCCCCGCCCCGCCCCGCGCCAGGGAGTTTGGTGGAGGGAAGACGGTGCCATGTCTGAAGGGACGGAGTCGACATTGAGGACAAATTCAAGATGCGGTTATGAAACACACTTTTTGGGGCGCCTTGGGGGCTCAGTTGGTTGAGCGTCCGACTTCGGCTCCGGTCATGATCTCACCATTCCCGAGTTCAAGCCCCGCGTCGGGCTCTGTGCTGATGGCTCAGAGTCTGGAGCCTGTTTCAGATTCTGTGTCTCTCTGTCTGTCAGCTCCTTTTCATACTCTGTCTGTCTCTCTCCCTCTCTCAAAATTAAATAAACATTAAAAAAAATGTTAAAGAAAGAAAGAAACACACTTTTTAAGTGGAGAAAAGCACAAAGGAGGCACCATCGGCAATGAACCAATGTAAACATTTGGGCATTTTTACTGGAGCTATTCTGTTTGACTGAAAAGCCAAACATTACATATGTAGTTCATGACGTCGTTTGGCTCCCCAATCTCATTGCCCCTCCCTCTGTCCTCCGAAAGACAATATTCTGAGGATTTTATGGATCATTCTCGTTTGCTTATTTATACTTCTGCATACGCATGTCTCTATTGATAGTGTATAGTACTGTTTTTGTATTTTATTTATTTATTGAAAATTTTTTTCAACATTTTTATTTATTTTTGAAAGACATAGAGGCAGAGTGCCAGCAGGGGAGGGGCAGAGAGAGAGGGAGACACAGGACCCGAAGCAGGCTCCAGGCTCTGATGAGCCAACAGCACAGAGCCCAACACAGGGCTCGAACCCACAGACTGCGAGATCATGACCTGAGCTCAAGGCTGCCGCCCAACCGACTGAGCCACCCAGGCGCTCCTGTTTTTGTATTTTAAACTTTTTAGGTAGATGACCTTGTTTATGGAACATTTTGTCAATTATCAGTAAACACTTGTGCTGTTTCGAACTATATACCTGTACTACAAACGATGCTGCAAAGAATCCCCACGTGTGTCCTCTCGGGCGCATGCACAGCAATCTACCTGGGACGTACAGCTGCCATCTGACTAGGTATTGCTAATTATGCCGCCAGCATGGTTGTGCTAGCTTACACTGGCACCAGCCATGCGTGAGAATTCCCAAGCCTTCGCTGGCACTCGGCGATATTAGACTTAATTTTTTGTCACTCTTCCGGGCATAAATAAGGATACCTTAATTGGTTTAAACTTGTATTTTACTAACTACCACCGAATCTATGAACAATGTTTTTCACAGCTTATTGGCTATTCAGGTGGCTTCTGTTATATAGAAATAACTTCTGCACATTTTTCTACTCATGCGGCCGATGTGTTTTTTGTTTGTTTGGTTTTTTTTCTTTTGTTTTGTTTTGTTTTGTTTGGCCCTCCTTACGGGAAATCATCCTCTTCCACCTTATCAGAACATATTAAGACAATTTCTTTCTTTGCCCTTCTTCCTTTCCTTCTGCTTCCTTTACTTCGCCTCCCTTCCTTTCGTTAAGCCCAGAGAAGAGGGTTTTCCTCATCGTCTTTCATGCGCTGTCTTTGCCTTGGTAAATTATACTCCAGCTTTTGCTAAAACTGCTCGAGCTCTCTGACATCTTTTGAATTTTTACATGACATTTTCTGAGGTTCGGGAACCTCAGAAAATATGCTGGAATCGATCTATGATTCGGGAAGGACGATGGTGATGGGGGTGAGGGTGCTGGTGATGGGTTTCGTGATTGTGAACGTCCTCCGTGCAGCCGGCTAGAACCTTCAGGGTTCTTTCATGTCCGTGACTCTAATTGTTCTTCTAAATTCCCTGTGATGCCAGGGGTGCCTGGGTGGCTGTCGGTTACACGTCCAACTACTGATATCGGCACAGGTCGTGATCTCACGGTGGCGGGACTGAGCCCCTTGTTGGGCTCTGTGCTGAGCACGGAGCCTGCTTGGGATTCTCTCTCTCTTTCTCTGCCCTCCCCTCTCCCTCCCTTTCTCTCAAAATAAAGAAAAGGTAAAAAAAGAAAGAAAGAAAGAAAGAAAGAAAGAAAGAAAGAAAGAAAGAAAGAAAGAAAGAAAAGAAAGAAAGAAAGAAAGAAAGAAAGAAAGAAAGAAAGAAAGAAAGAAAGAAAGAAAGAAAGAAATTCAAGAAAGATAGTCTTGAAATTTCTATTAAAATATTGGGAAATCGATCATCAAATGACTTGCCCAAGGTCACCTGCTTGCCATGGAGCTAAGATATATAAAAAAAGACTCCTTTTGCTGGTATATTCTCCCTGATTCCACAGGGGGTAAAAGAGATTATTCCGAACAAGTCCACAAGCATCTTGGAACACCGCATACAATGTTCGCATCCCACGGTCAGGACATCGACTGATGTCGCCAGGACAGAAGCCTGTCTTAGAATCAACACGGAGAATTGTATTGAAAAATCTTGAGTGCATGTTTAAAAAAAAAAAAAAATGTTCAAAAAAATTTGCAGGAGGCAGGAGTTGCTCTGAATTGAAGTCGTTTGGTTTAAAAGAATCCTCTGTTTTTACTTGACTTGATTAAGTATGACCCAAAGGGCGCCACGCGGCTGTCTCCAAAGGCCAATCAGGCTCAGGTTACATTAGTAGAATCGCAGTATAGAGGTTCTTCTGAACCATTTCTGAGTGGGTCAGGCTGCAGGGTGAGACATACCTTCCCCCGAGGCGTAGATCTTTAGGCAGATATTAACAAATAAGGAAGTGTCCAGAGGCAAGTCAGAAAGGATATTGACAGAAATGCTAACAGGGTCATAGACAAGATATTAACAGGACGGAATGAAGCCTCAGAGAAGACCGGGGAAGCACTGGATGCCTGAAGGCACATGGAACGTGTCAACCCCAGCGTATGCAAAAGCGAGAGAATTGGGAACGAAGGCAGATTTCTTCTCCGGGAGGAGAATTCTGCTAATCCTCTCCAAAATGGGACGAGGTATCACGAGAGAGTGGCAGGCAGCGTGTAAGCAGAGATTGTGACAGCATCGGGCAGGGGTGGCAGGAGAATCTAGCGTAGGCAGGAGTTTAAAGCAAACACAATGTGCATTCTGATTTTAAAATTATATAAGCCTGATTTTATCATGCTACCTCCTTTTATCCAACCGTGAGAAAGCAGTCTCTCTAGAGCTGTTCTGGGAAAGATAAAAAAAAAAAAATCTATTTCTTGTCTCATTCACAAGTATCTCCTTCACTCATCGGCCCGGTCCCTATAGTTTCTGGTAGGAGTCTCTTGTTTCGTACTTTGGTCACTGCCGGGTTGTGACACGTCTCTCACTGAGGGTTAGGGGACAAAAGGATTGTCCCCATATGCCCTGAGCGGAGTATGTTTGCCATAGAATAGAGTCCTACCTATGTCATGTCATAGGAAAGATGGGGGGGAGTATTTGCGGGAGAATGGAATGGCTTCCTAGCAAAGTCATGAGACAACGTCCCCTGAGGGGTCTTTTTGGATCCTGGCCCACGGCAGGGGGGTGGGGGGTGAGGGGGGTCAGATATAATAGCGATCCCACATTCGCCCCTTGCGACCCGAGGAGTCCATCCTCCTCTCCGAGACCTTTCTGGGCTTTGGCCCGCGTCAGGGATCCAGGGCGGTTAGGAGAGGTTCAGAGAGCCAAATTGGGACGAGTGTCCCTTCCCGGCTAGGGCCCCCGCGGTGTCTGAGTTTTCTCATCTGTCCAAGGGGAGGACAATAGGAGTGCAGCTTTAAGAAACCCCGTGCGGCCGGGAAGTTGACAAGTGGCCTGTCGCGCCACGAAATGCCATGGGCTGTGAGCGCAGGCTGCGCGGTGCCAAGCCTGGTTCCCAGCCGCCGCGAGTCCCCTGTGCCCGCGACTCCGACCGTCGCCGCCCCGGTTCGCCGAAGGGCGAGCCCACAAGGCCTGCGCCCTGGGTGAGATCACAGCAGAAGTCACCGGCCGAGACTAAACCCTGGGCCCTCGGACCCCTACAGACGCTGGGACCGCAACCGCGTTCGCCTTACCAGGAGCGGCGCTGCGGGCTCCGTGCTCGACGGCTGGTCCCAGGGCGGCGGGGACGCGGGCGGCTCCCGGGTGGCCCTCGGGCGGCGGGACGCGGGTGGCTCTGGGGAGCGGGGCGGGGACGCGGGCGGCTCTCCGGCGGCGGGGGTGCAGCAGGAAGCGGGGCGAGCGCACCCCGGGAGCACCCGCGGGGGAGGTCGTGGACTCCGGGGCTCGGGCTCCGCGCCGGAAGGCAGGGGCGTCCGGGAGTGCGGCTCCCACGAGGGGACGATTCCTGTCCCGGCCTGCCGGGGTCGCCGCACCTCCTCCCATTTCCTTTGAGGACTTGTTAAAATTAATGGCATTCGGAGGTAGAGGCTCTGGAGCCCGCGGCGGACCCCCAGGTTAAGAATCGCCTCCAGTGACCCAGGAAGGGCGCGGTGGGGCACCAATCGCTCCCCTCGGCACCGATGGCACACAGACCCCTCCTTCTCGAACGCTCCTGCTTATCAGGGACGGAAAGGCCGTGCTGGTCCACAGAGGGGCTGAAAAAAGATCTGTAAGGACGTGATTTCAAGTCCGCGTGTGCTGGCACCCCCCCCTTCTCCCTCCTCTGACAAACCAGCCCTAAGGGGCTCGACGGGGGTGGGGGGTGGGGGGTGTTTGGAGTTTATGCGCCCACTGATTCCAGGGACAGGTTTGGGAGGCGGTGGCTCTTCTATTTGTCCACCGATTGCGATTGCGCATTTCAGGCTAGAGTGATGAATCTATAACAGTTACTTTGCATTTGTTTCTCTTGCCTCAGGAAACTATTGGGGCTACATCAAAATAAAAAGCTTTGCCCAGCAAAGGAAACCATCGACAAAACTAAAAGACAACCTAGGGAATGGGAGAAGAAATTTGCAAATGACATATCCGATAAAGGATTAGTATCCAAAATGTATAAAGAACTTATACAGCTCAACAACAAAACCTAAATAATCCAGGGAAGAAGCGGGCAGAAGACACAAGTAGACGTTTCTCCAGAGAAGACATCCAGATGGCCAAAAGACCCATGAAAAGATGCTCAATCTCACTCATCATCAGGAAAATGCAAATCGAAACCACACTGAGATATCACTTCACACCTGTCCGAATGGCTAAAGTAAAAAAAATTCAAGAATCGGGGTGCTTGGGTGGCTCAGTCCACTAAGCATCAGACTTGGGCTCAGATCATGATCTCATGGTTTGTGAGTTTGAGCCCCACATAGGGCTCTGGGCTGACAGCTCAGAGCCCGGAGCCTGGATCGGATTCTGTGTCTCCCTCTCTCTCTCTGCCCTTCTCCCGCTGATGCTCTGTCTCTCTCAAAAATAAATACACATTAAAAAAAAAAAAAAACACCTCAAGAAGCAACAAGTATTGCTGAGGTTGTGGAACAAAAGGAAACCTTCGTGCACTGTTGGTGGGAATGCAAACTGGTGCAGCCTCTGTGGAAAACAGCATGGGGGTTCCTCAACAAATTAAAAATAGAACTATCCCTATGATCCAGTAATTGCACTGCTGAGTATTTACCCCAAAATTACAAAAACACTAATTCCAAGGGACCCATGCACCCTTATGTTTATTGCGGCATTATTTACAATAACCGACCTATGAAAGCAACGCCTGTGTCCATCGATAGATGGATGCGGAAAGAAGATGGCGTGTATACATGCAATAGAATATTACCGAGCCATAAAAAGAACAAAGTTTTGCCATTTGCAACATGGATGACTCTAGAGGGTATCATGCTAAGTGAACTAAGTCAGTCAGAGAAAGACAAATAACATATGACTTCACTCATATGTGGAATTTTTTTTTTAGTGTTTATTTACTTTTGACAGAGAGATAGAGGGTGAGCAGGAGAGGGGCAGAGGAAGAGGGAGACGTTGAATTTGAAGCAGGCTCCAGGCCCTGAGCTGTCAGCACAGAGCTCGACGCGGGGCTCGAACTCACAAATCGTGAGATCATGACCTGAGCCGAAGTCGGTGCTGAACCGACTGAGCCACCCAGGCGCCCCTCGTTTGTGGAATTTAAGAGAGAAAACAAATGAACAAAGAAAAAAAGAGACAAACCAAGAAACAGACTCTTAACTATAGAGAGCACACTGGTGGTTTTCTAGAGGGGTGGGGGAATGGGTGAAATAGGTGATGGGGATTAAGAGTCACTGATCGTGAGGAGAAGGGAGTGATCTATGGAATTGTCGAAAGCTGTATGCACCCCTGGCACTGATACAACACAGTGCATGAACTACACTGGAATTAAAATCAATTAATCAAACAAACAAACAAACAAAAAACAATTATGTTGCAAAGCCAGATCAGAGCATGATAGGTGTTTAAGCAGAGCCCAGTCCTATCCTGGAGAATCTCCGGATTCCTTTCTCGTCATATTTGAAGTTAGGCTTAGAGTCACCTAATAATCATTGCCCGAGGTTTTGGAGGGAATATAATTGGAAACAATCTCTTGCAAATTCAGAAAACCTGTCCATCCAAACAGAAGAGAAAGAAAGCGGTTTTACCCAGAAGGAGATGTGCATCACAGGCGATCCTCAAAGAGACTGCAAAGACAAGGAAATTGTAGCCCGCTAGGTAGCCAAGCAGATGCAGCCTACTTCATACGCGCTCAGGCTAAACTGTAACTAGTCCTCAAGTAAGAAGACTTAACCATATTATTTACTAAACACAGTTCACCCTAAATTCACCTGGTAATTGGCGGGGGGCCGGGGGAACCACCTGTTAGCTAATTGCCATTATCCAAAGAGAAAGTCATCGTCTCCAATCCATTCTTCAGATAATAGGAACGCAGCACCGGGTAAGGTAAAAAGTGAATGCAAAGCCGATTCCTCCGTGGGGGGTGGCGAATGGGGTTGATTTGCGCAGGAGGTGCTGGAAACGGTTCAGTGACAACATAGGAACTCACGAGAGGCCATAGCTCGTGCCCTTCTGACACCCACAGCCTCGGGGAGACGTGCGTGTACACGTTCATCTGCAAGTTTAACCCAGTGAAAAAGTGAGTTCTGTGTAGGCAGAAGGCAAGAAAGCCAGCCAGGGGAGGCGAGAGCTGGAAGGACCTCAGCGTTCATCTAGAAGTTTTTTTCTTCCTTTTTTCCCCCCTCTCATTTTACAGATAAGGAGACTGCTGCCCAGAGTAGAGGAATGCCCTTCACAGAATCACATGGTAAATTTCAGTATCCAGTGTAAAGTATGCATCAAGATTCTTTCTTATTTCAAATCAATGCCCATGTTCCATCACCGTGTCTTGAAAAGATTATCCTTTCTCTGATAATTACTTTGTAAAATTTGCCAAGAATTTATCGATCATATTCCCACTGGTCTATTTCTGGGCTCTATTCTGTCCCACTGAGCCACATCTAAGGTCCCCTTTACTAATACCCAGCAGTTACGATGAGTGTAGACTTAGAGCAAATCCTGCAGTTAGGGAGGGTGAATCCTCCAGCTTTTTCTTCTTCAAAATAGTTTTTGTTCTTTGTTTTTTCACATAAATTTTAGAAGCAGCTTGGGAATATCTACACACACAAAAAAAATCCCACTCAGATTTGGATTGAGATGGTGTTGCTCCAGAGATGACCTCTTTACGATACTGAATTTTCTCTCCATTTATTTAGGTCTTCTTTGATTTTTCTCACCAACATAGTTTTCAGCATAAAAATCTTAGATTTCTCCTCAAGTATTTCATGGGTTTTAATGCTTTTATAATAGTACTGATGATTTAATTCCAATTTCCAAGTGTTCGTTGCTAGTACACGGAACTACAATCACTCTTTGCACGTCGACCTTGCGTTCTCAGACCTTGCTAAGCTAATTCATTAGTCCTAAAATATTTTTTTCCCTTAACTCTTTGGGATTTTCTGCATAGATAATCATGTCATCTCTGATTAAAGAGAGCTTTAGGGGCGCCTGGGTGGCTCAGTCGGTGGGCAGCCAACTTCGGCTCAGATCATGATCTCACAGTCTGTGAGTTCGAGCCCCGAGTCGGGCTCTGTGCTGACGGCTCGGAGCCTGGAGCTGCTTCGGATTCCGTGTCTCCCTCTCTCTCTACCCCTTCCCCGCTCGTGCTCTGTCTCTGTCTCTCAAAAATAAATAAATGTTCAAAAAAATTGTTTTTTAAATTTTAAAGAGAGTTTTATTACTTCCCTTCCAATTTTTATGACTTATTTCTTTTCCTCGCTTCAGTTCACCGGCTGGGTGTCCAGTATGACGATGAGCTGGGATAAGGATAGACATACTGGCCTTTTCTCGACCTTAACGGGAAAGCATCCCGTGTAACACTTTCTGTATTCTTACTGATTTTCTGTCTATGTGTTTTACTGAATACTAAGAAAGGAGGTTAAAGTATACTTTTGTATTTGTCTATCCTTTTCATTTGTATAGCCTTTGCTTCGTGTATTTTGAAGAAGTGTTAGGGGCACACAGTTTTAGGAATGTTACGTCTTCCCGGTAAACTGACATATTTATTCTTCTGTAATGTCCGTCTTTGTCTTTAGTAGTATTCCTTGTTTGTAGCCTACCTCTCTATTGATATAGTGATTCCGCTTTCTTTTCACTAGTGTTTTCATGGTATTTCTGTCACCATCATTTTGCTTTTAACCCACCTATACTGTGGTGATAGACAGAATTCTAGGATGGGCCCTAAGATGTCCCTGCTGCAGGTGTTGCAAGCCCTAGCCTTCCCCTCCCCTTGAGCACGGGCAGACCTGTGGCTGGGATAGATGTCGCTTTACATGGCAAAGGTGAAGGCACTCTGCCATGTGATTAAGGTCCCTGATCTGTTGGCCTTGGGTTTGTCAAAAGGGGGATGATAGGGGTGCCTGGGTGCCTCAGTCTGTTAAGCATCTGACTCTTGGTTTCAGCTCAGGTCATGCTCACACGATTTCATGAGTTGGAGCCTCCCATCAGGCTCAGAGCTGACCGTGTGGAGTCTGCTTGGGATTCTCTCTCTCTCTCTCTCTCTGCCTTGCCCCACTCACACTGTCTCTATCGCTCTCAAAATAAATAAATAAACTTTAGGGGAAAAAGGGGGCATGGGATTATACCAGGTGGGCCTGACCTAATTAAAAAGATTTAAAAGCGAGAGAGTCTCCCTCTGGAGAGAATATCCATATTGAATATCCCTATTGAGAGCTGCCTATCTGGAGGGGCAGCCGGGATGACCCTCTGGGAGGAACTCAGTCCTACAACCACAAGCCACTCAATGCTGCCAACAACTTGAACGAATTTGGAAAAAGAAGCTGAACTCCAGATGACACCACCTTGACTGAATCTTCGAGCAACTTTGAGCACAGGACCCCGGTTAGGCCTTGCCTGGACTCTGGACCCACCGAGACGGAGCCAATAAGCTTATGTTGCTTCCAGTTGCGAAGCTGGAGGTCGTTTGTTAGGCACTGATAGAAAATGAACTGGTATAACACTCGTTACGTTTATAGCGAGTTTCTTTTAAACAGCATGTGGTCGGCCTTGCTTTTCAATCCAGTCTCACAGTACCTGCTTTTCATTCTGGGGCGTTTAGACCATTTATCACAGTCTACATGGAAGTAATATTAGACCACCTCACGTGTCACATAAGGAACTTACACTAGTGTACTCACAATTTCTGCCTCCCAGGGGTCGTCATATGCGTGACTTTTACATACGTTGTAGGTTCCTCAAATACACTATATAGATATCTATAGATATAGATTGAAATTTCCACATTTGCACTTTGTAACTGGTGTCTAATCGTATCCTACCTTATATGTCCCCTAGCTCCCAGCCCTGTACACACAATAACGTGCAGTATTTATTATTGTGAATAATACAGGTGGAGTACGTATGAGTGTGAAATATATCTGCTGATGAACGTGACATTTTTAAATTTACAAGTATTTATTATTACGAAAAGTTTCCTTTTGGATTGGTTGATTCTGTATCACAGTTTTATGGAATCGAGCCCACGTAGTGATTTCATCATATTCTTTCATCATACACGAAAACTATAAAGATGAATGTTAATAAAATCTCAATAAAAAACGGAACCCCCTTGGCCCCATCTCTTGGAGCAAGGGCATAGGGGAGGCTCTGAGACACAAGTCCCGGGCCACGAGCTACATCCTGCTCTCTCCCCTACTCCTTCTAACACGCCCTTGAGATGCCCCAAGTAGAGCTTTTTACCCATGGATGTCGAAGCCTTCCTTTGATTCAAGCATACATTTCCGTATGTGAATTTAAAAACCATACTACTTTATTTATTTTAACGTCCCATTTCTGTATGCAAATAAGACAGAAACAGACAATGGGTAATGACAATTGGAGGCCATACGTGGACACACGTGCACGAGACAATGTGAAATGAAAGAGTAATGGGCTAAAGTCAGCCCGAAGTGCGAGCTCCTGCGCATGTGGCCCTGAAGGCCTAGCGGGGACACTGGCCATGCCCCCCACCCCGCCACCTCCCTGCTGCCCTGTGGGTTCCCGAGTTGCCGGGTTACCGAAGGGATTTTTTTTTTTTTTGCAAAAAATACATTTGATAACCACATTGAAGACATCCCCCAAATTTCTACTTCGCTTTGGAAAGACATGAGCCCTAATAAGTGCTAGAAAGTTGGAAACTGTGTTGTTTTCAGTATAGTTACATTTATCTTTGCCAGTAAATTATTGTAAAGTAAATAAATCGATGTATCAGAAGTAAGCATTAATATGTAGGACTCTGACATATTTCACTGGTGATAATGAAACATTCAAGGGTCACAAAAGGCCAGATCTAGCCAGATATAAGAACTAGGACAGCAGGAAGGAGGGACGGTCTCTGCTTTGGTCTGAAGGTTTGCGCGCCCCCAACAGGTTTCATATATTGAAAACTTCATGCCTGAGAGGATGGTTTTAGGAGGCGGGGCCCTAGGGAGGCGAGTCAGTCAAGAGGGTAGATCCTTTAGACTGAGAATTGTGCCCTTCTGCCGGTCTCATTCTTAAGGAAAAAGAGGTGTTTTCAGCTATTAAAGGTCAGACAGCAGGAAGAGGATGGACGTTTCGCACAAGGCTTAGTCTAGCCTCAGTTGGTATCTCTGACCCAAGTTTCTGTTTCTCCTCTCGAGAAGGTCATGAAAGAGGTGAGTAAAATAGCCAGACACTGTGTGGAGAGAAAACAGGGTGCGGTGCTATGGGCCCTGGACCTGGTTAGGTTAGTAATCACCTCCGTGGCCTTGCCTAACTCAGTTACACTTTCTGAGTCAACCCTGCCTGTGTAGTGAGGGGGTTCACTTAATCTGAAGCTCATGTTCTGGGGTCTGACTTGCCAGTTCATTCTCTCTAGTGAAGATACCTAACCCACGGCCCTCCACCTTATCCCCCCAGCCCCCATCCAGCTTTAGTGAGATATAATTGAAACGTGTAAGTTTAAAAGGTGCGATGTGTTGATTTGATACCCTTCTCTGTTGCAAAATGGCCGCCAGCATGGTATTCTTAGCTACCCCTGCCTCACATCCCGTAATTACCATTACTCTTTGAGTGAGAACATTCGAGGTCGTCTACTCTCTTAGTAACTCTTAATGTATGATACAATAGTATGAACCATAGGCACTGTGCTGCACAGTAGATCTCCAGAACTTACTCGTCTTATAACTGGAATTTTGTGCCCTTTGACCAACGTCTCCCCATCCCCCCAGCCCCCACTCCCTGGTCACCACCATTCTCCTCTCCATTTCTCTCCATTTCTGTCAGTTGGGCTTTTTAAAATTTCACATAAAAGTGATGTCATACAGTATTTGTTTTTCTCTGTCCGACGTATTTCGCTTACGATAATGTCCTCAAGTTCCACCCACATAGATGCAAACGACACGATGTTCTTCTTTCTTTTTGCTGAATAATGATCGATCGATCGATCTATCTATCTATCTGTAAGTTTTTAATCCATTCATCCATAGATGGACACTGAGGTTGTTTCCCTATCTTGGCTCTCATGAGTAATGCTGCAGGGAGCTTGTGAGGGCAGATATTTCTTGCAGATCCTGCTTTCGTTTCCTTTGGATAAATACCCATAAGTGGGATTGCTGCATCACGTGGTCATTCTATCTGTAACGTTCGCAGGACCCTCCTAACTGTTTTTCACAGTGTGGGCACCAATTTGCATACCCATGAACAGTCAACAAGCCTTTCCTTTTCTCCACATCCTCCTTAACACTTGTTATCTCTTGTCTTCTGGATAACAGCCATCCTAAAGGTGCGAGGTGACACCTCATTGCAGTTTTGACTTGCATTTCCCCTGATGACGGTGACACTGAGCGCATCTTCGTGTACCTATGTGCCATCTGTATGTCTCCTTTGGAAAAATGCCTCGTTAGGTCCTCTGTCCTTTTTTTAACTGAATTGCTCATTATTTGCTATTGAATTATATGAGTTCTTTATATGTTTTGGATATTAACCCCTTATCATATTTATGATTTGCAAATATTTTCTCCCATTCAGTGGGTTGCCTTTTCATATTGTTGATGGTTTCCCTTGCCGGGCAGAAGATTTTTAGTTTGATGTAGTTTCCCTTGTTCATTTCGTCTTTCATTGCCTTTGCTTTTGGGGTCAAATCCAAAAAAGAATTGCCAAGGCTGATGTAAAGGAGCTTACTTCCTATCGTACTCTAGGATTTCAAGCCTTTTAGATTTATCGAGACTCATTTTATGACCTATTGGTCATATTTAGGGGAAGGTTCTTTGTGTGCCTGAAAAAGGATGCATATTCTATTTCGTTGGGTAGCGTGTTCTACTGTTAGGTCTAGTTGGTTTACAGTGTTGTCACATCTTCTGTTTCTGTTTGACCTTCTGATTAGCTGTTGCACACACACCACTCGTTGTGGGACGTTGACGTCTACAGCTTATTGTTGAATTGTCTATTTCTCCTTGACATCTGCTACTTTTTGCTTCCTGTGTTTCCGGGCTCCGTTGTGAAGTTCCTGTGTGTTTCTAATTATTACATCTTCCAATTCGCTGATTCTTTGTTCAGATCTTCAATTCTGTCGTTGAACTCCACCAGTAAAATTTTCATTTCATTTCATTTTATTATACTCTTCAGCTGCAGAATTTCTATTTGGTTCTTTAAAAAGTAACTCATGAATTCTTATTGACACGTAGACAACAGCAAATTAAGGCCTAGAAAAGCAGAGAGGGAATCAGTATCCAGACTTGCCACATCGTGTTACCTGAAATGCCCAGGTTTTAACAAGAACTGTAAGACCTACAATGAAATGAGAAGTTGTGACCCATATACTGGAAAGTATCAGACCACAGGAATGCCCGGCAGAGGCCCTGGATATTGGATTTGAAGACAGGGCTTCCAAGCAACAATTCTAAGTATGTTGAAAGAACTGAAGGAAATCACACCTAGAGAATTGTAAAGAAAGCTACGGAGACAATATCCCATCACAATAGATTCAGAAAGAGCATTTGACAAGTCTGAACACCCTTTCATAATAAGCTCCCCGCCCCTGCAACAAACTAGAAAAGGAAAGAAATGCCCATAACTCAGTGAAGGGCATCTGTGAAAACTCCCACCGCTGGTCCCATACTTGATGATGCAAGGCTGGCCCTTTGCCAGAGATAAGGCAAGAATCTCTGCCCTGGTTGCTTCACCGCAACTTCATGCAGGGGGTTTGTGTGTTTGGCCAGACTCTCCCGGTGAAGTCTGCTTCCCCTGTGGGGCGAAACCTCTGGTGTCGCTCCTCAGAGCGTGCAGCCTGGGCCTGCACAGTCCCTGGGGGTGACGGTAGTCTTAGCCCTGCTCCGTGTGTCTTTCCCTAAATGTTCTGTCTGTCCATACTATACTTGGCGGTTAACCCTACTGACTGCCACCTGATTCCTCTGAAGATACTGTTCTCTTGCTGGCAGGCTGAGGGGACAGGGAGCCCCAGCTTGTCGGCCACACCTGCCGGAATGCAGTTTCCTTACACAGGAGCCGAGCGTGAGTCGGAAGGGAGGAAGCAGCTCATGGCTCAAGGGGCAGAGGCTCACTGCTCTGCCTAAGATTTAGTAGATTTTGTTTTTGTCTAAGTTTTTCTTCATTTGCTGTATGACCTTAGACCAAATTGTAGAGACTTTCAGATATTTTTAAAAATACCTTGCACCAGTTATGGCTGTCCCACCAGGAGTGAGTCTGCAGTGCTCCTCCAGGGCCATTCTGGAGGTGGAAGCTTATTGTAGTTTTGGGTCGAACGCCGGCCACGTGGCCAGCCCCCCGCTTCTCCCTTCCTGCCGACCGCCTGGATGTGGCCTTGTTTTGTTTTCCCGTAGAGATGTCCTGTTATAGTTGAATGAGATCCCGTCGAATATGGGGCCAGACGGCAGTGGCCACCGTCTTCCAGACTGCTGTCTTCATGTGGAGTCCTGCCGTCCTCCTAAGCGCGGATATGGTGAGCATGCAGAGGGCGAGAGGGACGCTGGGCTCTCCCCATATTTCCCAATAGTCATTTAGGCACTTTCACAGCTTGACCAGGAGTCATTTCACTGCAACTTTCTTTTTTTTTAAGTGTTTGTTTATTTATTTTTATTTATTTTTTATTTTTTTAAAAAATAATTTATTGTCAAATTGGTTTCCACATAACACCCAGTGCTCATCCCAACAAGTGCCCTCCTCTGTGCCCGTCACCCACTCTCCCCCCTCCCACACCCCCCTCACCCCTCAGTTTTTTCTTAGTCTTTGAGAGTCTCTTATGTTTTATCTCCCTCCCTCTCTGTCTTTTTTCTTTTCCCCTCTTCCCCTCCTCCATGGTTTTCTGCTAAGTCTCAAAATCCACCTATGAGTGAAAACATATGGTATCTGTCTTTCTCTGACTGACTTATTTCACTCAGCATAATACCTTCCAGTTCCATCCATGTTGCTACGCATGGTCAGATTTCATTCTTCCTCATTGCCGCGTAGTAGTCCATTGTATATATGTGCCACATCTTCTTTATCCGTTATAAGAGACAAAGAGAGCATTATATAATAATCACAGGGACTATCCAACAGGAAGAGCTAACAGTTTAAATATCTACGCGCCAAAATCTGGAGCACCCAAATTTGTAAAGCAACTAATTACAAATGTAAGCCATCTTATTGATAAAAATGTGCTAATTGCAGGGGACCTTAATACCCCACTCATAGCACTGGATAGATCCACTAAACAGAGAAACAGCATAGAAACAATGGACCCGAATGACACGTTGGAACAGAAGGGCCTGACAGACATCTTGAGGGCCCTTCATCCAGAAGCAAAGGAATTTACATTTTCTCAAATGCACATGGTACATTTTCCAAGACAGACCATATTTTGGGGCACAAGGAAGCGCTGAAGAAATATAAAAAATTGAGATCATACCATGCACACTTTCAGACCACAATGCTTTGAAACTCGAAATCGACCACAGGAAAATTTCTAGAAAACCCCCACAAACATGGAGGCTAAAGAACAACCTACTAAAAGACGAATGGGTCAACCAAGCAACTTTCAAGTTCTATTTCTTCCAGTTAAATAGCAGGCGAAAACAATGAGGCTGATTGGCTGTTTATTAGCTACTTATGTTTTGAGTGAAAATTTGTTAAAATTTGGGGGCACCTGGGTCGCTGAGTGGGCTAAGCATCTGACTCAGGTTTCAGCTCAGGTCATGATCTCATGGTTCATGAGTTCGAGCCCTCCTTCCGGCTCTGTGCTGGCAGTGAGGAGTGTGCTTGGGATCCATTCTCTCCCTCTCTCCCCGCCCCTCCCTTCCTCACTCTCTCTCTCTCTCTCTCTCAAAATAAATAAATAAACTTAAAAAAAATGAACAATCACTAAAAAAATTGGTTAAAATTTGGGAAGATAGCAACATCCGTGGGCACCTTTCCATAAGGAGCAGAGATGACGGGTTCAGCCCACATCCTGGTTGAAAGAGCTCGTGGCTGTGCTCGCTCTGAACGGGACCCTGGTTGGAGATCCCCAGGAAGACGGCCACCCCATCCCCAGGCCAGCACCTGCCTGCGGAGGGCTGGGAGAAGAATCCTGCGCCGAGGCCAGCAAGACCTCCGTGGTGGGGTTCCTCCCTGGCCTCGCCTTCCCCCACCCCACCCCGGTCCTTTTGGAGCAGGACAGAGGACACGAATGAGAACATGAACTTGTGACCTCGCCTTTGTGACCCAGTGAGGAAGACCTAGTCGGGGAGACGAGGCAGGAAATTGCTGCGGCTGAGTAAGATGCAGGGTTTCTGTGCACGAGAGAATTTCCCAGAAGTCACCCTGTGGCCCATTTCTTGAAAATAGAAGGGATGGTGGTAAACAACAACAGGAAACGTGTGCGGCGATGTGCCGGCACTGACATCGCAGAGTCCCCTTTATCCCTCGCCGAGGTTTTACTTATCGTGTTATCGTTTGTAATAAAGCACTCAGGGCGCTCTCTTTCCACGAAGATGGGAGGGAAGCGACAAAAGACGTCCAGCTGAAACGAAAAGAGATGGAGGTAAGAGCAGAAACGGTGCAAACTTCATTGTGAATCCCAGAGAGGGCTGGTCGCCGATGCTGTCGGCTGGTCCTGGCGGCCTGTGAGTTCTCTCCCTGACCCCCATGCTCCCGGCCACCTCTCCCACCGTTCGTCTGAGGAATGGCTAAGAATCCGGGTGTTCTGTTGGAGTGAGAGATTGGTTCTGGCTGCCGGGCCCTGGGCCTGGTCTTGCCGTTGACCCCCCAGCTCGTCCATCCTGACAGGCTACCTCTTCACCTTAAGAGTTCAGGACCCCTCAGGGGCGCCTGGGTGGCTCAGTTGGTTAAACGTCCGGCTTCGGCTCAGGTCATGACCTCACGGTCCGTGAGTTCGAGCCCCCCGTCGGGCTCTGTGCTGACAGCTCAGAGCCTGGAGCCTGCTTCGGATTCTGTGTCTCCCTCTCTCTCTCTGCCCCTCCCCTGCTCATGCTCTGTCTCTTCCTGTCTCAAAAATCAATAAACATTAAAAATAAATAAATAAATAAAGAGTTCTGGACACCTCTGGGTCTTACATTCCTCTGTCTCTCTTTAAAAGAAACCATTTTTATTTTTTGGTCTTGGTGTTGTATAATTGATGCCCAAAACAAAACTCTTCAGAGGACTGAAATCTAAATTCTGAGAAAGCCACGCCCTCTCTCTCATCGCTGAGACCCGTGGTCCGTCTGGGCCGGAAACGGGGTGGGGTGCGAGGAAGAATGGAGTCCAGGAGCTCCGCCCTGCTCAGACTGTCCTACAGAAGGGGAGGCCTTTGGGGTGCTGGGAGGATGGGACGAGAAAGCAGGCAGGGGCAAGGTGGAGGGGACATCCTGGATGCCCAGCGCGGCTCCGGCCGATCGCCACAGACTCCGGCTTGAAACAGCTGAGACCCGGATGGTGTCACAGCTCCCGGAGTCCAGGTCGAGGTGCCAGCAGACGCACGTGCTCTCTGAAGGCTCGAGGGGAGGACCTTGCCTGCTCCTTCCCGGGCTCTGTTGGCAGCTGGCCGTCCTGCTGCTCCTTGGCTGGCAGGTACATCAGAAGTCTCTTTCCTCGTGTGTTTTTTTTTTTTTTTTAACATTTCTTTATTTTTGAGAGACATAGAGACAGAGAGTGAGCAGGGGAAGGGCAGAAAGAGAGGGAGATACAGAATCCGAAGTAGGCTCCAGGCTCCGAGCCATCAGCACAGAGCCCGACTCGGGGCTCGAACCCACAGACCGTGAGGTCATGACCTGAGCGGAAGTCGGCCGCCCAACCGACTGAGCCACCCGGGCGCACCCCCCATGATGTTCTCTGTGTGTAAATTCCCCTCACTCGGAAGTGATTCCAGTCATTGGAGTAGGGTTCACCTTAATGACCTCATTGTAACTTCATGAGCCCAAAGATCCTGTTCCAAATGAGGTCACCTTCTCAGGTACCAGGAGTTAGGATTTCTTTAGGACACAATTCAACCACAACAGATGGTAAGACAGTGCGTGCAGTCTGAGGGTACGGTCCCCCCGATCTCTTCCATTCTCCAGTCCTAGTTGCAGTTACTGGCTCAAGCCCATTGGGATAGTTTTCTTATGTCTGTAGTTCTGTGAAAACTTCTACTGCCTAGAACTTAGGGCTCACATTCCTTGGCCCCGTATTCAACAATAATTATAATCTCTCTCGACTTTTCTTCCAAGCATGAGATTCTTCTGGATATCATTGTTCCTGTTAATATATGTTTTGCACTTTGTAAGGAATGAAGGTTATAATGATATAGAGGCCAGCGCCTGCGACACAGGAGGCCCTCGGTAAAGACCGGTAATGATTCCTGCACTCCAAATTGTTGGCTGTTCTCTGCCTGTGTCCAGTATATTTCCACCTCCAAGGCTTGGCTCATGCTATTTCTCCCTCTCTTTCTGGTTTGAGCACAGTTTTCAAAAAAAGCGAAATCCTGACTCTTGGGCAAATGTAAACACATCAAAGATTTTACTCCATTCACAGGTTAACGAGGGAGCCGGTATGATCCTCTAATTGGTTCAACGTTCCTTTGAACGACTCAATCAGTTAAGCGTCTGACTCTTGGTCTCAACTCAGGTCCTGATCTCAGAGTTTTGATTTTGGGCTCCATGCTGGATGTGATGCCTAGTTAAAAACAAACAAAGAAGCAAACAATATAACACAAAACTGAAAGAATCAAAAACACAAAGTTCATTCGAGAATCCAGCGTTGATGTGTTCAAGAGGATAGTAAAAATGTAACTTTTGAGTTATATATTCCCCCAGACTTTAAATTAGCTGAGTGTCTATAAGGCGGAAATGTGCATAAAACCTCTCTGTCCTTACGGAGTTGTAAAATATCTCAGATGATAACCAAGCGTGGCACCACGCAGCAAGAAAGAACATTCCAGTAATCTCTCTTGCCTATTTCTAAATTTGGATCACTTTAATAGCATTTTCTACTTTGTGATCATAAGGAATCTCCAACATTTACTGTTGGTCCTAGAAGATCACTTTTATTATGCGTGGCCTGATTACTTATATAGATGCAGCAGAATCTTAACTAACCAGATGAGTCTCCTAGAGTTTGCTCGGCAAATCTAGAGCCTAATCGTATTAAACTACTATTAATTCCAAAGAATAAACTCCATTGGGATTTTTCAAAATGAATCTCGAATCAGACTACTCAAAGCCCCTCCCATTCTTCTATCCTAAGGGTAGGAAACCAAGACCCAAACACTTTCTCCAATAAAATTTGCATGCTGTACCCATACATCTCAGTGAATTTCCCTCTCCTTGAGGTCTTCAAAACTTGCCAAGGTTTCTGGACTGCCAGGGAGTGGATTTCCTTACTGCCTGAGAGACTGGGATCCTGGAAGCCAGACATCATGTTAGTTTCCTTAGGAAGGTTTTGTAGACATCAGCTCCGCATAGAACACCAACCGTTGCTCCTTAGTAGTGGTCTGGTCATCTTTGATTAAATAAAAATCACTCTCACGTATCACATTGTACCTATGACCTTGCTGCAGAATTGTTTTTTCCAACGATATCTTTGTAAACAAGAGGACAGATTTTTATTAAACCTAGGCCAACGATCCTATCATCATGAAAGTGAACGAACTCAGTAGAAGCATTTGTTTCTGAATTCTGAGGGTAAGTGAAGATCAGGTAACCTATGGGTTTGCAAATACACAGTCTACTAACTCGTGGATTAGAGATAGTTTAAGGAGAAAGATATAAGGTTTCCTCAAATAACCATACAAGTAGAACATGAAAGAGAATGCCGTCAATATTCCAAAAAAATAACCACAATGGCATTTCTTGAACCAGTTCACTCAGTCCTACGTCATTAGCTCTCACTCTGCTGGATCTTGAGTCGGTCATCTGATATCATGAGGTACATATGCTTCCAGACGGAGAGTCCCACCAGTCCTGGCTCTGCTCACCGGCACCGCCTGAGCATTGACTCAGCGTTGCCATCTTGAAACCTGCTCTGAAAAGTCTCTTTGAAGTAACAGTAGTTCAGAGTACCTCCTACAGTTTTTCCCGCGAAGCTCCAAGACTGTGATTGTCTGGCGAAAACACAAATTCTGAGTGGGGGCTTTTGGCAGAGTTTTCAGAGAAGCCTTAGAAGGAAGCAGAGACCTGTTTGAGAACAGAACTGAATGGTTGTGGGTTAATAACCAAATATGTCAGAGTGGAAGAGAGTAAAAGGCTTTTTGGGGGCATGGTCTTTATTTCATGAGGGTTTGGTCAGTGTTTCCTTTGAAGGAACCAGCCCCAAGCACACTGTCACACCTAACACCTGTAACTCTTTTGTGACAATAGTGCCCTTAGCCCGCAAGAGGCAGCTCTTCTCACACGTCCGTGGAGTCAGAAGACAATTTCAGTAAAGAGATATGAGTACAGGGGGTATAGATAATCCAGTTTCCTTATCCTGGTAGGCAGGCAGTGGAAGTGCCGAATCTTCTTTTTCATGCAGGGCCCTTTGGGGGTGGAGTGAGTGGGCAGAAACCAGGAGAGCTTGAGTGATATCCAACAATTCACTTAAAAGAAATTGTTAAAAGCAGAAGTGACGAGTTTTATTTGGCAACAAGAGAGTAGGCGCCAGAATCTGTAACCCCCTACATGATAGTATTTGGGGATAACGTATTTTGGAGGTAAGTAGGTTTCCATGAGGTCATGAATGTGGGGTCCTCATGCCGGGATTAGTGTCCCTGTAAGAAGAGATAGCAGAGAGCTGCCTCCTCTCTCCATCATGTATACACATGGTAAGAAGGTGCCAACTGCAAGCCAGAAAGTGAGCCCTGCCCAGGGAAACGAGTCGACTGGCACATTGGGCTTGGGCTACCCAGCCCCCAGAACCGTGAGAAATGAATTCCTGTTATTCCAGCTCCCAGGCTGTGGTATTATGGCGGTCCAAGCTGACTAAGACAACACCTATGATGTGCACGTGAGCTTTAGAATGGCCATCTATGACACTAGCATCGAGGGTTTATTACTACTACTAGCTAATACCTATTGATCACCATGGTCTGAGTACCACTTCATGTGGACGACTTTCTCTGGTTTCACAATGACCCTCTGAAGTAGGTACTCCATTTTGAAGATTTGGAAAGCGAGTCGCAGAGAGAGTAACTTACCCAAATGGGGCAGGCTGAATAGTGGCCCCGGGAAGATGGCCACACCCTAATCCCCGGAGCCTGTGAATGTTACCTTATTGGATAAGGATCTTTGCAAATGTGATTCAGTTAATGATTTAGAGATGGAGAGATTAATCTGGATTATCTGGGTGGATTCCAGGTGTAATCACAAAGGTCCTTCTAAGGGGGAGGCAAGAAGGCAATGTGATGAAGACAGCACAGAATGGTGTGAAGTGGCCACAAGCCCAGGAAAGCTGGCAGCTTCTAGAAGATAAATGAAGCAATGGATGGATTCTCTCCTGGAGCCTCCACATAGAACCAGCTCTGGGGAGACCTTGATTTTATCTCCATAAGACTAATTTCATGTTCTTGTCCTCCAGAACTGTAGGAGATTCAGTTTATATTGTTTCCAGCTAGTAAAGTTTTGGTAATTTGTTTTGGCAGCAATAGGAAACGGATCCACCAAGGTTATAGAGTTGATATGGAGGAGAACCAGAACAGTGTGGGGAACATTCTTTTTAATCTTCTTGTATTATTTCTGCAATGTGTTAATAAGTTGAGCTTTGAGGTTATGTAGATCTGAGCAGCAGAAAAGCTCTGTGCTGACAAAGAAGACTCCTGTAGAACTCAAAGGAATGTCTTTTAATGACCCCAAACCCTTTGGAAAATTCATTATAACCACATTGCTGTGTGTGTGAGAGATGTAAAGAATAAAAAGAAAACGTAAAAAAGGAAGCCGTGGCTTTGTCTACATTCATTTCTTTACTTCCGACTATGTGGAGGAAGCAGCATCTTGGGTCAAGAGGGCTGCTCCAGCGGTTGGGGGTGGGGCCAGCCGCAGAAAGGCAGATGGCTCACAGTACAGGTTCAAGTGGAAGGGAGCTCGCAAGGAGAAGGAGTGTGGCTAAGTGAACAATACATATTTCAGTGAACACTGCTTTTATCAATAATCTTCTAGAAGGAGATCACTCCTAGGTGCGGGCTCGGGATGGGACTGATAGGAGCCTCATGCTCCTCTTGGACCAATGATATCAAGGCTGTTACCATTTGAGACCCACATCTGATTTCCGTGACATCCATGGATTCTGTGTCAACTACTCTCCTGTTTCCTCTAGGGAACCTATTAGCATACCTGAGCATAATACATGGAGAAGTAATTAGCTGACCAGGAAAACATCCAAGGTGGCTCTGGATGGACAAGTTTCACCCAAGGAATATGTAGCTCGAAATGAAACTAGGCAATGGTAGAGATATTTTGAGTAGGAGATACGGTTCTGGCTCTCCTCTATGTATGTAGCCTCATCAAGGCCAGCTTCATGGGTATGTGACCTGTACAGTTGTAAAGGACCCTGTGGTTAAAGAGTTTAATGCTCTATTGATGTCATCTCGAGATTGTTAGTGGTTTTTTTGGTTGTTGTTTGTTTGTTTGTTTCCTTTTAACAAACGGCCCGGCACTTTCTTTTATGCCAGACCTTGCAAATTATGTATCTGGTCCTGGTCTGTGCCTTTATTGCAAGTTGGAAAACAGTTACATGGAGCCCTCCAAGTCATTAATGCCAATAACTGGCTCAATGCTATGTCATTCACAGTGTAATTTCCAAATCTAGCTGCTTCCCTCCACGGGTTGCCACCTCATTGTCCACGACTTCCTGCCTCATTTAGTCCTCTTAGTACCCACCTTCAAGCTAGAGCATCGGCTAATCCCATGTCTCAATGTAGTGAAGAAAAATATATAATAAAAAACATAAGAGTTTTATGGTGATACCACAGACAATTGGAATAGCTGGTTAACCCTGAGAGCTTTGACACCTGCCTTTCATATCAAACTTGCCAGAGCAGATTGGAATGGATGCACTGGGCAAATCCGGGAAAATTTATCTCTTCCTGGTCTGGGGTACGGGAAGGTAGGACGATTGTAGGGAAAAGTTGAGTCTCCTCCCTGGGTGAACCTTTTTTTTGGTCAGGTCATGCATATTTTCAGGCTCGAAAGAACCATATGAAGAAAAGCAGAAAGGTGTGTGGTCATAGGAAGACTTTTTACAAGGCCATATCTTCCTCTTTATCTCTTGGTTCCCAATGGTTTAGATTCTTTTGGCTTTGTACCTGAGTGCTGTTAAATTTTTAATGAGTAACTTGAGACCTTCGTGAAAGACTCTCTTGAAAACCCATATGATATAATCACTGGGAAGTATCCCAGGCTCTGAATTTGGACACACCTAGCCACATACCTGAGTTCCTTCTTTCCAGAATCACCCAGGGCCTCCCATTCCATCCAGGGAAGATCATCAGACACCGTACATGGCTCTGTGTCCATGATTTGGGTCACTTAATAAGGGCCTTTGGGTCCACCGCTATAACCGCAAACAACATGTATAACTTTGGAAATTTTGGTGTGATAGCAGGCACTCGGAGAAAAAGGCAAAACTAACGCACACCCCAAATTATAGGGCAAGATGTCTGTCCTTTTAAAGCCAAAGAGTTCGTTCACTGGCTCCACCCAATCTGAGCTTCCTGGCTCAGAGGTTTAAAAGGTGCAAACACTTTTTCTTCACAGTTAAAGCAAAAGCAGCACCTCAAACACCTTTGGAGAAAATCTGAGAACTCATCAGCTCGTTCAAAAGAAGGTGAGCCTGGCTTCAGAGCGATGGAGCCGTGAGGGGCAGCAGGACAGGGGTGTGCATGGGGGGTGGGTTCTGGTCTGAGAGGGGACAGGGTACGGTGCCAGCAGCCCAGCATGGAGGATGCTGCCACAGGGGTCCCGGTGGGGGAGGGCGGGAGTGAGGCGATGGATTGGCCCGTTGTCCGCACGTCTCCCATTTAGCAGGACCAGCTTGCTGAACACCACATCTCCCATCAGTTGCTGTCGTGACAGACATTGCTGCCTGACGCCCCCTCCGTTTCCCTCAGTGGGAAATGAGTTTCCTCAAGGCAGTTCTTTAGGGCTGGGAGGCAATTTAGAGACCAGTCTGTCCCAACCCCTCTTTTTCTGAAAGAGAAGCTGAGTCCCAGACTGTGTGCATGTGGTTTGATCAATCTCTCAAGGATACTCGTGTCACAAATGGCACAGGAAGTCTAGAAGTCGACTGTATCCTTCGCAATATTTCAGGAGAGAAATGGCGTGATTGTCAGTGTAACAGAGGAGGTAACGAAGGGGTATCCTGGGGAGAGAATGAGCTCTTCTACAGAGAAAAATACGCGTGAAGCCCTTTGCTTGCCTTCCCTAATTCCAGGTTTGCTACCAGATTACGTTTCTGGACAGAGCGTGAACTACCTCCTTTTGCCTCCCCTGATCTACTTCTGATCCAATGTAAACAGAAGTGTGAATCAAGGACCTGAGAGGGAACCAGGAAGAGGCCAGAGCGTGCGAAGGTTACGCACGAGCTTAGGAGTCAGATAGATTTTGGATTGGATCCGTCCTCTGCCCAATGCCCATTAGCACTGTGACCTTGGGCAAGGTTCTCAGCATTTCTGAGTCCCATCAGTTTCCTCATTCAAAAAATTAGAGTGGGGGCACCTATCTGGCTCAGCGGGAAGAGCATGGGGTTCTTGATCTTGGGGTTGTGAGTTCGAACCCCAGGTTGGTTGTGCGATTACTTAAATAAATAAATAAACTTTAAACATCAGAATAATAAAAATTAGCTTCCATGTAGGCTTTTTTTTGGGGGGGGGAGAATAAATAAGATAATGTCCAAAACAGATTTATCAGGGTGCTCGGTATATGGTATGCGTTCGAAAGTGGTTACACTCCAAACAAGTTAAACTATGTCTTGTGGGAAATTTTTAACTCCTTCAAAGATAAGGAGAATTATTAAAAGCACTTCTGTGTTCCCATACCGGGTTTCAACCAAGATCAACTTATGTCAGTCTTGTTGCATCTATAAAGCGCTCCCACTCACCCCAGATTATTAGGAAGCAAATATCAGATATTGTATCACTTTACCAGTAAATGTTTACATATGTATGTCTGGAAGATAAAGACCATTAAAAACCATACCATAATCAGACTTCAAAAAGCAATTTGAGTTAAAAAAAATTACCAGATGTATTCTGATTCTCCGATTGGCTTGTAGAATTTAAAATTGAAATCAGATACGAATACAGTTCATCAATTGGTGTTCTCTGATATCTCTTAAATTTAATTTGGTGAATCAGTTTCCACCTTCCTGTTTCTTTTTGTGAAATGTTTCTGTTTATAAAGGGGCAATCATTTGTCTAAGAGAATTGGACAGTATACATTTGTTGATTAAATTCTCAAGATGGCATTTGACATGCTCTTTCGTTTCAGGTTTTTGTATAAATTTATATTTAAAGAAAAGCTTGATCACGGTAAGGTTTGCCTGGTGATTTGGGTGGGAATATTTCACAGGTGCAGTTGTAAAAACTTCCATCGGAAGGCACCTTATATTTTCCTCGGTCTCGTTCTGTGATGCAGTAGACAGTAATGATGGCCTAGAGAAAGTTTGTTTTACTACGGGTCACAAAGTATGATATTCCAATTCTATCATTCTTTCTTCATTTATTGCATGGCATAATCCTATAAGAAGAGACTTCCCCTCAATAATACTTTCATTTCCATGAGGTGCAGTTATATAAGACAAAAGGAATGCTTGATTCTTTCCCTTTTTTTTTTATCCATGTTCAGAATGGTGACATCATTTCCTAGCATACCCCAAAGGGAACCCTTCACTTCTTTAAGATGATGGCATTGTTATGAATTCATGGATTTCAGCATATTTGATACATTTGAATCCAAGGGAATTATTTTTCATATTGATACTCAAATTACTCCATCCTTATCCAGTCAGATTCTTCAGGTTGGCTCTTTAGACCTTTTTCTAAGATCCAAGCAATTTTTTTTATAGCAATCTCTATACGTCATGTGGGGCTAGAACTTACGAGCCTGAGATCAAGAGTTGCGTGCTCTATCGACTGAGCTAGCCAGGCGTCCCACGGTCTGAGTAGGTTTTGACAGCATCCTTGCTTCTAGTATGACAAGAGAGTCTAGGATCCACTTGCACGTTTCCTGGTCCAGATCTGAATCAGTACCTTCTCCTAAGAGTCTTAATGTTTTTGGAGGAAAATGGCGTTTGAAGAGCACCTTATGGGCACTAAGGGTGCTCCTTGCCGTTGGGCTTCAAAATTACACATGTGCACAAAAAACTAAGAATAGGATAGGATTCCTGAATTTTCCCTCTTTGGCCTTACGCTATATCCCATTAGGGACGGACAATGAAACAACTGCATTTTCAAGTTTCTTGGACCAATTCTTTGTGTGGTTTGTCTGGTACACCCAATACTGTCTATTCCATTTACTCTTGATTTTTACTAGTTATCTTAAAATATAATTTCTGTTGTATAGTTATGCAAACTACAGATTTCCCCCTCTATCCTAAAGCAGAATGTTCCTATGAAATCTTTTATGAATCAAAATGACATAAAGCAGGGAAGCAATTACTATTAGTTTATCTGGAAAAAGTTTTGGGCGTTCCCAGATCTCCCCAAAATAACCTCCCTTCTGTTCTTCTGATACCTTTAGACACAACTTCCTAACAGGTGCACAAAATCAATTGAGAGAAAGCCCACGTGCTCCTCTGGCTCACAGCTCTGGTGGCCAGATGCTGAGCCCCTGTGCGGGGTTCCCAGGGAAGGTGATTGGCAGCTGGAGCGGGCAAGGGCGCGCTCTGCCTCTCTATTAGCTCAACTCACTGTAGAACAAATGCCGAATGCTGTATTCGCGTTCGACTTTTTGTGTACAAATGAAAACGCCTCTTTGAGTTTCTTTCGGCCAGCCACACATGTAGCTCTTTCATAAAAGCAAAGAGGTGTAATTCGAACTTTCCAAAAGACGGAAGTACATGCTTTCAAGACAAATTCCTGAAATCTAAGTATATTCAAAGTAGTTTCCAGCTTCTGCCCTGTCCCCAGCCTGGTTCCTCCCATCCCCATGTCAGTAACTTCTTTGGTTGTTGGCATTTGAGGTCAGCGGCCATTGCTTTTTCAGGCACATGAAATGTATGTTGTATTTCATACCTATAGTTCATGTTCCTCCCCATTAGAGAAATGGCGGCAAATTATACATTATTTTCTTCACTTTGCCATTCTTTGCTTAATGAAATATCCTGGCGCTCTCTCCATCCTGGCATATAGAGATATTTCTTATTCCTTTCAACAGTTGGGGAGTAAGTCACTGTGTGAATATACCTTAGTTTATTCAACCAGTTCCCTACTAAAAATAGCCTTTGGTCGATTACATCGTACATTTGTACATTACAAATAGCGATGCCTAGAATAAATGTATGCATAGCCTTTCCTCTGTTTTTGGCAGGGTAGCTCTGGGATATAGGGAAGGAAAATTTCTTCCTCTACCCTTCGAGGTCTTCCAGCTGCACGAAGAATCACATTTAGTTGAGACAGATTAACAGAGTGAAAAAAAAGCAGGAGTACGGATGCTCACTAATGAAACTGAGACCAAGAGAGATGACCAAGGCAGGCCGTTTTTATACTTTTTAGACAAAGAGACGATGGATCTGTGAGGAATTGACAAGACAAGGAAAACTTAACTTTGGGAGCTTCTGTTAGGGAGGAATTCTAAAGAGACTTTGGGCCGGGGGAGGAAATTAGTAGAAAGTAAGGGTTGTGTATACAGCCTTCTTGGCTCTAAATCTCCCACACCTGGTCATAAGGGTGCCTCTTTGCCTCTCGGACAGGGAGGGCACCTTTCACATGGGAGATTAGTTTCCTGCTTGCAGGGGGAGAGAGCAGCGATCTTCCCGCACAGGCTGTATCTTAAGTCACTTTTATTTAAAATAGGCAGTATGCTAAAATGGCACATGTTGGGTGACCTGCCCTTGGCCACCTCGAGCATAAATCCTAAAACTGGGACTCATAATCCAAGGATAAAGGTATACGTAATTTGTTAGATATTGCTAATTTCTCCTCTGTAGGATTGAGACTGTTTTTCTATTCCCATTAGCCACGGAGAAGAGGACCCATTTCTTCGAGACCTTGACCCACAGATTATAGCAGCAAATTTTTGGATTTTTGCCAAACCTGTAAGTAAGGAAATAGTATCTCAGTGTCATTTTAATTTATTTTATTGAGTTATTTTCTTTGTCTATGTTTGGTTTATTTGCCTCTACTTGCAGTGAATGTTTCTATCTTTTTGCATCATCGAGGGTCATTGGCATTTCTGTTTTTCCTTTGAGCTGATTATTCATTGTCTTACTCCATTGTCTATTGAGCTTTTGGTCGTTTGTCTGTCTACTTTTAGGTCTTCTTTGTATAAGAGGAGAATTATCCCTCTTTGATATAGGTTGAAAAAACTATCCGTCTAGTCTGACATTTGTGTTTTAATGGTCTGTGGGGTTCTTTGTCTCACATTGTCTTTCATTTATTTTTTATTCCAACAGATATATTTTTATTTAATATAATTTATTGCCAAGTTGGTTTCAATACAACACCCAGGGCTCATCCCAACAAGTGCCCTCCTCTGTGCCCATCACACTGTCTTTTGGACCTTTATGTAGTCAGATCGTTGAATCTTTTTCCTTATTCTCTTTCGAATCTTAGAAATAGTTTTCCAGCCCCTAGGTTAATAGGAATTGGTCTGAGTTTCTTCTAGCGTTTATAGGGATTGATTTTTTAATGTTTAGATTTCTAATGTATTTAGAACTCGAATGGCATTAGGAAGTGGGTTCAGGTTTGTCTTTTTCTGTGTGGTTTTGTAGTTATCCCAATGCTGGTATTAGTCCATCTTTTTCCCCATTGATTTGAGATGCTGCCATATGGAAGACAAATGTACGAAATATGATCGAACTGGATACTCACGAATATAGTAGATCAATTTGGTCTATTTCTGAATTTTCTGTTTTTGTTCCATGTTCTGTCTCTCTGTTCATGCACACATCATACAACCTTAAGTATGAAGGCTAAAATATTTTACTATCTGGTAGAGCTGGTCCTTCCTCATCCTTCTTCTCCTTCTTGATGGTACAGGCTAATTTTCTTTTTTCCTTCTTCCAAATGAACTTTATAGTCAACTATTTTTATCTGCAGGGAAAAAAAGTGGTGACAAAATTTTTAAATTTGTATTTCTATAAAATCATGTTAAAGAAGGGTCTATTAAAGAATCAGTGTTGAGGGGTGCCTGGGGGGCTCAGTTGGTTAAGTGGCCGACTTCGGCTCAGGTCATGATCTTACGGTCTGTGAGTTCGAGCCCCGCATCGGGCTCTGTGCTGATGGCTCGGAACCTGGAGACTGCTTCGGATTCTGTGTCTGCCTCTCTCTCTGCCCTTCCCCTGCTCACGCTCTGTCTCTCTGTCTCTCAAAAATAAATAAACAGTAAAAAAAATTTTAAATAATCGGTGTTGAATTTGGGGAAATGTCTGTTCTGCATCAAGGTGTTTTTCTTCTTAATCTACTAATGGGATGTGTTGTAACCATCCATTTTCTCATATTGAACCACCCTAGTATTTCTGAAAGAAATCACATTTAATCATGGGGTATGACTTTTTAGCGTCTAACGATTTGTTTGGGATTTTTGTATTAGTCTTCACGAATGAGGTGTGTCTGTAGCTTTATTTATTGGCGAAATCTTTTTTTAGCCTTTGGGATCAATATCGTACTTGTGTTATAGAAAGAACTGGAAAGTTTTCCTTCTCTTTCCAGTCATCGGGGATAGTTTCAGAAAGGGTTAAGTGAGTTCCCCATGAGGCCATCTGGACCTGGTACTCTTTTTAACTACTTTGTTGTTTCTTCCGTGGTGGTTGAATTGTTTCATCTTTCTGTCTTTATGGGACCAGCATGGATAGTAGACTACTGCACGTTTTCAGGGAGGAACACGAAGGAGATAAGAGGGAGGTGATGGTTTCCACTTACCTCCTTTGCCTCTTTTTCTTCTCCTTCTCTTCCTTTGTGCCACGCCCTCCAGGTAGCGACATGGCGGACCCTCAGGACAGCACTCTGAGGATCGTTCTGGTGGGGAAAACCGGAAGCGGAAAGAGCGCGACGGCAAACACCATCCTGGGGAGCAAAGTCTTTGACTCGAGAATTGCCGCCCATGCTGTCACCTCGAGTTGTCAAAAAGCATCCCGGGAATGGAAGGGGAGGAAGCTTAGCGTTGTCGACACCCCAGGACTGTTTGACACCAAGGAGACCCTGGAAACCACCTGCAAGGAGATCAGCCGGTGTGTCCTCTACTCCTCCCCTGGGCCCCATGCCATCGTCATGGTCCTGCAGCTGGGCCGCTACACGGAGGAAGAGCAGAAGACCGTGGCTTTGATCAAGAGTGTCTTTGGGGCCCAAGCCTTGAAGCATGTGGTCATATTGTTCACTCGCAAAGATCACTTGGAGGAGCAGAGCCTGAGTGACTTCTTAGCGGAAGCAGATGTGAAGCTAAGAAACATCATCCAGGAGTGTGGGGAACGCTACTGTGCCTTCAATAACAGAGCCTCGGAAGCCGAGAAGGAAGCTCAAGTGCAGGAGCTGGTGGAGCTGACAGAGCAGATGGTGCAGAGCAACGGCGGCGCTTACTTTGCCAATGCCATTTACAAGGACATAGAAGAGCGGCTGAAGCAACGGGCGGAAGTCCTGAAGAAGATCTACACCGATCAATTCAATAATGAAATTAAACTAGTAGAAACGAAATACGCTCATAAATCGAAAGAAGAACAGGAGGAAAAAATACAATGGCTAAAGAGGAAGTATGAGGAACAAATAGAAAATATCAGGGAAGAGGCTGAGAAGGGCATATTTGAACATGTTTTAAGTGTGATTGCGAGCATGATTTCAGTCATATGGCATACGTTTTGGCAGTAATGTCCGTTTCATTGCTTCTTCTGAATTCACGACGACTTGTGATAGTGGTAGATTGTAGTTTCCATAGATGGCTGTGACGTTAGCGTCTTATTCTTCCTGCAACCTGACCCTGTTACTCCGAGTTGTGGGGTCTGCGTCCTCTACCTTGGAACTGGGCAGACTCTGGGACCGTTTCGAGAAATAGCAGATGGTTGAAGCAACCCCTCGTGACTCTAAGGCTGGATATAGGCGGTGCTTCCTTGCCGTGTTGGGGTTTCTGCCCTTGAAACTTGACCATCGTGTTGTGAGAAAGCCTGGGCCGTGCCTGCAGGGGATCCTATGAAGAGGGTCTCAAGTCACTCGCCCACTCCCCCAGCTCACCTTTCATCTGCAAGCCAGACCAACTTGCCCCCCATGCGAGTGAGGCAACACAGAAGCGGGCCCTATGGCTGCCCTGCCATCTGAGGCAAAGTTGCAAAAACGAAGATGACCCATTCCCACCGAGTCCTGCCCAGATTGCAGCTTTATGAGAACAAATAAATGATGGTTTTTGTTTCTAACCACTGATCTTCAGAATGGTTTGTTGCGCAGTGAGAGCTAAGCGGAAGGAAGCCTCTCCCCAGCTCTCAGTCCCCACTGCCTCCCCTTCCCACCTGCTCCTCTACACGCAAAGTTGGCATCATCAGGCAACGGCATTGAGAGGTCAAAGACGGGAAAATTCCGGTCAGAAATCCTGCACCCCTTAAGTGTCAGCACCACTGGTCACGTGCCTCGGTCCAGTGCACGCCCACAAGTACTTTGTTAGGGAGGCACTGGATTTCTCTAGAAAGATCGTTCTGAGGTTCGCGGACGCCTGGAAGTCGCAGGCTTCTCTTATTGTGTTTCTCTTTTTCTTCTTTAGGTACCATCCTAACGGAAAATGTCTCTAACTGTAACTGAAAAATCCCCTCTGGGCCACATATTTGTCATTCGCCTCTGCCGACCCACACTTCAGCCTAGCTCTTTGCCCCGTGAGGCTGATCTATACGCACTGCATTAGTGGGATCTCTTGCTCTCTGACTTCTCCCTGGCCTGGTCTAAGGGAAGTCCAAGTCAGAGACCCTGTGGGAATAGAAAAACAAGCCCCGGGTATCCATTCGCCCGCCTCTCTCCCTGCAGGGCCATCTCTGACTGGCTGCAACCCTAAGCCAAGGGTCACAGCTCCTCCCTTGGTGGCCTTTCTACCCACCTCTTCTTCTGCGTTCCAGTCTTTGGTCACGCCCTCAAGGTTGAGATTTAATTTTCTCACCGATCCTAGCAATGTCTCTTGCGGTTTCCAAATTCCCTGTGCCTGCAGCCTACGGGAGGCCCCTTCTCTAAACTTTCCCCCAATACCTTCTGAGGACAGCCCATCTTTTTCCTGCTAGCATCTGACCGATACATCTTATGACACCCACTTTTTCTTTCAGAGCATTTTTATTGCTGTTGATGGTTTTCAATTCCCTCTAGTGTTTGTGTTCTGCCCCCAGAAAAATCGCTCCTTACCCTTCCAGGCTGCGACATTGGCGGTGAGTAGATGAAAGGTTCTGTCTTGCAGAAATAATAGAGAAACTTCAAAGTTAGATGGGTGACTTTCTGTCACTCACGAGGATTGCAGACATGCCAAATCCAAATTCTTAGACTTTTTACAGTCGTCCTTTGTTTCGTCCGTGAACACGACTGAAACTATTTAGCATGTCCGTGAATTTTAGGGAGACGGATTAGAGATTAAATCTGGGAAACGTAAGATTCTAAATACCTGCTCGTTCTAAGATTCATCACAAGTATTCGGAAGGCAGTCAAAGCAACACAGAAGAAAAAACCTCTCACGAGACAACATGTGTCAAATGACACAGTGAGACCAAGGTACTCTTTGCCACCATGCAGTTCTTCTGTTCAAAAATACTTTCTTGGGGCGCCTGGGTGGCTCAGTCGGTTGAGCGTCCGACTTCGGCTCAGGTCATGATCCTGTGGTCCGTGGGTTCGAGCCCGGCGTCGGGCTCTGTGCTGATGGCTTGGAGCCTGGGGCCTGCTTCGGATTCTGTGTCTCCCTCTCTCTCTGCTCCTCCCCCACTCATACTCTCTCTCTCTCTCTCTCTGTCTCAAAAATAAATAAATATTTAAAAAAAAATACTTTCTTGTAAGTGACTCCTCTGTGCGACAGCATCTCTAGAGAGCAAAGTATTCATGCCCTGTCATGACGTTTTTCATGTCAGAACTGTTTAAAAGACATTTTCCCTCAGAGACATGCAGAAGCATTCCTAATACAACTAACCTGTGTTACAGCTGTTCGAATGTGCAGGTTACGTGAGCTGATTTCTTTTCTCCCAACCCCAGATTCTAGTTTGGAAGGTAAGACATACCCGGAGGAAAAAGAAGTAAATGAAATAAATCATTCTCTCTTTACTTGACAATCGAAATATTGCTCCCTCACTTCTCCTAACATATTTTATGTCCCAGTTTTCTCCGAAGGTGGTTCTAATTGAGTGCTGAAGACTCTGGAATTTCCGGTGTTTAATGTGTGCGTTATCCCTGTTGTTGAAATATGTGATAGTCATGACCCATAATGGGGAATTTAAACTAGCTAGGGTTTATTGAGGAAGACCTGCGGAAGAATTTAGGGTGTGAAGTCTACTGTGAAGGATGTGTAGGATGTGTCTAGAATGATGATGATTCTGTTCAGAAACAGGAAAGTTGGTGGGGTGCCTGGGTGGCTCAGTCGGTTAAGCGGCCGACTTCAATTCAGGTCACGATCTCACGCTCTGTGAGTTCGAGCCCTGCGTCGGGCTCTGTGCTGACAGCTCAGAGCCTGGAGCCTGCTTTGGATTCTGTCCCTCCCCTGTTGACACTCTGCCTCTCACTTTCTCTCTCTCGAAAATAAATTAACAGTAAAAAATTAAAAAAAGAAAGAAAAGTCGTGTTCAATGTAAATGACCTCCATTAACTTAAAATCTGGGTCAGAAGATTATGCGAAAGGCTTGGGGTGAACATGGCAGAATATTAACACAAGTATCTCTCGATTTCAGCTGCATCTTTAATAATTGCCAATACCCCACAGTCCGAAGCTACATGCTAGAAGATCCATCTAGGACGTCCAACGGAAGAGGCAAGAACCAGTTTTATGAGATTTAGTCCTTCAAGTAATTTGATAGATATTTGAAGGGGTCAAGAGGAAAGGACCATCTTGTTAGGTTTTATTTAAGTAATCTTTACACCCAACGTGGGGCTCTAACTCAGGACCCTGAGATCAAGGGTCATATGCTCTTCCAAATGAGCCAGCCAGGTACTCCAAGAGGAAACACTTTTTAAAAGAGAACATGTCAACTATAGGGACAATGACAAAGCAGGCTTGGTCAATTCTGGGGGTTCATTCGTAGAGCAGTCGTCTCCCTAGTGCAGAAGGTGACCCAGGTGGAACTGTGTGACTATATAAGGTACTCCTCTCTGTGTGTCATGCCCAGTGAGATGGAGGTTCCCTGTCTCCCAAAAGCTAGGGAGGCGGCCTCTGGACTTTGATGCTGCCAGAGAGCCTTGGGCGGTGTACATTGAGAGACTCGATGTGTGCTCTTCGGAGTTTGGCTTTGCTGCGTGCTGGTCCCACATGATACATGAAGGCTGTTGTTGTGTTCTGTGGAGGGAGCGGAGTGCACACGGTGGTGGTTTCTTGGAAGCAGTCGAAGCTTTCACTAACAGGGGGCAAAGGATATGCTTTTCATATCATATGTGGGCTGCATGGTAGGGAGGCAACCAAAGCCAGTTTGAAGGCGACTTGCCCAGGGGCCAAGCAGGGATCCCAACAGCATGTGTGCGGACCAGCGCTCTGGAAGTCTCAGCACTGGGAACAGATGTTGAAACTAGCGTCGGGAGGGGAAAGTAGCCATCTGTTGGACCTGTGACCACAGATTCCCAGGGAAGACTCTCTGAAGGGTCATTAACGATGCTGCTGGGGAAAAGAACCCCTTAGAATGCCACCGCCATCCCCCCGCCGAGGCCACACCATGCCTGACTTGTCTTCAGTGTTTCTGCCCTTTTCTCCTCCAGCCCATGAGCAATCAGAGCCAAGGCAAGGACAGGAGGAGAAGGGCGGGGCGAGGAGAGCTCTACGCAACCCTGTCTACACTGCAGGTTCTTCTCCGGGAGCGGGCACATGCCAGGGACAGTAGAAACTTTACCCCTCAGTGAAATTTAAAAAAAGCAGATATACGTTTTGCTGATTAATTTTCATTGTTTCTCTTTCCTACTAGGCACACTGAAAGCTAAATTTTAATTTTTCAGAAGCTTTGAAATGCAGTAATTTAATTATGCTTGGTTCCAGATATTGGCCAATTTCTGTTATGTCTCTTTTGACCCATCGGTTATTTAAAACTGTGTTCTCCAGGGGTGCCTGGGGGCTCAGTCGGTTAAGCGGCCGACTTCGGCTCAGGTCATGATCTCACGGTCTGTGATTTCGAGCCCCGCGTCAGGCTCTGTGCTGACGGCTCAGAGCTTGGAGCCTGCTTCAGATTCTGTATCTCCCTCTGTCTCTGCCCCTCCCCTGCTCACGCTCTGTCTCTGTGTCTCTCAAAAATAAAAAATAAAAATGTTAAAACCGTGTTCTCCAATTGCTAACCGTATGACATTTTATTGACTTTTCTTTTAGTTACATTGTAGTCAGGAAATGTTGTCTATGTTATTTCAATCCTGCAAAATTTTAGAGCATTTCTTCGTGGATAAACGTCACAGCAATGGTAAGAAATATTTCCTGCGTGCTTGAAAACGACTGGCTCGGAGAGTTTTCGAAATAGTCTATATATGCCCACGAGGTCAAACTCATCCACCATGTTGCTTCAATCTTCAGTGTACTTTGAGATTTTTTTCTATCGGCCTGTTCTAGCAACCAGAGATGTGTGGTAAAATCTGTCACCATACATGGAGATTCGTCTATTTCCTCTTGTGATTCAATTGCTCCCTTTGTGAATGTGATGCTATAAGGGCAAATCGGGACTCCAAAAGACTAGGATGGACCAATCAATCAGGTTCCACCTCTCACCAGACCAGCTGGGACCCATCCTTAGAGCACCTGTATCCCCCCCAAAGAGAAACACCTGTTTCCCGCCTTGGAAAGGAACAGGACCGTGACCCTTCCTCAGCCAATCAGCTAGGGCCACGACCATCACCCCTCCCACTACTCCTTTAAAACTCTTGCGTCTTTGGAACTCTCTCCCTGCCTCCCCCTTCCCCTCTCTCTCCCCCTTTCTCTCCCCCCCACCGCTGCATCTGCATCGGCGCAGGTAGGAGGAGATTGAGCTCTTTGTTCTCGAATCAGGCTCGGCTCCCTGGTGGTTCTTGGGGTTCCCGAATTCTGGGCATAACAATGCCTCCCTTTGCGGTGCATTTCAACGTAAACCATGTTTTGTCTTGATGAATAGAACTACTTACACCTGATGAACAGGTCAGCGGTGCCGAGTGTGCGTTTCCCAACTCTCTCCCCTCTTTACCTCCTCCATGATTTCCCTTACACAAGGGAACATCACAAATCTTTTGTAACTTACAAATTTGTTTTTTTTGTTCATTTTCTGCTCCTTCAAGGACCACTAAATAATTCAGAAAGGCAAGGATCCTTACCTGCTCTCATCGCTGGGTGTATTCAGTTGCCCAGAACAGTGCCTGACACATGATACGCTCTGGATAATTATTGAATGAAAAGCATAGGTAGTTAGATATTCTGTTCTTATTTGTTTCGAATTTGCTTGTAGGTCTCCCTGTGCTTTTGCTTTCGGGTTTTCCCTCACTTAACATTTTTGATTGGGAATTCTTCTTCAGTCGCTTCCAAAACTCTTTGTTTTTTTAACTGAAAGCGTTGGTGCATTTATCATAATTAAAACTTGTGACCTATTGGGATGCATATATAAAGTTTTATTTTTTTCTTTGGACAAGAAGTCCAACCTTTTCCATATTTCTTTTTCTTTCCCTTCCTTTTTGTGGTTCAACTTGAGTTATTCGGGTGTTCTTTTTTTGAATTCTATGTGTTTCTCTACTAGTTTGGAAATTATCTATGCTTTTCCGGTTATCACCCAGTGATTACAACTTACATTCTTAACTTCTCAAAATCTCAAGAAATCTATGTTTTAATCTTCTTCATATACAACCAATTAGGACATTTTATTTCCATTCCCACCCTCAACCCCACTGTATATATTTTTATTGTTGAATATTTAATTTTCTAATTTCCCTCCCTTTTAAACCTTAGGAAGCGTTAGTTTTCTTTGACACAGTTTGCATTTGTTTAAACTTACTTTTTTTTCCACCCGTGATTTACTATCTGGATTACTTTCCTCTTGCCTCGGATACATTCTTCACAAATTCCTCTAATGAGATTGTGCTGATGGCAAGAACTCTCAGTCTCTGTTGCCTGAAATGTGTGCATGTATTTTGTCTTTATTTTGGACAGCGATTCTCTCTGGGTCTAGGATGTCATTTTCTCTCGGCACACTGAAAACCTGCCTCCACTGTTTCCTGGATTCCTCTGTTCCTGTTATGAAATCAGCGGGTGCCTGGCTGGCTCAGTTGATATAGTGTCTGACTCTTGCTCTCAGAATCATGGGTTCAAGCCCCAAGTTGGATGTAGAGTGTACTTAAAAAAAAAAAATCAGGGGCGCCAGGGTGGCTCAGTTGGTTAAGTGTTCGGCTCTTGGTCTGGGCTCAGGTCATGATCTCACATCTCTTGGTATTGAGCCCAGCATTGGGCTCTTCGCGGACAGCGCAAAACCTGCTGGGTGTTCTCTCTCTCCTTGGTCCTCTGTGCTCACTCTCTATCTCCCCAAGTAAATAAATTTAAAATTTTTTTTTAATGTTTATTTATTTTTGAGAGACATAGAGGCACAGCATGAACAGGGGAAGGGCAGAGAGAGAGGGAGACACAGAATCGGAAGCAGGCTCCAGGCTCTGAGCCGTCAGCACAGAGCCCGACGCGGGGCTCGAACTCACAGACCGTGAGATCATGACCTGAGCTGAAGTCGGCCGCCCAACCGACTGAGCCACCCAGGCGCCCCCAAGTAAATAAATTTTAAAAGATCAGCATAACTCCAACTATCCCTTCCTCAAAGGTCATTTCTGTTCTTTCTGACTCCCTTTAAGATATTCTTTCTGCTTTGTTGGGACAATTTTACTATGTGCTAAGGTGTGAATGCTTTCTTTTTTTTTTTTTTTAATAATGTATTTATTTTTTAATGTACCTCCCAGTTAGGTGCATATAGTGCAACAATGATTTCCAGAGTAGATTCCTTAATGCCTCCTACTGACTTAGCCCATCTTTCCTCCCACAAGCCCTCCAGCAATCCTCCGTTTGTTCTCCATATTTAAGAGTCTCTTATGTTTTGTCCCCCTCCCTGTTTTTATTCGTTTTGATTCCCTTCCCTTAGTGTGTCTACTTTGTATCTTGAAGTCCTCACATGAATGAAGTCATATGATATTTGTCTTTCTCTGACGACTAACTTTGCCTAGCATAATACCCTCTAGTTCCATCCACATAGTTGCAAATGGCAAGATTTCATTCTTTTTGATTGCCGAGTAATGTCCATTGTATATATATACCATATCTTCTTTATCCATTCATCCATTGATGGACATCTGGCCTGTTTCCATGCTTTGGCCATTGTCGATAGTGCTGCTATAACCATTGGGGGGCATGTGTTCCTTCGAAACAGCACACCTGTATCCCTTGGATAAATACCTCATAATAGAATTGCTGAGTCGTGGGGTAGTTCTCATTTAATTTTTTAGGAACCTCCATCCTGTCTTCCAGAGTGGTCGCACCAGTTTGCGGTGTGAATGCTTTCTTAATTATCTTTTGCGATTTGTTAGATTTCCCAAATGTACGGATTGGTGAATTTAAACAGTGTGGAAAAAAAATGCAACTGTCATCATTTTGAAGATGTCCTCTACCCCTGTTCTCTTCTCATTTCTCTCTTAAAGCATCTCAGCCTCTTTAAATTGCTTTCTGCCTTTTTTCTTTTTCAAGCTTATAATCCAGGCCACTAGGCAGAAGCCACGAATTTCTGAGTCACTCCTCACTGAGAGTCTCAGTTGGGTTTATGGTGAAAGGCCCCCCCGACCAGACTCCCCCTCTCAAATCAGGCCTTGCCTTGACCCTTGTTTTTATGTCAGTGTGGCTTAGAGAAGCGAAGGTTAGGTTTCAGGGTTGGTAAAATATCCTTCCGGGGCTGGCTGGCTGGTCTCCTCCCTTTACTGGTCTGGGTTTCCACTCATTTAGCTCCAGGCCTAAGAAAGTGTATCTTCTTGCCTGTTCACCCACCGTTTTAAGAAAATATACGTAATACTTTTCAGTACTTTTAGTTGATTTCTCTTGAGGATTGATAATCTAGGTACCTGAAAGACCAGTTTATTTTTATGTGTTTGGTTAGTTTTTGCCTGTTTCCTGACTTACTGTCTTCCGTAAGGGTCACTTTTTTCTGTATATCTCTGTCTCTTCCTGCTCCCTTTTATATTGTATCTTCCTCAAGTGCCAATTCTCCCTGCTTGCCTCTTCCTGTTTAAGCATAAATCACTAGAAAAGGGGTTCCGAGTAGCCAGTGGGGGAAGGTAACCGTAGGCTCCACTTGAGGTGACAAAGCAGGGTAGGCTGTCCCGCCGAGCAGCCACTACAGGGCGGCAGGCAGAGCGTTTCCTCTGAAGAGGTTCTAAACCTTAGAGAAGAACCTTCTAATTGCGCACTCCGGAAAAGATACTTTGAAGCGTGCGGTTCTTTCTTTTTTTTAATCAAAATAAATATTGTTAATGTTTTCATTTATTTTTGAGAGACAGAAGAGCAGAGTGTGAGCCGGGGAGGGACAGAGACAGAGGAGGACGCAGAATCCGAAGCAGGCTCTAGGCTCTGAGCTGTCAGCCCAGATCCAGACACGGGGCTCGAATTCGTGAACTGTGGGATCATGACCTGGGCTGAAGTCGGATGCTCAACTGACTGAGCCACTCAGGCGCCCCGGAAGTGTGGGGTTCTGAATTGGGGAGAGCGAGAGACCAGGAAATCAGTTTTCTCACATCCTCAACTTCAACCCCTCCCCTTCTCGAAACCCCATCCATGGCAGATGAAATTTCCGGAAGCCCCGCTTCCCCAGGGTACCCCAGCGACCTCAGTGGCCACCTCCTCTGTAGCCTAGCCTGGGGTCGTGTGCCCCGTGGACGCCCTGCCCCAGAGCCTTTTATCAGATACATGATTACCAAGATTTTCCTCCCACTCCGTAGATTGCCTTTTCATTCTGTCGAAGGATTCCTTTGCTCTGCAGGCGCTTTGTAGTTGGATGTGGTCCCTCCTGCCTGTTTTTGCTCTTGGCGTCAGATTCAAAAACTCATCACCGAGACCAATACGAAGGAGCTCGCTGCCTGTTTTCTCCTTGGAGTTTTGTGGGTTTCAGGTCTTACATGCTCTCTGCCTTCCAGGAACCTGTCGAGACCTCTCGTCACCAACGCTCATGTGCCCAGGCTCTCCATGACATGGGTTCCTGAGGGTTTGTAGAAAGAGAAGACGCCTGTGGTCTACAGTTTATATTAATCCATTTTCCACAATGGTTAGTGTATGGCCAGCTTGCCGTCTTGACTTTGAGATCCCTGATCTCTTGCTGAATAGAAACAAAATACAGTGAGAGAGAATGTGCAAGCGACTTTGATGTTATTCACACAGCGTCATTTGCGCCCCTTCACAGCTTGGAAAAAGAGAAATTCTAATTCACATTACAAGTCGTTATTACTTCAAGTAAGCAAGAATAAAGCGAGCTACTAGGTTTTCTATAAGTAGTTTGGGCTTTTAATTTTTTTTTTTAACGTTTATTTACCTTTGAGAGACATAGAGATAGAGCGTGAGCAGGGGAAGGGCAGAGAGAGAGGGAGACACAGAATCCGAAGCAGGCTCCAGGCTCTGATGAGCCATCAGCACAGAGCCCGATGTGGGGCTCGAACTCACAGACCGTGAGATCATGACCTGAGCCGAAGTCGGCAGTTTGGGCTTTTAAAACCCAGTTTTCAGGACTCTGAAAGTCAGAGTAAATCGGGACCGCCCCAGTTCAAGCCCGTCCTTCACTGGGCTTCCGCAGAAGGGCTGGGTAGGAGGCACGAACTTTGCATCGTCTCCTGTGGGGAGCTCACGACTCTATGTAATGGGTAAGAGAAAAAAAAGGAGACACGGCAGGAAATGTTTGTGGCAAAGACAGGCGAGAAGTGTGGCTGCACACAGGTAAATTAACAAGCCTGCTTGATCTGTTGAGAAGCTTCTGGGAACTGGGCTGACATTGACAGTAGACCACAGACTTCCTGGGGACTGAGCTGGGAGGTGCATAGGAATCTTCCTCTTGTCTCTTTACTAGGTCCTTTCTGGTAGAGTGTTACAGATATTTTTAAATGCATGAGAAGGAGGACACGGGTTGAAAAATGGTGTCAAATCACACAGCGGGAACAAGAAAGGCATAAAGGGGCAGACATTGTCAAAAGGCGAACTGCAAACCTTTGAGGCTTTGAGCTCCAAGGGAAGAGACTCCATCCGTGGATGAGAAAAGACACAGATTCATATTGTAACAGGTCACGGACACAGGTGGTGTGGGAGCTCGTGGCCAGTTTTACATGATTGTAAATTACGTTGGAGTATCTGGGTGGCTCAGTGCGTTAAACATCCAGCTGCTGACTTTGGCCCAGGTCACGATCTCATGGTGTGGGAGTCGAAGTCCCCGTGTCAGGCTTTGTGCTGACAGTGTGGGGCCTGCCAGCGATTCTCTCTCTCCCTCTCTCTCCACCTCTCTCCTGGGCATGCTCTCTCTCTCTCTCAAAATAATGAATAAATTTTTAAAAATCACATAAATCTACCAAAATTGATTATCCAAATTTTGGTACCCAACTGTACCAAAATGCTGCAATTTTCAGCTTTAGTGAATTAGAATTTACATATAATAAAATTCATCCCCTTTGACGTAGATATAATAATCCATTAAAAATTTTTCCAGCATTCTTGCGATTTCCCACTAGTCCATATACGTGGATGTATGTCATAACATATATTCATTTTACTTTATTTTTTTATATTTTGACCCCCTCCTCCAGGGTCACCCATTCCCCCACCTCTGGGAACAACCAATCTGTCTCAGTATAAGTTGTCTTGTTTTTTTCTTTTTTAGATTCCATATATAAAGGAGATCCTACAGTATTTGTTTTTCTCTGTCTGACTTACCTCACTGGGCATAATTCCATCCATGACGTCCATCCATGTCGTGGCAAACAAAAAGTACGAAATTCTGTTGAAGTATATTTATGCTGCGGCTTAAAATTCTAAAGATAACAGGAAGTAGCAGAAGAGTAACATTAGAATGGAAACTCTGATCTTGATCATCATGGAAACAAAAGAGCGATGAACAAAGTTAGAAAGATTATTATCCAGACTCCCAGTATGTGTTTCTGTACTTTATCCCAGGAATGTTCAATCTTATCAAAACGCAAAGGAGTAACGAACCCACTTTTAGGTCACATGAGAGCATCACTGATCTCCTGGATGACTTGTAAACCATGATTATCATACCAAGGGAGAGTTAGTGTAACAGGAAGCATTATATAAGGGGGTTGGCTAACAATTATTATGGATTTTACATTAATTTTTTTTAATGTTTATTTATTTTTGAGAGACATAGAGGCACAGCGTGAACACGGGAAGGGCAGAGAGAGAGGGAGACACAGAATCGGAAGCAGGCTCCAGGCTCTGATGAGCCGGCAGCACAGAGCCTGACGCGGGGTTCGAACTCACAGACCGCGAGATCATGACCTGAGCCGAAGTCGGCCGCCCAACCGACTGAGCCACCCAGGCGCCCTTGGATTTTACATTAAAATGTGAGGACATACAGTTAGTCAAAATGCAAGCAAAACTGGTAACAGAGTAACTTCCGTTTGTAGTCGGGTCAATAGTAAGCTACCCTGTGCAGTGGTGGCGATAAGAATTGCATACGGCGCCTGTACACAGGCTTGAACATCATAAGTGAGTTTTGTTGGTCGGGTCAAAGTGACCGGGTGAGCAGCAGCACCCTGGTGGGGGTGGTGCTAGTGTCCTGCGGGCTTGGGCTGTCCTTGTCAGGCGGCGGCTCAGTGGCTGGTAGCAGGGGCAGAGGAATGTGAGTCTTGTTTGGTGGTGGAGGCACAGAGGAGTCCACGTAGGGCTGGACTAGGCGCTCCGGAATCCACAGGAGGGAGTCCGCGTCCTGTGGAAATACACAAGCATACCCTCGCCCCCAGGTTAACACTATGTCTGGCCCCTTCCAGTGGCCAGGAAGAAGGTCTTTCCATTTAACCAGTGCTTTAGGCTTTTCCAGTAGGATTATCAACGCAAACCTGAACATCCATCTGCCAAAGATCATTAGGCCTCAGGCCTCTAGGGTTCCAATTGACCTTTGCTATAGGCAATTACTACGTTTGCGCCCCTTTGTTTGTAAAGTAGCCAGCAGTGCCGGATAGGATGTAACTATCTTTCTGGGCGTAGAGGGCAGAAGTAACCATTTAAAGGTGCCTCCTGTTAAGCCTCATTAAAAGCCTGCAAAACCGATCTGGTCTAGAAGCTTGATCCACAAACCTTTTGACATAGGGTGGGGCTGTTTTTCATGCCCTGAGGCAACCCTTTCCACTGACACCTCTGAAAAGGCCACAGAAGGTTCTCAGAAGGCAGGCTAAAGGTGAATCTAGGGCGATCTTCCCGATGTAGGGGAACAGTGATAAAACAATCTTGTAAGTCTATTACAACAATTCGAAAATCCTTTGGAACAGCCACAGGAGAGGGGAGGCTGGCATCAAAGGTATTGCCACCATTTTCCCAGCCTTTGGGTCAAAGGAGGAGGAATTTTAATCCTAACTCTGTGTACTTTCAAAATCCATGTCTTTAACCTTAGTCCATCCTGACCACACATAAAATTCCTTTTGTAAAGATTTTTCCTTCACGAACCTTCCACAACTTGTCTTTGGCATTTAGATTTTGTCCCAAGCCATTTCTCTACAAATAACCAGTCTCATTTAGAACAAAATTACTTCCTTTTACCTTCAGCAAAAGTATATTTCTACTTCTTATATCTTTCTTTCGTATCTCCTACTTTCCTACATACAGAGCTGTTTTCCTTATTTCCATCAGTCTTAAGTACACTTCGCAGAACTTTAACTGCTAGAAACCTTAGTCTCCAGTGAAAACTAAGTAGTAACCGATTGTGAACTCTATGTTATATCAGAATTTGTTAGATGGCAAACTTATGAATTCATTAAGCACAAAGCAAGCTTTTCAACCGTTCCAAATATCCTTAGTTTTTGCAACAAGTGCAAAGTACAAACTTACATTTAGTAATTAGTGCTTCAGCTTCTTATCTCGTTAGACAATGAATTCAATCTCAAGTTCTCAAGCAAGCCAAACTTTTAACTCTTTAGGTTACCAGGGACTTTGAAAGCTGTCTTAACATTTACCCACAAAAACTATGAGGCAGACCAAGTTAACCATTAGTTTCAGGCTTCCTTTTGCTAACAAACTGGAACAGAGATAACATAAGTTTGTTTGACCTTCGGTAAACCTTAGTAGAATAAAGTTTTATGTTTAATGCTGATAACTTTAAAGACAGATCCATCAAACTTAAATTCGTTGAAACACCAAATATGTTTCATTTACTATTTCAATCCCGGGAAGTTTGTTAAAACCTCAGGAAGTTATTATAAAGCACCTCCTAAATAGGATTACAGATCATCACAAATCTTAAAACTCTTATTTATTTGACCAAGGTGGCAGTAAAAGATCCTAACAGCCGATGTATAGCATCATATGGCTGTTAGCAAAACGTAGCTCCTTTAACATTGAGATGTTTTTACTGAGCCATCAAAGAACCTGCTAAAGACGAAACCTAAAGCTTTGGTTTTCCTGTAGAAGAGAGAAAAAACCTCTGTTCACATTATCTTATCAAGAGCAGAGCAGTCCAAGAAAACTTTGTGTTTTGAATGGAGAGAAAAGCAGAATTCAACTTTATACCAGTGTACTTTTGAAATCCCATTCATCTCAACCTTAGTAGAATAAAATTTTATGATTTAAAAGACATATCTATCTTAATAATGTTTTATCTATGTCCCCTTAAAAGTTTACCATTGTTAATGTTCTCCTGTGGCACCAGTGAGGAAATTTAAAGTTTAAAGAGGCGTTTTTTGCCTTACGACAGTGTGAGGAGTGGGGGGGGAAGGGAGGACAGAATGGGCAGAGCTGCCGGGAGGCTTGAAGGCAGACTGAAGCACAGAGGGCAGAGAAAAGAGTTTCACATGGTCCTAAAGTCCGTCATCTCAGATAGATGAGCAGATCGCCAAATTTTATTTTCTTTTGTTTTCCACTAGGGGAATTAGGCAGTCTATGTCGGGCCAGAGAGGACAGGGAAGTTCCCTGAAACAAAAGGAGTTTTCGGCAGCTGCTGGGACTCTTCCTTAAAATCTCTATCCCGAGGTAGACTAGCCAGAGTCCATGAGCTCCAACCATCATAGTTATTAATCCAGGGGATGAAGGAGAAGCCCTCACATACAGTTAGAGTAACCAGAGTATAGCAGGAGAAACAGTAAGAGAAAGAGAGTTTCTTACATTAGGAATAGGAAAGTCCAATGGGTGGCAGCTGTAGGACCTTTAACCGGTTCAGTTTCCTCCTCATCCCCGTCCATGTCTTTGCCTTAATAGGAGCTGGAGGGGCCGTAGCTCCGGGAATTTCATCTATATCTGAATCTAAAGCTTCCTTTATGACAGTCCATAATGATAAAATGTCGATAGGGACCTTTTGAGGTCCGTTGGTGACATAAAACTGCTTAATTTCATCTCCTACTTCACTCCGTGTTTCTGAATTGAGTGTGCCTTCCTCGGGAAGCCAAGGGCGCTGCTCTTGAACAAAATGTAGAATGCGTGCTACCTGTTGTTTTGAAACTTTAATCCCCTTCTTAATAAGGAGACTATGAATAATGTCAATAGAGAGTCTCCTTTCTTTAGACTCAAATGGCCCCTGCTTCTCAAGAGTTTAAGTTCTGACTTCTATACTGAGTCCTTTCTTTAGACTCAGTATGGCCTTATTGCTTCTCAAAAGCTTAACTTCTCATTTCTATACCGAGTCCTCTTTCTTTAGACTCAGTATGGCACAGTGCTTCTCAAAAAGTTTAAGTTCTGAAACTACCCACCACACTCACCTTGCCTATGTCTACAAGGGGGTCTGCAGCACCCTTAGGTGGGGTCCTAACCATCCCAACTATCTCAGAGGGAGTTTAGGGGGAAAAAAAAAAAGGATTACCTTCGGGCCTCACGTTGGGCGCCACTTGCTGGGGTCTTTGTTCCAGGGAATCTAGGGGTCCATGAAAGATGGACGGTCGGGGGAAAGGAAATGAGAGAGCCAGGAGAGAGATGGAGTCTGAAGGAAGACCAAGCAGGCAGCCCTGGGAATTCTGGCATCTCTGCCCGGCCGGTCTCAGTGTCTTTATTTAAAAGTAATGAGTGACATTACAGCAATGAGTGACAGCCCATCAGTAAGCACAGTTTGAACAATAATGTGTTTTATCAGTAAAGTGATTTCCTCAGTCTTGCAAGTTGTTTCCAAGTTAATTAGCATATAAATTAAAGGCAGGGGGAGAGAGCAGGAAGTTTCCTAGGCCTGCCTATGTTAATTATCTATAAATGGGCCAGGAGTCATTCTGCCTATTCTTCCAACTAGATGGGGAGGTGCAACCCATCCGGCAAGGACAGAATTCCCAATGCTTGTCCTTTGCTTGTGATTGAGTGAACTTACATAATAGGAGCCTAACATTTACACAAATCACACCAATATCCAGCCAGCTCACAACTGCTATCATATCATGCAACCCATCCCCAAGATGCAACTTTAAGGTGGCCAGGCTACTCTCATTCAGATGTAATCCATCAAAGCATCACGCTCCAAGTCCTTCCCTTTTATCTAAATGCCATAAAACAAAAGAGCATTACATTCCTTGGGGCCAAGGAGAGTAGCTCAAGAAACTCAAGCCTGAAAAATTATTTAGAAGGAGGAAAGACTAGGCGCCATCTTGGCCGGCAGGAATTTTGCTTCAACCACTTTTTCCACACAGGCAGGGGTCTCAACCTGGGAGCCTACAATATCTCCCAATACTCCTCGGTAAAACTTATTCCTAGGCATTTTATTCTTTAAAAAATTTTATTTATTTGAGAGAGAGAGAGAAGAGAGAGAGAGCAAGAGTGGGGGAGAAGGACAGAGGGAGACAGGGAGAGAATCCCAAGCAGGCTCCATGTTCAGAGCGGAACCCCACATGGGGCTCAATCTCATGACCCTGAGATCATGACCTGAACTGAAATCCAGAGTCAGATGCTCAACCTACTGAGCCACCCAGGTGTCCTATATTTTATTCTTTTTGTAGCAACTGTAAATAGGATTGTTATCTTAATTCCTTTTTCTGATAGTTTGTTGGTAACATATAGAAACTCAACAGATTTTCGCGCATCGGTTTTGCATTCTGCAACTCTACTGAGTCTTTTTATTAGTGGTAACAATATTTTAATGGAATCCTTAGGATTTTCTATATATAATGGCGTGTCATGCAAATAGTGACTGTAAGCGAAAATCGGGATTGATTCCATTTTGCTTAAGGGTAAACTGGGACTGACTCCATTGTGTTCCGTGTCCTCCACCTTGAGTCCCAAGCGCCTGCGCAGAAGCTTGACCTATGGAACAGGACCTTGACCCTTCTTCAGCCAATCGGCTAGGGTCACGACCATCACCCCTCCCACTGCCCCTAGACCCCTTTAAAACTATTGTGTTTTTGGAACATGCTCGCTCTCTCCCTCTCTCTCTCTCTCTCTCTCTCTCTCTCTCTCTCTCTCTCTCTCTCCCCACCGCTGCATTGGTGTGGTAGGAGATTGAGCTCGAGCTAGCTCGAATAAAGGCTCTTTAGGGGCGCCTGGGTGGCTCAGCCGGTTGAGCGTCCGACTTCGGCTCAGGTCATGATCTCGCGGTCTGTGAGTTCGAGCCCCGTGACGGGCTCTGTGCTGACGGCTCAGAGCCTGGAGCCTGCTGCACATTCTGTGTATCCCTTTCTCTCTGCCCCTCTCCCGCTCATGCTCTGTCTCTCTCTGTCTCAAAAATAAATAAACATTAAAAAAAAATTAAAAAAAAAAAAAAAGAATAAAGGCTCTTTGTTCTTGCATCGGACTCGGCTCCCTGGTGGTTTTTGGGGTCCCTGAATTCTGGGCATAACAGTGACAATTTTACTTCTACATTCATTGTAAATGTACGGTTTGATCGATTTGGTAATTTCCACAGTTGTATAACCACCACTGTGATCAAGAAACAGAAGAGCTCCATCACTGAAGTGTTTTCCTCATTTCCTTTTAAATTTTTTTTTTTAACATTTATTTATTTTTGAGAGACATAGAGACAGAGTATGAGCAGGGGAAGGGCAGAGAGAGAGGGAGACACAGAATCTGAAGAAGCAGGCTCCAGGCTCTGAGCTGTCAGCACAGAGCCCGACGCGGGGCTCGAACTCACAGACCGCGAGATCATGACCTGAGCCGAAGTCGGCCGCTCAACCGACTGAGCCACCCGGGCGCCCCTTTTTTAAAATTTTTTTTTTTTTAACATTTATTTACCCTCATTTCCTTTTAGAGTCAATCCTCTCCTCCAACCCCTTGGCCTAAGTAATGAGTAATCTGCTTTCTGTCACTATAGTTCTGTCCTTCAGAGCATTTCATGTAAATAATCTACAAGATGTAGATTTTCAGTGGTTTATGTCTTTCGCGTAGTATTTCTTTTAAGATCCACTCAGACTGTGGCATCTAATATTTTTTGTTATTTTCCTTGCTGACTAGAATTCCATTCATAGTAAGTGTGTTTGTTTCCTAGGGCTGCCTTAACAAAGTACTACAATTTGGGTGACTTAAAACAACAAAAATGTATTCTTTCGCAGTCTGGGAGGCTCAAAAAAATCAAGGTGCCTGGAGGATCATGTTTTCCCTGTGGGCTCTAGGAGGGAATCTGTTCTTAGCTTCTTTTTTTTTTCATAGCCTCTGGTGTTACCAGTGATCTTGGGGTTCACTGACTTGTAGAACCATCTGCCTCTGCTGTCACGTGGCATTCTCCTCTTTTTATAAGGACACCAGTCAGCTAGATTTAGGGTCTACCCTGCTCCTGTATGACTCATCTTAACTAATGACTTCTTCAATGAGCCTATTTTCAAATATGAACACACTCTCTAAAATAATTCTTGTGTCTATTCTCATTAAGGATATTGGTCTGTAGTTCTCTTTTCTTGGGATGCCTGCATTTGGTTTTGGTGTCATGGTACATTTGACCTCATGAAACGAATTGGGACATGTTCCCTTCTCTTCTATTTTTCTAAGTGTTGGGCTAGGGCAGAGGGAAGGCTCCATACAATGGAAACCGACCCAAGATGGCCGACATTCCTGCCACAACCCTGAAGGAGGGACCAAAGATGGCCGAAGTTCCCACCACAGCACTGGGAGGCGGACACGTCATTCCAGTAGACCAATAGGACTTTAACTCGTCACCAGTTTCAAAATCTCCTCCCCAAACCCATTAAAAACCCCTAACCCCTAATCTCGTGCGCCACTTCCCCGATTCCTCTCTTGCGAGTTGCAGAATTTCGCCCGAGGGTGCTTGCAATAAAGTGTACTCCCAGACCTCACTTTGCCTTGGCAGTCTTACTTTTATCCATCAGCGACTCGTAACCTTACACTAAGTTTGTGTGAGATTGATTTAATAGAATTTCTTCCTTAAATGTTTAATGACATTCACCAAGGAATTGATCTTGCCCTGGAGTATTCTTTGTGAGAATGCCTAAATTACAAATTCGATTTTTTTATTTGATATAGGACTTTTCAAAGTTTATATTTCTTCTTGGTACAGTATTGCTAACTTGTGCTTTTCAAGGGATTTGTCGATTTCATCTACATAGTCAAATTTACTGGCAAGAAGTTGTTTAGTACAGTTCATTATTTCCCTTTAATGTCTGTAAATTCGTAGTGATAATCCCTCTTACATTCCTAACATTGTTAATTTGCATATTTTGTCTGTTTTCTTCAGTTATGTTGGTAGAGGCTTGTCCATTTCGATGAATGTCAGTGTTCACTTTTGTTTTCGCTTTTATTGTTTTTCTGTGTCAACAATTTCTTTCCTGTCTCCTTCCCTTTATTCTTCGAAATTTAAGTCCAATTAGCTGTTTCTTTCCCAATCTTTATTTTTTTATTTTTTATTTTTTAAAATTTTTAACATTTATTTATTTTTGAGACATAGAGACAGAGCGTGAGCAGGAGAAGAGCAGAGAGAGAGAGAGACACAGAATCCGAAGCAGGCTTCAGGCTCTGAGCTTTCAGCACAGAGCCCGACACGGGGCTCGAACTCACAGACCGCGAGATCATGAGCTGAGCCGAAGTCGACCGTTTAACCGACTGAGCCACCCAGGCGCCCCATCTTTCCCAATCTTTAAATGTGTTGCCTCAAATGATTATGTTTAGATTGTTTTTCATTTCTTTAAAAAAAGAAATGTTTATTTTTAATGTTTATTTTTGAGAGCAGGAGATCATGAACCCACAATCCGTGAGATCATGACCTGAGTCATGACCAACAATGAGTTGGACGCTTAACCGACTGAGCCACCCAGGTGCCCCCATTTCTAATATAAGCCTTTAAATCTAGAAATTTCTCTCTACACATGGCTTTATTGTGACAGATTTAGCCCAAACCTGAGTGTCATTACAACTGTAAACCATAACGAAGAATTTCCCTCTGTGTAGTGATCCTTGAACCCAAATGAAGAATATCTAAGTAATGTTCTATGGATTTAATAGAACTTAAAATTTCTAATATTTTTACATCAATCTCTCTCTCACTCTCACACATAAATAAAAACAAAAGAAAATAAAGATCCCTGAAAAACTAATATATAGAAAAAAATAGCTAATAGCCTTCCACGGGGCTCAAAGACCTCTTCTCACTGTCCTGAGGCTTAGAAACAAAGTATAATTCTACCTTTTCTCTCTTTAAATTACTTCAGAATCACATAGGTGTGTTCACATCCTGCCTGTTCTTTTGACTTGCTTTTGTTTACCTATCTTGTCCTTGTTATTGGGGTTATATTGTTCTGGAACGTTGCTTATCCTTACTACTGGTGCACTGCTATTGGCCTGTCTCCTGTTTTAGAGAGTCATCCTGTGCTTGCATACACAAGGCTGACCACTTTCTATCCTCAGAGCTACTTATGTTTTCTATTTTATCACTTTGGAATCGTTAGTGTGTATAATCACTCAAATACTTTGCGATTCTAATAAAATCTCAGTTATGGGGTATAATTGTACATTGGCACCTCTGCCATAATGGGAGCCATAAAGGGGCTCCTGAGAGGCTCAGTCAGTGAGGCCTCCGACTATTGATTTCGGCTCAGGTCATGACCTCACGGTTCATGAGATCAAGCCCTACGCCTGGCTCGAGGCTGTCGGGCTCGACGCTCCCAAGTGGAGACTGCTTGGGATTCTCTCTCTCCCAGTATCTCTGCCGCTCTCCTGCTTGCGCTCTCTCTCTCTCTCTCTCTCAGAACTACATAAATAAACTTTAAAAACAATGTCAAAAATCTTTTAACGTATATTCATTTTTTTGAGAGAGAGAGAGAGAGTGCGAACAGGGGAGGGGCAGAGAGAGAGGGGGAGACACGGAGTCTGAAGCGGGCTGTGCAGCAAGCAGCTGATAGCTCATAGCCTTACACAGGGCCCAAAACCATGAGCGGTGAGATCATGACCTGAGCCAAAGTTAGACACTTCACCAGGAACCCCACTTAAAAATTATTAAAAACAGGGGCGCCTGGATGGCTCAGTCGGCTAAGCGTCCAACTCCAGCTCAGGTCATGATCTCGTGTTCGTGAGTTCGAGCCCCGCGTCGGGCTCTGTGCTGATAGCTCGGGGCCTGGAGCCTGCTTCAGATTCTATGTCTCCCCCTCTCTCTGCCCTTCCCCTGCTCGTGCTCTGTCTCTGTCTCTCAATAATAAATAAAAAACATTAAAAAAAAAGTTTTAAAAAAATTATTAAAAACAGAAACAAAAACAAAAGAAAATAAAGATCCCTGAAAAACTAACATAGAGAAAAAAAAAATACTGGGATCCATGTCCCAAAGGAACTGGGACTCCTCCCCCCTGATAATACTCTCACAGCTTACATTTTCAGGGCCAATAGAGTCAGATGACAATGGCTAGCCTATTGCCAATGGTCTGAGCACCATCTCACAGGGTGACTTTGGACCCATCCTAATTCGTTAAATGATGAAAAGTTAAACTCTCTCGTTTCAACCAGATAATACCTTGGAAACAATAGCGCTCTCTCCCCTAGTCCCAGGGAGGAAGGAGAGGAGGTAGCGGCTGCCTACACTGATACCGACCTAAGCAGTAGGATCCGATGTTGGGCTGGAAGACTTGTTGTGCTTAGATGTGGGGTCAGGGACCGCAGGCTTTTCAGAATAGTTGGTAGCTCTCTGGTTTTGACTCAACAGTTTTTCCAGAATGTCACAGCACAGCCCATATTTTGTCCTTCCTTGTAGAGTCTGCATGGCTGAATATGGTATCTACGAGGCAGACGTGGTTGTCTAATTTTAAATTAATTCAAACATAGGAGATTGGTTGGCTCAGTCGGCGGAGTATGCAACTCTTGATCTCCAGGTTGTGAGTTTGAACCCCACACTGGGTGGAGAGATTATTTAAAAATAAAACCTTTAAAAATTAATTCAAGTGCAATAAAACTAAAAATTCAATTCTGTAATCACACTCATCACACTCCCTGTAGTCAACAGCCTATGTGGTTAATGACTACGCTCTTGGACTACAAAAATTAAATCTGTAATTGCAGGAATTCTATCTGAGAGGCTCAGTGATGGAGTGGGCAGGTCTCTTGCATGAGCAAGTTTGGACACCTCCTCCTCCCACTTCCTCTCTCCTTTTCTTCAACACTCGGCTTAGCGTTGTCTTCAAAGTTAGAGAAGAGAGCAGGACCCAAATTTTCCAGGTAAGAGAAAAGGGGTATTTGGGGGAAGGGACAAAGGGTACTGTGTGATTTTGATGGAGAGGGGGACCTTTCTCCTGGACGTACGTCTTAAACCTCCGGGAAAACTTGCTTTCAGACTGTGTGTTTCTTGTTGGTTCCTGTTTCCTGTTTCTTCTTACTTTAGGTAGTAATGTGCTTTGAGGGCTGAGCCCTACAAATCAATCGTCTTTCAGAGATGGCTGCCCACAGGATACTTGTACAATTAAATAAAATAATTTATTCTTCTCATTATTTATAGAATGCATAAATTAATTTGAAGTTTTCAGGTATAGAGTTGGGCGAGCAGACAGAATGAGCTCCGTGGGGAGCAGACAGGAGATGGAAGAAACACAACTGACTGTCCCTTGCCCCAAAGCCAGCACCCAGGTCAGGATCAGAGGCTCTGTTACCCAACTGACTGTCTGCTCAGAGCTGCCCCTTGGGAGCTTGTCTCCCCAGGGAAAGCCCCTTTCTGAGCCTCACTCAGAGTTGGGGAAGAGGAACCTTTAGGAGGTAAGATGAGGGAGATGCCCCTCCATCCCCAGGTGACCCTCGGCAGTAGAGGAGGAGTTGGGGACCAATGGATGCCTGTTCTTTAGGCAGTAGGAGAACTCAGTCACCCGAGGTCAGCACCCCAGAAGTGCAGTCTTCGGATCTGACATCTGGGCTGGGATACACAGCACAGCATTCCAGAATGAAGACAGAGCCCACGAGCTGGAAGAAGAACCTTAAGAAACACCCAAATACCTTTTGTTTCCCTATTTCTGTTATCCTCCCCCTCCCTAACACCCATTACCAACCCCAACTTTGTACCCAAAGCTGATTTTTAAACATTCTGTGATTTCTCTTCTCCATTTACAAGAAGCTCTTTCCTATTCCCTATCCTTAAGGGATAAAGAAAGAACTCTTCTTACAAGAGAAGTGTCTGTCTTGCTCACAGTGTTGTACATTTGTTTTAATGGTTTCCCATCAGAAGGGCCTGTCCCGAACCACTAGCGTTTTCAGCCTGTCCTAGTCAAAGTTGGCCCCAGTAGTTCTGTTAGGAAATAAAATTCAGTCAAGACAATTGGTTTGATTGAAGATTCGCGAATCAGGCAGCGTCCCGACCTGCAAGGAGAGGGGAGTTCCCCTGAGCTACAGAAGAGAGGTATTTAAAGGCAGGGAAAGGGCATGAAAAGAGAAGACAAAGAAATGAATTTATTAGCAAGGAATGAGTTATTTAGGCAAGGTTGGCTTCTTAAGGGGAGTGGAAGGGTCTGTCCGTAAAGCCTCAGTATCTGAGGGGAAGGGACCCTGAAGCAGCGCTGACAGAGCGCTGGAAGTGCATGTTTGTGTGGAGACAAAGGAACAATCTGGAAAGGAGACTGAACGTGGAGAGTGGAGAAGCCTTGGGAAATAGGCCAGGGAAACCAAATGGCGAGTCTGCAGAAAAGAAGAAACTGTTGGCCACACGAGGTTGAGGCTTCCAGTGACCGTCCACCTTCCTAAACCCACATGTTATGTTTCTCTGAGGCAGGAATTCACACTGCGATGGCAGCCCGCAACGATGGTCCGTACCGCAGCGCGGGTGACCCCAGGAGCAGCTGCGGTGAGATGGGTGAGATCCTGCTCCGGTCCCCGGGCAGGGCTGGGGGAGGACAGGGAGCAGAGGGGTTGTCCTGTGCTGGCCGCCAGTCCTCATCCGGCTGAGCAAAATGTTTCCACCCCCCATATCTGATTTCCTCTTCATCTCCTCCGCTCTCTCTTTCCTGCCCACCCTGTACACCCTCTCTGGGTAAAGCGCCTTCCTGTTTCTCCTCCTGTCATGTCCCTACTCCCCCTGCCTAGGAAGATGCCCTCAGGCTGTCACAAAGTTGGGGTCTTCCATTCTGATGCTCACTAAATAATGATCTGAACTCCCATCCTCATGTGTCCTTAGATGATCTTAGGCATCCTGTATTCAGTGTTCTTGTTTCTGGAAATCTACTTGTCTCGGCCCGGGATTCTGGTGATCACGTGCGGACTCTGCGTTAGGGATGGTTTTGCTGATCCTCAGAAGGAGATGGGGAATCAACTACAGATTTCGTGGAAGCCAGGGCTGGAGCTTCTGCAATATCTCTCCTCTGTTCTATTGGTATTTTGAAGAGTATTCCAATGGACAGAGTAGACGGAAGGGGGCCAAATGGAAGCAGAGAGACCAGCAGGGAGACTCTGGAGGCCTGGATGCTGATGGTATCGAGAGCTAGTGTGGTGGCCTTCAAAGTGGAGAGAGAGAAGCAGACAGATTTGCAGGCGGAGCCAAGAGAATGTGCTGATGGGCTGGATACAGAAAGGGAAGAGAAGGGAAAGGAAGGAAAGGGAAGGGAAGGGAAGGGAAGGAAGGGAAGGGAAGGGAAGGGAAGGAAGGGAAGAGATCAGAAGGGAAGAGTCAAGGGCAATTGCTAGATTTTGGGAGTCAGGGACTGGGTAAATTCTGTTTCTGTCTCTGAGAAATAAAACGCAGTTTATAATAGTGTCTCTAATGTTGTGCGTGTCATAGTGTAGGCATCATGCTCAAGCAGAAGAGGGTGGCTCTAATACAGGATTCCTTAGGTAGGAATCAGCCTTACCCAAGGGCTGTAGTGTCAGGGTCTGCCTCCTCAGAGGAACTGGGTTTCAGATGTGATTCCCACTTAACTTCCACGGGGTTGGGGGGTGCGTTTCTGTTTTTAACAAATCCAGTAGTTGGAGACTTTATAGACACAGTAAGGAGGTATGCAATAAATTACTGCATAGAAAGGCTGAAGAGCTGTAGAGATGATTTGAGTTTAACTTAAGGCATAGTTATTCTGAAAAATGTGAGAATTGCTATGCTGAGCTGGTATTACCTGTCCACTTGCCTAGGAAGTAGAATATGCTTAATCTAGCGAAGCTAAGAAAATATAACTCTACTGATACTCTCAACTGTATCTATTTTTCTTTCATTAAAATTTGTTAAAATATTTATGCTTTTTTGAGAGAGAGAAGAGAGAGACAGTGTGAGCAGAGAGAGAGAGAGAGAGAGAGAGTATCTAAAGCAGGCACCAGTCTGTCTACCTAGAGTCTGGAGCAGGGCTTAAACTCATGAACCTCAAGAAGTCGGACGCTTTCCCGACTGAGCCACCCAGGCAGCCCCACAAGGAATGTTTTTAATGTTTATTTAGTTTTGAGAAGAGAGAGAGAGAGAGAGAGAGTGAGCTGGGGAGGGACAGAGAGAGAGGGAGACATAGAAACTGAAGTAGGCTCCAGCCTCAGCTGTCAGTACAGAGCCTGATGAGGGGCTGGAACCCATACGAAGCGGGATCATGACCTGAGTTGTAGTTGGGCACTCAACCGACTGAACCACCCATGCGCCCCTTGATTTTTTAAGGGAGAGAGAGGGGAAGAGGGAGACAAAGAGAGAAAGAGAGAGAGATCATCTTAAGCAGCCTCCAAGCTCAGTGTGCAGCCTGATGGGGGACTCAATCCCATGATCCTGGGATCCTGACCTGAGCCAATATCAAGAGTCCAACGCTCAACTGACTGAGCCACCCAGGCGCTCCGTTTCTTTTATTTTTTATGTATCAAGAGATCTTATAATAACTTTAGAGAACTGTCGATATTTTCTGGCTGTAATTTTAAAGTCTTAATTTAGATTCTAAAAACTTCATTGGACTCAAAGCTAAGATTTTTAACTTTAAACATAAATTTTATTGTTCTCTCTCGGGTCAGAATCCCTGACAGGATGGTTGCACACACGAAATAGAAAAAGACACTTGGTCTTTCCACACAGGCATCCCTTCTGTACCCTGCAAGGATTGGTCGGCTTGTGTAATCCGCCTCGTTGGCTTTTTTTTTTTAAACTTTTTATTGTCAAATTGGTTTCCATACAACACCCAGTGCTCATCCCAACCTGTGCCCTCCTCAGTGCCAGTCACCACTCTCCCCCCTCCTATAACCCCCTTAACCCTCAGTTTGTTCTTAGTATTTAAAAGTCTCTTATGTTTTGTCTCCCTCCCTCTCTGTGTCTTTTTTTCCTTTCCCCTCTTCTCCTCTCCCCTGGTTTTCTGTTAAGTCTCACATAGTCCACCTATGCATGGAAACATATGGTATCTGTCTTTCTCTGACTGACTTATTTCATTCAGCATAATACCCTCCAGTTCCATCCATGTTGCCACACGTGGCCAGATTTCATTCTTTCTCATTGCTGTGTACTATTCCATTGTATATATGTACCACATCTTCTTTATCCATTCATCGGTTGATGGGCACTTGGTCTCTTTCCATGATTTGGCTGTTGTCGAAAGTGCTACTATGAACATTGGGGTACACGTGCCCCTATGCATCAGCACTCCTGTGTCTCTTGGGTAGTTTCCTAGCAGTGCTATTGCTGGGTCATAGGGTAGCTCTGTTTCCATTTTTTTGAGGAACCTCCACACCGTTTTCCAGAGCGGCTGCACCAGTTTGCATTCCCACCAACAGTGTAGGAGGGTGCCTGCTTCTCCACATCCTCGCCAGCATCTATAGTTTCCTGATTTGTTCATTTTAGCCACTCGACCGGTGTGAGGTGGTATCTCAGTGTGGTTTTGATTTGTATTTCTCTGATGATGAGTGACATTGAGCATAGTTTCATGTGTCTGTTGTCCATCTGGATGTCCTCTTTGGAGAAGTGTCTATTCATATCTTCCATCCATTTCTTCACTGGATTATTCGTTTTTCGGGTGTGGAGTTTGGGAAGTTCTTTATAGATTTGAGATACTAGTCCTTTATCTGATATGTCATTTGCGATTATCTTTTCCCATTCTGTTGGTTGCCTATCAGTGTTGTTGGTTGTTTCTGTTGCCGTGCAGAAGCTTTTTATCTTGATGAGGTCCCAGTAGTTCATTTTTGCTTTTAATTCCCTTGCCTTTGGAGACGTGTCGAGTAAGAAATTGGTGCGGCTCAGGTCAAAGAGGTTTTTTTCCTGCTTTCTTCTCTAGGATTTTGATGGTTTCCCGTCTCACATTCAGGTCCTTCATCCATTTAGAGTTTATTTTTGTGAGTGGTGTAAGGAAGTGGTCTAGTTTCATTCTTCTGCATGTTGCTGTCCAGTTCTCCCAGCACCATTTGTTAAAGAGGCTGTCTTTTTTCCACTGGATACTCTTTCCTGCTTTGTCAAAGATTAGTTGGCCATATGCTTGTGGGTCCGTTTCTGGGGTTTGTATTCTATTCCATTGGTCTATGTGTCTGTTTTTGTGCCAGTACCATACTGTCTTGATGACTACCGCTTTGTAGTAGAGGTTAAAATCTGGGATTGTGATGCCTCCCGCTTTGGTTTTATTCTTCAATATTATTTTGGCTATTCGGGGTCTTTTGTGGTTCCATACAAATTTAGGATTATTTGCTCTAGCTTTGATAAGAATGCTGGTGCAATTTTGATTGGGATTGCATTGAATGTACAGATTGCTTTGGGTAGTATTGCCATTTTAATGATATTTATTCTTCCAGTCCATGAGCATGGGATGTTTTTCCACTTCCTGTGTCTTCCTCTATTTCCTTTATAAGTTTTTTATAGTTTTTAGCATAGAGATCTTTTAAATCCTAGGTTAGGTTTATACCTAGATATTTTATGGTTTTTGGTGCAATTGCGAATGGGATTGGCTTCTTTATTTCTCTTTCTTTTGCTTCATTGTTGGTGTATAGAAATGCCACCAATTTCTGTACATTGATTTTGTATCCTGCAACTTTGCTGAAATCATAGATCAGTTCTAGTAGGCGTTTGGTGGATTCTGTTGGGTTTTCCATGTAAAGTATCATGTCGTCTGTGAAAAGTGAAAGTTTGACTTCATCCTTGCCAATCTTGATGCCTTTTATTTTGATTTGTTGTCTGATTGGTGATACTAGGACCTCCCACACTATGTTAAATAGCAGTGGCGAGAGTGGACACCCCTGTCGTGTTCCTGATCTCAGAGGGAAGGCTCTCAGTTTTTCCCCATTGAGGGTGATATCAGCTGTGGGCTTTTCATAAATGGCTTTTATGATGCCTAAGTATGTTCCTTCTATCCCGACTTTCTCGAGGGTTTTTATTAGGAAACCGTGCTGTATTTTGTCAAATGCTTTTTCTCCATCTATTGACAGGATCATATGGTTCTTATCTTTTCTTTTGTTGATGTGATGTATCACGTTCATTGATTTGCGAATATTGAACCAGCCCTGCAACACAGGGATGAATCCTACTTGATCACGGTGAATAATTATTTTTATATGCTGTTGGATTCGATTTGCTAGTATCTTGTTGAGAATTTTTGCATCCATATTCATCAAGGATATTGGCCTGTAATTCTCTTTTTTTGCTGGGTCTCTATCTGGTTTGGGAATCAAAGTGATGCTGGCTTCATAGAATAAGTCTGGGAATTTTCCTTTCGTTTCAATTTTTTGGAACAGCTTGAGGAGGCTAGGTACTAACTGTTTTAAATGTCTGCTAAAATTCCCCAGGGAAGCCATCTGGTCCAGGGCTTTTATTTTTTGGGAGATTTTTGTTAACTGATTCCATTTCTTCACCAGTTATGGGTCTGTTCATGCTTTCTATTTCTTCCCATTTGAGTTTTTATAGCGTGTGGCTGTTTAGGAATTTGTCCATTTCTTCCAGGTTGTCCAATTTCATGGCATATAATTTTTCATAGTATTCTCTGATAATTGCTTATATTTCTGAGGAATTGGTTGTAATCACTCCCTTTTCGTTCACGATTTTATCTATATGGGTTCTCTCTCTTTTCTTTTTGAGAAGTCTGGCTAGAGGTTTATCAATTTTCTTTATTTTTTCCAAAAAGCTAGCTCTTGGTTTCATTGATCCGTTCCACTACTTTTTCGGTTTCCATGTTATTAATTTCTGCCCTGATTTTTGTTCTTTCTCTCTTTCTGCTGGGTTTGGGGTGCCTTAGCTGTTCTGCTTCTAGTTCCTTTAGGCGTGCTGTTAGAATTTGTGTTACTGATTTTTCTTGTTTCTTGAGATGGGCCTGGATTGCAATATATTTCCCTCTCAGGACTGCCTTTGCCGCATCCCAGAGCGTTTGGATTGTTGTATTTTCATTTTCATGTATTTTGCCAGTTTCACTATGATGTGTCCTGTAGAAGGTCTATTCAAGTTACGTCTGAGGGGAGTTCTCTGTGCCTCTTGGATTTCCATGCCCGCTTCCTTCCTCATGTTGGGGAAGTTCTCAGCCATGATTTGTTCAAGTACCCCTTCGACTCCTTTCTCTCTCTCCTCTTCCTCTGGAACTCCTATGATACAGATATTGTTCCACTTGAACGCATCGCTCAGCTCTGGAATTCTCCTTTCCTGTTCCTGAGTCAGCTTCTCTCTCTTTTTCTCTGCTTCATCGTTTTCCATAATATTATCTTTTAATTCACTTATTCTCTCTTCTGCCTCTTCGATCCGCGCTGTGGCCGCCTCCAATTTATTTTGCGCCTCATTTAAAGCATTTTTTTATTCCTCCTGACCGTTTTTAAGGTCCCTGATCCCTGCAGCGAGGGACCGCCTGCCTTCTTCTATGCTTTTTTCAAGCCCGGTGTTTAGTTTTATGTTTATCATTCTATATTCATGTTCTGTTATGTTGCTTATATCTGTTTTCATCAATTCTTGAGCTGTCACTACTTCCTGTAATTTCTTTTGAGCAGAATTCTTCCTTTCCTCATTTTGGCTAGGTGTGTTTTGGTTTGTTTCCTGTGGTCACCCTGGAAAGGAAAACAGACAAACAGTCAAATAGGGAACGAAAACACACAAACGTTCCGACAAATAATACAGACGAGTAGATCACAACAGAAAAAGAATAATGAACAATGCTCTGAAGGCATGCTACACGTTAAGGACAGGGTGTGCACTGTGCTAATGGCAGAGCCTATACAGCGAGACTAATGACAGGTGCGGGGGGAAGACAAAAATGAACTTTGACCAGGTAGAGAGACTGAAAGGCTTAATCCAGAAAGAGAAATCAGAATAAGGACGGATGCGAGGAAAAAGAAATGAAGATAGAGGTTACCCAGATGAACTCTGTGGCCTGGTTACTCCAGAGAGAGAGAGATAGGAGAGTACAGAAGGAGGTGTAGAACATGAGTTGAGAGAGTGGGTTAAATGTGTGTTTCAGCCAGCCAATCCCCGGATGACCAACTCAGGGGTGGGGATTGGTAAGAAGAAGAAAGGGGAGCATATATTTAAAGAAGAATTGACCTGGAGTTACTCCAGGCAGCAGTCTGATCTCTGTGTCTGTTGCTTCTGCAGAAAGGCGTCTCTCCCATGAGGAGGGGTGCAGTTTGGTGTAGGTGGGCCCCACCTCCACTGCCATGGAAGGTGGATTCCCAGGGCTGCCTTTTGTGGTTATGCAAGACAACCATGTCATCCCCCCAGTCCCTTTTTCCTGGAGCCAGAGTCTCAAATCTCCCCTTTGTTTCCATCCTCCCTCTGCCTGGGATGGAGGCGTAGTGCGATTTGCTGGGTGGTCGCATGCCCCACACTTATCTCGGTTTTGGACTTTCTTCGCCCACTACACCTGGTTTCGCTTACGACAAATTGGGTCCCTGGGGTAGAGCCGTTCCAGAGGCAGCTCCATGCCTCTCCGTGTCGTAGGCTGGCTCGGCCGCTGCTGCCAGTCCCAGTGAAGAGAGTTCTGCCTTTAGCAATGGAACTTCTCTTCAAAAGCCCTGCAGTTAGGGACTCGATGATAGCTTCCCTCTCCGTCCCATTTTTCTCTCTCGGGTATCTCCGCTCTGCACTTTCCCAGATTTCTCTTCCCTTTGTCTTTCCGCAGAAGGCGCTCCCTCCCTCGGTACCCCCGCGGTTCGTTTTATCTCCCCCAGATTGCACTCACACCCTCTTTGGTTGCTTTCTGGATTTCGCGTTCTCTTCCTTGTAGACTCCAATTCATTTCCTCCCAGACTCTTGTGGTTGAGAGTCCTTTGGTTTCAGTCCTTTTTAGTTTGAAAGACATGGGGATACCAGGTCCCCCTACTCCTCCCATGTTGGCCTTCCTCCCTAGCTGGCTTTTTAATAGGAGAAGCAAAGTTCCATTTTGAATATAAAAGCAGGGGGGGGTTCTCCCACTGAGATCCCACAAATCAGATTTTGTGTTTCTCATTGCAATGCTCTCGCCAGGAGCAGCAGCTCAGAATTCTCTTCTTAAACTACAAAATTATGATTTCTCTTCTGTAGGCTACTATAGCTACAAAAGGTGAGAGTGAAAAGCTCCAGGAAATCCTGGAAAGTACTTGGGCATTCCACAAGCACTGCAAGAGATCCTCAGGCTTTCTATAGACTTCAACTAGGCTTCCCTAAAAGGGCCTTCTATAGAGTTCCTGTGAGTGCAGCAGTCCCTTAGGGGAGGGGACCCTGGGGCAACAGAGGAGGGGTGTGTGTCTGAGGGGAAATGGGGGGGTCCTGCAAGAGAAGCTGCTGGAAGTCCATCCTAATGCTATGGCTTTGTTTTCTCATGTCCCAGGTCTTAGAAACCATGATGGCAGTGATTCACAGCTGAGACTTGTCTTAGTGGGTAAGACAGGAGCAGGGAAAAGTGCCTCGGGCAACAGCATCCTCGGAGAGAAAGTGTTTCTTTCCAGCCTTACCGCAACATCTGTCACCAAGACCTGTAAAAAAGGGAGAACCTGGTGGCAGGGAAGAGAAATTGTGGTCGTGGATACACCTGGCATTTTCGACACCGAGGCACAGGATGCTGACACCTGCAAGGAGATGACTCGTTGCATCCTCCTGACCTCTCCGGGGCCTCACGCTCTGATCCTGGTGGTCCCGCTGGGCCGGTACACGCAGGAAGAGCGCAAGGCCACGGAGAAGATCCTGCAAATGTTTGGTCTCAGAGCTAGGAGATACATGATTCTCTTATTCACCCGGAAAGATGACTTGGATGGCATCGATTTCCGTGATTACTTAAAGGAAGCACCGGAAGGCATCAGAGAGCTGGTGGGCATGTTCGGTGGTCGCTACTGCATGTTCAACAACCGGGCGAAAGGAGCTGAGCAGGAGGCCCAGAGAAACCAGCTGCTGGCCCTCGTCCAGCGCGTGGTGGCCGAGAATGAAGGAAGATGCTACACTAATAAGATGTACCAAAAGGCCGAAGAGGAGATTCAGAAACAATTCCAAGCGATGCAAGAACTTTACAGAGCAGAGCTGGAGAGAGAGAAAGAGCAGATAAGAAGGGAGTTTGAAGACAAAATCAGAAAGCTGAAGGACAAACTGGAGCAGCAGAAACAAATAGAAAAAATGGAGAGAGAATTGGCTGAGAAAGAGGCTCTCTATGCCCTCAAGCTGCAAAAAGACAGAGATGAGAATCCTTACAAACTTCTCGAATTGATCATGGAAGCACTGAGGATGGTTTTTCCTCTTTTGTCTCACCTGTTTATGGAAGATTAACCTGAATGAAAAGATCTCCCTATTTCCTGTGCATATGCTGTTGGCCCTGCTCACCATACATACTTCACCTCACCCCCGGACTCATTCACCAACGTTGGAGCATTCTAAGTTCTGTCCGGCAGACTCTCAGGACTAAGAGGTATAATCAGGTTGGTTGTTGGCGATTGGTAGAGGTTTGATGGACTTAACAGGGGAGGGACAAATTCTCAATTTGTGAACTCCAGACTAGAATGTATTGATGCTCTTCTAAGAAGACGACCCCCAAAATTTTCTATTTAGCCTGAGTAAAATCTAGGTTCTTTCTAGATTGCTGGATCCTCTCCCTCTGTGGCTTCTACTCCCTTGTTTTTGCCTTTAGGACACAGTGATATGGTTTGTAAAAAGATTGGTTCTTTGTGTTGGGTCATCGATCGATGGAGATGCTTATAGAATTCTTTGCAGGTCAATGGAAATTTATTTAGTTACATTTTTACAGAAGGCCTCCAATTGTTCCTTATCAGTTGCCCACTAAAGAACAAAGAGTTATCTGGAAAATAGATCTCTCAGAACTCAATGAAATGAAATGCCAGAAAGAGCAGTTGAAAGACAGGAATTCAACACATAAGAGAATAATGTTTGGTGTATTCAGTTGTATCTATAGCAACTCCCTGACCGATCTCAATGCAACACATTTGCTCAATGATGAGTTCTCTCCTTTTCTTGTGAAACAAACTATTACCGCTTCAGCTCCATCACCTCAGACCTTCCTTACTTACCTCACACACCACCACCTCCCAGTTGAACTGCTTGCTAATTGTTATTATAATAAAATTTTTCTGTTCTCTTGTATTTCTATGAAGTTGGAGTCCATTTTTTCTGGAAAGTACCTTTTCTATTTCTTTTTGTTTATTATTTTATTGAAACTTTATTTATTTCTTTGCACGAGAGAGAGCATGAGCAGGGGGAGAGGCAGAGATAGAGAGAATCCCAAGTAGGCTCCACCCATCAGCACAGAGCCCAAAGCAGGGCTTGAACCCACAAACCGTGGGATTATGACCTGAGTGGAAAGCAAGAGTCAGACACTCAACTGACTGAGCCACCCAGGCGCCCCGCCTTTGCTACTTCTTCTAAGAACACAGGGGTGAGTTTCACTTTCCGGTAAAAGCTCAAGATGATTTTGGAGTTAGTCTTGTTCTACCCTCGAGACATCTCTCCTCTTTTTCCTTGGAAGATTCCAGCCACAGTCTCTCCTGTCTGCCAGTCAATTACCACATTCTCCTTGGATTCATTCATTATGAACTAATAGAAATTACATGTACCAAGGCTTCAGAGACCTTTCTGGTTTTCCTGGAGCAAAAATTCCCTTTATTATATGGATAATAGTAGGAGGTGTCTCTATTCCCTGTTTGCTTTTCTACTTGGTACTTCCCACATAATCCATTCTAGGGTTTCCTGAAACACATTTCCATGTTCCACCAATATGTCCTGGTGGTCATATGTGATTTATGGAAACTCTCCTTGCTCTGCCATCTTGAAATTGGCTCCTTCATGCCCGTTTTGCCTGAAGGGACCTATACCTCTCCCAATTTTCCCTAAACACACATGAGTTTAGACTGTACTTTTAATTAATCTTAAGGATAAGAGAATTACAACAGAATGAAGCTCTCAATCCCTTTAGAAATAGTCACTCGGGAGTAAGGACCAAGATAGTGGAGGAGCATGGACGTTTTTTGCTTCTCTCGGACCTGAAATTCAGCTCTATCAGCACTAAAGCAGTTTGCACACCTAGAGAGGTGATTTGGGGGAGAGAGAAGCCGGAGCAGGTGGGGAGATGTTTTTTCTTTCAGAGACAGGACAGATACGGAGGGTAGAACACAGGAAAACACTCCCTGAGAAAGCAGCTGGAGAGACAGAGAAAGAGTGAAAACACCCACAAGGGACTGAACAAGAAAGGGAGAAAAGAGAAAAGAAAAAGGAGAGTTTCAACACCATTAGGAAGGACTCTACAAACAAGGGAGCCCAGACTGGAAACTCTGCACCTTGCTACCTGGTGATGCTCAGGTAGGAAGGGCAAATCCCCAATAGCAGAGAGTGAGGTCCGAGGGCTCCTGGGCCACAAGTGGAGAGGAAGTTCCCCTGGTAAGAGGACATTTGGTAGAGGCCGTGTGGCCTCTTCATATGCAAAGGTCCCAGCGGACCCTGCAGAATAGCCTTTTGCTGGTGTTGTAACAAGGGTGTTAGGGGGCAATCACATCAGATGTGTGTTGTGATTTCCATAATCCCTGAGACACTGCTGCTACCTGACCACGTGAAAGTTTTGTGGGGCAAGTTGGCACCTGGCCGTAGGCTCTGGGCATCTCCAGCGGTGTGGTCCCATGAATGTTGCCAGGGTAGTCAGCACCTGGTCATTGCTTGCAAAGACCCTCCCACAGAGAGTTGGCGTGGGTCCAAGACCCAGGGCCCTCAGAAATGAAGGGATGGAAACATAGCCCCATCTGAGATAAAATTCGTAAGGGACGGCCTCCCTGACAGGATCATGGCTTAGTTGAGGATGGTGTAGAAGCGGGGAGTGGATACGAGCTTGAGACAGAGGAGGGTTACATGATTGCCCATGGGTGAGATCACAGAGTTCTGAGGCTAGACACTGGGTAGATGAGTGATGCCATTTACCCCTCTCTCGCGCATGTGCATTCACGCATACACAGGCCACAGCGATCCACCCCTGTATGCCAGGCCGTGCCATCTGGTGGAGTACGGAGCCGATACACCAACTCCCATCCAACTGTGCCAACCAATCTCTAGAGGACCACCACAAGTCTCTCCACCTGCTTCTCGAATGGACAATAATGTGCGCTGTAGTTGGACTTCTGGAGGAAACCGGCTGCAAGTTCATTTGTATTTCATTCTGTATGCTGGTCCATCTATTCAATATTTTTTTTCTTTTTCTTTTCCTTTCTTATTCTTGAATACAGAAAGAGAAAAATTATTTTTATTTTCTGTTTTTAGAAAAAATATTTTTCTTTAAATTTTTTCTACTATATTTTTTACATTTTTGGTAAGTCTTGTTAGTCTATTTTACTTTCATTATTTAATTTTATTCTATTTTGTTGTATTCACTTTTTAATTTTCAAACATTTTCCTACTTTTTTCTCTCTTTTTTTTCTTTTCTTTCTTTCCCTTTTTCTCTCTGTTATATCAAGCCTCTTTCAAGCACCAGACCAAAGCACACCTAGGACCTAGTATCCTTCATTTGAATTATTTGTGTTGTTTTTAATCTTTAACTTTTAGTTTTTCTTTTGTTCATTATTTTTCTTCCTCCAAAATGACTAAACAAAGGAATTCACCCCAAAAGAAAGAACAGGAAGCAATGATAGCCAGGGACTTAACATGGATATATAAACACAATGTCAGAACCAGATTTAGAATCCTGATAATACGAATACTAGCTGGGGTTGAAAAAAGCATAGAAATCCTTTCTGTAGAGATAAAAGAAATAAAATCTATACAGACTAAATTAAAAATGTTAGAACTGAGATGCAATCTCAAATGGATGCTGTGGTGGCAAGGATGGATGAGCAGAGCAGCAAATCAGGGATGCAGAGGACAAACTAATGAAAAATAATGAAGCAGAAGAAAAGAGAGCAACTAAGGCAAAAGAGCATGATATAAGATTTAGAGAATCAGTGACTCATTAAAAAGGAATAACATCTGAATCATAGGAGTCCCAAAAGACGAAGAGATAGGAAAAGGTGTAGAAAGTTTATGTGAGAAAATCATAACAGAAAATTTTTCTAACCTTGGAAAAGACACAGACACATCAAAATCCAGGAAGCACTGGGAACTCTCATTAGATTCAGCAAAAACTGATTATCAACCAGGTATTTCATAGTCAGAGTCACAAAATAAACAGACAAGGAAAGAATTACGAAAGCAGCAAGGGAAAGAAGTCTTTAACCTACAAGGGAAGATAGATCAGGTTCTCTGTAGGCCAGAAAGGAGTAGCAGGATATATCCAATGTGCTGAATTGGAAAAACATGCAGCCAAAAATTCTTTATCCAGTAAGACTGTCATTCAAAATAGAAGGAGAGATAAAGTGTTTCTCAGACAAATGAAATCTAAAGAAGTTCTTGACCAATAACCAGCCTAGAAAGAAATTTTGAGGGGGACTCTCTGAGGGGAGAAAAGATGAACCAAATAAAAAAAGACCAATAGCAACAAATACCAGAGAACACCACCAGAAACTCAAACTCTACAGGCAACACAATGGCAATAAACTCGTATCTTTCAGTACTCACTCTAATGTCAATGGACTAATTGCTCCAATCAAAAGACATAGGGTAACAGAATGGATAAGAAAACAAGAGCCATCTTTATGCTGTTTGCAAGAGACCTATTTTAGACCTAAAGACACCTTCAGATTGAAAGTAAGGGATGGAGAACCATCTATCATGCTAAAGATTGTCAAAAGAAAGCTAGAGTAGCCATACTTATATCAGACAATCTAGATTTTAACATAAAGCCTGCAACGAGAGATGAAGAAGGACATTATTTCATAATTAAGGGATCTATCCAGCAAGAAGACCTAACAATTGTTAACGTTTATGCCCCCATCGTGAAGCCCCCAATATATAAACCAATTAATCACAAACATAAAAAAAAAACATTGATAATAATACTATAATAGTAAGGGACTTCAATACCTTCACTTACAGCAATAAACAGATCATCTAAGCAGAAGACCAATGAAACAGTGGCTTTGAATGCCACACTGAACCGATTGACTCAATAGGTTTCTTCAGAACATTTCAACCTAAAGCAGCAGAATACACAATCTTCTCAAGTGCATATGGAACATTCTTCAGAATAGATCACATACTGGGACACAAATCAGTCATCAACAGGTTAAAAAAAGATTGAGATCATACTGTGCATATTTGCAGACCACAGCACTACGAAACTCAAAATCAACCACGAGGAAAAATTTGGAAAGACATCACATACTTGGAGACTAAAAAACATCCTACTAAAGAATGAATGGGTTAACAAAGAAGTTAAAGAGGAAAGTAAAAAGTACCTGGAAGCCAAAGAACATGATACCACCACAGCCCAAAACCTCTGGGATGCAGCGAAGATGATCATAAGGGGGGAGAATATAGCAATCTAGGTCTTCCTGATGAAGGAAGAAAGGTCTCAGATTCACAACCTAACCTTACTCCTTAAAGAGCTAGAAAAAAAGCAAATAATACCCCAAAACAGCAGGAGACAGGAAATAATAAAGATTAGAATAGAATTCAGTGTTATTGACATAAAAAGCAAGAAAAAAAAAAAACCAGTAGAATATATCAATGAAACCTGTAGCTGGTTTTTGAAGGACTAACGAAATTGATAAATCCCTAGCCAGTTCGATCAAAAAGAAAAACGAAAGGCCCCAATTAAATAAAATAATAAATGAAAAAGGAGAGACCACAACCAACGCTGCAGAAATACAAACAACAATAAGAGAATATGAGGAGCATTTGAATGCCAAAAAATTGGGCAATCTGGAAGAAATGGACAAATTCTCAAATACATATAAATTACCAAAACTGAAATAAGAAGAAATAGTAAATTTGAACACATCTATAACCAGTAAAGAAATTGAATTAATAATCAAACATCTCCAAACAAACAAGAGTCTAGGTACAGAGAGCTTTCCAGGGGAATTCTAGCAAACATTTAAAGAAGAGTTCACACTTATTCTTTTGAAGCTGTTCCAAAAAATAGAAATGGAAGGAAAGCTTTCAAACTCCTTCTACGAGGCCAGCATTACCTTGATTCCAAAACCAGACAAAGATTCCACTAAAAAGGAGTACTACAGACCAAGTTCCCTGATGAATATAGATGTGAAAATTCTCAACGAGATACTAGCTAACTGGATCCAGCAATACATTAAAAGAATTATTCACCACGATCAGGTGGGATTTATACCTGGGATGCAGGGCTGGTTCAATACCTGCAAATCGTCAATGTGATACATCGCATTAATAAAAGAAAGGACAAGAGCCACATGACCCTCTCAATAGAGGCAGAGAAAGTCTTTGACAAAATACAGCATCCTTTCTTGATTAAAAAAAAAACCCTCAAGAAAGTAGGGATAGAAGGATCTTACCTCAAGATCATAAAAGCCATATATGAAAGACCCATGCTAATATCATCCTCATTGGCAAAAAACTGAGGTCTTTCCCCCTAAGGTCAGGAACAGGACAGGGATGTCCACTTTCCCCACTGTTATTCAACATAGTATTGGAAGTCTTAGAAGTCTTAGCCTTAGCAATCAGACAACACAAAGGAATAAAAGGCATCCAAACTGGCAAGGAGGAAGTCAAACTTTCACTTTTCACAGATGACATGATGCTCTATATGGAAAACCCAAAAGATTGCACCAAAAAGCTATTAGAACTGATACATGAGTTCAACCATCACAGGATATAAAAATCAATGCACAGAAATCAATAGTATTTCTATACACCAAAAATGAAACATCAGAAAAAGAAATCAAGGAATGATCCCACTTACAATTGCACCAAGAACCATAAAATGCCTATGAATAAACCTAACCAAAGAGGTGAAAATCTATGCACTGAAAATTATAGAAAGTTTATGAAATAAATTGAAGAAGACACACAAAAAAGGAAAAATATTCCAAGCTCATGGATTGGAAGAACAAATATTGTTAAAATGTTGATACTACCCAAACAATCTACATACTCAATGCAATCAAAATAACACAGCATTCTTCATAAAGCTAGAACAAACAATTGTAAAATTTGTATGGAACCAGAAAAGACCCCGAATAGCCAAAGCAATCTTGAGAAAGAAAAGCAAAGCTGGAGGCTACATAACTCCAGACTTCAAGCTGTATTACGAAGCATTAATCATCAAGAAGGGATAGTACAGGCACAGAAATAGACCCTTAGATCAGTGGAACAGAATAGAGAACCCAGAAATGGGCCCACAAATGTATGGCCAACTAATCTTTTACAAGTAGTAAAGAACATCCAATGGAATAAAGACAGTCTCTTCAGCAAATGGTGTTGGGGAAACTGGACAGTGACAAGCAGAAGAATGAACCTGGGACACTTTCTTACACCATACACAAAAATAAACTCAAAACAGATGAAAGACCTAAACTGTAAGATAGGAAGCCATGAAATCTAGGGAGAAAAGCAGGCAAAAACCTCTTTGACCTCAGCCGTGGCAACTTCTTACTCAATACGTCTCTAGAGGCAAGGGAAACAAAAGCAAAAATGAGCTATTGGAACCTCATCAAGATAAAAAGCTTCTGCATGGCGAAGGAAACAATCAGCAAAAGTAAAAGTCAACTGACAGAATGAGAGAAGATATTTGCATATGACATATCAGATAAAGGGTTAGGATCCAAGATCTATAAAGAATTTATCAAACTCCACACCCAAGAAACAAATAATCCAGTGAAAAAATGGGGGAAAGACAGGAATAGACACTATTCTAAATAAGGCATCCAGAAAGGGGCGCCTGGGTGGTTCAGTTGGTCAAGCGTCCGACTTCGGCTCAGGTCATGATCTCACGGTTTGTGAGTTCGAGCCGCGTGTCAGGCTCTGTCCTGACAGCTCAGATCCTGGAGCGTGCTTCAGATTCTGTGTCTCCCCCTGTCTCTGCCCCTCCTCTGCTCACTCTCTCTCTCTCTCATTCTTTCTCTCTCTCTCTCAGCCTCTTTCTCTGAAATAACATGAAAGGAATTTAAAAACAAAGAAGACATCAAGATGGATAACAGACACATGAAAAAATGCTCAACATTACTTATCATCAGGGTAAGGCAAATCAAAATCACAATGAGATACCACCTCACACCTGTCGGAACAGCTGAAGTTAACAACTGAGGCAACACCAGATGCTGGCGAGGATGCGGAGAAAGAGGATCTCTTTTGCGCTGCTGGTGGGAATGCAAACTGGTGCAGCCGCTCTGGAAAACAGTATGGAGGTTCCTCAAAAAATTAAAAATAGAACTACCCTATGACCCAGCAATTGCACTACTAGGGATTTATCCAAGGATTCAATTTCAAAGGGGCACATACACCCCAATGTTTATAGCAGCTCTATCAACAATAGCCAAAGTATGGAAAGAGCCCAAATGTCCTTCCACCAACGGATTAATGGGTAAAGAAGATGTGGTATATAAACACAATGGAATATTACTTGGCAATCGAAAAGAATGAAATCTTGCCATTTGCAACAACGTGGTTGGAATTAGACGGTATTATGCTAAGTGAAATTAGACATCAGAGAAAGAAATATCATATGACTTCACTCATATGTGGAATTTAAGATACAAAACAGATGAATATAAGGGAAGGGAAGCAAAATAAGATAAAAACAGGGAGAGGGACAAAACATATGAGACTCTTAAATATAGAGAGCAAACTGAGGGTTGCTGGCGGGGTTGCGGGTGGAGGGATGGGCTAAATGGGTGAGGGCATTAAGGAAGACACTTGTTGGGATGAGAGCTGGGTGTTACATGTAGGGGATAAATCACTATTGCACTATATGCTAACTAATGGGAATAAAAATTTTAAAAAATAATAATAATTTTCAAAAACAAATAGTCACTCAGATTGAGATAGATTTGGTTTCACTCTGTCGAATGCGGGTACACTTTGCATCTACTGTTTTCACTATTGGAGTTTTAGCCGAAGTTCCATTATGAATTTAACATTCTATTGCATTACAACCTACGGTAAGCAAATGTTTAATCAAAGAGTCACATATCCCTCCCAAGAAACAGTAAATACAGGCTTAGTCTGGGGAAAAAAAAAAAAAGTCTTTAAGTGCAGCGATTCCTTCCTGTGTAAATATATGTAACTATTGTCACCCTTGCATTCAGGTTAATGCTGTAGTTGAGGCAAGGCCAAAGGTTCTGCTCCTGAGAAGCACTGGGGAGATGAGAGGCCCACGTGAAATACCATGGGAGGGACGCCTGGGTACTTCAATCAATTAAGTGGCCATCTTTGGCTCAGGTCATGATCTCACAATTCGTGAGTTCGAGGCCCGTGTTGGGCTCTGCGCTGACAGCTCGGAGCCTGGAGCCTCCTTCAGATTCTGTGTCTCCCTCTCTCTCTGCCCCTTCCCCACTCACGTTCTGTCTCTCTCTCTCTCTCTCAAAAATAAAATAAAAATTAAAAAAAAAAAAAAGAAACACCCCGACAGCAGTGTGGCCCATCTGTCTCCCAGGGCAGAAGGCAGCTAGAAAGTCCTTGATAAATACTACGTGCGGCAGTTCATACAATAGGAGAATGACACGTGTGACCCATTCCCTTCTTTCCAGTTTTAAGAGTTTATATTTACGTCTCCATTCATTACGATCATTGATTGTTTACTTCTGGGTAGAATTTATACCGTAATACTACACGGAGAATCGAGGGGCGCCCGAGTGGCTCAGTTGGTTGAGTGGCTGACTTTTGATTTCGGCTCCGGCCATGATCTCAACATGGGTGTGTTGGAGGCCGGCGTCAGGCTCTGCACTGACAGCTCACAGCCTGCTTGGGATTCTCTCTCTCCTCTTTCTGCCTCTCCCCCACTTGTGCTCTCTCTCTCTCTTTCTCTCTGACTCAAAATGAATAAACAAGCAACAACAACAACAAAGAGTACACTGAGAATTTAGAGATAGGTAAAACAAAGTCCCTTGGGAGACAGGTTTCACTCACTCAACATAAAAACTTTGAGAATCATCCATGCGGTGTGTGTCCATAGCTTATCCTCTTTAATTGCTGACTAGGATTCCATCTTATGGATACACCACAGTTTTCACTTCTTTTTACTTAGTTTTATGCCCCTAATCCATTGCTCTTATCTCACTGCATTGGCTAAAACCTCGATCATAATGGCGAACAGTAATGGATGGACATGGCTTGCTTTGTTCCCGGACGTGTCTTCAGTGATTCCCAGTTATGTAAGTGAGATACTGGATTGGTAGTATGTAATTTGTATTTGTGTGTGTATAAATATTTTAAACAAATATTCTCCACTTTTTTTAAGGTTTATTTTGTTTGTTGAGGGTGGGGGAGCATGTGTGAGCAGGGGAGTGGCAGAAAGGAGAGAGAGAATCCCAAGCAGGCTCCGCCGTGTCCCAAAGAGTCCAATGCACTGCTTAACTCAGGCGCTCCCCCCCCCAGTAGGGCTTTATATCAGTGGATGTCGAAGCCTTCCTTTGATTCAAGCACACATTTCCGTATGAGAATTTAAAAACCACAACACTTATATTTTACTGTCCCGTTTCTATATGCAAACAAGACAGAAACAAACAACAGGTAAGGACAACCATTGGAGGGCATATGTGGACAGGTATGCACCAGACGACATGACACGCAAGAATAAGGGGTTAGAGTCAGCCCCGCCGTGTGTGCTCCTGCACATGCGTCCCTGGAGGCCGAACTGGGGACACCGGCCGTCCCCCTGACCCCGGCCCCCTCCCTGCTGCCTGCGGGCTCCCGAGTTGCCGGATTCCCGAAGGGATCCCCCCTGGCTCAGAGCCCCCGTCTGAGCCCGCCGGGCTGCTGTGGTCACGGGAGACGGAGATTAATAATGGACTCTTGCCCAGCTGCACTTCACCGAGCCCAGCTCCCCGCAAGGGCCACGGGGCCTTCAGGCCTTCTGACCCCAGCTCATCACAGCCCCCAAGTCCAACCTTCTGCCCCCCAGGAACTCGTGACACCTAAGCGCCGGTGCCCGGGCCCTTCTAATCCACGTCGAGCTGGGGTGGCCCTAGGGGTGCCCCCAACAACCACCTTCTCCACGTGGAGCTGGTCCCCCCAACAATGACCTTCCTTCCAACCCCTGAACCCGGGCCAGGCGAGTAGGTCTCTCCTGTTGCATCCACACCTCTGGACTAGAGCATGGCTGACTTGGAGAGAAGAACCGACTTCCTCGAGAGTGTTCTGTCACATTCTGACGTAGCAATAAGGAAACCCTATCGGGTGGTCACACAGCCTAAGGATGGTACCTGATTTTCTAATGATGCAGCATTCGAGCGCTTTCACGGCCTGGCCCACCCTCATCAAACTCCACGGTACCGCCGTCGCAGCCGAATTTCGGGGGTCTGAGGCTTTCCGCCAGCACACCCGTGGCTCCCTCTCTCCTCCATTGTGTGAAAGGACCTCTGTGCTTTTGGTGTGTTTGTTTGATTTTGTTTGTTTTTTTGGCATAAAATTCCATGTGAGAAGCACCAGGAAGACATTACCCAAATTTCGACTTCACGTTGAAAAGACATGAACCGTGAAAAGAGCCAGGAACTTGGCCACTGTGTTATTTTCAGTCTAGCTACATTTCTCTTTGGCAGTAAATAAACCGATTTAGAAGTGAACATTAGTATGTAGGACCCTGACATATTTCACCGGCGATAACAAAACTTCCAAGGGGCACGAAGGGCCAGATCTAGCCAGATATAAGAACTAGGACAGCAGGAAGGAGGGACCGTCTCTGCTTTGGTCTGAAGGTTTGCGCGCCCCCAGCAGGTTTCATATATTGAAAACTTCCTGCGGAGAGGATGGTGTTAGCAGGCGGGGCCTTTGGGAGGTGAGGGTAGATCCTATAGGACTGAGAATTGTGCCCCGATAAAAGCAGCCCCCAGACTGGCTCGTCCCTCCCACCATGTGAGGACACCGCCAGAAGCCCGCAGTCTGCAACCCAGAGAGGTCTGTCACCAGATCCTAACTGAAATGACGTCTCTCTCTCGGACTTCCCACTTCTGGAATCATGGGGGAAATTCTTCTGCTGTTTATAAAGCGGCCTGGTCCGTGATCTTTCTTTCTTTATTATTTTTTTTAATAGCAACTCAAGCGGACTAAGACAGGGTCTACATTTTGATGAATGCACAAAATAAAAATGTTTGTTTCCCTTTTCCAGACATCCACTTTCTACTAAACACTGCAGTCATTTCACTATTTTTTTTTTAATAACGAAAAATGCTTCCAAACTACTGAAACGAATGAAGACGTTTGAAAGTTAGACCTTTATTTGAAAACTGTAGAAAGAGTCAAAAGTGACACCAAACGCTGAAAAACGCAATCGAGCCTTTGCACGAATTAAGGACGTTTACAAGTTTGACACATTTATTTGAAAACTGTAGAAAGAGTCAAAAGTGACACCAAACGCTGAAAAACGAAATTGAGTGAATTAAGGCCGTTTAAAAGTTTGACACACTTATTTGAAAACTGTAGAAATAGTCAAAAGTGACACCAAACGCTTCATAGTGAACTTGGGCCTTTGCAAAGTCGATACAGTGTTCAAGGCTTCGTGCGTGAAGACTCTTGAGTCTGAGACTCCAGGTTTCCTTGGAGAGTGGTTTTCAGTCCCCCTCAGCGCCTTGTCCCCAGCCCCCTTCCTGCCAGGCCCCCCTCATTCTGAAGGGCAGCGCCCTCGATCCCGGCCTGGGGCCCCCGCGAGAGGAGCAGCAGGACCAGCAGCAGCGCGGCCCCCGGCAGCAGGAGCGCCAGCCGCCACCTCCGCCGCGCGGCCTCCAGCCAGCGCCGCCCCCAGCCCCACCTGGGCGCCAGGCTGCGGGCCGCCAGCCGATCGGCCACCAGGCGGAGCCTGTCCTCGGGGCGCGCGTCGCGCCGGGCCCGCGCCAGGCCGTACACGTCGTTGGTGAAGGGCGCGCCGTCGTGCTCCCGCGCCAGCCGCTCCACCAGCGTCAGCAGCTCGTGCACCTGCGCCTCGCGCTCCGCGCCCTCCGCGCGGTTGTCCAGGGCGCACACGCGGCCGCCGCACTGCGCCGCCAGGGCCCGCAGCGCGCGGTTGTCGGTGGCGCGCACGTAGTCGCGCGGCGAGGCGCCCTCCAGGTCCTCGCGGCGCGTGAAGACGAGCACGGCGCGCGCCAGGACGCCGGCGCCGAAGAGCTCGCGCACGCCGCGCGCCGCCTCCTCGTCCTGCGCAGTGAAGCGGCCCAGCGGCGTCACCAGCAGCAGCGCGTGCGGCCCGGGCGCCGAGAGCAGGTAGCAGCGCGCGCGCTCGGCGCAGTCCGGGTCGGCGCGGCGGCCCTGGGCGCTGAAGAGGTCGGGGGTGTCGGTGACGTCCACGCGCCAGCCGGCCCAGCGCCGGCTGCCCACGTCGCAGTTTCGGGTCACCGGGGTGGCCGAGAGCCTGGACGGGAAGCGCCGGTGGCCCAGGATGCTGTTGCCCGTGGCGCTCTTGCCCGCGCCGCTCCGGCCGGCCAGGATGAGCCGCAGCCTGGGCCCTTCGTCGCGGTCGTCGGAACCTGCGAGGACAGGGTAGGCGTGAGAGCGCGCGTCCCGCGTCCCCGACGCCCCCTGCCTCTGCTTCTCCGACCCGGCCTGGCCCCGGCGCTCTGGTGAGGGCTCGTGCGACCCCCGAGGGCGTCTTTAGCCGTCGTTCTTCCGTCTCCGGCCTCAGCGCGTGCCCCTGTCCCTGCTCCGGCACCGGGTGCACGTCGCTCTGGAGGGTCCCCCTCGAGGGTCGCAGGCCACGGCTTCAGCTGCCATTACCTCTGGTCAGAGCCTCTCCGTGCTCGACGGCTTCGGTGGCCTCTGCCGGACTTCTCCCAGAGGCCATCCCGGCGAGGAGAGGCCTGCGAGCGGAGGGCCGCCCGGCGTCCCAGACACCCCGGGTTGGGATCCCAGCCCGGCGTGTGCCAGCTGTGGAACCTTGGGGACGTTTAGTCTAAGCGGCCAGCCTCTTCTGCACGGTGGGAGGGGTGACAGAGGTGATCCTCCCAGAGCTGCTCCGAGGACTAGGTGGCCCTGCCTCTTTCCTTCTTCCCTCCCTCCCCCTTCCCCTCCTCCTGCCCCTCGCCTCTATTAACCCCGCTGCCAGCGAGATCCCGCGAACCCTGCATCCTTGTTCACGGACACATTCTCCCTGGTGAACCGTGTTCCCTCCAGTCCCGGGGCTCACGCCCTCCACACCTTCTGCGGGGATCCGAGTAGATCTGTTACCCTCATTGTACCCTTCGGGACCCAAGGCACGGGCTGGTCAAAGCGCTTAACCTCTCACAGCAGGGCAGGGGCAGAGGGCCGGCAAGAAGGCAAAGCTGGGGCTCTAGCCGTTTCTCCCCAGCACAGGACAGGCCTGGGATTTGTCTCTGTTCAGTCTCGCGTTAGCTCGTGGCCTCGTGACCCAGAGCTGACACCTAGGGGCGGGGACACACCGAGGTGAGTTCTTACCGTAGACATTTTCTTCGTCTCTGGCCACCTTCCGTCCGCCCATGCCTGCCTGAAAGAGTTCCAAACACAGCCTGTTGGTGCCTGCCTTCCTTCCATCATTCATTCTTGACCGAATAGGTGTGACTACCCGAGGCGGCTCAGGCCAGGTCCAAAGAGCTAGTGACAGCCCCGTGAAAAAGTCACGGTTCCTGCCCTTCCCTGAACATCAGATTTTAGGGAAGAAGGCCGGAGAGACCTGAATGGCGGTGGGACGATACCGTGAGAACATTTGGTGAGCCCGCTTGGTCTTTTCAGGGGCCCCGAATGCAAAAGACAGAGGGGAGTCACAGCCCTCCTCGGCGTCAGTGACAGCGCCTTAGCTGCTTATCTTCCCAGGGAGCTTCTGTCAGTGGCCTAAGCTGTGGGCACAAAGTGTTCCCAAGAGATCTGCAGCCGGGGGAGACTGTGGAAAACCCGGAGCGTCAGAAAATGTGCTCAGTGACTTAGGGAACCACCTTAGGGTGGTGGCCTGGAGAAACAGAACAAAACCACACAAGGAGAGATTTGGCATTTGGTTTGGGAAACTGGAAGAGAAGCTGTCTCCCGTGCTGATCCGAAGAGCCTGCGATCTGCTCGCAGAAAACCAAATCGTTTGGCTCGTGTCATCTGTCTAAGGATGACCTGTGCGCCGGAGAGAGGGGACCCTGCCCTCCGGCTCCTGCTCTTTCCTGCCCCGAATCTGAGGCCTCTCAGAGTAAGCGATGACACTCACGTCCTGCATGATTTACTGCAGCTAGACAGTGATGGAGTCCGCCTGATCTCACGAGGACCTGGACGCCAGGGGACAGCTCGGCTCCCTCTTCTCCCCCAGCCCCGTGTCCCACTCACTCCCCATCGCGGTCGGCTGCTCCGCAGAGGACAGATTTCAGGGCCTTTCCCAGCCCACCTGCGCGCTCACCTCTGTTACCATGATTCTCTCCCAGGTTTCTGTCTGAGTCCTGTCTGCCCTGCACCATCCATTTCAAATGCTACCTCTTCACAGAGACCCCTGGTTACTGCAGGTGACCGTGCTGTGTCCCAGGGGTGCCACACAAGGACAAGCAAAGGGAGAGGTTGATTGATAACCTGTCTCTGGCCAGTTAGATGACGGGCTTGCCCTCTGCGGGAACCCCTCCGCCAGCTCCCCAAAACCCTTGGTACAGTTCATCCCACAGGCCTCAGGTGAGTAGCAATCGTGTGTGTCAACGTGAGCAAACTCCCGTAACTGACGGCACGGCAGAACCGAAGAAACAGCCGGAAGATTCAGTGCAAAGAACAAGAATTCAGCTCAAGCAAGAAGTCCTTGTTGACGATGGAAATGAGAAAGTGTACTCTAGGATATCCACTGAACTTTTGAGTAGGTCATTGGAATTTTCCGAAGTACTTGGAAAGGGGTTAAAATGATTTTGTATGATTTTTTAGAAGGAGGTAAGCCCCAGCTGAAATCTGGGTCATAAATGCTCTTAACATTTGAAGTGTGCAACACATGTCGAAGCTATATTCTTAATAGCCTGAGTCTTCAGAGTTCTAGTTCAGTGTCTCCCAAACTTGGTGTGTATCAGAATTACGTGAGTAGTCTTTAAAAATCTACATTCGGGGACGATCCTCGGAGATTCTAATTCTAGATCTGATGTGTCTGATCCCATCAGTTCGTCAGTCAGTTTGGAAACCAGTTATCTATTCAAACTCCGGCATTGTACTGACGAGAAAATTGAGGTGTCCTGCGACCGGGAGGGGGAAGCTTGAATTAAGAAACAGATGACTCCTTAGGTGGGGTCATGCAAGGAGAGGGTCTGGAGACCAAGGTCCTAATCTCAGAGGTCTCCCGAGGGGCCCACAGTGTGGGCAGTGAGGACAAGAATGGTGGGGCGAATGTGTTCCTGTATACCTACATTTGCCGCGTTGTAACTTGCTCTGAGGTTAGACTGCGTATGGGTCACAAATAGATCTTTTGCCTTGGCTGAATATGCAATTTGGACACTCTTTAATACCTTTTAAAATGTATTTCGTTCCTGGGAATGCTTCCAGCACCCACTCCTCTAGTAAGAGGGTAGGTCTCCCTTTATGAAGAGAGTGTAGAAGGTGACAGGTTTTGCCCCTAAACAAGGACGTGTGTCCCCTGGGCTGGAGAAGACGCTCGTAAAACTTCCTCTGAACCTACTTGCTCTATTTGAACCTCCGAACAGCTTGAAAAGCCTGGAGGCATGGTCTTGATTGCTCTGCCTCTTACTCACCCACATGGTGGCTGGTGGAGAGCAGACGCTCAGACGGTAAGCACTCTCAGGTTCATGTTCCTTCTGGTTGGTTACAGCTCCCTCTCCCAGACAGTCCCCTTCCCTGTGTGCTCACCTTTCCCGCAGAAGTGGTGACAGGCTCTGACTTTGGCTCAAGAGGCCCCTGACCTCCCTTCGGTTGTGAGTGCAGAAGGCCGCTCCTCCCAGGGCAGGGAGGAAGTCTAGAGGCTTTGAGAGCTCAGAGCCCCGGGAGGGAGGGCCCAGTAGTGACAATTTAAAGTGACAGAAATGTTTTCCATGACTTATGAGTTTACAGTGTTTTTCTCCTACCAAACCTTCTTCCTGCTGTGACCGTATTGGTGCGTGAATCCCGCAGGGCCCCCAATACCAAATATTTTGCAGTAGCCAAGGAAAGGAAGAGTGTTCTAGTCAGGCTGAGGCCTGACTCTCCTTCTAGAATTGGTTACTGATCTAATCTTCAGTTACTTTTTACTCTCTAGGGATTTTTCCCCCTGTAAAACAGCTCCAGAGAGTCTTCTACCCCAGAACAAAGAATGTAATAAGAGCCGTTCTCAGCAGCTGTCCCCTGATCGCACATTCATGTGGCTGGTGCTGCTCCGGGGTCCAGTCTGTCAGAAGAGTCTGGACACAGACTCTCATTATCCTCTATAAAAGGAAGGCTTCCCAGCTATTGAATGCCCAAGGGCTAGCTGGTATGCTGAGGATGCATACTTTTACATAAGTCTTAAAGTCGCCTTAATCTGAGGCTTGGTCCAGTTATCCGTGTTAGTATTACCAATTCTAGTGATTCTCTCTTCTCTCAAGAGGGTCGCTAGAGTAAGACCAGCAAAAGAGCCGATCGTTACATTGAACAGGCTACAAAAGACTGGCTCTAGACCCAGTAAGGTCACTACCCAGCTGTGTGACCTGACCCAACTCACAGAAACTTTCTCAAGGGACTATCCCCATGGGGAGGCCAGCCTGAGCACTCGTCTCTTGGCCGGGAGCTGCTTTTTCATCTCTTTCTTGCCAGCCCATTTTTTTCAGGTAGGGAAGAAACTCAATTTGCACTATTGTCCATCCTTTTTGGGAGACAGGGTCTCTTGGATGACTGACACTCCGACTGTTTCCGTTCTGCATTGCAGAAGCAGAAAAGCCTCTTGTTCTCCCACGAGATCAGCAGGGCCAGGACTAGTGTGAGGTATCTGCGGTGTCCAGGGCACAGAAGTCAAGGAGATGCCCACTCCTACAGTCACTCAAGGGCCTATTGTGCAAGTGAACCACCCTGAAAGTGAGTGCTTCCTGAAGTGCAAGGTGCCTAGGGGCACCTGGCTGGCTCACCCGGGGAAGTGTGCATTTCTTGATTTCGGCTCAGGTCACGATCTCACAGTTCATGAGTTTGAGCCCCAGGTCTGGCTCCGCACTGGCAGAGCGGAGCCTGCTTGTGATTCTCCCTTCTCCTCTCTATCTTCCACTCCCCTCTGTGTTTGCACTCTCTCTCTCTCTCTCTCTCAAAATAAATAAATAAAAATTTTAAAAAAATAGTAAGGTGTCTGTGGCTCCCAAAATGTCTATCAACTGAAGAATGGATAAAGAAGACGTGGTATGTGTATACAGTGAAATATTACTCACTCATCAAAAAATGAAATCTTGTTATTTGCAGCAGCAAGGATGGAGCTAGAGAGTAGTATGCTAAGCAAAATAAGTCAATCAGAGAAAGACAAAATACCATAAGATTTCACTCGTGTGGAATTTAAGAAACAAAACAGATGAACATGGGGGGAAAAGAGAGAGACAAACCATAAATGACTGCAGAGAACAGACTGAGGGTTCATAGAGGGAGGTGGGTGGTGGATGGTCTAGATGAGTGATGGGCATTTAGGAAGGGTACTTGTGATGGGCAATGGATGTTGTATGTAATTGATGAATCACTAAATTCTACTCCTGAAACTACTATGTTAGTAAGTTAACTAATCGGAACTTAGTCAAAAACTTAAAAAAAAAAAAAGGTGCCAGTGCCTCCTCATCAGCCTCATCCTACTCCAAGCCTTGTTGAGTAGCTTTAACTAAATCTTTGAAACCCAACACGTACCTTTTGTGAAGGTGCTTTCGGTTCTTCTTCGATAACTCCTTGCCCTTCAGTATTTCCATGAATGCATATGATGTCTTAGTGCACTCACTTGTAACTCTGTCTGAGGGGTTATCTGGCTGCAAGAATGGCTTAGCTAGTGCGTGGAAGGGGTCAGAGGGCTGGTGTTCCCTGGAGCAGAGCTTATCAATGACAGCAAGAAGTGAGTGGTTAGATACCTCAGTGTCCTTGCTTATTAAATTGTCTACTGCTCACCAAGTATGGTAAATCTGAGATGTATTCTACGCACATTTCTGAGGTTCCCACACAGTGGGAACATGCTCATTGATCCATCCTGGGTTGGCGCTTGTCCCTTCCTGGTCTCACATTCCCACGTCCCAACTAGTGCTTTCTGGGATCGCTTTCCTATATGAAAGTAACTGTCTCTGTCTCCGTTTTCCTTTACGTTCCTGTTAGCCTCTGATTATTTCTCATTGTCTCTGGGGTTGGTCCCCCGTTATTCACTGACTTGCCATCAGTTGTGGAACGCATCTGAGGTCTACTCCCTTGAGAGTCCTGGGGGCTCAGAACTACCCAGGACCTCTGCTCCCTCTCCTCTCCTCTCGCACTTCCTCCTTTCTCTTTCAGTATTAGCATGTTCATTGTCTTCTTCTCTGTCCTTAATAAAGTCGGTAAAGATGACATGAAGGCACTGAATTCATGAGTTTTAAGGAAAACATCCTAAACAGACCTTCAATAAGAAATTCGAATCTTCTGGGATCATTCTTCAGCCTTGATGTCTCCCTGTCTTTTCTTGGCATGCCTAGAACTCAACTATCAGAATCTCCAGTTATAAAAGAATAAAATAATCGAAATACCACCTGAGGAGAGGAGGTTATAAAGAAAGAACTCCTTCAATAAAATACTGACCATCCGAAAGACATTAGCCCACTGTGCCCCAGTATTTAGAAGCACTATTTCAGAATCCTGTAGATACTACTTTCCTTTTTGCGGAGAGAGGGAGGTTGTGGTAATCAAGGTTTACTTGTTAGGAGTACTAGCCAAGTAGGTGGTATCTATCTAGGATTCGGTTTCACAGGACGAGAGCCAGGACATGCTTCCTAGTTTGACAGCATAACATCTAGGGGGACGGAAGTTTGTAATCCAAATGAGAAGTGAAAATGTTGTGTATTTTCACCTTCAAGTATTCTGTGCAATGGATCACTGTAGTCAAAGGTCTAAAAAAGAAGTTCTGAGAGAGACACAAATATTATAGCAAACTGAGGTCTGTGCAAGAACCCAGGATGAGTTTCAGTGAGTAAAGGACCAGGAGAAAAGATTTAAGCGAAAGTATATTAGAATCAATGTCAGCACACCATAAGACACAAATGCATGGGGTAAAATCTCTCAGAGGAAACACGTAGGGTAAAAAGAAAAAAAAACACAACTCCAAAGACCCTTATAATTCTGGAACCATCAAGGGGAAAGCAGTGCAAATGTTTGAGAAGTGGGCCAATAGCTGAAAATTGTATTGTTATTAAAGACAGGCTGAAGGGAGTTTGAAAACGAAAAAATTGGGTTGAAATGGGGGATTTTTTTTGCTTCTGGTTAGGTTGGAGAAAGACGCAAAAGTCTTTAGCTTCCGCACTGACCAAAGGGATTGGACAGAGTAAAAACACTTCTCTGTGTCTAGCGAAGGATGTGGGTGCCAAGGAGAACTGAGGAACTGAATCCTCTGGAGAAAAGAATCCTTCGTAGGTGAGCAGAGAGCTGGGGGGCCTTCTATCCCTGGAGCAGGTTACTTGGCTTGGATAGAAACAATTGGAGGTGTTGGCCTGCCACAGGAAGTGGACCTTGCAGAGTGGAAGAGAAATTAGATGATCATTTGACAATGTGGGCTTTTAAAATATATTGTCATCTGTAAGACCTCAAGGGGAAAACCAAATTGCTTGCTTCGATAACTCCTCTCCCTCCGATCACAAATTTTTCCCAAGAAAGCAGCAGTGTAGAAGGGTCAAGTAAACAGATAGAAATTCTTCAGTCTCGTTAGACCCTACAAGTGAAGCCAAAACCATTTTCAACTGGAGACTTATACTATCCTAGCTCCAATGCTGGTGAGATAAAAAAGCTGCTAGTGGTTGTACAGAAGGCCGTCATGGGTTGCATGAATCAGAAGTGAGCTCAGTCTATTTAAAGTGGAGGCTCATTCTCATTTCAACTCAAATTTGGCAGGCATCGATGTGATCACTCTAACCAGCAGACGGAATCAATGGACTTGTACTCTTCAGAAAGCGAACAAAACCAGAGTAGACATACTCGTCTGGAATATAATACACGTTCACATGACATATGAAGAATCAGGAAAATATCACTCGTAATCAAAGGTTAAACAGTTAGTAGAAACAGAATCACTGATGATTCATTTGTTGGAATTCTCATTTAAGGACTTTGAAATACCAATTGTAAATGTGTTAAAGATGATTTATATAAAAATTAACATAATGGTTTCAGAATCTCAAGAGAGAAATATAAACTGTAAGATAGAATTAAATCTGGAACTAGAAAATAAAATAACTGAAATTTTAAAAAAAGAACAACTTAAATGGATGGATGTACAAGCATACGAGACATTGAAGAAAGGACCTGCAAACTTGAAGATGAGTTAAGAGAAATTATTGAGATTGAATACAAAAAGGAAATAAAATATTAAGAAACACCAAAGGAATATGACACGTGCGATCAGTGGGATAATCATAATGCAATTAGAATCCAAGAAGGAAGAAGAAAAGAGTGAACTGAGTAGAATAATAAAAAGTTGAGGACATAAAATCTTAATTTTTTTAAATTAACATCCAAGTTAGCATAGAGTGTAATAATGATTTCAGGAGCAGATCCCAGTGATTCATCCCCGAGGTATAACACCCAGTGCCCATCCCAACAAGTATCTTCCTTAATGCCCCTTGCCCATTTGGCCCATCCCCCCACCCCCAACCCCTCCAGCAACCCGCAGTTTGTTCTCTATATGTAAGAGTCTCTTATGTTATGTTCCCCTCCCTGTTTTTATTTTATTTGTGCTTCCCTTTCCTTCATCTGTTCATCTGTGCTGTCTCTTAAATTCCTCATATGAGTGAAGTCATATGATATTTGTCTTTCTCTGACTAATTTTGCTTAGCATAATGCACTCTGGTTCCATCCATCTTGTTGCAAATGGCAGGATTTCATTCTTTTTGATTGCTGAGTAATACTCCGTTCTGCATATACACCACATCTTCTTTATCCATTCATCTGTCAATGGACGTTTGGGGTCTTTCCATACTTTGGCTATTGTCCATAGTGCTGCTATAAACATTGGGGTGCATGTGCCCCTACGAAACAGCATATCTATATCCCTTGGATAAATACCTAGTGGTACAATTGCTGGGTTGTAGGGGAGTTCTAATTTAATATTTTGAGGAACCTCCATACTGTTTTCCAGAGTGGCTGCACCAGTTTGCATTCCCACCAGCAGTAAGACTGACTTTCTTGATCTCAGGATTGATATGGGCATTTGTCTGTGGGTCAGCCCTGCCTTCCGTGTTTGCATATTCCTAATGGCTCTCAACTCATTTTAGCCCCACATTCTTTTTTTTTTTCTTTTTTTAAAATTCAAGTTAGTTAACATACAGTGTAGTTTTGGCTTCAGGAGTAGAAGCCAGTGATTCATCTCTTACATATGACACCCAGCATTCATCCCCAAAAATGCCCTCCTTAATGCCCGTCACCCATTTAACCCATCCTCTACCTCTACCCACCCACCTCTTCTTACCTTGGTTTGCTCTTTGTATTTAAAAGTGTCTTATGGTTTGCCTCCCTCTCTGTTTTTATCTTATTTTTCCTTCTCTTCTCCTGCAGTCATCTGTTGTGTTTCTCAAATTCACATATGAATGAAATCACATGATATCTCCCTTTCTCTGACTGACTTAGTATAATACACTCTAGTTCTAACCATGTTGTTGCAAATGGCAAGATTTCATTCTTTTTCATCACCAAGTAGTATTCCATTGTATGTATATACCATGGCTTCTTTATTCATCATCTGTTGATGGATGTTTGGGCTCTTTCCATAGTTTGGCTCTTGTTGATAACCCTGCTATAAACATTGGGGTGCATGTGCTCCTTTGAATGAGCATTTTTGTATCCTTTCGATAAATCCCTAGTAGTGCAATCTGCTGAGTTGTAGAGTAGTTCTATTTTTAATTTTTTGAAGAACCTCTATACTGTTTTACAGAGTTGCTACCCCAGTTTGCATTCCCTTTCTCCATATCCTCCCCAACATCTGTCGTTTCCTGGGTTGTTAATTTTAGCCATTCTGACAGGTGTGAGGTGGTAGCTCTTGGTGGTTTTGATTTGTATTTCCCTGATGATGAGTGATGTTGGGCATCTTCTCATGTGTCTGTTAGCCATCTGGATGTCTTCTTTGGAAAGGTGTTTATTCATGTCTTCTGCCCATTTCTTCACTGGTTTATTTGGTTTTGGGGCATTGAGTTTGGTAAGTTCTTTATAGACTTTGGTTACTAACCCTTTATCTGATGCATCATTTGCAAATATCTTCTCCCATTCTGTCGGTTGCCTTTGAGTTTTGTTGATTGTTCCTTTGCTATGAAGAAGCTTTTTATCTTGATAAGGTCCCAAGAGTTCATTTTTGCGTTTATTTTTCTTGCATCCCAAGACATGTCCAGTAAGAAGCTGCTGCCTAGGTCAAAAAGGTTGCTGCCTGTTTTCTCCAGTAGGATTTTGATGGTTTCCTGGCTCACGTTTAAGTCTTTCATCCATTTTGAGTTTTTTTTTTGTGTACGGTGTAAAAGAGTGTCTAGTTTCATTCTTCTGCATTTCGCTGTCCAGTTCTCCCATCACCATTTGCTGAAGAGACTGTCTTTTTTCCATTGAATACTCTTTTCTGCTTTTTCGGAGATTAGTTGGCCATATATTTTCGGGTACGGTTCTGGGTTCTCTATTCTATTCCCTTGATATAATATGTGTCTGTTTTTATGCCAATAACATACTGTCTTGATGATTACAGCTTTGTAATACAGCTTAAAGTCTGGAATTATGATGCCTCCAGCTTTGGTTTTCTTTTTCAACATGACTTTGGCTATTCGGAGTCTTCTGGTTCCATACAAATTTTAGGATTGTTTGTTTTAGCTCTGTGAGGGTGCTGGTATTGTTTTGATAGGGATTGCATTGAATATGTAGATTGCTTTCCATTCTTTTTGTATGTATTGTTTGCTTCACCTTTGGAGTTTTCCTTATTTTTAAAAAAATTTTTAATGTTTATTTATTTTGAAGGATAGAGAGACAGAGCATGAACAGGGGAGGGGAAGAAAGAGAGGGAGACAGAGAATCTGAAGCGGGCTCCAGGCTCTGAGCTGTCAGCACAGAGCCTGATGTGGGGCTTGAACTCACAAGCCATGAAATCATGACCTGAGCTGAAATCGGACGCTTAACTGACTGAGCCACCCAGGTTCCCTGGAGTTTTCCTTATTTTCTAGTGAGCTCATCGATCATAAAGGTTCTGTTTGTTTTAATAAGTTCAGCTTCTATTTGCACTAAACAAGACAATTCTGTTCAATATCCAGTCTACCACCTTGTCTAAAGCATAAGTCTTTCTGTGTATTTTAAGGCTAAATCTGATTGAGATCAGAGATAAAATCTGGCTGAGCGCCTTTCAACATCAAGCAAATTTAACACACACGAAACAGACTATTGACGTGTGAGGGTGTCTGGGTGTGATTGCCGGGTGTGGATTCATTCCATTAGAGAGTGAATGAGCCATGCGTCCACTTAGCATCTGAGGATAAAACTATGGAACAGAATTAAAGCCATGTGATCTCAGCACTTTATGGCTTACTTATTATTGCTATATTGTTACACCAAGTAGAAATTTTACTGTTATTTTTATTATATTCAGTAGAAACAGTGGTATCATGAAGGATAAAAGGAGTTTCCAGGAACATAAAACCAGCTTTAGAGGTTTGGAAATTAGAGGAATTTTATGTTTAGAGCTTTCGAAAGGTTTTCGTAGTATATTTCAAAACAAATAGTAACTTTTAAAATAACTTGGTTCATTAATAGGGTGATTTTAAGTTTTTTTTTATTTTAATGTTTATTTATTTTTGAAAGAGAGAAAGAGCATGAGTAGGGGAGGGACAAAGAGAGAGGGAGACACAGAATCTGAGGCAGGCTCCAGACTCTGAGCTGTCAGCACAGAGCCCAACGTGGGATTGAACCCATGAACCATGAGATCATGACCTGAGCTGAAGTCAGATGCTTAAGCAACTGAGCCACCCAGGTGCCCCAAGCGATGTGAAGATTTAAACACTTCACAGAATCTCAAACATTTACTGATGTCAGGCACTGCATTTTATGGGGGAGGCACTTGGATTCACCCCAATATGGCAGGGAGTTCATTGCTGACCTGTAACTATACCGTAGGAGTCATGCATTCCAGCCCAGTGATCTTTCTCAAAATCATCATCAATATTTCAGCCATAATGAACAGCAATCTACAGAACGGACTGCACATTCTAAAGAGAACGCAGTAAAACGGCTTGCACATTCTGTACAACGGACACAATAACAGAATTTGGAATTTGGCGAACAAATGAATACAAAACAAAACGAACAGGAGTGTTTTGCCTCGGGCTTGTTTCAGGCCGTTTGCTTCAGCTGAGTCACGTCTCTGAATTTCCATGTACTTTACAAGATCTCTTTGGAAGTTCTGGAACCTCTCCTCTGACCACATAGGTCCACATTCCGATGCCGTTACTAGGCCGTAGAGCCCATTGGTGTAGTGGTCACCCCTTTTCTCCAACACCAGGTCCTCGATCACATCCATTAGCTCCCTCACCGGCCCATCCCGACCACTCCCTGTAGCACGCTTATTAAAGGCACACACTCTGCCCCCGCACGCTGCCACCAGCTTGCACAGGGCTTTGTTATCTGTGTCACGGACGTAATCCATCATGGTCTCTTCCTCCAGGTCTTCCTTGTGGGTGAAGAGGACAATCGCGTGCCTCATGGCATCTTCTCCAAAGATCTCCTTCACCCTCTGCACAGTCCGCTGGTCCTGGGCGGTGAATTGGCCCAGCTGGGTCACCAGGAGCAGCACGTGGGGTCCCGGGGCGGAGAGTAAGTAGCATCTCTGCACCTCTTTGTACAGGGAATCGGAGCGTTTCTCCCCGGAGAACATATCCGGCGTGTCAATAATGACCATCTCCCTCCCTCCGCAGCTTCCCTGATGTTCACTGCAAGTCTTAGTGACGGGCTGGGTGCCCAGCCGTGACTCAAATGCTTGCGTCCCGAGGATGCTGTTCCCTGTGGCACTTTTGCCAGTTCCTGTTTTGCCCACCAGAATGATTCTCAGCTCTGATCCTCTGGCACGCTGGTTCTCCATACGTTGTCCTGTGAGAGCAAGTTTACTGTGTCATGAATATACTGCTTATGCCAATGGAATATTTTTAACGATAGGAGATATCCCCATGTTATGGGCAAAGAGAGTCTTCCAATACATTGTGTTTATAAAACAGAAGCTAACTCCATTTTCAAATCAGATAAACAATGATTTATAAAACACCTCAATTTCTCTAGGACTGCCACATTGGATCCTAGAAAAACATACTCAGGGGACAAGATGGATTTAGAAACATATCTTGTGGGGTGCCTGGGTGGCTCAGTTGGTTAAGCATCCGAGTTTGGCTCAGCTCATGATCTCGAGGTTCACAAGTTCGAGCCCCGTGTCAGGTTCTGTGCTGACAGCTCAGAGCCTGGAGCCTGCTTCGGATTCTGTGTCTCCCTCACTCTCTATCCCTCCCCTGCTCATGCTCCGTCTCTCTCTCTCTCAAAAATGAATAAACATTTAAAAAAAAAGAAAAAAAAAGAAAGAAACTTGTCTTGTCATGCAAGGCTTGCCCAAATCACCCAGTGGTGGCTGTCTAAAGTACACATTTTCTGAAGATCGGAGATGTGTAGCCGAGACTGTGAGTTCCATCTCCAGGTGGATTAAGTCACCTGACTCTGTTCCCAGGCCAGAGATGACTCCTCTGACCTCTCTGGCCTGGGGCGTGGTCTTGACCACTAGTGAAATGGTTGGCCGAGGGAAAGTACCGGCATGAGCAACGTAAAATGTTTCTCTCTAATGAAGAAACATCCGATAGCTTATACTTTGCTTAGAGAGGGGAGCATGATTTTTATATAAAAGAGGCAGAAAATATGGTAAAATAATCGCACACAGAAGAAGTCACATTCTTACCGGAGCGGCTGCCTTCCTGTTGGTCCATTGTTGTTCCTAAGGAACAGAGAGGCCAGAGACCAATATTTTACATATATATTTAGACCCATACACACACACACACACACACACACACACACACACACATTCATATTTATACATTTTTAGTTCCGTGTCATGAAAGACGCTTGTATTCCTAGAGCACAGTCCCGCCCATGGCTTGTTTGCTTACACATAGTTGATGGGGGAGATACTCTGTCTCACAGAGAAATAGAGTCACTTACCCAAATTCGCCCAGTGAGTTGAGGAGAAGCGGGTTTTGTTTGTAAGCCCTACCTGCTCCTGGTCTCCGCACCTGCCTCTTCTCTACTTCCTCCCTCCTCCCAAGGCCTCCTGCCCCCCCTGCTCTCCTTGGCCTCACCCTTTCCCTCTCTCACCTTCCTCTCGAAAAACTGCCTTCCCCAGAGGTGAGGTTCAGTCTTCTCTTTCCTTCTCTCCTTCTTTCCCCACCTTGCTCCCTCCTCTTGTACCCCTCCTCTCGCTCCAACCCCACCCCTCCTGCTGTTGGAGGCCTTGCAAGTGACGCCATGAATGAAGTACACTATCCTTGAAAGCCGAAATACATTTCAAGCAATACATCAATTACTTAAATTTTCTTCTTTCCTCAACAGCATGAAGAAACCTTGAGCCTCTCCCTTTTCCTATACATTACTTTATTTTCATCAGATAGTTTCTCTCCCTTGCCTAAATCTCTCAGTGTATACCAAAGCAACAAGGCAAGGAAAACTCGTGAGCCCATGGGAATGCCCAAATTCTCTCCGTGGGCTTCATGTGAAGGAAGCTCTTTTTTGCCAGTAACATGTAAACTAAACCATATGAAGTTTACCCTTCTTGTCAGCCGGCTGCACTTCAGGCAAAGGCAGACGCTCTAAATTGTTTCCCTTAAAATCGGGAAAATTGTTCTTAAAACTTTTTTTTCTCAAGCATGGCCTGGGCGTTACAAATCAACACCGAGTCACAAATTTTTGTGACTGTGAGCTTACCTGATTTACTGGCCCAAAAAACCCAGATGACTCCTGGTTAAAACCCACGACTTGCCAGCTCAGCTCGAAGAGAAAGATAAAAGAAAGAAAAAAGCCCAGTCTAGCTTCTTCCTCCCCTCAGCCCCCGCAGAGCTTCCCTGCTGCAAAAGAGCTCCCCACGTGCCTGTGTGCGACATCTTCATGTATGCCGCAGGCACACAATAAACCGTTCAAATGGGATATTTTAATTAGTAGTTACTTGCTACTGGATGGACCGTGTTTTCTTGCCAGTTGCGGAAAACCAGCGTTCGAACGATTTCAGCTGGACGGGAAAGAAAGGCAGCCTCGCCTCTGGCAGATTTGATCCCTTCTCTGCAGGGCTGTGTCCTCACGCTGTCAAGTTTGCCCAGATGCAGAGTCCCGCCCCTCCGGAAGTTCACCCGCTTCCTCACAGGTGGCGGCGACCGTTCTAAAGTCAAGCATTGGTTGGAGGGGGGGGGGACAAGAGCATTGGACGGGGCACCTCGAAAGGGGCGCTGTGCAGAGGGAGCAGTCTGCAGGAACAGGAACCTGAGAGAAGCCCACTTCCTGAGTGAGACCCGAAGTCAACAGCCATTAACTCTTAACGCATTTTGAAATAACTCACTCGTGGCTTCCCCAGCGCCACCCCCCTCCGGCTTTTCTTTCCTGTCCAGCTCCGTAATTTCAAGAGACGCGCTTCTGGGGATCCATGATCTTGTCGTGTCTGCAGTAAAAATCAGGAGTGTGCACATTCAGGAAGAACAGACCCAAGAGTTAAAGTTGAAATCGTTCAGATGCTCTTTCTCCTTCTTCATGTGACAGTCATCACAGCAGGCGGAGAGAGAATATGGAGTTTACACTGCCTTCATCTCAGATTTGCAGTGACCACGTGTGGCTTTCTCTCCCGGCCCGCTGATGAGGGATAACCCCAGATCCTGGGCCCCCTACAACAGAGGCTGGGAAGTCGGCGGAGCCCTGGGATTTGGGTGGACATCCCTACCTTGTTACACACACTATTATTACTTGGCTTTGTTTCCTTCCAGATCCTTTACTGTGCAGTTCCTTAAGCGTGCTAAAAAAACAATACGAGTAACTCCTGCTTCATATTGGCAATCTATTCCTAAAAATCAAATATTCTGTGTCAAAACAGTAAGAGACCTATTTCCTATTGCTTTATATGTGAAACAAATAGAATACATCAAACCCAAAGCCCATCAGTTTTCTAAATCATATATAAAATTCGGTAAAGCACTTACATATACATTTTTTCGTAAATAATAAACACTCAAGGGGCACCTGAGTGGCTCAGTCAGTTAAGTGTACGGCTCTTGGTTTTGGCTCCGGTCATGATCTCTGGGGCAGATGGGGAGATACTGGCCAAATCGTAAAAGGCTTCAGTTGTAAGATGACTAAGTTCCGGGGATGGAGCCTACAACGCGACGACTATAGTTATAATTCTGGATTGTACCCTGGAAAGTTGTTGAGACGGCAGAGCCGCAGCATCCTCAGCACGCACATAAAGAAGTGCAGGAGGAGTGTGTGAGGTGAGCTAGCAAAGGCGGGGGTGGGGGGTGGGGAGTGTGGAACAATCCACACCCGAGGTTTGTCGCTGACTTCCAAAGCTTCATGGAAGCGATGAGTGCAAAGCAAAACAAAGGAAAGATGCATACAATAAACAAACACACAAACAGAAACTCCCAATTCGGATCTTTTAACAGAGGTTAGATTTAGTGGCCTGTCCACTGAAAAGCGTGAAGAACTGTTAGCGCAACACAGTACAGTACTTTCTGCCAAGGAACTGGTTCAAACTGATGCCCAAAGTTTTAAGAAGGGTCAATCTCATAATATAAAAATTAATGACTAGGGGTGCCTGGGTCAGTTGGTTAAGCGCCCCACTTCAGCACAGGTCATGATCTCACGGTCCATGGGTTTGAGCCCCGGATCGTGCACTGTGCTGACAGCTCAGCGCCTAGAGCCTGCTTCACATTCTGTGACTCCCTCTCTCTCTCCCCTTCCTCTCCTTTCAAAAATAAACGTTAAAAATTTTTTTAAAAAATTCAATGACCAAACTTTTAAATGAAAAAATTTTAGGGGTACCTGGGTGACTCAGTCGGTTGAGTTTCTGACTCTTGATTTCTTTCAGCTCAGGTCATGATCCCAGGGTCATGTGATCAAGCCCCACATTAGACTCTGTGCCGAGTGTGAAGCCTGCTCGAGGTTCTCTCTGTCTCTCCTCTGTCCCTGTCCCCTGCTCTCTCTCAAATTAAAAACATTTTTTAGTGTTTTATTTTATATTTTGAGAGAGAGAGAGAGACAGAGCATGAGCAGGGGAGACAGAGCATGAGACAGAATCTGAAGCAAGGCTCCAGGCTCTGAGCTGTCAGCACAGAGCCCTACATGGGGCCCGAACCCACGAGCAGTGAGATCATGACCTAAGTCGAGGTCGCACACTCAACTGACTGAACTACCCAGGCGCCGCCAAAAAAATTTTTTTTAAATAAATTTTAATTCAAACAAAAGACCTCAACAGAAGCACTCCACTAAATGATGGGCTTACCAGCAGTATCTCATCACCAAGGGTTGTATGCTCGCAAGCGAGGGAACGCAAAGAGACGTCCATTTTGAATTTTATTCCATTGCTTTGTCGTGATCTGAAGGATGGATCGCAATCATCCCCTCCCGAAGCATCAAGTACCATGATGTGAAGACAGTTCCCAGTTCCTTGGAATGGGACCCAGACAAGTCTCAGGCATGGGTCATTCTGCTCCCTCTGTTCCAGTTCACCCCCACACCGTCTCAACTCCTCTGAACAACCACCGTGACTGCTCTTCAACCGCCCTTCCCTCTCAGTGATCAAAGCTGGATCCTACGACCCTGAGATCATGACCTGACCCATAATCCCTTTAAATTCCTGACTTTACCTCACTGTAAGGAACTAGGGCATTGAAACAACCAGGACAAGAGCCCTGTCACCTTGGTGAAGGAGTGGAGGAGCCATCTGGGATGTTCCAGCCCCAGCAGGGGCACCTTAGTAACCTAGTAACTTGGTTGACAAGGAAGAAGCCACAGCCATGTGGCTCTCATCTAGCTGGATCCCAGCTCCCTGCAGCCATTCCAGTCACCCCAGAAGTCCCAGTCTGCATGGTGGAGAGACAAGTTGTACCCTCTGTCTCTGCCTGAATTGCTGGCCCACGAAATCATGAGCATAATAAAATTGTTGTTTTATGGCACTGAGTTTTGGAGTGGTTTGTTATACAGCAAGGGAGAGTTGGGTCATCCGGACAGATTCCTAGAAGTAGCATTGCCAGGCAATTGGTACATATATTTGTAATTTTGATATATATTACTGGATTGTCCACAACAAAATGTTAACCAAATTGCATACACAAGAATTTTATTATTTCCCCATATCCTTGCTCATGATTTTGTCTGCCAATCTAATAAGTGAAAAGTTGTATCTTAGTGTGATGTTCTCTTTTTTAAAGTTTCTTCTTAATTTTTATTTTTAGAGAGATAGAGTGTACGAGGCAGAGAGAAGGGCAGAGAAGGAGAGAACCTTTTTTATTTTTTAAATATAATTTATTGTCAAGTTGGGTTCCATACAACACTCAGCGCTTATCCCAACAAATGCCCTCCTCAATACCCATTACCAACTTTCCTTCTTCCCCACCCCCCCATCCACCCTCAATTTGTTCTCTGTATTTAAGAGTTTCTTGTGGTTTGCCTCCCTCCCACTCTGTTTGTAACTATTTTCCCCCTTTCCTTCCCCCATGGCCTTCTTTTAAGTTTCTGTTAAGTTATGGTATCTGTCTTTCTCTAACTGACTTATTTCACTTAGCATAATACCTTCTAGTTCCATCCATGTTGCTGCAAATGGCATGATTTCATTCTTTCTCGTTGCCAAGTAGTAGTCCATTGTATATATAAACCACATCTTCTTTATCCATTCATCAGTTGATGGACATTCCATAATTTGTCTATTGTTGAAAGTGCTGCTATAAACTTTGAGGTATGTGTGTCCCTATGCATCAGCACTCCTGTATCCCTTGGATAAATTCCCAGTAGTGCTATTGCTGGGTTGTAGGGTAGTTCTATTTTTAATTTTTCGAGGAACCTCCACACTGTTTTCCAGAGTGGTTGCACCAGTTTGCATTCCCACCAACAGTGCAAGAGGGTTCCTGTTGAAAGAGAGAATCTTAAGCAGGCTCCATGCCCAGCACAGTGGAGCTTGAGTCTACAACCCTGAGATCATGACCTGAGCCAAAATCAAGAGTTGGATGCTCAACTGACTGAGCCACCCAGATGCCCTTAGTGTGATCTTCACGTGCGTTACTTAATATGAATGTGGATGACAATTTTTCATATGCGTAAGGACTGTCATTTTCTTTATTGACAACTGGCTTCTTTATTTGTTGCCCATGTTTGAATTCTGTTGTTAATCATTTTGATATTGCTTTGGAGAAGTTCTTTATGGGGCCCAAATGATTATTTTACCTCTTCCTCTTGGATTTTTTTTAACTTCCAATTTCGTTCACTTTTATCATGGCTGGCATCCTGAAGAATGCCAAATAATCACAATGACAGTTGGCCTCATTTTGTTCCTAACTTTTGTGGCAATACTTCAGTGCAATCTCAAAACAAGATGCTTTGAGGTTCAAATGGGAATTTTGACTATGCTAAAAAAAATAACCAATTATGAGATGTTCAATTTTATCGAATTACCTTTCAATAGCTAAAGGGATTATCAGATTATGTGGCCCCGTGGCTTTGGGATACATTAAATTATGTGAAAGTATTTCCTAATATGAAACCTTCTTGGCATTCCATTTAAGGTATTGCTGGATTCTATCTGCTAATAGCTACTTTAGGCTGTCTTTCCGGCTCTCCAGCTGCCCCTTTGCCCTGGTTCCAGCCGTATCAGGTTTTGGGCTTCCCTCTTCCTTCCAAACATAACAGCCATGTTGTTTTTCTGAACAGATTCTTCCATTCGAGAGGAATTGTGGTTCTATCTTTTAAGAAAATAAGATGTTTTACCATCACTATCTTTCCCCCATCACTACTTCCTTTCTTAGGCAAACCTGACATTGAACAAAAACTTAACCATGATGAGTGTTATTAAGGGGAAGGTAGGGTACCTTGGAGCACGTAAGAGAGAAGCTAAACTTAAAGGGAGGGGGGTAATCAGAAAAGACCTTTTAGAAGTAACATCACACGAGCTCAAGTTGAAGAGTGAGTAAAAGCTAGAGGGATTGATAGACAAAGAAATAGCATATTCCGAGGCAAGTGACAGCATGGCATTCTCCTGGATATTCAAAGGAAGCCGGGACATCTAGAACCCAGAGGCGGGAAGTCAGATTGTGTGGTAATGAGGCTGGAGTTTGAGGCAGAGGATTCAATTCGTATGGGGGACTTGTCATCAAGTTTGGATCCTGAAAGTTCTCCTAGGAAAAATGGAAAATCGCTCCAGGATTGCCTCAGTCATTCCACAGTCAGATGTGTGTGACTGCGGGCTGTGTGAAGAATGGGCTTGAAAACCTGTCTTCTGTTGTGAGGTACGTGATCTGCATTTGGGTCGCCTTACTGGAGTCCTCCTTCACTTCCTCTGCCTTGCTCTCTCCCGCTATCTTAGTGCACCGAAACTGAGCGGAGTGGATCCCCGGCTGTGACCTTGAAAGGGAGCACACAGCGTGTCTCTTGACACCTTCCCCTGTGCTCAGAGGACCCTGTGTACCCTTTATTTCCTCACCAACCACTTCAGCACAAAAGCGTTTCATGTTTGCTTCTAAGTCTTTCTGAGTTCAACTGTGTCTGAAAACAATTTGGTTTCTGGGTGTTTTTGCCAAGACTGAAAAATAACTTTTCTGGTGCAGCGAAAGGAAACCACAAGTCCCAAAGCTGCTTCTGAGGCGAGCTCTGTGCTCTGAGGGGGTGGAGAACCATCTTATCTGGTGTCATCTGAAGGGACCGAAATTCCCCTCTGTCCAAACACACACCTACAGCCCACTGCCCTTGAGATATCACTCCTCTCTTATGAGTAAAGGTTTTCCCCAGGATGGGGTGAGGCACACAAAACAACACATGGGGAGAGATTCAAAAGGTCAAAGGGGCCAAATACAGATGAAAGCAGGGTAAAGATTCAAATCCTCAGATACCAGCCAGGTTTGTTGGTGTAGTCTGTGACCCATATATCTAGATAGGCAACATATCTTTTGTTTGTTTTAATTTGATGAAGAGGAGAGGAGATCGGAGGAGAAGAGGGGAGAGGAGAGGGGCAAAGGAGAGAGAGAGAGAGAGAGAGAGGGAGAGAATCTTAAGCAGGCTTTACGCTCAGTGCAGAGCCTGATGTGGGGCTCAATCCCATGACCCTGGGATCGTGACCTGAGCCAAAATCAAGAGTTGGATGCTCAGCGTAATGAACCACCCAGGGCCCCAGATGGGCAGCATCTTACAAAAGATATGAGTCGTGCAAGTCTAACTTGCTATCCCGGATCTGAATATTATCCGTTGGAACTATAGACATTGATCTATCTGGTCTATTTCTAACTTGCCCTCTCCCTCCCCGCCCTCAACCATTCCCTCCTCCAACATTTTTCATTTCCCAGAGTGCATCGACGATCACATGTGACCAAAACACATCTTCCAATATTGTCATTGATCTACAGTGATGGTCTATAGTGATAATGCCTTCTTGTGCAACAGACACCTGGTAAATCTGATTTGCATAATCTTGACTATGTAAATGTGTATTAAATTAAAGAAGTGAAACCAGGACAACAGGGAAATTCCTTCTATCTTCCCTCTTTTCTCTCCCTTCTTTCATCCTCTTACTCCCCAAGCCCTGTGTCACCACCCTTGCCTGCCTCTCTCTCCCACCTCATTGCATTTCTCTCTTTCTTGCACAATGTACCAGTACCTTAGTCCCTATATCAGGGAATCTAAGTTTCCCACCTTTCTAGAACACCATTGTCCTTAATCCTGGCTTGTAGTCCTGACAGATTCCAAAACTGATGGGTCCTGGTGCTCACGAAGAATAGTAGGAGGCATGGGCTCTTCTGGAAAGGCTATTTCAGACTCTGCCCAAGCTGCTCCTAGGATAGTACGCCAACCACAATACATACCACACACACACACACACACACACACACACACACACACACACACGCCATGGTGGCCAGCACCCGACCCATTCCCAATCTTCTCTTTTAGTTTTTATCCTTTCTGAGCGAGCTCTGCTATGGAGGAATTTGCTTCAGAGGCTTATTTAATCTGGAGACTAGGCAATGATTTCCTTTCCAAGAGATGGAGGAAATTCTAGGATGCGGGCAGACCATTAGGCTAGGGGGCTCAGAAGTGGCTGCAGGGTCTCCCTTTCCTGTAGGTGTGACCCACCGACCACTAGAAACACTCTCACACGATGACAGGAATTTGAATTCCAACAAGGAAATTGTGCAGCTGCTAACAAAGGGAAGGGGAGGAACTCCCAAACCTTTGTTCTCCTGCCTGAACATCATGGGACTCTTTCCCTAGCCTTTCTAGAAGCACCTCCTTTCCTGTGAACACATCAGGTCTTACCTCCTTTGAGCAGTGCCATAGTGCTGATTATGACCATGTAGGGGCATTAGGACTCTTTCCCATTGACACCTCAGCATTTGTGCCTCCCGACTCGCTCTGTAGCACAAGCCCCAGCCCACCACCAACCGATTGGGACTGACTGGATTCACAGAGAGCTGGGTGGCACCAGGCTGTCACTTCAGGCTGGGCTCAGAGGACTAGCGATCCCTAATGGAAGACCGTAAGTAGTGACCAGACCAGGGGTCTGTCAGGGCAATGCCTCTAAAAGCCCACTAGTCTTGGGGTTCGGACTTCTGGGTTCATCAGAGAAGTGCTGAGGTGAAGACCATTTCAGGGTAAATTAAGTCAGCTTTGTCCAACTCTTTGCACAAAATAGGCAACTTAACGTCTTGTCTTTACACGTGTTCTCCATCGCTCACCAAGGTCTGCATGACTTTATTAGGCATTAAAAACTCAGACATTACAGAAGCAAAGCCAATGAGTTGCCAAAGTGGTAATTAGTGCAAGGTTACTGTGCACAAACGCAAACCAGGAACACTCACACCGAACATGGAATGAGTCTCCAGGATGTGTCGTCGTAAAGTCGCTTGTATAGTCAGATGGCAGCAGCTGCGTATTCTTCACAGTGATGGGTTATAATACTAGAATTTTCTTCCATGATAGGAAACTGGTAGCTGGTCCCCTAGTACCAGTTTGAGTTTCGATTTTGATTTCCAGAGGCAGAAGCAAGAAATGATCCAGGGCAAGTAGTCTTGCAAAATAAGCCAAATTAGGCTTTGTTTGTATGACTAACCTGGTTTTTTCAGGTGCATTCAGCGGATTTTCAACAGCGGTCTCTGTTTTCTGTTTAAATAACGCAGTGAGGTTTTTGTTCGTCTGCATACCCAGGAAGTCTGTGTATTTACATCTGATGTCGGCCCATTTCCCAGAACTGCTTTAAATGGTAAGAACGAGACCGTTAACCATAAATTCATCAGTATGAGCGACAACACTGCCTTCTATCTCCACGCCATCGTTTCCTCCCTCACATCTGCCACCCACGGCCTTTGCAGCCGCACAGTGTTGTGGTCACCTCCCAGGACAGAGCCGGAATGTTGGTCCCATCTCCCCAGCCCTGTTGCAGGATGGCATTGGAGAGGGGGCAGGTGGGGACAAGGAGGCATCTCACTGCCCAGACCTCTCCGAGCCCCCAGGAGAGGGCTGGCCGGGGTGAAGCAAGGACATTTTCCTCCCAGTCTCAAACCCACACCAGGCCTCCTGCAGGATGGGCAGGGCCGTGAGAATTGTTGACTCTCGTGAGCAAACCAGAGACCACGCAGTTGGAGCACGGTCTTCTGCCCTTACTCTGCCTTCTGGCCTGAGCTGAAGGTGTGGGCTAGGAAGGACGGATCCTGAGTTGTGGGCGAGCACACCGAACAGCGGAGCCGAATTTGGGACATGTGCACCGTCAACCGTTCCGTGATGAGCGTTTGGGGTGGAATCCGTCTATCAGGTTTCTGGGAGAGTCCTGCTCGCTGGAAGTTTGGGAAACAACTGTGTCTTTGGTATGTGTTTGTTTTCGTTCCTGTTCTCGTCGAACCATTTGCAGTTGCGCTTTCCACGTTGCATTCAACCTTCATGAAATGACAGAACACAAAACGGGGCTCATATCGAAAATGGGAGCGAAACTGGCAAATACCAGTAGAGACCAGAAGAAGAAAACGCTGATCGTCGGCGGGGGGTGGGGGGAGGGTTCCTGCACAATTCCCCCCCCCCCAATCCTTCACTGTTCAACACTTGGCGCTACATGTCAAGATTGCCTGGAGAGGCTGCTGCCCGCCTCCTCGCCTCCTCAGGAGACTGGGAGATGCCCTCCCTCCCCCGACCTGACCTCCAGCACCCCCCTTTCCCATGCTCATTGTCGGCCTTCGGACCCCACCCCCTGCCCTCCACCCACATCTCGGCAATCTCGTGTGTGCTGAACTGAGGCTTCTATCCATTCCTAATTAATAAAACCCCAAACGAGTGATTGCTAAGAGCTGGAAACCGAAGCATCGGAGCAGATTCATAGAGGAGATGCTGGTGAGGGGAGAGGGGGGAGATTTAAAAAGTTGGCTCTCAAACCCCGCATAAATGACGCCCCCTGAGACCGAAGCCAGAATCATAAGCTAGTCAGGCGGCCAAGTACGTCAACAGTTGGGAAGGGCGCTGTCCGACGGAAGTGCTAAATCTCTTGTGCTCGTGGTGAAAACCATCCAGCTCTAAATTCTCCCTCCAGACTCCTCTCTTTTCGCTGGCCATTCCCTTTTCTATTTTTGAAGACCTGAGTTAGATTTTCCTTTGTGGTGAAGAGCCCTGAATACGTCCTTCACTGAAGACAGCCAGACAGCAAATTTCTTCCGATCGGTGTCATTGCCAAGTATCTTCACCTCGAAACTTTCATTCAGTGCCTTCACCATTTTCCGTATAATTATTTTACGTACTTCATCATATCCTCTCCTGCACCCGTCTGAACATGCCACGTGGTCAATGCCTAGTCCCCTGCTTTTTCGTCTTAAGACCATTTTTCAGCTATTTTACTTGATGTTCTAACTTTATCGCAGTCTAATTGACAAATAAGAATGATATACAGTTAAGGTATACAAGTGGCTGATTTGATAGAGGCATACATTGTGAAATAGTCACCATAATCTCACTAATTAACACATCTACCACCTTACAGAGTTACTGTTTCTTTTCTTCCTTTTTTTGGGGTGAGAAAGCTTAAGTTGATGGGCATTTACAATGTTTCCAGTTTTTTGTTATTCTAAGTGCCACCACTGTAAATGTCACAGACGTTACCTTTCACGGAACAGAGACATATACTTACGTTGAGTACGTGCCTTGGGGTAAAACAGCTCGATATTGGCCTATGTGTCATATTCAGGTTTCTTAGGTATTACAGACTTTTCCAAAAGAGTTCTACCAATCAGCATTTTCACTAAACATCATGTGAAAGTTCTATTTGCTCCACAACCTCAGAAGGTTCCTTTATATGGAATGTTCACTCAGTTTTCAAGTTCATTCTTAAGCATTTTACTTTCTGTTGTTATCTTTTAATTGACAAGTTATATAAAATCAGCTATTGTTACGGTAACACTGTTGACTTATGTTAGTCGATTTCAATGGGTTTCATCTAATTTCGCCTCCATCAACTCACTAAGTTATTTTATTGTTTATAGGAGCATGTTATATGGTTTATCTCTTGATTTTCCCAGGCATATAATCATAGCATTTACAAATAATGATTTAATAGCCACCTGATATTTTTATACATGCCATTTGTTTGTCTTTTATGATTTTAGTGTGTATTTCCTCTAGATAAATATTCAAAGTAGTATAATAATAATATTATACTAATATTATTAATTAATAATAATTATATATAACTAATATGTAACTAATATTATACTAATTAATTATTAATACTACTAATAATATAATAATAGTGAACATTTTATTTTATTTTATTTTTATTTTAGAAAGAGGGACAGAGCAAGCAGGGGAGGGGAAGTGGGAGAGAGAGAGACAGAATCCCAAGCAGGCTCCAAGCTGTCAGCACAGAGCCGGATGCGGGGCTCGATCCCACAAACCAGGAGGTCACGACATGAGCCAAAAGCAAAAATAAGGCACTCAACCAACTGAGCCACCCAGGTGCCCTAATAGTGAATATTTTAAACCTCCAAATTTCCGTTAAGCCTCCAAAATGTTTATCAAAATCTTTTTATTACTGGCATACCTCCCCTGAGAAGGAAGAACTTCGTAGCAGTTCCTGAGGAAAAAAAGATGGATACAGCATTCAAGTGACTAAAGTAAGGCCACCAAGGCTGGAGCACATGAGAGAAGAGAGAGGCTGCAGCGAGATGAGGAGGGGAAGGGAGGAAGTGTCCATATCCCCTGGACCACCCAAAGCGGGGATGCAGAAGGAAAAGCTAAAAAATCCTGATGCTCACAGCCCAGGTCGCAGACCCACTGAAAGAGCGGGATTTAATTTGAAGATCACGCTTCCCGCACGCACCCCTAACACCACATCGACCGGGCTTCCGTATAAAAGCAGTGAAATAAAGCTGACAGAACAGCAAGACAGAAACTCTATTGAAGAAGGGCTTCCTAGGGAAATCCGCAGACCACAGGGGGACCAGGCAGAATATCAGAGGGAGCCAGAACCTCCAGCTCCTCCAGCTTCAGCAAACATGATCGCAGCCCAAGTCATAGACAGCTGAACACAAAACCTCGCACGCAGCTCTAGTCGTGTTCATTCCTGATATAGGATAGATCGCATCCAGGTTTGCACATCTGCACAAGGTATGCCAAAAGGCAAGAAGCCGCCCAGTCTGGAGACCCAGGGACGACCGGACTCGGGTGTGGCACAGATTTGGGGACTGTCAGACACGTGTGTGTGTGCGCGTGCACGTGTGCTGTATACAGACCCACAGAAAGAGATTTGTTATAGAGAATTGGCTCCCACAATCTATTATAAGGCATCGGCTCCCTTGCTGTGGAGCCGACAAGTCCCACGGCCCACAGTCAGCACCCCGGAGCCGCTGGAGTAGCTCCAGTCTCGGAGGACGTGCCCCCCAGGACCCAGGAGCTCCGGCCCCGCAGGCCGTGTCCTGAGAGAAAGGACTGAAAGGAAGTTGGAGTTAAGGAGGGAGGAAGAGACAAGGGGCGCCCACCACAACGCGGAAGGCAGAGGGCTTCTGCAGAAGGCGGGCAACTTGAAAAAAGGGAGGAGATGAGTAAAAAAAAAATCATTCCCCTGGCACGAAATTTTCCCAAGGGTCTGCCGCTTCTTTCTCAGCCTGAGTCATCCTAGGTCAGGATAATAAGATCAATAATACCGGTGCTCTTGGCTTTCCCGCTTATGCTACCGACCCTGCAGACAGCATGTAAACAGCACGTGTTCCGACCCAGAGGTGCCGGGCCCCGGGTGCTCCCACCCACTTCCTACTCTCCGCGTAGCAGACGCTGCTCTTTCAAGGGCAGTTCTTGAGCCGAGCTTTTTGATTGTGTTTTACGGAAACCTACGAGCCATGAACTCTATATATTCACACTTCGTGGACGCTCTCCTCTACCTTCTCCAGTCAAAGCTCCCAAAAGCCTACTATGTGTCGGCCCCAAAAGGAGAAACAAAGAATTCACGAGAGCTCATGGACCCAGGAGACAGACCACAGGACCAATCCTCCTCCTCTGTGGCTGACAGAGTGGTAAGTCCGAGTGTGCGAGAGTGTGTGTGTGCCTGCGTGTGTCGTGTATGTATGTTTCTGTGTGTGTTGTGTGTTTGGGTTTGTGTATGTGTTGTGTTTGGGAGTGTATGTGTACGGATGGAGTGTGTGTGATGTGTTTATGTGTATACGTGTGTGTTTGTGTGAATGTGTATGTCGTGTATGTGTTATGTGTGTGAGTGTATGTGGGTGTCTTGTGTTTGTGTCTGTTTGTGTGTTTATGTATTTGTGAATACCTGTGTGGTGTGTTCCAATTGTATGTGTGTCGTGTTATGTGTGACAGGTTTGTGTGTATGTATATGTTTGTATAGAGGTCTGTGTTGTGTTTATGAGTATCATTTGCAAGTCTGTGTGTATATGTTTGTGAGTGTGTATGTGATGGGTTTGTGAGTGTGTGTATGTTTGTGAGTGTGTGTTGTATGTGTTGTGTTTGTGAGTGTGGGTATGTGTTGCATGTGTTGTGTTTGTGAGTGTGGGTATGTGTTGTTTGTGTGTGTGAGTGTGTGAGTGTGTGGGTGTGTTTGAGTGGTCTTTGTGAGTGGGGTGTGTTGTGTTTGTGAGTCTGCATGTATGCTTGTGAGTGTGGGTGTGTGTTGTGCTTGTCTGGGTGTGTGTTTGTGAGTGTGTTGATGTGTGTTGTGTTTGTGAGTGTGTCGGTGTGTGTTGTGTTTGTGTGGGTGTGTGCTTGCAAGTGTGTCAGGGTGTGTTGTGTTTGTGTGTCAGTGTGTGTTGTGCTTGTCTGGGTGTGTGTTGTGTTTGTGTGTCGGTGTGTGTTGTGTTTGTGAGTGTGTCGATGTATGTTGTGTTTGTGAGTGTGTCGGTGTGTGTTGTGTTTGTGTGTCGGTGTGTGTTGTGTTTGTGAGTGTGTCCGTGTGTGTTGTGTTTGTGTGTCAGTGTGTGTTGTTTGTGAGTGTGTCCGTGTGTGTTGTGTTTGTGTGTCCGTGTGTGTTGTGTTTGTGAGTGTGTCGATGTATGTTGTGTTTGTGAGTGTGTCGGTGTGTGTTGTGTTTGTGTGTCGGTGTGTGTTGTGTTTGTGAGTGTGTCCGTGTGTGTTGTTTGTGTGTCAGTGTGTGTTGTGTTTGTGAGTGTGTCGGTGTGTGTTGTGTTTGTGTGTGTGTCGGTGTGTGTTGTGTTTGAGAGTGCACGTGTGTAGTGCGTGTAGTGTGTGTTTACAGTTGAATGGAAACAGCCATGAAGTAAGAGTCAGGAGAACTCTGTTCCCTGCTGGAATTCACTGTTTACTCCTGGCAAGATGCTTTGGCGAGTTGACTCTCCTCCTGAGAAGCGCAAGGAGGTGTGGGGGGGGGGGGAACGTAACTGCGCATCCTCTAGGCCGGAGACAAACCCTGCCAAGTGCAGCGAGGCCAACACGCGGGGCGCTGCTCGGGGCGGGGAGGAGGCGGCGGGGCGCTGCTCGGGGCGGGGCGGGGAGGAGGCGGCGGGGCGCTGCTCGGGGCGGGGCGGGGCGGGGAGGAGGCGGCGGGGCGCGGCTCGGGGCGGGGAGGAGGCGGCGGGGCGCGGCTCGGGGCGGGGAGGAGGCGGCGAGGCGCTGCTCGGGGCGGGGCGGGGAGGAGGCGGCGGGGCGCTGCTCGGGGCGGGGCGGGGCGGGGAGGAGGCGGCGGGGCGCTGCTCGGGGCGGGGAGGAGGCGGCGGGGCGCGGCTCGGGGCGGGGAGGAGGCGGCGAGGCGCTGCTCGGGGCGGGGAGGAGGCGGCGAGGCGCTGCTCGGGGCGGGGCGGGGAGGAGGCGGCGGGGCGCTGCTCGGGGCGGGGAGGAGGCGGCGGGGCGCTGCTCGGGGCGGGGAGGAGGCGGCGGGGCGCTGCTCGGGGCGGGGAGGAGGCGGCGAGGCGCTGCTCGGGGCGGGGCGGGGAGGAGGCGGCGGGGCGCTGCTCGGGGCGGGGAGGAGGCGGCGAGGCGCTGCTCGGGGCGGGGCGGGGAGGAGGCGGCGGGGCGCTGCTCGGGGCGGGGAGGAGGCGGCGGGGCGCTGCTCGGGGCCGGGAGGAGGCGGCGGGGCGCTGCTCGGGGCGGGGAGGAGGCGGCGGGGCGCTGCTCGGGGCGGGGAGGAGGCGGCGGGGCGCTGCTCGGGGCGGGGAGGAGGCGGCGGGGCGCTGCTCGGGGCGGGGCCGGGAGGAGGCAGCGAGGCCCGGGGCGCAGACTCATTCGCTGGTGCAAGGCTGGGGCGCATGATTCAAATTTCCTGCCCGCGCCTCACGCAGCTCACCCTTCCACCCTGCTCTTACCTTCCGCTGAGCCCCCCCCCTTTCCCTGTAAAGGAGCCGCGAGATTTCCCTGGCGAAGTACGGCCTCGGCTTCCATCAAGGATGTGAGGAAGCCAAGGACAAAGAGGTTGAGGGGTCTCCGGGTGCAGAGAGAGGAGCACTAACTCCCCTGTTCCAGAAGCCCCTTTGATAGGCAAATGCTGTGTCCCTGCTAACATGTCTGCTGACCAGGTCTGAGGACAGCTGTTCACCTGACCCGGCCACTCTCTTTTCCCTGCAAATCACACGACTTACTGGACTGTGTCCATTCCGAGCCTGGCCTTTCAGGGGTGACATTGCTAAGCAAAGCCAACAGCCATACGGCAAGAGCCACGCTGGCCCCCCGCCGGCCAGCTCCTGGGAGCTGGGCGGGACTGAAGTCATTCGCCAGGTTAGCGGAGGACGATAACCTCCCGAGGACGTGGCGGCAATGGGAAAACTAGGCCCATGTCTCCCCACGCCCCACAGCCTTTGTCTGGAGACACTCATCTGACTGTGTCTCTGAGGGCCCTACATGTTCTGGAAAAACAGTCACGGAGCCACGCGGGTTCCGCCCCGACCCCACGGAGAATATCAAGCAGCTATAGGCCGACGGGGCCCTGACGTAGGGGACCGTGTTAGACCGTGAGACAGGACGCACTGAGCGAGGTTCCTTGCTTTTTCTCAGAAGGACGATGGAAGTTCCTGGTTGGAGTGACAGGGCCCTTCCCGCAGGGGAAGGGCCCTCAGGGACATTTAGTTCAGGCCCAGCATTCACACTTGTGGGGACAATAGGCAGTGTGACCGTCCTCACTGGTGGCCATTGGAGATGAGCGCCGGGGTCTCCGGGCTCCCAGCGGGACTCTGCCCTGTACCCTGATGGCCCTGCTCCTGTCCTCACAGCGGAACCGGGCCGCCCATCTGTAGGCCCTCTGCAATCCTAACTTGCTAACTGCCAAGCCTCCCCCAAAGGTCAGGCCTGGACCAGTCTTTGTGGCCCAGGATCCCTGCCCCCATCCCCCAGCCAGTCCCTCGCCACGGCTTCCTGCCCAAGCCCTCCAGATACACCGTGGCCACACCAATCTTCCCACTGCTCTGGGGACCCAGTATCAGACCTGCTTCTGCTCTCTGCTCCTTTCTCTCCTCGCGGACCGGCTCTAGAACGCTGTCTATCCAGATCCTCCCGGCCCCTCGGCTGGTAGACCAGTTCACCTTTCTCCATGAAGTCTCTTACACGGACAATACAGACCACAGTAGGGGTGGGGGGAGAGGAGAGAACACAGGGTCTGCAAAGGAAGGAGAGACCCCTCAAACTCCCTCTTCCCTCTCCTCATTCAAGCTGCTCCCCCTCAAACCTAAGCTTCTGTCGCGAGAAAGGCAAAGGTCCGGTGCCTCTTAACACTGTTGAAACACCAGTCAGACATGTTATGGTTTTCTCTAGACAGAGGAAGAAGGATATGACGAGAGTCTCCAGGAGAATCCTGCAAGGACGCCGTGTCCGGATCCTAAACAAGACATTTTAGGAGGTAAACTACTTTCTACCAGAAACCAGCTGGAGAGAGGGGTGGATGGGGACGTTCCATGGCGGGTGGTGCCCTGGGTCAGGCAGCAGGGTTCGTCCCTGTAGGGGTTTGCCCACCTGGGCCGCCACGCAAGGGGCTTTGGGTTGGGGGTTCTTCCTTTATCGCAGCCAAATAAGAGGGAGCGGGCCCTGATGGTGTGACCAAACGGCTCACGGGGGCCCGAGATTCCGCAGCCAACAGACCCCACGCGGGTGACTGGCCGGATCAGACGGGAGAGCCCCCGAGGTCACACAGGCGGCGAAGCAGCATGCGAGCAGACAGGACATCCTTGGCTGCTGCCTCAGAACTGGGCTTGGCCTTCTGGACGGGGATCCTCTCCCAAAGCTACTGCATGGGGGCCAGGCTTTTAACTTGCGGGGGCTCAACGTTGCCACCTACCTTGGGGAGACAGAATCTGGAAACGCTGGCCATCCGGCCGTGTTCCCGGCCCGAAGAAAGTATTTGCGATTCATTACGTATTTTAACACCAACGGTGTTTTACTACATGAACTTCGCTGGCCTGAGCCACCGGGAGAGAGCCTTATTAATAAACCGCGGGGAAAAAAATTGGGTGCTGACACCCAATTTACCTGTTCTCGAGGCAATCGAGGTTAACTATGACTTGACAAAATCCTCTCCAGCACTCAAGTGACATTTAAATCCCAGTGGTATGCTCTGGCCCCAGCCTTGCGCAGAGACAAGATTTGCTCTCTTTGTCCAGCTTTTTTTTTTTTTTCTATAATGTTTATTTATTTTTGAGAGACATAGAGACATGGCGTGAATGGGGAAGGGCAGAGAGAGAGAGAGATACAGAATCCGAAGCAGGCTCAGGCTCTGAGCTGTCAGCACAGAGCCCGACGCCGGGCTCGAACTCACAGACCATGAGATCATGACCTGAGCCGAAGTCGGCGCTTAACTGACTGAGCCACCCAGGCGCCCCTCTTTGTCCAGCTTTTAATTGGCTAGGAGGGCGGAGGCGAATATTCCACACGCCACGCTTCCTGGGAACTCTCACCCACTCACTCAGATTCCTTTCAAGCCAGCTGGCGGAAGCTGGAGGGAGCCAAAGCCATCCAGTCCGAACTGGCTGCTGGGTCAGCTCTGGGCCCAGCTACCCGGCGGGTAGCAGAAAAATCGTGTCATGGCCAAAGAGATTGGGAGGAAGCCACTGCCCGTCCTCCCCCCAGGGCTCTGCCACTGGGACAGATCACAGACTTGGAAACCATGGATTACTGGACATTCCGCTGCGTGCTCTGGGTCTCAGATCTGAAAGGTCAGAAGGGAAGTAATCCCTTTCCCGGGGCTCAGTCCCAGGACCTATCAAGTAACTAAGAGCCTTGACACCTGGGTTTCTCAATCTCAAATGGGCATCTCCAAGTCTCTCTCAGCTCATGGCTCCGGGTGAGGATGTCCAGCCCAGACTTGACGGCTGCCGTCTAGGATGTGGGCACAGGGTGTTTCTGTACCTGGAGCCCCGGGTCGGGCTGAGGGGGGGTCCCACACTCCCAACATTCCCTGTCCCCAAAGCAGAAGAAGGCGATGCGGTCAGACACAGAGGCTTTATGTTTCTTTTCCTTCCTGCTCTCACTGAGAAGGCTCTCCAATCGGGGGGGGGGGGGGGGAGACATAGGGAAGCTCAGGGTTCCACAATCATGGCGGGCTAATCCCCCCCCCCACCCCGTGAGAACAGATGACCCTGATAAGAGGTGTCAAAACCGAAACATAGCAATGTGGTATTCTACCACGTGATTCAGCAATTCCCCTTCTGGGTAGAACTGAGAGCAGGGGACTCAGACAGACGTTTGTACCCCGGTGTTCACAGCGGCATTATTCGCAATAGTAAAAGGTGGAAACAACCCAATGTTCATGTATGTTTCCGAATGAACAAGATGCGATACACGCCCGCAATGGAGTGTGATCCGGCCTTAAACAGGAAGGCCCCGTGCTAGGACGCGGTGGTATCTGAGGACGTTAGGCTGGGTGAAATCAGCCAGACACCGGCCGCCACCTTGCAGGATTCCACTTGCACGCCCTACCTAGAGTGGTCAGACTCCTAGAGACAGAAAGTACCTAGAGGTCACCAGGAACCAGGGGGCAGGGGGTAACGGGGAGTTACGGTTTAATCAGGACGTTTGGGATGATAAAAACCAGTCCCTGAGGTGCGAGTGATGATGGTCGCACATGGTGGGAATGCCCTAAGCGCCACTGAGTTGCACACCTCAAAATGGGTCCCATGATGAATTTTGTTTTATTATAGATGTATTTTTATATTGTCTTTTGACCACAATAAAAGAAAAAAAAAGCTTAAAAAAGGCAAACGTGAGCCTCCCCCGTGCCCCGCCCCCCGCAGGTCGGGTGGTGCCGGGTGTCCTGCTCCCCCTGCCGCCCCTTCCCGGACGCCCTGCGGGGTTCAGGGAGCTCCCGGCCCCGCGGGCTCCAGCCCCAGCTCCCTCTGCTTTGTCTCAGCGCTTCCAGGGCTGGGGAAGGCCGCCCCGAGACCCCGGAGACTGAGGCTCCTCCTCGTGGGAAAAACGGGCAGCGGGAAGAGCGCGACGGGAAACAGCATCCTGGGCCGCCGAGAGTTCCAGTCCAAACTCAGCGCCCAGCCGGTGACCCGCTGCCTGCAGAAGGCCAGCCGCGGCTGGGGCGGCCGGGAGCTCGAGGTGATCGACACTCCCGACATCCTGTCCCCGCGCGCCCCGCCGGAGGCCGTGTGCGACGCGGTCGCCTTCTCCGCCCCGGGGCCGCACGCGGTGCTGCTGGTGACGCAGCTGGGCCGGTTCACCGAGGAGGACCGGCAGGCGGTGCGGCGCCTCCAGGAGGCCTTCGGGGCGGGCGTGCTGGCCCACACGGTGCTGGTGTTCACGCGCAAAGAGGACCTGGCGGGGGGCTCCCTGGAGCGGTACCTGCGCGAGACCGACAACCGGCTCCTGGCGCGGCTGGACGAGGCGTGCGCGCGGCGCCACTGCGCCTTCGACAACGCGGCGGGCGGCGCGGAGCAGGAGGCGCAGCTGCGGGAGCTCCTGGCGCAGATCGACGGCCTCCTGTGGGAGAACGACGGCCGGCACTTCAGCAACCGCGCCTACCGCTACTCCCAGCGGAGCAGTCTGGACGGAGGCCGCCGGCAGCGGCCGCCGCCCCGGGCGTGCGGCTCGGAGGAGGCGCCCGGCGCGGAGCCCGGGCGCGAGGGGCTCTGCCGGATCCAGAGGGAATCGGAGGAAGCTCACCGACGCGTGCTGGGGAGGGCGCCCATCTGAGCCTCGGCCGGACCTCCGCCGCCGGCCTCGCGGTGCCGCTGGGTCCCCGGCCGGCCTCCGTTCCGGAGCGCCGCGCTCGCCCCGCGCCCGGGGGCCTGCCACGCGCCTCCTGGGGCGGCTGATCGGCTTCAGCACTCGGGGGTGGGGGGGCAACCTGCCTGCTGGAGGGGAGGACTCTGCAGTGAACTCTTTCTGGAGGGCAGTCCCTGCGCACGAGGTTCTGAAGACGCCGCCTGGGGTCGGAGAAGAGAGCAGGACGGGGTCCGGCTCTGGCCACCCAGCTGCATAAGGAGACGGATGCGCCTCGGGTGCACCGCAGCTTCTTTGAGGTTCTGGGTGCTCCTGGGGAGTCTGACCAACTGGTGCAAGCCGAAGAGGAGCGGACGGGAGCAACACGCCCGCCACTGTGCTCTTTTCCTTCCTGCGAGCTGGGAGACCGAGCGTCTCCATCTACCCTCTTCTGGGAGGGGTGGGAAGTGGCCACGGGGGAGACAGTACTGGAGGGCGGTCAGAGATCAGAGGACACAGCGTCGGGTCTGTTTGGACGTTCGCCCAATGGTTAAGTCTCTACAACCAGATGCCCGTGGACCTGAGGCTCCCAGTGTGGAGGCCGGGACACCTCCCTTCTCCGGACCCAATGGACCGCTAAGAAAGTTTGAGCATTTCGTTTGCCAGAAGTTCAGAAAAAGTGTCTCGGGGCCCAACAGAGACTTATTTGGGGTGCATACTTAAGTCTTTACGCCAGAACCACGTACTGGATATGCCATCCATTTCAGGCTGAACTGAAGCACACTTAGCATATAATACGTTTTCATATTCCCTAAGATCCATGTCAGGATTTCCAATTATGTTCTTGTCTTGTACCTTTCTTCCTCTTTTATAAATAAAGTATTGATTTGATTTCAGAGGCTTTAATTATGACAGCGTACGTTTTTATATTTCCTTTGTTATTCTCAGGCATTCATTCTTCAGGGTGAAAGCTAAAATCATTTGCATTTCCATGAGAAGGTTAATTGCTTTAAGTGGTCTTGTTTGAACTGTCAGCTTTGTTAATTTCATAACAGAAAATACCAAGCATGGGCCAAATGACAGCCTCATTCACTGAGTCTAACTGGCGAGTCACTCAAAACATGTTCTCCAGTAAAAATCCTAATAAAAAAGAAAAATAATAAATAGAAATCCTAAAGAAACTGGTTTGAATTATATCAAATACGGTGGGGTTTTTTTTTTTCTCCTTTACAATTAAAAATCAGCGGCGATAAGTCCCGCAAGATTTCAGGAGGAAGGATAGATGTGGCAGTATCCCTCCCTCGGCCTCAGACAACGGGAGAAGGAAACGTGTGGGTATGTTCTGGAAACTACACAGTCTGTGTACCAGTAAGAAAAAAAGTGATGTGGGTGGAGGTGGGGGTGGGGTGAGGACAGAGGGTTTTCTGGGCCAAGACTGCGAACATTGCCAACTTGAGAATTCGCGCCTTTCTAAAAACATCTCTACACTAGAACAAAGCACGAAAACCGGGGATTTGGACAACTAGCAGAGCTCAGTGCACATAGTAGGTCGTTTCCTCCCTGGTGGGTCCGAGCAGCTGTTAGAAGTATCAGCGGATGTTTCTAGCTCCCAACCCTCCTATAATATAGAACACTGAAAAACTATGTAGAAAATACAAAATAATAATAATTGTTTGAAGGCACTGGGAAGCAACCAAATGCAGGCAGACGCTAAAGGGAACTGTAATCCCCAAACGGTCCAGAGGAAATTTTTTTCTGGAAGCCTGAAAGAGCTGGTCACAGAGGTCAGCAGTGACGGCAGCAAAGATGGAATCCGAGCTACCAGTTCACCAAGCATTCTGAGGTTGTTATGCCCAGAATTCGGGAACCCCAAAAACCACCAGGGAGCCGAGTCCGATGCAAGAACAAAGAGCCTTTATTCGAGCTAGCTCGAGCTCAGTCTCCTACCCGCACCAACGCAGCGGTGAGTCGAGAGAGAGAGAGAGAGGGCACGGTCCAAAAACACGATAGTTTTAAAGGGGTCTAGGGGCAGTGGGAGGGGTGATGGCCGTGGCCCTGAGCCGATTGGCTGAGGTCAGGATCGTGTTCCATAGGTCAAGCTTCTGCGCAGGCGCTGGGGACTCCAGGTGGAGGACGGGAACACAATGGAGACAGTCCCAGTTTGCCCTTAAGCAAAATGGAGTCAGTCCCGATTGGCCCTTACAAGGTTCCAGTTCACCAAGCATTCCAGGGCAAAACTTTCAGTTTCCAGAGTCAAAACCGCATCAGGACAAAGGGATTTGCTCTAAAAGAAGAGCGAGGCCAAAGGGGCCCCTTGCTAGGGTGTTGGGAGCCGTTTCGGGCTCACAGGTTGCGACCCCTCCCTGTGTGGAAAAGGTGGTTGAAGCAGTTGTGAGCTGGCTGGATATTGGTGTGATTTGTGTAAATGTTAGGCTCCTATTATGTAAGTTCACTCAATCACAAGCAAAGGACAAGCACTGGGAATTCTGTCCTTGCCGGATGGGTTGCACCTCCCCCATTGTAGTTGGAAGAATAGGCAGAATGACTCCTGGCCTGTTTATAGATAATTAACAGAGGCAGGCCTAGGTAACTCCTGCTCTCTCCCCCTGCCTTAAATTTATATGCTAATTAACTTGAAGACAACTTGCAAGATTGAGGAAATCTCCGCTTTACTTATAAAACACATTATTGTTCAAACTGTGCCTACTGATGGGCTGTCACTCATTGCTGTAATGTCACTCACTACTTTTAAATAAAGACACTGAGACCGGCAGGGCAGAGATGCCAGAATTGCCAGGGCTGCCTCCTTGGTCTTCAGATTCCATCTCTCTCGTGGCTCTCTCACTTCCTTTCGCCTGACCATCTGTCCTTCGTGGACCCCTAGATCCGCCGGAACAAGGACCCCAGCAAGTGGCGCCCAACGTGAGGCCCGAAGATAATCCTTTTTTTTTTTTTTTCCCCTAAACTGCCTCTAAGATAGTCGGGATGGTTAGGACCCCACCTAAGGGTGCTGCATACCCCCTTGTAGACATAGGCAAGGCGAGTGCGGTGGGTAGTTTCAGAACCTAAGCTTTTTGAGATGCTATGTGCCATACTGAGTCTAAAGAAAGAGGACTCAGTATAGAGATCAGAACTTAAACTTTTTGAGAAGCAGTCATCTGCCTGGTTCCAGAAACCATGCAGTTCTCCTGAGTCGCCGACACCTTTCTCTCCTTTGGAAAATTCCCGGACATGTATAACAAGGGACCCAAAGGTAATACTTCGTAGAGACTTCTGAGAATTCGGAAAGGTTAGGAGTCCATCGTAGGGTGCCCGGGACCCCCTGCATAAGATAGGGAGGGCCAGTCGATGGAAACTTTTTAAAGGACTTTACTGAGTCTAAAGAAAGGACTCAGCATAGAAGTCAGAACTTAAACTCTTGAGATGCATGGGCCATTTGAGTCTAAAGAAAGGAGACTCTTTATTGATAGTATCCATAGTCTCCTTACTAAGAAGGAGGTTAAAGTTTCAAAACAACAGGTAACACGCTTTCTACGTTTTGTCCAAGAGCAGTGCCCTTGGCTTCCCGAGGAAGGCACACTCGACTCAAAAACGTGGAGTAAAGTAGGAGATGAAATTAAGCACTTTTATGTCACCAACGGACCTCAAAAGGTCCCTATCGACATTTTATCATTATGGACTGTCATAAAGGAAGCTTTAGATTCAGATATAGATGAAATTCCCGGAGCTACGGCCCCTCCAGCTCCTATTAAGGCAAAGACGCGGACAGAGATGAGGAGGAAACTGAGCTGGTTAAAGGTCCTACAGCTGCCACCAACTGGACTTTTCCTTTTCCTAATATGAGAAACTCTCTCTCTTTCTCTTACTGTTTCTCCTTCTATACTCTGGTTACTCTAACTGTATGTGAGGGCTTCTCCTTCATCCCCTGGATTAATAATTATGATGGTTGGAGCTCATGGACTCTGGCTAGCCTACCTCGGGATAGAGATTTTAAGGAAGATTCCCAGGCAGCTGCCAAAACTCCTTTTGTTTCGGGGAATTTCCCTGTCCTCTCTGACCCGACATAGACTGCCTAATTCCCCTAGTGGGAAAAAGAAAAGCAAACAATACAAATTCAAAACCAAAATAAGTAAATAAATAAATAATAAAATTTGGCGATCCGCTCATCTATCTGAGCTGACGGACTTTAGGACCATGTGAAACTTTTTTTTCTGCCCTCTGAGCCTTAGTCCACCCTCAAGCCTCTCGGCCCCTGCACCCATTCTGTCTTCCCTTCCCCCTCCCGTTTCTGCAACGGCCTGGGGTGCGGCCTAGGTCTCTGGATCTTCAGTGCCTCACGCAGCATTCGGCTCCCCACCCCCACACTGTCATAAGGCAAGAAACGCCTCTTTAAACTTTAAATTTCCTCACTGGTTCCACGGGAGAACATTAACAATGGTAAACTTTTAAGGGGACATAGATAAAACATTATTAAGATAGATATGTCTTTTAAATCATAAAATTTTATTCTACTAAGGTTGAGATGAATGGGATTTCAAAAGTACACTGGTATAAAGTTGAAATTCTGCTTTTCTCTCCATTCAAAACACAAAGTTTTCTTGGACTGCTCTGCTCTTGATAAGATCATGTAAACAGAGGTTTTTTTCTCTCTTCTACAGGAAAACCAAAGCTTTAGGTTTCATCTTTAGCAGGTCTTTGATGGCTCAGTAAAAACATCTCAATGTTAAAGGAGCTACGTTTTGCTAACAGCTATATGATGCTATACATTGGCCTTTAGATCTTTTATTGCCGCCTTGGTCAAATAAATGAGTTTTAAGATTTGTAATGATCTGTAATCCTATTAAGGATGTGCTTTATAATAACTTCCTGAGGTTTTAACAAACTTCCCAGGATTGAAATAGTAAATGAAACATATTTAGTGTTTCAACGAATTTAGGTTTGATGGATCTGTCTTTAAAGTTATCAGCATTAAACATAAAACTTTATTCTACTAAGGCTTACTGAAGGTCAAACAAGCTCTTGTTATCTCTTCCAATTTGTTAGCAAAGGGAAGCCTGAAAGTGATGGTTAACTTGGTCTGCCTCATAGTTTTCATGGGTAAATCTTAAGACAGCTTTCAGAGTCCTCGGTAACCTAACGTGTTAAAAATTTGACTTGTATGAGAAATTGAGGTTGAATTTATTGGCTATCTAATGAGATAAGAAGCTGAAGCACTAATTACCAAAGGTATGTTTGCGCTTTGGACCTGTTGCAAAAAACTAAGGATATTGGGGACTGTTGAAAAACATGCTTTGTGCTTAATGAATTCATAAGTTTGCCATCTAGCAAATTCTGATATAACATAGAGTTCACAATCGGTTACTACTTAGTTTTCACTGGAGACTAAGGTTTCTAGCAGTTAAAGTTCTGCGAAGTGTACTTAAGACTGATGGAAATAAGGAAAACAGCTCTGTATGTAGGAAAGTAGGAGATACGAAAGAAAGATAAGAAGTAGAAATATACTTTTGCTGAAGGTAAAAGGAAGTAATTTTGTTCTAAATGAGACTGGTTATTTGGAGAGAAATGACTTTGGACAAAATCTAAATGCCAAAGACAAGTTGTAGAAGGTTCGTGAAGGAATAATCTTTAAACAAGGAATTTTATGTGTGGTCAGGACGGACTAAGGTTAAAGACATGGATTTTGAAAGTACACAGAGTTAGGATTAAAATTCCTCCTCCTTTGACCCAAAGGCTGGGAAAATGGTGGCAATACCTTTGATGCCAGCCTCCCCTCTCCTGCGGCTGTTCCAACGATTTTCGAATTGTTGTAATAGACTTACAAGATTGTTTTGTCACTATTCCCCTACATCGGGAAGATGGCCCTAGATTCACCTTTAGCCTGCCTTCTGAGAGCCTTCTGTGGCCTTTTCAGAGGTGTCAATGGAAAGTTTTGCCTCAGGGCATGAAAAACAGCCCCACCCTATGTCAAAAGGGTTGTGGATCAAGCTTCCAGACCAGTTTGGTTTTGCAGGCTTTTAATGAGACTTAACAGGAGGCACCTTTAAATGGTTACATCTGCCCTCTACGCGCAGAAAGATAGTTACATCCTATCCGGCACTGCTAGCTACTTGTACTAACAAAGGGGGAAAACCTAGTAATTGCCTATAGCAAAGGTCAATTGGAACCCTAGAGGCCTGAGGCCTAATGATCTTTGGCAGATGGATGTTCAGGTTTGCGTTGATAATCCTACTGGAAAAGCCTAAAGCACTGGTTAAATGGAAAGACCTTCTTCCTGGCCAATGGAAGGGGCCAGACATAGTGTTAACCTGGGGGCGAGGGTATGCTTGTGTATTTCCACAGGACGCGGACTCCCTCCTGTGGATTCCGGAGCGCCTAGCCCAGCCTTATGTGAATGGATAAGGAAGATGTGGTGCACGTACACCATAGAATATTACTCAGGCATCAAAAAGAATGAAATTTTGCCATTTGCAATGATGTGGATGGAGCTAGAGTGTATTGCAAAGCAAAGTCAGTCAGTCAAAGAAAGACAAATACCATATGAATTCACTCATATGTGGGGTTTAAGAAACAAAACAGATGAACACATGAGAAGGAAAAAAAGAGGGAAGCAAACCATAAAGACTCTTAACTATAAAGAACAAAGCGAGGGTCAATGGAGAGGTGGGTGGGGGAGGGGCTAGATGGGGGATGGGCATTAAGGAGGCAATTGTGGTGAGCACCGGGTGTTATATGTAAGTGACGAAATCACTAAACTTGATACTTGAAACCAATTTTCCCATATATATTAAAAAACTAGAATCTAAATAAAAGCTTAAAAAGAAAAAAAGACAAGATCTTTTTAATACTATCAAAGATTAATCGATATAAAATTTGAAAACTTGCAAGTATTTTTCTTCAGAATCATATGAGAAGTATGATATAAGACACTGTCAAATAACACCAAATGATATTTTTAGTGTCTTAACATATTCCCAAATCTATGAAGAGATGTTGCAAATCCAGGGCAAACCATTAAATAAGAGGCATGGGTATTTCAAAATCATTTAATCTCTCCGATGAGAATTTTAATAGATACTTGGCACCAACATTTCACAGTGGAGATCGCTGCATCAGACTGCGGCTTCAATCTCCTACCGTGCGCCCCGGAATGACCGAATCATGCTCTTTCCCAGTGCTGGATCCTGACTTTACTTTGCTTGGATTGTTTCCGGAGACATTTCAGCTCCCACCCCTTATACAGAGTATTTGATTAGGAAAACAGAAGTCAATCTAGTACTAAACGTAATATGTAGGGGCCCCTCGATGGCTCAGTCAGTTAAGTGTCTGACTCTTGATCTCAGCTCAGAGCTTGATCTCACGACTGTGAGTTCAAGCCCGATGTTAGGCTCTGTGCTGGGCGTGAAGCCTACTTACAAATACATACATACATACACACACACACACACATACATACATACATACATACATACATAAAGTACTTTTAATCTAGGAAATGGGAGGGTTGCCCCAGCATGGGTAGGCTGGGAATGCAGGGGTGTGAGAAGCTAACTGAGGCTCTGAAACCCAACAGTTCTCATGGCCGTCGGTGGTGAGGCATAACACCTGTGTGTTTGCGAAAGCTTCCGGACAAAGGTACTCCTTCCTGTCCACGTTCCAAATCTCAAGGAAGCTTCTCTCATTAGCGAGCTCTAACCTGGACCTACAGGAGAAGGGATAAGAAGGAATGTCATTCTAGGCTCCTTCCCCGTGATGCAGAGAAGGGACCTTGAGGGACGACCAGTGTTGTCATGTGACAACAGGGGATTGGGCACAGCTGAATAATTCATATGTAAGGATTCACCTTCTATCTGTTCTTGGGGAAACATTCTCTATCTCATCCAAGACATCACATAAGAGTAATAGCTATTTAATGCTGGGTATGCCGGGGACAACGTGTTAGTTTATTATCTCGTATTTGAGTCACTTGTGTTTTAGTTGACAGTGACTACCACAGTAGTGGGTGGCAGCAAACTCTTCCTTGTTCAATGTTGTGCACCAAATTCCTGGCATACATGAGGCATCTCTAAATACTTCTTCGCCCTCCTTCTTGGAGATTTAGTGAAACTTGGCTCAAGATCCATTTCCACAGCCTTGAGAGTCCAAAATCCTTCATGCTTTCTGGGAATTTTCTGAGCTCACTTCCTTAGGCTTCCCTCTACTGTCTTTCTTTTTTTTTTTTTTTAACGTTTTATTTATTTTTGAGAGACATAGAGACAGAGCATGAGCAGGGGAAGGGCAGAGAGAGAGGGAGACACAGAATCCGAAGCAGGCTCCAGGCTCCGAGCGGTCAGCACAGAGCCCGACGCGGGGCTCGAACTCACACACCGCGAGATCATGACCTGAGCCGGAGTCGGCCGCCCAACCAACTGAGCCCCCCAGGCGCCCCTTCCTTCTACTTTCTTAATCATATGCACTGTCCCATTTCACCCCATTTGATGTAGAGTGGAATTCAGTTCTTTTACTGGTTTCCACAATAACAACATATATTAACCATTTTTTTTTAAAGTTTACGTATTTACTTGCAGAGAGACAGAGAGGGGAAGGGGAAGAGAGAGAGAGGGAGAGACAGAATCCCAAGGAGGATCACAAAACCTTGATTATCGCCTGAGCCAAACAAACCCAGGAGTCAGCCACTTAACCAACTGAGCCACCTAGGTGCGCCATTAGCATTCTAATGAAAGCCGCCGGCAGCAACAACACCACTGCACCAAGCTGATTCTCCTCTCTGCTCAGAGGAGGAAGTGCCAATCCCTCCACCACTCAGGAAGCAGAAACTCCGGAGAGCCCTTCATAGATGATCTCATGAAAGGCAGAGTGATTGAGCTGCTTCCGAATGCGAGAATGTGATGTCCAGTAGACCACTTTTTCCTATTCTGTTTTATTTTTCAAAAACAGGAAACAGATGGTACTTTCTCCCTTTGAGCTTGCTGTGACCAGACGCGACCCACACTTTAGGATCCTTATTCCGTTCTGGATGCACGCAGAAGAGATTCTCTTTCTGGTGGGTCCCAGCTGAGTCACCTTCTCAGACAGTAAATCTGGTTGTCAGATGGCCCCAGGATGTGCGGCCAGCTCTGTTCCCTCAGGGAAAAGAACAAAGCTTTCCGAGTTTGGACTCCAGTCTCTGCTCAGTCTATGCCCTACCTCCTCTTTACTAGGAAGTCCTAGACTTTTGCTAGAAATCTGGTATTTTGCCTTATTGGATTTAGTTCTTTGCATGTGTACTTGAGAATCTTGGGAAGGAGTCTGCAGTACCCTGAGTCCAACTGGTAACATTTAGAACGAGAGGGGCGCCTGGGTGGCTCAGTCGGTTAAGCGGCCGACTTCGGCTCAGGTCACAATCTCACGGTCTGTGAGTTCGAGCCCCGCATCGGGCTCTGTGCTGATGGCTCATCAGAGCCTGGAGCCTGCTTTGGATTCTGTGTTTCCCTCTCTCTCTCTCTGCCCTTCCCCTGCTCATGCTCTATCTCTATGTCTCTCAAAAATAAATAAACATTAAAAAAAAAAAATTTAGAACGAGGGAAATGCCTTGAACATGATTGAAGTGACTCTGTCCCTTTCGAACGTGGGATTATTGGCTCCTGGGCGGTCACTCTGAAGGGATGGTCCCAGGCGACCGGCATCGACAACACCTGGGAACTTGCCGAGAATGCAGATTCTCAGGCTCCACCCTGAGCCTCCTCAGTGAGAAGCTTTGTACTTTGACAAGCCTTCTGGCTGGCTCTGATGGATGCTAATGCTTCACAAAATGTAGAGAATGTGTGAAACAAAGAAGCGTTAAGAGTTGTATGAAAATATGGTTGGGAGATTGTCAAGGGAATTCACCGTGAGGGGGAGACGAGGTAGCTGTGCAGCAAGGCGTAGAGAAGCTTCCCCCAAGCGACACACAACACATGTGGCTTGTCATCTGCGTGCTATCCACCTGGCCTTTCTTCCTTACTAACAAACTACAGCTGAGTTGATAAAAGCGCTGTATCATGCGAAATACTAAATCACACAGTGTTTCTTGCAGCTGCGGGAACCACATCACCAAGAGTTAGAAGCCAGAGTCCTGGGGGATTTCTGGGTTTGCTTTGCTTTTGTAATACAAGTAACATTCTGTTTTCCTTATTGTTTCTTTCTTTTAAGTTTATTTATTTAAGAGAGAGAGAAAGAGAGAGAGAAAGCAGGGGAGGGGCGGAGAGAGAAGGAGAGAGAAAACCCCAAGCAGGCTTTCCCTGTCAGCACAGAGCCCAAACCTGGACTCTATATCAGGAACCATGAGATCATGACCTGGGCCAAAATCCAGAAGATTCACCTTCTTGATTAACTGACGGACCCACCCAGGAGCCCCTGTCTTCCTTATTGTTTCTATCGTCTTTCCATCAATAAGGCAGAGATGAAGCAGTCATCTTGCTACTTTGAGACAAAAGTCACTTCGAAACATAGCGGAGCAGGTAAAGAGACCAAAATCAAGTTCTTAAGTTCTTTGGAGAGTTACATCGCGACCTTTTGTATCCAATTTGAACCTTTGGCTTGTTAAGCCACCTGAGTGATGTTGCCATCGCTAAACATGCAGCCCCACACACTCCAGCCGATCTTCCAGGACCGGATGAGAGTCACTGTCAGACCAGCCACGGAGACTGGAGCCGGAGCTGAGCTGCAGGGAAGCCAGCCAAGCGGTACTCCAAAGGGCACTGCCCAAACTGAGAAATTAACTCTGGGTTATGCCGGCTCGTAGACTCCTTGTTGGGGACCAGAGGACTCCAATGACCTGAGAAACAAGGGACACTATCCAACAGGTAGAGGATGGGATCCCACCATTCTCAACAAACTCCAATGTCCTTTAGGCATCTCTCTCCCACTGAAGGAGACCAATGTGATGGCTGGGGGAGGGGGGCAGAGGGATGGCTCTCAAAGCTACCTAAATAGAGAGATGGAACTCTGTCTAAAGGGTCTCTTTGACAGATCAGATTGGACTGTTTGAAAAACATGAAAAATTCTTTATGTTTTTTCCCCTGGAAGTAATGGATAGGGTTGGGCTAGGGCAGAGGGAAGGCTCCAGACAATGGAAACCGACCTAAGATGGCCGACATTCCCGCCAAAACCACAAAGGAGGGATACGTCACTCGAGGAAATCTGATACCTAACAGGGACCTAAACCTCCGCCCCAAACTCCGGCAGACCAATAGGACCTTGGCAAGCAGACAGAATCTCCAATAAAAAAAGAAAGAATTATGTAGCCAACTTCAGCATCAAACCCCTTAAAAACCCCTAACCCCAATCTCGGGAGCGACTTCCCCGACTGCTCTCTTGCGAGTCGCGGAACCTCGTCCGAGGGTGCTTGCAATAAAGTGTACTCTCAGACCTCACTTTGCCTTGGCAGTCTTACTTTTATTTATCAGCGACTCGTAACCTTACAGATAGGAGCTAGGAAAGACTATAAAAAATCAAAGTTCTTACATTTTCTCTCTATATTAAATGTAGTCTATGTTTAATTTGCAATGTAGGCTGTTTCCAGTGTATTCCACATTGCCCCACAAGAAGCAATTGACTTAAAGTCTTAGGAGACTTATTTCCATACGCCTGCTCAAAGTATTTTTCCTACAAAAGCAACGATTAACTCAGGAGGAAATAAAAATAGAATTAAAATCCCCCTATCTCATTCTCCTTTCTCAAAAATCTCTCTCAGAAATATAACGCTTAAGAATACGTGCACACCACAGAGCACAGCAAGTATTTTTATCGATCAAAAACTACAGAAAATACAAGTATATATGACTCAAAATTCCCTAACAATAGACTTGAATACACCATTCTCAGTACGAAACAAATCGGGTAGGCACAGCTGGGTGGCTCAGTCAGCTGAGTGTCCCACTCTTGATTTTGGCTTTGGTGATGATCTCACAGTTTCCTGGGATCGAGTTCCCATCTGACAGCGGAGCCCATTTGGGATTCTCCTTCTCTCTCTGCCCCTCCCCCACACGTACTCTATCTCCCTCAATATAAATAAGTAAACGTTAAAAAATAAATAAATAAACATTTTTGGAAAATGAAGAAATGAGGGGACAAAGATGCATTGCACCCAAGACTCCAATAAAAGGAGAAGAAAATTAATAAATTCAATTCCCACCCCCCCAAATACACGTAAAAAACAAAAGGAAGTAAACCAAAGGAAAGTATGGAAATAATAAAGAGAGAAACAAAAATTAATGTAGTCGGGAATACAACATAGTAGGCCTAATTAAGAAATTAAAATTCTGGTGTGTTGAAAAAAATTAAACTACGAATTATCTTTTTGGAGAAGAAAAGGGGAAAGAGGCACAAATAAAATTTTCTGAATTAGAAGAGACTCTTATTTTTTTATTTTTTAAATTTTTTTTTAATGTTTATTTATTTTTGAGACACATAGAGGCACGGCATGAACAGGGGAAGGGGCAGAGAGAGAGGGAGACACAGAATCCGAAGCAGGCTCCAGGCTCTGAGCTGTTAGCACAGAGCCCGACACGGGGCTCGAACTCACAGACCGCGAGATCATGACCTGAGCTGAAGTCGGCCGCCCAACCGACTGAGACACCCAGGCGTCCCAGAAGAGACTTTAACATTTAAGACTTCTTTGGAAATAAATGTGAAGACCTAGATGAAATGAATAATTACCTCGGGACATACAGATGACCAAAACTGTCTCCACCAGACAGAGGAAGGTGAAACAGACAAATCTGCATGGAAGAGAGAGAGAAAGCCATTGAGGAAGCACACTGCAAAGTAAGCACCAGGGCCAGATGGCTTTGCACAACAGGAATTCTTCTGCACCTTCAACATCCAGATAGTTTCAGTGCTCTTAAAATGATTCCAGAACATTGGAAATGAAGGGAAATTTCCCTAACTGCTTTTCCAAAGGAAGGATGGCATTTATACCTAAGCTTGATAAAGACTATACGAAAAGATGAAACTATAAACCAGTGTCTCCCATGAATATCAAAAGAAAAAGACCAAATAAAATACTAGGAAATAGGCTCCCACGCCAGATTCTTAAACAGAAATGAAAAATTGATTCACTATTAGAAAATCTATTAACTTCGTTCACTTTATTAATAGACTTAGGAGAGAGAATCCTAAGGCTGTGTCCACAGACAATATGAAAGCCTTTGACAAAATTTAATAGCTATTCACGATAAATAATATAATAGCTATTCACTCCAGAAAGGAGTGGAGAGGGGCACCTGGGTGGGTCAGTTGGTTAAGCGTCTGACTCGATTTCAGCTCAGGTTGTGATCTCACAGTTCTTGGGACTGAGCCCTGCGTCGGACTCTATGTGACACTGTGGCGCCTGCTTGCGATTCTCTCTCCCTCTTTCTGCCACTCCCCTGATCACACATGGGATCACACTCCCCTGCTCACACACACTCCCCTAAACAGATATTTTTTCAAAGAAGACGTACCAATGGGCAGCGAGACCACAGAAAGGTCTCGACATCACTCATCATCGGGGAAATGCCCATCAAAACCACGATGGGAGGGAGCTACGCCTGGGTGGCTCCGTCAGTGAAGCGTCAGACTTCAGCTCAGGTCATGATCTCAGGTTCGTGAGTTTGAGCCCCATGTTGGGTTCTGTGCTGACAGCTGGGAGCCTGCCTGGGATTCTCTCTCCCTCTCTCTCTGCCCCTGTGAGTTCAAGCCCCGCGTCGGGCTCTGTGCTGACAGTTCAGAGCCTGGAGCCTGCTTCAGATTCTGTGCCTCCCTCTCTCTCTGTATCTCCCCTGCTAGTACTCTGTCTCTATCTTTCTAAAAAATAAGTAAAAACATTAAAAAACAAACAAAAGAATGGATAAAGAAGATGTAGTATATAGACACAATGAATATTTTTCAGCCATAAAAAAGGAAGGAAATCCTGGCATTTGTCACAGCATAGATGGACCCTGAGGGCATTATGCTAAGTGAAATAAGTCAGAGAACGATCTATGATCTCGCCTACGTGTGGAATATAAAAAAGTCTAACTCCTAGAAACGGGGAGTAGGATGGTGTTTGTCGGGGGCTGGGGGCAATTGGGGAATGAGAGGGGTTCATCACAGGGTGTGAACTCCCACCTCTAAGATGAGTAGCTTCTGGAGATCTAATGTACAGTATTGATAAAGGAACGGGAGAGGGGCGCCTGGGTGACTCAGTCGGTTAAGCAGCCAATTTCAGCTCGGCTCATGATCTCACGGTCTGTGAGTTCGAGCCCCTGTCGGGCTCTGTGCTGACGGCTTGGAGCCTGGAGCCTGCTTCAGAGTCTGTGCTTCCCTCTCTCTCTGCACCCCCCTGCTTGCTCTCTGTCTCTCTGTCTCTCCCTCTCTCAAAAATAATAAACATTAAAAAAAGAAGAAGAAGAAGAACAGAAGAGGAGGGGAGGTGAGGGAAGGGGGGGGGCGAGGGGAGGGGGGGACACTTCCATTCAGCTCCAGACAGCAGTTAGCTGGCAGCCTCCAGCTCTGACACTTTCGGGGACGCACTTCAGCTTTGAGCCAAAGCCATGCCCTCCCCAGCCAGTCCCCAGCCACAGACCGCCAGTGTCTGCCCGATGCAGGATAACATCTCTGAGTCGGTCTTTGCCCTAGAACTCACTATTCAGACGCGCAGCTCTCCCTACCCAAGCGGCGCCTCCCCCCTTTTCTCCTGCACCTGTCAGACCCGCGTCGCCGTGTGAGAGCTCTCTCAGACCGATTCTGCTTCTTCATTTTTTGAAATGTTTTTATCTTTATTTCTTTATTTTGAGAGAGACACAGAGCGAGCAAGGGAAGGGCAGAGAGAGAGAGAGAGAAAGAGAATCCCAAGCAGACAAAGGGCTTGAACTCACGAAACCACGAGGTCATGACCTAAGTTGAAACCAAGAGTCAAACGCTTAACTGACTGAATCGCCCAGGCGGCCCTCTGCTTTCTCCTTAGTCTTGAGTAGCCGTGGCATCACCCCCTGTGCCCAGTAACCCTCTGGCACTCCTAACTCTCAGCACGTGCCTCTCGGAGGAACCGCCGTGGCAGTATGGTTGCACGTCTCAGGCGTGGTCCTAAAGGAAGGCGGAGATGGGTGTTAGGTCCTGCCTGGGAGAAGATGCCACATTGCTTAGCCCACCCATCCCCCACCTCGTCCAGCTCCAATGTCACCTGCTCAACCTAGGGCAACACACTGGAGTTTGTGCCTGCCTTGAAATAGAACGGAGGCTCTGGAAAGAGGCACAAAATGCCTTCGAGACTTTATTCCTCCCATGCTCCTGGTTCTAATTTATTTGTCCTTGCTCCAGTGAAATGCCCAGAGTGGAAGATTCCCGAGCTAGCAGAGCCCTCGTGAAGTGGCTGTCACCCACTCTAAGGTCCTCATGCACCCAAGATGCAAAAACCTCACCAGAGTCAAGGGGTCCAAACATCTGCATTGCCTCTCCATGGAGGTGTGCTCTGCCCCTGAGTCAGAAAAACAGAAATCAGGAGGATGTGAATTTGTAATATAATTCATCTTTATAATTTCACTCTACTGAATATACTTATACACACATTTTCCAGAGTTTGTCATATTCAGGGTTATGCTGAGTACAACAGTATTGATGGTGATGGTCCATGCTCTGATAAATGGATTAAACTTGAAGGCAACTGATAACTTTCCAAAAATAAAAGCATATGGATAATGTAGACCCTGTCCTCAAAGCATATATAAAACGGTTAATACTGACAGCATCTGACTACACCTACCTGGAAGAAGACCCCATGATTCTTATCTCATAGATTGCCTGCACCAGATGGCCCTCAACATAATCTGCTCAGATGTCAGAGAACACCACCATCCTGGAATGGAGAAGCAACCTTAAGCGTGGAGGCCACATGCCACACCGGCCTCAGCCTGCCTACCCCAGGACTTCCTGACGTGAGACACAATAAGCCCCTACTGTGTTATTATTTGAGTTCTCTGAGCTTACCCTAATTCCTAACCCTCAGGGATTAAAAAGAGAGACAGAAAAGTGCAAAGGAATTTTCCACTTTTCTAGCGGCAATCTAGAATTCTTCATGGAATTTTGGAACTTTGCAAGCTTGTCTCATCCTGGCCATTTGACCCCGTTCTGGATTTTTGCTCCACTCTATTTCACCGTGATAGTTAGCGATAAAATCTTTGGAAACCTCACAGACTCATGTTCATTTCCTAAGGAACAAGGAAGAAGAGTAGACTGGGGCCCACTTTCCATTCAGGCTGGGAAGGAAGACAGCACTAAGGAATACCCGCCCTGTGAGGAAAGGAACGTGCTGGCCCCGAGTCCTGCCCTGCTGGCAACAAGGCAGCTCAGGGGACCGGCAGGCCTGGCGAGCAGCCTTGGGCCCCCGGAGGCCCACGGGAGACCCAGCTGGTCCACTCTGCCACGCCAGGAGTTGGCTGGACGCTGCTCATTGCTCTGCCCTCGTGTGTCTTGATTGCCTGGCTCTTGGGTATTTGTTTGTGTTCTGCCCTCAGGGTGGCCTTGGCCTTGGTCACAGTGTCTGTCCTGACTCCTGTCTGTGCCCACAGGTGAGGTGATTCTTGTGACTTCATTCTTTTTCTTTTTTCTTTTTTTTTTTTTTAATGTTTATTTATTTTTGAGACAGAGAGAGACAGAGCATGAGTGGGGGAGGGGCAGAGAGAGAGGGAGACACAGAATCTGAAGTCAGGCTCCAGGCTCCGAGCTGTCAGCACAGAGCCCGACGTGGGGCTCGAACTCACAGACTGTGAGATCATGACCTGAGCCGAAGTCGGCCGCTCAACCGACTGAGCCACCCAGGCACCCCTCTTGTGACTTCATTCTGACCCTCAATGGCCACCCCATCTCAGGAGCCTCTCTCCAGATTCCCCACCTAATTTCTCCTTTCTCCTTCCTAATCCCTGCCCCTGGCTTGACAATGCATTCACCTACTAAGAACTGGGCAGTGCAAGGGGACCAGCGTGTGCCTCTCCAGCCCTCCAAGTCAGGGACCCTCCTTCCCTTCCCCCAGCCCTACCTCTCACCCGTTCCCAACTGAGGGGGTCTCCAACTTAAAGAGACCCCACGCACGTCAGCTACTTATGATAACCTATCTTTTAAGTTTTTCAGTAGTTTTTGGGACTTGTACTTTCCCCGGGCATTTCTAATGATTTTGCTGCTGACATGCTCCCATTTGTGGGGGTACCCGTGCCCTCCGTGGCTCAGTATCAGCTCAAGGGCCATTGTCAAAAGAACCGTTGCCTGGTTTTCCCTGCCTTGGCCCGTTTCTCTGTTATTAAAAGCGCACGCCCACCCCTCACACCTCTTAATTATGTTCTTAAGAGCTTTGTTGTCTGTTTCCTGGAGGTAATCTTGGAGCTCCTCCCCTTCCGGGTCTTCCTTCCTAGTGAACAGCACAATCGTGTACTTCAAAACTGCCTCCCCAAAGATGGCCTCTGGTTTCTTCACTGCCTTTTTGTCCTCCTCGGCGAAGCATCCCACCTGGAACCCCAGGACCAGAACCACGTTCCCTCCCTCACAGCAGGACAAACAGTGTTCGACCTCCTCCCGCAGCTGGGGCAGACATCCCTCAGGGCCGGCCGTCGGGCAGAGCAAGGGACTGTCTACAACCACAACCCTCTGCCCACCCCACATCCTTCCGCTGTTCTGGGTCTTCCTGGTGGTCGGCTGCGGTCAGAACCGATCGAGGAAGGCACGCCTCCCCAGGATGGTGTTCCCCGTGGCGCTCTTCCCCGTGCCGCTGGCCCCCATGAGGACAAGGCTCAGCGTCTCTGTCAAAAGGAAAGCAGGAAAGATTCATGACCGTGGGCGGATCTCTGTGCGACTTTCAAAGTGCGGCCAGACGTCACGGCAGAGGATGCTCAGAGAGCATCATGGCCGCCTTCTCACCGGCAGCTCCCTCCCCAAGCGTGGCGGGGAGACGGCTTCTTCCCGCCAAGCGCCCTGTGAACCCACAAGCACGACTTGGACCACCATCTCTGCCTGGTGCTCACCCATGACATGGCCACTGTCCCTATCTCTGAACTTGCTCCCTCTCTCTGGTACCTTCTCTGACTTCCGTGAGTGCCACTGGCCATATGATCCACCACCTACTCAAATGCGTCCAGGGCACACATCTCATCCCTTGGGCTTCTGTTTCTGCTGCAACTATGTCTTCCTATTGCCGACTAATGCTATAACTGCAGCAAAATCTCGATGTATTTGACAAACTATGCCACAGAACTGACTTTTCATGAAAAAGCAACTACACACATATCATCAACAGATTACTAGTTCCTTCATTCAGATCATGCTACAATTCATGTCTCATTAAAACCACATTAAACTGAATCGGGTCTTTCATCAAGGAGCCAATAAGCACTTTGTGGTTCTAACAGTGAACACGCACTCCCACCGTTTTGTGTGGCGATGGTGGAGAACTGATGTCCCTCTAAATGGAATGGCAGAGGTACAGAGCCCTTGCCGAGTGTACTAGTGGGGGCTCCTTTTGACTTTAGACTTGTCCTGTGGTCTTTCTCTTCCATGCTGCCTTCTCCCACGGTTCTCCTCAATTACGCATTCTCGGCCAAGTTTCCAAAAGCCACCCCAAAATGAAGAGTGGGGGAAGCCTACCCTGTGCTGTCCCTTCGAGGGAAAATTACTGAACTGCTGATCCTGAACCCACAATCTCATCGTTATGCGCAAAGGAAGAAAAAGAGATGAATCCTCCCATGCACCCACGTTCGTCACGGATTTGGGTCCTGGCTTCCATACCCTCAGAGGGTGGCTCCCTAGGACCTCTGCGATCTGGGCTGTAACCCACCTCGCACACCACATGGAGGCGTGAACCCTCCATGTCCATCATTGCTCCTGATTGCTCGTGTGCCCTCTGCAAGGTCTTCCAGCTCTCTGCCAGCCACCCAAACTCGGCCGGTTCTCCAAAGCCCATTTCAAGCTGGGCTTTCTCCATGCAGCCTCTCCTGACTTTCCCGCACGTCTGTACTTCTTCGGGAGGCCCCCCAGCATGTGGGCCTCCAGGACAAACACGAAAGGGCTCCTCGGAGTCCGTGGTCTTCTCAGGTGAGGACGTTTGCCGTGGGACAGAATGGGATGGGTCATGCTGGCCTGGAAGAAACTCAGCTCGGGGCAGTGGAGCGTGTCGCACGGAGTGCACGGGGACTTCTGCTAAAGGAGCAGGTAGTGTGGCTGGGCTGAGGAACCCACCTAGCTGGGGCGCCTGGGTGGCTCAGTTGGTTGAGCATTGGACTTCGGCTCCAGTCACGATCTCACGGTTTGTGAGTTCGAGCCCCATTTGGGCTCACTGCGGTCATCGGAGAGCCCAGTTCAGATCTTCTGTCCTCCTGTCTCTGCCCCTCCTCCCACTTGCACACTCTCAAAAATAAACAAACATTAAAAAAAAAAAAAGAAAGAAATCCATCTAGCACCGTATGAGACTCACCCGCTGTGAGCATTCAGGCTCCTAATCCTTGTCCTCCTCTCTGTCAAGTGGTTTCCTCTCTCTGAAAAGAGAAGCATAAAGAACCAAGAAGTCAAGAGGCGCCTGGATGGCTCAACTGATTGAGCATCCGACTTCAGCTCAGGTCGTGGTTTGTGGTTCGTGGATGCGAGCCCCGTATCGGGCACTTTGCTGTCAGCACAGAGGCCCACTTTGGATTTTCTCTCTCCCCCTCTCAAAAATAAATAAATAAACTTTAAAAAAAAAAAAAGAGGGGTGTCTGGTGGCTCATTTGGTTAAGCGTCCAACTCTTGATTTCAGCTTAAGTCATGACCTCGGGATTCGTGGGTTCAAGCCCTACATCCAACCCTATACTGACAATGTGGGGCCTACTTGGGATTCTCAACTCTCTCTCTCTGTCTCTCTCTCTCAAAATAAATAAATAAACAAGAAAAAAAGAACCAAGAAGTCAAGAGAAAGAGAGAGAGAGAGAGTTGGAGTGGGCTTAAGAGAAAGAGAAGAGCAAACCAACGGTCCAGAACTATCTCAACACCAGCACTGAGTCCTGAGCCCCAAGCCACCAATACACTGTGGGACAAATAAGAGACCGGAAACAGCTCACCTCCTTCCCTTGAGACCTTTGCCGTCCCCTTGGAGAGATGGGATGAGGGTCAGGAAAGAAGAATTAAAGAATGAAAGGTGTGGACAGCGTGCAGAAGTCTCATAAGCTTAGGAACATTTCAGAAAGGAAGGAGGAAGAGGAAATTTCATCAAGAGCCGGAACCTGTCCTTTTAGCTTTGCTAGCCCTTCGGAAAATAGAGAGGTCTTGCACATTTCACATCTAGTTGTCGAAAGCGTATATAAAATGGTTTTACGCGGAATATACCTTCCTCTTGGAAGATGCGCGGCTGGGCGCTGTTCGGCAACACCAGGCCCACGATCTCTGGGAGGAGTTCCTCCACCTGGCGCTGCTCCTCTGCCCCCGTCACCCTGTAGTTGAAGCCGCTGTACCGGCCTTTGCATCGCTTAATGAGCTGGAACAGAGCTTCGTTACCGCTTTCCGAGAACGTCTCTAGATCCTGGGCCCCTAGATCTTCCTTCCTGGTGAGGAGAACGATTCGATTGTGTGGTCAACGAATTTGTCTCCAAAAGTCCTTCGGACTGTGTCCAACATGGCCTCGTCCTTCTTGGTGAAAGAGCCCAGCGGGGTCACCAGCAGGAAGGCATGGGGGCCTCGAAGGACGTGTCCCCGAAGCTTGGCTTTAACGTCCTTTGAAGATGAGATGTCCGGAGTAGCGATGACGCAAACTTTCCTCCCTCTCCAGCTTCTGCCCAGACGCGAACCTCTGGGTCACTGACTCTTCGGTGAGTTTGGTCTCGAAGACTCGCTTCCCCAGAAGTCTGTTCCCTGCGGCACTTTTTCCGGCTCCGCGCTTCCCCACGAGCAGGATCTTCAGTTCCGACATCCCCAGGCTCGGCTCATGTCCTGGGGCCTGAAGCTGCTTCTCCCCCGGTCCTGTGAGACAAAGGGCGGATTCAGAGTCTGTTCTCGGGGGCCGAATACGGAGACGTGGACAGGTTTCGCGATTTCTCCTCCTCGCCGCTTTGACAGAGAACGGCCTTGGGCCGTGATGCCCCGAGCAGCAGGACGATAGTTCCAGGTCAGAAGGCCCTCTCCCACTCAAGTTAAGGCCACAAAGGGGGCCGCGAATAAATTAGGAGATGTGTAAAAAGCTCAAGATCTCCCAGGAACATGAAAATTAGTTCAATTTGCCCTAGACTGGTCTTGGTCCTCGGATTTCCTTTCAGTTTGCTACCAAAGTAAGTAAGTCCATGGATTCATGCAGGACAAGGGAGAATCTGAATTTAAAATGCCCCTTGGTGGTATGTTCATAAAATGTTACACTACTCAGCAGTCAAAAACCAAACAAACAAACAAAACAAAAAGAACGAATGAATAAGTGAACTACCTATGTGCAACGCGCATGGATCTCCGAAACATGCTGAATGACAGACATCGGATGCCGGACACGAAGCCACACGCTATCTGATTCCACTAAACGAGATTCAAGAACAGACAAAACTAATCCATGTGGTTAGAAAGCTGGATCGCAGTTCCCTTTGGGGAGAGGCAGCAGGAGCCTAGGTCAGGTGACAGGAACGTTCCAGACCGTTATCTAGAGGACGGTCCCACGTGCGTAGATTCGGAAAACGTCGCTGAGCTCTACGCATGAGGTCTGTGTGTTTCACCCTACACTCACTATACCTCAGTACGTGACTGTAGAACCTTGTGCCACGAAACCGTCCCTGCACCCGCGCCCTGTCCCCACCACTTCTGGATCCAAGCTCGACGCCAGACCTCCACGCTGAGCAAAGGGCTGAGTCCACAATACAGGGACTATTCAGAGTCTGAGGCGCCCTGGGCGCTAAGGGTGTGGATTGTCACTTGGCGTCCGGGCAGAGACTGCTCGGGACTCTCTCCCTCTCGCTGCCCCTTCTGTGCTCTCTCACTCTCTCTTTTTCTCAAAATTTAAATATAAAGTTTAAGTAAACTTTAAAAAAAAATTTTTTTTAAAGAGACTGATTTAAAACCAATTAATAAATAAAAAAGAAAAGACGGAAGGAAGGGAGGGCTGAGTTAGGCATGTCTGTCCTTACTGGGGACAAAAGTGCATCTACTAAACAGAGCAAGGCAGATCTACACGTATTGACTTGGGCAGCGTGCAGGACGGATCCTTGATGGCAGTCGTTACAGGGACACCGAGCTCCATCACGGAATTCTGTAAATTAGTGTTCTCGGCGAAGGTACTTTCTGCTTCCCAGTAGGAGTCCACACTGTATAGCCCTGTGTCCAGGGCCCGGAAGACAAGACTGAGTCAGGACAGAAGCCACAAAAGTCAAACCCAGCGCCACCACATTTCAGAGAAAGCCACGGACACCCACTCCATGTCTACGAACTTTGCTGCTGCTGTACCTACTCCCAAGTGTTAGGAGCTTCCTGGGGGACAGGTTGTGGACACCAACCTGAGCGAGGTCTCCAGAGTGCGTCTTTGTTCCTACTTGCCTGATTTTTTTCCACCTCATTTTGATGCGTCATGCATTCAAAAGAACATAGATATGAGCTTAACATTTTTTTAATTTGTTAGTTTTTATTTATTTATTTGTTTTGAGAGACAGAGCACGAGAGGGGGAGGAACAGAGAGAGAGGAAGAATCCCAAGCAGGATCCACACGGTGGCCACAGAGTCCGAAGCAGGGCTCGAACTCACCAACTGTGAGATCTCAGTCGAAATCAAGAGTCGGACGCCCAACCAACCACCCAGGCGTCCCTGAGCTTAACAGTTTTAAGGACCATCTTACCATGGGGAGTGTCCCCCTTCCGAGATGTGGTTTCATCCACAGGATCCTAGAAAATAAAGGGGGAAATGAGGCACGGAGACCCAAAATCTCATCTTTTCACAAAGTAAAGAAATGGAGACACAAGTATATAATTCAGAGTCATTTGATGACTGGGATGTGGGCAGTTCAAGGCCATGTCGTCTTCCTTGTTGGCTTCTGCAGACTCGTCCATAACCCCACTGTTGCCATCACAACAGGCTTCCCAGAAATATGAAGATGGGTCTTGTTCTCACTCAGGCGGGCCCCACAAATATCATCTAACCAAGGCCTTGACCCTGAAGCTCTGGCTTTCCTTCTCTTCAGTACCCGATGGTAATGACAATCCCTTCCAAAGTCTTCCGGAGGTTTTTCTATTCCTGGAGAAAATCCAGAGGCTTAAGAAAAGCTTCTGGACTCCCCAGAAGAAGCAACTAGCCCAGCGATGCCTGCGATGTGCATCGGGGGGACCAGGGGAAGGGAGGAGATTGGCAGTCAAGTTCTCCACATGTATCCGGTGCCTTCTCCCTGCACCATGCCCCCAGGACGGAGATGATGCCTCTTCTGACATGAGAACCAGGAAAATTTGGAACCTTCTCCATCCAGATGGGCCAATGGATTCAGTGGAGGACGGAAAGCCAAACACACGATTGGTATTCCCTTCCCCTGCCTGGCCAAGCCTTAGACTCGCTCCCCAAATTTAAATTGTCATGAAATCAAAAGAGAAGGTGAAAACAAGGATACCTCATGCTGATGAATCTCTTCCAATACTTTATTTTAACCTTATCTTTGTTAAATGTCCACGCCAGCCAAGGAAAATTTCCCTCTGCTTTCTTACCTGGCCTTACCCCCAACCATTGATACCTTCCACCATCTCCCTCCCTGGGTCTTCTCCAGTTCAGCTCTGATTATCACACTTCTTTCGTCTTACATGGCACAACTCAAGTCTCTTCATGTTCTTTAAATGCAAAACATTGTCAGCAATAGCACTGCTAGGAATGTACCCAAGGGATACAGGAGTGCTGATGCATAGGGGCACACGTACCCCAATGTTGATAGCAGCACTTTCGACAATAGCCAAATCATGGAAAGAACCTAAATGGCCACCAACTGATGAATGGATAAAGAAGATGTGGTTTATATACACAATGGAATACTACTTGGCAATGAGAAAACATGAAATCTGGCCATTTGCAGCAACGTTGGATGGAACCAGACGGTATTTTGCTGAGCGAAATAAGTCAGGCAGAGAAAGACAGATACCATATGTTTTCACTCATATGTGGATCTTGAGAAACTTAACAGAAGACCATGGGGGACGGAAAGGGAAAAAAAAAAAAAGTTACAGAGAGGGAGGGAGGCAAACCATAAGAGACTCTTAAATACTGAGAACAAACTAAGGGTTGATGGGAGGTGGAGGAGAGGGGAAAGTGGGTGACAGGGTGTTGAGGAGGGCACTCATCAGAATGAGCACTGGGTGTCGAATGGAAACCAATTTGATTAAAAAATTATATTTAAAAAATAAATAAAATTAAATAAAAAAGAAAAAGACTCCTTTAAAAATATATTAAAATAAATGCAAAACATCGTTACAATACAAATGTGTATGATTTAAAAATTAATAATTTTTTAATGTTTATTTATTCTTGAGAGAGACAGAGCATAAGCAGGGGAAGGGCAGAGAGAGAGGGAGACACAGAATCTGAAGCAGGCTCCAGGCTCCGAGCTGTCAGCACAGAGCCCGACGCAGGGCTCGAACCCACAAACCATAAGATCATGACCTGAGCCAACTAAGCCACCCAGTTGCCCCTAGAAATTAATAATTTTTAAATTCCCAATCCACTACCAAAGGAACAGTGGCTAATTCACATACATCCTTCTATGTTTTTTTTAAGTTTATACAAATACACACAAGCATATAAGAACACATAGGGAGAACTCGCTAGGTTTTTTGCTCCGCAATCTGCTTAACAGTACGTCCTGTACATCTGTACAAATCAGTACTTATCGATCAACCCCATTTTTCTAGGAGATGCTATTTATACCACAGCATGGAGATGGAACATTCCACACTAATGTAACGATTCTTGTATTTTTTTCAAGATTTTATTTTAAGTAATCTCTACACCCAACCTGGGGCCAGAATTTAACAACCCCGAGATGAAGAGTCACACGCTCTACCGACTGAGCCAAACGATTCCTTTATCTGGTTCTGGTTCCCGCTCCCGGCACAGGCTCTGGCTGGTTCTGCCAGGACAAAAAGCAACACATCAGTGGTCGATCCATGCAAGGCTGGATAGAGGAACAGCAAGAAAAATGCATTCTTTTTGGTTTCTCCCTAAGGATGTGGGCTACGGAAGTCAACTCGGACTAGACTGGGGTAAGAAATCCTGTTTCCCACAATCCTCTTGGTGCTCTTGTCTCTGAAATAAACCCATATTGGTGGGGGCGCCTGGGTGGCTCAATCGGTTGAGTGTCCAGCTCTCGATCTCAGCTCAGGTCATGATCTCCGAGTTTGTGGGATCGAGTCCCACATGGGGCTCTGCGAGGAAGCGCTGAGGCTGCTTGGGATTCTCTCCTCTCTCTTTCTCTCTCTCTGCCCCTCCCCTGCTCGCTCCCTCTCATTCCCTCTCTCTCAAAATAAATAAACATTAAAAGAAAAAAAAGACATCCAACACTGTTGATTGACCAAACCAACAACCCCCTCCTCTATATCCATCACCCTTATACGTGCTGGGAGAAACATCCACCGTGACAGACGGAATAGCACACACGCACCCCAGACGGCCATGTGCTCCTCCCTGAATCTGTGACTGTGTTTTTTTACACGGAAAAAGGGACTTTGCGAATGTGATTAAGGATCTTGAGATGGAGAGAAAATCTTGGATCATCCAGGTGATCCAATACGGTCACACGAACAGAGGTCCTTCCAAGAGGAAGGCAGGAAAGTCAGAGTAAGAAAAAGGAGACGTGAGGACAAAAGCAGAGGTCAGAGAGCGAGAAAGTGTGGAAATGCTACATGATGGCTTTTAAAAATGGAATAAGGGGGGCGCCTGGGTGGCTCAGTTGATTAAGCGGCCAACTTCAGCTCAGGTCATGATCTCATGGCCTGTGAGTTCGAGCCCTGCATTGGGCTCTGTGCTGATGGCTCAGAGCCTGGAGCCTGCTTTGCATTCTGTGTCTCCCTCTCTCTCTGCCCCTCCCCTGCTCATGCTCTGTCTCTCTGTCTCTCAAAAATAAAAAAAAAGTAAATAAAAAATGGAATAAGGAGCCACCAACCAAGGGGAATGAAGGCAGCTTCTTGAAGCTGGAAAAGGCAAGGAAATGGCTCCTCCCGCACAGCCTCCTCCAGAAGGACCCTGCCCAACACCTTGATTTTAGGACTTCCGACCTCCAGACTGTAAAACAATTACTTGGTGGGTTTTTAGCAACTAACTTTGTGGCGATTTGTTACAGCAGCGACAGGAAACTAATATGCTCTCTCTTCAACCAGGGGTGGCCATGTGACCTACCTAGTGACAGTTGGGGGAACACTTGCCTGGGCCTTTTGGGAATGCTATTGTTTTCTTGAGGATAGAGGCAGACTCAAGTAGAGAAGTCCCGTTCTCACCTCCTCCCCCTTCTTCTTTTTATTTTTACTTTTTTTAAGTTTATTTATTTGTGAGAAAGACAGAGCACGAGCAGGGGAGGGGCAGAGACAGAGGGGGAGACACTGAATCCGAAGCAGGCTCCAGGCTCTGAGCTGTCAGCACAGAGCCCCACGAGGGCTCGAACTCGGCAACGGTGAGATCACGACCTGAGCTAAAGTCGGACGCTGAACCGACTGAGCCACCCAGGTGGCCCGTGAACCAGAAAGTCTTAATTACTAAAACCAAAATGACTTAATGTTATTCTCCTAAAAGTACAACTTGAAAATAAGGCTTCGTTATGTGATGGAGCAGGTCCCAACCCCTTGTATTTTTCAAAATTGTCACGATATTCTTGGCTTTTTAATCTCCTGTAGAACTTTGAAAATCAGTTGTCATTTTCTTTAGAAAATCCTGTTGAAATCTAGAATGTCATTGCATTGAATTTATAGCCTAGGGTTTTTTTTAAGTATTTATTTATTTGTTTATTGAGAGAGAGAGAGAGAGAACATGCACAAGTCACAGAGGGGCAGAGAGAGGAGATAGAGAGAATCACAACACGGGGTTCGATCTCGCAAACCTCGAGGTCATGACCTGAACCGAAGGGTCGGAGGCCCAACCGACCAAGCTAGCCTGGCGTCTCTGCAGCTTAATGTTAGAAGAATGGACATCCACAGAGTGTTGTTCTCTCCACTCTTTTTGTTGGTCAGTTTTTAAATATGTTCCAATTTCAACCATTTCTTTTCAATCCATAAATTAAGAGAAGCGATTATAAAATTTAAAAATGAGGGGCACCTAGATGGCTCGTTTGGTTGAGTGTCCGACTTTGGCTCAGGTTATGATCTCATGGTTCATGAGTTCGAGCCCCATGTGCTCGCTCGTGAGCACAGAGCCCACTTTGGATCCTCTGTCTCCCTTTCTCTCTGCTTGCGCTCTCTCAAAAATAAATAAAACATTAAAAAATAAAAAATAAATAAAAAAATAAAAATGTATTGGGTACTTGCTATCCTTTTGTTTATTTCTAACATTATTACTCTACCATGAGAGAAAAACATCTGTATAAAATATTCGTCACTGGCCGAGATTTACTTTTTAACCCGGGAAAATTTTTGTAAATGTTTCACGTGGGCTTCAAACGCATGTGTAGCCTGTAACTGTGGGCGCCTTTCCCAATCAGGGACCCCACCTCGTCTCTGCTACCTCAGCTCCACTGCCCCAGAGGGTCCAGCATGCACCACTCTCCTGCCTGCCTGGAAAATTCCGCCCCATTCTACACCACTTAGCTGAAGTGTCACCTCGGGGTCACGCCTTTTGCGATTTTTCCAGATCGAACTGCTCATCAGCTCTTCTCTGGACTCCTGCAATGACAGAATCACTGGCCCCCCTGCTTTCACCCTTCTAGAGTCTATGGTCTGTCAACCACACACAAACAAGAGACAGATAACGTCACTCATCCGTCCCAAGTCCCCCAGTGGCTTCCCCTTGACTTGAAATAACAAGCAAAACCTCTACAGTGGCCGGCAAGACCCAACCCCATCTGGGCGCTAGCTGCCTCTCTGATCTCATCCCCCACCCCTCTCCACCTTGTCTTGTCTCCTGTAGCCACAGGGACCACCCTGCTGTTCCCCAAACGCGCAACCTTGGGGCTCGGAGCTGGTCGTTCACCTGAGCTAGAACACTCTTCCCCCCAGACTCGAGCAAGCCGAGGTCATCTCCTTTAGATCTTTACCGCATTGTGCCTGCGAGACAGAGGGCTTTCTTCAATCATCCTACATTTCAGAGCTACCCGCCCCCCCGCACCCGACAGCACTCTGCATCCCCCACACCCTTTTCTGCCCCCCCCCCCGAACCACCGCACCACCTTTCCCATTGTGCATTTACTTGCTTATCGCTTTCATTTTTGTCTCCCCACCACTGAGAGGTAAGTCTCACGAGGAGGACCTGCACTATCTTGTTCACCATCGCAGAGAGGGCGTTCCATAAGCACCATCCGGGGGTATTTACTGCATCTAACTTTGATATTCTCTCTACCGCCCTTGGTATGAAACTCTGTAAGGGCAGGGACCACGCCTGTCTTGTTCGGTGTCCCTAGTCCCTGGTATTGTGCCTGGCATACAGTATAGACTTAATAAGTGGTGTTAAATGAGTGATCACGGGGTAGAGGGCAGAGGAAAGGAAGAAAAACAGCTTTTAGAAATGAAGAGGGGAACTCAAGTGATGTCACTTTCAATAATAAAAGAGAAGTAACTTTACATTGGATCCCGAGCCAGGGAAGTGATATTCTTTGTACATTCATTTTTTAAAAAAAAAAGAAAAAAAAAAAAAACACTAGAGGGCAAATAGCTGAAGGAAGCAGAGAACTCCAGCAGGTCTAAAGAAGAAAGAGATTTATTTCTCAAGTAAGCCCCACTGTTTTACGTGATGGCCCATGAGAGCGTGAGTAAATTAATGAGCCTTTGCTAACCCACTTCTAGAGATGCCGCCATATTGAATCAGGAGCCCACCCAACCTCCCCCCTCTCCTTGCAAACTGCCAAGCGGCGCATTTTCTCAGAGCAGAGGGGGGCACCTGGGTGGCTCAGTTGGTTGAGCAGCTGACTTCTGCTCAGGTCAATATCTCAAGGTTCATGGGTTGGACCCCCATGGACCCCCATGTGGGGCTTTGCGCGGACAGCACTGATCCTGTTTCAAATTACATCCCGGTCTCTCTCTCCCCCCTCCCCTGCTTGTTCTCTCTCTTTCTTTCAAAAATAAATATTAGGGGGCGCCTGGGTGGCTCAGTCAGTTGAGCATCCGACTTCCGCTCAGGTCATGAACTCTAGGTTGTGGGTTCCAGCCCCGCCTGGGGCTCTGTGCTGACAGCTCAGAGCCTGGAGCCTGCTTTGGATTCTGTGTCTTCCTCTCTCTCTGCTCCTTCCTCACTCACACTGTCTGTCTGTCTCTCTCTCTCTCAAAATAAATAAATAAATAAACATTAAAAAAAACAACTTCTGAGGACAAAAGGGCACCAAAACTCCCCCCTCCATCCCTCTCTCCTTTACCCACACCCCCCTGACCATCCCCCAGAGCATTCTGGAGACCCAGGCCAGGCAACCGAGAGAGAAAAAGAGAACTTCCTCTCCAGAACTGTAGTCGACACTCTCCAGCAACCTGTACTTGTCCTCAGGATACAGCCCAAGGGGGACCTGGCTTCGGGCCGCGTCCAAGCAAAGCTCCCAGCGGGGTGGGGAATCCGCCCTGCATCCGGGGCAGTTCACGCCCGCCCGCAGAAAGAGATGGCCAGAGAAGCTTCCAGAGCCCAGCCTGCGGAGGACTCGGTCCCGGCCCCGCAGGTCAGGCAGTCATCAGGAGGACAGAAAAGCAGTCTACGGCGAGGTTAAACGTAGGTAAAATCGGAAGTCCTGTTTTTGGCAACCTTTGGCCACCCCGAGTGCTCAGTTAAGGGGACCCGACGGCGCACGGGGTGGGAAATACCGGCAAAGGGAGCGTGGACGGCGGCCCTGCAGTCGGCCTGCGCTGAGCACTCCTCCCGCGAAGGCAAGGCGCCCTCCCCCTCCCCTCCCATTCCCTCCCCTCTGCCCTCTGCCCCCTCCCCCCTCCCCCGCCCCCCCCCGTCCCCCCCTCCCTGCACCTCGCCCCCGAGACCCCTTCCCAAGGTTGAGGAGACGGGAAGACGCTGTTTTCCTTCCCCCTCCTGCCCCCTCCTGCAACTCCTCACCCCCCTCGGGGGGACCCGCCAACCCGACCTGGGGAACGCGCTGCTGCCCAGGCCAAAGGGTTCCTTCCTAGAACCAGGCTAACATTGAAATGCTGAGAAATACTATTATTTTATTATGATTTTTATTTTTTTAATATTTATTCGTTTTGGAGAGAGAGAGACAGAGACCGAGCGTGAGCAGGGGCGGGGCAGAGAGAGAGAGGGAGACCCAGAATCCGAGGCAGGCTCCAGGCTCCCAGCTGGCAGCCCCGAACTGGACAGGGGGCTAGAACCCATGAACCGAGAGATCCTGACCTGAGCCGAAGTCTGCGCTGAGCCGGCCGAGCCACCCAGGCGCCCTATCATGGTTTTTGAGAAAACAACCCACACTCTAATATGACAGAATTTTACCATCTTAGCTATTTTTTTTTTAAGTTTTTTTATTTTTGAGAGAATCCCAAGCAGGCTTTGCACTCTCAGCGGGGCTTGAACTCCAGGATCCCAGAATCGAACTCATGAACTGTGAGATTAGGCCCTGAGCAGAAATCAAGAGTCCTAGGCCTGACTGAGCCATCCAGGCGCCCGCCGGCTCCGCCATTTTTAAGTACACAGTTCAAGAGCATCGAGTACCTTCCACGTTGTGCAAGAGCTGGGGAACTTACTCACCCTGCGACCATGAACCTCATACTCAGCCCCTAATTCCCCTCTCCTCCCCCACCTCTCTACTTTCTGTTTCTGTGATTTTAAGCGCTTTAGCTACTTCATGTGAGTGGACCAGACAGCGTTTGCCCTTTGTGGCCAGCCTTTCTCCGGCTTAGGGTAGTGTCCTATCTGCGTGACCGCACTTTTCATGGGACTTCAGAGGCTGCTGATCCACGGCCTTGAGCTCACGCTATCACAGCAGGCTTGGTCTTTGAAATGTGTCAGGTGGTACTGAAGCTTCCGGAGACCCTTCGAAAGGAGGAGCTGTGGGGGTTCTGACCAGGTTTTGAGGGGCTGCTCCGTCCCATGGGGTCCCGCTGCCCTCTGGGCTGGTCTTCATGCTCCACCTTGTTAGGAAGCACTGCCCCCCAAGGGCTCGAGTCTACACAGGCTGCATCTTGGTGAGAAAAGCCCCTCCCATTCTCCACCCCATTGACACCCCTGGTAAGGGGGACCCGGGTCTAGGAACAATCCCCACCCTCTCTGGGAGCACTAGGCCAATTCCATTAAAATCAGTTCATTCAAGTGGTTAGACAGAAGCCTTCCATCCCACCCTGCGGTCACCCCAGCTGTGGTGCTCCCGGAAGTGGAGGTCAGCTCAGGGGCAGAGAGTCACAGCCTGGTAGAAGACAGTAAATGGAGGAAAAGCTCCCTTGTTCTGAAATATTAAACATTTGGGGAGTATTCTGAGTAAAACCACAGCTTCAAATATCTCCTCGTCGATTTAGCAAGTTGATTATTTGCTGTGTTGACCATTTTGGAGCGGAAAAAAAAACCCGATCTTTCAGCACACTGGCTTGTGGAGAATTGATTTCTGTGGGGGCAGGCGGGTGGCGCTCAGGTCTGGGGAAGGATGGGGGTTCCCTGCCCCCTGGTGGCTTTGTGGCTAATGACAAGGGCAGCAAACGGGTTTCCTCAGCACGTCCTCTCCCTTCTCCCTTCCTCTCAGAGCGGGTGAAGAGAGGGCTGGACTTCTAGAAATCCTATAAGCCTGGAAGGCACAAAGTATGCAGACGAGGAGGAACCTACCAGGCGACGCACCATATGAGACACAGGGGCTTAAGATCTTCTAGACAAATCTCCATTCGAGGACCTCCGTTAAGTGAGGAGACCGAACCCTAGGGTCATGGAACAACAGAACGCGTGCTATCACGGAGATGTGTTCCGGGGAGCAAAGAGGAAGGGCCGCAAGTCCTACAAGATGCGGAAACAGGGGCGCCTGGGTGGCTCAGTCGATTAAGTATCCAAGTCTTGATCTCAGCTCAGGTCATGATCTCACAGTTCATGGGATTGAGCCCTGCGTTGGGCTCTGGACTGACGGTGCGGAGCCTGCTTGGGATTCTCTCTCTCTCTCTCTCTCTGCCCCTCCCCTGCTCTTGCTCTGTCCCACCCTCTCAAAATAAATAAAATTTTAAAAATTATTAAAAAGAAAAGACGGAGAAACAACCAAGTGGGGAAACAAACTTATAAATAAACCCACAAACCATTCATTTTCTGTGGCAGGCACTCCCATCCGGGACATTACAAGGCACACTGAAGGAAGAAACTGTCGCAGAGGGGGGCTCACGCTTACCCCGAGTTGTGAAGGGCGTGTAGAGATTTCCCTGCAAAGGACATTCGGGGAGAGGGATTATGGCAAACCCCACAGGCGTTCGGAGTGCCGGGAGCCGCTAGGGCGCGTGGGGAAATGGGGTCAGGCTGGAGGTAGACGTGAGGAGGGAGCATAAGGCAGGCTGAGGGCAAAGTACAGGGATGCGTGTGACATTCCTCGGGCGCTCCTGGCTGCCCGAGAACAGGGGAAAGGAAAGAAAGCAAATGGGGGACTGACAGAGGTCACAGTCATACAGGACAGGAGTCTCCTTCAGTCTACAGATAACTTAGTGACAATCTTATCTGTAGCCTAATCTCCAGAAACCTATAGACTCCGTTTCCTAGAGCCCTAACATCACCCTCATCAAGATGTAAGGGAGTTAAGGGGCGCCTGGGGGGCTCAGTTGGTTAAGCGTCCTACTTCAGCTCGGGTCATAATCTCGCAGTTTGTGAGTTCGAGCCCCACGTCGGGCTCTGTGCTGACGGCTCAGAGTCTGGAACCTGCTTCCAATTCTGTGTCTCCCTCTCTCTCTGCCCCTCTCCCATTCTCTCTCTCTCTCTCTTGAAAATAAATAAACATTTAAAAAAATTTTTTAATTAAACGGGATAAAAATGTTTAAATCTTCTCAAAAGCATCCCGGAGGCAATAAAGCAACAATGAACTGCCAGGCCCCGGCAAGGACCGAGACCCGAGAAGCAGGCGGGAATGCTTGTGTGGGGGCATGTGACCCCCCGGAAGGAGGAGACCCTTTTCTCTGCAGCCTCCCTGGGAGAGGAGGACACAAAGCAAGACCCAGCGGGAAGCGGCAGAGCGAAATTGCCCCGAGCACAGCTACCCCATCGGGGAAGACTGTTCAAGGCTCTGATAACGGGCAAGAGGCCAGAACGAAGACCCAACCCAGCAGCTAAAACATTGGCAGGGATTTGAAGCGTTGGGCCCACGATGGCCTCTCCAGTGACACTCCAGAGCAGCTGGCAGGGAGAAGGCTGTCCTGAGTCCAGGGTGCGGGGGGCAGACTTGGAGGGGGTCGGGTGGTCCCCTGCAGCGCAGGCCGTGAAGAGCTGTCCTGAACGCTGGTCGCGCCCGACTGTGCTCCTTGCTGAGCAAGACTTAGTGCTGCCCTTGGTGTTCTGGTGATGGCCACTCTCGCCAACTCAGCTGGCAACTAAGGGATTAAAGAGCTGAACTGCTTCTGGAAGATTCTAGAGTGACACGGGGGAGGCACAAGAGGCCTAGGGACCCGAGTCGGTAGCGAAAATAGAAAGTTCTTAAACCCTAAGTGATTGATAATGGTAGCAAAACAGCCTTTTGGAGCTTGAAAGTGTTTTTCTATCCGAGTTTTGTAAGGTCAAGGGCAGTTAAAAGCCAGCGAGGGACCAGATTTTGATGTGAAGAATACCGCCAAAAAAGGAAGGGACATGTTAGCATCAAGGGAAGAGTAATTTCTGCAAACTTCTGCGACGGCTTAATGGCCTCTCGAGCGTCCTATCATGGGAGACAATTTGCCACTGATTCTTCTTCTAGAAGTTTCTCCAAATTCTCCAGATTTTTTTCACCTGTTGAAAACAAAGGTATCAGGAGAGGGAGAGGGGAAGGGTGGAGTGGGTCGGACCTCCCCATCTCAGGGCTGAGCCCTGTGGGGCAGGAAATGAGCCCCCGGAGGAACAGGGCTAAGAGGGGAGAGGCCACCTTCACCCCAAGAATGTGAGACACAGGGGCCTCCCTCCCTCCGGCCCAGCGCTCTGCTGGAGAACCAGAAGCAGAGCCCCGGGCCTCAGCCTGGAGACTCTGAAGCCACACATCTTCTCTGAGAGCCTAACCAAGGTCACTTCTAGGGTTGGGCCCCTGCCCCCAGCACCCAGGAAACCGATCCCCTCTGACCATGAACCCCATACTCACTCGCCAAGCCCAGACAGGAAATTTCGGTCCCCACTAGGACTCGTCAGCCGCTTCTCTCTCCGCCACAGCCCTCACGCCAATTTTGGGGGTGCAGATAGGTGGTTTCAGTATTGTTGCTATAATTGTAGACCGCCCTGGTGTTCTCTATTGGGCGTAATTTCTAGACAAACCAGAAAAGACCAGAAAGCCAAGAGACCCAGAGCGGGCACGCGGCAGGCCCCCAAAGCAAGCCCTGTAGTGTCAAGTGCCTGCGCGTGCTGTGGTAGACACCGACGCCTCCCACCCCTCCGCTAAGACCCCGTCTTTCACCCCAGCCCTCCCCACGCGGCCCGTGCCGCAGGCCAGCTCTCCGTGACTCATACTCCAAACCAAGGCAGACAAGCAGAAAGACCGAGGGACCGCTCACCCCACAGCCCCCCAGGTGCCAACTGCCCCCCTTCCCCAAGGACACGCTCCCCTTCCTGCTTCCTAACCCCTTCCTACCTTCTTCTTCTTCCTTCCACTTCCCCTTCTCACGTTGCCAGTTGTGAAGACGTGGCCCGTTCATCAAGACCGCTTCGGTCTGGGGCCCTTCGGTGACTGCAGACCAGAAGTCGGAAGATGTTAGAAAAAATCACGGAAGCAAGTCCGTCGACACTCACGCTCGTTCTCATCCTCGCTTGCCTGGGTTCGTCACAGTTTGATGATTTTACACCCACAGTTTGATGATGATATATGCAACCAGAATAGTATTTTGTGATGTCGACCGTTATATACCGTCTTCCTGGGATTCCCAGTACCAAGGAGCGTAGATGGTAGAATCCCGCTCACCCAGCCACCTGGTACCACGCTGGGCTTGGGGACCCAAGGGTGTGAGTGTGAGCATTTAAAGAACTGAGAGCTTTTTCTTCAGAACCACCTCTCGCCCCGACTAGACGATGCTTGAAGGAAGCTACATCTCCCTGCTTCCCAGGGAATCATCGGGGCTGGGCAGATCGGCAGGGATCTCGCCCCGGGCCACCTCTCCCTGTGTCGAGGCCTGCAGCGTGGCTAACGTGACATCAGACACGAGCAGCAGGCAGTCAGGGGTTGGTATTTACCGCACAGCAGAGCCGACAGAGGCAACGTGGCAAACCGGAAGCAACGGTGGCGCTAAAACGAAAGGGAGCGGACAGACCAGTCGCAAACCAGAAAGAACCTCGGTGCTGCTCGTCTCTTGCTTCTCAGTCTTGGGCGCCCCTGCTCCGTGGACTAAGGGCTAAGGACCAGACGTGGCTAGACAGTGAAGAATCATTCGGCACTCAGGAGAACTTCGGAGCTCAACAAAACCTTCCCCAAAAGCCTAGTTTGCCCATGGCGGCCTTGGGACACCGTTCCCTCCCCCAAGCCTGTCTCTGGTGCCAAGGACTGAGTCAACCCTTTCCGATAAGCAGAGAATAAAGTTAATTGCATTATACACTTGGCAGTTGCTAAGAGAGTAGATCTTAAATATTATCACCCCCCCCAAAAAAAGTAACCACGTGAGAGATGGAGGTGTTAACCAACCTCAGTGTGGTTTTTGCGATCCATTTTGCACTACATACGAGTTTCCATAGAGACTCTTAAATACAGAGAACAAACTGAGGGTTGACGGGGAGGAGGGGCGGGGGCAGAGGGGAAAATGGATGATGGGCTTTTGGGGATGAGCACTGGGTGTTGTGTGTTAAGCAATGAATCACGGGAATCTACCCCCGAAACCAAGAACAGTATACACTGTATGTTAGCCAACCTGACAATAAATTCTATCAAAAAGTGAAAAATTTTTTTTAAATTGAAAAAAATACATCCGGTAGCAAATCATCCCATTATACACCTTAAAATTTATGTCTGTTGTATGTCAGTGATATCTCAATAAAGCGCGAAAAATCTTTAAAAATTTTAGAAGTTACCTTTCTTTAAAAAAAAAAAGTAAACAATAAAGCTAACCACAAAGGCGCGACACCCGGGTGTCCTGACTGCCGGTCCACACGGTGTGTTCCGCCACACCACACCAGTATCTGGTTACATGCGTTCCGGAAGCATAAGGAATTGGAAGCAGCAGGGCCATAAAGTCTACCTAACAGACAGCACAACACTGCTGGAAAGGCACGGACTCGCCAGGCACGTAAAACTGCAACGAGTCCCAGGTGGGGGCGAGGAGCCATCAAGTGGACCCCCCCCCCAGTTCCTCCTCACCCCCTGACTCCTCAGCAGGTGCTCCCAGGACCAGCCTGCCCTTCTCCTCTCCTGCTCCTGCCTCCAGACTCCTGCCTCTCAGTGCCGCCGCCGCCGGATCCCGGCTCTGGCAGCTTCTAGCTCTGTCTCCACGGGTACCATCCCCAACACCTGCTTTCTGCCCTGGCACCCCGACCGCCTGGGAGGACTCTGCTGCCACCTGCTGGCGCTCATCAGTTACACCAGGAGGTCATCCTGAGTTAGCAGCAACCTTTGGTCATTTAAAAGATACATCGCTCTGTGCTGACAGCTCAGAGCCTGGAGCCTGCTTCCGATTCTGTGTCTCCCTCTCTCTGTGCCCTTCCCCTGTTCACACTGTGCCTCTATGTCTCTCAAAAATAAACATTAAAAAAAAATTAAAAAAAAAAAAAGATACATCGCCCTTTGGGGCACCTGGCTGGCTCAGTTGGTAGGGCACGTGACTCTTGATCTCTGGGCTGGGAGCTCAAGTTCCACACTGAGTGCAGAGATTAAACAAATCTTTTTTTATTATTATTATTTAGTTATTTTGAGAGAGAGAGAAGAGAACGCTTGGGAGAGGGGCAGAGAAAGAGAGAAAGAGAGAGAGGGAGAATCCCAAGCAGGCTCCTCAATGTCAGCACGGAGCCCAATGCGGGGCTCGATCCCACAAACCTCAAGATCATGAGCTGAGCCGAAATCAAGAGCTGGTCACTTAACCGACTGAGCCACTCAGGCACTGCATAAATAAATAAATCTTTAAAACATATACATACTTCCCCCCAACACGAAGACATCACACACACACACACACACACACACAATGTATATACATATATATATATCTCAACATATACCAATTATACCAATATAACATATATGAATATATCTTATGAACATGGATGCATGAATCCTCGGCAATTAACTAGCATACCAAATCCATAAATATACAAAAAGAATTACATATCATGAAAAAGCGGGATTTATCCCGGGAATGCAAGGTTGGTTTGACATCATAAAATCAATTAATACAATACATATCCATGGAATAAAAAACAAAAACCCGGACGGTGTCTTGGATCCTGTGTCTCCTTCTCTCTGTCCCTCCCCTGTTTGCTCTCTCTCTCTCTCTTTCTCTCTCTCTCTCTCAAAAATAAATAGATGTTTAAAAAAAAAAAAAAAAAGCCCACAGGACCACAGACACAAGACAGCATCTGACAAAATCCAACACTCTTCGGTAATAAAAACACTCCATAAGTGGAGATTAGGAGGGAACTTCCTCAGCCTGATAAAAGGCATCTACAAGAAACCCACAGCTGAATCTCGGGTGCTGTCACCCCAAAGTGGAGGCAGCTGGAGCTTGCCCTCTCCTGATTGTCCCCCCACCCCAGTGTCTCCTAGCAGAACCGCAGGGTGCGACAGACTCCAGGATCCTGAGAGAGGCCTCTCTTCCCTCATATGTCTCTTTCCCAGGTCCCAGACACCACACTCTCACCCAGTTAGAATGCTAATTTTACCCGGGAGGGGGTGACCCATGGGCCTGAGTGAGCTTTCATCAGCCCTAGCAGGGGGCTCAGGCAGGGGTCACAGGACGAGTACTTTTGGGGAGTGCAGAAAGAAGGAGGGGTGAATTCAGGGGTGTTGACGGCAGCCCAGGTGGGTACTGGGGCCCCACACGCAGAAAGCTGGGGGCGACATTGGAAGGGTTCAAAGAGGTACTGAAAGCCGGCTGGCCATGTCCGTCCCCGCCCCCAGCGTGGAATCCCAGCGAGGAATTCACCCTGGGAAGGACAGAGGGGGTCCTCAGCTCCGGTGGGAAAGGGCAGAGGGGCACCAAGGCCTGTAGAATCCTCCGGACCCACAGATGATCCAGCCTGGAGAGGCGGGAAGCCCTGGCCTAGAGAGAAAGGAGAAAGTTCTCGGGGCCTCAGGAACAGGCCTGACACCAGCTCTGCCCTGAAGGGGCACTGAAGGGCCTTCCGTAACTGTCCAGGCACAGTTCCCCCTTTCTAAAAAGAAGGCAAGACCAGGGGCGCCTGGGTGGTTCGGTCGGTTAAGCGGCCGATTTCAGCTCAGGTCATGATCTCACAGTGCGTGAGTTCGAGCCCCGCGTCGGGCTCTGTGCTGACAGCTCAGAGCCTGGAGCCTGCTTCGGATTCTGTGTCTGCCCCTCTGCTGCTCAAGCTCTCTCTCTCTCTCTCTCAAAAAATAAGCATTAAAAAATTAAATAAATAAAAATGAAAAGAAGGCAAGACCTGCTTCTATGTCCCCTGAAGCACGTGGTGCCAGCTTGTTGGATGGAGTCAGTCGGGCCAGGTTTGCGTCCTGCCTTTGCTCTTATTTTTAATGTTTATTTATTTTTGAGAGAGAGAGAGAGAGAGAGCATGAGCAGGGGAGGGGTAGGGAGAGAGGGAGACAGAGGATCTGAAGCAGGCTCTGTGCTGAGAGCAGAGAGCCTGATGCCGGGCTCGAACTCACAAGTCGTGAGATCATGACCCGAGCCGAAGTTGGACACTTAACCAGCTGAGCCACCGGGGCGCCCCTGTCCTTGCTACCTTTGAATGGCACATCCCGGGCCGACGGCTTGCGCTCGCCACGCTTTGTTCTCTCATAGAAAACGGGGAAAGTGGAACTTCAGAGACTCGCAGAGGGGGGACTGAGTGCGACCACGCTGGGAAATGAGCAAGTGCCCATCCCGTGGGGATTCCCAGCGCACGTGGCTCAGAGTGAAACCCCTGAGCGCCGGGAGCGCCCAGCAGGCACGGAGGGGCTGGGGAAGCGTGTGACTGTTGCATGTTAGCAGCGGGTCCCTGGTGCCCTGCGACAGCACACGAGGCAAAGGGAGCAGCAGAGAGTGGGAACGGCCCTCACACCGTCTGTGTTTCTGAGCATTTCTCTCGTTTGTCTAGAGATCGCTGAGCGCCTCCCCGGTAGAACGGTGGCTCCAGGCCCCAGCTGGACGGCCACCTGGAGTGCCATGGGACACCCCCCACGCCGGAGCTGGGCAGGGGATCGGGGGGTCGGACCCTCCCCCAACAACCGCCAGCCTTCAGGGCAGAGCCCGGTAAAGGCGTCATGCTGGGATGGGCACCCACCCCTTGGACCTTCACCAGGAAATTACCATTTTAAACAGACTGAGGGCTTTCTTCACAGTTGCTCTTTCCAAGGATGGCCCTGAGCCTGCCTCCCGAGCCGTGGGCAGGGGCTGAACTCAGAGCGTCCTCTCCCCCACCAGCCCTGGCTCTGCTAGCGGTCTGGAGATGGGAAATTTCAAAAGGGTAGAAGGATTGAGGACAAGCACGCTCTAAGCTGTCCTTAGGAAGTTTTCCCACCCGCGGCAATGGTGGAAAGAGGTGAGCGCCAGGCCCCTGCTGTCTGACTTCAGACTCTCAGCACGTGGCCCCTGCGGCCCGTACCTGTTCCCCCCCCACCCCCCATCCCCCATTCCAGGCGGAAGCCGATCCCAGCATTTCATTCCGTAGGCATCTCTGAAATTAAAGATCTTTATTAGCGTAAGCACAGTAACCTAATCATGACTAAGAAGAAGCTAATACACCTCTCGTGACTACGCAGTAAGTCTCAAACTTGCCGCAGAGCGTCTGTTTCGAAGACTTATTTACAGACTAAACAGCCCATAGCTCTTCAGCCTGTCCCTGCTTTCCGCACTCTTCTTTCCAGCTTCCCTCCCTCTGGTCCCGGGCTGCTCAGCCAGGGACTCGGTGCCCCTTCGGATTTCACAAGTATTCCCGTTTAGGGCGTGTTAGGCTATTGAGAGCAAACTTTGATTGCTGCCTTTTTTGGATTTTTTAAATGTTTATTTTTTTGAAAGAGAGACAGAGTACAAGCAGGGGACAGGCAGAGAGAGAGAGGGAGACACAGAATCCGAAGCAGGCTCCAGGCTCTGGGCTGTCAGCACAGAGCCTGATGCGGGGCTTGAACCCATGGACCGCGAGATCATGACCTGAGCAGAAGTCAGACGCTTAACCGACTGAGCCACCCAGGCGCCCCGATTGCTGGCTGTTTTGGCTCATTCTCTTCGGAAAGTTACTTTTTATTTCCTTCTTATTTCTCCTTGAAACCCAGGAAAGAAACACACACCGAGTTTCTGTGCCTCCAATTTTCTCTGGCCTCCTCCATCAGCCATGAACCAACCTTCAGCTCAGTCGCTACAATTTACTTTGACAAGTCGGCTTTTTTGACTCACTTCCTCGGAGCCTTCCAAAAGTCCTCATGTTTATATTTATTCACTCAAGAAATATTTATTGACGGTCTACATGGTCCCTGATTCGCACGGAGGGGTGCCTTTAGGTCAGAGAAATGGCCCCGGGAGCAAAGTCCGAGGCACACTCAACGTCAGTTCTCCAAACGTGCGCTAGAGGGCGCCCCTCTCCCGTTGGCCTCCGCTACACAAGTCTGGCGATTTTTGCAGCCCATATAGGGTTTGTTTGGTTTTTTTTACACATAACATGTGGAAGTTTAAGATGTTCAATGTGTTGCTTTGATATATTTCTATATTTTAATATGACTACAGTTCTGATGTCTATCGCTTACATAATCGTAGTACAGTATCGTCTATACTCAAGTGTGCTGTGTGTTAGATCTCTGTGGCTTACTTCCTACTCCCTGAAAGTTTGTAGCCTAGAACAACATCCAGCTTATCCGCCTTCTCCTATTTAGGTTCTGGATACCTAACCGCATAGTCGACCAAATGAAGAACCTCACACATCTTGCACCTTAATGATGAAATAAACTCCATTTATTAGATGCATAAACGAAGAGGGAAAGATAGAAATTATATAATTGCCCCCAAACAGGTCCATTTAACCATTAGACATAAGCACAATGCCTGGGGCGTACGGAGTTTGTAAAATTATGAGGCCGTGGGAGACTATTTTTATTTCAAAATACCGCAAACAATCTCGGGGCACCTGTGTGGGTGGCTCATTTGGTTAAGCGTCTGGCTCTTGGTTTCAGCTCAGGTCAAGACCTCGCGGTTCGTGAGATCCATCCCCCTATCAGGCTCTACGCCTGCTTCGGATCCTCTGTCTCCCTCTCTCTCTGCCCCTCCCCTGCTTGGTTTCTCTCTCTCTCTCGAAAATAAATAATAATAATTTTTTAAATACCCCCAAAATCGGCAAAATCAAAGTCAATAAACCTATAGTGAAATGTCTACAACCAGCAACGTATCAACTTTACTAATTTTTTTTAAGATTTTAATTTTTTTTAAATTTTTTAACGTTTATTTATTTTTGAGAGACATAGAGACAGAGTATGAGCAAGGGAAGGGCAGAGAGAGAGGGAGACACAGAATCCGAAGCAGGCTCCAGGCTCCGAGCCATCAGCACAGAGCCCAACGCGGGGCTCGAACTCACAGACCGCGAGATCATGACCTGAGCCGAAGTTGGCCGCTTAACCAACTGAGCCACCCAGGCGCCCCAAGATTTTATTTTTAAGTAATCTCTACACCCAACATGAGGCCCAAACTGACAATCTGCGCTCCACCGACCGAGCCAGCCGGGAGCTACCAACTTTGCTAACTTTGAAATGTAGTCTCAAAAGTATTTCATTAGAGCGATGCCCGGGTAGCTCAGTCGCTTGAGCATCCAACTCCGGCTCAGGTCATGATCTCACGGTTCACAAGTTCGAGCCCCGCGTCGGGCTCTGTGCTGACATCTCAGAGCCTGGAGCCTGCTTCGGATTCTGTGTCTCCCTCTCTTTCTCTCTCTGCCTCCCTCCCTCTCTCTCTCTCTCTCTGAAAAATAAATAAACGTTTAAAAAATACAAAAGATATATTTCATTATATTTGAAACAATAGGAACAGACAACAGAGGTAACCATGAAAAAGAGGGGGGTTTGGGTTTTATTTTGTCCTGTTTACTTGTTTTTGGTTTGGGTTTTTAATTACAAATGCACTGAATCTTAGCAAAAGCTTTTTTTGCATCTGCTGAGATGATCATTGCTTTTTTTCCATTAGTGTGATGAAGTGGTGTCTTTCTCTAACAGATTTTTCTGATGTTGAACAATCCCTACATTTGCTCAGTAAAATCTTCTTGGCCATGACGTATTTTTAAAATATATTTCATGATTTGATTTGCTAATATTTACTTTGGATTTTTGTGATTATATTCCTAAGTGACACTGGCCTAAAAACCTTCCTTCCTTGTGTTGTCCTGGTCTGGTTTTATTTTCAAGGTTTCACTTGGCCTCGTTAAGAGTTTGGAAGTATTCTCCCCCCATTCTCTGGAACTGAGTGTAGACGAGGGGTCACCTCTTCACGAAAGGCTGACAAAGTTAAAGCCATAGTTAAAGCTATCTGGGCCTCCTGTCTTAATTCGGAGGAATGGGGTTGTCATTGACAACTGATTCAATTACCATATGCTCATAGGTATGTTCCGAGTGTTTAAGTCTCTTTGGGTAATTTACATTCTTCTAGAAATTGTCCATTTCACGTGACTGTGAAATTTTCATAAATTATTTATGATATTCTTCTGTGACTTTTCAAAATCTCTACTGTGCCCAGAGCTACAACTACCCTTCCATTTCTAACGTTATTTACGTACATTTTCTCTCTTTTTTGCCAGAGCTTTGTCCATCTTATTTGTCTTTTCAAAGGATCAGTTTTGATTCTTTTATTTTTATTGCATCTCTGATAGTATTTTGTCTGCTATTCCATTAACTTTTATTTTTTTTTAGTATTTAAAAAAAAATTTTAATGTTTATTCATTTTTGAGAGAGAGAGAGAGAGAAAGCATGAATGAGAGAGGGGCAGAGAGAGAGGGAGACACAGAGTCCAAAGCAGACTCCAGGCTCTGAGCTGTCAGCACAGAGCCCGACGCGGGGCTTGAACCCACACGCTGTGTGATCGTGACCTGAGCTGAAGTTGGACGCTCAGCCAACTGAGCCACCCAGGTGCCCCTGTATTTTAATTTTTAAGCAATCTCCGCACCCAACGTGGGGCTTGAACTCACAACCCCGGGATCAAGAATCACACACTCGTCCAGCTGAGCCAGCCAGGCTCCCCAGTCCCATTGACTTTCATCTTTCTTCTTCTGGGCACATTCTGTTGTTTGTTTTCAAATGTTGTAAGTTGAGCTCTTTGCTTTTTGCTTTTCAAACTTTCTTCTCTTTAAATGAGTGCCTTTAAGGCCAAAGTTTCCCTCTAATTACTATTTTCATCATACGCCACAAGTTGTGAAATGCAGCGTTTTCATAGCCGTCCGGGCATCCACATGACGTCACGTCCGTTACGGTTTCTTTTGTGCTCTGTGAACTATTAGTAAGTGTGTTTTTAAATCCCTGAATATACAGAAACTTTTATTTGTGATTTTTATTAATTAATTATTTTTTTTAATTTCATTTTAGAGAGACAGAGAGAGAGTGTGAGTGGGGGAGGAGGCAGAGGGTGAGAGAAAAAGAGAGAGAGAGAGAATCCCAAGCAGGCTCCGTGCTCAGCACCGGATCAAGACCTGAGCCAAAAAATCAAGAGTCAGACGCTCAATCGACAGAGCCACCCAGGCATCCCCAATTCTTTCTTTTTTTAAAAAATTTTTTAAGGTTTATTTATTTTTGAGAGAGTGAGTGAGCAGGGGAGGGGGGCAGAAAGAGGGAGACACAGAATCCAAAGTAGGTTCTAGGCTCTGAGCCGTCAGCACAGAGCCTGACTGGGGGCTCGAACTCATGAACCGTGAGATCATGACCTGAGCAGAAGTCAGACGCTTAACCGACTGAGCCCCCCAGACCCCCCCCCCAATTGTTTCCAACGTTATCGCATTGTGTTCACACGATATGATCTTTCGGGGCTATTTGGGGCTTTTTTTGCGAGTTGCCTAATAAACGGGACTATTGTATTTCCTGGCCTATTTCTCAATTTTCTCGTAAGATTTCATGAATATGCCCCAATGACGGCCAAGAGAACAGTCCCCCTTTCTCATCGGCTCCAGGCAGGAGGGAGAAGCGACTAGAAATACGTGCCAACCAGGGGGAGGCAATGGGAAACTCCCCTAGTCTCCCAGTTTCTCCCATACGCGAGAAGCTCCCAGAGTGGTATTTCTGTTCCGGCTCCGGCTCTCTACGCGGGGCCTGAATCCAGTTGAAACCCACACTCGTGCGTCCGGGCCCCGCACCTTTCCCTGGGCTCCCGCTGTTGGACACCGGGGTCCCAGGCCTGCAAAATTCCACCCGGGTCCTTGAGGGCTTTCCACACGAGAAGGCGGCCCATCAGACGGCGGACAAACGCCGTCGTCGGAGATCAGCCGCAGGCGCGAGAAATTGAATCCTAAGGAAACGGTATGAAACAGGGCAGGAGGCAGGCGGGCCAATCTGCCAGGCGAGCGGTGTGCAAAGTACAAGGTAGGGAGGAAGCGGAGTACTGGAGGGCTCGGCGAGTCGGTTCCCTGCCAGCCGGGCCACGTTCCCTTAGAAGCCCCCGGGACATACGCCCCCGCGGTGGCACCTGTGCCGTGGGCACCGTCCCAAGGCTCAGTTCCGGAAGAACGGACTGTGTCCCAGGGCCTCCCTGAAGGGATGGTGACCCATCGCGCCAAAATCCCCCTTGGGGACCCCGCATGTGAGACAAAGAGAAAGACAGGGTGGTGGCGGTGTGGCGGCGGTGAGGAAGCCGAGGCAGCGGCAGAAAGCAGCATTAGCGACAAGACCACGGGCGCCACGGCGAACGCGGCACAGGAGGCGGGAGGGACGGCCAGCGCGTCCCCCTCCACCAGCCTGTGATACGCTCTCACGGCCGAATCAGGACCGAGCCCTCCCCGATCCCGAGAACTCTGTGCAGCTGTCCCCCCCTCCCCAGGAACCCCGCGCCACACATATACCCAGAACATTCTGGGAGTGCTCACGTGTGGAGGAGGCTGCCTGCCCCTCCCTCCGCCGGTGTTTCTGCCGCCTCTCAGCACCCCCGGGTGCGCGCCCCATGCCACCCTTCTCCGGAACCCCCCTGGCCCCACACCTGGACACGGCGACGCTGCTCCCACAAACAAAGGCCCTCTGGGACCCACAGGCTCTAAACCTAATGTCTGGGGACACTGCTCGTCCCTAGCAGGTTTCCACGTCCAGTCTGTCTCCGCTGCCAGAAACTGCAGCAAATTGTCTCGCCTAAAGACAAAACGAAATCGGTCTCATTCCACAAGAATCTGCTAGAGAGTCGAGGTGGTGGCCGCCGTTGGAAGGAGCAAGGCTGAGTCACGGGAGCAGCCCCAGGCAGGCCGAGGGGAGGGAATGCCCTCCTGGGGGCACAGCGGGGCATGGGTTCCCTCGCGTCTCATTCTCGGCCCTGCCACACTGAGTGGTCTCTGCGCCTCACAAGCCCGGAGCCCACACAGGCAGTCAGGGAGCAACTGTAGAATCTCAGCCCTAAAAGAAACTTCAGGCGGTGGCTAGTCCCCACCGCTTGTTTCGCGGATCAGAGAACTGCGGTTTCACAGGGCCAGTGGCGCAATGGATAACTCGTCTGACTACGGATCAGAAGATTCTAGAAAACTGTGATTCGAAATGGTAAGGATCTTGACCAAAGACACACAGCTCTACCAGACCCCAATCCTCGACCCTTGATCTAGAGTCTTCTGCTTCATCTCCAGCTGGGAGGGGCCTCAGAGGAGCCGGGGAGGAGCTGCCACGGGCCTGGCCCCTCATGAGGGAGATGGCCACCCCCTCCGGCAATCCACCCGCAGTTCTTGGCTGGAAACCTACAGGTAACCAGCACCGCACAGAAATGAATAAAGACACCGGTCGTGGTCTCTTTGCTTGTGCAAGGTGCTCTGAGCCCCTATTCCCCAGAGACTGTTTCCTGAGGCTTGGGTCCCTAGAAGCAGAGCCTGAGGCAAGGATTCCGTCCTGGGGGGAACAGGCGCTATTTCGAAGTGCTTTCTGGAGAAAGGGCAGCAGGAAGCAGGATATGGGGGGAGAAGAGCCAGTGGCCGGGCCGAGGCTGGACACTAGTGTCACCGGATCCCTCGGGACTACCCTTCAGAGCTGGCCCCGCCGTGGGGGTCGGCGGGGAGGCAGCCCCGCAGGTGGCCCCGCTGTGGACCACCAGCAGCCCACACTCACAACAGCGTGGAAAGGGGATCCGAAATGGCACTCGGGGAGACACCCTCTCAGTTGGGCAACAGTACGAATAGGAGATTGAGGCCTCGCCATGTTTGGAAAGGGCTCATACAGGGAGGGGGAGGAGCGGGGGTGGGGGCGGGGTGCACGGACCAGGTAGAGGAATCGCTTTGGCTGAGCCACTGCTGCCTCACCCAGGACTGGCCCCTTTCTGGGCCTTTCTGTCCTGATGGTCTATTCCCATAAAGCCGGGCTGGGCAGGCCAGGTCAGGGTAGGTGCTGCCGGTTGTGCACGCCTGGCCCGGGATGTATCGCAGGCAGTGGGGGGCCGGGGCCCTGGGCCCTAGTGGAGACAGCACTTTGCCTCTACACCCACAAGCCTGCCTCAGAGGAATGCCACGTCTCAGTCGCCTCTTTAAAAAAAAAAAAAAAAGTTTATTTATTTTGAGAGAGAGAGAGAGCGTGAGCAGGGGAGGGGCAGAGAGGGAGAGAGAGGAGAGAAGCCCAAGCAGGCTCCGCACTGTCCGGGCAAAGCCCAACACGGGGCTTGAATCACAAACCCTGAGACCGTGCCCTGAGCCACCCCGGCGCCCCCCAATCTCCTCCTTTAGACAGAAGGGTCGACGGCCTGTCTGAGTCAGAGGCCCGCCTCAGAGAGGCAGGCGAGTGCCAGGCCAGAGCGCCTGGTCTACACACGCAGTTGCCTGGGGAGCCTATGGAAATGCAGTTTCTGACTCGGATTCTGGAGCAGGGCTGCGGTTTTGCGTTTGTAACAAGCCCCCAGGGGACTCGATGTGACCGCTCAGTGGCGGGATGTCGGCCTGCCCACCTGGAACCCAGTCCCGGCCTTCGCCCTCCGGTTGTCCCCTGGTGACCCAGCCGCCCCTTCGCCCACCCGCAGACCACGGGCTCCGGGGGGCCGGCCCCTCCGCGGCACCGTGTGCCCCCGGGGCTGCCCTCTGCCGCCCCATCAGCCCTACAACCAGTTCGGACCTTTAGGGGGGAGACCTGGCCTTGGCGGACAGAGGGCTTCTTCCGGGGCCGGGTGGGAGCCGCCGAGGCATTCCCCGGGAGGGAGGGCAGAGCCCAAGACGGGCCGGGTTCCGGCTGTCACCCGCAAGTCACTGCACTTCCGCCCCCCGGGGTCCACGGTTTCAGTGCAGGCCTTAGTCAATTTGAGTTGAACGAGAGTCCTGCCCAACAACCCCGGCTTCCACAGGTCCCGTCCTTGAGTTCCTGCCGCTCGGGCCCTCCTCCGGCTGATGGAGACCGTCCACGCAGCCCCAGACCTGTCGCAAAGAGCAGGACACAGAAGGAAGGTGCCAGGGTGAGCCTCGGCCGTGATCAGGACTGTCACGGGTAAGCAGACTAAGCTCAGGAAAGACACGCGGTTGGCCCAGGCTCCCCGGGGGCAGGGGGTGGCAGGGGCCGGGCAGCGGAGCGAGGATGGTCTTCCTACGGAGCGCTCCTAACGGCCCCCCTCTCGGGCGGGGATGGGAATCACCGCGCAGGCCCTCCGCAGGTCTGGCCGCGCTCTCGGCTGAGCAGTCAAGGCTGCTTGAAGAGGCCCCGAGATCCGAGATCCATTACCCAAATCCAAGGAGCAGTCATTATCCAGATTGTGGGGCGGGGGTGCGGGGCGGGGTGGGGGCTCAACTATCCGTCGCTGTGGCTTTTGAGCTCCGCTTCGGCACACCACGGAACCCAGCTCCTCCAGCTAGAGGCCTCCGCCCTGCTCCCGGCCGAGCCCCCAGGGAGCGCTGCTCACACCAGCCGATGTCGGGAGAACATTTATTCCACTTGGTCGGCTCCGGCAGGTCTCGGCGACCGGCGGAAATTTCCAGCCCGGACGACCGTGGACACGCGCTCCTGCGCGGCCGTGGGGGCGTCCCTCCCGTCCCACCGCCCCAAGCAGGGGAGGACCCGAGGGCTCCTACGGTCGTTACTGTCCCGGGGGAGCCAGCTCACGGCCCCCGTGAAACGCACCCACGTGCGAACTCACGTGCCCCTTCCTCAGCCTCACCAGCAGCGCCCCCTACCGGCCTCCGGCACTTGACCCATCAGCCAGGGGACAAGTATTTCCTGCGAGTTATGAGCCCAGCCCTGTGCCGGCCCCTGGTGGGGTTCGAGAGGAAATGGCCCGTCCCTTGCCCTCAGGGAGCTCACAGTCTAGCTGGAGACTCAACGCATGTGCACACACACACGCGCGCGCGTGCGCGCGCTCACGCACAGAAAACCAGAGTGCAAGGCTGCACGAGCCACCTAGGGCGAGACGGTGTGTCAACACGGACTGTTCCAGAATGAAGAGGGAGGGCCTGGCCGAGAAGAGGGCTTGGGGAGGACGGGGAGGGGCGATTTCACAGCAATACCGGGGAAGGCGGAGGCCGCGATGGCGGAGGAGGGCTGCACGGTGACACGGGAGGGAGAGGAGCTGACGACGGGCAGGGAAGGGGTGCCTCTGGGAGGCTGCCTCCAGGCAGGCCAAGGATCAGAGCAAGTGGAAGCCTCCTCTTTCCCCGATCTCCCCCGGAGTGGTTTGTTACTCCAGGACGAGGCGTGTGGCAGATTTGGGCCAGACTGCAAGGGAGACAGGACAAGCAAGCTCCCGCGGCAGAAGCTGGGGAGGGGGGGCCTCCGGACAACCCTGACCGAAGCCCCGCTTGGCCCTGGGACCCCCCGCTGGAACACTCTGCGGTGCCCCCCGCCACTCCCATGGCTGGGATTTGATCTAAATCCATGGCTACGGGCCTCTCCCCTCCACCCAAGGGTTTGGCTAAGTAAAACCCGCATCAAGAGACCAGGCTGTCGTCAAAACCCCAGCCCAGCCCTCACCGGCCACACCTCTTCGACTGAGTGGTTTGTTCTGGGGAGGCCACAGAGCTCCAGGCCAACCCGCTCAGGGCAGAAGTCCTCTCCCTGCTGCTGGCCTGGCCTCTGCCCCTCCACGTCCATGTGGGGACCAGCTCCTCTGCCGGCCCCGGCCCCCCGGGGTAGGCCCCAGCTCACGCACACCCGACACCACGGAAATTCCAGCCTTCCCTGCCACTCTCGCAGTGCGACCAGAGCCCAGGTCCGGGAGCCCCGGGCGTGGTGAAAACCAGCAGCCAGGGAGCCAGAGCCAGCAGCCCCAAACCAGAGAAGAGCACACCCAGCCCAGAGAGCCTCCAGCGACGTCTGCGGAAGGGAAGGAAGGTTCCAGAAGCCTGATGCACCGTGAGGCCTGGGAGAAGAGAGGGACTCAAAGGGTCCCCTCCTCAGCATTCTTTATTCCTGAGGGAAGGCAGTTCAGCGGGGGGAGGGAGAAAAGCTACGTGTGGGGTGGGCCCGGCCCAGGGGTCTACGGTAGGGAAGGGAAGCGTGGCCGGTTAGGTCCTGGGGCCGCGAGTCCCAGCCAGGAGTCTAGGGGCGCTGGACTTGCTTGTAGATTCTTGTGTCTACAGGAGTATGCGTGTTTTCCTGGGGAGAAGGTTCTTCTCCTTTGTCAGATTTCCCAAGGGCTTCCCACCCCCGAAGTCTTAAGAACCGTTGCTCTGAAAGGGAAGCGGAGCCTTGCGAGTATGGTTCACGCCAGGGGGGGAAGGCTTCGCCTCTAGAGCCAGGCCTCCTACCGACTTGCTGTGTTTTCTTAGGCCAGTTACTCGCGGTCTCTGGTGGGCCAGGGAGGCGCCGAGAAGCTGGCTCTCCACACGGGCACTGTCCCCGCTGCCACGTGAGAGTGGAAGTCTGTGGCCAGGCAGCCGGGCGACCTCTTCTCTGGCCGTGACTCCCAGCAGGTTTCGGGGAAGTTTTTCCACCAGGGCATGGAACCGGCCTCTAATTCCAGGCTGCGTGGGTCCCCCCTCCGCAGGGCACCTCCCGAGGTAGGTCTTCTTAGGGGACGGGTCCTCGTGCCGGTGGGCGGGCCCCCAGAGGGCCCCACCCCTCGAGTCTGTGCCCGGATGTGCCTCACACACTGCCCGGAGGCCCCGCCCACTCCACGGCTGCTCCTGGAGACAAAGAAACGAGGGTCAGATCTGGGGCTCCGACACGGCCCTGCCCGGCCACCCCTCCTGGGCCACCCCACTGGGGCTAGGCGGGAGCAGTCCGTGGGGCCACCCTGCACTTGTCCGGGGCTTTCGGCCACCGCCCACAGAGCACTCCAGAACTATCAGTCCCATGAACCCCTGAGACAACTTGGGTTTAGGGCATGTGGGCCCCAGACGTCCCAGGTCCCGGTTAATCCCTTCATCTCTGCCACTAGGAACCAGTCCACACTGCCAGCCACCCGGAGGCAGGCTGAGGGCCGCTGATCCCCAAGGAGCCACGAAGCCCTCAGGAAGGGCAGAGGGCGGGACAGATCTCCAGCACCCGCTGCAGTGGCGGTACAGGCCGGGCACAGTGCAAAGGCTCTGGGAGCGCAGGTCCCCTCAGAGCCCCCCCAGGTCCCTTCCCCCAACCTGCCAAGACCCCCTGGGCGCCCCTGCCCAGGATCCTACCACACGGTGTCCAGTCACCTCCTCACATCCTCCGCGCTCCATTCTGCCGCCAGTAAGAGCCTCTCTGACCGGCAGTGTGGGAGAGACGAAGGGTCTTGGGCGCCAGGCTTGCACTGTGACCCCACTAAGTACTAAGCGAGGTTGGGGGCAAGCCTCAGTTTCTTCTTCACCTGCCAAACGGCTGAAGAAGCCTGTGCTTCGGAGCACCAACTTGGAATCGGGGGCCTGGGGGGACAGTCCTGGCTCTCCCCTTGGTCACGCCCCTTAGTTAGGGGCCCCGTTTTCTCTTGCCCGGATGACCCCCAGCCCTCGAGGCTCCTGCTCACCCCACTCTGGTCTGTCCCCACGGCTCTTTCATTGCTCCTCGAGCCACAGGTCTGAGATCCCCGCTCTCTTCTCGTTAAACATCTCGGTGTCCTCGCTCCAGGGCCACAAAGTCCTTTGTAGGCCAACACGAGCCTCCTCTATCTGACCCCCGCCTCGGAAACCCCCCACACCCTCGCTCTCCCTGTTCATCCCCCGGAACCCAGTTCAAGCCATCAGAGGGCTTTGGGTGACACCAGTCACCTCCCCCCGCCCGAGTACTTCACGGTTTGTCTGTAGGATAATCTGCAGCACCCGTGTGGGCGCCAAGTGTCACCCCTCAGATGGCAAGGCTTCGGGTCAGTGCCTCCTCCCGAGAACACAGCACTGTGCCTGGCCCACCGGGGTGTCCAATAAATATTTCCAGACCAGCGACGTCACCCTCTTTTATCTAGTAATGTTGACTAGGAGCCTCACAACATCCCAGGGAGAAGGCCTTCTTAACCACAACTTAGATAAAGACTTCTCAAGTACACCAGATAGTAAGTGTTGGGAGTCAGGAGACCTTGGGGGGGGGGGGGCGGGGTCTGGGGACTGTCGAGAGTCGCCCTCCGGAGGTGACTTTCAACTCTGACATACCGGGAAAGAAGATCTAGCAAGAAGCTTGTCATAGACCCAGAACCCAGTTCGCCCCACCGTCCCTGCCTGCCGCCGCCCCCAACCCCTGCCCAGGCCTGAGAAGGGGATCCGGCCCACCCTTGGGTCTCACCTACTCTAGGCCGGGTGAGCCAGAGGAGGAAAACCAACGCAGGGGCCCAAAGCAGCTGTGGGCGACCGGCCGTAGGGTGGCGAAGACTCGGAAAGAGGCGGCCCAAGCCGGCCGGCGGCCCGCTCCTTCGAGACCCCGAGCCGGCCCTCCCCGTCTCTCCAGATGAACTCCAGACCTGGGGGGGGCGCAGCCCAGCGCCACCTCCGCGAGTCGCGGACGCGGCTCTGGGGCAGGAAAGCGGCAGGCCTGGCGCGCATCATAGCACGCGGCCTAAATGGGCCGCCTGGCCCTCGGGCCCGTGGCCGTGGCTGCGCTGGTGGGTCTTGAGCGAGCCCTCGCGCGCGAAGCTCTTGCCGCAGCGGGCACAGAAGTAGGGCCGCCGCTCCCCGAACACGCCGGGGCGGCGCGGGTGCGGCGCGGGCATGCGCGCGTGCGTGCGCTGGTGGTTGAGCAGGAAGCGCGGCTCGCGGAAGCAGCGGCCGCACTGCGCGCACTGGTGCGGCTTCTCGCCGCTGTGGATGCGCTGGTGCGTGAGCAGGTTCTGCTTGAGGCTGAAGCAGCGCCCGCACTCCGGGCAGGGGAAGGGCCGCTCGCCGGTGTGCGTGCGCTGGTGCACCTCCAGGTTGTGCTTGACGCTGAAGGCCTTGCCGCACTCGGGGCACACGAAGGCGGCCGCGCGGCCCACCCCGGCGTGCGCCTTCTGGTGCCGCACCAGGCTGGGCTGCTGCGAGAAGGTCTGGCCGCACAGCGGGCAGCGGTGAGGCTGCTCCTCCGCGGGGTGGTGGATGACCAGGCCTCGCTCGTCCCCCAGACCCTCCTCCCCGTCCCCCGCAGGGGACCCGCCCCCCGAGGACGCCAGCTCGGTCATGGGCGCTTCCGGCCGCAGTCACCAGACCCTGGGGAGGCAGAAGCAGAGAGAGGAGTCAGGAGGGGGGTGGGGGGGTGGGGAATCCAAGGATCAGCCGGCCCCCAACCTTGGGGATATTGGACGCTGCCCTGGCTTCCCACAACTTCAGCCCCCGCCCCATCCTGCCCCCCCCCAAGGCCTTTCTCAAGTTCACCTCCTGGTAGAACCTTTCCCTGACCCCTCCAGCCCCTCCTGAGCCCTATGGCCCCAAACTTGTGACCCTCGGTCATCACACTGCATGCAGGTCAGCCATGCCACCTCAGTCTCCTGGCTCTGGGCAGGCCTTAAGGACAGAGCCGCCTCCTCCTTTTATCCCCAACAGCAAGCACCCAGCCTGCCACACAAAGCATTGAATAAATGCCAACGGGCGATATTCAGGAGCTTCTAGTCTTATAAGTTAGCACCTGCATATGTCTTCTCTCTCCAACTGGAATATCAACGGGGGGGGGGGGGGAAGGATAGGTAGTAGGTGCATCCCCAATCCAGAGGGAAGGGTGGGGTCCCTAGTGGTTCAAAGATATTTTTGAAAGGCTTAAAAGAAGAAACAAAACAAAAACCCTGTACAGTTGGAAGTAATCTCAATGAAACAGTAAAGGCAGCAGCTCTGAGCTTATCAAAATGAGGCATGTCTGCAAAAGGTTTGCAAATCACTGAAAGGGAGTGTGACCGTCCCTCCTCGGGGGGGATAGCGGGGAGCTGGTCTCAGCTAGATTCCTCTTGGCATCCCCAAGACACTGAAGCCTGGCCCTGAGGCTCAGCAAACACCCCCAAGTTCAGCTCCATCCCAAGTTCGGCTCCATCCCATTCATGCTGGTTCTAAGGATTCTCTCTGCCCTGGCACTGTGGTCGTTGAGATGGTTTCCCACCGTCCTCACAGCAACCCCGAGGAAGGAGCAGGGCTTACTGAACCCTACTTTACAGACAGGGTAACCGAGGCACAGTGAGGTCACCTTACCGGGCCAAGGTCACACAAGGTGAGCCAGGACTAGGCCCGAAGTTTCCTGACTCACTGTCAAAAGCTCTTCTCGATGCACCAGCTGCTCACTGGCTAAACTCCCCTCGAAATACACAGGCAGGTACAAGACCACCACCGCTCTCCCGACCGCGGCGGAGTTCCAGGTCACCCAAAGGGCCGCTGCTCCTATAGGGCGCTGTCTGCTGCCACTCCCCCCATGCCCCCACCCAAAACCCCTCGGGATCCTGCTCCTGCAGAGCACTGAGGCCTGCGCCAGAGGGGGCTGAGCAGGCCCTCCGCTGCTGGCCTCCACCCCCATCAGGCACCTTGACCTCCGTGCAGGCCTTCTCCACACTTCCAGCTCTCCCGACTCACTACAACCTCAGTCCATCTATCTGCAGAGTGGGGTCTGGGAGATCCCCCTTCTGTCTCCCCCTACCCTCAGGCCAGGGGGGAACACACACCCACCCTGGAGAAGGGGACCAGTACTACTTGCATTAGACCCCACCCACAAGGCTTTCCCCAGCCGGCTGCGCTGACATTTGCAAAGACAGACCATCACAGTCCCCTTGGCCAATCTCCGCCTGGCCTTGTCTCCGGACAGCCTCCTCGCTCTCCCCAGCGCACACCTCTGACCTCGGCCCCGACTACGGAGAGGGTCTAAAGCCACGGCCCCCTTTCCTCCCCCCGAGTTCCCCCATCCCCTCCCGCACTCACAGCCCAGGCTGCGCCCCTGCTCCTCCGGGCTCCAGCAGCGGCTCTCTCCTCTCGAGTCTGCGCTGCCCAGCGCAAATACGGTAACTCTCCCGCAGCGACTCCCGCGCCCCTTCTCGCTCGCCCCCATAAAGACGGCCAGCCTCCCGCACCGCCCTTCTTATCAAACCGCTGCATTAATCAAAAGAGCCGACCCCACCCACCCGACCTCGGCGCACAACCGTGCCGACTCCCGACTCCCGGGGCCGGAGCGAGCCAGGAGAGAAATATGGTAAACTCTGCGACGCAACCTCGCCCCCACGAAAATACGTAGGCCTCCCACCCTGCTGCCGCAACCCGCCCCCAGCTCGCCGCAAGCCCCGGCCTCCTCGGGGCACCGATGCGACACCTTCCCCCCGCCCCCCAGCTCCCGCGGCGCCCCCGGGAGAACCACGCGACCCTGGATAAATACGTAATTAAGTCGCGGCGCTCCCCGCTCCCGGAAAGGGTCTGCGCGGCCCCCGGCAAATACGGTAGCGCGCCCGCAGTGACCCGCCCCCCGGGGTCCGGCACTGGCCTCGATAAATACGGTAATCTCCCGCCGCGGCCCGGGACTCACATGGCGCCGCCTCCCGAGCCCTCCGTCTCCGCCGCAGCGCCGCAGTCGCCAGCGTCGCCGCAGCCGCACAGCAGCCCCGTGAGGCTGGGAGGTCTAACTCGCCAACGACCTGGCTGGCGGAAAGAGGAGGGCAGCGAGCGCCGCGCCGCAGAAGGAAGCGGACGGGAGCCGCTTCGGGAGCTGGAGGCCCCGCCGGGCGGGTCACCCCACCTGCCCCGGCGCCCCCCCCCCCCCGCCCCCGGCCTCAGCCATTCCCATCACAGGATCCTCCGAGGCCCCAACCCAGCAGTTAGAGCCTCATCCTCACCTCCCTCATTCTAAAGCAGCGCTACCCCAGGCCGGGCCCACGAACTGCTTCCCGCCCCCCCCCAGGGCCCAGGAAGCAGGAGGGCCTGGGGCGCTGGCGGTCTGAGCCCTTCCTTGCAAGAGAGAGCAGGGCGTGAAGGCAGGAGCCCCTGCTGCGGAGCCTCTCTGAGCGGGGTGTCATGGGTGGGAGACAGCCGTGGAAGGGGCAGACCTCCGCCGGCTAACCGGGTGGCAAAAGCCTCCCCCTGCTCTGTGGACCGGTCTATGCCACCAGCACCGCTGGGGGCAAGGAACAAGTGATACCTCTACTGTGCCCACCCCCTCAGAATTGGACCCATTCCGCTCCGGCCAAAGATATCCCATAAAAAATACGGGGGTGGGGGGACCGGACTTTGGCTCAGGTCGTGTTCCGAGGGTTCATGAGTTGGAGCCCCACACTGTCAGTCTAGAGCCGGCCTAGGATCCTCTGTCCCCCTCTCTCTGCCCACCCCCCCCACACTTGCACTCTCTCAAAAATGAATCAACATTAAAAATAAAAAAGATATCCCATAAAGGAGCTACCAATCACACCCCTTTAGACAGGCCTGGGCTGAATTCCAGCTTCCAACTGGCCTTCGATGATAAGACTCCTTACCTATACGTTACTTGTCTTTTTACAAAGACTTTTCCCATATATTATCTCGTGGGAGCCTTCCAATAACCATGTGCCGCGTAGGTTACATGCGTATCATTATCCTATTTTATAGATGGGAAAATAAAGTAAAACCGAAACACAGAGCAGCTTCCCCGGAGACCCACAGATCTAAGCGGCCAAGCCCAGAGGGGAAGATGGCCCACCCGGCCAGCTCGCTCTCGCCCTGCACCACCCGGGTACCGAACCCCCGAAAAGAAACAGGGCGTGATTGGAAATGATCTTGTCCAGAGTGAGGAAGTGCCTCGGAATTTACATTTCACAGATAAAGACGCTGAGGCCGGAAGGGAAAGTGATTTTAAGTTAAAAATGCTAGAGGAACATGGAGTAGCCTTTTCTCGGTGGCCCCCCCCGCCCCCCGTAGCTGCCAGCTGGAGGCCTGGGCAGAGCTCCTTACAACAGATGGTGGACGTGACGGCTGGGGTGGCGCCATCCCAGAGGAGGGGCTCCGCGAGACACAGGCCTCCCGGCCCCATGAGGTCGCCCCGCCACCCCGCCTGTGGACCAGTCTAGGTCAGCAGGTCCATCCTGCCACTTTCGGCCTCTCGAGGACCAACCCCCACCCCACCCCATCCAAGTCGCTCCTGTAGCAACTCACTGAGGCATGGGGGACTTCCTGAGTTAGACATTCCAAGGACATTGATATTTAAAATAGAGGCAACAACCGGGAGGGGATTCTGGGAAGCCAAAGGAAATGAAAACACCAGGATAGACGTTCCCTTGGCATTGACAAAAGGACCCCTTAGCCACTGATAACCAGTACCCACGCTCTACCCAGGGGCTGGCGCTTTGCTCAGGGAACAGCCACAACCTCCCGGCTCTCCAGCTCCCTTTGGAAAAGTTGTCACCGGCCAGAGCAACCACCTTTCATCTCTTCTGCAGGCTACAGGAGAAACGGGGACACTTAGTAAGTGACCGGGTTTCTCAAAAGCGAAAACAACAATATACCTGAGGATGTCACCCATATTTTTAGCAGCGCTTTCTGAGGAAGCTGTGCCAAAATGGAAAGGACGGGAAAGGCACACGGCCGGGGGTTGGGGGGGGACGGGCGTGGGAGGGAGACAATGCCGCCTGAAACCCATCCCATCAATGCCAAGGGCCAGGGGCTCCTGGAGGCCTCCACTCTCCGCCAGCGTGATTTCTGCTGAGTCGCCTCATTTCTCTGGTTTCAAACACGTGCGACCCCCCCCCACAGACACCCCTCCCCTCACCGTCCCCATGTGCCCTGGCGAACACAATAGAAAGGAGATGTGGGGACACCTTGTGAATGAAGCCATGCCTCTTCCCACAGGCAGGGCCAGTGGCCGCCATGGCAATCACCGCCCCTCCACCAGGCTCTTGTGACAGCCGGACATTGGACCCTAACAAAAGCCTAGATTGCTCACAGCCCAAGAGTCCAGAGAACAGCAGGGTTGTGGCCCCTGCTTTGAGCTGAGGCGTACACAGGCATCGGAGCGCTGCCCAGGGCCCTGCCCAAGCCTGTCTGGGGCTTGCTAGACGGACAGTCGCCCTGCGAGGTCCCCCCTGGACAGCTCCAGACTGCTGCTCCTGCAGATACCAGCCGGGCCTTCCTCCAGCTCCTCCTGCTCCGGGCTGTCTCCCCAGGGCTTTCCTGCTCAGCTGGGCAACCACTTACCCCCCTCCCTCCACTAGCTCCTCCCGTCCCCCCAGAATCGGACAGCGATTGCTAACCTCCCCTTCCAAAGCACCTTGTGCTGACTTCCAACCGGAATTTGGCCCATCTTTGTTTCCCCAGCGGCTTGTGAGCCTCCGAGGGCGGGGACCTGTGTTTTTGGCATCTCTGTATCCCAAGCGCCCAGCATTTTAATATCTCCTCAGTCTCTGCTGAATGAAAGAATGCGGTCTCCAAGCTACACCTGGGAGCGTGGAGAGACGAGCTGGCCCCCCAGCCAGCCAGAGTGCTAACGTCATGTAAGGAGTGGGGGGTTGCAGGGAAGGCTACGTACGGCCCCAGCACTGCGGGCTGGGAGACGCCACCGACACCCAGGTGGAGACGCGGGGCTGTGGGTGCGAGGTCTCATCTGCTCCGAAGTGTCTCCTTCCTGGACATTAAAACCCATCATGTGACCTATGATTAATTCAGCCAAGCCCTTAAACTTGCAGCTCACCCGCTTAACGCAGGCGGTGACTTCCTCCTTACGGGACGGAGCTCTGTTTGGGGAAAACCCCGTTCTTCTCTTTCCCTAGTAAACGTCCACTTGTACAAATGCAGTGCAGGTAGCCACACGTGGAGTTGATTAAAGTAATGATTAGAATTTCTATTTATTGCGGGCGCCTGGGTGGCTCAGTTGGTTGAGCGGCCGACTTCGGCTCGGGTCATGATCTCGCAGTCTGTGAGTTCGAGCCCCGCGTTGGGCTCTGTGCTGGCGGCTCAGAGCCTGGAGCCTGCTTCGGATTCTGTGTCTCCCTCTCTCTCTGCCCCTCCTCTGCTCATGCTCTCTCTCTCTCTCTCTCATAAATAAACATTAAAAAAAACCAATTTCTATTTATTGAGTGCTTGCTGTGTGCTCGGCACTATACAGCATACAGGTTACATACACTGTATATACACTATACAGGTTGCCGGCACAGGGGTCCCACGGCGTAAATGGGAAAGGCAGAATTTCGCCCCAGAGCTCTCTATCCTCTACCCCCGACGACAAGAGAAAGCTCTTTCTAGATTGAGGTGGTGGCAGGGAGAGACACAGCAAGTCGACTCCTTCCCAGAAGGATCATTCTTTCTAGAACTAGACTGTCCAATAGCCATGCGTGGCCATTTAAATCAATTAAAATGAAGTACAATTTTCAATTCCGTGGAAGCTTATGTTGCTTGCCAAAGAACCACCGTTTTCTGAGCTCCTGGGTCATTGTTTCTTAGCTCCCAGCCTGCTTCTAACACGAAGATGACGCAGGCAGTTCCGGAAACCCCAGCTCCACCAGGCTCATCTGGCCCGTCGGAAGCGTGGCTGCGGGGTCCCCGCCACCCACCCGCACTTACCTGGATGTGGACAGGATAGAAGTCCTTGAAGATCCTGATGGGTTCATGGTAGTTTTCTGTTCCCCGTGGAACTGTTTCCTCTCCGCATGCTCTAGAGTATTCGGGATTGTAAACCGCTAAGACAGAGCTGGCCTCCTTGTCTGACTTTATGCCATGCCTCTCCCTAAGTATTCCCTGGCCGAGTTTTCTTATTCCAAAATGCACAGGGGCGAAAATGGAAGTTGACGACACCGGGCCGCCCTGGGATCAGCCTGGGGTGGGGACGGTGGAAAGGGCTTGGCTAACGGGAGGCTTGGGACGGGTCCCACTGCAGCACCCCGCTTTCCTGCATCGCTGCCCTGCCACGGTCACCGACTCGCAGTGAGGCTAAACGGCATAGCGAACAAGGAAGCTTTAGTAAGGGAGCTGGGGGCTGGGGCAGTTCCTTCAAGAGCTGACTGTACGGATTGTTCTGAGCTATGTGTGTATTAGTGATTTTCCTACGAAGGTTCATGAACTCCTCAAGGAGAGGGGCTCTGCCTGCTAGGGGCTGAGTTGTGTCCCCCTCCGAATTCATATATTGAAGCCTTGACCCCCCCCCTCCAAGGTGATGGCATTCAGAGATGCGTCCTTTGGGAGCCAGTTAGGTTTAGACGAGGTTGCGAGACTGCGGTCTTCCTGACGAGATTAGTGTCCTTACGAGACGCCAGCGTGCACCCCCGTCCCCACCTCGCGAGGACACAGAGAGAAAGTGGCGGTCTACACGCCAGGAGGCGGGCCCTCACCAGGAACTGAATCTGCCAGCCCCTTGATCTTGGACCCTCACCCTCTGGACTGTGAGCAATACAAGTCTGTTGTTTCGGCCCCCAGCCGGTGGCGCTGTCCTGGTGGCCCGGGCCCACTAAGACAATAGCTTGTTCATCGCGGCGTCCCTCCAGCTTGGCACAGTGCCTGGCACCCAGTAGGCCTGTTTAGTGAAGGCATGTGTGCCATCCCCTGACCTGGTCAGTGGGGCATACATCGCAGTAATTCTTTGCTCTAATGGATGTGGCCCTGTCCCCCTCGTGACCCAAAGCACCCACTTGCGGGGATCGGTCACCTCGGGTTAGTCAACAGCCAGCCTCATGAACGGGCAGGGGAAGCAAGCTGCAATTAAGCCTCTTTAACCCCACGTCCTAGCAACACGGCTGTTTGATTGACTTGATCATTAAGGCCGTTGGTGGACAATGGCCTGTTCTATGGTCCAGAAACTCCCATCTGACTGAGGTCTTCACTCTCTGCCTGCGCTGCCCCTCGGGCTCCTTGATTCGACCGGGCTCCAGGGTCTGGCAGGTCCATCCTTGCAGACGGCAGCTTTCTAGTGCGGGAATGGTACTCCGGGACGCCTTCCTGGAGGAGGTGGGCTTTGCCGGAGTTGGTCTCGGGATCTGCTGAGTGGCAGAGTGGAAGCAGCGGAGGACTCCTGAGTGCTGCCCGTGCTTCGAGCAGGTGTTGCTGAGATCCAGGGCACATGGCCTCCATGAACAGAGCAGGCTGGGACAGGGGTTGCAGGAGGGGGCAGGCACTACACGGAGGTAGGGCAGCACTTAGCGCCTAGAAAAAACCCTGCGGGACTGAGGGCCGAACTCTCACGTCAGGGCACAGCTCGCCCAGCGGGAGACTGAACACGGCAGGGGTCGCGAGGGAAGTCTAGACCAGGAGTTGGGCAGGCCGGCTGAGTGCTGACCATTCCTGGCACCCTGCTACCCAAGTAAACTCCATCACCTCCCCGGGTCCTTCCAGGATGCTACAATAATCAGAGCTCCTGCCGGGTGAAGGAGATTCAACAGAACCTGAGAAAGTGGTGACCGGAAGTGGGGCTAAATCCGGCAGCCTCTGGAAAGGGTAGCACTTCCCTGCGTTCAGAGAAACCGGTGGGCCCCTGGGACGCAGCATGACACAGTCCGGCCTCCTACAGAACGCTAGGGTCCCCTCATTTTCCTCCCACCTCCCAGCCCTAGTGGCCCGATACCCGCCCTCCCGGGACTCCAAGGGGAGGCCAGAGCCCCAGGCTGGAGCCCTGCGTCCTTGTTTTGGAAGGGACGTCTGGGGGCTAGAAGTTGCGGAGGGCACGTGGGGAGATACCGAATTGGCTTGGAGAGGGCGAGAGAACACTGCCCTCCACCCCCAGCAAGAACCAGGCATGAGCAGCTGCTACACTCGAGGTCAAGCTCCCTGCCCTGGTCGTGGGGGCAAAGGATGCCTCCGAGCACACACAGACCTGGAGTTCAGGAAGGGCAGCTTACAAAAGACAACGAGACCACGTGAGACAGTCCATCTTTCCTTGTTTCTCTTCTGCAACACTGACATGGAGAAAGCTCCGAATCTGTGACCGCCACTGGGGGCGCCCCACAGGAGCGTCTTTCCTGCTGCAGGCCCCTTCCCCAACCACCACCCCTCTCCTACTCCAGTTCGGGCACCACACACATACCGGTCCCGACGTCCAGCCCGCTGTGACAGCACCCTGGGCTCTGGGGCCCTCGGGGTTGAGAAGGGCCGCGCGGATCAATTCGGTCCTTCCAAATAGACGCACTGAATGGCCATTAAGTGCCGGGCACTGCCCTCGGCCTCTCCTCGGCCATGACTACTGGCTTCTGTCCTTGCTGTCAGTGAGTCTGTTAAAACTCCCCCCCTGGGCTGGCCTCTGCACGTGACAGGCTGCGGCCACCGCTGACCAGTCCAGCCCTAGGCCATTCCACACCAGGGAGCCTCTCCCGGAGCCCTGAGAACCCCCTCACTGAGTGCCTGCGGCCTGGGGTCCCACCTCCGAGGGACCGACGGACACATCCGGGCTCCAGAGCGAGGACTGTTTCATCCTACGTCCTCCCTGAGCCCACACTGGGACCTTTCCCTGTCCCCCTTTGGGATGCTTCTGGAATTCTGTTCTCTCCAGCCTTCGGAGCCTTGAGGAAATCGCCTTTCGACGGGGTTTCACCCCCTGGGGTTGCAGAAGCCACCGTTCCTGGCCACGCGCCCCCGGCACAGACATCCCCGCCCGCCCGCCCTCACCACCAGTCGGCTGGGGTCCGAGGCGCCCTAAAGCGCCGGGGCCTTGGCGCCGGGGGCGGCCGCCAGGGCCCCCCGGTGCACGCGCTGGTGCTTGAGCAGGTGCTGCTTCTGGCTGAAGCCGCGGCCGCACGCGGCGCACACGTAGGGCCGCTCGCCCGTGTGGTTGCGCCGGTGCCGCGTCAGGTTGGGCTTCTGGCTGAAGCGGCGGCCGCACTCGGGGCACGGGTAGGGCCGCTCGCCGGTGTGGATGCGCTGGTGGATGGTGAGCGCCGACCACCACGAGAAGCTCTTGCCGCACTCGTTGCAGATGAACTGGCGGGGCTCCCCCGGCCCGGCGAGGCCCGCCCGCGCCCGGCCCCACGCCTCGCCCCCGGGGCCCCGGGCCGGCTGCGCCGTGGGGCCCGGGGCCGCCGCGGCCTGCGGCTCCGGGCGCGACGCCGCGTCCCGCACGGCCGGCCCGGGGCGCGGCGGCGCGGCGGCGGCGGCGGCGGCGGCGTGCGCGCGCTGGGGGGCGCGCAGGGCCGCGCGGCTCGGGCAGCTCTGGCCGCGGCCGGGGCAGCGCGCCGCCTGGGCGCCCGGCAGGTGCGTGCGCTGGTGCTTGAGCAGGTGCTGCTTCTGGCGGAAGCTGCGGCCGCAGTGCGGGCAGGGGTGCGGCCGCTCGCCCGTGTGGTTGCGCAGGTGCCGCGTCAGGTTGGGCTTCTGGCTGAAGCGGCGGCCGCACTCGGGGCACGGGTAGGGCCGCTCGCCCGTGTGGATGCGCTGGTGGATGTTCAGGGACGACCACCACGTGAAGCTCTTGCCGCACTCGTTGCAGATGAACTGGCGGGGCTCGCCCGGCCCCGCGGCGGCGGCGGCGGCGACCGCGGCCCGGGCCCCCGCCTGGCGCCACCAGCCCTGGCAGAGCCCCAGCCAGGCCCACTCGGGGCGGGCCCGCGGCGGCCCGGGCCGCAGGCGACAGCCCCGGCGGGCGGCGGCGTCCCGCAGCAACTCCTGCAGCCCCGCGCGGGCGCCCTGGCGGTCCCGGGCGTGCGCGCGCTGGTGGCTGCGGAGGCCCACCTGGTGGCGGAAGCAGCGCGCGCACTCGGGGCACGAGTGGGCGGCGGGCCGCGCGTGGGTCTTCTGGTGCTTGAGCAGGTGCTGCTTCTGGCTGAAGCGCCTGGCGCACTCGGGGCAGCAGAAGGGCCGCTCGCCCGTGTGGTGGCGCTGGTGGCGCGCCAGGTTGGGCTTCTGGCTGAAGCTCTTGCCGCACTTGCCGCACAGGTAGGGCTTCTCGCCGGTGTGCGTGCGCTGGTGGATCTTCAGGGACGACCACCAGCTGAACCTCTTCCCGCAGGCCAGGCACACGAAGTGACCCTCGCCGGCAGAGAGAGCCCGGCCCGCCAGCCCCCCGGCCTGCTCAGGGGGAGGGGCCCACCTCGGACCCCCAGGCTCCTCCTGGCCCCCCGAGGCCCGAGGCTTCCCCACGGTCTGGCATGGCGGCAGGCCCCGACGCTGCTGGAAAATGTTTTCCTTGTCCTTCTCGGAAAGCGCGGCCTGCGGCGCCAGCGTCTGCAGCAGCAGCCACTCCGGCTTCTCCTGCTTGATCTTCATCGCCGGCCCATCTCCTGCCGGGGACGGAGGGAGAGAGGACGCGGAGGGTCACTCGCTGCTGTGGCACGGAGGGCAGGAAGTGCCGGGAAGGGCAAGGCAAAGCAAAGGGAATGAGGCGGGAAGAAGGAAAGCAGAAGGAAGCTTTTCGGAGGCGGTAAGGGGGCGGGGGATAGAGAAGAGAGCAGGGCCGCTAGAAAGGCTAGAAAGGCCGGGAAGATAAACGCACGTCGAACTTAGCGTGTGGGGAACAGCAAAGAAAAAAAAAGGACAAGAAAGGAGGGGAGGCTGCCACACCTGCTGCCCGCCCTCTCTACCCTGAGATGCAGGAAGGGTAAGGAAACCAAGCCAACGACCTCTTCCCACCGAGCAGAAAACGGCCAAGCTTCAAAGCATCTCATTCACCGTCACCGTCAGCGCAGAGCCCAGTGCAGGGCTCGGTCTCAGGAACCATGAGATCATGACCTGAGCTGAAACCAAGAGTCGGACACTCGACAGACTGAGCCACCCGCATCTCGTTCTTTTTCTAAGAGGACCCGTGTGCCGGGAGCTTGCAAAGTGAGTGCGCGCCCGGTCCCTGGGCGTTGGGTACCTAAGCTCCGCTCCCCTGCCAGGCTCTCCATGGCCGCCGCCGCGGCGCCTGAGCGCCTCACCTTCTGGACCTGGGCCGTTGGGAACTTCAGGCTTTCTTCAACAAAACAAGACCAAGAAAGTAGGCCGGAAAGGTCTAAGCGCCCGGAAGAGGTGCTGGGCGGGCCTTAGCAAACCAGGCCGCTTTACTCGCAGGAGTCCGCCCATGCTGCCGCCAGCGCAGGCCTCCAGGGTGTGGGCTCCCCATGCTCATGGCCATCAGCCGCGAGGGAGAAGGCCTGCTACAGCCACTAAAGACTTTGATGAAGTTCGACAGCTGGCAAGACTAATCAGTGAGTTAGAAGTCAGGATAATGGCCCCGCCCACGGACGGTGTCCTGATCGGAAGGGGGCCTGAGGGGCCTTCTGGTGTTTCCGGCAATGTTCTCTTTCGCGATCTGGGTGCTCCCTTTGTAAGAATTTATAGAGCTTGTGAGCCGTGCCTTTTTCTGAGTTACACTTCAACAAAAAGTTTACATTCCATGAAAAGTCGGTAGAATAGGGGTGGCTCAGTCGGTGAAGAATCCAACTTCCACTTAGGTCATGACGGCTCAGATTGTGAGTTCGAGCCCTCCATTAGGCTCCCTGGCGTCAGGCTAGGGCCCGCTTCAGAGCCTCTGTCCCCAGCTCTCTCTGCCCCTCCCTCCCTCCCTCCCTCCCTCCCTCTCTTTCTCTTTCTCAAAAATAAATAAGCTTTAAAAAAGTCGGTGAAATAAAACAGTTGTGAACAAAACAAAGAAAGTCTAAATAGGTTCCAATATTAAAAAAAAACATAAAGTAACTCAAAAGAAGTAGGAGGAAGGAATTAATAAAGATACAAGCAGAGATTATAGGATACAGGGAATATAGAGATATAAAATGGATTCTAAAAATCCTAATGCATAAGTGTTGTATCAATTTGAAAAATCTATGTAAAAAGGATGATTTTGTGAGACAATATAAATTAACAAAACTAACTCAGGAGGAACTAAAAAAAAAGGAAATGCTAAAGAGATTGAAAAGACAGCTAACGTTCCACCTCGAAAATGGTAACGGTCCTCTCAGTTATAAAGACAGGTTCTACTAAAACTTCCAGGAAAGGTTTATCCACAGCTTACATAAACTGTGACAGTGACCAGGAGGGGGAGGGAGCCCACAGGCTGGCACGATCCAGGGTCCACAAGACAAGGGCAGAGCTGGGGCGCCTGGGTGGCTCAGTCGGTTAAGCGTCTGACTTTGGCTCAGGTCAAGATCTCGTGGTTGGTGGGTTCCAGCCCCGTGTCGGGCTCTGTGCTGACAGCTCAGAGCCCGGAGCCTGCTTCGGATTCTGTGTGTGTCTCTCTCTCTGTGTCCCTCCCCTGCTTGTGCTCTGTCTCTCTTGCTCTCAAAAATAAATAAAACATTAAAAAAAAAAAAAAAGATGAGGGCAGAGTAGGCAGGAAATTACAGGTCTAGCGTTTGAAGCAGACACCAACCGCGAGCAAGCAAAACCATTGGCAGAGCAAGTTGAGCTGGGATCTTCCCCGGGAAAGCAAAGACGGCTCAACAGAGTTCACGACAGTGACTTTTTCAATGTGAAAACCCTTCTACAATCTCGATACATGAAAAATGTCATATAAAATTCAACATCATTTCTGGAGGGAGAGAAGGAAGAAGGGATGGAGGGAGGAGGGAGGGAGCTGGTTGCAAACCAGGAATCTGAGGGAACTTTCTTAGGTTGACAAAGAAGCTGTACTAGAGGCTGCAGCAATTGTTACAAGCGGAGGCACGAGACCAGAGACCCACTCGAGTTAGGGACAAGACGACGCTCACCGTCACTGCCACTCTTCAACATTGTCCTCGCGGAACTAGCTAAAGCATAAGGGGAGAAGAGAAAAACATATATAAATGTTGGAAAGGAAAAGCGTCCTTTGCTGATAATTATTAACCTAGAACGTGCAAGAGAATCTGACATAACATTAGAAATAAAAGTTTCAGCAAGATGGCCAGATACAAAAACATATAAAAATCCCTGACTTTTTAAAACTGGCGATGAAAGCTATAAAATAACTGGGCATATACCTGATATACATGCAAAACTTATATAAAGGAGGGGCGCCAGGGTGGCCCAGTCGGTTAAGCGTGCAACTCTTGATTTTGGTCGTGATCTCATGGTCCGTGAGTTCGAGCCCCACGTCGGGTTCTGTGCAGACGACTCTTGGGCAGCCGCCTGCTTGGGGTTCTCTCCCTCCATCTCTCTCTGCCCCTACCCTGCTTGCGCACACACACACTTTCTCTCTCAAAAAAATCAACTTAAAAAAAAAAAAACTTACGTAAAGGAAACTCTTAAACGTTATTGGGATAAAGATAAGGTAACTAAAAGGACAGATGGGAAGGAAGGAAGTTCTTCGCTCCAAAACAATGTTTAAATTCGGCGTAATCCTAATGAAGCAAATTATAAAATTTCTGATGTGCGTAAATCATCCAGAAGACTCTAAAAACGAGCCGGGGAGAATCTGGCTTCCGCACCACTGAAAGCTAAAATACCACCCCGGCACACCTATTCGAATGGCCCAAGTCCGGAACACGGCCGACGCCGACTGCGGGCGAGGACGTGGAGCCACAGGAAGTGTCACCGCTGCTGGAGGGCACGCAGAATTGTGCAGCCACTTTGGAAGACACTTTGGCGGAAGGAAACTTACCCTTACCATGCGAACCGGCAATCGCTCCCCCAGGTATATACCCAAAGGAGTTGAAAACCTATGTCCACACAGAAACTGGCACACGGATGTGTATGGCACACGCCAACTACATCGGACAAGTGCACGCGTGGGTGTGCTGGGGACCGGCACTAATTCAGACCCTTTTGGAGAACAATTTGCCAACGCTTCTTACGATTATAAATGTACCCGACCTTCCACTTCCTCTGCCCGACAGTTTCCACTTTGGGGGTTCATCCTAATCAATACTTCCGTGTGCGCGGAGAGGACTGTCTACAAATATTCCCTGCGGTGCGGTGCGCAATGAGCAAAAGCTGGAGAACCACCTAATTCCCCATCAATGATACTTAAAATTATCACTCCCTTCACAATATGGAAGATTAGGCAGCAATTTAAAAGAATACAAGAGCGGGGCGCCCCGGCGGCTCAGTCGGTTAAGCGCCCGACTCTTGACTTCACCTCAGGTCACAATCTCCCGGTTCGTGAGTTCGAGCCCCTCGTTGGGCTCTGCACTGCCAGCACGGAACCTGCGTGGGGTTCTCTCCCTCCCTCTCTCTCTCTCTGCCCTTCCCCTGCTGGCGTGCGCTCTTTCTCTCTCTCTTAAAATAAACTTTAAAAGAATAAAAGAAAATACCAAAGAGCAGTATACGGTGGCGTGAAGACTTCTGAAACATTTTGAGGAGAAAACAAAACACAGATTGCAAATAGTATCGCCTGACCCGATTTGTGAAAAATAAAACTATGGGCGTACATGTGCAGAGTCCAGGGCGATTCGCAGCGGCGGTCACCCCGTTGACGATGTGGACAACAGGGCTAGGTGGGAGAGGTCAGAGGCGGCCCTTGCTTTACTTGCATTGCTTGATTGTTTTGTTTGGTTTTTGGATTTTACGTGTGTTCGTTTATTTTGAGAGAGAGACAGAGAGAGAATTCCAAGCAGGCTCCGGCACTGTCGGCGCAGAGCCTGATGCAGGGCTCCACGCCACAAACCGTGAGACGATGACCTGAGCTGAAACCGAGAGTCAGACACTCGACTGACTAGGCCGCCGCGGCACCCCACTGCACTGTTGGAATTTTTATGACAATATTCTATCTAAGTTTCAAATCTTTCAAATATTTTAAGAAATCAAAAGAAAACTTCACTTAGAATCTGGCAGCCTTTGGGTCTAGGTAGGGCCAGAGGGTTCTGCCCCACTCCACAGCCTCGCTGCCCATCGCGATGACTTGGAAGCGGATATGGTGACCGCGGGGAGGGGGTCACAGAAAGTACCTGCGAGGGGCCAGTTTTCCTGCTGGCAAAATGACCCTATGAGGCCTCCACAGGCGCTGGGTTGTGAGAAGTCATAATTTGAAGATGAAAGTGGTGATTTCACTTGCACCTTGGCAGGAACTGAATGCCCGACTGTAAGGAGTTGACTTGATTCTAAGAGGGTTTCTTTAGGCGCACTGCAGTGCTGGTCGGCAGAAATATTTAACGGGGCTAGGTGTCCACGTTGGGTTGGTAGTGAGTCCAAAATATATTCAAGTGACAGGGTCCCAGTTAATGCCCCAGAGCCCCACAAAAAGCCACTGCCTTGCTCTCATCAAACCTGACCGTGACGTTCATCATGGCGGCTGATGGCTGGGAAGGCTCGCCCTCTCCAGCCAAAACGATGGCCCTGGCCTGAAAGCCCGGAGAACATTCCTGCCCGCTGCGGTAGGGCCCGGAGCGGGTACGAGGGCCTGGGCTGTGCGTGCAGAGCCTGGAAGTGCGCGCTGGGACTTCTCCCTCAGGCTCGGGCATTAATGCCGGGGAGACAGGCCGCGGCCGACCTGTGGAAGGAGCCCTAAAACAGGTTCTGCCGCTCAGTTATCGTAAAAAGTCTTTAAAAATCCTAAGTGGTTCGGGTAAAATAAAAAGGTGCTCTATGGGGAGCTCTCGCTCCCCTGAGTTTCCGGGGTGACGAAAACGTTCCGGAGACGGACGGTGGAGAGACGCTTGCACAACAGTCTGAATGTACTTAATCCCAGTGCATCGTACACTTAAAAATAGTTAAAATGGCAACCTCCGTGTTATGTATATTTCACCACGATGAGAAAAAAACAAACAAACAAATAAAAAGAAATTAAAAGGTGCTTAGAAGAGGTAAGCTCTTGGGGCACATGGGTGGCCCAGTCGGTTGAGCGTCCAACTCTCGATTTGGGCTCCGGTCATGATCTCACTGTCGTGAGATCGAGACCTGCCTCGGGCTCCAAGGTTAGTGGAGATTCTCTCTCTCCCCCCTGCCCCCACTCTGCCTGCGTTCTCTCTTTAGTCAACAACAACAACAATAAAAAAGTAAGCTCCTAATTGCCCGGAAACTCTGGTCAGCCAGGAAGAGTCCTCCCCCAGCCTGGCCAGCAGGGGGCGGAAGCCTGTGGAAGGCCCAGAGCCCCAAGGATGGGCTGCAGCCCAAGAGGGCCCCCAGGCTCCCCGTGCCCCTGTCCTCCGGAGTCAAAGCCAGTGTTCTTCCGCCTCTTCCCTAAGACCCCAGGGCACCTCAGAAGCTGCCACAGGTCGGGGAGAGCGCCCTGGCAAACGCTACCTCTCATGCCTGAATCAGGATCCTCCTGATGAGTTTACCTGGGAAAAGGTTCCTTCGGCGAAAACGTTTGGAACCGTCTGTCCTTGGTGTTCCTGTAATTATGGTAATGTCAGCATCACACACACACCCTGAGGACTCAGCCTTCAGAGCGACATGGCAGTGGTGGGTGGCTGTGTTCACCGAAGTCAGGACCCGGCCCCAGAATGTGTGGTGTCCATGCAGGTGGGGGTGGGGGTGGGGTGGGGGGAAGGGGCAGGGAAGGGTCTTCCGCTGAGAGACAGACAGGACTTTCCGCTCACAGCAGCACCTGCCTGGGAGACACCAAAACCGATGGCCTATTCTCCACCCCCCCACCATCGTACCGAGCTCTCTGAGCAACCCAGGAACCCTTAATGGGCCAAACTGCACTTTCCTGATGGAAAACCACAGAGATCGTCCCCCCCAGGAGCGCCGGTTTTCGGCGTTAGATCCGCGCGCCCGCCCGCCTGCACTCCCCGCGCCCGCGCTTAGCAAGCACCTCACTGGCCCTCCCGCAGCTTCCGCGGGTGTGCGCGTCCCCTTGCCTGGTGAGTCACAGCAGCCTTTGTTGTTTTATTAGCTCCCGTAGTCTGTCTTCTTTCATTCCCTTTTTTTTTTTTTTTATGTTTCTTTAGTTTTGAGAGGCAGAGAGAGAGGGGGACAGAGGATTTGAAGCAGGCTCTGCGCTGACAGCAGACAGCCAGACGTGGGGCTCGAACTCATGCCCCATGAGATGGCGACCTGAGCTGACGTCGGACGCCGCACGCTCAGCGGCAGGATGGGGGGGGGGGGCAACCTGGAAGAGGAGGCCGCAGTTGGCTCCCACCCCTCCCGGTGCTCCCTTACCTGTGCTCGCGCCAGCCAGGCCACCTCCATCCGCGGAGGCCTCCGGGGCACCAGCTCTGCCGTCTGTGGGTAAGAAGGGGGCAAAGGAATGACAGCTGGCCGGCAGGACGAGGGCCAAATGCCCCCCTCCCCCCCCCTTGTCCTCCTGCCACCTCACAGAACACGTTCCCTGGTTTTTTAAGAGCTTCTCTGCCCATGACCTTGGCTGAAAGCTCAGGGCTGTTTTATAAGTTACACGCATACCTGCTAGGCAGGAATTACCCTCATTTTATGAGGAGGAAACTGGGGCCAGGGAGGGCCACTGACAAGCCCCGAGTCACAGGGGCGGCTGAACGGTGGCGCCAAGTGAGGCCCCAGGCCGTCTAACTCCCAGACTGGAGCCTCGGGCCCACGGGCTCAGTATCGCCAGGGGAGGGTGTGAGGGGCAGCGCCCCAGGAAACTCAGCGCGTCCAGAGACCTTCCCGAGTGGTCGTGAGACCCCCTGGAAGGCAGAACTGTCCCTCCAAAACCACCGGCCCCTCTCCTGCGGAGTCCCCTTCCACCCCTGTTCCACGTGAGACCACACACGGGCCCCGTGGGGTGCTGGCTGAAGAGTTCGCCAACCTGGGGCTCATCTCTTTTCTTTTTTCTTTTAAGTTTATTTATTTATTTGGAGAGAGAGAGAAAGAGAGAGAGAGAGAGAGAGAGACAACAAGAGCCAGCAGGGGAGAAGCAGAGGCAGAGAGAGGGAGAGAGAGAATCCCAAGCAGGCTCCACGCTGTCAGCACAGAGCCCGACTTGGGGCTCGAACTCACAAACGTGAGATCATGACTTGAGCCAAAATCAAAAGTCAAAGACTCAATCGACTGAGCCGCCCAGGTGCCCCCTCTTTTCTTTTTTTAATGCTGAAGGTTCTGGACACATCCTGACTGGCTCGCTGCTGAGGGACCCCCCCCCCCACATCACACTCCACACACCGCCCGTCGGCACGGGATGCTCTAGCCCAGAGCCCCGCCTCGCCTCTCAGGTCTCTGCCTAAACGCCGTCTTCGGGGTGGTCTCCCGGGGCGACCGTGTACGAAGTCACAGCCCTAACTCCACTTCGTGTTCCTCCGTGACCTTGCACCGCCTGCCGCGGCATTTCCTCGCCTGCCGCCCCGTCATGGAGAAGTCAGGACTGCTTGGTGCTCGCTGCTGAATCTGGGTCTGGGAGGGGATCCGCCCCCCCCCCCGGGCACTTCCGGTGCAGAGGTGGACCTGCGCTCAGAGGCGATGGGGGGTGGGGGATGCCCACACTCCCAAAGGCCCAAATGAGGATCTGGGGCGTCTGCCCCCCACAGCCCAGACGCTCGGCTCGCCCCCCGGCTAGAGGGGCTCCTCCAGGCCCCGGCCAGGGCTTTCGTCCCAGCACCGCGGCTCAGCCGCCTCACGAAAGCCCGCATCCTCTTGCTCTGCCTCGCCCCCGAGAAGCCCCACCCCAAGGGCATCCCCCTCCCCTCTCCCAGGTCCCCTTCCAACAGCCCCTCCAGGGACAGGGACCCAGGCTGGGAACCTGGGCCCTGCCCAGAGAGGTGGGGGCCAGGGCAAAGGGCAAATATGAATTTAAAAAATAGGCAAATTGGGGTGCCTGGGTGGCTTAGTCGGTTAAGCATCCGACTTCGGCTCAGGTCACGATCCCACAGTTCGTGAGTTCGAGCCCCGCGCCGGGCTCTGTGCTGATAACTCAGAGCCTGGGGCCTGCTTCGGGTTCTGTGTCTCCCTCTCTCTCTGCCCCTTCCCCACTCACGCTGTCTCCCAAAAATGAATAAACGTTAAAAAAAATTTTTTTTAAACAGGTAAATCATTTTCCCTGGGGCAAGAAGGGAAAGAGGCTCCTCCCCTTTCTTTTAGAGCATTTACTTGAGAAAAGTTTTCATTGTGAGTTTTTCTCTGCCCCTTGGAGACGCACGCAAATCTTTTTAAAAGCTACACAAGCCTCTTGCCAGCTTTGCGACCCAGGCCTCTTTCCCGAGGCCCTGGGAGCCACCTCTCCGATATGTAAACATCAGGGGAGATGGTGCCCCTGGGTCCCCGATCCCCGCAGGAGGCAGGATGGGAGCTGACTTCTGCGGGCGCCTGGCTCCCAGCGGCAAACCCGCCTGCTGTCGTGAAGATAGGAGCCTGTGTGTTTCCTTTGCATAAAGGCAATTAGCAAACAGGTGGCCGCCCCAATCACCAGGTGAGTTCAGGACGAACTACGGGCGACAAATGGCCCCATCCAGGAAGCGCCCTTGCCCAGGGACTAGTTACACTGTGTCTCGAGAGCACGTGTGTGGCAGGCTGCGGCCGGGGGAGGGGGAGTGGCGTGAGATCTCTCCATCTCTTTGCGGATTGCCTGTAGTGTGCATCTCTTTCCGGTTGAATGCTTATTCGATTAAAAACAAAACTGGCCTCTTTTCTCTTTCCCTCCTCCTTTTTCTGACTTGGCAGGAGATTTTGTTTTTAATTCCATTTCCCCCACCGGGGTCCGCTATGCACTCCTGCTGTGGTTTCTTACAGACACTAAAACCTGCTGGTGGTGCAGAGAAAAGGCGGGCGGCAGAAGAGGGGAGGAGAAGGCCCACCGGGAGGGCCCTGACGGATGCCGACACCCCTGCCCTCACGCCACCTCTTCCCTCCAGGTTCCTGTGTGTCCCACAGCCTTGGGGCAGCCTCTCACCCGCTGGAGAGAAATGACCCCTTAAAGAGGTTCAGAGGGCTGGCCAAAAAAACTCAGAGGGGCCAGAGCCCCGAGCCACAATTCAAGGTGAGGACAGAGCGTAGGCGCCCGGCCTCATTCACAAAAGCCACACACGACACCCTAGAGCCCAATCGAATCGGTGCCAATCGAATCGGTGCCACTTGATCCATTCTGTCTTCCAAGGGGTTTTAGGACCGAAAAATCACCTCAGCTGCCAGAAAGCCTTCAATTCTTGACGGATAATTCACAGGGAGCCACACAGCCGCCCCTCCCGTGTCCCTGGGTACGTCTTTCTGTCCCGGCCACACCAGGGCTCAGGGCGTGGTTTGAGTCAGCAGAGTGGGATCGGAAGGAAGGGGACCTGAGGAGACACGGGACAGGGGAGGCACAGAGGACAGCAATGGGGGGAAGGTCCCCATGATTTGAGGGCCCAGCTCCAGCTGGGTGTTCAGCCGGGGTGTGTCTGGAAAACAGGCCAGCAGGCGTCCTGCGGGTGAAACCCTGAGGAAGGCAAAGGGCGGAAGGCCTCCGCATGGGGCCATGTCTCTGCAGGCCACCCCGAGGGGTGCCCTTTCTAAGCTTTTCTCTTCTGCCTCCGCCCTGCTACACCGCTCGGCACGCCTCTTCTTACCCGCCACTCCCCCACCCTCCCTGACGCACGGCTCACCTGCCCCGGCCTGGTGTGCAGGCTGCCCAGAAAACGGAAGGCAACGAGGCCGACCCGCCACCCCCACCACTGCCCACACTGAGTCCCTGAAGGGTGCTCGGCCTGTCGCGCAGGGCCCTCACCCCAGTCTCCAAGGATCTCTCTCCTCCCTGCTCAGCAAGTTCCGTGGACCTTGGGACAAACCCCTGGTCACCTCCCCCTGCCCAGCACCTGGCTCTGGGCCCGGCCCCCCCTCCCACGCCGGGTCAGGCTGCAGTTGGGATGACAGCCCCTCGAACAGAGGCCTCCAGGGTGGGGGGGGGGCAGCTGCATGACAACGGCCAGACCACACAAAGCGGGGATTGTGCCCAGCAGCAGGTGGTGAGGTTTGGGGGCAGGGGAAGGTAACAAAGGGGCTTTGCTCTCAGCAGAAACTTGGCGGCAGGGAGGGGGTAGGACAGCAGCTGGGGTGAAGAGAAAGGCCGCAGATGGGAGGGGCACTGCAGGGACACGGCCACGTCTCCCCGCATCCTCCCAACCTCAGGCCCCTGGAACTCCTTCCAGCAGCCCAGCACAGCCTTCTTCACAGATCAGGCCTCGGGCAGGGAAGGAGAAGCGGATGGCCCCTCACGTGTCCTTTGTCGCTGGTGGCGTGGGGACTGGCCACAAGCCAGGAGCGGAGGCTTGGAGGGGGTGGCGTCTCCCCAAACCCTGGCCAAAGGCCCAGCCCCCAGGCCTTCTCAGCCACGAGCTCCCACCAGGGCCACACCCAGCTCCTCACCCTCCACCCCTGCCCCCCGCCGGCCCCAGTCCCGACAATCCCGGCCTCCCAGGAAACTGCGGGCAAGAGATCCTCTTCCCAAAGTGCCCCTTTCACGTCAAGCTGACCCCTCTGCCACCTGGCGAGGCTGCCATGCTTCCCGAATCCCACCTTTCTATTAACCCCATCTCTCCCACCCCTGGGCTGGCCTGATCCCACCCGGTCCACAGTGCAGGGCCCACCCACCCAGCCTCCCAGCCTGGCCCCCCATCTCTCATCTGCCCGGCCCGCTCCCAGCTTTATTTCCTCGGGTCCTGTTTCCCTGCGGGCAGGCACCGCTTCTCCTCTCCTCGCCCGGACCCACCGTGCTGGCTCCCACGGGTCAGATGCCCAGGGAGCGGGACTCGAGGCTGGGGCTCAGGGCAGCGTTTGTAAGGGGGTGGCCCGGCGGACGCGGGCTCCAGCCAGCCTCCGCTCTGGGCCGATGCTCTCGGACGCTCCCTGGGAACGGAGCTTCTGCCTCTCCTAACCGGATTTATGGAGGGAGGTGCGGGACTTCCCTTAGAGCTTAATATTGATCCGGCTGTGGCAAGAAGGGGCGGTCAGCCAAGACTCCAGTACCTGCTGAGCACCGACCGCGCACCGAGCTTTCAGCGGGCATCGCCCATTTCATCCTTCACAATCAGTTACGGCTAAGGAACCACGGCTCCGAGAAGTTAAGGCATTTGCTCAAGGTCACACGGCTAGTAAGTACGAGAGCCAGAACCAAACCGAGGCCAGCCTGCCCCAGCCAGAGCTCTCTCTCCTGGACCTCCTAAGAGAAAGTACAGAACTTCCCAAACCTCGAACTCCCCATCCCTCATTTTCAGGAGTCTGGCTTCTATACCCCCATGGGGTTATTCAAATGTACAGAAATGAAAGTTTAAATTCAGTTTGTCAATCACACGGGCCACATTTCAAGTGCTCAACGGCCTCACGTAGCTCGAGCTACCATATGGACAGCGGAGGACACCCCGTGCTCACCAAGCCCTGCTGGACGGCCCTGCCCGAGACTGTAAGCTCCGGGAGGGGAGGGCCGGTCTACAGGCCCGCCGCAGTTCACTGCACTTGCTTTCTTGCACTTGGCCGATGATTGCATTTTTTAAATTTATTTTACAAACCGAAGGTGTGTGGCAACTCTGTATGGGGCAAGTCTACTGGCACAATTTTCTTCCAACGGCATTTGGTCACTTTGTGCCCCTGTGTCACATTTTCGTAATTCTCGCAGTATCTCGAACTTTTTCATTATTATTGTGTTTTTTACGGCAATCCCTGATGAGTGATATGGCCTGCTGAAAGCTCAGATGGGGGCTAGCAGTTTTTAGGAATGAAGCGCGTTTTTAATTAAGGCACGCACACTGTTTTAGACATAGCGTATGCATAATGCTGCTGCGCAGGAAACAGGATACTGTATAGTGTGGACTAACTTTGGTGTGCACGGTGAACCCCAAAAATCCACTTGATTCGCTTTTTCCCAATATGTGCTTTACTGCAGTGGTCTGGAAAGGAACCTGCAGTATCTCCAAGGTATGCCTGTGTACTGAATGAACGAATGAATGAACGAATGAATGAATGAATGAACGAAGAAAACAAAGGAAGGAGTGCAGAGAGGGCGCCTCTGGCCCCAGTCCTTGCTCACTAATGACAACGATCTCAGGACAAGCTCGTGATGGTTTTCGCCTGGGAATCCAATTTCAGTCAATATCAGGGGAAGTTTTCATCTACAATACGCAATCACAGGCATCCGGGAAGAAGCTGATATAAACGCCAAGTGTCCGCACAAACACATCCGGAAACAATCGGATCTCACACCTAACACGGCGGAGGGCACGAAAGTTCAAAGGTGCAAAAATACAACACGGAGACTCTCGTCCCTAAGATAACAGCTGCAAAACTAGATGCGAAGTACAATGAAATTGAGGTGTTTAGAAACCCACAGATACACCTGCAGGCGCACAGAGACTGGCGGGCGCCAGGGCGAACCCCAGGAGCACTGCCCGGCGAGCTCGCGAAGGCGGAGGTGCGGGTCTATGCAGGACGCAAGTACCCTCCCACGTTCACGATCCTCCCAACTGCCCACTGCTTGCGAGAGGGAACTCAGGGAGACGGAAGGGAGGTAGCATGATGGGGGACAGCCACCTGTGAGGTCACCTGTGCTGGGGGGAGGAACGGGATGAGGTCAGCCAGGGCTGTAGCTGGCTGGGGAGAAGTTGGGTCCGCACAGGAAACCGCAGATGGAGGACCGGGCTCTGCTCAGCGAGCCCAGAGCAGCAGGCCTGCCGGGGGTCCAGCCCAGGGGGCAGCAGCAAACCCTCTCCCCGTGACCCTGAGCCCCTGCAGGCCGGGCCCTCAGCCGAGTCTGCTCCCAAAGGCCGCCCCTCCCCTCAGGACCCAGTCTCTCACCGCGGGGCCCCAGGTCCCACCCGAACTGTCCTGGGGGAGCCACTGTGCCTCTCGGCCTCGGCTTGCGAAGGTGAAGGCGACTGAGAAGGGCTCCCCGGGCTTGTCTCGAGCACTGGATGAGACAACCTGCAGCAACACTACATACGCTTCCCGAAGCCCCCACGGCAGCGGTGTCTCTCTCTCTCTCTCTCCCGTTCCCCGGGACTGAGAAGGACCCACTCCCCACTCCCCCAGTCCCCTCCCAAGGGTCGCTGCCGCTCACTCCTCCTAAACCTTCACTCCTCCAGCTGCTTCGGAACGTTCAGAGGCCTCCGGCGCCCACTCAGTCACCCCAAACCCTGCTCGCCAGCATGAGCGGGCCTGGTGGGGGGAAGAGGGTGCGCCCGGATTTTACTATCGGGACTGCCTCGAGGCCGTGCACAGGTCCATGGAGGGTGGGTCGCCGGACCCTCGGTGGCTCTGGGGGAGGCTCGGCCTGGAGGAGAGGCTCCTGTGGGCCTAACAGGGTAGGAGCGGAGGCAGCCGCGCGCGGGCAGTGGTAAGGAAAGCAGGGCTGGGGGGAGAGGGGGCGGGACGCTGAGCACCAGGCACGGGGACTGGACTAGAAGCCTTGGATGCTTCTGCTGGCTCAAAGCCTTAGCTTTGCTGTGGGCAGGGAGCCAGCGGAGCCTTGGTCCCCCAGGACCTGTTCTAAAGCCACCGGGCCCTCCCTGAAGCCAGGTCCTACAAATGCCACTCCTCTACAAGGCCTGCGCCCTGGGGTTGTATCAACGCCAGCCTCTGGATAGCCGGCTCTCTCTGGGTATCAGGTCCCTGGAACCAGACCTCCCACCTTCCTCTCATCTGAGTGGATGACCGAGGAGGACACACAAACCAGGAGATTTAAAACCTTACCGGAAACGCAGCCCTGCTGCAGTCAGGGCCCCAGGACTCCTGTTCCCCTTCCCGCCTGACGTGGCCCCAGGGCCCACAGACAGAAGAGCAGGCCCAGAGGTCCCGGCTCAGGCCGGGGGAGGTGTCCCCTCCACCGCCACCCGCCTCCATCCCCCGCCCCAACCGTGAGCCTGCCCAACATCCTCCTGGGCCGGCTTGGCCCTTCCTGGCCTCCGTCCTCCCCAGCCCTCGCTCAGTCCTGGGTCGGGTGCGGGTGTCCCACGCACCTTCTCCCGAGCCACGCCTCTCCCCCCCGCTTCTACTCCGGCATCTTCAGACCTCACTCCTCCAAACACTGGGGTCCTCGGTCCTCGGAGAGGGGTCAGAGGTGGGCAGCAAGGGGAAAGGGCGGGCCGAGATGCCACAGAAATGATTAAACGGTTATTTGGGAAACGGGAACACCCGATCCTGGGTATAGACCTGTTGCCTCAAGCAAGGAGGAAAAACAGCATGAAAGGACTCTGAAGAACGTTCACAAAGCGCCAGACGAATTAGTTTTAGGTCACGGCATTGCCTGCACCCCCTCCTTGCCTCCCACGTTATGGGAACTGCACCTCAGGGGTTGCCCCGGTAAGAACAGCCCCGTTTAGTGACTTCGGGTTCCTTCCACAGGATACCCTGGGAACCAGGTCCACGGACAGCCCGGGTGGCTGCCTAATCCTATCAGGCCCGCCCACCTCCCCGAGGTCCAGGATTTCACCCCAGGCCAGTCTCAGAGGGCCCTCCTTCCGGGGACCCGCCCACCCAGCATCGGCACCTTTGCAGGGACTGCCCCACCCCACCTCCCCGCCCCCGTGCTTGTCCCTCACCTGTGGCATTCATACCCCAGTCTCTGCTCGCCCATCTCCCTTTAGAGGAGATGCCTCAGCCCCAAGCCCAAGACTCAGGAGCCTCCCAGGGCCTGGGGACCCCCACTACCTGACCTGAAGGCGAGGGACGAGACTAACACCACTTTGAACCCAGGCCGCATTTTCATTTATAAACCACCTTTCCACTCCCCTGCTTCGTTCGAGAGAGCTCGAAAGGGCAAGGAGTGCCACCCCACTTGTCAGATGAGGAAAGCGAAGCCCCCACGTGACGTCCCTTGCCTCGGAGAGAGTTAGACCTAAGGTCTCCTTCTGCGCACCCCGACCTCACCCTTCCCCCCAGCCACCCCTGCGCTGGGAAATCTCGGATTCCTCAGCTTCACCCTCACGAGCGGGCAGGTCCAGGGGTCAGACCGCCTCCGCCAAGTTCTGCACTTTGTCCTGGGTAGCCCTTGCCTCTCCGGGGCGGGGGGGGGGGGGGGGGGAGGGGGCACAAAGGATCTTCCTCAGGCCTCTCAAAACCACCACCGCTTTTCACAACCACAGGGTGCGACTGTCACAACGCATAGCTCAATACGTGGTACCAGTGCTGTTTTTAAAATCCGCAAGATCGCCTGCCGCCCCACCTCCGTTCAGACCTTCCTTGCCTTGCCCCCAAACTGCACTAGTTTTATAGCTTATCTTGCCCCTCCGATCCATCCAGCACCCAGACCTCCACAAAGTTTCCCCCAAATTACCATGAGGACATGTTAACTACTTGAAAATATTCCAGTGGGTCCCCGCCACTTCCAGCTTCAGCTAAAAATGACTCGGCAAGACCACTTAGACCCCGGCCTCTGCTCCCCTCTCCTCCCTGCCTCCCGGCTCCCTACTGTCCCGACACGCGGCTCCCAATCTTGTCGCCTCTTGTCGCATCTTGGCTAGCCCACGGCCAGTTGGGGAACGCTCTTGCCCAGCCCTTCTCTGCCCACTGTAGGTCAGGCATCGCTCTGCCTAGGAAGCCTTTTGGGGTATGCCACCCTCAATTAGGGGCCCTTCTGTTAGACCCGCACACCCGACCAACCCAAGATCATGAATACGAAGGAATAATTCATCTAGGGGCACCTGGATGGCTTGGTCAGTTAAGTGACTGACTCTTGGTTTCAGCTCAGGTCATGATCTCACAGTCAGGCTCCTGCTTGGGATTCTCTCTCTCTCTCTCATTCATAAATAAACATTCAAAGGCATAATCAGAATTTGTCTCCACAACAAGACTATTTCTCTCTCCCCAACATCCAGCCCAAGGCCCCACGTGTTGTAAACCATTAATGAAAATTTTAATAAAGAAACACTTAGGATACAGAAACTGAAGTCCAAAATAGATGAGAAGCACAGAATCATGGAACCTTAGGGTTGAAAGGAGCCTAATACCCTCTAATCTCTTCATTTTACAGACGAACAGGGACCCGAAATGAACGGCTCATAGCGCAGCATGGACATGGGCCAGCCGCAAGCTCCTGGGCTCTGACCGCACCCAGCCCCGGGGCTGGCTGACCAGGACACACTCCGGGCTCCCTCCCCCCCAGAGGACTGGAGGCGGCAGCATCCCCGCATCCTCCGCCTTTACAGGGGAAGAAGTCCCCAGCTCCTGCCCCCACCCCCACTGAGGTCTTGACTCCGGTGCCCATTTTCCTGAAATGGAGCCTCCCCAACACTCATACACACACACACACACACAGACACACACACATACACACGCGCGCACACGCACGCACGCACGCACTTCCAATCTCTGTGGCCCTTCTCATTGTTCGCACTCCCGATCTTCCTGCCCTCTCATTTACTCATTTATTAAGCACCTACTCTGTGTCACTCTGCGGAGAGCACTGGGGTTCCTGCCCTCCAGAAGCTCGGTCTTTGGCACAGCTGACACAGCTCGCAAGCGATCGGGACAGCGCTTGGGCAGAACGCGCCCGGAGGGACGAGGGATCAGCCCCCCGCTCACCGCCCGGTCCCACCCGCTCTCACCGCCCCCCTCCTGCTCTCTGCCCCGGCCTGCAGCCCCTCCCAGGCACGACCCGGGGTTCCCCTTTCCCCAGGGGCTGTGTGGGGGTGGGGAAAGTTCGGGGCCGCAGCGTCAGGGGCTCCGGGGACCCCGAGACCCCCGAGGCCGTCTCCAGCCCGAGGCTGGGTGGTGGGGCGGCGCGGGAGGAGCGGGCCGGGCGCTGGCCCCACAGCACGGTCCGTCCCTCCGCACGCCTCTCCCGCCCGGATTCGGAGGGACTCGGAGGGAGGAGACGGGAATAAATACCTTGACTTTGTGGTTAAGGTTAACGGGAACTGCCACCCCGGGGCGACTTGGGCACTGGGTTCCCCGGCCCCGCCAGTCCCGGGACAGGCGGGGCGGGCACCTGCTCTTGATTGGTTAACGGGCCTGGCCATCCCCAGGGTCGTCCCCCCTTCTGATTGGCTGAGCCGCTCAGATGACCAGCTCCGCCCTATCGGAGAAGCTCGCGGGGCGGCCCCTTTGTTCTCCTGAGCCAATAGCCCGCGTGGGCGGGCTGACCTCGCTGCCCGCGGGGCCTCCCGGGGCCCCGCGCCGCGTTAACGCTTTGGCCGCTGGCTCCGGACCCGAGTCCAGGGCTCGGAAGGGAAGCGGAGCTAGAGCGAGGGCGAGGCCGGGTCCCGGTGACCGGGCGGCTCCGCAGCACCCTGTTCCCCCTCCTCGTCGGGCTCTCCGCCGGCTCCAGCCCGGCGGACGCGCTCTCAGATCTATCGTGTCGTTCCGCAACTATCCGTCCGACCCAGGGACGCGTCCGCACCCTCTTGGTGCCGGGATCGTACAAACCCCACTCTGACGCTCACGCTCTAGTGTGCATGTGACATGGTGGTGGCACTTGGCACTACGGTACCCAAGTGTTAGGGCGAGAAGCAGTACTTGTCGCGCGCGACCCGAGAGAAATCGCTCCCCCGCACCCCGCGCGGACCCAGGCACGTCGTGGGCGCGTGATGGACGATCCTGGGGTCTCTGCGAGAGACGGAGACATCATTAACCCCACCCCCCTCGCTTTCTCGTCAAGAAACGGCAGTTTGAAGAAGTCGCAGTTTGAAGAAGTCACGGTCTTAGGTCGAGTGTCCCTGCTGATTTAGAGGCGGGGTCTAGACGGCTAAGGAAGGTCTTCTGCTCCCGGAGATCTTCAGGAAAGAGAATTTTCATTTCTACCCGCACTGATTGAAAGCAGATGTTCCTTTATACCGATAAGATTTCTGCCGCTGCTACCTCAAGGCAGCGAGGTCAACTCGCACCCGCAGGATTCTCTCTGGGGCTGCTTCGAAACTGCCTTTGAGACACAAGCTCGTTAAAAACAACCTGGCCTCTCTCTCTCTCTCTCTCTCTCTCTCTCTCTCTCTTTGAGACTTCCTACAAACCTACGGTTAAGCGGGTGGACTTCATTCCAATTAGTCGACGGCCCCCTACTAAGCATTTGCCAGGCCCCCAGCTACTGTGCAGCCTCAAAACCACAGGTGCTGTTGGACTGATACTCTCAGCTTTGCCCCTAACTTCTGTGCAGTTTTTACAAAAGATACTTTTCTGTCGCTGGACTTTGACTTGTCTGTCAAGGAGTTAATAATTTCCTAGCCACACACTTACCTTACTGGATCTTGGCAGGACCTGACTTGTCTATTGTCTATGGAAGTATTTTATAAAGCATAAAACCAGTACACAGAGGCCGGATCCCACTAGGCCATCGACCTCGTCCAGAATCCCATTCTTCTCTTTATTTTCTCGGTTACCTGCTGAAGCTTGAACAGAGCCTTGCGGAGTTCCAGTACGCCAGTTCGGTTAGGAGTGAGAAGACCACTTCTCTCTGGACTCGGGTCCTCCTCTACGGAGTCAAAGACTTCCTCCAGATCGACACTTCATGGCCAAGAGTATTTCAAGGACCGAGAGAATGAAGCACATTCTGGGATCCTACTTACATTAAGAGAAAAGAGAGAGGGGCACCTGGGTGGCTCAGTCGGTTAGGCCTCCGACTTCAGCTCAGGTCATGATCTCATGGCTCGTGAGTTCCAGCCCCGCATTGGGCTCTGTGCTGATGGCTCAGAGCCTGGAAGCTGCTTCCGATTCTGTGTCTCCTTCTCTCTCTCTACCCCTCCCCTGCTCATGCACTGTCTCTCTCTGTCTCAAAAATGAATAAACATTACCAAAAAAAAAGTTAAAAAGAGAGAGAGAAAAGAGAGAGACGGAGTGCTTGGGGGGCTCGGTTGGTTAAGCCTCCAACTTCGGCTCGGGTCAGGATCTTGAGGTTTGTGAGTTCGAGCCCTACATCAGGCTCCCTGCTATCAGCACAGAGCCTGCCTCCTCTGTCCCCTATTCTGCCCCTTCCCCAGTCTGCCCCTTCTCATTCACACTCACCTATAAGCTCGCTTGCTGCTCTCTCGTTTCTCAAAAATAAATAAACATTTAAAAAAAAAAAAAAGAGAAAAGAATCGGGAGGGAGGAGGAAACAAAAGACTTCCATGTTTAAAAAATATATGTCTGGGGCGCCTGGGGGGCTCAGTTGGTTAAGCAGCCCACTTCGGCTCAGGTCATGATCTCATGGTCTGTGAGTTCGAGCCCCGCATCGGGCTCTGTGCTGACGGCTCAGAGCCTGGAGCCTGCTTCAGATTCTGTATCTCTCTTTCTCTCTGCCCTTCCCCTGCTCATACTCTGTCTCTATGTCTCTCAAAAATAAATAAACGTTAAAAACAATTTAAAAAATATATATGTCTGTATTATCAAATTTTGACAAGATAATTTAGTACTTTTGTAACTATAGAAGAAAAAGGAGAATAAAACTGGACACAGCAGAACTATGCCCCTCCAACCTGAGCGTTTCCTCCTTCAGGACTGCTGTCAGCTGTGCCATGCTGAGCGAGGACTTGGGGACCACCTGGTCCCCCAAGGGACCCAGAAAGGACCCACGGACAAGTTCACTCTGTCCCAGCTTTACCAGCCTCCTCAAGACCACTTCTGTGGCTTTCCCTGACCTTTGGACCCCTTCTCACCGTCTCTACCCAAAAGCAGGTGCGGCATAGCACTAGAGGACACTCAGTGCCCGCCTCCCCCACCTGCTAAGCATTCGCTTTAAAGGTGATGATTTTTCAGGGCCCTTCGGTGGCTCAGTCGGTTAAGTGTCCGGCTTCGGCTCAGGTCACGATCTTGCGGTTAGCGAGTTCGAGCCCCACGTCGGGCTCTGTGCTGGGAGCCTGGAGCCTGCTTCAGGTTCTGTGTCTCCCTCTCTTTCTGCCCCTCCCCCACTTGTGCGCTGGGTCTCTCTCTCTCTCTCTCTAACATAAACAAACATTAAACATTTTTTTCTCATAAAGAAAGGTGGGGATTTTTCCAAGTCAGGAGACCTGGTCAGATTCCCCGTCCCATATCCTTTCCCCCCGCCCCCGAGGGGAAACCCCAGATGCCTGGGGACCTGTCTCCTGCTCCCCGCGCGCTATCTCCAGACATCGACCTACTTTCCTGCACTGCCCCCCCCCAGCAGGAAAGCATAGTTTCCCTTCCGCTGAAGCCCTGGGGTCCCCGAGAGATACTGACAGCGAGGCATCCTTGAGCCAACGCTTCCAGTCCCTGAAAGGTAATTTGCCGCTTACTGCACAGGTTTTTAAGTGGCTCCCTACCCTCACACACCAACAGGAAACTTGGAGGCTATCTGGTTCCATCCTACGCACTTGGGAGTCCTACTCACCCCCCTCCTCCCTGCTGCTACCAGTGTAGACACAGGCGTCCTCCCCAGACTTAGGCCTCTTAGAGGTAAGGACAAGGTCTTGCCTCGGGAAACCCCTGGCTTCCATTACAACACCAAGCACACGGTAGGCACTTAATTCTCTTCGCCGAACGCAGCGGCATCCTGCAGACACCCGAGAAACACGTGGCGGGGTCAAGAACACGGGTTCCAGGAGCCACACAGGCCTGGGTTTCAATCGCCTCTGGGGATCATCAGTCATCGGACCCTGAGCAACCATCTTCCTCTGTCGCGGAAGGGCGCCCGCCACGCAAGGATCATGTGAGGGGCTTTAGGTAAACTTTGCCCGGCGCCGCTCACAGAAACATATTGTGGTTGTTATTATGCGCGGCGTGCCAGGCGCTGGATCTGTGCAGAAATGACTAAAACGGGCAGGAAAAGGGCCTATTGATGTGTGTCAAAAAATAGGCACCCGAATTTGTCTGAGCCGACCGGTGCCGACGGATGCCGGGAACTGCAGCGGGCCAGCCTCGAAGGCACTGCAGGACACCCACGTGAGACCTTGGCCTCCCGACAATCTGACAAGTCTGACTCGACCCCACAGAAAGCTGAAGCCCCGGAGGCCCAGTCCCACCAGCGGGGTGCTCCTGGCCTCCCTGGGGGAAGACCTGGAGGCAGGGTGCACGGGAGCTCGAGTGGGGCACTTGTCCTCTTTCCACTACCCGCCCCCCTGAATCCCCCCCTCCCCAGAGCAGAGTGTGCTAAACTGCCTGGCTCCCCGGGAGAAAGGAACACTCGGCCACCAGCTCTAAAACCAAATCTTTATTCTCTAGTTTGAAAAGGAGGGGAAGCGGCGGTTCTGTTTCATTCCCGAGAACAGAACAAGCCCCAGTGGGTAGAAATTACGGGAAAGCAGATTCCATTCATTATAAGGAAGAATTTCTAACAATTCGAATTATCCTACAGTAGAACCGGGGCCTCAGGAGGTGGGGACTACCCGTCACCTAAGTGTTCAAGCATCCATACCCTAGAAACGCTGAAAAGGAACCTCGCCCCTATCTTCCTTCCGGCCGACCCTCCGTTATCAATGGGGCAGTCCTTTCCACCACGTTGAGTTCCAGAAGGAGTGGAGGCGTGGGGTGTTCAGACAAGAGCCTGGACACAGGGCTGCTGACAGGGGATGCTCGGAGCGCCGGGAGGGTGGCGCGCTGATCACGGGGAGGGACAGGGTGGAGCCGAGCGCTAACAGCAGATGGGTCTCTCTGAGTCTGGGTGCCTGTGAAAGGGGGCAGGAGGAAGGGGACCCGGTGGGACAGGTTAGAGCAACACAGCCTCACCTCTCAGTGCTGGAAAAGGCCCAGGTGCTGCCTAACAAGGCCAGCAGGTTCTCCCAGGTGTATCCAGCTGGTCCACTTTTCCTCCCAAGTGCTCATTTACTAAGGACTGTACCACGCCTACTTCCAAAAAAAAAAAAAAAAAAAGTCAGCTGGAGCAATTCATAATAAAGGACAAGGACGTTAAGGCGTTAAGACCAGAGGGGAAGGGTCTTCCTGCCCCCTGGTGGCCCCTCCGGGCCCGGAGGGCTCTAAGGGGTGGGTGGAGCTGCTGTTGCTACTTCCCCAGGGCACAAGACAGTCGGGACAGAACCTTCGGAAACACCAACTGGAGGCCGGGGTCCCTGTGCCCCGCCAGTGGTCTCCCTGGCCAAGGGAGGGGGGGGAGGGGCTAGACCTCCCTCTCTAACAGGGCGGCTGCCTCTCCCACCCGCGCCTACACCAGCGGCAACACAGCCTCCCCCCACCCCCGCCCCGACGGCCCAGGCCCACGGCAACGCTCCCCCGTGAAGGGCTCCCGGGCCCCCCTCGCCCTCAGCCTCCGCAGCCCCTGCCCTCTCAGACATCATGCTTCTTCTGATGGGCCAGGAGCTTCTCCTCGTCATCGAAGGTCTGGCCGCAGATCGCGCAGCAGAAGGCGCCGTCCCGGATGTGGCTCTTGCGGTGGGTGATGAGGTTGGACTTCTGGCTGAAGCTCCGGTCGCAGTCGGGGCAGGCGTAGGGGCGCTCGCCCGTGTGGATGCGCCGATGGGACACCAGGTTGGACTTCTGGCTGAAGGCTTTGCCGCAGTCCTGGGCAGACGTAGGGCTTCTCGCCGGTGTGGATGCGCCGATGGGCCGCCAGGTAGGGCTTGTGGCGGAAAGCCTTGCCGCAGTCCGGGCAGACGAAGGGCCGCTCGGGGGCGTGGTCGCGCCGGTGGGCGGCCAGGTGGCTGCCCTGGGAGAAGCGGCGCCCGCACTCCTCGCAGGCGAAGGGCCGCTCGCCCGAGTGCACCCGCGAGTGCGCCACCAGGTGGGTCTTCTTGCCGAAGTTCTTCCCGCACTCGGCGCAGGCGAAGGGCCGCTCCCCGGTGTGCTGCCGCTGGTGGGCCCGCAGGAAGCGCTCCAGCCGGAAGCTGCGGCCACAGTCCTCGCAGCCGAAGAGGGAGGGGGGCGCGGCCGCCGGGTCCCGCGGGGGCGCTCCGGGGGCCTCCGGCGCGGGCTCGGGCGCGCGCTGGCGGGCGGGTCTCGGCGGGGCCTCTGCGGGGGGCTCGGACGAGGCCTCCTGCGGGCCGGCCGGGAGCTGGGGGCTCCCCGAGCCGGGGGCGCCCGGCGCAGAGCCTTCGGAGCGCTTGTGGATCTTGCTGTGAGACAGCAGGTTGGGTTTGTGGCGGAAGCGGCGCCCGCACTCCGTGCACGGGTAGGGCTTCTCGCCAGTGTGGATGCGCCGGTGGGAGGTCAGGTAGGGCTTATTGGTGAAGCGCTTCCCGCATTCGGGGCACTGGTGGGGCCGCTCGCCCGTGTGCACGCGGCGGTGGGCGATCAGGTTGGGCTTGTGCCGAAAGCGCTTGCCGCAGCAGGCACACTGGAAGGGGCGGTCGACCGCGTCTCCGCCGGGCCGGGGGGCCGTCACGGCCGGGCGGCCCCTAGGCCGGGGCCCCAGAGCCTTGGCGGCGGCCTCCTCCAGGGCCTCGGCTACGTGCACCCGCTTGTGAGCAACTAGCTGGTCCCACTGGGCAAAGCTGCGGCCACAGTTGCCACATATGAAGGGCCGGGCCTCCGGGGCGGGGGGGTGGCACCTCCGCACGTGAGCTCGAAGCTGCTTTTGTCGCCAGAAGCGTCTCTCACATTCAGGACAGGCGATGGGCCGCTTCGCCGCCGAGTGGGCGCGCAGATGCAGAACCAGGGCCACCCAGCCTCGGAAGCTCTGCCTGCAGAGGTGGCAGGCGAAGCCCAGATCCGGGGTGGCCGCGGCATGCACCTGGCAGTGCAGCGCCAGGAAGGGGGCGTGCCGGAAGCGCCGGCCGCACTCAGGACAGGGCAGGGGCAGCCGGGCCTGGCAGTGCCGGGCGTGAAGCCACAGGGCCACCCAGCCCGGGAAGTGCCTTCGGCAGTGGGCACATCGATGGGCCGTGTCCCGGGCTTGGCTGCCCGGCTGGGCCACGGAAGTGCCTCGTAACCTCAGCCCGCGGGGCTCCTTCTCCAGGGTCTGGGGCAACTTCTGGGAGGGCCCAGAGAGCCCGGGCTGGGCTGGGCCCATGGCCAGGGGGCCCCTGCAGCGGCGTTCCAGCATGGGTTCTTCCTGTGCTGAGGGTGGAAAAGCAGTGTCACTCTGGAGACCAATTCACCCTGCCCCCGTTCCTCCTGGGCCGACCCCGGGCTGGGCCGGAGCGGAGCCCCACCCTCTGAACTGCTTAGAGCAAGTCTAAATCAGGACTGCCCTTCTAGTTCCTTCTATGTCCTACATTAGTTCAGTCGTGGGCTTCCAGATACCATTTCGAGGGCATCTGTCCTGCGTATTCACTGAGCCTGGAAACTACCAGAAGGGAAGAACTCTGACACTTCTTGGAATCCCCCTCGTGGCAGTCGCCCCGGGTCTGGCATGGAGTAAACACTCCAGCGTTGGCTGCACGGACATTCCTGCCTCAGGACTCCCCAGAAACCGTGGTCACCGCTCCCTCGAGTGCTTTCCACTTTCCAAGTGTTTCCCTGCTGCCCTCGGCTTGTTTCTACTATTTCCTGTTGCTACGTTTGAGCTTCACAGCAACACCGTCGGGCTGGATGAACAGACATGATTAAGCTGCCTGCTCAATAGACGAAGCCACTTGGAGGCATAAAAAGAAGAGGGAACTTGCCCGAGAGGCCACAGTCAGCCGAGGGCCGAACCAAGACCAGCGGACAGGTCTTCTACACGCCCAGCCAGTGTTCTTTCCTCCCAAACACCGGGGTTTGTACTGCTCCCACAGAAACTCCTAGAGCCTTTATCCTGTTTACCCTCTCCCGGGCTCTAATCGCACCACGGGGGCGGAGGGGAGCATTTCTGGCCACCCTAACCTCAGTGTCTCAGGGTAGCACGCCCGGCGAGCAAGAGAGAACAGCGCTTCTGGGGAACAGGATGGAACGCTGAGCACCGCAGAACGCCAGGCCACTGTCTGTCCAGACTGCCTGCCCTCCTCCGCCCACCCACACGATTAGGACACTGCAAGAAGGAAAGCGCTCCCGAATCCAAGGAACACCCACAGCCTGTTCCCCTCCTGGCCCGGATCCCTGCCTCCCCCGCGGTGGTAGGGATTACTGGGGCAAGCGAAGGGAAGGAAAGGCAAGGCTGTAATCTCGGTCCCCTGCCAGGTCACGCCCCAACCCCACCAGGGGCTGCCCCACATTCAGCTGCTCCCAGGTGCCAGGGAGCCCGGATTCCTCAGGAAGAGCTTCCTATGGCCACCGAGGGGTGGATGGTAGTTAGCGTCTTAATGGAGCTTCACTGCGGGCTTGCAAGCTGCAGACACATCCTCCTATATCCCCTAGAGCAAAACTCCTCTGGAGGAGCCCGGACACGACTCCTTCCCCACGACCAGACCGAGCACAGCGAAGGCGCTGGGAGGAGAAGGTGATCCGTCCCCGCTCCGGGTGACTTCCTTTCCTCCAGATCTGAGCACTGGGGCTGTGGAATGGTGTGGGAACCCAACAAAGAAGGCCAGACTCTACCCTGGAGAGCGCAGAGCTGGAGATGAGGCTTTTTCCAGCTCTTCCTGGGGACGTTCCTGGGGCGACTTCTGCGGCTGGAGCGCCTGCTTCGGCCCACACTCTGGCAGCCCCCAGATGTCAGAGAAAACTGCAGCAGTAAAGACACCCCTACCCCCATGGCAGAGCTCAGACCTCTGAGCACAGAGAGGCCAGCCTTACCTGCGGGGAGGGGAGAGAAAACACGGGTGAGGCTCTGAGCTCCTCTAGGGCAGTCATCTTTGTGTCCTCGCCAGCCACGGCCCCCTCCCCCACCCAAGCCCGACACCCCGCCCGACAGAGGAACCTTAATGGATACTGGATTAATGAACGAATGTGCCCCCTTCACCAAGGAAGTACACGCCAGCGTTCGGGGGTCACTTCCTCCACTGGTAAGGTCACAGCACGAATTCTCCATGCTGATGGCCAAAGGCCGGCCGATGGCAGAAACTCTGGAATCCCCGCTGGCTCCCCTTCCCCCACCCTCCTCCCAACAGAAATTCCAGGCCCGTTTCCCAAGGGGCTGCGTAGGGCGAGCTAGAGTGGCCAGGTCTCGGTCACAATCCCCTTGCGCCTTCGGGACGGCAAAAGGGTCATGGAGACCCCACACCCCCCCTTTTGTTTTCGCGCGTGTCCCCCCGTCCACGTCGCGGACATACGGCTCCGCGCACCCCGAGTGGGCCCTTTCGGGTCCCCGCGCAGAGCGCACCTCGCGGAGCCTGTGCGCAGGTGCGCGGGCTCGCCCCCCCATTCGGTCCAGCACTGCTCCCCCACCCCAACACGCACACACACAGCGCACACACGGTCACGCGCCCGGCAGGTAAGGCCGCCCGCCTCGGGCCCGCGTGGAACCCCGAGCCCTGCCCGGGACGAACCTCTCTGGCGGGGTGCGCGGAGGCGCGTCGCGCGTCCATGAGGCCGGAACGCCGGCGCCGGCGGCCGCGCTCCCCACCCCGCGCGGCGACAGCGGCAGGTTCGAGTTCACAACTGCCAGGCCCGGGCCCAGCCCCCCCCGCCGGTTCCCAGCGCCACGTGACTACAGGAGCTGCCGAGGGTCAGTCGCGGCCTGGGGCCGGCGGCCGCGGCCGGAGGGCGGGGCGGGCGGCGGGGCCAGTCCCCTCCGCACCCCCCCGTCCCAGCGCCCCCTCGCGGGCTGGGCCGGGTCGGGGGGGCGGCAGCCCGGAGCCCGGCTGCGTAGCCATGGCGACCGCAGCCCGGATTTTCCGGGACTGGCGCGGATCAAGTTTCCCGACCCTTTGTCCGTATGGAGGACGGGCGTCCCTGCGCGACCGCGTGGCCGCACCGCGGCCCCTGGGCTAGACCCGGCCTCGTTGGCTTCTTCCGAGAGGGCGCTCGCGGCCTCCAGGCCACCCCTGCCCTGCCGCGGCCGCCGTCAGCCACCTCGACCTCTGGTCGCGCTGCAGGATCGAAATAACCCCTGGCTGGGGGCGGCGCGCCTTGACCCGAAAGTCTGGCTTCTGGTTTGTTCACGAGCGGGGAAAGGAAAGGCCCGACCGCGTGAACTTTACAAAGGGAATGCCCTCGATTCCATAAATTATCACGATCAGGGGTTCCCGGCTTCCCGGGGCCGGGGGCACGGGGCCTAGCCCAGGGATGACTCCGCGCACGGGGCATTTCGCTTGGAACCGCGCAGCAGCCGGTTGGCGAGTGCGGAGGCAGGTGCGAGCCTGCGCCGGTGACTCACCGCCGAGCAGGTGGCCCGTGGCTTTCCAAACCAAACGCTTCCTGGGGTTTCCGGGCTAGTGCGGTCTCATGCACTTTTCTGCTTTTCAACAAAGTCAATGTTAAGTATACACTTATTCTTAAAACACTTAAATCTGTTACATCAGTAGGAAATAGAATATAAAAATCTCTTCTGCTTTTAGATCCGTTACATTTCTTATTTTGGTACGTCTCCTCCGACGTTTCTTCTATGCTTATCTCTGCGTGTGCGATGTAATTGGGATAATGCGTTCCAAAAATGTATCCTGCCCTTTTCTCCCACTTTATCGGATATTCTTTTATAACATGATTCTTAATGACAGGATAAATGTACAGATACATTTTCTTGTTTTTCTATATCATTGATCTTTATTGATTCACCCTTTATTGTACATGCCTGATTTTACAATTCTAGGAGTGGGCAACTGACGGATCAAAGGCGCGGTATATTTTCAAAATATTTTCTAAAGTATCTTCCAGGAAAATCCATTAGCTTTCCCTTGAGAAACGCCCATTTTATCCATATTGTTGACGACACAGGCTGTTTTTTCAAATTTAAAGTCATCGTTCTCTTTGGTTTGAATTTCTTATTTCATTTCCTAGATTACTAGTTACCCGGCTTGTTTTTTCACGTAGTTATTCGTTGCCTTTTTGTATTTTCTTTTTTGCGAATTTGCTCATGTCCCTTTGCTCACTTTTCTATTTGTATGTATGTATTTTTTTAAGGAGGCTCTACGCCCAGCACGGAGCCCAACGTGGGGGCCCAACTCATGACCTTGAGATCAAGACCCCGGCCGACGTCAACAATCAGTCCCTTAACCGACTGAGCCCCTCTATTTGTCCATTTTTTAAAGTTGGGAAATTAGTTTTATTTCACATTGTTTGGGGGCTCATTTCTTATAAAGTAAAAGGCTTTTATGGTTTCCGCTTTGGGTGTCATATATAGAGCAGCCCAAATTGAATTTTATGTGTATATTTTTATCACAGAAAATAAATTTTAATATCTAATAATGTGAGTACTCCCCCTACACACAGAGTCCCCCCCAAAAAAAAAACTTTCTTGGCTAAGTTTGGTCACTCATTTACTCTTCCAAATAAACTTCAGAATTTGCCCATATTTAAATTTTTTTAAATTTTCTTTTAATGTTTATGTATTTTTGAGACAGAGAGAGACAGAGCACGAGTGGGGGAGGGGCAGAGAGAGGGAGACACAGAATCCAAAGCAGGCTCCAGGCTCTGAGCTGTCAGCACAGAGCCCAACGTGGGGCTCGAACTCACAGACCGTGACATCATGACCTGAGCCATAGTCGGACGCTCAACCGACTGAGCCACCCAGGCGCCCCCCCATATTTAAAAATCTTTGTCAATATTTTAAAATCCATGTGAAGAGATTGGAGATTTCGGTCCCTCCATTTGTTCGGGTCTTATTTTACTTCTCACAGTCAGGGTTTCTATTTGTAGATTAAATTGTATAAGTTTTATACTTTTCAAATAATAAGATTCACAAACATGAAAAAAAAAAACCACCTTTGTCAGATCGTGTCATTTGGGGGTTCTGAAAATACGTTCTTAGTATGTTGTACAATGTGTGTCAAGTTTGGTGGTTCCAGAAGACAGATTTATCTATCAGTGCATTCAGAAGATACTCTAGTTTTTACCTAAGTACTTAGCAAGGAAAGTTAACATGTAGGGAGTCCTTATCTTGTGTCAGACATGCTGATAAACTTCACACATGCACCTGAATTCATCCTCTGAGCAGCCCTAGAAAACATACCCTTCTCGTCACTTTACAAATGAAACAACTAAGGCTCCGCAAGGTTAAGGAATTTGCCCAAGGCCACACAGCTAGTTAGGGGCTGATAACTGGTCCTACTCTTAACCATTAAGGTCTTACTATGGGAACAGCACCAAGTACTGGGCCGGCACAGAGTAATTGGGTTAATCTATGGGTTCATGGCTAAACGTGATACGTCCAACACTGCTTTCCAGCAAGCACCCTCAACGGGCAGTTCCTTCACGGACCCCCAAAGTATCTTCATCTGTTGGTAATCAGGGTCTCCGAGCCCGAAAGGCTCTTCGCTGACGTCCATAAACTACCCCCTCATTCCCTGGCCCCCACCCCCACCCCACCGCCCCCACCGCCCCCACCCTCCACCCCCCCGTGGAAGGAGTGTCTTCCCTCCCAGTCGGGAGTTGACCACCTGTTGTAACTTCCCCTTCTGGCATAGCCGAAGGAAATGAATGGGGCTCTCGCTCTGCAGAGAGGAAACAAACACAGTTGTGAGGGACTCCCCGACTTTCTGCCAGCCAGGAATTCTTGGCCTTGGTGTCTGAGACTTCACCCCCACCCCCCATAAGCCTTAGAGGAGGATGTAGGGGGGTCCTACCTACACAGCCAACCGAGTGGCCTACCGGGTGGAGTAGCTCTGACATGCTTGCCAGAGAATGATGGGGCTGGACAGGGTGTAGGACCCACAGGACAGCAGAGATTGGCAGGGGCTCAGGGAGGATCCCCCCCACCCCCGCAACGGCGGCTGCCTCCCGCTACTGGATTCGATGACAAAGTAGGTGGGCATGCCAGGGGATGAGGGGAACCGTGTCTCCAGAAATCCTCTATGAAGACGATCGAGTATTGTTTAAAATGTTTTCTTAGATCATATCACCTTTTTTATTTTTTTATTTTAGAGAGAGAGAGAGAGCATGTGCGCAAGCAGGAAAGGGAGAGAGAATTTCCAGCGGACTCTACGTCGGGGCGGAGCGGAGGCGGGGCTCGATCCCACAACCCTGGGATCGTGACCCAAGCCGAAATCGGGAGTCTGATGCTCAACCGACTGGGCCGCCCACGCGCCCCAGGCCCAAGTATTTCTTGGGAGCCGTCCTGTATCTGCAGGAGGGAAAAATGTACCCAACCCTCGCAGATACAGCGTCCCAGCCGTCCCCACAGGACTCGCTGTCCATCCAACATGGAGGCGGCGCCTGTCACCAGCCGGTGGCCCACGCGCTCAGCCCCTCATGAGCCACACAGAAATGGGTGGCGCTATTTCCCACGACTCGAAAGGATGTTGAGAGGACGCGGAGCCCAGGTTGAGCGATGGAAATCTCTCTTGGGGGTAGTACTTCACAGGAACTGAAACCAAGCACTCGCTGACAAATTTGGAATGGATGGATGCCTGCTGAAAAGCTGGAGGAGAGTAGGGGGCCGGAGAGAAGACAGAACTTCCCTCTAAGGCGCCCAGCGACTGTGAACTTGGGCTGGAGACCGCCTCCCGAAGGCGGACCGGAAACCCTCCCAGGCTCAGCCCAGGAGTGTGCGGGCAGCCTGGGGAGGAGGCCCAAAGGGCCCGGCCGACCTTGGCGGAGGCCGCGCCTGCTGGCCCCGTGCACCTGCTCAGCCAGCCCTCCACCGCGAGCCTCCCCGGCGGGGACCTGGGCACAGGGCAGCCGAGGGCCCCACGGAGGGAGGCCCTGAGTGTCCCAGGCCGGTATCTCGGGCAAAAGGAGCTCGCTCAGTGTCGTGGAAACTCCTCCTGAAAAGATCAAAGCACCCCTCCCTGCTGTAAGAGCAGCCCCAGAGCGAGAGCAAAGGTCCCCCCCCAAACTGCCACACCAGACGCGCTCCCGCTGCGTCTCTCGTTCCGGGAGTCGGGTTTTTTTCTGAAAGGAAAAGCACAGGGTTGGTCAGAAGGAAACCAGGTAGAGATCTGGTTTCCGGCGGCGAGGCCGGTGCCCGGGTGCTCCCCCACCGTCCCGTACCCGCCCCCCCACTATGCCGCCCACCGCCCCAGGCCCTGCGGGGCAGCCTCCCTTACTGTCCCTGCTGCCCCAGGCCCGTCCCCGGGCCAGCGTGGCGCTCCATTGGAACACCTCTCAGATGGCCAGTGTCTTTCGGGTTCCACCAGGTCTGACCCCCCCCACCCCCCCACCCCCGCATCGGGCTGGACGCCGCCCAGCCACGGGAGCCCGGTCCCCCCACGGGGCTTCGCAGTGCCGGTTCCGTCAGCCGGGATCACTCCTCGCTTTCCTCGGATCCCGGCTCAAGTTTCCTCTCCTCAAAACGTGCTTCCCAGTGAACCTCTCTTCCCTCCGCGCCTCCCCCCTGTAGGAGTTCCCCGTGGCCCGCTGTGACAAACCACCCCCAAGCCGGTGGCTTAGGACAACACGCGTGTGCTCTCTCACGGTTCTGGAAGCGGCCAGGAGTCCCAAGTCGGCTGGCGCGGGAATGGAGGGGTCGGGCAGGGGCCGTGTTCCCTCCGGACGCTCCGAGGGCGGATCTGGCCTCCTCGCCTCCCGCGGCTTCTAGAGCGGCATTGGGGGTTCCCCGGGCTCGGGGCCCCTTCCTCCCGCTTCCAGGCCAGCAGTGTAGCGTGGCTTCGGTTGTCCCGCCTGTGCCTGCTGGAGTCAGAGCCCCCCCTGCCCCCCTCTTGTGAGGACCCGAGTGGTCACGCGTCGGGGCCCCCCAGACGATCCAGGCTGACTGCGAGGGCAAGACAAGTTACAACTATGAAAAATAAGTTTCGATTCTTCCTGGTGCAAAAAGGGAGAGACTCCCCCCCCACCTGTCCCTAGAGCATTTACTTGAGAAAAGTCATCATCGTGGGGCGCCTGGGTGGCTCAGTTGGTTAAGTGTCTGACTTCGGCTCAGGTCACAATCTCCTGGCTTGTGGGTTCGAGCCCCACGTCAGGCTCTACTAATAGCTCAGAGCCTGGAGCCTGCTTCAGATTCTGTGTCTCCCTCTCTCTCTCTCCGCCCCTTTCCCACTCAACTTCTGGTCTCTCTCTCTCTCTCAAAAATAAACAAATATTAAAAATTAGGGGCGCCTGGGTGGCTCAGTCGGTCGAGCGTCCGACTTCGGCTCAGGTCATGATCTCGCAGTCTGTGAGTTCGAGCCCCGCATCGGGCTCTGTGCTGACAGCTCAGAGCCTGGAGCCTGCTTCAGATTCTGTGTTTCCCTCTCTCTCTCTGCCCCTTCCCCACTCATGCTCTGTCTCTCTCTGTCTCAAAAATAAATTAAAAAACATTAAAAAAAATTAAAAAAAAAAAAGAAAAGTTGTCATTGTGAGTTTTTCTCTGCCCCTTGGAGACGCACGCAAATCTTTTTAAAAGTTACACAAGCCTCTTGCCAGCTTTGCGACCCAGGCCTCTTTCCCGAGGCCCTGGGAGCCACCTCTCCGATATGTAAACATCAAGGGAGTGCCCCTGGGTCCCCGATCCCCGCAGGAGGCAGGATGGGAGCTGACTTCTGCGGGCGCCTGGCTCCCAGCGGCAAACCCGCCTGCTGTCGTGAAGATAGGAGCCTGTGTGTTTCCTTTGCATAAAGGCAATTAGCAAACAGGTGGCCGCCCCAATCACCAGGTGAGTTCAGGATGAACTACGGGCGACAAATCCGGGAAGGACTAGGTACTCTTTATCTTGAGCGTGTGTGTGTGTGTGTGTGTGTGTGTGTGTGTGTGTGTGTGTGGATGGGTGGGTGGGTGGCAGGTTACATCTGCTGGGCTGTGTAACAGGGCGAGGCCTCTTTCTGTTTTCCTGATCTCTTAGCGGATTGCCTATAACGTCCATCTCTTCCTGGTTTAATGTTTATTCGCTAATAAAACTGTTTTCTTTCTCTTCTGCCTTTGCGGAGAGGTTTTCTGGGTTGGTAGGAGATTTCGTTTTTAATTATAGCTCCCCAGCATAATCTCCCCATCTCGAAATTCTTAGCCTACTCACAACTGCAGTCCCCTTCGCCATATAAGGTAACATTCACAGACTTCCAGCCGCTCGGACCTGAGCGGGGCTTAGAGGGTCCATATCAGCCCCCCATCTGCCCCAACCCCACCACCTTCCAGCTCCCCCACTCAGCTTCGCCGTTCTGCACAGCCCTTGTTACCTGCGGGGAAACCCTTTACATATGTAGTCACTTAGAAAGCAGGGATCTGGCCTGTCTTGGCTACTGTAGCCGGCCTCTAGAAAGGCTTCAGCTTCATGGGAGGAACTCGGAAAGCTGCGGGCCAAATGGAGGAGGAAACGGAAGAGCTCCAGCCCACGCCGAGTGAATTGGATTAGGACACACGGGTGTGGAGGCAGCAGTCTGGATCACCGTCTCCCAGCAAACCTCGAACTCTCTCCCCCCGGCCACGGCTTATGAAGCCGAGGAGAAGAGTCTCACGGAACTCTGAGTGAGAGAAAAACACCACTTTTCCTCATAGGAAAACTCCATGATTGGTGCCAATCAGTGCCAATCAGCGAGGGAGGCAAAGAAGAAGAAACTTAGAAGAAAACTTGTAATTCTCCCCCTCGACGGACTCTGACTGTGGGGAGCAGTGCCTTAGACATATTCTTTGACCCAGAACATTATTCTAGAATGACAGGAACTCGAGAACCTTGGAGGAGCCTCTGGCTCTGAGGGGGACCGATGGCCAGTGGGAGGAGGGCGCCCGATGTCCTGGCAACCACGTTTCCCGCCGCTCGGTGCCAGGAAGAGTGACAACGGATTGTTTTGGCATCTCCGCCAAGAGAGGAGGTGATTGACTTTCCCTGGAGACCTCCATTCTTACCCTTTCAAGGTCAAGTCGCCTCTATTATGATGACGCCATGTCTATTTCTACTCCAGCCTGGCATCGGGCTGTGTCTTCTTCAATTTAATTCAAAAGATGGATTTGGAAGCCTGTGGGTATCCATTCATGCTTTAAAATCTCCTAAAAGCCAAGCTCGATTTGGAAACACAAGGAAATTCTAAATAGAATCTCTGCGAAGCCTTCACAATTCAGCAGCAGCAGGTGTATTTGCGAGTGTTTCGTTCCTGCTAGTGGCGCGTGCTGCTGCGGGTCGATGCCGTCTGTCTGTGTCCGCCAGGTACCAGAAGGGCTACCTTGGGCCTGAGCTCACTCCCGCCCCGACTCCTCTCGAACGAATCCACATGGCAAGTCGGAACGTAATACCTGGTTTCCACTCAGAGCCTTCTCCTCCGTTCCAAGACCAAATCTGGGTCACAGTTAAATGTGATGCCTTCAGAAGTGGCCACGGAGGCCTCAGATGTTCTCAGAAGTGGTTTGCTTCAGCTGTCTTAAAACGTGAGAAGAGTTCTTAAGAAGGTTTGTTTTGAGGACGTTATTAGAAATCACAACAGGAGGGGCGCCTGGGAGGCTCAGTCGGTTGAGCATCCTACTTGCGCTCAGGTCATGATCTCACAGTTCATGGGTTCGAGCCCCGCGTCGGGCTCTGTGCTGATAGCTCAGGGCCTGGAGCCTGCTTCAGACTCTGTGTCTCCCTCTCTCTCTGCCCCTCTCTGGCTCGCTCTCTGTCTCTCTCTCTCTCTATTGTTTTTTAAGTTACAACAATAGAACATACTTAACTACTACATAGCAACATTCCATTAAATTACTACATTCGACAAGTAATGTACGAAATAAAAAGAACATTCGAAAAGTATTTAATTTCATAGCATCTAAACTGCTGTAAGTATCTTCCACTGGGGGAGACGCAGCCTATGATCTGTGCCTACCGTGGTTTACAGTTCTAACAAATGTGTCTGGTAGATAAAAATCGTGGTCACAGATTGGCATGATTTATGGGTCGCAGCTAAAAGAACTTCTTACAGTTAAACCCTAAATCGAAAAGTGCCCGTAGGCTACCGCAAGTAGGTAAAAAAAATAATTCTGCCTGTTATTTGGAAAAACTGGCCAAGAACTGGCGAAGCGTGAAGGACCCAGCTTGCGCTCACCACCCCCATCTAGTGGTGGGTCCCTGAGCGAGGTTTAACGGACTCCAGGAGGTCTGTTGGATATTCGGCTTGGTTATTAGCCCTCTGACCACTTTGATTTAGGAAAAGATTTTTGCATCGTGAAGCTGACTATTTAAATGTACTTCATAAAGGTGCGAATTCCCTTGATTGGTTTGCCGAATTTCCTTGAAAGAGTATGGTATGTTATATTAATGTTAAGGTACTTCCACTGATTAAAAGCCAAGTTTCATTTCCTGTCACGTTAAAACATTAAAAATGGCATCCCGGTTTCTTAAATAGTTTTTCCAGATAAAATACAAGAGTCATAGGTTGATTCTTTTGTTTTAATATTTTTATTTTTTTAAGTTTATTTATTTTGAGAGAGAGAGAGAGAGGGAGAGCAAGCAGGGGAGGGGAAGAGAGGGGAAGAGACTGGGATCGCAAGCAGGCTCTGTTCCGCACCATCGGCGCGTGGAGCCTGAGGCGGGGCTGGAACTCGTGAATTGTGAGATGGTGACCTGAGCTGAAATCAAGAGTTGGATGCTTAACCACCTGAGCCACCCGGGGAACTCCCATATGTTTATTCATAAAAAGGCAATTTTGATTCTTCTTCCGCTTGGTATTAGCCATCCTAGCCTCATTCTTTTGATCGCTGATTATTGGGTCACATAGACAAAAATGTGGCATTTCTAATAATCGGGTTGAGTGCGTAGTACCAAGTCTTAGCAAAGGATTTCTTCTGTGTGCGTGTGTAGGTTTGCTAGGACTGTCACAACAGAGTACCGCACACTGGGTGGTTCAAACGATGGAAAGTTATTCTCACAATTCCTGCGGCCAAAGTCCAAGATTAAGCTCCTCTACTCGGCTGTCTCCTCCCTGTGTCTTCACATGGTCCTCCTTCTGTGTCCTTATCTTTTCTTATAAGGACAGCAGTCATATTGGACGGGTCACCCCCCCTCCCTCATATGATCCTGTTTCACCTTAATTACCTCTTTAAAGTCCAAACTCCAAATACGGTCACATTATGAAGTACTTGGGGTTAAGACTTCCACATATGAATTTTAGGGGAACACAATTTAGCCCACAACTATATGCATATGTATAGTACATTGTATCTAGTGTGTATGCGTATACGCACTATAAACATAAATAACTCACGGGCTCTGATTCGACATGGTGGGTCACGTATGTGTTTATCCCTACCTCCTTCCAAAACTCCATCCAAACGATGGTAACTGAATAAACAGACATAAATTCCCAAGGAGGAAGAAGGTGGGAGAGGAGACGACCGTGGCTGAGACACAGGACATGCTCCACAAGCCGGCTGGGAAGGAACCATGGCAACTGACTGAGCTAACAGAAGCCGAGGGTCTTTCTGGTCCTGCCCCTCCCCCCCCCCACCCCGAGCACGTTGCAAAGGCAGCTGTCAGCTCCCTGTGGAGAAGGAAGGCAGGGGTGAATAGGGAAGGGGAGGAAACTGGTGCCCAACCCTGGGTCACCAGTCACTCTCCACTTATGTCCTCATTTAATCCTCAAAACAAGCCCAGAGCATGGAGTTTCTGGCCCCACCGCGCGGAGAAGGAAGCAGCGGCCCCAGGGATTCGGGAGGGTAAGCAAGGCCCTCGGTTTTGGGTGATGAGCCTCGGGCCTGGAGCCGGAGCAGGGGCAGTGCTGGCTCCTGGCCTGCCAGGGCCCCGGGTTAGTTCCCATTTGCTCAGGATGCGTGGCGGCTGAGCCGTATTTGGACCGTTGCCCCCGTCGCCCCGCACTAGCCGGGGAATTCCGTCACACCGTTCCGCCGCGCCCGCGGGCTCCTGAATCTACCGCCACCAAGGACGCGACGTGCAGGATCAAGACTGGACATGTGTGCTGGTGATAAGAGTCGCTGGACACCATATTCCTCTCTCTCTCTCTCTCTCTCTCTCTCTCTCTCAGTGTGGTCTGGGCGGCAGGGGGAGGGGTCGAATGACTCCTAAAGCCTCATCGGATTTAAGGATGTCTGTATTTGTGGGGAGGACTTCCTGAAACGCGGGTCTGAGCATGCTGGAGACTGGCCGCCCAGGAGGGGCCGAAGGACACCTCGACAGAGGCAGGACAGGGGGCAGGACAGCGGGCAGGACAGCCCCGGAGGAGCCGGGCCAAGACCGCTGAATGCTCGGGCTCCTCAGCCGCGGGAGGGCGGAGGGAAGGGTGGACGGCCGGGGTTGGGGTGAAGGAGGCAAGTCAGGGCAGGGCGGGAAGCGGGAGGGCGGATGGGAGGTGGGAGGTCCCAGGGGCTGGCTGCTGAGGCCTGTCCTAACGGGGTGGGGAGGAGCCTTGGGAGGGCTGGGAGCTGGAGGGGGGCGGGGGGGGGGGGAGTGGGAGGAGATGGGGGCCGAACCAAGGATTGGAAGGTGGGGGGCAGGAAGAGGCTGACCGGCTGGCCACAGTCAGGTCAGCCAGGAGAAGGGCGGCAGAGACCCTGAGGCACAGGAGAGGAGGTGAGGAGGGGAGAGGGCCCGGGAGGCAGCTGGGTGAAAGGAGGGGCCACAGGGAGCAGCTCCAAGGGTGAGATCTGTCAACCCAACTGTCCGTCTGTCCGTCCATGCGCCTTTGCTGAAAGGCAACACCCCGGTGTCTTGCACCGAGGGGGCTTCCGTTTCCACATCTCTAACCTTCTGTTCTAAGACCACCAGTATACCAGAGTCCTGGGAGCGGGTCCGTGTCTCAGGCAACCCCAGTCGTGGGCTGGGGGACAGAAGGGATCAGAAGCGCTGGGGTGGTGGGGAAGTCCCCAGAAGAGAAGTTAAGGGAAGGGAGGGTCCGCCTAAAGAAGAAAGCCATGGGGGCCCGAACTGAGACCTGGGTTTCTGGGGTCAGGGGTAGGGCCAACGGCCACGGGCAGCCCCAGCACGGGGAGGGTTAAGCATCCTCCGTTCCCACCCTGCTCTCGGCTCCTCCCTTGTGTTTACGTCCTCCCAAAAATATTCGGCCTCCAGCTGGCCTCCATTTGGTGTCCTGCCCCTCCCCCTTGAGTTAGCCTTGGGGGCCTGCGGGGGTGGGGGGGGGCGCTAGGGCCAGGGCTCCCAGGACTGGGAGGGAGCCAGCAGGGGGGAAGACCGGCGGGGAAGCAGAGAGGGGATTGGAGACACAGGGGGAGAGAAAGAACGGGCCAGGGAACAGCGAGGCAGAACGGTGGCAGTGGGAGACAGGAGGGCTTCCCCTGGGCTGTTGGCCTGAGGACAAAAACCAGCTCAGCACCTAGCCAGGACAAGGCCAACTGCGGGCTGAGCTGGATCCAGGGAAAGGTGGGGGGGTGGGGCGGAGAGGGGCACAAGGAAGAGGGGAATACCAGGGGGCCACTTCCTACCCCTCTCCGCCTCCGCCTCCGCCTCCCCCCCTGGCTGCAGGGCCGGGGAGCCGGTGGCTCCGCTGGCCGCACACACTCTCTGCAGGGCCAGGGTGACGGAGGCGAAGCCATGTGGCAGCTGCTGACCCTGCTGGCCCTGTGGCTGGGCGCGGTGGGCTTGGGCAGAGCGGAGCTCACGGCGGCCCAGCAGCGGGGCCTGCAGGTGGCACTGGAAGAGTTCCACAAGCACCCGCCTGTTCAGTGGGCCTTCAAGGAGATCGGCGTGGACAGTGCCACGGACACGGTTAGCGGCACTGCCTGGGGAGCGGAGGGGGTTGGGGCCGCGGGCACGTTCCCAGGAAGCAGGTGCAAAAGCGCTTGGGCTCCGAGCACCCGGGTCCCCGGAGGCCGGCAGCCCGGCCGCCTCCGCAGATGCGCCGTTTCCCCGCGGGGAGGAGAGGCGGGTCCCGTCCAGGAACTGTTCTGTCCACTCAGCTGGCTGCTGGCCTTTCTCTGTCGCCAGCCCTTCCCTGCAGGGACCTTCGTGAGGCTGGAATTTAATCTCCAGCAGACGAGCTGCCGGAAGAAAGACTGGAAAAAAGCTGAGTGCAAAGTCAAGCCCAATGGGGTGAGAGAAGGCCTGTGTGTGTGTGACAGAGAGAAAGGGAGAGAGGGAGAGAGATGGGGGCATTCGCTCAGTGTGAGTGTATGTCACTGGGGTTCAGGAAGAGGTCCGGCCAAGGCCCTGACTTTGGAGCGGCCACCTTGAGGCCGGCCTGGCCATGGGGGCCCCGGCTTGTGGTGCTGTGGGCGGCCTGGGCCGGGACGGGCAGGTGCGGAGAGGGTGTATGTTCTTCAGAGAGAGTCCTCCTGCCGAGCTCCTCTCTCAGGCCTCCGGTCACTGGTGGAAGAGGCCCACCGTACGGGGTTTGCCGGGCCCCCATCCTGGCCCCGTGAACTCCCCACTTTCCGTGAGTCTTCAAGTAGACACAGCCCGGCCTGGGCTGGTTTGTAACAGGGCTGGACTGTCCCCTGCCACCACGTGGGGTCTCCAGGCTAGGAGCGCCACCATCCGGATCTAGTCCTGGCCCTTCCAATCACCAGCCTGTGACTCTAGGTTCCTGAAAGGCCTCGGTTCCCTCCATCTGTTAAGGGAGGGACTGGATCATACCAGTGATTCTTCCAGACCTTTATGTCATGACCCTTGTGTTCAAATCAAGTCTTATGAGAAAATGCAAAGAAAGATGACAGATCAGCAGACTGGGTGCAAGTCCGGTGGGGGGCGGAGGAGAGCCCGGCTGGGGGAGGAGTCCTGCCTACACGCGCTCCACGGAGCTGCAGGCGGGGCGGACCTCCCGGGCCCGGGGTGGGCCTCGCCAGGAACCAGCTGGCCCGCGGGGACCCCTCGCCTCTCTGCCCTTGGGCCTGCCAGGGGGACTCGCCCCCACCGCGCGTAGCCCCCAGCTTCCGCCCCGCGGGGGTCACGGGCTTGCCCTGACCCCTCTCCTCTCCCGGCTCCAGAGGAAGCGGAAATGCCTGGCCTGCATCAAGCTGAACTCTGCAGACAAAGTCCTAGGCCGGATGGTCCACTGCCCCATGTTCACGCAGCTGCAACGGGTAAGGGTGGGCAGGGGGGGCCATGGAGGGGCGGGGGAGGGGGACGGTCACGTGGAGAGAAGCAGGGCCTGTGGGAGACGTCAGAGGCAGAAGCGTGGACGGAGGGGTGCGGAGGGTGAGGAACCGGTGAGGAGGTTGGGAGGGAGGGTTGGGAGGGGCTCTGGGCCTGGCCCCACTATTCCCTAAGGGATGCGGACGCGGGCACCGTCCCCGGGGCGCCCTGTGCGGGGCCGCCTGTGGGCCTGAGCCGCTGCCGCTGCGCCGACAGGAGCCCGAGGACCAGCACGAGGCGCAGTGCGGCCGAGTGGAGCGCGCGGGAGAGGACCCCCACAGCTACTACTTCCCAGGACAGTTTGCCTTCTTCAAGGCCCTGCCCCCCAGCTGAGGTAGGTGGCCAGGACGAGGGAGGGAGGACCGAGGGAGGGAGGACCGGGGAGGACCCGGTGGAGCTGGGACAGCCCTCCAGCATTCGGGGATGGAAGCCGGGCCAGGGTGGGGCCCAGGGAGGCGGTGGGGGAGGGGAAGGGGGGGGAGATTCAGAGCTGGTTTCTCCTTTCTTTCCTCCAGACTTTCGTCCCGCTTCCCGGACAGCTGCAGGAGGTGACCAGTGAGAGCCGGCCCTCCCGTCCCTGCGCCCGGGGTCGCGGGGGGAGTGGTCCCATTATCCCCGAGCTAATAAAACTGCTCTCCCAGATTGGTTCTCCTCCTCTTGCACGCCCCCCTCCTCCTCAGCTCAGGCGGGCAGTGAGGACCTACAGGAGGGGCAGACTTCCGGTTCTGCTGGGGAAACAGAGCTCCCGCGCGGAGAATGACAGGCGGCGGCGCTTCCTAAAACAGATTTAATAGCGATCGGCGCGGGTGAGGACGGGCAGCGAAGGCTCCTGGGTCCCACGGGACGGGGGGAAGCAGACAGTCATCTGGAAAGTGGGTCAACGCCAGCCTCCGTGCTCCGCCACGTCTTCTCCCCAGAACCAGCCGGGACAGCGGACGCTCGCTCCCTGCCTTTCTTACCGTCAGCCTCAGGAAAAAGCGACTTTCTTCCCTAAAGTCTCAGACCCTCATGGCCAGGGGCGGCAGCGGCCGTGGACGATGCGATGCACAGCGCGGGTGGCAGGCAGCCTCACGCGGCCGGCCGCTTGAGGAGGGTCCTTGCACGTGCTAGAGACCACCGAGGAGGTGTGTCCTTGAGGTGCCAGGAGGGACAGCACGGGACCGTCCTCGAGGCAGGGGTAGGGGCTGCTCTTAGGAACACAGATAAACGAAGGGCCCGGTTTGGGCCCGGCGGCCAGGGTGGTGGGAGTGCGCAGACGTGTACGGAGGCAGGAGGGGCGGTGTGGGCCGCCGGGCCACGGTGTGCCAACCCCAGGGCCGCGCGCCCGCTGTCACGGGCCGCGAGCATGCTCAAAACACAAAGGATGAGGGGGCGCCCGCAGGGCTGAGCGCCTGCTCGGCCCGGGCCAGGCTGTCGCTGGCCTGGCGGTCCAGCTCGTGGCACTCGCGCAGCGTGTCCTGGAACTGCCGGCATGCCTCCTCCAGGATGGAGCCGCTCCGGGTGGGCCACGACTCCCAGTACCCGGGCTCTACCCAGGGCTCCGCCTCGGTGGCCCGGGGGCCCGGGCTGGAGCCGGGGCGCAGAGAGCTGTCCAGGTCCCGGCACAGCTGGTAGAACTCGCTGCCGCGCCCGGTCACGCGCTCGCCGTCAATGACCTTCAGGCCGGGCAGCAGCTCTCGGACCAGCGCGGAGTAGGAGGGGCTGGCGCAAAGCGGGTTGCTGAGCCGGGCCAAAGGGTCCCGGAGCCGCAGGCACTCGAGGCCCCGCAGGCCGGCCAGACACTGCAGCTGCCCGGGGGTGGCCAGCAGGTTGCCCGCGGCATTGAGACTCTGCAGGTTCTCGCAGGCGGCCAGCGGCTCCAGCCCCGTCAGCCGGTTGTTGGCGACGTTGAGCACCGCCAGCTGGCGCAGGGAGGCCAGCGGGCCCAGCTGGGTGAGCGCGTTGCCGGACAGGTCCAGCCACTCGAGGGCCAGGCACTCCCCCAGGCAGCCCAGGTCGGCCAGCCCCAGGCCCCGGAGCTTCAGCAGCAGGATGGACTCCAGGGCGAACTCACCCGAGCGCGACTTGAGCAGCTGGGGCGTGACGCGCAGCCCGTCCGCCTCTCCTGGCTTCTCGGCCTGGGACTCCATCGGATGAAGTCAGTCCGGGCGGCCTGGGCCTGGTCCTGTCACAGGGACGCGGGTGCCAGCGGGGGGTCGGCTGCTGGCCCAGAAAAAGGGACCATCGAGTCCGCCCGGGCCAGGGCCCGAGGCCTGTCTCCAGCACCCCCGCTGGAGGGCCGGAGGCTCCTGAGGAGAGACAAGAAAACAGTAAGCAGGCCTCTCCTGGACACCTGAGTCCACAGCAGGCGACAGCACGAAGTCCCGCCCCGCTGCCACCACTGAGGCAGCAACCTCGCTGGCCCCGAGAGACCGGAGGCCACAGAGCCCCCCTGAGGGAGGTGGGCCAGGCGCCGGCCCCCGCCTGAGCGGGCAGGAACGGCCATGCCGGACGGAATTCAGACTCTTCCCATTTTCTGTATCCGCACCGGGAGGCACAACCCCCGAATTCTCCTTTTTCGGCAGCCGCTCATGATCTATCTTCACAACTCCCGAGGTGTTTCTTTTTAACCACTTTGACTAGGTTTTGAATAGATTATAGGTCACCCCCAACACTCCCCTTTTTTGTTTCCTTCCATGTGCAGACACGACTGATGGCTTGATGGGCTTCGCTTCATTCTCTCAAAAATGTTCTTGACTCAATGTTTTATTTTTATTTTTAATTTTTTTCATGTTTATTCATTTTTTGAGGGAGAATGCAAGTGGGGGAGGGGCAGAGAGTGGGGGACAGAAGATCCAAAGCGGGCTCTGCCCGGACAGGCTGACAGCAGTGAGCCCGACTGGGGCTGGAACTCAAGAACTGTGAGATCATGACCTGAGCCGAAGTCGGATGCTCAGCCGACTGAGCCACCCGGGCGCCCCCCACCACCCCCCCCAACACTTTTTAAAAATATTTTTTTAAACTGACTCAATGTTTTTTCAAACATTAGCAACGCATTCAGAATGGTCTCCAGAGTGCATGGGCCAACTTACAAATTCTGGTTGTAGCTGCGGGGCCAGAAGGCTCAGCTCTCAGCCTAAGATGAGGAGACTGAGGCCGAGGGAGGGAAGGGACGGTGAAGGTCCCGGGAGCAGGTGCGGCACTGCCAGTCCTGACGCCACTGCCCTCCACCGTCGGCCCCACCGCCCGCCGAACGCTCTCTCTACTCCGGCATCGACAGAAGGGCATCAGTCCCTACGTGCCAGACAGCACGGTCCTGCCTGCAAACGTGACGTCATTTCCAAAGAACACAAGCGGGGAGAGGGCCAGGCAAAGAAGCCATCCTGGAGGGAAGGACCCGGATGGGAAGAAGCCATCCTGGACTCCGGAAAGGCAGGGGAGGGAGGGCCTTTCCAGCTACCAATGGCCGCGGGACAGCTTAAGCCTAGGAGCCGGTGCAAGACCACGGGGCAGGAGGGAGGCGGCCTGGGGGAGGGACGCTGGCGATGCCGGCCCCGGAGGGGTCAAGGTTTGAGCAGAGAGAAAACAAGAAGGGGCCTCTGCTCCAAGTGGCAGCTTCCCAACCCTGCAGACTCTGGCCGGGCCGGGGCCAGCGGGGTGACGCCTGCGAAGAACCATGGGACCATTCACTCCTGCTGTTTATAAAACCTGGGCTCCAGAGTCCCAAGTCTGTGTTGACACAATCACGGCTTTTTAGTTCCCTCTCCAAGGAAACCAGGCCCAGAATCCCTCCCACACCCCCACCAGGGAGCTGGGGAGGCCGCTAACAGATCTGATCCACGCCCCCCCACGGCTCTGAGAAGGGCCACCCCCACGGCTTCACCTAGCTCCCTCTAGCCCGTAACACCCCTTCGTCCACAAGAGGTCCGGCCCACTGCATTCAAACGGGGTCTGCTGGGGCTCGTGAGCAGCGAGACACAGTCAACTCTGCGTCCACTTCGAACTGTCACCCCTGGGGGTGAGGGGTGCAAGAGGGGCACCCGGTTCTAGAACCTGCCATAAAAGCAGCGGAGAGACAGGGCTTCACGGAAGGCAGTGAGCACTGAAGAGTCCAGACCGGCTTCCGAGGGCCTAGCCGTGTCACCGGATGCAGGGGCTCCCTTCCCCGATGTGCGGGACACACGGGACAGCCTGGGGGGTCAAGACGACACCCAGCTGGAGGCGACCGTGTGCACCGGGCCCGGGAGGCAGCCGAAGCTCTCGGCTGAAGGGACTCCAGTGTCATCTGCGGAGGTGCCCAGGGAGAAAGCGTGGCTCACGGGCCAGACTTCTGGAGGACACAGGCCTCGTTAGTGTCTGCAGGCCTCTGTCCAGAATTATGCACAGCCTCCCAACCGCACGCTGGGAGGGGGGAACGTGGTCAGGAGCCCCTGGCACACAGCGAAAGGGCGCAGTCACGGGCTGGCATCAAAAGAACACCAGCATTTATGAGGCCGAATGAGGGGCGCTGACAAGCACCAGAGGGAGGCGTCCAAGGACCCCATGACGGACACTGTGTTAAAACGCCCACCAGACTCAGAGAGGAGGCCCCTGGGTGGAGCAGCGCCAGGCGGAGGCCAGCCCACAGCCCGACCATGACGGCTAGGGAGCAATGCCCTGAGGAACGGGCTCAGTGACCATCCAGACGGAGATGGCCACCATGGAGGGAAAGGACAGGGGACCGGGTAGGGGCGGGGTGGGGGGAAGGGAAGGAACGTGCTCCCCACGTTACAGCTGGGAGGAGCGGTTTTTGCAGGAGAGGGAACAGAGGAGCAAAGAGCACATCACCTGCAAATCGGGACTTCCGTGCCCCAAAGTCCTGCCTGGCAGATGTGTAGCCCTCCAGCTCCTGGCCCCACGCCCCCGCCGGTGACAGTATCGCATAGTCACCAAGGCAAAACCCTGACTCTCCCGCGCACGGCCTCTGCTCTGCCCCCGGTCCCCTCCTCCCTGAAATCTGCACGCCTCCAGCAGGCAGGTCCGGGCACGACCGAGCACGTGCGCCCGCCCGCCCACCGTGCAAACCCGGCTGACACCCGGGCAGCAGCACCGGGCAGGCCCTGCCGACGGAACGGCTCATCCCCGCCCACCTGCTGCCAATGTTCCTCCCTCAACATCCAGAGTCCGAGTCCTCCTATCCCGGTCCGACATGTGTCCGTAGACAGGAGTGGGTCACACGGATGGGGCCGTGACCAAGAAAGAGCAGACACTCGTCTCTCCTGCAGGAGGGCCCTCGTTCCGAACCGCCTCTGCTGAGCCTCGGTTTACCGACCAAGTGGGCTGGAAAACAACACCCAGGAGCCAGCTGAGGCAGGTCACGGTTACAGCCAAGGGGGAGACGGTTAACGCAGCGCAGCTCAGGTGGACAGTCCGCGGCTGCTTCAGTGAACCCGGAGACCCGTCCTCCGGCCCGTCCCCTCCTGTCCCCAGGGGAGAGCGGGGTCCTTTATCTCAGCACGACTGCCATCTGAGACGGGGGGGGTGATTCAGCAGCGTCCCGGTGCCGCCCAGAGGACGGGAGCAGTCCCACCAACAAGCTGGGACAAGCGAATGTCGCCAAACATTGCCAAATGGCCTCTGAGGGACAAAACTGCCCTCCCTCTGCCAAGGGCCACTGCTTCGGACCAGCCAGTTCCTCTCTCCCCTCCTTCCACACCCCCTCTCCCACACGCCTCCTCCTTGCCTCCAACCCTGGAGGGCCAGGCCCAGGCCGGTGACACCGCAGCGCAAAGCAACGGGCTCCCTTGGGAGCCTCACCTTCCTCCCTCGGCACCCCACCTACTGAGTCAGAATTTGGGAGGGGGGTGCGGGACACTGAGCGGGCCCTCCTCGAAGTCTGAGCCACACACACATACGCTTCAAGGAAGAGCAGCGGGGAGACACCCCGAGCCACGCGCTGACCTTACTACCCAGCTGCACTTGATTTAGAGTAGTCCAGGCCCCTCCCCCGGACAGGCCTCACCTCCCATCCCGGAAGAGCCTAAATTAGCTTGGTGGGGGGGTTGGATGGGGACGTGACCTAAGCAATGTGGAGGCCGGACTTTAAATCATGCTACTCCAACCACTAAACGTGTCTACAAAGCTTTATTTAAAAATGAAGGTGCAGTAATTACACTGTTAGGTTGAAAGTACAGCATACTCAACAGGGCAGAAGGTATGATACCAAGGTAAAAAAAAAAAAAAAGGAAATACATCCGCTTATTAACAGAGGCTGAGCGAACAGGTCCCACTTCCTTCCGTTCCCAGTAACTTCCGAGTCTCCCACGGTGAATAAGTCCTAGTGACGAGTGACTGCCAACCCCTCCACGGGAGGTGAAGGGCCGGGCCTCCCAGGCGCACCCCGCAGCCAGGGCCCGAGCGCAAGTCAGACCCTGAGCGCTTAGCTTGACCTCTGCTACCCACCTTCCCCCTCGGAGCTACCGCTCCTGGGCCCCTAGCACCTCGAGAGGGCCGGCGCCCGCGTCATGCAGGGGTGCGGGTGGGGGGACAGGCCTGCCCCAATCCCTCCCGCCCTCCCTGTCCTTCTTCCCTCCCCTGCTGCCGCCAGCTCCCGGGTCTCGGCACAGTGAAAGGAACTCCGGAAACAGCTTCCACAGCTTCCCAGGCTCGGGCCGGCGGAGTCTGTTTCCCCCTCTGCCCGCCCACGCCCATGACTCTCCTGGTCTCTGGTCGCTTTTTGAGAAAGCAGACCTTTTAAGGCCGCGGCCCCCCTGACATACCTGGACGAGCTGCATGCAGGGCCCTCACTGCCCGCCGACATTTCAAAAGGGGCCTGTGACCTAGAAAGCTGTGCGGCACAACTTACCGTCACTTCTGGACAGTTAACCTTCTCTATGCACAAACCTCGCTAGAAATAAATTAAGCGACGGTGGGATGGAAAATGACATCACTCTGGTGGGGACGGGGGGAGGCAACGTGTCAAGAATCGAGAACCTGTCCGGGTTCCCTCCAAACAGGTGGAGGACTCTGGCCATCTCTGACACCGTAGGGTGCAGGCCCTCCCCTCTGACGCCGGGCACACCGCCCGTAGGCAGACTTCCAGGGCGTCAGGCGAGGTCGGCCTTGCTGTCCTGCTCCCCCTCGGTCGGGTCTCCGCCGGGGACGAGGAGGGCAGGGGCGGGGTAGTCGGGGAAACTCTCCAGGTTGGTCTTCAAGAAGAGGAGCTGCTCAACGGTCCCCACGGGGAGCGGGGCGCTGTGCTCCACGAGGGCGGGGCTGCCCAGGGAGGCACAGACACTGGCGGAGAAGGCCCCCGTTGGGGGACAGGACAGGTAGACAGTGGCCAGTCTCGCCAGGGCTGGCCAGACCTCCTGCCTCTTCTCCCAGTACGCCAGCGGGTCCTCGTGGGCGCTAACTGCCTCGTCCTCACGCAGGTACTTCTTGACGATGACACTGGCCAGGTGGCTCTCGGTGGAGAGCGAGGCTCCGCTCCTCTCGGACGCCAGCAGTCCCACGCTCTCCAGCTGCTCCAGCAAGCTCTTCTCCCTCTGCCCCAGCAGCAGAGACCCCGAGCCGCCGCCTCCCTGCACGGGCACTTTCTGGCCCTTCCCCTCGGCCCCCCGCGTGGAGCCGGCACGCCTCGCCCTGGGGCTGTGCGGGGAGGGCGAGAGGGGCAGGGAGCAGTCGGACACCAAGAGCTCCTTCACCTTGTACACCAGCACCTGCTTCCAGTGGTCGATGTCGGCCCCCGCGGGCAGGATGGACTCGATCTTCCCCTTGAAGCGGGGGTCCAGGAGGGTCGCCAGCACAAACTCCTTGCGGTGGAAGAGCTCGTTGAGCTGGTGGTCTGTGGCGAGCTGCAGGGCCAGGCCCTTGGCCAGCCGGACGGCGGCCCCCGCCTCCCCGCCGCCCCGCTCCTCGAAGTGCCCGCCGGCCTGCTCCAGGAAGATGTGCAGGTAACGCAGCTGGGGCAGCACCTGGCTGAGCGAAGCCCGCGCGGCGCCGGCCTCCCGGACGGCCACCCGGAAGGGCTGCAGGAGCGTGACCAGACTGTCCGTCAGGCTCCAGAACGTAGCCGACAGGGCCGTCCCGGCCTTGCCCAGCTGGTGTTCCCTCTCATACTCTTGCAGCGGCCGCCGCTGCTCCGCCAGCCACTCCAGCAAGCGGCAGGCGGACACCCAGTGGTCGGAGGGCTCCCAGAACGGCTGGTGAGCCGGGAGGCCGCACTGCCGTTGCAGCCGGCCGAGGAGCTGCCGGGCCTCTGCGGAGCCCCGGAAATGGCTGCAGATGGCCTGGACCGTACCCAGGATGAGCTGGACGCTCTGATGGTGACGCAGAAAGTTCCTGATCAGGGAGTCGAGGCAGTGGGCAAAGCAGGGGAGGTGGGTGTAGCCCTCCGCCCTCACTGCCTGCTCCAGGCTGAGGCAGCCGCCCGACACCAGGAAGCCCGGCCGCAGGGCGCTGCGGCCGAGCCACAGGCCCACCTGCTCCCGCAGCTCCCGCTGCCTCTCCTCCGGAGAGCTCCCCTGGGGCAGGCCTCGAACCCACAGCACGGCCTGCCTTCTCAGGCTCCCCGACGCCACCCGCCGACTGCCCGGCTGTATTGCTCCCCAGTGGGCAGTGAGGGCCACGTAGTCCACGACCGCGTCCCGGGCAGCGGCGGACACGGTCAGGTGGACACAGCTGCCCTTGGCCCACTGCATCTCCCGACACACCTGCTCGTCGACCGCCTCACGGAGCAGAGGCAAGGCTGTGGCGGAGAAGAAGGCCGGAGGCGGCACGCGGTAGCAAGGGTCCACCTGGGCCATAAATCTCCGGAAAGGCAGCGACGAAACAAAGGACAGCGGCAATGCCAGGCTGCAGAGCAGCTCCGCGATGCTACGAGTCCAGACCTGCGCCCGGGGCTGGCCGGGGGCATAGGCGCCACCCTGGCCCTCCCCGACCGCCGGCGGGGAGGCAGCGGGTTCATCTCCGCGGGCAGGAGGCCAGAGCGGGGGGGCCGGCAGCTGCTCAGGCCTGCCCTCGGCCAGCTGCCTGCCACCGTCCACCGGAGGGGAGGCGTCTGCGCAGCGTCTCGGTGACGGCAGCCCCTTGGGGGCCAGGCCGGCAGTCTGTGCGGGCAGGCGCTTGTGCTTTCTCTCCTGGGCCCCTCCCCTCTTCTCCCCCGGGCTGGCTGCGGTTGGCCTCCTCTCTCTCTCCAGTCCGTGCTTACTCACCAAGTGACGGACCAGGCCTGAGGTTTGGAAATGCCCCTTAAATTTGCCCTGTCTGACGCTGGCATGACACAGGGTGCAGGTGACATGGTAGGCATCCTTGCAGTCCACAGTAAAGAACCGTCTGAGGTCTGACGCGGCCTTGTGACCCGCGGCGTCCGGAGGGCCGGGGGAAGGCCCGGGAAGAGCCCAGCCCTTCGTCTCTGCTTTGAGAGTTCTGACCAGCTTCTTCAGGCAGGGTGGCTTCCGGAGGCTCAGCGGCGGGGACTCGTCCCCGCCGGCCGCAAGTGAGCGTCTCTTCTTCCACTTCTTGAGGCGCCGCACCTCTCTGGCCAGACGGGCGATGAGGAGGTCGGCTTGCTTGGCCTCCTCATTCTCACTGGGCTGGCCCACCTCTGGCCTGTCGGGACCGGCTGCCCGGAGCAGCGCTGCGGTCGAGGGGGACCGGCCAGAGCTGAGCGCTGGGCCCCTCGACTTCTTTCCCTTCGGCTCCCCCTCCTCCCTCTGCCCGCGCGCCTTCTGTTTGGACACCTTCTTCTCGGGCTGCCCAGGCACAGATTTGAGGCTACAGAGGCCAGAGTCTCCCTTGGGCTTACTCTGCCCAGGGCTGGCCGGGCACTTTCCACGGGAGGCAGTGGGGTGCAGACCAGGCCTCCCCAGGGAGCAGGCTTCGCCCGTCTCGCTGTGGACATGTAGGCCCAGGATGCCTTCCTCCTGCGCCTCCGGGAACGCTCGGTCAGGTGCGGGGACCGACGAGGGGCTGGGGAGGGGGCGAGGCCTCTTCCTCCGTAGGGGCAGATCGCTCTCACTCCCCTTCGGGGAAGCAGACGGTCCGACCTTGCTGTGGCCACTGACGGCTTTCTCTTCTACATCTACAAACTCAAGTTTGACCTTGGTCTCCGGCAGGCGCCCCCCAGCACCCCAGCCAAGTCCGTGAGGGGTACTGGTGGCTCGGGTTTTAAACTTGGAGCTGGGAGAAGCCAGGGAAGCAGCTGGGCTCCTGGGGCTGGTCACGGACGAGGCGGCACACACAGGCGGCCCCCGCCCCACCGATCCCGAGGGGGCGTGTCTCTTGGGGGGCTTCCCGGTTTTTTCTACCTCCAACATGCTTGGGAACTTGGGGAAATGAGAAGGCGGGTCCGGGCTGCAAAGCAAGATGAAGAGAACGGCTCTCAGCTCCCCTGCTCAACCATGGGGACCACGAGGGGAAGGCCGCAGGGGAGAGGAGCGAGCAGAGGACGGAAGCGTGGGGAGAGCCTAGGAAATCAGCCCCGGGACAAAAGGCTCAAGACCACGACCTCCTGGGTGAAGGCTGACACGCACTCCTCCGACCGAACGGAACAGCCCTCAGGCGGAATCCCCACGCCCTTCTGCGTGTTAGCGGTTTCTATGTCCATCTTTGCCAAACTAACTGAGGTTATTGAGAACCCAGCAGGCACCTGGCAATCCGGCCTTGTTGTGGAGAACGCAGAAGTTCGGGAAGGCCCCTGCGCGCACGCGGCCTCCAGCCTGGCTGGAGAGTCAGGCGTGAGTAAGAGACTGAGCCGCACAACAGGGAGGCGCAGGAAAAGAAGGGGTGTCACTTGCAGCTGTGAGTCCCCGGGGAGGGGACCGACCTGGCCAAGAAGTCAGGCAGGTCTCCCCGGAAGGGGCGCAAGCGCCAGGGGCCGTCGGCTCAGGCCAGGAGGCGTGGAGCCCACGTCTCTGCATCCTGGGCACCTGGGCTGTGCCTGTCACCCGGCAGGGCGCCAGAAACAGGTCGCGATGCTGGGTACTGGGCGGTGAGGCCGCCAGAGGCCTTGCCTAGATCTTTTGAAATTCCTCCTCTAGAAGTCGGCCTGCGTCAGGGACACAGGACAGGAGCACAGAACAGGGTAGCCCCTGATGCCAGTGACACGTGCCCCCTAGTGTCCTGTCACTCCCCCCCCTCCTCTCTCAGAGAGACTCCTGGAGAGCTGCTCACACTTCCTCACCTCCCACCCCCTCGAAGCCCGCTCTGGCTCTGGCCCCCACCGCTCCCCGACACCCCTCTTGCCAAGGCCACCAGCGCCCCCCTTGGCACTGCCTCCAATGGACCGCTCTGCAACCCGCGGGGGCTGGCCCACGCCCTCTGTCTGGGACGCCATCTTTCCGTGGCCCTGGGACGCTAGGCTACACTTTCACCTGCGCCTCCCCTGCGGTCTCTGCTCTGGTCCCCTTTCCTGTGTCTGTTTCTTCCCGCTGTTTCCTGGGGTCTCCGCCCAGGTTCCGTTTCTCCCATCCCCTCCCCAACGGGGGCTGCGCTTACACGCTGACACGGGCGAGCCTCTCTCCGGCTCGGCGCCAGCTCTCTCCGGCTCCCGCTCACCTGTCTTCCTACAGTCACCTCACCCTCGCAAACGAGACAGAGCCCGCCCAGATGCTCACGCCCAGGCACGACCTTTCCCGCCCCCCTCCGGTTCCTTCTCCCAGAGGTCAGGTCACATCTGGATCCAGGCACACCAGGACCGAGACAGGAAGGAAGGAGTCAGAAGAGAAGTCCGTGGGAAGGGAAGGGAAGGAAAGGAAAAGCCCAGCGCGAGAACGCATCTCTCTGGACAAGGGAGGACTCACAGATGGTCACCTGAGTGACCTCACGGCTCACCACACGCGTCGGAAAGCAAGAGGACCTCAAGTCCCGTCACGCCAAGATGAAATACGGATTAAACAGGAAGATTTAAAACCAGTGTGCTCTGACGCTGAGCGATGTTAAACATCAGAAAGAATCAGCAGGCGGGCTCCACGCTGGGTGTGGAGCTTGCTTAAGATCCTCTCCCTCTCCCTTTGCCCCCTCCCCCGCCACCCGTGCCCACCCTCCCCCCCACCCCTCTCTTGCACATGCACTGGTGGGCGGGAGGGGGGGGACAAAAGAGAGAAAAAGAAAAACAGAATCCCCAGGGACAGCAAGACTGCCTTTGCAGGTGACAAGCCCGCTAAGGCAGCTTCAGAAGATTCTGACCATGGAGGAGGGTGGGCGACGTGACACTGAGCCCCCCCCCCCCAGCTGGGAAAACCTCAGAAGGATTAGAGTCATAGCCCCAGGCCCACTGCCCAAGGACCCAGCTGCTGCCACGTGGAATGGGTGACCCCCGAGGGAGAGGTGCCGTGGACGGGCTGGACCAAGGTGCCCGCGACCTGCAAGAGACCGTCCTGGGCTTACCTCGGCTCTTCTTTCACGACCGAGGAATTGGAAATCCAGAGAGAGGGCGTGACGGTCAGCGGCAGAGCGGAAGACCGGAGCCGGCAGCGGGCCTCCGGAAGCTTCGGCTTGGAGGCTTCACCACCGGGAGCTCGGAGCAAGCTACTGAGACCAGGCGCGCGTCAGACCTGCCCTCGCCGGTGACGGCGGAGAAAAGGAAAAAAAACCCGTGTGTTAGGACCGCGGCCTGGCTCACACCATTCCTGTTCTGCTCTCCAATTTGCCGCGTCCCATCGGCACACCGTTTTTGGTCGATCCGTCGACCGCTTAACGAGAATTCATCGGCTACCTCCCGTGAGCCAGCCCTGCGCCCTACAGACACACAAATACAGGAGAGGAAGCACCCGGTTGGCACCTGGGGCTTAGGACAAGAAGACACCCTGGAAATGGGCTCGTGGCGCCAGCCCGCGGCAAGTGGTGTCTGCGCTGTGGAGGCCGGGCCTCCGACCGACCTACAGATAAACTGATGCAATGACACTGAACTTTAGACTCCGTCTTGCGGAGCCCCGGACCTTCAGCTGCTGCTTCAGGCTCCTTCGTTCCTGGCGGACTCCCTGGGGGTATGTCCGGGACCCTGTGCACGCGCAGTCGCCGACGGTAACACACCGCTTTCTCTTCCACCGAAGCACACGGGGGCGACGACGAGGCTGACACGGGGAGGGGGGGCCAACTGGAATCGGAGCGAATCGAAGATGCAACATTTGAGAGGAAAATCATTCAAAAACCCCAGTACCTTGGTTATTGATCAAGAAGTTACTTGTGACATTTCTCCCGAGAGATGACAAACGCACATTTGAGGACAACTGTGAGATGGGGGCCCTCGGGCTATACACCGGGGAGCATCATAAGCGCCCGAGCGGGGCCACGTGAGGCACGCACAGCGCATGGGGCGTGAGGAGGGCAGTGGCAGAGGGACTGGGGCCGCGGGGACAGCCTGGACAGCTCTTTCGGAAGCACATGTGGAGAAGGACCGAGGGACAGAGCGGGGCTCCCTAATGATCGCCCTTACTAACTGGATATACTGATTCGAGGGTCTCCCGCAACAAATCTTTAGAAGGACGTGTGACAGATACAGGGTCGGGTCTGAGCCAACGGTACAGGCCCGTGTGAAAGTCTCCACGGAAACTAAGGGAAAGGGCCGGAGGGAGAAGGGAGCGGCGGGCGGCTGGCCGGGCAACACTGACACTGCAGAGAGGCCAGAGGGGGAGGGGACTTCCAAGATGACTGACAGGCAAAGACAGACACAGAAGAAACTAAGCCAAGTTAGAGAAGCCAAGAGAAGACTCTCCAGGTAGGCCCGGCAGAGTCAAAGGCCACTGCGGAGGATGAAGAAGATGGAGACAAGGCTGTGCGCTAAGAACGAGGGGACGCGGGCGACTGCCACGTCAGAAGTGGGGTGGGGAACAGAGGGCCACGTTTTGGCCCGGGAGAGAAAAGGCTTGGCTCTATCTCCAAACAGAAAGGGTGCAGGCGGGAAGAGAGAAAAGAATATATACATGCGAAAAGAAGAAGTGATGGCAGGAACTTTCTTTGGGAAAGGGATGCAGGGCACAGGCGGTGAGCGGGTTTATATTTAGAGACGAGAAAAGAATCTGTTTTCTCTGAGAGCAAAGAAGGAAGGATGGCTGTCGTGCCAGGTAAGGCCCTGAGTGCTGGTGGGGGAAGGAACTGAGGCAGTTTATGCCCAGGGGCTTAGGGATTCCCAGCGGGAAGCCACATGTCTCCAGCGGCAGCAACTGCTGGCTGCGCCGAGGTGGGCGGTGCCCCGGCAGGTGCATCTGTGCGGCTGCGCGGCCAGGGGGCTCTCTTCTAACTGCTCGAGCAGCCCTTTCCCCGTGTGCACGCCCAGAAGGAAAGGAACCACTCTTCTATTTCTCCGTGCCTGCCTCAACCCAGAGCTCAGCCCGCCCTGGGGATCCCATAACTATGCCGCACCTTTCTCGGAGTTTTCACTGCCCAGTCCCACTGGCCAGCCCCCTCCTGTCTTAGCTCCATCCATCCCAGACCCCAGAGCATTTCAAGGCACTTGCCGGGCCCTCGAGTCCTGGGCTCCTCATCCCTCCCCCACCCACTCACCTATGGGGAGACGGGAAGGTGGAGAGGGAAAGAATGGGAGGAAGGAAAAACTACTGGCTGTTTTGGGGTCTTGACCTGCGCACGAACTTGGCTACCTGCCAACCCTTAGGCGAGACGTTTTAAGTGATAACTGTCCGCGTTAGAATTCACATTATGCAAAAGCGACATAAGATCGGTTTTAAATTACACGCCAGGCGAACCCGTTGCTGTTTTCTGCGACGCCGCTTTCCATAACGGACTGAAGAGCATGAGGTCCGGAGCCAGGGTACGTGGGCAGAAATCCTGGCTGCTACCCACCCAACGGCTACCTACGATCCCGCACTAGGTTGCTTCGTTTTTTTCATCTACACAACAGGGCTAACAGCTCCCACCTCACAGGCTTGTTTCGCGGGCTAAAACATGAAGGAGACTGTTTAAGGGCAGTCCCCGGCCCAGAGCGAGTGCTGGACACGAGCCGCTGTCCAGTACCTTCGGCCTCACCAGGCGTGTTTTCGGCGCCGGGCACCGCGAGGGGGCTGCTGGCCAGCGAGGGAGACCCCGGGGCCGCCCGATGGGTGGGGAGGGGCTGGGTAAGGCGCCCCGCCCCCCGGCCCCGGCGACCGCGTCGGTGAAGTGGGACCACAATGCCCCCTCCCCGGCTTACCTAGGGTCCGGGGTCCGGGAGGGGCTTGGCCGCCCGCTGAGAGCAGCCCCGCGAAGCTGCGAAGCCGGGCGCCGCTCCCGCCGCAGCCGCCAGCCCCGCCGCGGTCCGCGGTGACGAGCCTGCCGCCCCACCGGCCACCGCGCTTCACCCCCAGCCACGGCGGGAGCCCCAGGACGGCGCCAAAGGCCCGAAGGAGCCGGGGTAGGGGGCTCGGGTTCCGGGACGCGCAGGGGCTACTTCCGGGAGCGACGCGCGCCCACCCCTGCCTGCGGATGGTACGCTCCTCCAGCCGGCCGCCAGTCCCCCAGTGCGCAGGCGCGGGCGGCCGCGGCCGGAAGCCCCGAGGGTTGCGGGGTCCGCTTGGCCAGAAGTCGAGCGCTCTTCTCACCTTGGCTGGGGGTCCTTAGCACTGGTTTATTAGCGCTGCTTCAGCGGCGTGGCCTGGGAGAATGCAGTCACGCGCTGGGGGACAGCGGCGGCCTAGTCTTTCCCCGCTCACCCTTCCGACCCGGGCTCCCTGCGGCCTGGGAAGCTGCTGCCTGAGTGCGACCCGCGCACAGACAGACGGAACCGCAGCAATCGTAATGGACCTCTTGTCGGGGTCTCTTCCAGCCTTGAAGGCTCACCGGCATTTCGGGAAGCCCTCCCAGGGTGTCTCCCGGGGCAGTGTCCCACTGCTTGGCGGTGCCGCACGTCTGCAGCGACACTCTACCACCGTGGGCTGAGCAGAGAATGCCCCTTCTCCCACCCAAGTGCCCAAGTCGTCTCACAGACTACCTTGAGCTTCTTGGCGGCTCTAGGGTCAGACTGATAAGAGGGCCTATGCTGGGATCACTACCTGACCTTGGGCGTGGTCTCGGTTTTTACCCTCCTAGCGCCCCTCCCCTGGCCCCCAACACATGAGCTTCAGGCTGGTCCAGTCCTCCAGGTTGGGCTAAAACTAGGACCTCGGCAACAAGAGTACACATCCGTACGCTTTATCAAGTCACTCTTTAAAAATTTACTTTTAAATTTATTTTAAGGGGGAGAGAGAACGTGTGTGCCCACAAGCCAGGAAAGGGCACAGAGAGAGGAGAGAACCCCAAGCAGGCTGTGCGCTGTCATGGAGGAGCCTGATGCGCGGCTGGAACTCACCAAGGGTAAGTTCGTGACCGGAGCCAAAATCCATGCTCGGATGCTTAACCGACTGAGCAACCCCCAGTGCTCCTATCAAGTCATTCTTTATTTATTTTTTTTTTAAGTTTTTTAATGTTTATTTTTAAGACAGAGAGAGACAGAGCATGAGTGGGGGAAGGGCAGAGAGAGAGGGCGACACAGAATCCAAAGCAGGCTCCAGGCTCTGAGCTGTCAGCACAGAGCCCGACACGGGGCTCGAACTCACAGACCGCGAGATCATGACCTGAGCCGAAGTCGGACGCTCAACTGACTGAGCCACCCAGGCGCCCCTCCTATCAAGTCATTCTTAATGTTATTTGATTCTCTCGGTGCCTCAGAGATGTCCGTGTGCCAGCACTATGGTTTTCATTTCTGTAGCTTTGTGTGTTGTGACTTTATCATACTTTCAAACATCTGGGAGTATCCCCAATGCTCTGCCTTTCCAGTAATTTTCTGGTTATTTCTTCCATGTTTATTTTTTCCTAAGAACTTTAGAATAAGCATACTTTCTCTAGTACCACCCTCCCCCCCGAACTTTAGTGGTTTCTTTGAGAGGACACTGCATTTATAAGTTATGTCATGGACATTTGACAGGAAACAGAAACGCAGAGACATAGGGGCACCTGAGCGGCTCAGTCGGTTAAGCGGTTGACTTCAGTCCGGTCGTGATCTCAGGGTGTGTGAGTTGGAGCCCCGCATCGTGCTCTCTGCTGTCAGCTCGGAGCCCGCTTCCGACCTTCTGTCTCCTTCTCTCTCTCTTCCTAATCCCACTTGTGCACCCATACATGCTCACGCTCTCTCTCTCTCACTCCCTCTCTCGCAAAATTAAACATTAGGGGCGCCTGGGTGGCTCAGTCGGTTGAGCGTGCGATTTCGGCTCAGGTCACTATCTCACTGTTCCCGAGTTCGAGCCCCGAGTCAAGCTCTGTGCTGACAGCTCAGAGCCTGGAGCCTGTTTCAGATTCTGTGTCTCCCTCTCTGTGCCCCTCCTCCACTCATGCTCTGTCTCTGTCTCTCTCTCTCTCAAAAATAAACATTAAAAAAAAATTAAACATTAAAAAAAATAATAAGAGGGGCGCCTGGGTGGCTCACTCGGTTAAGTGTCCAGCTGCGGCACAGGTAAGATCTCACAGTTCGTGGGCTTGAGCTCCGCGTCGGGCTCTGTGCTGACGGCTCGGAGCCTGAAGCCTGCTTCGGATTCTGGGTCTCCCTCTCTCTCTGCCCCTTCCCTGCTTGTGCTCTGTCTCTCTCTCTCAAAAATAAGCTTAAAATAAAATAAAATAAGAAATACAGATACAAAAACAGGCCCCGGGTATCGTTCATGGCCCTCAACTCCCCGGCCCTACCTCATATATCAAAGTGCTCACCGTGGATCAGCGTGGTGTCTGTGACGGGAACAAAAAAAAAAAAGGAAAAGGAAGCTGAGGTCCTGGCCGAATAAAGAGTGGCAAGGAACTAACGTGTATAAAAATAACGTGATTAATAGCAGGCACTTTAATCCATTCTCTTGGCTCATGTGCCCAATCTCTGTGAGGCAGGCACTATTATTATACCAGCTGAGCAGTAAAACCGAGGACCGTAGAGATTAACTTCCCCTCAACTGACAATCAATGGAAGGCGGCCCAGTTCTTGATTCTGCACTCAACCCTGAAGCCGAGCTGAGCTGCTCAGGCCAGCTCCGCTTTTGGGAGGCTGGTGGGGGGGGGGTTCTGTGAGTTTCTTTCTTTTTTAATGTTTATTTATTTTTGAGAGAGACAGAGCATGAGCGGGGGAGGGGCAGAGAGCAAGGGAGACACAGAATCCGAAGCAGGCTCCAGGCTCCGAGCTGTCAGCACAGAGCCCGACGCCGGGCTTGAACTCATGAATCGCGCGATCATGACCTGAGCCGAAGTCAGACGCTTAACTTACTGAGCCCCCTGGGTGCCCCTGTGAGTTTCTGATAATGCCCATCCCAACCATCCCACGTAGGATTTTCAGGGGAGATGCTAGAGGGAGAGCGCCAAGTTCTACTGGGCTCGGTGTGACACCTGCGCCCCCTCACGCACTGGGCCTCCCAGGAGCCGCCAGCTTATTGCCAGGCTGCGTAGCACTGGGATTAGGGTCTGCTCAGGTACCCAGTAATCCCTTAAAGTTTGGTGGCTTCCTTCTCCCCAGGGTGTGGCCTTCAGGTCCTGCGGGGAAAGGCCCGCAGTATACTGGCTTCCCTGAAGCTTCACTCCAGCTCCCCCTTTCCAAGGTGAGCAAAATGTATCAATCACATGAATGACTGAGATCTTAGACTAGTGGTTCCCAACACAGGAGTGGGGAGGACTCGGCCCCCATTTCACAACAGCTAGAGACACATAGAGTTGTCAGCTAGGAGCTGGGAGAAGGGTTCTCCCGGCCTCTCGTGGGTAGAGGTCAGGGGTGCTGCTGAAATGCACAGGACAGCACCCCTTGCCCCCAGTAGAGAATTATCCAGCCCAAACTGCCAAGGCTGGGGACCCCCTGTCTAGAGGGTTTCAGAACCCTTGGGAAGCTTGTGTAAAATACAAAACGTTGAGCCTTGTCTGTGATATTCTCATCAGGCAGGCGTTGGTAAGGGACCCAGGAATCTGTGTTTTTCAAACAGATCAGGTAATGCTCGTATTAGGTGGACCGTATTCCATGCTGAGAAATACCACTGCAGGATTCTGGAACCTGGACCCGTGCAGGCCTGCCGAAGAACCGCTTATTAGAAGTCTGGGACCCTCGCTCTATCCCTGGAGATTCTGTCGTAATTTGTTCTGAAAGCGAAGGACAGGTTCATTAACACAGAAGGTGGTCTGAGGGAGCCTAGACTTTGCCCTCGCTTTTCTGGTTTTACAAGCGAAGCAAAACTGTGATTGTCCGTCAGCCGACTTTGTTCCTGGAAGCCCCAAGGTTTACACACAAAGGTCACTGCCGGCACACAGACCTGGAGATGCTAACCACCCCCGCTCGATTTCGCCTCTGCTCACATTAGCTCATTGTCGTCAGCTATCCTGTTTCTGTTCAGAGCGACTCAAGCTCATCAAGGGGCTTCCTTCAGGGTCTAGAGGAAGGGGTAGCCCCTGTGGCCCGCACAACGGCACATGTCTGTCTAGGTCGAAGCTGGGCTGATGGGTGTCCCTTGCAGAGATCTCTCGGGACGCGGAGGTGGGAAGAAGGCACACAAGGTTCTTGGAAGGCTGACATCAGAGCAAGCTTCCTTAGCTCTTTGCCCTTTGGTTTTCCCGGCGGTTCCTGGCTCCCAGCAACCGCTCCTAGCAACCTAGCAACAGTAGCCGTGGCCGTGGTTATGTGTCCTTGAAGGATCTTCCACCCAGGCTGTGTTATCCTCTGGAGGACTGTCCCCGCTACCCACTAACAGCTGTGCTCTAAGGCCACAACCTCTAACATCCGAGCAAGGCATCCCCAGGGGGGGATAAACCAGTCTCCGGAGGTTTAGCGCCTTCGTGGGAGCACCGCCCTCTGCTGGCCGCCCTCTGTGTGTGCGGCTTCGCTCACCGTGACTGGTCCTTCTTCCCTCCGGCTTCGTCCAGTCCCAGGGTGGTCTCCGAGGCGGTTTCCCTCCCTAGTCCGCCGCTAGGTATGGGGCAGGGGTTCCCTGCTCTCCGCCACTGCCCATCTTCAGGGGTCTTTGGCTCCCTGTCAGTTCTCCGAGTGTCTGTCCCAGGCGACCTTCCTTGATGGGCCCCCCACGTGGCAGATGGCGGGTGTTTGAGACGAACTACGAAACAACTCTCAGCACACGTTTCAGGTCACACCCTGCACGAAGAGACTCAACCAGCCGAGCTGGTGGCTTCAGACTCTGTGGGAGTCACAGGTGGCCCCGGGGCACTTACGCCAACCACCCCTCTGTGATTCCTCACTTTTCTGACTCTACTTGCGCCCTCGTTCTCCCTTTCAACTGCCTGTCACCTTGGGGCTCAGATTTCCCTTCCTCTCAATAGTTACAGAATAAACCCTGCCTCTCGCTGCTGTAGCTCAGGTCCCGCGGGGCTTACTGCCCTGGGCGCGGCGGGCGGTGGGGGTGGGGGTGGGAGGTGGTGAAAGCTTTGATAGGAACGCAGTCCGCACCCAGTGGGCGGGCATCGGATCCTGGGAGTCATGCGCAGGCGCTCGCAGCTGCTCTCCCTTCTCCCTGCACGGCCGTGGGGGCAGAAAGGAAGGGAGAGGTGGGAGTCACTGTGCTGGGGAAGGAGCTGCCAGCCTCGAGCTGCTGGGATGTGGCCTGGAGGATGGGGGATGCTCCCCAGGGCTGCACCCGAACAGAGGGACACATCCTGAGAGCCCGGAGGAGCTGCCGCGGTCCCACGCCAGGGACACTGGGAAGCCAGGGAAGGGAAGCCGAGTGGGAAACCAACTGTGTTGCCACCGCCCCCCCCACCTCCCCAACCCTGCGTCTGGGCCAGCGATCCTCAGCATGCCCGACCTGAGGCCCTAAGCGGGGAGGGCTGGGCCCCAGCTTAAGTTACGGCTACAGGGATGGAGATGCCACACAGCCTTATGGGGCAGGTCCCTAGGCCCAGGGCCGAACCCACAGGGACCCAGAAGTGACCCAAGAAGGTCCCCTTCCTGTCTCACTCCCTTTCTCTCTCTTGGGTTTCCTGAAGTTCCTACTGTCCCCTTTCTCCCCTCCCCCTTGACTTCTCGGGAGGGGGGCTCTGAGGCCCTGGACCTTCCTCCTCTTGAACCACTTCCAGGAATCCTCGGACAGTGCCACTCACCCAGCTCTCCTCCCGCCCCCTCGAGAACCTCCTGTACGCCTGAGGGGGGCCGTTCTTTACCTGCCCACCCGGTGAGCGCTGGCATTCCCCAGGGTCTCACACGGCGCCCCAGCCCACGGCCTCAGGGACCCCCCATTATTTTAGGCCGAAGACTCTCGGCCCTTCAGGCCACATCTGCCTCCTGACCTTCAAACCTGCTTTCCCAACCACTTGCTGGACATTTCCACGTGGATGCCCCGGACCCGCCCGACTCGCCACGAAACAGCGGAGGCCACAGACCACCATTTCCCCTCTGAAACCTGTTCCTCTGTGGCCCCCTCACTGAGCCAGTCCAGCCACCAGACCCGGGACCTCCTTATCTGTTGCTCACCACAGGGTCCCCCGCCCTGGGCCCAGAGCCATCCGCACCCCCATCCCTGCCTCCCCCTCTCCCACAGCCAATGGGCTGGTCACCTGCAGCCCTAACCGGACCTGCCATCTGCCCCCCCACCTCCGTCCTCGTCACCGCGCTCAGCTGGGGCCCTGCCGACAGGCTCCTGTCCGTGACACACCCTGTAAAAGTCATCCTAGAAATCCAATATGGTCACGTCGCCCCCCTGCCTTAAAACCCTTTCGTGGCTTTGCACCGCCCTTCGGGTCACCCCAAGCTCCTCAGCCGGTGACAGCCCCTCAGTGGCCTGGTCCCTCCTTCCTGCCAGTGCCTCCCCATCCCCAAACCTCTTCCGTCTCCACACAGGGACCACCCTCCCTCGGCTCCGGGCCCTGCAGGAGGGACGGGGGGCGGGCAGACTGGGCGCCCTCAGGTACTCAGGAATGAGGCAGGACACGCTCTGGAGACGTGGGGGACCTGCTTTATTGCTCACCCTCGGGAGCTGTGCGCTCTGCATCTGGGGCACAGAGGAGGCCGGCCAGGCTTCCACCTGAACAATCGTCTTCCTTCTTCTGCCAGAGCCGCTTCTGGGCAGAACCTGGGACAGCTGTACTCGCCTTCCGGTCTCGGGAAAATGTAGTTTTCGGTGTCCACAATCCAGAACTGTGGCTCCAGGCGGCTGCCGGTCTCCTCTCCTGGGCCCCAGATCCACCCACTGAGCGCACAGGAACTGGGCGGACAGGGGGCAACAGCCAGCAGGCGGCCTCAGCTGGGACTTAGCCACCGCTCGCTCGCTCGCTCGCTCGTTCGTCCTGGATCAGGTTTTCGTACAATCCACATGCCGCGGCCGCCTCTCCAGGAGGGCCACAGAGGGTCGGGACAGGAAGGGAGTTTGCAGGGGGGTGCAGGGAGCTGGGATGTCGAAGGGAAGCCCCAGTCGGAGTTCTGAGCAACAGGCCAAGCCCAGAACCGAGAAACCTAGGTGAGCCGCAGCACGTTCTACCGTTGTTCCAAAGACAATGCCCGCTAAATGGAATGTTAAATAAATACGATCGACAATTGTTGGAGATTGGTGTTTTCCCCCGGGGAGGCAACTCGGCCAAGCGGGAGACCCCAACTAGCTCTGGGACTCAGGCAAATGCCTGAGATCTCAGCCTCGACTCTCCTGGGAGGAGGGAGGGTCTGGGCAGGGGTCCCGGGTTCCCTCTGGTCTGATTCCTGCACACTCTGCCTTCCAGGTCTCCTCGGGCCAGGTGCCCCTCACCATCCCAGAGCAGGAGCGGACAGGGGCCAGGGCGGGCCCGGTGGCCCAGTGCCGCCCAAACCTCAGCCGCCCCTACCTCTCCTCATCCTCCGTAACTCCAGGTGACCTAGCTGCTACTCTGAGGGGGGCTCTGAAACCCACCCCGCTGCAGTCAGAGGACAGAATCCAGTCCTGGGCCCGTGCCCAGACTGAGCCCTCCAGGCCGCAGGGGGCTTGTCCGCAGAGGAGGGGCCGAGATGGGGAAGGAAGGTGGAACGGGATATTCTAAGGAGATAACAGCTTTCTGAGCAAGCCCATTGAAGTGACTTTCTAACTACAAAGAATGCTAAATAAACATACAGCTTTCAATCCTGACCCAAATTACTGTGTTGTTTTTTGTGGGTGCATGTTTTTCCATTACTTCAACTTTCTTAGAAATTTCACATCTATAGGAGTCCAGAAGTTACAGAAACCCAGGAAAGACCTGCGGGACACCCTCCTCGGGCCTCTCCATCTCACGGGTGAGGAGGCCCACGGGGGCAGGGATGCTTCCCGGGGTCACGGGGCAGGACTGTGGCAGAGCCCATGAGAACGAGCTGACTCCCCGCCCAGGACTTCCTCTCTGGTCCCGCCCCCCAGGCTTGGAGCATCCCGGGCTGGACCCCTCCTTCTCCATAGGACACGTGACCTTTCTGGGGCTGCCACCTTTGTAAAAGGCAGGGCCCACCCCCGGTCGGCTCCTGGCCGGGGTCTCCTTGGGAGGGGCAGGGGGAGTTTGAGGGCTGGGTATCTTCTGTTCCAGCCTGACTCTGAGCTTGGGGCTTCCCAAGGCCCAGACTGGACGGAGAAGGCAGGAGCTCCCGAAACCAGACAGATCCCGGGAAGGACGGAGGGACTCGGACACAGCTGTGAGGGTGGGGACAGAGGGGTCAGGAGGGACAGAACAGCCAGAGCCATCCAGAGAGCCGGGGCACCTGGGAAGCACATCACACGAAGGGGTCACCTCCTTGCTGTGGAGACGCCCTCCCCACCACCCCCTCCCACGCCCGCCCTGGAGAACTTCCTCGTCCTTGTCTCTGCCCCGGCCACGCGGCTGACTTCAGCTGCCCCTCTGCCCAGTCCGTGTCATGGCTCCTGCGCCCCAAGCCTCCCTCCCTTCCAACACATCCTGCACCCCTGGCCGCCCCCTCTGTGGCCTGCGAACCTACATCCATGGCTGGGCCTGCCATGCTTCCCCCGAGGACGCCGGTCATACAAATAAAGGAACGCTTAACCCGAGCCTGAACTCCTATGACCCCCTTTCCCACCCACGGGGTCCGGCCCCCAGTACCTGGAGCCGACGTGGCAGTGGTCACTCCCACAGGAAGCGCACGTACCAGATGGTCTCATTCTTCAGCTGCGGCCCGAAAAGGGGGTTCAGCTGAGCCAGGATGGTGATGAGCCAGCTGCCAGGGACAGCGCACTGAGGTGAGCCAGGACGCAGAAGAAACTCCAGCCTCCACACCCTGCACCATGCGTCCCGTCGCGTGGCCAAGCCGGCACCCACGCGGGGGTCTGCGTTCCAGGGTGACGGGTCCCATGAAGCCACCCACCGTCTGGCCAGCACAGGAGCCTGGCCCAGGGTTCGTGGGTTCCGGCTTAGGTTTGGCTTGATCTGATATTTCCTAGATTTCTGAGGCCCGAGCTGGGTCTGGACTCTGGGACTGGGGAAGGAGTAAGACGGCTCCCAGAGGCGCGATGAAAGGGCCCCTTAGCCGAGCCCCAGGGCACCTCTGGTCTGGGCCTCCCCCAGGCGGCACCCGGGAGCAGGACAGGGCCGGTCTGCCTGGCAGGCACGTCAGAATCACCTACTTCTAGGAGCAAGATGAAGAACTGCCTCCTAGGAAGGGCCGAGGACCAGAGGGCCCCACGCTGAGGCCCGCTGGGGACAGGAGACGGGAGCTGTCCTCCAGGCCCGTGAGATCTGGTCTCCGGGGACCATCAGCAGGCTGCACCTCTTGGTGGGGGAGGGTCGGACCGTGTTATCATGACTTGGGTGCCCGCGGTAGCGGGCCCCCAGAGACTCTAAAGGTGCATGGCCTCCCGTGCCAGAAATAGGTCCCCGTGGTGCTCGATCTGGTTTGGCGGGAAGGCTCCAGCTGTTTCACCGGAGACTCCCCCACAGCAGCCGGTCACGTGGCTGCCGCCCACAAGCTGTCAGAAATCCTAGCCTGCTTATCATCAGCATTAACCCCGAGTTGACTTTTCGTAAACGTAATTTCTAGGCGTGGCATTGTCGCAAGCTGCCCCCCCTTCCACCTGCGCGCACCCGGTCTGCGGCCCGTCTCCCTTTCCCGTGTGTCCATCTGGCGTCCGTGATTCCCACATCCTCCCCACGTGCCGTCCCCACTGTGCCCAGCCACCGCCCTCTACGTCCTGGTCTCTGTACCATCAAGCCCCAGCCCCTCTGAGGCCCTCTCTGCGACAGGTGAGGACACTCTGCCGAGCCCCTAAAGACCGAGGAACAGCACCAAAGGGCCTTAGAGACGTTCTGTCTGGGGAGAATTCTGGAAAACCGTACATCCTCAGGTGTTTAAGCTAACGTTTAAGCTAACGTAGTAAGAGTCATTACTTTTTAGCAAGTTTCATTTTTTTGTTGCTAATAGGAGGTAGAAAGTATTTAACATCAGACAAAGTGAAACGAGAGAACTGACTTGTAGGAATAAATAGCTCATCATCTAATTAGATGAAACAGGTTTGAACTACAAAACATACCCCCAATCTGAAATAAATCATGTAAAAAATTTTAAATGTGGGCCTTAATCTGTGTATTTTGAAAACTTGGGCAGTCTTGAGAAATAGCCCAGTTACTTTTATTTCAGTTGTCTTTAAAACAATCTGTTACCTCTTATTATTTTTTTAAGTTTTTGTTTACTTTTGAGAAAGAGAGAGTGCCAGCTGGGGAGAGAGAGAGAGAGAGAGAGAGAGAGAGAGAGAGAGAGAGAAGGAGTGGGAATCCCAAGCAGGCTCCACACTCAGCACGGAGCCCGACCCGGGGCTTGAGCTCATGACCATGAGATTATGACCTGAACCGGTATCAAGAGCCAGAAGTTTAACCGACTGAGCCGGGCCCCTCTGTTCCCTTCTAAAGAATCAGTATCTCATCACTGTTACCTGTCCTATACTGATTGTTCTGAATTCAGAACACCCCAACTAGGCCAAGTGTACCCCACAGAGTGTATGAGACCCAGGATGACGGGAGGCCACACGGGCTTCCCTCGAAACCAGAACTTGGACTTACCGCCTGGTGTGGCAGGCAGGATGATTTAAACAGGGACCAAGGTGACACACAAGGGCTGTGGGTGGAAGGAAGGGTGTCTTTTTTCGTAAAGGGGGAGGGGCTATCGCAAGTGGCGGTTTTAGGAGGAGAACACCCGGGGCGTTCAGGACCTGGACGCTGCCTCCCTCAGCCTGTCCGGGCCCTTGAATCCCTTGGGATGATTCTCCTACGTCCCCAGGGCTCCCTTCCGGAGTTTGAAGACTCCCGCTCATCTGATGGTTCAAAACCGGCTGCGTGGCAACCGCCCAGGAGCACGTATGAGAAATCGGAACTCCTGAGAGCAGATGTTGGAAACTGAGTCAGCGGGTGGAGGCTGGCGCCCCGGACGCTGTGTCTTTCCATCGCTCCCGGTGATTCTGGCGCCCAGGCGGGCATCAAGAGCGGCCCGTTCACAGATGAGAAAACACAGCGGCCGAGGGGCGCCACGAAGCTTGTTTGGCTGCCGCGTTTGGAACCGGACCCCAGAGTCCATGACTTCCGGCCCCTCGCTCTCTGTGCCATCCCACACTGCCTGCTCTCCTGTGCTTTCCAGACTCGGCCTTTCAAAAGTGGCGTCTGTCACCACCAGGACAGAGGGGAGGGAAGATCTCGAGCTGGGGGAGCGGTACTTACAAGAGGTAACAGCAGACGGCCGTGGCCACCAGCATGGTGATGATGACCCTGGAAGGGAAGCGGCGGTCAGGACCGATGGGCGGAGCCAGCACCCTCCCGAGGCCAGGCCAGGGCCAGGGAAAGAGCTCCCGGTGTCGGCCCCTTTCCTGTTGGCCTTCCTGATGCCACCTGAACGCAGGAGGCTGACTTCTCTTCAGGGTGAGAGTTGTAAGAGGGAAGATAAAAACTCTTAAGCGTCACCGCAGGGGGAAGCCCACCTTGACCGCGTCCAAATCGCGTTATGGACCTTCTCTTGGTCTCCCTTTTCCGCCACCTACTCTCTGCCAACTTACTGCAGCCACGCTGGGGAAAGATACCCCCAGAGCTGCATCTGGAGGAACGCGCCATGGAATGCCAACTTCGTTGGGCAAGGGGCTGGAGAACAGAAGCCGGCAAGGAGCAAGGAGCCCGTGAGCCATTTCTAAGGCAGAGTGAGTGGTTATCGAGGGATGGCGTAGCTACCTGCGTCCATACAAAGAGGACTCTGGGCTTGGAAGCTTAAAATGCAGCAGGAGAGACTTCCCTTAGAGCTCACCGAAGTTTGCGGGAGAGGTGAGGTACTAACGCGATTCACTAAGTGACACTGTGAACCTCGGATCTCGAGGGTCAGAGACAGCGCCCAGGCGACCGCGCAGCCTCCACCCAAATCCAAACCAGGCCCCCTGGACCCCCGGTCTAAAGCACCAGAAGTCAGTGCTAGAGGAATCACGCTAGATTCATTCTCTCAACATTACTAAGCAGTGTGCTGGGCACTGGGGTCTCCAGTGGTGAAGGCGACAATCTTCCACCTAGAGGAACTTGTAATCAAGGGGAGCGCACTTCGTAGCTGACGGTAAGACGATGCAGAAACGGATAAAGTGAGCAAAAGATACAGAAATCTGCTAGGGACTCTTCAGAAAACAATAAAACCGGCTAAAAATTATTCAGTAGGTAATCCGTGCCATGCGCGGTTTTACGTGCGTTATTTCGGGTAATCCTCACAGTCCGGGGCCTCAAAAGGCACGTACCACCCTCGTCCACATTTTCCGTATGAAGAAAGCGAGGCCTGAAGGAGTAACGTTCGCTCAAGGTCACTGCTGGTGAGCGCGGCGGACAAACCGCACGGCCTCTAGCTTCAGTGGCTGGAGGGGGAGGGGGGAACCCTTAACTGCCTCCCGCGTCAGTCGTCAGTCCGCTCTCCACCTTGCTAATGCATCGCCGGCTCTGCTCTTTGGCCCCGACCGCCTGCCAGTTCCGAGCTGAGGGCGGCCAGTGCGGACAAGGGAGGAGGGCGGTGTCGGGCGTGCCCTGACCCAGGCTCGCTGCACCGCCCGCCGCTGCCCGGGGAGGGGTCCGCAGGGAGGCCCGGCCCGCACGCCATCCTTACCCGCGGTTGGGTCCCTTCGGCACGAACCAGGGCCCGGCGATGCCGATGAGGCCCCAGAACGTGGTGAAGATGATGACCGGGAGGGCGAAGGAGTGTGCCGTCATGGCCGGGCGTGGGATGCGCGGGCCGGGGCGCCAGGCCGGGCTGCAGCCGCTCAGGTGTGCAGGGTCCCCGCCGGCCAGCGGGCGCCGAGCATGCGCGGCAGGACCGGGCCGCCAGGGGGCGCTCGCGCAGTCGCCCCCGCGCAGGCGCGAGCTCGTCACTCGGGCGGGGGCGGGCTCTCCGAGGGGCCAGATCCAGCTTTGAGCCGCTTTTGATGAGCTTTGACCGGCGAGACTTAACAGGACACAAGCATGTGTCGAAATGAACTGCTTTATTCAGGTAGCAAAAAGTCGAGAATCCAGCGTGGTTTTTTAAACCTCATTTGCACATCTTTGAAGCCAGAAGAGGAGAGGACATCCCCTTGCCAATCACCCTGAGTACCCCTGGCTGACAGACACCCGCAGGAAGGAATTGGCCCATCTTCACACTGCCTTGCTAAATACTCAGCACCTTAGGAACTCGACGTAGGCTTGAGGAAGAACCAAAAGGTTTGGAGGAGGTTACACTGTCTAAAGGTGTCTGGCAAGAGGACAGGGGGCCGAATTCCCTCCCACCTGGTCTCTATGGCTACTGGCATCAAACCATCAGTTATGACACCGGTTTCTCAGAACATCAGACCCGATGGGCACCGGTCACCGGGCGGGAGGACGCTAGCATTGGCATGTGTTGGTGCAGGAGGTTGGAGGCACGGCTAGGACTCTGGCCAAAGGCTTGCTCCTTCTCTTCCGCTTGTTTTCTTGGGAGGCAAAAATAGGAGGCCTCTCCAACAAGGCAATCTCCAGGCCCTGGATTCGAAACGCAGCGAGTGTCTTGAAACAAAACCAGGAGTTTGGGCTGGGTGATAGTCTCCAGTAAAGGCGTTCACCACGTCTCGGCCCTGGGGTCCTGCACAAAAGCGCCCGTAGGCCTCTGTGCCATGAGCTAGCATGCCTGTGCCCCTAGAGACATGTGGGCAGTGCAAATCTCTGCAAAGAAATACAAATAAAAAAAATAGCATTTTCAATCGCCCCCTCCAAGGGGTCCGGATTTCTCAAAAGCTGGTATTGGAGGATTCCTCAGTACATGGCTGTGGAGGCTGGAATCTTCCCTACCCGGCCTCCACCTCGGCACCTGGACCTGCACAGGGAACCGTGTGTGTGGAACTCACACACACAACACTGCTCGCGGGACGAGCCTCATGCTCCGAGGATCCTTACAGGATGGAACAGCCACAGGGAGAATGCTTGCCAGAAAGTCACCTCGATCTGGAATCTATGGATAGGGTGGGGGCAGCGACCCCTATTTTAAAGGGTCTTTCTCTCTTCCATCCCACCAGTTTACAGCCACGGCACCCAGCCTAGGGCAGAGGCCTGAACTCCCCACAGAACCTTACGTGAATGGGGGAGGGAGGCCTGGGCTCCCTCTCCGAGGTGTGGACAGCAGCTGCCAAAGCTGTGGCTCCAGAGGCCCGTGGTACACCTCGGCGGCCCTGACCGTGGGGCTGGAAGAGAGGCGTTTCCACAGACTAACAGAAGGCAGAAAGTGAGAACGAATTCCTGGCTCGTAGCTGAAAACAGGCAGGCGATGGCGCTAAGGCTAAGCGCTGAAGGTGGGTGACAGGAAGGGAGAGTCAGAAACACTGGGAACAGGGCGGGGGGCGGGGGCGGGAGGAGGGCTCTCTTAGAGGGCGACAGTCCATACCAGCATCTCAGAGGCTCTCAGTACCTCCCAGGATGGGAGAGAGGACAGGGTGCCGGCTGAGGGCCGGGTGACTTAGCAGGCCGGGCAGGGCCAGGCCCCAGGCACTAGGCCGGGACGCAGCACCACTTCCTGTCTGTCTAAAACAAGCAAAAGGCAGGGGTCAGCGAAGCCCTGCCCTCTACCCTCCCCCCCCCCCCGCCCTTTCCTACCCTCACGCCCCACATCATCCCCACCAGAGAAGCAGCCGAGGAACCTGCCAGAACGAAGTGCCCTGGGGGGAAAGTGCTTTGCTTCAGGGAGTGAGGGGAGAGGCGGGGAGGCGGACTGGGGACCTAGTTGTGCAAGACACCCTTCTGGGCCTCCGGGGTGGTGTTCTCAAGCTTGAGCGAGCCCGCGAAACTCCTGGAGGACCTTGCTCCAAACTGCCCGTCGCCGAGCCCGTCCCGGGCATCTGCTCCAGCAGGTAAGGAGGGGGCATATTTAACGAGCACCCCTAGTGACCCCCAGAGAACTCTGGGAAGAGTGGACTAGGCCACCACGCTCATGGCGCACTTAGGGAGCCCTGTCCCCTGCAACAAGGACGTCGGGAGCGAGGGGCGAGGACACGGGCTGAAGGCAGCCACGTCCACTCCGTGCAGCCTGAGGTCTGACTTGCAGGGCGCTGGAGGCGCCGTCACTCATGAGCCCAGTGGCAGACCGGGAGCCAGCAGGCACTTGAAATCTCTGCTGCCACGTCATGGAGAGGGAAACTGAGGCACAGAAAAGAGGAAGAGATTAATTATGGTCGAACCTCTGCCGGCAGAAGAGCTGGGGGTGGAGCCCAAGCCTCCCAAGTGAAAGCGTGGACGCGTCTGCTCCTCGGGAAGCCGGGCTCGGGTCAAACATAAGCGCGGCCACCGCTGGGAAGCAGCAGGCTCTCTCCGGGAGAGACCTGGCTCTGTCGTCGGGGGGCTGGACAGGGATGACCTCTCTGGAGTGCTCTGTGGAGAGGGCTCTGCTTGCCTCTCCTGAGGGAGGCCCCGGAGGAGGTAGAGAAATGCTCTGGCGCGAGTCTCCCGTCTGAAGTTGAAGCTTCCCTGCTTCTGCCGTGGAGCCAGGGTGACAGACCCCAGGGCCGGGCCCCTGGGCCCTAGAGCCTGGTCATCCTCTGCCCTCACAGGGCCTCCTCCACACCACCGGGCTGTGGGCGGCCTCCCCGGAATGCTCCCCAACCATCCAGGGAGCTGCGGGGGTGGGGGGGGCTTCTGGAAGCCCGCACCCCCAACAGTCTCTCTCCCATTTCAGAGAAGTCCGCTGGCTACCAGATTGCCGGGTGGCATCTTTCATGATGGGATTATTTCCCGAAGCGCCTTACAATGGAACTTGAGCTAGAAACCTTTCTGCGCACTTAAGTGCTGGGAGGTTACCGCTGCTCAGAGAGGGGCCTTGGGCAGCAGGGCTGTGCTCCTGATTACCCTGCCTCTCTAGGAGGGGGGCTTGTATCTTGTCCCCGCCCACTTCCTGGTGCTGGGCGAGCCCCCCAGGCGAAGACTCTAGGGCGGCCCAGATTCTGCAGAGAGCCTGTCAGGACAGCTCGGGGGCCTCGTGGCTGGCAGGGGGGGACGGGAGTCTGTCAGGAGGGTCCATGAGGCCGTCCGTCAGGGTCTCCGCCGGCTCCTTGTAGGGCGGAACGGGCGGCTTCTGGGTCCCAGCCGCCTCCACGTAGAGCGCCCCCATCTTCTCCTTCCTGAACCCTGTTCCTTGTGCGAGAGGAAAGAGAACCCACAATTACTCGGAGGGGAAAACTGATTAGATGGCGACCCCTTCCCACATCCACTGTGCCCCAAGGGACACTGGGCCAGAAAGCCACGCAGAACAGCCTGTGACTGCGGCTGTGACCGCGGCTGCTCTTGCCAGGCCTGTTCTAGACTCGCTCTGGTCTCTCACCCGGGGCGGTGGGCCTCCCCTGGAGGCGATTCTGCCTTCTGGGGGACACGTGGCAATGCCTGGACGCACTTTTGATCGCCACAGCTGGGTGAGTGCCATGGGGACCCAGTGGGTATGTGAGGGGTGCAGGAGACCCCAAAACGCACAGGCCGGGCCTCCCAACGAGGAACCAGCCGGCCCTCAACGGCCACAGTGCTGAGGGTGAGAACCCTGCCCGGGAAGGAGGGCCTTATGCTCTCGAATCGGGCGGGGCCCTGTATTTGCTTCACACGTACTAGTCCCACCGCCCCCTGCCAAAGGGCACACCTGAGGACGTCTCTGTCCTTCCCCCCCGCCCCCCGCACGGCCGGACTCGGGGAGCAGCTCACTCAGCAGACGCGTGGGTGAAGGATTCACCGTCTGGCTCCCCACCTTGGCTCTCCCCGTCTCTTCTCTCTACTTCTGCCCCGGGCCCCTCCCTTTGCCCAGCGATGGGGCCAGGGCCGCCCTGTTTCCCTAGCTGGATCATAAGCTCTGTGAGGGTAGGGGTCGTGTCTCACGACCCCACTGAGACCAAGCCTGTTGTGACGGCTGACACGGTGTCAAACACCTCCATGTCCAAGGTCAGCGTGGGATGGGGAAGATAAGATCCTCTCCCTCCGTTCTCCCACGTCCAGGAGCTCTGTCACGTGGACTTACCCGCGTGGGAGCGGGGCGGCGCTTGGGCACAAGCGTAGACGTGGCTGAAACGCCGGCCTGAGGAGGTCAGGTACCAGTGCTGGATGGCGGGCTGGGGGTCGTACTCCGTGACCGCCACGCCGTTCACTGCCGTCATCATGAGCATGTTGATCACCTCATTGGAGAGCTTGGTCCTCTCGTCGGTCCTGATCCGGTTCATGGCGCTGAATCCCCGCTCACAGCAGGAGGTGGAGACGGGCACGCAGGCCACCACCGCCACGAGCCTGCTCAGCAGGGGGAAGCGGTAGTGCTGGGCCAGGGCGCTCTTACACAGCATGGAGAACGGGAGGTCCTTGGCGCTGGCTTTCAGGCCCAGCCACTCCTCCAGGAGGGCCTCCTCGCTGTACCCCACGGGGAGCGAGAGCTCAAAGTGTCTGGCGAGGGCAAGAATATCATCATTCCCAAAACCGGCGAGTTCAATCCCGCTTGGCCAGGCCACGGTGTCAAACACCTCCATGCTCTTGAGCTGCGGGGGCCGGTCTGTGTCAAACCTTTGCCGGAGGTACTGGATCCCGGTCAGGATCATCCGCTCCCTGTCCGCCCGGAACCGCTGCTCTGCCGTCTCCACTCTGTCCAAGAGGATGCCGTGGAGCCGCCCGTCCCGGAAGCCGGCGTTGAACTCCCCCTCTCTGGGCCCTGCCTGGTGACGGAGGGCCTCCAGGGCCGCGTAGGCCCGTCGCAGTGTGGAGTTCACCACCGTAATCAGCACCACCTCCTTCTGGCACACCTCGGACAGCGGCCTGTAGATGCTCAGGAAGTCCAAGAGGAAGTGGCAGAACTTGACGACATGGAAGCTCCTCATCAGCTTCAGCATGCCTCTGGCCCGGTGCCCAGGTCTGGCCCCCCGCTTCCGCCATGCCCTGGAGGTGCCTCGCCAGCGCCGGCCAGCTCACGATGAGCGCGTCCAACGTGCGCCTCTTGCTGGCCACCCACCTGACGGCGCTCAGGTCCTTCAGGCGGGTGATTTCCTGCTCCAGGGGAGCCGCGCCCTCCTGCAGCTCATTCAGCCTCTTGTTGGAGGACTGATAAAACTTGAAGACGGTCCGAATGTGCCGGTCGCACTTCTTCACCAGGTCGATGCCCCCGCAGGCGTCGACCACGGCCAGGTGCAGCCGGTGGGCGACGCAGTGGACGGGCAGCAGCTGGGGGATGACCGCCTGGAACTTCTCCACGAGGCCACCTCTGCAGCTCAGCATGGCCGAGCCGTCGGTTCCCAGGCCCACCACCCAACCAGGCTTCCGGAAGGGGATGTCCAGTTCATCCAGGGCAGAGATGATGGTCTCGAAGTATCCGTCCACCGTCTCGCTGTAGAGAGGGGCCAGCGTCACGTACGACTCTTTCACCTCCGTGCCCTTGAGGTAGCGGATATAAATCCCCACGCAGGACTGGTCGGAGGCGTCCGTGGAGCTGTCCAGCAGCACGCTCACACAAGGGGAGCCCCGGACATCCTCGAGGATCTCCTTCTTGAGAGTCTCGGAGATGTATTTGATGAACTGCGTGCACGCCGTGCGATTGCGGTACTTGCCCAAGATCACGGTCCCCGTGCTCTGGAGGAGTTGCAGGATCCTCTCAAAGTCATTCAGGGGCCTCGAGTGGTAGGCGATGGAGTAGGCGGCGTGGAAAAAGTGCTCCATGCTCGCCATCAAGGTCGCTGGAGATCTCCGGGACCAGGGCTGCCTGAGGGGCGTCCTCCTTCATTCCCACAGTGTTGACGCAGAGCTTGTGGGCTTTGCTGACCTCGTGGTATTTCAGAGTCTCTACTTTAAAAGGCCCCGTGTAGCCGCGGACCAGCCGGGATGATTTGTCGTGGAGCCCAGGCCTGTCTTTGCAAGCCGAGCAGAAGAGCTTGGTCTCTTTGGGGTCACTCACTAACCACGGGAACTGCCCAAACCATGACCTCTGTATTGAGCGGGGTCTGTAAGTCCTCTTGATTTTCCTGGGGCCAGCCACTTCGACTTCACAAAGGCTGGAATTACAGTAGGAACCACAGGTCTCCAGCGAAGGGGCCGGAAGCACAGCCAAGGCTGGTGTGTCTGCCTCTCTTCCGGCCACCATCTTCATCTTCCCTTTGGAGCGAACACAGCTGTGTTTAGTTTTGCTGCCCAGAACTCTGCAGTCTCCTATCAACTACGACATCCAATTTAATGAGTACCCCTTCTGCAAAGCAGAGACGAATGTGACCTACCTTTCTAGAAACTTCTAGACTTCTCACATCAGTGACTTCTCTTTAAACCGTTCGCATTGTTATCTGTGCAAGTCAGCCTGCTCTCTAAGAGATGTTTGCTGACCCTTGTGGGCCCCTTAGCCAGCCCCCCTCTCTCCATCCACATGGCTACCCTGGGACTGTGTGACGTCAGCTGCTAGTAAGCTTAATTAGCCACCTTGGCTGTAGATGCAGTTGCATAAGCAACTAACTTTAATCCTCTTTCGGAGATGGCAAAGAAATGAGGTTAAGTATCTGCAAGTCTTCTTATGAGCCTTAGAAAGAAGGGAGGTACAGAAGTGTACACCGTAGCTACTAGCCAATAAGCCCCTGGTGGAGAGACGTAAACCAGTGAACCCTCACAGGCCCGTGCTGCTGTCACTAGAAACTGGAGGCGGGAAGAACGGCACTCACAGGCCTGCAGTCACACAGTTCCTTGTAACCAGTGTCTCCCACACACCTCCCCCACGAGCTCTGCCACCAACCCCGTCAGCACTTCGGCTCATCCAGGAGCCCTCATTTTTCCCATACTGACCCTGCTTCCCCGGCTGTCTGACACTTGGAGGGCACAGTTCAGTTTCTTATTCATCTTCGTCCACCAGAGCCTAAAACAAGGCCTGTTGCACAACAGGAGCAGGACAGGGACAGCTGAGCAAACGCTGCGTGACGCGCCATGGCCACTTGGGCCCCAGGATGTGCCCTTCAGAGCTCAGTAGGTCAAGACTCACCTGGAGGACGGCCGTTTCCCCCACTTGAGGCCATCTGGGTCCTTGACCCAGGGCGCAGCCCGACGTTCCAGCTTCGAGATCAAGTCTGGCTTGGCAGCAGCGGGCCCTGTTGCGGGGACGAAGAGTCACACTGAGGTCACTGGTGAGGACCGTCATCGAGTCAAGTAGCCTGCCTGGAGCCATTCACAGAAACGGAAATATTCAGGGGCGGCTCTGGGGCTAGCTCTTAGTAAAGCCTCCTCAGCCGGGGCCAGGATGAAAACATACCCACGTGGCGTGCCCACGTGTGCCTAAAGCCCAGGAGGCAGTCAGGTCCGGGCGCATCCCTTAGCCAGGAGACACAACGCCCTTAGCTCCGCGGACCAGCCCCAGGAGCCGAGAGTCGGCTGAACGCATCTAGAGGAAACGTGGACGTCGGAGGAAACAGGATACGACAGGGGAAGAGGGCAGGGATGATAAAGCCACACAAGAAGTGTCAGACTGTCACGGGCACTACGCTGGCTCAAGAGCCCCCAGAGCCACCACGGCCGGCCTCGGGGCAGGGGTCTTACTACGTGGGTTATTTTCCAGGGGGCACTTCCGCCTGCAGTGGAACCTTAAATCCGACGAGAAGCGATTCGGGCCTTTGGGTTAAGCACTGCCCTTTATTTAAAAAATGAATATTCTCAGGGGTATCCAAGGAAATTGTTTTCTCGATTTAAAATAAAATCTATTAATATCTACTTACATGCTCTGGTATGTGTGTGTAAATTCTCTTTGGAAAGACATAGAAACAACTGCTAAGTGTGGGTGCTTCTGGGGCAATACTGATTATCGTCACTATTCATCTCTTGGGTCTCTTGAATACATTTATATATTTACATTTGTTATATATGTGTGTATCCATATATTTACTGCTAATAAAAATAGAATCTAATACATCGTTAAAGTGCGGTAGACTGAATACATCCTTAAAACGTGTCTAAAATGAGGGCAAAGGAATAATAATAATACAAGGAAAGGTTCAGACATTTTTGGAAGAAGGAAAGGAGATGAAAGAGCTGAACGCCAGATGCTGGCAAAGTAGGCGGCGAGGAGAGAGAAGTGGTTCTCATGGCGGAATCCCCCAGAGACTCAGGGCCGGGGCGCCATGAGCTGCGGAAGGTGGTAAGGAATGGGGAGAAAGGGCAGGCCCACGGTCTGCAGCGACCACTCCGACCCGGGTCGTCCCACCTGCCCGGGGAAACCAGAGAACACCGCCACCCCCACCTACCCTCACCTGAGGAGGCGAATGGAGATTTAACTCACAGAAAAACTGAAGTGGGAAGGTTCCAGGCCCTGGGAGGGTGGGGATAGTGGACAAAGGAGGAGAAGGGTCGCGGTAATGAAGAAAGAGTCTGTGTTCTGAAAGGCGTGCTACTCGGCTCCAGGAACACAGGTCGGCTTCCCGCCCCAACCAGGGGACTTCTCTTCTTCTTTGAAAAGTGCTAATTTATTATCTATCTTGAGAGAGAGAGAGCAAGAGAGCAAACGCACTCGGCGGAGAGGCAGAGAGAGAGGGAGAGAGAGGATTCCAAGCAGGCTCCTCGCTGTCAGCGCAGAGCTGAATGTGGGGCTCGAACTCACGAACCCTGAGATCATGACCTGAGCCAAAATCAAGAGGTGGATGCTTAGTGGACGGAGCCCCCCCGGCACCCCTGGGAGAGTTTACTTTGGAGAAAGAGCATTGCCCCTCCCTGTCCCCTCCTGTCCCCTCCTGCCCCCAAGGCCTCCGGGACATTGACTTTTGCAGGCTCCTGAGTGAGGCCTGCGGGTTCACAGCGGACACCTGGCAGCGAAACCCACCCCTTGAAGAGTCCCAGCCGCGCGCGCAGAGCTGCCAGCCGGGTTTGTCAAGGCTTTACTCTTCAACCCGGACGAACCACAGGATATTTATTTAGGACAAGCCTCTGACCTGAAACGGGTAGGAAAAGGGATCGGAGGAACTAGAGAAACTACAGGGAATGAAACCGATCTCCAAAAAACGAGCCAGAATTCACGTTCCCAGAGATAAAAGTCATGATAATCGCCCACAAAAAGAGCAGCAGAGGCTCTTAGATTAAAAGAGGGGCACCTGGGTGGCTCAGTTGACTAAGCTTTGGACTTCAGCTTAGGTTATGATCTCACAGATCGTGGGTTCAAGCCCCGCGTCGGGCTCTGTGCTGACAGCTCGGAGCCTGGAGCCTGCTTCCGATTCTGCGTCTCCCTCTCTCTCTGCCACTCTCCTGCTCACACTCTGTCTCTCTCTCCCCCCAAAATAAATAAACATTTAAAAAATTAACAAAATACGATAGAACAGATTGCAAAATTAAATAGACTTGTTAGAAAATAAAATTGAGAAAATCTCCAAGAAAGTAGAACAAAACCGACAGAAGCAGAAAATAGAAGGGGGGGGAAGGAAGGGAAGGAGGAGCAGAAAATAAAACCAGAGGCTCAGTTTAGGAAGTCCAAAACCTAAGAGGGCTTTTTGGAAGAAAGAAAAGAGAAAATCAATAGGAAGGAACCATACAAGAATGTCCCCCCAAACTGGAAAATGCAAGTTTTCACATGGAAGGGAAGCACCATGTACCCACGAGAAGTCAAAAGTCACTGATGCTATTAAACACTTCAGAACTCCGGACTAGATCCTGAAAACCTTCAGAGTAGAATAAAATAGGCTGTGTTCAAAGATTTAATTAGAAAAAAAGTTATTTAGGCGCGCCTGGGTGGCTCAGTCGGTTAAGCGTCTGACTTCAGCTCAGGTCGTGATCTCGTGGTCTGTGAGTTCGAGCCCCGCGTCAGGCTCTGTGCTGATGGCTCAGAGCCTGGAGCCTGCTTTGGATTCTGTCTCCCTCTCTCTCTGCCCCTCTCCTGCCCACTCTCTGTCTGTCTGTCTGTCTCTCTCAAAGATAAATAAACATTTAAAAAGACGTTTTTTTAAAGAAAGGTATTTTAACTTCTCTTCAGCACCAGTAAAACCTAAAGGCAATGCTTTCAAAATACTGAGGACACTATTTCCAACCTAGAATTCTATGCCCAACCAAGCTACCAATTGTTTGTTTGTTTTAGTATTTATTTATTTTTGAGAGACAGAGAGAGAGTGCACAAGGGAGGAGCAGAGAGCAAGGGGGACAGAGGATCCGAATCGGGCTTCATACTGACAGCACAGAGCCCAGTGCAGGGCTCCAACTCACAAACTGTGAGACCGTGACCTGAGCCAAAGTCAGACACTCAACCAACTGAGCCACCTAGGCGCCCCCCAAGCTGCCAACTGGAAGGGCAGTGGGAGGCACTTCCTTCCATGCGCCCTTTCTTGGGAAGTTACTGGAAGATGTGCTCCAACTAGATGAAGATTTAAACCTGGAAGAGATAGAGCCGGGGGCAGGAGGGGGCGAAGGCAAATCTGAGGCCACAGTCGGGCCGGCCTAAAGAATAGCCAGTTTGTCAGACACAGCAAGAGAATGGAGACCCGATAACAGAAGCCCCCAGAAAAGAAAAAATGAAATCGATCGGTCACGGGACGTCCGAGCATGTGAAAAAAAGACTCTTCCGAGGAGTTTTAGAATTCCACTGGACGGTTGGAGAATTGGCAATAGTACAGAAAACTAGCAAAAGAAAAAAAAAATAAGAAAAAAGTTCAATTTCAGGGGGAAAATCCTACGACAAAAGAAAGTCATCATACTATGCTGCTTTGAGAAATCAATCCATAAATCATAATTATGCAAATAATTTACCTTGAATTAACCAAAAAAGTGTGATTATCTTGTTCTGAGAGGAGGGCGGGACGGAGAGGGGGCCCAGGGTGGTGTAAGAGGGCCAGCCCTTCATTGTACACAGCAGGAACCGAGAGAGAATATCACTTTAAAATCAACAAACCAGGAAGGGCAATAGGCATATTAAAGTGTGAGTCTGCCTGCCTGCTTTGGCTCAAGGTCCAAAAGACAGGAGGGGCGCCTGGGGGGCTCAGTCGGTTAAGGGTCCGACTTGGGCTCCGGTCATGATCTCTCTGTTCGTGAGTTCAAGCCCTTCGCTGGGCTCTGTGCTGACAGCTCGGAGCCTGGAACCTATTTTGGATTCTGTGTCTCCCTCTCTCTCTGCCCTTCCTGCACCCGTGCTCTGTCTCTGTGTCTCTATCAAAAATAAATAAGCATTACAAATTAAAAAAACAAAAATGAAAACCAGAAAGATAGGAGCCCACCATCCCCCATGCCAAAGCTAGAGCATTGAGGCCTGACTTGGAAAGAGCGTGGTTGACACACCGGGTGGGAGCCAGGCCCTCGACACAAAGAAGGAGTCAGTCCACTGGGAGTGAAGAGGTCAGGAAGCTGGATGTTAGAGATGTTTCTGGAAATAGACGCCAAGTGTATTGTGAGGAGCCCTCCCCTCCCAGGGAGAGTGGTGGCATGGGCTACTTTCTCCTGACCTTAAGCCTAATGGGAATGACATCCTGACCTTCATCTCCTGGGCGACGGGGCCCCTCACGAATCCTGGGCGACGGGGCCCCTCACGAATCCAGGCCTGGAAAAGACTAAAGACAGAATCTGACTGACGGGCTCCTTCGTGGCGGCCATGTTGGGAACAGCCTACATTCCCAGGCTTTGCCAGAGCAAAAGATACCTAAGCGTTTTCCACGGTCCAGACAGGGGCCCCCGAGGGACACAGAAGAGGCCTGGAGCCACTTCCAGGGACTCTGCCCCTGACCGCCTGTTGGCAGCCCGGGAATGAGCCACCATGGGGCTGACGGCCCACGCGGACATTCCCCCGTGTAGAGCGGACGCCGCTGAGGGACGGCGGGGGGCATAGAGCCCACACGCTCACCCAGAGAATCGGCTCTCAACTGTCCCAGCCGGGAGTGGAGGCCGGGGGAAAGCTTTGCCGTCCTCTCCTCCCCACTCACCCAGCACTGCTCCCCCCACCGCCAGACACACCAGAAGTCCCGGGACAGGCGGGGGTTGGGAGAAGTCCCTTCTTCCTACACAAGACTCTAGATTCCAGACCGGAGGCAGGTTGAGCGGGGGGAGGCAAGAAACTTCAGCTTTAGATGAAGTCCAGATAAAGACTGCACTTTTACTTCCTACCTTTGCGGAGGGGGTAAACTTTTGGGCCATTTAAAACTTATAGTTTCAATAATAATACAAGGAACTCCAATCATTTACGCTTTGTCCTGTGGTTTTTCTCACACTCATGTGCTCATGTGTCCTCCCCTCCCCCCCCCTCTCTGCGCGTACGTGTATGAATAATACACAAATATTATATACGTGATATTTTTCTGAACCAGTGAGAGTACACTCTTTTCATACCCCCTTTATCCCTAAACACTTCTGCACGTACCACTCAAGAAAACAGGCATTCGCTCATGGGGTAGGCGGAATGCTAACACGAGCTCCAGGGGCCCCGGCCCTTCCTGGTCCCTGCCCTTTGCAGCGTGGGTGGAACCTGTGACCTGACCTCCCATGCGTGGTTACGTGGCATGATGAGGCAAAGGAGCGGTTATGTGGGTGACGTCACCTGACCACATGAGCCCTTTCGAAGCAGAGGCAGTCAGAGCTTCACGGCATCAACAAGGGGCGCCGGGGGGCTCAGTTGCTGAAGCGTCCAACTCTCGATTCTGGCTCTGGTCATGATCTCATGGTTCGTGGGATTGAGGCCCGTGTCGGGCGCTGCGCTGACAGTGCAGAGTCTTCTTGGGATTCTCTCTCTCTCCCTCTCTCTCTGTCCCTCCCTGGCTCACATGTCCACACTCGCTCTCTCGTGCTCTCTCTCAAAACAAAACAAAACAAAGCACCAACGGGCTTTGACACACTGTTGCTGGCTCAAGGATGGAGAGGCCACGTGGAAGGGACCCAAGGGCAGCCTGCAGGAGCTGAGAACATCCCCTGGTCAAAAGCCAGGAAGAAAACAGGGACCTCAGTCCTACCACTGACAAGGAACTGGATTCTGCCAACAGCCTGAATGCGCTTGGCAGCGATTCCTCCCAGAGCCTCCTGACAGGAAGCCAGTCTGATGGACACCTTGACTTTGGCCATGTGAGACCCTACGCAGTGAACCCAGCTGAACCCATCTGGACTTCTGACCTCCAGAACTTCGAGATAATAAATGGGTTAAAAATTTAGCCACTAAATTTGTGATACTGATTTATTGTGTGGCAACCGATTTCACCGGGCTAAAGGGAAACCAAAATGGAGGCCACAGTGTGAATAGACCCCCTGGACCAAACACTCATAATCACGTAATCAAGTCTTTTACTGCCCCAATTTCGCCTAAATGGGGGCGCCGACCTTAAACAAAACTGAAGCTTTCTTCATGACACCGTGACCTCACGGCTTCCAAGCCAGAAGGCTGCACACAAGAAAACTTACACAGTGCTACTACCCTAAAGAGAATGAAGTTTCTAGTAACCAATCACAATTTAAAAACCAAAACAACGTATTCCCGGAACTCTAAGTGCTGAGAGCCAAACTCTTAACCACTTTGGGTGTGAAGCCTTCCTGTTTGGGAACAGTTGGTTTCTTGTTTAATACAATACTCATATCACGTAAAGCTCTCTGAATTTTCTTTTGACAACCCAAAGGGTGAGGAAAAAAGAGCTGCATGCTGAGCTGATCCAAACATTAGTGATGGGAAAGAAAAGGGGCTGTATTAGGAGCGCAAACTATGAGGTTCGCTCTTCGAAAAAATAATGTCTGTGTGTATTTCTTAGAAATAATGAGGCACGTTTCTAGAAGAAACAGCTAGAAGACTTTGGGGAGGAGGATCCAGCAACAGAAGAAGCTGGGATAGGGTACTGTCATTTTATAAGTCTTGTTAGAACTACTTAGATTAAAAAAGCGTAATTAGGGAGAAATATTTGTAAACAATAACTGGAAACACACAGGAGACTCAATATCCCTGAGTCTGTTCCCCTCATTCTATTCTCCTTGGGGACCGGCCATCTTTGCTTGCCCCGCCACCGCGGCACTGGGCCCGGGGCAACTGCGCCCCCAACTGGCCTCTTGGAAGCTGTGGCTAAAATGCTGCCAAAATCCTTTCCTTTCGGTTCTCTTCAGAACAAGGGAGACAGAGGAGAATTTCAAACAAATTTTTCTAAGTTTTAGTAATGGAAAAATGGCAAAGGGGACCTAACTATAGCAAGTGCACACACACGCACACACACACACACATACGTTCCATAAAAGTCCACAGAAATGGTTTGGCTTGCAAAGACGAACTTCTGATCCTTCCAGACTAACTTCACCCCAAGGTTGGCAGGCCCTACCCATGAATCAGTTGGGAGAAGCTGCCTTGGCACCTTGCCTTGGTTCGCTCCCTGGCTCCTGCACCGCCCCCGCTTGGGGGCTATTCACAGGGCCCACCTGCCTGCGGCTGGCCTCCTACACTCCACGTGAGCCATTTGAGCTCCTCTCTCACGGAGGCCCTCCCGCTGGGTTTTGGCTTCCACCTGGGGGCATGACTTCTTGCCCTCAGCTCTGTGAGTTCTGGCTGGAGCTGCTGGCCTCACCTGCAGAGAGGGCACTGCCCACCTGAAGTGCGTGACCTCCCCCTCAGCATGGGATGACACTCTTAGTAATAAAAACAAGGGCTACCACGTAGTCCCTACACTGGCATGTCCACTTCTGTTACTGACAAATACCAGTTTCTTAACAGTGGGCTCTAGTTGAGTTTTCTTTTTGGGGGCGAAACAAGAGACATCATCAAATACGACCAAAGTCTGAAGCCAGAATTTAAAGTATGGAAATAAACGCATAGTCGGAAACCTGTAGAATGATAAAAAGCTCGAAACAAGCACGTCTCCACAAGAAAAGGCGGAAATAGGAAAGCAATAAAAACAAAACACAAATGGCTTCTTTTCTCCATAAACAAAGTGACTGTCCTCTACAGGTCAGGTCCTATTGATGAGGGGGCCGAGCAGGGTGGCACGGGCGGGTGGCCTACCCTGGAAACATCCTCTCTGTCCAAAAGCTTCAGTCTCTGCAATTTAACTGCCAGACAACTGACAGAAATTAATATCAAGTTCAACTACATCGAACTGAGACTTTTTTTTTCTTTTTGAGAGAGTGAGAGAGCACCCATGAGCAGGGGAGAGGGGCAGAGGGGGAGAGAGAATCTCAGGAGCCCAATGCAGGCAGGGCTCGATCCTATGACCCTGGGATCGTGACCTGAGCCGGAATCAAGAGTCAGACATTCAACCAACTGAGCCACTCAGGTGCCCCGAGACTTTTTAAAAAATAGGTACCATAATTATAAAATCTAAAGGAACAAATCTACTAATTGTAAACCGTAACAAGGGCAATGGAAGAATGAGCTGGGCTTCCTTAAAGGGTCCGGGCCAAAGGAATCGACAGCGCGAGTGTGCCACGACGCGGCGGGATGACCGGCAGACCCCAAAGAGCCACCACCTGCGTGGAGCCGAACTACAGCAACGCGGCCTGATCACAGGGGGCAGCCGGGCCCCCCTCTCCGGCCAGTGCCCCCGGAGGGAGGGAACTAACAGTGACCTACGGAGCAGGTCTGAAAGAGCCAGGCAAACTAGTAAGCTCCGGCAAGGGGGCCTGGGGATGGGAGTGGAGACTTTTACAAAAGTCTTACACTGTTTGAATTCTTAAATAATCTCATCTTATACTTGGTGATATTATTATTCTAATATTTCCAATACGATTAGCACAAATCTTGAAAAGAGATGGAGCCCACGCGGCAATAAACACCTACAAAGCAGGGACTGGAAGGAGTATGAGGCACGTGCAAGGCACAGAATAGAAAGAATTTCAGTTTCTCCATTTTCCAGGTAGATGGCTGGGATGCCCAGGCCTGCTTTCTCGTCCGAAAAGACTAGTCCTCCCTGCCTTAGAGGTTTGCTTGTAAGGATTGGACGGAACGGGTATAAGAGACTCAACACAGGAGCAAGTCTCAGTAGGTCCTCAGTGAACAGCAGAAACCACTGTTATTATTTCCGGACACGAGAATAAAAGAAAAACACAGAAGCTTCCTGTAATACCCAGTGTAAGCAGATCATCAGAATAGTTGAAGATAAAATATAAGAAACATTAAAAATGAATGGGAGAGGGGTGTCTGGGGGGCTCAAGCAGTTAAGCGGCCGACTCTTGATTTCGGCTCAGGTCATGATCTCACGGTTTGGGAGTTCGAACCCTGTGCTTGGGATTCTTTCTCCTCTTTCTCTGCCCTTCCCCACTCGGGCGGGCATCTCTCTCTCCCTCAAAAATAAATAAATAAACTTTTTTTTAAAAGCTTTAAAAATGGATGGGAGATTTTTTTTTAAAGGCTAATAGAACTTCTCTTGGCTGCAAAAATTGTAATGGGGTTTTCTTTTTCAAAAATTGTGTTCACTCCAAGGAGAAGTTCTATTTGTAGAAAAATAATTGAAAGAAAGTACCAAATAATGTTTGATTTTCAACCCTTAAAGTACTTGTCACAGGAGAATAAAGTATGGGAGGAAATGGGGCGCCTGGGTGGCTCAGTGGGTTAGGTGGCCGACTTCAGCTCAGGTCATGATCTCGAGGTCTGTGAGTTCGAGCCCCACATCAGGCTCTGTGCTGACAGCTCATCAGAGCCTGGAGCCTGCTTCAGATTCTGTGTCTCCCTCTCTCTCTCTGACCTTCTCCTGCTCACACTCTGTCTCTATGTCTCAAAAATGAATAAACGTTTAAAAAAAATTAAAAAAAAAGTATGGGAGGAAAAAAAACTCACCAAAGCAAAACTGTGTTTCAACACTGTTTTATATCCCAAATACCAGCTCAATCCCCTGTAACGCAGGTCATTTTTAAATATACAAATCATTTATGTTTGGCCCCACTTATATTCTCGAGCCTCCTTAAAATGCTTTTATTTATTTTAAATTTTATTATTTTTTTAATTAAAAAAATTTTTTAATGTTGATTTTTGAGAGAGAGAGCATGCGCATGAGTGAGGAAGGGGCAGGGAGAGAGAGACAGACACAGAATCGGAAGCAGGCTCCAGACTCCAAGCTGTCAGCACAGAGCCCGACGCGGGGCTTGAACCCATGAACTGTGAGATCACGACCTGAGTCAAAGTCAGAAGCTCAAATGACTGAGCCACCCAGACACACCTATTTTTATTTTTTTTAATATTTATTTTGAGAGAGACAGACTGTGAGTAGGGGGGGGCAGCAAGAGGGAGAGAGAGACAGGAGAGATAGGAGACAGAGAGAGAGAGAGGGAGAGAATCCCAAGCAGGCTCCACACAGCACAGAGTCCAAAGTGGGGCTCATTCCCATAAACCATGAGATCATGACCTGAGCTGAAATCAAGAACTGGGTGCTTAACTGATCGGGCCACCCAGACGCCCCTATTTCTAGACTTCTGCGCCCATTTTAATCTCTCAGACGACTGAGGAGGATGTCCCCATTCTCTATGAAACCTTCCCTGACTCCTGCCTGCAACTCTCAAGCAAAATTAATTGCCCTTCTTCTGATTATATTTATTGTTCATCCAAACCAAGACTGGACTGCCCCTCGTTCCCCCAGTTAGCTAAGCTGCCATTTCCCCATTCCTGGGGCACCTGGGGGCTCAGCCGGTTAAGGGTCTGACTCTTGGTTTCGGCTCAAGTCATGATCTCATGGTTTGGAAGTTTGAGTCCTGCATCGGGCTCTGCGCTGACAGTGCAGAGCCTGCTTGGGATTCTCTCTCTCCCTCTCTCTCTCTCTCTCTCTCTCTCTGCCCCTCCCCTGCTCTCTCTCTCTCTCAAAATAAATAAACTTAAAAAATATTATATATAAAAAAAGATTTCCCCATTCCTAACTTACATAAGTTCAAAAGAATATCAACCAGTGCTTACGGTGCGTGCGGTCAGCCCCGACGGCGGGCGACGCCCTGTGGTCAATACCGGTTAGCGCTGCTTTCTCGACAACTTTCCACGGCGGACTGAGGGCGGAGCGCATCGCTACTGTGCATTCCTTTCAAGGAAAACCCAACTTCTCACACGTGGGTGTGTACTTCTTAAAAATGAAGTATCTTCCCCTTCATTCTCACTGCTTTTAAACAGTTCTAGGGGTGCCTGGGTGGCTCAGTCAGCTGAGCGTCCGACTTCAGCTCAGGTCATGGTCTTGCGGTTCATGAGTTCGAGCCCCGCATCGGACTCACTGCTGCCAGCCTGTCAGCACGGAGCCCAGTGGCGGTCCTCTGTCCCCCACTCTCTGCCCCTCTCCCGCTTACGCTCTCCCCAAAAGAAGTAAATATTAAAAAAGTAAAAATAAATGGTTCTAGAGGCAGTGACGCTCTTTGAAGGTGTGCTTTGCACAGGCGCCCTGGGCCGAAGGCGGGATTACGAAGCCTCTATTATCACACAGGAAACCAGTTTTATAACATCATTTCCGAATGTTCTGAGAACCATTTAAAAATTATCAACAATGATGAAAACGAGCATACAGGTCAGGAGTGTTCAGAAAATAATCCATATCTTAGCCGCACATGAGAGGGCGGGATAAACCAAGGGCTAGGATGTCAATTAAGGTGCAAACACCCTTAGTTCTTCCTCCACAGAAGGCACGATACAAACTGCTGCTGGGAGTCCCGAGTTCTGTCCCACCGCCCAGTCTGTAAGGGGGCTGTTCCCGTATCCGCTAGTCAGTAAATGGGAGCTTTAGAAGATGAAAAGTTGATGCCACACGGGAACCCTGGGTGGAGGAACAGGAAGCAAGAACGAGAAGCAGAGGCAGGAGACGGCACCCTCCTGAGAAGGTAACAAACACTGCCGGGTCCCTCACGCTCCGGTGCCTGGTCTAGCGACACCAGGGCCAAGGCCACCACCCCCTGCCGGCCCCTGGGCACAGTGTCGCGGGCCCAGCAGAGACAGAGGGGAGGCGCCTCCACGCCTTCGCTCATGCCGTCTCTCCCTCTGTCGTGTCTGGATGCCCTTCCTTCTCTCTGTTTGTCACTTTCCTGGTTAGCAGCCTCGGGGCGCTGTTCCCGAACCTCCTTCATAAGCTCGTGTTACTTTCTAGCTTCTTTTTTTTTCTTTTTCGCGTTTATTTATTTTTGAGACACACATAGAGACAGAGCATGAGCAGGAGAAGGGCAGAGAGAAGGCGGGAGACACAGAATCCGAAGCAGGCTCCAGGCTCTGAGCCGTCAGCACAGAGCCCGACTCGGGGCTCGAACTCACAGACCGCGAGATCGTGACCTGAGTCACGAAGTCGGCCACTTAACCAACTGAGCCACCCAGGCACCCCAGCTTTCTAGCTTCTTATTCAAGTGTCTGTCTCCCCCTCAAACCTGCCAGCCCTTCTAAATCAGAGACGTCGCCTCATTGGTGTTCCTCTGGCACGTGGGAGGGACTCGGCAAGTGTTTGCTGGAGGACGGAGGATGGATGGGCAGGCGGGTGAAGAGGGGTACGTACAGGGTCCCGAAGCAGGGAGAGGGTTCTGAGGTCCAAAAAAAAATACAATCTCTCTCTGCCAAGGTACAGGGGGAGGGGAGAAATGGGAAGACGGCCACAAGCCACAGCTGCCCTTGGGGGGTTCCCATGTCACATGGTGGCGGCAGACAAGGGTCTGCGTGAGTCTTTACCCAGGGAAGCCAACAGCTCATAATTCGTCCGCATCACGTCTCTGTACAGCTCCTTCTGCCGCTTGACTAGCATGCCCCACTCCTCCCGGGTGAAATACACCGCCACATCCTCAAACACCACGGGGACCTCCTCAAACAGCCCCTCTTCGGGAGGATCCTGCAACAGAGAGCAGCAGTCACTCAACACGCCACTTAGGCCAGACACCCAGCGGGACGCTGTCACGGTCCTTCTTAGGGACCTCCTCAAGGCCCGTCTCTCTTGGGAGGCTGGCCAAGAGGCCCGCAGGTACTCAGGCATTCACGTACCCATCCAAAGTCAAAGAAGCAATTTGCGAGGCCCAGAGTTAGTAGGTAAAAAAAAAAAAAAAAAAAAAATGAGCCTCAGTCTGATCCTGGGGTCTCCTAGGAGGAAATAAAAATGCTGAAGAACTGGGGCGCCTGGGTGGCTCCGTTGGTTGAGCGCCCGACTTCAGCTCAGGTCATGATCTCACCGCTCGTGAGTTCGAGCCCTGCATCAGGCTCTGTGCTGACGGCTCGGAGCCTGAAGCCTGCTTCAGATTCTGTGTCTCCTCTCTTTGCCCCTCTCCTTCTCTCTGCCCCTCTCCCACTTGCTCTGTCTCTCTCAAAAATAAATAAAAACATTTTTTAAAAAATGCTGAGGAACAGGGCTCCTGGTCGAGCCTCACGACTGCACCCCCGCCTGTAAGGTCCTAAGGGGGGCTGCCTTCTACTCATCCGTGACCATGACAATGACCGTCTGCCTCCAGGAGCACCTGCTAAGATTTCCCACTGGGACGGGAAGGAAGAAGTCTTACAGAACAACGCAAGATGCTTCTATTCGGTGACTAGGTTTACACACGCCTTCCTGCTAAAAGCATTCGGATTATAAACGGGTAGACCTATTTATTAGCTTCTAATACTAAACACTAGACGGAACGAGAACATGAAGAGAAATGAGTTCTGCTGCTTTTCTAGATTCTGGAAAAATCCACTTACTAACTTTAGCTGGGCCCTTCTCGCGCTAGGGATGAGGGGCATCTGAGCTAGTCTCGTTGGAATCCTAGAGGGGTACTCAGAATGATTCCTAGTAAAATCCCGCTCACGTGAAATAGGCGAGAAATGGCAAGGGACCCAGTTACTCAAAAATTCCAGTGAACACAGCTCCCTTACAGCCAACTTTGCAAAGAGCTGGAAACTGACCAAGTGCCCGCAAGGTGAGAGCCCGAGCTCCGGGACCCGCCGGTGCCCAGGGGGCGGGAGGGAGCGCCGGCTGGCAGCCACGCCCCGGCGCAGGTGGGCTCTGGCCGCGTCAGTCCCCCTGATGCTCCGTTTCCTCCCAACAGGAGGAGTTTAGTCTGACCTGCTCCGCCAGCCTCGGGGCCACATCAAAAACCTTACATAAAAGAAAGCGTGCTGGGGCGCCTGGGTGGCTCAGTCGGCTAAGCGGCCGACTTCGGCTCAGGTCATGATCTCACGGTCTGTGAGTTCGAGCCCCGCGTCGGGCTCTGTGCTGATGGCTCAGAGCCTGGAGCCTGCTTCAGATTCTGTGTCTCCCTCTCTCTCTGCCCTTCCCCTGCTCACGCTCTGTCTCTATGTCTCTCAAAAATAAATAAACGTTAAAAAAATTTAAAAAAAAAAAAAAGAAAAAGAAAGCGTGCGGAGCAATTTTACCCTGTTTCAAAGTGCTACCTGATTCCAAAGTGAAAGCTGGAAAACTTTTACGAGTTAAGTATTTAAGAGTTCTGTGGTTGTTTTGCGGCCGTGTACTATTTCCTGCGTTCTGTGACTGTTTCGGTTTCTGGATAAAGAGTAGTGTTCTGAATTTAGATGCTCCCTTTACGTCAGGAGTTAGAAGGTTCTGTCCCACTAATTATGTTTTGTTATCGGCAAAGGAAGTTAGAATAATAGGGGCGCTGTCTTAAGTACATGAGACGATACAGGTAAGGCACACAAAATACCGCCTACTACCCTCTCGGCACATTAGGCTATAGCAGTACAATGTTAGCCGCAGGCGTAGCTATAGTTTTGCCATCATTGTCATGCAATCTCTGTTGTTCTTACACAGGCTCCTTCCCCTGGAGACACAGCAATCATCACAAACACATTACCTGGCCGCGGGGTTCGGCAGCGTCGTTACACAAAATGTTAACGTTTGAGGTGCTATAGATATCTCTTTGCCTCAGTTCAGAAATGCAGTCTAGATACAGTGCAGGAATTGTTCCATCCCCTCCGGGGTCCCCCAGTTCAGCTCTGGAGCTGGGCAGGAGCTGGGCCGTGTTCTCATAGGCTCCCAGAGGCCCTGGGGGGTACAGTACGGGATAATCTGCCACGAAGAGGTGCTCCGGGCTGGCCAGAACGTCTCCGGATTCATCTCGGAGGCTCTGGAAACGGGCGGCCCAGACGGGGTCCCGTGCTGCCAAGGCATCGACGCAGAACAGGTGAGCTTTGCTCTTGGCGTGGTATTTGAGCGTCTCCACCTTGAAAGGTCCTGTGTAGCCTTCTATTAATCTTGACCGTTTGTCCCGGACGGACGGGTATTCTCGGCAAGCGGAGCAAAAGAGAGCCGTCTGCTCCTCGTTCATGACCAGCCACGGGAACTGCGCAAACCAAGACTTCTGGATCGACCGGGGCTTCGAGGGTTTTGTGCTTTTTCCCGCACAGTCTCCCTCAGTGTTCCCACGCTCCGTGCGGAAGTGGGAAAGGCAGGCTTTCTTCTGAGGCGGCAGGTATGGTCCAGCTTCTGCGGCCGGCCCCCGCCCGTCCCCTTCTTCCAGGCAGCCCACCTGGATTTTCCCTTTAGAGAAAAGAGACCAATAGGATTTGGTCTGAAGTCCTGTGGTTAGAGCCACCGCCACCCCCGAAGCCCCTCCGTGTGTCAGACGGAGGCAGGCAGTCACACCCGCGAGCGACGCAGGCTCTACCTGGAATTCTCTTCCTTCAGAACCCCAGTGCCCTGGGGCCCACCTCAGCGGACCCTGAAGACAATCAACCGAACTTCAAGCAACTCCCCCCCCCTTTTTTTTTCATTTAAAGGGCCGATCTGGCTGGCCAAAAAGACCTCTGCGGTTTCATCTGTGCAACCTGAGAAACGGGCACAAGCTTGAGGAGTTCAAACTTACTTATGGATAAGAATGCTGAACTAATAAAATGTCAGCTAATGAAGAGAATTAAAGCCAAATCCTGCAACTCCAGGCTCAGCGGGAAGCCCCTTCCACGGGACCCCCGGCGGACAAGCCTCTGCGCTCTGCTCCTGCATCTTTGGGGCCAGGGAGCCACCTGCCGCCTGGGTAGTTTTGGCCCCCAGAGTTTGCCTGAAACCCAGAGTTTAAGCACCGTCCACGTGGGGGTGCTATTTCAGGCCTCGGAGCAACACAAGCCCTCTCCCACACCACAGCCCTTCCAAGAGGTGAAAACTCTCACGAACTCACAAAGATCTTCTTCCTCAGGCTACACTAGAAGTGTCTTTATTCACTCCTTAGTCGAAACATGGCTTTCGCAGCTCTAAGTCCCCTTGAGCCATTTCTTGCGCATCAAAGGAAATGCAGGCGCCCGGTGGCCAAGGGCTCCACGGAACTTTCTCTGGGCCAACAGTCCAGCTACACACGGGTAGCTCACCCAGGAGCACAAAGTGGCTGATAAAGAGTAAGCAGCTCAAAAGTAAGAGCCAAGCGGGGCGCCCGGGTGGCTCAGTCGGTTAAGCATCCGACTCCGGCTCAGGTCATGATCTCGCGGTTTGTGAGTTCGAGCCCCGCATCAGGCTCTGTGCTGACCGCTTCTGATTCTATGTCTCCCCCTCTCTCTGCCCTTCCCATGCTCATGCTCTGTCTCTCAATAATAAATAAAAAACATTTAAAATTTTTTTTTAAGAAAAAGTAAGAGACAAGCATTGGAAAACAAAAGGAAACAAATGGGTATCTATGAAGCCTCGGGCTCCCTGAGGTCCATCTGAGACAGGCCACGGGGGAAAGCAGACTCCTGCGACTCCACTCCTATCAGAGCTGGTCCCGCCTCCCTTTTCTCCGGCAGCGGGGGCTGGGCAACTCAACCACCTCACGCAATGACACCATGTCACCTGGCCTGGCTCTAGCCAAGCCAGTCCCTCAACAGGACAGGTTTATCAAAGGAGGAAAGCCAAGATAATCCTAGAACTTAGCAGACCCCTGTCCATTCATTCGGTGATGACTTGATGTGCAATCGCTATGTGCCCGGCCTTGTTTTCAGCACCGGAAACACAGGCGTCAGTAAGACAAAGTCGTGCCTCCATGGAACTTAGAATATGTAATTACAGATCAGCATATACTCTCAGGCAGAAATAAAACAAAGAGAGGGGCGCCTGGGCAGCTCAGTCGGTTAAGCGTCCAACTTCGGCTCATCATGATCTCACGGGTCATGGGTTCGAGCCCCAGGTCCGGCTCTGTGCTGACAACTCAGAGCCTGGAGCCTGCTTCAAATTCTATGTCTCCCTGTCTCTCTCTGCCCCTCCCTGGCTCGTGCTCTGTCTCTCTCCCTCTCTCAAAAACAAACATTTACAGAAGGGGCATCTGGGTGGCTCAGTTGGTCAGGTGTCTGAGGTTAGGCGTCCGACTTCAGTTCAGGTCATGATCTTACAGTCCGTGAGTTTGAGCCCCGCGTCGGGCTCTGTGCTGACAGCTCAGAGCCGGAAACTGCTTTGGATTCTGTGTCTCCCTCTCTCTCTGCCCCTCCCCATTCATGTTCCATCTCTCTCTGTCTCTCAAAAACGAATAAATGTTAAAAATAAATGTTTTTTAAACACATTAAAAAATGTTTTAAAAACTTTAAAGAGAATGCTGGAGAATGATGTTGGGGGAGCTGTGTATGTTTCAGATACGCTGTCTGTCGGCTGGGGCAGGACGGCACTCGAGGGAGCTGGCGGACAGCAAGGAGAGGCCAGGGATGAGACAGGGGTCCTGGTGCCCAGCTGTCTGCTCCCTCTCTCCAGCTAAGCACCCCTCCTCCCGTGCAGGTCCACACTCACCTGGCTGGTGGCTCAGGACGTCCCTCTGGCCCTGGGCGCTGCCTAGCCATGGCTCTGGCCCTCGCTCAAGCTCATAGAACAGCTCTGGGTCGGCAATAGTTGGTCCTGGTCAGGCACAGAGAGAAGCACGTATGAAGCCTCCCATCCCGGTCACGACAGGAAGGACATTCCCCTCCGCACTGTGAGCCAATCGGTCATGGGCACAGGTAGGGATCGTGATGCTTCAGCGTGGTGGTTTGGAAACTCAGACAGAAACTCAGATCTCCGTGAGGCCCCGGAAAGAATGGGGACTAAGCGAACGCAGTGAGGGGCACGGGGTCCCTCTCTGAGGCTACAAAGGTTTGAAATCTCCTGGTTCAGAACAGAGGCTCGTGAACCCAAATGTGAAGAGGGGCCAGGCCGACGACATGACTGAGGAAACCAGGCCGGTGGGGAGGCCTGGTGGCCACCCCTGTGTGGGGGCAGCTCCCACTCCCCTCCAGGAACGTAGGGTCTCTGCTTTTCAAGAGAAACCAGAATTCATGATTCCGTGTGAAAACTCCCAATGGCTAAAAATTGACAAATGAAATATCGCAAAGAAACCGGGACACCTGGCTGGCTCGGTTGGAAGAGCACGTGGCTCTTGAGCTCAGGGTCGTGAGTTTGAGCCCCACGATGGGTCTAGAGATTACTGAAATAAACTTAAAAATTAGAATTAAAAATAAAAAAACGTTCTAAAGAAACCAAGCAAAAGCGACGAAAGCAGAGAAAAAGGCCTATGAGCCGATGCTCTGCAACTCTTGGTTTAAAAGAACCGGCAGTTTTCAAACTGGTTTTGGCCGGCCCGGGAGAACCCAGCCGTGGCCCCTCAGGGAGCTGACCGCGGCTCCCACAGCCATGGCCGGGGGCCAAGACAAGAAGAGAAAGGCACGGCACGCGGTCGCCCGAGTAAATTGAGAAAACAGTACACACGCGTTGAATCACGGCCACTTCTGTCCGTGGCACAGAAAGTCCACCCGCAGAAGCAGAGAAAGGCCATTCAGAAAACAGAGAAGATGAGATTCACCTACACGGGCACGAAGTTTTAAGTGGTTTTTTTGTCGCTCAGTCTCTACGGCAGCCCTGCGAAGGAAACCAAGACTTCGAAAGTTTGGTCGAAGGCACACCAGTGTCACGTGGTGGAGGCGGGGCCCGAGACCAGATGATGCTCCTTCTTCCAACGCTCACGACCTCCAGCGCCCTGTGGGCGCCCGAAACAAAACCCGCCCTGCAGCGCGCGGACCCGGGTGGGGCTTCCCACGGCGCCGCGTGATGTGGTCAGGCATGGAAGCCGATTTCCCCACTCCCCAGGGCCGATTTAAGCGAAGGAGAGAGAGCGTCATCTGTGAACCTGGTGCAGTTAAGTTACACAGGGGTCTGAGCGGATGACCAGTTGTAAGTAGGCCTGAAAAAAATGGGAGGATTCCAGAAAACTCTCCAGTATGTCGTGGTTGGATACGATCTGCAGGGCTGGTCTAGACCCAGGCGGTGGGGAAGCGAACGGGGGCCCGTACCTCGCGGCGCCACCAGCTTGTCGGAACCGCAGATGTCCTTCTTCTGCCGACTCAGCAGCAGCCATTCCTCCCGGAGCAAGTAGAGCGTGATGTCATCGAAAGTCACAGGAGCCTGGAGGGAAACATGACACCTGCTAAGCACCAGCTTCCTCCTCGGGTGAGTCTTCGCACCACCTGAGGGCACCTGTGCTCTGGGAACCTATCAGACTAGGGGAGGGGCACTGTCAATCCACCTGAGACTTACACCCCGCCTCGCTCCCTCCTGGGTCCGAGCCACAGTGGGAACAAGACTCCCTTCTGGGAAGGGCCACCCACTGAAACAAGAGCCATCGAGAAGGCTGACTCGGGAACTCCATCATCCTTTCCCGGCATGCTCTTCGCCCGCCACAGGACCCAGCATTCTCGGCCAGTGGCTTGGCGACAACTTAGGGTACAGTCTGGTGCAAAATCTTGAACGTGGTAAGGAAGGTGTATCTGATTCCTGGAAAGGGTCGCAAGTCCTTCAGAACTACGTCTGCTGATGAAGTCAGTGATCAAGACAGGCAAAGCTTTACGGTGGAGAACTGTAGATCCCATGGGGCGTGTGAAGTCGCCCTGTTCGGCCAAAAAGGGGTCTGGGGTTCGGGGAATATTTGCGGGGAGCTCTGGTGTAAGGCGGTGGATTGGGCGAGTACACTGGATTCTGCATCCTCCCTGGGAATTTAAAAGCCACCCTCCCCGCCAAAACGCTCTAAAACAAAACACCCACTATGGTAGAAAACGGAACAAGCAGGGGACAAAAGCAATAGGATTTTGGAAACTGAAAAGCAGATGAAAAAGTAATAGCTGAGCTGACCCAAGAAAATCAAATCCTCACCCAGTAGGAGGCAAACCGAGAAACGACCCAGTTTATGCCACGAAATTCAAAAAGGGCTCAGAACCCGTAGTGGCGAGAACTTCCAACCTGGGGGTGAAGGCAGCAAGGCTAAGACAGCATGAAGGGGGGAAAGCCGTTCGCCAAGAAATGCCTGCCCAGGTTCCCCGGCAAGGCTCGGCGCCGGCGAGCCCCCGCCTTCCACGGACTCGGGGCTTCCGGTTGGAATTTGGGCTTCTGACTATTAAGCGTCAGCAAAGCGCTGGACCATCAGGCATCAGAGGAAAGGCGCTCACAGACGGTGGCAGGGAGAGGAGGCACAGGTAGCAACGGAGGAAATGGATGTGAGGCCTGGAGAAGAAAACCGCACAAAAACAAAACCACCATCATAGCCCCAGAGAGGCAAGTGCCGCGGCCACGCAACAACCCGTTATAGAAGAACGCATCAGAAGACGAAATAGGCAGACGATGCTGTTTATTGCAGCATTATTTACAATAGCCAACATACGGAAGCAGCCCCTGTCCATCGATAGATGAATGGATAAAGATGGTGTGTATATATATATATATATATACTTATATTTATATATATATTTATATATAAATGCTCAGCCATAAAAAATAATCAGATCTTGCCATTTGTGACAACATGGATGGATCTAGAGGGTATTATGCTAAGTGAAATCAGTCAGACAAAAAGACAAATAGAATACGGCTTTACTCATGTAAAGTGGAATTTTAGTGGAATCTAAAAAACAAAACATATTAACAAAAAACTGAAACGGACCCATAAACACAGACAACAAACTGGTGGTCGCAGAGGGACGGGGGCTGGGGGTGGGGGAAATAAGTGAAGGGGATTAAGAAATGCAAACTTCCAGTTGAGAAAATAAGACACGGGGATGAACAGTACGGAACGGAGAATGCAGTCGATTATATTTAATAATGTTGTGCAGTGGCAGATGGTGACACTTGCAGTGAGCACTGAGTCAGGTATAGAACTGTCCAATCACTATGTTGTATGAAACTAATATAACAGTGTATGGCAATTATACTCCAGTAAAAAAAAAAAAAAAAATTAATAGAACTAACTGCCCTGGGGCGCCTGGGGGGCTCAGTCAGTTCAGCACCTGACTTTGGCTCAGGTCATGATCTCACGGTTCGTGAGTTTGAGCCCCACCTTTGGACTCTCTTCTGGCAGCACAGAGCCCACTTCGGATCTTCTGTACCCCCCCTCTCTGCCCCTACCCTGCTTGCTCTCCCTCTTTCTCTGTCTCAAAAATAAACGAAAAATCTTTTAAATGTTTAAAAGAGACAAAAGAACTGCCCTGCCAAATGTCTATATTTTAAATAACTTTGCACTCAGAGTGTCTTCCGCTGTGATTATATTTCCAAAATCCTGCTGGAGGATGGGCTCCAGTTAAACAAGGCAGTCAGACAGGAAAGGGGTACGCGTAAGGTATGGCTCTAAGGGGAGCCAGCAGGGGGGAGGGGTAAGAGGACACTTGAGATTATCCTGAAGGCGGAACCCAGAGCGATTACTGTACCCCAGGACTAGCGAGCAAGCTGTTCCGAATGGCATCGGTTGAACGTGTGACCAAGGACAAGCAGGGCTCCCTGTTCACACCCGCCCCTTCCCCTTTCTTCCTAAGGGAACAGGTGGGCTTCTGATGGAAGTCAATGGGCCCATCGCTGCAGCATCCACCAGGATGAAGAGAATGGCCAGAACGGAATGCCTAGATAATAAAGAAGCGTCTTCCCAACAACAGTGATGGCCCTAACTCTGGTGTCCTTCTTTTAACCAAGATTATGGCAAGAGCCTTCTGATGCCAATCGATCTCAATGTAACGAAACAAATCTTGAATAAGAGCAATTCTTTATCTGTATATAAAGCAAAGAGTATCTCTGGATGTTCTGTTTTAGTGGTTCTCACTGTCTATACGGCAGAGCTCTGACTTAGCCCAGCGCCAACCAAGTTTCCTTGAGCTGAAACTAACCCACCTTCCTAACTTAGCTCAGTGTATTGCCCCACTTAAAGTCTCTACCGCAGACAGATTAGTGCAGCTGCAATCACTTAACATGCCTTGCATCTTTCCTCCCTCTACTCACCCAACCTTTAGATCCCCTGACCCTGCCTATTTCCTTGTACCTACTTAGTTTACCCACTCATCAGGATCCTATTTACATTCCGTCTCTTTTAGAAGGGATTTCCTAACCACCTAACCCAAGCATTTCTCTTTCCCCTGAGCAAAGAAGCCTTTGTATATCTCCTGGAGCTGTAGGTACTCAGGAAACCTTTGCTGATTGGCTTATTTTACAACCTCCTTGACCATTACCTACCCCTTCCCCCCACTACGTTATACAGAAAGTATTTCATAGCCTCTTAATTATTTCATTCAAAATACATTTATTATTTGTTTCTTATGGGCTTGCTGCATGACGATCCTAAGATAGGGAAAACACTATCACCATTGTCCAGGAGATTAAAATCTATCAGGAGCTGACAGCCACCAGTAGGTGTAATAATAGAACGGGGTCTAGAGAAAAATGAGATAGGAACGACCGCTTCCATGGACAAGACAGAGGGGGCAGGAACCAGGAGAGTTGAGGCAATAACTACACACACAATAAAGACTCCTATTTGGCAGCACTAAAAATACAGTCTCCCAGAGGGCACACGAGGTGTCAGCCTGCAGTGCTCTCCAGAGCATTCATACCCTCTAGCAAAAGGGCTCCTGTAGCAATGCTACCTTATGAATCATTCATTCCAAGAAATCCTAAGAACTTATTAAATGCCAGATGCTGCCCTACCGTTCTAACTGGGGATACAGCAGAGAGTAAAGTCAGCACACATGTAAATAAATAATTGTGAGAATTTTATATAATGATAAATGCTGGGAAGAAAATAAAACAGGATAATGGGATACAGTGATGGGGAAAAGTCTTTGACGTCTTTCCTTTATTCTGCCAATGACAAATAAGATACCCCACACCCAATCCAATAGGCCAGGATTGCTGTTAGTCAATAAATATCACAAAACAGCACCAAAGGAAGATACTATTAACAGACCAAGCTACTACCTCCAGTGGACACCCAGTCTTCCAGCCTTGAGCCAAAAAAAAAAGAAGGAAAAAAAAAAGATATTCAGAATGGAACTTGAGCACAGACACTGCACTCAGCCTAGTTACTGCCGCTCATCTGCAAGACGTCTAACACTGCCAGTTTGTTTTGCAGTCACTTTCACCTTTGGATTGCCTTCTAATTCCCAGGTTAGAAAACTGATGCATTTGGAAGGGTGAGCATCTTTTTGAGACGCCCTGCGGTCAAGGTTAGAATCAAGAGTGCAAGTTCCAATCTCCAGAGCTCTCATTAAGTGGTTGGGCCTGGACAGGACATCGCATTTCTCCCCTACCTCCCGAATTGTTTGTATTTCTCTCTTCTGCCGTGAAGAGCTAAGAAAGCCTACAACTAAACAGAACAGTTTGAGATCAACCTCAAATTACTAGTTCCGATTCCCAACAATCCTTCTTCCACATTACAGTTCGCTCCCCAAACTCGGGTTCAGTTGAAACGAATGAGAGGTTATTCCCTGAGGGGAAGGGCCACTTCCTTTACTACTTTGATAGTCCCTATAGTGCTTAACATGAGGCTGGCACACAGTTCACCTTCACTCTTTCTTTCGTTGGGTTCTGTTGAGCTTTATTTGTCTTCACGCTGTTTATTTTGGTTGTTTCATCTGTTACATGCATCACTATAACTTGCAGAGGAGAGGAGCGTGGAAGAGAAACTTACGCAAGAGATAACTTCTTTTGAAACTCAGTCCTTCCGAGCCTTCCCAGAAGAAGCTACAGCATGGAAATAACCTCATCATCTTTTCTCTTTTGTCTATGGGACAGCCCTTTCAGGCTGGTCCTAGTTACTGAAGTCAATAATTCTCTCCCACAGAGAGCTCTTTGCGGAACATGGCGTCTTCACGCTTATCCTGCTTTCCACCATCTAGCTCACAGTAGACCACACACCACATATGTTTATTAAGTGAATTTCTTTTTTAAAAAGGAGAGACCCAATACACACTTGGAAACACACGTGGAGGGAATTCCCTCTGTGCCAAAGAAGAAACAATCCTCAAGAATTCGCAGCAGGCTGCAAAGAAGATCCAGAAAGATCTTAGTCCCAAGAGGCTGCCACGGTCTCCCAGTCAGATGCCTACAACCAGGTTGGTCTCCGGACACTGCCTCTGAGCGCCGGAGCGCTAGCAATTCTGTCAAACCCACTGAACCCAACCTTCAAGCACTTTCTCCCATCTTTGCTTTCAACTCACAGCCTCCTGCCCCAAGCCGGAAACAAGCTTATGGAATATGCTGGGCGATGCTCAGATACTCCACGAAGTAGTAACTTTTAAGGGGGCAAGAAATATGCCAGATGCCTTCTCTTTTTCTTTCAAGCCCTTTGTTGGGATGAGGTGGGTAGTCAGGGCCCAGCTTCTCGGTAATCCCTACCCCCTGCCTCCCGCTACGATCTCAGCCAGCCTTAAAACACGCTGGGCCTCTTCAAAACTGCTAACGGAGGTGTCGGGAAACAGGAAGCCCTTCTGCATCACTACCCTATGTGGGTCACCCACCCCAGCATCAACCGGGCGGCCACTGGGCAGAGCGCTGCTTGGCCAGCGGGAAAGGGAGGGGGAGCCGGGAGACTGCGCGGGACTCCGAGAGGGTGTGCTCGCTCCTCCCCGCCACACCCGCCCGGAGAAGGCTGCCCGAGTGCGGAGAACAAGGCGGCGGGCGAGCGGGCGAGCGGGCGAGTCGTTCCCTGCAAGGCTGGCTCATCTGCGGGGACTCCGCCCGTACCGCCCGCCTCGCCAGAGCCCAGGTCAGGGATCTACGGGAGGGGAGTGGGCGGCCCCAGGGCCCTTCCAGGCCTACCTTCCCCGACTCCCTGGGCTCCATGGCCCTGCTCGCGGTGGCCCGTGCTGACCCCGCCACTGCCTCCGGGCCGCCCCCTCCCCCCGCGGCCTGGCCTGAGGATGCCGCCGCCGCGGCGACCACCTTGGGGACCGGGGCCCCCGGAGGGCAGGACGCGCCGGCGGGGAGGGCGCGCGCCCGGGAACCGGCTCTCCCACGTCGGGGGTGGGGGCGGGGCGCTGTAGCCCTCCCGATGCGGGGAGAGGTGAGCGGCGGGGACTAGCGCCGTACGGGGCGAAGCGCTTTACGGCAGCCGCCTGGCCGGAGACGGCGGAGCATCACGGGAAGCGTAGTCCGGCCTAGCGAAGTGGCTCTCAAGCCGCTATTGGCTTCGGAAATGCTGGACTCTGAGCAGCTCGCTTTCTGCCCTTCCCTACCTGGCTTGAGGGCGATGGTTGTTAGGTAGCATCCCCAACCACGCCCTCCCAGACATTGCATTAAGGGCAAACCTATCTCACTGGGCTGGGAGAATGCCTGTCCTTGCCTCTGTCCCCTCGCATTTTTAGGGCCAATGCCAATCTTGATGGTTTCAGATTTTATTTAATCAGGAGGGCAATCCTTTTTTTTTTTTTTCCTTTATTCAAAAAGCATCATCGGTTGCCTACCACGTGCCAAGCACTGTGCAAGGTTTGGGAATACACGGCCGAATGAGACAAAACTGTACCCTCAAGAAGCTTACAGTCCGTTGGGGAAACAGACCAGAAACAGATAACTACACAAGTGCAAGGAAGGAAGGGAAGCACAGGACCCTGTGAAAGCACCCTTTGTCACCGTTTAGAGTGCAGTGGTGGGAGAATGTGGGGTGGTTAGTCAAGGATTTCCTGAGGAAGTGACGCCTGGACTAAATTAAAGAGTAGGAGTTAGCTGTGAGGTGCCATGGAAGGAATAGTGTAACCCCCAAATTTGTATGTAACCCCTATATGCCGGTATTTCGCGATGCGGAGCCTTTGGGAGGTAATTAGGTTTAGATGAGGTCATGAGGATGGGGCTCTCGTGATGATACTAGTGTCCTTACGAGAGAGACACCAGAGAGCTTGCTGTCTCTCTGCCCGAAGAGGAAACAGTGAGAAGACAGCTGTCTGTAAGCCAGGAAGAGAGTTCCCACCGCAACTTGGCCATGATGGCATCCTGGTCTTGAACTCCCATTCTCCAGAACGGTGAGAAAATAAATGTCTATCGTTTAAGCCACCTGGCCTATGGTATTTTGTTGTGGTAGCCTGAGCTAACTAACACAGGAGTGGGGAAAGGTTGTTAAGAGGGCAGTTGGCCATAAGAAATAGCATAAACAAAGCCAGGCAGGTGAGCAAATGGTACGTGTGGGGACACGCGTGTGTAAGACACATATGTGCGTAAGACAGGAAGTTTGGGAAATGACATTGGAGAGATACTTGGGGGCTGGATATGGAAGGCATCGTATGTTACCGTAAGGAGTCTGAAATGAGTTATAAGCGGGTGTGGGCAAATTTACTTCAGTTGGATCATGCCTACTGCAGAGTAGAGGGTGAATTTAAGGAGGAAAGAAAGAAGACCAGACTCTATAAAGATATACTTGCTTTCCTTTCTTCTCTCTCTCTCTCTTTTTTTTTTTTTTTTTTGAGAGAGAGAGAGAAAGACAGTTCGAGGGTGAGCGTGAGCTGCAGAGGGAGAAGGAGAGGGAGAATCCTAAACAGGCTCCATGCCCAACTCGGAGCCCAGTGTGGGGCTTGGTCTCATGACCATGAGATCCTGACCTGAGCTGAAATCAAGATTCAGACGCTTAACAGACTAAGCCACTCAGGCACCCCTATTTTCTCATCTTCTTTAAAAGTCTTTCGAGGCGCCTGGGTGATGCAGGTTAAGCATCCGGCTTTGGCTCAGGTCATAATCTCACGGTCCTTGAGTTCGAGCCCCACGTTGGGCTCTGTGCTGACAGCTCAGAGCCTGAAGCCCACTTCGGATTCTGTGTCTCCCTCTCTCTCTGCTCCTCCCTTGCTCATACACACTCTCTCTCTCTCTCTCTCTCTCTCTCTCTGCCTCTCAAAAATAAATAAACGTTAAAAAAAAAGAGAGACATGAAAGAGGACATCAACCACCTCCATTTTGAGCTCAGTCTGTACTTTCTAATTGCTTATGTTTTTCCCAGCTAATGTCTTAACGCAGGCAAAGCGTCCTGTGATGGGACCAAAACTAGCCCCTCGCGTAGTAACTGCCCTGAGCCAGCAAGACCCCCCATGACGGACCTCAAGACTGTGATCGACCTGACCTTTGCTGCCCACGTGCATGGACCCACCAGCTTTTGCCCCACCTTTTCCTTGTATAAACCCAGAAGTATTTTCAGCGTTTTGGAGATAGTCTTTGAGACGCTAGCCCGCTGTCTTCCCGGCGTTGGCCGCGCTGAAATACACTCCTTTATTGTTTCACCACCGCTCGTCTTCTTGTCTTTGGATTTTGTCAGTGGCGAGTGGACAAATCTGGTCTGTTTGGGACCCCTGGGGCCAGGTGCTTGCCCACCCCTGTGCCCTGGTCACAGACATAAAATTATATGAAGTAATTGTAACAATATATTGTTTAGTTTGTAATATATATGGGTGTAATATATGTAATAATAATAGGTGTAATATATGTAATAATAATAGGACAGATAATAAACAGTAAAACGTAGAAATCTTAAGTGTATAACTCGATGCGTTTTTACCTGCATACCAGGTAGCCACCACTCAGATCAGATACAGAAAATGTCCAGCACTCCAGAATGTTCCCTTGTGGCTCTCCCATTATGAATACATAGAGGTAAATGACAGAAAGTGAGGAAGTGATTATCACAAAGGTGTTGGTAAAATTAACTATAAAAATGTTTTATGTGCTTATTTACATATGTGTGTTTTAAGTCATAATTTGAAGTTTAATTCTTTTTAGTTTTTAAAAAAATTTTTAATGTTTATTCATTTTTTGAGAGAGAGAGAGAGACATAGACCACGAGCGGGCAGGGGCAGAGAGAGAGGGAAACACAGAATCCAAAGCAGGCTCCAGACTCTGAGCTGTCAGCATAGAGCCCGACTCGGGGCTCGAACTCATGAACTCCGAGATCATGACCTGAGCGGAAGTGAGACGCTTAACTGACTGAGCCACCCAGGCATCCCTAAGTCACAATTCAAAGTTTTAAATAAAAAATATAGCAAATATAGTTTATATTTTAAATTTTTATTAGTACATATTGCCATACTGACTGATATATATTTTGATTAGTGCCCCCGAGTAGGTCCCAAGGAACCATTTTCCATTATGCAAGCTCTCCTAGCCATGGTTCAGTGCTGGGGCCAAGAAGAATCCCTTTTCTAGAAATGCGAGAGTTCCATCCGTGTGCGTAGACCTATAATATTTGACCTCCGCTCAGGCCGCCATAACAACAGAGAGAAATTTGCTTCCCCACAGTTCTGGAGGCTGGAAGTTCCGCATCAGGGAGCCAGCATGGTTGGCTTCTGGTGAAACTTCCGTTCCTGGCTTATAGGTGGCACCACCTTGCTGCGCGCTTATATGACCTCTTCTCTGTGTGTACTCAGAAGCTTTCACGCGAGTTTGAGCCCCACGTCGGGTTCCAAGCTGCCAGTGCAGAGCCTGCTTGGGATTCCAGCTCCCACTCTGCCCCTCCCCCACTGGTGCTCTCTCTCAAAATAAATAAACTTAAATTTCTTTTTAATTGGAGGGGAGGTGGTTGAGAAAGCTAGGGTCGGTAATTGAAAAAGTTTTCCCATGGAAAGGTACAGAAAGAGGGGGCAGTATCTGGAGGCAAATGGGGGGTCGAGATCGTAGGCGAGGATGTAAGACACAAGATCCTGTTCGTATCGTTGATGGAAAGGGAAATGATGGGGGCGCACAGGGGGCAATGCAGGGAGGCAGGACCACAGGACCGAGGGCTCCTCCCAGGGGGAGGGACACTTCTAGATGTCACCCCGAGGGAAGAAGAAGACGGAAGAAGGAGAAGGCCGAGTCGATGGAGGCTTGTTTGGTAGAGTTGCCGAGAGAATTCCCATCTGACGACATCTCAAGGAGACACGGTCATCTCATGAAAACAAAGGGGATGGAAGGAGGTTGCAGAAAAGGGGAAGTCAAGCGTGTGGGGAAATAGAGTATGTAGGATGGACAAATTGAATTAAAACCCTGTTTGAGGTTGGCGATCACAAATTTAGGGTAAAAACAGACCATCTGCAAAATTCTGTCTAGAAGCAGACACTTGGGCAGATATTTGAGTTAGAGAATTGCCAGGTGAGTATGAATGGGGATAGAAAAGCGGGGGGGGGGGCCGGGGCTCAGTTGGTCGAGTGTCTGGCTCTTAATCTCAGCTCAGGTATGATCTCATGGTTTGTGGGATCAAGCCCCACATCGGGCTCTGCACTGGCAGCTCCGAGCCTGGTTGGGTTCTCTCTCTCCCTCTCTCTCTGCCCCTCCCCTGCTCTCTCTCTCTCTCTCTCAAAATAAATAAATTTTAAAAGACAGTTTAAAAAAGAAAAGCAAGGGATTTAGTGGTACTTGCATTCGAGTGATTTATAATGGCAGGTGGTTCTCGATTCCAGCTAGGTGCACACAGAAGTACCCATGAGGCTTCCAAAGAATCTGATTTAGTGGGTTCAGGGGGCCTGAGCACTGGTGGGGTGCTCTAAAGCTCCCCAGGTGCTTCTAATGTGCAGTTGGTGCTGAGAGGGACCGTGCAGATCATGAGTCCTGAGGGGGAGACAGGAGAGAGCTAACGAAAAGGGAGAACCTGGTGGGCTCGATGAATCTGAAATAAATGATAGCGGGGGGGGGGGGGGGGGGTGGGGGGTGGGGTGGGGGAGGTACCAGAGCAGGTAAGCTGGAATGTTAGGAAGTCGTGATCTGTAAGTAAATATCTGGAAGTGCTTGAAAATGTCTGAGTTGTGAAGGGAAAGAGCACTGTGGGCGAGGGGGTATGGGCGCTGAGCGTCCATGACGAGGAGTAGGACCCAGGAGCCGAACTCTTCTCTGGATGACGGAGAATGGCATCTGGAAGCAGGAGAGGGCGGCGTAGCGGGGCGGCGCCAGCTACAGCCAGTCCCGCGCAGGAAGACGGCTCTTGGCGGGAGGGAGGGGCAGAACCGGGCAGCAGAAACCAGAAACCAGAGAACTTCGGACGTCAGACTCAACCTGCTGAAGTGCAAGCCGAGGCTCGCCCAGTTCACCGGCATGCTGGATTAACAGAAGTCTGCTGGAGACAGTCCTTGTGCAGGCCAAGCCCAGGGCTCAGACCCGCCCTGCCCCCCTCTCCCCTCTGCTCTCCCCAGAGGCAAGACTCTGCACACGGGCTTGCTGCTGATGTCACTTTATTTGGGATATGCTGGTGCCAGGGCATGGAGTGCACGGGTGGGCCTGGGTGCGTGCCTCTGAGCCCGGTGGGCGCACGAGGGGTGGCCGGGCAGCCTCATCCAGCGGAGCCGTCAGCGCTTGGAGAAATCACCTCCTGGAGGACAGAGGAGGGGGAGATGCACTTGCACAGAGGCAGTGGTCAGGCCGGGAAGGGGTGCAGCTAGAGGGGGTGCAGGGGAGCAAACTGGCAGGAGAGAAGACCCAGCAGGAAGAAGCCCAGAGAAAGGCGGGCTCTCGCCCTGTGCTCCCCCTGGGCGCTGGGAGCGCCCCTGCACCTGTTTCTCTCTCACCTGCCACAGGGTGGCCCAGGGGACCTAACGAGAACCAGGCACCCGGCAGGCGCTTCACACATGCGCTCCCGCCAAGCCCCCCCAACAAGCCTGTGCAGTGTCAGCCCGGTGGCGCAGCTGAGGTCACGGATCCTCAGCAAGGAAGGAAACAGATGAGCTGGGAGGAAGCAGCTGCGACCGACTCCAAACACCCAGGCTTGCTTGGATTGAAGACGAAACCAACAAGCAAGCCGAGACGGGGAATGGAGCGGGTCAGAAGAGGTCAAGGAGGAAGAATCCCGCGAGGGCCTGCGCTTCGGGAAACCGGGCGCCTTTCGGAAGGCCGGCCAAGGCTCCGACCCCGGCCCCGCCCCGGCCCCGCCCCAGCCCAGGGCCCCGGCCCCGCCCACCCCGGCCCCGGCCCCGGCCCCGGCCCCGCCCAGACCCACCCTGGCAGGCGCTGCACTGGCAGCTGCGGATGGCCGGCAGCACCACGGGCTCCGCGTGGCCGTCGGGACAGCGCAGGTGCAGGACCCGCACGGGGCTGTCGGGGTCCAGGCTGTAGCTGCAGCAGTCGCACTGGCTCTGCAGGTAAGGCTCCTGCGGGAGGGCGTGTCCGAGCTGGGGCGGGGCCACGCGAGTCTGCCCAAACCACCTCCCTTCCCTCTCTTGGCCTCTCCCATCCGAGAATACGCCAGAGCCCAACGCTCCTCGCCACGCAGGGCAGCCGGGTCGGGGAAGGCTGTGTCGCCGTCAAGCTCCCGTTCTCCAAAAAGCCCACCTCCATCTCTATAAGCCCCTATAAGTCACTATAAGTCTGAGCGTGCACGTGCACGTTAAGAATGCTTTTAACTGCTCATCACTGCATCCCGGTAGCAGCGGAGAGATACCCCCGTACCCCCAGGGACTTACCATCCCCTTGGACAGACACATCTAATACTTTCTGACACCGCGAGTCGGGAAGCTCTAAACTGCACAATTCTGAGCCTAAGTGCAAAGGGAGTGCTCACTCCAGACCTCTCTTGCTATTCGATTATAGAGTAGCTATGGGAGTGTCGTTGGACGTTTGGTTTACCTTCTGTATAACTCCATTTTAATTTTATTTTGAGATGGGAAATATATTCAAGAACACCAAGTTACAAAAGATTCAGTTAAAAACAAAACCTTCTGGGGATGAAGAGCACAGCATAGGGAGTATAGTTAATAACATAATAACACCGAAGGCGACTACACTTCCTGGGGAGCACTGGGTCACTTACAGAATTGCGGAATCACTATGTTGTGCGCTTGAAACTAATACAAACATTGTATCTCAGCTATACTTCAATAAAAACAAATCTCCGTCTGATTTCTATCCCGCTATCACTTGCTTTTCCTCCCAGGAAAAAAAACTCTCTTAACTCCTATGTTTTAACAAATCCCAACATTATTTGGGAATAATCTGGGAATACCAGGGGGTACAGGGAGCACCCAGGGGAGCAGAGAGTGGCCAAGGGTTGAGGGCTAGGTAGGAAAGCACTGTCTTCCAGGAATAGGAGTGTGTGGAACAAAGCTATGTGTGAAAGGTGTGTCCCAAAGAGCTCTTCCTCGCTGTGTGATGGGCTGCGATTTCAGAGCCTAACTCAGCTCCTTCGTGCCTTTCTTGCTGATGTCCTGGGAAGCCCCCAGCACGGAAGCCTGCTGCAGGTCACAGGGCCAAGCAGCAGGTGCAGGCCACCACCTTGGTGAAAACTCGCCCCTGGCTCTGAGCCGTGCCCCTCTGAGATCAACCGAGTCCCTTGTATCCCCTGGGCTTTGCCCAGGCCTGGGCTGGCAGCAGCAGGCCCTCAGGGGGGCGGGCTGACCGACTCTCCTGGGCCCGCGCGGCAGCCCCCGGCTCACCTCAGGCGTGACGTTGATCCTGGACGGGCAGTGCCCACTGCAGTAGCTCACCTCCACCTGGTCCAGGTAGCAGGCGCCCTTGGTGAGGTTGCGCAGCTCCGTGAGATGCCGGCAGGGGGCTGCCTGCTCCTCTGTGGGAAGGAGGTGAGCGCAGGAGGTGAGAGCAGGGCACGAGAAGGGGCCTCGGAGAGGAGGCTCTGCATAAAGGGGACACTGTGGACCTGAGGAGTACCTGAGGCTGTTGGGGCAGTGGTGGCCAGGCGCCACGATGCAGCACTAGGCGTCTCCACTCTGCTAATCCCCACGGTAGGCGGCGCTGGGGACGGCAGGCCCCCTAGGGTGGGTATGGGAGCAGTTTGGGAGAAGGGCCCAGAGCAGGGAGAGGCATGGCAGGAAGTGGCCCCGGTCCCCGGCCTACCGGGAGTCTCTTGGCGGCAAGTGGGACAGCAGCTCCCTGGTTCCTGCACGGTCACCTCGCCCTGCAGAGGGAGGGGTCCCCAGCGCACTCAGGGGGATGACCCCAGGGCCCCCGCACTGCCTGCTCAAGGCCTTAAGAGCAGCCTCTGGGGAGGGACCCAGGAAGGAGGGCAGGAGGGCTCAAGGCGGGTACCTGGGCACAGGTGAGGAGGGGGCAGTGCCGCGTGCAGACGCTCCTGCTGCGGAGGCAGCGGCAGCTCTCACAGGCCTCCTGCCATTCGGATCCGGGCTGGGGAGAGTAGGGGAGAGCCCCATCTCCACCTCCATCTCTGCTAGTCAGACCTGTCTAAACTACCACCCCATCCCTGAAACCAGCCTGGGGGCCTAGTCAGGACAGTGGCCAGAGACCGAAGTCAGCGACAAGAGTCTCAGGAGGGAGGTGGGCTGAGGGGGCCCGGAGACTGTCCCCGTGTGATGGGTGATGGCTGATGGCTGAGCTGCCCTGGCGCCCGGGGAGGAGCTAGGGGAAGGGTTGGGGGCGGGGGAGGGCTGGGTGGCCCAGAGGGGCTGCCGTGTCTCACCGGGTGGGGACGCCCATGGTGCCAGCACTCGCAGTGGTCTGAGGGCACGCAGGGCCCCGCCTGGCTGCGGAAGTGTCCGTGCTGGCACACACAGCCCGGGGCCTGCCCCGCACCGCAGCTGCCCTGCGTCTCCATGGCATTGAGCTCCCGGCACGTCCGCTCACAGGGCCCCTGCTCCCCAGGGGCCACCTGCTGCCACATCTCCCCGGAGGGGCACTCTGCCAGGGAAGACCCCCCCCCCACCACCACTCAGGTCAGCCCTGGGTCCAGCCTCGATTCTCCCCTCTCCCATGCCAGGCACCCCTCGAGTCCCGCCTCCGATCCCAGTGCTGCCCGCTCGGCTCCAGCAGCCTCTGGCCTTGTAGGCCTCCAAACACACCCGCCTGCTCTTATCCACCTTCCAAATACCAGCGGGGCCTTTGAGTCTGGCCTTCTCCAGGAAGCCTTCCCTGACCAGTCCTGTCTGCCCTGACCTCTCCACTTGTGGCACCGATTTCCTGTCCTCGGAGCGCAGCCTGCTGGTCAGCAAGCCAGAAGCTGTCTCCTGTCTCCGCCCGTTCTGGTGGGCGAGTCGGCCCTCAGCGGCCCTCAGAGTGGGGCTGTGTGTCCCTGGATCCACAGAGCCCAGTGTGCCAGAGCTGGGCACCCGGCAGCCCTTAGCAAACACCTGTTGACCTCAATCAGGTGGGGGCAACATGGCACCGGGCAGACACCACCTGCCTGGGGACTGTCAGGTAAGGGTCCTGCTTTAGCTCACACTCTCAGCCTGGGCTTCCTCAACTGCAGGAAAGAGCCCTCCACTTCCCGCCTCGCCCACCGCCCTGCTCAGTGTGCTCGCAGGAATGCCCCCAACGCCAGTGTAGACAGAGCAGGGAAGGGGCTTCTTGAGAGACACCATTGCCTCGGACAGGCAGCGGGCCTGCCCTCAGCAGGGCCAACCCCACCCTGGCTTTTGGAAGGACCAACAGGGGCCTAGACGGCCACATCTCACCACCACAGTCAGCAGGGGTGCAGTCGAAGGCTCCGTCTTGGCAGATACTGGGAAGACAGAAGCACGTGTTCGGGCGCCTCCCATGCCCTCCTCCCCACCCCTATTCTCAGCAACGCTGCCCTCCACTTCTCCCCCCTCCCCCCCAGGCCCCCTGCCCGGCCCTCACCATCGCGTGCAGTTCCAGATAAGCACAGTTCCTGGGGGCAGCTCCTGGGCCTGCTCTTCAAGGGTCAAGGTGAGGTCCCAGGGCAGAGAGATCGGGGTGCAGGGGCAGGCCGCACGGGGCACGCACGTGCCATTGTGCAGCAGCTGCGGCAGGGCAGCGCAGGCTCAGTTATGCTCACACCACGACCTCTCTGCCCCCCGCCCCGCCCCCGCCCGCCTGCTCCCTGACCCCGCAGTCAGGGCGCTGTATGCACCTGCTCTCCCGGGCAGCCACAGCCAAGCCGGCAGGGTTTCTGCGTGCAGAGGGCACCAGGCTGCAGATGCGAGCAGAGGCGTGGGCACGAAGTGGCACAGGCACTGAGCACCTGGCCAGGCGGGCACTCTGGGGGCAGAGCACAGATGGCGAGGTGGAGTAACCAGGGAGGGGACAGCCTCGGGCCCCGCCGCCCGCCCTGCTGAAGGCCAGCTGAGCTCAGGAGCACCAGAGGGAAGGCGGCCACCCCCCACCCCCCCACCCCGGGTGCTCACCAGGGCAGGGCTGCAGGTTACATTCCTGCCGCTGCTCTGTGTCCTGGGCCTGGCATGGCGCCCCCACAGGACCCTCCTCACAGCTCCGATGTCGCTCCATGGTGCCCCCACCACAGGGAGCAGAGCAGCTGCTCCAGGCTGACCAAGGCCCAAGGACGGGGCACTCATGGCGTGGGCACACCAGGGACCCGTTGGTACAGGTGCTGCGGACAGGGGTCAAGGGCACAAGTCAAGGTGAACAGAGCCTTTGCTTCCCTGTAATGCCCATAACCTTGACCTGTCCCAAACCCCCCACCTAAAGCTCCCCGTCCCCTGCTTGGCCACCAGTGGGCAGCCATACCAGTTTTTGCAGTCCAGCTGTACCACCTCGGCTGGGGCCACCACCCAGGAGGCATTGGGGCTGGGGAGGCCACAGCGGCAGGAGGAGATGGGCACGCAGCGCCCATCCTGCACCAGTTGGCCAGGGGGGCAGCGGCAGCCTGATGGGGGTGGGGGGCACAAGCAAGATTCCGGCACACATAATGGAGGCCTCGGGCAGCCAGATGGGGTCCAAAGCCTCAGGCTCGCACTGGAGCACCCTCCCCTCCCCAGCCCTCCAGTCCCCACTTGACCCGGTCTCCGCAGCGTTTCCACTGCCAGAGCACAGGAAAGGGTCGCTCCAGCCCACCCCGTGCGGGCCCCACCCCAGGAGGCCCTGAGGCTGCCTGAGAACATCCTCACAGACAAAACCCGTTTTGGGTAAGGCTCGCTCTATACGGGACCCCTACCCAGTTGCTGAAAGGAACCCAAGGATCCACTTTGCTGCCCTATAACCCCTGATCCTGTAGCATGCCCCGCCCCCCCGCCGGTTATGTGCTCTCTGGAAGTAGGGGGCAGCGAAGCAGGCTGCCCTGGTCTGAGGCCCTAGGGTTCCCAGGCTGGGCCGTGGGCGTGGCCTGGCCACCTGGGAGGCATGGTCCTTGCAGACACTGCACTCGGTCCCAGAGGTCCACACAGCTTCTAGGGCACTGGTTGGCACAGTCAAGGGTGGGCACGGTGTCCTGGGCTTCGCAGCTCTGCCCTGAGGACCAGAAGGTAGGAGTCTGTGTTGGGGACCGACTTTCGGGCCCTGGGGACAGCACCCTGCCCTGCAGCGCACGCCTCCAGGAGCAGAGGTCAGGTGCTGTCTGCTGTGTTACAGTCCTTGGCCCCGCCTCCAGATGCCGGGATGGGGGTTACCTGGGCAGGGCCCCACGTTGCAGCTCTCAGTCTGAGCCCACGGCCCCCAGCAGCCTCCTCCGGGAGGGCCCCCTGCCTCCCTCCAGCGTAGCCGGAAACCCCCACTGCAGGACACCCCGCAGGGGCTCCAGGGACCCCAGGAACTCCACTGGCATAAGTCTGAGGAGATGAAATGGAAGTCAGCACCCAGGGCCCAGCTCCCCCCTGCCTCTTGCCCCCACCCCAAGGCCTTGGGCTCCAGCCCTACAGACACTCCGATAGGCCCTGAGCGCTTTGAGCCCCCTTCCTCTCCTTTGAGCGGCTGCATTGTGGCCCCACCCAGCGCCAGATCCCCAAATCCCACCAAATCCCTTAGGCCCTGGGGGCAAGCAGGAGGCTTAGCAGGCCTGCTAAGTGCTTGGCTGCTGAAATAAACAACATGGCCCAGCCCTACCTGGCCAGGTACCCCTCCCTCCACTCTCATTTCCGGCTCCCTCCTGCCCTGTTGGTCTCTGCGCCTCTGCATTACCATGGCAGGCCCTCGGGTCCGGGCAGAGGCGTTGCTGGCTGAGTGGTGCAGTGCACAGGTCTGGGTCCCCAGCCCATGGCCTCCCCGTCTCCGGGTCCAAACAGAGGCGATGGCGATGCTGCTCCGAAGCCAGCATGGGGGCCAAGGTCAGGGAGAGACCAGCTGGGTGCTGAGAGTGGCGCTCCTCTAGGGCAGTCCGGGAGGCAGGGGCCAGCACGCCAGGGGGCAGGCAGGGCCCACAGGGTGACCACTCGGACCAGCTGCTCAGAGGCAGAAGACCTAGGAAGGGCATGGAGTGGGCATCCTTCCCAAGTGACCCTCCCTGAGACCACGAGCCCCAGGGGATGGGGAGGGAGGAGACCCAGGGATGACCAGGAAGGGCTGGAAACAGGAAAGGCTGCAGGAGGTTGCTGGGGGGCCAGGGGAGGGTGACAACCCTCCGGGTCGGTCTGGGACTGTCCTGGTCCTAGATCCCAGAAACCCCCCCAGGTCCTGGGCAAACGGGGACAGTGGGTCTCTCCAGTCCAGCATTATTACCTTGACAGCCCTGGCTGGTGCACTGCAGCTCCCCACGCCGGCATTCGCTGTGGGAGGGGTGGTCAGGGTAGGACTGGGGAGGCCAGACTCAGCCTAGAGCGGTGGTGGGGGGGCTCACATAGGGGTGGCCTGAGCTCTGGGCTCATTTGGAGCAGGTTCATCCTGGGGTCGGGCCCAGGGCCTGGGCGATTTCCCTGTGGGGCCACCTCGCCGCCCCCCACATTCCCTGGCCCCAGCCCTCTGACGCTGCCTCCCCACCCCCTTAACTTACCACTCTTTGCAGCCCAGCTGCAGGCGGTCCCCGGGAGCCAGGGTCACCCTGTCCCCTCCTTCTGTGATGTGCAGGCAGTTACACTGCTCTGGCAGAATGCAGCCCCCAGCCTGTTCCAGCAGCCCCTGTGCAGACGGGGACATAGGGACAGAGCTGGGTGGCAGCCATCTCTGTACCCTGGTGCCAGTACTGTGTCTGCTCACACGCGTGTTGCCGAGCAAATAGATGGGCACGTGGTCACGAGGCAGAAGGTGAGGGACTCTTTTTTTTTTTTTTTTTTCAATTTTTTTTTTAACATTTATTTATTTTTGAGAGACAGAGAGGCAGAGCATGAGCAGGGGAAGGGCAGAGAGAGAGGCAGACACAGAATCCGAAGCAGGCTCCAGGCTCCGAGCCATCAGCACAGAGCCCGACGCGGGGCTTGAACTCACAGACCATAAGATCATAACCTGAGCCGAAGTTGGCCACCCAACCGACTGAGCCACCCAGGCACCCCCAGGTGAGGGACTCTTAAGAGGCACTGAGGGGAGGGGTGTCACCGTAGGCATTGGAGAGAAGGAAGTCTAGGGGGGTGGGCAGAGACCCCCTTCTCCTGGGCCACCTCCTCGGGCTCCACCCCTCACCTCAGGGCAGTAGCAGCCAGGCTGGCAGGGTGGCAGGTCCTGGCAGAGCCGACGGCTCAGGTGTGTGGCACAGAGCCCGGCACAGGGGGAGCCACAGGCCTGGAACTCAAAGGGAGGTGTGCAGCTGTCCTCTGTAGGGGAACAGAGGCCAGCAGGCCGGTGGGGGGCAGCCCAGAGACACCCTCCACCCCCCCCCACCAAGCCTGGAGCATAGTGGGTGGTCGCAACAAGGCCCTTGGGGCCTCCTTGTAAGAGTGTAAGCCTGGCCCCGCGCTGCCCCATCTGGCACCCACTCGGCCCCTGTGGGTGTCTCTAGGGAAGGGTCATGATGGTCGGGCCTTAGAGAGCCAGGTAGCTGCCTGGAGGAAGGGGCCTTCGGGGAGCGAGGTTGGCAGATGGGAGCCAGGGGGACAGAGATGAAGGGCGCCCACAAAGAGAGGTGGGCAAGACCCGTCTGCACTTGGGAGGGGCTGCACGTGGTGAAGCCTGCAGCCACAAAGTGGGGCGATCGCGGTGGAGCTGGCAGGGGAGAGAGCAGCGGGGTGAGCCCGCAGCTGAGGGTGAGGCAGGGGAGCAGTGGGGCTGCTGAGAGGGGGGGGTCAGTGCGGGCAAGGGCAGCTGCGCCGAGGGCCTGGGGGCTCGCCCCAGGGCTCCGCTCTCTGGCCTCCTGCTCCCGGGGCCTCACCAGAGCAGTTGCCGATGGGGCAAGGCCGGAAGTGGCCGTCCAGTCGTGTGCAGGGGGGGGCCGCCCCTGCCCCTCCGGGCACTGGTCCCTGGTGCCGGTAGCGCTGCTGGACCAGCACCCGACAGGAGCATCGCGTCCAGCTGCTCCAGCTGCTCCACACGCATTCCTCTAGGGACCAAGGTCGGGGGATGCCAGCCAGGCCCCTCCAGCCTCTCTCCTCCCTCCCCACCCCTCCCTTCTCCTCCGACCTCATTCCAGCCCTGGCTGACACCCTGCACAGGAAAAGGGCAAGAGGGAGCCAGGAATTCACACAAGTCCTAATTCACTGTGTTCCCTGTCACCCAGCAGCGAGGGTCACATCCCAAAGGGCTCAGAGGAAAATGGTGGGAAGAGGGAAGAAACGAGATAAAATATACGGGGGGACAGATATATATCATGGGGGACAACCTGGGGTTTGGGAAAACATGCTACTCCCCGTATTTTTCCTGGGCACACTCACCCAGGCAGGGCCCCGGGTAGCAGGCCCGGGTGTCCAGCTGCAGGAAGGTGCCGTTGCAGGTGGGGTCGGCTCTGGCCAGCGGGCAGGGGCAGGACCCAGAGCGGGAGGCCAGGCCAGGGCCGCAGCTGCGGGAACAGGGCCCCCAGGGGCCCCAGGAGCAGGCGTCCAGCAGCCCCAGGCAAGGCTGCCATCCACAGCGCTGGGTCTGGGTACCAGGGCCCAGGCAGGGGGCTCCGCTGCGGTGAGGGGCCGAGGCCACGCAGACCCGGGTGCGAACCTGGTTTCCACCTCCACAGGAGACGGGGCATTCGGACCAGGGGGACCACAGCGTCCAAGCCCCAGGTACTGTGGGAGGGCAGAGGTGAGGTCAGAGGAGGTCCCGATGGCTGCTCGGGACCTCGGTGGCACAGAGGGTGGTGGCTGGAAGTAGGGGTGGGAGGGAAATACGAGACACACAGCAAACAGAGGTGGGGGGAGGTGGGAGCGGGACGTAACCCCAGACCTGCACACTCGATGTCTTCACATACGATGCCCTCCGGGGTGCAGGAGCTGAGGGGAGGAGCCCAGACTCAGGGATGCTGCCATCCGCCCACCCCACCCCCGCCCCCACCCCTGCCCCAGGCTTACCACTGCTGGCACTCGCCCTGCAGCCAGCTGTCCCCCAAGGTGTGGAGGCGGGCACCGTGCAGGCACAGGGGTGGGCATGGGGGCTGAGGGCAGGGCTGGCTCTGGGACTGCTCCTCCCGGCACTCTGGAGCCCACGAGCCAGACGTGGAGGACCTGCGTGGGGCCCGGGGCACAGAAGGTGAGTGATGGCCCAGGGCCCTTCATCACTCCTCCACCTCCTGGTGGGACAAAAGCCTGGGGTGGGCGGGGAGGCAGCTAAAGAAAGGCAAGGACGACCAGGGACAAAGAGGGGGCCAGGACACAGAGTGGGCATGCCCCTGGGGGGCGGGATCCAGGAGCTCTGCGTCAGAGAGAGAGACAGATTCCAGGCCTGGCAGACCGGGGCTGGGGAGGTGACACTCGCCTGGCCCAGCCCCATACACACCGGAAGCGGCTCTGCTGCCCTCCGGACCCACACGAGCGGCTGCAGGGACTCCAGGCTGACCAGCGGCTCCAGGCGCAGTGGGCGGGCGGTGGGCAGGGCTGAGCCGTGCAGGAGAGCCGCCCGGCCCGGCAGGTGCAGGTGCCGCAGGCCTCCTGGTGCTGGCTCCCCGGGGCCCAGCTGTGGCCCTGGGCGTCCGTACACTCGCAGTGCCCGATCGGCACGCAGCCTCCGTCCTGCTCCAAGAAGCCTGTGGGGAGGCGGCCCTCCAGAGCGGTGCGGGCACCCAGGGTCCCATCCCCCCCCCCTTCCCAACCGGGCCGCCGTGACGTGCCCAGGGGCCAGGGCAGCACCCACCCTCGGAGCAGCGGCAGCCCGGCTGGCAGGCCTGGCCGTCCTGACACACGACCCCCTCCTGGAGGTCTGAGCAGCGGCGGGGGCAGCGGTTGGCACAGCTGACCATCTTCATGCCTGCTGGGCAGCCCTGCTCTGAGCAGACGGGGAGGACCAGAGTCAAGAGGGCCCTGAGCACCAGCAAGCCTCGGCCTGCCTGCCTGGGAACCACACTCACCTCCACGAAACTCCACTCCCGTCCTTCTCCCCTGTTGGTGCCCATGGAAACATGGGGCCTTCCTTGGGGAGGCCCTGGGATTGGGACATTCTAAGTGACAGGGAGTCCCTCTCACCTACCTGGGGGTTCTTGGCACCTAGCCTGGCACCCAATAAATGTTGTGGAGCTGGACTAAATTTGTGTGTCTAAGAAGCCAATGTGCTCACCTACATGGCTCCTTTGTGTTCACCTAGAGGGGACACACGGCAGGGGGGTTGTCCCAATAGCGGTGGAAGGGCCTAGAGTGGACCAAGGTCCATGGGGTCGGTGAGCTCAGAAGGAGCTGAAGCTGGGAGGAGCCTATCTGGCTCAGCCCCATCCCGGGTGCAGGTGCACTCACGACTGTAACCCTCGAATCCTCCGAAAACCTTGACGGGGCCAGGTGGCTCTTCAGGAATGGGAGGAGGGGCAAGACTGTGAGAAGGAGTCCTAGTGCAGGCTGGGGGCGGGCGGCTCACCCGGGGCAGGTCCTCGCCCAGTGCCCAGATCCCGCTGTCCACCCCCGTGGGCCTCGGGGTCTTCTCAGCGGGCCAGTGAGCCTCTCGGCCACCACGTGGCTCGGGAGGGAGACCAGAGGTGGGGTGGGAAGAGCTGTGCGGGATGTCCCCACTGCCATACCACAGGGCCAGGGACTGCAGAGCCGCACATGGTGCCTCTCCCCCACGCAGGGGGCACCCCCGTTCTTGGGCGGGGGGCTCGAGCAGCTGCGGCTCCTCAGGGACCGGCCCCCCCCACAGCTCCGGTCACACCAGGACCAGGGGCTCCAGCGTGACCAGCCTCCAGGCACTGCGTGGAAAAGAGAAGGGCCAGATGAGGGATCTGGCTCAGGCAGCAGGGCCCCCCACGTACCAGGAGCCTGCGGCGGGGCCGTGCGCTAATATGGCAGCACCACGGGGGCACACGATGCCAGGGAAGGGCGGGCCCTGGTCCTCGGCAGCCCGCCTCACCTGGGCAAGCCCGCAGGCTGCAGAAGCGGCGCTCCTGGTAAGCGGTGAGGATGTCGGGGCACCAGTGCCCGCCGGGCCCTGGGGGATGGTAGGCCCGCAGACGGCGCTGCTGGCCCACCCCGCAGCTTCGGGAGCAAGGTTCCCACGGGGCCCAGGCGGTCCAGGAACAGTTCCCGGCCACGCAGCCAGGGCTGGGGCACAGGGGCGGCTCTGCGGGCCAGGATGGGACCAAACAAAGCTGACCTGGAGGTCGCCCTGACACCCCCGCCTCAGCTCAAGTGCAGACCTCTTCGTCTGCCAGGGCCAGCCGTGACCTCATCCCGACCTTTGGGCCCCTGTTTCCGATCTGACACTGGTTTTCCAATCTTTGGGGCTTTGGCAACGAGGCCTCAGTGTCTCCAGACACACGGACTCAGGATTAGATGGGAGGGTGCGAGCTGGGGATTTGCTTCCGGGGTCTTAGATGTTGGGGGCTGGATATTGGAGAAGGGCTGGGAGTCAGAATGAGCTGTTTGAGGGAGGATGCTGGGATTAGAGGGGATGGCCAAGGTTCGGACACAGGTTAGGGTCAGAGGTCAAGACCGGAAGGCACACCTGTGCAGGCGGGCAGGTTGCAAGGGCGCTCCTGGGAAGTGTCCCCGCCGGTGCAGTTAGCCAGGCAGAGGCGAGTGCGGCTACGCCACGCAGGGTGAGCGGGGTCCGTGCAGGTGTGAGAGCAGGGGGACCACGGAGACCATGGGCCCCAGCCGCCTGAGGGGAGAGGAGGGAAGGGCATCTCCTGATGAGTCAACCCTGGGCTCCTGGCCTCCCAGCTGGCCGGGCCGGGGAGGGAGGAGGCCCTGGGTTTGTTCTTCCCAAAGGGAGGCCATGCCGCAAGGGTGCAGGCAGTCTGGGGCTGGGACCCAAGGAGTCTGGGCTACCTGGAAGGCTTGTCACTGGCTCCGCTGTGGACCCTTCAGACCCTGTGCCAAAGAAAAACCCTGCTCAGAATGCTTCTGAGCCCGCACAGCACCAGGACCAAACCTGAGGCTGGTGGCCAAGTTCCAAAGCCATCGCTATCCGGTTGAGCCCCTCCATCAGCTTGGTCTCTCATGGACCCTCTGGGCCCCAAGCACGGTACTTCCTCATAGAAGCAAGGCCTTGGCTCCAGCTGCTCCCGCTACCTGGCAATCCTTCCCCTCCAAAGATCGTCAAAGTCCTCTCCCTCCTCAAACCCCACATGCTGCCTCCCCCAGGAAGCCCTCCTACACTGACCCTCTAGGAGAATTCTCAACCTCCCAATCTTCCATAGCACGTGCGCCCTCCTACAGGGCTCTCCACATGCTGAGGTGGGTTATCTGAGCCCCTGGCTTCCAAGGTCAGAGTCCTCACTGTCCCCCTCACACACACAGTATGGAGCATTTGGCAAGAACTCCAGAAATGTTGGTCGTACCTGAACAGAAGAGACACACAGAGCTAGCAGGTGAGGGAAAGAGATCCAGAGACAGCAACTTGGATAGGCAGGGACAGGAAAGGACAAAGGAAGGGCCGAGGCATATTTGGCCAGCCAGACCCTCCCTTCCCGCTTTCCTCACCTGGGCAGTCTGGGCTGGGGCAGTACTTGAGCTCTTGGCGGGTCCCTCGGCAGCCCTGGCTGCCCGGGGCGAGTGAGGCCCGCACACACTGGCGGCTGCGGGTGCGGGTGCCCAGCCCACCGCAGGAGCGGGAGCACGGGCCCCATGGCCCCCAGGGACTGAAGCCATCGGCGGCCTTGGAGCAGTCGCTCACCGAGCAAGCCAGCTTCCCATGCACACAGGAGCTGGGGAAAGAGCATGGGGGTGAGGGGCCGGGCAGGACGGACCCTGAGAGAAAGGGGTGTTGGCAACTGTCTCCACCCCAAAGAGCAGGGAGACAGAGCCAAGGTTACCCAGGCCAGACAGGGGCAGGGCAGCCAACGCCTCCCCTTCCCTTGGGTCCAAATCTCTGCCCCCACCCTCACCATCCCCCTCACCAGTTACTACAGCCTGTATGGAGGGTCTGGCCTGAGCCCAGCTCATCTCCAGGCCCAAGGGGCTGACCGCCCTCTCCCAGAATGGGTGGGGGAGCCCCTGGGTCAGTGCCGGCAGCCCCCAGCTCCTGCAGCAGCAAGGCGGTCAGCACACAGGGGCACTCCTGGCGGGGGGCGGGGGGAGAAAGGGCAATTGCACAGGTCAGGTGCCAGCCCTCCGCACCTCCTTGGACGAGGTGGGGGGCATGTGAGGTTTCAGGGGGCGGCTCTGGGCCCCAGAAGAGCATTCCCTGGAGCAAGTGGGACCGTTTCCCTGAGTCAGGGGTGTGAACAGTGAGAGCTCAGTGGCCTCTGAGCCAGACCTATAATGGCCAGGAGCATTCCCGCATACAGCGCTCAGCTGGGACACGGCAGGGCCAGAGCAGCCCCCCAGGGGGTAGGACTTGGAGGGAGCACTGAGGCGGAAAGAGCCTCCGCCAGGAATAGGATGCCTGACTCCTAGCTTCGCCAATAACTGCGTGACTCGGTGTGTCCCTTATCGCTCCCTGGGGCTCACTCAGTGTCATCAGCTCTAAGTCAAGCAGATGGGACCAGGTGTCTGCTCAGGCCCTTCTGGGCATGGCTGGAACTCTGGCTAGGGGAAGCCGCTGGCTCCAAGATTAAGATTAAAGTTGAGAAGGAAATCCCCATGCGCCTGTGGGGCTCAGCAGAGCAGAGGTGACACTGGCCTGCCGTCCCTGAGACCCCACAGCGGGAGACAGAGTCTGGGGCCAGGCAGAGCGCAGGTTGCATATGCTTCCCCACAGGGGCTCTGGCAGGTAAAGGGGGGCCACGAGGACCCACGATTGCCTGCCGTGGCCTGCATGGCGTGGGGATCCCCTGCCCTTTGCCGCCAGCTGGTGGGCATTGAGAAGCCAGAGGGGGCACCTGGCCACACCTCAGTCATGGGCGTCTCCGTGCTGGAGTTGAGAGCCGGGGACAGCGGCTACGGAAGAGCGGGAGCCCAGACGAGCTCCCCATTCCAGGGAACCAGCGACATCCAGAGCCTGGGTGGCCTCCGCTGTCTGCTCTGGGAGCTCGACCCCTGCCTGACTCACAGAGACAGTCTCACGGGCCCATGCTTGTGAGGAAGCGGGGAGCTGCCCAGAGGCCACAGGGTCTGCAGGGCTGAGCAGCTGCAGGGGACAGGGAGGAAAGGCAAGGGAGGGGAGGGGAGAGGAGAGGAGGGGAGGGGCCTGAACTCCCGGCCGAGTGGGTTCTGACCTGGACACAGGCCAGGCGGTGCTGGAAAGTGCCCTCGGGACAGTGGCAGCCTTCCTCGCAGCCGGCGGAGAAGCAGCCCACCTGGCGAGTGACGTGGGCGCAGGAGAAGGGACACCCCTCGCCGGGCCGGCATTCCCGGTACAGACGTCCAGCCGGGCAGCCGGCCTCTGAGGCGACACTCGCGTCAGTGCCCGGCTCCGGCCTGCACTGCCCTCCGTGGCTACTTCTGTGCCCACCCCCCGGCCCCTTACTCACCCCAGTACCCGCCTTCCACGGCTCCCCAGGTGTGCCAACAACACCCTCCCTCAGTGTGCCCCTCGGGGCCAATGTCACACCCTCCCACGGCCCCCCTCCCCCCTCCCCGAATCCAGCTACGTCCTCCTCCACGTGCCCATCACCAGCCCCGGGAAAGGGCAACGTGGGGACAGGACGGAAGAGGTCAAAGGCAGCTGTGACTCAGCATCGAAGACCAACATGGGAATCTGTCAAGGGCAGAGCCCAGCCCGGGGCTCACCTCTGCAGACCTGGGTGTGGCAGGTGCGACTCTGGCGAGCGGGCCCGGGGCAGGGGGGCCGAGCGCACTTCCGGGAGCGGAGCTGCTCCCCTCCCCCGCATGAAACACTGCAGTCCTCCCAGGGGCCCCAGGAGCCCCAGGCCCCGGGTCCAGGGCAGCCGGGCACCTCCTGGCACTGCAGGATGCCTTCCGTACAGGTGCTGGGGACAAGCAGGGGGCTTCAGGAGACAGGACCCTGGCCGACTCCCGCCAGAGCCCCCACTGCCGGGCTCTGCAGCCCACTCCCTCCCTGCTCCTCTTGGCTCACCAGTTGTCACAGGGCCCCGTCACCATCTCTCCGGGTTCCAGGCTCTCCCAGGAGCTGAGCCCAGACCCTGCTGACCGGCTCTGGTTCTCAGGGATCCCTGAGGGCACGAGTGGGGGTGGAAGCCCAGAGAGCTCAGTGTGCCCCACACCCTCAACCCCTCCTCCTACCCCACTGCCTTTTACCTCTCTCCCTACCAGCCTACACCCCACGGTGCCCGAGATTCTGGGCCTGGGAGGTAGGAGACCCGACCTGGCGCAGAGAGGCGGGGGGCGGGGGGCACAGGAGCCTAACGCTGGAGCACCACTCCCATCCCGTAGCCCAAGCTGGGCCCCAGGGCCAGCAGGCAGAGGCCAGGCCGGCGGGCACTGCGGTGCTCGGAGAAACGGGGAGGGCACGGAGGGAAGCACTGACCCACGGCTCCAGGCTGGTACTGGCAGCGGCAGAGGGCGGGAGGCACACAGAGGCCGTCCTGGAACAGCTGGCCAGGGGGGCACCCACAGCTGGGCTGGCAGCCCATCGAGCCTGGCTGGCACGCGCTCCCAGGAGACAGGTCCTGACAGGACCGGGGACAGAGCCGCCCACAGGGGAGAAGACTCTGGCCACCCCCACACTCTGTGGCGGGAGGGAGGCAGAGAGGGCGGATGCTGAGCAGGGGCCACTCCCGCAGGGTCCCAGCACTCAGGGGGCGAGCCCCCTGCTTCGCTCCCCACCCACCCGACTTTCCACCTTGTCCCAGGACCACGAGGTGAGTGATCTAAACACTGCCCCTCAATGAAAGTGACATGCATGTGTATACCAGGGGCACAGGCCAGAGCCCGTGTCTCCCTAGCCTTCCAAGGGACCCTCCCAGACCTCTGCAGAGGCCCTTACCTGTGCAATTCGTGGAATTGTCCTGGCAGGGCCGACTCTGCCTGTGGCCCCCAGGGCAGGGCCGGCCTCCCTCAGGGGTGGGGGGCCAAATACACGCCCGGCTCCGATGGGACTGCCCCAGGCACGCATCACAGGGAGACCACGGTCCCCATGGGCTCCAGGCTCCGTCCACTGTGCCGGGAAGACAGTCATCTGCCCGAGGAGGCCCAGGAGGTGCCCGGCCTATTGAGATTCGAGCAGACAAGTGGGGGCATCTCACCTGGGCACTCTGGGGAGCTGGGGCAAGTCTCCTTCTGATGCTGGGCCCCTGTCTCCTCTGCTTCCCCGGGACACGGGGTGCCCCCGTGCTGAGGTGCGGGGCAGGCACAGGCCCTGGAGCGGGTCCTCGTCTCGCCCCTGCAGGGCTGGGAGCACGCTGTCCACTCTGACCATGGACACCAGCCACCAGACACTGCAGCAGGGGACAATGGAAAGGAACTGGGGCGCAGGCATCCCTTCCCTAGTCCCAGCCCTCTCTGTGACCTTGGCCACTTTCCCTCACCTCCCCCTGAGTTGGGACATACGTACCTGGGCAAGGCAGGTCTGTGCAGCTGAGCCTCCCCTCGGAGCAAGTGCTGGGCAGGGCACGGAGGCACAGGAAGGGGGGCCGGCAGCTCAGTCCTGGCCGTCCTGGCCACAGGCACCCCTCCTAGGCTGCCTCTTCCTTTCCCCTCACCCCTATGCCCCCCTTTCCCTTCAGGCTCTCAGATGCCCCCTCGCCACTCTCCAGAGCATCCAGACCCTGCTCCCTGTCCTACTTAAGGGCCTTTCAGGTGTCCTGCTGGTCGCTGGCCGGCATATCCTACTGGGGTATGACCAGAGGCAGCCTGCTGCTAACGGGGGCCAGCTACTGAGGAGGAACATCATACCTATCGCCCCGCCCTCCCCTCAGCCTGCCACGCCTCCCAGAGAGCAGACACACAGAGCTGGCTGCCTCGGTTTCCCCACCCATCAGACCAAGGTTAAAGTGCCTGCCCACGTCTCCTCGGGGATTGTGGGAGTTTAACCTGCATCAGCTGAGAGCCTGGAGAGCTCAGGTGCACCCTACCCTCACCCCTGCACCTGCTTTCTGCCCTGCCCACACCCCTGCCTCACCAGTAGTTGCAGCCGTCGGGCCTCGGCAGCCAAGCTCCTGGACGGTGCCGCTCACCGCTCAGCAGGTCCAGGCAGCCACAGTGGCTGGGCTGTACGCAGAAGGCCCCGTCGGCACTCAGCACCTGGCCCGGAGGGCAGTAACACCCTGGCTGGCAGAGCCACACGCAGTGCTGGGGGGCAACAAGGCAGGGGGCTCTGGTCAGCAAAAAACAGTGCTGAGGGGGCAGGGAGGGGAAAGATGAGGCAGAGGGGGCTGAGAGGCGTGCAGAGGCGGAAGGTGTGGTTCCCAGTTCATAGTCGTCATTATGTTCTAAACACAGTTTCCGGGGTACCCGATGGCACAGTCGGTTAAGGGTCCAACTTCGGCTCAGGTCACGATCTCACGGTTCGTGGGTTCGAGCCCTGCATTGGGCTTTCTGCTGTTAGCACAGAACCTGGAACCTGCTTCAGATCTCTGTTTGCCCCCTCTCTGCCCCTTCCTTGCTTGCCCTCTCTCTCTCTCTCTCAAAAATAAACATTAAAAAAATTTTTTTTAATATATAAAATAAAACAGGGGCATCTGGGTGGTTCAGTCGGTTGGGCGTCTGACTTTGGCTCAAGTCATGATCTCATGGTTTGTGAGTTCAAGCCCTGCATCCGGCTCTGTGCTGACAGCTCAGAGCCTGGAGCCTGCTTCGGATTCTGGGTCTCCTTCTCTCTCTGCCTCCCCACTCATGCTCTGTAGCTCTCTCCTTCAGATATAAAGAAACATTAAAAACATTTAAATATATACATATACATGTATACACATATGTGTATATATATATGTGTATATATATGTGTGTGTACACACACACATATATAAAATAGGATAGTTTCTGTCTGGTCCCTCCACAGCGGCAAAGGGAGGAGAGGGGAGGAGAACCCACTGAGGGCTTCCCCGGGTGGGAGTGTCCTCCAAATGTGAGCCCTGTGGAGGGTTCCATGGGGGACTTGTTAGTGCCTGAGGACTGAGGCATCTCGCAGACTGTAGGGCACAGGGCAATGGAAAGCTGGCTTGCAGGGGGCTCGTGTGGGAAGGAGCTGGGGTCTTCTGGGGAAGCCAGGAGCCAGGCACCGGCCCTTCTTCCTCCCTGCTCACCCTGTGCGGCACTCCCCTGACCCTCTCAGGCCCCAAGGCACCGTCCCTTCGGGATCCTTCATTCGGGCCAGCTTCCTCACCACACTGCTGCAGGCTCCGTGGGACAGGGACCCTGTCTGCGCCTGCCTCTGTCCCTCTCCATGGTCCTGGAGAAGCATGCGGTGAAGGCTCACACACGTGCACACATACGCTCGGAGTCAGCGTCCACGTGCCAAAATGCTCATGGTGTTTGAGACGATATAACAGAACCATCTCCCCTCCCCATGTGTTGATGGTGTCTTTGTAGTAAAATGTTTAAATTGAGAAAGGCTTGGTGTAATGAACACAAGGGCTGCTGGGTGAGGCTCATTCCCGAGACTGTCTCTGGAACAAAGGGGAGCCAGCCTGGTGGGCACTGATCCCATCCCTCCCCACGAGGCTGCCCCAGGCCCGAAGAGGTCATGACCCAAAGACGCACCCTGCCCTCCTGCAAAGTGACCCTTGGGGCCAGAGGTCAGACAGGCATTCCGAGAGAGACAGACTCACCACGAGGTCGTCACAGGAGCGAGGACAGGGAGGGCCACAGGGGCTATACTCAGCCCCTTGAATGGTGGTGCAGTTGGTCACTGGGGAAGGGGACGGGGTGGGTTGAGAGCCGTGTGGGTGCCCCCCACCCCGGCCCGTCGCTCCGTAGTGTTCCTTGACCCCTGTGCCCCGTTCCTGGCAGGTACCTGGGCACGGCAGGGCCTGGCAGGCCTCTCCCTGGGCCTGAGGCCCCTCGCAGTAATCCCCCAGGCCCTGGGGTGGTGGCTGGTCACAGGCTCGCATCCGGCTCCGCAGGCCTCCCCCACAGCTCTGGCTACAGCTGGACCAAGGCCCCCAAGGACCCCAGCCCCCAGCTCCTGGGACAACAGCAAAAGAAGCAGTTGGGGGAGGGGCTGGCCAGGGCTGGGGGCCACCCGGCACAAGGCAGCAGGTATCCATAGGGCATGGAGGGCACCACCCAGGGCACCACAGGACTCACGGTCGCACGCTGCCAGGAGGCAGGCCTCCTCCTCAGCATCGGGGCCTGGGCAAAGAGGGGTAGGCAAGGTCGGTGGGGACAGCGGCCCCAGGATGGACAGTTCTGCGGTGGGGGGCCTGGTGCAGAAGCGGTGCCGATGGCGTCGGGCGGGGCCACAGGAGGCTGAGCACTCGCTCCATGGGGTCCAGGGGGACCACGTGGGCTGGCCTGGGGTACAGATGAGGGAAAGGCCAAGAGAGGATGGCGTGAGCGTAGGCTGGAGGCCCTGGCCTGGGCTGAGCGTCCCTTATCCCTTCCCCCCACTCTGCCCCTGGCGGGGAGCAGGCAGGGGGCACAGTCCGGTGCAAGGCCCCTTCCTCACCCTCCTCACAGGGCCAGGAAGAGCAGTTGGTGATGATCCCGGAAACACAGGAGCTGGAAGAAAACAGCAGAAGTTCAGGGGTGCTGTCGAAGTCTGAAGTGTATTCCCCCCAATTCATACACTGGAAGCCCTAACACCCAGTACTCAGAATGTGACCTTATTTGGGGACAATGTCTTTACGGAGACGATCAAGTCACAGAGAGGGCACTATGGTCCAATATAATTTGTGTCTTTATTATTTACTTATTTATTTATGTTTATTTATTTTTGACAGAGAGACAGAGCACAAGCAGGGGAGGGGCAGAGAGAGAGGGAAACGCAGAATCCGAAGCAGGCTCCAGGCTCCAAGCCATCAGCACAGAGCCCCACACGGGGCTCCAAATCATGAACTCATCGTGAACCATGAGAACATGACCTGAGTGGGCTGCAAGAAGGCAGCTACAAACCAAGGAACGCCAAGGCTCGCCAGCAACCACAGAAGAGAAGGTTCTGGAACGGATTCTCCCTCACAGCCCTCAGGAGGAACCACCCTGCTGACTCCTTGATCTTAGATTTCTAGTCTCCTGAACTGTGAGCAGACCAGCCCCGGGTCTGCCGTGTGGTTGTTGCAGCCTCGGCAGATGGAGACAGGTGGGAAGAGAAAGGTTGGTGGGGATGGTGTGGGCAGGGGCCGCTGTGCCTGTGGGCCTAGGGGGGTGGCCCCCAGCACTGAGGAGGGACGGCAGGGTGCTCACGGGTCACGGGGCCATCAGGTGGGGTGGCGGTCTTACCAGTTCTCACACAGACGAAGCACCACACTGCCCGGGGGATAAAGGCGCCCCCCATGGGCACAGGGGCAGTCCTGGGAGGGCACACACACGTTGTTCTGGAATCAAAACCCCTCAGTCATCTTCTGGATCCCAGGTGGGTCTGGCCTGGCCTGCTCCCCACGGTCAGAGCCCAGCACCCCTCCTCAGGCTCCCACCCTCAAACGCCACGCAGGCTCCTTCCATAAACACCACCGCCACCACCCGGGAAAACACACGCCGGCAGTTACAGGGTAGGGGAGGGACATGGACCGCCCCCCCCCCCCAATTTCTGGGAGCAAAAAGACCATCTCCATTTGCACTGGAGAGACTGACTGTCAAATACCCACGAAATAGCTAACGAACCACGAAATGTGCCATCCCTATAACAACGATAAAGAAAACCCAAAACTACGTTTTCGTCAAAGAAATTAAAACCGATAAAATTACGCACACAGGAAGTTTGGACAAAAGTTGCTAACGCCTCAAATTAAAAACCAAAAACCAAAAACCAACTGCCATCCAGCAGCACACTATTCAAAGTCAAGTGTACTGAGGTGGGGGCCAGGCCCTGGGAGGCCCTTTGGCATTTCAGAGACCCTGATGAATAGGTACATTATCACTTCATTATGAGCAACGAAGACACAAGACACGGAGGCACAGGAATGCGCATCCCAAGCTCACAGAGCTGCTAGGAGAAGCATCTATTTTGAACTCAGACCCCACCAGACACTGGCCCCGTAATCACACCCCACGTTTCAGTGGCTTACCTCTGTAAGCCCTCCCCACCGCCCCACAAGCTTCTGTCCTCATTCCACCGTGCCCCCCTCACTTCCCTGCCTCCCGACAGCAGGGCGCCTCCAGCCCTCCGCACCCTGCCATCTCTGACAGTCGAATCAGGATCACCTCCTCCGGGAAGCCTGCTCTCACTCCGCAGTATGCAAAGCTCCCTTCCTGTGTTTTAAGGATGGTTCTGTCGCCATTCTAGGCGCTCTGGGTCTGGTTTCCCTGGACCAGAGGCTTCACGAGGGCAGAGTTTACGTTCTCCCCATGGCGGAGCCCCTGCCACAAGACTAAGTATGCAATAGGTGCTCAATAAATAACCAATGGTAACATAAGAGAACAGAGTGCTTGAGGAGGCATGAATCACAAAGATCTTGCAGCCCCATCTCCATTTCACAAATGGGAAAAGAGAGGCCCAGGGAAGCACGAACGTGACTCACCAAGGGTCACCTGCTGGCTGCCGGCAGAGCTGAGCCATGACCCCTGAGTTCGGTGCTTTTTCCTCAACTCTGAAGCCCCATACCCTTGGTTGTGCCCTGGCCCAGGTCCAGGGAAGGCAGGTCAGGGAAGACACTCACCAGCAGGAACGTCCCGGAAGGACAGTAACAGCCAGGGCGGCAGGTCTGGTCTGTTCCTTGCAGGGCACCTGAGCTCTGCACAGGAGGCAGGGCCCTGGGCACAGTCCAGCCACCGCTTGCCCCCGGGACACACGCCAGGCACAGGCCCTGGGGTCATAGAAATTGATAACCAGTCCAGGTACACTCAACTCTTTCCTGGGCTCCCAACCTGGGAGAACCATCAGCTCTAGTATGGCCAGGGAGGTCACAGGCTGCACCGCAGCTCAGGGAGAGGGGTCCCCAGGGTGACAGGGAGGGGCTGACAGGGCTGTGGGTTGGGGGGAAGACCACTGGGGGTACGGGAGTGGTGGAGGAGGTGGGGACAGCCCTCACCTGCACAGGGCTGCAGACCACAGGTGGAGAAGTCCATGAGGCTGTGCAGGCCACCGCCTCGGCTGCGGTTCCGGTAGCCACCACCACAGGGCACAGAGCACGGAGACCAGGGCCCCCACTCCCCACCAAGACCTGGAGTGGCAGCCAGGTTGCTGCGGGCCCTACCTCCCACACCCACCACAGCCCCCTCCTCCACCCAGACCTGCAGAGCCACAACCCGCCTCAGGAGACCCCACTCCTCCCCGGCCTGGAGGAGGGCTGGCCTCCACGGAGGACCCCCCCTTAGGCAATGACTCTCGGGGCTCTCTGGTGGGCCCCTGCACCTCTCTTGGGGTCTGGGCAGGGGGCAGTGACTGGGGTGTTTTCTGGCTCCTCTCTGGGGGATTCTGAGGACCTCAGTCCCAGCTCTCACCCCGACATGGCCGCAGGCTGCAGAACTCGGCCTCCATATCGGGGCCCTGGCATGCAGCACCCCCGAAGGCGGCTGGGGGTGCGGTGCCCGCCCGGAAGCGCTGCCGAATGCCCACGTTGCAGCTGCGGCTGCAGAGACTCCAGGGGGTCCAGGGGCTCCAACCACAGGCCACTGCCAGGGCGGGCACGGGGAGGGGCACAGTAGGTGTGAAGCCAGGGCAGGTCGTCCCTGGTCCCCAACCTCCCTGGGGCACCATCGACACCCCCAGGAGTTGATCTGAAGGGGCCAGCGTCCCCCGTGGTCCCTGAGGACCCACTCTGCTGATTCCTGGGCATCAGGGTAGTACCTGGGCAGGGCTCTGAGGAGCACACCATCTCACCGGAGATACAGGTGCTGCGGAGAGAGGACCCATCATGGCCACAATCAGGCCTCGCCCCTTGGACCTCTGTGGACCTGCCCCAGGGGAAACCCAGCACGCCACGGCACGGAAGTGAAACCCACAGAAGGGTCTAGAAAGTCAAGCAAGGTGCCCCGTGTCCGTCTCGAACTTCATGAGGTGACGGAGGATTCTCATCCGGGTCCTCCCGCCTCGTTCCACCCTCCGCGGGCTCCCTGATGCCCCAGGCACCGTGCTGTCCTTGGTCCCACACTTTTCTCCAAGAGTTGCCTTTACGTGCATTCCATTCCATGGGTATTTATCACACAATTTGGAAAGGACTTTCGGGTATCACACATTTCGGAAGAGTGCACCCTAGCGTGAGTCTCTTGGGAAGAACGGGGTACTTTTCTCTCCTTTTGCTTTTCTCCCCGACGTGTTTTAAAGTCGCCCCGCCCCCCCATACACGGAAGTTCCAGAAAAAGAATCTAAGAGAGAGAAAGCCAAAGAGAAAGAGCTGGGGGAGAGGAAGCATGAAGGGGGTGGTGGGGAAAGGGATGGGCAGGGGATAGGGAAGAAAAGGAAGGAGGAACATGAGAAATAGAGAAAATGAAATGAAATGTAAGAAAAGGAAAGAAAATAAGAAACACCGAGCCCCTCCCCCACCTTCGCCCTCCCCCCCCCACCCCCGCCCTCGCCCAAGGCTGGCGGCCTACCAGTTATTGCAGGAGTCCAGCCCAGCCACTGCTCCCGGTGCATAGAGCTGCCCATGCAGCTGGCAGGGGCACCGACTGCGGGGCAAGCAGCTGGCGTTGTGTAGGAAGAGGCCCGGAGGGCAGCCGCAGCCAGGGGCGCAGGAGCTGGTACACTCCACCCCAGGGTCCTGAGCCAGGCACAGCTGAGGGCAGGGGCCCCCGTCCTGGCGGCACTGCTCCACTGAGCGGAACACCATGTCCCCGGGGCACTGGCCTGGACGGGCAGACAGAGAGGGTCGCAGCGTGGGCCGGAGGATAGGGCCAGGGGATGGAGGGGCCGAGCTACAAGCAGGTGACGGGGGAGCAGGACTGAGGAGCCCCAGGAAGTCCCTCCCACTCCCCCTCCCTTGCAGGCTTGCTCCAGTGTCTGAAAGTTGCCAGTAAAGATTCATAGCTTTGCCTGACTTTAATACGAATAACCTTGGAAGTAGAGCAGGAAGACAGCAGTCACCTGCGCCAGGAGGGGGCTCAAAGGGGAAAGGAGAGGGAGAATGGGGCCAAGGGCTTCTAAAGAAGGGCTGGCTCTGCTTCTCGAAACTCCTGCAGTGAGTGCTTCTGCCCAAAGGCCAGTCTGACCTCCTCGGCCACATGCCTGGGAAGGAGGCCTTGGGCAGGAAGGAGCAAAGACCAGGACCAGTGCCCTGGTCCCCAGGGTATGGGAGCCAGAGAAGGGAGACACAGGAAATCCGTCAGTCTCTTAGCTCCAGGTATGGCCTGCCCTGGAGCCAGAGGTCAGTGATGTGAGGTGGGGCGGAGAGAGGTCAAAATCCCCAGGGTGGGGGGGGCCTGGCTGGACTTGGCTGGGTAGAGAACGCCAGGGGCTGGGGGCGGGGAGGTTGGCACCTGTGCAGGGCTGCATGTTGCAGTCCCTGGTCTGGCTGTGAGGTCCCTGGCACTCGGGGTCCCCGGGAGTGGAGCCAGAGCAGCTGCGCCCACGTATCTGGATGCCCCCATCACAGGGGGCTGAGCAGGCGGACCAGGGAGCCCACAGACCCCAGACGCTTTGCACTGTCAGGAAGAGCCAAGTTTGTCATCACGGATGCCGGCAAAGATGAGGGTAGGGGATGGGGTGCAGGAGGGCCACGCCTCCAGGGCTGTCCCAAACGTCCCTTCGGGCCCAGCCCACCCTGTTAATCACAGGCTGGGGGTGGAGGAGACGCGTTGGGACAATAGGTTTGCTCTAGCCTCTCTGCCCCAAGAGCCCAAGGGGTCATTCTCCCTTGCTCCTCAAGCCACCCTAGTGCTCGGGCCACTCCAGGGACAGAGCGGGGCATACCTGGACACACAGGGGGGCTGCAGGGCTCCTCCTGGGTGGCCTCTCCTGGGCAGGACGTGTCCCCAGGGCTGGGGCAGAGCCGGGAACGACTGCGCCACCCGGGGCCCCCTCCAAGGGAAAGGCAGCTCCTGGAGCAGGAGGACCAGGGCTCCCAGGGCGCCCAGCCCCGTGTCTCTGGAGGGGAAAAGGGCAGGCCTTCTGCACAGGGTTCCTGGCAGAGCTAGGAGGGAGACGGGGCCAGGTCCGAGAAGCTATGGGGGCCAGGGAAGGACTCGTGAAGATGGGGAGTGCCTCTGGGTTCCTGCGTAGCCTCTGCCCCTCTAAAGTGGAAGTTAGAACCCCTACCTCCGGGTCCAGGCCTCACTCTCGAAGCACAGCCTCCTGCTCAGCCAAGCTCCAGCTCAGGCCACGCCCTACCTGTGGACCCGGCTGGCTCCTCATGTCCACTGGCCACCCTCAAATTTTCCCCCAGATCGACTTATCCAGAGTCTTCTAAACACCTGTCCTTCATTCAGCAGCCATGCTAGAAACCCAAGTCCCAAAGACGCCTGTCAGCGCACCAGCAACCCCTTCCTTCCCTCCTCTGCTAAAGGAGCCTGGCCCAGAGCCCCGGACCCATGCTCGCACCCCCAACTCCTGTTCTCGCCTCCGCCCCATCTGCCTGCTCTGCGCAGACCCCTGCGGGCACCTGCTCTGGGCTCCCCCGTCTGGCGTCTGGACGCTCCCGATGGCCTACCCCACCCTCACTCACTCAGCCACAAGGACCAGCTCCCCCGCCGGCTCTCGGGAGTTCCTGGTCCCCCAAGACCAGCCTGCTGGCAATGCCTGGGCTGTGCATGTGGGAGGGGGGTGCCGCCTGGGCCCCACCCTCTGTCTTGTCCCCAACATGCACCAAGGCTCCTTCTGGGGCTGCCTCCTGGACCGGAAGGCCGCACTGACCACCCTCCGGGTGACCAGCAGCCCAGTCGATCATGCTCTGTCCCCAGGGCGGGAATTGGGAGGAGGAAGGCAGACACGGGGGCTGGGGGGTAGCAGGCCCCCGTCCTGGCTCCCGACCTACCTGTCCCACACTCCACGTGGCATGCCTGCAGCTCCTGCCTGTCACCTTCACACGGGGCACCCCCAAAAGCAGCCGGAGGGTTGGAAGGGGATCTGGGGGGAGAGGCAGCCTGGGTACCTGCTCTCCTTTCCCTGCCCTCACTCCTGTCTTCCAACTGTCACCCTCCCCTCCCTCCAGCACCCCTTCCCTTCCTTCTCCCATATTCCTCTCCCCGCTCCCACCCCCACAATGGCTCCGTCCTGCACACCTGAACCTGGTCTGCACTCCAGAGCCACAGGAGCGGTCACAGGGACCCCAGGAGGACCAAGCCGACCAGCCACAGGGCACAGGGCAGCCCCCGGGCGCACACACCAGGGCCCCCTTCTCGCACACGCTGCAGGGGAGGGAGAGGCCAAGGAGGTCAGGACTGGGAAGGGGGGGTGGAGAGGGGCTGGTCCCCTGACCCAGGCGCTCCCTGTCACAGCAGACATCCTCACCAGCGGCTGCAGTTGTCCAGGAGGAAGGGCACCCCCGGCTGCTTCAGCTCTTCGCCCACCAGGCAAGGGCACTCAGAGAGGGGCAGGCAGCCGCCATCATGGAGGAGGAGCCCAGGGGGGCAGCGGCATCCTGGGGTGGAGGGTGGAGGCTGGAGGGCACTCAGCCACACGTACGGGGGCAGTGGGGAGGGGAGGCTGGAGACCGAGGGCTGGTGGTGAGCATCCTTCCCCCCATCCCCCCACCAAGGGCTCTGTCTGCTGCACCCCTGCTTGCCGGGTGTGTCTCACCCTCCAGACAGTGCCCGCTGCAGGTTCTGTTGGCCTCAGGATCCAAGCAGGACGGTGGACATGGTGGCACCAGCCCCTTCTGGCACACCTCAGCACTGATATGAACACGGCCCAGCCCGCAGTCTGGTGGGAGAGGGACACTGGGCAGGGTGGGTGCCAGGAGGCTGAGTGACCTTCCCCAACGGCCCCCAGCACCCATCCTTGGATGCCCCCGCCCCGCCCAGCTCCCTTACCTGTGTCACCTGTGCAGGGCTGCAAGCCGCAGGGTGCCCGCTCTTGGGAGGCCCCAGGGCAGGGAGCGCCACCATTCTTGGGCGGGGGATCCACACAGCTCCTCCGGCGACTCCGATGGCCACCCCCGCAGGAGACGCTGCAGGGCCCCCAGGCCTCCCACACAGCCCACACCCCGGCCACTGTGGGGAAAGAAAGGTCAGAGGCGAACCAGGTGAGCCCAAGGAGACGCAGACCGTGCTGGAGAGAGCAAGGTGGCAGGACAGAGAAGGGGCCTGCGTGATGGCCAGCGAGGTGGCCTAGGGCAGCACCACGGGGACTCTACAGGCTCTTCTCCTGTCCCAGGAAAGGGAGCATGGGGAGCTCCACCCTTTGGTGGAGGGACCTGAGCAAAGATCTCTAGGTGCCTCCCAGGATGAAGGCTCTGGTCCCTGAAAAAGGGCTGGGACAGAGGGAATCCCGGAGCAGGGCGCCTCCTGGTGGCAGCAGAAGAAACCATGTTAGGAGACTAGGTGTGGGGGTTCAAGAGACCCTGGTGTGGGAAGCCTCTCTCTGGAGCAGAGGCAAGGTCGGGTCTACGCCTTCAGACCTACAGAACAAAAGGGCTACAAGGCCTTAGGCACAGCCTGTGAACACCCTCACTCTGAAGTGGGAACGGCTTTACCGATCCAGCCCCCACGCTGGAGGAGGTTAGGAAGCCATCCAGGGCCACTTGGGCAGGAAAAGGGCAGGGCCAGGGGCAGCTGGCCTTCCTGATAAGCCCTTTGGAGGTTCGAGGCTGACTTCAGAAGGGGCTGTCCTCCTGGAGGCGGGGAGAGAAGCCCAGACACCGGGGTCCCCGAGAGAGCAAGGGCATTCCCCTGGGTGGATCTCGGATGGAAACCCATCCCAGGTGTCCCTTCCGGGGGGTCCTGGGACCTGGGTGCCAGTTACCTGGGCAGGCCTGCACGAAGCAGGGCTGGCTACGGAGTCGTGCGGGCAGGCAAGTGCCCCCAGGCAGGGGAGGCCGCAGCAGGTCTCGGCGCTGGAAGGCGACGCCCAGCCCACAGCTGTGGCTGCAGCTGCTCCAACCAGACCAGGGTGCCAGCTGACAGTCCACTGCAAGGGGACGGGTGCGCAGGACTCAGAGGGGGCTTGTGCGGGAGCGGGGCTCTCAGAGGTGTCCCCTGGCCAGGCCCTTACCACAGTCGTCCTCATCAGAGCCGTCCTGACAGTCGGGCCGCAGGTCACAGCGCCGCTCCGCGGGCAGGCACTCCCCACTACCACAGCTCAGCTGGCTCGGGGAACAGAGGGCTCGGGAGGCGGGCAGCCCAGGCAGGGCCGTGGTGGGCACCGGGAAGGGCACAGTGCTTGCTGCCGCAAGGTGAGGGGAAAGGAGCCACATAAGCGACTCCTGACTGGGTGAGATACTGAGCCCCTTCAACCTCGGGCCAAGGGCAGAGCACACTCGTTAATCAGAGAGCTTCCTCTCCTTCCTCCTGAAGCTTCCCACACTCAGTGCAGCCTGCCTCTGGTCTGCGCAGGTTCTCACCCAGCCTCTCTGCTTGTCAATAGCTCTTAGAGTGTCAAAGGCTTCAAGCTGTCTAGAACAATAGTTCCTTCCCTGGGAAGGGGTAACCTCTTCCCGAATGCATACTCCCTGGGGTGGCCCTTCCCTGATTGAAAGACTAGGCTTTGAGCATAGTGATCTACTTGGGATGGATGGATGGATGGACGGATGGACAGATGGACGGATGGGTGGGTGGATGGATATATGGATGGGTGGGTGGGTGGAGGGATGGATATATGGGTAGCTGGATGGATATATGGGTGGGTGAATAGTTGGGTGGATGAGTAGGTGGATGGATGGATATATGGATGGGTGGGTGGATGGATGGGTGGGTGGATGTATGCATATATTGATGGATGGATGGATGGATATATGAATGGGTGGGTGAGTGGATGGATGGATATACGGGTAGGTGGATGGATATATGGGTGGGTGAATAGTTGGGTGGGTGAGTAGGCGGATGGATGGATATATGGATGGATAGATGGGTGGATGGGTGGGTGGATGGATGAATGGATGGATGGGTGAGTAGGTGGATGGATGGGTGGGTGGATGTATGCATATATTCATGGATGGATGGATGGATAGGTGGATGAATGGATAGGTGGATGGATGGATAGTTAGAGGAGTCTCCTCAAAAATCAGACAGGGTTTATGAAACAAGCCAGGACCTAAGACCGATCCCATTTGTCCTCTTCAGCATCCCCAAAGACACACGCATTCCTGGCTGTTTTCACCCACTCAGGTTCTTTTCACTCTCTGCCACCCCAAACCCCTCACAGTTCCTTCCCACATGAGCTAAGAATAGGGGACAGAGACTTCTCCAAACCTGAAGCCGTCTTGTCACTGCCACCCACATGACTTCGAACCCTCGGGGAGCCCTGCAGGGTCCCCTGCTCACCACAGTGCCTCTCATCGGAGCCATCCAGACAGTCCTCCCTTCCATCGCATAGCTGCTCCTGCTCCACGCAGCCCAGCACCTCACAGGGCACCTGGCCTGGGCCACACCGCACAGGGGGGAAGGGCGGCGGGGCGACGCTCTGGCCTGTGGGCACCATCGCAGCCAGCTGACTAGACACCTGCCCACCACGCCCTCCCTCCCTCAGCCCTCAGCCTCCCTCCTCCTGACATCTGGTGTGCCCTCACTTCCTGCCTCTTTGGGATAGTGCAAAAACAGTGGACTGCATCAGGAGGCTAGCTCCTAGGCCCGATCCTACTAAAACCCTGACCTTGAGCTGTGTGATCTTGAGCAAAGTGGCCAACTTCCGGGGGCCTGTTTCTCTGACAGGGGTGCTGTTCGGATGCATAGTTGAGCAGGCAGAAGACCACAGAATCTTACCAGCAGGGGCCACTGGAGTCATGGGATACAGGGGGCGCTCGGTCATGGCTGTCGTTCCTAGTCTCAGGGCCTTGGCCTCAGGCTGGGATGTGGGGGTGGTGGTCACGGTCTGTACAGACTCCCTAGGACTCAAGCGAGGAGCCTCGGAGGCTGGGACCTGAGTCACTGGCCCCTTCCCTGTGGGTGCAGGAGGGACAGAGGTGAGGCCCTCCAGCTCCCCTTCCACAAAATGAAGCAGACACAGGCTCTCTAAAGGGTACCTGGGCTTCGGGTGGTGCAGGGTGAGGACAGACCACCCCACACCTTCTGAGGGGCTTCAGACCATGAAAGAGGTGGAAACTGGTAGTCCAAGGAGCACGAGAGGGTCTTAAGTGAAAGCAGGAAAGAGCTTAGTGTCACACTGAGATTTGTACCCGACCCTCAAGAAGCCCCACGTGGCAGCTTCCAAGTGGAACCGACAGGACAATGAGACATTCAAGCCTCTGCACCCGATGACCTCCCAGCAGCTACAGCGAAAAGGAGGTTTGAGATTCTCATTTTCCAACAAAAGATTAACGTTATGACACAGCCGGTTTTCGAGAACCAGATTTAGCAGGACATGAGAATGCATCGCATAGTCTGCATCTTATGGACTCGAGCGACGGACGAGTTGCTTCGTCTGTTTTTTACAAAAGACACAAAAACACGGGCCAGCCGGGCTCCTGGATGACTTTTGTTGGAACTCGTGGGGAGGGGCCGGGCACGTGGTCTAAAAGACCTCCTAGTCTTACAGATGGAGAAACAGAACCCAGGCAGGGGGTGAGGCAAGCCGCATCTCCCAAGGGAGAAGACAGGAGTGGGGACACGGCCAGCTGACAGCCTGCCCATTCCCGGCCCCGCTCTGAAGACAGCTCTCCTCAGGCTAATGTGCGGGTGCAAGGTCAGGCGGCCACAGGGCGGCTGGTACATGGCCGTCAGGGAGCCCCTTCCTTGTCCAGGTTAGGCTCCTGTCTGTCCCTCTTCCCACTCCCACCGCTCACGCTCCAGCCCAGCCCGTACCTGGCTCACAGCCCAGCAGCTCTACCCGCGGGGAGGTGCTGTGGTTGGTGTCACCGTTGGGCACACGGGGCCACACCCGAACATGCTGTGCCTGTACCATCTGGCCAAACGTCCACACTGTGGGGGCCGCTTCATCCGGATCCTTAGGGAAAAGCTGCAGGAACGGGGGTGACCTGTCACCAGACCCGAGCCTGCCTTTTGTCCAGACTGCTACCCGACCCTGCAGAGTGCCCCCACCCAATCCAAGTGCCCCAATCATGAGGGTCCCTCAAGGCTGTGGGTTCTGCTCCTGGTGCCCTGAGGGCAGGGGCCAGGTTGTGCCCACTGGTGTGTCCCCGGGGCCTGGCTAGTGCTCCGTAAGAATTAAGAGTGAAGGGGCCCCTGGGTGGCTCAGCCGTTTGAGCTGCAGCCTCTTGACTCTGGCTCAGGGTCACAATCCCAGGGTCATGGGACCCAGCCCTTCATCGGGCTCCTCACTGAGCATGGAATCTGCTTAAAAATCTCTCTCTCTCTCTCTCTCTCTCTCTCTCTGTTCCCCACTGCCCCTGCACACGTGCATGTGCTCTGCCTCTCTCTCTCTCAAATAAGAAATAAAATTAAAAATTGGGGGGGAGCCTTAAAAAAAAAAGAATTAAGAGCGAACACATGGCGTAGACTGATTCGTTCTCCTTCAAGGGGCTTGTCTCCCTGGGCAGGGCTTGCCTCCCATAAGGGCAGGGCTGGGTCCCGGCTGCTCTTGACACGGCCTCTGAAGTCCTCAGTGAACTTGATGTCACCTGACTCCCCTCCCTCGGCAGCCCTTTGCACACCTGCCCCGCACCTGAGCCACCTCAATTCCCTGCTAATGACAGGGGTTCAACAAGCCTCCGACGTAGGAATGTTCCTCAGGGACACTGGAAGGCCCTTGGGGACAGAGACTGTGGGCCCCACGAAGAGGCGCGTGGGTCGCTGGCCCAGGAGGCTCGGGTGGCAGTACCTTGGCTGGGGGCAGGATGCCAGGCAGGAGGGCACTATAGTTGTGCCAGTGTAGACCATCAGTGCTGAACTGCAGCAGGTCCGAGGAGCCAGCCCCCCGCACTATGAGGCCTGGGGGGCGGGGCAGGAGGCAGAGCTGAGGGTGCGCGCCCGGCACCAGCCCCCCACCTCCGCCTGCTCCTCCAGCCCCGCCCCCACCGCACTGACCGGTGAGGTTCCGGGGCAGCAGCAGGTCCAGCTGCAGGTAGGGGGGCCCAGCGCGGGGCTGAGCGCCAGTGTTCCCGATGGCGCTCCGGCCCCGAAGGCCGGGCCCCTTGGTGGGAGCCCCCAGGAGGGCAGCCTGGGCGGGGGGCTCCAGCTGCGGGTTTCCCTCGGGGAGCCGGGCCAGGCCCAGCGGAGAATAGCAGGGGTCTGGGTGCAGAAGAGAGAGGGGCTGGAGTGGAAGGGAAGAGGGTGGCGGGTGCCTGCCAGCGGCATAATCAGGAAGTCACAAGGTGGGCTGAGGGATGCAAAGGGCCCCACGGTTGACTTTGACCCGGGCCAGAAGGGTGGTCCAGAGAGGGCCAAGTCAGAGAGGCAATTTAAGCCGGGACGACTTCCAGGTCCTGAGGATAACCGTCCTCCCCATGGAAGGCAGGGGTGAATCCCCCTGAGCCTGCCTCCTCTCTTAGGCTGGACAAACCCTGGGCAGTGTCTCCTCTCTGATCTATGACAGCACATGGCCCTCACCTCCAGGCGGAGGCAGGACGTAGGTGACCAGAGGGGGTCCAATCTGGGAACTGAGGGCCGGAGAAGGGGCGGGAGCGGCCGTGGGGAGGATCGTCCGGTTCTCACCTGTGTGTGTGGGGAGACTCAAGGGTCAGGAGGGCGAGGCCTCCAGACAGGCTCACACCAGCCCCAAGCCCGACACCCAGGCCTCTCCCCACTTCTTGGAGCACTTTCTCCCCCGGGACTTCCCAGGAGCCCCAGAACAGCCTTCCAGCTGGGAAAGGCCTGTTCTCCTTCCCTTGGCGGGAGCTGGGGGGTTTTCACTTCCGCTGAGTATTTACAGCGCATAGAACAAAACCACCAATGAAACTACTTGCAGGGCCAGAACCAAGGAGCTGCAGTTTCTGATCCAGGGCTGCTGTTGCTAATAGAGGACCTTTTTGAGCACTAGAAAAGGGTATCTCTGGATGGAAGCAGCCCTGGCGGTGGAGTCGGCTTCCCACTTGCCAACTTGTGCGGTGAACAACCTGTGCAACTGTGTGTGCTGGCTCTCCTCTAACCTCAGCAGCCTGTAGGCGCACTTTTAGGATAAGGAATCTAGACCCACAAATGCATTCGCTTTCAAGCCCTTGTATTTTCCTATTTCATTTATAACTCAGTTTCCAAGCAAAGATACTCCTGAAAAAGTTCAGCTTAGTTTTGGTCGCTCTTAGAAGAAAGGCCAGGAACCAGATTTGGCCCATCTGAACCAGAGAAAAGAAAGCACCCTCAACAGGGAGGCAGAATTCTAGCCCAAAAAAGACAGAAGAGGGCGGGCGCCTGGGTGGCTCAGTCGGTTGAGCGGCCAACTTTGGCTCAGGTCATGATCTCGCAGTCTGTGAGTTCGAGCCCCGCGTCAGCTGTGCTGACAGCTCAGAGCCTGGAACCTGCTTTGGATTCTGTGTCTCCCTCTCTCTCTGCCCTCCTCCTGCTCACGCTCTGTCTCTATGTCTCAAAAATAAATAAACATTAAAAAATTAAAAAAAAAAAAAAAAGACAGAAGAGACCTGAGCTTCGGAGGGCAGAGACAAGCCCTTCCACGCAGAGGGCCCCTTCCTTCCCCAGTATCCAGGACCCAGGCTCCCACCACCTGGGGCTGGGGGAGCCAAAGACCCCTCCCCCAACCCCAACTCAGTGCCTTCACTAAGTCCTCACCATCCTCCTCCCTGCCACTCCCCAGACCCACTCACCACCAGGCAGGGCACAGCGGCAACACGCGTCTCCCGTTCCTTCCACCAGGACCCAGTCCTGCAGACACGAGCGTCAGGCTAGAGGTGCCGAGCTGGCCACCTGCCAACCTCCGATCCAGCCTATCGGCTGCCGGAACCCCCGGCCCGTACACACTGCCCCTCGCCCCGCCCCCAGGCCCCTGTGCCCCCTCACCTGGGGGCAGCGGCCCAGCGGGCAGTAGGGGGAGCAGCGCACGGTGCCGTCATGCAGACACTGGCACACTCTGCAGGGGCCCTCTCGCCAGCGCTCCCCCTCGCTGCGGCCGCGGCCCTGGCCCCGCTGCTCGCAGCCCTCACACGGCTCCGTCTGGCACCTGGAAGAGGGGCCGCTGCTTGCTCGCTGGGTGAGCGGGCTCACCTAGGCAACCAGTCTGTCCTGCTTTGCCCGGAGTGAGCGGTTTCCCAGGACTTGGGACTTTCGGTGATAGGTCCAGGAAGTCCTGGACCAACCGCGATGCTTGGTCTCCCTATCACCTGAACCCCAGCCCTGCACCCCAGAAACCGCGACTGGCCCAAGAAAGGGGCGTGGAAGCAATCTGTGCCAAGACGCTAGCCAGTGGAACCCATTTCAGAGGGGGCTTGGCAGGCGGATCTGGTTCCGCCCCTGCAATACCCCCCCACCCCACCTCAGCTACCTTCAGAGGCACGGGGTGCAAACCGGAAGACCTGAACCCGCCCCTAGACTTGTGGACTCCCTACACCCCTCTTTTGGACGTTGAGAGCATAAAGCCGATGCAGAAGAAGGCCAGACAGTCCCCAAAGGTGTGCCGGGAGTCCCGGTGTTTAGACTAACAGGGCTCAGGGTAGGAGGGGCTCCTCGTTTGGGATCCACGGTGCATGTGGAAGTATCTCGAGAGAGAAAGGGCACACCAGCAGCGTCCCGACTGGGCGCCGGAGCGAGGGGCAAAGGTCTCTGCGGGGCCCCGGGGTGGGCGCGAGTACCTGCGGGCCTTGCGGTGGATGCCCCGGCACCTGCGACCTTGGCCCAAGAGGCGGGGGTTGTTGGGGCTCCGGAAGGACCACTGAATGCTGGGGCTCCCGCAGGGGCCCAGGCACTCAGCCCAGGGGGACCAGGGGGACCAGCCGCAGTTCACTGAGGGAGAGCCAAGAGGCAGGGGTCAGAGGAGGGCTGGGGGCCCCGCCGGGCGGTCTGGGAGAGGAGAAGGATCCCTGGGGAAGGGCCGGCGGGGGGGGGGGGCGGGGAGGAGGCTCACCAGCACAATCTGGATTGGGCCGACAGCGCTGGGGCTGCCCATCCTGGCAGACGCACAGCTGACAGTCAGGGGACTTGATGCGCTGCCCGGGCCAGTACCGGGTGCCATCCACCAGGCAGGGGCACTGCCGGGGCCACATGCACCGCCCCTCGCTGCCCAGCACCTGTCCTGCAGGGCACCAGCAGCCTAGAGAAGGCCCAGGGTCAGGCTTCCCTGCAGAGCGGTCAGCCTCCGCAGACAACCCCGCCACCACCTGGGCCCAGAGCCCCCCCCTTACCTGGGCTGCTGCAGGGCCGCTCAGCCGGGCACACGGCCCGACCGGAGACGTCATCGCAAGTCAGGGGACAGGGGGCACAGGGCCAGAACACCAGCTGCCCGGAGCAGGTGGCATTGGGGCAGCCATCCTGAGGGCAGGGCCCTGAGAGAAAGGCAGAACCACAGTTCGGGAAAGGTGGGTCCCCCGCAGACACAAGCCGCCTGCCAGCAGTCCCTCCACACCCCCCTCCCAGCCACGCCCTCCTTCCTTGCACTCACTGGTCTGGAGGGTGGTGGGAGAGCCCCCGGGCAGCATGGCGCAGGTCCGGCCCCCATTCTGGGGTGGGCGACACTGCCGCTGCCGGGTCATGGTGCCCATGCATGGCTCGGAGCACGGGGACCAGGGAGACCAAGGGGTCCATTCACCATCGACTGCGAGAAGAGGCAGGACAAGTGGGGGGGGGCGGGGAATGAGGCCAGGCTGTGAGCCCAGTGACCTTCCTCTCCCTTCCTCTCTCTGGGCCCCCGCCCACCTCCTGGCCCTCCCGGGCCCCCCGGGCCCCTCACCTGGGCAGGCGGCCGTGAAGCAGGCCTGAGTCTGGTGCTCAGGGCCCGGGCAGTGCTGCAGCACCGGGAGACTCGGTGGGGAGCACTGGCGGCTCCGGGCCTGCACCCCAGCCCCACACGTCCTGCTGCATGGCCCCCACGGGCTCCAGGGGCTCCAGACCCCACAGCCCTGCTCGTCTGGGGAAGGCCCTGCCGTCCCTGCCAATTCGCAGTCAGGCTGCCCGTCGCACACCTGGGGAGGGAACAGGATCAAGGTTCCTTTCAAGTCCCCTGGCACAACGGCTCTGTCTCCTGTGCCGCCCACTCCCTCCCTCCGTCCCTCCCTCACCAGCTGGAAACCGATGCACAGGCCTTCAGGGCAGGAGTATTCGGGGCAGGGAACCCTGGTCCCGTTGGGGCCTCCTCGGGCTGTCGTCCCCTCTGAGGGGAAGAGAAGAGAAAACAGCGAGACAAGGAGAACCCACCCCCACGCCCCGACCAGCCTGGGCCTCCATCAGGGGAACAGGGTCCATACCACAGCCCAGCTCATCCTCGCCCTGGGAACAGTCAGAGATCCCGTCACAGAGCTGCTCAGGGCTCAGGCACAGCTGCGGAGCCAGAGGCGAAGCACAGGAGAAGAGGCCACCGCAGGGGGGCAGCTGGGTGGAGCCTGTGGGCACCCGGAGAGTGTCCCCTTGGGCTCCTGCCCCTCCCACCCTCTCTCTGCAGAGGGGATGGCAGGGAGAGCCAAAGGCACTGGAAGGGGGGGGCAAGGAGGAGGCGGAGCCAACACTGAACCTGAACCTGGCTCTAAGACACCTTGGGAGGGCTCTGGAAGGGGCAGAGGGACCTGGGGAGGAGTTGGAGCCCGCCTCCCCCCAGGGTGAGGTGGCCGGGACGGAAGGGCTGACACGCAGGAGCACAAAGGGCACTCCCAGGTCTGGAGGGGTGGAGCTGGAGGGGTAGCCCTCCCAACAGGCCCACTCCCCATGCCCACGGAGCCGCTGCCATTCTCTTTTCCCTTCTTGCCCAAATGTGGGCAAAGACAAAAGCCTCTTTCTTCTTTCCACTGGGGGGTGGGGGGAGAGGAGGCAAAAGTCTTCCAAGAGAGTTTCAGGAAAAAGATCAACGGACACTCTGATGTCGCAGCCCTAAGTCGCCCCCTAGCCTGCAGCCCACCGCGGGGCAGGGGTGGGGCGGGGGTGGGAAGAAGAGACGCGGCCCCGCCTGCAGCGCGGCGGCCGGGGCTCTCACCGCAGGCGTCCGGGCTCTCGTCCGAGCCGTCGGGGCAGTGCGGCACGCCGTCGCACAGCTGTGCGGGGGCCACGCAGTGCGAGCCTCGGGCGCAGGGCGCGTGGTGTGGCGCGCAGGGCCGGCCGCAGTCGCGCTCGTCGCTGCCGTCGGCGCAGTCCTCCTCGCGGTCGCAGCGCCAGCCCCGCGGCGCGCACTCGCCGCTGCCGCACGGAAACTCGAGGGGGCCGCAGGGCGGCGCTGCGGTGGGCACCCGCACTAGACCCGGAGGGGTGAGCCGGCCCCGGGCCCGCCCGGCCCCTCCACCTCCACCTCCACCCGCCCGCCTCCCGGCCCTTCCTGCCCCTTTCCCGAGCCCGAGCCCGGACCGCCCCCCCCTCCAGTCCCTCCCGCAGTTTGCTCCGCAACTGGTTTCCCAAAACCTCTCCTGGTTTCCCAAAACCTCTCCGCTCGTCCGAGAATTCCACTGACCACTCCCAACCACCTCACCTCAGGTGGGGGCGGGGGTTATTAAGATTTGGACTCTTCCAGTCCCTCTCAAACCCTCTTCCTTTTGTGCATTCTGGTGTCTTCAGGAAGCTGAGTCTGTGCCAGCTCCTCACCCCCAGCACCTGCCCCGATGCCTTCCTCTGAGACGCCGTCCCCTCTCTTCTTTCCCAGGCCTCCAGACTGCAACTTTCCCACCCCTTTTCCTCCAGGACACTTACCAGGGGTGGCGCTGGCCGGGGAAGTTGGTACAGTCTCCCCGAAGCCAGCGGAGGAGGGGCCGGGCAACGTGCCAGCCGGGGGAGTGGGCAGCGAAGGGAAGGGGCAGTGCCCAGGTCCTTCATCGGCTCCATCTGGGCAGTCCCAGATTCCGTCACACAGCAGGATGGCCCCCACGCAGGTGCCATCGGTGCAGGCCACCTCCCCAGGAGTGCAATTCAGCTGCCCTGCAGCCGGAGAAAGGAGGAGCTGGCCCCAAACACTGCCCTGTAAGCCCGCTCTTTGGGGTGCCCCCATGAACACATCTACAGGTGCCGGCTTCCTGGCAGGAGCCTGAGTTGGTGGAGGAGGGGAGGCGGGAAGGTTGGGGCTTGTCCAAGACAAGCCTCGTGGGAGGGGGGTGCCTTGTGGACTGGAGTCCAGAGCAGAGACCACCCACCCAGACAGGCCTCCTCATCGGCGGCGTCGGGACAGTCGGGATGTCCGTCACAGAGCAGGGCGGGGGGCAGGCAGCGCCCGTCAGCGCAGGCCAGTGAGTCGTGGGGGCACGGGCAGCCCTGCTCATCCGTCCCATCTCCACAGTCGTCCCGCCCGTCACAGAGCAGGGCCAGGGGCAGGCAGCGGCCAGAGCTGCAAGACATCTGCCCCTCCCCACAGCCTGGGGCGGCACAGCCTGGCATGGGGCAAGCAGGCAGGGGCAAGATGACAACAGGTCCTAGGGAAGCCCCGCCCCCCAGAAAGACCAGAACAGCCCTGCCCACCAGCCACAACTGCCAGCAAAGTGAGCAGCAGCTCAGGAAGCCGCTCGGTTCTGCGTGGTAGGAGACACCCGCATACTAGGAGACACCCGCATAGTAGGAGAGACCCGTCACTCAGCCACTGCCCCACATAGACAAGGACACTCACCCTCCTCATCTGAGCCATCGCCACAGTCATCCTGGTTGTCACAAAGCCACCCATGGGGCACACAGTGCCCACTCTCCTGGCACGGGGCCTCTCCCTCCACACAGCTGGGCACTGGCTCCTCACAGAGGGTCCTGCCACTCCCGCAAAGCCATTGACTTTCCTGGCATGTGCTGAGCACACAGCGTCCTGGGATCAGCCACGGCGCTGGGCTCTGGCAGCCCAGGGGCATGGGGCTCCCCTGAGGCCCCCCCAACACTCACCAGTTCCCACAGTCCTTCTGCTGCACAGTCCCCGGTGGGAAAAAGCTGCCCCCTGACTCGCAGGGGCAGGAAGCTGGTTCTAAGCAGACTCCCCCTGGGATCGCAGAGGGCAGGACTGGAGCAAAAGGGGCACAGCGGCCCCTAGTGCCAGCCCTGTCACCAAGGCCTTGTGGCTCTCTTCCCCCTCCCAGTGCCCCCTCCCCTCTGACCCTACACACCATGAAGCAGAGTCCCCTCTGGGCAGAAGCAGCCCTCCACGCAGGCGACAGCCTGGCAGTGCCACCTGGGCTCAGGACCGTGGTCATGGCAGGTGGGGGGACATATGGGGCCACAGGCCTCATACACCTGGCCCCCTTCACACTGCAGAGCTGGGTGGAGAGGAGAGAAGCTTGGGTCACGGAGGTACAAGGGCACCAGGATGCCACAACAGCAGGAGAGCCAGCCCAAGCTGACACTCATGGAAGGCACGGGGCGGGTGTAGACTCTTGCTGAGCCCCTCCCAAGGCTGTTTGCGACATGACAGTTCTACAGGAAAGCATGGCATGTTTGGTTCATCTACAACAGTGTGCACACCACACATATTTGCCCTTGAAGGAGCGCATGGCTTGCTTGCAGGCCAGGAGGAACACCCGCAAAGGGGCTGAATGGGCGGTGGGATGGCGCATCGGGGACCGAGGGCAGGGCACACTCACGGCAGAGCTCCTGGCTGCGCCAGCGCACATAGAGCCCATGCCGGGCACACTCGTCTGCATAGGTGGCAATGGCCGAGCAGAGACACTCACAGTCACCCCCCGAATCGCAGCTGTAGAAGGGATTGTTCATCCCCTGGACCCCCTCCCACCCCCAACCCACCCACACCCACCCTGTCCCCAGGCTCGCCCCTCTCACCCGCAGGCATCATGCACACACCACTCGTAGTGCTGCTGCGGGGGCACCTCTACGTGGCACCGGGCGAAGAGCGACTGCAGCATCACCCCGCAGCGGGCGTGCGCCCAGCTGGCCCGGTGGGCGTTCACCTGCAGGCACAGCACCGGGGACCAGCCAGACCCCATCAGCAAGGACCCAGCCTCTGGATCCTCCCTCCCCCACCTGCAGCATTCTGCAGCTGCCCCCACACCCTCCCCCCATCCCACCCGAGCTCACAGTGCAGGGGTGTGGCACGTCTCCCGGCTCAGGGCAGAGCGGATTCAGGTGCCAGGAGTGGGCGGCCAGCTCCGCTGTGGGCTCCAGGACCCCCTGGCGGCTCCGCAAGTCATTGCTGGCATCTCCATCAAAGTTCCCGCACAGACCAGACACGCGGCCCCGGAAGCGCGGGGACAGCTGCACCAGGACCCGGGTGCCTGCGCAGAGGGGGCAGCATGGCGGAGAAAGAAGACAAGGGCGGGTATTCTGCCGGCCTGTTTGACCGTCTGCCAGCCCAATAAGGGGTGCCCCCTTTTGCAGGGAGGATGGGCAATGATAAGAGACCTAGATCTGGAGGGCGAGGGCAGAAGCGGGAGCAGGGAGTCTCCACCAGGCTGGATTCCAGGAGGGAACCAGCCTCCAAGACAGACCTGTGAGACACCACCAGCCCCGGAGGCCTTAGTGGCCAGAGGCTTAGAGGGCAGCCTCCCTGTGCTGACCGGGCGACTCCTTCCCACGTCAGGAGTTACTCTGGTGTTCCTCGATTTCTCAGTAACAGTTATTTCTAAAATGCCTACCGCTCGGGTTTGGGGGGTGGGGCGTTAGGAGATTTATTCTCATTTCTTCTTTCCCACACTAGGTATTTTCTAAATGTTTCTTTGGTGAGGAACTTTTGCTTTGACATCGAAGAGAAACATAATTTTAGGAGCACAATTCGGGAACTCCCGCCGCTCATATGAAAGAGGAAGAGTTTAGGGGGAGTCGGCCTCAGGACGCTAAGGCAGGCATGGGTCAGGAGGTTAAGGTTAAGGGTGGGGGCCTGACCTCCATCCCAGAACAGGGCGAAGCCCAGGCGGGTTGTGAGCAGCAGGAAGAGACCGGCACGACGCAGGCTCAGCCCAGGGCCCGTGTAGACCTTGGGGAGCGTTACGCTCACCCCGTTCACCGTCACTGCCCGGCCTGTGGAGGAAGAGAGGCTTTCGGGCCCTGCCTTGCGGTTGCAGGGCTCCCAGATCCTCTCCAGCCTGCCGTCCAACCTTCCTTTTGCTTCTCTAGCTGTGGGACCTTGGGCAAGTCATTAGACCTCTCTGGACCTTAATTTCTTGGAGCCTTCCTAGAATAATGATTCCCAAGCAAGAGGAGAGGGGAGAGGTACCGGCCCACTGCCCTGATGGGAAGCAGTGGGGAACCCCAGGCCTTGGTCCCCCGTGCCGAACTGTGATGCCACCCGGCATGCCCCTCCCTGGCAATGCCACCCTTCAGTGTTACGGCCACCTCTGAGCATGTGCACAACGGTGCTCTGGAGCTGCACGGTCAGCGCCTTGGTGCAGGTGAGGCCACTGGCCCCACAGGGCAGGTTCTGGGCAGAGACTGTGAACTGGCTGCTGGCCTCTTGCACCAGCAAATATTCACAGGCTCCGGGGAAGGTGAAGGCCAGCCCATCGAACGTCACATAGTGGGGGGCACCCGATGCCTGGCACCATCCGCTGCACTGGCGGCTCGTGCAGTGCCACTGCCGACCCTGGCATACACTGTGGGTGGTGTGGGGAAGGGGGGGCGGACAGAGTCGTGAGGACATGGACCCAGAGCTGTATCCAGGGGCACAGCTGATCCAGGTTCCCCACCCTCGGCTTGGGGGAATCCCGGAGAGCTCCCATCGCCCAGGCCAGTCTAAATACCCCATCCCACGCATCATCCCTGCCCAAGGGGCGTACCAGCTGTTGCAATCCTCCTGGATGGTGGCATTGGGCGGGTACCACTGCCCACCGTGACGGCAGGGACAGAGCTCAGGAAGCACGCAGCGTTCGTTCTGGGCAGGGGCCGGGGACAAAGGGGCACCTTGGAGGGCCGCCTGACCCACCAGCCCCTGTTTCAGATAGCCAGAGGACTAAGGCAGTGCCGTGGTTAGAGCAAGACCCACGGTGCCCCACGCGGCCCCCTCCCAGACTTACCAGCAGCACGGTGCCTGGGGGACAGACGCAGCTCCCCATGCTGTCTGGGGGGCAGGAATGGTTGGCACGAGGGCTGTCACAGGTAAGGAGGCAGGCACCAGGGACATAGACAAGCTCGTGGGGGCAGAATGTCCGCTGGGGGCCACAGTGGCGAGAAGTGCAATTCCAGAGGCCCCTCTCCTGGCAGACACTGCAGAGGGCGGGAGGGAGGTAAGAGGCAAACCCAGGGCAGGAGTCACCTCCAGGCGCCTGGTCCGAGCTGGGAGAGTCTCAGGAACCCAGAGGGTCCAAGCCCCTAATGTTGACTCTGGAGACCCGAGCGTCTCACCCCCACACCCCAGTTACGAGCACAGGAAGTGGGGCTGCCCCCAGCACCAGCCATACCTGGGATGGGCATGGTCACCCTTTCCTGCCCCAGCTCCAATGGGACCATTCTCCGGGCTCTGAGGTTCTTGAAGAACTCCATTCCCGGCCCGGCTAGCAGGGGGATTCTCTAAAGTCTCATCCTCACCCACCAAGTCCTGGCCACTGGCCCTGCCCCCACAGGTCCAGAACTGGCCTTTACTTCTCTCTAACCCTTGGAAGGGCCTCTGCACCACACTCATCCAGAAGGCTGAGATCTGGGTTCTGGTCCTTCATCGTTAACAAGCTGTGCGACTCTGCAAGCCGTTCGGCCTAGTCAAGCCTCAGTTTCCTCGTCTGCAAAATGGGAACTATGCTTCCACTTCCTACGCTGTTAGGTTATTGTGAGAATTCAGTAAAATTAAATAAGATAACATACCAGAGTGCTTTATAGGGCTGGAGTGCTATCGGCGCTCCATCATCTCTCGTGTGCCTGCCGTGCCCTAACCCACGGGGCCACAAGCCCAGCCCCTCTTCTCTAAGCCCCACCTCTTCACCCCCAAGCTCTTTGCCTGCCCCCAAGACCACCGCCCTCACCAGTGGTTGCAGTCCTTCATGGTGGCACTGCCAGGGGCATAGCGCTGAGTTCCAAGCTGGCAGGAGCACAAGTCGGGGGGCACGCACTGGCCCTCGGGGTCCCACAGCAGCCCTGGGGGGCAGTTACAACCAGCCACACAGCCGCCCAGCTCCCCACAGTCTTCTGGCTCCCCGCAGTTTTGACCACACGCCGGGGCACACTCCTGGTACTCCTGGCCCCCAGGACACAGGACAGCTGGGCACAGAGACACACGCAGGTCAGGGACGTAACTGCTCCTGCTCCGCCCACCCTTCTGGAACTCGCACCCCCTAGGCCTCTGGAGGAAAGGCAAACTCAGCCATCTGCCATGGTCAGAGGCCCTCCCGGGGACCTTCCCTTGCTGCGAAGCGTTTGGATCCCTCTGGGCTACAGCCGGAAGGGGGCTGGGAGGAGGAGATTGGGCCTGGCTGGCTAGGTAGACTCACGGCAGAGCGTCTGGGTCCTCCAGAGAGACGGGACACCCTCCCGGGCACAGCGCCGAGCGAAGGCAGCCAGCACAGGACACAGGCAGTCCTTGCCGGGTGCACAGCCACACACGGCTGCCAAGCAGCGCAGGTGGAACGGCTCCCTGTCCACCAGCCCTTGGCACTCCTTGCGGGGAGAAGAGGGAAAAATGGGGCCAGCTCCTCCTCCGCAGATTCCCCCGTCCCCTCTGGTCCCCACCACCGCCGCCTTCCTGTGCTTGGTAGCCCTGCCCACGGCAGGGAGCAGGGCCCTCCCAGCAGCCCAAGAGGAGAACAGAGCAGGTATAGGCCCCATCTTACAGGTGCAAAGGGGAGCACCCCCAATCTGGCTACCTGGAAAGCCGGGCCCTGCAGGACGGCACAAGCTTCCTGGGCGAAAACCTGGCGCTGAGTGTGGGTGCTGCAGGGGGAAAGTGGGGCGCTGTCTTCTGAGGGGCACCTTCCCTCGCCTGCCACCTGGAACTTGCTAGCAAAGGCTGCAATGCTGGTCTCCACATCGCCAGCAGGTGTCAGGAAGTCATCCTGCTGGTTCCAGGTGAAGGTGCCGCACAGACCCTGCACCTGGGCCACAGGAGTGGGCGTGGGACGGTCAAATCCGGGCCCAATGTCGCCCTTGCCCAGCCCCCCCGCCTGCCCCCTAGCACACCTGGTGGGCATGGCGCGGGTCCAGAGTGATGTAAGCTGCAGGGTCCGACACTCCCCAGAGGACCTGCGCCCCCGGCCAGCGCAGCAGCACAAAGCCGGAGGAGGCTCGGGACACGCTGAGGCCCTTAGGCCCACTCCAGGGCAAGCCCACATCCTGCCCGTCCATCAGTACCGCCCCTGGAACAGGGAGCCTGTGAGGGGGGCTGCCCCTGCAGGGCTGGGCTGATGAGGATTGGGGGTGAGCCCATTGCAGGGGGGGGGCTACCTGAGTCTCTGAGCTGGATGTGGGTGTCCCCCAGGGAGACAGAAATGGCGTGGAGGCAGCTCCCGGCGTCACAGGCCCCGTGCTCCAGCACCATCAGCAACTGTCCCTTAGAGAAGTCCTGGGGCGGATGTTGAGGAATGTGGTGGGGTGGGGGTGGGGGTGGGGAAGACCCCGGGGCACAGAGGCGGCTCTGCACCTTCTCCTGTTCCACAGGACACCCACAGCACACGCCTGGAGGCAGATCCCCACCCCTCACATGTGCTGACCACCTTCTTGCCAGCCAGACTCTGCAAGATATAGGGCTTAACTCTGGCAAGCGCGGGCACTTGTGGGTATCTGTGTGCGTGTGCGCGCACGTGTGTATCTCCATGTTGGAGCAAGATGCCTCCCTTCTCTCTCCCCGGGGGCATGTGTGCTCCTCCCTCCGTGTGTCTGTGTGTACACACATGCTAACTCCATGTGCCCTTGCATGAGCCTGCGGCATATGTACACAGCTGTTTGTGTCTGTGGACCTGAACTTGGTAAGTCACCTAACTACTGCGGGAGGCCCGGAGAGGAAGGAGAACCCATATTTCGTCAGGCGTTGTTTTGCAGGAAACAGCCTGTGATAAGCCCGGCCTGCCCCGTCTGTGAGAAAGTACTGTGAGGAAAGGTTTTGCTTCGTGCCCCTGGGCTAGGGTGGCAATGACAGAGGAACATTCTCAGGAACCTAAGGAGGAATGAAGACCGGAAGGGGAGGTGGGGGGGGGGGGGCGGGAATCTAGGGCCAGCCATTCTCCCTCCAGAGTCGGTTCTCTCTCAGCTTTTCCCGGGATGACTGTGTGTTTCTCGTTGATCTACGTGGAGGTTTCCTGACAGTCCCCTCTCCCCCACAGCACCCCCACCAGGGCTGCTTCTCCCGGAGTTCTTCCCCGACCCACCTGCACCAGGCTGGAGCGGCAACCTGGGCTGCCGCGGAAGGAGAAGCTCCGCCCATCGAAGGTGAGGTAATGCCCGTCCCCGCCCACCGCGCACTCGGCTGGGCACGGCGCCTGCGCGCAGAGCCAGCGGCCGTCCTGGCACACGCTGTGGGCACACGGGGCGGGGAGCGCGCTCCGATTCAGCCCCCAGCCCGGTGGTCCCGCCCCGCCCCCAGCGGCCCCTCTGACTCTTAGGTTTGGAGGTCAGCCGGTGGAAGTCGATGGCTAGGTCTTAAGAGGGGCCATCAATGATGCCGCGAGAGGTCACCGGTCCCTTGTGAGGGGCCCCCAAGGGGACGCAGGTCGAGGAGACAGCATGAAGGAGGCCTCCGAGGGGACCACGCCGCTTCCAACCCCAGCCAAAGGGCCAGCGAGGCCCGCAGACCCACCATGGGTTGCAGAGCTGGCGCACTGTGTCCCCAGGGGCGTAGCGCTGGCGCCGGTGGTAGCAGGGGCAGCGGGCCGCAGGGACACAGAGGGCGCCATCCCAGAAGAGACCAGGCGGGCACTCGCAGCCGCTCACGCACGCTTCCTGGCAGGACCCCTCCCCTCCCTGGCCCACTGCCGAGCAGCTGGGCGGGCAGGCCGAGGCACAGTCAGAGTACAGCTGGCCCCCAGGGCACAGGCGCTCTGTAGGTACAGGAGTGGGCTGTGAGGTCCAAGGGTCCCCCTCCTCCCGCCAGCCACCCCCCCAGCACAGCTTGAAGAGGGGGTGCTCGGGAGGTGGCTCAGGGCTCAGGAAACCAGGGCCAAGGGGCTGCTGTCAGTCCCCAATTCCGCAGGGTGGGGAGGCCAGGGCCTATGAAAACAGGGTCAGGCACCAGACCTACCGCAGAAGCCTGGCTTCCTCCAGCCCACGTGGATATGCTGCCTGGCACACTCCTGGGCATAGTTGGCCAAAGTGGCGCACACAGCCTCCCGCCGGCCCTCGCGCCCACTGCCTGCTGGGGCCCCAGAACAGTAGGCAAAGAGGCAGGCCTGGTGGTACTCAGCAGGGGGGACCTTCAGAGAAAGGACAGGCCCTCGGTCAACCGGCCTCACCAGCACTCCCTCCTCTTGCTTGGATCTTGCCCTGACTTAGGATCAAACAGAGCACTAGAAGGGCACTCTGCGATCGCACACACATGCAAAGCAGTGCCACCGCTAGATTCCCGTTTGGCACCTCTAGCACCCCCTGCTCCCCCCTCTCTCGTGGTGGTTGCCACCTCCACCCCCACCCATACCTGAGCATGGCATTCCCTGAATGGACCCTCCAGCAGCTGGTGGCACACATCCTGGGCTTCAGCCTCTAGCTGGCCAGCCTCCATGCCTGCCTCTGTGCCTCTCAGGGGGTCCTCACAGCCCTGGGCCGCTTCCACTGCATCCAGACACCCAGGCTAGAGACCATCGGAGTCAGGTCAGTGGGCTGGGATGAGGGACATTAACCAGGACGCCAAGATAGTGGCCACTACCCTCATGGCTGCTTCGAGTCCCCATTATCATGGCCACCAGCCCAGACATCCTGGAGCTTCTGGGGGCCACAAAGTCGTAAGCCTGGGTAAGGTGCAGGGGAGCTGGGGTCCCATCGACCCACAGGCAGGAGATTTGATAACCAAAACTGGCCAGTGACCAGGTCACTGAGTATGTCCCCTGGGTGATCAGTTCAGCCACATGCCATGGACAGCACCTTAAAGTCCATGGGACCTAGAGCCGGCCCCCCACCAAGGATCTGGGAGAGGGCCAGGCCCTGTCCCAGAGAAAAAGCCAGTGATGAGGACAGAGAACCGAGGCTTGGAGATGTCAGAGAAGCCAGGAAGGGGCGGTGGGGGGGCAACTGGGGAGCAGGGCAGGGCCCCCAGGCTCCCTGAGGGCCGCAATCTCACCTCTGAGTCAGGGAGCCTCCAGGAATTCCCAAAGGTGGCCGCTAACACCGCCAGTCTCCCTCCTGGCTCCAGGAAGTCATCTGGGGAAGGGCGAGGCAGACATGCTGTGTCCGGGGTCTCCAGTCTCTCCTTCCCTCCTAAACCAGCAACCAAGTCACGCCCACTTACCCTCAGGCCGGCCACTGTAGACCCCACAGAGACCTTGGGTTTGTCCCTGGAGCTCGTAGTCCACAGAAATGGAGACCGAACTGGACCTGTCCAGCCGCACAGTGACCCCCAGGCCCCCCGACAGCACCAGCCAGTCCCCTTGCCACTGCAGGCTCAGCCCTGGGCGGGGAGAAGGAAGGAGTCACACGCCCCACTCTTCCCACCATCACGCCAAGGTTCGGACTGCCCAGGGAAGGAGAGGAGATCGAATTCTTACAATCCGAGAGAGCTCTGCACTGGACACTCTTAAGGAGAAGCAACTGGTTTCCCATCAGAACTGTTCTTGAGAATTTCACGGACGCTATGGATGCTCTCACAAGTAAACTCCAGAGCTCACGTGCGCACACACACAACCCCGCCCCCCCTCACTTCATGGACTAAAAATCAGGACAAATGTTCTGGTAGGACAGAGACCCATCTAGTAGCTCAAAAGCCCTTCCTCACAGCACTGGTATACAGGTGGGTGGGGGGAACTGAGACTCAAAGAGATTTTTTATTTTTCTTTTCTTTAAGATGTTATTTGTTTGTTGGTTTAAGTTTATTTATTTTTGAGAGAAAGAGAGCATGAGCAGGGGAAGGGGCAGAGCACTCTCAGCACAGAGCCCGATGCGGGAGCTCCATCTTACGGAACCATGAGATCATGACCTGAGCCAAGATCAAGAGTCAGACACTTAACTGACTGAGCCACGTGGGTGCCCCAATATTTTATTTTTAAGAAATTTCTACATCCAACATGGGGCTCGAACTCACAACCCTGAGATCGAGTCCCATGGCAGCGAGGTACCCCCAAGACCCCAAGAGGTTAAGCAGAGGCATTTGCCCCAAGCCACCCTGTGAGGGGGTGAGTGGGGGTGGCTTGCAGGAGTAAGGTGGGAGACTAGGCCCCCCAGCAGGCTCCCTCATTTCCAAATAGCTCCCAACAGTAATAGGGTTAGGGCAGCAGGCTCCCACACAACTGCCCCTTTTACTGTCCCCTGTCCTGGGGGACAGGCAGACTGTCCCAGAGGAACAAATGGAGCCCCGGGCAGTCTTCTGCTCCCTTACCGTGGAGCAGCCGAGACTCCCCATCAGGTATCAGCTGCCCATTCACAGAGACATTTTTACCCTGGATCAGCACCTCCTCGGGTCCCATGATTACCCGGGCCTTGGGGGAGACACAGAGCGGAAGACGTGTCCAGTGGCTCACCTTCCCCCATGTCCGGCTCCCTCCCTGGGTCCTTCCCCTTCTCCCTCCCTCACCAGCTGACAGTGCCCAGGTTGGGGACAATGCCCCCTGGGCGTGAGGCGGACAGCCCAGCTGGAATCAGCAGCGCCCGCCAGCAGATAAGTGCAGCGGCCCAGGAAGCGGTAGTGGCGCCCGTCAAAGGTTCGGTAGTGGAAGCCTGACCAGGTGGTGCAGGTGGCCGCGGGCTGCTGGCGCGGGTTCCAGAACTGGGCCACGGCCCCCACCAGGGGCTGCAGGGAGGCCGGAGAGGGCATGCTGTCTGGAGGAGATACACCAACTGTGAGCCTCTGAGTGCGAAGGCAGAAGGGTGGGGGAGGAGGACAGGGTGTGTCTCCCAGAGCGCGAGGCGGATGGAGGGTGCATGGTCCCTCTGGTGGGCCGGGATGGGAGGTGACTCGTCTGAGAGCACAAGGGAGTGGGCACGGACCCTGCGGGAAGGCCCGGAGCTCAAGAAATCTGTGTGGTAGCCCCTGCAGGGGGAGAAAGTGGTGGCCAGGACCGCAGACCCACCTGGGAGGTGTCGGCCAGGGCAGCTGAGGCAGGCCTGGGAGCTGCTATCCCACCAGCTGTGTCCCCAAGGCCAAGCACAGCACTCCTTTAGGCTTCCCGCAGAAGCATTCGCTGAGCCTGCCTGCAGCTCGCACTGCCGTGTGGCAAAGCAGCGGCCCCCAGGGCTGGCTTCCGCAAGGGCTGCGGCGGATAGAGGGAGAGAATGGGGCGGCCCAGACAGCCTGGGCCCAGTTCCCTGCCCAGGCGGGCTTCGTGAAACCACAGATCTGGGCTAATAGCAGGTGCTTACCCAGAGCGCAGTGGGTGCCCCCCCAGCCTGGGCAGCAAGCCCTCACTGTCCGGTTCCTCGCGGCAGGCCGGGTTTCTGGGGGCCTGGGTGCGTGGAGCGGGCAGCAGAGAAAGATGTTAGTACTCAGCCCAGCCCCCTCCCTGTCCCTGAGAATGGCCCGGGACATTTCATCTGGCCGAGGGGCTTTCTCATGCAGTTTCCCTTCCTGGTCTTGATTTCCCCTCGTGCAGAGTGAGAGTGATGTTGGGAAGGCAGACTGGAGGACAGGTAGGCACAGGGAGCAGGCGCGGTACCTCCCTGCTCTGCCTGCTCCCCTTCTTGCCTGCCCCCAGCCCCACACCCTCCACTCCTCCGGAGCCCAGCCAGGCCTGCTTCCCAAATGCCTGCTTCTCCAGGCCACCACCCAGTTCACCCTCCCCGCCCTGAACCAGCCCAGATTCCAGCCCTCACTCACTTGTAGATGGGACAGAGCCCTGCACGTCCTCTCCAGGACAGGTCGAGGTGCCAGCCCAGGCGCTCGTAATGGTAGAGGCTGGTGCAGGGCACCAGGTCCTCCTGGCGGGGGGTCACTTCCTCCTCCACCAGGAAGGTTTCTGTCCGCTCACACCACCGCCTGCCCACGGATAGGGAATGACAGCCACGGGCCCCCAACCCTTCTATTGCCAAGGAGCCCTACCCTGCGATCCCCGCAGAAGAGTTAGTGAACTGAAGAGGAGGGTGGGTGGGAGTAAGAAGCACGGAGGGGTGGGGGGGAAGGTCTGGCTGCCCCAGAGGGTCCTGTTCATGAGGCAGGAGAAGAGGATCTTGGTCAGAGGGGCCCCAGGCTGGGCTGCTCACCCACTAGCCAGTGCCCATGCCATCCCAAAGAGGAGGGCAGGGAGCAGCATAATGCTCCCCCCCACGTCGCCTCTGGGGGACTAAGAGGCTTGGACTTCGGAAGAGGTGGTGCTGTGGCCGGTGAGCAGAAAGGCCAGTGTGGGCCTTCCCCGCCCCACAGCGCGGTCCACTTCAGCTGGAGGTCAATGTGTCCAAGGCAGCCCAGACAGTGACGGCGGCGAGGCCCATGGGGCTGGGGAAGCTTTATCTCAGCTCCATGCCCCGGGGCACCAGCTGCTCGGAACCAGATTGGACCTGCTGCACATTGCACAATCCCCTCGGAGGCCAGCTCTCCCTGGAAACAGTCCCCTTCCTGCCCCTGTGTGTGTGTGTGTGTGTGTGTGTGTGTGTGTGTGTGCGCGCGCGCGCGGTGAGCTCAGTGGGGGCGTGCATGTGCCCCGGGCCACAGCCAGACACTCGGAGCCTCTGATATTCTTCCACCTTCGGGCTGTACCACAAATTAACGTGGACTCTGGACAGCCAGCCTCGCTTTCTGAGCCATCATTTCCCTGCTAGAAAAAAATTCAGGGGCTTCCCAGGGATGCTTGGGGGGGGACTCAGGGGCTCCACTCTGAAATTGTGTATGTGCACATTTTTCTGAGGATAGTTCCTCAACTGTAATTAAATTCTCGAGAGGAACAATGACCCCACAAAACGGTGACGCGATCTTGTGCCAAATGACTGATACGGCCTTCCAGCCCTAAAATTCTGACTTTCTGATCCCTGTCCCCTTGCCTGCCTCTTCCTGCCCCCTCTCCCCTAAGCACTCTTGACGCCTGGACCAGTGAACAGAAGGAGTGGAGTTTCCGGGGTGGCTGGACTGTGTGGAGACAGGGAGAGAACATGTGTCATTTTCTCAGTGATCTGAGCTCGTACTGGGGGTGATTCTGTGTGGCTGGCTGGGTTCACCCCTCACCTTGGTCTCCTTCTAAGAGAGTCTCCTAGGGTAGGAACCAGGAAGCCTGGGCAGGACAACACAGCAAGGCTCAGGGCGGAGCGGAGGAGCAGCAAGGGTAGGAAGTGGGGAGGGGAGGTAGGAAACGGAGGAGCCTGGAAGCCAGCCCCCCAGCCCCGGGGCAAGGCAGCCGGATGGGGATAATCCGAGCATCCGGTTGGGGCAGCAGGTGGCCCAAGTGAATCCTGGTTACATCTTGGTTACCAGCTCCCAGGACACCCAGGCTGGAATGTGGCCTGGGCCTGAGATGCTGTCCCCTAAACCTGCTGTCCCCACTGAGCATCTCACACAGATACCCCACCTGGGGCGAGGAGGCCGCTGGGAACCAGAGCCACACTAGGCATTTCTCCTGGGCCCACCATTGGTCCTGTCGCCCAAAGAGGGTTCAGAGGCCCTCAGGGATCTCTCGGGGGTGCTCAGAAAAGGCCAGGGTCCGGCCATGGACATGTTGCGGTTCCCAGTCTCTCACGCGTGTACCCCGTACACTCTCTCCCTGCTGCCTCACGTGCTCACACCCCTGCCGCGGGTCTCACAAGGGCAGACGGGGGCTCATGTCCCACCCTAGCACACAGTGACACATTCTACTCCCAGGGCCATGAGCTGGCGGGACACTGATTTCTGAAGCAGCCCATCCGGGAGGTGGAAAGGCTTTCCCCGCTGATTCCAAGATGCCTCGCGCTCTTTCGGGTCCCACCTGCTCCCATGCCTCTCCTGAACATCAACAAATATCGATGGTGTCCCTTGCTGTGTCCTGTGCTTCTCCGCCAAGGACTATGCTCCCAGCTTTGGATTCTAACCACAGCTGATGAGGCTGCGCTTGGATTGGAAAGAAATCCAAGTCACAATCCCCATTTCCCCTAAAGGGGGCAGGAGGGAGGAAGCTGGAAGCCAGGGGAGATTGGAGAAAGAGATTAGGGAGAGGGCGCCTGGAATAACCAGCCCACATTTCACCTCCTGGAGCACTGGATGTAGGAAGCTTTCAGAAGGAGTCAGGTGCCCCGGTGGCAAGGCCAAAGAAAAACATCATAACCCGGGGCAGGGACCCCAAGTCCCTCCAGGAGCCGGATCTGAGGGCTGAGGGCACCCCTCCACACCTAACTGGTACAGGTTTCCAGGGACAGCCCCCACCCGACCAAAGAGCTCTCCCCTCTCCGCAGCCCCCTCCCGCGGACCCCGCCCTCAAAGTCCCCGCCCAGCCCGACTCCCGCCTCGCCCCCTGGGGCCTCCGATCCAGCCCCGCCTTCTCCCTGGGGTCCTGGCTTAAAGCCCCCACCCCAATTTCTACTTCAAAAGGCCTGTTCTCAACAGGCTGTCGGTCTCCTTCGGCCACCCCTCGCTGCCCCCAAGGGACCTGCTCGCGACGCGGTGTCCGAGCGAGTCCCCGAAATCGGGGTCCGTGGTTGTGGTCTGTGTGGACCCAGGTGGAATCTGGGTGAAGAGCAAGGGTGGGTCTGAGTTTCCCAGACCAACCCCGCAGACCGAGTCCGGGGACTCAATCCCACAGCGAGGCGCCTCCCTGACACGCTCCCGGGGGGCACTCGCGGTTCAAAGACAGCGACGCACTCACTGGCTCCCCTCCCCCGAGCACGCCCCCTCCTCTCCCCCTCCCCGACTCCTCACCGCACCCCCTCCCCCCGCGCTCCACCTTTCCCCTGGCTCCTCCCTCGGCGCCTGTGAGCACCCTCCCTCGCAGCCCGCTTGCCCTTCCTCCCTGCCTCCTCTCCCTCCTCCACCCCCTCCCCCCACACTCCTCCCTTCCCTTCCCCCTCTTCCCTCCCCCCCCTTCCTCGGCTTCCACTTTCCATCACCTCCTCGGGACCGTCGTCCCTCCGCACCGTCACCTGCCCGCCTAACCCGGCTGTGCGCCCTCCCGCGACCCTACTCCAGCACACCCCTGCCCCTACCCCCCCCCACGGGGTGCCCCGCAGCTCCCCTCCCGCTTCCGCGCTCCCCTCCCCCTGCCGGGCGCCGCTTCCCCGCTCCCGCTCCCTCCGCGTCTTTTCCTCTCCCCTCCCCGCGAAGTTTCGGGGCTGTCAGTCTGTCAGTCTTTCGGGCAGTCGGCACCCGAGCTACAAGCAGCGGGCGCCATTGCGAGCCGAGCCGGCTGGGGCAGGAGGCCGGGGCGCCTGGGTCCCGCCGGCAGCGGGAGACCCCACCAGCCAGCCCGCCAGGTACGGGCCGTGGAGGCGCCCAGCGGCAGACGGCTCCGCCTGCTTCCCCTTCTACACCGGCTCTCAGTCACCGCCCGCTCCGCGCAGGTGACAGCCCCGGGGGTGGGGGCGCTGCGAGCGCCGGAGGGGGTGGGGTGGAGTTGGGGGGAAAGAAGGGGCAGGGGAGGGGCAGGGGCTGGAGAAGGGAGGGGATGGGACTGGGGAGCGAGGGCCCGGCTTGGGGGGTGGTGACGGTAGTCAAGAAAAGAAGGTAGACCGGAGATCTGGAGGGAGGGGCGGAGGCTGGGGTGAAGGCGCCCGGTGGGAGTCCGCTGGGAAAGGGGTGGGAGGCTCCCGAGGGGAAGTCTCGGAAAGGGGAGAGGGAGTGTGGGAGGGGGCTAGCCGGGTGGGGGGGGCGACACGGCACCGGGGTCCGGCCGTTGGGGAGGGGCGGGAGAGAAGGGCGCTGACAGGTGAGCCTGGGGAGGGGCCGGGAGGTGGACCAAGGTCTGGGCGAGAAGGCTCTAGGGAACAAACGGAGGCGGGGAGGTGGGACTGGAGGGGTCTAGTAGGGAGGAAAACTTGGGGGGGGGGTGTAGAAGTCAGCGGGGAGCAGAAATGGGGAAGGGAGCCACCGAGAGAGGGGGGAGGGAAGCGGAGGTGTGTGGGGTGGCAGGGGTGGGGAGGAGGGCCAGTGCGAGGGTCCAGAGCGAGCGGTAAGCCGCTGACGCCCGGGGCTTGGGGGAGCCTGGGGACAAGGGAGGGAGCTCGGGGAGCGGACTGGAAGGGGGAGGGGAAGAGCGGTTCTGGGGACTGGGGACCGGGAGGGTAGGGAAGCGAGAGCCTGCTGGGGAGGCAAAGGGGGAAGGGAGACGGGGGCCTCGGAGGGGAAGGCGAGCTGCAGGAGGGAGGGATAGAGAGAGGGAGGGAGGAGGATGGTGTGGGGAGAGGGGAGGAGGGCTGGGGAGGGGGAGGAGGGAGGGAACTGAGGTGAAGAGAGGAAAGGAGAAGGAAGGGAAACCAGAGTGGGGGAGGAGAGGGAGAGGGGAGGGGAGTGCAGGGTGAGGGAGAAAAGCGGGGAGGCGGAGGGCGGCGTTGGGGAGGAAGGAAAAGAGGAGGGGGAAAGGAAGGGAGAGGGTGTGCAGCCGGGGAGGGGGATGGAGCCTGGGGGAGAATCAGGAGGGAAGGGAAAGGCGGCTCTGAGCCGGGGGAGGAGGAGGGGAGCCCTGTCGCGGAGAATGCCCGGAGCCGAGGGTCAGGGGGGCGGTGGCTGGGGAGGGCCTACCGGAGGGGCCGGGAGGGGCTGGCCCGGCTGGGAGCAGGGGGAGGAGCCGGAGGGGCGGGGCAGGGGGCGGATCCGGGGAGCCTGCCAGCTTCGGTGGGGAGAGAGGGCGGAAGGCAGAGGGAGCGGGGAGAAGGGAGGGGCAGAGGGAAGGCTGCCAGAAATGGGGGGGGAGGGTAGTCTGCTGGGGGAGGGGCAGGGAACCCGCTGGAGGAGGAGCTTTGAAGGGGCTCGGGGGCGGGGTGTCCCTGCCAGGGAAGCCCTGAGGGGGAGGGCGGTGGCTTCGAGGTAGGGTTTTGGGGAGAGGAAGCAAGAGCCATTTCCTGCCTTCAGCAAAGACCCTCCTCTGAGGGCCTCCCCCACCAGTTGCCCAATAGTGACACTCACCTCCGCCCCCCACTCCTCGCCCCCGGCTGGGCTCCTATTTCACCAGCTCCCGCAGTGACAGCTGGAGGGCCCAGGAGATGAAGTTCCCGGCTTCCCACCCTGGTCTTCCACTCTTCACCCTGTCCCCAGAGAATCGTTTGATTCCTGACGTCCCCAGGCAAGGGCTCTGTGGGGCGGGACGCATGGGAGGACTGGGCCTGGTTCTGAGACCTGCCAGGTGTGGGTGGTGGGGGGCAGCTGATTTCTAGAGCCGACCAGAGCTGGCGAAAATGGCTTCAAGGCCTTCTCCTTGGCCTTCAGAGAACTCTTTGCTTTCTGGAACCCATCTTCCCCCTCTCCCCTTTACCAGCACCTGGGGACATCACCTTCCGAGCTCCTGGGGATAGCTGAGGGGGAGAGGTCGGGCAGAGCCGGGCCCAGGTGGAAGCTATACGGAGAAGCAGAATGTGGAACAGGGTGTGGATGTGTTCTCTCCTTAGGGTCCGTGGCCTGATCCCCCGGGAGGAGCTACCCTGGGTTGCCATGAGAGAGACCTTTGAGGCCCTCAGCTCCCTGGGTGAGCCAGCACTCGAAGAACTTGGGTGGTGGGAGGCAGGATTCAGGGGCATGCTAGGCCCGCTGCTTCCCCGCAATTCAGGCTGCAGCCCTGAGACCCCAGGGACCCCAGCGGGGGCCTGTAGGGCAGCCTCCTGTTCAGTTTTCTTGGGGCATATTTGAATGCCTGGCCCCGTGGAGGTTCCGGGGGACCGCACGCACACGCGCGCACGCACAGAGCACAGATATGCAGACCTAGTCTATCTCTTCCTTCACCTGCCCTTGACTCGATGAAAAGGGGCTGAGGTTGATACCTGGCCGGGCTGCTGGGGAGCCCAGCTGTCCCCTGTCATGCTGGCTAGAGACCCTTCCTTCCTGGGCAAGGTGGAAAAAGCCCCTCGGCTTTTTTGGGAAGGGGAAGGGTCCCTCCCTTTGTCTCCTGTTCTGTACCGGATGCTGTACTTGGCCCCATCGCTTCACCTGTAACAGGGTTCTCGGTGGGACAGCCGGAGATGGCCCCCCAAAGTGAGCCTGGGGAAGGGTCCCATGATATCCACGAGCAGATGTCCCCTCCCAGGGAAGGCACGTGCTCAGGTAAGTGGGGGGGGCCCATGCACAGTGGCTCAGGGTGGAATCTACCTTTCCTTCTTCAAGTACCAGGGTGCTAGTCTCATTATTTGGACTACCTCAGTGACCAAATAGACAAAGATCCCTACCTTCCGGGAGCTTAGCCTAGTGAGGGCAGAGAGTCAGCAAACAAATACAAAAATAAGTGTACTTATAAACTGTGTCAGAAGGGGAAATGGGCTGGGGGGGGCGGGGAGGGAACCCGCGGTGGGGGTGGGGCAGGCCGCAGGATTAAATAGTGAGGGTGAGAGGAGGCCCCCACCGGGAAGTCAAGATTTGAGCAAGATTTGGAAGAGGTTAGGGAGGCCGCTAAGTGGCTCCTGGGAGAAGACGCCTAAAGCGGGCGTGTGTCTGGCTTGTTGACATTCTGATCTTCTGCAATGATTTGCCCGGAACTCGGTTCATCTGGCGGGTCTGTAGCCCTCCTCCTAAGTGTGTCCTGTAAGCCTCAGGGCAGAGACCTTTCCTTGCCTCCACACACATTTTCCAGAAGCTTCTTATAGCTGGGGCTCTTGCAACCCGCACAGCCTTTGCAGCTGCCCTGCTTGGAGAAGCCAGAGGCTGCCCCCGGGGGCGGCTGGGAAATTTAGTCCCTGTAGGTAGGATGTGGGACACAATCCTGTCCATCAGCCTGGGACTGGGGTTTCAAAAGCCCCTGCTTGATGGCACCAGCGGGGACCTCTGCCCATCTGGGACGTCTCTGGAGTCCTTGAGGGGGCCTGTTCTCTGCCAGGGCACGAGGCCCCCAGACCAGAGGAAGGTGCCCACACCGAAGAAGCTGAAGGGCCCTGCCGAGGAGACCAGGCATGTGCACCACAGAAGGCTGAGCCCCCGAGCTCCTGCCCAGGTGAGTCCTCCCACCTCTGGGGCCCGCCAGGGGCCCAGGCAGAGGGGATAGGGGCCTTGTAAACTCCCGGCTGGTCTGTGACCAGGTGGCCACTCCAGCTCCTTCCAAGCTAAGATGAATCAGTCCCTGGCACCCTTCTCCTGCAGAGCTTCAGCCCCCAGAGAGAATTCCATGTCACAGACAACAGGGATCCGCGAGGCTGGTCACCCAGAGAAACGGGCCCTGGCCTCGACATCGTCCAGAAGTCTTAGCTTCCCCTCCGACCTCCCCCTAAGTGCATACTTGTTGATGACTCGAATTACCATTCACTTGAAGACCTACCTTCTCATTGCCTTCCCCAGACAAGCTCCCTCCCCCAAATTTCCACTGATCTCAGCGGTGCCTAAATGCTCCAAATACGTTATCTGTCCCAGAGCCAGGGCGATCAAGCAGCTGATTCTCTCTCCACGATGCCGCCATCACACCCTTCCGCTCCCACCGACCGGACTTACCACCTTCTGCCTGAGTGACATCCTTTATTCCAGGGGTTTCCCTCCTGCCTGCTAGGTCTAGGCTGTCTTAGGTAGAAGGGAAGGAGATTGCCTCTAGGCTGGCCCAGCCCTGGTTTGAATCCTTGCCCCACATTTACTGCCCGGTGACCTTAGGTAGGCGAGTTCCCCACCAGCGGCTTGTTGCTCCCCTGTAAGCAGGGAAAAGAGTAACCCCATGGCTGCTGCAAAGCTTTGTGGCAGTGCTTAGACAGTTTGTCATCTACCGTTGGCACGCGAGAAGTGGTGGCAGTCCTCATTTTTATGAGACACGTGGAGACACGGAACACAAGATGTCTGCCTTTCAGAAGCTAAAATCTAGTTGAGATGACGTTAATAGGAACCAGAATTAAAGAATTAAAGGAACAAATAATAAAGCCACATCGCAAGTTAGTGTCACTGTTAACAGTAAGTGCATGATCCTCGTGCATCCGTTTGTCAAAGATTTTGTTGATTTGTGCTACGTTTGGAGGGAGGTGTAGACTTCAGCTCTGAGGGGGGTGGGGTAGAGGATGGGAAAACATTCTAGGCCGAGAAGAGGCTTTAACCCAGAAAAGGTGACGTGTGGCTGGGGTGAGAGCAGACCTGCTTGGCTGCAGGGGACGGTTTATGTGGGGAGGGGGCACATGAGAAAACTAGGCAGGGGCGGGGCGAACCTCAGATGCAGCCAGAACTTACTTTATCCTGTAAACAATAGGGAGCTCTTGATGGTTCTTGAGTAGAAGAGTGGCATAATGAAAACAAAAGCAGTATCACAATAGGACAAATAGTCGTTTGGAACAGACGGATCCGTGAAAGGGACTGGGAGTAAACCTAATTGTGGCAGTTTATGTAATGTAACCGGCGCTGGGGCTATTACAGACCTTCCGAGCCAGACAGGAACTCAGGTCATCTGGCTCAGTGGTTCTTAAACAAGAATCACTTAGGGAGTTTTATTATTTGTTTAATGTATCTTTATTTTTGAGAGCGAGAGAGAGAGAGAGGGAGGGGCGGAGACAGAGGGAGACACGGAATCCGAAGCAGGCTCCAGGCTCTGAGCTGTCAGCACAGAGCCCCACGCAGGGCTCGATCCCACGAACCGTGAGATCATGGCCTGAGCCGAAGTCGGACACCTCACCGACCAAGCCACCCAGGCGCCCCCACTTTGGGAGCTTTGAGGAAAGAGAACAGATTCATGCACCGTGCTCCCATAGATGCGTTTCGTAAAAGTCCCCAGGGGATTAGGACACAGCGCCATGTTTGGGAACCACGAGCTAAGACAACCCTTACACCTAAGCAATCCAATACACTTAGTTAGCTCAGAGAGGTAACAGAGGTAAGTTAACCAAGGTCACGCTACTGACTGGTGGCCGAGGAGAACCCGAGTAGTCACTCCCAGGCTGGGCCCTGAGCTCCTTTCTCTTGGCTGGACCGTTGCAGCGCCCAAGAGAGGCAAAGCTCCAGTGGGACCCGCCTCAAACCTGCTCCCCCAGAGGGCCCTCCCTGCTTCTCCAGAGGTTGGCGCTGTTCCCTGGTTCCCCAACTCTTGTAAACTCCATCCTCTTCTTTCTAAACGGGGTGGGGGCGTGGGGATGTGGGGGGTCGGTCTGAGAAGGTCAGCGGTTTGGTTGCAGGACCCCAAAGGGGACTGAGGCTGCTCAGCTGATGAGAGAGACTGTAGTTCTAGAAAGGCCTGGAAGGTCTGCGCCAGGCAAAGCAAGCAGATGACCCCAGTGGAAAGCCTGAGCACTGAACTCTGAGCAATATTTATATTCAGCGGGCACAAGAGTAGGCAGGGCCCTCTGCAGAAGCAGGGGAACCCCCTCAACCACATGCAGGCCTAGGAGAAAGCCCCCAGGACGGGTAGGGGACTCTGGCCAGGGTCCCTGGCTACAGAGAACCAAGGAGGAGGACTGACCAGTGATCTTCGGATGCGGTCATTCCGCAGAGCCTTCCAGTAGAGTGGAGACCACAGAAGCCAGGCTGTGGGCTCCAGAAGTGATGGTCGTATTGGCCAAAAAAAAAAAAAAAAAAAAAAAAAAGCAGAAATAAAATGGGGCTTCATTGGCTCGTCTTGTTTCGACTTTTCAGGGGATGAGTGGATGATTCGGAAGGTGAAGGTGGAGGAGGACGATCAGGAGGCAGAAGAGGAGGTCGAATGGCCCCAGCATCTCTCGTTGCTCCCCGGCCCTTTCCCCGCGTCGGACTTGGGGCCTCTGGCCGCCGCGTACAAGCTGGAGCCGGGGGCCCCGGGGACACTGGGTGGACTGGCGCTGGTCGGGTGGGCCCCGACCTCGGAGAAGCCCTACGGCTGCGGGGAGTGCGAGCGGCGGTTCCGGGACCAGCTGACCCTGCGGCTGCACCAGCGGCTGCACCGCGGCGAGGGCCCCTGCGCCTGCCCGGACTGCGGCCGCAGCTTCGCGCAGCGCGCGCACATGCTGCTGCACCAGCGCAGCCACCGCGGCGAGCGGCCCTTCCCCTGCTCCGAGTGCGACAAGCGCTTCAGCAAGAAGGCCCACCTGACCCGCCACCTGCGCACGCACACCGGCGAGCGGCCCTACCCGTGCGCCGAGTGCGGCAAGCGCTTCAGCCAGAAGATCCACCTGGGCTCGCACCAGAAGACGCACACGGGCGAGCGGCCCTACCCCTGCGCCGAGTGCGAGAAGCGCTTTCGCAAGAAGACGCACCTGATCCGCCACCAGCGCATCCACACCGGCGAGAGGCCCTACCAGTGCGCGCAGTGCTCGCGCAGCTTCACGCACAAGCAGCACCTGGTGCGGCATCAGCGGGTGCACGAGGCGGCCGGCCGCGCCCCGCCCTCGCCCGACGCGCCCGCCTCGCCGGGGTCCCCCGCCCCGTCCCCCACCCCGTCCCCCCCGGGACCCAAGCCTTTCTCCTGCTCCGACTGCGGCCTGAGCTTCGGCTGGAAGAAGAACCTCGCCACGCACCAGCGTCTGCACCGCGGCGAGGGCCGCCCCTTTGGCTGCGACGAGTGCGCCCTGGCTACGGCCGCGGACCCCGCCGCCGCCGAGCCCTCGGCCTGCGCGCCCGGAGGCACCCCGGCGGCGCAGGGCGTCCCCGCGGGCGAGCGGGCCTTCTTCTGCCAGGACTGCGGGCGCGGCTTCGCCCACGGGCAGCACCTGGCGCGGCACCAGCGGGTGCACACGGGCGAGCGGCCCTTCGCCTGCCCGCAGTGCGGCCGCCGCTTCGGCTCGAGGCCCAATATGATGGCCCACTCCAGAGCCCACAGCGGCGCCAGGCCTTTCGCCTGCGCGCAGTGCGGCCGCCGCTTCAGCCGCAAGTCGCACCTGGGCCGCCACCAGGCGGTGCACACGGGCAGCCGGCCCCACGCCTGCGCCGTCTGCGCCCGCAGCTTCAGCTCCAAGACCAACCTGGTGCGCCACCAGGCCATCCACACGGGCTCCCGCCCCTTCTCCTGCCCGCAGTGCGGCAAGAGCTTCAGCCGCAAGACCCACCTGGTGCGCCACCAGCGCGTCCACGGCGGCGAGGCCGCCCCCCCGGCCTCCGACGCCGACCTCCCGGCCCCGGCCTGGCCCGCTCCCGCAGAGGCGGCGGCGCCCCCGCTCTTCTTCTGAGCCAAGTTCTCGTGGGGCCGCTTCCTGGGCTGGCCGGTGGAGAGACCCACGCCGGAGAGCTTCCGGGCCGTGAGCACTGCCGCCGGTACTTCCCTCCTTATCTTGGCGGGAGGGAAGTCGGGACAGGGTAACCAGCCTGGGCGCTCCGTGACACCAACGGTGCTAAGAATGAACGCTTGCCGGGAACAGTTCCGGCCTGAGTCCGGGGAAGACTCCCACCGAGAGACCCCATCAGGAGGCAGACATTTCTTGGACACCCCCCTCCACACACACACACACACACACACACACACACACGGCCAAGAGCTGACTGGGTCAGGAACCTCTACAGAGGGGGCGAAAGAACGGTTATCTGTGTACTTAAAGTGTCATTAAAGTTAAAATAGAAGGTTCTGGGGCTGGTAAGTGAGCACAGGGTGGGAACCCCTGACCGTTCTCATCCACCTTCCTCCTCCCACAGAAGACCATCCCTCCCTATCCTGGGTGAGCTGAATTTAGCCAGGTGCTGGTAATGAACTGTCTCAAGTGAAAATATAATATCGCTCATCGCTAAGCCACTATCCCCTTCCCTGCTGCTTGCTCAAACATTTGATTGAGGAACAGTAACAGATTTCCCATGGCTGGTGTTGAGGCTAGACCCGTAAGGGGGGCACAGAGGGGCAGGGCGCCCTTTGGCCATTGCCGTGGAGACGGCCTGCACCACAGGCCCTGGAGCTCTCCCAAGGGGGTCTCGGAACAGCAGCCCCACCTGCTACCCTGTCTGGCAGCGTGAGGAAGGACATCGACAACAGACCAAGGTTGCTTTCCCATCACCCATTCCCCTGAATTCCGTCTCTGTGATGGAGGCTGGAGCCAGACGTCTCTGTGGCCGTGCTTGCCCGGCTGGGCGGGCTGGCTGGCAGGGAAGGGGAGAGGAGGGCCGGATGATGGGGACGTGGGGAAGGCTTGGGTCTGACCCCTCCTGCGCCGCTCATAGGATTCGGGGCAGAGCATTCATTTTCCTGGGCTTCTGCTTTCTCGTTGGTGTTGATGACCGCCGGGCAATCTCCATCACCAAAAACGATCCTAGCAGATACTCATCGGGTGCCTCCTACGTGTCAAGCACTACACCGGGCACTGGGAAACGATAGCAAGCAAGACAGGCAAACATGCAGGACACGTAAGAAGTTCCAGGCTAGGGCGAGCCCAGAGGGCTTCGGGAGCGGGTGGCAAGGGCATCCAAAACACCGGGAAAGGTCCAAAATCTAGCAGAGGTCAAGGGAGGTTTGCAAGACGAGGGCACCTCTCACGTGAGGCCTGAAGAAAGAGCACGAGTCACCAGAGGAAGGGTGGAAGGTTGGAGAGGACAGTGTATGTAGGGGTCCAAAGCCCGGCACAGCTGGAGCGGAGAATGAGCATTGAAGGAGAGGGTGAGCAGACGAGGAAAGACTTTAGCACAGACGAGGGAGTTCGACTTTCCCCGGGGGCCGTGGGAAGCCGGGGGAGGGTCTGGGCAGGGCAGGAATAGGATGACATCTACACGGATGCATTTTCGGAACACGGCTGGCTGCCTGTAGAGGACAGGCTAGCTGGAGGGGACCAGACTGGAGACCTGCGCATTAGCAATCCAGGTGACAGGTGGTGGCAACTGTGGACCACGCTGTGTCAGAAGGGATGGAGAGATGTGAAAGACTGTAGGGACATTTACCAGGAAGCTGGTACAGGGCGTGTGGACCAGGGTGGAGGGGAGGGAGATGATGGGAGTGGTGTTGACCCGATTTCTGCTTGATGACTGACTCCCCGACAGCAGCATTCCCCTGAGGTGGGCCACCCGGGGGGAACAGTTTTGGACTAGGGGAGCCGTCTTCGATCTGCCGAGTTGGTGGAGCCAGAGCCGTGCCCAGTCGGGAGCAGGCCACGTGGGTGCAGAGCCCCAGCCTGAGGCCCATCCATATGTTTCTGAAGCCATGGGGGAGGGGATGCTTTGCAAAGAAGTAGGGGTGGAGTGGGCAAAGAGAGAGCCTGGGACTAAACCCTGGGGAAACCAACGTTCAGGGAACAGCGTGCAGAGAAGCCTGGAAAGACTGGGAGCGAGTGGTGCCGGAGAGGGGAAAGGGAAGCCGCGAGACGGCACAGCGGAGCTGAGGAAAGGCAGTGTTTCCGGAGAGAGGCAGAAGTTGGCCACCGAAGGTTGTCGAGAGATCAGGTAATAGGAACTTCCAGATCCTCTGGGTTTTGCAGCGAGGGGACGGGTTGGCAGCCTGCTTCGGGGGCAGTTGGGACAGCATCATGATGGCAATGGTGAATCCCAAATGCACGGTCCCATGGAAGGTAGGAGAAGATGAGACCGAGGTGCAGGTAAATGACGGAGTGCACTAGAAGGCGTCTTTGACTGTAAGGCCAAGGAAGGCGGGCACGGGGGCGGGGGGTCTGAATGCAGCGAGTTTGACTTCTGTGGCCAAGAATGAGTTGGTGATGACAGGTGCCGCAGGTGGCAGTGTGGCCATAAGTAGGAGCCACTGAGTTTGGCCCCAGCCGCATTTTATTTTATTTTATTTTTATTTTTTTAAATTTTCTTTTTAATGTTTTTATTTCTGAGACAGAGACAGAGCACGAGTGGGGGAGGGGCAGAGAGAGAGGGAGACACAGAATCCGAAGCAGGCTCCAGGTTCTGAGCTGTCAGCACAGAGCCCGACGCGGGGCTCGAACTCACAGACTGCGAGATCATGACCTGAGCCGAAGTCGGACGCCCAACCGACTGAGTCACCCAGGCGCCCCCCCAGCCGCATTTTAAATGCTCGGAAATTTCACATGAAACTCTGGGCTTCCAGGTTGTCTTGTGACAAGTTGGAAGATGGCAACCAGGGGCCAGGGCTGAGTGGCAGGGGGCCTCTTCGGACATAGGGTGCGGGGCCTGCAGCGTCCCGGGCCCTCGGTATGCCCGTCGGCTTTGCTCTCTGGAGTTGCTTACCAGGCCTCTGAGGCACTGAACTTGGGATTCCTGCCCAAAAAAGTCATCTCACAGGCTTTTAAAATCAAACACATGAAAGAGACATTCACGTTGGTTATACCAATGTTTATGTTCCTCGAAACATTCCGGAATTCTTGTGTAAGAACAGCTTTCAGATCCTGCAGCGTGTTTGGCGAGACCTACCCTGTTCCAGACGTGTACGCGACTGCTCCTTCTCTCGAATCTTCTTGACAAGGTGTATTTTGGTCCTTCGAGTTTGTTTGCAAATAGTCAAGTCATTTAGGGTCAGGCCCGGTGGTAATCAAAACAGAAGATCGTGCTAAAAAAAATATGCAAGGTCTCTGCAATGGACTGGGGTTCCTGCTGGCTCTTCCCTGGGGAGGAGTGCAGAATCAAACAGGGGTGGTCTCCCCAACATCAATATATACCCCCCACACCTTCCCCGGTGTGAGCAAGCCCAGGTATGACTCTCCGTAAAGCATCAACCTTTTTACTTTAGAGCCACTTCCTGGCAGGTGAAAGATAGCACAAATGTACTATTTCTAGATGGAGAACAAAATGTTTTCTTAAGTACTTGAAATTTATTTATTTTCCCCAGTCTCGTTCCAAACAAAGATCGACCGTAGCCAGTGGGTATAGAGCACCCCGTCGGTGCCCCCTGGTGCGAACCAGCCACTGACAAACATGGAGGGGTTTCACCAGCCACGTGTCCATCAGGAGCTTACGATGAGGTTGGACAGGACAGAGGAATGTCAAAGAAATGGGACATAAGGGCTGAATGACTCTGTGGCTCTAAAGACCAGAGAGAACAGCGTGGAAGATGGGGGCCTGAACACAGAGCTGAGCGGAGGTGGGGTTGGGATTCGTGGACTGAGGAGGCTGGAGGGAGGGAGAGGAGAGGGAGAGGCTGGCTCCAACCCCGCCTTCTCCCCACACGCCTCTCCCCCCCACCCCTCGAAACCCTGCCGGGGCCGGGGGGTGGGGGGGGCCTCAGATCCTGCATCTCTCACAGCGGGGGACCCTCCCTTCTCTCCAAACCCCCACAGTTACATGAAATTTACCAGTACACGAAACTTACCATTTTTGCCATTTTAAGCAGACACTTCAGTAGCGTTAAATACATGCACCATGTTATGTAAACATCACTGCTATTTCCAGAACCTTTCCATCCCAAATGGAAACTCTGTCTCAATCTTTTTTATGTGATGGCCCCTGGAAATAAGGTTGCTCTTAGGGTCAGTGAGAGGGCAGTGCAGGGCTGCGGTGTAGCCCGGCAGGGGTGGGGGGCGGTGGGAGGTTGTGGGGGGCTCTAGAGCCCCACCCACTGTCCTGGTAGCTGGGAGAACCGGCTCCACATCCCTGTAGCTGCCAACATGTTAGAAAACTCTTCCAGCCCACAGATCCAAGTTCCTGCCTGTGAGAGAGATGGGGTCCAAATTCATTTACCACCAAAGGGATGAATAATGCCCAGCAAGTTGCCCTGCATTGTAATAGTTCACGGAGATGACAAACACCGTGGAGACCTGAAGCCCACCAGGCATCCCCCTGGTCTTCCCTCAGGGCCTAGACTTTGAGTCCTCAGGCCTCCGTATCCCGCCTCCGCCCCTTCTCAAATGGATGGGCCGGGGACAGCTATCTTATTGCTGTCATTTTCCAGGATTTGGGGTGGCCATCGCCACTCAGGCGATCTGTACGTATAAGGGCACGGGACTCACTCCTGATTGACAAACACTTGCCCCCTCCTCTGGGCCCTTTTCCCGGGCTCCCGCCTCCCTCCAATCCCAATCTCCTAACTTCCAACTGGTTTAACTGGGAGATCTTAGGTGGGACCCAGCCCCATTCATTCTGGTGATGACCACGGTGCAGGGGGAGGCGGAGAAAGAGGAAGCACTGTGCTGGCCACATGTGGAGAGCACAGTACTGAGCAGAAGACAGTGCAGCTTGCCTGCTTGACACTTCACGGCCGCCCCCAACCGCTCCACCCCTCCTTCCAGTGTGAACACAGATGAATGGGCACCCACCACACCCACACACTCCAATCCTGTGCTGGTGCTACTTTTCACTTTGAGCAGGAGGGGAGAGGGCCGGTAAGGAGCCAGCCTCATGCGTTTTAGTACAAAGTACACACACGGCTGGTGTACTTTGTATGAGAAGCTATTCAGATGCTCAGGAAATATTCCTATTTTCTTTCCAGGTGATGGACGCCATGCTTGGGAAACTAAATTAGTGATAAGGAGAGTGCTTGGCAACAATGAAAGGAACAGAATGAAGTAGATTTATGAGATACTTAATCCAGGCTTTACTCAAGTCTGCCTGTCACACGTTAGTAAGACAAAGAAATGTCTGGGTGGCTCGACCTCCTGTTTCTCCCCACCACCACCACGCCCCCCCCCCAGTGGTAGGGACTGGACAAGAACTGCCAGAGTGACCTGCCAGACATCCCTGTGAATCTCAAGTCAGAAAGACTCTATGTGCCCCCAGACTTGGTCAACTCAGCAGGCAGGGACCCCTCCGGCATTTTAATCTTCCACCCATTAAGACTGGCTGAGCTTTGGGGGGCCTGGGCAGCTCAGTCAGTTGAGCATCTGACTCTTGATTTTGGCTCAGGTCATGATCCCAGGGTCATGGGATCGAGCCCCGCATCCAGCTTCATGCTGAGCGTGGAGCTTGCTTAAGATTCACTCTCTGTCTCTCTCTCGAATAAAAATCAAATTAAATTAAAAAAAAAACAGACTGGCAGAGCTTTAACGTCTACGCAGCCTTCTGCCATCATCGTAGGGAGTTAAGTGAAAGATCTTGCCCTTGTGATGTTTAGAATCCATATATATGACAAGCACCAGGGGCCTTGCGTTCTCCGAAGAAATTAAAGCCAAGGTCCAGGTTCATAAACCTAAGCCTTGGGGAGAGAAAGCTTGAATTTCATGAAACACCCAGACCATCACATGTGATAGTAGGGCCCAGCAGTGGACGCGGGAGCAGTCCAGACAAGGGGAGGCTTCGGGCCACAGCAGTCAGGGACGGCTTGGTAAGTAGGGTCCTGAGTGAGTCTTGACGGATGCTCGGACTGGAGCAGACGAAGAAGAGGTGGGAGACTCCAGAACAATGCAAGACAGCGGGGAATGAAGCGCTGAACTGTGCAGTCGGGCGCAGTGCCACAGGAAGTCAGGTATTTGTGACACCGCATGTGTGAGGAGAACGGGCTGTCTAGCTCAGTGTGTGCAGAGCAAACGCACCTCTCCGGTTCCTGTGCTGGTGAGGCATGGAACAATCAGGACTCTTGCCTTCCCTAGCACGTCACAGAGCTGGCAGCCGCACCCCACCTCCCGGTGTCAGCCGCTCCAAAGAAACTACTGAGGGACGGGGCAGGCGGTATGGGAAGGGTTTGCCGTTACTACCGCGAGTAATAATGGCAGCTCATGTTTCCCTACCACAGCCAATCTTCACAAGAACTACCATTATTATTCCCACTTTAGAGATGAGGAAGCTGAGGCACAGGGCAATTAAGTCATTTGAACGAGGTCATTCATTCATTCAATGAACATGCATGGAGTATCTGCTATGTGTCTGGCACTGTTAGATGCTGAGAATAATGATAGACATAAACTAAAATATCTCGAACACTTACTTTGTGCTAAGCACTCTACAGATTAAGGGTGTTACAAGTGCGGCGCCCTTTTCTCCCTACCACCCTACGAGTGAGCAGCGCTGTCTTTGGTTTAGTTTTTCCGATGAGGTAAAAAAGGCTCAGAGTGGCTAAGTCATTTGCACACAATGACACCGTCATGCATGATGAAAGCACCTCAGTGGTTTGCTTCCAGAGCCTGTGCTTTTTTAAAAAAAGATTTTTTTGAGTAGGGTGGCAGTAGGATAGAAGTCCAAGGTCAGGGTCGTGCCCCTTGGAGGTGTCTGAGGGAGGATGTGTTTCAGAACTCTCTTCGAGAGTCCAGTGTTACTGGCGATCCTTACTGGCCGTCCCTTGACTTTGCGAAAATGAGTAAAAATTCATTCAGAGTGGAGTTGGGGGGCGCCTGGGTGGCTCGGTCAGTTAAGCAATCAACTTCAACCCCGGTAGTGATCTCACAGTTGGTAAGTTTCAGCCCCGCATCCGGCACTCTGCTCTCGGTGCAGAGCCTGCTTCGGATCCTCTGTCTCCCTCTCTCTGCGCCTCCCCTGCATAGGCGCTCGCTCGCACTCTCTCTCTCTCTCTCTCAAAAATAAAAATAAAACATTTTCTTAAAATGGAGGTGGAAAGCCTCGATGGGATGGCTTTCACGCCATTACCACAAGTGGGAGCTTGCATAGAGCAGCAGGAAGAAGGAAGATTTCCTCTCTGCCCGAAACCGGTAAGCTGCCCTCACTTGCAGCCAATGAGAGGTCACCACTTCAATCAGCTGCAGCCAATGAGAGGCTACCACCGCTCTGAGCTCCCATTTTCCTCCAATGAACTTTTTGTTCAAACCCCCCTCCCCCGCCCCCAATTCTTTCTTTCTTCTATGAAAGGAGGGTCTTCTCCTTTGCTCCCCCAACTTGCCCGTGGTTCCCCATCCTTTGTGTGTTCCAAGTCGAAATTCCTGTGCTATTCCCAAACAAACTCATTTGCTACTGGCAACTGTTAACTTCTAAGGTCGACAACTTATAGACGCATCCCTCCAGTCACCTCCTCCTCCTTCTCCTCACGTGCTGGTCTCTCTGTGTGTATCTGTCTCTGTGTCTCTTCTTATAAGGATCCAGCCATATTGGATTAGCCCATCCTGTCTCTTTTTAACTTGATGACATCGTCAAAGAGCCCATTTCCAAATAAGGTCACCTTCGCAGGGACAGAGAGTTAGGCCTTCAACATGCCTCTTTAGGGGACACGTTTCAACTCAGAACACAGAGCTTCACTGAGATACTGTGTCACAACTGCAGGAGCAGAGGTGGAAATGCGGGTCCCTGGCGTTGGGCGGGGACCGTGGTGGGGACCTGACAACTCGGTCCATCAGGGCCGGGCTGCGGGCAGCACTTTTCTGATGGGACGCTGGCAGCACTGGACCTGGGCTCCCCAGCGGCTTGCGTGCCCCGGAGCTCTTGCACTTCCACGGTGATGGGCTGGAAACTTGTGGAGATGTATAAATGCACTCCGAAAAGCTAAAAGATAAAGACTTTGGCTTTGTGTTCCTTTATTCTACAAGTGATTTTTAAATTTATATGTTCTTACTTCTAGAACAGAAAAATAGTTTTGACGTGACCGCAAACGAACAAAAAGGCGCAGCTGACTTTAGGTGACCGTAGGAACAACAGAGAACGGAGCCATCTTCCATGGAAGGTGACTGTTTTAGTGTTTCTGTAAACCGTGTGTGTAAACCGCGCATGCGCACGCACCTGCCTGCTCGGGGGCTCATTCGTGAGGAGACAGAGTGGAGGAGCCACACGGGGGGGAGGGGTGACGCTGTCCCCAGGGGTGAGGGGTGGGGGCTGGCTGGGGCAGAGCTGGGGAGGGTTTCCGGCCAGCATCTTGAGGCAGAGAATGGGCACACTGTGTGGGGGGGAGGGGGAGTCAGAGAGTGAGGTCAGAGGACCTCCAGTAGCAAAAGTTTTTTTTCTGCCTCTGATTACTCAAGAATCTTCCTTGGCTGGTGGAACCAAGCCTATGGTCACAGCATGGCAGATGCCATCTGGGAGGAAAGTGATTCCAAGGGCCTGGCGGGGGGTGGGGGCGGGGGAGATGCCCCCTCCCCCGTCCCCCTGCCTAGCATGGGAGAAACAACCCCTCTTCAATAATCCCTCTTGATCCTTGGAATTTCTTATACCTCGCAGTCAGAGGCGATCACTCTGTCGTACATAGGTGACATCCTTGTCCTTTCTGGAGAGCTTTCATCCGGGGAAAGGCTGGCACGTGCTGTGCTGTGGCCTCACAGCCTCGAGAAAGAGCCACTGGGGAGGAGACGGGCCCCAGGAGTCCTCAAGAAAAAGCATGGCTGCCGGGGCCGACGGAGAGCTTTCAAGAAACAGACGGTTCCCAGCCACCCGACAGACGACAGAGCTTCAGGCTAGGAGTAGGTCAGCCCCAGGGCAGGGGGCGTTCTTGGTCAACCCCAGATCACGGATTTATGTCCTGGGCTTCTGTAACATCATTATGTAACATCGTTAGGAGCGCTGCAAATTGGATTCTCCTTCGGGCTTTCCAGAAGCAGGCCCTGGGTTCTCCTCCAGCCCAGCAAGGCAGTTCCTGCTTCGCCCAGAGCCCCCTGTCCCTCGCTGGGAGTTCTCTTCTCAAGGTCTCTCTGGAGGGGTGTACGGAGGCCCTCGGTGAGCACCACTGTGCTGCGGCTTCTTCCCAGAAGCCCTGGAGGGTCGAAGGATGGGGCTCACTCTCTCCGAGTAGGCGGGGCCGCGGGGAGCCTTTCCCACGCAACGACGGGCCTCAGATCCGTAACACGTGTGTCCCTCATGATGCACACTCTCCCTGCTGTCCTCGGTCCTCACCGCGCTGTCCACACGAGTCCGGGCTTGGGGGCCGCCTAGACCTTTGATACCTTCTCCTACAGATCTGGCCTCCAGCTTCTCCCGCCTTGCAACTTATCCAACCACTTGGCTGGTCTTCCTTTCACTTGTTATATCAGCTTTCATCCATTTCCTAGAACTTAAGCGCATCTTCGGTTGGGATATCCGGGTTCCGGAGCGGTTGGCGCATTGTCGTCTGTCTGTTGCGGAGGCGCCCATCTCCTGCTACAGGCTGAGAGCTTCCCAGGTGCCCGGCCGGAACCCAATGCCCAGCCGGCACTCAGTACACGTGTGGTTTTAATTCAAAGCCCTCTTCCGTTGGCCCCGACAAACCTTGTAAACTTATTCCCCAAACTTCCCGGGTACAAATCCTCCCTCACCCCTGACAGATCTTACTCTTGCCTCCGAGCGTGCCGCCTCCCCTTGCCTGCCTCCCTTGGTTTTCCCCCTCTTGAAGTGACCCCCCACCCTGACTTCCTCCTCAAGCCCAGATGGAGGCCCCTGGGTGGCCTGTCCTGAAGGCCTGGCCACGGGGCTGTCCTTTTTTAAATGCCCGGACACCTGCTGTTGGCCATTTCATCAGATGCTATCTTCACACGCCTGTTTCCATATACTCTACGCGGTACTACGTGCTTCTTGTGACCTGGGCTCTTGGTGAATTCCCCAAGGTCCCCTCTGATAGGGAACGATGATCCCCATTTCACAGGGAAGGAAACGGAGATTCAGAATCGTACCGCCACCGTGGGTGCGCGGGCCTTGTCTCCCCCAGGCACCAGGGAGCAGCTCCGGGGCCGGGTTTCGTCATCTGGATTCCTGGGACTTGATGCTTTCACATGACTGCAAGCTTTGTTGAACCGGGTGGTGGGAAGAAGAGTCTTTGCTGCTCCCTGCCCCGCTAGGGAGCCTTGCGCCCGAGTCCCCCTTTTCGGAGTGAAAGCTTTGGGCTGAGTTGCGGTAATAGCCAAAGCACAAATCCTGAGAATTAGTACATATTCAGCCATCTCCTTTTCCCCCTTGGCTGCCAGAATGCTGAAAACGAAACGTACTGCTCAGAGGCACTGTCTGAGTTTGACGTCTGGTGTATTTCAGATACTTAACGTCTCTCCCGATTAACAGCCTGGTCGTAATGTACCGTCTTGACTGGGGTTCTTCAAGACACTCTCCACTCGCGTTTCTAGAGGAGAAGCCAGCCGGCCGAGAAGAGCAGAGGACCACACTCGGGGAGGGCACAGAGAGGGAAAGCAAGAACGCCGATGTCGGAGGGGACGGGGAATTCTCTAGACCAGAGGTCCCTAACCTTCTGTGGACCGCCAAACACGTCGTTAGGATGTTTCCAGCTTTCCACGGTAAAGTGTCAGAGACACGATAGTTTGCACGTCCTTTCAGAGGGAGTGTGGACACCCGCACAAGCCTGTCCATGGCCCTCACGGTCCCTGAAGCTGGCTTGAGAATTCTGCTCCCTGACCAATTGTAACCCCTCATCCTGCACGTGTGACAACAAGAGCTGGAGAAGGAGAGTGCCCCGCAGCCCCCCCCCCCCCCCGGGACTGAGGGGTGGGAGGAAAGGAGAGATAGAATCTGAGCGTCCCAGGGCGGGCCCTGCCATCAGATGTCCCTGCGACGCCTGGGCTGCCCCTACCACGAGAGGGGCCCAAAGGCAACTTGGGAACCGCTGCGGGGCCAGAGGAAACACCCCGGCTCTGCAACCCCCTTCCTGTTCGGCAGGCTTTGGGGGGGGGGGCGGTATTCAAACCACAACTAAGGGGGCCAGATCAAGGCTCATAATTAGCCAAAGGACCCCCACTCTGCTGCCCTGCTTCCAGACCTGGACGGAAGCGCGCCCGCCTGGCGAGGCCCGGAGGCCGGGTGCACCCTAGGAGGACTACCTGGGTCGGACCCAGAGAGCCCGGGGGGCCCAGCGGTCGCACATTCATGAGAAGCCCCCACCCCACCCCGTCCGTGTGGAACCGTCTGATTAGGAGCCCTTCGCTCCACGGCCGCCCTCCCTGACGCCTCTTCCAGCTCTCCCGGGCGTCGTTTCAGGAGGCAAACAAAGCGGGGAGCGAGTGTCCCCCTTGTCTTCCCAGTCAGGACACAGGCCTCTCCTGTCGTCCTGGGGCCGGGGCTAGTCTTCTGAGCTTGCAAAGAGCCGTGTGGGGAGATGCCTGGGCTGCCATTGCTGAGCGGGACGGGGAAGCCGGCCAGAAACTCGAATGATCCACTTGACATCGAGTAGGTACTTAGGCACCTGAGAATACCTGGGGGAAGGCACCGAGGACCTGCCCAGTGTCACCACGGGGATCTGCCTTTTGCAAACGCAACTGCCCGACGAAACGAGGTGAGCTGGGTAGGTGGTAGGCAAGAGGCAAGAAAGACATTAGTTTTTCTGCCATCATCACATTCCAGTGTGTTCTGTCAGATCTGTCTTTTCTGCCATACCGGGTTTACACTGTGGTGCAACAGATCACTCCAGAATGGACTGGCTGGAAACACCCAGCACTCGTCTGCTCACAGCTCTGCGGGCTGGCGCGCCGGGCCGGGCCTGGTGGATGGGCCTTGGCTGGTCTCACCCGGGGTTCACGCACTTGCAGTCACCCTGTGACTGACAGGCCCTGGGTGTTCCCTGTTGTCCCCATTCACGTGTCTGGGGGTTCGGACCGCTACCAGGTAGGCCCCTCCTGCTCCCGGAGGCGGCCCTGGGCTTCCTAACGTGGCGACTTTGTACTTCGAGGGGTGGGGGCGGGATCTGTAAGGACTCAGCTCCAGAACATGTACAACGTCGCTTCTGGCACGTTCTCTTGGCCAAATCAAGTCACAAGGCCAGCCCAGGTTCAAGAGGCGGGAAATGGCCCCGGAGGGGACAGAGGCAAAGTCACATGACAGAGCAGGAAAGGCTGCGGCCACACTTGTGGCCAACGTAGCCCATCCTTCCTGGACCGTGTTGCAGGTTCGCCCTCCCCATGTCTCTGGTGTGTGAATAGTCCCATTTTCAGTCATTAAAAAGTCTGGCCTGGGGGCACCTGGGTGGCTCAGGTCATGATCTCGAGGTCTGTGAGTTCGAGCCCCACGTTGGGCTCTGTGCTGAGCCCAGTTCAGAGCCTGGAGCCTGCTTCGGATTCTGTGTCTCCCTCTCTCTCTGCCCCTCCCCCACTCATGCTCTGTCTCTCTGTCTCAAAAATAAATAAACATTAAAAGAAAAAAAAAAAGTCAGGCCTGATCTAATCCCTCCAAGTCAGGGCTGGCCGTGTCTCTGGCCAACTGGCCAATGTCTGTCCACCTCAACCTTCCTCCTTCTCAGTTGCCCCCCAGCCAGGAGATGGCAGGGGGGAAGGGGGGGGTGGAAAAGACACTGTCATCTGGCACGGTGTCCTCTGAGGGCAGGACGCTGCTGGAATCCTGACTTTGTCTCTCACCAAGCTCCTCCAAGTCACTTGCTCCCCAAGGGGACCGTGGCAGGCTCCTCCCGAAGGCCGTGCAGTCTCAGAACCTCTGCACGGCCGCTTTGTGCTGGGTGACTCACCAGACAGGTGGTTTCCTCGCTCCTGCTTCTCTGCGTCTGTTCCTTCCTTCTTCTCGAGGGAGCGGCGTTCCTGCCTCTTTATTCTCGCGGCGTGCCGAACGTGGCTTGTCCACAGCTTCCACCTGGAAGTGTGGTTCCCGGGGTGGTTCAACGACTGACTGACCTTCTCACTTCCACATTCCTGGAAGAGAACATTGGCTAAGCGCCAGTCATGTTTAATCCCGGCTTTGATCAGCTATGACGGGGTAGGCGGGGGCGGGGAGAGGATCTCACGAATCTTAACGAGTAATACTGAGCGCTCAGTGCCTGGCACGCAGGAAGCACTTAAGAAACGTGAGATATTGTGAGCTATTTTTATTCTTGATCCTTCTGCCTTTTCCATATCTTCTATAAAGACATTCGTTAATTATCAGAATGAAGATTCATCTACGAAGAAGAAGACGCAGCTGGCATACGTAGGTGTGTTCGTTATCTCTTGCTGCTGCATGACAGAGAACCGTGAACTTCGTGGCTTGAAACCACACACGTTTTCTGACCGGTTTCTCTGGGTCGGAAGTCCAGGCACAGACAGGCCAGTCGGGTCATCTGCTCAGTGTCCCCAGGGTGCAAACCCAGCTGGTTTCTCAGCAGAGGCTCAACTGGGAAGAGACCAAACTCAGGCTGGCGGATACATTTCCTGTGGCTGCAACACTAGGGCCTGCAGCTCCCTGCCGGGCATTGTTCGGTGCTTGCAGACCCAAGGTCAACTGCAGGTCTTCCTCAGGTAGCTACATTCACGCGAGCTTCTCAGCATGGTGTTCACTTCATCAGGCCAGCCTAGGGAGTTTCTGCTTTTCAGTGACACCCATGACCTTTGCCATATTCCATCGGTCAGAAGCCAAGTGACAGGTCCTGCCCGCACTCAGAGGAAGGGATCACGCCAAGGACTAAACACCAAGAGGTGGGGTCACGGGGGCACCTTGGAGTCTATCCTCCATGGTCAGTTTAGTGATACTGTTTTTTTTTTTTTTAATGTTTATTCATTTTTGAGAGACATAGAGACAGAGCATGAGCAGGGGAGGGGCAGAGAGAGAGGTAGACACAGAATCCAAAGCAGGTTCCTGGCTCCGAGCCATCAGCACGGAGCCCAACGCGGGGCTCAAACTCATGAACTATGAGATCATGACCTGAGCCGAAGTCGGACGCTTAACCGACTGAGCCACCCAGGGTGCCCCCACACTTGTAATTTCTTAATTACTTAAAGACATAACACCTGAGAGAGAGATAGTGTGTGAGTGTGGGTATACGTTGGATTATGTGAGTGTGAGCAAGTGTGGATATGCGTGTGTTTACGAAAGTGTGTGTGTGTGTGTGTTGCTAAGTCCAGAGGGCAGATCCGCCAGCCAGTCTGAGACTGGGAAGGTGGACAGATCAGAAGTGGCCGCTTTGCTTGGTGTTTTGGACACAGACTTTTTGCTTTTTGTCTCGGACCCTAACTCACAGAGGCCACCTTTAGTATTGCTGAGTGGAGAGAAAGCCTCCTACATGGTTGTTCCAGAATATTCTCTTCCCTTTACTGGGATGGCTCTATAAACAGAGGTCACAGCCAAGGTGGAGCGGCCCGAAGTGAAGAACCGTGGTAATGAGAGAATAAAGAAGCAGGACTGAGGAGGAGTGGGTGGATTTTTGGAGAAAAGTTGTCCATGAGAAATACGTACGGGGGTGTGTGGCTCACGCGAGGGGCACGCGAAGGCAGGTCGCACAGCCTGAGGTTCAAGCTCACCTACTTCTAAGTACTTTGACGCTATGGTTCCTTTCTGATTAGGCTGCATCTCTCTCTCAGGTAGTAGTGACAACAGAAAGTCTAATTCCCACAGTATATGTCCTTTTAAATGGGCGTGTCAAATGCATTGGGGGAGCTTCGAATCAGCGACCTCGGAGACGGGCCTCCCCTTCCGTCAGGCCCCAGAAAGGTGGGGAGTTAGCTCCCCCCAAGAAGGCTGGAGGGAAGGCACCGATTCGTGGGGCCTGTCCGGAACCGCTGACGCGGGTGGAGTGGGGGTGCAGGGCAACTGTACTTGGCACAGGGCGTCCCCGTTATCCCGAGGGGCAGTCAGGGTGGAGAACCCTGGACGAATGACCTCCCAGACACTCTTGAACACCGACTCCCACCTTTCAGTACGGACGGATTCCTGTTGATTTGCCTAAAACGCCCCGTTTCCGGTTTCAAGGTGGGCATGAAAGTGGGGGCCAGGGATGGCCCCTTGCAAACTAGAGCACTCGCTGAGCACTCAGCCCATGCTGGACGGGCATGCGCGCCGCGGGATCGTCATGTGACGTCAGCAGAGTCTGGGGGGACCTGCCGCTGCCCTGACAGAAGAGGAAACCCAGACGCGCCTGGGAGGCTCAGTCGGTTAAAATTTGGACTTCGGCTCAGGTCACGATTTCCCAGTCTGCGAGTTCGAGCCCCGCGTTGGGCTCGGTGCTGACAGCTCGGAGCCTGGAGCCTGCTTCAGATTCTGTGTCTCCCTCTCTCTCTGCCCCTCCCCCGCTCGCGTGCACGCGCGCTCTCTCTCTCTCTGTCTCAAAAACAAAACATTAAAAAAAAAAAATTAGCTAAAGGAGAAGAGGAAATCCAGCCCCAGAGAGACTGAACAAGTTGCCGTGGTAAGCAGGGAGTGGGGGAGGCGGGCACGTCGGATCTCCCGGCTCCAAACCTGCCTCCGTCTATACCCTGGCTCCATGTGTAGAACGGAAAGAATGACGGTGCCAAAGCACCCAGACCCTAGGCCGGTGGTGAGAGCCTTAAGTGAATCGGCACACACAGAAGCCCCCCAGGGCACGTGGTCAGCCATTATTATTATTATTATTATTATTATTATTATTATTATAACCAGCTATCATTCGGTTAGCGCCACCAGCTCCTATGGGGGAATGGCAGACGAGGCCGTGTTCGTGTTTTCTATCCTCTTAAAAATTTAAATTCCACCTCCTCTTAGTCGTCTGAGGCTGCCATCCAAAAGACCACAGACCGGGTGCTCAAACAGCGGGCGTGTATTTCTCATAGTTTGGGACGCTGGGCGTCCAAGATCAAGGGGCCGGTGGTGGCCTGGCTCCTGTGAGGCCTCTCTTGCCGGCCTGCGGGCTTGCCGTGTTCTCCCGTGCGGAGAAGGCAAGCTTCCCGGTGCTTCTTTTTTTTTTTTTTTTAATGTTTATTTATTTTTGAGAGAGAGACGGAGTGCAAGCAGGGGAGAAGCAGAGAAAGAGAAGGAGACACAGAATCCAAAGCAGCTCCAGGCTCTGAGCCATCGACACAGAGCCCGATGCGGGGCTCGAACCCACAAGGGTGAGATCATGACCTGATCCGAAGTCGGACGCCCAACCGACTGAGCCCCCCAGGCGCCCCTTATTATTTTTTTTTAAATAAGGGCGCTAATCCCCCTGGACCGGACCCCACCCTTGTGACTGCCCGCGGCCCCACTTCCTCATTCCGAGTACACTCACACCAGGGCCTAGGGCTTCCTTCAACGTGTGACTCCGTGGCGGGGACGCGGTTCAGGCCACGGCCGGCCTTCTTCGGCTTTTGTCTGTAGAACGTGGGACAATGTCTCTCTCTCTCTTTTTTTTTTTTAATTTTTAAATTTATTTTTGAATGAGAGAGAGACACAGAGCGACTGGAGGAGGGGCAGAGAGAGAGGGAGACACAGAATCTGAAGCAGGCTCTAGGCTCTGAGCCATCAGCACAGAGCCCAATGTGGGGCTTGAACTCACGAGTAGTAAGATCATGACCTGAGCCGAAGTCAGACACTTAACTGACTGAGCCAGCCAGGCGCCCCCAATGTCTCTCTTTAAACCTGGCGCCTCACCTTCCCAAAGCTGGCCTCCCTCGCGCGCTCCTCCCGTGATAAACATTAGGTCACCTGACGTGAATAAAAAGTGCTCCCAGGAGTTACCGGAGGCGCCCGTCCTGCCCGGAGGCTGGCTTTGGGCACAGAGGCTGGCACGCGCCCAGCTCACCCCGCGTGGCTGAGGAAGGGTGACGGAGGGGGGCGGGCGGGCTCAGGGAAGACAGTGTCCCTCTTCAGTGGCACTGAAGTCAGTAACGCGAGGGCCAGTAGTGAAGTCGCTGTGATCTCCAACAGGGGTCCAGGGCCACCTCCTTTCAGGGCCACCTCAAGGTCGGATGAGGGGTGCGCCTGTCGGGGAGCCCCTCCCCTGGGCTGCACGCTACTCCCCCTTCCTGGGGGGCCAGGCCTTGGGTGGAGGGTCAGGACTCCTCACTGGCCCTTCTGCTCGGCTCGCCATCCTTTTCCTCAGGGCCAGGGAGGAGACCCAACGCCCCACGCTGTGACCGCTTCTCTGCCACGTTCCCCCAGCCAGCAGGCCAAGCGGGGCTTTGCAAGCCGGAAGCCATCGTTCTGGGCAGATGCGTCTCCTTCCCTCACGGCTCCCCCACTCCTGGAACCCCCAAGCCACCGACGGCATTGCTGAGCCTTGTTTGTTCAGTAGACGCGCCACCAAGTATGAAATTGGGGCAAACAGGAAGCTGTGCTGCCGGAGCGGGAAAGGGGGTAGAGTGGGCACGCCGGGGGCTTCTCTGTCTCTCCAAATGTTTGCATATCTTTGTAAGAAATGTCAACATTTTACTCAGACCTTTCAGCTGCATGCTAGTAGGAGGGTGTCCTCGAGGTATAGATTCATCTCCCATCACGCCTGGAAGGTATACAAAGTCACAAAGTCTCACCTCACCGACAGCCAATTCGTTATAGCCCCGAATAAGGTGGGGGTGGAGGCGCTCCTACCCCGCACTGCCGGAAGCCCGCCTGTAACATGGCTCCCCCAAATCCTAACAAGAGGTTACTGCTGACCAGAAGCCTTACTGACAACATAAAGTCACATAACACATATTTTGAAGGTTAGACGCCTTATGTACTGTATTCTTACAATAAAGTAAGTGAAAGAAAAGAAAATGTTATTAAGGAAACCATTAGAGAAAATACACTTACAGTACTACACGGCATTTATTGAAAACGCCCCACGTGGGCGCCTGGGCGGCTCAGTCAGTTAAGCATCTGACTTCGGCTCAGGTCATGATCTCGTGGTTCGTGAGTTTGAGCCCCGCGTCAGGCTCTGTGCTGACAGCTCAGGACTTGGAGCCTGCTTCGGATTCTGTGTGTGTGTCTCTCTCTCTCTGCCCCTCCCTGCTCACGCTCTGTCTCTCTCTCAAAAATAAACATTAAAAAATATTTTTTAAATCTTCATGTAAGCGGACCACGCAGCTCAAATCCGTGTTGTTTGAAGGTCAACCACACAAAGGGAAATAATTAATGGGAAGCATTCAACATCTCCTGTGTTGTACTCACTCCAAATGCCGAACCTGAACCCAGTCGTAAAGAAACAATTAGGCAAATCCAGGGAATGCGACGTTGTGCGAGGCAGCTTCTCTGACCCCTTCAGAAAAATGTCGTGGAAGAAAAAAGGGCAAGGGAAAAGCTCTCGATTAAAAGAGACTGCCAATTACATGCCATGCATGATTCTTAGTTGAATCTTGGACAAAGAGAAATTGTTACATCGTTCGGGGGACGATTGGGGGAATGTGAGTGTAGACTATGCACTGTATAAGGATGTCATTCCATCGACAGGGCCGTTTCTTGGGGGGTGTTAGTGGTAGTATGATTACATAGGAGATTGCTCCTCTTAGGATGTATATGATGAAACACTTTGGAGTAAAACGCTATGATGTCTGAAATATACCTATCAATGGTTCAGCAAAGAAGAAAAAATATCTACATATATATGGAGAGAGAGAGAGAAAGACAGAGACATGGAGGGAGATAACGCAACCGTGGCTAAATATTAACAACTGGTGAATTCTGGGGGAAGTATACGTGGGTATTCATTGTACCCAGTCTGTCACATTTTCTGTACGGTTGAAATTAAACAGAAAAACATCAATTCCACTCCGTGATATATATTTGTAAAACTGATACGGCTAGGTACTGTTAATGCTAAAAGAAATTATGCTTTGAGAAACCATCTGACTTTCCCTGTCCAGACCCTCGAAGGCACAATATTCAGGGATCTTCTTTCGGGAGGTTCCAAAACGGGAAAAAAGCCAGGAGCACAGAGATGTTCGCTGCAAGCCAAACATCAAACAGTAGAAAGATGTCTAAAGAAATGATGGCGCCTCAGTCGCCTGGAAGACTGTCGCCTGATAGAATTTCGATGTGAACGGATACAGTCCACGCGGGAACGCGGAGGCTACAAACGAAAGGGGGCAGCAGAGAGCAGCAGTCGGAGGGGGGGGGGGGGAGGCGGGGCGGACCTGACTGCGCACGCTCCACTCATTACCCTCCGAGATTTGTGATTTAGGACAAGCTCCTGAACCGCTCTGAGGCTCAGAGCTTGAACCTATAAAATGGGGATAATGAACCCTACCTTTTAAGGCTGCTCTGAGGATTAGACGCCTGGCAAGCCGTCGGCACCACCGTTCCTGGAGATGGGGAGTAATTACCGTATGCGAGCGGTCGCTGTGTTCGGAAGGGACTTTCTCACTTCCGGAATCTCACTCGAGATTCCGAGTGCAGGGATCTCGGTGCATGTCTCAACTTTGGCCTTTGCTAATAAAGTGGACTTAGTCAAGGAGGAAGGATACTTCTGGAGGGGAGCAGCAAGGCACTTGCGTGGGCTCAGGCTACCCGGGAGCAGCGAACAGCCCAGCCCGTTTGGAACAGAAGTCCTTGCGCAAGCGCAGTGCACTGAGTATCTGGCCGCGGCCGCTCACGGGACTCTCTGGATGCCAGCCCACCGCCTAGCACCTGGTTCTGTGCTCTCTGGGGAGTCTCTGAAGGAGCTGCCACACCACCCCCTCCCCCGCAGCAGGGTGGCAGCAGGAGCCTGGAACACGCAGAATGGCCTCCTGTGTAGGACAGTGGACGCTCCGAAGAGATCGCTAAAGTTGTGTTCAGGAGCCAAGGGGCCAATCCCCAGTGCTGAGCTTTCCTTTCGGGGCCAGCGCTGCCCACCAGCTGTGAGTACTCGTCCTTCCCTGCAGGTGGCGCCGAGGCCCGGGAACCCAAGCCCCTTCCTTCTGTCGTCCGATCCCAGCTGGACCCTCGGAGGCCCGAATTGCGGAGACGCCCCTTCCGGCAGCCCTGCCTGGGTCTGATCGGTCCCTGCGGTTTGGTCGATAGTGAAAGGCATCCCAGACTAGAAGAGCCTTCTTTTCTGCTGGCAACAGCCTGAAAGTTGATAGATTGATAGGTGACAGGTAGGTAGACAGACAGATACCAATGCTGGGCCCCACTCCAGACCAATAGAACTAGAATGCGTGTAAGTGAGCTCCCACCAGATTGCTTTAAACCCTTCCCGAGTGATCCCAGTGTTCACGCAGGGATGAGGACAGCTGTTCTAGGGTCTTGTCCTCCATCACCGTGGAGACCTCATCCAGATCACCACCAAGCCAGAGACATTTCACAGATTTACAGTGGAAAGGTGGAGTGTCTCAGTATCTGCTGGCGGGCAGAGTCTCCAGGACTAGGAAGGAATAGTCTCTAACTTCTTTCCCGTAAGAAGGCGTGACCGCGATCTCCTGGTTCCGGAGTTTGAGCCCCACATCAGATTCTGTGCTGACAGCTCAGAGCCTGGAGCCTGCTTCAGGTTCTGTGTCTCCTCTCTCTCTGCCCCTCTCTCACTCGCACTCTGTTGTAGTCCTGTAGGAGTTGTGTATTTTAATTGAATTTTCAAAATTTTGGCAAAATGTTGCTTGAAATTTTTTTTTTTTTTTGTCTGTAGCAGCGTCTAGTGATGTCGCTTTCTTCATTTCTGAGATTGGTCATTGTGCCTTCTTTTTTTTAATTGATAAATTACAAGCTGGTCCATTTTATTAGTTTTGTTAAACAATTTTTGGCTTTCCTGATTGGGTTCTGTTATATGCACTAACTTCTTATTTTTACTATCCTCTTTGTACCTCCTTGTAAATTCTCAGCCTTTCCTTTTTCACATAACCATGTATGCCTTCACATTTCTAAGCACTGATTTAGCTTTGTCCTACAGGTTTTTCTTTTTTCTTTTTTTAATTTAATGTTTATTTATTTTTGAGAGAAAGAGACAGAGTGGGCGAGGGGCAGAGAGCGAGGGAGACAAAGACTCTGAAGCAGGTTCCAGACTCGGAGCTGTCAGCACAGAGCCCGCTGTGGGGCTGGAACTCAGGAATCTCGAGATCATGACCTGAGCAGAAGTCAGATGCTTAATCGACTGAGCCACCCAGGCGGCCCCGTTCTACAAGTTTTGATATGTGTTACTTAGACTTCGGTTCAAGATATTTATTATTCTTTGACACATGGGTTGTTTAGGAGCATGAATGCTTGTTTTTTGAATATATAAGAATTTCTCACTTAAAAAATTGCTTCTAGTATGGAAGCAATAAAATATTTTTGAAAGTAGTTTGGTCAGAGAATATGTTCTGTATAATCTGAGAACTTTTAACTTGGTTTAAATCTGCTCTAGGGCTTAGTATCTGCTCACTTTTGTAAATGTTTGTGTATGCTTGACCAGAATGTATACACCGAGTCCTATGGTGCAGCGGTCTATATATTCATCAGTTAAGCCAATCTTATTCGTTGGCTTGTTCAAATCTAGATCTTTCCTGATTTATTCTATCAATTTCTGGAAAAGGCATGCTAAAAACTCCCAGCTAGGATTGTAAATTTGGATGCTTTTCCTCTTAGTTCTTTAAACGCTGGGGCCAGTGGAGAAGAAATGAAATGATTAAAAACAAGCGAAACCCACAGCATTGTCAATTAAAAACAAGGCAGGAGAGAAGGCAGGGGGTGAACCCAGAACAAATGAGGCAAACAAAAGCACAAAATAAGATGGCTATATATTCAAACCTAAATCTGTCATACTTCTATTACACACAAATGGATGAAGGGCTCCAAGTAAATGACAGAGTTTGTCAAGCTGGATTTAAAAAAAAAAATCAGGGCGCCAGGGTGGCCCAGTCTGTTAAGTATCCGCCTTCAGCTCAGGTCATGATCTCAGGGTTGGTGAGTTCCAGCCCCGCTTCGGGTCTGAGCAAACGGTACAGGGTCTGGTTGGCATTTTCTCTTTCTGCCCCTCCCCCACACCCACCCTTTCTCTCTTTCTCTCTCCCTCTCTCAGTAAAATAAAAACTTTTTACAAAATCCGACCGTGGGCTCTTTACAGAAGCCACATCTGAAACAGAAAGACACGAAAATTCGGAGAATAAATCTGGCCCGCCGGTGTGCCAAGCTCCTCCAGGAGTGGTGACATCAGGGGATGCGACGGGCACCCACACCCATGGGGAGGGGGCCCTGCCGCTGGCCCCCAGGCCACCCTGGAGGCTGCGGGGAGCCCGCTCAGGCTGGAAGGTTAAGCCCCTTCCCTCTCTCCTGCCTTCCAGTGGCCTCAGGCCGGTGACAGCAACGGAGAAAACACTTGGAGGGACCCCTGGAATGAGCTCGGGGTGCGGGCGGTGTGCACTCAGGTTAGTTAGGAACCATCCGCGGGACTACTTCTCATGGTGGGGGCGGGCAGAACTAGATTCTTCTCTGTCCCCCACCCCCGCCAGCTCCCTGGAATCCCTGAGTTCAAAAGGCCCTCAGTTCCTTCTGCCAGAGACGTTTCCTCGTGCAGCAGGCAGAGGAGACGCACACACGGGGGCCCGCACATAGATTTTTCTCAGAAGCACTGATCCTAGGTTTTTCGGGGAACTGTGGAAGGGTTTTGTGCTGGCGCGGCGGTGGACCTGTGGGACGAACACACAAATCAGGGAGCTTCTCACCATTTCATTTTATTACTCATTTTCCACATTCTTAAAAAAAAAAAAAAAGAAAGCCTTGAACTTCCTGTATGATCGGATTGGATCTGGACCACGGAGACTGGGCTCGCCCTGAGCACCCTTGTGTGTGGCGCAGGTGAAGCTGGGACGTGTCACTCGGCGGTGGAGGGCGTGGGTACCGCCACGGTGCAGCGCTCTTGCAGGCTCTGCCAAGGACAGGCAGTGCAAATAAATGCAAGGTCATTTACGCCCTTTGAGCTTGTCTGTTTCCTTCGTGCCTGCCGCGCAGGGTCTGTGTGACGGCTCATACTCGTAAAGTCCACAAAATAAAACCTTAAAATACCACACAGAGGTGGGTGCAGACCACCTCCATGGCCGCTGCCGAGAAGGGGGCCAGGGGAGGAGGCCCCTCTCCCCTCATCCCTGTCCCACCGTTTCTACTGGCTCTGAGCCGTGCCCAGCATCACTGCAGCCTGAAAAAGACTCCACTTCCTGAGGCCTTTGAGTGGAAAGCCTGTAACTTTCCCGTTCCTTATTCTCTTACCGAGTATGGCTAGATGCAAAGAGACTGCGTGTTCCAAACATCCTACTTCCGTGATCTTATAGACATCAGCTTCTGAGCTGGTCATCTTGGGACTGATTCCAGTCCTGAAAACACCGAATGCTTCCCTGCCTCCCCTCCGGACCCTGCCGGGGTGCCCGTCAGCCCCAGCCCCTCCCTTTTGTCCCATATTAGCAGCCTGCTGCTTCCACAGGGGTAGCCGAGAGCACAGGCCAGGCCTGTGTGCGTTCCGGTGACCCTGACCAGGCATCGCCTGTGCCGCCATCGGGGCCACGGCCCCTTCTGGGCCCCGAATGGCTGGGCCCTCGGCACTGGCACCTTGTTCCCGGCAGCAGAGCTGACCATGCCAGTCCATGCTGGGCGGCCCTTCCTGGGTATCGAGTGCACACAGTTCCCGAACATTCTTCAAATCTAATGACTAAAGTGGGAACACAAGGCTAGGGAAAAAGATCTGACCCTGGGGAAGGACAGGAGGCGGGTGATAGGCCAAGCCTCCCAATACGCAACCGAGCGCCACCCGAGAGGCACCCAGAGCAGGCCATGGTGGCCTAGAGACACCTTAGTCACACTCTCTTCTCCCAAGACGAACTCAAGAAGACTAACTCAGCCCATTATACATTACGGTTTGGACTGTGCCCCCCAAATTCATGGTGACGTCTTAGCTCCCAGTACCTAAGCACGTGATGAGTCACAGTGAGGGCATTCGGGTGGGCCTGGTCCTACGCAGCAGCCGTCCTCACATGAGGGGGTAATCTGGACTTATGCACCCAGGGAGAAAGCCATGTGAACATGAAGATGACCACGGACAAGCCGAGAGACAGCCCCGGGGCAGACGGTCCTCGCTGCCTCGGCAGGAACCGACGCTGCCACACTCCGACCTTGGACTCCGACCTCCACGCTGTCAGGGTAAACATCTGTTGTTTGAGCTGCCCGGTGACCGGGAGCCGCTCTTCAAAGGAGTCAGGTGGGAATTCCGTTCCGCAGTTGGTTTTCCGGGCTCCCGGAAGACTGCTGGCTTCTCTGGAAGCGTGGAGAGGCAGGAGCTGAGCCGACAGGGTACGTGTACTGGTAACATACCCGATGGCAGCGCTGGTCCAGCCCCGCTGGGCCCCTTTCCCGGGAGCCAAGGGCCTTTCCCTCAGCACCCCACTTCTTGTCAGACTCCACATGGGCAGACCCAGCTGAAACCGCGGGGGTTCTCTCCGAATGAAACCGATGCCCGTCTTCACCAGGAAAGCAGGAGCCAAGCCCTGCTTAGTGACGAGATCAGGAAGGGCAGGTGCCAGGAAGAGAGGCCCTCGTGGCCCCCCGGCAGGCGCGCTGTGCACGTGTGAGCATGCGCGCCTCCCACCTACGCGCCAGGACAGATCCAGTGGGAAGGACAAGTCGGGGAAGCAACATCTGAATGAACCTGAGCCAAGAAGGCCACGGGCGGGCTGAGAAATGCCCCCCAAACAGCAGCCTCCCTGAGCAAGCAGCATCCTGGAGTCAGGGACGAGGGGGCCAACGCCGAGCTCCCGGCCCCTCACGGCCCAGAGGTGGGGAAGGCCGGGCTGGAGCAGGGAGAGGGGGCGGGACAGCGCCCGGGGGAAGCAGCCAGGGTCGGGCCGCCTTCAGCAGGGCTGAGCTGATGTTGAAGGTGGCTAGGGGCCCCCCACCTCAGGGCCCTACATGCCCCACCCCACAGTTCCTCCTCGAGGGCCCTCTGGACCCCCACCATCAGGCTGTTGGGGTCCTTGGGCCGGCCCCAGGTTCCAGGCGGGACAGCTGCCGCACACAGCAGCTCCGCATCCACGCTGGCTGTAGGACAAGCCCCCTGCGGGGGTACGGCGGTAGGCACTGAGGAGCTGGGGGGACTCTGCAGAGCCCCGGTGTGTCCCAGGGAGGCAGGTGCAGTCACCACGGCGCGGCAGCTGCATGCTGAGGACAGCGGCTGCCGGGAAGGGCTGGAGTCGGGCCCAGAAGGTTCTGCTGTGGGGGCATCCGGAGGCAGCTGAGGTACCAGGCGGAATCTTCTGCAGGAGAGGCCTGAGGCGTCACCGGCCCTGCAGCCTTCCGCCTGAGCACGCAGGATCTTTGGTTTCGGCCTGGCGGGGCCCTTCTGTCTCCCGTAGGGCAGGTGTCTGTGAGCAGGGCCACCGGCCCAGCGAGGTCCCCGGGAGAGGGCCCACGGCCAGGAAGCCTGGCACTTTGGCCCAGGGCCCCGAGGACGCCTCCCCAGCCGATCCACCTGCGTCCTCATGGTGGCTACTTCCTGAGACAGGCCCGCCAGGGCCGCGGCGAGCCGATCCAGCTTCTCCGAGAGGGCGGCGCCGAGGCTGCGGAGCTCCTGCTGCAGAGAGCTTCCGCAGGGGCACGGCTGTGGGGGCGCCTGCGGCAAAGCCGGAGGGATGGCAGCCACGGGGGGTGGCTCAGGCAGGCCTCTGGGAAGTGGCTTCCCCTGGGTCCTGGCTAAAAACCAGAGCAGGGACAGAGAGTTCGCAGGCTGCCAGAACCTTTCTCTCCCCCCAGGGCGCAACCTCCCCATTCGCTAAGGCCAGGCTTTAGACGGGACAGAAGTGACTCAGGCTTGAGAGCATCAATGCCCGTGCTCATGCCATCGAAGGTAGCTCATCTCCTGGCTGCCCCCCAGACTCATGTACTGCGGAAACCACAGACTGGGTCTCCAGCTTTCTTAGGACAGTGGCCTTCCCACCTGCTGGGAAAAGGTTCTTTGTGCCACATGTGAGAGCAAACGGCACCCCAGACCACCTAACCCTGCCCTGGTGCGTCAGTGGGAGGGGCCTAGAGACACCTCAGCAGAGAGCATGAGGCCAAGGCCACGGACTGCATCTGGAAGAGGGAGGGGCCAGGAGGGTCAGACCAGCCTGGGGCACGGTCGCCTCTGGGGAGGGGGGACCAGGGGACTGTGGCGGTCCCCAGTGCTGCTGGCCGTCAGCACATCCGTCCCGACCTTCACCCTCCACGTCGGAGTCATAGGACTTTAGATCGTAAATTACTTTAAAAAAGCCATCAGCTAATCCTTCACCCTAAGGCCCCTTGGAACGGGTCTCCACCCCAGGCAAACCTCCTCAGAAAGCCCTGTTACCACCCGGGACTGGTGGGGCAGGCCCGCTTTCCCCCACTTATCTGCCCAAGCCCCACCCCCCCGGCCCTGCCCCCTCGTTAGCACATCCAGGCTCCAAACAGAGGCGGAAGTGACCTGTGGGCTGCCCGGTCAGGTGCTTCGGGAAGGATCTAAGCTGAGGGCTGGGATGTCGCCGCTGCGGCAGGTACACTTCTCTCCGAGAGAGAGGCCGTGGGCCCGGCAACCTCAGGCCAGCTCGGTGCTCTTAAAACAGCTGCGCCTGCGAGCCGGCGATGGACCCCCAACCGGGGTGCTGGTGTGAGGGTGTCGGCGCACACCCTCCAGTGAGACCGAGCGCCAGGCCCTCCCTCACGTGCCTCTAACATGTATGGGGAGGAGCTTCCTCAAGGTCAGGTGTGAGGCAGAACCCCATCTCTTGGGAACCCTTGGTCAGATCACACAACATTCCTGGGCCTCAGTTTCCACGTCTCTCTGTAAAGTCTCCTCGAACTCCAAGCTTTGACTCTTCAGCATCATTTACTCAGTACTCTTGCCTCTAAAAAGTATCTGAGCGCTTTTATGAAAAAGCCGGCTATTTCTGTTAGAAAACGCTGAAATGAAACAAGCAACCTGGAGACCAAGGTGAGACTCTTCCTAAACGACCCAAACGAGCCTGGAAGGGTGCTACGGAAAAGCTTTTCCCGAGCTCTTGGCCAGCCTGCCCCGCGGGAAGGAGCCGAGCAGCAGGGCAGGCAGGTGGCCACCGCGGACGCGGACCCCCTGCCCAGCCCCGCGCCTGCAGGGCTCCTGACGCCGTGGGGGGACGGGGACGCCACCCGCTCACCTGCAACGCTCGCTCTTCCGTTTCCAGGCCCCAGGCCCCTGGACTCCTCACGGACCCCGGGCTTCCAGGACAGGGGCCCCTGGGCCGATCCGAGGGGCTGGCAGGGCACCGGCCCGGGCCTTTTCTCCAGCTGAGGGGCAGGCCCGGGGTTCACAGCTGCCCCTGCAGAAAGAGCACAGAGCACCTAGGGTGGGGACACAAATCATTTTGCAGGAGCCCTGGCGACACGCGGATTCTCTGGACACGGCCTAAAAACATCTCAACCTGCAACCTGCAAACAATGGTTAAATGATACACGCGGCCTGTCAGGGAGCCCAGCTCTGCTGAATGGCCCGCTGGGGCACGTGCGATGAGGGCGGGCTGGATCGGTTCTGGAGTCCTCTGTGGCTAGGGCCTGGCACCTCCAGCTCCACCATGAGGCGGCGGCCGGAGAGAGCAGATGGAGAGGGCAGAGATCGGCGGGCCCCCTCCCTCCCTTCCCCCCTCCCCCGTGGGGCTCTTCAGGAACAACTGGGGGCGCCCTGCGGGCCATGGGAAGCTGGTCCGTGCCCAGCCCACACTGCCGTTCCCCACTAGGCCCACTGAGCAGTGGGGAAGGCGCGTACAGCCTGGCCGGGGGCCGAGGACTGTGTAGAGCTGCTGGCCTGGGTTGGGGGGGAGCTCCCTTCCCCAACGGCTCGCCCCACCCCTACCTCCTCCAGCACTGCCCAGGGGGCCAGGCCGGCCCGGGATTTCCGAGTACACTTCTCTCCAGGGCAACTGGGCCCTGCCTCCCGTCTTCTCTTCGGCTTTGCCTGCTGGGAGCAAACGCTGGGTCAGGCCAGGCCGCCCGCAAGGGCTAGCGGCTTTTCCAGCATTCTTGACAGCACAACCTCAAACGCCTCCCGGGGGAAGAGTCTCCCTGTTGACACTGTTTTTGTTTAGTATCTAACTTTGAAAGTGCATACGACTACCATCATCACCGTCATACGTACACACGCATATACGGCCACGCAGCCTAAGTGCCTGGCTCTGAGCTTCTGATCACCGCGCCGAAGACATCCGCCTCAGATAAACACGCTGCCGGGTGCACGCCACGGCGACCAGGAATCCCGCCTGACCCACGAATGTCCGTCTTTCAGAAGGCCCAGAGTGACTTAGGTTTAGGTAAGTGGCCGCTTGGGCACCCCCGCTTCTCCCTTCCTGGGCCCCAATTCCCGCTCCGAGGCTTTCGATTCCCCAGGAAAGAGTGAACCCGACGAAGCCAGACACCCCGCCCTTGAGTCGAATAAAAGCAGAGCCCCGTGTCGGCACATTGTTCCCCTTTCCCTCTGGACCTGCGGCCACACCGTGTGCCCCTCAGGCCTGCTGTGCGTCCCGCGGGGCCCGTGAGCAATAAATCCGTCCCTCCGAGTTCCCTGGTGGCTTTTGCTGACACGCATCCTATGACAGAAAAACCACAAGGGGTAGGCCCGGTGGGTAAGCGCCCGTGGCGCGGTCTCCGAGTAGGGGCTGGGCGAGCGCCTCAGGCTTCCTCGCTGAGAGCCGCACCACGGATAGGCTGGGACCGACACGGCAGTAAGTGTACGCAGAGGTTATCAGTGCGTATACCGTGTATATATTACATATGTACTAAGTTCACTGCCAGGCTTCCTAATTATACACACTTGTTGAACAATCCTGGGGCCCTGCGCCCTACCTCCTCTCTCAGACACAGCTCAGCTTACGAGGAACTCAAGCATGGCTAAGGTAGAGAACTTTCTGGCAAGAGTCAGGCAATGTGGGGATCCAGGCCCCTCTCAGGAGACCCCGGGCTCACCTGCATGGAGGCCGCAAGGGGCCCCGGGCTCTGCTCTCCGTGGGCCTTCGCCGGGGCTGCTGCCAGCAGGGGCACCGCCAGGGCGTGGGGACAGGGGGCCGGGACCCCTGCAGCTCGGAAGGCGGTCGCTCTCTGGCAACACAACCAAAGCTGGTGTCAGGGTGGAGGCTGCACCCCGGGGGCCTGGCTCCCTGGCCTCTTCTCGCCCCCACACGCTCACCCTGCGGGAGCAGCTGCCAGAGCTCTTCTCCCTCCGAGCTGCTGACGCTGGAGCTGGAGCTGGAGCCGGAGCTGGGGCTGGGGCCGGGGCCGGGGCCGGGGCCTGCCAAGCAGGCGAAACGCAAGGGCCTCCCGGGCAAGATCCCCTTCAGGGAGTTCTCCAGGCAGTGGAGCGGGGAGGGCTTCGCGGCCACCCCTGGGCAATGACAGCAGAAGAACGTTCAGGAGGCCCCTCCGCCTTAGCGAACAGGCACGCAGCGCCGGTCCCCCGCCAGCTCGGCCGACAGCCACCCTCCCCCCGCCCCCCGCAAGCTCTGGTAGACCCTGAGCGGCTCCCGCGCGTGCTGGAAGGTGGAGAGAATCGAGGCCGAGCCTGTCCGGGCTGCTCTAGAAAGCCAGCGGGAGCCTTCCTAAAGTCTCAGGTCCCTGGTTCCAGCCAGCCTGTCCCTCCCACCTGCACCCCACTCAGGACCAGCGGTCCAGGGCAGAGACTCAGTTATGTCCACGGGAAGCCCCCCAAAGCCGATTCTTTTCTGCTGGGAATAGTTAGAAATACCCCGTTGAGCCGAACAAGTCTGACCCTGCCAGCCCACTCTGGCCCGGCTTGGAGGGAACACTGCGGTAAGTGCGGAGACCCCCTCCGCCCTTGGCCCCGGGCAACCGCTACAATAAAAGAAATGACCAGTCCTCTCCCAGAGAAACCCAATGGCTGCGTGAAAACCACTCTCCCGCCTTCCCTTCAGCGACCCGGTCTTCTCTCAGCACACCTCGCACGCTCCAGCCAGCAGCCTCTGGGGGAGGCCCAGCCGCGCTCGAGCACAGTTTGCGGGGTGGAGCGTGCGGCCAGGGCGATGGGCGGGAGATGGAAGGAACAGGGGAGAGGGAATCTAAGCCCTCAGGGAGGATTTCATCTGGAGGGAAGAGGTGCCACCGAACACAGGGGGAGGTGTCAGCTCACCATCCTGGGGCCACCTCCACAGTCCCGGCCTGGTGGCCCCGTGGTCTTTGAGGCCTCGCTGGTAGCAGACGGGGACACTGCCAGAGCTCAGCGCCTGAGGGCCGGCCAGCCGGAAGCTCCCGGTGGGTGTCTCCCCCTGACTCTGTCCCAGATGGGCCGGCTCACAGGCCTCACCCCTCAGTCCTGTTTCAATGAGAAGCCAAAAGGCCTGTCAGCCCCGTGGGGCGTTGAGGCGAGGAAGCTCCTGGGCAGAGAAGAGCTTCTGCCACTGTTGGCTTCGCAGGCGCACGAGCTCCAGGTGTGGGACACGCACCAGGCCTACAGCTGTTCCCGGGAGCTGCCCAAATCTGCCAGGACCTCTTCGTCCCCAGACCAGCCACCTGGGCTCCTGAGGGCCCCACAGCTCAGCAACTGTGCTGGACACCGAGGCGTGCGGAGCCGACACGGCCAGGATGGGGAGACTAGGCCTGGACCCGGAGCAGCACGTGGTGGGGCTGGCTGTGGGCCTGCCCGCCGCGCGGGGAGGCAGGGCCGGGGCTGGCAGTGTGGGAGCCGCCTTGCCCCGCTCTCAGACACCGGGGCGGCCATGTTTTACCTCCTTGGTCTGCCGTCCAGTTCTTGGGCTCTGCTCTCTGTGGCCCCCTGTCCCCCACCGAGGACCAGGACGAGGCTGAGTGTGGCCTGGGCACAGGTATCTCTCGGAGACAGTTCTCCAGGCCCTGGAGCGGGGAGCTTCCCACTGGGCTTCCTGCGAAAACCCAACATTTGCAATCCTGGATGGCCAGAGCTCAGTCTCTGTGAACCCGGGGAGCCTGGCCTATGCCCTTGTGTGCGGGGCAGCTGGGGCCCCGGGAGGCGGCACAGAGTGCTGGACCTGTCATGCCAGGCACCTGGACCCAAACACGTGTTGGTCCCGGCTCTGGGCTGGCCTGCTCGGGCTGGCCCTGGCAGAGGCCACGCTGTCTGAGCTAGGAGATGACCCACAGACACAGGCTCCCTCACGACACCCTGCTCCACGCTTGTGAATGATGCCACCACCTGCCTCGCCCACGGACAGCTCCGAGGACCGAACGCCGTGAGGCTCCCCCCACTACTCAGAGGAAAACGCACACCCTCGCCTCTGGACGTGACACAGCAGGCTGAGAAAGCCAGCATCAGTGCAGTCGCAACTTGGGAAAAAACCAAATACGTTGCGAATATCACATTTCAGGTGCCAGAGCTGTGCGAGCAGCAGGAAGCGGATGGACCAAAAGCCCAGAAAAGGAAAGTCCCTTCCTACGGGAACTGACATCATGGCCACGCTGTTTCTTGAACGTGTTCGCAGACGTGGGGCCAGGCCGGGCACAAAGAAAGAGAGGGTATTAGAGCTTTGGGCTGCCGTGTGGTGCTGGAATGGCCAAGTTCAACTACGGCAGCCCCGAATGTGGTTCTCCTGAGTTCCAGAGCAACAAAAGGGAGCTGCAAAGCTGGGCTGGGAGCTTCTAGAAAGCAGCACGGCCTCTCCTGCAGTTGGGGTTTCTTAGACAACAAGGGGCACCAGGAGAGGCCGCCCAAATGAGCAATGCGCTAAGCCCTGTGACGGACACCGTGCAGTGGTTCAGAGGAACGGAGCGCTGCGAGTGTCCAAGAAACATGCAGAGAAAGTTCAGGAAGGTGCCAAAGGCAAATGGTAAAAAGCGGGGTGGGGGAGCTGTGTAGAGCGGGCCAACACCCGCGTGAGGGCACAAGCAGCTTGGCCATGCAGAGGACGCCCCTGGAAGGCAAGAACTCACAGCAGTGGGGACCCAGCAGGGCGGGGGGCAGGGAGACCTCATCCCTCCTACACACCCCGTTTTAGCTTTTGAACAAAACCCTGTGATTACCTATTAAACTAAAACTTAAAACAGGAAGTTGGTTGCATTTGGGGAGGAAAAAGCCCCCACGCCAGCGGCAGGATGCAGGAATCCTGGCACCGGAGGCCCCAGTGGTGCTCTGTGGGCCCCGGCTAGCCTGGCACAGAGTCCTGGGGCAGGTCCGGGCTTTCCACAGACAACACGTGAGGTGAGCAACGGGGTACCGAGTGTCTGCGGACAGGGCAGCGATGGGACTATTCGAGTGGGGAAAAGGTGAAGAGGGGACCCCATGGAGTCCTGCGAGCTTCCAAAGCGGTGTGACAGCTCACCGTGGATGCCTCCCTCCCTGCGGGGGGACGTAGGAGAGACGCCGGTCACCACAGATCCTGCTGAAGGTGGTTCTACGTGAACCTGAACCTCAGAACCTTTTTCCCTAAATCAGAGGTCAGTTTGATATTACAGGCGTTTCTTCGTGGCTGGGATAAGGGAGAATTTGACACCGAATGACCCTTTTCTATATTTTAAGAGATCTTAGATGTTGACCTGCTCCTTCTGAGCCTCCTTGTTAAAATGGATACTTCCCTCCCCACCCCCCTCTTCTTCCCCCGCCCTCCCCCCTGCAGTAAGTTCTATGTTTGCTCCTGCCTCAACATCCCCAGCTCTGCTCCAGACACTGGGCGGGGCGGCCGGTCTTGGCTGGGGCGGACACGAAGTGGGCTGGGGGACATCTCGTGCTTTCCCGGGACTGACTCCCGGCCGAGGGCCTGCCGGCTCACCTTTTCCAGGCTGACGCCCCTGGCTGCCCCCTGGGCTCTGGAAGTCCAGGTCCCCATCGGTGCTGCTGGATGAGGAGAAGCTGGTAGGGGTGCTGTGGGGACCTGAGGGGAGGGCAGGGCTGCCTTCCGCATAGCCCTGCAGACTCAGCGCCAGGAGAGGCCCCATGGCCACCTCTGCAGGAAACAGCACAGCTGACATCAGGAGAAAGCCACTGGACGAGGGTCCCCCAGGCCCTGGGTGGGCACCAGGAGACCTACCCCAAAGGATCTCCCACAAGGGTCTCCCCGTAGGCTGGGGGCTCATGGCTCTGGGTATAAAACCCCCAGGAACTCAACAGTGGGCTCCTGGGCTAGAAAGGAAGCCGGGGCTCCCAGGGGAGGCGTCGTGCAGGAAGAGCTGAACTGGTTTCCACCGCCTTCCGGAACTGCTTGGAGGCGGGGAGGAGCAAGGGGGCTAGAGAAGGGCGTGCACCTCATGGCCCAGGGTGAAGAGTAGGGGACCTAACGACGTCCTCAGCGTCCCCCTGTGCCATGCGCAGGGACAAACCCCACCCTGAGCCCAGGGCCCCGTCTACCTTCACTGTGTGATCTTCGGGGCTGCAGCTCGGGCCTCTGAGGCCCGGGATCTCCCGGCTGAGGGCTCCGGAAGCCAGAGGCGGCCGGCGGCTGGGGAGGTAACGACCCGCTCAGGGGAATGCCCTTCAGACAGGCCTCCAGGGCTTCCAGGGGCGAGCTCGAGGCGCTGCCGGCTGGGACAGGGGAGACGGCCCTATCACCATCTCGGGCGCATTCCCCTGGCCCGGCCCTAGGGTGGCTGCCCCAACCTGCCCTGTGCAGGGGTGACAAGTCCTGCACCAGGCATGGAGGCCTGCCGTGGGGGACTCTGATTTGCTCTCTGTTCCTACAGGGGAAGGACATGATCCGTACCCCAGGCCCAGGGGTGGGGTGAAGAGACCTGCATGTACACAGGGGCCAGCTTCCTGACAGGCAGGGCATCTCTGCGAAACCAAAGTCCTTACAACGGACGGCTCCTGGGTGAGCGCCCGGATGGAGAAGGATGTGGGTTAAGAGAGGGGAGTCACTGCCAGAGAAGGACGGCGTGGTCCTCCCCCTGTGGGCTGCTGCCGTTTGCTCCCCGTGGGCGGGACCTGCTCCTTCCCCCGCGGGAGGGCAGAACCTTGCTGGTGGGGCCGAGAATCCCCCATCCTGGGGAGGACTCGAGCAGATGCCCCCGGGCCTCACTCACCTTGAGCTCTGGGCCCCCAGCTGGGCCCCTGGACCCCTCTGGTCTCTTCACCGCTCCCCTGGCTGCCGGCGGCGCTCCCCTGGGTCCACCTGCTGAGCTGACAGGATGCGGGCACTGGGGGGCTCTGGGCCCAGCCGTCCTCCTTCTTCACCACAGAGAGCACGCCGCCCGCTCCTGGACCGGGGCCGGGAGGAGGGGTCTGGAGGGGTCTGGGCCCTGTGGGAAGCCCCCGTGAGGCCTTCGTAGGGTTGGGACAGGGCTCCCAAAGACCCTGGCCTCTACAGCAGTCTCTGGCTCCAAGGCGGTCGCTGCCCCCCGACCCGCTGGGGCGCCTCCGGAGGTTCCCACTGAGGGAGGCCACATCGGCCTCCTCCAGCGGTGCCACGTCAGGGTCTTTGCTCCGAGGCCAGCAAGCCTGTCTCCAGACTTTCTCAACAGCCTGAGGGGCTACGGAGGCCCAGCGAGCTGCAGTGCCTGGAAATGCTACTCCAGCCTGCGTGAACAGGAGGAGAGCTACCAATTCAAAATCATGCCCCAAGTGTCCGCTGGGCCAGAGCCGTATCTTCTGTTCTCGGCCTCCTCCCCCCGCCCTACGCTCCCTTCCTCCCTTCTGGAACTTTCAGCCCCGCTCCAACAGCCAAGCTGGATGGTGATCATGGCCTGATGAAGCGCCTCCGACACGCCCGAGCTCCATTTACAGGGACAGTCCCCAACACGTGGGGACCCCAACCTACATGCGGAGGCGAGGGCCTGAGGGCCTGGTCGTGGGGCTCTGCTCGGGGTGGGGAGAGGAAATGGATGGCGTCCTGGGGCCCTCCCTGCCCGGCCAGTGGCCGTTACCTCCAGAACTCCTCTGGCAGGCCGCCGGGTCCCCCCGCGCACCTGAGGGGCTGGGGCGCCTGTGCAGGGTCTCGGGGGTCTCCTTCAGGCAGCTCAGCAGACCCTGGAGGGGACTGGCCCTGGAAGCTGCCTCTGTCTTCACTGCAGGAAAGGGGAACAGAACCTTCACCCTGAGCCCGGTCCCGACACACCACAGAAAGTAGCCGATCCAGGTAAGCGGTTAAAAGGGTTCAGGGCCAGAAATCTGGAAGCGTGGGGCTTTTTGCAAATCGTTCAGATCTGAACAGGCCGCTGTCTTCCTGCTGCTCGGTTTAAAAATGCCGCTCTTCACACCTGCTGGGAGCCGCCGCTGGGAGGAGGGAAGACGCACAGGAGCAGCACGAAGGCAGGGCACGGGGCGTCCCCGCAGGCACCAGCGCAAGGAAGCGAGCTGACGGGCTGCGACCTGCACGGTGGCTCCCTGGGCCCCGGGCAGAGCTTGTATCTCAGGACCAAGCTTCTCACGAGCAAACACGAGTCTGTCACTGTACCCGAGCCCACGACAGCCCTTGAAGGTGGGAACAACTATCCCCTTTTACAGACGGGGAAGCCAGGGCTCAAAGGCTTCAGGAGCCTGTCACAGTCTTCACAGCCAACAGGCGTCAGACTCCGGGACGGTGCTCTCGCCCCCACCACGCCGGCCCATCCCCCAAGCCCCTCTAAACACCCACTTAGTGTCAACCTGAAGTGACAGTCAGTGGCCTCTCCTCAAAGGTCCCATATCAGGACGAGTATAAAACACGAAAGGATCAGGAAAAAGTCTGTTTTTGACTTTCCTTCTACGAGCTGACCAAAGGCCAGTCTCCTAAGAAAACCGCCCGGCCCCAGAGAGAGGGCACGGATGAGAGCAGAGCAGCCACGTTGGGAACGATCCTTTGGGAAGACCCTACATTTACTGAGAAATCGCTACAGAAAGGCGACGCAGGGGCTTCGGAAACCTCGGCCCGGGGAGACAGGTCCCCAGGGGACTCACCTCCCCAGGGCGGGCTCCCAGGCCCCAGCTCTGCTCTGGTTAGCTGAGCGGTGTCCCGGCCGGGGACAGGAGGCAGCAAGCGTGGGGACAGCTCGGGGCGCTGGGGCCCAGGCACGAGGATCTCCTTCAGACAGTTGATCAGGCCTTGCAAGGGGCTGTTCCCAGGAGAGGCTCCCACGGCACCTGCAAGACCAGCCAAGGTCAGGGAAGCCCCGATGGTGGCGGCTCTGGGACCTTCCGAAGGTCTGAGATCCCACCTGTGTGAACAGGGACAACGCCAGCTGCACGGGGTGGCCAGGGGGCTGAGAGGAGAGAGCCGCCTGACACGCTTCTGTGAGCCAAACGTGCCTCCATTTCCCTTCCCTGCTCGGCTCCGGGGCAAAGCCAGCCTCTCACCTGTCCCCGTGGTCCCTCTCTCCTGTTTGCTGTGGCCCTTCTTCCTGCTGGGGCTACGGGTGGGAGGGCTGGGCTCCCCGCTTGGGGCTTCTGGGCCTTCTTTCTTTGTAGGTCTTGGTTTGTCAGCAGTTTCTGTTACAGGAGAGACAGAAAGCCCTTTCTAGCCCTGGCTCCTGACCCTGAGGAACCGCCCCAGATGGGTCCCCACAAAGGACAGACCTCTCAGCCCCTCGAATCCCTGGGGGACAGCCAAGTACTGGAAACTTGGATTTGTGGCAGGGCCAGCTCTGCAGGCTTGTCCTAGGGGTCTGTCCCTGTTTCCTTCCGGTGTCACTGTGAGCACCACCACGGCTTGCCCCAAATAACCCGGAACCACCCCAATGCCAGCCTCTGACTCTGGCTCAGTAAGTCGCTCCAGCAGCCCCAGCTTGCACTCACGCTCAAGTCTGAGCACGTGGACCCCAGAGCGAACCTGCCCGGTGACACCTGCGATCACAGGCTAATTGGGGTCTGCTTTTCAAGAGTGTCCATTTCAGTCCATCTGCACTTAAAATATTTGAAATAAGAAACAGATATTCCAACAGAGGCAAAATTTGCAAGAATTTCTAAAAATACAATGGGACGCCGGAGAAATTCTAGTGGCTGCCCTCACTCCTCCTCTGCTCTTAGGGGGAAGGCCTGAGACTCAGCTCAGGGGCGCACAGCCTGCGCGTGAGACGCTGCCCTCAGCCGGCCGGGCAGGAGCACACAGCCTCCGCAAGGGGGGCAGGGACAGAGGTGGGGCGGGGACAGAGCTGGTCGGACCGAGCATCACGCTTGCTCTTTGGTCTACAGAGAGGGGTCCTCGTCCTGTTCTCTGGGGAGCCTGCCCCCTTCAACAACAAGGGAAACCGAGTCCTAGAGCTAACAAAGAGGGCACAGAGTCCAGTCTCCCTGACACCAGGGTCACGGCCCTGCCCCTGCTGGGTCACACTCACTGGTGGGGAGGGGGCTGGCCTGTCCCCCGGTTCCAGGCAGGCTGCTGGACGAGGAGCTGCTGCTAGGCGTGGTGGCCAGGCTGGGCCAGCCGGCAGACGTGTCTGGAAGGCAGCTGAGCAGGCCTCGGAGAGGGCAAGTCTCCACGGTCGCAGCTGCTGCTGGGGAGGCAGGAGAGGACACTGGAAGCTAGCATTGAAGCCCCGCAGCGGGTAAAATGCCCCGACTTTGTCCCATCTGGGCCCTTCCTTGCCATGTTCCGTTAACAATGACCCGGATGTCAGTGTCCTCTGAGTTGTCATTCCTGGGCTCTGAACTATAGATTCACGGCCACAGTCTTGTTCCCATAAGATCCTCCCCCCGCAATTTCCTGTTTCATTTACCATCCACTGAGCAGGCTCAAAGGCCAGGACTGGTGGGGACAGACTTCTAGAGAAGGGGCAGTCGGAGCTGACAGCAGGGCGGGGAGCAAGAGTCTGGTGAAGTGGGAGGAGCACAGGCTGGGGTACCGAGCCCAGTCTGCGAGGCTTCCTCGTCCTCATCCACAGAACAGGGACCGGCTTCACCTGCCACGCAGGGCACGATGCGACAGGGCCAGGAGGGCGTGGCCGAAGCCACGCAGAAACCACCACGAGAAAAGTCAGGAGCCACTGTCTCACCAAGCACCCAGCTGCGCCAGGCATGCTCCCGCGGCGCGTGAGCCGGGCGACTCCAGCTAGGGTCTGGCAAGGGCGGGGCAGGCACACGGCATGCAGCTTGAACTTCACCCAGTGGAATGCGGAGGCCGCTGTCCGACTTACCCCCGGGGCTCGCCCGCTCCCCGTCCGGGCCGACTCCCCCGCTCTCGCTCTCGGGGCTGGCCTCCCCGAACAGGAACTCCGGAATCTCCTTCACCAGCTGCACCAGGGCAGTGAGGTGCAGGCTGTGCGGGGGCGCTCCTCCTGCCGGAGAGGCCACAGTGAACCCCCACACCCTCCGCCAGCTCCGCGCTCCCGCTTCTGTGTACGACCTCAAACCACGTCTTATGCTGCCCTCCTACCACATGAGCCGCAGCACAGGAGAGACTGATGTCCCAGAAATAAAAGGATCCTCCTGGGCACAGCCAGGACTTGGGGCTGGGGACTCTAGGTACTGTCGCTCAGTACCTCGTACTTCACCAAGGGGAGTCAAGGGGGGCTGCCCGCCTCCTGCTAGCCAGGTGGTCTGCCCTTCCTGGCACCTGTAACCTCCCGGCCTCACCCAGGCTGGGCCCGCGGGCCACCATCTGAGGTGTGCAGTGTCAGACAGCCCTGTGGCCGCACCCTTGGAAGCTGCAGGCTGGCTCTGCGTGGTTGGTGGTGGGAAGGGGCTTGAGTAGGTCTCCAAGGGTGACCCCATCTCTAGCACTGCATACAATGGGTAACTGTGTGCCAGGTTCCCGGCCCAGGGGTGCAAAGGGTGAAAGGTCGCAGATGGGTTTGGGTGTAGGGTTAGGCAAGGGTTGAGGTCACAGTGGTCCCAGAGGGGTAGAGCCAGGGGCTGAGGACCACACAGTGGAAGGGACAAGAGTGAGTCCCCCTGGGGCCAGGGGGCCTGCCCCTCACCTGCCAGGATTACTCACCCAGGGGGCCTCCTCCCCTGGGGGGCCCCTGCCCCTCACCAGCGTAGCTCCTGCCTTCCGTGGCTCTGCCAGGCTCCGTAGGAGACAGGAAGGCAGAGAGGGGGAGCAGCTCGGCTGTCCCTGGGGAAGAAAAGAGGGAGGGACAGCCCCCTGGGAATGGAAGCTGGCCTCCACCCAATGACACGCAATCGTGTATCTGTGACCACCCAAACCCCAAAAACTGCAGGGCCGTCAGGTGCTCAGAGACCAGCCTGCTTGGTGTTCGGTCCGTTCCGGAGGGCCCCGGCCGAATCCCACCCAGAACCCCGGTGCAGGTGAGCAAAACAACGATGGCACCAAAGATGAGTGAGGCCCCCAGCTCGGCCTGAGGCTCCTGGAACACCACCTCCGACGGCGTTCATTTAGGAGGTAAGACTAAGGCCCGGCAGGCCCAGGGCGACTCAGGACCTGCCGGGTGCTGGCCCGCTGGGCGGGCGGGCTCCTTACCCAGGGACAGCAGCGTCTCGTAGTTCTCCCGCATCACGTCCCGGTACAGCGCCCTCTGCCCCTCCCCCAGCAGCTGCCACTCGTCCTGCGAGAAGCGCACCGCCAGGTCCTGGAAGGCCACGGACACCTGTGGGCACAACCTCAGGGGAGCTGGTGGTTCCCGCCCGGCAACGCCAGGGGTACACCGGCAAGTGGGGAGCAGGGAAGGCGAGGAGGGGGGCTGGCCCGTGGGGGCAGGTGAAGGGGTGACGGGAACCTGCTCAAGAGACAGTGACGGGGTTTGGACTGTGTGCACAAAGAGGGGGGCTGCCGCCCTTACCCCGGGCCCCCGTGAACACGGCCCTATTTGGAAACAGGGTCCTTGCAGATGTGGCTAAGCTGAGGTCATACTGGAGTAGGGCGGGCCCTTAACTCAGTATGACCGACGTCCTCATAAAAAGGAGACACAGTCACACGGGGAGAAGGCCAGGTGACAACGGAGGCAGAGACAGAAGTGATGCAGCCACAAGCCAAGGAAGGCCTGGAACCACCAGAAGCTTCGAGAGAGGAGGAGGATCCTCCCCGGAACCCTCAGAGGGGGCACGGCCCTGCCCACACCCTGGTTCGGGTCCCGTCACCTCCAGCACCGCGAGAGAATTCACTTGCTGGGTGAGCTGGTTTGTAATCCTTTGTTACAGCGTCCCAGAGGAGCCGGCAGTCCGTGGCCCTCAGCCAGGCCTAAGAAGAGGTCAGCTCCAGGCTGGGAAGCCCGGCCAGCCCTAAATTCACCACATTAGGGAACTGCCGGAGGTTAATAAGCAAACTTCATCTTGGGTGTGCAAGGCCCTGAGAGCCTATCACTACGGCATATAAAAAAGTTTACTCATAAAATAAATAGTAAGGCTGACAACGAATGAGGTACCCGCTTTTCAGTGGGGTTGACCCAACAGTCGGCAATCAGGCAAGCAAAATGCTTTTGTTGCTCCTCCCAGTCCCGCTCCAAGGAAGAGGGGGAGAGAGAAAGCCTCGAACAGCTCGCAAGTCTAGAGGACACAGACCCTCCCTTGCGAGGACAGACAGACGACTGCGTGACCGTGAATGAGGAAATCCAGCAGCCGACGCGCCTGTGCTGTCTTCGTGGCCCTTGAACTTCACACCCCAAATCTCACGGCCACAGTTCTTCTACAGGCCCTCCGGCCTGGCCGGGCAGGACTCTGGCTTCCAGCTGTTCCGCCAGAATCCAGGCCGGGGCTGGGCTGAGCCTGCCCTCACTTTCCTGGTCTCACCTGACCTTCAGGGCCCCGGCCGGCCACGGGGACTGCCATGGCCGTGACTCACCACCAAGCCCACGCAGCTCGTGGACACTACACTCTAACAGGAGACGCTGCCGCCCAAGCCCTTCCAGGCCACCGTCCGGGGCGCTCCCATCTCCGCGCTCCCCCATTCCAGCCCCCTCCCTGACCTCTCACTCTCTGGCTCTCTAGGCTTGGGGCTGGTGCGCTGTTTCCCGTTCTGCAGAGAAGGGCTCTGGAGAGACCTGGGCTCACCCTTGGCGAGCATCCCCTGCTTCGTAAGACAAAAGAAACATTTTGTCCTGATTTCTTAAAAAATAATCATTAAGTGGGCTCGAAAATGGCCATGAGACCCCGGAGGACCAGCATCTGATAGGCATGAATTTTAAATTACAGCAAGAATTAACTTTGTGCCAATTAAGCGAACGGAATGCAAATTATGGGAAGGGTCCTCCTGGTGTAGAAATAGATGCTCGGCTATCTGTAAGAAAAAACTTATGGACTAAAATGAAAACACTCCTAACAGAGCGAAGAAGTTCATCTACCGCCTCGTGTCATCATCTCAAGTCCGTGGCTTTAAAACCGTCACTGCTACCAACTCTCAGCACTGTCACCCACGGCGTCCGCTTCCCACTCTACCCGTCACCGTCTGACAGCGGGCACCTCGCGGTCAGGACCACTGCCCTCCGCCCCTCTGCTGAACGGGTCGGGACCCCGTCCACACACTCGGCTCGAGGCGGCCTCCCCACTGACCAACTGCCTGCCTTCGGGCCGGAGGTTCCCAGCCACTCTCTCCGGGCCCACGCGGCCAGCCGCAGACTCTCCGGGACTAAGCTCCACCTCTCCGGCCCACATATGGTCACCCCCTTCCAGGAACATGTTCAGACATCCTCGAAGACATCTTTCAAAGAGCCATCCCCATCTCTTCCTGGCTTGTGGACATACACAACGTAGCCAATGGTAGGGTCTGTGCGAAACAGCCAGCAGGGCAGGCCTGAGGCCACCGTCCCTGCAAAAGCCTGCTAGTGTCGGGGAACCTGGATTTCAGGAGGGCGGTCGGCTGGGCCCCGGGCTATTTGCACGGCGTGGTTTATGCTGAACATTTACTTTCACTCCGGGACTCTGGGATTTAGGTCTGTGCCAGGTAGAAGTGCCTACGTGACCAGGCCCCAGGGAAAACCCTGGGCACGGAGTCTCTCGTGCACCTTCCTGGTAGACAATGTCTTTTCTTTTCTTTTTTTTTTTTTTTAAAGTAGACTCCATCCCCAACATAGGGCTTGAACTCACAACTCTGAGATTAAGAGTTCGCATGCTCACCCCACTGAGCCAGCCAGGTGCCCTCGGTAGACATTTCACACCTACTGTCACGACTCAGCTGGGAGAACGAAGCACATCCCGTGTGACTCCGCCGGGACGAGCCTCGAAGCTCACTCCTGGTCTCCTCCGGGTTCCGTCCCATGTGCCTTCACCCTTTGATTTTGCTTTGTGTCCGTCCCCTCACTGTAATGAATCACAGGTGCAGATACAACTCCGTGCTGAGTCCTGGGAGTCCTCCTAGGGAATCACTGACTTTGGAGGGGTCGTGGGGACCCCATTATACCTTCTGACTAGACATGGGCACATGCGGGCTCAGAGGCTGCCCCCGCCCGGCAGGGAAGCCTCACAGCCCAGCCTGGTTCTAGCTTTGAAACCCCACTGCTCAGGCCGGGCCGGTCCTTCCCGGAGCCCACGGCCCACCTGCCTTGCTACACCCTCTGGTCCCTCTGCTCCTTCCGGCTACGTCCTCTCCCTTCTCTCCCTCCCGGGCCGGGGAACCCCAGGGCTGGTGGAGCAGGGAGACACCTCGGCCAGAAAGTCCTCATCTGCACAGCAGACCCAGGGCCTCAGACTTGCCCTGACACGCCCAGTGTCAGAATGGGCACAAACACTGTCTTACTGACCGAACACACACTTTTGCTTGCACACTTTGATGACTATGTTGAAACTTCCACACGTTGTGATGATTACGTGCGTGTTCTTTAAAAGTAATACTGAAGAGCGGCGCCTGGATGGCTCGGTCGGTTGAAAATCCAACTCTTGATTTTGGCTCAGATCACGATCTTACGTTTCGTGAGACCGAGCCCCACATCAGACTCTGCACTGACAGCGTGGAGGCTGCCTGGGAGTCTCTCTCTCCCGGTCTCTCTCTGCCCCTCCCCTGCTCATGTTCTCTCTCTCTCTCTCTCAAAATAAGTAAATAATAAAAAGATTTTTAAAAATCTAAAAGGAACACTGAAAACGCTTCTTTTAAAATACTTACAAAGACTACAATCTAATGTGCTAAGGATACAACTATGTAGGGTTCAGGGGAGTTTTCAACATTAAAAAAGGGGATCCCGGACTCGAGGTTGGAGCCCCCCCATTAATCGCCTCATTCACTCACTGCTACAGCTGAGGAAAGGCGGGGAGGGAGCAGGGGAGGGCCGTCGGGTCACAGTTAGTTCACTGTCTTTTATGCTAGCCATACACATTTTTATTGAACTCTCGCCCTGGCCAATATCCCAGAGCAAAATAAGATGTCCCCGGAACTCGGAAACCAAGTCAAACCAAGCCCGGTGGGAAAGACCCGCCGCCTGGAGAAGGCGGCCGAGCCACGGGGCAGACGTGAACGGCTTGGGTGCACGCGCCAGCATCAGGCTCCACACCCGCAAAACGAGAGTTCCACCCAAAACATCCCCCCAGGAGGCCAGTAAGACGAGACAAGTCGGGATGGTCTCAAGGCTCATGTCTCCTTCACCTTTTGGTAGCTCTACAGACTGGTGGCTCAGCAGGTCCGAGTGAGCTCTAGGGAAGGACATGCCGATAGCAGCCACTGAGCCACGGCAGGTCCACTTCCTAACAAGGCCGCTTCCCCAACCAGGGACGTTAGCCGGCCCTCTCCCTTCCCCCTCTCTATGGCAACGCGGGGAACCGCAGCCGGCCCGAACATCTCCCCATCTGCTGGCGACGGCCGGGGATCGTGGGCGCGTGGCTGCTTCTCTGCCTGCGAGGTTCCCCCAGCACACGCGGTTTCACGTGTGCACCAGGTACGGCAGACACTCAGCCTACCTCGGCTCCATCCGCCTCTCCCCGTCACGTCTAACTTTAACACGCGCATGTGACGGGCACCCTGCCGGAGGCTAAACGAGATGTGTCTTGCACCGGCTCTGTTCTCAAGGGACCCACGCGTCGGCGGAAGTGTGATCGCCCCGGTTTCAGGGCGTTTCAGATCTCTCGTTGGTTGACAAAGCAGATCCATGCAGGCGGTCGGTCGGACGTCGTTACCCCACGTGGGGGGCGAAGGTTCCAAAGCGCCGAGTCAGGGAGACAGCGTGCCGAGCGGGCGAACAACCACAGCGCCAGGTCTAGGGCTGGGACCTTTGAGCTGACACTTGGGTGCCCTTTCTGCTGGGCTTCGTTGTCACTCTAACCAATGACATTGGTAAACCTGAAGAAGCAGGCATCGAACGTCTCCAATTTTTAAAAATTATTGTCACCGAATAAAGTTTGTCGTGACGGATCCTCAGTACGAATAAATGCTCCGGTAGCCACTGCTAGATGGCAGAGTCCAAATGGCACTGCTCTGGCTGGAGCAGGGAAATGTGGGAGCGAGGACTCAGCTGTTCTCCGGGGAGCGACAGTCCTCCGGGGAGCGACAGTCCTCCTGGGAGCTGGTCGATCCCAAGATGTCAGCAGACAAGTTCTCTGTTTAGCAAACGGAGGGGAAAATACTCTATCCTCAACTTCTCCCACCAGAAGCTTTTTATAACAGGATGACTGAAAAAACAAAAGGGCTTTTAGGTTCAAATGATTTACTCCAGTTTGCTTCTAATCTGGGCTGATTTCCCTGCCTCGTTCTTGATTTACTGAATCAGGAGGAAGCCCAGAAATCTACATTTTCACACCTCCTGTGATTCTGACAGGTCCTCCGCTTAGAATCACAGGGCAACACTGCAGGCGGGAGTCCTGCTGGGAATGAAAAGGAGGCGGAGGAACAGACAACGGAAAACAGGCTCAGCCCTCCTTCGTCCTAGGAGCCGGCTCCCAAGCGTAGTGCACTTGTGCGCTAGAAACTGCAGGTAACTGCTGTAGACCTATACGGAGCAGGGATCACGAAACGCCGGTTTCCACCCAAAACAGGACGGCTCTTTGATTTCCACTTGAATGCCTTCAGTGACGGGTGGCTCACCACATTCCCAGCAGCCGGTCCTATCACTGGCCCAATCTGGCAGTTCGGGAGTTCTGGACACACAGACGAGGTACGGCATGGGGGTTGGGGCTGACCTCAGGAGCCGGGCCGCCAGAATTCCAATCCCTGCTTTGCTTCGTATTAGCTATGGCACCTTGCCAAGCTACTTAACCCGCTTGGGCCTTGGTGAACTCATTTATAAAATCGGGATCAAAACGACCTACGGCCTAGGGACGTTGTGAAGACTAAATGAATTACTACAGGCAGTGCCTGGGCCAAATGCTGGGACGCAGTTAAGCGCTATGATTAGTGTTACAGCAGTGAAATCTGTACCTGCCCCTCCAGTTACACAGAACGAGCTCTGCACACACACTCCTCCCGCCCTCGAGCGCCTCTGTATCTCCTGGCTAAATACACCCAACTCTTTTAGACATCTGGAAGGGATGGTTTCCCGGTCTTTCACCACCTCAGCCTCCCGACAAATCCTTCGGGACAAAGTTCTTACAAAGTGGAAAGGGGAACTGACAGTGGCCAGAGTAGGCAGTTCAGTCAATGGCCTCCCTCTGCCCTGCAAAAGCGGAGGCAAAGCGAGGAGTGCGTGTGTCAGGGATGCAAACGCGTAAGACACAAGGGCTTGCCTCGGGAGAGGGAAACGCGCTGTCGGCTTGTGGTCTGGACTCACTGTCCTCCGCGAGCCCTACCTCACCTCCTCTGTGGTTCTCAGGCCTCCCGCCCTCAGCCAACAGGAGAAAAGCTTTCTGGACTAGCCCAGGATTGTCGTAACTGTGCAGCCTCCTGGCCCACTGTCGCCACGCTGGTCCCCCTTAACACATTCCTTCTGCCCTGCCACTAGCCCCGCATGAAAACCACAGCTTCTGTGCCCACAGGACAGTCCATCTTGCCCAGTTTTTCTTGGCCTACACCCATTCTCCCAGAGTGCCTCAGGCTTGGCCTCCCAGACCGGACCCTGCACTCTGCGGCTCCCCACTTATGGGCTGTGCTCACACATCCTGGGTATCTGGGAGACACACTGGACAGGAAGACAGGAGGCCTTCCCTGGAACTATCCATCTGACTGATATCTACTGCTCCCCAAAGCCACTGCAGCCGCTTCTCCATGAAGCTACAAGGTGTGAGGACCCCTCCTTCCCGGAACATCAGATCTGAAAAGCTGGTGGTCCAAACCTCTCATTTTACAGAGGAAGAAACTGCAGCATGAGGAGGGCCTCGCACAGGACCAGCGGACAGATCTGAGCAAAAGTGTCCTTGGGCTGCTCACCTGCACAGCCAGAGCTGCAAGGAAGGCTGGCTCTGCTCCACAACTTCCGCTTTTCCAGGTTTCTCCCAAGAGCTCGCCGGCCACTGATGACTGGAGGTTCTGGTGCAGTGCGGGCTACGCCGGGCCACGGAATGCCCCAGCCACTATCTTAATACCCACCCACCTCCAAACCATGGCGTCTACAAGTGATTGAGGTTGGCCCAATCATGGGCCACCAGTATGACAGACCTGGCTCCTGGCGCTCACCCAGAGGACGCGCAACGATTCCCCAGTGGTATCATCGCGTTTTCTTGGCACCTTCCCAGCCCCGCTCGCAACTCGCTCAAACTGCCCAGACTATGACAGATGGCGCTCTTCCGCCAGCTCTGGAATCTACACACCTTACCTGGTGGATAAAACCTGGGACCTTGTTTCATGCCCCCTCCCCAAGGGTCCAGGATCCTACCAAGAATAAACGCATCAGATTTACTCATTCCCGAGGCCTTCGTGCCCACAGCTGCCAGGATAACTAGTAATTAAAAGAAGCCACGCCGAGGGAGGGCGATGCGTAACCCAAAGGAACGAGTTTCTAAAGGTGGAGACAGGCTCCACGGACAGGGTACTGGAGGAGGGGTCGGGGTCTTCCGAGAGGCTAGACTTCTCCGCATGCAATCCTGCGCCGCAGGCCCGCCCGGCCAAACACAGCCCGACCCCAAAGTTGGCGGGTCCTGGGGTCTTTGACCCCCGCTACCACCGGACAGCACACGCCGCGCCGAGCTGACCGGCCGAGTTGTCCGTCGGCCCTTCTGTCCTCCTGGGTTCGTCTTACCTGGCGCGCCATCCCGGGACTCAACCTCCGCTCTCAGCTTCCGGCGCGGCCGACGGCGCCCGCTCCCCGCCCGCAGACTGTGCCGCGACCCTCGGCGACGGTGGGGACCGAGGTCAGCGCGGATGGAAGCGGGGCTAGGGGTCTCGGGCAGTGGGCGAGAGGCGAGGCTGGGCACGCCCCGGCCCCCCGGCGTCCCCGCCCCCCCCGCTCCCAGAGACGTGATCCGGCTTCCGCCCGGAGACCCCCGGCTTCGGCTGCCCGCTGGGCGCAGGCGCGAACTCCTCTTCCCAGAGGGCGCCGCGGCTCCCGCAGCCTGACGGAGTCGGGGGCGGCCTCCTTGAAGTCCCCTCCCCACCTGCTCTGCTCACTACCCCGGGAGCCTGCAGGAACTCCGCGCCCGGACCCGCCTGGCGGCCAGCCTACGGGTGTGTTTGCACGCGGGTACGCATTCATCCATCATCCATCCATCATCCACGCTTGCATCCAACATTTACCGAGGCATCCTCTGTGCCAGGTGGGGATGCTCGGATGAAAAGGGACCCGCCTCTCCCAGAGGTCGCATCCCGTAAACCGACCGTTTCCGAGGCCACGGGGAGGTGTGGGGGGAAAGGGGACGCAGGGGTGAGGAGGGGTGCAGGCCGGACGGCGCGGGCTGCACCCAGGGGTGAGTCGGAGTGGCTGCCAGACCCCCGCGCGTCCTCAGATCTGCCACCCCGCTCCCTCGCTCACCGTAGCATTGAGCCGGGGTCAGTGTGACCGATTGCTGATCTATTTGGTTGATTCAGGTAACCCCAGAAGTTTCTGCCACGTAGGCAGGTCCTCAGATAAATGTATGATGAGTGAATGAAGCATGGGCCCCACCGTTTCTGGCCAGGACAGTTCGGTCTGGGGGCAGGGAGAGCATCCCGCTGAGCACAAGGGGCCTCATTCCGGCCCTGGGGGACCACCCTTGTTAAAACAGCTCGGAGAAGGTGGGCACGTGGAGCTAAACCGGCTCTGCGAGACAGAGGCAGGGGTCCAGCCCAGCGGAGAGGCCCACCGCCAGGGGAACCGGCTTCCCCTGCTCCCACTGTCCCCAGGCTCTTCCTCTGGAATATTTGGGGAAAGAGAATTTCTCGCCCAGCAGTCCCAGCTGTTGGTCCCTGAAGCAGCTCTGGCCTGCCGTCGGTCTCTGCTGGACTTGCTGCTGGTCCCTCCTGGATCCCTAACCTTTAAAATCCCTCAACTTAGAAAAAACTAGTATCTCCACCAAGACACATCTTTGTTTTAGCACCTACAGGGTCTTGGCATCTCTTTGACTCAACCTCCCCCTACCTGACCAGGCGTAGACCCCATTTGTAGCCTCCGGGCTTCAGTTTCTAAGATTTACCAACATCCAATCTGCTGAATGACCAGGTTGCCCAAACTCAGTCCGCTGAGTGGCCGGTTCTCCCAGTGATCGAGAACCCCCTTCCTATCCCTTTTAGTTGAACCCCGGATGCCGTTCCAGCCCTGCCTGTGTATCTACATTGCAAAGCGACTGTGGAGAACTATTCTGAATTTTATTTAAAGTGTTTATTCGGCAGTTCTGGACAGAGACAAAGGCAGGAGTGGAGATGTAACACATTTTTAAAAAGATTCTCAATCATTCAGATTGGTTTTCAGCAAACCGATATTCAGCGGTCTAGTTTCATCATATTTGGGCCTTTGGCTACCTGCCCATTGTGTGAATTGGCTTTTGGTGAATTACCTATAGTTCTCCCAAACAAATCGGCCAGCTGCCTCTTAAAGATAAAGGGTACTGTCCACTCCTCTATGTGAAAATGACTACAATTTAAAGATATTTTCTGGTTTTCATTATTTTTTTTTCCTATTCACGAGGTTATTGGAAAGTCGTTTTTAGTTTCCAAATGTGTGGCTCCTTTTCAAAGTTACCTTTTTCTTATTGAGTTTTACCTTGTACTAAGAGAATATGGTATATGATGTTCTTTTTGTGTAGGATTTTCTGAGACTTGCTTTGTAGGCAAGGACGTAATAAATTTTGAAACTGTGCCGTGTTTGCTTTGAAAGAGCATGTATATTCTAATGTTGGTCGTAGGATCTAGTTCGATCTATTAAGTCAAGCCTACTGATTGTATTATTCGTGTCCTCTCCATCTTATCATTTTTTGCTTTTGGATGTATCAGTTACTAAGAAAGATAGATTAAAATGTATTAATACGCATTTGACCATTTCTCTCTATATTTCTGAACCTTTTTGCTTTATATACGTTGACCCTGTGTATACAAGTATAGAATTGTATTTTTCTGGGACAGTCCACTTTATTATGAAGTAATACTCTTTGCCCTAATAATACTTTTCATCTATAATTCATTTCATCTGATAATGATATAGCGAAACGAACTTTATTTTGGTTAGTATTTGTTTGATATATATTTTCCCATCCTTTTATTTTCAAACTTCCTATATGTGTATGTTTCAGGTGGTGTCTTATAAGAGCGTGTAGCTAGAGTCTGTTGTTGAATCCAGTACGGCAATCTCTATCTTAATGGCAAGGAGTCCATTTGCATTTATTGTGATGAGTAATACATTTTTTATTGATATAGGCTAACATTAATTAGCATTTCCATTCTCCTTTCATACAATAGAAGGACTTTAATTTATTAATTCAATCACATCATTGCTCTTGTCTTCTGTGTAATTGTTTTCTTTAGTTAAATCTTATCTTTAAGCACCCCCAACTCATTTTTCGTCTTGTATAACCTGTGCAATTTAGATTTACCAAGGTGCTCACTGGTATCTTTGCTCACTATTTTTTCTCTTATCTTTTTCCTTCCTTCTGGGTTCAGTGTTCTTCTTTCTAAAATACAAGTTTTATTTTTTTTAAAAATTTTTTGATGTTTATTTATTTCTGAGAGAGACAGACCATGAGCAGGGGAGGAGCAGAGAGAGAGGGAGACACAGAATCCAAAGCAGGCTCCAGGCTCCGAGCTGTCAGCACAGAGCCCCACGCGGGGCTCGAACTCACAAACCGTGAGATCATGACCCGAGCTGCAGTCGGACGCTTAAGCGACTGAGCCACCGAGGCGCCCCTAAAATACAAGTTTTAAAGATTCTTTCAGCAAGGATACCTTAGAACTAAATGCCTTCAGTTCTGTTTCTTCCACACCTGAACGATAGTTGAGCTGAGAATTCTAACTTACATTACGGTCGTTGACGTGTAATATTTGATTCCATTGTCTTCTAACCATCATTGCTTCTGTCGAAGAGTCTGCTGTCATTCTAATTATTATTCCTTTGTACACGATTTGTCTTTTGTCTCTGTGGTATTACGAAGTTTCACTGCAGTGTGCCTGGGTGTGGATTTGTGGGTGTGGAGTTTTTCCGAACTCATTCCTAAGTCTGAGGTCTTTGTACCAAGGTCTGGAACTTTCTCAGCTCTCTTATTGTTTAATATTGCCTCTCCCTCATTAGAATTTATACTTGCAGTACTCACGTTTGACATTTGTCAGAACTCTTCATTCCACTCCTCATCTCTCTTAGCTATTCTTTTTTTGTTTTGCATTTTTTCTAGACCTTTGTGCTTCACTCTTGGTAGTTTTTTAAGATTTATATTCTATTTCACTCACAAATCTCTCTCTGCCTGTCTAATCCACTCTCATACTATTAAATTCAGTTATTGTATTTTTCATTTTATTTACTTGTTAAGAAGAATTTTTAATGTTTATTTATTTTTGAGACCGAGCGAGAAAGAGCACAAGCGTTGGAGAAGCAGAGAGAGAGAGAGGAGACACAGAATCCGAAGCAGGCTCCAGGCTCCGACCTGTCAGCACAGAGCCCAATGTGGGGCTCGAACCCACAAACCCTGAGATCATGACCTGAGCCGAAGTCAGAGGCTCAACCCACTGAGCCACCGAGGCGCCCCTATATTTTTCATTTTAGATGAGTCTGCTTCACCTTTTTAAAAGTCACATATTCCTATACATTCCATTTCCTATGTCTTTAATAATTTTAACCAATAGATACTTCATAGTATCTATTATCTGACATCGTTTATTTTGTCCGATGGCTTTCACTCATGGTTGGCCGATTCCTTACTTTGTGCTGTGAACCCATTTTAAGCCACATTTCATCTGTGGGAATTCCGTGGAGCCTGGCTTGCTGATGTGCCCTGCAGGGTTTGTGTTTGCTTCTTCTGGGGGCTCCACAATCATCGTTAGCCTGGGCGCGTTTTTTTTCCTGTCAACTTTTAGCTCGGGGAATGTCTGAACCCTGCAGGTAGCGTAAATTCAAAGCTCTAACAAGGACAGGTCTGTAGTTATGAATTTTCAGGGGAATGGCCCCCTCCCCCCCGAAAAGAGAAAGACCTCTTGTCTGCTCGTGCCGGGGTGTTCCTAGCCTGCCCTTTTCCTAATGGTTTGACTCTCTGAGAGTCTGACTTTACGTGGGGGAGGGGATTCCAAGTCCGGACCTAACCTCCTGGGTTCACAGGGCTGTGAAGACCCCACACCCAGGCCGTCTCACTCCAGCCGTGGGCATTCTCGCGGGGTTCATCCCCGCCCCGCCCCCAAGACCTCCTTTATTGTCATGACAACCCAGCTATATTCATGAATGGATGTTTGTTATATTTATCTTGCATTTCTGGGTGCGTTGCGGTAGGAGGACTCTTAGACGATCTCGTCTACATATTTCCGGTACCAGAAATCCTTTCATCTTAAAATAGCACTCTCTTAAAAACATCAAGTAAAATAAAAAATAAACTAGCACTCTCCTTCGTTTAGCTATTCTGATCATTCACCGTTTCTTCATTCGGCTGTTTTACTCACCGCGGATAGCTCTTGCGCAGCTCCGTCTTCCCTGTGTCTGGCCTCCAGTGGGAATCAAACATGTGTTGTGTTGAGCGAATGCATGATTCCATGGACGATCCGATGGGTACCGGCCACTGCTCTGATGTCAGGAAGCACGGTGACGGGAGAGTAGGGGTCAAAGGTCCCACCCCTGCCTCCTCGGGGAAGATAGATTAGGGACGGTGTGGTGTGCTAGAGCCGACTGGCACCGGAGAGTCACCTGTCAGCACATCTTCCCAATTCCGTGTTCAGCGATCTTATGTTTGTAGCTTGAAATTGGCCACGGTGAGATTATTTATACCATGAAACTGGAAACACTAAAAATAACACTACTCTTGACCCCCAAGAGCTGGTGGTTACGTATTGGCCAGCGAGCGTACCACTGACTGGAGAATTGAAAACATGTAGAAAAAGGAATCCTAAGCCTATCTGGAACAAGACCCATGGAAAGTGAAATATAAAGTCAGAGTTGGAGGACCCATCACTCTGGGGCTGTGGTGCTCAGTGACGAGGCTTTAAATTAGCCCTGATTTTTTTTCCCCCAGATTTGGAAAGTCTCAGTATCCTGAGGCTCAGTATCAGGGCAAGGAGCTGAATCTTTAATAGCAGCTTCAGTGAACAAAAGTCTGATGGCAGGGGGCACCTGGATTTGAACCAGGGACCTCTTGATCTGCAGTCAAATGCTCTACCCCTGAGCTATACCCCCTGGTGTAGGTAGAGGCCTAAGTAATACCTTTCACCTGTGCAGCAACACCCAACATGCCTATAAATTTTCACCATAAATGTTCATGGGCTGGGCCTCCCGGAAGCTGCCAAGCCTTCCTCACTACAGTTTTCTCTCTGATGCGAAACAAGCAAAAGCTTCCCCCTCCCGATAGCTGCCTCCCTGCTTTTTCTGGAAAGGCACCGACACATTTATAGCCGGAAGGGGCTCCAGAGTCACTAGCCTGTGCCACTCACAGTGGCCATCTGATTACGGAGATGCGAGATTACTAGTCTTCCTACCACACAAAGCCCTTTGTTAATCGGATCGGAACCTGGATCCACTCTTCCTGACTTTGGGCTCAGAACCCTGTCACGAAACCAACGAGCCTCTTGTCTTCCATCAGTCAAAAAATGTAAAGGCCACAGAATCGGGCCCGTATGAATAGATTTACCCAGACCCGAGACCATCAAAGGGAGTAGAATGCAGACATCACAGAGCACGCATGTGCCGCTCAGCTCAAAGACCACAAGGGGAAAGCGGGTGGGCTACGCCGGGATTTGACTTGGTGCATGAACTACATCCCTTGGGCCGGTCTCGTATTTCCGTACTGAGGAATCGTCTCGGGAGCTTAAAAACATGCAGATGTGATCCAGGGTTAGGAACAAGCTCCTTATGGGGAGCCAGGAGATCCACTTTGAGAAACACCTGCCACACATCTAGCTCAGCTTCCTTTTGCACCATCCGCGGGAAGACTCGGGTGCTGAAACGCCCAAGAGAGGAATGGGTTTGGAATTCTAGCACCTGCCCCAGGATCAGCCAGAGCCAGGATTAAGACCCAAGTCGACGGTCAAACTGCTCATCTTCGGAAGGCTGCTCTAGACCAGTGGTTCTTAAGATTTTATTTTTTTAACTTTTTTAATTTATTGATTTATTAGTTTATTCATTTGGAGAGAGAGTATGTGTGACCGGAGACAAAAAAGGAAGGGCTTAGGGCCGGGGCCAGTTCCCGTAGGTCCCACAGGCTATAGCCTGCACTTGGACTTTGTTCTAAGGAGAGCAGTAAGCTACTGAGCAGAGCAGGAAACGTGATCTTCATGTTTGAAACCATCGTCTGGGCGGAAATAGAAGTAGGGGAAGAACGGAAGGGGGAGGAGCCCTGTGAGGAGAGTATCAGGACGGGTCAGCTGGGAGACGGACCCTGGGCCCTTGACTGCGGGTTTCTGGCGGCGGGCCGCGAGAACCACTCAGATGCAGACACATCCGACGGCGGAGCCGACAGGACTTGCCGCCGGCTTTAGATGCAAAAGAAAGAGGTGACCCAACAGTGGCTGGCAGGTGTTTGACCCCAGTCGCCGTAGGAATCCTTCCACTCAGGTGGGCAACACGGGTGCAGCGGGGAGCTGGTTAGCAGTGAGAATTAATCATTCACTTCCCTCTGTGTTCGGTTTGAGAAGCCTATTAGATCTCCGAATGAGGGTATCGGCTCTGAGGGGCTGCCTCGGAGGAGGCTGCAGGTCCCCCTGGAGGGTCACCCATGGACTTCTCATGTCCCTGTTTCTCCCCAGGATTCCTTTCTCCATCAGCTGCGGATGGTGGGGTTCTGCTCTAATGCACGCCCTCAGCCCTTGCCCATCTGACAAGCCCTTCCTGTGCCCTCATGCTTAAATATTAGCTTACCTGGGTTCAGAATTCTAGGTTGGAGGTTGTTTTTCTTCATATGTAAAAAATATGTATTTTATAAGAGTATAAGATATCAATAAAAACGACTTTATTCAATTATTCTTCTTACCAAAGCTCAAAAAAATTTGTTTTAATTTCAAAATGCTATGGTTCAAGGGTCTACACAGCTGAAAGGTTATGTATACCAGTGCTCAATACTTTGGATAATAATTCTCAGCTACAACTTATTTTTTTTAAATAGCACACCCAGTAAAGGAAAGAATTACATGATTCAGAAAATACACATTTCCAACAATCCTTAATAATTACGACCATCCTGGGCTTAATCTGAGAATATTTATGTTTTTAAAATCTGTAGACATCTAACAATGCAAACAGTACATTTGGGGCTGTGGTGATCTGAGATGTAGTTTAAGTTTTTTACTTTGGGGGAAAACGGGGGGGTGGGGGGGTCCTACTAAAATACAGATCTGCCCGTTAGATCTGTTTAATTTGACTTTATTTTATGTAGATATTTTCACTTGAATAGACAGCTTTTAAAAATAAGGCTGTTTTCCTGATTATAATAAACCAATAAAGACGGTATTCGAACCACGGGACAAAATGGTGGAGTGGTCGCTACTTTGGCACAGCAGAGGAATCAATCACCAAACAAGAAGGGAGCTCTGTGGGAAAGGAAGGGGGGGCTGATGGCCAGCGGGCATCACTCTGGGGGATGCGGGTCTGCAGGCTCCCTAAAAAGGAAAAGCAGCTGTGGCGTCGTGGAAGACACCTGGTTATTGTAACAGAGTTAAAAGATACTTGTTAGTAACCCATACCAAGGCAGGGGGTATAGCTCAGGGGTAGAGCATTTGACTGCAGATCAAGAGGTCCCCGGTTCAAATCCGGGTGCCCCCTGGAGGTTTTCTTTCCTAGTCATCGTGGGCGGCATCTCTGGCCTCACCCCACCTGTTAATCAGGCAGATTTTTTAATTGGGCTGATTTCCTGCGGAGGGCTTAGGAGACCGGAAGTGGAAGAGGGAGGAAAGGCCAGAAAGGCCATCTTCTGTCTCCGGAAATGGTTTCCTGGAGAAACTGCCCTGCTCGTCCAAAATGAGGCCTTTTGCTGTGACTCTCTGGCCAGCGTGTATGTTTGGTGATCCGTCTCAGGTGCTGTTTCTCCTTTCGAGTGAGTACGCAGGCAGGAGGCTGGGGACACACAGAGAAGCCGCAGCCGCCAGACCTCACAGGCCTCGGGGCCTGGAGCCGCGGCTCTGCGCACGCGCACGCCCGCCCCGGAGAGTCTGGTGCGGGAGGCCTGGGGAGGGAGGGGGACGGAGGGCCCTCCTAACGGGAAAACCACGCACCCCTCTGCCCTTCCCCCTACCTCTTCCAACCCCGCGCTCCCTAGATGATCCCACCGACGCGTGTGGGGAAAGACCGCGCCGGAGGATCCTAAATGTGTATGATTCTCAAAGCCGGTGCCCTGGGCCGGGGGCCTGAGCAGCTGCCGGGTGCAGAGGAGGCCTGGCAGGAAAAGGGCCCCTCCGCCTTGCAGCAGACCCCCCCAGGCTTCAGGCCGGCCCACGGAAGACGTGGGCGACTCGCTGTGTTAAGGATTCTGGATACCGATTGGGGTGAGGGGGGAAGGCACCTTGGCTCATAGGTGGGTCCTTTGAGCACAGATCACGTGGTCTCTGATTCGGACTCCAGGGCTCCCCACCTGCTGTCATTAAAAATTGTTTTGTTGTACATGCCGAAGAATGAAACTAGACCACTTCCTTACACCACTCACAAAAATAAACTCTAAATGGATGAAGGACCTGAATGTGAGACAAGAAACCATCAAAATCCTAGAGGAGAAAGCAGGAAAAAACCTCTTTGACCTGAGCCACAGCAATTTCCTATGCGACACATCTCCAAAGGTGAGAGAATTTAAAGCAAAAATGAACTATTGGGACCTCATCAAGATAAAAAGCTCCTGCACGGCAAAGAAAGCAACCAAAAAACTAGTAGACAACCGACGGAATGGGAAAGGATAATTGCAAATGACATATTGGATAAAGGGCTTGTATCTAAAGTCTATAAAGAACTTACCAAACTCCACACCCGAAAAACAAATAATCCAGTGAAGAAATGGGCAGAAGATATGAATAGACACTTCTCCAAAGAGGACATCCAGATGGCCAACGGACACATGAAACGATGCTCAACATCACTCATCATCAGGGAAATACAAATCAAAACCACACTGAGATACCACCTCACACCAGTCAGAGTGGCTAAAATGAACAAATCAGGAAACTATAGATGCTGGCGAGGATGTGGAGAAACAGGCACCCTCTTGCACTGTTGGTGGGAATGCAAACTAGTGCAGCCGTCCTGGAAAATGGGGTGGGGGTTCCTCAAAAAAATGGAAATAGAGCTACCCTATGACCCAGCAACAGCACTGCTAGGAATCTACCCAAGAGACACAGGAATGCTGATGTATAGGGGCACGTGTACCCCAATGTTCATAGCAACACTTTCGACCATAGCCAAATCATGGAAAGAGACCAAGTGCCCATCAACTGACGAATGGATAAAGAAGTTGTGGTACATATATACAATGGAATACTGCATGGCAATGAGGAAGAATGAAATCTGGCCATGCATGGCAACATGGATGGAACTGGAGGGTATTATGCTGAGTGAAATAAGTCAGGCAGAGAAAGACAGATACCATGTTTCCGCGCATAGGTGGATTTTGAGAGACTTAGCAGAAAACCAGGGGAGAGGGGAAGAGAGGAAAAGAAAAAAGACACAGAGAGAGAGGGAGACAAAACATAAGAGATTCTCAAAGACTAAGAACAAACTGAGGGGTGAGGGGGGTGTGGGAGGAGGGAGGGTAGGTAACGGGCACAGAGGAGGGCACTGTTGGGATGAGACCTGGGTGCTATATGGAAACCAATTTGACAAATTATTTTTTTTAAAAATATGTATGTTGTAGACTTTATTTCTTAGAACAGTTTCAGGTTTACAGAAAAGCTGGGCAGAAAGTACTGAGAGTTCTATACCCCCTCACCTCCCCCACCCCCGCCCCAGTTTCCCCGTCATTAACACCTTCCACCAGTGTGGGACATTTGTTAAAATCAGTGAATGAATATTGATACATTATTAATAACCTATAGTTTACATTAAGGCTCCTACAGTTTTATGGGTTTTGACCAATGCATAATGCCATGTATCCACAACTACTGCATCATAAAAGATAGTTCCACTGTTCTAGAAAATCCCCCCCCCCCGCTACACCTATTCGTCCCTCCCCTCCCCCCAATCCCTGGCAACCACCTATTTTTTTTCCTGTCCATAGTTTTGCCTTTCCCAGAGCGTCACGCAGTTGGAACGTACCTTTTCAGATCAGCTTCTTTCACTTAGCTAGAGGCCTTTAAGGTCCTTCCAGGCCTTTTTGTGGCTTGACACTTCATTTCTTTTTATCACCGAGGAATATTTCACCGAATAATATGGGCCCGCTGTCATCTTTATTTAGCTTGGTGTTGGCATTCCCAACAACTGCATCTTCCGGCGAGAAGGGGAGAGAGAAATTAAGAGGACACGTACCTTGATGAGAACTGAGTAATACATGGAATTGATGAATCACTATACTGTACCCCCGAAACTAACATAACGCTGTGTGTTCATTACACGGGAATTGAAAGAAAAAAAAAAAAAAAAGGCAAGAGGGAAGGGCAGATCAGGCGTTTGCTAGAAAGCTTCCCCCAGGCTGGGAGCACTACACAATTTTCCACATTCCTTATTCTGGCATTAACCGAGTCTCGCCAGTGATACTCGCGGTAGGTATTTGTAACCATCTTTCTTACACCCTCAGCGTTTGAAGTTCCTTTGCATTCTGGGGGGGTCCAGAGCTGTGCATGGCTGGTGGAAACCAGGCCGTAACTACGCTACAAAAGGCAAAAGTACCGGACTTTGCCCTCCCACCAACCCCAGCAGTGCCCCAAGCTGAGGCGACCACATGCACGTGATTGAGACTTGGAACGTGAAATGAGGTACACACGAGCAGGAAGAGTCTGGAATTTACTCCAGGTGGGGATGGGGGAGCACAGCTCTGGCATTGGCGGTGGGGCTCGTGGCTGCAGCCGGCGCACAGTGGGTGCAGTTATCAGCCCCCTAACCGGGATGCTCTTTGGGGGTAAATGATCCTGCCCCCCCCCGCCCCAGCTGCCCTTTAATTCTGCCCATTTTCTGAGTGTAGATGTCTAGATTTCCTTCAGTGGTCCGAGATTTTCATCGTCGTGCCAATAATTTCCTTGTTTGTTTCAATTAGCCATGATCAGTTTCTATTTCTGAGACAGAATGCTGCAGTGTGAGAATTGATACCAGAAGGAGGGTGCGGGAAGTGAAGGGAACAGGACATCGGTCATCTGGTCTCGTTGGGGCTAAAAGCAGCGACCATCTAGCCAGTGATTCACGAACTGGGACCTGGCAGGCGTTGGCACACAGTGACAAAACAGGCGAGTTGAATGTTGCCAGGGTCGCATGGAATGGAGTGCCCGATGAGGGCCAGGCCAGAACACCAGCGACCCCATACAGTAAAGCGGCTAATTCCATTGGCATTGGAACTCAGAGAAGCCAAACGAAGGTCAAATGCGTAAGCCCTCTACCCAGGGCCAGGCACAGAGTCTCTCTCTTACCCCTAAATAACCGGAAACGCCTCCAACCAAAAGAAGGGTTTGAGCCTGTGGGTTACTGACTTACAATGTCAGTTAAATTAACAGCATCTTTGTCACATGCGTGAAAGATAGGACAGGAATCAGAAGAGAGCGGGATCTTCACACCGATCGGGGCTTATGCGATGGACTCAGAAACGACGGCCGGAACTTCAGGCAGGGAGGCTAGGAACCAGCTCCGCCGAATGGATTTCGCCCCACCTGGCGAACCTGGCCGCGCCAGGGAAGGGGGCCCCGCTCTCCAATCCCATCCCTTAACAAAAAGGTGGTGTTTCACGGGGCGGGCAACCGGCTGGCAACACGGTGGCAGGTGGATTATGTTAGCAACATCCTAGATGGGGCACTGCTCGGTCCTCGCTGGAATACTTACTTCGAATTTACATTATATTTTTATAGTGAACCATGTGACTTGTGTAACGAAGTAAGGAGATAAGTAAGCTGCACGGGGATGAGAAAAGTTCCTCCCCTCTTTTACTGCATGGTCCATTGCGTAGCCCGGCATCCTCCGGGGTCTCTGAAAAGTGAATCTCGCTGGTCTCTGACGTCATGTAACATAACATAGGTCACTGTCCTGGTGCCTTTTAGGAAGGACTGGTGCTTTCCTCGCTATGTGAGCCAAGGTCTGCCATGGGGAGGGGGTTAGGGTGGGGGCGTGGGCACAGGCAAGGCAGAATGGGGCAGAAGAAAGAGAGATCTCTGGCCACAAAGCAAGGATCCTTGCGCCAGGGCTGTGGGCCTCCAAACAGCAGCCTTTGTGCCTCCCGCTAGCCGCCTACCCATTGTGCCTCGGGCAGGATTCAGGGGCTCCCGCCTCTCTAGTGCCCAACCAAGCCCCTGGGAGACTGCCTCAGGAGGGGACTGGGCTGGGGAGAGGGGGGAAGACGTGAAGGAAAACGAGCGAGAGAGCAAGCAAGGGGGAGGCTGGGGAGGCTGGGGCAGAGCAGGAGGGAAGAGAGGAGGATGGGGGGCTGGGGTCCGCAGAAACCTGGTGCCTCCTGCAGTTCAGGGGTGGCTGTAGCGGAAAAGTGCTAGGCGACAAGCGAAGGGTCTCTGGGGAATTGGAAAGGCGGCGTCATCGCCGCATAGTGGTCTTTAGTGAGTTGCGGTGCACCTGCCGGTTTTGCAGGCGGACAGAATGAACAGAACGTCCACTGCACTGTGGAATGCTTGGTGCGGTGTCACAGGTGAAATAGTGTAAAGAGGACCTCATCCCGAGCAAGGGGGTATAGCTCAGGGGTAGAGCATTTGACTGCAGATCAAGAGGTCCCCGGTTCAAATCCGGGTGCCCCCTGCTGGCGCGATGCTTTATTGCCTCTCGTGGAGAAATGGCTTCCCAGCTACCACATTCTATTTAATGTCATCTGTGGCCCTCCCCACCTCTTTCCCCCAGACTCTAGTGTGTTTTGGGTGTCTTTTCTCCCCTGGCATGCGGAAGTATGGTAGGGTGACCCACTGGCTGCAATTCTTCACCTCTCTGAGTCCGTGTCTTTTGCGTTGTGACTATTCCGTTTCTCCCCCAGAAATGAGTGCGCTCTGCGCCTCTTTGCTCTGAGCTTGGCCGTGTGCATCAGTCTCGACTCAGCCAGGAGACAGAAACCACACAGTAACTTAAATGAGAAATTTAATATAAAGAATCGCGTTATGAAAGGAGAGTAATGACAAAGGTGCAAAGAAAACTCTGAAGTTATCCCCAGGGAGAGGGACCCAAGGAAGGACAAATTTGGAAAGGGGGCCCCCCCGCTTCGGCTTCGTGGCTGCAGCCCGCTCTCCAGGTTGCTGCAACCTGACGTGTCCACAGTCTCCAGGCAGGTAGGAAGCAAACCTGTTGGGCACAGGAGAGCCCCTTGGAGGTGTGAGGCGAGGAGAGTGCAGCATCCAGACCTGGAGGGCCCTGGTACCAAAGCTCCGAGGGGCACCGGCGCCGCCGGCAGGTGCACGCAGGGAATTGGGAGGGCCCGGGGGTGTGGTCACCTGCACAGCGGGGGGCTACCAGGTCCCACCGCGGGACTTCGTTCTCCGGGTGTGTGCCTGGGTCCTCACACACCCACACCCCTGACCAACCCTGCACCAGAGACGGAGGGAAAGGAACAACAAAAAATCGAAAAACGAAACAAAACAAAACAACACGTAGCAGAAAAGAGAGAGACAAGCCCCCTTTTCTCCTGCAACATCCCTCCAGCGCCCTCTGCTGACGGCTCTTAGCATTGTGCTCACTTTGAGGAGAGAAGCCAGTCCGTCCGTTATTGCAGGGCAGGTATGGAAGCACGAATTTGGACCCAAGCGGCAAAAAATCGATAACTGGCACATCGCGTGACTAGCTTTGGCCAACAGGATGTTAGCAGGTGTCTGCAGGCAGGGACTTGAGATCATCCTGCAAAGTTGGGTTTGTGCTCTGGCACTTCTGCCAGTCCCGAGAGATGGGTTTATCCTGGGAGCTGCTGCTCCTTCAGCCTGGGCCCCAGGAAGAACGCGAGGTCCGACCTCAAGCCCAGCTCACCTAGAAAAGCCAACCCCCTCTAGACCCGCAGCTTGAAGCGGGTGTACCCAGCCGAGCCCAGCCTCGATCAATTGATTCACATTCAATATTCTGACCCATGGGCATGAGAAGAAATGCCTACTGTTGTGTGTCACCAGGTTTGTGGTGTTTTTGCAACACTCTTATGAATAAGCCTGGCAAATACTAAAATTGGCTTACAGAAGGGACTTCCTGCTATAACATAGCAGCCTACATAAAGTACATGGCATGTCTTCCTAACAAAGCAGTGTGTGGCAAGAAAAACACTGAATGCCTGAGCTATTTTGTTACGGGCTGTTTTTGATAAGGTACTACAAAAAAGATTTGGGTTCAGAAGAGAACTGACTGGTTTGCAGTCAGAATTTAGAAACGATCTAGATAGTTCAGAATTACATGGTGAGAAAAATGAAACCATTCCGTCCAGCACAAAGGCGAGGCTATTATGGCACCATTTCAGCAAAAAGGCTAAATCCAGAGCCTTCCAGTAAGACATAGCCCCAAACCAAATCAAGCTTAATGTGCTCAGCTTAAATGCACTTCATTAAGAGCGCTGAAGAATTAAGCCAGCGCCAAGTATATCCTCTCAATTGGACAAAAGTATTCCTAGAAAGACTAAGGATGTGCCCAAGTACTTATAACTGAGCTGGAAGGAGAACATACGTCAAAGAGAATTGCGGCCATGGCTTTTGGCACATGGAGTCAAATACATAGAAAACCCACACATTGCTTGAGAGAACTGTATTGGCGAAAACATTACCAGCCTGGACAAAAAGTCACCAAGACTGGCCAGTTTCACAGGCCAACTAAGAGTAAATAGAATGTACACTCCACTGTGGAATGCTTCGGCTGTGGTGTCACAGGTTAACTATGCTAATGAGGACTAAGAGTAGGGCAAGGGGGTATAGCTCAGGGGTAGAGCATTTGACTGCAGATCAAGAGGTCCCCGGTTCAAATCCGGGTGCCCCCTGGAGGTGGCTTACCTTATTGACAAATACATGACCTAAGTTAGGGTCCTGCTTATTGTAAAGTCATCTCCATTGCCACCTTCCTTTTCTCAGGTGACTTCTGGGATGCGGCACATGTCATGGTGCTGTTATGAATGACGTATGTGGGCAGAAGGTCCAAGGTTCCTCTTAAAAGTTTACCTTATGATCACCGGCGACCCAGCCTGTCTACGCTTACTTAGGGATCTTAGTAAAAAAAAAATACAGATTATTCCTAGGAATTATGATGCTAAGTGATTCTAAGTAAGTATTTTGAAACATACCACACTATGTAATTTTAAACAACGTTCCAGTAGTGAACACCAACGATTTTTCAAGTTAGTGCCTTCAGCCCAGGACCGAGGGGATATAAAAAGTGGGCGGTAGGCGTGGAGAGTGGCCAGGTGTGCAGAGGGGAGAGACAGCAGGAAAGGCAGGGGAGGTGTGGGCATGCCAGGGTGGTGACAGCCCATCACAGATAACCCCAAAGCTGATAACTTGACTCTGTTTTAATTTCTTTTTAACATTTATTTATTTTTAAGAGAGAGAGAGAGAGAGAAAGAGTACAAGCAGGGGAGGGGCAGAGGGGGGGACACACACACAAAGCACAAGTGGGGGAGGGGCAGAGAGAGCCAAAGTCAGAATCCGAAGCAGGCTCCAGGCTCTGAGCTGTCAGCACAGAGCCCGTCGCGGGGCTCGAACTCACGAACCGTGAGGTCATGACCTGAGCCGAAGTCGACCGCTTAACCGATTGAGCCCCCCAGGCGCCCCTTGACTCTGCTTTAAAGTTGACTTGAAACACACTTATTAGACAAGACTGGTTTTCTGAATAAAGCGTTTGATTGGCAATCTAAAGGGCCTGGTTCCAATTCAGGGGTGCTGTTTGTCTTTTTTCCCCTCCCAGCTTTAGAACCCTCCTTCCATCTCTTGAGGATGCCCAGTGATGGGAGCCCTGGTGGAAGCAATGGCCCCTCGTGCAGCTGCAGAGGCCCAAAAATAAAGGCGATTTTCTCACTCTCTCCCCCCAGCCCTGCGGCCAGACAGGTGCTCCTGACTCACACTACACTCAGAACGAGTGACACAAATCCGGGGATGGCAGCGCCCGAGAGCCTGGCTGGGCGAGTCCCCTCAGGTCGCCCCGGCCTCGCGTGAACCTGTGCCTCCAGCCTTCTCTGCGGCGCTGCGGGCTCCCCGCTGCCCGGACGGTGATGGCCTCATCGTTTTCCGTAGGCAGAACCAGTTTCCGTTTCTGGAACGATGTCCCTAGGCGGATACACCATTCGGAGTCAGCTTAAAGAAAGCGGGGTGGATGTAGAATTGCTTTTCCGTCCTACTTGGCACTGAAGAAGGCGGAAACCCAGGGGATTTGTCAGGGCTGAAGGTCTGAGAGCCCACGGGCTGTCAGAGGGAAGTCGGCTGATTAACCCATCACACACGAATTCAACTGCCCAGTGGATCGGAGGCAGCTTATCCATCGGGCGGGCGTCCGATGGCTCTTTATGGCTGGCGTGCATTCCGATTGGTCAGTGTCTGTGCTGTGAGCCGTGGCTCAAGGTTCTGAGCCCTACTGCTTCCTGGAATAGGGCTCCACTGAAGGACAAAGCCTTCAGGGACCACGTGTGGGATACAACAGTAGGAAGGGCCGAGCCAAGGCCGATGGTCTCGGGAAGCTCAAAGTCGTACGATGGAAAAGCTCAGATGTGTGTGTGTGTGTGTTCCGGTCACAGATGGAGACGGCGGACTTCCCGATAACTACACTCAAACACTCAGCTCGTCTGCTCAGTGACCGACGTGCTGAAAACCAAAGGCGCGATCATCAAATTTCTATTCTATTGGGTTCGTAGTATCATCCGCTTCTTGTGAGAATCCACCGCGGTGGATTTGAGGATGTCAGGCACCTCCTCAAATTCAAAAAGCAAGTTGTGGGGCACGGGGTCGCTCAGTCGGCTAAGCATCCGACTTTGGCTCAGGTCGTGATCTCGGGGTTCGAGGGTTCGAGCCCTTCGCGGAGCCTGCTTCAGATCCCCTGTCTCCCCCTCTCTCTGCCCCTCCTCCACTCGAAAATAAATAAACATTGGGGGGGGGGGAACCAAGTTGCTACATCTTGCTTTCATCTTAGCCTTTAATTGGGACTTTTTCCATTACCTGGGTAACAATGCCAGAGATGACAAAATACTTATATGCAAAGGGTCTCCCTGAATACTCAGGTAGAACATAGAAAGAGTCGGATGCCTAACCGACTGAGCCACCCAGGTGCCCCTCCAATAGTTCTTTTCTTAAATCAAAGGAGGCAGTTTGCTGAAAAGTACCAACTGATACACCTGCCTTCACCGTCTTCTTCTTTCTAGCAACTGGAAAGCACCATGATGACGGCCTCGGACTGACCCAGGGGATGAGGGACAGAAGCTTTGTGAGAAAAATCCATCTGGTTCTGCAGAAATGCAAGAACTCTTCCAAAAACTAAGACCATTGGAGCCACCAAAATGAGGTCAGGGATCCCGCATCTGGATGTCCCTGTGCTATGAGGCCACCAGCCGGGACACCGCGTCCTTGGTGCTGTATTGTCGGGAAGGGAGGGGGCAGTTGGGATCTGTCTCCACTGACCCATTTTGAATCTCGTTGGAATCAGTCTCTTTTCAGATAGAAGCGTCTCCCGTTTAAGTGACAGAGACCGTTAGAATTGTCACGCTTTTTTTTAAAGGTTTTATTTTATGCTGAGAGAGACTCTGAGCGGGGGAGGGGCCGAGAGAGAGGGAAAGAGAGAGAATCCCAAGCAGGCTCTGCACCGTCAGTGCCGTGCCGACGCGGGGCTCGAACTTACAAACTGCGAGATCATGACCTGAGCCAAAATCCAGAGTCGGACGATTAACCGACTGAGCCACCCTGGGCGCCCCAAACTGTTGCTTTTTTTTTTCTTTCTTTAAAGCAAAACTAACTTGTGTGAGAGAAGCAAATAGGTCATTTCAGAGACGTTTCTACTTTGCCTATCATTTTCTTAGAAAGCTGAAGCTATTCTTCTGAGATGTTTTTAACATCAAAAGGAACAGATCACTTTTTCATGCCAACAAAAAAGCTTCTAGTGTCCTTGCTTAGTGGATACGGAGTATATTCTTCTGTATGGCGGCTACCTCCACAACCCTCCTTCGTTGGCCCCCGTGCGGTTTCCAACTTCCACTCGTGAGACAGATCTGCAAAGGGTCCCGTTGAAGATGCAAGTCTGTGTTTCGCCGCGTTTGGATGATTATCCTTTCCCTGCATCCTCGGGGTCTCTGTGGTCTTTGGGCCTCATAGTGGTAACTTCCGGGGGAAAGGTCCACTGAGGAAGAGACCCCTGGTCCCAGTCTAGGAGATAGCAAAGGCCCGAGTTTGGTGCTCGAAGAGCCAGTCCTTGTATCTGGTCCCAAGTCATGCAGCGGGGCTGAGCTGATGGTTTGGGGCCAGCATGGTGCTGAGACCTCTCCAGTAAGACCTCTTTTAAAGCCGAGGAGGAAGGAATGAAAGAGTGGGGGAACAGAGGGAGCAATGTGAGACAGCTCAGAGAAGCCCCTCGGGTGGATGGCCAGAGTGGGACCAGGGCCGCCGCCTGGGGCAGCAACACCTGAGTGGGAGGGAAGGAAAGAGGGAAGGTCCCAGCTCTAGCCAATGGTCAGTGCCCCACACGGCACCGGGGAGGAGGCTGCCGCACTCTCGACAGGGAAGATTTCTAGAAGTCTCTGGAGAAGGACAGAATAAGTTCAGAGTCAGACAGAGGTCTGCGGACGAGGTTAGTCCGTCAGCTCCCACTAGTTCACTGGAGATGAGAAGTGACCGTGGGCGGTGGCTCCTCGGGCACAGCCACGCAGGTGCCGGGGCGCTCATTGGGCCCCCGGTTCAGGGGCGGAGCCTCTGACTGTACGTCGGGGAGTCCCCGTTCCCAGTCCTCGTGTCACCTGTCGGCCTTTCCCTTTGCTCCGACCTCCCGTTCGCCATCACCCTGGCCTGTGCCTGTGCTCCGGTGACCGCAAGTCTCGCGTTCTCGCTTCACCGCTCTCCGTGCGCTGCAGGCTTATGTCTCCGCGGATACACGGAAAGATGCCACGGACGGAGAGGAGGGGGGCAAAAGAAGATTTGGAACGGGTAGCTCGTCTCCTGCCCAGTTTAGTGCAAAGAGGCCCTCGAATCGTCGTCGTGGATTCTAGTTGTAACCTGGTCATTAAACCAAGGGTGTTTGGTTTGGGCGTGATTTGAATCACTGACTTTTATTTTATTTTATTTTTTAATCAGATCTGTACCATGCGGGGCACAAAGTGAATCAAGAGCTCCAAAAATCATCAAGAGCTTGTTAGGAGCTCGTGTGGTCCCCTGTCCCTTTCCCAGAGAGTCTGGTTTAGGGGGTTCCCAGGCCGGCCCGAGCCCTGCCTCCCCTCCCCTAACCTCTGTCTGTTGAGCAGCTGGTTCTGAGTCCCGCTCTCTTCCAGGCGAGTCTGAAGGACGTTCCAGCTGCAAACCTCGGTGTGATGGACGCCAGTGCCCACGGCCAGAGGCAGAGGGGAGGGGGAGGTTCTAAGTGGAGGCCAGGGGCAGGGGTGGGCATAGTGGGCAGGGCATGTTTGCGGGGGTGTTTGGGTGGCAGAATGCTGCCGAGAACTCATCTGGAGACGGAGACAGGGTGCGGCTCTACAGGATTAAAGAGTTTATTAGACACCTATAAGCAGGAGGGGGTATAGCTCAGGGGTAGAGCATTTGACTGCAGATCAAGAGGTCCCCGGTTCAAATCCGGGTGCCCCCTTATTATGCCTGCTTTTGCCCCCTATATCGTGTCCCCCCCATTGACCCCTCTATGAAGAAAGAAGAGTTGGACCCGGACCCCTCGGTTCCACCTCCCGCGTGTCTCAAAGACTCAAGTGGGCTCTGCCGCCCAAGCCTCTTTGGTGGCCTCAGGCGGGTATTCGTGTTATTGTTTGACGGCCCAGCACCCGAACCCCAACCGCAAACAGTGAGTCTTGGTGGGAAGTACGGCCTTGCAACCCGTTCTACCAAACATATGCGCCGGATGCTGCCCTCCCCCCGACTGCGGGCCTCGGGCCTGGCTCAGACTTGACCGAGTGAATTCCATTGCAGGATACAGAGCTCTGGCCCCTCTGCCGGGCTGGTGGGTCACCCAGCGCCCCCGGGGGGGACAGTGGCTTCTGACCCCGCATGGTGCTCTGCTGTGCCCTTGGCTGTGATTTTGGCCACTGGGGTCCCTTTGAGCCTGATTCTCCCACCCTCCCTCTGGGGCCTTGGGCTCCAGCCAGCCTGCTGGGGACGGTCTAGTCTGTCTCCATCAGACAGAAGGTTCTGGGCTCACACCTGTGTGCGTGACTGGTAAAGAAATGGGTGCCGGGAGTGATTTGCAAGCAGGAGATCCTCAGAGAAATGGGGGGGGGTGGGAATGGGGGGCTAACTGCCAGACCTAGTTGTACCAAGTCAGTAGAAGTCCAGTGGGTCCCTCCTGGGTAGGAATCTAGCAGGCCACTGTGGCAAAACAGCTAAATAAATTGTCGCCTGTGGTCAGTGGGAAGCAAGAGCCCACTGAGAGGGTGAGGCCTGGGAGACGCTGGGAACGATGGGATCAGGGGTCCAGCGTCTTCGCTCGGGGCTCAGAAGGGCACACGGGGCTTCCAGAGACCGCGCTGAGAAAATCTGAGGCCCCACGAGACATGGCGGAACACCGGAGGCAAACTTCAATCCTGCGGTTGCCAAATTCACTCCAAGTCAGGGCCTCCTCGGTCTCTTGCGTGAAAGTTGGGGCATTCGCCAGGGGAGAACTGTACTTCCGAAACCACCCAGGGGAATTCTGAGAGGATGGGGAGACACCAACACCAACTCCAGATGCCAGCAGCCCCCCTGGATTTCCGCTTACACTAGGCCTGACAGGACGGCCTGCAGAGGGTCCAGCGTCCCTGGCCCCCGCCTGCCAAATGCAGAAGCTGCCCACTCACTGCTGGTAACGGAAAGCACCCAGGGGGAGGGGGGTCTTTCGGGCCCATCAGAATCTTTGTGCTTCAGGTTTGGAATCCACGTGGCCTGCGGCTCCAAGGAGGGGACGGTGTGGGGTCCCCTGCAGGGAGGAGGCGGGTGTGGTCTGACTGTCCTGGGCAGTAGCCCTGCCAGCAAAGTGAGAGTCCCCATGCCCGTTCTGAAGGCTTTTGGGCTTTGGTACCCCAAACAGGCATCTCTGCCCCCTCCAGGTGTGCTGCGCCCCAGATGTGAGGCCTTCCAGGGCAGATGGAGCTGCTCATGGTGGGGGGGGGTGGCTTCAGCCTCTCTGGCCCAATGCCTCCCCTAGACTCAGCCCAAAGATTTGGCCTTGGAATGAAGAAGAAGCTTCTCAAGCAGGAGAAGCTGAGGGACAGGGGGGTGGGGGCGAGAACAGATGAGCCCAGGAGGAGTGCGATGAGGAAGGAAGGTGGGGGTGGGGGTAGGGACACAAAAGTGTGCCAGCCAGAGGCAGAAGGGGGGGGGTACTGGACAGGACAGAGGGGGCTTCTGGGCACTCAAATGAGGGGTCGGTGGGAAAGGAGAGGGAGCTGATGGCCAGGAAATGGTGAGTCAGCCAGGACACGGGGCTGACGGGAATAAACAGCAACTACTGGGTATTGGGAGGTCCGGAGGCCACAGTCAAAATGGTGTCAATCAGGAAACAATTTGAAGTGAGCTCCGGGCTCAGAGGGAAAGATCTGACTGCAGGTGCAGAGGTCCCTGGGGCAGATTTCCAGGCTGCTGTGAGCTCATCTCATTTAGTACTGGATGCGGGGTGGACATCATTTGAGCCATTATTCGGGAAGGTCTATCTCCTCCGGCCCAGAGCAGCCTCAGCTATGGGGAGGGGGAAGCAGCTAAAGGCAGCAGGTCACGTCATGCCTTGCACCAGGTTTGGGAAGTGGAAAGAGCCCAAGACCAGCCATGTGAGATGTGGCCCCAACCCTATTATTAATCAGGGGTGTGTGGTTGGGAGCGTCTCTTAATTACGGCCTCTTTTCAAGCCTGCAACATGGGGCACCGAACTAAATTGGTGGTTTCCAATTCTGCCTTCCACTGGGATCGTCCCATGGGCTTGTTAAAAATAGAGTCTGTTGGCCCCACGCCCAGCTATTCTGATGCAGGCGGTCTGGTCTGGAGCCTGTGAGCTGTATTTCCAAGGAAGCACACACGGCTCTTTCTGCCTCACACACCAGGTGCCGTGATGGGCACTTCACCTGGGGACCCTTGGCCTTAGAGGAGTCCAGAACCCTCCAGGGACACGGCCCTGCTTTGACACTGATGCCCTTGGCCATGGGCGGCTAGCGTGGGCAGAGGACTGTGCAGAAGGGAACGGTGGGCAGGAACCCCGTGGACTGAGTAGACAGGAGGGGTATGTCAGTGTCCGAAGGAGTTCCGGAATCCATTGCGGAGGCCAGAAGTCTCCCTGTCACAGTGAGGTGAGCTTTTAAGGGCAGGTGCTCCTTACCCGTTCTCGTCCTTACTGATTTTGGGACTGTGGTTCAAGTTTCCTTTTCCCTCACTGGAGCCCCCGACTCTACACTGAGGAGAGAGAGAAAAGAGGCAGGGAAGATCTGTCCTCCACCATTTTCTACACCGTCTCACTCCTGGGGCTCAGTCCTACAGGGCCAACCAGAAGCCAACCGGAATCCTGCTCTTCTGCAGGGGGCGGGCCTGAGTCTGCAGCAGGCCCAGGGGGAGCTCCAAGACCTGGAGCCTGGAGCCTCAGACCAGGGGCTGAGCATGCTGAGCCTGAGCCTGGCTGAGCATGGCTCAAATTTAGATGGGTCCAGCACTTTCGTGGGTCCCGGATTTGATCTGCTTCATCTTTCTTTGCCAGGGGCTCTGGCCAAGGAGGACCAGGTGACACAGGACCCACTTGTGATTAAAAGTTAGTTAAGGAAGGGGGCACCCGGATTTGAACCGGGGACCTCTTGATCTGCAGTCAAATGCTCTACCCCTGAGCTATACCCCCTTGACTGGTAGAGCAGTGTATTATTAACACCTTGTACCTGTGTCAGGAGACCGGGGTTCAGATTTGCTGGTTGGAATGTCCTGGCCAGCTCTGCTTCTCTCAGCTCCAGCCTTCCTCCTGCCAGAAACCGGCCCTTCCTCTTCCGGCATCTCTTCTGTGTGCACCTGGCTGAGGGCCGCCCCCCTCCTCCCGTAGCCTCACTGACCCTTACAGGTGGGCAGACCCCTCAAATCATCCAGGTAACACTCTCTAGCAATGACAGCTATTGACCATTCACGGCATGGCAGGCACACTGGGACGGTGTCGTACCCGTGAGCAGGTGACAGCGCCTTCCCCTGTGCCAAGAGAAGGTTCAGAGCCCACGTCCAAGGGTTCTTTAATTCCACAGAAGAACAGCCACGAGAATTTGTCCAGTGAAAAGGCAGGTTGCAAAACAGTGCGTCTGCATGAAATCATACATGACCTCAGCTTTTTTTCTGTGCTTTTATTTCGCCTTCAAGCTTTCCATTTTGAGCGCGTGGACTTTGTTTTAAGAAAAAAAAAGCTACTTAGGAAAAATTATACTCTAGGAGACTCCCACGCCTAGGAATTGCTCCCTCTAATACTCAGATGAGGGCACAACGACACACGTATGCAGAGAGTCATTGCGGCCTTGTACTTCTTTTGTAGTCGTGAAAAACTGGAAACCACCTAAATCTCCTTTGACAGGGAGTAGGTTACAAACATGGTGTCACAGGATGGGCTGTGATGCAACAGGAAAAGATAAAATAGGCCCGGAGCACTCTCGTGGGAGGACTCACAAACGAGATCGTTAGGGCAAAAAGCAAACTACGCAGCGTATGTGTGATGCGAGCTCCTTTGGGCTTTTAAACAGATACAATATATACATACCATTATATGATAAGAAAGGTTATACACACACAAAGGTATTTATGTATAAACATATATTAAATTTTTATATATAAAATACATAATATATATTTAATATATGTTTAATGTTTACAAATTTTTATATTTTTAAAGATTTTGTTATATACATAACAAATGTATATATCATACAAATGTATATATAATAAAACGCATATATAATAAATAACAAATGTATATATCATACAAACCTCGAGATCATGACCTGAGCTGAAGTCAGAGGCTCAATCGACTGAGCCACCCAGGCGCCCCTAAAATGTGTATATTATATATAACATATATATATAATATATAATCTCCTCTGGAAGGAAATAAACCAGACAGCTACTGCCCCCGAGTGGGTGGGGGATTCTTTAATTTTCCAGTTTACACGTGTAATAACCCGGTGTCTGCACAGTCCGCCTTCCAGGTGCTGAGTGGCTAAACGTAACTGCGAGAAAGCACTGCAGACATGATTTCCTTCCCGGCGCTCTGCAGCGGCACTCATCCTGAGTCCTCCTTCTTCCCTAGCCCCCCAACTCCGCCCCAGCCAGCTCCCCAGCCCGGGCCCCTCCTGGTTGGTCCTTCACCCACCACCTTGGCTGTGGTTGTGCAGGCACCTCTCATTGCTGGTGGTTTTCAGCCCCCTCCCCCTCCCCCCTCCAGGGCTGTAACTCTGGTTTCACACCCTGGTTGTCCACTGTCCACCCAGCTAGGATCCAAGATGTCCTTGGCTGGTCCGAGGGCAAAGGGCCAGCCCACTGCCTTCTTGGGACCACCAGCACTGCCCGCCCCTCAGCCACACACCTAGCTCGTCTGCACCTGCCTTCCCGGCCCCGACCTCTCCGCCTCCCGAGAGACCTCTCAGACTTCGGGCTCTGGTGGCGAGGCGACAGGGAGGGCGCGCTCGAAGGGCATAGAAACCACGCAGGAGTTCCCCTCCCCGGTCAGGTGAGACTCACAATCAAGTTGAAGGGTGATGACCACATTTCCAAAGGGAGAGAAAGGTTTTTATACTCGCACTTGGAGCAAGACAGTGGAGGAAGGGCCAGGCCCCAGCCCAGTGATGGGAACCGTCCCCAGGGCCTCCGCACACGGCCTCATTCCTGTGAGGAGGGGATGGCTCCATCAGGGGTGGGGGGCGCTAGGGAGCCCTCGGGAGGGACAAGAAAGAGAGGCAGGTGCGGTTTCTGCATGATTCCGTGGACCCCCAGGAGGGAGGAGGAGACGGACGGCCTCCCCGCCTGCTGCGGACCTACTGAGCCCTGCCCCAGGGCGCCCTGTCCTCTCGGTCTGGGCCTGGACCGCACCGGCCCTTTAAGGGCCTCCAGCGCGTTAGCCCACGTCTCACTGGCCAGACCCGCACACTTGGCCTCACTTACCTCCAAGGGCGGCTGGGGTGCGTAGTTTTTCTTCTGCGAGGCCAGCGTGACAAGAAGGAGGTTAGAAGGGACACTGGGGGTGGGGGGTGGGGGTGATACTGGAGCTCGGCCTCACCAGGCCTCTTGGTAGCCACGGCGAGGGGGGCTCGGTGCACACCTTCGAGCTAAGCCTGAGCCCTGGAAGGCTTATGTGACGTTATGTGACGTCGACTTGACTGAGGATGAAGGCCGAGGGAGGCAAGGCAAATGCGAGTGTCGGCCTCGTTCTAGAATCCTCTGCTAAGCTTGGGGCAGTCCCAAATACGGGCGTGTGCAACCGTGAGGACGAGGGGGGGCGCGGTGTCAGGGGGTGGAGGTGGCCTCCAAGAAGGGGCCCCAAGGGCAGTGTGGGGGAGGAGCAGGAAGGGGAGAAGGCGCTCTCTCCGGGTGGGGGGTTGAAGGGAGAGCTGTGGGCAAGGAGCCGTGAAAGTGGGGGGTCTCACGGGGAGAGGCCGAGGAGGAAGAAATGGCCCCACTGAACGGGGGAGGGGCCGCAGAGTGGCCGCCAGGCTAGGAGGCCGGGGCTGCACCACCAGAAGTAGTAATGGGGTGACAGATGGAGGCTGCCACCAGCAGGGCCATTTTCTTTCTATTTTTTTTTACTGTTTATTTTTTGAGAGCGAGAGGGAGAGTGTGCACGCATGAACAGGGGAGGGGCAGAGAGAGGGAGACAGAGGGTCTGAAGCTCCACGCAGGGGTCCCATGCACGAACCCTGAGATTGTGACCCCCGGCACCCCCAAAGAGGTCGTCTTCAAGATCAGAAGGTGTCGTGGGAGGGGCAGGGACAGGAAAGCGACAAGCCACCAGGCTCTGGCCCAAAGTTCCAAGTGTTCATGAAATTGGGGGGAAAACGTACCAATTAAGAAATTTGAGTCTCTCGCTAAGAAAAAGGAAGGAGCTTTAATGAAAGAGAAACTCCGAAGCACATCACTGAGGATAAAAGTATTGTCTTTTCCCAGGCACTCAGGTCGTACCCTGATAACGGGAGACAAAGAAGAGATGACTGGCGTAAGGGGTCGTAAAAATCGTGACATGCTTCTGAATTACACGCGGGCCCTCGGAACTCACAAGGAGCTCTGAGATCGTCTTCCGAAATGCTCAACGGCGTGTCCTCCGAGCCACAGAGGGCCGCTACATTCTTCAGCTGCGAGACGGGTGGCATGTGACTCGCTGGTCCCTTACGCCGAAGTTCACTTGGAAGGCTTGACGGGGACACACAACTGTCTTCCTTTAATGGTTCCTCAAGCTACACGTGCACTCGGACAGTAGAGGTTTCATCCTCTACGAACTCTCTCGGCCCCCAGGAGAAAGTCTGCTTTCTGAGCCACAGATCCTGGCGCTTTGGTTTGGAAAGAGAAGATTGCCCCCCCATCCCCGCCCCCCCGGGGGCACAGAGATTGCCTGGTTGGAGAAGGGGGAGGATCGAGGAAACTGAGGCCGAGACAGTTAAGACACCGTCAAGGTCACCTTCCAATGAGGTCTACTTAGGGTCGAATGGGAGGGTGCTGGGTGCTGGGCCGGCAGCGCGGGGATGAGGCAGCCTGGTCTCAGAATGCTTCCTGGTAGCCCACAAGGCTGGTTCTCAATGGCTCTGCAGGCTGGGAACCCTGGGGAGCTCTCACCCTAACTGGGCTCCCCCCCAGATCATGGGTCTGGGGTGAGGCCTGGAAAATGGCACTTTTATAGGCTCCTCAGTGATTCCCGCTTCCGTTTTGAGGTAGGAACCCCCCACCTCGGTATTAAGCTTCACCATTTGCTGGTTCCCGGGGAGAAAAACGACTGTGCGTTGACGTCGAATAAGGAAGAGGAAGTTTAAAAAAAAAACGCAGCACCGATTTAAAAATAGGAATAAATAAACAGGGGGCACCCAGATTTGAACTGGGGACCTCTTGATCTGCAGTCAAATGCTCTACCCCTGAGCTATACCCCCTCCTGCTGTGGGGTGACTTCATTAATATGCTTCATCTGGACGGCCACACCCAGACTCCCTGTAAAGCGGTGAGCAGCCGCTCCAGACGGAACCGCTCTCTCTGGAACTTCCAGGCCTGCTGCAGTGAGAACTCAGGAACAGCCTCCTTCCCTGTGTCCCCACCCCGGCCTACAGCCCCCAGGTGTGGCCAGCAGCCTGGAGAAGCTGCTGTTAGAACGGCCTGCCAAGGGAAATGCCTGTGCCCTGCTGGTGAGCGCCTACAAACCGGAAACCCGATGGGACTGAGTGTCCGTCGGAACCCACCTAATGAGGGCCTGACCCTCACGACCCTCGAGGGCCGACCGTTCGGATCCCGGTACTTCCCATTAAACTACAGTCTAGGACACAACATGATCCTCCCAACGTCCGATTCTTCAGTTAGTATAGATGGAGAATGAGCGACTCCAAGAAATAGTTAGAAGTAGGTGGATGAGGGGCACCAGGCTGGCTCCGTCGGTTGCGTTGCCTGACTTCCGCTCAGGTCATGATCTCATGGTTCGTGAGTTCGAGCCCTGCGTCGGGCTCTGCGCCGACAGCTCAGAGCCTGGAGCCTGCTTCGGATTCTGTGTCTCCCTCTCTCTCTCTGCCTCTCCCCTGCTCACGCTTTCTCTGTCAAAAATAACTAAATAAATGAATAAACAAACAAACATTAAAAAAAAGAAGTAAGTGGCCGAGTGGAGTTGGGGATCCCCAAAAGCATGAACGAATAGACCATTGCTCCCCACTGTTGGCGTAATCGCCTCTTCCCCACCAGCCTTTTCCTTCTTTCTTTCTTTCTTTCTTTCCTTCTTTCTTTCCTTCTTTCTTTCCTTCTTTCTTTCCTTTCTTTCTTTCTTTCTTTCTTTCTTTCTTTCTTTCTTCCTTTCTTTCTTCCTTTTAAGTTTATTTATTTATTTTGAGGGAGAGAGCAAGCACTAGCAGGAGAGGGACAGGGAGAGAGGGAGAGAGAGAATCCCAAGGTGTCAGCGCAGAGCCTGACGCAGGGCTCGATGGCCTGTGAGGTCATGGTCGGAGCCCAAATCAAGAGCGGACGCTTAACCGACTGAGCCCCCCAGGCGCCCCTACGCTCATTTCTACCATGACGCTAAAGTCCTCCGGATTTCTCGTTTCTGCCAAAGAGGTTGGACTGCCAGGTCAAGTCGACAGGACTGGTGAGCCCGGAGGAGCACAGAACCCCCCAGAGGCCAGAGACTGGGCGCTCGCAAGAGTGAGGCCTGAAGTGGCAGGAGATCTTAGTGGCCCGGAGCGTCAGGGGTACAGGGATTGGGGGGGGGAGTTCCAGGGGCGAAGCCTCAGGCCCCACACATGGTGGGCAATCAGAAAAGAGACGGCTTGGCTTAAAGACACCAGTTAGGAAGGGGTAAGCTCCTAAGGAGCAAGCGATTCAAAGACGAGGAACAGACCAGCCCGGAGCACCCACAGCCCCGGCTGGCTGACCAGCCTTGGGCCCTGAGCGTACCCTCCTCAGCTGGTCCGGAAAATGATGCGCAGTTATTTTCATTCAAGGTGGACTCGGGTGCATGGGGCCACAGGCTCCAAGGCTGATGAAAATCCTCCCCGGAGCAATGAGTCAGGACACTAGCCTCCGAGAATCCCCCCGGGTAGGTTTTAATGAATCTAAGTGTGAAAGAAGCAGCATGGCGTGGAAGTCAATGCCATAGACTCTGTAGGCTCATGAGCCTGGATCCAAGTCCCGCCCCAGCTGGGAGACCCTCTGCCGACTCCTTCCCCTCTCTACGCCTCCCTGCATCAGCGGTAAGATGATAATAGCATGGACCTGAGACCTTGGCGTCTTGACTAAATGAGTTAATCCACGTACAGTACTTGAACCAGGACTGCCGCACAGGAAGCTCTGTGTCACTCTCTGCGCGACAAAATTAAAAGCGTACTAGGGAACTAGCTAACATTCATGAGAGTCAACAGAAATAGTAAGCCTTGGAACTTGACCTGCAAAGCCTCCACCTATGAAATTATTTGCATAAATCAAAGGGTATCTTAAAAGGGAGAAACGAAAACAAAATCGAGGAGCAAAAGACTGAGAAATGATCACTTATTTTTGGAAGGCGAATCAAATAAGACGTACTAGAAGAGAAAGATGTAAGTAACTTGTTTTTGTTTGCTTTCTGGTGAAGTAGAATCTACACGAAGTACTCAGATCCGAAATGCGCAGCAAACTGTTACATAGACGCGCACCCACGTAACCACCGCCCAAATCAAGATACAGAAAATTTCTGGCACCCTTTGGGGTTCCCTTGGACCCCTTCCCAATCGCCCCCTCTCCCCAACGCTGACCACCATTCCTTCGCCATGGATTAGTTTGCCATTGTGGGTTCATTCTTTTGAGTCTGACTTCTTCCACCCAACCTCACGTTTCTTAGATTTATTCGTGTTGGCCCTCCGTATATGGATACACGCATATCACGTATTTACAAGGAGGTTTGGAGGGACCATGGGAGAGCAGAAGTCGGAGTGAAGAAAATGACCTTGTTGGAAGACAGGAGACGGAGAGTGAAGAGCTTTATCCCTTACCGTGTAGGAAGTTGGTGTTCTATCGCACGACTCTCAGCTAAAATCTTGTATTTTTCCACTGACCCAGCTCAGTCCTGCTAACCTAACTAACTCTATTTGTGTAAAGCGTATCTTTCTAGAAAATTTCCCATGCCATCTACATGTTATATTTTATTGGCAAAAAGTCACTCATCATATAAGCTTATGATCTTTTTTTTAATCTCACGATCTTTTTCATGTCTTTGGACATTGTAGTAATGTATCCTTTCGAATATCTCTCATACGGATTACTAGTGTTTTCTTTCTTTCCTTTGTCAGTCTTGTCTGGGTTATCCTGTTTATTATTTGTTTCAAAGAACATTTGCTCTGTTGGTTCTGTCTCTTGTATATTTGTTTTCTACTTAATCAATGTAGGCTTTCATTAATCAATCTTTATTACTCCTTTATTTTTCCCTGGGATTTCCTTACTGTCCCTTTATACCTCTTTTGGGATAGATGCGGAGTTAGTTCATTTTCATCTTTTCTCTTTATGATGCTGTGGACACAGGAAGGCTTTAAATTGCCCCTTTAAATTGCATGCCTGCTACGGTTACAATGGACAAGTTTCAATATCTAGTATTTTCATCATCACGTAGTTCAAATATTTTCTAGCTTCTAATTCAATTGCGATTTCCTTTTTGACTCCTGGATTACTGAGAAGTATTAGAAAATTCGAAAATTTCCAAGAAGATGGGGATTTTCTATTTGTTGGGTTTTCTCATTTTTTGTCGTTATTGGATTTTAACTTAATTTTGGTCAGAATACATACTCCTTGTGATTTAAATCCTTTGGAATTTGTTATGAGTTGCCTTGTGCTCAGAATACGGTCCATTTTTGTGAATGTTCTCTGAGGGACTGGGGGGAAACGTGCGTTCTATAATCGTTGACTAGAAGGTTCTTTATGTGTTAATTAGGTCATGCTTGTTAATCACGTTCAAATCTTTCATATCTTTTTTTTAATGTTTATTTATTTTTGAGAGTGAGAGAGACATACTGTGAGCAGGGAAGGGGCAGAGACAGAGGGAGACACAGAATCTGAAGCAGACTCCAGGCTCTGAGCTGTCAGCACAGAGCCCGACACAGGGGCTCGAACTCACAAACCGTGAGATCATGAGCTGAGCTGAAGTCCGACGCTTAGCCGACTGAGCCAGCCAGGTGCCCCTCATATCTTTCTGATATCATAGTCGCTTGTCCTATTGTCCTAGCAATTCACAAAAGAGGGTTTCGCACAATTGGAAGATTGTCCATTTCTCCTTTTTAATCTGTTAATTTCTCTTAATATATTTTGAGTCTTTGTTATTAGATGCCTCGAATTTAGCGTTGTTGTACCTAACTGGTGAATTGAACTTTTTATCAATCCAAAATGACTGTCTTTAGCCTGGTAATGATTTTTACTTCAAAAGGATTTGGTCTGATACTAACATAGCAACACAATATATAGTCGTCATTGTCCTTTTTATCTGTACTCTTACTTTTAACGTATTTATAGCCTTATGTTTTCTATCTATGTCTTGTGAGCGGCCTATAGTTTTTTTTTAATCCAGTTACAATCTTTGTGGTTTTCTTATGGCATTTTATACATTTATATTTAAAGTTAAAACTGACTATGTTTTGATTTAAATTGTCTATCTTCTGGGCTTTCTGGGTGGCCCAGTTGGTTAAGCGTCCGACTCTTGGTTTTGGCTCAGTTCGTGACGTCACAGCTTCCTGGGTTCTGGGTGGTGAGCACAGAGCCTACTTGAATTATGTCTCCCTCTCTCTCCGCTCCTTCCCCACTTGTGCTGTCTCTGTCTCTAAATAAATAGATGAGTCGTCTATCTTCTTTGTCCTGCGAGTTCTAGGTTCTTTTTCTCTCCTTTATTGTCTTCTTTTGGCAACTATCGGAGGAGACCCTGGGAGTTGAGAGATGAGTTCCCTGCACCCTGGAACCGAACTGGTAAAGAAAAAATCCCTAAGAGTCCATGGAGCTAACATTTCTTTTACAGATAGTATGGCTTAAAAGACAGCCCGTGGGTGGCTGACAGACACTGGCACCAGGCTCTACACCAAGGGACCGAGCAACCTGGGCTACTACCGAGAGCGACCTCAGACCCCTTGGGTTGGCATTTGCGTAGAAGAAAAAACAGGGAGCTGGAGAAGAAAATCATTACCACTCTTCCTGGGCCGACCTGGCTGGGGACACGTGTGTCTAGCGGACAGCGATTTTCTCAGGGTCCACAAAACGCTGGCGGCACAGAGGCGCGGAACCCGATCGCAGCTCCGGTGAAACTACACCCCTGCCCCACCGCAGACTCTCCACCTCGAACGTCTGGATTGTGGGCTCCGCAAGCATATGCTTCCCTCCCCCACCTCTGTCCCCGACTCCAGCGCGACTCCAGGACAAGCCGCTGCCTCCGCTCCACAGACAGGACAGATGCCGCCAGACCACAGCTCCCCGGGGGCCCTCTGATTCCTCAGAGACCCCTCTCTTCAGCTCCCCTCTGCCCTCTCCTTCCCGTCCGTTTCAAAGAAAGCCATCCCCTCCTCCCTCCCAAGCAGGCCACTCCGTGTGCACTCTGGTCCCCACGACTGACTCCGTTCTTTCCCCATCTTGCCCCTTCCGCTGGCCAAAAGCGGGCCCCCCTCGCCAGCCTCAATCAGATGAGGCTTCCCACCTTCCCTGGCGCCGCTCTGTACTTCCCTCGGGACAAGTGTCACCTTCGGGATCCGACTCTGCCTTCTCACACTGTTCCTCAACCTGTCCATCTCAGCAGTCGCCAGGGCCTGGACCCTTTATCCCGAAAGCGCCTCTGGGATTCTTTTCTCCTCTGCAGCTCCTTCCTTGCTCCGTGTGTGTCACCAGGCATGCTCTTACTCAGTTCCCTCCGGTTTCCTCATCTTAAATAGCGAGACATTTCTTGTGACAAATACGGTAACTTCGGATAAACTGCCCAGCATGGTCCTAGCACATAGTAGGTGCTCAAAAAAATAATACCAGGGGGCGCTGGGGTGGCTCGGCCTTGTCTGCCTCTTGGTTTCGGCTCAGGTCATGATCTCAACGGTTCGTGAGTTCGGGCCCCGTGTCGGGCTCTGGGCTCACAGTGCGGAGCCAGCTTCGGAGTCTCTCTCTCCCTGTCTCTCTATCTCTCAAATAAATAAATAGTAAAATAATAATAATAATAATAATAATAATAATACCAGTTAAAGAACAGTGTTTTGGCAAACTCAGCAATGTCAACATTCTCTGCAATGCCTGCTAAGTGACGTCCTGAAATCAAGGAACGGGCCTCACTGCTCCTTTGCGGCCCGAAGGACTCCCTGTCACCCACAGAACAAAGTCGGAATTCCAAACCCTCTCTTACAAACAGACTTTCCGCGGTTGAAAGTCCGCCCCTGACCTGAGGTCGCAGTCTCATGCCCTCCACCCTCTCCCCTGCATAGTTCTCTCCTCCAGGTGCACAGGCACACCCCTGCGTGCACGGTCACACACACCCGCATGCACCCACAGGCGCATACGAACACGCGCTCCCATACCTTGGAGATCCAGAAAGCAGCCCCAGAAACGTCGCGTGTTTGTTTCTTAGTGCGTGTGCTTCCCACCCACTGCCTGGCATTCGCCCTCGGGACCCAGCCCACCCCTCGGTCGCTGCAGAGGCCTCACTGGGTCAAGCCAGGAGCGGCCAGGCTCCCTCCTCACTATTATGTTGCAAAGCACCCCTCCCCATGAGAAGAGCTTCTGAAAGCGTCTGCCTGACTCCATTTCACTCACCTCTGGACCCCCAGGCCCGGCCCCTCGCTCAGCAGCAGAAGCATTTGCGGAATTTCGTGGAGGGCTGAGCGCTCTCTGGGGTTTGTCCGCCCAGGGAGAGGGAGAGATGGGGGGAGGGGAGCATGCAGCGGAAAGATCCATTTTCGGGGGGGGGGGTGCTGCCTGCTGCCTCCAGGCCAGCCCCGCTCATTCAGGATGGCAAATCACGGATGGGGCCTCGACACGGACAAGGTACTTCTTGGAAAGATACATTCGTGCCTCTGTTGGGTGACAGGACATAATGGCTTAGGTCTAGGACACTGGACAGCGGACGGAGGGCCTCTGGGTCACGTTTCATGCCAGTGACTCACTCGCAATTCTATTCATTGAACTGTTGTGAAGTGTCAAGATCCCTCGCCCTCGGGAAGTGGGTGAGCGGTGAGCAGGAACCTTCTGGAATGAAGCTAGTTCTGTGTCTGACTCAGGAGCCCGCGGCGTCGTCAGCGCCAGGCCACTTTGGCTCCCAATGTCGCGGGTCTCCCAGGTGGGCGGGGCATCTGCCCGAGACGCCAGCCTTCATTCCCACCCACGAAGAGTCTCGAAAGGCCTCCAGGAGCCAGTCGATTCCTTGGCCTTGGAAATGGGAGAAAGTGCAGGAAAGAGGGGAAAAGTCAGGCCAAGAGGATCCCCGGAGGTGCGGTGGGGGTCGACGGCGTGCGTGTGAGGCTCAGAGGAGGGAGCGTGGCCTTGAACCGCAGCTGCGTGAAGCTGAGACCAAGAGCAGGGCGCACTGAGCCCTGCAGCCTCCCTGACCTGCTCTCCCCAGACACCCCAGGCCCCCCCAGCGACTGTCCCTGCCGACCCCACCGCCCCCTGCAATCCAGGACACAGCAGGGAGAGGTTCTGCTGCACTCCCTTGGTTTTCACCAAGCACCAGGAGGTCACCCTTTCTCTGTCCGCGCTGCAGAGCCCGGCCTCGCTGGCCACTTTGATTCAAGAGGAACAGGCAAGTTCAGGCGGCCGCCCCGCTGCCATTCAATGCCCTTCTGTTCCCTTGATGTTTAAAGGAAGCTGCAGAGGCTGGTCTTTATCTTTCACTGATCCGGGAGTCCACGGACAGAAAGGGACTGTCGGTTCAAACCATAAGAGCCCAACAGAGTTTCGGGGTTTTCACTACATAAATTGGGCTTTGTGGGAACAATTCTTTAGAGACTGGAAAGAAATCCAAGTAGCGTAAGAAGCCCCCGTGAACTCCTTCCTCGTCGGGAATCAGCTTATACCAACCCCAGCACCTCTCACAGGGAACAGAGACACCAGCACCACCCCCTCGCCTCTGGTGGCCTCGTTTTATGAACTTCTCCAGAGGAAGTTGGTCTTGGGGTTTCAACATCCACTAAGACCAAAGTTATTGCCTTTAGCGGACACTCTCCAAAATAGTCCAAAACTGGGGCGCCTGCGGGGCTCAGTCGGTTAAGAGGCCGACCTCAGCTCAGGTCATGATCTCACAGCTCGTGGGTTCGAACCCCGCGTCGGGCTGTGTGCTGACAGCTCAGAGCCTGGAGCCTGCTGCAGATTCTGTGTCTCCCTCTCTCTCTGCCTTTCCCCCCACTCATTCTCTCTCTCCCTCAAAAATAAATAAACATTAAAAATAGTAATAATAAGACTCACCAGCACTTACCTTAAAGCATTAACTGCTTTCAATTCCCTCTCTCTCTCTCACACACACACACACACACATGCAAACAAGCAAACCCTATGAGGTGGCACTATGATCGCCCCCATTATACAGATGCAAAATCTGAGGCATAAAAGAGATGGAGCCGCTTGTCCGGGGTGACACTCCCTACCTCGCCGCAGCCACTCTTAGAATCAAACCAGACATCCCGCGGGAACTCGCGAGGTCTTCCTGTTGTTTCTAGATGTATACAAGAAACAACTTGCCCTCACAACACCAGAGCATGGCAAAGTGCCTGGCACCTGCCAAGAGTCGATGTTCAATGAGTCAGTGCGTGTACATGGACGGTATGTGCACAACCTCACCTCCTGGCAGCACGTGATGGTAGGTGGGCAGGGGCGGGGGAGGGGGACGGAGAGGGAGGCGGAAGGACTATCTGAATTTGCACATAAATAAGGGGGCACCTGGATTTGAACCAGGGACCTCTTGATCTGCAGTCAAATGCTCTACCCCTGAGCTATACCCCCATGCCACAAATGTTACATCATTAATACCTTTCATCTGTTTGGTAACACTCAGCTCTGTGACACGAAGTCACCGCCCCCTTCCAGGACTGACTTTCCGGAAGTTGCCAGACCTGATTCATGGTAAGACATCCTCCCTCAGCTCCGCAGCTTTCCAAGCCTCAGTCCCTAGAGGGGTCATTAGCGGGGAGAAGAGGAGGGAAGGCACCTGAAGAACCCCCCAACCCATTTCCCATTGCTTTTTTGGTTTAGCCCAAGAGCTGGCCAGCTGTCTCCAAAACTACCCACCTGTCGGGGCTCCCAGCCCCTCGCCTTTCTCCCTTCACTGAAGACAGAAATGGAATCTAATTCGGACAGTGTTGCAGAGCTATGATAGTTGGGGTTTACAGCAGCAACACTGCAGAATTCCTGTCTCCCTCGTTAGAGTAGCCAAGCCAGACTTTAGACCCGCAAGGTTGACGCAAGGGTGGGAGTGAGCTTTGGCGTGGGAAAAACCAGGTCCCCGGAGGAGATGTCTGTCCTACACGAAGAGAACCTGGATGCTAGGATTTGTCTCCGGAGGTGTCACCACAGGTCCACTGTGCCAAACTGGCTTCGGTGGGAAGGAGGGTTGAGGGTGATCATTTAAGGTTACCATTGACTGTTCCTGGGATGTCTGCTCTATCTACTCTGGTCTTCCCTGGAAAAGCCAAGCAGAATTCTGCTTGAGCCCTTGCCTTCTCTTTAAAGACCGAAAGAGTTGAAGAAATGAGATATATACAGAAGGGGGTGGGGGAAGACTAGATGCCAAGAGGAAGAGGGATACCCAGAGTTTTAGTGTCGGCGATCCACCCAGGTCACCATTGTGCAAGGCTGACCTGCGGCTTCCAATTTTAGGAAGGATCATAATTAGCACGAGTGAGAGGAAATCAGAATCTTGGCGACAGCTGTGAATAGGAAAACCAATAGGGCAGGGGGCACCCGGATTTGAACCGGGGACCTCTTGATCTGCAGTCAAATGCTCTACCCCTGAGCTATACCCCCCTGCTTGGTATGGGTGTCTAATAAGCACCTTTCACGTTCACAGTCACACCCGAACTCCTACAACACACTGGGAGTTTCTACTTGTCTCTAGAGAGCTGATAATATTTGTGCTGCTGAAACAGGCCTCTAGAGAGCTGATGAAACCAGCAATTTATTCCTTCCCAAACTCACCCCAGAGAGGTCCCCCTCCAGGCCTCAGAGGCCCCAGCCTTACCTCTTCAGATGCCTGCATCTCCCCGGTTTCTTCAGTCTGTGGTGACAACAGCACCCAGAAAGAGCATCGACTTTAACTACTGGAAGGACCTTTAGGATCTACTGGTCTGTTTTTCTTTTGTTCTGCACCACAAAACAACGTGAAGAGATCTTGCCTAACCTCTTTGGAGACACATGCAGTACTTACATCTGAAGATGTCTTTCCAGTGTGTGCATCTATTTCTTAATCTTGGAGGGTGGTGGTGGGAGCAGCTGGGGAAATTAGTGAAATTTCCAGTCCCTGACCTGGATCAGGGAGTTGTTCTAGAAGCATCAAGGAGACAAGGAGACAGGAGGACTACACGGTGCCTCTGGATTCCAGCCAGGGAACTCATGAGCTACAGTGAACTTCTCTATCCTGAGCTACGTCTCCACCCACAGAACATGGATGTTTTTTAATATGATGTCTTTATTGAAATATCTTGTGCAATCATTTTTAAAAGCCAAATACTGTTTTTAAAGCTTATTACAAAACACTCAATCCTTTGTATCTCCCTCCTGCTACCCAGAGACTGATCACAGTCCACCCTTTGTCTGTTTCTTTTAGTCTATTTGCCCCCATGATTTTAAATAATGTAAATATCTGATAATATGCAATATCTAATTTAACCAAGTCTAGACATCAACTACTTACTTTTACGATGAGGATTATAACTTATATGCCTCCTTCCCTCCTCAGTGTTCGCTTATAATTATATCTTGACTTTGGGTTAAATAATTTTCTATGTTTCTATGTTTAATATTCCCATTATTATCAGTTAGTAGTGTTCATAGTCCTAAGTGGAACTAAGAATTCTGGTAGAACTTTTTGTTTTTCCTGAAGTTAGTGATAGCCTCATGTTTCAACTGCTTAGTTTTCTTTGAATATCTAAGATTTACCACAACCTTTAATCAAGCCAAAAAGTGCCTTTCAAAACAATTTTCCACATTGTGAAAGCTGTCAGATAATTAACATTTTCTCTTCTTGTTTTCCAGTAGCCATCCATCTTCCTGATCCCTCTGGTCTGGTTGCCCTGGAAAGCCTGCTACATTCTTTCCACCTCTCTCTCCTGTTTGAGAGTCCTGCTTTCCTGGATTCCAAGTCTTGAATGTTCCTTAATTTATTCACTTATCTTGGCAGAGGCCCTCCTCCAATTACTACAAAATTAGTGTAGGTAAATTTTTTAAGACGTTGCATGTCCGCAAATGTCTGTAATTCTACCCACAGACTTGCTTAACAGTCTGGATGGACAAGTCATAGTCCCTCATATCGTAAAGGATTTTTCCTATGGTGTTCTAGCACCTCGTGTTGCTATCGAAAAATCAAATACATCGCGATTCCCTTTCCTTTGTGTATTGCCTATTCTTTCACTCTTTGAACTTTTAAGAGCTTCCATTTAGTCCTGGTATTCTATAATTACACCATAATATACTTGGGGAGGATCCTTGTTCTAGGTTCTTGGAGGGTCTTTTCTAATGGAAACCCATGCCCGTTCGTTATGGGCAATTTTCTTGTATAATGTTCCCTCCACATTTTCTCTTTCTGGAACTTTCATTAGTTGGTTTTTGCACCTTCTGGTTTCAACTTCTAACCTTATTATTTGTAATCTCTATTATTATCTATTCTTTTATCTTTTCGTTTTACTTGGAAACCACCACCACTTAATTTTTCAGACTATTGCCTTTTTTACTTCTTTTGATCTCTAAGAGCGTTTTCTTGTTCTAAAACTGATTCTTTTCTATAGTGCATCCTCTTCCTGTTTCACAGATGGAATAGTTTTTCATAGCTCTCTCAGGAGAGGAATCAGCATCTTCGAAGCTTTTCTCCACTCCTGGCCAATAAACAGGTAACCCAGTGGCCCGCGGTTCTGCCCACACAGGGGTAATGAGCAGTCAGATTTTCTATCTTCAAGATGCTTAACATAATAGACGCAGAGAAGGGCAGAGGAGCCGAACGCAGAGGAGAAAGTCTAATGGACAAGCATACGTTGACCATACAGTGTGTGTGTGTTGAAATAATGGTTGAATGGAAACTATGAATGAGGTCGTATAGATGTTGGGTCAGGAGTGGTATCAGATAGGTCCCCTTGGAGAAAGGGGGTCTTAGGCCTGAGTCCTAAAGCTTTCTTAATGATGTCGATTCCACAGGCCTGTTATCCGACTGCTCCTGGATCCTCATGAAAGTACCCGTCTCCCATTTTGTTCTTACCACAAGTCCCCTGCCCGTGGTGGAGCCTGAGAGACTCCATTGTTTGGAACTCAGGGGTGGAGGCTGGCTGGCTGCTCAGATGGGGTCTCGCAGGCAGTGTCTCAGCACGACCACCATGGGAAGGCCTCATGTCTCCGTAGCGTTTGACTTTCTTTTTAAAAAAAAAACTTTAATGTTTATTTATTTTTGAGAGAGAGAGAGAGAGAGAGAGCAGGGGAGGGGCAGAGAGAGAGGGAGACAGAATCTGAAGCAAGCTCCAGGCTCCGGAGCTGGCAGCAGAGACCCTGATGCAGGGCTCAAACCCACAAATCATGAGATCAGAACCTGAGCCAAAGTCAGAAGCTTAACCAACGGAGCCAACCTGGTGCCCCTGTAGCGTTTGATTTTCTACCCAAAAGCCACAATTTCTTTTTTTGCTTAACTTTCTTTCTTTCTTTCTTTCTTTCTTTCTTTCTTTCTTTCTTTCTTTCTTTCTTTCTTTTTTTTTGAGAGAAAGAGAACGCGTGTGCTAGCACGCAAGCAAGCGGGGGAGGGGCAGAGAGAGAGGGAGGGAGAGAGAATCCCAAGCAGGCTCCACGCTGTCACCGCAGAGCCCAACGAGGGGCTCAATCCAAAATCAAGAACCAAAATCTGAACCAAAATCAAGAGTCAGACACTCAACTGACTGAGCCACCCGGGCGCCCCCGCCGAGATGGACAAACACAAACAATCCCTGTACCCTTCCCCTTATCAGTGTCTCCGGCCAACTGTTCCTTCCCGTCACCATCAGTCCATTAGGTCACAGCTCCCAGAGGCCCTACCTTGTCCCAAGCATTCTGCTCCAACTCAGTGAGACAGAGGCCCGTCCTACGTCCCCCTTGGCGCACATGCACACACCACCCCTTGTCCCGGGTACCTGCTGTAGAGGCCCGTGCCCACCAGATTCTCAGAAGGGGAGCTTACTCCCAGGCAACAGTAACTTCCTAGATACTGGAAAAGCCCAAATGCACTCTGGGGAAGCAGTTCTAGCTTCCCCATCCCCGCTCCCTCCTGGCCGATGGGGGTGTCGGGGCTGAGGAGGGCCTGCTGAAGTCCCCAGCGCTGGGGACCGGGGCCAGGGGGCGGGCCAGGGGGCTGCCTAGCAATGGAACAGGCCTACTCTGAGAAGAAAGGAAGAGACATCGCTTCTGGGGGAGGAGAGGTGACTGGGCGAGGGTGTGGGAGCTGAGCGTGGACCAAGAGCCCGAGCGCCCCTCAGCGCCTAAGAGCCCCAGTCTGGCTTAACATGCACACAGACGGCTCTGAACTTCTCGCTCATTTGCACCTGCCAAGTCCCGAGTCTGTAAAGTCTACAAATAACAACGGCACAGGTTGGAACCTGGACAAAGCCCACTGTGGCCTCAGGCAGATGAGCTCCTGGTGCCAAACTCCCTCCCCTCCTCTCCCTCCTGCCCTCCTTCTCGGGCCCTCGTCCCAAACCGTCTCTCCGGGTAAAGTCCTGATGGATACAACTTCCCAGAGCCTCCCAGCTTGCTGGAAGAGGCACGTTTCCGCCTTGAGCCCTCAGGAAATAAAGTCGGTTAAATAGTACCGCCCAGCCCCCCTCCAGAGGAGAAAGAGGAAAGGGGTCTGGGGGGCCGTCCAGTGTCTTTTCCCCCGGAGCGCCGTGGCCTGACCCCGACGAGAGATGAACGTTGCTGCAGGGAGCAAAGGGGGCCAAGAAAAGTCTGGAGGGTTTCGGTGGACTGAACCCAAATTCTGAGCCCTGAATATAAAGGCCTTCGGTCTCTGGCCTCTGCTCCCCTAGGGGCTCCCCCGACTCACTCCCTGTGTTCCTCGTCCCCGGGCACTTAGGTCGCCTCTGGAGGCACTTCACGGCCTACCTCGGCTTATGCTCTTTCTCCTGGATTGCCCCTGCCTGCAGCTCTGCAAGAGCCTAGGAGGCTTCCTGGAGGAGGCAGCGGCTTCCGCCCACGCTCTTCAAAACGTGCCAAGAGGGGCGCCTAGGGTGGCTCAGTCAGGTTAAGCATCTGACTTCAGCTCAGGTCACGATCCACGGTTCGTGAGTTCGAGCCCCACGTCGGGCTCTCTGCTGTCAGCACAGAGCCTGCTTTAGATCCTCTGTCCTCCTCTCTCTGCCTTCCCTCCCCCGTTCACACGATCTCTCTCATTCGAAAATAAATAAACATTAAAAAAAAACTTTTAAAAAATTAAAGCATTGAATATTATTAAACAAAAAAACCCAAAACGTGCAAAGAAACTGCCTTGCCCCTTACCAAACGGTAGTATTTGTCTCGTAGGCTAATATTTTACGTTAGCAGATTGTAGCTACACTTGAATTTTATTGACCACTATTATTCCCTTGTTTTGGGGGCCGGGGGGGGGGCGGAATCACCCGGAAGGCGTTCTGCAGGATTGGCTTCTGAGTTTTGCTCTCCCGACATCCCGAATAAGAATTTCAAGTGGAATAAAACAGAGCAAGAAGCTGACACATTGAAATCGGACACAGCTTGCAGGAACGAATCGGCTAGAAGCACCCTCCTGCCCTGTGATCGCGACGTGGGGTGTATTGACCTGAAACACGAACACCCTCCAGGGACAACTGGTCCGCCGTCTAGATGCCGGCACAGAGCACGACAGAGCGCTAACTGAAGCAGGACTGAAACCACTGCCTTCCCGGTCTCCCTCCAAACTTCCACCGGCCAGGATTAAAGAACTCCCGAGACCAGGTCCTGAGAAATCATGTTGCAGTTTCCTCGCTCCAGGGGGCCCTGCCTGTCTCTGCTGCTCAGTAGGAAAGCAGGGGTCCCCTAGCGCATTCCCAGTGTCCCCGTGCAAGGCAGGCGACTGGGGTCTCTGTGTGAAGGCAGGGGGCAGGGAAGTAGCCTTGGCTGGGGAGGGGCGGGGGGCGGGCACAGGACCTCTGGAGCGAAGTGGCCCGCAGCCCCTCCCTGTGCCCACACCCTGTAGAGACAGCCCGGGGCGGAGTGACTGGACCCCTGGAGGTCCGTTGTGGTCACAGCCCCGTGCTCGGTAGGGATGGGGTGCACACAAGAGGAGTCGAAGCTCCATTCTCCCCCCAACCAGCAGAGGTGGCCATGTGTAGTGGGGGTGGGACTCCCCACAGGATAGGTGACCCCTGCAAGGCTCGAGGGAGGGATAAGTGTTAACAGGGGGCCTGAGTCAGCCCTGGAGAAGTTCCCCGCCCCTGCAGGGCAGCCCAACAGCAAGCACTCCCCTGAAGGTGCCATCTGGTGTAGATACATAAAACTTGGGTCAGGGGGCACCCGGATTTGAACCGGGGACCTCTTGATCTGCAGTCAAATGCTCTACCCCTGAGCTATACCCCCTGGGTTGTCAGCTGTCTAATGAATACCTTTTCACCTGTGTTGCAACGCCCGCCTCCCCTGCGCACTGGAATGTCTATTAATTTTTAGAAAGTTCTGGAGGTATGGAAAGTTTCCCTTCAGGAAATTAGCCCCTCTTGGCCCTGCTCTTCCACACAGATTCCCCCCCGCCCCAACTCTGGCTCCTGGAAACTTCTTTGCTCACAATCTTGCAGCCGTATTTCCTTAGCACCACGTTGAAGCCACCTCTTGAGAACGCGTTGCTAAGAGCCGAAACCCCTTCTCCCTTTCTCGGTCTCCTCCGCAAGCCCCATCGACTTGCAACCTGCCCTCTGCAACCCCCCCTCCCCACCGTCGTCCCCCACACCGCTGGGTGGATCCCCGGCTTTGTCGCTCATCTCCTCTCTGCTCTGTCTTCGCTCCACAGCTACCTCCCGGCTTTTGGCAGGGTCCCGACTGATCCCGGACGAATTACTGGAATTATTGAGCCAGAGAGGACCCAACTCCCAGCCTGGGGCCCAAGAAGCTGCCCCAACGGTCCCAGGGGGCCTCACACCAGATGCTCAGCCCAGCTGGAGCAGCAGGGACTGTGCCCGAGACCCAGGACCAGAGATGCCTCTGCCGGGCACACGGCTGCCCGGAGGCACAGCACTGCGGCCCCAGGAAGTGAACCTACCCCTGGCCAACACCCCATTGAGATCCAAAGGCCGTTGATCCCCAGAGTGTAGAGAAAAGACACCCTGCCCAAAGCAGCACAAGAGGCAGCGAAAGCGCCTGTCATGTCTGCGGCAGGGAGACCAGCGCTCAGAGCGCACAGGGCCTTGCTGTGGAGAACCCCGCCCTCGTTCCTTCGATCTATTGTAGGGACTTTGGTTTATTTCACAGGTAGTAAGTCCTCCTTGTTGGGGAAAAAAAAAAAAGGTACTGTCTCTGCAGCTGCCTACAGTGGCCTCCACCACATCGAACATAAAAGTTAGTAAGCAATCAATGTGTCAGGGTGGAAGGAAAGATCGCGAAATTAACAAAGGCGTCTCCGTCTGGAGCAAACACGGATTTTCGGAGGCGCCACCAGCCAAAGGCTGTTGGCCTTCCGGTGTCCGTTCCTTCAAGCTCGGCCACCTCGCCCTTCCCCTGAATCTGGGCCCTCCTCTTCATTGGCAGAGATGAGCCGGCTCCGGGCCATGGGATGGCGCTTGCCGGCTGCTCTCCCCGCCCCCCGCCCCCCGCTGGTCTTCCAGCTCTCTTAGCCAGTGCTCCCCTCTCTTACTGAAAAGAGAAAAGGCAGGGAAGGAATTGGAGAAACCCCTCGCACTAAAATTCCTCTTCTTAACACAAAGACTCCCAAAATCCATTAGGAGAGAGTCAAAAACAAAAACAAAAACACCTCCACAAATCATGATACTCAATGGTGCCGTGTTGGAAGCCTTCTCTTGAGACCTGGATTCAAGATAAAAAATGAAGCTGTTTAAAATCAAATCTACTGGGGTGCCTGGGTGGCTCAGTCGGTTAAGCGTCCAACTTCGGCTCAGGTCATGATCTCACGGTTTCGTGAGTTCAAGCCCCGCAGTCGCGCTCTGTGCTGACAGCTCAGAGCCTGGAGCCTGCTTCGGATTCTGCGTCTCCCTCTCTCTCTGCCCCTCCCCCGGCTCACACTCTGTCTGTTTCTCTCTCTCGAAAATAAATAAACATTAAAAAAAAGTTTAAAAAAATTTCCTTGAAAGGCATTAGAGGAGATTTAAGTAAATGAAGAAATACGCTGGTTTTGGGTAGGACAAAATAACAATTTCATAAAGATATTAATGCTCCCCAAATTCAACTACAGATGTAAGGCAATTCCCATCCATCTCCATCCTGATTTTCATAGTACTTGACATTCTAGTGCTAAAGGTTCTGCGGGAAAAGAAAGCCCTGGGGATAGCCAGGGTTTTCCTAAAGCAAACGAGCCAGACGAGGAAACCAGCCCTAGCAGGTATGGAAACTTGCTAGGAAGCCGTGAGACAGTGTGGTATTGGGACAAGGAGGGACAAATAAGACCAATAAAGCAAGACGCAGATCCCAGAAATGCACCTGTCCACAGAGAGAACCTTGATGTATGAGAGGAATGGCATAATTCAGCAGCAGAGGAAGGAGGCGCTTTCCAAGACATGCCCCGAGGCCACCTGGGTGCCCAGACACGGAGTAAACCCCAGGTGGCTTCAAGCCTTAAATAGAAAAGGACGATTTTTGTTTTAACTTTTAAAAGAAAATCTAAGAGAAAACCTTTAGGAACTTGGAGTAGGAAAAGGATGTCATTAAGACCCATACATAAGGGGCACCTGCGTGGCTCAGTGGGTTAAGCGTCCGACTCTTGATTTCAGCTCAGGTCATAATCTCTTGGTTTGTGAGTTCGAGCCCTGAGTCGGGCTCTGTGCTGACAGTGCAGAGCCTGCTTGGGATTCTCTCTCCCTCTCTCTCTCTGCCCCTCCCTGCTTGGGCAGGCTCTCTCTCTCAAAGTTGAGAAGAAAAGGCGGAGGAGCTTGGACTTATCACAATGGAGAAGCAGAAGTAGAACTAGGGGCTCCCAGTGGTGAGGATGGGGCGCTGGTGCCTCAGGAGCTGGGGGGGTGGTCTCCCAGGGGGAGCACTGCCCATCAGGCTGGTTCAGGGCTCCCCAAAGAAAGCCGGCAACCGGAACCAATACTGCCAGCGTGGAGGGTCACTGCCGGGGACACCGCACCTGGAGCCGGCAGGACACAACATAGCTTTCCATTAGAAGCGGTTACTTTGCATTTGCCAGTACGTTTGCGAAATGAAGTTACGCGTTATGTACTCTTTCTTGTCTCACTTCTTTCGCCCAGCAGAAATGTTTGAGATTTGTCCCTGTCGCCGTATGCGTCAAGAGTTCATTTCTTTCTATTGCCCAGGTAGCATCCTGCCATGTGGACGGGTGTCCCAACACTCAATGCTCACTCGTTCTGGTCACTTGTGTTCTTTCCGGTGTCTGGTTATTACGAAGCTTCTGCAAACGATCAGGTACAAATCTTTGGATACATACTTTCGTTTCTCTGGGGTAAATACCTACAAGTGGAATGACCGGATCCAAATGGTTGTGACGTTTGACATTCTGACCGAGAGTGTACGTAGTCCCTCGAGCGGTTGCTCTGCTCCCCATCCTTGGCAACACTCGGTAAGATCAGCCTTTCCGATTTTTTAAATTTTTTTTAATGTTTGTTTATTTTTGAGCGACATAGAGACAGAGTATGAGCAGGGGAAGGGCAGAGAGAGAGGGAGAAACAGAATCTAAAGAAGCAGGCTCCAGGCTCTGAGCCGTCAGCACAGAGCTCGACGCGGGGCTCGAACTCACAGACCGTGAGATCATGATCTGAGCCAAAGTCTGCCGCTCAACCAACTGAGCCCCCCAGGCGCCCCAGCCTTTCCGATTTGAGCCATCCTAACAGGGCGTGCAACTATGCTAGGCGGTTTCATCTCGCTGTGGTTTGGGCTTGCATTTCCGGAATGACTAGTGATATTGAACACCTTTATGCTTGGTACCGCTGGAACTACTCTCCTAGAATCATTTCCTAGTATAGGTTCAAGTTAGAGTTGGCCGAAAGAAGAATCCGAGTGGCAGTTGGGAAGGGAAACGGTGGCCGTGACTCTCTAAAAGTGGCTGTGACATACAGAGGGCAGAGATCAACAGATTCCCAACTCGCCGGGCTCTCCCCCGTTGTGCCCAGCTTTCCTTCCCAGCTGCCGGCCCCATCCATCACCCGTAGCCTAGTGCCGCCACCAGACCCTGGCCTGAGGACCTACAGAAGTGGTAATTTTCCATCGGGTTTTGCCCAGCCTCTTCCCGGTTCCCTTCCAGGGGCTGGACGTGCTGGCCTTCCCAGATTCCCCTTCATCGCTGTTTCCGCCTCGCCGCGCCCTAGCCAGGCTCCGAAGTGATTGTTCCTTGATCCTCCAACTCCCTCTCCTGGGCCGTTCCTTCTACCCGCTCATCACGGAATTGTGCAAGGTCTTATTGCTGTAATAATTCCCTTATTCGGTAATACTTACAGTGATTCCGCTACTCTGATTGAATACTGACTGGCACGTGTCGGTGGGTTTATTTTTAAAACGTTTCTGTTCAGGTACGAAACATACAAAAAGGCACAAATCGTAAGCGTGCGTCTTTTTGAGTTACAAAAGCTAAATCCACCCATCGTAACCCTGCACCCAGAGACTGAGAAATAGAACATTATTCAGAGGTGGGCGGAAATGAGACGTGAGGGGTCGTACAAGCGGCTCTTCCCTGAGCATACTTTTTCATATTGCCTCGACTTTTGAATTACTTTAATGTTTTATATTTCCAAAAAATATCCTGCAATAAGTATACGGAGATAACTCTAACAATAAATAAAAGCAAACCCCAAAAACCTAATGGCGTACCGTATCAATAACAGGACCACAAAGAAGAAAACATTCTCAGTGCTGTCTATTCTAAGGCAGGAAAAAAAGGGGTTGAACTACAATGAGACATTGAACTTCACTTGTTTTGGTACAAGTTACAAAACCTAACTTTGAGCAAATGAGTAAATATATGATATTTTGGGGAACCAGACCTCTCATTGTGGGGAGCAGGGGGTATTACTATGGAAGAGAGGAAGGCGAGGAAGAACTCTCGAGAGGGATTAGAACTGATAGCAGCGACGTGAATACACACACAGACACGCACACACAGGCTTCCTAACTCTGCCCTCTCAAAGGGGCTGGAAACAATGACTCGGTTCCAATGAGTACTCCTACTATTCGTATTGTGGTCACTGAGCACCATTAAAGGGAACCAGGAACCCTCGGAGAAATGGCTGTTTCCAGAGCTGGGCGGGAAATCTAAGAGGTGAACAAAGTAACATCTCATGCCAGAAAGGGAGAGAGCGCTGAAAAACGGGCGAGGACGTGTCGGCAGAACATAGGGTTAGCTCGAAGAGGCTCAGGCGCTAGCTCGACTGGGGACAATTTGAGGCATCAAAAGAAATAAAGATAGGAATGCGTCATTGCTCATTATTAAAGAATCCATGAATCCATGTTAATACGGTTGTTTTTTATTTTTTTAAATGTTTATTTATTTTTGAGAAAGAGAGAGCGAGGGTGAGCAGGGGAGGGGTGGAGAGAGAGGGAGACACAGAATTCGAAGCAGGCTCCAGGCTCTGAGCTGTCAGCACAGAGCCCAATGCGGGGCTCGAACCCACGAACTGTGAGATCATGACCTGAGCCGAAGTCGGACGCTTAACCGACTGAGGCACCCAGGCCCCCCTACTGTTTTTTTAAATTTTAGGTGGAGAAAGGAAAACTGCTTTTTACCAAAAAAAAGGCAACTAATACAAGTAAAAGGACTGATAGAAATATAAAATCACCTTTTTATAACCATCAGGGTAATAACTGAGTTAAGTAAGGATCATTAATGGATGCTAAATTCGCAAGGTGAAAATCGTTGGGGAATAGGACATAGAAAAATCTGTCCAACATCGTTTTAACGGAATAATCAAATTCAACCGCATAATAGTAGACTAAAATGACATCACTCTGGATGTAATGCAAGGACATAAGGTAAACATATATAACATAAACATAATATAAATATAAATATAATAGGGGCGCATAGGTGGCTCAGTCGGTTAAGCATCTGACTCTTGATTTCGGCTCAGGTCACGATCTTGCAGTTCACGGGTTCGAACTCCCGCATCAGCTCTGTGCTAACAGTGCAGAGCCTGTTTGGGATTCTCTCTCTCCCTCTCTCTCTCTCTCTCTCTCTCTCTCAGATCCTCCCTCACCCTTGTGTTCTCTCCCTCTCTCTCAAAAATAAGTACATAAAAAATAATTTTTAAATTTTTTCCTTGTTTTATTTTTATAACTTTTCTATCGATTTGAGATTTTTCTAAATAAAAAGTTAGAAGATTATGTTTAGAACTTCATTTGTAAAAAAGGAAAAGAAAAGAAAGGAAAAGAAAAAGAAACATCATTACCAGCACCCCAATACCCACCCCCACGCATCCTTTCTAGTCGTTAACATCCTTTCTCCAAATGTAACCATTATTCTAACTTCTGACTGCCATATGTGGCCTCTGTTTGAACTTTGCAAGTCTTTCTGCCTTTATTGTTTGTGCTATCAGCCATACTATCATACGTAAGAAGGTTTGTTCCTTTCCGTGGCTGTATAGGATTCTGCTATATGAATATTCATTATTTCTCTAAACTGCGGAAGAGCTGTGGCCGGCTTTGGGGCTCTTGGGAATAAGCAGCTATGAAAATTCTCGTGCCTGTCTTCGATGAGGCCGTGTAGGCGCTTCTGTCAGGAGCACAATTGCTGGGTCATAGGTATGCAACTGACGCAACTGTTCTGTTTCGGCAGATAATGACATACAATTTCCCAGAGGGGTTATATGTACCAATTTATTGGCCGTTTGGACAATGTCTTATGTGAAATACCTGCCCCGCTCCCATTTTTCTATGGGGCTCTCTGTCTCTTTTCCCACTGATTCGTGGGCATTGCTTTTATACTTGGATACAAGCCCTTTGTGAATTATATGCCTTTCAAATCTCGTCTCTTTGACCTTCGGTTTTCTTAAAGATGTCCTTTGATGAACAGGATCCTTAACTATAATGGTCTGATTTATCCATCTTTCCCTTTCTGTTTAGCGCTTTCTGTGTTCTCTTGAGTAGATCTTTACATTTTCACCAGATCACAAAGATATTCTTTTAAGGTTTCTTCCAGAAGCATATTGTTTTGTTTTGTCACATTCAGAGCTACCGTCTACCAGGAATAGATTTTGGCGTATAGGGTGAGAGTCTAGACCGTTCTCCCTAAGGTTATCCAACCACCCCAGCCTTGCTCATTGGAAAAACTATTCTGTCCCTCACTACTCTGTGCACCGAGTTTGTCATAAATCGGTTCCCCATGTATGTGTAGGTCTGTTTCTGGACTTTGTCTTTTCTTCCCGCGCCATTACCACACGGTCTGATTACTATAGACAGTGTATCTGGTGGCGTAATTCCCCCAACTTTGTTCTCCTTCGTGAGTCTATTGCTGTCCTTGGCTTTTTGCATGCCTGTAAAAATTTTGGAATCCGTGTATCAATAACCACAAACAATTATGTGATTTTGGTTAAGATTACTTTGAATCTATAAAGATGGGAGAGCTGATATTGTTACTCTGTTTAGTCCTTCATTCCATTAACTTAATTTATCTCACTACTCGCGATGTCTTTACCTTTTTTCAGTGATGGTTTGTAGCTTTCTATAGAGAGATATTGTACATCTCTGATTATTTTTATTCCTTCGTAGTTGGTTTTTTTATGTCATTGGAGATAGAATTATTTGTAATTTTTCCAACTTTTAAATTTCTGTCATATAGAAATAGAACTGATTTTTGTATTTTCATCTTGTCCCTAGTGACCTGGCGAATTCACTTAATTCCAATGGTTCATCTGTATCTTCTTTTGGATTTTCTGCACACACGATACTATCGATTGTGAATTAATGACAATCTTATTTCTTCCTTCCTTATTCTTTATGCCTTTTATTCCTTTTTTTTCCCCACCTTATTGCACTAGCCAGGACCTTGGAAACATAGTTGAATAGATGCGGTAACTCTGGGTGTCATGTTCTCTTTCCCAATCTCCAAGGGAAACCTTCCGGTATCTCCTCATTAAATGTGATGCCTACGGTGACAGTTTTCCCACATCTGTTATCGGATTAATCACATTGCCTTTCACGGAGGGCTGATGGCCTCCAAAGATATCAAATCCTAATCCTTGAAATCTACAAACGTTACCGTGCCTGGAAAAAAGGGTCTTGGCAGAGGTGATTAAGGGTCTTGAACTGGGAGGTTACCCTGGGTAGTCTAGGTGGCCCTGAAGGCAATTGCAAGAGAGAGGCAGAAGAAGATTGGACACAGGCAAAAGAGGAGAAGGCCAGACAGACACAGACATGGAGGCGAAGTTTGGAGGGACAGACCCGCAAACCAAGGAACGCAGACGCCAGAAGCTAGAAGAGGCAAGGAGTGGATTCTCTCCCCTGGGAGCCTGCTGACACCTTCATGTCAGCCCAGCGAAACTGACTTGGGACTTCCGGTCTACAGAAGTGCAAAATAATACATGTGGGTTGTTTTAAGCCCCTAAGTCTGTGATTATTTGTTACAGCAGCGATAAGAAACTACACTACCCATGAACATACGCTAAGCGTTCTTTAATCATAAAGAGATGTTGGGTTTTTCCGATTCTATTTCTGCATCTATTATGATGACTGTGTGATTCTCCTCCTCTATACTATTAATGGGATGAATTATATTGATTTTCAAATGTGAAGCCAACGTTTGATTCCTGGAATAAATCTCCCTGGTGATGATGTTTTTTTCCTTTTAGATATTCTCAGATTCGTCTAGTTCCTAAGAAAGATCGGCCTCTGCTATTCCATTCTTACCTTTTCAGGGTTACACATCAGTGTTACCCCGGCCTCATAAGAGATGTTGGGAAGTATCCCCTAGTTTTCTAATTCTCCGGAAGACCGTATATATGTTTACTCTTCATTCTTCCTCGCGTTTGAAAGAATTCACCAGGGAGACCATCCGAGCCTCAAATTTTCCTTCTGGGAAGGTTTCTGATTGGAGAGTCTATTTAAAAACTGTGAAAATATTCGACTTTCTGTTGCTTCTTGGTCAGCTTTCATAAATTGCGTTTTTCAAGGAATTTGACATTTTTTCCTTGAAAATTGCATCCAGTTTTTCAGATGGCTTGGCCTCAAGTTGTTCATAATATTCCTCTTAGATCTCTGCTGTCTCCAGGACCTGAACTACTCTTCCAGTTCGCTCATTTTTTTTTTAAGTCGGTTCACGCCCAATGTGCAGAGGGGCCCCCTCCTTTGTCATCCTTCATATGCACCTTCCTTCTTTTTCTCTGGATCACTCTTGCTAATGGCTTATCGATTTTGTTAGCTTTTCATGTATCAACTTGGCTTTGCGGATCTTGCCTACGAACATCCGTTTTGCATTCTTATCTTTATGATTTCATTCTTTCTACATTCGGGGGTTTAACTTCTTGCTCTTTTTCTAATGTCTTGAAATCATTATAGTATTGATTTTCCGGTCTTTCTTCTTCTCAGGATTTCAATTTCGATCTCAGCGTGATTTGAGCTGTAAACTACAAACGTTACCTATGTTCTATTTATGTAACTATTCACTTCAAAATATTTTCTGATTACTGTGTGTTCTTCAGAAGCGCATTGTCTCATTTTCCAGGCCCCCATGCTTCAGCCATTCTGGTTCGTGTCTAGAAGCTTCCTCGCCCCGCCCTGTTGGCCTGGCATACTCCTACTGACCCTTCGCTATTGGGTTCAAGTTGTGTGCTTCAGGAAGCCTTCCCTGCCTCCCAGGCAAGAGGTAGCATTTCTTTATTCTGCTCAGTTTTGTTTCCACATTCATCCCACTGTCGTTGGCGACATGTATGTCCATTTCTCGCTGGACAGGAAGCTCCTTTTAGGCAAAGACTGCATTTTTCACCACCGTGATGAACCCGGAGCCGTTTGTGTTGAACGAATGCACTTGCGTGCCTGTTTTCCTAGGTCAGTTTTAATGTCAGATATTCCCTTTAATCCATAGGAATCTATAAATTGTCCCAGATTTCTCTCTATCTAGTGTCTGAATTACATCTCCCAGACTCCCTCTTAGCACCAAAAGGGACGTAAAAATCTTTTCTTATACAAAAACATCTGGGGCTTTTGTTTCGGAAATATGGTTATATGGTCTTCGTGCCCAACACTGGGCGAAGGACCCGCGAGGTACTCAGTGTGGACTCGTTGACTAAAGTCTACTGGCTGGGCTTTGTCCCCGGCTAAGCTGGAAATAACTCTGGGTCTCTATAAAATATTCCTAATTTCAGCTCCCTCGCCTTTGAGGTGACAGGCTCCCCCCTCCCCAAGCCCCGAAAGCCATGAGGCAGTGTCGTAGTCGTTACGAGGTCCTACAAAATTGGTGACTCAAGCCTTATAAAACTTCAAAATTTCTCATAAAAATGAGTCAGAATCTAGGAACAAGCTTGTTTCTATTATAATTAATAATGTCACTGCTGGGGTGGGCCGTGTTCTGCACAGGAAGTGTTCTTTAATGTACCTGGCGAGAAATCTAATGTTCGGAACTATTTGCGAAAGCTGCGGGGAACTTTAGTTTGGGGGAAACTCAATAACTTTAGCTATTGAACTTTTTAAATAACTCTAAAATCCAACTCTGAGGCTTGTTTCATATAGAAGTCTGGATTTTTCCACATTGGCAGTTTGCTTAAAATAAGGCCCACCTACATTTTAGGGCACTGTCCTGATCTTTACCGGCTCCCGGGGACTTCACTTCTGCCCCGGGAGAGTCCAGGCCTAGAGCCTTTCCCTTGGTTGAAGAAGCCTGGAATGCCCTAGGGTTCGAGACTTCATTCCTGAGGCTCGAAGCTCTGACCCCATGGAAGACGCAGGGTCCCTGGGACGGGTCGCTCTCTAAGCTGTCATCAGTCCCTGGCACCCTTAACGTAGGCGAGTTTTACGTTAGCATATTAAAATGACTGAGGCAATATAAGTTTCTAGAAAGCATGATGGGCAATCATGGATGCCAGGGCATCGAGTCTTCCTCCGCACATTTGCCGCACGTTTGCCACATGCCTGCCTTACCCTAGCTCTGTAAAGCCACCTCAGGAGCTTCCCTCCAGGACGGCTGAGGTTGACGTCATCACGGTAGATGACGTCATCACGGTAGATGACGTCATCACGGTAGATGACGACATCACGGTAGATGACGACATCACGGTAGATGACGACATCACGGTAGATGACGACATCACGGTAGATGACGACATCACGGTAGATGACGACATCACGGTAGATGACGTCATCGGTACCGGAGGCCCTGGAGTGAGCTTTCTCACATGGAGGCACAGACCTCCCCACCACCGCAAAAGGGAGGCCCCAAGTGACAAGGGGTGTGGGAGCAAGAGAATGGTCTCGAAGCATTGAATCGACCATTTTTTTGCGGTGGTGAAGAAGTCCCAACAATTTTTTAAAATTCAAACCAGCACGGAAGTGTTACAAAGGAACGGCAAGGTTTACATGGATCCTTAACGTGTACCGGCCTCTGGGCGGCTGGGCCCTCTTCGGCCGTCTCCGGGCCCACAGGACGCACACTCACTGGGCTCTGTCTTTGGGTGTCATGGTGTCGAATGTTTGTGAGGCGCTGGGCCCCGGCCGCCGGGTCCTGGAGACTTGCAGAGCCTCCCGTCGGAGCAGCAGGAAGGAAGGGGCTCCTCAGAGCCACCTCCTTCTGCAGCTTCCAGACCCAACTGCCAGTTCTCCACCACTTTGTCACTCTGGCTGCAGGGCAACGTTCTGTGGGGGAGCCCTTCATTAGTCCCTTCTTTTTCCTAGGTGGGGAAAGGCTTGAGTGAGAAGTCAGGTTTGAAGAGACCCCATCTGGGGGCCCGGGACGCCGGTCCCCATGCCTGGCCACCTTTCACCCCCAAGGCTCAGTATCCATCAGTACAGGCTAGACCAAGCTGTGCTAGCAATCGGCTCCCAAATTGTGGGACTCATTCCACCAAAGCTTGGTTTATGCTTCTGTGACACGTGTGCCAGGGTTGGCTCCGGGTCCCAGTCAACGTCTCCTTCCTCCAGGACGCCGGCTAATAGAAGAGCCACTCTCTCAAATACCACCGATCGCCCGCCGGAGTGGAGGGAAGCAAATCTTCGGAAGGCCCTGACTTGTAACTCAATGCCCAGCCCCGAAATGATAGCCCATTGGCCAGACCCAACCGGAAGACGCCAGGAAACCCGATCCGGCGACATCCCTCTGGGACGCCAACTGGAAATATTTGGGGAACGATATTTGGGGACTGACGGCCACAAACTTTTTGAAAGGCCCAGGACTGAATTTTAGGCTGCGCGCCTGGTCCCCAGGGAAAACCTCAGGCCTAAGGGCGCAGCTGGAAAAAGGGAGGGCCATGATCAATGGAGCGTGGAGTTTTCTGGGAGCGTGGAGGTGACGGGAACGTGGCGATGGGTGATGCGTGGGAGAGAGTGACGAGCTCCTGAGACCCGAGCTCGCCACGCCACGTGAAAACATCCGTCAACGTTAATACCAAGTGATTACCTTATGTTCCGTAAACCTACACCGTAGCAAGCGTAGTAGAGGAGACCAGAGGAATAAGAAAGACCCCTTGCCCTCAAGAAGCTTATAATCTACGCGGTGAGTGAGGACGCTATTACCTGGTGTTACAATTTTTTCTCTAATGTCAAGCGAATGGCACCAATGTTGAGTTACGAGCATGGCCAAGGCAGAATTCGCCGCAGACTTGACCGGAATGGAAAGGCTTTGTGAGAGAGTGAGCTGGTCTGGGGCGGATGGGGGGCTTTATGTGGATGAGGGGGAGGAAGGAATGTGAGGAAAGGCACTGGGCGTGGAAATCCTCACACAACGGTCTGTGCCATAGACTTGGAAATGGAGGGAGAGGCTACAGAAGGTCTTGAATATTAATCTAAGTGTGTGTGTGGGGGGGTGACTTTATTGTTTTTGCAAGGAGAGGCTGGAGGAGCAGTCACCAGGGATACTTTGCGGTAGATTTTTTTCTTCATGGCCATGTGCCTTCTCTCTCTCTCTCTCTCTCTAATGTTTATTCATTTATTTTGAGAGCGAGAGAGAGAAAGTGTGTGCACACACGAGCAGGGGAGGGGCCCATAAAGAGGGAGAGAGAGAATCCCAAGCCAGCTCTTGGCTGTTGGCCCAGAGCCGGACGCACGGCTTGATCCCACAACCTTAGGAGATCATACATGACCAGTGCCGAAATCCAGAGGCGGAAGTTTAACCGGCCGAGCCACCCAGGCCGACGGATTCTTGTCTTAGGCAGAAGGTTGGGGCAGTCAACAATTTCCCAAACGTGGCAGCGCATCAGAGTCCCCAGCCCCGCCCCTACACCCAGGCCCTTACTATAAGCGTCTTAAAAATAGATCTTCCTTTCTAAAAGTTTCCCCCACAATACTCAGGACCTACCCCCAGAGATTTTGCTTCAGTAGATCTGGGACGGGATCCAGAAAGCCGTATCCATCACGAGCTTTCCCACAGCTTGTCTGTGAACCCACCGTGATCGGCAGTTTCCACCCAGAAACGGCACAAATCAAAAGTTGAATTTTTTATTGTTTATATTTAAAAACATTTTTTAATGTATATTTCGTTTCGAGAGAGAGGGAGACAGAATGCAAATGGGGGAGGGGCAGAGAGAGCGGGAGTCACAGAATCCGAAGCAGGCTCCAGGCTCTGAGCTGTCAGCACAGAGCCCGACTCGGGGCTCGAACCCACGGACCGCGAGATCATGACCTGAGCCGAGGTCAGATGCCCAACCGACTGAGCCACCCAGGCGCCCCTCAACAGTTGATTTTTTAAAATCACGTTCCTGACAACTAGCTCCTGTCCTAACCCCTTTGTTTCTGTTGTAGGTGCACACTCCCCACCGCTGCCATCCAGACACAGCCCCTAAACGCTATCCTGGAATTTTTTTTAAATGTTTATTCATTTTTGAGAGAAAGAGACAGAGCAGAGCGTTAGCAGGGGAAGGGCAGAGAGAGAAAGGGAGACACAGAATCCAACGCAGGCTCCAGGCTCTGAGCTGTCAGCACAGAGCCCTACTCGGGGCTCGAACTCACGAACCATGAGATCATGACCTGGGCCGAAGTCAGCCACTTAACCAACTGAGCCATCCAGGCGCCCCTGTTTTTGTTTTTTAATCAGGGACTTTACCATAAAGCTAAGAAACCTTAAGATTCAGATCGCCCACTTGCACCAGCTCAGTACCTGTTTTTTTAGTTATTTTAGTTATTTATTTTTAGAGAGGGCGGATGAGCGGGCAAAGGGCAGAAAGAGAGAGGGAGAGAGAATCCCAAGCAGGCTCCACATTGTCAGCACAGAGCCTGATGCAGGGCTTGATCTCACCAGCCGTGAGATCATGACCTCAGCCGATACCAAGAGTTGGATGCTTAACCGACTGAGCCACCCAGGAGCCCCCCTGTACCTACTTTTAAATTTGTAATTTTGTGAAGTTTTTTTCTTAATAATATTCCCTAATCAGACAAGATTCAAGCCCATAAAACACGGGCCCACCCTGGCAGAGGGAATGTGTTGTTTGGGAGGGGAAGAAATCATGTGGAAACAAAGCTGGAGGGGGGGAAAAAAAACAGGAATAGGACAACTGGAAGGTTCAGGAACATTCTCCTACAGTGAGCGGGTCGACTACACCCTTTCAGGGATTTACTCCGAAAGGCAAAAGGGTGGCCGGGGGCCCCCAGCTGGAAATCCCCTATCCTTCCTCCACTCCCACCCCACAACAACCTTCGAGAGCTTGGGGCATCCAAACACAGCTGGGTTGGCATCAGTGTAACAAGAAAACCAGGCTCAGGGAGCGGACTCCTGAGGAAAGCATCCATGCCACCCCACTCCTGGACAGATTCCACTTTACACATAAGGAATGTACTCGGGATGCCCCCCATTCTGTACCTTCCGGCCAGGCTGATGGAGAGAAAGCAAAGGACCTACGAAGACCCCTGCCCGCTAGACCCCAAAGCCCAGAAGCCTGGAGCACGTGGGGCAAGTTTCCTCTGGGGGGTGGGGGGGGGAGAAGAGTCCCACTTAGAGGGAATTCTGAACGAAAATGCATCTTGTGGCCACATGGGGGCACCATTCAAAGGCTCCCTCCAACCGCCAGCCTGGGTTTGCCTCTTAAGGAGTTTTTCCATTTATTTATTTCATTTTGTCTCCTTTTTTTCTTTTAAAAATTCTCTACTTATTACTACAAAATAAAAACATAAATTGAAAAAAAAGGTCAGAAAATGTGCAAAAACGGCCTGTGGGCTCCCTGTTAAAAAAAAAAAAAAAAAAAAAAACCCACCCCGCTTAGACTGTGTTGACATACATGCTTCCAAACTCCTGCGTGTGTTTTTTTCTTTTACACAAAACTGAGATCGTTCTGGACAGACTTCTCTTAAAATACCCCGAACATCTTCCCACACCAAGTTCCTCACCAAAATCATTATAAATATGGTATTGTGTTCATTCCATTTAGAAATATTTTGTTATAAATAATAAGCACATAACAGACAGTTCTAAGTGACTCCCTCCCGGGATTTACCGAACTAGTTTCCTATTGTTGGAAGAATTTATTCCATTTCAGACCAAGACAGACGTGAGTTACAGCTGTCCAAATAAATAAATACATAAAGAGCCCAGATCGTCTGGCAAGACCTAAAGCAGCAGAGGCGACGTGGCGGATGCCCTGTGGGAGAAGGCACGGGTCTCCTGAGGCTGGAAGGGAGAGTGGCCCTGTCGCCGCGGTCACCCGACCCCGCTGGTCCCTGGAGCCTGGTCCCTGGAGCCGGAGTTTCCTTTTAGTAAGCGAGTTGAGTCCCTCGGGTGCTTGGGGTCCAGAGCGCGAGACTCTCGGCAGCCTGCAGGTCCGCTCGGGGTTCAGGCGGTGACTCAACGCGCGCCCGGCCGTAGATCAATGGGTCTGGGGGGGAGGGAGTCGTGGGCCAGTGGGTCGGGCATCGTTGGTGGGTAGGGGGGCCAGGGGACCAAGGGCGGGGGATCGGGACACCTGTGGGTCGAGCAGCGTCAGTGGCCGGGTAGTTCAGGGAGTCCGGAGGCTGGTGGATCGGCTGGCCCGTGGGTCGGTCATTGTCGGTGGGCCGGTGGATCAGGGGGTCCGGGGGTCGGGAGGCCGGTGGGTCGGCGGGTCGGTGGACTGGTGGGTCGGGGGATGGAGGATTCGGGGGGTGAGGGGGAGGGGGTGGTTCCGGGGTCGGGAGGCCGGTAGGTCGGGGGTCAGTGGGCCCGGGCTAGGGCGGTCGGAGAGTCAAGAGGCCGGTAGGTCGGGGGGTCCGGCGGTCGGAGAGTCGAGAGGCCGGCGGGTCGGGTCGTCAGTGGGTCCGGGATCCCTCAGTCTGAGAGTCGGGAGGCCCGTGGGTAGGGCGGTCGGGGGTCGGGAGGCCGGTGGGTCGGGGGGTCTGGGGATCCAGGGGCCCGAGGGCCCGTGGACCCGTGGGTGGGTGGGTGGGTCTGCTGGCCGCGGGGAGGGGCGGGGCGGGGCGGGGCGGGCGCCGCGCCTGCCGTTCGCCTCTCCGGGCTGCAGGTGGGGCTGTGCGGCCGCGCTGCCTCCAGGAAGCCTCACGGGCCTGCGCCGGCTCCCAGGATGCAGTGTGGACCGGCCGGGCGCTGACGGCGGCGGCGCGTCTGCGGGCGGAGCGGCGCGGGTCGGCCAGCGAGGAGCGCGGCGACGCGGGCGGGGAAGGCAGGGCAGGGCCGGGCGGGCGCCGCCTGCGGAGAGGCCGAGGCCAGCCTGCGTGGAGCCGCGCGCGGCGGCGGCGGCGGCGGCGACTTCCTCCGGGCCGGGCCGGACAGCGCACGGCCATGGCCGAGGCGGCCGCGGCTCCGGTAAGGGCGGCCCGCGCGCACCGACGCGCGGACTCGGGGCCCGGGCCCAGCACACGGCGCCGCAGGCCCTGGGGAGGGGCTCCGTGGGCCGGGCCGGGCCTCCGTGCCCGGGCTCCGGCGAGCGGGGCGCGGGGTCCGCCGGGGCCTACGGCGCCCGCCCGCCGGGCCCCCCATTCGCGGCCGAGCCTGAGCGGGGCGGAACCGACCGGCCCCGCCGCGGAGGCCGCCGCACGCCGAGTTCCTGCAGCCCTCCGCGGCTTCCTGCCCCCGCCCCATCCGCCGGCCCCTCCATCTCCGCGCCCCCCACCCCGCGGCTCCTTTCTCTCCCCACCGCTCTGCCTCGGCGCTCCCTACCCCCCAGCTCCCCCCAGCGGCCTGGTGGCACCTGGGAGGCGTCCGAAGCGGCTCGGATTCCGCGCACACCGAGCGCCCAGCTCCATCGAGGTCGGGGCGGAAGACAGCTGCTCCCTCTCGTAGAAGCAGGCGGGCACCAGCCCCGTTAGGCATTATTTTGTCCTCACGACAAACCTGCGGGGTAGGTGCTCGTTCTGTCATACAAAAGAAAAACCCGAGGCCTGGAGAAGTTAACTTGCCCCGGACCGCACAGCTAGAAAGTGTGTGAAAGGACACCGTTGCTCCGTATTCGGGGCCACATTGTGTTTTGGGGGAAGCAGACAGGGACACTGGTGTTAAGGATGCAGAGCAGGAAGAGGTGAGTGGTTCTTGCCTCGAGGTGGAAGGGGGCTGTGGGAGTGCAGGGGAAGGAGAGGGAGGGGCTGGCACCCCTCCCTGGCCTGTGCTGCTGTGATTTGAGCTGGGCTTTTAGGGAAGGCTAGGATTGCCCCAGGCCGAGGGGACCAGTGGAGCTTATCAGGTCGGGAGGTCGGCTTGCGCCCAAGAGAGAAGGCGGTGGGGGGGGGCATGGTGGAGACCAGAGAGCGCCCCCCACACCCCGCACCGGAAGGGGACGGGAGGCAGCGGGAGAGAAGGCTGCAGGAAGGGGTCTTAATGCCTGGACTTCGTCGTATGGGTGGGAAGTCCTTGAAGGATTTGGAGTTCTCTTACCCTCCGCTCCCTCAAGCCAGACTTTCCCGCTTCCCTGGCAGGAGTCTGAGGACGCCCCGTATTATCCACCCACCTGTTAGTCAGGAGGTGGGCGTGGGCAACAACAGTCACCACCTCCCACTAAGTAGTGTGCAGCCCTTATACGGGGCTCCTGCCGCATTAAAATGAGAAGAAAACCGTGCCTTACTGTTCCTAAAGTATTTTATGCCCTTGTCCATCCCCTGCAAGGCAAAGGTTGTGCTAATGGCAGTCAAGTGCACTTAGACGCTGAGTAGGATTTCAGTAGCCGGGGAGCCAGGTGATGAAGTGAGTGGATGCTTCTGGAGCGAACTCTTGGGAGGCTGGGGTCAGACGGCAGGAGTCGATGGGTAAGGACAAGTGGACAAGGGAAGGGATGGCGGCTGTCATGGAAGGTAACCCGGGGTGCCAGCCCCCTTCGGTCCCTGTAGCCTGGAGGCGGGACCACCTACCCGTTGAGAGCTAGAGTCCCACCCACATCCGGTTTCCCTCCAATGACTCCCTGCCTCTCCAGCTCCTCCCCCTCCTTTGAGACCCAGGTGAAGCCCTTCCTTCTTCAGGTCAGAGGTCATCTGGTAAGGCCTCCAAACAACCACAGAAGGACTGGGGGTGCTTGAGGGTTTTTCCTGCCGCCTCTGCTCACACTCTCCTCTCGCTGTTGTCTGAGGTGTCCACCGTGGTGGTGTTCTCGGTGACCTTCTCCCAAGGAGCCCCCACTGGTTCCTACTAGTCACGGACCATTTCTTGAAGACTAGTTTCCAGAATGCTGTTAGGAACCATCCGTCCTCAGGCACTGCCAAAAGGAGGCACGGATATCCGACCTCCTCCCGGACTGGACGGGTCCCACTTCAGATGAGGGTCCATCAGGTGGCTCAGCCTGTACCCAAAGTAAAATGAGCCCTTCCCTCAGGGTCCCCAGCTGCCAGACAGGTCATTCAAGCTACCATTGCGAACCTTCTAGCAACAGGGAAGTCACCGCTTGGGGGAAGCCTTATGACGGTTATCCTCTATATAAAAGTCCAACCTTTCGACGTGTTTTACCTTCCTCCCCAATCTGTCAGGTGTGTCACTGATTCGGGGTTGGGTACAAAAATGTCTGAGACTGATTCTTCCTTTGGGGGGGGTGGGTACTGTGAGAGACAAAATCAGACTCTCAAGGGACCCAGGGGACCCAGGAGACCTGCGTCGATTTTGTTTCCTTGACCCACCAATACCCTCTGTGTCAAAGAGTCTAACTCTTGACTGGCGGAGATTTGTAGGAACGGTGGTTTTTCGTTTAAGGAGGAGCAGTCGGGGAGGGGGAGAAAATCAAATTGCACTGGAAGGAGAGGAATTAGCTCTTCGACTTTTATGTTTATTAAAAAGAGACATGAGGGGCGCCTGGGTGGCTCAGTCGGTTGAGCGTCCGACTTCAGCTCAGGTCATGATCTCACAGCTCGTGAGTTTGAGCCCCAAGTCAGGCTCTGTGCTGACAGCTCGGAGCCTGGAGCCTGCCTTGGATTCTGTGTCTCCCTCTCTCTCTGGCCCTCCCCCATTTGTGCTCCGACTCTCTCAAGAATAAACATTAAAAAAATTTTTTAAAAAGAGAGAGACACGAGATGCTTTAAAAAAAAAAAAAAAAAAAAAAGGCAGTTGAGCAACACTCATGTTTGTGCCGGTTCAGGGAACCAGCTGTTTTTCTGTTGTTGTTGGTTCTTTTTTTTTTTTTTTTTTTTTTTATGCTAGGTCATCATCAGTAGACAGTTCCTGTGCGATTATGATGGGCTGGGCTCTAGTAGATCCGCAGTTTACTATTTATCCACTGAACCGCCCCGGCAGTGCTAAGTCACTGTTTATTTAGCAGAATTGCACTGAGCGCCTTCCGCGGGCCGCGCACTGTGCTGTGCAAGACGCAGTACGACCTTCAGGGAGCTCAGGCAGGCAGATGGCAGGAAATTACTGGGCAGGGCCGTGAAGGCCGTGATCAGGCCCTGCAGGGCGTGCTACAGAGGCCCGGAGGGAAGGCACCAGCCCCGACAGACAGCCATGTGTCCGAGTTCCCCAGGGAGCCGATCGATCGCTGGGCCGAGGTCTGGCGTGTGGCGCAGGGCGTCCCCGCTTTCCATGTGTGCTCCCCCTCCCCTCGCCCAGCTCGCCCACGCCTAGCAGAGACGGGCTCGAGGAACACGGTGGATGGCGTGAATGACGGTGGGCTTCTCTTCGTTCCTGAAAGATTTCTCCGTGGACGATGGCAGCCACGATTCAGGCCATGGAGAGGAAGATCGAATCGCAGGCCGCGCGCCTCCTTTCCCTCGAAGGTCGAACCGGGATGGCCGAGAAGAAGCTGGCCGACTGCGAGAAGACTGCCGTGGAGTTCGGGAACCAGCTGGAGGGCAAGTGGGCTGTGCTGGGGACGCTGCTGCAGGAGTACGGGCTGCTGCAGAGGCGGCTGGAGAACATGGAGAACCTGCTGAGAAACAGAAACTTCTGGATTCTGCGGCTGCCGCCAGGCAACAAGGGGAGGCCCCCAAGGTATCCCTCGGGCCCCTGCGGGTGGGACAGCCCGAGGGGCCGTGCCTGTCAGTGTGTGGGCGAGCGCACGCGATGCTTGTGGTTCCAGGTGCCCGTGACCTTTGATGACGTGGCCGTGTATTTCTCTGAGCAGGAGTGGGGCAAGCTGGACGAGTGGCAGAAGGAGCTCTACAAGCACGTGATGAGGGGCAACTACGAGACGCTGGTGTCCCTGGGTAAGGCGTGATACTCAGTTTCCTGTTAACTATGATTTGGAGTCTCCCCGAACCTCTCTCCTGGTGCTGGCGGGTTCCGTCACAAGGCTGTGTAATCACTAGAAGCTTTGACCATGCCGGGCGTGACCTCTTCCGAAGAGGAGCCCCGGGTGACGGAGTGGAAAGCTTCCTCTAGCTGGTGAAGTTCACGGGTGGCCGGACAGAGAGGGGAGGCGGTGTGTCTCTTAAGCAGGCGTGGAGCGTGGACGTCTCTGTCCTGCTGAGACAGAGGGTAAAACCTCCGCCCACTCTCGGGTCCAGGAAGGAATCGATCCACTTTCTTTCAGCCTTCTCTTCCTGGGACGTGTGGCCTTGATGGCGACACTCCTCAGGTTTAGTGGACAATACGGGCAGACCACGCTTCCCCTCTGCTCCCACAGAGCCCAGGGCCCCGTCCCTCTCCACACGGGGTAGCCCCAAGAGGCTGTTTCTTCCTGGGCTTGTTTCCTCTCAGGATGGTGTCTGTGTGACTCCAGACCTGAAGGCAATAAGGCACGCTCAGTGCGGACGGGAACCGGCTCAGGTGTGACGTTAGATTTCAGTTGGAGGGAGACGCCTGGGAGGCTGAGTCAGTTGAGCGTCCGACTTCGGCTCAGGTCACGATCTCACCGTCGTGAGTTCAAGCCCTATCAGGCTCTGTGCTGACAGCTCAGAGCCTGGAGCCTGCTTCGGATTCTGTGTCTCCCTCTCTCTCTGCCCCTCCCCTACTCGCACTCTGCCTCTCTCTCCTTCAAAAATAAGTAAACATTAAAAAAAAAAAAAAAAAAAAAAGCCTCCAGACAGCCAGATGTCCCCTAGGAGATAAAATTGCCCATGTCAAGAACCAGTACTCTTGACTCTTCTAGAAATTTCGCTTCTTGGCCATTCTCGGATTCCCAGGCTGCCTGTCCCCAGCTTGGAATGGCACCACGTGGCAAAAGCTAACCTTTCCATCTTTCCTCAGACTACGCCATCTCCAAACCCGAGGTCCTCTCCCAGACAGAACCGGGGAAGGAGCCGTGCAGCTGGCGTCGCGCCGCCCCCAAGGTTCCGGATGTTCCCGTGGACCCGAGTCCAGGTGAGGGGCCGAGAGATGGCCAGGGACACCCGGCGGTCAGGTGGCAACAGGAAAGTAAACGGCCCGGGAGGGCAGGACCTTCTCTCCAGGAAGGGCCAAGGAGAAACCTCAGACTCGAGTGTTGGAAATCTAAGTCTTTTAATAGTCGAGTTATGACCTATTATGACAGTCGAGCCTGTCCAGCGAACACTCCGGGAATACTTCCCGGCAGGGGAACAGGCAGGAGACCTAGCTTTTCAGAAAAGAGTTAGAGCCAGTGCACGGAAGCAGAGGAAGAGGGACGAGGACACTGAGAGGGAAGGGAGGAGCGCGCGGAAGACAAGATTTAATTCTTTCTCAGCTTTATGAAAAGCCAGCTTGCCCCCATCCAAGAGCCAGTCCCATCGGCCGGCCCCACGTTTCACCGTGATTAGAACCACAGATTTACTTAAGGTGAATCTGGACACCTGGTTGTCACCGTCTCAGATTGTGCTGGAGCCCGTCAGCACCTTTGAAAGTCCGAGAAAGGACGGGTGGATGCGTGAGAAAAGCTGATCGCTGGCGGGACACCCCGGACAGGTGTGGGGACACGCCGGTCCCTCACTGACCCGGAGCCCCCGCCTGAGCAGGCTCGAGCCTGCTTTCGCCCCAGAACCGCCTGGTCTGTCCCCTCTGCCTTGGGTTCCCCTGTCGTCCGCACACCTACCTTCCTAAAAAGTCTGGCCGTGTTCAATCTGTGACCAATGCAATGTGTCTTCCCCGTTTGCTGCTTCATCGCAGTTAGATTTTGCTCGGCCAGAGCAGCCTGCGAGAGGCCCCCACCCTGTGGGTGCTCCGGAGAGCACTCACCAGTTCAGTTCCCCGAGGGCCCCGCAGACCTCATCTCCGCTCCTGCCATCGGTGCTAGCCATGGCAACACCCCCAGGATGGCACTCTGAGCACCCAGCCTCTCCGTTCCTCAGCCCCCGCCCTCCACCCCCTCTCCAGCCTCCGCCCGGGCTCATTGCCCTGTTGCACCCCTCCCGTCTTCTCGACTTGAGGCCGGCGCCCTGGTGCTCCTCCCGTCCTCACAGATGGCTCTTCCCCGTGCCCGGACCCCAGCATCTGGCCGTTTCACCGCCCAGCTTGTCCCGGTTCCCTCCTTGCCCGGCCCGGGCTCCGGTCCACTGGCGTGGTCCCCCCCGCACCCCTCTCGTTCACGTGTTCACCTGGCGGAACCATAATCCTGATTAAATCCGTCGGCCTGTTGTGCACCTGTTCCCACGCAGCTGCCTGGGGCCGGAGAAAACCCCGTAAGCCATCTCTTCCTCTGCCGCAGCCCTGGGGGCTTCGGCACCGCTCTGGGGCCGCACGGTGTCTCCTTGGTCCGCTCAGTTGCCCAGAGGTTGGCCCACTGTGGCCCGCAGGCCGGATCACTCACCGTGTGTTTTTTGGCCCACGGACTGAGAAGGATTTTCGTGTTGAAAAAATACCATTTGATTGAAACAAAAAGGAACAAAACTCCAGGCCCTCCCACCCCAGCGGCCCGTCTGCTCGCGTCTGGGCCCCGCTCTCCGTGTTGGCCGCTGTGGCCGCCCCTCCCGCCACAGGCCCGCCTCCGCTGGGCACTAGATCCAGCCCGGGCCGCCGCCCTCCTCCTTCCCACCGGCACCTGCCCCTGCCGTCGGGCGCCCGGTTTGGAAACAGACCACTCTTGACCCCACAGCCCTGCCACCCCGTTCCCGCCCTCCTCCAGTCATGCTGCCCACGGTCGTCATCCCCCGGCGCCTGCTGTCTCCCGTTCCTCCTCCCACTCCTGAAGCCCTTCCCCAACACGCCTGGCATGGCCACCAGGAACCCTCATGGGGCTGAAGTTCTGGTCTTCCTGGACCCGGCGGTGACATCTGCCACCATTGATCACTCTTCCCAGATTCATCTCTTTGACAGGAAACCCTCCTGGTTTCCTCCTGCCTCACTGCACACCTTTCTCGAGCTCTTTCTGAGCTTTAAGCATTAGGGCGCCCTCCCGCCTCGCTGCGCGCCCCCGCTCCGGCATCCCGGCAGTGGCTGAGAGCTCCACGTGCCACCGGCGTGCCTCTGGCCCGGCCCCTCCCTGGGTTCTGCACACCCGGCTGAGCTCCGCCTCCTCTCCCCCCACCTTCTGTGTCCCCCTCCCCCCACCACAGTAGACAGCCCGGGACATCCAGGAGCTAGCACCGCCTTCTGGCTCTTGCAGAATGCGTCCCACCTCACCGCTGCCCTGCCACCCAGGCCCATCGTCAGCTGCGGTCACCTCCCACCCGCATACCCGCTCCTGCCCCAGTCCCCTGGGGCAAGTCCTACACTCTTTGGTTCAAAACCCCTTACTGGCTTCCCACCGACTCAGAGGCTCGGGCTCATTTCTCTGTCCCGCCCCCTCTGTTCCAGCCACACCGTCGCCTTTGCTGTTCCCCCAACACCGCAGGCTGCTCCAGGCTCCGAGCCTTTGCACTTGTCGGGAATGCCCCTCAGATGCTTCCCGGGCTCCACCCTTTACCTCCTCCAGGGCTCTGCTTCTCTAACCTGGGGCCCCTTTCCCCACCCGGAACTTCCGGTCTCCTCCTCCTGCTCTGGTGTGTTCCGCAGCAGATGGTGTCGTCTATTATGTAGATTTCTAGATCGTTATATGTAGTTCGTACTTACAGAATCGAGAGGGATACAGATATTACATTCTTTCACATAGGTATGGATCTCCTGTTTGTAGACTTCTGGATGGCCAGTAGATTTCTAGAGGACAAGAAATGGCTTTTGTTCGCACGATCGTTGCAGAGGCATCCAGAACGCTGCCGAGCACAGAGCAGGAGTTCAACGATTATTCGTTGACAGTGTCTGTGGTATTACAGAATTTACAATATCCGCGCGTTAAAACGTGTGTTAGATTCCTCGTTAGAGTTCTTGGACCCACTCCTCCCTATGGTAACCAGTTGTCCCGAAGTTGGTGTGTGTCCTCTCCATCCACAGTTTATTTTATGTATTTATTTTTTTTTTAATTTAACGCCAAGCTAGTTAACATTAGTGTAATAATGATTTGAGAATAGAATTTAGGGATTCATCACTTACATATAGCACCCAGTGCTCATCCCAACGAGGGCCCTTCTTCATGCCCATCCCCCCACCCCCTCTCACCCGCGGCCCTCAGTTTGTTCTCCGTATTTAAGAATCTCCCTCTCTGTTGTTATGTTCTTTTTGCTTCCCTTGTGTCCCTCTGTTTTGTATCTTAAATTCCATATAGGAGTGAAATCGTATGATATTTGTCTTTCTCTAACTGACTTATTTCGCTTAGCATAATACATTCTAGTTTCATCCACGTTGTTGCAAATGGCAAGATTTCATCCTTCTTGACCACCAAGTAATAGTCCATTGTGTGTGTATATATATATGTCTTCTTTATCCATCCATCCATTGATGGACATTTGGGCTCTCTCTATACTTTGGCTGTTGTGGATAGTGCTGCTATAAACATTGGGGTGCATGTGCCCCTTCGAATCAACATTTTTGTATCCCTTGGATAAATACCTACTAGTGCAATTGCTGGGTCGCAGGTAGTTCTATTTTTAATTTTTTGAGGAATCTCCATACCGTTTTCTAGAGCGGCTGCACCAGTGTGCATTCCCACCAGCAGTGCAGGAGGGTTCCTTTCTCCGCATCCTCGCCAGCATCTGTTGTTGCCTGCGTTACCGTTAGCCATTCTGACAGGCGGAGGTGGTATCTCGGTGTGGTTTTGATTCGTATTTCCCTGATGATGGGTGATGTTGAGCATCTTTTCGTGTGTCTATTAGCCATCTGGATGTCTTCTTTGGAAAAGTATCTATTCACGTCTTTTGCCCATCCATCCCCGTTTTAAAACTTTTATTTAAAACTATCATGCGTATATGTGGCCATAAACAATATACGATATGGTATTGTGGGTTCTGAAGAATCGTATCAATGTCATTATATTTATCACTCAATATTCTGTATTTCAGGTTTCTCTCCATTGATGCATGTAGATCAAGTCCATTCATTTTAACAGATGCTTCCTATCCCAGAAGCCGCCGCATTACCGTTTTCCATCCGCTGGTCTGTCGATTCGCGGTTCCGCTCTTCGGGAGTTTTCCCTCTCACGAGTGGCGCTGCCGTGGGCGGTTGTACACCTGTCTCCCCGGGTCCACGCGCCGCAGCCCGTCTGGGGAATAGACCCAGAGAGGAACCCCTGCATCCAGGCACCGCGCTGGTCTGCGCCTCCGCCACTGCCATGGTTACAGCAGCGTGTACGGCTCCTTCCAGCAGCTCCGAGTACCTGTTTTCTTACAGCTTCGCCCGCTTGCGGCATTAGATTCGTGCCAACCTGACGGAGGTCCAAGTGAGTGGCATCGCTTCCACTTGCATGTCCCCAGCTCTTCGGGAAGCGGAGCCTCCTTTTCATGTTTATTTGGTTCCTCTGGCGAATTGTCTTTTCCTGTTTTTCTGCTACTGTTTTTCACTCTCTTGTCGAATCAGACCTCTTTCTCTAGGTGCCGGATACTCACTCTTTCTTACTTGCGTTACAAAACATCTTCTCCCGGTCTGTGTCAGGTCTTGTAACTTTGTAGCGCTGGTACAGAAGCCTTAATTTGAGGTCGAAGCAAACTTACCCATTTTTTCCTTTATGGTCTGCTTTTTTCTCTCTTAAGATAGCCTCCCGTACCTCGTTCCAGGTCAGAAGGACATACTTTTCTGTCTTCTTATAAAACTTTCAAAGTTTTGCTTTTCACATTTAAGAGTTTATCAAGAATTAATATTTGTACAAAAAAAAAAAAAGAATATTTGTGCAGGCTGCAAGGGAGAATTAAAAATGTTTTTCCCCACAAGGGCTTCTCCAGTGATTCGGAATGCCAGTGTGGTCACGAACCAAGTTCCCTTACGTACGTGCACACTTTCTGGGCACTTGATTCTGGTTTTGTGGTCTTTGTCTCTGTGCCAACACTCAACTGTTTTAGCTTCAGAATAAGCCCTCGAACCTAGAAGATTAAGCCTTCCCTCCTTGCTCTTCAAAACTTTCCTTGGCTTTTGTTGTTCTTGGGCCTTTATGCTCCTATATGAGTTGCAGAATCTGTGTGTCAGGTCCTCAGAAAATCCAGCTGGCGTTTTGATCGGAATTGCATTTACCGTATAATGTCATTTCCGGAGAATCACTCTCGGGATAGTGTGAGCCCCTCTAGCCACTGGAGGACCCATTACGAAGGCTTCCGTGTGCCCCTGGAGAAGGCTTCGGTGTTCTCCGATGGTCGTGTCTGTGGCGAATGGGGTTTTGACATCAATTACTTTTTAAATAGTCATCACAGCTACACAGCTCTGCCAACAGCGCTCTTTAGTAAAAGACAACTTTTGCTCAACTTTCTTCTTACTCCTAACGATTGGCCGATTTGGGTTCTCATAGATTTTTTTTTTTTTTTATGTAGGCAATTGTACCCTCCACAGATAACACAAAAGTTATCTCTCCTTTTTAAGTTGTTATAACTTTATTTTTTCCTGTTCGGCAGTTGGGCTGGGACACTGCCGAGCAGTTCCAGAGATAGCTGGCGTCCTTATCTGCGATGCTTCGAAGGTCTCAGCCGTTAAGGATGGTTTTTACCATAGACTTTCAATAATACTCATAAGTTTATAGAAGTTTCCTTCCACTTCTGGCTAAAGTTATTGTGAGCAAGTATTACGTTGGATCAAATGAATTTTTTTTTCTTTTTTAATATTGTGTCTTGTTTCTTTAAGACATCGTAACCGTGTATCATACATAACATTAGCAAATACATACAGAACAAAATCCCTGTGACCCTTGGAGAATAATAGTAAACACCCGTCTCCTCAATTCCCAGCATCAGAAATAGATCACAACCAGAACCTTCCATCGCCCCGTTGTCAGTCTCCGATCCCGTCACCCCCCCTTCCTTTTACAGATAAACAGAAAATTCAGAAAGAGATATGATCACTCCTTTGCTTTTCTGTACATTTTTTATTCCTTATGTGTGTATTCCTAAGTAATACCGTGAACTTTTTTTGAACGAGACCACACCATCTGTATTGTCCCTTAGGTTGAACTTGGTGTAGGTCACACCGTCTGTATCCTCTCATTTGACTTTGGTTCTGAGAGTCATCCCCACGAACGCGGTACAGCTGTCGTCCACTCCTTCTCACCACTTTATGCTTTTCTCGCTTATGACTATGACCCAACGCATTCAGTCCTGCCGATGGGCGTTTGTCCCGTTTCTGGCGTTTTTGCTTTTAGGAACAGTGCTGTTGTGGGCATTGTTTTGCGGGGGTAAAAGTTCCTCTAGGTGTAGACCTGGAAGTGGAGCTGCTGGGTCGTAGGAAAGATGCACGTTCGACTTCTCCAGCTGACGTCTGAGTGTTCTCCAGAGCGGCGCTGCCACCCGGCACCCGCCAGCGGTGCCCCGACGCCCGCGGCTCCGCCTCCTCCTCGCCGGCCCCGGAAGTGCGTGCATCCTCATTTCCGCAAATCTGGTGGGAGTGATTTTAAAGTCATATTTTAAAATGTGCGTTTTCCTAATCGATGAGATCGTACCTCACGTCCCCCGCTTAGAGGCCACTCGTCTTCCCGCTGCTGCGAAATGTCTGCTCGTTATGTCTTCTCTCCATTTTTCTTGTCAGTTGTTTTCCCTTTACCTACCGACTGGTAAGAGTTCCTTTCATGTTCTGAATATTAGTCTCCTTGTCAGGTATGTGTGTTGCCAAGATCTTCTCCGGTCACGGGATATTTTAAAGAACAGGTGCTTTTGATTTGAACGGACTTGGATTGACTAGTTTTTACCTTTACGGTTTGTCCTTTCTATGCCGTAAACAAGGAAGAAATCTTCCCTACCTCCAGGCTGTGAGTCGCCATCTCGCATTTTCTTCTAAAGGTTCTGCCTCCCGCATTCAAGCGCCGAGTGTGTCCGGGATGGATTTCCGTGGGGGTGGGAGGCGGGAGCCTGTGCTTCCGGTCTTTTCCTTTGCTCTTTGGGGTCAGCTTCCTAATTGCCTTATAATAAGTTCTGAGAAAAATCCAGTTGGGATCGTGACTGGAGTTGCATTCAGTCTATTATTCCCGCTGGAGAGAATGGACCCCTTTGCCGTTCTCTGTGTTATTTGTGAGTTCCTGAAGCCATTAGCTCCCTTTAGCTCGCCTGTACCCTCTCATCGAAGTTTTATAATTTTCCCCCAAAAAGATCCTGTTTTTGTGGTTGTTATTTATATTACTAGGTTCCTTGTGTTTCTTTTCATTCTTCTTTTTTTTTAAGCTTTATTTACTTATTTTAAGAGAGAGAGAGAAAGAATGAGTTGGGGGAGGGAGGCAGAGACAGCAAGAGAGGTGCAGAGCCTGATGGAGGGTTCGAACCCACGGATTGTGAGATCATGACCTGAGCTGAAATCAAGAGTCAGACGCTTAACCGACTGAGCCACCCAGGTGCCCCTTTTTGTTTTGTTTTTTTTAAATCACTATTATCAGTGGTGCCCTTTTTTTAACATGCTTTTTCTGTCTGTCGCTGATGTTTGCTGGGGACTGGGGGCTGGGGGGCAGGGCACACCCCTCTCCCAGCACTTTAGCTCATGCATCAGGGGCCAGTTATGTGACATCCCTCTCTGCCTTCCCAGGCATTCCCCCCCAGGGGCCCCACCAGGGACATAGCTTGTCACTGGCGAGTTTGGGAGCAGGGTTGGACAAGTACAGTCCTTGCCTGCCCATCCTCCTCCCCTGGGGCAGCTGGCCACCCACAGGGGACAGGTGGGCTGGGCTGCTCTGCTGGGACAGGTCCCTTCACCACAGTCCTGGAGGACCCCGGGGGGGGGGACTTCCTGTCCTAGAGTCAGTACTAGGACCCCCTCTTGTGCACCCATCATCCTCAGCTACCATTACATCATCAAGACAGTGGACCTCCACCTGCCTTCCTCTTTCGTTTGATTGCTCTGTGAAGATCCAGACAGGGAAGGAAAATGGAGTTGACAGGCCCCCTTAGAATAACCCTTTTGGAAAGTGTACAGACATACAGTTGTACTTCATTCACCGATATTTCCATCTAAGAACCTTGCTCAAATTCTCATTAGCGCTCTTGCTAATAACGGTCTGATGATGCTCAGATCTTCTGAGAAGATAATCCCGTCGTCTAGGAGTAATGAGAATGTTGTGCCTCCTTTCAAATCTTCACGGTTTGTTTTTCTCGTGTTTTGTTGTGCCGGCTGCAACCTGGCAGAAAATCCTGAACGAAAAGCGTCGGTAGCAGGTACCCTTGCCTCGTGATTTTAAAGAGAATGCTTCTTAACTCTTCACATCGAGGCCGACATTTGTTAAAGGATTTGTTTGTCAGGACCCTTTATGAAGGTAAAGACGCTTCCTGTATTTCTGACTGACCACATGTTTCTAACAGGGAGAGATGCTGAATTTTTATAGAATGCTCTTTTGGTGTCTGTCGAGATGATTATGTGATTTTTCCTCCTTGAACCTGCTAACACAGCCAATTATGTGATTTCCTGTTGTCGAATCAATCTCATCATCCGGGAATGAACCTAACTTAGTCATGAGCCTTTATGTACATTGCTGGATTCCGGACTTAGTATGCTAGTCGTTTTGTTTAGGATTTTTGAACCTTTGTTCGTGAGTGAGGCTGGCCTATGTAATTTCACTTTTTCAGACTACCTGTCTGGTTTCGATAGGAGCTATGATGTAGTCCCTGCGTTTGTATTTGCCCCGAGGGTGTGTATAATATTGGAATTATCCGTTCCTTGAATGTCGAGTAGAAAATGCCAGTGAGGCCATCTGGGCCTCCAGCTTTCTCTGTTGCGGAGATTTTTGTCTGCCGACTTAAGTTCTTTAATAATTATAGGACTCTTCAGGTTTTCTGTCACTTTTTAGTCAGTTTTAGCAAGTTCTAGTTTTTCTAACGACTTTGTTCACCTCCCAGTTTTCAGATTACTTGGAATAACATTCGTAAGATCATCCGCTAATCTCTGCTGTATTTATAATCATGTCTTTTTCCATTCTTCGTGTTGGTTATTGGTGCTTTCTCCTTTTGTGTTGATAGATGTAACGGTTCAATATTCTCTTCAAAGAACCAGTTTTTGGCTCTCTGAATTCTGTCTTTGTTTTCTCTTTTACTAATTTGTACTCTTGTATTATTTCCTATCTTCTACTTTTATTTATTTTTAATGTTTATTTATTTTGAGAGAGTGTGTGTGCACGAGTGGGGGAGGGTCAGAGGGAGAGAGAGAGAGAGAGAGAGAGAGAGAGAGAGAGAGGGAGGGAGGGAGGGAGGGAGGGAGGGAGGGAGGGAGAATCCCAACCAGGGATCTCTACACTGTCAGCACAGAGCCTGATGCGGGGCTCAATCTCACCAACTGTCAGATCATGACCTGAGCCAAAATCAAGAGCCAGACACTTAACTGACTGGGCCACCCAGGCGCCCCTGTCTTCTACTTTTTAAGGGGGTGGTGTTGTTGATGTCATTTCTTTTCTAGCATCTTGCATTGACCCTTAATTTTCAGCTTGTCTTCTCTTTTGTAATACAAAATATACAAGGTCATAAAATTCCCTCTAAGTACCATTGTAGATGCAACTCACATATTTTGATGAATAATATTTTCATTAGCATTGGGTTCCAAATATCTTCTAATTTTCATTGGGATTTCTCCTTAGAGCCTTGGATTATTTAGAAAACAGATTTTTTTTTTAATGTTTATTTTTGAGAGAGAGACGGAGTGCAAGCTGGTAAGGGGCAGGAGAGAGGGAGACACAGAATCCGAAGCAGGCTCCGGGCTCTGAGCTGTCAGCACAGAGCCTGACGTGGGGCCCAAACCCACAAATTGTGAGATCATGACCTGAGCCGAAGTCGGTCGCTTAACCAACTGAGCCACCCGGGCGCCCCAGATATTTTTAAATTTTAGAAGGTATGGGGAGTTTGGGGGGTGTCTATTACTGATTTCTAACTTAATGTTATAGTTGGAAAATCAGTGTTTAAAGATTGATATTTTAAAATTAATTAAAGGCTGCTTTATGGTCTAGAAAGTGTTCATTTTTCCTTATTGTTCTGTGTAGCTTAAAAATCTTGTGTTTGCCTTGTCTGTAGATTCTACTATGCCCGTTTGATCAGGTTCCTTAATAGTGTATTCGAATTTTTTATAACCTTGAGTCGGCCAGATTTATCAGCTACAGAAACAGGTATGTTGGGGCGCCTGGGTGGCTCAGTCGGTTAAGCGGCCGACTTCGGCTCAGGTCATGATCTCATGGTTCGTGAGTTCGAGCCCCGCGTCGGGCTCTGTGCTGATGGCTCGGAGCCTGGAGCCTGCTTCAGATTCTGTGTCTCCCTCTCTCTCTGCCCTTCCCCTGCTCACACTCTGTCTCTATGTCTCTCAAAAATAAATAAACGTTAAAAAAAATTAAAAAAAAAAAAAAACGAAACAGGTATGTTGAAATGCCCCACTGAGAAGTTGGGAGTTATTTCTCCTGGAGCTTTGCTGTAATATTTTGAAGCTAAGTTATTAGATTAAAAATGTGGAATTATTTTCTCTTTCTGGCCAATATAACTTTGCACAGTGATCCTTTTTTTTATTTCTGTGAATATTTTCTCTTTTTAAACTCTATTTCATCGGCTCTGGTACAACTACATCTATTTTAATATTTTCTTCATTCTGGCTTTTATTCTTTGACACTGCTTGCTGCCTTCTGTTGCAGGCGTGTCTTTGGCAAACGCCATATAGTTAGGTTTCTTGTTCATTTTCAGTCCAATCGTCTTTACCTTTTAAATGTCCAGCATGGTGGGCACTAGCCACGTGTGACTGTTGGCGACTTAAAAAGTACTGTAAGGACGACGGCAGTACATAAGTGTTGAACATTTTGGACATATTGGGTTAAGTAAAATATATCGTTAAAATTAATTTCATCTGTTTCTTTTTATTTTATTATTTTTTCGATGTTTATTTTATTTTTGAGAGAGAGAGAGAGAGAGAAAGCACGAGCTGGGGAGGGGCAGAGAGGAAAAGAGAAGTAGAATCTCAAGCAGGCTCCGCACCACCAGCACGGAGCCCGATGTGGGGCTCGAACTCACGAACCGTGAGATCATGCCCTGAGCTGAAATCAAGAGTCGGACACTTAACCAGCGGAGCCACCCAGACACCCCATGTTTTTTTAATTTTTTTAACGCAGCTACTAGAAATCCTAGAGCGAGCTTGTGGCCTGCATGGTCTCTCTGATGGCCAGTGCAGCCCCAGCCCGCTGACGCCGACCGCGGCCACTCGTGTGTTTGGATTCTCACCCGCTGTCTACTTTGTGTTCAGAGCTCAGACCTGTCTTTTCTGTATTTCTTTTTTTCCTACCCCTCCTTTGAGATACTTCATTTAGATTCTTTCTTCCTCAAATTGTTATTATTTTTATTTTAATTAGTTTGGAAGTTATACATCCATTTCTGTTCTTTTAGAGGTGACTTTAGGAGGGGTTTTTTTTTTTTTTCTTTTCAAATCCGTCCCTTAACGGTTTTCCGTGGATCTGTGAGTGACAGACTCCCAGTTTGTGTTTGTACAGTTGACTTTATATGTGTCTGAAAATACTCTCATTCCACGGGGCGCCTGGATGGCTCAGTCGGTTAAGCGTCTGACTTCGGCTCAGGTCGTGATTTCACAGTTCCTGAGTTCAAGTCCCGTGTTGGGCTCTGTGCCGACAGCCCAGAGCCTGGAGCCTGCTTCCAATTCTGTGTCTCCCTCTCTCTCTGCCCCTTCCCTTGCTCATACTCTGTCTCTCTGCCTCTCTCTCTCAAAGATAAATAAAACGTTAAAAAAATTTTAAGAGAATACTCTCATTCCATTCCTGTATTGGAAGGATAGGATTCTGGCGTGGCTGTAATTTTCTGCTAGCCCCTCGAAGATGCCTTGCTGAGGGGAAGAAAGTCGAGAGGCCAGCCCCAGCCCTCAGTCTAGCGACTGTCGCCTATGGGCAGTGGGCCTTCCCCTCCACAGATAGGCCTCCATGTCCGGGGCCTGCAGTCCTGGCGCTCCCTGTCTGGCCATCGACTGCCTTCCCTTGATCGGCTTTTTAGTCACCAACGACTCTCAACAGTTTGGGAAATTTCGCCGTGTTCTCTCTCTGAGTGTCGCCTTCCCCCCTTCTCTCCGCTCGCTTCTCCTGGGACGCTTTCGTCTTGCCCTTCCTAACGGTGGGCGTCTCTTCCTGTTTTCAGCTCTGCCCATCATTTCTTCTCCATCTTCCAGCTAGCTCTGTTGTTTCGCCTGGAGAGTGGAAGTTTAAATCTCTTCTTATTTTACAACTCTAAGGTTCTATTTCATTCTTCTTCAAGATCAGTTTCCATAGTCTCTCATTTACCAGACGCCCCCCCCTTTTTATTTTTCATATTCCGTATATGGTCATTCCAGTACCGTCTCCGCCGGCCCACTGAGGCGGCTGCTCTTCTGGTTGAGGTTGTGATTTGTAGCTGTGAGCTCGGGAATGTCTGAGGGCGGTGTTTATTTTTTTGTCATTTTTGCTTACGTTTATTTATTTATTCTGAGAGAGAGGGAGAGCGAGCGCACACACACGGGCACAAGCCAGGGAGGAGCAGAGAGAGGGAAAGAGAATCCCAAGCAGGCTCTGTGCAGTCAGCGCAGAGCCCGACAGGGGGCTCAGTCTCAGGAACCGTCAGATCCTGACCTGAGCCGAAACCAAGAGTCGGAGGCTTAACTGACTGAGCCCCCGGGCGCCCCTGAAAGCTGTGTTTCAGATGCTGCTGTCCTGAGACTCTCTGTCCACCTCTGCTAATCCTTGGGGCCACCGGGGCCTTGGTCTGGAGGCTTTCGGGCCACTCCGTGGTGTGACCTGGCACCAGACGCCCTTGGGCACAGGCTGTGCTGTGTCAGCTCCCACGCTGATACTTAGGACACCGTATCCTTCAGCTGCTGCTTTTTTCTGTAGTTCTTGGGAGTGAGTTGGCGATGACTCTCTTGTGGTTTGGCCCCTCTTCTGGTTTGTAAGTTTATTTTCGTTGGACCTCCTGTGGCCTGATTGTGGGGCGGGGAGGATGTCCCCATGGGCAGGTCTGCGTTAGCCTGTGCCGGAGAGGGGGCCTCCTGGGAGCCGTGGTGGTCAGCCAGCGTCTCTGAATTTCACAGCTTAGGCTCTCTGCACCGCATAGGAAACTGCCATTTCTTGTGGTGGCCGTCCCATCCGGGGCTCTAGACAGGTGGCGGCTTCCTTGTAGCGCCCTCAGGGGGGTGGGGTTTTTCTAGTCCCCAGCTCCCCGAAGGGACAGAGCCTCCTGGCTCCACGCAGGCAGCTCAGCGCTGTCTCGGCCTCACCTGGACATCAGAGCCCAGCCCCCACGGCCCGTGTCCTGTTCCACCAACTCCCTGGGTCGCCTGGCCTCCGTTCCGACTCTCGATTTGCCTTCGCGTTTGCTCTTTGATTCTTGTATCTGGAATCTCTCTCTTATGCTCCCACATATACACGTGTGGGGGTAAGGTTTGGGGGGGATATTCAGGCTTACACTTCATGTAACATTTCCGCGTTAAGAGTGAGGGCAGGACCTCCCCAGAGCAGCTCGGTCTTCCCCAGGGACGAGAGGTCCAGCCCTAAGAATGCACGGTTGTAGTCCTCACCCCCCCCCCCACCCTCCCCTGTGCTGACTGCCGTGTGACCTCGCGCTTTGCCCAGAGGGCCCCGCTGCCCCTGCTGGCTCTGGCCGTCCATTCCCACCAGGCTCTTTTGCCGTTCGACCCTTGTGGTCCCCCGGGTGCATCTCCTTGGCCTGATGTGTGTCCACCCCGGGGCCGAGGGGCCCTCGTGCCGTGTGCTCATACACTCTCCCCTCCTCAGGCTCGGGGCCCCCGGTTCCTGCCCCCGACCTCTTAATGCAGATCAAGCAGGAGGGCGAGCTCCAGCTCCAGGAGCAGCAGGCTCTGGGGGTAGAGGCCTGGGCCGCCGGGCAGCCGGACATCGGGGAGGAGCCGTGGGGCCTCAGTCAGCTGGACTCCGGAGCGGGAGACGTCTCCACAGATGCCGCCTCTGGTGAGTGGCCGCAGCTAGAGCAGACGCCAGGAACAAGTTTTGGGGGGGAGGTGGGCGCTAGGGGCAGGGAGCGGGAAAGGGAGCTGTGGGGGGGGGGCTGTGCCTGAGGATACCGGGCAGGCCCCCCGGGGGTTGGTGCCGCTCTCTGCCCGACCTCCATCCACCGCACTCCTGTTCGCCTTGCGCTGGCCGCGGGGCATTCCGATCGCCTGAGGCCCGTAGGAAATAAGCCAGGGACGTCCGGCTTCCTGGTGCCTCAGAGAAGGGGGCCCAAGGGGGTGCGGGAGGGGTGGGATTGTCTCGCCCCCACGGAAGAGGCCCCGGTGGGATCTTAGGGCCTGGCCTGCCCTTCCTTCCCCTCACGCGCGGGCTCTCATCTGTCCTCCCTGCAGGCGTCCACCCCACCTTCTCCACCACGATCCCACCCACCTCCTGGCAGGCGGATCTCCCCCCCCACCACCCCTCTTCCGCGTGCTCAGACGGGACCTTGAAGCTCAACACAGCGGCCTCCACGGAAGGTATGGGGCGGCCGGGAGAGGGCGGGAAAGGCCCACGTCCGCCCGGGGCCCTCATTTTCACGGCTGAACCGCCCCCAGCTCTCAGCCAACAGGCCTTTAGGTGTCTGTGGTGTTAGGACCCTGTATAGTCTGCCCTTTCTCTCCTCCCGGATCCTTAAGCTTGAACAGCCTTCCTTGAGAACGTCCGTGTTTCCAACTGTCCCTTTCTCACACGGTCTTGACCAGTCAACCCTGCTAGGCCGATCCCTTGAGACAATGTCCCTTCTGCCCGGGGCCCAGCCATGCTGGCTCTCCGCTGGCATTGAAAACAACCAGACGAAACCAGAACCGCTCTCGAGGTAGCAGCACGGCCAGAGACAGGCGTCTGAAGGCGAGAATCAGGAAGAACAGCTACCAAGTTTATGTATTAGTTTTTTGCTTGCTTCTGTCTTGAAGGCCAGCCAGTTTTCTGTTACTTTAATCATTTCTGTCGTACTGGAGCACTCCCCAGAAATGTGCTCAAAGCCTAGGTCCCTGATAGACGACTTCAGGAAGTGAGAGTCCGGGACATTTATATAAAATCAAACACATTTTTGCTATTTCGCTAATATTTTTATCACTAGCCAGCTGGCCACACTGAATGCGCGCTGCCTTCCCGAGCGCACACTAAGTGCTTTCAGACGGGTACGCTGTCAGGTTGAATCCTCACACCAGCCTATGAAACAGGGTGTTCACAGATGGGCCGCTGGCAAGAAGTTTGCCTCCAGTCCGCAGCCGGCCTGTTGGGGAGGCCGGTACAACCTCAGACCCACCTGAGCCCAACGCTGTGTTTCTGCCCCTTGGGCACCCCACCACCAGTGGTCAGCCTTAGGACGAACTCACGGTTAGCCTTAAGGGCCAAAGCGAAAATGGACCGTGGTGAGCAAATGCCACCGTTGCTTTACCTGCGAAGGTCCTCGCCCAGGGTCCGAGGCGGCCGCGTGACTGCCTGTGGGGTGCTCCGCCCAACGGGGTCCTGCGGCCTGGGAGGGTAGGGCTCACGTGGCCCCAGCTAGGAGTAGTTGAAGAGCCAGACGGAAGGATCGGGTCTTCCCTGAAGCAGGTGCGGGAACACAGTGATACCGGGTCTTTCTGTCTTTCCCAGCAGATGTAAAAATTGTGATAAAAACAGAAGTCCAGGAGGAGGAGGTGGTGGCCACCCCGGTGCACCCTACCGACCTAGAGGCCCACGGGACCCTGTTTGGACCAGGCCAAGCCACAAGGTTTTTCCCTAGTCCCTGTCCAGGAAGGAGCCTGGGAAAACCAGGGCAGCTCCTTCCCCAGCCAGGACCCTGTGCTGGGGCTGAGAGAGCCCGCCCGGCCCGAGCGGGACATGGGGGAGCTCAGCCCCGCGGTGGCCCAGGAGGAGACCCCGCCAGGGGACTGGCTCTTTGGGGGGGTCCGGTGGGGCTGGAATTTCAGGTGTAAGCCCCCCGTGGGCCTGAACCCGAGGACCGGGCCCGAGGGGGTGCCCTACGCCTCCCCTGACGGCGCCGAGGCCGTGCTGGACCCCAGCCAGGCCCCAAGACCCTTCAGCGACCCCTGTAAATACCCCGGCCGGACCAAAGGCTTCGGCCACAAGCCGGGCCTGAAGAAGCACCCGGCCGCCCCGCCCGGAGGGCGGCCCTTCGCCTGCGCCACGTGCGGGAAGAGCTTCCAGCTGCAGGTGAGCCTGAGCGCGCACCAGCGCAGCTGCGGGCCGCCCGAGGGCGCGCCGGGGGCGGCGGGCGGCGGCGGCGGCGCGCGGGACGGCAGCGCGCTGCGGTGCGGGGAGTGCGGCCGCTGCTTCACGCGCCCGGCGCACCTCATCCGCCACCGCATGCTGCACACGGGCGAGCGGCCCTTCCCCTGCACCGAGTGCGAGAAGCGCTTCACCGAGCGCTCCAAGCTCATCGACCACTACCGAACGCACACGGGCGTGCGGCCCTTCACCTGCACGGTCTGCGGCAAGAGCTTCATCCGCAAGGACCACCTGCGCAAGCACCAGCGCAACCACGCGGCGGGGGCCAAGGGCCCGGCGCGCGGCCAGCCCCTCCCGCCCCTCCCGGCCGGGCCCCCGGACCCCTTCAAGAGCCCGGCCTCCAAAGGACCCTTGGCCTCCACGGACCTCGTGACCGACTGGACTTGTGGCCTGAGCGTCCTGGGACCCAGCGATGGCGCGGACCTGTGACGCCCCCCCCTCCTCCTCCCGGGCTGGGGCGGGGGGAGTTGGGGGGGCGCGCCCCGGTCCCCTGGCCGCTGCGGGCCGCGCGCGTGTAAGGAGAGCCCCGCTCGGAGATGTCAGGGCGGTGGTGGGAGCGCAGCCCGGAGAAGCCGATGTCCCAGCCGCTGAACTGATCACTGGAAGAAGAGAAACTATCAAACGACTCGGCTTCCACCGCTAAACAAAGTAGAGTTCTCTGATTGTGAAACTGAGCAGCATAGAATTTTAAGTAATTTAATTATGAAAAACTTTTTTTTTTTTTTAATTCTTGACGAAAATGCTGGAAAATAGTCGTAGCACCAGTTTAAACTTTATAGTGTACTTTCGGTTTCCGGAGCGTGTGTTCGTGTGGGCTGTGTCCTTACCGAGTCTGACAGTGAGTGTGCCGGGAGTTGGCCGGCTGGGCTCACAGGCGAGGAGGGGCCTGGCCCTGCCTTGGCCCCACTGACTCCTAGGGAGGGGCCGGTGGTGGCGCAGAGTCGAGAAACCCCGGCCCCTCCGGCCACCAAGATGTGCTGGCGGGGAGGGGGGAGCCGGTCTGGGCCTGGAGCCCCAAGCTCCGGCCATCACCCCTCCCCCCACCGTGGGGCACCCCCACCACAGGTCAGCAGGGAGAAGGGCATGCCCACCAGCAGCCAGCCCCAGTTCCCAGCTTGCCCCTCCGTCGGAAAAGCACCCCCCACCCAAAGTGCTGGCCCATTTCGGGCTGTGGGCCACCCCTAATGGCAAGGGAACTGGGTGATGTCACCCTGTTATGGGACTCAGGCCTCCTAAGGAACAGTCCCCTGCAAACCCGGTGTTAGGGCCACATAGGGGAGGAGGCCAGGGCGGGCGGGCGGGCGGGCGGGCGGAACCCTTCGCCTTCAGTCACCAGCAGAGCCGGAAACAAAGCCTGGCCTGCCGAACCATGTGGGGCCACTTTCCACTCCAGCCAAATGCTTCTCTCCTTTTTCTGTGTAGTGAGCCCTTCTTCACTGTCCAAACGCGTTCTCGTCGCATCTCATTTGGTCCCTGTGTCCTTGTAAAGCACTTGGGACAAGTGTTCTTTCTCGTTAGAGAGGAGGAAGTAGACTCCTCCAAGGGCGCACCTCCCAGCCTCACGTGGGAGTGCTCGGCTGGGCGCCAGCCGTCGGGGAAGCCCACGGACCAGACAGGGGAGCAGCGGTTTGACGGAGGGAAGGCGTTCGAGTCTGCCCTCCTGGGCTTCGTACCACAGCTGGCCGAGCAAAGCTGTCAGGCGTCAAGGTTCAGGCCAGCACTGGCCTGTCTGGAGTGTGCTCCCATTCCCACCCCCCCCAGGGCGCTGGGGGCGGGGCGGGGGGGGCAGGTCTGAGAGGCCGCGTGAGGGCCAAGCGCCTGTTCACTCCCCCTCTGACATCTTAGAGGTGGAATTAGAAATGGCCCAGGTTTCTTGGTTTTGCCGCAGTGCTGTCCCCGCCACACGAGTGTCCGTTCCGGTTTTGCTGGCACAGCCACTGGTCCCCGTACCCTAGACGGGTAACCCGGTCCCCGCCCCCAGGAACGAGAGACCATGGCTTCCGTTCAGACCGCTTCCTCACGCATACTTTTATTAGGCAATAGGCTAGTTAAGAAAATTGTTTCTCTGTACTGTATATTTTGTACCTGTTTACACTTCTAATATTGATATAACTGCTATTTTGAAAAACAGATGAAGAGGAAACATCCTGTTAAAATAAAACCTAACCAGCACCAAGACGGTTTGGTGGGTTCCATTCTTAGGCCTGGGTCTTGGGCACGGATGCCTCTAGAACCCTCCTCCCACGGGAGCCCTGTGGCCAGCCTCCTCAGTGCCCTCCTCCTCCACGCGGTCACCTCAGACCCAGGGAGGCCACGGCCCTCAGAGCTAGGAGTGAAAGAATCCAGAGAGGTTTGACTCCGTGGAGGGAAAACCATAATGTGTCCAGTCGCTTTGCTTCGGAATAGGAGTCCTGGCTTGTGTCCCTCGGCTTTATGTAACATGACGGGAGGGACGGGAGGTACGGGAGGTTGGGTCTGGGAGGAAAACAGAATATCCAGGAAAGACGGATGCCTGCCGGGGGTGTTCCCGCCTTGCATCGTGTCTCCGCTGGGCCCTCAGCTGCCGTGTCCCTCGTCTGGGAGTGGAGTCCGCCCGACACCCGTGTTCCCATCAGCCAGAGTCAGCCGTTGTTAATGTTATATCTCGTGTGTTCCGTCTTTTTCATTTGGATCTTTGTCTTTTTAAGAAACTGAAAACATACAATAAAATCTGCGTAAACTTGCCACGAGGGCCTGGGAGTGGGACGTGGAGAAAGTGAGAGCGGGTCTCATCGGGGCCCTTCGTGACCATGGCGGCGCGCTCCTCACCGGCAGCCCTGCCCTCCCCTCCCCTCCCCCACTGGACGTGTCGCCAGTACGAGGAAATCAGGCAGGGAGGCTTCTGGGGCCTGCCGGGCTCACCATGCCACCGCCCCCCTGCCACACTTGGAGATCCCCACACGCCCTCTCGCCACGCACTCCGCGCGCTCATATCCTGCCAAGCCCCCACCCATTTAGTTGTTCCCTCCAGGGGACTCCTGAGGGGCCGGCTCGGGTGCGCATGGGGAGGACAGGCTTGGGGGGCTGGGGGTAGAGTTCGGTATCCACATGCAGAAGGGGCGCCCCCACCGCTGCTCTGAAGCATCCGGCTTGGGCCAAAGCACCGTGGTCCCTGCTGGCGCGAGCGTCCTTTGGCTGCTGGAACCCAGGAGCACACACTTTGTGGCTTGAGACCATACAGATGCATTTTCTGCCTCTGGAGGTCAGAGGTCCAGAATGAGCCTCACGGAGCTAAAACCAGGGTGTCGGTAGAGCTGCGTTCCTTCTGCAGTCCAGAGGAGAATGCACTGGCCCGCCTTTTGCAACTTCGAGAGACCCCCTGCCTTTCTTGGTTCATGGCCCCTTCCTTCATCTGCAGTGGCAGTCACTCCGGCCTCTGCGTCCATCATCACGTCTTTTTCTGCCTTTGACTCTCTTCCCTCCCTCTCAGAATCTTTTTTGTTTTTTTAAGTTTATCCCTTAATTTTGAGAGAGAGAAAACACAGGCGGAGGAGGGGCAGAGAGAGAGGGAGAGCGAATCCCAAGCAGGGTCTGTGCTGCCAGCACAGAACCCCATGCGGGGCTCGAACCCACAAACCAAACCCGTGAGATCATGACCTGAGGTGAAACCAAGAGTCTGATGCTCCAACACTCGGAGCCACCCAGGCGCCCCTCCCTCTCAGAATCTTGCAATTCCATCGGGCCCACCCAGCTAATCCAGAATAATCACTTCATCTGAAGATCCTAACAATCACGCCTGCAAAGTCCCTTCTGCTGTGTAAGGGAACCTACTCACAGGCTCTGGGGATGAAGAGGTGGACATCTTGGCGAGGGGAGCACTTTTGGCTTTACCACACGTTCCAAATCCCAAAGCCCATCTCCTGCCTGAGGCCAGGCCACACCCTCCACAGATGCTGCCACGTTCTGGAGCTTACGTGCCCAGTTGCCCAGTCGTTCCTTCATCTCAGCCACCCGCTGTTGCCCAGAGAAAGGTACCCTCTGCTGCCTGCCTCCTCCCGACGCCTTTCTTTACCTTCATCTTTCTACAACTTTGTTCTATTCCTGATGCGTCCAAAGATGGCCCCCATCCCTTCCGACTTTGCTAAGTTGCAACGCTGCGTCTCTGTCGTGTTCCCAGGCAGACTTAAGACAAGAAGGGTCAACAGTGCCTTCACCGTTCCGACAGCATCAAGACCTTTGAAGACGGTGCTGGGCCCTTCAGCTATTACTCTTTTATGTCCCCGTTCTTGGGAAGATACCCGTCCTCCTCTGAGGTTCCCGTCACCTTCTCTCTTTCCTTTCCCCTGTCGCTTATCAGACTTTATTCCACATCATCAAGGGCGAGCCAGAGTCCTTCTGGGCCTCCAGGGTGTAACTCCCACGCTGTCCCGCCCTGTCCCGCCCCGCTCCATCCCTGCTCTGACCCAGGGTGACCTTTCTAACCGGGAAATCCGAACACTCTCGCTCCCAGCTTAAGGGCCTCCTCTGGCTCCCGTCACCCACTGCTGAAAATCCAAATTGCAGCCCGGCATAGCTGACCCCTCAGGAGGCGGCTCCTCCCTGTCTTCCTCTCCGGTGACAGCCCTTGCGTCTCACCCCGCAGATGATCTGAACTGCCCGTCTTTCCCGGCTCCACGCTGTTCCCACCGCACGCAATGTCCCGTTCTCCCTGCCCCTCCCCCATCCACCTGGTACATTCCTTACCCCTCGGGTCATGGCTCAGCATCACCCAGCCGTCCCCAGGGCTCTGCAGGTGGCACCGACGCCTCCCGTTTCCCACAGACGCTGGCTCATGCTCCTTCTTTCACCTTCTTAGACTGTCCCCTGCTGCATCTATAATGTGTTGCTGGAAATATGTACAAAGGTGTTCGTGTAAAGATAAGGCAATGCCCTTACAAATCAGAGCAAAAGTTTATTCCCCTGATTTGACCTAATTGTCAAGTTCCTTTGAACCCCTAGTAGTGTACAATTTACACAGGATTATCTTAAAACGTTAAAAGCACAATTTAGACATTAAATATATACACTTAAATAATTGGGCAAAAATTATTTTAAAATTGGGCAAAAAAAGTAATAGATGCATACGTTGTGGGTTGTATTACCTGATACAAAGGGGCGCCTGGGTGGCTCAGTCGGCTAAGCATCCAACTCTTGATCTCAGCTCAGGTCATGACCTCACGGTTCGTGAGTTCGCGACCCACGTCGGACTCTGTGCTGACATCACAGAGCCTGCTTGGGTTTCTCTCTCTCTGCCCCTCCCCTGCTCATGCTCGCTCTCTCACAAAATAAATAAACATTTTTTTTAAAACCTGATATAAACATCTGGAAATTCCAGATGGGATATAGTAAACGTAACTTTAAATACAGAGCTTTGAAAGGAATGAAGGGAAATCCTAGCGTACCAGAAACGAAGACAAAACAACACTCACGTTGTAAGCATGCGAGCAGCCACTGCACCCAACAGGTGGGGGCAAGGAGAAGGGTATACAGGCCTTGGGCCCAGGGAGGTCAGAGTTGGGACTGACACCTCCTGAGCGAGTCCCTTGAAGGCCCCATCTTCAGAAAATACAGGGTTCAGGAAAAAAATGCAACCCAGCCCGAAATGATGATCCGTCAGTTGGGTCCTCGGGAAGCAGATCGCCGAGACATAGTTTGAGGTGCACGTGCAGGAGGTTTACCAGGGAGTAAGGTCTATAAAAGGCAAAGGCAGGAGGAAGCAGGGTTTTGCAGGCAAAGTCTCAGACCAGGACACAGACCCAACATCCATGAAAGGGAAGAGGAGGGCAAGCAGGGTTGGGCAGCAGGAACAGAACATACTGTGGTTCTGACAGATTCAGCCAACCAATCAAAGGCTTCTAGAGCAAATAGTTCCTGTTAGAGGAGGCCTGTGTTGAGCAGAAATGCTCAGGCGCTAAGACGCCCCCTGTTCATTCACCGGTTGGGGCTGCCCAAGGCCAGTGTGGCTTGAGCTTGAAAGCCTGGCCATTTCCTGAAGGTTCTAATAACTGGAGCTGTCGGCTACCTGCACTCCTTGTAGCCGAACGGTAAATTCTTCAAGATCTGAGTGGCCCAACTCCATGGCTGCCACGGATGACGAAAAGTTTACATCTCGGGCTGGGCTCTGGGGGATGAGAGTGGATGGGGCGGTATCTTCCTCGAGAACCCAGAACTACAGCTAGTACCTCATGGAGGTTGGGATTCAAATTCACATCACCCACACTGGCTGATCAATTGACGTAAAGCTGGACCGAGGCCGATGATAGCACTCGACGTTTCTGGCTAAAGGAAACCCCCAAAGAGGAGGAACTATCTCACAATCGAGACCACAAGCCTGGCTCAATATAAGCTCACGATTGCAAATTACAAACCCACAAGGAAATAGTCCATCATTAGCGAGAATGTAACAAGCAGCAAGATCAAAGTCCAAGAACTTGAATTCGCGTAAAGATCAACCAAAATAGAATACAGGAATAGTTTTATAAGGCATAAAACTTTTTTTTTTAATTTTTTTTCAACATTTATTCATTTTTGAGAGACAGAGATAGAGCATGAATGGGGGAGGGGCAGAGAGAGAGGGAGACACAGAATCTGAAACAGCCTCCAGGCTCTGTCAGCACAGAGCCTGATGCGGGGCTCGAACCCACAAATTTCGAGATCATGACCTGAGCCGAAGTCGGACGCTTAACCGACTGAGCCACCCAGGTACCCCTATAAGGCATAAAACTAACAGAGCGCAGAAAGTGGAGGAAGCAGCATGGGAAAAGCATGATAAATGGGGGAAAAAATGAACCTTAAGGAAAATCAAGATACTATTAAAAAGAAAGTGACATTTGAAAAACAACAAAATGTCTGGAAATAAAATAGTCACTGAAATTTTAAAAATTAAAGAGATGAGTTAAACAGCAGATCTAGATACAGCTGAAAAGAATTAGTGAAATGAACTATAGATGAGAAGAATACTCAGAATGAAGGACAGAGAAAGAAAATGATGCATGGAAATATATGATGTTTAAGAGCAAAAACTAGAAACACCTACCATACAGATCTATCTATCTAATCAGATTTTCTCATCTACAAAGAGATAATTAAGAAGTTAGGAGGAAGGACTCATGGGTGGCTCAGTCAGTTGAGCCTTGGACTCTTGATTTTGGCTCAGGTCATTATCTCAGGGTCATGGGATCAAGCCCAGCATCAGGCTCTGTGCTGAATATGGAGCATGCTTGAGATTCTCTCTCTCCACCCCCCCTCTCTCTATCCCTCTCCCTCCCTCTCCTTCTGCCCCTCTCCCCTACTCTCACTCCCTCACTCTCTCTAAAATGAAAAAAACACAAAAAAACAAAAATAAATTAAGAGGAAATAAATATTTTAAAAGAATGATAATTTTCAAGAATTGCTGAAAGACATAAATCCTCAAATTCAAGAGGCCCAAAGGTAAATCCACACATAGAAATATTGTGGTGAAACTAGAACCCCCAAAACCAGAGGGAATATCCTAAAAGCAGCCAGAGAAAAAGGCAGATTGACATCAAAGGAAAAGGTCTTCAACTGACCATAGACTCTTCTGTGATAAAAATAGAGATCAGAAGACAATGAGCAAACACCTGCAACGTGATGACGGGAAATGACCATCAATCTAGATTTTTGTACCCTGCTCAATTATCACACACCAGCATTGCCAAACAAAGACGTTTTTCAGAAAATAAAAACCCTCACTTAAAAACTGCTTATGACTGCTGGCCTTTGGGAAGAAGAAACTTGACCCCAGGATGGAGGAAAAGACATAAGGGGAATAACAAGAAAAAAAACCCAACCTAGTAAATATGGGTAAATAGTAACATGTGGACTTTATAAAATAATAACAAAGATAAATTTGGGAGATACAGAACAAAGTGGGGTTAAAATACTAGACAGCGTGTAGGAAGGATGGAGTATGATGTCCGTAAAAGCATCCTGTGGTCCTTGTGATTTCAAGAGAAGGGCAATTACCTTTAGACTTTGTAAGTCAATCATACATATTTAAATGTTCATTATAGCCCCTAAAAGAATAGAAGTAGAGTGGGTCCTAGCAGAGGGAGGAAAGGTGAATTAGGAAAACTCGATTCCTCTATTAGAGGGTAGGAAAAGGGGGAAAGAAGCAAAGTTATGGTAAACAAAGATCACAGAATAAGATGATAGAAAAGACCCAAATATATCTATATTCACTACGAATAGAAAATAAGCTCTTCGGTCAAAAGACACTTTGTTGGATTGTAAAACTATACAGAAATCCAGCTCTCTGCTTTGAAGTTCTAGTGAGCAATATCCCTTGGGGCGTGTGTTTCCACTACCGGCCCATTGTGATGTTATATCACCCCTTCTTCTCTTCCTGGCTGTTCGGTACCATGATGACATCTGTCGAGATTCCAAAGTGTTTCATCACTTTCCATTATCAGAGAAGTCTCACTCCAGCCTCAGTCTGAACCATATTTGAACTTGAGTGGCAAACTCAGTCAGAGCCCTGTGTCCCCTCCACTCTGGCTTGGGCTAGATCTGTCTGGGGCACCAGGAGCTTGGGATGGAGAGAACACAGAGTCTCTTCCTCAAACTCTCCCTCCTTTCTGTCTCCCATCCTCCCACACGTCCTTCACCCAGACTCCAGCTTCGGCCTTCACGAAGCGTCACTTTGGACCAAGGCATGGAGTGTTCGAAAAGGGCATGATGGAGGATGTGCTCAAGGGTGTTGCCGCAGAAACTTCGTTCGGTTTGCTTCAACCCGGGACGGTGGGGCTTGACTGGGACGGTGGTTTCCAGGCAGGTATGGGATGTGAGGTTGTCTTGGGGCAGTACTCGGCTTTACCCTGACTTCCTCTGACATGGAGAAGCATTCCTTGAGGAAGGGCAAGAAATATCTGCCCCTAACCCTTCCCAGGAGTAGTCACCATTACGTCACCTGTGGGAATGTGGGTGCCTGTGGGGCACGACTACCGCCATGATCCCTGTGCTCACAAGCTTCAGGGGATACGGATCACGGACGCCCCTCTTCTTCCCTGCGACGGAAGGGAGGCTGGAAAGGGCCCAGCACTCTGGGCTCCACAGAGACACTCTGAACGCTCTCACAGGGAGAGGGAAGGATGACCAAGAACTTCCTTCTCTTCAGTCCTCTTTTCGTGTGGGGGGGACCGGGGGGGGGAGACATGGTGCCTCCCAGGAAAGCTCCATAGGTGAGTGACTGTCCCAGGCCACACAAAAGTAAATTGCGGGGTAGCTTACGCCTTTTGTCCTCGGCTCGGGCCCTAGCCTCAATCCCCAGACAAGGACAAAATGACACTTGACATCCTGTCACATGCTGTTTACAAGAGACGTCCCTAAAACTTAAGAGCATGACACACAGAGCAAAGTAAAGAATTGGGGCCAAAACAGATATACTGGCAAGCACTCACTGAGAGAAGATGGACTAGGGATACCTTTAGACAAAACAGACTTTAATGCCAAAAGCATTTCTGGGATAAAAATGATCACTGTGGTATGAACGAAATAAAGCACAATGTACCTAACAACATGGACTCAAACATACAAAGCAAAAAGTGGCAGAAATATGAGGACAAATTTGAAAAGAATCACGATGGGAGATTTCTAAGTACCTCTCCATATTTGATAAAACAAACAAAAATTAGTGAGACTATAGAATAGCTGAAAAGCATATTAAACTAATTCTAAGCAATTAGCAATTTTATGTTCTTTTCAAGAACATGAAATATTTACAAAAACTGGTTGCAAAGCAAATTAAGACAAACTGCAAATAACCGAATTTATTCAGACTCCTTTTTATAATCACAGTGTCGTAAATTAGAAATAATAAAACAACATACAAAATGTTTGTAGAAGAGAAGAACCATCCAAGAAAAAAATACCTTTTGTTCATATTTTTTAAAGATTTTTAAAAATTATTTTTAAAGGTTTATTTATTTTTGAAAGGGGTGGAGGGGCATAGAGAGGGAGACACCAAATCTGAAGCAGGCTCCGGGCTCTGAGCTGTCAGCACAGAGTCCCGCGCAGGGCTCGAACTCACAAACCACGAGATCATGACCTGAACTGAAGTCGGACCCTTGACCAACTGAGCCACCCAGGTGCCCCTTTAAGGTTTTTTTTAACGACACAGGGTTCAAACTCACAACCCCGAGATCAAGAGTTGCACACTCTACCGACTGGGCCAGCCAGACGCCCTAGCTCGCATTTTAATACTGTTTTACATGTTTGTTTTTTGGAACGATTCCTGTTGTAAAAAGTTTCTAGCAAAAAATCTCAGCTGATTACAGAATATTTATTTAATATTAATGTATCAAATACACAACTAGTAATCTTGAGGGGGGAAATATACCAAGACTATTTACAGATATAAAACTAGATTCATGTAAATCATGTCAAATGGGAGGCATATTTTTATTTTTCCACTTTTCGTATACACTGGAAGATAAAGAAAAATAAATTCAAATCACTTACCTATTCAGGTGATCGAAGTCTTCCATTTTATTTTGGTCACAAGAAAATCCAAACTTGCCGCTGAATTTCTCATCTAACATTCGTCTGAAAAAGAATGATAATACATTCATTAATCTAGGTGTTTCTTAGTGGGATATTAGCTGATTAGTCGACCTCGTGGCCCCATTAAAATTCTAGCTGGCTTAGTTGCAGAAATTCACAAGCCGATCCTAAAATTCAAATGGAAGTTCAAGGCATCCCGAATGGCCCAACACAATTTTGAAAAAGATGAGCAAAGTTAGAGGACTCGCACTTCCTAATGATAATATCCAGACACATAAAACACACGCTAACAACAGCACAAAGGATGGTGGGTAACCCGTCGTAAGATTAATTCACCATAATAAAGCGGTATAACTCATATGAAGTGAGTCGTTAAAAATGAAAGCTGTGTATTTTATTGTATTTCTTATTTTGACAGAGAGAGAAGAGTGTGTGTGTGTGAGCAAATGGGGGAGGGGAAGAAAGAGAGAGGGAGAGAGAGAAACCCAAGCAGGCTGTGCGCTGTCAGTGCGTAGCCTGACTCAGGGCTTGATCTCACAAACCGTGAGATCATGACCTGAACCCAAATCAACAGTTGGCTGCTTAACCGACTGATCCGCTCGGGCGCCCCAATGCTGTATATTTTAAAACTCAGGGCAACCATTAAAAATGAGGTGTAAATAATAAGAGTACAGTGGAAAACAGAATTACTTAAAAAATACTCTATCCAAAAGCAGGTAAAGAGAGAAAGTATTGAACACAAAGAAAACAAGTAGCAAGGTGGCAGATTAAAACGCGGTCCTATCCGTCCGACTCTTGGTCTCAGCTCAGGTCCTGATCTCACTGTTCTTGAGTTCCAACCCAGTGTCGGGCTCAACACTGACAGTGCAGAGCCTGCTTGAATTCTCTTTCTCCCTCCCTCTCTCTCTGCCCCTCCCCTGGTCAGGCTGTCCCTCAAAAGAAATAAACGAACTTAAAAAAAAAAAAAAAAAGACTCGAACCCAGCCATTAAAAAAAAAAAACTTAAAAAAATTGCCATCCTATCAGTAAGCACATTAAGTTTGGTGACAAGGTTCATAGCCACAATACGTTTTTTTTAAAAACACCTATGGGGGCACCTAGGTGGCTCAGTCGGTTAAGCGGCCAACTTCGCCTCAGGTCATGATCTCATGGTCTGTGAGTTCGAGCCCCGCGTCGGGCTCTGTGCTGACAGCTCAGAGCCTGGAGCCTGCTTCAGATTCTGTATCTCCCTCTCTCTCTGCCCTTCCCTTGCTCACACTCTATGTGGCTCAAACAAACAAACAAACAAACACCTATAAACCAATAAAAAAAAGACTTCACAACAGAAACACTGGCAAAGGATAGGAAGAAGAAATTTGAAGTGCAAGAAACCGAATGTCTAGCAAACACGAAAAGATGTTCTAAACACGAAAAGATGTTCTAAACACGAAAAGATGTTCAACCCTCTTCATAATCAGGGAAATACAAATATCAGTACAAGGGGAAATGATGACTACCAGTTTCAAACTCATCGTGTTGACCAGATTCAAGGTCCATTATCAGTAAGCGTTGGCAAGGCTCTGAAAATAGGACCCCGTGCATTGCTGGTGGCAGTGTCACTGGGCCCCGTCTCACCGGTGAGCAGTTTGGTGAACTTAGGCAAGCGGAAGGCGCTCCCATCACCCACTCTTCCGTGTCTTGGGGCCTCTCCGAGAGAAACTCAGAGGTACACGGTGAGACGTGAACGCAGCAAGTTTGTTTTCCTTCCTCCAGGGGGAAGGGAGACTATCCAGGAGTTTATTTATTCCATGCAATACTATATAGTGCTTAAAATGAACGGACCAGATATTCCTGTTTCGACGTGACCAGATCTCAAAAATAATGATGCATAAAAAGAAGCAAGTTGGCAACCTGATATGGACTGAATCACAATCATTCGCATAAACGTTTAAAATACCAAAAGCAGGGGCGCCTGGGTGGCTCAGTCGGTTAAGCGTCCAACGTCACCTCAGGTCATGATCTCGCGGTTTGTGAGTTCGAGCCCCGCGTCGGGCTCTGTGCTGATGTCTCAGAGCCTGGAGCCTGCTTCCGATTCTGTCTCTCCCTCTCTCTCTGCCTCTACTCTGCTCACGCTCTGTCTCTATGTCTCTCAAAAATAAATAAACGTTAAAAAAATTTAAAATACCAAAAGCAGCGGTGTGCGCTGTTTACTGATGCGTGGTAGGAAAAAAAACGCATCAAGACGTACAGGTGGAAAGTCCAACCTCTGGGAAGGGAAGGGGATAGATTCCCAGGCACTGGCCTTACCCACATCCATAACTTTCCATTTTTACAGAGACATCTGAGCTGACAGCCTACCGAGTCCTGATCCCCTCTCCATCGTCTTCGCCTTCCAAGGCAGCTCCACCCCTGGCCTCCCAGGGATCCCATTAGGTGAACAAAGATACTCTACTCTTCTTTCCCCGCTTAAGTTCTAGTTGGGTTTCCCTCACTTGTAACCAGGAGGCCTGCCTATACTTTCTCTCCCCCCCCCCCACCTAGTTCTTGCCACTTGGTAGGTATTCCATAAATATGCTTATAAGTGAACCGGTCCAGGAAAGGGAGCCGCCAACTCAAAACTCTACCATTCCTTTGGGGGGGATCCCTCAAGGTTAGAAAGAGCATTCCGACAAGGGGCTGGAACTGGAACTTCGGGTAAACAAGTCCCCTTCGCGCTCGGCCTCAGTTTCCTCCCAAATGATGGTCCGGCCCCTTCCAGCCCCAGCACTCTATGATTCTCGGAATTGTGTCCTTTCATGTCGAGAACAACACTCGGGCATTTCACAAAAGCACCCAGCCCCCTTGTTACCCTTGGAACCACAGCCCGCTTCCCTGGAACCCGGGCTGCACAGAGCCGGTCACATGAACTCGGGCTTTCTTTGGTGTGCCGGGTTTCTTAGATCCCTTTGTGAGCGCAGGTTTTGAAAGGGAACGACCCGGGTTCTGGGTTTGAGAGGAGCAGGGGGATCCGGCGGGAGGAAGGCTGTCGGAGCCAATCAAGCCGCCTCCAGACCCCAGCACGTCGCCTTGGCTGCGCGCGGCTGTTTGTGCTCGGCGCTCCCGCCTCCGGGTCTCGCCCTAGGCTGCCCCGGGGAGGCGAGGACCCCAGGTGAGAGACCGGGGTGGGGTGGGGGGGGCCCGGGGGGGAGGCCGAGCGGTTCGGCCCGGGCTCCACGACGGGGCTGGCCCGGGGCTCAGGGCGTGTCCGTCGCCGCCTGGCTGCTCGCTCGACACTGTTCGCTCCTACCGGCTGTAGATGGAGCTGTCTGGGTTCCTGCAGCCTCCGACGAGCCTCGGAGTGTTTCTCTTTAAACGGCCTGAGAGGGACATGCCTCCCAGGATGCAGTTTGTATCAACATGGCAGCTGCTGTGCAGCTCCCCTGCTGAAGAGGCGCCGGGACGGCAGCGCAGCTCGCAGCCGGGGCCGGGGCGGGAGCCGGGGTCGCAGCCGCGGCCGCAGAGGGGCCGCGCGCGGGCCGGGGGCCGGTGCTGAGGGCCGGGGCCCAGCTCGCGGCCGGGGCGCAGCCCGCCCGGCCGCCCGCCCGCACCGCCGCGCGCCCCGCTCCGACGCCGCCGCCGCCCGGCTCGGCCGCTCCGTCCCCGCCCGCCCTGAGCAGGCCGGGCCCGACGGCCGCGCGAGCCCGGGCGGGGAAGGCAGGGCCGGGCGGGCGCCGCCTGCGGAGAGGCCGGGGGGGCCGGCCTGCGTGGGGCCGCGCGGCGGCGGCGGCGGCGGCGGCGGCGGCGACTCCGGCCCGGGCCGGACAGCGCAGGGCCATGGCCGAGGCGGCCCCGGCTCCGGTGAGGGCGGCCCGCGCGCGCACGGACGCGCGGACTCGGGGCCCGGGGGACGGCCTGCGCGTCCCCGGCTCGGCGGCCCGGCCTGGGGTCTCGGTAAGGGACAGAAACGCCGCGACGTGGGGGGGTGGGGGGCGGAGGGCTCGCGCGCCCCTTAACGGGAGTGGGGGGTGACGGGGGGGGGAGGGCTGCGGGCCGGGAGCGGGGCCGAGGATCCGGCCGCCGTCCGGGCGAGGCTGCGGGGACGCCGGGGCCTGGCACGCTCGCGGGCCCGGAGGTGGGCGCCCCAGGCGGCGCGCCTCGCTCCCTGCGGAGCCGGCGCTGCGTCCGTCGGGGGTTGCCGCCGCACGTTTTCCGCAGAGCTCGCCCCCGCCGAGCCGGCGGCGGCCGGAGCGCGGCGCCGACGCGGCTCTCCCCATTTCGCAGAGCGGCGACACTGAGGCACAGACGCCTGGCGGCGACCCGGCCGGCGGCCTGCCCCAAGGTCACGTAGCGAGTCATCCGTGGCCCGGTGCCCGCGTCCCCAGAAATGCCAGCCTCCCGGGCTGCGGGCCTGGACGGGGAGGGGGGCGGCTCTGGCGGCGGCCTGCCCCGGGTTAGGGGCCTAGCCCGGCTCGCGGTGGACGCGGCCCGTCGGGGGGCGGCGGGTGGGGGGGAATGACGGCAGGGCGAGAGGCCGGGCGAGCGGTCGCGTCGTGGGGAGCAGGTGACCCTCGGGCTCTGGCGCCTGGGCCTCCGGCCCTTGCGTCCGGAGGGCCCCCTGCCAAATTCTGGGCGTCCAGACGGATGGGGTCCGGGGAGCGAGCTCCTAAGGGTTTGGTGGCTCTTGTTCCTCTTTCATGGGCCGTTCTTAAAAATTGGTCCTAAAATCTCCCCGCAGACCAGCTCTTTGAGATGCAGGGGCTGTGCCGGGGAGCAGGGTAGCTGCATGAGAGCGCCGCCGAGCCTCAGTTTCCTGGTGTGTACAGGAAGGGATCGGGAGGAATGCTTCCTAAGGAGCCTCCCGGCTCAATCATCATCATCCTCATCTCTTGGAAAAATAAGATGAAATGGGGATTTTTAAAAATGCCCACCTCTGGACTGAGGTCTCCAGGGCCCTTGAACGCTATGTAATTCTGAGTGAACCACACTGGGGCATGCAAGAATACTGCACGGCTGTCTTGTTTTTAATAAATCGATAGGAATTGTTCTGTATGATTCTGCTAAGATCATGAACCCTGGAGACCCCATCCACTTGGGATACGCACGGCAGGGAGAGTGGGTCAAATCCTGCCATAGAAGGTCCAGAATTCTCCCCCGCTGTCCCCCGTCGTTTTTCACGCTTATTAAGCTTAGATATTATATTTACAGCTCCATCCCTCTCCTTGGCCATTTCTTGATACTTAGGGTAAAATCAAGCCCCAGGTTTATCGGTACTGAGGACACTATGGCTAGGGGCTTTAATTCGGGGGTGGAGGAGGGGGTGTGCTCCTGTGGCCCCCTCCTCCCTCAACAGTCCTCCAAATCTGGAAATGGTAGTTCCTTTGAGTTCTGATTAAACTAGTTGGGAAAGCTGTCTTCCTCTGCTGGCTTCATGTGCTGTACCGGATGGAGCTTTTTGTCGTGGTTTTAGTTAAACCCCTGTATCACTCAGGGACACTAACTGGGCCCCTGGGGATTTTCCCCTTCTTCCTATTAGTTGTAGACAAATACCCTAATCCCCCCCCCCCCCCAGGACCGGGCCCTGCTGGGCTTATTGTGTTGCATTTATGCTAGTCACTTGCCCCGTGTCCGAGGCTCCTGTCCCGGAGGCCTGGCCTCTGTCTGCCTTCGCCCGTCAGGAGTTGAGAGGCGGCTTAGTTGTTGATGAGTCTTCAGGTCTAGGGGTCTGCGAAGCCCTTGAAAGTGTTTGCAGACTTGTCCGTGTGCCGCTGTGGGGCTGGGTTGGGTTGGGTTGGTTTGGGTTTTGTGGGGGGGCGGGGGAGAAGCCATAACTTTCATTAGGGTTTCAAAGGGGTCCCTGACCCCTGCTGTCAGTGGCCCTGTCTTTACGGGCAGGGCCTTCCCTCACCTAGAGCCCTCTCCCCCAGGTCTTTGGTGAGCCTCCAAGCCTCTGGATGGTAGAGGTGGAGAGGATTCAGAGCTCTTCCTGGCCAGCTGCCTCAGTGGACTGCTGAGGCCCGGAGGCAGCCCGCGGGGGCGAGGCCGGAAGCCCAGGTTCTGCAGCCAACCCGCTGCGTGACCTTGGGCAAGATGGTTGGCCTCTCCACACCTCAGCGTCTTCCCCTGCTGAGTGTGGGTCACCGTTCTCAGAGCCCCTGTTCCATAGGGTTTCCTGGGGATTCAGTGAGGTAACCCTTCAAAACGCTTCACAGAGTTCATGGCGCACAGTAAGTGCTGAGTAATTGTTGGCCGGTAGCTGGCTAAGGAGCTCTCGCACCTGGTTAGCTGCGGGACTCCGAGGTCATACTACCTCAGAAACATTGTGCCTGAACAGGCCTCACGTTCTCAGTTCTTGGCTTGGGAGCGTGGGGCCATCTCAGTTAAGGCTCTCCTGAGTGAACGAACAAGCACATAAAGGAAAGAAAGCGGTAGGAGATGGAAAATGGTTTAGACTCTGACAGATGAGCGAGGGAGCGTCATTTTTTTTTTTCGCGTGACCCGGTCATTTACACCGTGCGTTCATTCAGCAGATGTTTATTGAGCACGTACTACACGTCAGACTGGACACCAGGGATATACTTCTCTTCAAACAAGGAGAAGGGGCGTTTCAGTTGTATTGCAGATCACTTGTGTACGGCCCAATGATGGGCCGGTCAGCAGATTCACTGAAGGAAGATTATGAGGAAAGGACAAACATGTTCTAGAAGAAATTCTTTTCGGTTCCAATAGAGCTGTTGATTGGATAAATCAATACAGAGCTGGTCACTCAGAAGACCTTGGCTTCACCTCCCCGGTGACACAAGAACTCTCTCAACATGAGTGTAGCGAGGCGGGGGACAGGGAGAGAGCGAATGAAGAAAGTCTCGAGAGGAATTAATCTTTCTTTTGGTTCTGGTCCCCACCAGTCTCGAGGCGAGTCACAGAACTGGCTGACTTCAGCCGTGTTTCCAGTCTCTCCGGGCCTTTCTCCTCAGTTGCCACCTCACAAACCATAGGGAGGAACCCGGCCAGGCAAAGCGTACCTCCCGCCGTGGATCGTCTGCCCCCGGGGACTTGGGCTCCCATACACGTGGCTGACTTGCCCTCCTCTGGCCTGGCTCGGGGTCTCTCTTCTCTCTTTGCTTATAGCCTGGCCTGCCCAGGAGCCCATTCAGTCTCTCCAGGAGGGGCTGGGTCCATACACCATGTCTCAAAGTCAAATCTATACCACCAAAACCCTTTGAGAAATGTTCTTGCTAAGTCAGCAACTCAGCTTCTATCAAAGAGTCTGGGAAACAAGGCGATTGTGGGTCCTCACGGCTGGAGTGAGGGGGGGGGGGCGGAGAATAAGAGCGCGGTGACTGCCTGATAATCCAAGTGAGAAGCAGTGGGGCCAGGGGTCACGTTCATCTTCCGGGTAAGTCCTCGAGCAGCCCTGGCCCCACGGCTCTCTCCTCCCACCTTGCGGGGAGCTCTGGCGGGAGGAACAGTGCCCGGCACTGACAAGACTCTGTCGTCTTACAAGGCTTTCCCTTACTTAATGCTCAGTGCCCGGACTCAGTGAGGTGGTCTTTGTTTTATGCGTGAGGACACCGCGAACAGAGAGGTCGGGTGGCCCGGCAGCAGTCCGCGTAGACAGGACCGAAAGCCGAGGCCAGCATCGGTCTCATGAGCTACTAGTCACGGGCGATCCGTGAGGCGACTGTGGCGAAGAAGGAGACGCCTCCATCAAAGCAGAAGGCGACACGGCCACCCTTTCTTTGTTGTCAGTTGTAGTTTTGTAACCGATGTCTGAATCAGTGTAGGTTCTCAGGAGGAGGTGCGCGTCCGCGGAACAGATCTTGATCGCCAGTAAGCCCAGAGCCCTTTTTACAGGGGTGCCCATCCTTGGCATTGATTTTGCCAGGTGGGGACCGTGGCCTTCAATCCTGCCCTTTCTTTCCTTGAACACAGGTGCAGCAGCTGGACATGGAGACCCAACGCTCCTCACCTCTGTCCTTCCCCAGTGTTCTGCAAGAAGAGACCCCACGCCAGGCCCCTGCCGGACCCCCCCGAGAACCTCCGTTCCAGTCCCGTGTTCTTCCCCCCAAAGAAATTCCTTCCTCGTCTGCCCCCGTTCCCCGACAAGGCTCCCTGCCCCAAACCCCCAAGCCAGAGACCTCCGGCCGAATGCCGCCCGTTCTCCAGAAGGGACCCTCACTCCTGTATCCCGTCGCTTCTGAGCAAGAGACTCATCTCCAGGGTCGCCCAGCTTCCCAAGAAGAGACCCAGTATCCGCCCCCGGCTGCTGCTGAACAAGAACTATCACTTCTGTCCCACTCCACCCCCCACCAAGAAGCCCTCCTCCACTCGCCCGAAGTTCCTGAGAAAGACCCCCTGAGCCTGTCCCCCACAGTTCCTGAGGCCGACGTGGACCCCCTGCTTCAGAGCCCAGTTTCCCAAAAAGACACTCCCTTCCAGATCTCTTCTGCAGCCCAGAAGGACACACCGCTCCCGACCGCGGAGATCACCCGCTTGGCCGTGTGGGCTGCCGTCCAAGCGGTGGAGCGGAAACTGGAGGCCCAGGCCATGCGGCTCTGACCCTGGAGGGGCGGACGGGCACGGCCGAGAAGAAGCTGGCCGACTGCGAGAAGACGGCCGTGGAGTTCGCGAACCATCTGGAGAGCAAGTGGGTCGTGCTGGGGACGCTGCTGCAGGAGTACGGGCTGCTGCAGAGGCGGCTGGAGAACATGGAGAACCTGCTGAAAAACCGAAACTTCTGGATCCTGCGGCTGCCGCCGGGCAGCAACGGAGAGGTCCCCAAGGTAAAAGCTATCCCAACGGGGGCTTCCCAAGGAGCAGTCTGGTTGGGACGTGTTTTAGGAATCTCGTATAAAAGAAGGAAAGAGAGATGGTTAAGAAGGAAACAGATATGATGATGCCTAGTCGCCAACGTTGCTGTACTGAGCACAAGACAGGCCAAATTCGGACGATTCATCCCGTTGAGAAAGCCCCAGGTGACTAGATCAGAGAGCGTCTAAGCATGTCTTAGAGATCAGGGATCGTCGGTTTGGAAGGGTGCTCCGCTCACGACAGGTGTGAAGTCGTGCTTCACCGTCGAGGCAGACAGAGAACTCGGTGAGGCGTTCGGGGCCCTGTCCCGCTCGACGTCTCTCTCATTTGACTTCTAAGTTACGTCGATGCCAGTAAAAATGTGATTTCAAGAGGCATCCTAAAAAACTAGAGAGTAGTTCGGTTTTAATATTATTTCCCAGAAGATCCCGAAAGAACTCGAACGCGGACCAGTTTGCTTTCTGTTCTTTTGTGTGTCGTCCCTGGTCACAGCCGTATGCAGGGGAGAGACTCCGACTGTTTTCTGTAGGCCAGCACTTCTTAATCGTTGTCGTGTGCTTGGATCCCCTGGGGAGCCTGCTAAACACAGAATCTGATTTAGCGGGTCTAGAGCGGGGCCTGAGGGTCTGCATTTCCAGCAGGTTCCCTGGTGCCGTTGCTGCTGGTCTGCCGACCATGCTTTCAGAGCAGCAAGGGTTGTCCTACTAGACAGAAAACGGACCAGACAAAATGAGGCCCTTGCTCTGTGGGGCCAGGACAGCGGCTGAAGTCAGGCCAGGTTTCTAGAGAGGTCCGTGGTGAATGCCCGCAGCTGTGCCTTTGGGCCTTTCCCACTCAGTCCTGAGAAGAAGTGTTGGAGCCAGGGCTGGTGGGGGGGGGGGGTGGTGTTTTGCCACCTTGTGATTTGGCAGCTGAGGGCCTGCGACTGCCTTCGGGTCGGTCCAAGCTGAGCTTGTGTGGTTTCAGGTCCCTGTCACCTTCGATGATGTCGCCGTCCATTTCTCAGAGCAGGAGTGGGGGAACCTGTCGGAGTGGCAGAAGGAGCTCTACAAGAACGTGATGAGAGGCAACTACGAGTCTCTGGTTTCTATGGGTAAGGAGAAGGTCCGCTCGCGGGGGGCGTCCGTGACCCTGGCGTGGGGTTTGGAATCGCTGGGAGTTCCGTGCTCCAGTACGCCTCGTAATCAAACATAAAGACACTGGGGCAGGCGGGGAACAGACAGACATCAGGGTCTCACCTTCATATGATTTTCCCCATGGTCTCTGTATGTGCGGGTGTGTGTATATGTGTGTGTGCGTATATACATATATGTACGCGTGTGTATATACGCATATATATATGTATGTGTATATATACATACGCGTACATGTATAATGAATTTGTCCAGCAAACCATTATTAAACAGAGCGCGAGGCACTTCACCGAGAAGCACATTATTTAATCCTCTGCCTCCCCCGTGAGGAGGCCGGGACAGGTGCGCGCGCTCCCGTTTGACCACGCAGCTGACTGAACACTGCCATCGATGGAGGGCTTGTGTCCCCGGGCTTCTGGTCCCCATTGTGCAGAGAGCAGGCTGGGACCCAGGATTTTAATGCTCGTGCTGGATCCCTACCAAAAAGTCACAATTTCACTGAGAACTCTATGACCCCAAAGTTTGTGGATTCTCATGGTTTTTGTTAATACGAGTATTTAAGGAAGAAAACCTGGGAAAATATATTTTAGCTTCATAGGTGTCCTTCTGTCTGGAATGGGAAACTCTTTGGGCACACAAAAAAAGTTGGGAAAACATTACCTACGCTGTCGCATAGAAACTTTGGTTCTTGCTAGAACTGTGCATTTTATACACATATACCTCCCCGTCAGGACTTTTTTCTTTTTAATTCATTTTTTTCTTTTCTTTTTAAAGTATGTACATAATTGTGAAAATTCAGCAACCTAGATTTATATAATAAGGAGCAATCCCCGCCCTCCCCCCAGTACTTCTCCCCAGAGGAAACCACCACGGACCTTTTGGCGGGTATTGTGAACACGCACGCGCACACACACACACGCGAGCGCACACACACACGCGCGCGCACACACCCACAAGGCAGGCCCTCGTGCACATGCGGGCTGTGGTTTGCACGAGTGGGATTGTTCGCTTATTTTACCGACTGGTAGGCTGTACACAGATTTCCACGTCAGCTCAGAAGTACGGGGCGGCTCTCCAGACGAACCGCTGGGCGTTCGGCCTTTCTGCTGTCCACGAGCGGCGGGCCGAGCGTGTCTTCTCACCACCGCAGATGTCGGGATCGACATCTCTGTGTCTTTGTGTGCGCTTCCGTGCGTGTTTCCGTGGGACAGATCCCAAGGAGGAGGCGTGCCCAGTGAGGGTGCGCATTACAGCCTCACGGCCGCTTCCTCCAGAAGGCCGTGTGCGTTCACGCCCCAGGGTGTGCCAGGCGCCATCTCTCCCCATCCTGGCCGGAACCGCTGTCCTGCTGTTTGAAATACTTGTCGTTTCTGACGGGTGGAGAATGTCCCTTCGTTATTTGAATATGTCTCCCTTCGATGACGGGTGAACCTGTGCGCCTTTTCCTGTGTGTCCTGGCCGTTTGCATTTCTCCTGCGAATTACATACTTAAATTCGCTCTTTTGTTTTTTCCCAACTGTAGGGGCTCTTTATATATAACGATGGGTGTTAAGAAGCCTTACGTATGACAGATATGTGCACGCGTGCGCGTGTCTTTCCTCGAAGCTTCTTCGTCTTGTGACTTTATTTCCAAAGAGCTTTACACTTTGTTTAATGTGAGGGACACTATTAGCATCTAGTTTGATGAGATTTTATCAGGATTAGGTTTTTACTCTATGAAATTTCAAATCTGTCATGTCTTTGTCACGAACAATGCGAGCAGACGTTGGCAGCCACGGGAGCCACGGGTGACAGAGGGCCAGTTTCCACCGGTGGACAGGCGGTGCCCGCTGCGGCTCCCTCACGGGAGGCCGTGGTTCACGCATGCACGTGCAGGCCTGCATGCACACGCACATATACATGCACACGTATGCTGGCCTGCACGCACATATACACAGACACGTGTGCAGGCCTGCAAACACAGGGGCCCCGAAGGAGAAGAGCTGGAGCCTGGCCCGTTTCTTTTCCCACATCACCACTGGTAGGGCGGCCACTCCTGTGTCCCAGTGACACAGGAGACACCTCACCACACAGATGTCTTCTTTCCTTCCTTCTGCCCAGACTATGCAATTTCCAAACCAGACCTCATGTCGCAGATGGAGCGTGGGGAGAGGCCGACCATGCAGGAACAGGAGGACTCCGAGGAAGGCGAGACGCCCGCGGACCCCAGCGCTGGTGAGTGGCTCTGCCTTCTAGATCTTCCGGCGCTCAGGAGGCCCAGCGTGGGGTGTTGCCGTCCACAGTAGACCCCGGAGGGATGCGTCAGCAAGCCGTGTGCAGGAAGGAGGCCTGCGGGTCCTGGGGCCTGCCGGAGGCCTCCCCACTCCCCCGTGGCCCAGGCGGCCGACAAATGAAAATGCCCTCGGGTCCATTGTCTTAGGGAGTTTTTGACCTGGTCTCAGGTGAGCGTCACCTCACTCTTTGTGGGAAACAAAACCAGAACCGAGAGAAAAGTGGTCGCTTGTCAGGATGCTAGTGATGGCGCATCCTGGAGCCCTCCAGAGAAGGGCCACCCCCCGGCTCCTGCAGCCGGTCAGCGGAAGGGTAGGGACGGACAGACTTTACCGGGAATGTCGTACAACATCCGGGACAATGTCTACATGGAACGGTTTGAGGGGCGCCTGGGGGGCTCAGTCGGTGAGCGTCCGACTTCAGCTCAGGTCACCATCTCGTGGTTCATGAGTTCGAGCCCCACGTGGGGCTCTGTGCTGACAGCTCAGAGCCTGGAGCCTGCTTTGGATCCTGTGTCTCCCCCTCTCTCTCTCTCAAAAGGAAATAAAGATTAAAAAAAATTTTAGATGGGACGGTTTGATAGAGGCCACAGAAAGGTGCCAAGCAGGGCTGGCCGTGGTTCTCAAGTGCAGACTCCAGCGTCGGGCGCCTGCCCTTGACTCCTGGCGTCTCCGCTCACTCGCGGTTTGACGTTAGTTACTCAGCCTTTTCGGAAGCTCGTTTTCTCCATCTACGAAATAGGACTGGGAGTAACATCTAGGGGCCGGACGTGGTGACCGGCGTGCACCAGTGGCCCAGTAAAAACGGCAGCTCTTGTCCTTCTGCGTGGGGTCGTGTCCCCGCGCTGCCGCCCTGTCCGTGGCCCACGTGCTTGCCCTGCTGGTGCTTTCGTGGTGCAGAGTCTGTTTTTGGAGCTCCTGCTTCGGAGTCGCCTTTGGGCTTGTGTCCTCCACCTCGAAGGTCCGCAGTGGAAGCCGACCCTTGTCCCTCGCAGCCAGACGTCATTGGTGATCGTGTCTCTTGAACAAGGACGACGGTCTCGCCGGAGAACTCACCGGAGCCTACAGCCAGGTCTTGTTATGAAGTCACGTCGCTGATTCTGGGACCCGTCAGCCGGCTTCCAGCAGGAGGCCCCGAAACACGCCAGGCACCGTCAGCCCCGTGGACTGAAAGCGACGGCAGCCGCCAGGAGAGACAGAAGCCTGTGGAAAGTGGGTGCGGCCATCTGGCAGACGAATCCGGCGTCCCTGCTTCCTAGAGACTTAGACTGAGAGTAGACGCTCCTCTGAATTCATTCTGGCAGACAAAAGAGAAGATTTCAAAGTAGGTGAGAACAGGGGCTTGGGGACGAAGTATGGCATGTGGCGGTGTGTCCTTTTGTTTGGAAGAAACTAAGCGTATCCAGAAGGCTCGTGTGGCCACAGCCAAAGCCGAGCGTCAAGTGGGAAGAAGAGAGACCCCTGACGCAGAAGAAAGAAGACAGCAGGCCTGGAGGCCGGGGCCGGGGGTACGGGGGGGAGCGGGCCGTGGTAAATGCCCTGAGGTCCGGCCTGTGGCCCAGGATTTGGTGGCCCACGTGCCGCTCCTCTGGCCGCTCCTCGGAAGCGCTGGGACGGCAGCATCGACCCCCTTCCCCCGCCGACCTGTTCGCACCCCCGTCCCAGATGGCCTCCTGCAGGGCAGGGCCGGAACCGAAAGCAGATCACCGCAGCCCACTCTGCGTCAGGCCGGGTTGGTTCTGGCACACGTGCGTCCGTGCCCCGAGCGTCCGTGGGAAGCGGCTGCCTCACAGAGGCTGCCTGGCGTGGCCAGAATGTGCCATTTGTTCCACTGACCCTCTCCGGCCTCTCGGGGAGGACGTGGGAACCACCGGCACACGGGGCTGGCTGTGAATTCGCACCTCAGTGCGAGGCCAGAGGCCCAGGGCCCCCGGACAGCGGGATTGTTCTGCGGATCTGTGGTTATCCGAGCCCCGGACGTGCTGGCGGGAACCTTCCCGTTCTCGTGTCTCCTCCGTTAGAAGGGTGGCCGCAAACCCAGCTCTGGTGTGGCGCCAGTGAGGAAAAGCCTAGAACGCTGAGAATATTCATAGTTCCAAGCGCACTGACCATGGCAGTTTTGTGCACTGGCCAAGTAGCTTCATTCAGCAAACTGCTATCTACGGTTTGGATCCCTAAGGGCAAGGAGATCCAAAAACGATTCAGAGACCGACCCTGCTCTCCCGAGACTCCGAGCGCAGGCTCCCGTCCGTGGCCCGACGAGGGCGGCGAGAGAGGCCTAGAGAGGCCAGGGACCATCTTCACCTCGCAGGGGAGCGGAGAGTAAAACAGGCCAGACGGCACGGCTGAAATCCCCAAGGTCTCCGTCTTTTTTAAAAGCTATTTGATATGTTTTTAGTCTTTAAATACGTTTTAAATATTTAAAATGTTCACATACTTGACCTAATCATGCCCTTTCCTTTCTGAAGTCTATAGCACGGAAAAGAATCCAAACTACGGGTTAAGGTGTACCGATACCGCGCTACGGTACGATAGACTCCTGTACCGCCACTAAAATCCTACGTGCAGTTTTTAACCGTATGTTTCATTTGTATGTTTATTCCTTAGTTCATCAATTCGTATATGTCGAGAGGCTTATAGCAATAACTAAGCCCCAGCCCCATGCCACCTATACAATTACGGTAAGGAACGGTGGGCGAGCCGTGGAGGGAAGCGTCCAGGCCCGTGAGACACGTGGCCCAGAAGACTCTACTGAGATGGGGGAGCAGAAAAGCCCTCTTTGAGGAAGTGGACTGTTTGTTTAGTGGGAACTTCAAGAGCAAGTGGGAGTTCCAGTTGCCCCGAGGAGAAGTCACTGGAAGGAAGGAAGTCTGGAAGCTAGGAGACCAGGCGGAGACTTTTTGTACACAGTCCAGGCAGGCGACTGTGGCGTAGCCCAGGAGAGAAGCAGGTATTCCCGAGATCTGGTTTGACGGTAGAGACTTCGAGGGACTCGTAGTCGGTGGACGTTGACCGAGGGAGCCCGCCCCCCGCCCCTGCCCGTGACTGCAGTGAGACCCTGGACGGAGGACCCCAGGAGGCGCAGGCCTGGACGTACGGCAAGAACACGTCGGGGTCGAGATCCCCGCGGGGGCTCCAGGGGAGAGTGTTGGTGTTGAGAAAGCAGGTGAAGAAGGAGTTAAAACAGAGATGTGAGCTTGAGACAGACATCAGGGCGTCGGTAGCATAGGCCCAGTCTGGAGAGGGCGAGGAGAAGGAGCAGAGGCCATGCCCTTGGGAGCCCTGACTTTCAGAGCAGATTTGGCGATTTGGAATCTATCGGTCTGGGTGGGGCCTACGCGTTCATATTCTTTAAAACGCTTCCAGGATGATTCTCGTGCACAGTCAGGGCTGAAAACCACTGTCGTGGGACTTGGAAAAGGGAGGACGAAGCAGAGGAACCGAAGGACACCGGAGGAGTGGTCAGAAAGGTGGCAAGACCCTAGGGTAGTTGGGGCCCAGCCAGGTGGCTGGCTCAGTTGGTAGAGCCTCCGAAATTCGGATCGCGCATCCTCGGGTCTTTCAAGAGGAGAGCGTTTCCAGAAGGAGGGAGCGTGGTCAGCCATGTTGGGTTCTGTGGTGCGGCTCAGTGAGGCAGAAACTGCTGTGTCCACCAGATCTGCAGGTCGCCGACGCCAGTGACCTCCGCAGGAGAAGCGTTGGCGGTGTGACGGGGCGGAGGCCCGTCGGAGCGGATGGAGGGGAGAACGGGAGGTGAGGGAGGCAGCGCTCAGCATCAGCGAGGGGCGTGGGAATACAGGGCAGCGGCTGGGGGGTCGCTGACGCCAGCGTGGGGTGCCGAGGGCAGCGATCTGGTTGCTGGGGAAGTTGTGGTGCGGAAGTGGAAAATGTAAGTGTGACGTGAAGTCCATGTGTACACAGAGGATAGGAAAAAAATCGAATGAAGAAATGCGATTTTGTTACGTTTCCATTCGATTTTTTTCCTATTTTGTGTTTACTTTGTAGAATGTTCCGAAGTAAGTATGTATTACTTCTTATTTGGTAAAAATAATTTTTCACAAAAACAATGCATGAAGAAAGACTTCGAGTTAAAGATGGCAGGTTGAACATGTGTTTACTCCTACCTCCCAGAATCCTTCCAAAGCAAGAGCCAAGGGACTTTTAAAAGGAATGGACAAGGAGACAACAGCCACCAAACCCTGGAAGTCTGGAAGCAGATGGCTGGGTGATTACCGATTTAGAAAGCTAAATCCAAAATTGGTGTTGGGGAAAGCAGAAAAGGAACTCGATTTGCACTCCACCCGCATCCCTACTCAAGACTCGGGAATTAGCAGTACCAGAGACTCGAGGTATCTTTGGAAACAGGGGCAAAAGTGGGGTTAAAAACGGAAGATTGGTCAAATCTTTTTTTTTTTTTTTCCTCAGTGTTTCTTTTTGAGAGAGAACACGAACGAGGAAGGGGCAGAGATGGGGGTAGACAGAGAATCCGAAGCGGGCTCCCACTGATAGCCCGATTCGGGTCCAAACCGAGAGTTCATGACCTGAGTCGAAGTCGGGCGCTCAACCGACTACGCCACCCAGGCGGCCCCCAGGTCAGAGATCTTTCGAAGAGGCATTGAAACACTACGACGTCGCCTGCGCTGCCGCCCCCCAGTCCCTACAACTGGCATCTGCCTCTCCCAAGCCTGGTACACAACCAAGGCTTCCTCCCCAGAGAAGATGAACTAGAGAATGTCCCCAAACAGGGACACCAGGCCCAACGGAGGGTGGGCACAGTGCTGAGAACGAGGGAATGAGTGCAACTTGACCTACAGATGTTGTGACCCGCCTTCCTCCCTAAGCGGCCTCCAAAGCGATGCTGACGTCCGAACGGAACTTCAGGGCGGTGCGTTGGAAGAGCCTTGCCCGGAGAGTTTTGGGAGCAGCCCAACGCATCTCCCAGTGAAATGGCTCAGCGAAGCCATCCTGTTGGGAAACCCCACACTACCAAGGCCTACCTAAAGGCACCGAACTTCAAATCTCTTTTGAGTAGTCTACTTTTAAATATAAACAGACAACCAAGAACCACAGACATTTGGGGAAAGCTTCTAATATACAGAGGCCAAAGGAAAAGAAAGAAGAAATAAATTTCAAAGAAACAGAGACCACGCAGAGAGATTTTAAAAACTATGTTTAAATACGTATGTGTATACTTATAAAATATATGTAACATGTATGTATTTCACATTCCTTAAGGAGGTAAAAGAAGTGAATACATCCGTGACACCAAAACATAAAGCGAAAAAATAAAAGGATAGAAAGGAACTCTTGAAATTTAAAAATAATACAAATTAAAAACTCGGTAGCAGTGTTAGAAGATAAAGTTGAGCATATGTCCTGGAAAATAGAAGAGAAAGACAAGGAAATAGTGAGGGGCACCCGGGTGGCTCAGCCGGTTGTGTCTGACTTCGGCTCAGGTCATGATCTCACAGGTCTGTGAGTTCGAGCCCCGAGTCGGGCTCTGTGCTGACAGCTCAGAGCCTGGGGCCTGCTTCGGATTCTGTGTCTCCCTCTCTCTCTGCCCCTGCCCCACTCGTGCCTTGTCTCTCTCAAATATAAACATTTCTTAAAAATTAAAAAAAAAAGGGAAAGTCCGTCGTCCAGACAATAGGAACATCAAGAAAAAAAGAAGAGCAGAACTAGGAAGGGATCAGCCAGGAAATAATTCAGAGAGAGTCCCGCAGCGCTGAGAGACATGGTTTTCTAGATCAAAGGAGCCCGCCAACTGCCCAGAACGATGCATGAAACTGGAGCCGGGCCTTAGCTACTTCAGCAAGAAGTTTCAGAGCAACTGAGGCCGAATCGATCCTACCAGTTTCCAGAGAGAACAAACTGGTTCGTAGAACGGAACAAGAATGAGACGGCCTGGGGCTTCTCACCGATACTGGCAGACGACAGTAGAGCAGTACCTTCAAAAGTCTTTAAATTTTAACCCTGGAAAATATTTTCCAGCCATTCTAGAGTTTCCTATCAGCCAGACTATTCTAATTAAAGGTGAGAAATGAAATTGAGACATTTTCAACGTCTCCCGCGCCCCCTCTCTCAGAGTGGAGGAGGCGCTTTGCTGAAGTGAGGAAGTAAGCCAGGGAAGAGGCGCTAGGGGCTCCAACACCAGGGAGCGAGGGGAACCCCTGGGGTGCTGCCGAGGGGGATCCCAAGAAGACAGCTGTGCACCTGGAGGCTGCCAGTCCAGACTGGAGCACGTCAGAAAGTTCTAGAAAATTTTTCTTCAAGTAGGTGAACTTAAGAACTACCCATTATGTCTGAATGTTTTGAGGAGAGAGTTACAGCAGGGGTTGGGGAGTTTGGAGCCGACTTCATGAACATTGTAAGCTAAGCCAAGGAAAAAACCGATCCACCCCAGGGAGAGCAAAACCGTTCACAGACGTAGACGAAGAGCTGTGGAATACTGCACGGTTCAGTTTTACGTCACAGTTCTCTCACCCAAGCATGTGAACAGCCAACAACCGATCCAGCCAGAATCGCAACCTAATTTGGAAGGACAAGGGATTTGGAACAGATTTGCCCGGATGGGGAGAGAAGGTCTTCACGCCCAGCTCTTGGAAGTCAGTAGGTGATGTTTAAATTGAAAACAGCAACATAAGTCTGTTCCTTAGAGTTAGGAAGGGGAATGGCCAAGGACTCAGCTGGAGTCGTTAAGCGTCGCCTCCGGGGAGCAGGAAATAGAGGTTGGGGTGGAGGAGAGGTCTTCAAAAACACATTTTGAAAAACTATGGAACCCTTGGCCCGTGTACATATAGAACTTTTTTTTAAAGATTTTTTTTAATGTTTTATTTATTTTTTTAGAGGACAGAGACAGCACAAGCAGGGGAGGGGCAGAGAGAGGGAGAGACACAGAATCCGAAGCAGGCTCTGAGCTGTCAGCACAGAGCCCGACGCGGGGCTCAAACCCGCGAACCGCGAGATCATGACCTGAGCCAACATCGGAAGTTTAACTGACTGAGCCACCCAGGTGCCCCTAAGATTTTAAAAATTGATATGCCCGGAACTTTTAAAATCTAACCGAAAGGGCAGCCCTAAGAAGGTCGGAAAGCTCGTGTCGACCACCAGTGCTTTGCTTTCTGCTGGTAGAGAAGGTTAACGTGGCAACACTGGGTTTTACTTTCCAGTAAAACCCTGAAGTTTCATCAGCACAATTCAAAAAGAACAAATGCAAAGAAAGCGAAAGTCCCCCCTAATTCTCTCTCTCAAGACAACAGTTTATTCCTCCTAGTTGATGTGCGTATAACGCACACGCACAGCTTTAGTTATAGAAGTAATACATAAATACATTCCCGTTGTAAAAAAAAAAAAAAAACCACAAGAGAGCAGTATGAACGTTGTTTGGGAACTCGCCTGTTTCAGTTACATCTCTTCGACGTCTTTACATGTAAGAACATACAACTCTATCTTTTTTTTAATAGCAGACTATAGTATTCTGTCAATACATCGTATTCTATGTATCGGTCTCATCATTTATTTAAATGAACTGCCACGGGTAGACATTTAGAGCGATCGCAAGTTTCAGTGCTTCACTAAAGATCCTTTGTAAGTAAGGCTTATGCACTTGTCAGAAAGTTATTTAGAAGTAGACTTTCTGGATCAAAGCGTAGACCCGTTTAAAAACTTGATACATACTTAAAACTGCCCCTCAAAAGTGGGGCGCCCGAGTGGCCCAGTCGGTTGAGCATCCAGCTTCGGCTCAGGTCATGATCTCGTGGTCCGTGGGTTCGAGCCCCAAGTTGGGCCCTGCGTTGACAGCTCAGGAGCCTGGAGCCTGCTTCGAGTCTGTGTCTCCCTCTCTCTCTGCCCCTCCCCTGCCCCATTCGCACTCTGTCTCTCTCTCTCCAAAATAAACATTAAAAAAAACATATCCCTCCAAACAATTGTGCCGGTTTATGTTCCTTTGGTTTGTACACGACCACGGGACCACCCGTTTCCCCCACACTGAAGCCGATGCTAGGTACTGTTTACCTTTTTATTATTTGCCCGAAGTGATGGGTAGAAAAGGCAGTATTTGGATGCTTTCTTTTGGCTTCGGTGATGGCAGCATCGAGCCTGTTTTCATGCCTTTATCGACCACCAGGATGCCTTGTTTTATGAACTATCTTATTGTCCTTTGGGATTAGTCATCTTTTTTATTGATTTGCGAAAGCTTTTTAAATGTTAAAAGCATTAGGTCTTATTATGTATGCGAATATATTTCTGAATATATGGTTTACCTTTGTATATAGTATGTGTGTGTGTGTGTGTGTGTGTGTCTGTGTGTGTGTGTGTGTGGTATGGCTGTTTTAAATTGTCGTGTGTTCAAATTTATCAGTTTTAAGTCTCCGTGTTCAGATTCACCCATTTTCTTTATGGTGTCTGAGTTTCACGTTAAGTGTAGAAATACTTACTCAGCCCCTTTTATGATCACAGGTCTTGGGCCTATGAGCTTTTCAAAAGCCTCTAAAATGATTTGAAATTTGAAATAAGGTATTTTTTTTGCTCCAGAAAACAAAAAGAAAATTGCAGAGTATAAATAGCGAAGTATTTTAACTGTCTGCAAGTATTTTAACCTTATCTCAGCTTCATTAACTATTAAATGTGGTGCTGACAAACACACCATACATTTGGAGATAATTTGTAGGGTAGTCCCCCCCCCTCCATCTTGCAGGAGTTCTCAAGAAGAAATGTAATTACAGAGATCACAAACCAAGCACAAATTCAATAAGTCCCTCATCACCAAACAGTGTCAAGGCAAAACTAGAGAAATTCTTTCACTAAACATTTACAGCCGAAAATGAGAGTAATATGCATTGGGCACATTTCACGTTTGGCGCGGCTGGCCTGACGGCCGACAGAAGGGGCATCTGAAGTCCCAGAGAGCGCGGGGTGGCCCGTTCCTCAGCTCACAGTTGTAGAAAAGAGGAAAGGAAAGACGTTCTGCTTTCTTCTAATGCTAGTATGATTTCATTGGGTCCCAAGTCTTGTTTCATCAGTGATTTATTTGATGTGAAGATTGTTTTCTTGTCGGGAATCCAGTTGTCCCCACTCCATTCATTCGTTCGTTCATTCATTCGTTCCCATTCGATTTATTTAAAACTTTTCCTTACTGGTTTGAAATTCTACCATTGGTCATGGTAGAATTCGTACAATATATGTGTATATTCATACAATGTATGTGTAATTTTTTTAGTGGGCGAACACATCACTGCTTATAACGTGTATTAATTTTTGAGAGAGACAGAGCATGAGCAGGGGAGGGGCAGAGAGAGAGAGACACACAGAATCCCAAGCAGGCTCCAGGCTCTGAGCTGTCAGCACAGAACCCGATGCAGGGCTCGAACTCAAGAACCATGAGATCATGACCTGAGCTGAAGTCGGACACTTAACCGATTGAGCCACCCAGGCACCCCACAAATTACTGCTTATAAATGCAATTCGATTGTCAATACTTGTTGTTTGGGGTGGGGAAGCCTTTTTGGTGGGAGACAGCTGACTTCCCTACCGTCTAACAAATGGAAGGGACGCATGCAAATGTATAAATGTGGCACATTTTGAGGGGAAAAGAAAGAAATCCCGTAGAGAGGAGTACAGTTCCGTTCAGCTGAGAGCATGGGAGGAGGTGCGGCAGAGTGAGAATTCGAATCCCGCACCCCCCCATCCCCATCTCACGAGGGAGCGTTTCTCTGAAGTACAAAGAGCCTCTTTGGTGACAGAGACCATCCAGAACGTAGTAGGGGACGCGGCCGCCAGCGCGTCGCCCTGGGGCCCGGATGGCAAATTCTTTCGCAAGTTTAGATAACTTGCAATACTTTGCTTTCAACAAAATTGAAAGAGAACCTAATTAAGTTGTCAGTTAATAGGTCATCAGAAACAGTTTTGACAATAGGTTAGCCATGTGCTTCCGTAGCATTATAATTCAGAACAAATTCAAAGAATCGAGCGATGATGCAGCAGCAAAGCGCCCGCCAGCCGTCCAGCAGCTATGTAAATGAGCCTTCCCGGCGCGCGTGCGCAGGAGAATGAAAACCGGGAGCAGATTCGAGTCTGAACTGTGTCTCGATCAAGTAATAAGAATATTCATTCTCAGATAAGCAAACTAATTGGTAAAACAAAACAAAACAAAACAAAACACCCGCCTCCCATCCTTCTGAGAGACATTGCTAATACATTTTGTTTTCTATCTTGAAGAACCACTGCGTATCATCCTGTAGTAATAATGCCTAAGGATAACTGAAGCCAGGAGGACAACAGGTGGAGAGCCCTGTGGTTATGAGAAATGAAAGCAAAATTAATCTTTCAATGTACATACACATTTCAGTGGTGGACGAGGAGACCAGTAAAAGGCTCCTAAGCATAAAAATACGTCCTATTAGGACGTAACATTCTGCGGGCAACGTGGGAATGGAAATAGAAGTTCAGGTGAAAAGGAATGCTATAAAAACTTCAAGCATCAAAGAAGAACTTGTTCATGTGTTTTTTAAGTGAATAATGGCGGGTTTAAAATCGCTACGGTTCTTAGATCCCCCGGCGACATTAAAAAGTGGCGGAAGAGTTTATTTGAAAACGTCAATATTTACGGTACTCCAGAAATGACATCCTTTGCAGTTACTGAAGCATTTTAGATGTTTATTCAAAAAAAAAAAAAAAAAGGCAAAGAGGCACCTCATTTTTTAGCGGCAAGCGAAATGTTTTCAGGAGCTTGTGGAGTCAGGGGAGATGTGTTCCTGGTGCCGGAGTCGCGGTCGTGCCTGGGACCCTAGCTCAGGGACCGGGATTGCAGAGAGAGGCGGGCCCTGCTGGGGGAGCACGGTGGTGCCCGGTGGCCGCTTAAGGGCTAGAACAGAGGAGCCACTGTCCCCGCCCCCCCCCAGGTGGGAGAGAAAAGGGGAGGCAGCGGGGTGACCCAGCTAGAGCAGGACAAGGCACGGGTGTGAGCGCGCTGGACTCCGTCCTCTGTGAGACGGAGGATAGCAGGAAAGTGCGGGGGACGTGGCTGCGGGGAGGCAGGCACGTCGTGTGTGAGGCCGTGGCCGAGGCGTCGGGGACCGTCCGAGCTGCTGTGCGTGCCGCTGCCGCCCACGGCTGGCGGGAGGTGGCTGGCGGCTCGGAGGGGGATCGGAGGCGCGGCGGGCCTCGGCAAGAACCCGGCTTCGGGGCCCGGGGCATCAGGTGCCAGCGAGGACCCTCGGTGGCTCTGCTTTTAGCTTCTCGGTCAGCAGCCAGGAGGCTTCAGAGGGACAGGCCCGCTGGCTTCGCTTACAAGTTTCCTGCTTGCTTCGCTCTTCCCACAGCACTCTCCCCTCCTAGCGTACCATCTAATTTATTAACTGCGTTCATTGCTGAGGTCAGAGGCGTGCTGGGGGGAGCCGCCCGTTATGCTCACCGATGCGTCCCGAGCCCTCAGGACACCCCGTCCCCATAGTCGGTGCTCAGCACGCATGCGCCGAAGAGATGGATGGATGGATGGACGGGCGAATATGTTTAGGCATTCTACATGTATAATTTCCGTAATTAACGACGTGATTTTCAACCGTGAGGGAGTTTATGCTGGCACAGCTCTCTCCGTATGGAAGGAAGTGAAACTGAATCCCAACCTCACACTCCACACAAAATTAAAGTAAATTTCAGATGGAGCAAAGACCCAGATGTAAAGAAGAAAACCGTAAAAACCTGGACATAAAATCCAGGAGACCAGATGAACCGTTTGGGGGCCGAGGAGACCCTCTTAACTAAGACGGGAAACCCAGAGGCCATAAAAGAAAGAGGGACACGTGCGACCATGTGAAAACGTGAAGAAAGCCATCTGATAAGAGGTGGCACGGAGGCAACAGACACGTTAGATCTGGGGAGTGTCCGAAATGCCGCTGAGAGGAGACGTGTTCTCCTCAGCACAGGAACCAAAGGACTCTTACCGATTGACAAAAACAGAACACAGTTCGTGCAGAATCAACTGGAAAAGGCCAATAAGTAGAAGAGAAGAGTTTCAGATTGCCCGGGGCAGGAGAGTGGCATTCAGGTATCAGCGAGTTGTCAATTTACACATCGAGTGAGGGACCCTTAAAAGAGCAGTGGGGTCCATCACTGGCAGGGGTGCGGGGAAGAGGGGATGTTCTCACACAGTCCTAGGAGAAATATGAATTGTCACAGCCTCGCTCGACAGGAGCCCGACAACACGCTCCTGGGGCTCGCCTGGAAACAAAGTCCCCATTTTATAGTCGGCCGTGGAAATCAACCTGCGACTGCAGCGGGCTCGTCGAGCCAAAAGACCGGGAACAGAAAAATGAATGTCCCCGCGGGAAGGGGCCGGTCGAACGCACACGCCGCGTTTAGGAGGCGCTTGGTCGCCGGGCAGAAACTGCGCAGGAGTTTCTACAGGGTGGCTGAGAGGGGAAGGGAGGTATATGGCAGTTTTCCTTTTTTAAAAAACCAATAACGGCCAGAAAATAAAAACAGATAGGAGTAAGCGCGTGGCAGTGAGTAACCACAGAGGCACAGAGAAAATACGAGGTTAGCTAGCTACCAGGAGCCGCCCGGGGAGGCCGGAGCCGCGGGCGGGGCCGCGAGGGGACGCGGCGGGCAGATCAAGAGGAAAAACTCGGGCGCTAAGAGTAGGCGCGACGTCCGCTCACGCAGAACGACGCCCGTTGTCGTGTGCGTGTCGACATTTGAAATCACCTGCCGCCCGAACAGCAAGTTAAAAACAAGTCAAGGCAACGTGTGATCAGACGCGAAACAAACCCAAGAGCTCTGAGTGTGCGCGTGCGCGTGCTTGTTAACTGGGGGCCAGCGGGGGGCTCGGGGGTGTCTGGGCTGCCAGCGCCGGACCCCTGGGGCCTCGGCCGGAGAGGTGTGCAGGGCGAGGAGATGGTTCGCCTCTTCGTTACTCGACTCTAAGGGGAGGGGAATTAAGATCTCTTTTTAAACCCCGGCAATACTATTTTAAAAACCGTAGGGGTCGTGGGACACAAACTCGGCATCTATTTTAACTTTACTCCAGTTCGTATTGATGCTCAAGGCTACAGAATGTCCAGAAAGTTCTGTCTACTCACTTAACTCAGCATTGTATTTCCTCGCAGCCTCTAAAATATAAGAGTTTTTGACATGTAAACTCTCGCGGGCAGAGACCTCGGCGGTGCCCTGACCGTGTTCTGGGATTTTTGTCTCCTCCCTCCCCCCGCCCCCGCCCCCCCCCCCGCCCTCTCAGCACACGACGGCATCGTGATTAAGATCGAGGTGCAGACCAACGACGAGGGCTCAGAAAGTTTGGAGACGCCGGAGCCCCTGATGGGACAGGTGGAGGAGCATGGCTTCCAGGACTCGGAGCTGGGGGACCCGTGCGCAGAGCAGCCAGACCTGGACATGCAGGAACAGGACAATACGCTGGAAGAGTCCACCGAAGGCTCCAGCGAGTTCAGCGAGCTCAAACAGATGCTGGTGCAGCAGAGAAACTGCGCAGGTCAGTTGCGGGGGGTCCGGGCGTGGGGAGCCGCTGCCGGCAGCCCCGCAGGCAGGCCCCCGCCCCGTGGGAAAGTCGGAGTTTCTTTCAGGGAGACCATTTGACAGCGATGGGCGGATGGGCGTGGCCGCAGGTGCAGGTGTCCTGCCTGGGGATTTGGAAGAATTGGTCTCCGGCCTGGACAGGAGGTGTTAACAGCCGAAGGCTCAATCAGATGAGGACCCAAAGGGACCTCAGGGATCATCTCTCTCCAGCTGCCCTCCTTTTTTCAGGCAGAGAAGGTCAGATAAATTGCCCGAGGTCACGACATCGTGGCCGAGCTAGAGTTTCCGTCTCCCGGTGTGTCCTTGATGGTTCTTATGTCACACTCGAAGCCTCAGTGACCCGGAGAGCTCAGCCCCAACAGAGCGTGGTTTTTAAAATGACGGACTGTCCGGTGCCTTCCCGGTAGAATCGAGCCATCGCTTGTGTCTAATCGTGAAACCTCTGGGTCCCCTTTCTGCCCACTCTTGCCCCGGGCGACTTCCAGAACAGTGAGGAAATTGGCTCTAGCGGCCTGAGCTCAGCCATCTTTGGTGGCTGATGGGTCAGCCGAGCGGTCCAAGCAGCCCGGGGAAGACCCCCGTCTTGCCACCGCGGTGTGGTTCCAAAGCGCGCCGTCGGGCCCCGGGAGCCACCGTTTTGTCCGGGAGTTCTCACCTCTCTTCACAAAGCAACTCAGCCCGGACCTCTCTTCGGTTGCCCTCGTCTAGTCTGGGAAGTAAGCTGGCCCCCGCTTAGCAGCGGAGCTGGGAGACTTCTGTGCTTTTTTCCCCTATCCTGAAACTAGTGTGGGAGGTGGGAATTAAGCCAGTCCTACCAAGCTGTGAAGGGACACTCAGGCTCTGGGTTTTGGTGAGATGCTTTGTTTATGTACAAAAGAGTCACTAACCATCCCACCAATTTACATCCTGCTGGTTCCGAGAAATGGACCCATACCCATCGGTTATTCAGTCGGTTTTTAAAAGTATTCTGACGATTTAAAAAAAAAAAAAATGTCACTTTGTAGATGACTCCTTTGCAGTTTGCCTTCTTTTGCACTTCATAAAACAGCCCGGACACCTCCGTCTAAAGACGCGCATCTGCCTCCCTGTTTTTAAAGAACCGCATGACATCCCAGAGATCCTTCTAGCACGCCAGGTGCGGTCTCTGAAACGCAGTGACAGACGCAGGGCAAACTCTGAGGAGGCGCCACAGAGAAGCCTCGCCACAGCGAGGCCAGACTCCCCCTGGGCACTCCAGTTATCCCAGGGGGACCCTTCGGAAGCTACTGCTTGGCACTGGGGGGGATTTCGAGGCCCGGTTTTTAGGGCTCGCTGTTTCAGTCTTAGTTCACTGAAAAACAAAAACCAAAAACTTCGATGCTCAAGGAGAGTTTATTTTTTTAACCACTTATTCATTTTTGAGAGAGGGAGAGAGAGAGCGTGAGCAGGGGAGGGGCAGAGAGAGAGAGGGAGACAGAATCTGAAACAGGCTCCAGGCTCTGAGCCGTCAGCACAGAGCCCGAACCGGACTGGAACCCACAGACCATGAGGTCATGACCTGAGCTGAAGTCGGCCGCTTAACCGCTGAGCCCCCCAGGCGCCCCTCAAGGAGAATTTAAATGTCCCAAGGCCCATAATTCCCCTGGGTCCTTCAGAAACAACCCTTATTTTCAGGCTAAGCACAGGGCAACTAATCGCCGACCTCTACAGCTGCCTCCTCCTTCCTGATGGTTAAGCATCCTGTTCCACGGATGTCCTGGGTCACTTGCTGCTAGTTCCGTTGTCCAGCCTGAGCGGGGACTGGCACGCTTAATGTCAAGGTGCCGTGGCCCAGCGGTCCCTAACGAAGTCGTACGACCTGGGCCAGCTCACGCACGCGGCCGGCTTGTTCCCCTGTCAGCCCAGGAGACCGGCCAGGGGGCCCTCAGCTGCAAGCTCTGAAGAGGTCTGGCTTCACTTGCTTTCTTTGGAACTGTCACTTGGCGTCTCTGGGGTGGGTGCCCCACATCCGCGTTGCTTGACTTACCCTCTAAGAGTGAATAAAAAGACACAAGTAAGTTCTCCGGTGAGGACTTGAAAAAGTTCTCGCTTTTGCTTTTAAGAATCCTGCAAATTATTGCAGCTTCCACCTCACAGGTGGGCCTAGAAAGGCCAGTGCCTTGCTCCTGTCACACGGTCGGTGTGTCCCATTGTCAGCGTTTAGGGGCTTGCCCAGTAAGTACATGGCATTTGAGAAAATGCAAACAGGAGTCAGAGGCCACTCCTTTCCTCTAGGACTTGCGTTCTCGGGGAACACTATAGAGAACGCGGTGCAGAACAGCTAGTAACTCGGCCCCCGAAGGGCCAGCCTAGAGGGCAGAGGGCGGGGAGGAGGGGGACAGCCTCCAGCCTGGGTGTTCGCGGGCACCCCGCACAGCGGAGTGTGGGGGGAAGGCGGAGGAGACCCCCGACCCCAGCTTCAGGGTCAGTGGAGCCACCGCAGGTGAGTCCCCCACCTGTGCGGGCCTGGCGCTGGGGTCCCGGGTGCCGGGGAGGCGAGCCAGCTTGTGCTGAGTGCTCAGGAGGGCTTGAGGGCTGCAGCTTGGGCAGGTCAGGGAAGGTTTTAGGGCAAAGACAGGATTGGAGGTGGGGGTTGTGTGACCCGGGAGATTTGGAGGCAGGGAGAGGAGGGGGAGGTTGCCCGAGGAGGGCGAGTGAAGGCTCCTGCGGAGAAGCCCACAGGTGCACTCTGGGGAGAAGTAGACCCGTGAGGCCTCAGAGCCAGAAACGGTGAGAACCTGCTGAGTCCAGACCCTTCCCGCACAGGTGGTAGAAACCCACCCCTCAGGCAGCCTAAGTGAAAAAGGGAAGGCGTGCTCACTGGCCCCACCGGATTGATAGGTCCTCGAGCATGCCGGCTCCAGGCACCCTGACCCCAGCGCCCCCCGGGGCCTCTGCCAGCCGCGCTCCTTCTCTCCTGCCGGCCGCTGCCGCTAGCAGCTTGGGGAGGTGGCCACCGGCCTGCCCCTTCCCTGCTCCCTCTGCATAGAATTGCCAGAGAGGGCTCCCACGGGCCACCTGGGGTCTGGGCTCCCTCCTGACCCAACCCTGAGGCCCGCCCTGGGTCAGACACCCAACCCGGTGGAGGTGGGGACCCGCGGGGCGGCAGGGAGTGGAAAGGGGCCCTTTCCCAAAAGAAGGCACCGGGGCCGGTGAGACACGGGCAGTGTGTGTCGGCGAGGGGTGAAGCCACCGCACCCGCCGGCGTCCAGGGCAGAGGCCCCCGCGGGCAGCAGCTGACCGCTCTCCGTCTCTCTCCCTGTCCCTGGAGCAGAGGGGATCGTGATCAAAACCGAGGAGCAGGAGGAGGAGGAGGAAGAGGAGGAGGAGGACGAGCTGCCGCAGCACCTGCAGGCCCTCGGGCAGCTGTCCGGGCGCTACGAGGCCGGCCTGTACCAGACCCCGCTGCCCGGGGAGCTGTCCCCCGAGGGCGAGGAGAGCCCCCCGCCGCTGCAGCTGGGCAAGCCGGCCGTGAAGAGGCTGGCGCCGCCGACGCACGGGGAGCGGCACCCGGGCGACGGCCGCGGCTCCTCGAGCCAGCAGCAGCGGAACCGGCGCGGCGAGCGGCCCTTCACCTGCATGGAGTGCGGCAAGAGCTTCCGGCTGAAGATCAACCTCATCATCCACCAGCGCAACCACATCAAGGAGGGGCCGTACGAGTGCGCCGAGTGCGAGATCAGCTTCCGCCACAAGCAGCAGCTCACGCTGCACCAGCGCATCCACCGCGTCCGCGGCGGCTACGCGTCCCCCGAGCGCGGGCCCGGCTTCGCCCCCAAGCACGCGCTCAAGCCGCGCCCCAAGTCGCCCAGCTCGGGCAGCGGCGGCGGCGGCCCCAAGCCCTACAAGTGCCCCGAGTGCGACAGCAGCTTCAGCCACAAGTCGAGCCTGACCAAGCACCAGATCACGCACACGGGCGAGCGGCCCTACACGTGCCCCGAGTGCAAGAAGAGCTTCCGCCTGCACATCAGCCTGGTGATCCACCAGCGCGTGCACGCGGGCAAGCACGAGGTCTCCTTCATCTGCAGCCTGTGCGGCAAGAGCTTCAGCCGCCCGTCGCACCTGCTGCGCCACCAGCGGACTCACACGGGCGAGCGGCCCTTCAAGTGCCCCGAGTGCGAGAAGAGCTTCAGCGAGAAGTCCAAGCTCACCAACCACTGCCGCGTGCACTCGCGCGAGCGCCCGCACGCCTGCCCCGAGTGCGGCAAGAGCTTCATCCGCAAGCACCACCTGCTCGAGCACCGGCGCATCCACACGGGCGAGCGGCCCTACCACTGCGCCGAGTGCGGCAAGCGCTTCACGCAGAAGCACCACCTGCTGGAGCACCAGCGCGCGCACACGGGCGAGCGGCCCTACCCCTGCACGCACTGCGCCAAGTGCTTCCGCTACAAGCAGTCGCTCAAGTACCACCTGCGGACCCACACGGGCGAGTGAGCGCGCCCGCCGCCGCGCGGCCCGGCCCGCCCCGGACACCTGCCCGGCCGCCGCCGCCGCCGCCGCGAGGCCCGGGCCGGGCGGCCGGGGGCGGGGCGCCCCCAGCCCCTTTGCCGTGAGCCCCCCCCCTCCCTTCGTCCCTCCTCCCAAGGACACGGGGGTAGTGAGACCAGGTCGCTTGCTGCCGTGTTTACCGGGCGCCCCGCGGGGTGGGGGGGGGAGAGTGCGCGGACCTGGGGAACCCCTTCGGGCTGTTAATTTCCTTGACAATAAAATGGATGAAACCAATCAGCACGGGGGGAGTGATTTGGCCGCCGGCCACTCGGAGGGGGCGGTGTAGGGCCACTTAGTTGGGGAATAGAACTTTATAATTACCTTTTGGATACTGTGGTTCTATTTGATAATAATAGAGTAATTTTTAAAAGACGAGCGTTTCCTGTTTGCCGTTTTTGTTTGGTTTTGAAGGGGAGGGTCGAGAAGGTGGCCGAGGGGCGTGTGCCTAGGGTCAGGTGGCAGGTTCTGTGGAGCCCCTCTTCTGTGCCCATTCCCCGCGTTGGGTGGTGGAGGGGGCGCAGAGCCCGCGATGAGTCCGTGGAAAAGGAGGCAGCGAATCAGTGGCTGGCAGGGCGGCCGCTCCCGGCAGTGGCGCGCGGAGGACACTGGGAGCTGCGGGAGCGGTAGGGCCCAGCTGACCAGAATGGTCGGGGAGGTGACCGGTTTGGGGTTTGGCGCGGGCTGGAGAGACAGTTCTACGGCAAAAGCCGGGCGCTTCCCTCAGGATCAGGCCGACCTCCCGCCCAGCTTGAAATGCGGCTGGTGGGGGGGTGACGAGGCCAAGGGCGCAGGGAGGGGTAGGGCAGGGGTGCAGAGGCCCCTGGTGCCCCTTGGTTGGGGAAACCACGAAAGGCTCCGGTCAGACCTGTTTCATGTGTATGTTTCATGTGTATGTTGCACCACAACTGCTCGTCTGGTTCGTGAAACTGTGAGATGCAGGAACGCACCGGGTTGTCAGGTTAAGCCTGAGTCAGGGTGGAGAGGAGCCGCCGGCGTACATGGAGGGGTCAGAGAGGGAATTTGAGGGAGAAGGTGCCATATTATTGACTCTGCGGAGACCAAGAGGTCGTCGACCCCGTCCGTTATGAAGATGCATAAACAGGCACAGAGAGGGGGAGCGATGCTCAAGGTCTCACATCTGAAAGGATCTGACTTTTCTGGAAAGTTTCTGCAAGGCTGGTAGGACCTTAGAGCAAGCGGGCGGAGGCCAGGGCTGGAGCGAAGGGCTTACGAGGCCAGCCTCGGTCTCGGTCTCGGGTTGCAGAACCAGCTGGATTGGGGGGGGGGGGTGGCTAGGCTCCTGTGCGGACCACGGGAGGAGGAGCCTGGAGAAGTCAGAAGAGCTTCTCCACGGGGCTGCTGTCGGACCCCTTCCTGGGCTGCGGAGGATTCCACACATGAGAAAAACGGGCCAGGCCTTCTTGGTGGCGGGATTCTTAAAAGTCGGAGGTATGGAAAGTGGGCCCCCACGTTAGGGAGCAGTGACCGATTAAGCCCACCGACCTGGAGAAAGGGCTTGTGTAGAAAACCAAGGGCGGAAAGGTTGGCTTGAAGCCCACTCCGCGGGCAGAGCGGGCCTTGGATCTAAGACTTCATGACCGTGGCGTTGGATTTGCTCTTGATGGGAAACCGTTGCCGAGGGGGCGGAGAGGCGCGACGCAGACGGACGGCAGGAGGCTGAGGCGGACGCGGAAAGAGCCGTGCCGTGGCCAGAGAGCTGGGGAGACCGGCCGAGGGCAGGGGACGGGCCACGGAGGACGCATCTGGTGGCTGGCGGCTGAAGGGACGCCAGAGGACACGGTCCTCTGGAACAGCAGGGTGTCTGAAGGCCGGAAGGGACGTGAGCAGAGGCGTCGCGGAGACGCTTGGAGGGGGGAGGCGCCGCTGTCACCAGAGGTCTTTACTAGCCCTGGGCCTGGAGGACCAAAGAGCGCGGCCGTCTGGGGAGGCGCGAGCGACTTCGCTTGTCCTCGCCGGTTACCGGGGCATCCTCGGGGCGCCGCGGGCCGCGTGGGAACGGCGAGCCTCTCTCCTCCTAGGAAATCTGGTTCTGAAGAATTAAATATAGTCAGCAACTGGTACTTCTTGTGTGGGGCTGGGCTGTCAGGGCTTCTCTGTGCCTCTGCCTTCCCTTCCGTGGCTCTCACCCCCTCTCCAGGCCTCTTCCGCCGCCGGTGGGGGGCGGGGGGGGGGCCTGTGCTCCACGGCGTCCCTTCGCTGGCACCACAGCGAGTCCCACTTTCCGTCCGCCATGATCTCCACGGCGTCAGCGGCCAACAGCCCCCGAGGACGGTCACCAAAGTGCGGACAGACTCTGGAGTGGGACAGATGTGGATTTCACCTCGACGGCTGTCTGGCCTTGAACCCGTTCATCAGCAGAACATCAGCTTCCTCATCTGTTCCGTGAGGATAAGGGCTCTATTGTTCGGAGGCTTCAATACCTGAAGAATAAGTAGGTAGCAAAGAGGTTGGCACATGCTAAGGGCTCACTAAACATTTGCTGATTTCACTATTAGCTCATAAATAAAGACGGCTTGGAGCGCCCGGTGGCTCAGTGAGTTGAGCGTCTGGCTTCGGCTCCGGTCATGATCTCACAGTCCGTGAGTTCGAGTCCCGCGTCGGGCTCTGTGCTGACAGCTCGGAGCCTGGAGTCTGCTTCGGATTCTGCTCTCCCTCTCTCTCTCTGCCCCTCCCCTGCTCGCACTCTGTTTCTCTCTCTCAAAAGTGAAAAACACACACACACAAATTTTTTTTTAAGATGGCTTAATTTAGTAAAAGAAGTTCAGGTAGGTAGCAGGCTAGTGTTGTATCCTAAGAGAATCAGTCTCTGAGGAGGAAATTTTCCCCCACAGGCAGAAGCAGAAAATTATTTTGGTGTGAAGAAGTTCGAAAGCACACAAGCAACTCCATCTTGGTCCCGGTGTCAGAGTGGACAGGGATTGAAATGCACCTGTCAGCCACAGGCCAGAGTTTGCAGTGGGCGGTACCCCACCTTTCTGGGTATCTGGTAGTCACCTTTCTGGGTATCTGGTAGTCGTCCACAGCAGTCTCCTCAGGTGCCTTTAATTTAATCAGAAGGCCAGTCTTTGAAACCAGGTGCCATGGGCCCCATGGAGCTGTGTACCAGAAAGAATAATCGCATTAACTGAATGTTTCTTACCGTTGAAGACTTTACGTGATACTCATTTTATAGATGAAGAGGTTGAGGTTCAGAGAGGTTAACTAGGCCCAAAGTCACACAGCACCCGAATGGTACAGTCAGAACTGGAGCTCAAGTCTTTTGGACTCCCAACCCATGTGCTTGACCACAGAGTTCTTTCCCTGGGATCTGAATGGTTATTGGAAAAGGAAAGCCAGCCCCTCTTGCAAATTATGCCATTTTATCCTCCGATTTAAGACAAAATTTGAGGGAACCATATAGTGAGCAGAACATGCCCTGAGCCATATGTTTGCCGACATCGCGAGCGTCATCAGAGAAAAGAGAAGAGAACCGTAGAGGCAAACAAGGCCTCGGCGGCGAGCCCAGCGAGCCTATGGCGGCGAGCCTGTGGCATCGCGGCAGGAGGCGTTAATGCCGCGGGTTCCTCCCTCGGGTGGGGGGGTGGGGGGGGCGGGGCCAGCCAGCGGAGCAGGGCCTGAGTCTGGTCCCCTGGGGACGCTCCTGGCCCTACAGCCCCAGGTACTTATTAAGCACCGTTCGGGTGCGAGGCGGTCGTGTTGGGCCCCCAGGAGAAACACAGAAGGAGAGGAAGCCGTCTCCCTCGACAGCACTCGGGGTCTTGCGGGGACTCTGCGGCCTCGTCCTCTAGACCAAGCCTCTGGGGTCTGGAAAGCTGGGACCAGCACGGAGACACGTAGGCAGCCGTGTTCCTGGGACGAGCCCCGCCTCCGTCTCCTCTCGGTGCTGCCGTAACTAGCCAGGTGTCGGTGGGAGACCTTTCCCGAGGCGCAGCGGTGGAGGCTCCTCAGATTAAGGGATCAGGGCCGGAGGCCTCCAGGCCCTCCTGTTGCCAGGGCAACGGTGAGTCAGGCCAAGGCCTCTCCTCCGGTTCTGGAAAGCTGTTTGGTTACTGAAGCCTCTCGCTGCTTCCCAGGCATAGCGGGAACTTCTAGATTTAAATTAAAAACAAAAAAAAAAAACACACAAAAAAAACCTTTCATGTACCTCTTCTACTTGGGTTCCTTAAGATGAGTATTTTTATTAAAATATAACAGAATCTAACCCTTTTATTTCTATTTTCTACAAGAGGTAACTCCAGGCTAAAAACCTTTAAAAAAAAAAGGGGTGGGGGAGGAAGAAGAAAGGAAGGAAGGAAGAGGAAAGAAAGAGAATAGGAAAAATTCAGTCTAGTACTGCTGACAGTGGCCTTCCCAGAGCACTTCCGGTCAGCGCACAGCGCAGCCTTGAATTTTAGGGACAACCGTCACCACGATTCCGTGGGTCTTCTGTGTTCCCGGCACTGTGCTCAGTAAATGTTTTCATTTCGTTTTCTCCTGTGACCACCTGTGAAATCGAATCGGTATTCGGCCCCGCCTTTTCCAGATAAAACTCAGAGGGGTCAAGCAGTTAGTCCAAGGTCACGCAGCCAGAGTGGAACCCTAAGTGTGTGGGACCCAAAGCGCCGGCTGTGAACTGCCGTTAGATACCGGCCCCCAATGGCATCAGCGTGGAGCCTCAATACAAAAAAAAAAGGCAAAGAGTACTCTTCTCTCTGATTCGCAGCCCCGACCGTCCCGCGGACGCTGCGCCGAAGTTCTGCATCCGGCTGAAAGCAGAGGGCTCCCTGGCCGCCCAGCCCAGCTCAGCTCAGCCAGGCTTGGCCTGCAACCCTGGGAGACCCAGCCTCCCTGGGACCCAGCCACTCTGGGGAGGCCCAGCGCACCTGCGGGCGCCTCGGTGGCTGAGCTGCCCAGCTAGGAATCCGCCCCCCTCCGCCCCCCGCCGTTTAAAACTGAACCTCTCTCTTGCTTAATGCATTTGGGAAGACTACTGCGTGTTAAGGTCAGGGGCTCCCCTTCTGTTTGTTTCTGAAGTCCGGAGCTTACAAGCCATTTGTTTAACAGAGAAGGAGCTGGGGGAGGGAGATGATGACAAAGAAAATGCACCTGCTCCCCAGTAAAATACCACTCTCCTCTTCCAGGCCGACCCTGCCTGTGGTCGGCACTGCCTCCTTGCCGTTCCTGCCAGCACCACCGCATGAATGAATCTCATTGTAAATGAGATTCCCTGGTTCCCAATTAACTCGAGTGTAAGATAATGATGAAATATACCAGTGAAAACTTCTATTACTTGAATAATGAATATCAGGTAACAAACTGTTTCCTTTTAGAATCAGAATAGTCTATACTTTTTTTTTTTAGTGTTTATTTTTGAGACAGAGCATGAGTGGTGGGGGGTGAGTGCAGATAGAGAGGGAGACATAGAATCAGAAGCAGGATCCAGACTCCTAGCTGTCAGCACAGAGCCCGATGTGGGGCTCGAACTCATGGACTGAGATTATGACCTGAGCTGAAGTCAGACACTCAACTGACTGAGCCACCAGGTGCCCCTTTAAGTGTTTTTTTAAATGTTAATTTATTTTTGAGAGAGAGCATGGGGGGGAAGGGCAGAGAGAGAGGGAATGAGAGAATCCCAAACAGGCTCCAAGCTATCAGTGCAGAGCCTGACTCAGGGCTCGAACTCACAAACCACGAGATAATGACCTGAGCTGAAACCAAGAGTCGGACGCTTAACCAACTGAGCCCCCAAGTTTGTGTGGTCCTACTTGGATTAATCGTCATCATTGAAACGCACATTAATTTTGTCCAAAAATAAAAGCAGTACCTTGATTTTGCATAGTTACCCCCTGAACAATTTAATAACATATCCAACTAAAATTACTCCTATTCCCTTCCCACCTTAATGCAGTGGTTTCCTTAGCTTATCTTGAATTAACTGCTGATTTACTGAGCCAAAGGTCTGTAATACATTTTGAAACAGGTTTGAAAAAAATTAAACCTCAGACATTTCAGAGCACTGCTAAAAACACAAGTCAATATCCAGACCAAATTACACCGATCTCCAGTATATTTAAGTCAACCAGGAGACATACTGAGAAGAAATAGACACATGTTTCTTGCCCGAATCTGTGCCAGCTCTTGAGAGTCTTGGAACGGGCATAAACTGCTTGGGTGTTCATTTTACCAAAACGAGGAACTCCCATTAGTATGTAATAGCACAGAATAGAATTTTAGACTTTAATTTGAACCACTTTTCCCCAAAACGAAAATGGCATTGTGATGTTTCCCGTGAAAGGAATTTCTGAGTTCCAAACAATAAAAGTTTCTCTTAAAATTGAATGAGCGCTTCATTTCTTCAGAAGAAGGGATCAGGTCTCTCCGGTAAATGTAACAGAAGAAATCATTTTATTCACCACCCAGTAAGAGGCGGTACTCCCCCTCCACACCTGTGCAATTAAGCGGATTACTTGGAAGAAACTAAATGGGCAGAAACTAAATCTATAATATTTTAGAGTGTCTTTCAGATTAAGGATACAAAAGCTTCATCAAATATACAACGAGCAGCTAATGTTCTGGGCTTCATCTGCCAGTGTTTTCGGTTTTTGATTTTAGCCCCAGGATCCGATTTAAATAAAGCCATCTTCAGAAGGTAGACAAGTGAATAACTGGGCAGGGTGCCAGGGAGGTACTGAGCCCACCCGATCCGCTCTCCCCTGGCCCTGGGGCTGACTGCCCTAGGGCTGCCCTGGGGGTCTCTGTCCACCCCTCTCACTGACTTAACTTTTTCCAGTTCAATCCAGTCTCTGTGTGTTTAATTTATCCAGAGACACATCCCATGCTCACTTCATTCTCTGATGGGACACAAGGTTTCTTATTTCTTCCTTTTAGGCTATAAACATTTCTATACAATACTGGGCAGATGTTTCATCAGACGGTGGCGAGTCCCAGTGAAATCTAGCAAAGTGACACTCTCCAAGAATCCCTGGAAGGCCGGGGGGAAATAGCAGCACAGATGTCCCAGAAAAGCCCCGTCAGAAGCTACAAGGATCCCCAAAGTTATTTTTACAGCAAATGCGCACACTGTGAAGGCAGGGGAAGATCCAGGTGCAAGTTATGCCTGCAGGACCATGGGCCGCACAGCGCGGCTGCGGGCAGCTTTGAGGGTCACCCGGCTCCTGGGGGGGGGACGGGGGTAGGGGCTGGGGTGTGTGCTCAGTCTTCCCAGGGGCGGGCTGTTCGCTCCCGCCCCTGGCGCCCGGGGCTGACCCACTAGAGGTGCGCGGTAAATGATTGCGTGAATGGGCCACAGGTGACGCTGTGCAGGAAGAAACACAGGTGAAACCCCAAATCTCTGCCCCGTTGGGATGCCGAGGATTTTCTCCATTCAAGCTAATCCCAAATCTTTACACGCTATCAGTAAAAACTGCATTTTATCTTTCCCTCCGGTATTTCAGCCCCAATATTAGGTAGAACCCACGGGTCACTGCCAAATCCTCTTACCGCGGTCGCAGCGCGCCTAGGGGCGACGACAGAAATCCTCTGGGCTGCCCTGCCTTTGAAGGAGGGTCACCCAGCTCTCTCTACGGGGAGATGGGAGCAGCTGGGAGACGGAGCCGGCACCGGGGAGCCCTCCCGCCCTTCCCGGGCTGGCCGCGCGCCGTCACGGTCGTCCGTCTGCTTGCACGGGCTGGCGGTGACGCCGAGGCTCTCCGGCTTCCAGCGGCCCGGCTGCGCGCCCTCCTGCTCTCCCCTCGGCCGCACGCACGCTCTCCCAGGACCCCGCGGCGGCGGCCTCGGGACGCGGCCCCCCGGGGTGTAGCCCGGGGGGGGGGGGGCCGAGGACCGCCTCGCCCCGGCCCCCGCCCTCCGCAACCCCCCCCCCCCGCAGGCTGGGCCCCGGGCGCGCCCCCGGGAACCGGGGACCGCCGCTGAAAGCAGACGGAGCCGGGGCTGGAGGAAAACCGCTCTGCGGCTTTTCGTTTTAGAACTTTATTTCCGTAGGTTTGTTTTAACTGAATGTATGTGCGTTTTGTAAATTTGATCTTGAATGACCCGAGCTTCAAAAATTCCTCGGCCAGAGCCGCCGCCCGCCCAGCCGCCGAAGGCGTCCGGCGCCCCCGGGCCGGCCCCGGCCCTCGGCCTCGCCGCCCGCGCCCCCGCCACGTGGGGCGGCCGCGGCCATGCTGCCCCCTGCCGGCCGGAGCCCGGAGGCCGCCGCGCGCACCTGGCCGCCCGCGGCCGCTCTAGGAACGCCCGCCTCTCGGTGGTGGCGCGGGCGGCCGCCGCGGGCCCCCCGGGAGGCAGTCCCCGGGGTCCCGGGGTGGGGGCGGGGCTCTGCCTCCGAGGCGGCCCCGGAGCCGCGGGCCGCCCCGCCCGGGACCAGCCCTCCCTCGCGCGCCCCGCCTGGCCGGCCGCGTCCCCGAGCTTCGCGGGGCCCGCGCTTTGTGCAGATCCGGGTGCGAACACAAAGGGCCGGCCCCGGTGGGCGGCGCGGCGGAGCGCGGGGACGGGCCCCCACCCCGGAGGCCCGCCGCCGCCGCCGCCGCCGCCGTCGCCGGGGAGAGCGGGGAGCGAACCCCGGGGCGCCCCGGCCCCCAGAGCCAGCCAGGGCCGGCCGCGGGCCGCCGCAGCCCTCTCGCGGGCGGCATTGCCGTTCGGCCCCTCGCTTCAAGCTCCAGTCGGTTACGCTGGAGGCAGATGTATTTGCACCACGCGGAGGTGGGCCTTGGGCGGCACCCTGACGGGCGGCTGGACGTTTCGTTTGTTCTTTCATACATTTTCAAATATTTGTCTGATTCTCTCCAAGAGGTGGAAATGCCTTGTCAAAGGGTATGGATTTTTTTTTTAAGGCTTTTGATGCATATTGCCAAACCTTTTCCCAGAACGTCCGCCTTGTTATCGGCAGGAAGTAGATAGGGCACCTGCAGGCCCGGCTCGGGACTGGGAAGGCCGGCTCCTGCGGGAGAGGAGGTTCCGTGTGACCAGGCAGGCCACTGGAGCCGGGACCGGGTCATATTGTGGGGCCCCACCCTCAGTGGACTGAATGCTTTTGAGACATTGAGCAGCCGGAGGGATGGTCTGTACGTGCAGATTTGATCACGGTCTTCTTTCGTTGGTCACCCTAAGAGCCGCGGGTCCCCATTGCTCTTAGGGTAAAATCCAAAATCCCAGCAGGGCCCGCTAGGCTCCGCCCCGCTCTCCAGCCCTCTCTGAGGCCATGTGTCAGTTTGCTAAGTAACTTTGCTTTCATAGCAAAGTACCACAAACCGGGGGCTTTACAAAACAGAAACGGAGGGGGGAATCTGTTCCCCGCTTCTAGCTTCTGGTGGTTGCCAGGAATCCTTGGCAGCCATTGACTTAGAAACACATGACTCCAATGTCCGGCTCTGTCGTTTGGTGGCATTTTCCGTGCATGTGCATGTCTTCACATGGCTGTTCTCCTCACCTGTCTCTCCTTTCATAAAGACAACAGTCCTGGGGCACCTTGGTGGCTCAGGCGATGAAGTCCACCTTGGTTGGACTCGGCTGAGGTCATGATCTCAGGGTTTGTGAGTTCGAGCCCCACATCGGCTCTCTACTGTTAGCTCAGAGCCAGCTTGGGGACCCTCTGTCTCCCACTTTCTCTGCCCTTCCCCTGCTCACGCGGGCTCTCTCTCAAAAATAAACATTAAAAAAAATACAGACAGCAGTCCAATTAGATTAAGGACCCACCCTAATCCGGTATGACCTCATTTTAGCTTAACTAGTTAAATCCGCAATGACTGTATTTCTGAATAATGCGACATTCTGAGGTTCCCGGATGCACATGAATTGGGGGGGAACACGATTCAACCCACAAAAGGCTGTCTCCCCTGACTCAGGCACCCCGGTTTTCACTCCACTCCGCCTGACTTCCCTTCTTCCTGCAAGGTGTTCCGGAAATGTCACCGCCTCAGAGAAGCCTTCTGGAGCCCCCCAGACTAGGGTCATCCCGCCCCATATGGGCCGGTGGCAGTCATCACAATTACCGCTGAAGAACTCCTGATGACGCGTGCGTGCGTGTCCTCCGTCAGAATGCTGTCTCCTGGGGGCGCCCCTGGGGGGCTCAGTCGGTTAAGCATCTGACTTCGGCTCAGGTCATCTCCTGAGTTCGAGCCCCACGTCGGGAGTCTACTTTGGAATCTGTGTCTCCCTCTGTCTCTCTACCTTCCCCGACTTGTGCTCTATCTCTCTCTCAAAATTAAACTTTAGGGGCGCCTGGATGGCTCAGTCGGTTAACCATTCGACTTCGGCTCAGGTCATGATCTCGTGGTCTGTGAGTTCTAGCCCTGCGTCGGGCTCTGTGCTGACAGCTTGGAGCCTGGAGCCTGCTTCCGATTCTGTGTCTCTGTCTCTCTGCCCCTCCCCTGCTTGCTGTCTATCTGTCTCTCTCAAAAATAATAAATGTTTAAAATAAATAAACTTAAAAAAATGTTTTTTAAGGGACTTACAGACTGACAAGGGAGGCCTGTTGCAATCAGGCCAGAGACGACAGGTCCAGGGTTGAGACCACGACGCAGGGCCCATGAGGGGAAGTTCTCGGAGTGGCCCTGTCCGCGGGAGGGGACAATCTGTATTCAGTCCAGGCTGCACCCTTCCCTGGTGGCACGTGAAATAAAGCGCACCGTCTGACCCTCCCCCCCTTCGCTGACCTCTCCGTGAACCCCTGTCCTGCTCTGTCCCTCTGCTGCAGCCGCACGGCTACTGTTCACACTCCTCCATCCTGCCAAGCTAGTCTCCGCCTTCACGCCTTGGCAGTCACTGGACCACAGCCTGGAATGTTCTGCATCCGCATTTTACCCGCCGGCTTGTCATTCAGACTTCCGCTCAAATGGCCGCTTCCCTGACCCGCACCCTCCCCCAGCTCCCCCCCCCCAGTCATCTTCCATCGCATCACCCTGCTTTGGTTCCTGCTGTGTTTTCCGTATCTGCGGTGATCTGGCTCCTTTATTAGTTTTCTTGTCTGTTCCCCCCACTCTTGGAACTATATGGTCCTGGAGGGCAGAGACCTTGTTCGTTTGCTTTGTTCCCTGCTGAACCCTCGGCGCTATGTTAGACCCTGGACCGCAGTGGGTACTTACTAAGTACTCATTAAGTGGCTGAATGAAAGTTATTTAACCCCTCTAGTTTCGTGTTTCTTCATCGACAAAAGCGGGGTGATCCTGGCTACTTCATAGGAGGTAGTAATTGTACCACCTCAAAGAGTCCTTGGGAGGATTGGAGAGGTACGTGCAGTGCCTCGGGCGTAGCAAGCACTCAACATTTCGGCGCCATTGTTCATCTTTTAGATGGGCACACGTCCTAACCCGGATGGGGGCAGGGTGGCAGAGGAGGTGGTAACTCCTCATTCCACCCTCGTGTGATTCCACCTTCCTGTTCTTCCAGGTACCCAACGCTTCCCACGGAAGGACGGAAGAAGTGTGGTATTGTGGCAGCAGCCATAGACTTGGAGCAGGAGGTCTTGACATGGAGTCTCTTGGAAACCTTCTGAGGCTGTGTCCTCATCTTCGGAATGGAAATAATGATTCCTACGACAGCTGAAATGAGTTAGATGTAAATTATAATGCGTAGTTCCCAAATTAGTATTTCATTGATTCTTTTGCTCTTAAAGCAATTACTTATTAATTATGTCCATCAGAAACGGTATTGCTTGCCATTACCACAAGGGAAAAGTCTTAAATTTGTAATATTTATTGGTTTTTCTGATTTTGAAAGAGATACATTTTATTGTGGAAAAATATTTTTGTAATTCGACAGATGAAAAATATTATACTGTTTTAATTTGTGTGTCTTGGTTTTCCTAACATTTATTCTGATTTACTGAGATTGAATACCTCCTCGACGGCCTTCATCATCATATGTGGGCACTTTACATGTGAAGGAGATTAATTTGTAAGATTTTGCCCCTCAGGAATGATGAGAATATTTTCCCAACTTGCTATTAACCTTTCGGTTTTATTCACATACCTAAACTTTTAATGCTTATGTAGCAAAATCTATTGGTATTCTCTGTTGGGATTTCTTCCACTCAGCTGCTTTCCTTGCTGTTCAGAAGTCAGTTTGCTATTCATAGGATAAATATCCATTTATACTCACACGTAATGCTTTAATCCACTTGGACTTGACTTCGATATACAAAGAGAAGTTTCGTTGCTACTTTAATTATCTTTTCCAAAAAGCCAACGGAATCCTCCCAGTGTGATTTGCACAAATGACCTGTTCTTCCCATTGATGGCGGCGGTAGCTATGGAGCAAATAAAACACTGTGAGGAAGTGGGTGGGCAAGCCAGACCGCTGGAGTTTGCAACCCTGCTCACTGGTCATTTCAGGGCAGACTGCTTCTGTCACATCTGGGCGCCTCAGTCTCCTCATCTGTAAAATGGGAATCACGATCATAGGCCCTCCCTGACGGGCTGTCGTGAACAGAATGGCTGCTCGGTAAACATCTGTGATTATTTTTAGGCCATTTGTGTATCTGCCCTGTGGATTCCCAGGTCTGGGTTTCAAGGTATTTCTGTCCTTAGGCTGTTTTTTAGTAGATGTTCTAATATTTACCGGGACAAGGCCTCCAACGTTATTTTCACAGTTCTCTTGGCTTCCAACCTGTTCCGTTGGGTTTACTGGGCCTGCTCTTCCATTTACAGCTCAGGTAAGGGGTCGGTTGGGGGAAGGCAATACTTTAGGTCTCGTTGATTAGGAGAGGAGAGTGGCGGGGAGGGCCGTGAGTGACATCTGAGAGCAGTGGGAAGACAGAGGCAGGCGGAGAAGAGAGAAGCAGGGCAGAGGGGAGAAAGGGCGGAAAGGCGCCGAGAGAAGATGCTAGACGGAAAACCCAGGTGGCCCGCGCGCTCGGACCGGCGCTGGGCGTGGTGAGGGTACCCAGGAGGCCTGGGTTTCGGGGTCTAGGTAAGGAGAGGGTCTCCGAACCTCTGCTGCCTCCGGCTATGGCGCAAGATCAGGCGAGACCCTCAGGTCGGGCAAGAGAGGGAGCAGGGAGTCCCGGGGAGAAAGGCCAGTTTGGCGCGAAGCTGGAGGCGCGGCGGCCGGCGGGGCCGGGGCAGCTGCGTGCGCAGAAGAGCGTGCGTAAGACATAACACCCAGGCCTGGGGGTATAGCTCAGGGGTAGAGCATTTGACTGCAGATCAAGAGGTCCCCGGTTCAAATCCGGGTGCCCCCTGTGTTCGCTGTGTGTTTTATCCCACCGGGTCGGTCAACGCCCACCAGCGAGGTCAGCCTTGCGGCGGTCAAGGTCAACCCCAGCCCAGCTTGTTCTGACAAGTGATGTATGTATCTAAGTTTATATTTGTTAATAAGCACTTTAAATAAAGTAAAAAAGACCCAGTTGGGTGAAGGGGGTCAAAAGGGACAATCACAAGGAAGTCCTGGGACCCCCCCCTACCCGTGGCTGTAGATAACTGTGTTGTATATTTGGAAGTTGCTAAGACAGTAGATCTTAAAGGTTCTCCTCACAAGGAAAAAAATATATATATATATAACTGTATGAGGTGAAGGATGTGAAGGAGACGTCTGAGGGTGGTCATTTCCCAATATATACAAATATTAAATCATTATGTCCTACACCTTCAGCTAATACAATGTCATATGTCAATTATATCTCAACAAAAGTGAGAAATTTTTAAAAATATAAAGTAAAAAAGAAATCGGTGAAACTAAGTGCCTTACATTTAATGCAATATATCCAAAACATTATCCTTTCAACATGTCATCAATATAAAAACTTATAAATGAGATACTTTATGTTTTGTGGGATTTGGGGACTCTTTGAAATCCGGTGTGCAGTTTCCTCCAAGACACCCGTTAATCGGAACCAACAACCTGTAGATGGCGGGCAGCTCCTGAGCATGGGAAGCCTCCGATTTGGTTCCAGCAGTTTGGAGGGGACAGGTGGGTGTGCTGGTCAGGGGACAGGGAGCCTCCTCTGCTCCCTAGAGTGTGGGGGGCTGCTCCCCCATTTGCAGAGAAGAGACCCCGGTAGGCGGGCAGCTCTGGGAAGGTGTAGGAAACCCACGATTTCCAGGTCCCTGGACAGCCACCTTCAATTTTCTCTGCAGACCATGGTACATTTAATTAAAAATGCGTTAATACGGGTGCTGAGGTAACTGGGAAGCTCCGAGCAAAATCCGCCAATTACAGTATTCTTAGTGCTAACTTGTTTGTATCGCCGTCCGTAAATATTTTAGTCACAAAATGTTCATAGCTATGGTCTTTTTGCTTCCATCCAAAGTACATTTCTTCCACGCAATATTTATAAGACAAATGTTTCCACAAAAGTATTTATAAGACCAAGCTCTTCAAATGAGTGTGACGAGTAGGTGTGCGAGTAAAGTGGGGGTTAACGCTTGTTTTGTCGTTTACTCTGTCACGTGGGGCAAGTTGCTTTGGTCCCCTGTGTCACGGTCCCCGGCAACGAAGATGCCGTTGGTGGTGGTGGTGACGGTACCACCGCAAATGGTTCTTAAACGATATAGATCCATCTATCGATCTATAAAGCTCTTAGATTAGTTTGTCGAGCGCATTAGAAGCGTTCAGTAAACCTGAAGTCCAGTTCCGCAGGTGTCTTGGGTGTGGTACGGAAGTGGAAAGTCCTGAGCGAGCCAGCTTGCTCCGGCAGGCGGTATAGCTCAGAGGTGAATCGTTTGACTGCAGACTAGAAGGTCTCCGGTTCAAGTCCAGGGTGTCCCTTATAATTATCCCCAGATTCTCTCTACCCTGCTCCTGTCCTATCACAACAATCCTGCAGGGACTCTGAGTCTCTGTCCCATCAGAGGACTGGGGGGCAGGCAAGTTCCCTTCCTGAGAGAGAAATGGTTGCAGGCAAGGGATGCCATTAGTTGTATCAAAGTCAACGACGTGAAAAAAGCAAGCGCCATGCCGTGTGTAGGTGATGCCACTATTTGCGTTTGTTACAAAAACCTGAGAGAGCCCGTGGGTTCCTTACTCACACGTGCAGACCCTGGGAGACGGTAAAAGAAACCGTGAGTGTGGCCTTCCTCCAAGCCCCGGGAGAGGGAGGCCTGTCAGCTGAGGAAGAGGGAGCCTTTCCACCGCATGCCTTTTTCTCCTTTTATTCTTAAAATCGACTTCTTTATTCTTAAGATCTTATTTTTTTAGTTTCGGGATCGCAGCAACATTGAGAGGAAGGGGCAGAAATTTCCTGTACACCCTCCCCGGCCTCCCCGCCCCCCCCCCCAGCCCACGGCCTCCCCGCTGTCAACATCCCCCGTCGCAGTGGGCCATCTGGCACAGCGGTGAGCACACGGTGACACATCGCAGCCACCCAAGTGCGCGGTGACGCGAGGGTTCTCTCCGGCTGTTGTACATGGGTTTGGATAAACATGGGATGACGTGTGTCCGTTACTACAGGCTCAAACGGAGTACTTCACCCCCCGAAAAAAAATCCTCCGTGCTCTGCCTGATCTCTCTCTCTTCACCCCTGAACCCCCTGGCGACCGCCGAACTTTTTACCGTCTCCATAGCTTTGCCTTTTCCAGAAAGCCGTACAGGATGTACCCTTTCCAGGTTGGCTTCTGCACTTGTAATAGGCCTTGATCTGCCAGAATGGAGCCCGACGCGGGGCTCGATCTCACGGACCGCGAGATCGCGACCGGAGCTGAAATCAAGAATCGGCCACTTAACCACCGGAGCCACCCAGGCGCCCCCGCTATAATTCACAATTTTAGAATAAATGTGGTCTCAGCCACTGGGATTGGCGGGGAACCCGGCATGGGTCTGTTTGGATGTCCTCCTCCGTTCCGCTGGGTTTTGCCAGAACTCTCCAGTGAGGACAGTCTGCACTGAGGCCCACGCCTCAGCCAGGTCGGCTGCGGCCGTTTCTAGGCAGGAAGCTTCTGCGGGAGTCCCCTCCGTCAGGCCTGAGCCCTGGCGCCTCGAGAGTCTCCAGGAGTCCTCTCCGAAGACTCCGTGGTCTCTTGGGAGTCAAACTCCTCCACGGCCCGAGCCTGTCCTTCCCAGCCCGGCGGGTTCCAGCCGACATTTGTCCAGGGAGGCCCACCTCCCTCCACCTTGTAGACAAACACAAGTCAGTCTCTGTGATGGGACTTGGTGCCTACTCACAGGCAGCCCGCCCAGCCTGGCGTCTCATTTTGCTTGTGCGGACACACACCAACGCTCACCCCCGTGGGAAACAAGGAGCTTCCCAGAGACTAGGTAGAAGCATGTCACGTGGACATAGCCGAAGGTGGGACAATTTGAGGAACGAAAAGAAAACTGAGTGTAATTGGCCGAAACACATAAAATATGCATTTAAAAATCCATTAATTCGTTAGAATGGATACATATATTTTTTAAGCCCTCGCTGGTCACGTCTGGAGGTTATGAAGGCATCGATTTATTATTCTGAAAACTCATACATAAAAGGAAAGGACCAAGTGTTTGTTCTACACCTTTGCTTTTAACTACATTCCAACGGGACCAAATAACTGACGAAAGACCTCCTTCCTCACAAAAGGATCTGGGCTAGTGCGGTGGAGAATTAGAAGGAAACCACTGGCAGCCCCTGATGCCATAGCAGAGGGAAGCAAGTGTCAACCACGAGATAAGCGTTCGCTGGGGCAGCCGATGAGGTGGGCACCACCCCACCATGCCAGCTAATCCTAATTTCGCAAAAAAGAGAAACAAGTCAGGGCGCCTGGGTGGCTCAGTCGGTTAAGCGGCCGATTTCGGCTCAGGTCATGATCTCATATCTGTGAGTTCGAGCCCCACGTCGGGCTCTGTGCTGATGGCTCATCAGAGCCTGGAGCCTGCTTCAGATTCTGTGTCTCCCCCTCTCTCTGCCTTTCCCCTGCTCACGCTCTATGTCTCTGTCTCTCAAAAATAAACATTAAAAAAGAGAGAGAGAGAAACAAGCAGATACGGGGAGCCTCCTTGTACAAAGGAAGAACACAGGAATTCTGGTGACATCTTCTGGCCGAAAGACTGAACTCTGATCAAGCCTCCATCTCCATCAGGCTTGGCCGTGTTGACAATTGTTAATGCTGAGTATGGTGGTTCGTTTTGTGTGTCAACTTGACTGGGTCGCAGATATTGGGATAAACGTTATTTTGGGGGCGTGTTTGTGACGTATTTCCAGATGCCATTAGCGTTTGGATCAGTGAAATCTAAGTAAGGAAATCGCCCTCCCCAGTGCTGATGGCGTCATCAGATCCATCGAGGTCCTGACAGAGTGAAAAGGCAGAGATAGGGCAAATGGTTCTCTGCCTCCTCGAGCTGGGACATTGGCTCCTCCTGCCTCAGACCAGAACTTTCAGCAGCAGCAGCTCTCTGGCTCTTGGATGGGAACCACATTGCCAGCCTTCCCAGGTCCATAGTTTGCAGATGGGCCATCATGGGACATCCTGACCTCTGCAGTCACGTGGGCCAATTCTCTCTCTCTCTCTCTCAACCTCTCTCTCTTCCTCATGTCTGTTTCTCTGTCTCCGTGGAGAACCCTGACCCATCCACCGGAGGATGGATGCCACTACTTTCGTGTGTATTTGAGATCTTCCGTAATAAAAATTTAAAAACTCCTTTCCCATAGATAAATATTCCTGAGTGTAACAGAAAGAGACGATGCTCCCCGATTAAAACAAAATATACTATTTTCGCTTTCTGGTTCTGATTTGGCTTTGTAGCTTACATTAATAAGCTGCGCATGGGCGTGCGAGGGGGACAACTTTCTTTCTTCCTCTTAGCACCATGGAGATAGGCTGACTTCTCAAAAGGAACTATGCTGGAGAGCGAGGAGAAACAGAGATGCCCGCTCACAGAACCGGTCGCTATGGTGTCGGGCTCATTCCGCGTCGGAAGCATCTCGGCGACGTGGGGCGAGGGGACAAGTGTGTGGGGGAGCCCTCGGTCCTCTGCGCTCCCCCAGCCGGGCCCCTGCCTCCGGGGTTGGTTCCACGAAGCCTCTTGCCCAGAGATTAGGGGGAAAGTGCTTCCCTCCGACTCCTAGGACCCTCCCGCTTTTGTTTCTATCTGGGATACCGACACCCCTGAAACTTGAAGGTAATATCGGCCCGTGGGAGGAAAACTAGAATCCACCAACAAAAAAAGGATGGGACGGGCCACCAGCGGAAATGACCCAGAGGGTCGTGTTTATGAGAGGAGCACTCGAAGTGACTTGTTCAGGCGGCGGAACTCAAGCGCGGCACAGGGGACGTCGTGGGGACCCCAGCGCTGGGTCGCTAAGTTTCTGTCATTCAGCAGGATGGGACACAAAAGAGAGACCAGGGGGTTTTGTAGAAAAAGCGAAGCTACGGATCCTCTGGCCCTCAACTCGTGGACCACGATTGATACACGGAGGTCACAAGATGACACGCAAGCAGGTCCCAGAGTTGAGACACTAGATGGGGGGGTGCGTGTGGTCAGGAGATGGGGTGACAGGACTCAGCGACCTAGTAGGAGTGACCGAGGACACACTGTGAGTCCCCCTTGGGTGGGTGTGGGTACTCTGGCCTCTCGAGGAGGGGCCGGACTTTGGAACAGGAATAATTCATGAAAACGTTCCACGTTGCGGGAAGAAAAGCCGTCGAGAGCATTTGACTCCATTGCCCTGATCGCGGCCTCACTGAGCGAGCTTCTGGCCGCCGATCTGGCTTCCCAGGTAACCTGGAGGGTGTCCTGGCTTCTTCGGTGTCCGCTGTCGAGTCCGATTAGGGAGGTCTGGGGGGCCAGGTCGAACCAGGTCTCGTCTAGATTTTCAGGGCTCTGGTGGGCACGTCTGGGAGCTGAGCCCCAGACCTCGACGACTGCGCCGAGCTTCCGCCGGGTCGGGATTTCTGGACGTTCTGGGGAGGGGCAGAGTCGGCGTGGTAACCCGGCAGGATCACGGGGGAGGGAAAGGGAGGGGAGAGCGGGGGACAGCCACGGGCCGTGCTTGCCGAGAAGCGCCGCCCTGAGCCACGTCACTGGGCCACGTCCTTGGAGCCTGACACGTCGCTTTTAGGCATCAGTCCTGGGGAAGTCACCAGAAGCGGGCCACGTGTACGCCTGTGTTCATCAAAGCCTTGCTGATAACCTTGGGGGAAAAATCATCCACTTACCGACACGCTTGACTTTTTTTTTTTTAAGACAGGCCGCCACATATAACACGTCCCTTGGGTGTGTCTGGGGTCCTGGGCGGTTGACTGTCCCGCATTCTCCTACACGTGAACCTCGAGAGCTCGTGTGGAGGCGCCAGTACGGTGAGAGCTACTCGGACGCCGCTGGGTACCGGGGAAGGCCGATCTCGCTTCAGAGACATTGAAATACGATAATACAAAACTCCGGGGTGCCCGGGCGGCTCAGCCGATCGAGCATCTGACTCCTGAATTAGGCTCAAGTCATGATCTCACGGTTTGTGAGTTCAAGCCCCCTGTCGGGCTCTGCGTGGCCGGTGCGGAGCTGGCTTGGGATTCTCTCTTTCTCCCCCTCTCTCTGCCCCTCCTGCGTGTGCTCCGTCTCAATCTCTCTCTCTCTACGTCAATAAATAAACTTAGAAAAAATACTAGAAAATCCAGTCCAATAGTATAGGACAACATAACCAAGACAGAGTCGATCGGAAAAGCAATGACGACTTAGTACGAGAAAAATGCATTGCCCGCCGAGCAGGGGCTCTTGGGGGGCAAGCACCCTCGTGCCCAGTCCCGGGCCCTCCCGCCGGCCACGCCCGGGCTTCTCCTTGCCGCAGACCAACAGGTGCGGGGTTCAAGTCCAGGCGTCTCTATGTCACAGACCTCTCACTCCAGGGGAAGGGCCGCTCCTGGCTACTCGGTAGGCCCGGCCTCCTGGAATCTAGATTTCCAACACGTTGCAAAAGACCCAAGTGTCCCCGCTGTGACGTTTCTCTTGTGTTTCACGTCTACCTCCTCAGCCACGCCCCTTTCCTGAAGGGCTAGAGGGAGTCCGCCCCAGGCTTTCTCAGCGGTTCCCTTGTGTCTAATTATTACCGTCCTGATTTTATGTGTTTCTTCCAAGCTTGCTTCAAAAAAAAAAAAAAAAATGGAATCTGAGGCAGCTGGCAATAAAAGACATAATAAAAATCCAACCAATCAAACGAGTATAAAAAAGGCTGACTTACATACACGAGGTCGTCACAATCCTGGCGACAGAAAGCGGAAGGGTAGGTGGGGGGGGGCTGGGGGCGGGACGACGGGGCGTCACCGGCTAATGGGGACAGGGTTTCAGTTTGGGAAGATGGAAAAGTTCGGGAGACGGATGGGGGTGCGGTTTGCGGGACAGCGTGGATGGACTTCATGGCCTGAACTGTGTGCTGAAGCGTGGTCAACGTAACTCGTTTTCTGTCCTGGATCTCTTACCGCAATTTAAAAAACGTTTCTTTAATGTTTATTTATTTTTGAGAGAGAGACAGAGTGGGAGCAGGGGAGGGGCAGAGAGCGAGGGAGACACAGAATCCGAAGCAGGCTCCAGGCTCTGAGCTGTCAGCACAGAGCCCGACGCGGGGCTCGAACGCATGAACTGTGAGATCGCGACCTGAGCCGCAGTTGGACACTCGACCGACTGAGCTGCCCTGGCGCCCCTACCCAGTTTTTTAGATTGAAGGGAAGGAAAGGCAAGGACTGAACATTTAGGAGAGAAGGTAAACAATTATTCCTGAGAGCCCAGGTTAGGAGAAGTTACTACTGCTGCATACGACACTCGTCTCTGAACTTCCTGGTGACCAAACGGGAGTGGAAACACGCCAGTTCATCAACTGACTGAAATAATTTATTAGCTCTGAAAAGCAGCAGGCATTCATATGATAGGTCTTTACAGATGGAACACTGGAGAGACGATGGTTAGGGACAGGGCAGCCACGGACAGATGTACAGGTTGTGTGTCATGCAACTCCACCAATTACATAGTGCCCGCAATAGTGCAACATGGTGACCCTAGACATTGGCCACATTTTACCCCCGTTACCAAAAAAAAGTAGAAACTGTGCTACACGCACACACGTGTGTGTGTGTGTGGAAGGGGCAAACCTGGCCAGTTAACTACTTAATATACATTCTCCCCTCTGCTTTAGTAACAGAACCCTGATTTTCCACCCAGCAGTTACGTGCCACCTGAAAGCCCACATTTCCTGGCCTCTCGGTGGCAACAGGAGGAAATGAGGGATAAGAAGCCATCATTGGACAAGACTCCTGGGAAAGCCTGAGAGATCGACCAATGCCTGTCCCTTTTTTTGGCCTTTACTGCTGCTTCCTACTTGGAGCATAGATGTGATGGCTGGAGCACCGGCTGCCAACTTGCACCGTGAGTCAACCTTGAGGATGGGATCCACATTTCAAGAAAGGCGGCCAGAGAGCCAAAAGGAGCTAAAGACATGCCAGAGGGGCCATGCCAGTCCTGGTCTCCTCACCCCCACACACCCTTTCCCCAAGAAAGGTGTGTGTGCCTCGCTCGTTTACACCACAAGTCAAGAAGAGTCTGAAGGCTCATGCCCTTTCCGCATCAACAACATATCAAGCACCTAGCTCAGTAGGTCTGAGTGAGTCATTAGAAGGAGGCTCTTCTAACAAGGTCACTTCCTTGACCAGGAAACCCCCATTGATCTAGTCAACCAGGTGTTCCCGAAGTCTTCCTAGCCACCCCCCACACACCCATGACAATATAGAGCAGCCCGAGGAAAGGTCCTTCCGCAGGTGCATGTTCCCTGGTGCACCACCCCCCTCACCTGGTCCACGCCCCCCTCTCTGTGGAAGAAAGAGAGCTCAGCGGCAGTGAGCATTTGGCAGCTTCCTCGCCAATAAGCTCCCCCCGGAACTTCCTGTCTTTCCCACGAGGAATGCACGGCACCGTAGGGAGCGAGCCTGCACCCCTTAGCACAACGGCCCTCTCATTTCCGGCCGGTTACCAGCGGCTGCGTGCAGGTCCCAACTATCCCGGAGTATGAATCTGCGGCCCGCTGGAAAAGGTGGCTCCACAGAGGGCTCGCGGAACTGTCCGAACAGAGCAGTGAAGTCATCCCTCTGCTCTGGAGGAGTTCACGGCCCACGCGTCCTGGAGACAGGGTGCCACTCAGCGTGTCGTCCGAGGACTCTGCGTCCATGCTTAGAAATTCTACAACGGTCCGCGACGCCAGCCAGCTCTGGCATGGGGACGTGGGGGCATGGGGTGGGGGGAGGACTCAGGGTCCACGAGTCTGTTGCACTGGTATGGAGCCATGACAGATTTTAAGAAAATAAAAATAAAGCGGACCCTTCACTGCAGATAGCTGGGAAGGCTCGGCTTCGCTTCGTCCCCCCTTGGAGATGCGTCCGGCAGCCGCGTGGAACAGAAGGCCCTTGGGGATTTAGCTCGCTGCGGCCGTCGGGGCCCTCGGGTACCGGCAACAGAAGCTAGGCTGAGCTTTAAAAGTTTATTACGAGTATACATCTCACTAGGTAAGAGTGGTGGAAACTGAGTCTCCGAGTTAGCCTTCTGGGAGCAATGCCCCCAAAGCCAGCGGCAGAACCGGCAGGTGGAAGAAACCACACACACGCGCACTGGCACCAGCCAGCACTGGGTGCCTCTGTTTCCACCAGGAACCAGCAAGTGCACGTCTGTACCGAACACGCAAAGCCCCAAAGGTGGAAGGCCCAGGGAAGGGTTTGTTTTTTTTTAAGTTAATATTTGTTTTTGAGAGACAGAGCACGAGCAGGGGAGGGACAGACACAGAATCTGAAGCAGGCTCCAGGCCCCAAGCTATCAGCACAGAGCCTGACACGGGGCTTGAACCCACGCGCCGCAAGATCAGAACCTGAGCTGAAGTCGGACGCTCAACCGACTGAGCCGCCCAGGTGCCCCAGGAAAGATTTTTTTCTTAAATGCAGCCCCCAAATCACAAACTATCAAGGATCAACTTGACTGTATCAAAATTTAAATTTTATGTGACAAAACATGGAAAAGCTGGCCATGAACATTCTAGCCACTGTTCACTAAACAGCAACTCACCTCTGGGCCTCGCCCTCTGCCCAGATACCAAGCCGGGCCCCGACTTTGTTGCCTCAGACGGAACCTTCGGTGATCTTCCGAGCCGATGCCAAGAAGCCATGGTGTCTTTGGGGAGAAGGCGGAGAGTTGTGGCCGAGAGCGTGCATTCATAGCTGCATGGAACTAGCTTTTCCGAGTCGGAACGAGCAGCCTGCATGTGGGAGAGTAAGAGGTTTATGAATTGCGCACCTTCCCTAGCAGGAGGGGGTATAGCTCAGTGGTAGAGCATTTGACTGCAGATCAAGAGGTCCCTGGTTCAAGTCCAGGTGCCCCCTTTGAGAGCCTGCTTTTTTCCTCCTTGTCCTTGACCTGAAATGACAAAATCGAGGTGAATAGACACCAAACTCTGGTCCCCTTCACAGGACGAGGCCAGTAGAGCCTGTGAGCCAGAACGCTTATGGCTATGTCATAGATTCAGGGGCACCCCAGGCCCTCGGCACCACCTTGAAGACCAAGGACAAGACCGCGTCCATCCCCGTTGCCCTCTGTCAGGGTCTGTTTCCCCAGGGCCACGAGGGTACCGATGTCAGTGTCATCTGGGATCCAGTCCAAAAACAAGAGCTGCCTGCGCTATTTGAACAGAGAATTTATATAAATAGTCGTTAACCAGCGTATCAGGGTCCGGAAGGTGCAGCAGCCGAGGACCACGAGCCGGGAAGCTCAGGACAACAGAAATGTGTGGGCTCCCAGCTCTGGGGGCCTGGAGTCGGGAATCGAGGCGTGGGCAGGGCTGTGTCCTCTCTCTTCAGAGAGCTGTGTCCTCTCAGCTTTCGGTGTCTGGGGGCAGTTCTGCAAGTTCTTCCAGTTCCTTGGCTTGCGGACACACCGCCCAGTCACTGCCTCTGTCTTCACATGGCCGTGTTCGGTCCGTATGTGTCTCCTCTCCCATCGGGACCGAGTCTTGGGTCCCGCCCTGTGCCACCGTGACCTAGTCTGAACTTGCCATATCTCTGATGACCCCATCCAAGTAAGGTCACACCCTGAGGGACTGACTTCAGCGTATCTTTTGGGGGGGACACGATTCAACCCACGACAACCAGAACTGGGGGAACTGAAAGACCAGGAAAGACTCAGCACCGCGGAGGCAGCACCCGTCAGAAGCCGCTTCCACTCGAGGGCTGGGGGAACAAACGGAAAAGGAGGAACGTGTTAGCTGTCCCGGGCCTGGGGAGGATCTCTGTGGGGCCCGGACTCAGACCTCTAAGGAGGCCCTGGTGTCGCTGAGGAGTCGGGGCAAGGCTGGTCCTGTGAACACCGGACTGCAGGCGGCAATCACTGATGCTACCGGGACGGACCGTCGAGGCCAGGGTGACACCGACAGGAGCCACAGCGGGCAGAACACGTGCCTCTTCCCTCCCCCACCTTCCAGGCTCTCCCTGAGAGCCCTCGAGGGGAACGACCGGGAAGCCACCTGGCGGAGGATAAGGTTTACAGAGTCCCAGAGCCGGCATCGCAGAGCAGAGCCCAGAAAGGGGGGCTCGGAGCTTAGGGACAATCATTTCTTCAATCGTTTCTTCAGGCGGCTCATATCACCGGGCGGTTAAAGGGTTGAGTACGTGGAGATCCCAGGCAACGGGGGAGGGCTGAGGCTGCCTCCGGGGGTGGCGCCGTGTAGACAGCTCTGACCCATCCAGTCTGTGTGTCTCCTGCCTTTTTTCAGGTGTTCGTGCTTGGCCAGCCGCGGGGCATTTTGAGTCTCTGTTTGCAGGTGCTCAGCACAAAACCCACAACACAGACGTTACGACAGATCCTCCTGGCTGTCCGGGAATGCTTCCCCAGTTACTCCTCTCGCCCAGGAACGCAAGGTGGAGAGGGCGCAGAGCTGGGCGTGAAAGCAACCTGCTGCTGCTTCTAGGCAGGGAGCGGAGTTTGCGGCAAAGCGGGCCTGGCCACTCAGCCGGCCGTGCCGACGGGGCGCCCGGAGCCGGAGCCCGGGGTGTGGCCGCAGAGGGAAAGCGTGTTTAACCGGGCCTCACTGGTACAGCAGGGGGTATAGCTCAGGGGTAGAGCATTTGACTGCAGATCAAGAGGTCCCCAGTTCAAATCTGGGTGCCCCCTGGCATTTTAGTCCCGAGGGGTTGGTAGAGAAGTTCCAACTTCCTCTCCTCTTGTTGACTCTGCTTTCTGAGTTTTCCTGCCAAGGGCGAAGAAGCAGAGATCGCCTACATCCAAGCAGGCAGCTCGGCTCAGGTGATGTGTTCGCCCCCTCCTCTGGTCTGCCCCCACGCCCTTCCCCCGGTCCCCGCGCTGCCCAGGGTGTACGTGGTCTCCTGGCTGAGGGTGAGGCTCTGTCCTTTGAAGGCAGCCGGAGGGAAACCTGGGATCACCTATAGAAGGACAATATTTCGACTGCCGTATGGTTTCTCAACAATTGCAGAAGGCAACTGACAAGGAAGGAAGGCAGAAGACAGTACAGAACACATTCCGTATGTTGAGAGGAAACCACAGCCAGCCTTGAATTCTATTCCCAGCCAAACTATTCTCCGGGAACATACAAAAGCTGAGAGAGTTTGCTGCCAACAGACCCTCGCTAAGGCGGATTTTAAATATCTACTTTAGAGAAAAGAAAAATGAGCCCAGAATGGGAGGGCTAAGCTGTAAGAAGGAATGTGAAACAAAGAAATAAGACATGTAAATAAACCTAAAAATCGCTGACCATTTAAAGCAATACTAATGTCTAATTTATAAAGTTTTTTTTTAAGATAAAACAAAAATACTGGCTAATAATAACATACAAGGAATGGAGTGATAAGAGTTCAAGTGTCTTTATACAATTTGGGAGGAGGATAAAGATGTTGATTAACTTTAGACTTTTAAGATTTGAATGCAGAAATTTCTAGTATATGTTTTCAAAAGTTGTGATTTTAGGTCGCCTGGGTGGCTGAGTCGGTTAAGCTCCGACTTCGGCTCAGGTCATGACCTCGAGGTTGTGGGTTTGAGCCCCATGTCAGGCTCTGTGCTGATGGGAACCTGGAGCCTGCTTCGGATTCTGTGTCTCCCTCAGTCTCCGCTCCTCCCCAGCTTGTGCTCTGTCCTCTTTGTCTCTCAAAAATGACTACAGGTTAAAAAAATATTTATTAAAAAGTTGGTGATTTTGCCAAGCAAAAGGGGATAAAAGAATGGAGGTTACATGTTAGAAGTCTTGCTAAACATGCATTAGTTCTAATAATTCATTTGTCGATTCTTTTAATTTCCTACGTATATGCTCCTATCATCTAAGTAGTTTGGAAGTTTTATTTCCCTTGTTCCAATCCTTATGTATTTTATATTTTTCTTATCTCATTGTACTGGCTCGGACCTCCAGTATAATGTTGAGTAGAATATTGAGAGTGAATATCTTGACTTGTTCAGATTTCAGATGAAAAGCTCTCAACATTTCACCATTAAGTACATATTGTGAACTATACTTTTTATAAGTGGTCTTTATCAAATTAAGGAATTTTAAAAGAAATTTTTTTATCATGGATCGATGTGAAATTTTATCAACCCTCCCCTTTGATTCATTGAGATAATCATAGGATTTCCCTCTTTTAGTCTATTTACATAGTGAATTTCGCTTAGTGCTTTTTCTAAAATTAAACACACTTTGCTTCCAGATATAAATCCAACTTGGTCGTGAAGTCCTGCCCTTTTTATATATTTGTGAATTGCGTTAGATAATAATTTATTTAATTTCTTGTACCTATATTTTATGAGTGAGATTGGCCTATGCATTTTTTATATGGTCCTTATTGGGTTTTGGTAGTAAGATTGTGTTAGTCTCACAAAAGGAGTTGCAGAATGAGACGCACTTTCTATTTTTAGATTTCTGCCTAAAAATAGTTATTGCTTATTTAAGTGTGGGACAAAACTGGCCAGTAAAATCATCTGGTCTGAATCTTTTTATCAAAAGTTTTGAAATAACAGTTTGAATAAAAGAACTATTTAAAAATCTAGACTACTGTATTCAGCTTTTGTATTTTTTCTTGTGTCAGCTTTGTTAGGTCATAGTACTTTTAAGTCCTTGCTCAATTTCAGCATAGTGTAGTGGCAAAGTCCTTGGACTCTTAAGACATAATGCGTGGGTTCAAATCCTGGGTTCTAACTGAGCGGCCTTGGTGAAATTGATAAACGCTCTCAGCCTCAGTTTTGCCATATATAAATTGGGCATGATAATAGAAATGAGTACAATGATAGTGCCTAGTTTGTAGAGATGTTATGAAAATTAAATAAATTAATATCTTTAAAGTCATAAAATCATGCCTGCCTCACAGTAAGTTCTGTGCTTATGCTTATTAGATTTAAAAATTTTGTGTATATTAATTTTTCATAGTGTTCAATAATCATTAAAGTCTAAAGAATCCGCAGTTTTTCTTTTTTGATTTATAATACTGCCTTAGTTTTTTCTGCTTTCTTCTTTTTCTTAACGGTGTCACCAGAGGTTAATCGATCTTTCCTTTTCAAAAACCAACCTTTGGCTTTGTGAATCCTGTCCATTGTGTGTTTGCTTTCTATTTCATCCACTTCTGTTCTTCTATTTCTTTCTTCTCTCACAGTGGTCTTTCATCCAGTTTTTCGAACTTCTTGAGATGGATTCTTAGTTTATTTTTAATCTTCTTTTCCAGCAAATGGCTCAAAGCTGTAAGTGTTTCTCTAAATGCCGATTTAGCGTCCATCAATGGATGAATAAAGAAAATGTCACACATACACAGTGGAATATTATTCAGCCATTAGAAAGAAGGAAATCCTGCCATCTGGTGAAACTGGAGGGCATTGTACTAAGCAAAATAAGCCAGACCAAAAAAAAAAAAGGGGGGGGGGTAATAATGTACGGTATCACTTATATGTGGAATTTTTTTAAAAAGTCAGACTCATAGAAACAGAAAGTAGATTGATGGTTGCCAGGGGCTGAGGGGTGGAGGAAATGGGGGGATGTTGGTCAAAGGGTAGAAACTCTCAGTTATAAGATAAATAAGTTCCAGAGATCTAATGTACAGCATGGTGATTACAGTTAATAATACTGTACTGTGGGGCGCCTGGGTGGCTCAGTCGGTTAAGCATCCGACTTCAGCTCAGGTCATGAACTCGCAGGTTGTGAGTTCGAGCCCCGCGTCGGGCTCTGTGTTGACCTCTCAGAACCTGGAGCCTGCTTTGGATTCTGTGTCCCTCTCTCTCTCTCTGTCCTTCCCCCACTTGTGCTCTGTCTCTCTCTCAAAAGTAAATAAACATTAAAAAAAATAATACTGTATTGTATATTTGGAAGTTGCTGAGAGTAGATTTTAAACATTCTCCCCCCCACACACACACACAAAGGTCACTATGTGAGGTGATGGGTGTGTTAATTAACTTGATTGTGGTAATCATTTCACAATGTATATGTAAATCATATCATTACATATATTACAATTCTATTTGTCAATTATACCTCAATAAAGCTATGCGGGAAAGCAACTAAACAAAATTTTCAATTGTCCATGATGTTTTTCCTCCTTTCTGCTAATTAATGAGAAAAGTATGAAAAATTTTCCATTCTAATTCTAAATGTTTATTTCTCTGTTACTCTCTCAAGTTTTTGTCTTACATGTTTTGAAGCTGTGTTACTAGAAGCATAAAGATTAGGAATTCTTACATCTTCTTGTTACAGCCTTTGATTATTAATAATTGATCTTGTTATCTCTAGTAATATTTTGTGTGTGTGTGTGTGCGAAAAGGTGATTTTATTAAAGCACAAGGACCCGTGGGCAGAAAGAGCTGCCCTGGCCTTGTGCAGAGTGACTGCTTAGACACCAAGGAGTTCGGGGAGGTAAAGTCAAGAGAAACTTTCTTAAAGGGATTTCCATATGCTAACGAGGATTTACAGATTACTAGAGGCCTCACTATTGTCAGACCAAGGCTATTTTTCCCTCTAGCAAAGCATTATCATTAAGACAGTATAGAGTTCCTGGAGATTGGGCTATTGATGAGATATTTGTAAACCGATGGAGACTATCAGTTTAACCATTTGTTTTTTGTCCTTTCCTTTGTCCGTGGGCAGCCAGGAGAGCCTGAGGAATATCACACATATCCCACCTGGGGGTGGGAGGTTGTGCTAGCTTGTGATTGGCCCTCAGCTTCCCTTATGGTCCCTCATTATTTTCCCCCTGAACAATTTGACCCTTAAATCTTTAAGGTTGTTGAAGGTCGAAGGTCCCATCTTCTGTAGCTTCTTCCTGCTGAGTAGGGGTGGAGAGATGTCTCTACCCCATGGGTCCACAGCGGTCAGTCAGGGAATGTATAGGGGAGTTACAAAAGGCGGAGGCAGCTGAATCCAACATGGCCGGCAAGGTGGTATCTCTGCGGGTAAGGGTCATGTGTCGGGAAGTCATTGTAGTGATGGAGTCTGGGACACCGGTGGGGAAATCTGAAGTGGGCGGGCCAAGGGGGTGCTCTTCGCTCTTTGACACCCAGGGTGGGAGCAATATTTTGGGTCTTAAAGTCTATTTTGTGTGCTTCCTTTTCGTTACTGTTTTGCAAGTCATATATTTTTTCATCCTTTTACTTTTCAATCTTTCTGTATCCCGAAGTTGTGGATGGTATCTGTTGTAAATAGACTATAGTTGGTTGGTTGCTTTAACCCCAATAGGAGAATCTTTGTCTTTTAAACTGGGGCATTTAATTTATTTACTTTTAATGTAATTGCTGATGTATTTGTTTCAAATCTACCTCCTTATTTTATGCTTTCAATTTATAGTGCTTATGTTTTTCTTTCTTTCTTCCTTTTTTTTTTTTTTTGTTTGGTTAAGATTTTTATAATGCTATTATTTCCCCCTGCTAGTCTGAAAAATATAAATGATGTTTCTTCTCCATCTGCGTAGCTCTTTCTCAAAGTCTGTGGCTAACCAATGGCTTCGCCCTCTGTGCAAGTAATTCAAGCATCTTACAGCACTTTCAACTCCATTTACTTCCCTCCAAACTTATATGCAGGTTTTGCCTTTTATATTATTCCATAAGTTGTGTTAACCTCATTGTTGTTGTTGTTGTCTTAATACAGTCGATGCTCACTTAGATTTATTCAGATATTTACTGTTTCTTTGCCTCTGTCTTCCTTCCTACATCCATCCTTCCATCCAAATCATCTCCCTGCTGCGTAGAGTATACGTTTTATTTTATTTATTTTTTTTTTTTTTAATATTTATTTTTGAGACAGAGAGAAACAGAGCATGAGTCGGGGAGGGGCAGAGAGAGAGGGAGACACAGAATCCGAAGCAGGCTCCAGGCTCCGAGCTGTCAGCACAGAGCCCGACGCGGGGCTCGAACTCACAGACCGCGAGATCATGACCTGAGCCGAAGTCGGCCGTTTAACCAACTGAGCCACCCAGGCGCCCCGAGTATACGTTTTAGAATTTCCTTTAGCGCATGTGTACTGTGGATGAGTTCTTTCGGTTTTTGTCTGAAATTGTCTTTATTTTACTTTCACTCAGGAAGGCTATTTTACCTGAGTACAGAATTTTATGGTAACAGGTACAGTATTTCAGTAGATGCAGTAGATGCAATTCCACTGCTTTCTGGTTTTCATTGCTGTTCTTGAAAACGCATCATTGTCAACCTCATTGGAACTCATTGAAAGTAATGGGTCTTCTTTTCATGATGTTTTTGAGTTTCTTGTCTCTGATTTTTCGCAATTTTACTACAGTAACCCCTAAGTGGCAAAATGGTCTTCGTCTCTGTTTTCTTACATAGTCCATCTACTTCATGCTCTCATTTTCTCTTCCACGAGTCCATTTCAACATATATGAGACTTTCTCATTATATCCTCTAAATTTATTACTTTCTACTCTGTGTTTGCCATGCGTTTCTCTCTGCATACTTTATAACGGACAGTTTTTCATCCCGATGTCCTACTTCCTGATTTTTCTCTTTGGCTGAAACTATTCACTGACAGGAACATGGACACTGAGTTTTTAATATTTTTTAGGTTTGTTTATTTATTTGGAGAGACAGAGAGAACTAGTGGGGGAGGTGCAGAGAAAGAGGGGGATAGAGGATCCAAAGCGGGCTCTGTGCTGACAGCAGGGAGCCCGATGAAGGGCCCAACTGAACCCTGAGATCATGACCCAAGCCAAAGTCTAACACTTAAGAGACTGAGCCACCTAGGCACCCCGCTGAGATTTTTAGTTATTGATTTTTAGATGTAAAATTTCTATGTTCTCTTTTCACATCTTCTTAGTTACTTCTTATGCTTTCCGCCTTCCTACCGACATTTTCAAACTTGTCTCTGATCTTCTTGAAAACAGTAAGCATTATCTTTTTATAGTGTGTTTCCGGCATTTCTAATACAAAAGTCCCTGTGTTTAGTTCTGTGGTCTGTTCTTTCTATTGATTTTCTTTGGTGGTTTTTGCCTCCTTGTGTACATAGTTATTCTTGACCGCATACTGAATGCTGTATTAAAAAACGTATTTGTAGAACTGAGTTGAAGCCAGGTGGAGAGGATAATATCCTTCCCTTGCTTTTTGCAGGTATCTGAGGGGCTCTAGCAGTCAGGATACCTTAATATAATTTCAAGGCTTGAGTTTTCTGGGCCATTCAAATGTCACAAAGACCAGCTACAAATTCTTGCAGGGGCTATTTTCGTTCAGTTTACCCTTACTCCTCAGGTAGCCCAAAGCCAGAGATGGTTCTACCAGGGTCCCTATTCTAGGTGAGCCCAGAATTCTGACTTCTATCCCCCTGGTCCTGAGAGACCTCCAGAAATTCGCTTAGGTTGTCTGCTGCCTCTTCTGCACTGAAGGCCAAAGCAGGTTCTCACATAGAACTTTCTCTTTCTGCTTCCCATTTGTTCTGAATCTCTATCTTCTATTTCCTATCTAACCAGTTCGCTCTTTGAGGCTTTTTAAGTTTTTAAATTTATTTTGACACAGAGGGAGAGAGAGAGCATGCATGCATGTGCAGGGGAGGGGCAGAGAGAGGAGGAGAGAGAATCCCAAGCAGGTTCCACACCATCAGCTCCGAGCCCGATGTGGGGCTCAAAGTCACGAACTGCAAGATCATGACCTGAGCTGAAACCAAGAGTCGGACACTTAACCAGCTGAGCCCCCCAGGCGCCCCAAAGCTCTTTGAGGCTTTTAATGAGATGTTTGTAATATTTTCCCAGCTTTTTAATTTGTCCTCATTTGAATGAAAGATCGTTTCAAATTACTTTCTTTAAGGAACATGGAGATTGCTCTGCAGGATGGGTACATCATGTGTTTTAACTATTTTGACTAAATTTTCAAAAATCATTATACAAATTAGGGTCTATCTCTAGGCATTCTCATTAAGGAAGGGAAATACTGATGAGGGTTAAAAAAGAAAGACTGGTAGGAGAGAAAGGAGGGAGAAGGGAGAATCCAGTGGGTCTAAGTCTGTGGAGGAGATAGCACCTCTGAGAAATTTCCAGGGAGAGAACAGAGGCTCTGCTTTTGATATGTTCTCTGATCTGTACAGTCACTCCTGGGGAGCAGGGAGCTGTATATCCATGCTATCCATGCTAAGTGGAGGCAGTAAGAACAGAGATAGCCTCCTCTCTGGAGAGTATAACAAGGTTGAGAAAATGAGACATTAAGAGAAAGAAAGTGATGCTCCCCCACAGACCATGAAGGGCAAGAGGCCCCAGGGAGGTGGGAGCGGACTGGGCCAACTTTGTCCGCCTCTTCGGTCAAACGTGATCCCCGTAGCTATTGTCTGGATGATGCTCAGGGAAGGATTCTTGGAGCTGGTCCTGGTGCAGATAGTAAATTCCTATCCCAGGACAAAGAGCATTAATTTAATGGATATATGTTTGGGGAAAGAGGCAGAAATTCCAATAACTGCTTCAGTAATTTAAAAGGTAGGAGAGGGGGCACCTGGATTTGAACCAGGGACCTCTTGATCTGCAGTCAAATGCTCTACCACTGAGCTATACCCCCAACCTGCCTATGGCTTCTCATCGTCACCTTTTCACCCATGCACTGCACTCAGGATCTCTGCGTGTCGGTATTTTGCTCTCAGACAATAGTGGTTGTTTGTGGCTCATCCCAGGGAGAGCCTCCTCCCTACTCCGAGCCTCGGGAAGCTGCTCTTGTTCCACTCATTCATTCATCCACACAACACACACTCTGGGAGGCTGTTAGGTGCCAGGCTCTGTCGCCCGTGTTGAAGGCGCAGACTAATAAAACATTATCCCTGCTCCTCAAAGAACCTTGGTCCAAGTAGGAGACAAATTCATGAACCAAAGTATTTCCACAGGGTGGCAGAAGAGCTGTGGGAACAGGGAGTAAGCAGCAGCGCTGGGCAGTCAGGGGGTGCTCCCGGGAGGACACGGACAAGGAGGAGCCCTCGAAATGAAGTGGAGGCTAAGGAGGAATAAGGCCAAGGGAGGAATAAGAACAAAGATTTTTTTTTTTATGTTTATTTCTTTTTTTTGAGAGAGAGAGAGAGACAGAGCCTGAGTGGAGTTGGGGCAGAGAGAGGGAGACACAGAATCCGAAGCAGGCTCCAGGCTCTGAGCTGTAGGTATAGAGCCCGACATGGGGCTTGAACTCACAAACTGTGAGATCATGACCTGAGCCAAAGTTGGACGCTTGACTGACCGAGGTTAAGCCAGGTGCCCCAAGAACAAAGATATTTTTAATAATTTTTTTTTAGAGAGAGCGTGGGGGAGAGGCAGAGAGAGAGAGAGAGAGAGCGCGACAATCTTAAGCAGGCTCCATGCTCAGTGCAGAGCCTGATGCAGGGGTCCATCCCACAACCATGGGATCATGATCTGAGCTGAAATCAAGAGTCAGACATTTAGGGTGCCTCGGTGACTCGGTAGGTTAAGTTTCAGACTTCTGATATCACCTCAGGTCATGATCTCACAGTTTATGGGTTCAAGCCCCACATCGGGCTCGGTGCTGACAGCACGGAGCCTACTTGGGATTCTCTCTCTCCCTCTCTTTCTGCCCTTCCTGCACTTGCTGTCTGTCTGTCTCTCTCTCCCTCTCTCAAAATAAGTAAACATTTAAAGAAAAGAGGGGGAACCCAACTGAGCCACCAGGCACCCCCAAAAATGTTTTTTTTAATTGGGTCAGGTACGTCCAAACATCAGACAGGCTTAAGAATGAGATCACGAGGAAGGGGTGCCAGGAAACACTTTGGGAGTCTAGATTCCTGCGGACACAATGAGCGTACTCCCAGACATTGTCCTCAGGGGAAGCTTGTGCACAGCATGACCAGCTGTGACCTCGAAGAACCCTCACAACCACCCTCTCCGTTGTCCAGTCCTAGAGATGAGGACAGAACAGGACCCAGGCACCAGGCGGCATCAGAATTATTTGCCTCCTTCTTAGTTACTGCTTCACAGCCAAAAGTGACCTCAGCGAGGGGGCACCCGGATTTGAACCGGGGACCTCTTGATCTGCAGTCAAATGCTCTGCCCCTGAGCTATACCCCCACACCTACTGCTGAGCCTTAATTGCACCTCTTGAACTGTGCAGTTGACTTGTCTCTGGACTGCGACAGCCAAGTTCCTGGAACCGGGCAGCCTGCCCAGTGACAGCCCGGCTCTCCCTATCATCACTCACTCGTTCGTCCACATCTGCACACCTACTCGCCAGCTCCTCCGTGCCGGGCTCGTCCTTCCTTCTCCCTACCTTTTCTCTTCCTCCCTCTCTGGATCGCTTAGCTCTGCCACCCCTGCAGTGAGCAGTCACTGGCTTTCCCATCCTAGTAGAATCTCGGTCCCCTCCTCCCTCCCTGCGCTGGGGCGCTGAGGTGAGGGGTTCTCTGCACGGGTAGAAGAGCAGGTCTGGGACCAGAACCTGGCCGTGACGCCACACGCTGAGACACAGAGAACCCCTCTCTCCCTTTCCGCCATACTCTCATCCGCTCGACCCACGCAATACCGTGGAGGAATAAGGCGAGCCAGCTCCAGATTCCCGCTCGAGGAGACAACTGATTTGAGGAGGGGTGTCCCACCACCATCGCTTGCGTGGGAGCCCCCAGGGCCTGGGAAGCGATGGGTCCCAAGACCGCAGCAGATGCTAGGAGCTCTGCGTGGGCGGCGAGAGAGAGGAGGCAGCCAGGGGAGGGGAAGGACTGGCCCCTGATCTGAAGGGCTGGGCACTGGTGGGGTACCCAGTCACCGAGAGCTCTTCCCACCCTGCCCGCACCCACCTGAGTCCCTAGCAACCCTTCCCTGTGCCTTTCTCCCATAGAAGACTTCCATGGTCCGTGCTGCTCACTGGGCTTCAGGGAAGTAGCTCTTTTGTGCAGAAATACTGAGGCAGGCCCTACAGCCCCTGTGCTGCCAGGCCAAGCGACCTAGAACCTGAAGTGATTCCACACTTTTTGGGCTCTCCTCTTGAGGCCGCTGGGACACGCCAAAACCGACCGTGGACTCCTTCCATCGGGTCCACACCTGTCCATTGACCCAAGGGGATGGGATTTTTAGTTCCAAGTGACTAGTGGAAGGAGGACAGAGCGGGAACCAGCCCCTGGCTAGGTGTCCTGGGGCCTGCCCCCTATTCTACGGAACTTCTGTGAACCTGGATGAGCCCAGGCTCGTGGGCGCCTTCCCCTGCCAGAAAGCCGGCAGTGAGGCTGCTGGCTGGCTCTTGCTCCAAGTCAGACTCCCACCCCCGGGACTCTTTTCCTACCCCCGTGACATCGGGTACCACTCCAGTCCCCTCCAGTCCCCTCCGGGAAGGAGACTTGTTTGGGCGGCTGTGCTTGGAAAGGGGCCCACAGGGCTGAAACAGCCAAGGGCGCGCATCCTGGGACCGGCAGGACGGGGAGGTGGAAGGAGCTAGTGTCAGTGCAGGGGAGAGACGCCTCTTGTGAGGCGGGGCCCCTCGACAGAAAGAAAGACGCTATGAGGACAGTCTGTGGCGGGGGCACTGATGGGGAAGCGACACTTCTTTGACACTGTTTGCGTTAACTGTGCTTACTAAGAAAGAAATCATAAGTAAAAATAGCCAAAATGTTAAATTACTCAGGAAAGCAGGAAATGGAGGTGCTGAGCAGTGCGGGGCTTGCAGTTTTCAATCTGGTGACGGGAATTCTAACAGAACGGGGTCACGGCAGCAGCTGGGACAGGTGACAGGATGGGAGGCTCCCCTACCGGCTTGTTACACAAAATGTTCAAAGGGTGGTGCTCCTGCTGCATCGTGTTGAGGAAAAACTGGGAATTTTTACGTAGTCATGCCATAAAACAGAAATATTTGGGTTCTTACATGGAAAATTTCATAAACTTTTTACTGATATGTCGTGTTTCCAACCATTAAAGAAAACTGGTTTCTCTCTGAGATCGAGAGTCGGTGGTGTGGCTTTGAATTAGGCAAAACTTTTTTTTTAAGATTTTATTTTTGGGGCTCCTGGGTGGCTCAATTGGTTGGGTGTCCAACTTCAGCTCAGGTCATGATCTCACAGTTCGTGGGTTCGAGCCTCGCATCCCGCTCTGTGCCTGCTCAGAGCCTGGAGCCTGCTTCAGATTCTTTGTCTCCCTCTCTGTTTCTCCCCCACTCATGCTCTCTCCCTCTCTCAAAAATAAATAAATTTTTTTTGTTTTAAAAATATTTTATTTTTGAAGAATCTCTCTACCCAATGTGGGGCTCGAACTCACAACCCCGAGATCAAGAATCAGATGCTCCACCGACTGAGCCAGCCAGGAGCCCCAAGTTAGGCAAAAATTTCTTAAATAGGACACCGAAATCACACTTGATAAACTGGAAATCATCAAAATTAAGCACTTTTGCTCTTTGAGAGACATTGTTAAGAGAATGAAAAGATTAAGTCACAGACCGGAGGAAGTATTTGCAAGCTTATCTGACATAGGACTTGGGGCATAAAATATAGAGAACTTTCGAAAATCAACCATAAGGAAACAAATAACCCAAATGAAAAAATGGGCAAAGATCTGAACAGACACTTCACCAAAGAACACATATGATGGCGATGAGCACATAAAAATATCCTCCACGTTATTAGTAATGAGGGAAATAACAATTAAAACCACAATGAGATCAGGATGCCTGGTGGCTCACCGGTTAAGCATCTGACTCTTGATTTTGGCTCGGGTCACGATCTCACGGTTGCTGAGATGGAGCCCCACGTCAGGCTCTGCGCTGGGCATGGGATCCTCTCTCCCCCTTCCACTCTACCCGCCCCCCCATACCAGCCTGTGCTAAGGAAAAACAACAACAAAACAAACCATGATGAGATCCCACGACATTACATTAGAAGGTACATCAGAGAGACTGAAGACTCAGCATAACAAGTGTGGGCAAGGGCCACCTGCGTGGCTCAGGGGGTTGAACATCTGACTATTGATTTGGGCTTGGGTCATGAACCCAGGGTCGTGGGATCAAGCCCCACCTCAGGCTCTGCAGTGAATGTGGTGCCGTGTGGGATTCTTTCTCTCTCTCTCTCTTTCTCTCTCTCCCTCTGCCCCTCTCCCCTGTTTGCACTCTCTATAAAATTAACAAACAAACAAACAAAGAAAAACCAAGCATGGGCGAGGGGATATGGAGCAACCGGAACTCTCACGCCCCGCGGTGTGAATGGGAAACGGTGGGGCCACTTTGGAAAGCAGCTTGGGAGTTCCTTAAAAGGGGACACACGCACCCACCACAGGACCCACCTAGTGCGCTCCCCGTGAGAAACCAAAGCCTATGTCCACGCACTTGTGCACAAGGGCTCACGACAACTTTATTTTTAAAACCAAAACCAGAAAACGACTCAAATGGCTTAACAACAGTAAGAGGATAAATAGTGACAGAGGCATTCAAAGGAGTCCTTCTCACCAATAAAAGTGAATGAACTAGTAATACACAGAGCAGTAGGGGCAGATCTCAAATAATTCCCTTGAGTAAAAGAAGCCAGACCAAAACCAAAAAAAAAAAAAAGAGAACACATACGGGATGATGCCATTTCTAGAAAATTCTAGAAAATGAAAACGACTGTGTGAACAGAGAAAACAGATGGGAGGCTGCCTTGGAAGGCGGGAGGGTGGGGGACCCCCTCGGACGGTGTGCCTCACCTCTCTTCCACCGGAGCCTCCCTTCCCAGAGCTCTGCGGCCTCCTTCCTCCTTGGGCGGCAGCCCCCTGGACTCCATCGGCCGCACCAGCACCGGTGCAGAGGCTGGCTTTCGCAGCTGGCAGGGGTGGTGGGCGCTCCTGGGCCCCTCGTCCTCTTATCCGGGGACACCGCAGAGAGCATGATGGGTCCATTCCAGCCCCCGAGTCAGCGGCAGTCCCTCGATCCACTCCCCCGTCCCTGGGCGCTGGGTGGCTGTCCCTTGGAGGCGCTCTGGGAGGCTGGCTGGGAGCAGTTGACATCGAAGGCCCCCTCTCTGACTGTATGTACTGCTCACTCCCAGGACGTGACCTCCTCCCGCCCGTTTTCCTTCTGACTGTCCCCGTCTTTCCACAGTCTCTCCTCTTTAAAGGAGGCCTCGTGGCTGTGGCTATGCGGCCTCCAGGCTGTTTCCACGCTGGCCCTGATGGCTTTGACCCCTCCGCTCTCCGGTTGGGCTTGGTGGTCTCTGCACCCGTGTTGATGAGCCTCTCCCATCCCTGGTCCCTCAGTGCCTGGACCTCGGCTCCCCTGTGGCCAGAGGACACACAGCTGGGACCCAGTCTTGGGTTGACACCGCCCCACCTCCAGAAGCTGGAACTCCGTCCTGTCCTCACCTCACCGTCATCTCTAACCTTCCTCCCTCCACCCCTCTCCGCCCCTCTCCGCCCCTCTCCCCCAGCTTTTCCCGCCTCCTTCCAGCCTCCTCCCCAGTACAGAGGCCAGGCTTCGCCACCAGTCGGCTTCCCTGCTCTCCTGGAGTCCCAGGGAGGTTAGGACAGTGGGGACCAAGGCTGCTATAAGCTCCAGGTTCTGGGAGAGCCCGTGTTAGTCATACTGCATTTGGCATATCTCATTTCATTGCACTCTGCTTTCTTGTGCTTCACAGATCCTGTGTTTTACAAATTGAAGGTTCAGGACCTCAGTGGAGGAAGTCACTGCGGACGCGGTGGAAACAGCAAGAGAACCGGGATGGGTAGTGGAGCCTGAAGAGGGGACAGAGTCGCCGCCATCTCAGGATGAAACCTGGACAGACGAGGAGGCGCAAAGAAAGTGGTTTCCTGAGATGGCTTCTCCTCCTGGTGGAGATGCTGTGAAGACGGGTGACAGGGTCACAAAGGATTTGGAATGTTCCAGAAGCTTGGTTGATGAAGCAGCAGCAGGGTCTGAGAGGACAGACTCCAGTTCTGGAAGTTCTCCTGTGGGTAAAATGCTACCAAACAGCACCGCCCGCCACAGAGAAATTGTTCGTGACGGGAAGAGCCAATTGGTGCAGCCAGCGTCCCCACTGTCTTGTTTTAATACACCACACAGCTACCCCGGCCTTCGGCACCCACCACCCTACCCGGTCGGCAGCCGTCACCATCGGGCAAGACCCCCGCCAGCAAGGGGATTAGGACTTGCCGACAGCTCAGACAGGGGTTAGCGTGTTTCGGCAATAAAGTCTCTTTTCATGAAGGTGTGTCCACTGTCATTTTAGACACGGCGCTGGCGCACACCTCACGCACCGCAGCGTGGTGCGAACGTGACTTACACGCACCGGGAAACCAACACGTTCCTTCGACTCGCTTGACGAGGGCGTTCACCCCACCGCAGAGGTCCGGCCCCCAGCCTGCAGGATCCCCGAGGTGTGCCTGCGTCGCGGATTTCTGTGACGGGCCATGAGCTAAGGCCGAGGCCGTCAGTAGTCCCCCAACACTATGGCTTGCCTTCAAGTTACAGAACATTTCACGTAGTTTTTCCTGGGCACATGGCCACCTAAAGACCGTTTCCAGGGGCGCCTGGGTGACTCAGTTGGATAAGTGGCCGACTTCAGCTCAGGTCATGATCTCACAGTCTGTGAGTTCGAGCCCTGTGTTGGGCTCTGTGCTGATGGCTCGGAGCCTAGAGCCTGCTTCGGATTCTGTGTCTCCCTCTCTCTCTGCCCTTTCCCTGCTCACACTCTGTCTCTATGTCTCTCAAAAATAAATAAAAACATTAAAAAAAAAAAAAAAAGACTGTTTCCAGGCCCCCCTGCAAGCATGTGTGACGTGTGGCTGGTTCTCACCAATGCGATGTGAGGCAGAGCTGCGTGAATCCGGGCAATGCCCTGCGCCTTGGTGTCTTTATCTGTCACGTAAGTAAAGAAAGGTGATAATCAGGCCTCACTGGGTCGGCACCAATCAAATACACTGTAAGTGCTAAATATGTGTTTGTTAAATAAGAAGTAAATAGGGGCACCGGAGGGGCTCAGTCGGTTGAGCGCCCAACTTCGGCTCAGGTCATGATCTCGGGGTTTGTGGGTTCGAGCCCCGCGTCGGGCTCTGTGCTGACGGCTCAGAGCCTGGAGCCTGCTTCCGATTCTGTGTCTCCTCTCTCTGCCCCTCCCCTATTGGCGCTCTGTATGTCTCTCTCTCTCAAAAATAAACATTAAAAAAAATTTGTTCAAAGAAGTAAACAAATGCATTGACCTTAAAGGGAAAGAGTAGCACCCCCTTCTTGCTTCCTGCTCATTGGCTACGGGCATGGGAGTGAACAGTCGTGAACCATGGCAACAAGCCACATCTGAAGAAGAATAGAGCAACGAGCTGGAAGGAGCCTGGGTCTGTGACGCCGAGAGCCTGTCAGGGGACAGCCACCAGTCACCGCTGTCTTGTTTAAGTTACTGTTTCATTAATTTGTTTTGTTTATTCAGTCAGTCACGCAGCAGGCATGCCACAGTGACGGTGAGCGGATGTCCGAGCGAATGTCCTTCAAGGACTAAGTGACCTCCCCAAGGGCTCCAATCTCTAAGGTCCCTCGGACCCATCTTAAGCACAGGCAGTAATTCCTGCTCCTCCTTCCTGCCTCAGGCCTCACGGTAGGCACACTTTTTGTTAAATAAATGAGCAAATGGAGAACGTCCCAGGGCACCGGCATCTAATGGCTATCCACACCCCCAGATTCTGTCCCTAGGACTACTAGGGCTCAGTGTGTCCCCTTCTGGGGCGCCTGGAGGCACCTCTCATGCAGTCATGCTGGGGAGACAGCCCGCCAGGCCACTGGGTTGGCCACACGATGGACCAGGCCCTAGACACCAAGTTCCCATCAGGCGGCCAGCCCAGGCTCCCGGAGAGCAGCAGACGGAAATGCGCCCCACCTGTCCCTACAGGCCCTCAGACATGCTGTCACGTGAAAATGAGCCGCAGGTTGGTACGCGCAGCACAGCACTCATGTCGTTTCGACCTCGCGTCTTTCCCCAGTTCCTGCCTGCGTGAAAATGCGTGAGAGAGGAGCCTGAAGCGTCACACACCAGAGTGACAGCGAGGGGGCCCTCAGGAGGGGCTGGGCTCGGGCGGGTGGCCGACACAGAGAGCCCGTCGGCTTCATCTGCACCCTTTGCGTTTCTCGGTGAGAATGTTCTCTTGTAAGAAAACATATGCGGAGTCAAAACGCAGACACTTACAAAGGGTAGGGGCTGGCTGGTCTCTGTTCAGAGACGGGTGACCCTGGTTCTCAAACGTGGACCTGCCCAGGGTTCCGAGGAACATGCCGGAACCCAGACCCCGCCCTGACGGACTGAACAAGAAGCCCCATCTGCTCTCTTCCGAGGACTCCAGAGGAGGAGCCTGCCTGCGGCAGCGTCCGATAAATAAAGCGGTCTCTGCGGCCCCTGCGTTTGCAGCAGAGGGTGCAAAAACAGCTCCTGAGGGCAAAGCCTGTCCCGGGGGACAGGGGAGGAAACAGAGCTCTCTCCTGCGGAGTCTGGAAAAGCTTCCAGAGAGGGTGGAACGCAAGAAAGGAACTGTTAAAACAGCAGCAATTTCTCAGGCCGCAGGACAGACTCCGAGTCCTCCCAGGACCTCCCAGTGCTCGCTTGAGCCCAAATCAGGAGCAAACCCCATGCCATGGCGGAGCCGAGCTGGGGCCGGTGCCTGTGGCACACGGGTACCTCCCGGGAGCTGCTGCCGCCTGGAACTGTGGCTGCCACAGCCCAGGAACCGCCGGGCCCTGCCGCGGCGGCACAGGGGCTCAGCCCGGCAGCCGCAGGACCCCACACCGCCGCCCCGGGCTCCTGCAGTCGGAGTGCTCGCAGCAGCCGATGGAAAGCACGAGAGCCACACTGCCCGCCCGCTCTCCCACTCGCTGCTCCGTCCTGGTGCACAGGGGCCGCTTACCAGGCTCTGCCCTTTCTCGTCCTCGGTGCCGGCCACTCGGCATTCTGCTCAATCCCCACCTTCTTTCAGCTCTGAGGTCAATGTGACTTCATTCACCTCCTCAAAGAGCCTGCTTCAAAAGGCAGCCTTTCTCCCCAAATAAAATGTCTGAGTCTAGAAAGCAGGGAATAGGTATCTTGGCATGACCCATGGGTTCTGAGAGAAGGGAGCTCCAGGGCACTGTCCCCTGCTTCAGCCAGAGCGGTCTGAATTTGCCCTGTGTTATATGTTCCCAGCTCCCATTCAAATAAAGGGTTCCTCATCAATCCCCCCCAAAAAAGGCTTTGAAAACTGCATATTGAATACACTGCCATCGCCTGAGAGAGAAAGAAAACCGAGCTACTATTGGCTCATCATTCATTTAATTGTCCAAAGGGCCATGCAGGGACAAGGGGGACCGGGACACCCAAGTCTGGCCCTACCAGTCAGGTATGAGACGTCAAGCACCCAGCGCACCCTCCTGTGTCTCCACTTCTCCACGTGGGGGACTCCCAACACCAGAATGCCCGTACAGCTGAAGGCGGGGGCTGGGCCTGCACTCATCTTGAGGGGACAGGCTGCGGGGGCTCTCACGCAGCTCCGCCTCCCCCGCCCATGGGGTCCAGGGCACTGGCTTGGTGGTGGCACAGTCTATGAGGGAGGCAAAGGGGCCTGGTCTGCATTAAGGCGGGGATGGGGCGCATGTCCGCAGGCCCTGAAGGGAAAGTAGGATCCACCCCCCGCAAGATGCGTGGGGGACGGCGCCGAGCTTGGGGCGCAGCAGTGCCCCCGTGCTCCCCAGGCAGGCAGTGCGTGTGGCCAGGCCAGGAAGGAGGCTCTGGTCCTGCTGCCCCCACAGGGGACGAAGGAAACGGAGGCCCGGGACAGGGAGTTAGTCAGTCAGCTCTCAGTGTGTGCACCCTGCGGCGCAGGCCTCCCGAGGCCGCCCTCCCACATGCTCCTCTCAGCCGGGGGCCTCGAGACACACCAGGACCACCTTCTGGAAGCGGGAAATCTGTGTGCGAGGGGCCTCAGCCCCCTGAGGAGGGGAGTGGCCAGAAAGCTAACTGCTGAGCCGCTGGAAGCAGCGGGAGGACTCCGGGGTGCAAGCTGAGGCGGGAAGGGAGTGCGGACGCCACACAGTCGGTCTAACCAGGTCTCACACGAACACGCACGCGCTCGTCCACGGCCTGAGGACCTTCCTGTCCCAGGACTGAACCTCCTTTTCTGGACTTAGGGCACCGCTGAAGAGTATGCCCACAATGGATCCTTCTTGAGAACTCACAGTAGGCAGTGAGTCCCAGAGGCGCAGGACAAACTAGGGGCAGCCTCCGCCCGCCAGCAACGAACAGGCTGGCAAGTGAGATGTGGGGGCAGAAGCTCTAACCCTGGGGCCACGGGAAGGGCGGTGTAGCCACGAGCAGATGCCAGTTCACACTTAGTCTCCACGAGGCCTTGGGCAAGTCATTTATCCACCCTGCGTTGCGTTCCACTCCATTAACCCTAAAAGCTGGGAAAGAAGGGTACCTCCCCCTGCCGGAAGACAGCTGACCAAATGGCCTCAAAGGGCTTCGTGTTCTCAAATCCAAGGGGCCCATTTGATTCAATAAAGGAATAAAGCCAAGGACTTTGGACTTGGAAGCCCAGGCGCCAGCCTCTTACCCAGGGAGAGCGGCGGCTCCTGGCTCCTTTGCACGTGCTCGCGGGGCGCCTTCTGCTGGTCTTCCAGGCTGCGCTGCTCCTGCCCGGAGACACACGGCCGCATCTTCAGTAGTCAGGGACACCTGGAAGCACAGGTCGCCCATGCCAACGTGAGTGACTGCCATTTTATTTTATTTTTTATTTTTTTATTTTTTTATTATAATAGTTTATTTTCAAATTGGTTTACATATAACACCCAGTGTTCATCCCAACACGTGCCCTCTTTAATGTCCATCACCCCCTCTCCCCCTGACTGCTATTTTAGAGAATGGTTAAAACCAGCTCCAGGCTCCTCTGCCTATCCCCAAGCCAGAGGGCATCGCTGGCCGAGCCACTGGGCAAATGCCATCCCGTCTCCATCACATCTGCTTCGGACAAGAGCAGGGACCAGCGGCTAAAAGGATTTGGGGCCCGGGCTCCCCGGCGCTCATCCCCTCTCCTAGGGTCCCGCGTCTCGTCTGTGATTTTCCCAACCCGAGCCAGGCCTCACCCTCCGAGATCATTCTGGAGCAGCAAGCACAACCATACCCCTCCCCACAAACCCCGCGCCATCCGCCAGAGCAGACACCGCTGTGTCACACTTCTCTTCTGAGGCCTGAAAAACCTCGGGCGCTGGCAGACATGGGGTTCCCTCCACTATGAGTCTGAGGACCCTGTTGAAGGCAGTCGGGCCCTCTCCACCAGCACCAGGTTCCTGTACCTGGGGGGGCCTCCCCCTTGCCACTTCGGGGTGGGGGCAGCCTCAGTACGCAGAAGTTTCTGTTCCTCAACAGGTTCTCCATGTTCTCCAGCCGCCTCTGCAGCAGCCCGTACTTCAGCAGCGTCCCCAGCATGGCCCACTTGCCCTCCAGCTGGTTCCCGAACTCCACAGCCGTCTTCTCGCAGTCCGCCAGCTTCTTCTCGGCCGTGCCCGTCCGCCCCTCCAAGCTTTGAAGTGCAGCTGTGGGGCGCCATCACCTCCACAGTCTGAACGGCAGTCAGGACGGCCAGAAGGGAGATCGCTGCAGACTGGATCCGGGCCTCTCCTTGGAGGCCAGTCCCCATACGCCATCCCTGCAACTGGACGCAAGGAGGTGAGTCGGCCATCACGAGAGAGGTACCTGAGCCATTCCCGGCCCCAGGAATGCCAGGGTCCTCTGGAATGGGGGAAACTTGTTCTGGGTGCCAGAAGACCTCACCAGTCAGACCCCCAAAGAGACCCGAGCTGGCCGGCTTTCAGAGACAGCGGACGCAGGACACCACAGAGCGTCTATGGGGAGAATCTTGAACCAAGACCCAGGGGCAATGGAAAACGAAATAACAAAGCATTGCCGTCATAAACGGACAGAGTGTAATGAATTCCAATCACAGATCTACCACGGCTAATAGTGAGATTAGCTTAGCCACTTACTTAACCAAACTTTTTTTCTTCATCTGGGAACACAGCCCAGCAGAAGCCAGGAAGTGAGTGAGAAATCCAGGTCCAGAAGACTTCCCAGGGGACCAGCGCACACTGGGAATGCTATTTCAGTCATCGCGTGTTCTAGAGCGAACCCACGCCCATCACTCAGGACTCAGAGGTACAGCTCTGTTGTTCTGGCTTTGTTATCTCGAAGGCCCTTCCACCCTGACGGTCACTGGCATGTGACCTACCTTCCTGCCGGGGAGGTGAGGTCCCTGTGACTCAGGTGCCTTACTGACCGGCCCCACAGCACCCTCCACACTAGGAGGCCAGGTCCTATCTGCCAGGAAACGGAGCCAGAGAAAGTTGAAAGCCAGCACTTAAAAGCAGTTACAACAAGGACATATTTCAAAACATACCCTGCATGGGCACGGAATATTTATCATATATTACTAGAGGTAATAAGATAAAAAATTCAGGAATGGCTCATTAGAGACAGCCAAGGTATAAGAGAAACATTCTTGGGGCGCCCGGGTGGCTCCGTCGGTTAAGCATCCGCCTTCGGCTCAGGTCATGATCTCACGGTTCATGGGTTCAAGCTCCATGTCCGGGCACTATGCTAATGGCTCAGAGCCTGGAGACTGCTTCGGATTCTGTGTCTCCCGCTCTCTCTCTGCCCCTTCCCGACTCATGCTCTGTCTCCCTTCCCTCTCTTTCTTAAAAATAAATAAACATTAAAAAAAAAAAAAGATTCTTGAAAATGGAACTCTATGGATTTGACTCAGTACCTCTCCTGCCACTTGAATCCTGCAAGTGTTGAGGTAGTTGCGAGGGTGAAGGGCACTAACGGTGTGGAAAATCACACAGCGGGCATTACTTGCCTTGGCGCATGTTCTATTACCGAAACAGACAAAAAGGCTGTGGACCAACAGTCAGAATGTGTTGGGAAGCAAAGACTGAGTAATCCAATTCTGTGCGACTGGCGTTCCCCCATGACCTCCTCCCAAAAGCACCCAGCAAAATGTCCAGCACATACTAGGTACTGGCCATCAGACGTCAGTACTCCCCTCTCTCACAGCGTAATTGCCCCATCTCTGAGTCTGGCCTCTGATCAGTACAAGGTGTAGTCTGGAGGAGGAAGACCCGGGCTTCACAGACTAAGGATGCACATTTTATATTCCTGTAATGGCCTGTCACAAATGTGACATCCAGGAATGTATCGAAAACCATTCCCAAGCTATTTCTACCAGGGGATGATGCCTCTACCGTCAGAGACACAGAAAAAAATCTCATCTTGACAGTTCTTGTCACACAGGCCAGGGACGGACTAATTCAAATCCGAGCCGAAATACACAGAACCGAAACTCTTCTGTAACGCAGACCCCGTCCCAGCCGCGGCAGGAAGGACTTCTTGGGGCATTTCGGAAAAGAAGGAGGAGGCGCTCAAATGCATCCTCATTGGAGTTAGAGTTCAGGACTAGAGTTTTATGGGATCCTTTAAGTCAGGTGCAAGACTGTGCCACAAGAGAAAGACGAGTTCCTAGACTGGCGTGAAAATAACCTCCCAAGACAACAACAGCTGGTCTCAGCATGGAAAAGGCGGTGACAATGGGGGGATGGTCTCCCTAAGGTGTCAGTGTTGGGGACGGGGTGGGTGGGCTGCAGGGACAGGACCAAAAGGGAAAGCCCTGGAGGGGTCTCCAGTGAGGACGTTCGCGGTCCACGTGCCCAACACCCTGACCCACAGAGCTGGGTCCACCGAACGTGAGGGCTGGCGGGAACCTCGGAGACCTTGTGGCTACGTCCATACACTAGCAAAGTGGAGCCAAGAAAGGAGCCGGTACTTTTATCCTCGACCTCAGATAGCTCCCCTGGGCCGCTGCGGCCTCGAGCGTCCCGGTCGTCATCCCTCCACTCAGGCTTGGCCTCCCCAATTCTAGGACATCCTTCGAGAAGGCCGCTCTTACCGACCCCGGCCCCCTTGCCCGAAGTGCGCGGGGACGTTGTAGCCCAGTGAGGCGGCGTCGGCGGCGTCGCGACGGCCCTAGCAGGCGGCGCCTCTTGCCCCGTGCGGGACCCGCCCCGCGGCCCGGAGCCCGCTCTTCATTGGTCAGCCCGGGAAGCTCCGCCCCCGCCCCGCGCGCGGCTGGGAGCCGGCCCCTCACTGGCCAGTCCAGGAGGCCCCGCCCCCGCGGCGGACGGCCAGGCTCGGCGCGCACCGGCGTCTACCGCGCGAAAACAGTCCCAGGCTCCCGGCTGCGCGCGCGGGAGCTGCGCGCCAGTCGGGCGGGCAGACTGCGCTGTAGGGCTGACTCCCGGGGAACAGGAAGCAGGTCACGCACACGCACTCGTTGACTCCAAAGTATTTATTAAGCACCAATGAAGGCAAAGGGCCGCCACCGTCACAGTTCTGAAGGGCCTTTAGCACCAAGACCCCACCCTTCCTTGTTTACAAAGGAGGAAGCCGAGACCCAGAGCTAGAGCGGGTCTAAGAGCCAAACCAAGTGCTAGTCTCCAGGGCTCCGGAGCACCGCTCTGCTCCTGCACCACGCAGCATCCGTTGACTCATTTCAGTGTAAAGAATGTTCTTTGAACACCTACTGAGTGCCAAGCAAACTCTCAAGGCCTAGCCGGGAGCCCGGCACTTCGCTTCGGAAAGCCGGGTTCCCGCGACCGCCGGGGTACCTGTAATTTACACAGGACATTTAGCATTAGAAAGGCCTAGCAACTCCGAGCCTTGAGGCATCCCCAGGAATCACCTGAGGCAAGCAAGCTCTGGGCTCTAAGGGGTAGGCTCAGAGCAGCTACATTTGCACCATATCCTGTCAGAGCCCAGCCCTGCCTTGTGGGGCCCCTTGCGAGGGTCGGGGGTGTCAGAGCAGACAAGCAAGAACGCACAGGAGAGGGTGGCACCTCTTCTTCCGAAGCCCAGGGGAGGTTGGCTGAGGCCGCACAGACGTGTATACTCACTCTTGCCCCAGAGATTATAGCAGTGTTCCCATCTGCCCCCAACTCTGTTCATGACTTTGGGAGAGGCGTGAAGGTCAGAGGGGCCCAGTCAGGGACCCGGGCACCAGAAGCAGGCCGAACGCTGGCCACTTCACACAGTGCCATAAAAATAAGACAACCATCAAAACAGCTAAGGGCCCATTACTCCACTTTGCAAATCACCCAAACCAAGGGCTGGTCTCTAGGTAGCACCCGCAGTGGTGTCATTTCAGAGTCACAAGATGCTAGCTGCCGTCAAGACGTTTCCAGGAGGCCTGACGCTACTGTTTGAGCTTCCACGACTTGAACCTCCTTGCTTTGGGTAAGAATTTGTTCCTCTGAAATACAAAGGGCTCCTAGGGGGTGTAGCTCAATGGGAAAGTCTCAGCTCGCTCTGCACCCAAGGGACCCTCCACTCACTCCAGAAAATAAAGGGATTCTGGCTGAGGTGAAGGGCCGGAATGGAACAGAGACAGGGCCCTGAACTCGCAGGACAAAACCAACCTTCCTATTTGCCCCATTGCCTCTAAATCTTTTATGACCCTGAAAACCCTAAGGTGAGGTAGGATGCGCCGGGGTCATTACCCCCTTTGACAGGTGAGGAACATGAGGCTGGAAGTGGTTAAGAAAAATTCATTCCCAATCTGGCCGTTCTCTGCTACCAAGCCCCCAAGTTCTCGGAAACAGACCCCTCTTTTAATGTGACACGTCAGGCCTGGTGCCTGGGAAGTCCAGGTTGACCAGCCTCACCCCCATCAGGATCGGGGAAGAGCCTCCTATGGCTGGGTCTCCCTCCCCTCAGACCACCCTGCCCCCCACCAAGGAGTGTGCATACCCATTAACACTGAGACCTTGGGGGAGGCGTCATCACCTCTTGTTTCCTGCTCTCGACTAACAACCCAAATCAATCGTGGATGTTGGAATAATGGGAATCACATACCTGGGGAGGCACCTGGTTTCCAGGGCGGCAGCCAAGGCATCCCTGTAGACACTCAGGCTGATCTGGACAGCCCCCCCTGCCGTGCCCAGAGGTGACAGAAGAATTCCTGCCCCACGGGGCTCCTGGTCCCCTTTGCAACCACACACAATACATATAAAAGCACTAGAAAAGCTCCATAAGGAGGAGGAAAAAAGGGTTCCAAGTAACAAGGAAGGAAATTCAAATTTCCAGTGCCTACTCTTCAAACCGTTCACTCTGCTGTGACTTCTGTACAATATCAGAGCGGCAAGCCCTCGGTGTCCCCATCGCCCCCTACTGCACGGGCCACTGTCTCCAGTTCTCCTGCCTGCCTCCCGTACCTGCCGAAGGCTCTCACCCAAACTGGGCATCCGCTAAACCTTCAAGGATCCTTCATAAGTGAGGAATGTCGAAAAGGCAGCAAAGAGTGACATACTTAGGAAATGGGAGATTCAGGCATCTGGTCACACACTCACACGGTCACCAAAAAGACCGCTGCCTCCCATCTGAATGAAAAAAAAAAAAAGAAGAAGAAGAAGGAAAGAAAGGAAAGAAAAAAAGCTCTCTGCAAAGCTTCCCAGAATGAGGAACCAGCGTCAGGCACCAGGTGAAAGGCCTGAAGGTGGACAGAAGTCCGGCGGGGGGTGCCCGGGAGAGCTGAAGGGCACCCCTGCTCCCCCCTGGCCCCCACGCAGGCTCCTGCCCGGTCAGCCCTCCTCAGTGTGGCTGGGCCGGGGCGCGGGCGGACTCCCCGGGAGGGCAGAGGGCGCGAGGAACTGCGGGCCGGCCTGGCCGCGGGCGTGCGTCTGCATGTGCACGGCCAGGTGGTGGTTGCGGTTGAAGGCCCGGCCACACTGGGGGCACTGGTAGGGCCGCTCGCCGGTGTGGATGCGCTGGTGGCGGAAGAGGTCGGAGGGCCGGCGGAAGGCCTTGCCGCAGTAGGGACAGGCGGGCCAGCCCTGACTGTCGCCCGTGTGCAGGCGCTGGTGCAGCAGCAGGCTCTTGCGCTGCTGGAAGAAGCGCAGGCACTCGCTGCAGTGGTACACCTTGGCGGCCGCTGGCCTCCGCCCCACGAAGGGCCGGCCTGCCAGGGAGCGGCGGCCTCCGGGATCCTCCGGGAGCCAGCGGATGACGGGGCCGGGCACCACCACCTCCCCCGGTTCCAGCGTGGAGTGGTCCTCCCCCCAACCGGTGGGCGAGCTCCCCGGAGCCTCCCGGTGCTCCTCCTCCACGTGGCTCCGCTGGTGAATGGTCAGGTTAATCTTCAGGCGGAAACTCTGCCCGCAGTCGGGGCAGGGGAAGGTCCGCTCTCGCCGTCGAGGAAGGATGCGGGGCGGCTCCCCGGCGGCCCCTCCTGGCCGCGGGTCCCCCGCCCGCACCCGGGGCACGCCTGCTGCATGAAGGCGGCCAGGGCCCCCGGTCCTGCTCCTCGGCCTTTTGGGCATTCTACACACGGTCTGGCTACGGGGCTCCCCCAGGAAGAGCTGCTCAGGCACCATCTCGTCCTCAGATCCTGCTTCTGTCTTGATGACCACACCACCACCACCTGGAGAAAGGAATCTCCATTGACTTCAAGGGCGCCACGCCGGCCCCCACCCAGGCCACTCGACCCCGTCCTGGCCTCCAGGCACATCTCTGGCCACCTCTGCACCCAGCCTGCACCTGCTTTCACGGAGTCCTTTCTCCTCCACGAGCTCACAGCACAGATCAGGGACTCTGTTCGCTTGGCCCTAGCAAGCAGGCACTGCCTCCTAACATCATCCAGTCTGTTTATTGTCACGTAGCCCAGAGGCTCCGATGGCCCATCCTGGGAGGCCAAGCTAAGGACATCGGGAGAGAGGAGACAAAGCCGCAAAACCAGGACCCGGGAAGTTAGATGGAGTGAAAGACAATAGGTTAGGTGGGTGCAGGGGAGACCGTGGACCCCGAGATACATTGGCCACGCAGGGTCCCCAAGGATTCTGACAACTTTAGTTCCCATCTATGAATGAGAGTGAGCCCTGGGGCTGCCAGACTAGGTAAGAAGCCTCAGGCCTGGAAGCGGTGAGTGTCTTAGCCATACCCTGAGCTCCTCATCCAGATAACAAATCTACACTGAGCAACCACCGCCTGCCTGCCACTGTGCTCTCGAGTGACAGGCAGGAGGAGGCGCGAGGACCTGGGCCTCCTGGCTAGGCCTCGGTGTGGGTCACAGTGGACTCTGAGGCGGGACTGAGGCATAGGAACTGCCAGAACGGAGGAGAGAAGGGAGGTCTGAAGCAGCACAGGGGTCCCTGAGGCTGGAAAGAAAGGTTCCAGCCACAAGCCCTGGGGGAACACTGCATTCTTCCAAATCCTTCACCTGCTCCTCCTCCTGAGCTTCTCTGGAAACGGCCCCAACTACTGGCTTCTCTGACCTCCCCCGGAACCCAGGAGCTGAGCTGAGGCAACGCAGGGTCTGCTCAAAAGCAGGCGGCGAACCTTACCCTGTGCCTGTTAAGGCGAAACCTTTACCCCTTTCCGAGCAACTTCCGAGGTCTAGGACAGGAGGGATTTCTATTCTCGCTGAAGCATGAACTTGAACCACACCCCGGCAGACTGCAGTGAACCCCTAACTACGGAACCTCCTGATGTTAGGACCTTGCAGTTCCCTGCTCACTGCGGCTTCCTGGTGACCCTCACAGAGAATTCCTGACGGAACCTTATTTCTGTACTAGAAATGGCCTGACTGTGGGTCTCAGGCCCTATTTCCTGGGAAGGTCAAGGGTCCCAGATCTCTTGGTTTGGAGCCCATCCCCAGCTTGGACTCCCACCATGCCACCGCCCCAAGGTGGCCCAAATCTCACCTCTGCTCCCACCAAAGCAGGTCCCAGGATGGACCCGAGTGAGAACCAGAGCCCTTTCTATTAGGACAGAAAACCGCCCCACAGCCAGAATGGGCAACAATTGCTCTCTTTTTTCCTGCTCATCAGGTTGTAGCCTGGTTTTATGGACCCTAGGCAAGGGAACGAAATTTAAGTCACAGGCCACCACGTACAAACTGCAAGACACTGGAGGCTGTGAGCCTGGACCACTTCCCAGGGACGCTTCGAGGCCTCTCTGTCACTAGACCGCAGACCCGGTGCACGCGGCTTGCTTTCAAGCAGCCCCTTTCCACCAGGCCACACGCGATGGGGGCAACCAGGGCCTAACATGGTCTGGGTCGCCGGAGCCCAGGGCACCAGTACCCGGGGACGAGGAAGGGACCCCTCAGGAGGAAGCCCCTGGCCAGGTCCCTCTTCGCCACCCCCCACCCCACTCCCAAGGGCCCCAAGCTCCTCCGAGGCTCTGTTGTGGCCACGGGGCCTCCTCCCGCCACTCACCTGGCCCCCTGCTGGGCGGACTGTCCCTGGGAGGGGAGGCGGGAGACTCCCCACCTGAAGATTCTTCCTCCTGTTTAACCGAGGCTGGTGGGCCTGTGAGAGAGACTCCGTGAGGGCCTTTCCCGACACCGGGCTCTTGCTGGACGGACCAGGTGTCTCTAAGCAGCCCCCAGACGTGTTCGAACGCCTACCAGGAAGAAGGGGCTCCAGGGCTCGGTCCGGAGGACTGCCCACTGCACGGCCTCCGCATCAGAGGTGAGAGGAGGGCGGCGAAGGCCCTGCCCCCAGTTCCTGTCTGGGCCAGTACTGACGACTCCCTGTCCCCCAGAGGCGCCTCGAAAGGACAGAGGGTGTGTGTGGGGAGGCCCCTGGGGCACAGTGCCAGGTCTGCGATGGAACAAGGACAGTGAGAGGGTCCTCCCTCTCCTTACACACCGGCCGGGAAGGAGGGACGCTGGAGAGGGAGGGAGCGTCACCTCCAACCCCAGCGAGCTCATATTCACTGCGGGAGGGTCACAGAAATAACTGGCGAGAAAGCGACCCAGCCTGAAGAGTCGGGCCCCTGGGGAGGAGGAGGCGTGGCAGCAGGAGCTAGCGAAGTGCAGTCTGGAGGCAGAGAACAAGGCGCTGGTATGCCACATGTTCTGCTAACTGCCCTCCGAGTGATACTCCATTTCTGGGAATGGATGGACAGAAATTTCCTTTAAACACGAGCAGGCAGGGATCACGGGAAGGGGGCGCTGGAGCCACAGAGCCCCTCACAGGCCTCCAGAAAGATGACGTCCACAGGGGAAGGCACCTGCCAGGGCTGTTTCAGGCACATGACCCCGGTGGCCCAGTGCATGTGACCAGTGTAAGAAGCCTGAGGAGGCCCAGCACCTGCCCTCGTGTGCCCTTCCCCTCACCCCAGCTGGGCCTCAGGGACCCACGCCTTTGCTGAGACCATCTTCTCCTGCTGACGACGCCCTCGGTTCCCAGCCCAAATCTACTCTTCCTCTGAGGCCTGTCTCAGGGGTCCCCGCCAGCCCTCCCGCCCTCCGGCTTCAGCACCTGCTCTCAGCACCGCGTGTCTGGGACTGCTGTGGAGGTGCTGTCCACACTGCCGCCTGGCGGCCCTCACTCACCGGTTCTTGCTCCGGCTAGGGCTGCTCTTGCTTCTGAGTCTTGCCGGTCGCTGGGGGCCTGCCCTTCTTGTGGCTCATCCTGGGCAGGGCTGACGGGGGTGAGGATGCGCTCTGGATCTGGAGAGGGCAAATCGGGGATGCTAAGGACAACACAGGGATCCCCCGGGTGGCGGGAGCCTCTGAGGAACGGCTACATGCAGTCCCTGGGACTGGGGCTGGGGGAGGGGCATCAGGGCAAACTCAGGCTTTGATAACGCAGTGGACTTCACTGACCATTAGTAGCGATAAGAGAAGGAAAAGGGACAGCACAGTAACTTATGCGACAGTACCAGACAGGTCACGACACAGCAGAGCCAAGGATCTGGCTTTGGGGGACTCCCAGCTCAGAACAGTGCAACAGGGGCTCCCAGTCACGAGTCCTACACCAGGCTGATGTGTAACGATCCCCTTGGAAGCACCCCAAGATTCTCATCGCTTTGACTTCTGGGAAGGCCTAGGAAGTATGCATTTTTAAAAAGCTTCCCAGGGCAAAAAAGACGAACAAAGAAAGCATGGAATAAGAAATTTAAATGGCCTATAAAAAAAGATACTCAACCACACTCTTATAAGAGAGGTACTATTAAAAATACACTGTTGCATAGGGCGCCTGGGTGGCTCAGTCGGTTAAACATCCGACTCTTGGTTTCGGCTCAGGTCATTAACTCACGGTTTGGTGGGTTCGAGCCCGTATCAGGGCTCTGCGATGGCAGCATGGAGCCTGCTTGGGATTCTGTCTCCCTCTCTACCCCTCCCGCACGCGCACTCTCTCTCTCTCAAAATAAATTAATAAACAAAAAAAATTTATTTTTATTTTTTAGGGGCACCTGGGTGGCTCAGTCAGTTGAGTGTCCGACTTTGGCTCAGCTCGTGAGCATGGTTTGTGAGTTCCAGCCCCGTGTTGGGTTCTGTGCTGACAGCTCTGAGCCTGGAGCCTGCTTCGGATTCTATGTCTCATTCTCTCTCTGCCCCTCCCCCACTTGTACTCTGTCTCTCTCTGTCTTTCAAACAAATAAATGTAAAAAAAGATTAAAAAATTTTTTTTAATATACTGTTGCCAAAACCAAATTCTATAAGAGAACTACAGACCAATATCCCTTATGAACACTGATGCAAAAATCCTCAACAAAATGTCAGCAAACCAAAATCAGCAGATGAAGAGGATTAAACACCATGAGCAGTGGAGTTTATTCCTGGAATGCAGGGTTGGTTCAACATATGAAACTAGATCAATGGAATACACCACATACTAACACCGCATGGTCATCTCAATTGATGCAGTGATGCAGAAAAAGCACCTGACAAAATTCGACACCCTTGCATGATAAAACCACTCAACAGGCTAGACACAGAAAGAAATTACCTTGGGGCACCTGAGTGGCTCTGTTGACTAAGCATCTCACTCTTGATCTCAGCTCAGGTCATAACCTCACGGTTTGGTGAGATCGAGGCCCACATCGGGCTCTGCACTGACAGCAGGGAGGTTTGCTTGGGATTCCCTCTCTGCTCCTCCCCCACTCAGGCTTGCTTGCTCTCTCTCTCTCAAAATAAATAAATAAAAACTTAACAACAAAAAAAGAAACTATCTCAACATAATAAAAGCCATATATGAAAAACCCACAGTGAACATTATATTCAATGGTCAAAGAATGAAAGGTTAGGGGAACTAAGATTAGGAACGAGGCAAAGATATCTACTTTTTACCACCTATTCAACAAAGGACTAGAAATTCTAGGGGTGCCTGGGTGGCTCAGTCGGTTAAGAGTCTGACTTCGGCTCAGGTTATGATCTCACAGTCTGTGAGTTCAAGCCCCGCGTCGGGCTCTGTGCTGACAGCTCGGAGCCTGGAGCCTGCTTCAGATTCTGTGTCTCCCTCTCTCTCCACCCCACCCCTATGCACACTCTGTCTCTCAAAAATAAGTAAAATGTCAAAAAAAAAGTTTTTTAAAGAAATTCTAACCAGAGCAAGTAAGCGAGAAAAAGAAATAAAAAACATCCAAATTGGAAAGGAAGAAGTAAAATTATCTGTTCACAGATGATATATGCAGAAAACCCTGAAGATTCCACGAAAAACTGTAAGAACCACAAATGAATTCAGCAAAAAGCAGGACAAAAGTCAACATACAAAATTCAGCTGCATTTCTATGCACTAATAAGGAACAATTTGAAAACACAGTTACAAAAACAATTTCAATAGTATCCAAAAGAACGAAACACTCAGGAATAAGCTAACCAAGGAGGTGAAAGAGTGTTACAGTGAAAACTAGGAAACATTGCAGAAAGAGCTTAGTACCTAAGCACCTGACTCTGGATTTCAGCTCCGGGTCACGATCTCACAGTTGGCGAGTTCAGGCTCCGTGCAGGGACCTGCCCTGACACCACGGAGCCGGCTTGGGATCCTCTCTCTCCCTCTCTCTGCCCCTCCTGGGCTCGCTTGTGCTCTCTCTCTCAAAATACATACATACGTACATACATACATACATAAAACAAACATTTGAAAAACACAGATTTAAGAAATTAAAGGCATACATCAATGTAAACTAAACATTTCATGTCCATGGATGGGAAGACTTAATGTCACAGTGTCAACACCTAAACTGATCTGCAGATTCACCACAATCTCGATCAAAGCCTCGACGGTGTGTTTTTTACAGAAATAGAAAAACCCATCCTAAAATTCGTACGGGGTCTCAAGGGACCCCAAACAGCAAAAATGAGATTGAGAAGGAAGAACAAAGTTGAAAGACTTCCTGATTTCAAAACTTACCACGCGGCCACAGTAACCCAAACAGTGCGGTGGTGCTGGCACAGACGGAACAAACAAACAGAGAACCGAGACATAAACCTTCACATATGTGGTCAAGAGACATTTGAGAAGGGTCCCCAGACCACTCCATGGGGAAGGGACTTTTCAACAAACGGTGCTGGGAAAACTGCACGTCCACACGCAAGAGAATAAAGTTGGATCCTTACCTAACTCCGTCTACAAAAATTAACTCAACATGAATGAAAGACCTAAATATAAGACCTGAAACAGAAAACTCTTCGAAGAAAACATAGGACAAAAGCTTCAGGACAGTGGATTTGGCAGTGATTTCTTGGATGGGACACCAAAGGCACAGGTGACAAAAGAAAAAAATAGACAAATAGGGTTCCTGAAAACCTTTTAATATACGTGCATCAAAGCATACTACCAAGTTAAGAGGCAATCCAAAGAACAGGAGAAAATACTTGCAAGTCACATATCTGACAACATATTAATACCCAGAATATGCAGAGAGCTCTTAAAACTCAGTAACAGATGAGGCACCTGGGGGGCTCAGGGCTCAGTCGGTTGGGCGTCCAACTTTGGCTCCGGTCACGAGCTCACAGCTCCTGAGTTCAAGTCCCACATCACGCTCTCTGCTGTCAGCATAGAGCCCTCTTAGGATCCTCTGTCCCCTCCCTCTGTGCCCCTCCCCCACTGGTTCGTTCCCTCTCTCTCTCGCTTGCTCTCAAAATAAATAAATAAACTTAAAAAAAAAAAAAAAACTTATGGGGCGCCTGGGTGGCTCAGTCAGTTAAGCGGCCAACTTCGGCTCAGGTCATGACCTCACAGTAGTCTGTAAGTTCGAGCCCCGCATTGGGCTCTGTGCTGACGGCTCAGAGCGCGGAGCCTGCTTCGGGTTCTGTATCTCCCTCTCCCTCTACCCTTCCCTTGCTCATGCTCTGTCTCTATGTCTCTCAAAAACAAAATAAAAACGTTAAAAAAAAAAACTTAAAAAAATCTCAATAAGAGAAAAACCACCTGACTCAAAAATGGGCAAACGACTTGAATAGGTGTTTCCCCATAGAAGATACACCAGTGGGCAACAGGCCCGTGAAAAGATGCATGGCATCACTCGTCATCAGGGAAACGATGGCTATTATTAAAAAGAAACAGAAAAGAGTAATGTTGGTAGGAACATGGAGAAATTGGAACCTTGGCACACCGCAGATGAGAATATAAAATGGGACAGTCGCTATGGAAAACAGTGTGACAGTCCTCAAAAATTAAAAAACAGAACAACCATAGGATCCAGCAGTTCCACTTAGAAGTATACACCAAGAAGAACTGAAGGCAGAGTCTCTAAGAGGCATCTGTGCACGCATGATCACAGCAGTGTTATTCACAATTGCTTGAACATAGAAACGACCCAAGTGTCCATCAACAGGATGAATGGCTAAGAAAACGTGGTACCCACACACAACATATTACTTAGACTTAAAAAGGAAAGAAATTCTGACACAGGTTACAACATGGGTGAATCTTAAGGACATTACGCTAACTGAAATAAGCCAGTCGCAAAAAGACAAATGCTGTTTGATTCCACTGACATGAGCTACTTGCAGTAGACAAAACCATAGAGACAGAAAGTACAACTGTGGTTGCCAGGGGCTGGGGGAGGGGGACGGAATGAGGGATTACTGTTTAACATACAGTGTTTCAGTTTTATGGTTTACAGCTTTACAAGGCGAAGAGAGTTCTGGAGATGGATGGAGGTGATGACTGCATGACACCGCGAACATATTTAATACCATCCAACAGCACACCCCAAAAATGACTAAGACGGTACATTTTATGTTATGTGTATTTGACCACAATAAGAAAAAGAGAAAAGAAAACAGAAATGAAATACTGACACATGGCACAACATGGATGAACCCTGAAAACATTATGCAAAGGGAGATAAGCCAGAGTCAAAAGACCATATATTGTAAGATTCCATTTATACGAAAGGTCCAGGCCAGGCAAATGGATAGTCAGAAGCCTGTGTCGTCACTTAGAGCTGGGGGAGCTGGGAGAGGGTTGGGGGTGACAGCTGCAGGGTACGGGGTTGGTGTCTGAGGTGATGAGAGTTTTATAAAATTGACTGCGGTGTTTGCTGGCTGCGTGTCTCTATGAATATGCTAGAAACCACTGGACTGTATACTTTCAATGTGGTGAGCTGTATGGGGAGTTAATTAGATCTAATAAAATTGTTATTGTAAAAAACAACAACAACAACTATACTGACATACTTCTTACCTATTAGGCAGACAAATAGTCTACAAGTCGGACCACATTCTCCGCTAGGCCCGTGGGGAAGGAGGCTCTCTCTCACAACACTGAGGGAGAAGAAAGGGTACAAGCCCCATGGAGGGATAGTTGGTGAGAAGTTCTGGCCCACTGACTCTGGCCCCGCAGCGCTGCCCCTCGGAATCTATCTCAAAGATACACAGGCAAAAATACGAACTGCCTTACGCACAAGGTAGTCCCTACAGCATTATTCCTATCAGTAGAACACTGGAAACACCCAGAGGTCCGCCAGTGGGTTCTAGGTAGACAGACTATGGTACGTCACGCCACAGAACATTCCGCATCCACAAAAGAAAGGAGAAAGAGCTTTACAAGCACAGGTGAAGTGATCTCCAGGGCAGACTGTGTAAGACAGGGATGAGGGAGAAAACAGACGTATCTCTGTGTTACTGATCTTTTCAAAAAGAAACGCCGGAAGAATCAACAAGAAACTAATACAAATGGTTATCTATAAGAACGAGGAGAGGACGCAGACGGAAATAAGACTTCCCTGGATGTATCCTGTTCAACCAATTTGACTTTGCGAACATAACATGCCTCATATATTCAAAATGTTAAATCAAACAGTAAAAAGAGCCATTTCTAATAGAAACAAATGAGCTTAACTGTATATAAAGTTGATGACATAACCATGTAGAGAAAATAATTATTTCAAGTGACTTTAAAAGGCATTACTTATCTATAAGTCCTGAATGGAATGCATTCGGAAGACAAAAAGAGCTACAAAAAAAAAAAAAAAAAAAAAAATCTCGGCTTCAACCAAAAATCTAATTGTTTAAGATTTCCATGTAAAAGTGACATACAAGTATAAGATCAAAGAAAATTAAATTTGAATTAGAAATATCACTATGAACTCATGATTTCTTTCCAAAAATAGTTATTTTCTCAAAAAAAAAAAACACAAAAAAAACCCACATATTTCTTTTTAAAAATTTTTTTAAATATTTTATTCATTTTTGAGAGCAGGAGAGACAAAGCATGAGCAGGGGAAGGGCAGAGAGAGAGGGAGACACAGAATCTGAAGCAGGCTCCAGGCTCTGAGCTGTCAGCACAGAGCCCAACGCAGGGCTCGAACTCACAGACTGTGAGATCATGACCTGAGCCGAAGTCGGACGCTTAACCGACTGAGCCACCCAGACACCTCCCACATATTTCTGAAAAAGTTTAAAACTAATGCCAAAAATTAGCCACTCACATTGTGGTCTCCGAATATCATTCATCACTGAAAGGAATTAAAACTCCATGGAGAAATCTGTATTCCAAGTCTGGGGCAGGAAATACAGTAGATGATTCTAGAACATCTTATGGTATCTGAAAGCCACTGAAGTCACACCTAAATGACCTAAAGGCCAATGTAAGGGGGCTTCCATGAGCTAAAGATGGGACAACTTAAGCCCAAAAAGTAATGGCTGCAAAGGATTGGCACGTATAACATTTTCAACGGTCTACGAAGTCATAATAATAATAATAATAATAATAATGAAATAATTTTAAAAGCTCAAGTGTTGGTCACCTTTGCCGGTTTCTAAAGCAATAGCTCTTCATTCTGAAAAATGATGAAGGAAATTACTCTTCACAGAAGAATTTCGGCTATTCAGTGCACAGGTCGGACAGGATTTCGCCATTTTGCAACCCCTAACGGAGTAACAAATCCGGGCAACAGTGTTCACGGACTACTGAAGTCATTAGGTGAGAAGGTGACGGGGAGCTTTAGAAGGGAAGCGTAAGGCTGGTGGTCACGGGCCTCTGTGCCTCCTGCCGTGTGGCGGGGGAGCACCTGGCACCCCCTCTGACGTAATCCTGCCTGTTAAGATTCCACCTGAATCTAAATAAGCCGCCTGATCTGCCAGTTTAAAGGAAACGCACAAAGCGGAAGAACAACAAGTGACATTAAATCCAGAATATGGGACACAGAGGCGCACCTGGGGGGCTCCGTCTGTTAAGTGCTCGACTCTTTTTTTTTTTTTTTTTTTTTGATGTTTATTTCTTTTTGAGAGAGAACACAAGAGCAGGGGAGGGGCTCGAACTCACTGCAAGATCATGACCTGAGCTGAGGTTGGGCGCTTAACCGACCGTGCTGCCCAGGGGTCCCTGTTAAGCACCCGACTCTTGATTTCGGCTGAGGTCGTGATTTCATGGTTCGGGAGAGCGAGCGCCGTGTTGGGCGCTGTGCTGACAGAGCCTGCTTGGGATTCTCTCTCCTCTCTCTGCCCCTCCCAGGCTCTCACGCGTGCGTGCTCTCTCACTCTCAAAATAATATAACTTAAAAAAAAAAAAAACTATTAAAAAGATAAAGGACATTAGAAGGTCAAACAGATAAATGAGGTTAAAGAGGGAGAGATGGGGACGGTCCATCAACTGAAGAGCGGGGCAACAGAACGTTTCGCATACATCCGTGCAGCAGAATACTGCCGGGCCAGGGGACAGAGGGCGGGGCGGGAGGTGGGTGAGCCTGGAACACAAGCTCAGTGAAAGCAGGCAGACGTAGAAGGTCACGCACAGGATTCCACTCACGAGAAACGTCTAGAAGAGGCAAATCTACACAGATGGAAAGCAGGTCAGTAGCTGCCTCGGGCTGGGGAGCAGGGGAGGGAAACACTAACAGCTACAGGTTTCTCTTTGGTGGACAAGGAAGTTCTTTTTTTTTTTTTACCACTTATTTATTTTTTGAGAGACATAGAGACAGAGTGTGAGCAGGGGAAGGGCAGAGACAGAGGGAGAGACAGAATCCAAAGCAGGCTCCAGGCTCTGAGCCGGCAGCACAGAGCCCGACTCGGGGCTCGAACCCACAGACTGTGAGATCACGATCTGAGCTGAAGTCAGCCGCTTAACCGACTGAGCCACCGAGGCACCCCAGAAGTTCTAAAAACAGACCGTGGTGATGGTCACAAAACCGTGCATGCAGTAAAAACACGGACGGAGGTGTAGACGAATTGTTCGCCAAGGTAGCTCTATCTCAATAAAGCTGCTAAATGTTGGGGGAGGCTTTCCCAGGCTTTTTAAGAGACTTCTTAAAACCTGGATACAATATGTGGATTTTGGTGGACTAGAAATAGGACCCAACACCTATAGAAAGTATTTTGGAGACAATCGGGGAAATGAGACCACGGACTAGGGAGGAGGTGCTAACCTGCTGGGTGTGACAGTGGTACTCTGGTAACTGTGTTGAGAGAAAGGAAAGAAAGAGACGGATGAAGCCAGTGTGGCAAACTCCTGATCGTGGCTGAGGGTGCCTGCCCATCATTTGGGGATCCGCTTACTCTTCTCTTGACTTTACTTACGTTTCATTTTATTTAAAAAAAACAAAACAAAACAAAAACAACCCTCCCAGAAGATTCCAACATGCTGTCAACTTTGGAACCACTGTCCTACACCAGGCCCGCTGGCCAGATGAAGTCTGCCCTGGCCGCCCCCCTGAGAGGGCCGTCGCCACAAAGGGGAGGCAGTACACGACAGGGTCACGGCTGCAAGTGACATCCGGGAGCAGAGGTGGGAGGGCAGCGGTGTGTTGGCGCCAGCGGGGTCACTGTCAGGAATAAGCCCCCAGTGACACAGTGCTCAGCCCGCGTGCGCTTTGCTGTGTGTCTGCCATGGAGCCCTCACGATAATCAACCCCGGGACGCCAGCACCGCCGGCCCTTCATTCAGGAGCAGAAACCCTACGGCTCTAAGGCGAAAGCCCTGCCCGCCCGGGACCAGGCTGGCCAAGGACAGAGTGGGTCCCACTTTGGGTGAAGGGGCCTGTGCTCCCTTCCCGGCCTCACAGCACGTCTGGAGAGCAGGGCTCCGATTCGGCGTGCCCACCCCCACCTGGCCCCCACTCACCAGGGCCGGGGCTCCTGGGGCGGGCTGCCTCTCTCTTGCTCCCCTCCTCGTGGCCCCACGAGCCTTCGGGACAAGGCTCCTCCCCCCTCTCCATCTGGGTCAGGATGTCCGGTTTGGAGATGGCATAATCTGTGTACAGAAGGGGAGGAGAGCTGGGTCAGGGGACACCTGCCACCCAGCTGCCCACAGAGACGGAGAGACAAGGAGAAGAACAGAAGTCAAAGCAAAGACAGAGACTGCCCTGCCAGAGGCCAAGCCGTGGACGCAGACCCAGATCCCCACCGACGCAGCCTCACCCAGGGACACCAGCATCTCGTAGTTGCCCCTCATCACGTGCTTGTAGAGCTCCTTCTGCCACTCGTCCAGCTTGCCCCACTCCAGCTCGGAAAAATACACGGCCACGTCGTCAAAGGTCACGGGCACCTGGAACCACAAGCATCGTGTGCGCTCGCCCACACACTGACAGGCACGGCCCCTCGGGCTGTCCCACCCCCAGGGGCCCGAGGGGTACCTTGGGGGCTTCTCCCTTGCTGCCTGGCGGCAGCCGCAAAATCCAGAAGTTTCTGTTTCTCAGCAGGTTCTCCATGTTCTCCAGCCGCCTCTGCAGCAGCCCGTACTCCTGCAGCAGTGTCCCCAGCACGGCCCACTTGCCCTCCATGTGGTTCCCGAACTCCACGGCCGTCTTCTCGCAGTCGGCCAGCTTCTTCTCGGCCGTGCCCGTCCGCCCCTCCAGGGTCAGCAAGCGGGCCAAGCAGGAGTCCACCTTCTTCTCCAAGGCCTGGATGGCGGCCACCACCGTCCACAGTGTGATCTCCGTGGAGTACAGGTATGAGCTCTTCTCAGCAGCTGGCTGGGGTGACAGAGAAGGTGTCGAAGGGCTCTCGTCCCCTTTTTGTTTGTCCCTCTCTGGAGCCTGTCCACACGAGAAAGAGGAGATGGTATCACAATTATACGATCAGGGGCACCTGGGTGGCTCGGTGGGTTGAGCATCTAACTCTTGATTTCAGCTCAGGTCAGGATCTCACAGTTCGTGGGATCAAGCCCCGCACGGGGCTCTGCACAAACAGTGACAACCCTGCTTAGGATTCTCTCTCCCTGCCCCTCCCCTGCATGTGCACGCATTTTCTCCCACAAAATAAATAAACATTAAAAAAATATATACAATCTAAATGCGTACTTCCAAAAGAAGCCTCACAATGACACCTGCCCTGAGAGAGCCTCATCTGGTACCCGGAGGGCCGGCCAGGCAGCAGTGTGGGAAGCCAGGCAGGGACATTGCTGAGGAGTGTCGCCCCAGGGGCAGGAAACACTGGCTGAACCAAGATGTTAGCAAGCAGCAAACAGGAGGAAAAACACGGCCAGAGACAGAAAGCATCTGCGGTCTCAGGTGACTTCCACCTGGGGTCTGCGTCTCCTCCTCTGCAAATGAAGGGACAGGCTTCAAAGCACAGAGGAACGGGGTCTGCAGTCAGAGAGCCTGTGTGCAACTGGAGGCTCCGCCCCCTCGCAAGCCAGCTGACTCTGGGCAAGGTTCTTACACATCTTTCAACTTCACTTCCACGTCTGGAAAATGGAACAGTAAGAGTGCCCGTGTGGTAGCACTGTGAGAATTAATGACACCATCTTGGTTGAAAGCGCTCAGCGCGACATCCGGCATGTGGTAAATACTCAACACGTGCGAGCCCTACAGTGACTCAGCTACGATGATAAGGATGCTGACCATGACAATGAAGACGGTGGTAACGGTTCTGGCTCAGGGACACAGCGTGAAACCGTTCCCGTGAGCTTTTTTTCCCCACCCCTTTGGTTTCATCATCCTTCGGCACCTTGGAAGAGAGCATCTCGAGTGCCTCACTCAGTGCCTGGTGCGCGAGCCTTCCCGGAGCAGGTGCAACGGCCCGGTCCCAGTACGTGGTGCTAAAAGCCTTGATGGGGGCACCTGGGTGGCTCAGTCGGTTAAGCATCCGACTTCGGCTCAGGTCATGATCTCACAGTTCGTGAGTTCGAGCCCCACGTCGGGCTCTGTGCTGATGGCTCAGAGCCTGGAGCCTGCTTCGGATTCTGTGTCTCCCTTGTCTCTCTGCCCTCCACTCATTCTCTGTCTCTCTCTCAGAAATATAATAAAACATTAAAAAAAGAAAAAAAAAGAAGCAGAGAGTTTCTAAAAATAAAATAAATAAAAGCCTTGATGGAAGGCTGAACTGACCACTTACTCCTCCATTTCACTCATCCTTCACGGTCACACCAGCAGCAAGTCCTCTCCGTTTGACTTCCGAAATTATCTCAAATCCACCCTCTTTTCTCTCTCTCTCTCACTGCCACCCCCCAGTCCAAGCTGCTGCCATGCTGTCCGATTCCCCCCACTTGGCCTCCTCCTCGATACACTTGCCACAGAGTAGTCAATAAGCTTTAAAAACCACAGGCTAGACCATTTCAGTCCCCGGCTCAAATCTCTTCAATAGCGTCCCAGCGTACTGAGCACAAAATCTAAACTACTCAGCCCCCAGCCTGCCTCTCTGACCTTACTTATCTACGATACCCCAGCCCCCTTGGGTTCCTAGGACACGTAACTCTCCTCCAGGTCGCCTTCAGCTCTCCCGGCACCTCTCTGCGTCTGGCTTCCTCTCATCTTCAAGGCTCCAGCTCAACGCCTCAGAGAGACCTGCACTGACTAACACATCTAAAATCGGGCGCCGGGAGTCCCTTCTTTCACAGCGCGAATAATCCTCGATGATTCTACACGGCTGCCTGTGTTACGGCTTGTTTCCCCCAGAATGTGAGCTCCCGAGAGTGTGTCTGGGATTCCCGGTTGTACTTCTGGCTTCTAGAAGAGTGCCTCTCTCCCTGCGGATGCTCAATTAATACCTATGGAATGAATGAATGAATGAATGAATGAACGAATGACTACACAATCAAACAACAGTCATTCAGCAACAGTTACTGAACACCTGTCGTTGTCAAGGTGCAAGGCGGGAATGCAGAAAAAAGGACGTGGTTCTTCCTTCTCCAGGAGAAAAATTCTGTACAGAAACGGTTATGATACACAAGGGGATACGATGGGCTAACAAGAATTGGGGGCAAATCTGTCCTGTTTGGGCAGTTTCTCGGGAATCTCAGGTACTGTCAGGTGGCAGAGGGAAAGGCGTGAGTGGGTAGGAATGGCCAGAGAAGGTTCTGAGGGAGTAGCCCTGGTTAGGTGGGGGCTGGTGCTGGCACCTGTAGTGACAAAAACACCCTGGGGGGATTCCCCCTGGGGGAAAGGGCTGGAACCACAGAACTCCCACCCTCCTTCTCTCCCCTGCACTCAGGCAACCCTAAAGGAAGCACACACTGAACTCACTAAAGAAGAGGGAGAAGTTGTTCCTCCTTTAAAAGGATCCACAAGAATCAAAGTTTCAAAAACTTCACTGGGATGCGTTAATAATAGTAGAAGCTATTTATTGAGCTCTGTTTGCAAGCGATTTTCTAGTGTGTCAAAAATAGCCACAGCATTCTTGTCTCCGAATTGGGCACACTGCACATTATCGGCCAATAGTCCAAAAGAATCCAAGTAATCGAATCCAACATGCTAATCGTAGAAAAAGAAAGTCTACCTACAATCCCTCTCGAGACAGCATTCAACACCTGTCTCTTAGGTAAAAGCAGAACACTGGGCACCTCCGAAGGGGTGTAATTCCAAAGTCCTGGCCCAGCCGTCGGGCCGCGGCCTCAACTAGGTGAGTGACCTTGGGCCGGCCTCTTCCCTCAGGCTCTGCGGCTGTCACAACCACACGGGGCTGGGGGCTGGCGACCCTGTCCTCCGTGCGTGCCTCCGGGGAGACAATGGACGGGGGAACAGCCACTCTGTTCTAATGCGCGGCCTGCTGTCATCTGAAGTGTTACTAGGAAGCCCGGCCTGTCTCCCGCCGTCGGGGCCGCCCGGCCAGCGACCGCTGCCCTGCCTGCCCGTTTGGGCCGCCCTGCCCGGATGGGGCCGGCGGGGCGGACGGAGCCAGCGCGGGCCCGGGCGGAGGCGGCGGACCAGGGGGCCGCGCCGCGGGGCCGCCCCACGCCGGCCGGGCCGAGACCCTCGCGGACCCTCGCGGCGGGGCGGCGGCGGCGGCCCCGGCCCGTCTGGGCGTCTGCGCGCCGGGGCGCTTACCCGGGCGGGCGCCGCTTCGGCCATGGCTGCTCGCGTCCGTCTCTCGGCGGCTCTCGTCGGCCTGGCCTGTCGGGCCTGGCGCAGCGCGCAGGCGGCGGCGGAGGCGGAGCGGAGCCGCCCAGCCTCGGAGCTCCTGCCGGGCGGCCGCGAGCTGCGTCCGAGCCACGTGCCCCGCCGACCCTTTAAACAAGAGCTGCGCTGGCGGCCGGGCCCGAGGGTGCGCACAGCGCCCCCTGCAGCCCGAAGGACCGCACGCCCGCGGCCCGCGGCCTTTCGCGCGCGCCCGCCAGCCCTCGCGGCCGCGGGGCTCAGCCGGGGGGAGGGCGGCCGCCCACCCCGGCCTGGGCCGCGGGAGTGGACACGGGCGGCAGACCCGCCGCGGGCCCCTCTGGCCCGGCTCCAGCCGGGAGGGGGCGCGAGCCGCGGTTCCCGTGCAGGAGCAGCTTGGTGGACCCAGCCCTGGCCCCTAAACCCCCGCTAGGACGCTGGGGCCCCAGCGTCCCACTTGGGGGAATCGGATCTGGTTGCTAATGAAACAAGCTTTCAGGACGCTAAGAAAACGTGGGAGTTCCCCTTTGTGTGGGGGAGGAAGGGCCAGTCCTCAGCGGGGAATCTGAAGTGTATGTGGATTTACCGTTTTAACACCTCTAATGGACCCAAGGGGACTATTAGTTTGGGCATACACGTCTTGCCCAGCGGTGGGGTAGGGTGGGCCAGATAACTACGAATTTAGTTCTCCAGAATAAATAGAAAGACCTCAGGAAAAAAGTATTTCATTAAAAAAAGAAAGAAAGAAAAAGGCAAAAAGCTCTCTCTCCCTTCCCCACTCCCTCTGGGAATCCTGGGTCTCCTCCTCCTTCCCTGGGGCCTGCTTCCCCAGCATACACGCTGCGTCAGCTCAGGCGTGCTTTGCAGAGCTCTCTGGAGCCTAGCTCTCTGGAGCCTTCTATGCCACACCCAGTCTTCACTTGCCCATCAGCCACCAACTGGGGATCTTCTGTAGCTTTGGCTCTCGACTGGGTGTGCAGCCAGAGTAAACCCAACGCTAATTCAGGCCCTGACACATCTTGAATAAACCACTCAATCTGGGACCCATTTTCCTCAGCCAGTTAACCACCGAATATAAAGGAAACTGTGCTTATGCAGTTAAAGTTTTATTTTCTATCTTTTCTGCATTTCCCTTTCATCCAAGTTTTTGTTCAAGTCGGAAGACAGTTCCCACTACAAGTTACTCTGCAGTTTTCTTTCTTTTTTTAGTATTTCCTGTTTTGGGAGGGAGGAGAGAAAATTATTTGCCCACGTATTTGATCCAAGCAAAGTGTGGTCAACTTTTTGACGGACATACACAAGGAAACTGATACTTTCTCCAAGTAAGGTGCACCCCTAGAACTTGGGGCAAGGTTAGGAAGTGTTTTTTTTTTTTTAATTTTTTTAGGAAGTGTTTTTTTTTTAACGTTTATTTATTTTGAGAGCGAGAGAGAGCACAAGCAGGAGAGGGACAGTCTCCAAGAAATTCGGAGACACAGAATCTGAAGCAGGCTCCAGGCTCCCATCTGTCAGCACAGAGCCCACTGCGGGGCTCAAACCTGTGAACTATGAGATCGTGACCTGAGCCAAAGTCGGACAGTTAACCAACTGAGCGCCCCAGGTGCTACGGAAGTTATTATTTTAATAAGAAATCAAATCAACATATGGCATCGTTCATTGTGGAGATCCTTGTTGAAATAACCCAAGCTATAATTTGCAAATGTGTGCTGAAGACATCAAGAGCATCCTTAGGCTCTCATCAGGGATTGGTCAGACAGATGTATTAACGATTAGAAAATCCTGGTAAGTTGTGATCTTAGAAAATAAGAATGTCTAATGCAAACAGAAAGAGTCTGGAAAATGAGTTGGAGAGGAGGAAAACATTAGTATTTAACAAGCTCTGTTCGGGAAAGAGTGCTCGAATTTTTGACAGCTGTCTTAGATTTTTAGAAAGTTTCTGTAAGTCAGTGGTGGTCAGCCTTCAGTGTGTATCACGTTCCCCTGGTGTGCTTGTTAAAACACAGACTGCTGGGCACCTGTCTCAGAGTGTCCAAGTCTGAGGCTGGTGGGGGTGGCGGTGGCCAGATTCTGTTTTTTTTTTCTTCTTTTTTAAATTTTTAAATGTTTTATTTATTCTTGAGAGAGAGAGAGAAAGAGACAGAGAGCACTAGCAGGAGAGGGGCAGTGAGAAGGACACAAAATTGGAAGCAGGCTCGGAGCTGTCAGCACAGAGCCCGACGCAGGGCTTGAACTCACAAGCCGTGAGATCATGACCTGAGCCGAAGTCGGACGCTTCACCAACTGAGCCAGCCAGGCGCCCCTAGATTCTGCTTTTCTAGCTAGTTCCTCAGTGATGCTGATTCTACTGACATGGTGATCCCACTGTGAGAACCACTGCCTTGTTTATCAGGTTCCCACAGCTGTCTCCCAAACTTTACACCCTGTGGTTTACTGAGCAGAGCGGCCTGGTGTAGTTTTTTTTTTTTTTTTCTTAAGTTTATTTTTTATTTATTTATTTTGACAGAGAGAGGCAGAGAGAGAAAGAGAGAGAGAATCCCAAGCACGCTCCATGCTATCAGCGCAAAGCCCAATGTGGCGCTCAAAGCCACAAACCATGAGATCATGACCTGAGCCGAAATCAAGAGTTGGTGGCTTAACCGACTGAGCCACCCAGGGGCCCCTTGTACAGTTCTAACAGAAGTTACAATGACCTGCATCCTTAATTATTACGTCTCTGCCAAGGTGCAGGTCACTCTGAAACAGTGGATCTTCAGGCCTCGCCTGCAGAAGGTGGTACCATCGGAGGCCGAGGCCCACTAAAACGCCACCTAGGGTCACTCAGAGTGGGGTCGTGACACTCAAGTGCTAGTGCCCTATCAGGACATAATGAGGCAAGGGATGGGATAGGGGCAGCTCAGAAAAAGAATTCCTGTACCTCCCCCCTCACACACACACACCCTATTTCCAGGCATGTAACTTAGATTAGGAAGTGGACCCACCCAGAGTTATAAAGCCTTAGGAAGGGAAGTATTAGCAGAGGGAGACCAGAAGCATAACCAAGTCCCCCTTCCTCCAGGGAGCCTTCCCTAGTTTAGACAATACTGAGCTCCCTGTTCTGGCAATACCCATTATACATGCCCGTTCAACAAACAGGATGAGCATGTATGTGCGAAGCCCTGGTACTCAGAGCTGTGGCGTCCGGTCCCCGTCTTCAAAAAGCATCACATCCTGTTGACTCTGTTGACTCTACCCTGGTGATCTTGTCCATCCATCCTTGTCCGTCGCTCTTCCCATTGCAGCCGTACCCAGTCAGGTCTTCATTGGCTCTTGCTGGTCTCAGAAACCTTCTAAGGTATCCCCCTACCCCAACCGAAAACAAAAAAGCCAGCCCACATGGATGTAACTCTCATTACATTAATACTCCCAAATCGCAGCTAGAATTGGGTCACCTTTTTGCTGAAACTCTGAGCTCTCCATTGCTAGGTCAATAAAATCCGAAGTCCTCGGCCCGACCACAGCCCATCTCTCCCACCACACCCCCCACTGTTCCTCTCACACCCCACCCTCCAGCCAAATCGGAATGAACCGGTGTTTCTTTGTACATGCCCCATAATGTCTCCTCTTTTGCTTATGTTGCTCTGCTGAGAATGTCCTTCTTGCCTTTTTTTTTTTTTAAGTTTATTTATTTTGATAGAAAGAGCAAGCAGAGAAGGACAGAGAGAGAGAGAAATTCCAAGCAGGCTCCACACTGTCAGCGTTGAGCCCAACACAGGGCTCGAACTCATGAACTGTGAGATCATGACCTGAGGTGAAACCAAGAGTCGAATGCTCAACCAATTGGGCCACCCAGGCGCCCCATCCTTCTTCCCATCCTTCAAGGTCCAGTTCAAAAGTCACCTCTCACGGCACCTGGGTGGCTCAGGTCATGATTTCGTGGTTCGTGAGTTCAAGCCCTGTGTTGGGCTCTGTGTGGAGCCAGGAGCCTGCTTCGGATTCTGTGTCTCCCTCTCTCTCTCTGCCCCTGGCCCGCTCATATCATCTCTCTCGAATATAAATAAACATTAAAAAATAAATTAAAAATAAATAAAAGTGACACCTAGTGTCACACCTAGATGACAGGCATGATATAGATTTGTTGAAAACATATGAGGGAAGCTTTCACGCAAGGGGGCTTTATAAACTGAGCAGCGAAAAACAGAGTATTTGGTTCACAAAGAAGGGAATGCCTGGAAACTGGAAGGCATGGCTTATTCACTCGATGGCAGGAAGCCCAACATGGCGGCAGCACAGATAGTTTGGAGAGTGAACAGGGAAGAGGCTCAGAGCAGGTTAGGTCGTCAGAGTGTACGTTCTATACTAAAAAGCCTGCTCTTGACCTGTCTTGGAGGAAAGCCCATCAGCACAGGCCTCTGGGAGCATAAAGGGTGTGGTTACAGGCAGGAGAGCAGTCAGGCTACTGGACAGTTTAGGTGGGACCCTGACCTGTAGGCACAGGAAGGAGAGAAGACAGGCCAGATTCGAGTCACCACGTCTGGTATTTAATTCTTCCTTATATGCTGACTTAAAATTTTCTAACTTGATCGTCCTCGTCCTTCGGACAGCTCCATTTCCTGTTTCCTTCTGGGCACCTGGCAGAGCAGGGAAAAGGCTGATGTTTTGTATGGCTCAAGAAGGCGTCTCCGTGTACAGAGACTGACCCGGAGATCTTGTTAAAACCTGCAGACTCGGCTTCAGCGGGTCTGAGGCTGCATTTCCATCCACAAAGCTCCCCGGGTATGCCGAGGCTGCTGACGCAGACCCCACGCTTTGGGTGACAAGGGCTCAGAACCCAGCCTGGACCCGAGGTGCTTGATCATGGCCAGCCGGAAGCACCCAGGGTCAGTCAAGTTGTGTGGGCTCTGAAGCAGGATGGCCTGCATTCCCGGCAACCTCTGCCCGTTCCTTCAGTTCTCAGAATGCTTCCACATCTCAGGTGTAAAATGGTTTGTAAAATCATACCCACCACAGAGGTGTGTGAGGACTCAGTTCATTTTTCAAAGAGTGCCTCGCACACGAGTGCTCAGCAATTATTAGCCATTATTACAGTAGTCCAAGTGCCTGTGAATCATTCTCCTGCCGCAGGGAAAGCAACGCTGCCAGAGAACAGAATCCTATCCTGTACTTGGTTTTTCTCCCCACGATGCAAGACAGAGCCTGGTCACATCGAGACACTCAGGTGGCAGGTGAGGATAATCAAGGATGGGCTGTAGGGGAGCCCAGGACGCCAAACGCTTGGGGGCGGGAGCCTGCAGAAGGAACTCTTAGGAGAGCAGCTCCAGAGGTCTCCTACACAAATGAAGCTGAACACGGCGCCTGCCCTTCCCTCCATGTTCAGTTTCTACACCAAGACAGTCCCGGACCGTATGGCGAGCCGCGTTTATTTTTATGTATCTTATTTATTCTGTTTTCTCCCTACACCCCCCTCACTGCTCCCATAGGCAACTGTAATGCTCTAAGGTGTAACTTCTGGTTTCTAGGTGTTCGTACAAAATGTTTTGTGTATGTGCATTTTCAATCGACAGAAGTGGTATGGTCATAGATCTCACCGAGTTCCTTACATCTGCCCGCTCGGCACCGTGTGCTGAAGATCGAGCGCCATGTGGCCACGTGCACACCCACGCCGATATCCGTAACTGCTACCCGGTACTCCCTGAGCTCACGCCTCACCTGCCCGCTCTTCCTCCCATCTTCCAACGACCAACACCCACACTGTGCGCGGCCCTCCATCGCCGCAGACAGGGTCCCACGAACACCCTCCGACATGCCCTCCTCTCGCCTGTCCTAGACTGAAGTAAAAATGCAGGTCAGACTTTAGGCCTCTGTCACTGCTCCAAGTCAGCTACCTCCTCCACCTTTGTTTTGAGAGAGAGAGAGAGAGCAAGCAGGGGAAGGGCAGGGAAAGGAGGAGACAGAATCCCAAGCAAGGCTTGAATTCATGATCCGTGAAATCCTGACCTGAGAAGAAGTCAAGAGTCAGACGCCGGACTCACTGAGTCAGCAGGTGCCCCTCCGTCTCCATATTCTTGACAAAGCTAGAAAAATACCCAACATAAGCATTTGTTGTTGTTTGTTTTGCTAGTAGCAAGTTTTATTCTAAACAACTGCAAATCGTCAAAGGGGACACTCACATAGGACCCAGAAGCCCACTCCCATCTCCCCAAACAACAGTGAGGCAAGCATTCACCGCTCCTGAGAAATCGGCATCTTCGCGCTTTTTCTCCGCCATCTCTGGAACGGCCAATCCCAGAACGAATTTGGAAAATGTGTAATCTACACAGTCTCAAGAAACAACTGGTGTAGTAAGAACAAACTCCAATACCCACTGGAACGAGTCAGACAACCATAAGTAATGAAGTAGTCTTCACCCTGGGCGGCTGCAGAGCGCAGCAAGGCCCAGGTGGGAAGAGGAAGATTCCCGAGCAGCAGTGCGTTCTTGGCTCCATTAGGGACTCTTTGTTCTCAGCAGGGGCTTTGGGGTCTACCCCTCCCGCTCCCCTCCTCTGGCTCCTCTGGATTCGGTTAGTCCCTTGTGAGACTGCCAAGGACTCCCACGAGACGGGGCCCAGGACTCTGCCCCCCGATCTCTGGCCTAAGTAAGTGTGGGTGGGCTAGAAGAGCCCCATAAACAAATCCCTCCTAGAGGGCAGGCCCAGTCCCCATGTTAGGAACAACCTCTCTAATGCTGGAAATTTAGAAAACAAGGTCAGACTGTATTTTTCTTTTTTAAATCAACTAAAATCTAATTCCAAAAAAGTTTCTTCAGAACGGGGTAAGCAGTCATTTAAATTATTTCCTCTACTTGTTATTAACAAAGAGACTACAGAAGAAGAGGAAAGAGAGGGTTATGCGCTTCCCAGAACGCTTTCACACACCTGCTCGCTCCACTGACCTGACCCAACCTCATGGGAAGACCTGAGATGCTGGGACAGGCCCTGGAAGCGGCCACCAGTCCCCGCAGGGTCAGAGAGCCAACCCCAGCCCACGAGTATCAGCCCGGATGAGGAAACCAGAGACGAGAAGGTGCCCGAGACAGCAAGCCCCACAGCAGGGCAGAGGCGGCGGGAGAGGCACGGCCCCCGACTCCTCTTCCACGGTTTTCGGAACAGTGTCTGGGCTCGGCCTGGCGCCCGGCCAAGGGAAGGCAAATCAACGCGACTCCCCTCAGGAAGAAGTCAGTCCCTGACTCTGCACAGTGTCTCTTCGGGGGGGACCAATGCCAGCCCCTTCGCCCCCCGGACAGACGAGGGGCTGGCACCCTTAGAGCAGGCCGTTGGGCCTTCCGGGCTCCAGGGCCAGGCCGCCCCGCTCCCGCTGGTGGATCTTCTGGTGCTGCAGGAGGTGCTGCTTCTGGACGAAGCTCTTCTCGCACTCCGAGCAGCTGTAGGGCCGCTCGCCCGTGTGGATGCGCTGGTGCCGCACCAGGTCAGACGGGTGGCTGAAGCTCTTGCCACAGTAACCACAGAGGAGGGAGCTCCGGCTTTTCCTCCAAGGGATGTGGCCAGGCAGGGCGACCAGGCTGTTGGGCGAGAACCGCTCCTGCACAGAGTGGCCGGCGCCGGGCCCGTCCTGCAGGTGGCAGCGCTGGTGGATCACCAGGCTCACCCTGCAGCTGAAGCTCCTCATGCACACGTCACACTGATGCAGCTTTGCCCTCTTGGACTGGGGCTTAAGTCGGGGCCTGGGTCTCAGGCTCTCCTCTGGCCCCGAAGCCGTGCCTGACTCCGAGTGGGTGTGCAGATGCGCGGCTAGCTGCTGCTTATAGCGGAAGCTGATCTCGCACTCGGAACATTCATAGGGGCCAGAGGCATCCCTTTTGAGCTTTCCGCCCTGGCTGCATTCCTGACCCAGCTGTACCTGCCTGCCAGGCTCCTGCTTCGGGGGGCAGCCCAGAGTGCCGCCGCTGCCAGCGTCTCTACTGCCCTGGATGGGAGCCTCCAGATGTGTCCCCCCAGGGCCCGAATCCAAGAAGACGGAAGTACCCTGGCCATCCCAGAGGGCGGTATGCTCTGGGCTCAGGAAAGCATGCTCTTCCGCAATGCCTGAGAATTCTCCAGGAAGATCCGCAGAGCCTTCCTGAACATACTGTATCTCCTGCTTGATCATAACCCCTTCTGCTGCCAAGAGAAAGAAGATCGACAAAAAAGATCACCTTCCAGCACCTTCGGTTTCTTCACAACTAAACAAGCATCTGTGAATTTCAGAAGGGGTCAAATCAAAGCACCCCAGGATCAAGGGAACAGGACAATTTGGAGGAGAAGGAGACTGGGTTCTAAGACCTGAAAAACGAAACCTATATTCATAAAGGGAAATCTGAATACCATCTTTCTAGAGCAATGTTGTAAATGACAGTTCTCTAAGCCTGTCCACAAGTTTGTTTCTATTTGTTTCTATTCAATTTCTATGGAAAACTGGCAAAATATATTACAACTATACTAATTCAAGACTGTTAAAATAATGTGACTGATTTATTTAAAAAACAAAACAAAAACCCTTAAACTTAAAGTTTAAATATTCATGTGTCCAGCCCCCGTCTTCCTGCACATTCCCCCCAAGTTACCTGGCTTAGAAATGCTCTGCCTGCCTCTCACCCAGACAGCCTCACTCCTAAGATCTGACCAACCCTATCCTCACTCTGGCGGATTTTAACCGGAGCTATTATGTACTCTACTCTGTACAGTAGAGCAGGCGAGAGGCAGGCTGTGGTCACAAAACTTAAGACCTCCACAGCGGTAAGGAGTTAAGACACACCTGCCTCAGGTGAACTAATGAAAATCATAAAGGAATCTAAAAGAAGTCACACCAGAGGAGGCTGCTGACAATGTCTGGCAGTCTAGCGGTGGGAGAGCTCACTCCGGGCTGCAGGGGGGAGGGAGAGGGATGGAATATTCCGGTTCCACTCACCTGGGTGGACATCACCAGGGCCTTCCTCCTCCAAGTCACCCAGCATCCCCGTACCCAATTCCGCTTCTTCTTCTGGCGGGCCAAGAACCTCTGGGTTGGAAGAGGCACAGTGTGAGCCCAGGAGAGAGTAAAAGCTCCCTGAGCACTGGTCAGTTGCCAGTGAACAAGGTGACCAATGCCAGACGGTTGATATTACAAGTTGAGAAGATTAAAGGGCTACTGTCCTTGTCACTTTCCCCTGGCAGTTTGGGACAAGTGGAAAATTAGAGCCAATTAGAAAGATACATTCGGTCTGCTGCCGCCTTCCACGCTCCTGCCGAGGCTCCGGTGGCTCAAGTAAGCCCGCGCTGAGCCCGCTCCCCTTCCCCCAACACCTCCCCGCCCTCACTTGCACAGGGCTTCCAGTGCTGCCTCCTTTCAGGGTATCTAATTTCCACCGCACTGACATCCTGCAAGGTAAGGCAGGCGCCGTCATCCCCAGACGGGACAGATGAGGGGACTGCCACTGGAACACGTAACTCAGCCGAGCTCCAGCAGTCCCCTCTCTGGCCCATTTGCTACTCCCCTCTCTGCTCCAGTCACGCTGGCCTTTTTTTTTTTTTTTCAATGTTTATTTATTTTTGAGAGAGAGAGACAGAGCTCGAGTGAGTGGGGGAGGGGGAGAGAGCGAGGAAGCCGGGATCTGAAGCGGGCTCTACGAGGAAAGCAGACAGCCGGATGCAAGGCTGAAACACATGAACCGTGAGATCATGACCCGAGCCGAAGCTGGCCGCTTACTGACTGAGCCTCCCAGGCGCCCCTCACACTGGCCTTTCTGACATTCCTCCATGGAACTCAGTTTTCTGTTTTAATGTTTGTTTATTTTTGAGAGAGAGAGCGCGCGAGTGGGGGAAGAGCAGAGAGAGAGGGAGACACTCATATAACATTCTTTTCTTTTTTTTTAATGTTTATTTTTGAGAGAGAGAGCGCTAAGGGGGGGTGGAGCAGAGAGAGGGAGGAAGACAGAGGACCCAAAGCGGGCTCTGGGCTGACAGCAGGGAGCCGGATGTGGGGCTCCAACTCACCAGCCGTGAGATCATGACCTGAGCCGAAGTCGGACACTTAACGGACTGAGCCACCCAGGCGCCTCCATGGACCTCAGTTTTAAAAGATTTTGTCTACCAAAATCTCCTTACTCTAAGTAAAAGCTAGTATTTTATATATAAAGATATGTATCTATTAAGCAGCACTTCTAATTAACACAAAATAGACTGAGCTCACAGTGACTGGATGTAATTCCAGCCAAAGGCCAAGAAAATGTTTTGGTTAGCCTGTGCTGCCTGCCTCATCTCAGGTAACCAAGGATTTCTTGTCAAACAGTTTTAAGTTTTCAAAACAGCGTAGGAACCCTGGCCACTCTACACTATAATGTCCGCGACATCTTCTCTACTGGTAAACACTGTGAAGAACTGACTATGTGACCACAGAGAAGAAATACAAAGCACACAACACCAAGACCTTTCTAAACGTCGTCGTGACTTGAGGACCTGGAGATTCCCATTTCCCAACCCGGCCCAGATCGACAGAGGAGCCACAGCCGGCCGGACTCACAGGTGTGGGCTGAGGCACAGGCTGCTGGGCCAGGGACGGAAGATGCCCGAGGCAGAATTCTAGGGAGAAACCGCTACTCACTCAGAGAGACCAGGGCCTCGTAGTTGCTCTTCATCACATTTCGGTAGAGCTCCTTCTGCCAGTCCTCCAGATTCTCCCACTCCTGCTCTGAAAAACACCCTCCGTCGTTTTCAAGCGACCTGGGCACCTGAAAGCACAAACACCGCCCAGTTGGCGCCTCCGGCCATAGCTACGAAGGGAAAGCTAGCGATTCAGAATCTTAAATAAGGAAAGGCTGGCTCCCCATGTAGCCTAATTCTTAACCCCCAAGGGGACTACCTTGGGGGCCTCCCCCTTGCTGTCCGGCGGCAGCCTCAGCACCCAGAAGTTTCTATTTCTCAGCAGGTTCTCCATGTTCTCCAGCCGCCTCTGCAGCAGCCCGTACTCCTGCAGCAGCGTCTCCAGCACGGCCCACTTGCCGTCCAGCTGGTTCCCGAACTCCACGGCCGTCTTCTCGCAGTCGGCCAGCTTCTTCTCGGACGTGCCCGTCCGCCCCTCCAGGCTCTGTATCCGGGCAGCCTGGGCCTCCACCTTCCTCTCCACGGCCTGAAGGGCGGCCACCACGGTCCAGAGCGAGATCTCTGTCGTCTGCAAATAGGAGCTTTTCTCTGTCTCTTGTGGGGACAATGTGGAAGCAGTCAAAGGCGTGGAGCGGCGTTTCCTCCTGTGCTGAAGAACCAGACACAAGGTCAGTGTCATTTCTAAACATCACGAAGAAAACAATGGGTCCGGGGGCGGGGGGCGAGGGTCCAGGAGTGTTTAGAGCTACCTAATTTCTACTTTTTTTGGAAAGCATGCTCTTTTATATTCTGATACTGCAAATTATACATCTATGTTGTAATAAGGAAATACTGAAAAGTAGAAAGAAAAAAATTATGCAAAATACCACCATCCAGAGGTAAGCTGTTAGAATTCTGGTGCATTTCTGTAAGTGTTTTTTAAATGTTTATTTATTTTTGAGACAGAGAGTGAGCGGGGCAGGGTAGACAGAGAGACACAGAATCCGAAGCAGGCGGGGCTCGAACTCACGAGCCATGAGATCATGACCTTAGCCGAAGTCAGACGCTCAACCGAATGAGTCATCTAGGTGCCCCTGTAAGATTTTTTTTTATCTTTTACCTTATCTATTTTTCCACAAAGCCGAAATCATATTGTACATAATGTTTTGTTACCTGCTTTTCACTCTCAGCATATTCTCGAAGACCAACAAAGACACGGTTCCTCAGAAGGACTTACAGGCTTCACCTCCTTTGCCTCCGCGCCGCACCCCAGCGGCTGGCACAGTGAGGAACACCTGGATGCGCACGGACGCGACGTGAGGACGTCTACTGACGTCGCCTTACACTTCTGCTTCTATGCTCTGTCCCTACAACAGGAAAATCGCCACAGCCGAAGCTCGACGGGACTGGAACCGACATCTGGGACGTCTTCCCACACCTCCCTCTCCCCCCGCGGGACCGCTGCATGTTCACCTCAGGCCGAGACCCCCAGAGGCTCATGCTCTTTTACACGGCACACGCTTTGTTCAAGGCTGCTTCTCCGTCCACAAGGACGCCACTGAGACCAAGACACTGAGAGGAAGTGTCGTTGAAAGAACAGCGGCGGACAGGACTTAGGGTCTGGAGAAACAGGGGCCAAAATGCAACCGATGGGCCCGCACCTGAAAACGTAGGCTTGGCCATGACCTACGCCAGTTACTAACTCAGTTCATTAGGGAACATGGGGGCTAAAAGCTGAACTATCGCCCCTAGAAAAGATTTAAACAGAAGTTTACCGTAAGAGAGCGATACAAATGACACAAAACAAAATACTAGGCTGTTGGACAGGCTCGTCTCATCCCGTGGTCTGCTTTCCCCTTTCAGTCGCTCCTCTCCAGCTTCGTGGAGCCTCCTCTCCTCCCGCGGCCCAGCGGTGCGGCCCAGCGGCCTGCGGCCCGGCCCGTCTAGCAGACTGGGAGGTGGGCCAGGATCTGGGCACAGGAGTAGCTCCCCTCCTCTTCCACGTAACAAAAGGCTGAAAAGAGTGGTCAAATCAAGCTGCTACTTCTGTTCTGAACGATCTATTGAGATGGAAACAATTCAAACGTCCATGGACTGGCGAATCAATAAACAAAACAGGGTCCATTCTTATGTTCCTGGCTGAATTTTGTCCCTCCCACAAAGATGTGTTGAAGTCCCAACCAGCAGCACCGCAGAATGTGATCTTATCTGTGTAACTTTTTTTTTTTTTTAAAGATTTTACTATTTTAAGTAATCTGTACACCTAACAGGGGCCCGGACTCACAACAGCGGGTTCAAGAGTCTCATGCTCCATCAACCGGGTCATCCAGGCGCCCCGGAATGTGATCTTATTTGGAGATAAGAACCATTACAGAGATAATCAAGTTAAATGAGGTCATTAGGTGGGCTCTAATCAAGTATGATGTGGTGTCCTTATAAGAGGGGAAATCTGGGCAGAGACGGCCGTGCACTTAGGGGAGACATGTGAAACCGCACACAGGGAGAAGACAACCACGCGACGGTGGAGGCAGAGGTCGGAGTTCTGTGGCCACAAACCAACAAGATGCCTGGGGCACCAGAAGCGGTAAGAGAAGCCTGGAATATCTGATTCTCCAACTCAGTGGACACCTTGATTTCAGACTTCCAGCCTCCAGACCGTGAAGACGATACGCCTCTGGTGTTTAAGCCTCCCAATTTGCAGTACTTTGTTATGGCAGACTTAAGGAACTAATATCCCATACAACAGAACTATTACATTATTAATATATTAATAATTAACGTATTAATCCCACGTTAGCGATAAAAAGGAACGAACTCTTGACACACATTAACAACATGGATGGATCTCAAAATCATTATGCGAAGTGAAAGAAGCCAGACACAAAATGCCACCCACTCTATTCCATTTACATGACATTCAGGAAAGGCAAAACAACAGAGACAGAAAGCAGATGAGTGGTTGTCAGGGGCTGGGCGGGGGGGTGGTGGAGGGGAGAAGGAGAGTGAATGCACAGGAACACTTTCAGGGATGATGGAAATATTCTATATTCTGGTAACATGATGGCTACACATTTGTCAAAACTCACTGAACTGTGTCCTGAAGAGTGAATTTTACGGGATGTAAATTGTGTCTCACTAATAAGCACAACTCAGAACACCAAGATACGTTAGCTGGCATGAAAGACGCCATAAACAAAGTCTAAAAAAACAAACGGGTAGAGAATATGTGTAAACAGGGTATGAAGTGGAAAGAAAAGATAACAACCCCAAAATAAAACTGCAAACTAAGCAATTATGAGAGCAGGAACGCAAGCAGTCAAGAGGCAGCCAGGACTGCAAATACAACCAAGTGAAATGGCTTTTCACCCATCAGGCTGACAAACGTGAAAAAGAGGGATAAGGAAATACATTCAGAGCTGACTAGGATATAAAATTAACACTTTCATAACACTCCCGGAAGGAATGAAAACTACTACAAATTTTAGGGAAGAATATCTCATAAAAGTCACTAAAAACCCTCTCGCCTAGCAATCTCATTTTCAAGAATCCACCTTACAAAAATAAACGGCATTATTTACTGACCTCCATACAAAGATTACTGGTAACATTCTTTAGAATAGTCCAAGCCTGGAAATAATCTAGACGTCTGTTTGTAAAGGAATGGTTAAGTAAATTACTGCACACCCAAACATGACTTAAAAATGAGTTAGATCTATGTATATGGTGTGGTAGAGTTTTCATCATACCCTGCTGGTTAAAAATCTAACTTATAGGGAAATATATTTATTTTTTAATGTTTATTTTTGAAAGAGAGTGCGAGCAGGGGAGGGTTAGAGAGAGGGAGACAGAGGATCTGAAGTGGGCTCTGTGCTGAGAGCTGAGAGGCTCAAACCCACGAACCACGAGATCATGACCTGAACCTGAGTCGAAAGCTCGACCGACTGAGCCACACAGTCTCCCGGGGAAATATACTTATTATGATCCCACTTTCCTGAAGAAGAGAAGATACACAAATATATGTTTGTTTCAGCACACAGAGGGGTCTGGAAAGATATTCAATAAATCGGTGACACGACTGACCTTCAGGGATATGAGTGGAAGGGATTTTAATCTTTCCTTCTCAACGACTGTTTGTTTTGACTTCGCCAATAAACAAGTATTTTTTTCCTGTAATTTATTTTTTACATAAATTCCGTATTTAAGAGTATTCCTGATGGCAGTGAAAAATATAAAAAGCACACTTACTGGGGCGCCCGGGTGGCTGTTGGTTAGGCATCTGACTTCGGCTCAAGTCATGATCTTGTGTTTCTGAGTTCGAACACCGTGCCAGGCTCTGTGCTGACAGCTCAGAGGCTGGAACCCACTTTGGATTCTGTATCTCCCTCTCTCTGCCTCTTCCCTTGCTCGCACTCTCTCTCTCTCTCAAAAATAAACAAACATGAAAAAAAAATTTTTTTTGAGTACTCTTATGTTGCCCATACTCTGGATACTCCAGGGCGGTCCTTCTTGAGTGTTCTATTTTACTGAGATCAAGTTTCATCCAATGGGACTGCAGCTACGGTCTGAAACCCGTCACCATTAAGTTTAAAACCCAGTTGGGGCGCCTGGGTGGCCCAGTCGGTTAAGCGTCCGACTTCGGCTCAGGTCACGATCTCACAGTTCGTGGGTTCAAGCCCCATGTCGGGCTCTGTGCTGACAGCTTGGAGCCTGGAGCCTGCTTCGGATTCTGTATCTCCCTCTCTCTCTGCCCCTCTCCTGCTCACGCATGCTCACTCTCTTTCTGTCTCTCAAAAATAAACAAACATTAAAACAAAAAAGACACAGTCCTTCTTGCTAAGGAATCTGCAATCTGCTTAAGTGAAATATGAAACAAATAACATCCTACAGTGGTATTTGATTAAGGTGGACTAAACAGTATTTAAGGTCACTTCCAACTCTGAGATACCATGATGTTTTAATATTGAATAGTTTAAATGCTTAATGCATAAGACGTATAAGGTAGTGCTAACAAACCTCCATGTAACTACCACTCAGTTATAGATACACAGTCTTTGAAGTCCTTGTCAAGACTCTCAAAAGTACTATCCTGAATTTGATTTTTCACAATTTTCTTTTTCATGTCTTCACCAAATGTTTGTTTCCAAAACAATGCATGTTCTTTAGTTTTACATATTTTAGGACTTTATATAAATAGAATCTTTATTTCACAACTCCTAAGAATATCCTGTTGTTGAAATGGCTATAATTAATTCATTTTCACTTGTATATAATATTCCACCGTGTGCCAACAGCACCATTTACTTTTCCGTTCCATTACTGATGTGTCCTCCCATCTTTGTCATTACAAACAATGCTGCGACGAATAGGGTTGTTCACGGCTCCTAGGAGACCCGGGCAAGTTTCCTGAGGGAATTGTGTCCTAGGGAGGGAATTGCTGGCTCATATGGTAAGCATCTTGAACTTCAGTAAATATACCAAATGTTTCCTAAAGTGGCTGTATCAATTTCACTCCTACCAGAAGTATGTACATATTCTGGATGTTCCCCAACTATGTGTTACCATCAGACTAATATTTTGTCCTATCAGGTCTGAACTGATATGTCCTCATGGTTTCCATCTCCATTTTCCCTGATTACTACTAAGGGTAGGCATATTTTAAATGTCTATTGGCCAGATTTCTTCAGTGAGCTACTTGCTCAAGTCTTTTATTCATCTTTGGGGTTATCTGACTGCCTTACTATCTCCGAATTTCTCTGAAAATTCTGGAAACTGATCTTTATCTTATTGTCTTCGAAGCACTTCATAGTCTTTTTTTTGTACTTAAGTAACCTCACTAGAATTGATATTTGTGTATGGTGCAAGGCTCCATTTTCACATGGGAAATCAAAAGATCTAATACAATATAATGAAAACTCCACCAATTTATCCAAAGATCTGTAATGCTACCTCCGTCATGAAACAATTTTCACACATATCTGTCTCTGGCATCTCTACCCTTGTCCTATAGGGTATTTTTTCTATTGTCTTACCAATATTACTGTTCTAACAATTCTAAGTTCTTTTTTGTTAGTAATTGTTGATATTTGGTGAGACAAGTCCCACCTCGTTTTATAAAATTATCTTGACTATCCTGGCTGTTGATATTCTTTACACACTTCAAAGGTCTCACAAAACCTTTAGAGATTCTGCCTGCATCAAGTCCACAGATAAATTTGAGAAATGACATGTCTGGGGCGCCTGGGTGGCTCAGTCGGTTGGGCGGCCGACTTCGGCTCAGGTCATGATCTCACAGTCTGTGAGTTTGAGCCCCGCATCGGGCTCTGTGCTGATGGCTCAGAGCCTGGAGCCTGCTTCGGATTCTGTGTCTCCCTCTCTCTCTGCCCTTCCTGTGCTCACGCTCTGTCTCTATGTCTCTCAAAAATAAAAACGTTAAAAAAATATTTTAAGAAAAGAGAAATGACATCTCTAGGATAAAATGTTTCAATCCATATACATAGTATGCCACTCCCTTTTAAAGGTATTGTTAGTATCTTTCAATATTTTAAGGGAACAGGTACCTATTTCCCTAGGTACCTGTTCTAATCACTAATTGCTACCTAACAAATAATCCCAATATTTAGTGGCTCAAGACAACATCTACTTTGCTCATGAATCTGCAATTCATGAAGGGTTTGTCAGGGACGGTCTGTCTCTGCTCCACTCCATGTCAGGTGGAGCAAATCAGACACAGACGGACTCTGGAAATACCTGAGGAATCCCAAGCCGCATGGAGAAGGCGTAAGGAGATACTCTGTTCAACACCCCACCTCAGATCCCATTCCACGATCAGCACCAACGGCCTGAACACATTTTCATTTCTAACAGGGCTCTTCTGCCCTATTCTTCTTCATTAATCTCTCGGCACAGCCATGCCTCAGAGACCTTGTAAATTTGGTTTCAGAATACCGCAATAAAGCAAATGCCACAATAAAGCAAGTCAAATAAATTTTGTGGTTTCCCTGTGCACATAAATTTACACTATACTGTATGTAATATATTAAGTGAACACTAGCATTATATCTAAAAAAAAAAACAATGTACATACTGTAATTAAAAAATACACGGGCACCTGGTGCGTTAGTTGGTTGGGCATTCAACTAAGCATCACAGTTCATGAGGTTGAGCCCCGCATCGGGCTTACTGCTGTTAGCACGGAGCCTGCCTCGAATCCTTTGTCCCCATCTCTCTCGGCCCCTTTCCTGCTCGCACTCTCTCAAAAATGGTATTAAAAAAAAAAAATACTGTATTGCAAAAAAAAAAAAAAAAATGCTAACCATCATCTGAACTTTTACCAAGTCATAATCACCGGTCACAGAACTTCACAATAAATATAATAATAAAGAAAAAGTTTAAAATATCATGAGAATTACAAAATTGTGACACAGAGACACAAAGTCAGCAAATGGTGTTGGAAAAATGACACTGAGACACAGGGTTGCCACAAACCTTCAATTTGTGAAAAAATAAAGTATCTATGAAGTGCAACAGAGCAAAGCTCAGTAAATCGAGCCACGCCTATGTATTGATAGCATATATTGACAGATACATGCCTAAAAATATCTTTATCGTGGTCCAGCAGCCACTAGAAACACATGGCTATCTAAATCTAAATTCATAGAAACTCAATTCTAGTTTCCTCAGTCATACTAGCTACATTTCAAGTGCTTAAGAGCCATACAGTTGACTATATGAACAGTGACTATATTGAACAGTGCAAAACAGAATATTTCCATAATCTCAGAAAGTTCTATTAGATGTGCTACACCCTTACTAATTTTTTCTCTGCTTGATAAAAACTAAGGTTTTGTTAGTCTTCTACTATGCTAGTGAATTTTCCTCGTAGTTCTGCCAACTTTTGTTTTATATATTCTGAGGCTATGTAATTAAAGGCAAAATATTAAAAATGTCACATCAAGCTGGTAAATTGAGTCTTACCATTGTAAAAATAATTGTACCCCTCTATCTCTAGGAATATTAATATAGTTGAGCCAATTTTCTTTTGACTAATACTAGCCTGGTATATGTTTTCAAATTCTTTTATGTTCAACCATTTCTGTAGTTTTATCTTTTAGTTGTATCTCTTATAAACCAGATAGTGGAATTTTTCCCGCATCCGGACAATTTTTTGCCTTTTACCTAGAACATTTTGTCCATTTACATTTATTGTAATTGTTGATCTATTCTTATTGATTTTTACCTTGAACTATTTACCCTCTCTTTTCATTGTCTTTCTTGTTTTCTTTTAGATGATTTTTTTCTCATTCTATTATTCTCCCTTCTAAGTTGTAGGTTTTACAGCCAAGTTCTAGTCTTTTAGCATGTATCTTAGATATTACAAGATACTTTATAAGTATCTTTATAAGCATACTTATAAAGACCTTTAAATAACTGAATTCTGATCTCTTTCTAACTTTACATCAATGCTGCCATGTATTTTAATTTGCCTTTGTTTTTAACCTCACAAAAGATTGTTTTATTTAGTCTATATTTGTTTAGATTTACCCATTTACATGGATCATCGTACTTTCTTGTATTTTTAGACTTTCCATTTGGGAGGATTTTCCTTTCACCTGAAGTATATCCTTTACGATTTCCTTTAATGAGAACGTATGGGTAGTAAAATGTCAGTTTTGTCTGAAAATATTTTTTTATTTTAATTTTTTTTTGAGAGAAAGAGAAGAGAGACCGCACAAGCAGGGAAAGGGGCAGAAAGACAGAGAGACTCCCAAGGGGGCTCCATGCTCAGTGTAGAGCCCGATGTATGGCTCAATCCCCATGGTCATGACCTGAGCTGACATCAATAGTTGAACACTCAACTGACTTAGCCGCCCAGGCAGCTCGTCTGACAATATTTTTTTTTACCCTTGTCTTTGAAAAATCTTTTACTGAGCATAAAAACCTGGGATCACAGCTATTTTCTTTCAGTCTACTGACATCATTCTACTTTGTGTGGCTTCCACTGTCACTGTTGAGAAGCTGGACCCCATTAAACTAAGGACAGTTCATTTGAAGGTAATATCTTTTCTCTAGCTGCTTTTAAGACTTTTGTCTTATATTCTGTACTTTCACTATTATGTGTCTAGGTGGAGATTTTTTTCTGTTTATCCTGATTGGGATCCACTGGGATTCTAACGTATTAGTGTATGCATCAGTCCTGTAATAGCCTCAGTCATTAGCTCTTCATCAAATAGAGCCTCCAGTGCAGAGTGTAAAGTGTGTGAGTTCCTTCTGGAACTTCAGTGTTTTTCTTTTCTTTAATATATTTTATTTTTGAGAGAGAAAACACATGCAAGAGAGTAGGGAAGGGGAAGAGAGAGGGGAGGAAAAGAGAAGCCTAAGTGGCTGGGAGCTGACAGCAGAGAGCCTGATGCCAGGCTGGAACTCACAAACCCTGAGATCACGACCCGAAGTCAGACGCTTAACTGACTGAGCCGCCCAGGTGCCCCTCAATATGTTTTTCTTACGGAATTTCAATATCCAAAATCTTTGAAGGTCTACTTTTGTCCATTATTTTTACCGCCTTTTCCTTGAAGTTTTCATTGTTTGGTAGTTTTTTTATTGCGAACTCTTTTTTCTTAGAATTTTATACAGGGGAATGACCGGAAGTCTGAGTCAAATGCAGATTCCTCCAGATAAGATCTGTGTTTATTTCTCACACACAGCAGTACTTTAAACTACATTCTTGGGAGGCGAGGTGGGGTGGAAGGCCTGGCCGGCTCAGTCGGTAGAACATGCAACTCTTGATCTCAGGGTGGCTGAGTTCAAGCCCCACGTTGATCACGGAGTCTACTTAAAATAATAAATAAGTAAATACAAACTACATTCTTGGCTTGAGGCTTCTTAGACCATCCGGGTAGCACGAAATCAGGCAACAAACCCGCACCAGAGTCACCGTGAATTCTCGAGGGGCGCCTTGCAGCCGTCCCCCAGCACCAAGGTTTCACACAATTTTCTCTGCAATACTGGGAGGAAGAGCTGACCTTCAGCTCTTTGCCCTTTGAATGTCTCCCCTCTAAGGATTTGCGGCAGAGAGCGTCTTAGAGCGCCCCTCCCCCCCTAAGTTTTGTCTTCAGAATTTTGTCTTCGGTTTTCCAGGCCCACTGAATGTTTAGCAAATGCCCCCCCCCCAAGTTGGCCTCGGAACTCATCTGTGGGCTCCAAGTATTCTTTACTAACATACATTTCAAATATGTTTCTGTGGTGTTTTCTCCCCCAGTGTTATTCGTGGTCTTCATCGGGGTGCCTGCTTGGTCAAGGTCAGTCAGTCAGACGCTGCTTGGTCAGTGTCAAAGGCAAAGCACAGAACCCTCCTCTGAAGAGGGAATATGTGAGAGCAGATATAAGCTCAGGAACGATTTCAACACGCTCTACAGTGATGGCTCCGGAAGTTACTTAAAGGGCAGTATGGGATTGTGGTGGATCTTTCCAGGCTCTTTTGACAAGGGCTGTTGATGGCGTGCGTGGGACTGTGCGCTGACAAGTCAGAAAGAAGTGCTCTGGGAGTCAGTGGCTTGTCTGCCTGCCCTACTTAGTCCCAATTCGGCCTTGAGGACAAGCCAAGTCTCTGGCCACCACAGCTCCGATGAAAAGGGTCAGAGGAGGCAGATATGATAAACGTTTGTATCTCCGCAATTCAACTGTAACTTGTTGAAAGCAAACGCCGTGTTCTCTGCGTCTTCCAAGCCTTTTCCTGTCGGTTCTTCCCTACTTTCTGCAAGGGTCGGACACCGTGCAGCTCAGGGCCAACTTTTCACCGCAGGAGCCCCCGAGCCCTCCATTCTCACAAGGATCTCACCTAATTCTGAAAGTGTTTCTAGACCCCGGAATGCTTCGTTAAGGATTAATTTCACTCCCTCTGTCCTTTCCATAGCAAGCCCTCCTGTGTTGCCAAATTAACCCCTCCTGTCGAAACTCTCAGGGCTGGGAGGATCCTCACAGATCATCTAGTAGCCAGTCCTAAAATCTCCATTTCTAGCCAGAGAAAGGGAGGCCCAGGGAAACCCGGTTGCCTACGATCGGTCCAACGGGCATGTGAGAGCGGAGTCCCCCAGTTTCCGGACTCCGTAACCAGGATTCTCTCCACCCCAAGCTCCGTTGTCTTGACATTCCCTGAACGGGGGGCAAATGGCGACCGGGGAGAGGGAGAGAGATCAGAGAGCTTCAGAAGCCAAACCAGCAACTCCCCTGTGAGGTAAACCTGTCCCCAAAGAGAGGAATTCCGGCCTGATTTCACCCTGTGGCTGCAACCCGAGCACTGAAGTCTGTGGCAGGAGAGGCTGACAGAAAGAGCGAGCAAAACACAGCAAGCTGAGAACGTGCGGGGAGGCAACGCGTCCTGGGGTCCCGGAGCACCGCGCGCGCTCGCGGGCAGAGATGGCGACCCAGGGGTTCCAAAGCGCGCCACCTCTCCAGCCTGGGAGCGCCTGACGAAAAAGTGTGGGGACGGTCGCGAATCCAAGAACACGAAACAAGCCACGGAGAAGTTTCTCGGCGACGGTGCGTGGCGCTGGGGCTCCGGCCCGACGCGGGAGGAACCGGAGACGGGAGGCAGGACACAGAGCCCCGGGGGTTGTGGGAGGAGGTCGGGGTCCGCCAGCGGCAGCCCGGGAAGCCCCCTGGACCCCCAGCCCCACCGGAGTCCGGACCTCGAAGCCCCGCCCCGGCCAGGAGCTCCGCCATCCCGAACGCGCCCGCGAGTCGGTGCCAGGAGGACCCTTACCCGAGTAGGCTCCGACTCCGCCATGGCTGCCAGTCGCCCCTCAACACCCGGGCCCCGCCTGATAACCCTCGGGCTGCGTGCCGGTCCCCTGGGCGCTCCCTGCCCCTCCTCGAAGCCGCCACCAGTGCCGTGTTGATACAAGGTGCATTGTGGGAGTTCGGCCCCCCGGCGCCAAGACCTGCTCCCGCCGCTCGTGCTCAACCGCGCGGGATTTCTAGGGCGCCCCCGTGCGGCAGGAGGGTGAACAGCAGCTCGGCGCCGGGGCCCCGAGTGTGCGACCTTAGTAGGGCTCTGTCTCGCCTGGTCAAGGGCAGGTTCAGAATTTAAGGCAAACGCAGGCCTCTTCTACGTGCCCAGCACCAGGCGAGGTGCTTTGAGGGATTCAAAAATGTAGAAAAATGTAGAAAAGTCAGACTTGGCTCTGAGGGAAGAATATATCATTTCGTAGGGGGAAAAGAGATAATGCACCAAATGGCAGGTCATTCTATCCTATTAGTTCATCTGTTATTTGGCTTTCTAGAAACTAGAAATACACTTTCCACATCAGCAGTGCGGGGTCAAGGTGCCCAGGCCAACCCACTGTTATCCTATCAACTATGGTAATCACGTGTGGCGGGAAATCCAAGATGGCCCTGATTTCAAATGTTTAATGCAGGCCACATGTTACTGTTAGATGATGACTTCGGAATTTTGATTTGGAAAGCACGGCTGCATTTTCATTTGATCACCCAATACAAAACACTACTGCCACCATACTTGCCTAATTTGTCCCACATTGTCTCTCTAGAGACAGGCAGTGAACTTCCGCTTTGAATTATAGGCATGAGGCTCTGCCCCTGAGAAGTCAACTCTTAAAAAGATCAACCGAAAATTATGTTCCCACATAACCAACTCCTTAGCAAGCAGGGCTCAGTTCAGACTTTACTTCCTTAGAGAGACATTCTCTGTCCGCCCTGCCCACAGCCCATCCCAGCACACGATCTTGATACCCTGATCAAAATTTTCCACAGCATTATCACCACCTGAAGGAACTTCACTTTTTCATTAGTTTATGTGGTAATTATGTGTCTGTCACTAAAATGTCCCTCCACAGCGTACGCCATTTCTTCCACATAGATGTGCTCGTGAAGATCTCTGGATTACTGAATGGCGAATCAGAGAACAGGGGTAGGTAAAGTCACCTCCAGGAGAAGGCATGATATCCGTGGCAACCAGGTCAACATGGTGGCCAAGCTGAGGAAACCGGTCAGCCATTGAGATGTGTCTAGGGTCTGACCTCCTTTCTCTGACCAACAAAAACTTAGACACAGAAAAAAAAAGTCTCATGATTGTGGAGACAGACACGTCAGGACATAGGATACTGGGATCATCAAGCGGTTCAGTTCTAGAACTCTCTATTTTGTTTCCGTGTTCACCGGGCAGTCTAATGATGCAGGTTCCCATGTAGCTACTGGATGACAGCATGCAGGTGAGGCTGACACAAACACCCAGTCCGCCCCTGGAAATGATTAAATTGATACTTTGGCTTGTCCATCAGTCTCTTCACAGTCACCCTGACTCAGCACCCCTGACTCTGAGCCTGGAACGGTGGGAAAATATTTAGATCAAATTTCCGGGGTGCAAAGGAGGCAGCACCAAGCATTGGTCTGAATCTCATGGGCTTTCAGAGACGGTGTGCACAGTGATTTAGAAAGTGTAGGGGCGCCTGGGTGGCTCAGTCGGTTGAGTGTCCGACTTCGGCTCAGGTCATGCTCTCGAGGTTCGTGGGTTCAAGCCCCACATCGGGCTCTGTGCTGACAGCTCAGAGCCTGGAGCCTGCTTCGGTTCTGTGTCTCCTCTCTCCCGGTTCCTCCCCTGCTAACACTCTGTTCTGTCTCTCTCTCAAAAATGAATAACATTAAAAAAAAATCAAATAAAAAAAAAGAAAGTGGAGCCAAGATGGGTGAAATGGATGAAGAGCACACTTATCTGACGAGCACTGAGTAATTTATGGAATTTTTGAATCAAAAAAAAAAAAAAAGAATAGAAACCATTTTATCAAATTGCAAATGTTGGGGCGCCTGGGTGGCTCAGTCGGTTGAGCGTCCGACTTCGGCTCAGGTCATGATCTCACAGTCTGTGAGTTAGAGCCCCACGTCAGGCTCTGTGCTGACAGCTCAGAGCCTGGACCCTGCTTCTGATTCTATGTCTCCCTCTCTCTCTGCCCCTCCCCCACTCATGCTGTCTCTCTCTGTCTCAAAAATAAACATTAAAAAAAAAATTAAAAAAAAATTGCAAATGTTTTTAAAATTGGGGCAAAATAATAGTGTCTATATTGATACCAAGGAAGGGATGGAGGGAGGGAGGGAGGGGCGAGACCGTTGGTCTCTCCTGCTTACTAGATTAATTTCTCAGCACCTCCATTTCCTCATTATTAGTGAGAAATAATAGCACACATCTCATAGAGTTGCTCTGCAGATTAAACGACTTAGTTCAAGAGCTTCAGACAATGCCTGTCAGGTGAGGAGTTCAAAAAGTGCTCCTGACCACTATTAATCTTTGTGTTCTGGCTCCTTCGTTTACTAAGTGGTGTGGCTTGTGTTACTCTGTTTGGGTGTCTTTTCACTGAGAATACAAACACCACCCCTTACGGCTGTTGATGGAATTAAAAGGAATAACGTATGTGAGTAGAGTGCTTATATGGCTGGATGCCTGACGTATAGCAGGCACTCAGTAAGGTGATTTCTCCTTTTGCTATGTTTGTGCTTTGGCGGGGTCCAAGCCTTGAGCTGTGATACATTCACCAAGATAAACGCTACCTTCTCTGGTCTCTTAGAAGCTTCCCGTTTGTCCTTTCCCAATGACATGCAGATCTTGACACAGGCCTTTAAATAAATTTTTAAATAAGGCTCATAATTGTTCTCATCCATGGCAGGGGTATCCAAGGAATCAAGAAAATCTAGAACTCTCTATTTTGTTTGTAAAATGCAAACGGAACATGCAGAGCCGAAGGTGACCTTAGACATTATCTCACCCGCACCCTCGTTTCTAGTGACAGAAAAAAACTATCCTTTGCATCACATAAATACAAATTAAATTTAAAATAATGTTTCAGAAACATTTATCTTGTCCTTTAAATTTTCTACCGTGCATATGATTTGTAGCATACATATTAACATATATATGTGCATATATGCCCAAACATTTTTTTACTCAAGAAAGTTTATAGACTGTGGCTTTATTCCACTTAGTTGAGACCGTTTCTATCCTGTTCCCCTTACCGTCCTGCAAGTCTCCAGATGGCAGAGACCATGTCTTGTGTGCCCCTTCCGGCACCCTCCTGGGAGCATGCCCAGCTAGGCTTTCAGGTCAGGGAGAATCCTAGAATGAATACATCTTGGTTCGAACTGCATGCCACCCCCTGACCCCCCATATAGGCATGTATGGACACAGTGGACAGTTAACACACACACACACACACACACACACAGTATGTCTGCATGCAGCGTACATCTGTTAACTTCGTCAGCCTAGCACTTTTCCCTTCTTCTGGGCATAGATGCACCTCCTTCTCTTTGGGGACAGCTCCTCCCTAAGCTCTAGCCATGTGTACTTGGAATGGGTACGGCCATCTTGTCGCATGACAATTCCAGTCTGGTCACAGTGACTGTCGGAGGGCGGGCATCTGACTCAAGCCACTCCAATCATAACACCCCCACAGTAACTGAGCCAGGGGTGGGCATATGACCTAAGCTGGACCGATCAGAGTTCTTCCCTGGGGTCTTTCTAACTGGAGCTGAGGGGACGGGTTAATTTCCTCTCTGGTGAAGTTATAAATACATGAGTCAGGAACAGTCTTGTCCCCCATTTTGGGGAGTAAGCTGGTTTGAAAGAATGATCTTGACACACAGAAAAGAGCAGAAACGAGAGACACGTTTTTGCCTCGGTCCAGAATTCGTTGTTCAACTGTTCCTTTGAGTCTGTGAATGATCCCGGCTTCCTTCCAGAAATGTCCCCTTTCTCCATAGTTGACCAATCTGCTTCAGGTAGAGGAACTGAATGACTGGGTGACAAGGTTTTTGTTGTTGTTATTATCTTTTTACCCATTTTGAATTTTGAATGTATTAATGTAAAATCGATTCAAAACCCCATAAATGGACTCAAACCTGGTGGCAGAATTCCTCTTAGGGAGCAAATGGCATTTTGTTCTGCAAAAGAGTTTTACTGGTCATTTTAACTGTGAAAAAATAGGCCTCAGGGAATGGCTTGGAAGGCAGAAGAGAAGGAAAGATATAATTAAATTGCTATCTCTTGGGGCACCTACAAGGCTCAAGTCAGTTGAGCGACCGCCTCTTGACTTCTGCCCAGGTCATGATCTCATGGTTCATGGGACTGAGCCCCAAGTGGGGCTCTGTGCTGATGGTGCAGAGCCTGCTTGGGGTCCTCTCTCCTCTCTCTCTGCCCCTTCCCCACTCGCTCACGTGCTTTCTTAAAATAAACATAAAAAAAAACAAAAAAAAACTAAGTTGCTCTCAAAAGGGGGATTTGGGGGAGGGGCAGTGCCTGGGTGGCTCAGTCGATTAAGCATCTGACTCTTGATTTTGGCTCAGGTCATTATCATGCCCCATGTCAGGCTTCACGCTGTCAAACCTAAATTGCTCTCCATAATGAATTAGGATTTGGAGATTTCCTTGGATACTCTGGAAAGGAGGGTGTGAGGGACCCCAGAAAGGAGGAGAGCTACTTTTCCAAGAGGCAGGGAAGACACAAGATCAAGAATGGGAGATGGTGAATCCTGAGAAATTGCTGATGCTGAAAATTGTTCAAGGTCTTTTAAGAACAGAGATAGTGGCTATTTCAGGTCTAATTTTGGGTCATTTGCTGTGCTGGGCTGAGATGAGACCCTCTCTGTAACCTCCAAAGTATAAAAGTCTACTAATAAGATCTTATCTGGGGAAGGCAAAGAAAAGTCCAAGAGCTGCCTGGGCTAACGCAGGACTGAGAGGAGACAGCAGCATGAAGGCAGACATACTTGAATCTGAGAATCCAGGAAGCACGAGCTAATGAAGAAAACAGAAACTTTCCTCGGCCCCACATCCTTGAGATGCTGGGCAGGAGCTGCTGGTTTTGACACTATTTGTAGGACAGGGACTCAATTCGTTTTATAGTTAAAGAATATTGACCCCATAGGGATGGAAGTTGTCGGGATGCCGAAGTAACCAACACTGGCTTTCACTTCCAAGACTGGATATGGGACCTTCCTTGAGTCTTGAATGGGATACTAACCAGTTTTATTTTATAACAGGAGGGAATAAACCTAGAGAAATTACTATACTCAGGGATGATGTGAGTTTAAAATACACCCAAGAGTACCTGGGTGGCTCAGTTGGCTGAGCGTCTGACTTTGGCTCAGGTCATGATCTCACAGTTTATGGGTTCAGACCCCACACTGGGCTTGGTTCTGTCAGCACAGAGCCTGGTTTGGACCCTTTGTCCCCCTCTCTCTGCCTCTCCCCCTCTCCCCCTCTCCAAAATAAATATTAAAAAAAAAAAGTACATCTAAATAGGTTTGAATAGAGGTTCTTGACCTTTGGGACACAGTGCCAGCATCACACTAGAAGATTCTTATGGAAAGAGGCTAATGGAAACCTCACAGGGTGGCGTGGGCAGGGAGTGGGAGAGTCTCACACCCAAGATTTCTCTTCTCAAGAATTACTCTTTCAGAGGGGTACCTGGGTGGCTCAGTTGGTTAAGCATCCAATGTCAGGACTCCAGCTCAGGTCATGATCTCATGTTTGAGCCCCGCGCTGGGCTCTGTGCTCACAGCTCGGGGCCTGGAGCTGCTTCCGATTCTGTGTCACCCTCTCTGCTCCTCCCCCGCTTGCACTCTCTCAAAAATAAACATAAAAAATTACTCTTTTAGAGAGATGCCTCCACAATGGCTCCCCGAGTCAGTGGCAGATGGAATGACAGCCTTGGCCTCCCCCGGATGGTCCTGTCAGGGCCGCAGGCTGATAAGATGCTTTATTACATGTTTTTCTAACGGTAACCATCGGATAGATCGGTACCCTAACATACAAGCCTAGGCTGGTTCATCTTGACCCTGGAGTGAATTTTCCTCTTTCACCTGACTTTCCAACACCCAATATCCTGGGACCGGATATCAGAGTCAGTTATGGTTCCCAGATCCTTGATTGTAAGACAACCATCCACTTGTGGTTTTTTCATTTTCAGTGGGGTCTAGCTCAAGCTTGCTATCTCAAGACTTCCATCGTCACCCTCTCTGACCTCTCAGAGCTATACACTCTGGGCTTCTAAAGAGTTCTAAAGATTAAGTAAGCCCTACACCCAACATGGGGCTCAAACTCATGACCCTGAGATCAAGAGCCACATGTTCTGCTGAATCGGCCAGGCGCCCCTGGGCTTCTAAAGAGTGCTAAGGAGCTTACGAGAAATCTGGGGCACGGCAGACCCCAGGCTAATAGTCTCGGCATTCAAGGTCCTCCCATGGCCTGGCCTTGACTCTCCTTGAAACTACAGCACTGACCACCTCTTTGCATCCCAGGTATGGCCAGACCAGTCCGCTGTTTCATCATCCCAATTCACGCCTCCCTGCTGCCTTTCACCCTTATCCCACGTTGCCCCCTGCCTCCCCTCCCCCCTGCCCCATCCAACTCCTCCTGTGAGCCTGGGCTGCTCAAGCTCTGAAAGGACACAGAAGCAGCTCTGGCCAGTGGGTCTCTTAACGGGGAGTCTGGCAGGAAAGAGCTTTTACTCTTGTGTCTTTTCTTTTTTTTAACCATTTAAATTTTTACTGCATGCATTAATTTTTAAATTAAAATAGTTAATTTTAATTAACACATGATCAGAAGGAAAATAAAAATCCACCTTCCACGCAGGACGCGGACCTTTGTCCTGCTTCAGCAAGTGGACTCCAGGCTCCACAGCGAGGACCCCTGCTGCCTCGGAGAGGTCCCTGAGGAGCGTCCCCACCTTTGATCAGCTCCCGGAGTGAGGCCGACTCTAGGACATGCCCGAGGCCAGTGCCGGACGCCGGGGTGTCTCATGGTGTTGCCAAGGGTGCAGTGGCACCCACCAGACCAGGATGCTGCAAGCAGACAGCCCCGCCCCCTCACTGGCTCAGTCACTAAACCTCTTTGGGAATCAGCTCCTTGAGGTTAAAATAAAGGGAGGGACTCTGGCTATGCGTTCAGGGGTTTCAAACCCATGTGTCAATAGTGATTTCTCCCCCTTCTTCACACTCTCAACAGCCAAAAAAAGGAAAAAAAAAAAAGTTGGTCTTATTCTCCATGACTTAGATTATGAAAATATTGATTTCCTGCATATATTCTTACAGGCAGAATACCGCCTCCTCCCAAAGGAGAACACTGGGCTAGAAGGTTCCCTTCCGCTCTAACAAAACCCCACCGAATCTGTTTCACTTCTCATCTCAACTCCTCTTCTTAAAGTCTGCCTTCTTCGGAAAGCAGAAGGAAGCAAAAGAAAATTGCAGCTGGGCTCCAGTTCTGGAGGCTTTACTGCAGGAGGCCATGCTGCGGAACCCTCCGGCCTTGTGAAAATGCAGTCTGCAATCTGGACACCTTTTATTTAATTTTGAGAATTCCCTTTGCATGGCAGAAAGGGGTCTGAGGAAAGCAGAGCAGCGCGGAAGAGGGGAGGGTGAAAGCAGGACGCTCACAAACTGGTGCCCACTGTGCTCCCCGACTGGGAGAGGAGCAGGAGCAGGAAAAGTCATTCTTGACGCCAACAAGGGTTTTGGGGCGCGCCACCCCATCCCAGTGCCTGGTCATGCAAGATGCGGAAATGGAGACTGCGGCCCCTCAGGACCACGGAGCAGATGCACCAACTCAAGGGAGTCCTTTGGGCGCCTCCCGGGGCGCCTGCAGGGTCTGGGTCCATGTCCATGAGCATGGTCAGGTAACAGATAGCACCAGTTGGGAGGCTCAGGGCAGGGGCCTGAGGCTCTCAGACTCTAGCACCTGCTTGCCCGGCCCTCCTGGGAAGAGACTCACTCCTTGGTGGCTGCTCCTGCAGCCAGAGCCTCTCCTTACCCCTTCGCCCTGGGGTAACTGGAATAATCGACAAAGTGAGGTCTGAGCCAGGGCACCAGCTGCCTCTGGAGGGCCGGGTCACTACTGTGCAGTGAAAAGATGCACCAGATTGAAGGACTAGAGGTGGGAAGGACAGGCTGGGGGCAGGGGGCCTACTGCCCAGGAGTGCCTATACAGGAAGAGCCTTTTTCCAATGCGTGACCCAGGGCACCGTGGAGGTGATTGGTAACCAGGGGAGTTGGGCCCCTGTTGCCTCTGATTTCTGGTGGGTCATGGGAAGGAGACATGAGAGAGACCGGGAGCGGCCAGGCCAGAGAAGTCTCTCAGACACAGGAGGTAGGCAGTGTGTGTGGTGGGGGACACTGCTCTGGGGCCCGGGAGCCCTGCCGCTCTCTTCTTGAGTGATCCTGGGTAAGCCAGCCACCCGGGTCTCTCTTCTCGCAGCTACCAAGTGGGGACAATCCTAATCCATCTACCTCAGAGGGACAGGCTAAGGGGAACAACGGATAACGGATAGAAAACACGTTTAAAAAAGTATAAAGCGCTATTCAAACGCGAGGCAGTGCTGTCACCAGAGGTGTTACCCCTTAGCCCATCCCTCGTCTCACCGACACACTTCTGCTAACTTACTCGGCATCTCTTAACCTGAGGACCTCCTTTCTTGATCTCAAAAGGCTTCTGGGACTCCCTAGTTGCTTCCCCTGATCACAATCTGTGACCCTTGCGGCCAACTGGGCACGCTAGGTGTCTGAGGGGAGCGCCCGAAGACTGTCGCCTCCTCACTGTCCCTCTGGCACCTTCCCTTGGGGAAGACGCTCAGTTGGCCCCTTGGTCCGCCCTATGAGATGAGCTGGCCGTCCGTTATGGCCGGACAGGTCCGGGGGCCCCCTGCCCAACCGTCGGGGGACCCTGTGTGGAGTGCAATTCCTCTTCCCAATTTCCGGCAGGTGGCAGGTGGAGGGAGGGAAGGCGCGCCGAGAACCACGGGCAGGATCAGGGGTGCTCCGCGCGCCACCCCCCAGGTCCGCTCCGCACCCCCTGCTCCTGCCGCCGGGCCCTCCCCTCCCCTCCCCTCCCCCAGCCCAGCCCTAGTCGTGCTCCGGCGGCGCCTGGAGGGGCCGAGGGGCTCCGAGCGCCGGGCCGCCGCTGTGCACGCGCAGGTGGTCCTTGAGCGACTCCTTGTAGCGGAAGCTCTTGCCGCACTCGCCGCACGTGTAGGGCCGCTCGCCCGTGTGGATGCGCTGGTGCTTGAGCAGGTTCTGCTTGCGGATGAAGCTCTTGCCGCAGAGCGCGCACTGGAAGGGCCGCTCGCCCGTGTGCAGCCGCTGGTGGTTCTGCAGGTGCTCCTTGCGGCTGTAGGTCTTCTCGCACTCGGAGCACTTGTAGGGCCGCTCGCCGCGGTGCGTCATCTGGTGGCGGATGAGGCCCGAGTGGCAGTTGAAGCTCTTCTCGCACTCGGCGCACTCGTACGGCCGCTCCTTGGTGTGGCTGCGGTGGTGGATGATGAGGCTCTTGCGCACCCCGAAGCTCTTGCCGCACTCGGGGCACGAGTAGGGCTTGCTGCGCGCGCCGTGCAGGAGCAGGCTCCGCCGCAGCCCGCCGGGGCAGCAGCTGCCGCAGCCGCCACCGCCGCCGCCGCCGCCGTCCCCGGGGCCCCCGCCCGCCCGCGCCGCCCCCGCCGCCCGCCTGCGCCGCGCCCGCGCCCCGCTCCCCGGCCAGCGCCGGGAAGCCGTCGTCCGGAGGCCCGCCGCCCGCCGCGGTCTCGGCCGCCGGGAGCACCGGCAGGCTCTGCGGGGCGGGCTGCGGCGGCGGCGGCGGCGGCGGCGGCGGCTGCTGCCGGGCGGGGGGCGGGTTCTTCACCAGCAGCAGGCTGTCACCTGGAGAGGACGAGACACGGAGAAGTGACAGGCTGACGGCGCTCTGTCCGGGTCCCCCCTGCACGGCCCCTGAGAGGGGCCCGGGTCCTTAGCTGATTTCCTCTGTGGCTTCGTGTGAGTCGCAGGCTATCTGGGCCTCAGTGTCTCCGGAAAATCGGGGGACTGAGCAAGGGCGGGGGTCATGTTCCCTACGGTTCTAGGGCTCCTTGGTCCTCGGACATGCCCAAAGCCACCCGCTGGAGAGCGCCAGAAGCGGGTCCAGCAGGCAGCACGCAGTTAGGAGAGTAAACACCTGCAGAAAGCAGGGGCAGGGGTGGGCGGGGGAGGGTGCTATGCGGAAGCCACGTTGGAAGGCAGAATTGACCGGAAATCCTAAAACTTAACTACATTCTGATGTTCGATGCTAATTTATCTAAGGAGAATCTCTGGACCAGAGGGAAAGAATTTACCAGCACTTATCCAAGGTGAAAGCCTGTCTGGGGGCCTAAAGAAACGGAATGCAGGGAGTGGGGACCGGAACCGGGCCGCCATTTTCAGTCGTGTTTCTTCTAAGCGACTGGCCTTCAGACTTGAACAGCAGCACGGTCCCCTGACCACCCTGCCATCTGACCCCATCTGCACCCTGGCCACATGTGACCCGGGCTCTCTGCACCCCTGTGTGGAAGTAGCTGCCCGGTCGGCCTCCCCAGGAAGCACTGCTCTGGCCTTTTGCTCACACCGTTGGGTTCCCCACTAGCTCGGGGTCAGAGGGGCACCAAGTCCAGGCTCTGAGCGGCAGAGCAGTGGGCCCGGGCTCAGGCCCCTATATTTAGGAGTCTTCTTACTCCTTCACCTCCACAGCCCATCCCCCTTAAGGTGCCAGTTCACAGTCCTCTCTCCCTGGAGGAGACCCTCCTCCACTGAACGGCTGGTACGAAGACTAGAGAAGGCAAAGCCGTGCCCCCTACCCCGGGTTGGCATCCTCGGCCCAGGCCCCATCTGGTCCCTGGAGGCCATCTCTCAGGCCACATTTGGAATACTTCCACCCAAGTCCCTCGGTGTCTGACTGAGACCTGTCCTCCTTACGGGACACCCCTGAGTACACCGGGCCCAGCCTGCCCTCTCCATCCCCATCAAAACCGACCAGGCAGAGGGGCGCGGGGGGGGGGGGCTCAGTTAGTTATGCCTCAACTCTTGATTTTGGCTCAGGTCATGATCTCGTGGTTGGTGAGTTCGAGCCCCATGTCAGGCTCTGCGCTCACAACGTGGAGCCTGCTTGGGGTTCTCTATCTCCGTCTCTCTCTGCCCCTCCTCCAAGCGTGCTCTCTGTTTCTGTCTCTCTCTCAAAAATAAATAAATTTAGAGGAAAAAAAAAAAGTGACAAGGCAGAGAGCCATCTCCCCAGGACACTGGCCAGGGTCTGAAGCTGGAGTAACTCTCTTGGCCTCTGTCCGGGGTGCCAGGCCTTCAATCCCGTGGGACTGAGCGTGGACTGTGGCCTCTAGCGCGGCTGCACCAAGGGCCTTGTTTCTCCCTCTACCCGATCTGCTCCTCCCACCCCTTCACTCCCAAGAGGACCCCAAAGAGCCACGTGCACAGAAGCCTCCATTTCAGCGGCTGTTTCCCAGGAAACCCAGCTGGAAACCGTCCTAATCCTACTGTGATAGTTCTTCCAAGTCGGTGTGCGCATCGACCCACTGTCCTCATCTTCCCATCATGCACTCGGCCCTGCCCTCCCTTCCTGCCCCAGCTTAGCTTCCGCGGTCAGCACCAGGGTCACTGGCCATGAAACACCCTTTGTGCCTCTGCTCTGCTCGCCTGGGGAGCCCAAACGCAGCAGCCATGCTCGAGCAGCTGAAGACAGCTGGAGGAAACGGCACAGATCTCAAAAGGGGCCCCCACCCAGCCTGGCACCAGCCCCACTTCTCGGTGCAACCTGCTTCGGGGGGCATTACATCACACCTCCCCCAGCCGCCGGCCTGACGACTGCTGTCCCGGACCTCACTGGCCAGTAACCGATTCCGACACAGGCACGTGACCTCGTTCTGGCTGATAACACATGAGGAGGAGGCTTCTGGGCACTTCCTCGCTCCTGAGAGTGTAGGAAAAGAGGTGGCCTTTCCTTTGCCTCTGGTCTGGATGTGACTGCTTGGAAGAGCTGTGGCCACCTTGCGCCAGCCATTCCAAGGAGGCTGAGCAAAGATCTGGAAAGAACCCGGATCCCAGATAATGTAGCTTCATCCTTGGATCAACCTGAGGCTGAACCTGAACTACCTCTTAGTTACGTAGAATAAATGTCTTCATTGTTGAAGGCAGTTTGAATCAGGGGTCTAAAGCAGTGGCGAGCAGCCCAGCAGGCACGGTGGTCCAGTGTCTCCTAACTGAAGAGAACACTCTCCCCGGACCCCAGGTGCTCCCAGCTTCCGCTACCATCTTACCTCATCTTTGTTCCTTTTCATACCCACGTTCTTGAAGAGTTATCTATCCTTGCTTTTACTGATCTCTCCCCCCCTCTCCCGTACACCACTGAAACAACTTTTTCAAGGTCACCAACAACCTCCAAGTTGCATTGTGTTTGTAGTCAACCTCTCCCTCTCTTGAGAGTCTCTTCTCTCAGCCTCTGGATTTCCTCCGGGCTCACACCTGGGGCCTCTCTAGTTCTTTGTCTACACTCTCTCTAGATCTCTTAAGAGTCCCCAGCCTTAAAACAACCTATGTGTAACAATTCAGCAAGCCTTTGTCCCTGGTTCCTAGGAGGTAGCCTCTGAATCCTTGGCATTTCCAGGGTGATAGGAGTGTCTTTCTTATTCAAAGGTAGGCTCTGACGTTATGCTAATGAGGCGATGCAAGGTGAGTGCCTAGATAGTTTAAGCCAACAAGGATCTCAGCTGGCAATGCCAGGAAGACCAGCCACGCCATTAGAGAGAGGGAACAGGCTGGAGAATGACCTCAACCTCACCTCCAATGGTTCGATGTGAACCATTTCTAAGTATGTGAAGAAACTCCAGTAAAAGTTCTGGACACAGAAGCTTCGGTGAGCTTCTCTAGTAGGTAATATATACTGTGTATTGTCACACCTCACCGTGCAGGGACGGTGACGCTCCTGATCCTACAGGGAGGAGACAACGTAAGCTTCAGGTTTAGGACCCTTCCAGAATGGGTCCTGAGGATCTCTCTCCTTCTGCCGGTTCTGATTTGAATCCTTTTGCTCTAATAAAACTAATCATGAGTATAGATGCCTTGCTGAGTTCTGTGAGTTGTTCTAGGGAACTGAACCCCAGCCACTAATGGGAACCCCTGGATTTGTAGCCAGCTGGTCAGAAGTGAGTGGGCTGGGGACCCTCGAACTTGCAGCTGGTGTCGGGGAAGTCAAAGCAGTCTCGTGGAGGAGGGCACTTCACCTGTGAAGTGTGGTCTAATTCCAGGGAGCTGCTGTCAGAAGTCACTGCAACCGCGACCCCAAGTGACTCTAACCCCAAGCTCTCTCTTGACTCCTATGTTCATCTGCCTAGTTGGATGCCATCTCGGACCTTACAGGCCCAAAGTAGAGCACCTGACTTACACAGGACACTGGCTCTGTGCCAGGGCTCCCCAATCAGGAAACGGCACCGCCACTCACCTAGCTCCTCAGGGCCCAACCTAGGTGTCACGTTTGACCCCTGGCCCGCCACACACGCTTCGTCGGTTACACGTGCAGAGTCTGTCCTGAATACGTCTGCTTCTCTGCATGTGCGCCTGCTCCCACCCCAACTCTGACCAGTTGTTATGTCTTCGCCTGGCCCGAACCAACTTCATCAAGGTCTCCACCCCACTCCGGTCCGTTCCTGAACTCATCTTTTTAAAATATAAACTACATTAGGGTGCCTGGGTGGCTCAGTCAGTTAAGCATCTGACTCGTGATTTTTGGCTCAGGTCACGATTTCACGGTTTGTGAGTTCGAGCCCTGCCCCGGGCTCCGTGCTGACAGCATGGATGGAGCCTGCCTGGAATTCTCCCTCTCCCTCTCTCTCTCCCACCCCTTCTCTCTCTCTCAAAAGTAAATAAAAATAAATAAACATTTAAAAAAATGTAAACCAGATTATTTCACGAATCTGTTTAAAACCTTCTGTCTGTTTAAAACCCTCTGTGGTCCCCTTTCAGAGCAGAGTGAAATCCAAATTCTACCTCAGCCCCATAGGTCACATGGGATCAGCTTCCTCCCCGCCTACGGCTCCACCCTCGTCCCCTAATGCCTCAAGGCCTTCGGCCCTGCTCTTCCCTCATCTGCCCTTCCCTTCCCTAACAGCTCCGTGGTCGGCTCTTTCTCCCTATCGGGGGCACGCTGGGGCATTTCTTCCCCAGGAAGGCCTTCCCCCTGCCCCCACTGCCCCCCGCCTGCTTTCCCCGAGTCCTCGCCTCCGAGCATGCAGCCTTGCTTCCGCTCCAGCACCTTCCCACGTAAGGAAAGACCCCTGTTCTTTCCCACTGACTTTCCTACTACTTGTAACACTGCACAGCAGAGTAGGCACTAAGTGCGTGCTGCTTAAGTAACAGAAACGGAAAAAGGTGGGGACCAGTGCTTTAACCCCAGGCAGCGGCTAATGTGGGAATTTCAGGCGTGTGCCCTCAAACCGCATTGTGTAAGTGTCGGCATCTGCGTAGGGCAGTCTGGCTCGAGGCTCCTGACCCCACTCGCTCCAGAAGCATCTGGTAGCCACGGGGCTCCCAAGTCCTCCTCGAACTTCCTGCTTCGATGGAGCCTCACAAACATTCCCTTCCTTTTGAGGGAACTAGATTTCTTTTTCCTGTCTTACACTCTCTATCATATATAATTGAGGAAACCCTTTGACTACAATGTAGTGGCCAGTCAGGCTGAAGTCTGACTTTGAGACAGAGGACGCCAGGTGTTTCTTGCATACCCCGGGGCTGGGGGAAGGAGGCTGGGAAGGACGAGCATTCTAGAGCTCTGTGTTTTACTCTAATCCCACTACCTCCTCCACTCCCAACCCGTCTCCAGAAGACAGGATCCACGTCTCACCCACAGTCCACCCTGTTGCCCTTGGCGAAGGACGTGTACTCTTTCAACCTCGAAGATACCACAGGCCAGATACTAATTTCAACACCACCCCGGGGAAGGCAGGCCCACTCAGGCAGAAAGTCAGGAAGCCTCTGATAAGAGGCTCTGGCGGCGGGCCGGGAGGAGGAGCATAGCCGGAGACTCCTGTCTCCCAAACGCCGGGCACTGCCTCCCAGACGCCAAGGTTCGAAGGCCTCCCAGAGAGAAAATAACACGAGACAAATAGTCCTAGGACTCGGAATATCCAAACCGAGGTGGTAACATGGTCTGGTCACTTGCAAAGCTCTGCAGTCTCTGCATGGACTCCCCTCAATTCGCTCCGACGGCCACACGGGTCTCCAGGAAAAGGCCCCTCCAGGCCCACGCACTCCCAGGCGACTTGGAGAAATCTAGCGGCCGCACTGAGGGACCAAGGACTGGGCAGAATTCCTGGCTTGGGGTTTGGTGAGCTAGCACCTGTGCCCTCGGGGCCAGAGATAGCGGCCTGAGCACCGTGAGGAAGGAAGCAGAAAACTGCTGTCACTTCTTCCTGTCCTCAGTCAGGCCCCTGGCTTCCCCGTCTCACTCCCACCCAGCGGCAGGTCGGAAGAGGACCACCCTAAATTCTCTTTTCACCAAGAGTGTCTGCGGTTCCTCTCCGGCTCTTTCTCCTGACCGGTCCTCCGGCCCCAGCCTGCTCTTCCAGACTGGCCTACATTGGTCTCACAGAGAGTGGGATCCACTCGCCTGTTTTAAATGGCCTTCCAGATCCAAAGTAATCTATGTCCTCAGCTCTTCCCTGGATTTTAAGCTCTTGGAGGGTGTCAGGAGTACGGACAGGGAACGTACTGACCCGAAGACACGAAGTCAGCTATCTTGGCAGCAAGGAGATGGTGCTGAGTCTGGCAAGGAACGCCAGCCGGACGCTAAGAGCGTTAAATGATCCACGAACATACGCCTAAGGTCACTGGCCAATAAGTGAAACTTCAGAAAAGACCCAAGAGACCCAAGTCAGGCGAGATGTGGTCTAGAAGGTGACCTTATTTAGAAGCACTTTTGGACGTAAAAAGCTAAGATGAGTGGCGTGGAGCAGCGTGGGCCCTGATGCAGTCTGAACTACGTTTTCAAAGGAAGACGGCTAGGCGAGGCCACGGACGCGCAGGGAGAACGCCATGCGAAGAGAAAGGCAGAGACAGAGCCATGCATCTACAAGCCGAGGAATGCCAAACACTGCCACAAACACCCGCAGCGAGGCGGTTTTCAGAGAGGGCATGACCCTGCCAACCGCCTGATTTCAGACTTCTGGCCTCCAGAACCGAGACATAATGCATTTCTGGGGCTCTAAGCCACCCGGTTTGGGGTGCCTTGTTAAGACAGCACTAGGAGGGGCGCCTGGGTGGCTCAGTGGGTTAAGCAGCCGACTTCGGCTCAGGTCATGATCTCACAGTTCGTGGGATCGAGCCCCGCGTGGGGCTCTGTGCTGACAGCTCGGAGCCTGGAGCCGGCTTCGGATTCTGTGTCTCCCTCTCTCTCTGCCCCTCCCCCGCTCACGCTCTGTGTGTGTCTCTTTCTCAAAAATAAACAAACATTAAAAAAAAAAAAAAGAGCATAAGGAAACGAACATGGCTGCCATCCTCCAAGAGGAAAGGAGATAGAGCTTTGACACAGAACAGCACCCTGTCAGGGGGTAGGCCGAGGAAGCAAGCATCCCTGTGGACGCATACCCAGGGGCCCCAGGGACGCGTTACTCACTGGGGCCAGAGTCTAATCCGAGCTCTCCTTCCATTGAGTCACGTGGGCCCCACGGGTATGGCTGCTCCTCCTGTTTGATCCACGACAAAATGTCATGTGCTGAGATCAGAGACTCTGTTCGTGGAAAGAAGGCAGCCTTAGATTCTGTTCCTTCCCGCTGAGCATCCCATCGAGGGGCAGAAAACCATCCCACGCAGGGCCCGCCGCCCCCGCGCACAGGGCACGTGGCAGTTTTGGCACCTTTGTCTCAGTTCCTGGCCGTCCTCATCCTCCCCGGCGCCCTCACTGTGATGGGACCGCACTGAGGTGCCCGAGACCTCTTGAGTTGGCCGGGGAGGAGGAAGCTTCGCCCAAAGTCTGTGCGGCTGCAGAACCCAGATTTGAACCTGCATCGTCCAACCTGTCCACTGGGCCCCAAAGCAGCCTGCGGGTCCGGAACGGGCCCGAGGGAAGTCTGGTGTCTGACGGCCACGGGACTGAGGGATGAGTAACAGGACTTAAGAACCAGCAATGGTCGGGGCGCCTGGGTGGCTCAGCTGGTCAAAGCATCTGACTTCAGCTCAGGTCATGATCTCATGGTTCTCGGGTTTGAAGCCCGCATCGGCCTCTCTGCTACTGGCATGGAGCCTGCTTTGGATCCTCTGTTCCCTTCTTTTTGTCTCTCCCCTGCTTGTGCTTTCTCTCTTTCAAAAATAAATAAACATTAAAAAAAAAAAAAAAAAGAACCGGCAATGGCAGAAGTGGTGAACAAAGGTCTTACAAGAACTGTAGTGGAGACTGCCGGCTCTTTATCAGAAAGGATTGGCTTTCCCTCCTGTCCTGGACCCCTTCGATGTCTCCGCTGTGAAGCTGTAGGGTGACAGGGTGCCTGGGTGGCTTAGTCAGTTGAGAATCTAGTTTCGGCTCAGGTCATGACCTTCCGGTTCTTGAATGTGAGCCCCATATCAGGGTCTGTGCTGACAGCTCAGAGCCTGGAACCTGCTTCAGATTCTGTGTCTCCCTCTCTCTCTGCCCCTCCCCAGCTCATGCTCTGTTTCTCTGTCTCTGTCTGTCTCTCTCTCAAAGATAATTTTTTTTTAAGTTCTAAGGTTGAAACAAGGAATGTCTAGTGTTTTTTTTTTTTATTATCATTTTTTAAATGTGTACTTAGTTTTGAGAGAGAGAGACAGAGCACAAGTAGGGGAGGGGCAGAGAGAGAGGGAGACACAGAATCCAAAGCAGGCTGCAGGCTCCAGGCTCCGAGCTGTCAGCACAGAGGGGTGCACATGTGGGGCTCAAACTCATGAACTGCGAGATCATGACCTGAGCCAAAGTCAGACACTTAACCGACTGAGCCACCCAGGTGCCCCAAGGATGCTACCTTTTATGTCTGATCTTGTCTTCCTGGCGTGCGGAGTTCTTTGAGACCCTGGGGTCGTCACTACCAAACATGAGGACACTGGACTTCTCGAGCTCTGCAGGCACATGTGAAAACACACGCACACACGCACACACGCACACACACGTACATTCACGCGTGTGCAGGCCCCCGACAGGTGAAGCTTCTCCACTGTGCTGTATCCATGGACTCTACCCAGAAGTTCCTCGGAAGAGATTTAGCTAGTGTTCACTTACAAAAAATTCCAGAAAAGGTAAATGACTTTCTATCTGTCACAGAAACATACGCGACTTTTAAAAGCCTTTCTGGTTATATTTATTGTTTAAAAAACTGCTATTGCTGAAATAACTGCAGCGTCAGTCACGTTGACGCAATAAATTGTCGACGTAATGATTCTTTCAGGAAAGCCCTCTGTACTTCACGAATGGTTATATTCCAAAATCTGTACCCAGTGGCTAACTGAGGGACACGCTGTATTGTCTTCTCTGAGCCTTTCATTGGCCTTTAACCAAAAGTGATCAGACTAAGTTCCCAGCAGTTACAAAACTCAGAGAGAGCCTCCTCGTCCTTGACATCCGTCCTGGTGTCTCGCTCACCTGAATTGGGGTCCGTTGGAATATCTCTCTCTGCCAGATCCTGCTGATCCCAGACGCACGGGGGTTCCTCCTGTTTAATCCGGGACAAGAGGTCCTGGGCGGAGGCTGGGGAGTCTGTGGGAACGCAGCAACACAGGTGTCAGGGGACACGAGAGGGCCTGCAAGTCTGTGCTCTGAGTAAATCTCTTATTTCCCTAAAATTCGGGCATAAACAAACGACGCCAATTAATTCAAGGTTTAAGTCGGCTTGGCCCCAGTTACTGGAACTTTCGCTGCAGACGAGTGGATACTAGGGGGAAGCGTCATTCACGGTGACTTCGAAGGAGAGTCCTTCTGTGCTTCTGGACGTCGCTGTTTCGGGTGAGATTCACGCTTGAGCACAGAGCAGCACCGTGGACAGAGGTTTTCCTCGCGAGGGGATTTTCCGGGAAAATGAGGCCTTCCAGGACGCCTTTTAGATCCACCATTTTATTGGGATTTTCCTAAGATGTGTGCTACCTCTCCTTACTTTGCCTCGCTTACCCTCTCTTGCCTTCTTATCACTCAAAGCTCTCTTTGGAGACACTAATACCGCGACGCCATCTGGGAGCTCGCCTGACGGCAAGGGAACAGGCTTCCCTCCACTCAGATGACGTGTGATCACTCGCCTGCAGGTGTGAGGCTCTGAGCGGGGGGCTGAGGTTTGTGGAGCTCTCGCCTCTGGATAAGTAACGAGCTACGGTATGTTATGAGGTCTCGTGACGGGCTAATTTTGTGACACCTAGGCCACAGAACCCACACAGCTGGCCAGACATCATTCTAGATGTTTCTGTAAATGCATTTTTTTTTTTTTTTTACAGAACATTGGTATTTAAATCAGTAGCCCCTGAGTCACATGGGTTGTCTTCCATAATGTGGGTGGGCCCCATCCCAACAGCTGCAGGCTTTCGTAGAAAAAGACAGAGCAGGGGCGCCTGGGTGGCTCAGTCGGTTAGGCGGCCAACTTCGGCTCAGGTCATGATCTCACAGTCTGTGAGTTCGAGCCCCGTATCGGGCTCTGTGCTGCCGGCTCAGAGCCTGGAGCCTGCTTTGGATTCTGCATCTCCCTCTCTCTGCCCTTCCTCTGCTCACACTCTGTCTCTATGTCTCTCAAATATAAATAAATGTTAAAAAAAAATTAAAAAAAAAAAAAAAAAAAGACAGAGCACCCCCAAGGAAGGGGGGATCCGGCCAGCGGGTCTGGACATGGCAGCCTCCACAATCACTGAAGCCGAGTCCTTAAAATCAATCGGTCTGTCTCTCTCTCTCTCTCTCTCTCTGCACACGGACACACACTCACACTCACCCTGTAGGTCCTCTGGAATAGTTAAAATAGTTGAAAACTGCTACAACAAAGACGAGGAAGAGGACAAGCTAAGCCCGATGCGTGGCAGACTGCGGGAAACCGTGTCTCTGTGCCCACCCTGGGTCCCACTCCTCCCTTTCCAGCTCTGACCTCCGGCCTGGCACACGCAACGGACAACGCAGGGGCCGTCAGACCGTGCTGGGCGCTTCCTCCCCCTCCCTGGCGTGGGCGGCTCCTGGACTTGCTCACCAGTGATGGACTCGCTCACCAGTAATGGACTCCGTGGGGATGGCTCTTTCCTCCAGGCCCCGCTGGCCCCGGACACATAGGGCCTCCTCCCGCTTCACCTGAGAGGATGACGAATCCTGGGCAGGCACCAGGGGCTCCGCTCCTGGGGAGGGGGAATCACGTCATTTGGTGTCCTTCCTGAACAATCATCATCTGGACGTTCTTGGGGTCAGGAGCGCGGCTGACGGCGCTTGTGAGGGAAAGACACACAGACTTTGGGTTCCTGGGGGGCAACTGTGGGGGGACCCCGAGAAGCAGAAGGTCCTGGGAGCAGAGAAACAATCAGGATTCAGGACCAAGGGGTAGCCCTGGCCACAAGATGAGGAGTAATAAGGCCGGGAGAGAGTTCCAGAAACAGCCTATGTGGGGTCTGGTGCTAATCGAGACGAGGCCAGAAATTTGACCTCCGTGTAGGAGTCACCGATTTTCACTTTTCGCCCTGGTCAGAAAGGGGTGGCCACACACACACACACACACAAACGCGCGCGCGCATGCGTGTGCATATACAGACACAGCAGACCCCCACACACGTGCACACACTCACACACACATGGTCAGCAAGCCTTCAGACTGGGCAATGGACGCGAGCCCGGCCCGTACTGGACGGCTAACACACAGCGTAACTGTGCACACGAGACAATGACACATCCTCCGTGCAGACCCCAAGATGTGATGAACGGGACAGGTCCTTCTGCGGTTCCACGGTGCGATGTACCAGCCCCGGGCAGCGGGCGGCTCGGGGGGAGGGGGACGGATCAGAGGAGGGACTGGTTTCCACACTTGCCCAGCCCCGCAGGTGAGTCCCCTCTCTGGCTCTCGGCCTGCTCACGCCCTCCACAGCGTGGGCACAGCGATCGCTGCTCTGGCTCCCGCACGGGGGACGGAGGAGAACCCAGTGAGGCTGGGCATGAACTGGGATTGAAACGGGAGCGCCTGCAGCACTGGAAGATGGGGGAGGGACCGCTCACGGGAACTGTCCAGAGACAGAGACTCGATCCGTGGGGGCCGGGCGCTGGGTTCTGGGGGGGAGGGGGATGCAGGAGTGACAGCTCACGGGTCCAGGGTCTCCTGTGAGGAAAACGTTCTGGAATGCGACAGTGGTGACGGTCACATGGCTTTGTGAACCACTGAGTTACACACTTCAAAAGAGTGACTTTACGGCACATGGATTCTATCTCAATGAAGAGAACAGACTGGAAAGGAGGGGGCTACCTTCTAAAGGAGCTTTCTTACAAAGGACAGAGTTCAGGGGCGCCTGGGGGGCTCAGTCAGTTAAGCGTTCCGACTTCGGCTCAGGTCACGATCTCACAGTTCTTGAGTTCGAGCCCCGAGTCGGGCTCTGCGCTGTCAGCACCGAGCCTGCTTCGGATTCTCCGTCCCCCTCCCTCTCTGCCCCTCCCCAACTCGTGCACACGCGTGCGCACACGTGCTCTCTCTCTCAAAAATAAACAGTAATGGAACTGGCGGGTATTATGCTAAGTGAAATTGGTCAGAGAAAGACAAATATATGACTTCACTCGTACGAGGACTTTAAGATACAAAACAGATGAACATAAGGGAAGCAAAAATAATGTAAAAACAGGGAGGGGGACAAAACATAAGGGACTCTTAAATATGGAGAACAAACAGGGGGTTCCTGGAGGGGTTGGGGGAGGGGGGTGGGCTAAGTGGGTGAGGGGATGAAAGAATCTACTCCTGAAATCATTGTTGCGCCGTATGCTAACTTTGAGGTAAATAAAAAATAATAAACATTAAAAACAAGAAAAAGGAGAGAGGTCACAGGGTAAGGCGGGGAACACAGCTCGGACTCGGCTACAGCAGGTGCAGCACTCCTCAGGAGAACCGGGGCCCCCAGGAAAAGGTCTGGAGGGCCTTCCGGGCCCGGAGCCCTGGCACCTTCCATCCCGGCAAGAGCGGACCGGGTGCAATGCTGCCGGGAACTAGGTCTCCTCGGGACCGAACATCCCCTGTTGAGCGAGGAGGGCGTGAAGGGTGAGTCTGCCTGTGGCTCGGCCCCAACAAAACCACGGGTCCACACGGTCCCCCATCCGCCCTGTGGCCGGGCCCCGCCGCTCCGGGGTCCCCGGCCTCTCACTGCAGGCAGAGGTCAGGCCTGGGAGGCGGCACGCCTGCTCCTCTTCTCTCTCTCCAGCTCACCTGGGCCACCACAGCCGTCTGGCGTTGCCCCAACAGACGAGCCCGGGGCACTTTGGGCCCGGAAGCCTCTTCCCGTAAGGGACTGCCATTATTTCGGTGGTGGCAGAACCAGCCCCCAGAACCACCCGAGGGAAGCCCGTCTAGAACGCAAGCCAGGACGGCGAGGCTTCTCCCCTGCCCTGCCCTGCCCTGCCCTTGACCTGGGGCTTTTGTCGGCCGCCGTCACCTGTGTCTGGATCCATCAGGATTTCTCTCTCTTCGGGGTCCCGCTGCTCCCACACGCAAGGCTCTTCTCTGGGCTCGGCCTGGGACGGCGCGTCGGGCTTGGGCACTGCGCCCTCCGCGTCTAGAACAGGTTGGAGGGGAAGGAAGGACATGGTGAAGCTGCCCGAGGGATCCCCATCAAGGGGGCTGGCAGAAGTCTCCCTCACCCCACACGCCCTCCCGCCAGAGGGCCCCTCGAGGTGGGAGCCCTTACGTACACCAGCTAATCTCTCATGGGGAACCTTGAGAACGAGTGAATGGAGTCCCGGGTTCTGGTGTGGAAACCGCTGGACTCTGAAAGCCAGCAGCAGACAGACCGAGGCTGGTCCAAGGCGCCAACGAGGCAGTTTGGCTACATTCCAGACCACGGCAGCCCTGAGCTCGGTGCCACAGTGACAGTTCCTGCTACTGGGCTTTTAACTGTCGTGTGGTTATAATCATTCTGTCTTTAGAGCATTAGAAGCACGTACTTTCTCGCATTTCCCGGAGGGACAGACACGAAGACCTGGCCCGGGGGGTGTGAACGTGGGCTGGAAGGCGTTTCCACGGCCCTCTGCGCGCGCCGCCTGCCCCGGAGGAGGGGGGGCGCTCTTACCCAGGGACACCAGGGTTTTGTAGTTCTCCTTGACAAGGTTGTTGTAAAGCTCCTTCTGCCACTCGTCCAAGTTCTTCCACTCGTCCTCCGAGAAGTAGACAGCAATGTCGACGAACGTCACCGGAACCTGGGCCGACAGGAGTCACAGTCTGGCACCAGCTTGCTGGTCCCCACGGCCTCCCCCCTCCAGGGGCCAGGGGGCCCCTTTCACCCCAGAGCCTGGCCCTCGCTCTCCACGGCTCCTCGTCCCTCAAACCCCAGCCCAGTCCACCTCAGTGGGACCGGTCCCCTCCACTCCTCATCTTCTTGTGCTTCCGAAACAGGGACGGTCAACCCGACAGGGACGGTCGACACCGCCCTTTTTTTTTTTTTTAAAGCACTTAGCCATATCTTTTGTCAGTTCACTTTCAGGTAAACTGGGTATCTGAAGGTACAGCTGAAATTCATGTGCTGCTTTTGGCACTTGGGGTGACGGAGGTGCGGAAGGTTCTCGGAGTGGGTGCCCGTGAGCCAAGTACAGGGAAGCCCTGTCCCCAAACCTGTATTTCCAGTCAGGTCAGCTCGGGGTACACAGTTACGTTTTTGTCACCAAAACATGTAAATCTAAGGGCACGGGCTAAGGCCGCAGGACCTTGAACTGTTGCGTTCACCGCCGTATCCCAAGCATCTAGCACCTGGTTTGGAGCCAGTAACTGTGTGTTGAATACACTGAACGGCTGTTGCCGGTACTGGGCAGCTAAGTCCGCTGCAGCCTGGCTCACCCGTCACCAGCGCCGCTCCTTACTCATCTACCCAGTCTAGTCCGCTCTGCAGAGCTCCTGTTTCGGTACAACGAGGGCCCTTGGCTCTACTCATCTCAGGCGCTCAGCGGCAGGGCCCAGCCTAGCACCAGACCTTTCGAAATGGTTTCCCTTCATGACTTTATTATCTGAGCTTCCCTTCGGGGACACACGGCCTTGCCGCCACCGCTCTCCCACCTCCGAGGGACCGAGGGACCGGTCTTCCGCTCGCACCCTCCCATTCTCCCCGGCCCTGATTGGAGTGACAGGCTGGGAACCTGCACAACCTGCAGACAAGGCCAAGGCGAGCCCATGAGGCATCTCTGGACGTGTTAGGAAAGGACAGCCCTCGGGGGCGCCCAGGTGGCTCAGTCGGCTGAGCGGCCAACTTCAGCTCAGGTCATGATCTCACGGTCTGTGAGTTCAAGCCCCGCGTCGGGCTCTGTGCTGATGGCTCAGAGCCTGGAGCCTGCTTCGGATTCTGTGTCTCCCTCTCTCTCTGCCCTTCCCCTGCTCACGCTCTGTCTCTATGTCTCTCAAAAATAAAATAAAAATGTTTAAAAAAAAAAAAAAAAGAAAAGGACAGCCCTCGGCGGTGCCTGGCCCACTGGCACCCACCTCGGCGAGTGGGCAGTGCCTTTACATGAATTAGAAATGTCTAGGGGCGCCCGGGGGGGCTCAATTGGCTGAGTGGCCAACTTTAGCTCAGGTCACGATCTCACTGCTCGTTGAGTTCGAGCCCCGCATCGGGCTCTGTGCTGACAGCTTGGGGCCTGGAGCCTGCTTCCGATTGTGTGTCTCCCTCTCTCTCTGCTCCTCCCATGCTTGTGCTCTGTCTCTCTCTCTCTCTCTCTCAAAAATAAATAAAGTGAAAAAAAAAAAAAAAAAGAGGGGCACCTGAGTGGCTCACTGGGTTAAGCGTCTGACTTCGGCTCAGGTCATGATCCCCTGGTTCTCAAGTTCAAGCCCTGCGTCAGGTTCTGTGCTGACAGCTCAGAACCTGGAGCCTGCCTCCCCCACTCGTGTTCTCTCTCTCTCTCTCTCTCTCTCTCTCTCAAAAATAAATAAAAATATTAAAAACAAAAACAAAAACACCAGGCCCACTGGTGTCCAGCTCAGTGAGTGGGCAGAGGCTTTACATAAATTAGAAAGGTCTTGGGGACACCTGGGTGGGTGGCTCAGTTGGTTAAGCGTCTGTCTTCCACTCGGCTCATGATCTCACAGTTTGTGGGTTCAGGCCCCTTGTCGGGTTCCGTGCTGACAGTACAGAGCTTGCTTGGGATTCTCTCTCTCTTTCCCTCTTTCGCTCTGCCCCGCGCACACTCTCACACAGGTGCACGCCCTCTCTCTCTCAAAATAAATAAACTTAAAAAAAGAAAAGACAGAAACGTCTGCTCTCACACCGGGCGCTCATAACCTTCCGGGCGTGCTGCACGCCTCTATGCCGCCCGCTGGCTGCCAGCGCACCCCCCACCCGTCTTCAGAGACAGAACAGAACTCCTAACTTCCTGGGTCTTCCACCAGACTTAGGCAAATCCCCAGCCTGGGCAAACCGACACAGACCACTTTCTGCATTTGAATTTCCTGCTGCTAGACACAAGTCACAAAATTCTGCAGGTGACATCCACCATACTTTGGTGCCGCTTGTCCCAAGGCCGCTTTGGAAGCCTCTCGTTGATCCCGTTGACATCTCCTGTGCTCCCTGGGAGGCTTCTTTCAAACTCTTCCCTCTCCCCAACCCCCCCTCAGGCCCTCCCCCGTCTCCCCATCGGTCCTGGATCCTGGTCACACACACAGCTGGCTGCGGGCAAGCTCCCTTCTTGGCCCTTCTCGCCAAGCTAACCGCCCTCCCCCCGAAGAATGTGTCCCTCATTTCTCCTCCATCTCCTGCCCATGACACTCAACCCAAACAATCTTTTCTCTCTGACCGCTCAGGCTCTGCCTTGCAGGTCATCCAACCCAAGACGAACCCAACTCCGGCACCTCAAGAGACTCCCCCCCCCCCATTGCCCCAACTTCGCCTGAAACACACTTGGTGCTTTCTTCTTCACAAGACGCATCCTTCAACACTTTACAGTCTGGCTAGGAACCCCTCGCACTCTGAAACCACGCCCTGGATGGTCATCAGCGGCCTCTTGTTAACCCTCACCCTTTCAGACCTCTTTGAAAGGGCGGATCGCCTTTTTGGAATGTTCTCCTTGCTGGTTTCCACAACTCTGGTTCCTCCTGCCCACCACAGCTTACTGCTTCCTCTTCTCCCCCACCCCCAGGGCTCCACCCTGCCCCTTCCCCGTTCCTTCACTTTGTCTTCGGCAAGTTTATCCTCTGCACAAGCTCAGGGGCTGCCTCCTTGCAGATGACACTCTTCGGCTTCCCCTGTCACCTTCACAGTTGGGATTTCAACAGCCCTCAGAGTGGCTCCATGTAATCACCCTTTAGGTGCCTCAAACTAACTGTATCCAAAACCCAGTTCAGCCTCTTTTCCAACGTGCTGACGCCTGTGCCTCACTTCACCATTTCTATGAAGAGGCACGATTCCGGAATCATATTCTCGTGGTTGGAAATAGACATCACTTCATAAAAAATTCCCAGGAGACAGTGGCTAGTCTGAGACATGGCCAGAGACACAGGGACCGTACAGTCTAGCTAGATGGAAAAGACTATCCGTGAATTATCTGTTGGCCAATTAACAGACACAAGAGAAGCCAGGAGGCACAAAGGATCTGAGGGACAACAGCCTTGCTTGGAACTGACACAGAGAATGCATTCAGCATGGCCAAGAGTACATGATGAATTCTAACTATTCCTAGCAACATTCATTAACTTTCTCATGGTGCTTTATGGTGGTGGGTTTTAAACCCGTGTCCACAAATTCTTTGATAGTCCCTTTCAAAAGGACAGCCTACTGCTCCTCCCCTTGGGTGTGGGCAAAAAAATTAGTAATTCACTTCTAACAAATAAATTAAGAAGAGGTGTGTACAATTTCTGAGAGCAGGTCATAAGAGACATTTCGGCTCCATCCTGGTCTTTCTCTGGGATCACCCAGTCCGGGGTGGGGAGCGGGGAAGGGGCAGCTGCCATGTTGTGAGAACACACAAGCAGCCATGTTGGGAGGTCCACGTGCTGAGGAACTGAGGCTTCCTGCCATCAGTCACGTGAGTGGGCCATACTGGAGCAGATCCTCCCGCCTCACCCGAGCCTTCAGATGACCATGAAGGCTCAGTCAATAGCTTGATTACCACTTCATGAGACTCTGAGCCAGAACCACTCAGCCAAGCTGCTCCTGCTCCACAGAGACCACAAGATGGTAAATAATTAGTTTTTGAGGCTGCTGAGTTTTGGAGTAATTTGTTACCCAGCCACAGATAGCTAATACGATGAGCTACATAGTGTTGTCCCATCAACAAAATCAATGAATCCTCACAATTCGTGTCGGAAATGTATCATCGTCTTCATTTCCCGTGGGAATACCGCAACTCAGAAGGGCCAGCGGGGTACTTACTTACAAAATCACGTATTTCTCCTTCCCTTCTTTCAAAAGAGGGCACCTCGCGCTAAATGTACCCAAAACCCAGTTCAGCCTCTGAGAAGGTCCAGGGACAACCAAAAACATACTTGAGCAGGTGTAGGAGGACAGTCCCTGGCAAAGCCAAGATTCAAACCCTACTCGTCCGATTCCAGACCCCAAAGCCACCGCATTGTTTTGGGGGGGCATATGTCAACTTAGAACTCCTAACGCCCCACCCGATGCACAAAACACACAAAGGTGCCACGGGAAGACACAGAGCCACGTTAAAGGATGCAGCACAGGGAAGAGGAAAGGGCAGTGTGAGAAGAGACGCTGACCACGGCAGATACGTAACGTGCCAGGCCACACTGAGAAGGAGCGTCTGTGGCTACAGTGGCAGGGGGCATTCTAGGGAGGAACCGGACCACTATCCCCACTCAGTTCTTCGAGGCCTCAATAAATCGCTGTCACACAACTCTGCTGGCCAAGTCACTGGCTTGCTTGCCTCGGCAGATATGGAGACACAGAAGGTGCAGTCCCTTATGTGGAAGTGTGGGCTCTCCAGCTGGACAGAGTCACTCGGCAAATACTTTTTGAATAGTGACTAAAGCCAGGTACAGGTATAGGCAAGGAGACACAGCAGTGAACCACGCAGAAATGCCATTCTGGTCAGGGGAAACCATCCAAGGAGACAAGGAAAAGAAGTATAGACTTCCGGTGCCCAACGGCACAGTGCTTTGGAGAAAATGAGAGCAGGGACAGGGAAAAGAGCATGTAGGGATGGGAGGGGAGCGTGATTTTCTTGTGTTGGGGGGCCATGGAAGAGCAGACCCCTTGATGGCAGCGACGGGGAGGTGGCCAGGTAGGAACTCAGGGAGGGAGCCTGCTAGAGGAGGAAAGTCCCTGAGGTGGGACTGCGTGACTGGAAAGGAGTGGACAGGAAGGGCGGAGGGGAGCGGAGGGAAGGGAAGGGAAGGGGAGGGGAGGGAAGGTGAGGGGAGGTCAGAAAGGTGTCGCTGGAGAGGGGACCCTGATGGACCGGCGGCTTCTCTGTTGCATGAGGTGGGAAGCCATTGGGGGGTTTTAAGCAGAAGTACCTGATTTATTTTTGAATTTTTTTTAACATTTATTTATTTTTGAGAGAGAGCATGCATGCGCAACTGAGGGCAGGGCAGAGAGAGGGAGACAGAATCCGAAGCAGGCTCCAGGCTCTGAGCTGTCAGCCTGTCAGCACAGAGCCCTACTCATGGCTCAGTCTCATGGACCTCGAGATCATGACCTGAGCCAAAGCGAGACGCTTAACTGACTGAGCCGCCCAGGTGCCCCTCACTGGTTTGTATTTTTGAAAGATCGCTCTGGCTGCTCTGCTGAGAACAGAGGACGAAGGACGAGGATGGAGACTAGGCAGGAGACCACGGCGATGGAGGCTCCCGCCAGATGATGGTGAAGGTGGAAAGCAGCGAATGGACCTTGGATAGTATTTTGAAGAAGAATCCGGCAGACAGCATTTACTAATATATTGGAAGGAGGGTTGAGAAAGAGAGGAAGCAAACGTGACCTCGAGATTTTTGGCTTGAACAACTGGAAGGGTAGAGTCGTCTTCCATGGAGACGAGGACGACTTGGTTAGAACAGGTGTCAGGCAGAAGATGGGAGTTGAGTTTGGTTGTGTTAAATCTACGATACTTACTGAATCCCACTGAATTAGCAGGTAGGCATGGGAATCTAGCATTTAAGAAGGAAGTCTGGGGGCACCTGGGTGGCTCAGTCGGTTAAGCGTCCGACTTCGGCTCAGGTCATGATCTCACAGTCTGTGAGTTCAAGCCCCACGTCGGGCTCTGTGCTGACAGCCCAGAGACTGGAGCCTACTTCAGATTCTGTGTCTCCCTCTCTCTCTGACCCTCCCCCACTCATGCTTTGTCTCTCCTGCTCTCAAAATAAATAAAAACATTAAAAAAAATTAAAAAAAAAAAGAAAAAAGAAGGAAGTCTGGGCAAAGGACAGAGAAAGAGTGGGCGGGGAAGACTGCATTCGGGAGCCGACAGCACACAGGCTGCATTCAGTACTCCAAGATGGAATGAAATCATGAGGGAGGGAGTGTAGATAATGAGCCAACGGTCAACATCCAGCCCCAGACCTCTCCAAACAGAAGGGGTCGGAGAAAGGAGGTGAAACCAGTGAGGAAGACTGAGCAGGAGCCACGAGCAGATAGGAGCAGAATCAAGAGAAGTGACTTGGGAGCCATGTGAAAAGGAGTTTCAAGGAGGCGGTGGCCTCCTGTATGTGCTGCCACCTTTGGGGCAAAGAGGGCAAAGACAGAACTGACTGTGGACATCATGAAGGCTTTGGCAAGATGAGCAGGATGGTAGGCGAGAGCAAAAGCCTGGTTGGCAGAGGTTCCGGGGAGAATGGTCCAACTACCAATGTACTAGAATACTGAGAATAGAGGAACACGTTCAATGAGACCAAGGAGGACGCAGAGGCAGAATCCAGATAATCAGAAGCTCAGGAGGACACGTGGCCTACTTTCTTCCACAGACACTTTTCTTTTAAGTTTATTTATTTTTGAGAGAGAGAGAGAGAGCCAGGGAGAGAGGGAGACAGAAAATCCAAAGTAGGCTCTGTACTATCAGCTCACAGCAGATCGCAGGGCTCAAACTCATGAACCACAAGATCATGACCTGAGCTTAACCAACTGAGCCACCCAGGCACCCCTCTACAGACATTCTCAAGGAAAAATGAAAGAGATGGAGGAGGAACACACAGATTTAAAAAGACTTAAAAAACAGGGGCGCCTGGGTGGCTCATTCGGTTGAGCATCCGACTTCAGCTCAGGTCATGATCTCACGGTGTGTGGGTTTCAGCCCCGCATCGGGCTCTGTGCTGACAGCTCAAAGCCTGAAGCCTGCTTCAGACTCTGTGTCTCTCTCTCTCTGTGCCTTTCCCCCACTCATGCTCTCTCTCTCTCAAAAATAAATAAACATTAAAAAAAAAATTAAAAAGACTTAACAAACAGCACCTTCTTAAATTCTGATCCAAACAAACTAAGAGAAAACAAATTATAACATGTTTGGAAGAACAGAAAATTTGAACACTGACTGGAAGCCTGAGTGGGCTGAGGCTTTTGTGGTAGTAGCAATACTGAGACTTTATTTCAGAAAAGACTCTACTTTTTATTGCTATATACTGAAATATTTCAAAAAAAAAAAAAAAAAAGACTGATATCTGAGACTGGCTTCAAAATAAAATGGCAGGGGATGTGGGGAGGGATTTAGAGAAAACAGGCTGAGAGCTGATAGCCATTGAAACAGGAAGAGGGGCGCCTGGGTGGCTGAGTCGGTTAAGCGGCCGACTTCAGCTCAGGTCACGATCTCACAGTTTGTAGGTTCAAGCCCCGCGTCAGGCTCTGTGCTGACAGCTCAGAGCCTGGAGCCTCCTTCACTTCTGTGTCTCCCTCTCTCTCTGCCCCTCCCCTGCTCACTCCCCCCTCCTTCTCAAAAATAAATAAACATTAAAAAAATTAAAAAAAAAAAAAAAAAGGAACTGGAAGATGGAGGGGCAGCTGGGTGGCTCAGTCGGTTAAGCGTCCAGTTGTGGGTCAGGTCATGATCTCACGGTTCATGAGTTTAAGCCCTGCGTTGGGCTCTGTGCTGACAGCTCAAGCTTAGAGCCTGGAGCCTGTTTTGGATTCTGTGTCTTGCTCACTGCCCCTCCCCCACTGGTACTCTGTCCCGCTCTCTCTCAAGGATAAATAAACATTAAAAAAAAAAAGAGAGACCAGATGATGGGCACAGGACGGTTCATCACACCATTCTATCTATTTGTGTATGCATTTGAATTTTCTATAATGAAAAAATTAAAAAAGGGAGGGAGAGAAGGAACTGGAGACAGCAAATACCGACAACTCGGTTAAAGAATTCGGCTCTGATGAGGAGCAGAGAAATGAGAACTGCAGGGAGAGGCAGGGTCTAGAGAGATCTTCATTACAGAGACGGGCAATGTTCGAGGACATCTAGAGCGACCAGTAAAGGGAGGAGTTGAGGACACAGAGGAGAAAGGGGGAGAAGGCCAGAGCGCGCCCCGGGGTGGGCAAAGGTGGGTCACTAAGGCCGCAGGAACAGGTAAGGCCGCGGGTTCGAGGCAGCAGCCATGGATGAATGTGGTGGCTTCACATGCATCTCTTTTGGGGACTCCATTTTCTCAGTGGACCAGAAAGTCAGGTCATCAAGCGACCGTGCTATGTTGAGGATCCAGGGAGACAGCGGGAGGGCGTATTCGAGGGGAAAATGGGCATGAGTTCTGAGCTGCAAGAAGGGCCCATGGAGGGGATGGTCACAACTTCCCAGCAATTCCAGGTGGTGTGGTTTGGGGTCTGTCTCAGCCACGTTCGGATTAAGGATTATCTTTGTATAAGATAACGAATGACACGTGGTCCTCTGTAGGTGCCAAGGGAAAAGCCCAAGCAAGGAAGAGTTGCAGGACTCTGCAGACACCCAGGTACCCTGGGGGTATTGGGAAAGGGGACAGGAAAGGCCAACAGAGAGAAGCGGCACGCGGATTCTGCGGGGACGGGTGGAGGGCAGCCTCACGCAGGTAGAATATTCATGACTGCGTTGTGTAAGCAGAGGCAGGCTTTAAGAGAAACTGAAATCACCCATGAGGGAGCCAGAGAGTTTCGTGGGAAGGGCCGGCAAATTGAAATCAAGAGTTTTGTTCACATGTGCTGGTCCCCACTTCCATCCCTGCCCGTGGGGACAGCTACGTACCTTGGGGACTTCCCCCTTGCTGCCTGGCGGCAGCCTCAGCACCCAGAAGTTTCTGTTCCTCAGCAGGTTCTCCATGTTCTCCAGCCGCCTCTGCAGCAGCCCGTACTCCTGCAGCAGCGTCCCCAGCACGGCCCACTTGCCCTCCATGTGGTTCCCGAACTCCACGGCCGTCTTCTCGCAGTCCGCCAGCTTCTTCTCGGCCGTCCCCGTCCGCCCCTCCAGGTTTAGCAGCTGGCTGGCCTGGGCCTCCACCTTCCTCTCCACGGCCTGAATGGCGGCCACCACGGTCCAGAGCGAGATCTCTGCTGTGGGCAGCTGGGGCTCTCTCATCATGCGGTCAGGGAAGACGGGTGCCCTATCTGGGAAGGGTGGGAACTGGAAAGGCATCGGTCGCCGGGCATCCATGTCCCATTCTTGAGCCTGTGTGCAGAGCGAGAAAGTGACAGCCTGGGATAAGAGTGGGGAGAGGGGCCTGACGACAGGAAACAACTCATCAAACGCCTCAGATTGTCTCTCTTCCGCCACGCCCCCACGCTCCAGGCTATGGTGTTCATTAATGTCCTTGGCAATAGCTTGAGTGGCCGCTCAGCCAGCCTTCCCATTCCCTGCCATGGTCGCTCATATAGTTTACCCGCCGCGACCCCTGGCGGGTCAAGGCTGTGGACCCCCACACCTACAAGGTCACAGACCGTTTTCACAGAACAGCTGCTTTTCTCAGAGGCTAGACTTGGTGACGAACTCTCTCTGGAATTGCCTGGTGCTTTCCGTTTCAGAGTAAGAATTTTCTTGTAAGTCACCTGACCCTAATCTTCCCAGCTATCTCCATGCAGGTTGGGGCAAGAATGATTATCTCTGCTTTTGGGAGGATGCAACTGAGGCACAGGGAAGTGGCTGGTCATTCTACGGCACCTGGTTGTACTGCCCGACGGAGCAGCTCTCGGTGCTGCAGGGAACACAGACACAGTTGAGGGACGTGCCACCATACCCAGCAGGGCTGTGACCTAAGGAGCCACCAGACAGCCCCAGGGAGGGAGCCGATGAGCAACCTTCTTTCCATATACCACTACTTATTCCTGTTTTCTAAAATGAAAACAGGCTTGCCAGAAAATGTCATTCACTGATGAGGGGAGGAGGGGACGTGCCTAAGAGGAAGAGGAGACTTTCCAGTCCCGTCCTTGCTTCCTGGAGGAGGGGTACCCCACGGTGCAGCTCTGCCCCTAGAAGGGGAGACCCGCTGGGTACAAGTCGGGACCTAAGCCCTATGACCAAGAGAGGGTGGTCACAGTTCACTGGTGACCTAGGAACGGGCCCCCTACCATACCAGCACCCGAGGCTTAATGGACAACAGCAGGGCTGAGAGCCAGCTCTCCTTGACATGCGGGATGGGAGGAAGCGTCATTTTCTTTTCTCCCTGTTGCGGCTGAAGAGGCCCTCAGGCTGGGCAAAGTGGTGGCCTCCTGTTTAGAGGTGACCTGGGCAGGCTAGGGACAGGCATGCCAACCACCCTCTCTAACTCTAAGCAGCTGTGACGGTCACAGAGGAACACCTCACGGCTTTCAGGGAATTGCTCGGTGACCTGGGCGAGAGGGAACAGGGCCCTGGGTGCCAGGCCCTACTGAGGAAAGAGGCGCTATTTCCCCAAAGCCATCCATCTAAGCTCATTGAGGCTCTACTCCTCTGGGCCCATAGGAGGAGAAGCGGGCCGACAGCGGAAGTTCAGAGCGTCACCAGGCCCAATTCGCTTTTGGAAGGTTCGGAGACCTAAGGCTGAAAAACGATCCAACCCAACGGGGCAACCCCTGGCTGTCTTGTCAGAACCGGGTTGAGAAGCAGGCTGGGAGCAGAGTTCTGTGGGGTCGGCCCAGGGGCAGTTCCCACACTTGCCCCGGGAGACCCATCCATCACCCGGGCACACAGCTCCCAGGCACTGGTTATCAAACAACTCTGCACACTGAGATCCTCACGGAGAACTGACTGGTGTCTCCTCTCAACCCAGAGCCGCTGCTTTCACTGGATTGGGGCCAAGTTGGGCGTCAGGAGTCTTAAACGCTCCTCCGGTGACTCTACTGTGCAGCCAAGTTTGCCAACGGCTGAAAAGAAGGCAAAGGCCCCTCTCCTCCGTCACACCCGGTGCAAGGGAAAAGTGAATGACTCGTTAGACTTGGTGCAAGATGGCAATACAACGTCGAAAAAAAAGGTTTTTTGTCAGAGTGGCTACAGTGTAAACCTGTTGGGGTACGCAGGTGCGCCCACGCCCGGGGCCCGGGTAGGTGCCGCGGTCACGGCTCCGCCAGGTCCCGGCCCCCTTCCCCGCGGGGCCTCCTCCGGGCGCCCGCACCCGGTGCACGCGGCCTCGGGGCCTGCTGCTCGGCTGCGCGCGCGCGGGCCGGGCCTGCTCGGGCGCCGGGGCCGGCCGCGGGACTCGGGGCCCGGCCTGCTCGGGGCCGCGGCGCCCCGCGCCTGCCGTGGGAGTACGCCCGGGCCCCGGGCCCACCGGGGCCTCAGATTCCGCGCCCGCACGCCGAGGGCCGCCCCCCCCCCCGGCCCCCGGACGCCCACAGCCCCGCGCCCCGCCCCCACGGCCAGGCGGCGCGGCCATGGCGCTGGGCGGGGGCTGCACCCACCTGCATGGGCGGCATTCCCTCGGCCATTTCCCCGCGCAGCGCCGGCTCCTGGTGGCAGACCTCCTCCGGGGGCAGAGCCTGGGCCCAGCTCCAGCTCCCGCTGTCCAGCCCCAGGCCCTGGATGCCCAGCTGCTGAGGCTGCGGCCGTGTTGACACAAACTGCATCCTGGGAGTGCTGTTCCCCGCTCGGGCCGGCCAGGGAGAAGAAGAACGTTTTCCAGGCGCCTTCCCCCTCGCCGGGGCCGGACAGCTCCATCTACAGCCCGTAGGAGCAAACAGTCCCCTTCGGCGGCGCTCCCCGCCCCTGCGCCGCCAGCTCGCCAGCCAATGGCCTCCGAGCTCCTGCCCGCCCGCGGGGACCGGCGGGGGCCACTTCGGGGCCTGGGCCACGCCCACCGCCGCCCCCGAGGGGGCCCTGGGTAGATATGCTTGTTGGAGCCCTGCGTGTGGGATGCCTTGCCCTAAAGTCCCAAACAATGCCAAGTCCTGATTTCTGTGAATTCTGCAAATAGGAATTGGGCATCCCACAGGGAAAGGGTGTCTGACCCTTTCGAAAAATTTGCAGGCGTAATCGCGCCTGCAGACCGTACCTTCTGGCCTTTCCCCTTCCCTCGCTCCTTTACAGGCTTTACCTCCCACTCTCCCTCTTCCCAATCCAAATTTACCGCGACCAATTCCAGGCCTTTGCATTGGTCTGGATGACAGAGAAGTGATCTGGGCTAATGTGTCAGAAGAGGGCCGAACTCTTCCTCCCAGCTAAGGTGCAGCGTATTTTAAAAGCAGCCTCTTCCCAAACTTTTAAATTTAGGTCAACATCACTTTGAACCGTCAAGCCAAATCAGAGGAAGAACCAGGGGGAGGCCCTGTTAGGCTGATGGAGAAGATTAGGGTGAGGGGGAAATTCACCCATTCATTCCACGAATATTTACTGAGCAGCTACTATGTACTACTAGGTACTGCCTAGGCAGAGGGTGGGCTTTGCAGCTGGATATACCTGAGTTTAAATTCCAAAATCACCACTCACTAGCTGTGACTGTGAGCAATTTAGCTTCTGCGGTTCCCCTCAGTATCTTCCTCTAGAAATGATGCAAATGTCACTCCACAGTGATGAGAACAGTGCTCAGCGTATAATAGGCAGCCAACTAAGGTAGTTACCCCCCAAAGATATCTTACAATTATCCTTAAAATTGTACCTACTTTGTCTTCCTAAATGACTAGTTCCTATCTTCTTAAGACCGAGCTCTCCAAAGCTGCTTGCTGCCCTGCGTAGAGGCAGACCCGCCACAGAATCACCCCAGACTTAGTACCCTTTGGTGCCACTGCACTTAGTGAAATAAGGGGCATTATCGGCCCAGGTGGGACGTGTGCTTAGAGCATCATATTCAGATAAACAATTATCAAGTGCTTTCTCTGTTAGACGCCCCTTCCTGATATAGAATGAGTATCTCGTGGACAGTCCTGTCCTCAAGGAGCTTACGGGCTAGTGAAAGTCATGTTCCTGCAAGCCAAGTGATCTCCTTCCCTCCATCCCCAGCCCACTGGGGACTGCCCCTTGGTTGTAAATATGACGTCCACTATTGTTAGGGGGACGAGACTAGCCGAGTCCAAAAAGTTCCAGATAAATTCCTTTCCACGAGACCACATATTCTGACCTACCGATCATCAGCCTTCCTCCCTCTTTCCTAAAGGAGGAAAAGGGAGGCTGGCTTAGTCCCAAAGGTTTAAGCCACCTTTTCAGTGTGAAGCAGCTAAAGCTACTTCCCTTAAGCATTAAAGTAGTTAGAAGACTAGTTATAATAACTGGCCTATGCAAGAAGTCATCATCGCTGCCCATCTCCTTCATGCTTCTCCTTCAGGGATTTTCACGAAGCCACACTTTGACCCCGGCAGCCGGAGTGGCTGCCCAGGGCCCCAGAGGTTCAGTTCGCTGCGTGATACGCGCAAAGCTACTCAACTCAGACAGAATTGAAATGTACAGCTTTCGTTGTACTAGTATTGTTCTAGGACCACCATGCCTGGCAACCATACGCAACAAAAAAAAACCGGTCGTAGTTACCGCTGGGGGGGAAGTGAAGGGTGGGGGGGGGTATCAGGGACACCTCCCAAAGGAAAACAAGAAGGACATGAGGAGGGGGCTGCTGTAGCAGCACAGGCCATGGACCCTCTGGATGGGTACTCCGGTGACCGATGGCCTGATGGGGCCGAGGGCTGTGCTAGGGACGGGGGAGATCTCATACTGGGAGGGCTGTCCGGTCATTAGACCTGTTTCCCTGAGTCACTGGGTAACCATGAGGCAGTTGTTGACATTACTGAAGGGCAGAGTGAGCAGCTGGATGACGTGGATTATAAAATGTCGAGTCTCGTTAATAAACGGATCTTGTAAGGGAAAGATCCAGGGCTGTGCCCGCTCTGTCCCTCAGGTGGGAACTGCTTTTGATCTCCTCACTAAAAATTCTGCAGCCGCTGCTCTGGACAGGGTATTCGAAGTGATAGACACTGAGCCAGAGGTTGTGGGAGAGGCCGAAGGAGAGGGCATTCATAAATGGAAGAACATTTATGTGTTGTGATGGGTCATTTGATGCATCAACTTGGTTGGGCCAAGGGATGGCCAGATAGTTGGTAAAACACTATTTCTGGGTGTGCCTCTGCGGGTGTTTCCAGAAGAAATTAGCATTTGAATCGGGAGACTGATTCTAGAGAAGACGCCCTCATCCCCAACAGCGAGGGCCTGAATAGAACAAAGAGGCAGAGAAAGCCCAGATCAGCTCCTTTCTTCAGCTGGGACATCACCTCAGCCGGTTCTTGAGCCTCTGGACTCAGAATGAATTGCACCACTGGCCTTCCTGGTTTTCCAGCTTGCAAGGGGCAGCTCAGGGGACTTCCGGACCGCCATGATTCCATGAGCGAACTCCTAGAATCCATCTTTCTTAGATCTCTATAGACGCTTTCGGTTTTCCTCTGGAGAACCCCGACACGTGTGTCTATCGTTTCCCAAGTACTCCCGGTGCTCCCGCGCACTCCACACCCCTTCGACACCTACACGCTTTATTTGAGGAAGGAAACCTCCAGATGCACTCAGCTAAGCCAACGGGGTAACCAGATTGGCACTTCTATCTCGGTGGTCCCCCCAGGCCTGATTTCACACGCAGGCCTAGGGACTACAGTGTAACCCCTGGGAAGGAGAGCAGAGCAGCGTCGGCTCCCCTCACCCGCTGGCATGTCTGTGGTGACAACTTCCTGCCTTCACGTGAGGATCTAGTTCTGCCAGCCTCCAAGGAAGGGTAACCTGTAGGTTTCAAAGTCACGGATATCCTAAGTGTGACTAAAAATCAAGCAGGCTTCACGGAGGGGAGGGCCCTGGGGGCTCAGGGGATAAAGCTCCGACTGCTTGAAGAGGCAGGGTGTTGACGTGGGAGATCACAGACAAATATTTTGTGTTATACAGTTTTAAGGTCACTCTGCTCTTGCTCAGGAGTTTCGAACATACTTGCCTTTTCAGATCCACCTTTGGCCAACGTTTTTATTCGAACCTAAGTGTGCACGCGCACGCACACGCACACATTCCCTCTTTCTCACTCACTCCTGAAAATCCCTGCTCTTCGGAAAGTTTAGAGAAAATACTGTTTTTTCCTCCCTGAGCTTATTCTCAGCCTCCTTCAAACAGGCCGGTCATGACCTCCTCTTGAGGTCTTGGCGCAGCAGACGAGTGCAGCTCACTGGCTGTTCCTCAGTCCTTGCTGACTGTGGTACTCTGCTCCGTGTTAAGGGACATGTCATTGCTTGGGTGACTGAGTGAGTTAGCCACTCACCAGTTCTACCCCAACGGGCACCCAGGGCTTAGAAACTGCACGTGCAGGAGACAGGCTTTGTGTCGGTACCTTGACAATCGCAGTGTGTTCTCTTGAATCCTCCCAATGGGCGTCGCTTCAGCTTTTCAGTGTGGATTTGATTACTAAAAAAGGTCGAAATTCATTCAAAAGGAAGTCCAGTGCTCATACAGGGTAAATACTGGTTTTTCTAAATGCAACAAATAAGGTATGAAGCCACGTGTTATTGTTAATGAGTATTGACATCACCAAGGTCCCTTTTCATCCTTCAGCCAACTGCTAGTGTCACAAGTCAGGGTACGGTGCAGGCATCGGAACGGATCCCATCTGGGCTCATCCAGTATGCCGCCAGGGTGTCACGCACCAGGTCTCCGGCCAGAGCCTGCGGGGGTGGGGCACAGCCGGAGCGAAGGCTGCTTTTCCCGCGGCCTCTAGAGGTCCTAACTGAACTACTGCCATCGGTCAGAACTTTTTCAACCGCCATGCCTTACTTCCTACCAAAGTAGGATGTCTTATTGTGGATTCGATGACCCTCTATTAATCTCCAGTCCACAGCTTCTTGCTCCAGTAAACCAGGCTACCTGGTCCTTTCCAGTCCAAGAATTCATTGTCTTGTTCTATGATCTTCTAAACTTACAGGCACATTTAGAATCACGTGGGAGGAACTTTAAAAAACAAAACACCCAGGCTCCGCCCCAGGCAAATTAGATCCTGCCAGGGTGGGCCCTGGCATGAATTTATTTTTTAAGCTCCCCAGCTTATTCTCACGTTCAGCCAAGGACAAACCGGTGTGCCCGTCTCCGCCTTACGGGACCCCCCTGTGGAAATGGACACCCCGAATGATTTCTTGTTCACTGTTTTTATCCCGCTGTTTCCTCAGTGAGCTCGCCCTGTGGGTATTGTTTTTCTGACACAACTTTTTAAAACTGCAGTTCGAAGCCAAGAACTGACTTACGTAGACTGCTTTCTGTACTTCCTCGATTTTGAATTCAGCCTGGTTAGCCCAGTCTCTCTGGTAATGTGCCTGCCTTCCTAATTCGTTATAATTCCTCATATACGTAAAGCTGGTGATCTGGCCTAAGTTGCTGGTAGAAGTGAACGCGTTATATAGGTCAGTCTGACACCTTCTGCATCAAACTTTGTTTTCGGTCTCTGCTCACACATACTGTTGTCCCCACTGCTTCCCGAATTGCAGTCTGGGGCCAGCTCCTCCCCAGCACAGACAGGCAGGCAGGCAGGCGGACTGGAAGCGAAGAAACCACCACCGCCCGGCCTTGAACAAAGAGACGCACCAGCAGCATGCAGGAAATTGTTTCACTGGTCAACAAGGAATTCTGCGCCGATGTCAACACCTTCTTAGGCCTGAGGTATGTTTCCAAGCACTTAAGACTTTTCCTCATTTGAGCGACCCAACATCTATCTAAAGTTAGTAACGTAGGCATTATCCTCACACTAGGAAGGAGAAAACCGAAGCAAGATTGAAACTCTGGTCTCCTGACGTCTTTTCCAAGAACTTTTTCATTACGATAATCCTTATTCTTATAAAAGCATGATAGATAATGTACCTAAAGTATTTTATGTTATAAACGCAGGATAAAAGAACCATTTTCTAAAAAGAACCACTGAATGGCCCCAGTACCCTAGATCCATCATTGTTATTTTGGTATGCCTGGTATGCCTTCTTTTTATTTTCCTATGCTTTAAATAAAATGCGGTCAGAGGTGTACTGTGTGTTTAAAACGAAATGTTATAGTTCTGCTAGAATTCTGTCAGTTTGCATGGCTTTGGAGTAATTATAATACGGTGCGAATAAGATTCTAAGAATGCATACCTCTCCAAGGTGTTTATTCTGCTGTGTCAAAGCCATCTCCACACAGCAGAATCTGGGGGGAAACCAGACAAGGAAAACCGGCCCCAGATGTAAAATGTTAAAATTCCATGACTCTGGAGTTGGAAGAGCCATCGTGTTGTGTCTGCATATTGGAATTGGGAAAATGAGATCTGCGGATTGAGTGGCTTGCTCCCTGTCAAGTAGCTAGCGTTCAGCTCAACCAGGATCCAGTTTTTAACTCCTGCTCACGTGGTCTTCCCACCGGATGATTATGTATCGAGCACCCATGTCCCTATCAGCACATGGCCCCGTGAGGGCCACAGAGCAGGACAGAGCCTGTGTTCTTGGTTATTAGCTCACTTTTTAGGCCAGCTTCAAGATTTTTACAGTAAATAATGGCTTTGCTATTAAGGCCACATAGCTCAATGAGACTTATCAAATATTTCAGATGGACCTGGCAATTTCTGAGAGCATTGCAGCACACTGCTTCTGAGGCTTCCCTGACTGGGCTGCATCTATCTGCCTCCTTTAGTGGTTGATTGGTCCTAGCGGCGAAACACTTTTTTGTTTTGAAGAGACAACTTGACCTAGTTGACAGAAGTCACTGTGTATGTGTATATATAGGATTATGGCCAGAGTTACACATTTAAAAAGAAACTAGAACAAGGCCAGAATGGGAGGAGTAACACCCTAGAAAGTGAGAAATTGCTCATGTTGCAAGCTACATAAATAGTACCTTTTAGTTCCTTTACACGAGGGACAATAAGCTCTGGTCTATAAAACTCCTAATGAAGTAGAAGTCTTTGAAGGGACCCTGTCGCAGGTGAAACAGATCCTCCCCTGTCTGTCCTGGTAGTGCCAGAAATACAATACTGTGCCACCGCTTGCCCGTTCCCAGGCCCACAGACCCTGGTGCAGGGACCACAGGACGTCTCCTGACCGCAGCTGACTGAACCGAGGTGAGCGTGTAACCCAAGCGCAGCCAGTCCAAGGGTTGGCCGGAAACCTGTGTGACCTGGTATAGAACGGGGAGCGGGGCCAGATCGCATGCTTTAGAATCTGAAGGAAAAAAAGAACCAGAGCCACGTGGTGTCAAGGTACACAGAAACCCGTGGGAACCAGGAGGTACAGAAAAGACAGAATACAAGAACAGGTTAAGCGGAAGCACAAGATGGTGGTGAAAACGCGGGGACACCAGGCGATCATGTGCTTCTGCAGAAAAGCCCAGGTTTACGGCCGTCTCTGGTCGGTCCAGTAACCCTTCTCGATGGCTTCCGTACGGATGCTGTGTCCGGCTCTGTGCTACGCACTTCAGGGCTTGCTTTCCCTCTAAGCCCAGTACCGCTGAGACCTAGATACCATTCTATTTTGCGGATAAGGAAACTAGGCTCATGATGGTTAAACAGCATATGTTATGATATTTCTGATGATGCTAGGACTTGAATACAGGTCTGACTCAGAGTCTGCGTCCATTAAGCTGTACTAACCCACGTATTCCTTAAATTAAGGCCCTGTGCACTCCCCCATCCTCCTCCTCCTCCTCCTCCTCTACTCCCTGCCAGTTTGACCTAACTTGAGGTCCTTTTGCTTAAAGAGCCTGGCACTTCCCTACTCAAAGAATGTTCTGTGTACAGACCCTGTGAGTTTATAGAGGGAACAGAATAGGGTCAAACTATGCACTGAACACACAGAAGAAACCTATCTGATAACAACAGAGTTCCTCATCTGTAAGAGCCATTTGGGGAAAGACTTGCTTTGACTCATTGCTACTGAGCAGCCCTCAGACGGCTTTTTTTGTCTAAGAAGCTGTGATATGGGGTGCGATATGGGGTGGGATGGGGGGGAAGGACCAGGGTGTTCTGACTCTCCTCGGAGAAAACCTGAGCAGAAACTGGGTTCTCCATCCCATTTGGAACGAACAAAGGAATCCAGGTCCTTTATTATCAACAAAGTTTTTGCGGACTGAGGCAGTGAACATGTGTTATTCCCCAGTAAGCCACACGGTCTGACCCCGGTTGAGACAGGCATGGTCACCCAAGTCTTTCCGAAATGCTCCAAAAAGCAGTCCAGCAGAGTCTCCCAGTGGAACCCTGCAGTCTGAGTTACGTAAAGCTCTGCTCTAGCTAGAGCCCAGCTACCATGTTCCCAATACCAAATATCCAGCAGAAAGGACCAGAGTCTTCTTTCACTTTCTAGACAAGCAATCAACTTCCATTTATTTTCAAATCCGTGGCTGAAACAGAGGCTCATCTGATGGTGACAATGAAAAACTCGGTAAGCAAAGAGTGAATCTGGTTATAGTCAGTACCTGGATCTACTCCAAGGAGATACGTGTGTGTGTGTGTGACAGACTTCTTAGCCCAGGGCCGGACTGATGGAGAGCACATTTCTGGCTCTCCTCTTTCCTCAACTGTCTGGTAGCAACAGCCAATTCTCAGGTACTTCAACTGCAGTTAAATGGTCTCTCTCAAGAGCCCTCAATGGACCAAGTTTCCCCACACACTGAAACCTTTCTGTTGGACTGAATTTTTCCGCTGTTGCATTTATTTATCCGCTCAGCAATCTTAAGCCAGCAAAGCCTCGAGCTGGCCTGGAGTTCTACCTGGTGGAGGATCGGTGCAGGGAGCGGAGACCAGAATGCACAATCGCAAACCCCTGGTGTGTACGGGGCTGAGGATGCCGTCTTCCTGGCACGGTCCCGCCCGTTCCCTGTCACTCAGCTTCATGGCTATTGCCGTGGCATTTGAACCAGCTCATTGGTATTTGAACCGTGTTCAACTTCTTGCCCAAGTTTGGGTCCCTGCTGACTACAGTTCTTTGCAGAAAGGACTGTGAGATGTATGGGTAGCATTTTAACCCACAAGTCTCTTTCATTTAACAAGCTCTGTGGCCTCATTAAATCTGAGTAAAAAAGTTTCTGATGTTATCTAGACCAGGATCACACCTAATGTAGGAATCCCTTTCTAGCACACCCTGGCAAATGTTCAAATCCTTCCAGAAAAGGCAACTCACCACCTAAAGATAGTACGTTGATTCTTCTCCCCTTTAATGAGATCAAGGTGCAAGCAGAGTTGGACCTCGCACCAAGTTCCTAGTGGGTCACCAGTGGAGCTGGAACCCTGACTTTGGGAGTCCCAGGCGCCCCACGTCTACCCATGGTATCGGTTTAGAAAGCGCTAACCCCAAAGCTGCGGTTCTGTTCATCAGGTGTCCTGGTTTGCTCTACACTGGATTTTCTCATCGCCTCCCCTGGTCCCCAGGGGACCAGGTCTCACATGCATTTCTTAGGTCTCCCGTGATCCCTGGTACTGTGAATGTCACAGAGCAGATGGTTCGTAAATGCAGTTATCCCAAAAGGGCAGCATGTTCAGATAGAGCCTTCCCAGGAGCAAAGCTTGCCAGGGGAAAACTTTTTTTTCCTAGTGTGTTTATGCATATCTAGGCCGGGTGAAGGCTGGGCTAAGTGATAAGGAAAAAATGGGTCCCTCCCTTATCATTTCATCAAGAAACTGTCCTAAGTATGTGCAGACCTTGTTTCCAGGCATCTGAGAAAGACTCAGGGGAAACAAGAGAGGGTAGGAATAAACAGCTTTATACCCCAAGACTTAGGGCATTCTCTCCCACCTCAGGCCTCCAGCCAGAGTAAAACAAATCGAGTTCAGTCAAGTTTCAACAAGAACTACTCTGCTTGGACTTGGGGGTCTTATTTGGCTTTGCCTGGAGAAAAGCCAGAGTTAGAGATAGAATTTTGGCAGAAGAAAGAAATCACAAGTTTTGTTTTGTTGATTTCTAGAGGCTTACTTTTTTCTTTCCACCAGCCTCATTTTGCAGATGAAAACCTGCAATCTGTACAGGGAAAGGGACTTGTGTCCCACTGCAAAGCCACTTAGCAGGACCACACTCAGATGCTCTCCTCTGACTGAACGATCTCGAACACATGGGAGCCAAGGACCCTAACAGTAGAACAGGCGGGAAGGGGCTGTCCTTGTCTGTACATGGTGCTTGGCGCTCAGGGACCCACGAAGCCCCTCAATCTGCCCGGTGCCAATGGGGAGAGCCAGAAGGGGTGAGCACACACCGATAACTCCAGAAAGCTGTGGGGTAGCATCATCTCACTACTGAGGAAAGGAGAGCTGAGAGTCACTGGCACTTTCTGAAACTCCATAAGGCTTCTGGAAAGTGCTGTGATCTTTTCTGCTGATGACTGTCAAGAAGATGAGACACCAAGAATGGAAAAATTAGCCTATTAGCTTGGAAATAAGGAAAAAGTTGACATGAATTCTTATGTCATGGTTCAGGCACAAATTTTAGGCTGTCCTGTCACTTCTCTGGGTTCTCTAGATTTTAAAGCTAGGGCTGAGAACACGGCTCCCACTTTTTTAACCAGGACCTCCACAAAGGTTCCCAGCAGTTTAAAGGCCAGTAAGACCCTGAACTCTTCAAATCAAACTATTCAAAGTTATGAACTGTCCTCCTTAAGTAAGAAGCTTTTAAAGTCAGACTTCTTGCTCCCCCAATATTAAACAAAATGTATTAGAAGAATTAATCTAGGAAACCTAGGAAGGCAGTCTCGAGTTCTCATTTCAGGAGAGGCAGGACATCAGCACATGGGATTTTAACTGGTATCGGGAAGGGGCGCTGGCCCCCCAGGCTCCAGCACTCTCTCCTAAGGACCATCTTACCATCAAGGAATTGAGAGAGGTTCCGAGAGGTTCCCTGACACATTCTCATGCCGCAGGATTCGCTTCGAACTTTGGAGGCTCTTCCCGTGCACCTGTCTCTACCTAGAGTCACTATCATTATACCTTAGGACCCTGTAACGGATTACCAGAGGACAAATCTTCCTTTCTAACCTCTGCAACACTCGTATAGAACATTCCTACAGAACTTCTGCTTAGGTAATACTTTCCCAACGGTCGGGACTCTGTGCCCCTTTCCGGGTTCAAAGTGTGGTGTTCTCGTAATGTTGTCAAGTTCCAAATTCCAGCGTGTCTCTAGTCAAGTGAGTTAAGATCCCAAACTCACGGCCGTGCCACACAGCGATCACTGCCGAGGGCGGAGGGGCCAGTGGGCACAGAGAACCGCGAAGGGAGTGAGATTTACAACCCCCCCCCTCCGCTCCCTTCCCCGTACCACTGACTGGTCTCTAGACCTTCGGCGTTAACGCCTAGGCCGGCAGTTTCGAGCCCAGTTAGGAGCGGCCCTGGGGGGTCGGGCGGCTGTCCCGAGAGGTCGCTGTCGCCCGCGCAGCCCCCGCTGTGGCCGGAGCGCAGGTGGTCCTTGAGCGTCTGCTTGTAGCGGAAGCTCCTGCCGCAGTAGGCACAGGGGTAGGGCCGCTCGCCCGTGTGGATGCGCTGGTGCTTCATGAGGTGGTGCTTGCGGATGAAGCTCTTGCCGCAGTGCGCGCAGCTGAAGGGCCGCTCGCCCGTGTGCAGCCGCCGGTGGTTCAGCAGGTGCTCCTTGCGCATAAAGCTCTTGCTGCAGTCCGTGCACGGGTAAGGGCGCTCGCCCGTGTGGATCATCTGGTGGCGGATGAGGGCCGAGTGGCCGTTGAAGTCGATGCCGCACTGGGGGCAGGAGAAAGGCCGCTCCTGCGCGTGCCCCCGCTGGTGCAGCAGGAGGCTGATTTTTAGGCTGAAGCTGCGGCCACACTGCGCGCAGCGGAAGGGCCTCTCGCTCGCGTGAGCTCGCCGGTGGCTGGTGAGCCGCGCCTGGTCCGCGAAGCGCTTGGGGCAGTCGGGGCAGGGGAAGGGGCGCTCGGTGCTGTTATGGACCCGAAGGTGGTAGGTGAGCCTTGACGGGTGAGTGAAAGTTCTGGCGCAGTGCGGGCAGGTGGGGGGTGTGTCGCTAGCGTGGGGCTGGGAGCTGCTGCTGAGGTCGGCCTGCTGGGGAAAGTGCTTCGGGCACTGGGCGCACGACAAGGGGTGCTCACCTGTGTGGCTACACTGGTGGCTCAGCAACATGTCTTGGCTGAGGCTCTTGCCACAGTGGTGGCATGAAAATACCTGTTCCCCGGAGGGAGGCGGCAGGGGGTAGCTGCCCAACTGGGTGAAAGTCACTTGTCCCTCAGAGGCTTCGGCCAGGTCAGTGGCCGGACGTCCAAAAGGTGCCATGGATGCGGACGGCTGGCTTTTGAAAGCCACGTCGGAAAAAGTATCTTTCGCTGCTGGTGGAGGAGAGGAGAAGGTGACGGGAACCTCGGGGCACAGGGAGGCTCTGGCAAGGCCTTCAGCTTTGATGACGAGCTCTTCATCTGAAAGAAAGGACTCAGAGTCACACCTGTCAGCAGCGGTCGGGTGGCAGCTCCCGGTAACCCTACCCAGCTCTAGCAGACTGCTCTGAGCCTTAACTGGCTCAGAGGGGAGGCTCAGCGGAGGGCCGGGATCACCACCCAGGCATCTCCAGTCCCTGTGGCAAATCAGAGAGCTCGGCGCTGCGCCTCCCAATGCTCCCTGCTCAGAACAGGAGAAAACTGGGCATCCATCTTGCCAGCGCCCAGCGCTCCTTCAGCTAGGTTTTTCTGCTCTGGAACTTCGATTCTCTGTTGCCTTTTGTGACAAGGCCTAAAATTACTCTCACTCCTCTTCAGTGGGCCAGATACATGCTTCCTGACTATTTGCTCTCTTTACTCTCCCTGAAAACCCAGTCCGCATTTCTGCCTCTGGATCCTTGCTCATTCTGCCCTCCCTTTTGCAGCCTGCATCCGCCTCTTCCTGTCTTCCCAAATTACCCCCAACCACACCACGCCAGTCTTGTAAGGCCCAAATCTGGCTTCACAGCCGGCTGGAGCCCTTATCTAAACACCTAAACTAAAACTGATATATGTTCTCCAAACTCCTTATTTCTTTTATAGAAGTCATCCGTCCCACTCACCCTGGAGACTTAACAGTAGGCATGCCCAGTTCTGGGGGGGAGGGTGGGAAGGGGGGTGTCCGATATAAATATCTGGAAGAGCACAAACTGTCATTTTTTATTTCTGCTTCCCAGAGTCTAACAGAACACAGGGCATAGAAGGTACTCAGAGCAGGTGGCTTTAGGTCACATATATGAACGGGTTCCCTCTGACCTTGGGATTCTCTTCTACAATTCAGATGGCAAAATACAGATGGTGCTAAATACCTGGGAAGGAAGCTATCTGCTTCTCCTGCCATCACTCTTTGTCCCCCGGGAGAGCTCTTCGTCCACATTTGTGCCTCTCCAAGGACATTCTTGTCTCCATGGCTTGTCTCCTCCCCCCAGTCTTGTTCTAGCCTTTCTACACCCTCCCCACCTGTCCCTCTGTCTTTCCCCATCCTCGAACTTTTGGTCCATCTGTGTGCACTTATTTTTCTTCCTCTAACAAATCTACTTTGTCTTTACACTTAAAAAGGTGTTTTCTCACATAAAATTCATCTTACTTTGCTTTCATTTTCATTTCTAACCTACTTGAGCATGTCCTCTGTCCCCTTCCCCAGTCTCCTTCCACCTCCTTGCCTGCACAGCCCCGCCCCGTCTGCTACTTCCTCAGTCAGTCCTGGCCTAAGCGGAGTCTGGACGTGGGCACGTCCGAGCCTCACTCACCGGCATAGGCACCCTTGTGCATGTCACTCTCCTTGGCCTCCTGTGGGGCCCCGACCTGGGGCTCTTCCTCTTGTTTGATCCAAGACAGAATATCTGATGTTGAAATGCCAGGCTCTATTTGTGGGGAAAAGAGAACGGCCTTCAGGGCTTGACTCGGAAAGTGAAAATGATCAGGTTGGTTTGTTGAACACTATGCTTTGCCCAAATATTTATCTCTAACTGGAAAACCAAAGTTAAACCAGCCTTTTAAAAAAGGTATACAGCTAGCGAACGAGTTCAAAATGAAACTGGACTTATGTATTTTGATATGATCTACTCAAACTTGATACACTATTTTCTTTCTTTTTATTTATTTATTTTTAAAGTAAACTTTAACTCATGACCCCAAGATCAGGAGTTGCATGCTGTATTGACTGAGCCAGCCAGGCCTCCTTGATTCACTATTTTCATTTTTTTTTTTTAATGGAGGCACACCCACATTCCTAGAATACATGTTTTTAAGTTGTTTTGTTTTGTTTTTTAAGCTTATTTATTTTGAGAGAGAGGGCAAGTGAGGAGAGCTAGGGAATACCAAGCAGGGTCCACACTGCCAGCAGGGAGCCTAATGCGGGGCTCAAACCCACACACCGTGATAAAGTCATGACTTGAGCCGAAACCAAGAGGTGTCCGCTTAACCGTCTGAGCCACCCAGGTGCCTCTCAGTATTTTCATTTTAAAACAAATCATAGTTTTTACCTTGGAGACGACACTCTGACATCATCTAGAATCAGTAGTGCCTTTCATGTTGTTAGTACTCTTTCCGAAACGTTTTCACCTTCTCTCACAGCTTCTTAATGAAATAATGAAGCAGGGAATATTTTTTCCATTTCAGTAGAGAGGGCCCCCGGAGGTTAAATAAATTGCCAGTAAGGAAGTATGTATGGTGAAATGCCATATTATCAAAGGTCTGCTTTAAAATATAGCAGAAAAAAAGCAGAAGAAACAAGATCGGGCAACAAGTTTTTCTTAGATGTTAATTAAAAAACAAACACATTCCCAGAATTACAAACTTAGGCCTGTTTAAACACAGATCTGACTCCTCAGAAACATACTTTTCAGGTTCTCAGTTCTAACCTCTAAAAGATATCACTTAAAAAAATTTTTTTTATGTTTATTTTTGAGAGAGAGAGAGAGAGAGAGAGAGAGAATGAACGGGAGAAGGGTAGACAAAGAGCGAGACATAGAATCTGAAACAGGCTCCAGGCTCCAAGCTGTCAGCACAGAGCCCAACGCAGGGCTCGAACTCACGAACCATGAGATCATGACCTGAGCCAAAACTGGACGCTTAACCGACTGAGCCCCCCACACGCCCCAAGATCATATTACTTTTGCCTATTAAATGATACAGCTTCTTGTTTACTGAACCCACAGGAGAGGGAAGAATGGTATTTCCAAGTCCCTCAGGCCTAGGGGATTCTTCTGGAAAGGAAAAAAGAACACCCTCTAAAGGCTTTGCACATAACATGTCTCATTTGGTCAGGGAACGAACAGCTGTGCTCTATTCGAGCCAAGGCCTATATAGCCTTTTTTGGCCTAAAAGGACAAGCTGGCAAGCTGAGAAGGTGCAGAGAAAAAAATTCAAACTATATTATTTCTCAAAAAAGCCTTGTAGGTAGGTTCTGGTTTTATTTGTAGCAAATGAACAGAACTCGCTGTTTTGCCCGATGACTTTTAAATCAGTTAGAGACCTCTGAAATTTGGCGTGCCCAAAGCGGAAATGAGATGGGACAAAGCTAAGGCCCCAAAGATCGTCAGGTTATGCAGCAAGACCAGGAAAACACAGGTTCTAGTGTGTGTGGCAGGTTGCCTTTCCATCTTCCTACTTTAAACTACAGGCTGAAATGTACTAAACATAGTCCAGCCCTATCTTTTTTTCTTCCAGATTGTATACCCACACATATATAAGGAAAAGAGCAGGAGGGGACAGACTTGGTGTAAGAAAGAGGATCTTTTTACAGACATTCAGATGATGTAACTTTCTATTCTTTAAAACTATGAGATTTTTAAAATGCTTAAGCTTAATTGCTTCTTTTCATTAATTTTCTGAATGAGTTAGTACTCTAGAAACCTCCAAATGTGATTCAAGTGGTTTTGACTTTTTTTTGGGGGGGGGGTAAATTTGGTGAGTTTCAATCCACTGCTCAAATTGTGCCGCCTTTGGCCAGTGGGAGCCTCTTCAGAGTGGCTCTATGTCTTTTCACATCATCAAACATCTAGTTTCTTCCATTTCTGGTGTGACAGACTATCCCAGGTTCACCCTGGACATTTCCTGCTCCATACACACAATCACTGATCTGAGAAATAGAATTTAGAGTCCGCAGTCTGGATGATAAGGATGCCAACAGCTAACAGGTTGTTGCTGCTTCTAGCTCTCTTCAATGACAGAGCTACTGAAATACATACCTTTTAGAAAAAGTGTCAATGGTTTATACTCGTATTCATGATTCATATTTAAGATTACAGGGTTTTAATTAAATCCTTTCATTTTATACCTGTATCTTTTCTCCCTTACCTTGAAAATTTTGGTTCCTAATGGCATTAATACACTCTTTGCCTTATCTGAAGACTTGTGTCAAAATACTACCAATATTAGAAACAAAAATATGAACCTGATTTTGTGACCTTTTTTTTTTCCAAAAATTTTTTAATGTTTATTTATTTTTGAGAGACAGAGAGACAGAGCATGAGCAGGGGAAGGGCAGAGAGAGAGGCAGACACAGAATCCAAAGCAGGCTCCAGGCTCTGAGACATCAGCACAGAGCCCGATGTGGGGCTCGAACTCACAGACCGTGAGATCATGACCTGAGCTGAAGTCGGCCACCCAACCGACTGAGCCACCCAGGCGCCCCAATTTTGTGACTCTTATATATCCTCTGGGGATATATAGTTAAAATATGTTTTACTTATTAAAAAAATTTTTAATGTTTATTTTTGAGAGAGACAGCATGAGTGGGGGAAGGGGCAGAGAGAGAGGCACCCAGGTGCCCTAAATATTATGTTTTAAAGCCATTTGAGAGAAATCTATTTTATGTATTTATGTTGCACACGTATTATATAGTTAATTATTTTGGCCTATGCTTGATTTTTTAAATTTAATTTTCTTTTTTAAATTATATAAAATATTTACAAGGTGGGGCGCCTGGGTGGCTCAGTCAGTTAAGTGTCCAACCTCGGCTCAGGTTATGATCTTGCAGTGTGTGAGTTCGAGCCCCACATCAGGCTCTGTGCTGACAGCCCAGAGCCTGGAGCCTGCTTCTGATTCTGTATCTCTCTCTGCGCCTCCCCTGCTCATGCTCTGTCTCTCTCTCAAAAATAAAGATTAAAAAAATATATATATATATTCACAAGGTTCCAAAATCAACACTGTAATATACACTCAGAGAGGGCTGGCTTCCATCTCAAATCTCCTTCTCCACGTACAGGTAGCCACTCTTACTGGTTTTTGTTTTAATCTTCCACGGTTCTTTGTAAAAATATAAGCAAATATATATACATCTTCATTTTTTCCCCTCTTTATATGGCATACTATTCAAACTGTTCTGTACCCCGATTTTTTTACTTGACAACATATTCTGGACATGTGTGTACAGCAACATACAGAGGTCTTTCTCACACCTTTCCAGAGCTGTAGTAGGTAGCTGTGCCATTGTTTATTCAAGAGTCCCCTACTGATGGGTATTTGGATTCTGTCCAATCTTTTGTTAGTCAGCGGCCAACCATAAAAGCTATGGAAGGGTAAAAAAAAAACCCAGTTCTCCAGAACTATAAGTGGCTTTATTAGAATCCACTGGCTAAGTATATCTTCACTGAACTTGGGAAATCGCAGGAAGCCAACCTTTCCTGTGGAGGAAAGATGCTAAAAGTTCCTGCGGTCATTTAGCTGATCAGTACCACTAAGGAAATACTGATTTTGTTAAATACTTCGGTCTCAGCACTCCTGTCACAGAATGCGTAGAATGCTGGGGTGTCTCCTGTGTTGGGGTGGGAGTGATGGGAGTGTAGCCTGAGAACCTTTTGAACTCAGAATGAAAGGAGCAGAACATGAATCCTAAGACGGCCTGAGACAGAAACCTGCATGGTGACGGGACGGCAGCTGCCAGCCAGGCCACCACAACTCTCAGGGCACAGCGCTCAGAGGCCTGGGGAGTCCCAACAGTGGATACTTACAGAAACATAAAATGAAAGTCAAATCGTGGGTTCATGCAAGCAGCAGGCTTTGGAAAAGCCAGAGAATAGAGGAAAACTGAATAGCAATCTAGGTTTGAGAAGTAGTTAAAAACAGAAAAGCTGATCACAAGAAAATATAAAAATTTAATGTGTACACGAGTTAAATGTTATTTAAAATCACAGTGTGTGCGTGTTAAACAGGAAAGGGTCAATGCCATCTGAAAAGAGGCTGGATTTTTTTTTTGGATTATATACAAAGGTATTATAAACCGAGTTAAAAATGGTGCTGAGATCTGACTTTTTAAGGAGACAATAAACAACACTTGACACATGAAACAACCATTGATAAAAATATAAAAACCTCCTTCTAAAACTTTTTGTGAGGGGCGACTGGATGGCTTGGCCAGTTAAGCGTCCGACTTTGGCTCAGGTTATGATCTCGGGGTTCATGAGTTCTAGCCCTGCGTCAGGCTCTGTGCTGACTGCTAAGAACCTGGAGCCTGCTTCGGATTCTGTGTCTCCCTCACTCTCTGCCCCTCCCCCTCCTGCACTCTGTTCTCTCTCTCTCTCAAAAATAAACAAACATTAAAAAATTTTTTAAACTTTCTGTGAAACAGGTGCGGGACAGTTGCTTATAACAGGTGAATGTGTTAAGTATTTGTGTGACAAGTTAAAACCTCAGAGTTTTATCATTCCCAGGAGGATTCTTGTTCTCAAATAGGGTAAAGTAAAATCAAAGGATTATCATATTGGGATGCGCCTTAATCACTGAGTTTGTATGGGAAACGATGGCCTTGCTGGACTAGGGTCAACAGGCATCAACAGGGGCTAATGGCAATGCACCTGAAACCATGACTAAGGAGGTCTCCCCAGGACTGTAAGACTTAGAAACGAATTTGTTTTACTTTTGGGTCATTTTAGAATCACTGCTTGAGTTCCTGGCTTCTGAACTAGAAGAATGGCAAAGATAATGGACTTTCAGTAATTATTCCATTTCAACTTCTTGGGCAGTTTTTCTCCAAAGAATTCTAAAAACTTGGGGAGTTCACTATTCAAACTATTAGTGACCAAATAATGGCCCCTGCCACACGCACGCACAGCTAGTCTGCACTTGACCCTAATAATAGAGTTAAAGAAGAATTTCAGAAAATCTCAAGATTATATTTTTCTGTATTCTCCCATTCACTAACTCTTCTCTACTAATTGTATGGAATTTTATCCAACACATCAATAGGTAGCCATGACCATTCCCTAGGGAGGTATAACAATTTCTCTTTCCCTTCATCTGATTCAGAGGATAGTGATAGGGACAGAATGTAACATTAATTCCAAGATATTTGGCCATAAAAAGGAAGGGGACCCACATGGTACCATTACTATCCTCAAATCTATTCTAGCTACATATTTTTATTATAACGCACAGTTCTTTCTAAAGCTCTAAAATGAAATACAATAATAAATTATGGGCTTTATTTTATAAGAAATACGGATAAAATCCAAATTATTTTAGAAAATTAAGGTTTCTAGAAGTATATCAATTATTCCAATATAAATACACACTGGAATTTTTTATAGTGTGCTAAAATTGATTAAAAGAATTTTTTTAATGTTTATTTTTAAGAAAGAGAAACAAAATCTCTGAAGCAGGCTCCAGGTTCTGAACTGTCAGCACAGAACCCAAGGCAGGGTTCGAACTCCTGAACTCCTGAGCCGGAGTTGGATGCTTAACCAACTGAGCCACCCAGGCACCCCTAAAATGATTTTTAAAAATATGGGGGCACTTGAGTGGCTCCGTCGGTTAAGTGTCTGACTTTGGCTCAGGTCATGATCTCACAGTTTGTGGGTTTGAGCCCCACGTCGGGCTCTGTGCTGACAGCTCAGAGCCTGGAGCCTGCTTCAATTCTGTGTCTCCCTCTCTCTCTGCCTCTCCCCTGCTCCTGCTCTGTCTCTTCTCAAAAATAAATATACATTAAAAAATCAAAATCAGGGGCGCCTGGGTGGCTCAGTCGGTTAAGCGACCGACTTCAGCTCAGGTCATGATCTCATGGTCTGTGAGTTCGAGCCCCACGTCGGGCTCTGTGCTGACGGTTCAGAGCCTGGAGCCTGCTTCGGTTTCTGTATCTCCCTCTCTCTCTGCCCTTCCCTGCTCACACTCTGTCTCTATATCTCTCAAAAGTAAAATAAAAACGTTAAAAAAAAAAAATCAAAATCAAAATCAAAAAAAATATGATGATATTTTAGAGAAGAAAAGCTGCTTGCTCAAAAGTAAAAAAAAAAAAAAAAAATTGGTTAGTGTTTCCATTAGAACGAGATGAAAATAGGACTTAAGTGGTTAGAACTCTAAGTAGAGAGGGGTGCCTGGCTGGCTTAGTCAGTAAAGCATGCAACTCTTGATCTCAGGGTCATAGCCCAAAGGGAGTTCAAGTCCCATGTTGGGTGTAGAGATTACTTAAAAACAAAACAATAAATAAAAACCACCCTAAATGGAGAATAATCTATCAAAAAGATATTTTATTAGTTATGTCACTAACATGGCCTAAAATGAGTACCTCTGCCTAGTGTTTGTATGCACCCTAATAACCAGTTTATTCTCCACTGAAAGGAATTGGGATTTTGTGTGTGTGTGTTAGAAAAAAAACCCTCTAAGATAGGCCTGTGTTGGGGCGCCTTGGTGGCTTAGTGGGTTAACTGTCCGACTTTGGCTCAAGTCATGATCTCATGGTTTTTGAGTTCAAGCCCCACATGAGGCTCTGTGCTGGCTCAGAGCCTGGAGCCTGCTTCTGATTCTGTCCTCTCTCTCTGCTCCTCCCCAGCTCGTGCTCTCTCTCTCTCTCTCTCTCTCTCTCTCAAAAGTAAATAAACAGTAAAAAAAAAAAAAAAAAAAATCAAGATCGGCCTGTGTTAAGGCAGCAGCCTGAGCCTGAGTGTCCTCAGAAACACCTGTTACAAGGTTTATGTCCGTATTCCAACTGGAAACTTCCCCTACGTGTGAGGAGTGCTTCGATGGGCCTCATCGTGCAGTGCAGGTTATGCTGAGCATTTGTCTTCCTTCTGGGAGTCCCGAATTTTGGAATATGCTAGGCAGAGGATGCCTATGCGACCAGCTCCCAGCGAAACCCTTGGATGCGGTCTCTAATGAGATTTCTGGGAGACGACACACTGCGCATGTTGTCACAACTGCTAGAGGAACCGCATGTGTCCTGTGAGACTACTGAGAGAAGACTCTGGATGGTCGCCCCTGGTTCCCTTCAGACTTTGCCCTGTGTGCCTTTTATCTTTGCTGGCTTGGCTCCGTATCCTTTTGCTGTAATAAACCTTAGCCCTAAGCATGACGTTATGCTGAATCCTACGTGTCTTCCTAGTGCAGGACCGAAACTGGGGGTGACCTTGACCCCCAGAATAGACTGGAGCATTATTTTTTTTTTAACAAATACTGAGGCAGTACTGGAAAGACGTAGGAGACAACTTAAAAGTTCTCCCACTTGCCAAGTTGACAATTTCAGCAACCAAAAGAAAACAGGGTTAAATGATTAAGTCATGAATAAATGATTAAACCTATAAGGGGGAAAATATAAAGGGTTCTAAAGGCCAGACACATCTGAGGGGGGTTTAAAAATGCTATATATTGACCAGTCCAAATAATATGAACCCTATCCTCGAGCTCTAGTAAATACCTAGGTTGATAATCACCAATGTTAGCTAACACTGTCGGAATCAAACCAGAGCATTAAAGAAATTCAATGTTTACGTCGTTTGTTTATGTTAATATATAAACACGTATTAATATATTTGGTTGACCATCCACAAACGGAGCCTTAAAAACCATGGTAAAAATAAACTGACATAATGGCAGCTAAATGAAACTTTCACGTATCATTACAAAACCAAATTATTTACGCCTTTTCCATTCATCCCCCAAAATAAAATGACACTGATTTATACTAGTTGAAAACTATGTTAGATAGCTGATAACATAAACGAAGGTGTAATTTCCAATAATGTCTGTAATCAAGTCACCCATCTTTGTGATATGATTTTAGATTCAGGATATAAAGGTTAACCGAATTCACCCGGTTAGACTGCTTAATGCAATCGCCCACAGAGACTTTAAAATAATACACTGCGTGGCAGATGTACACATTCTTCGAAGCTCAGAGAACGCTGGGGTGCATGTGTAGCTCAGTCAGGCGTCCGACTCGATTTCAGATCAGGTCATGATCTCACAGTTTGTAAGATCAAGCCCCATGTTGGGCTTAGTGCTGACAGCGTAGAGCCTGCTTGGGACTCTCTCTCCCTCGCTCTCTCTGTCCCTTTGCATACTCTCTCAAAATAAATAAATAAACAATTAAAAATAAACTCAAGGTGTCTGGGTGGCTCAGTTGGTTAACTATCCAACTCTTGTTTCGGCTCAGGTCATGATCTCATGGTTTGTGGGTTTGAGCACCATGTTGGGCTCTAAACTGCCAGTGCAGAGCCTGCATAGGATTCCATCTTCCTCTCTTTCTCTCTCAAAATAAACAAACTTAAAAAAATACATTGAACTCTAGGGAGGGAGGGGGAGGGAGGGAGAGGGGAGGAAGGGGAAGGAAGGGGAGGGAAGGGGAGAGGGGAAGGGGAGAGGGGGAGGGGGAGGGAAGGGGAGAGGGGAGGGAAGGGGAGAGGGGGAGAGGGAAGAGGGGGAGAGGGAGGAGGGGGAGAGGGAGGAGGGGGAGAGGGAGGAGGGGGAGAGGGAGGAGGGGGAGAGGGAGGAGGGGGAGAGGGAGGAGGGGGAGAGGGAGGAGGGGGAGAGGGAGGAGGGGGAGAGGGAGGAGGGGGAGAGGGAGGAGGGGGAGGGGGAGGGGGAGAGGGGGGAGAGGGAGGGACAGAGAGAATATCTTAAGCAGGCTCCACACTGAGTGTAGGCTCAATCCCAGGAAACTGGGATCATGGCCTGAGCCAAAATCAAGAGTTGGACGCTAGGCCGACTGAGCCGACCCAGGTGCCCCTCTGGGGAAGTGTACTGATGTCTGTATTGATCTGGAAATACACTGAAAACAGGATGGATCGACAGGGATGCAGAGACGGATAAATATGTGATAAGGAAGTAAATTGTTAGTGGTAGAATCTAGGTGGTAGGTTCTAGGTGTTCACAGTAAAATTATTTCAACTTTTCTGCTTGGAAATTTCCATGATAAAATGAAAAAATTTAGAAAAAAATAGTTCATGGGAGAGGGGGTGGGTGCCGAGAAAAGTTCATCTAATAGAGTGGTCTGAGGATGAACTTCCTGTGAGATTTCTATTCAACAAAGAACGAAATGATGAGCGTTTTCTGACTGCAGAGGTGGGACTCGGGAGAAACAACGCAAGTGCCCTCGGGTGGACAGTCTTCCCGCACGACAGCAAGCAGCTGCCAACCGAGTACACTAGGGGGAGTTCACTGATGACAGCTGCCTCCCAAACCAGGCGACGTTCACTTTGCCCAGGCGGACATCACTGGGCTCCGCGGGTTAAGTGCATCTCTGAGGGACCATGCAGACGCCCACCGCGCCCCCAGCATTTCTGAACGGCCAGGTGTATAGTCACTGCAGCCACGTCCCTCCAGGAGAGCGTTGCTGCTTCCCCTGCTGTCTAAGGACATGTTAATTTTAGTAAATAATTAGGTCTCGGAACCTCTGTCACAGAATACCATTAATAGCCCTCAGATGGGTGGCAGTGATGGGGGCAGGCAACGGAGCGGCACACTCTAACACTCCCTATTTAAATGTCTGAGGCTCAGGCATGATTCACAATCTAGTTGATTCAGATTGGAGAGGGTCTCGAAGCCCCAAGCCCTGCTCGCCCTCCTCTCCTACTTACCTTCACTGGGGTCGGTGGGAATCGCACTTTCCTCTGGTCCTGCCTGCTCCGCTGTACTCTGTCCTCCTTCTGGCTGAATCTGAGATAAGACATCAGGTTGACTCATAGCATAATCTAGGAGAGGAAGAAGGGAAAGGAGGCATGAGAAAGAGATCCATGACGATGACAACTAATTGCCATGAAGGCCGAGCTGTAGGCTTGGAGGTCCACAGCCCCAGGGAATTTCTTTCAGAATCTACAGCACTCCTCCCCATGCGTTCACCTCCGGTATGGACGGCATCTCTTCGGAAAGCACACGAGAGGAGAGGTAGTGTGTGGGACGGCGCGTGTGCTACTCTAGCACTGCCCACCTGCTACTTTTACCGAGTAAGTGACAGTTGCCTCGAGGGGGCAAACAAGGCCCTTTCAAAGTGAAGGATACCTATGGAAACCACTGCAGCTGGGAGACCCCTAACCCTGAGCTTCATTCCCCACCCTCTGAATTGGCAGGGGAGATTATGATTACCCACTTAGGAAGGGTGAATTGGAAATCTCTGGCTTGCAACTAGAATCTGAAGTGTGTGGGGACAGAGTGAAAATGAGGACCACTGGCGGAAAAGGGACTGTTCTAAGCGCCATGGAGCTGGGGTCACCTCATTCAAAAGGTGCCAACTTAACCTCACCCATGGAGATGAGAGACTCGTAGTTGCCCTTCATGATGTTCTTGTAAAGTTCTTTTTGCCAGTCTTCTAATTTTTCCCACTCTGGAGTGGAAAAGTAGATGGAGATATCATCGAATGTCACGGGCACCTGAAATTATAAGCATATTGGAGTTAGTCCCCTCCCACCGCAATTCAGTCATTTAGTCAATCTTACTAAATGCCTACTTGTCATAAAAAGACTGTGTGAGATGCTGGCGGGATACAGGAAAAACCTAAGGCACAGATCCAACCTCCAGGAGTTGAAGATGTTTTCAAGGAGAAAGGTAATAAGCTTTAGAGCTACAAGTCTTGGGAGGCTGGAGGATATGACCTGTAAACAGCTCCACACGGAGACAGGCACAAATGCAGAGCAGTGTATAATTCACATAATACGAACATGTTCTGGATATCCGCCAAGTACAAGTATTATCCTAAGTGCCAAGATCACAAAAATAGGGTTTCTGCCCAAAATAAGCATATGGTAATGTTCGAATAGAAGCCATGGACCAGAAATTTTGGATAGCGAGCTGTAATCGGGCTGGGAAGAGTCTAGAAGAGATGGGGCTCTGGTAGGTTATCAACAGGCCTAATGGGAACAGGAAAAACATGTAAGCATGGAAGACTGATTACTTTCAGAGGACAGTTATGAAGCCTACCTAGTTGGAGTTCGGTTTCATGTAGAATGGTCATACGCAGAACAGAATCCGCCTCCAATCCCCCCGCCCCCCCGCCCTCTGGCATACTCTCATCCGAAGCCAGGCACCTTTCCCTAGGTAAAAACTGGAAGGTTCTTCTGTAAAGAAGGAGAAGAGTTGCCTGGGGAATTTAAGGTACCTAGTATGGACATTAGCACTTACTACAAAGCCCTCCTCCTTCTGGCATTGAGCTGCTCATCATAACGCTAGCCTACCCTCCTGTCACCGGACAGCTTCCTGGAGTTAAATTCTGAAATACAAGCTAAGAACTAAGTATCATGATCATTTGGCAAAGCCTGCCACATGAATAAGAAAGACTAAAGTGAGGGAGGAAAATGTGGAAAGAAACAGAAATACCTAGGTAACAATTTAAAAAACAAAACACACCCCCACCTCCTCCCTAATTAGTATTCCCACAAAGATCTGGGAGATATTACACCACCCATAAAATAAAAACAGGATGCTATGGATAAAGGAAAATCAGAGAAGAAACATTCCTGGTATCTACTATACACATTTTTCCCCAAAATTAAAAAATTCAATGAAAAGAATACATACTCATCTTCATAAACTTAACATACCCTGTAAGAGTTAAAGGTCTATACACTATGAGGCAACTGGGTTTATTTTCTTTTTTTTTTTTTTAACCTTTATTTTTGAGAGACAGAGAGACAGAACATGAGCAGGGAAGGGTAGAGAGAGGCAGGCACAGAATCCGAAGCAGGCTCCAGGCTCTGAGCCATCAGCACAGAGCCCGACGCGGGGCTCGAACTCACAAACCGTGAGATCATGACCTGAGCTGAAATCGGCCGCTTAACCGACTGAGCCACCCAGGCACCCCTGGGTTTATTTTCTAATGAAACACACTACACAAAAGATTTGTGATATTTGTGATACCTTACAACAGAAACACGTATGATAAAATGATAAAAAAAAATAAAGGATCAGGACGGGCTTCTGGTTCAAGGCTACGAACTAAGCACATATGTATTTTCCTTCCCTCTCTGAGTTCTACTGAAACGACAGTAAATAAGATCAGCAGGGACTAAATCTTTTTTTTTTTTTTAATGTTTGTTTATTTCTGAGGAGGGGAGGAGCAGAGAGAGAGGGAGACAGAGAATCCAAAGCAGGCTCCTTACTGTTAGCGCAGAGCCCAACACAGGGCTCCATCTCACAAACCATGAGATCATGACCTGAGCCGAAGTCAGACACTTAACTGAGTCACCCAGACGCCCCATAAATCTAAAGCAGTGCCAAGAATAAGGAGAAGCCATCCCTGGACCAGAGTTTTTGACGAGTTGCTCACTGAGACTCAGGGATGGGCACACGCGGGGGCCCAGGGTGCGTGAGGAGGCCGCAGCTCTGTGACTACGCAGAGGACAGACTGCAGTTGAAGAACTCAGAGAATTCCGACCCTAAAGCTGGCAGAGACAGTGAGGAGGAATAAAAGTGATCGCGGATGGCAGTGTGAAGGTCTATCTTGGGAACAGCAGGGACCCTCCGTGGTCGTCCTCACCAGCCCTGGCAGAGGGAGGATGCAGCAGCATCTACCCCGGCGCCGAAACCCCCGACCTCACCTCGAAGGACCTCTAACAGCCCGCCTGGAGACAGCACGCTCCCAGGGTGGGTGTGATGACCCGGAGCACCGCCTTCCTCCTGGTCTCTGCGTGATCCCTGCACTCCCTACTTGCTCCTGGCCACGGGCACCCCACCGCAAAGCCCAACTATGTCTAGCATCAATGGAGGCAGCTCTCTGCTGTAAAGATCTTTTGGTTAAACAGACTCCACGGTGGCCGAGAAGACATGCCAGCTTCCTGTCATTAACCTATTAATCAGCTGAGCCTGTCACTTATGCACACACAACCTAGGATTACTCAATATTAAAAAAAAAAAAAGACGGCACGAGGATGAACACTACAAATGATCCTAGAAGAAAAAACAATGAACAAACCAAACAAGCCTCTAATACATATTCCCAGAAACATTTGGATATCACGCCCATTTAAATAAATTCAGGCTGCTTCAAAAAAAGGAGCTAGAAATAACTGTTCTTGAAAATTAAATATATAATTTTTAAAATAAAAATGAGAAAGGCTGGAAAGGAAGGTGATGGAACTCTAAAAAATGAATAAGGGCCTCCTGCGTGGTCAGTTGGTTAAGCCTCTGACTTCGGCTCAGGTCATGATCTCACAGTTCATGGCCCCGTGTCAGGCTCTGTGTCTCCCTTCCTCTCTGCCTCTCCCCTGCTCACGCTGTCTCTCTCTCTCTCTCTCAAAAGTAAACATTAAAAAAGTTCTTTTTAAATTAAAAAAAAAAAAAAGGTGAATAATAGGTTAGTTATTCTAACTAATTCTATAATAGAATTCTAATAGAATGTAACCTATTCTAACTAATTGGAAAGTTAGAGACAAAGAGGACAACCCACCATGGGTCAGACAGTAGTTCCAGAAAGAAGAGGAAAAATGGGGATGAAATATTATAAAAATAGGATTATGGAAGAAAAGTTTCCAGAGCCGAAAAGACACCAATCTTCTGAATGAAAGATCACACGAAGTGTCTGACACAAATGTTAAAAGACCTACACCCAGACACACCCTCAACACGTTTTAGAAAAACAAGTACAAAAAGATCCAAGCACAAATGGGAAGATGAAAACTTCTAGAGAATAGATTTCTTCTAAACGGATTTAGTGTTTATTTGGAATTAATGCTGAAATGTTAATCTGGAATTGATTTGGTATTGAGGCTTCATCAATGGCATTTGATGTTATGAGATGAAGGACCAATGCCTTTAAAATTCTGAAAGAAATGGAGTATGATTCAGCCTTAGAAAGGAAATGCTGATACGCTAGGACATGGATGAACCCGGAAGACGTGCTGAGTGAGATAAGCCAGTCACGCAAGGACAAAGAGTGTATGATCTCATTCATATGAGGGACTCAGAAGAGTCAAATTCAAAGAGACAGAAAGCAGAATGGTGGGCGCCCGGGACTGGGGCACAAGGGCTGGGGGGTTAGTGTTTAATGGGGACAGACTTTCAGTCTGGGAAGTCCTGGAGATGGATGGTGGTGGTGGTTGCACAGCGATGTGAATGTACTGAGTACCACTAAACCGCATTTAAACATGTTGAAAATCAGGGCGCCTGGGTGGCTCAGTTGGTTAAGCAGTCGACTTCAGCCCAGGTCATGATCTCACGGTCTGTGAGTTCAAGCCCTATATCAGGCTCTGTGCTGACAGCTCAGAGCCTGGAGCCTGCTTCAGATTCTGTGTCTCCCTCTCTCTCTGCCCTTCCCCTGCTCACTCTGTCTCTATGTCTCTCAAAAATAAATAAACATTAAAAAAAAAAATGTTGAAAATGGTAAATTTTATGTTGTGTACCTTCTACCACAATTTAAAATTGAAAGCAAGAAGAAAACTGAGGGAAAACTATTCTGAACTTGGCACTCAGAAGTAAGTAAGGTCAGGGACAACTAGGGGGCTCGGTCGGTTAAGCGTCCGACTCTTGATTTTGGCTCAGGTCGTGATCTCACGGTTCAGGAGTTTGAGCCCCGAAACAGGCTCTGTGCTGACAGTGAGGAGCCTACTTGGGATGCCCTTCCTTCTTCTGCCCTTCCCCGGCTTGTGCTCTCTCTCAAAAAGAAATAAATCTTATAAAAAAAAAAAAAAAAAAAAAAGGAATGACAGAAAAGAAGAGTATTTTCAACAAAGCAAAGACACAAATTTTACTTCCCATATTTAAAGCTAATAAATCTTCAACATGTTCTAATTTCATGAAGAAATCTTAAAGAAATTTCACATTATCTTACATATGATTTTGGAGTTTAAGATGGAGAGTTTAAACATTACCCATTTATCCAGGTAAGACAATGGATACATACTTTTTTTTTTTAATTTTTTTTAACGTTTATTAATTTTTGAGAGACATAGAGACTGAGCATGAGCAGGAGAAGGGCAGAGAGAGAGGGAGACACAGACTCTGAAGCAGGCTCCAGGCTCTGAGCCATCAGCACAGAGCCCGACGCGGGGCTCAAACCCACAGACTGTGAGATCATGACCTGAGCCGAAGTCGGACGCTTAACCGACTGAGCCACCCAGGCACCCCAATGGATACATACTTTAACTTACCTTTTCTACTAATCTTATGGCAATACTAAGTATAGTTATCCCAAAGAACTCCTGGAGAGGCTCTACCCACACCGGGGAAGGTTCTCTATCAGATGCTGACTCTGATATCCCTCCCTGCAAACCCGGAAAGAGGCATCCATCATCATGCTCTCCCTTCCGACTCACTCTTCAACCTGCCCCTTTCCAGACTTCTGCGCCCCGCGTCTTGGCAAGGTCTGTGTCGCCAAATCATACTCTGTCCGCATCTTTCCAGACCTCTCAGTAACATGCGACCAAATGACAGCTTTCTCCTTTTTCTCCTCGTCCTGTGAGCCCCACATACGTTCCCGTCTTGTTCCCACCTCGCTGGCCACTCCTTTCAGTCTCCTTTGCTGGCTCTGCCTGCCCCTGGAGCACGGTCCTCGCTCGGACTCTCTCCTGAGGCAATCGCCTCCCGTCTGAGGACCTTCAACGGGGTCTGAGTGCGCCGATGACTGCCAAAGATTTCTCATCTTTGAGCCGTGGGGACCTCTTAACATCTCTCCTGACTGTATCACGGGCATCTCAAACCTAATACTGCCGAAAGAGCGCTCCTAATTCCTTCTCTCAAGATACTCCCCATCTCAGTGAACATCACCACCATCCGTCTGGTTCTTCAGGCCAACAGCCCTGGAGTGCGTAACCCTGAGGTGGTGAAGAGCATCTGCTCTGGAGCCGGCTGGGTACGATACTATCATTTATATTTAGCAACTCAATGATCCTGGGCAAGTGAGGGTTCCTAGGAAAATCACCAAAGCACTTAGAACAAGTTCTACGTAAATTTTCACACAATAAATTTAAAATTATCGTTGTTCTTCATTCTTCACTACCTAATTCCCATCCGTGACCCCGACCCAGCATCTCCACCCACAGGTCCTGAATCTGCCCGCTGCCCGTCTCCACGACGGCTCCTCTCACCCAAGCGGCTCTCAGCCCTCCCACTATCGCAGCTGCCTCTTGTTTTCTCCCTGCTTCTGTTCTTGCCACCTTGATCCATCCGCCACAGAGCAGCCAAAGCGATTCGTTCAAAATATAAACCAGATCGAACTCCTCTGCTTAAACACTCCATTTCTTTCCATTACACCCAAGATAAAACCAGTTCCTCACCTTGGCCTCCAGACCCCTACCCCAGTGATTCACGGCCCCAGTTGCCCATTAGACTCCACTCTGGAGCTCTAAGAATTATCCATGTTTTGGCCCCACCTGAGACCCACTAAATCAGAAGCTCCAGGTGTGGGGCCCACCGAAATGGAAAAAGCCCTTCAGGTGATTCCTAGGTGCAGTCAGGGCTGAAAAACGCTGCCCTGAAGGACGTGACCCCATGCATTTCTCTAGGCACATGCCTAGGTGTTCACCGCACACCAGCTCATGGGCCTTGTCCCCTGCCCGCAGGGTTCCACGTCTGTTAGTCTTCAGGACTTTGCACTGGGCATTCTCTTGGCCTAGAAAGTTCTTTCTCAGATCTTCTCACAGTTGGGTCCTTCCTGTCATTCAGTCTCAGCCTAAATATTAGCACCTTTATGAGAGCTTCTCTGAAAACGCACCAAAAATCACTGAATAGTACTTTTATTTTTTTTAATCTACTTGTACCCAAATGGATTTATTTTCCTGTCTGTGTATATTATCTTTCTTTCTCCACTAAAGTTTAAGCTCCAGGGAAGCTTACATGAATTGTTCAGTGCTGTGCCTCCAGGATATAGACACTCAGTAGACAGTATGTGCTCAGGAAAACTAGTTGCCTCGAGGCTCTGTTCCATAGCTTAAGAATGATGTTTATTTTCTTTTGGTGTTTGGGCTACTCCCTCCAGAAGGGCGGGCCCTGGCACCAGGGCATACTTCTGTCAAGGGTGCCGAAGGGCAGGATCTCGCCAACCCTAGACCTTCCGAGAGCCCCAAACCCTTATATTAACCCTTTCCTCGCCAGCTCTTCCCCCATACTCCTCTTTTCACCAGAATTACCAACAAATGCAGACAGGCTGATTGAAATGATACTGATTTTAGCTTCCACACCAAGAATGAAGCAGACGGGTTACCAAAGACAGAAGGGACTCAGAGATAAAGGCTAGGAGAAAGCTGAAGCGGAAAAAAAAACGTCTATCTGCCAGGTAGCCAACTCTGAATTGGAAACAGGTTTCTAATCTTAAGTCTGACGCTTCAAATCATCGCTAAATTGAACACGAAGTGTTTCCCAAATAGATGAACAAAAACCAACTTCATCGTTCCTTTAGCCTGACTGACCAACAGGACCCCTTACTACTAGTCTAAGGACCAGTGGTACCACTTTCCACCCAGAAGCGGCGAGGGGATTACCTTTGGGATATCCCCTTTAATCCCCGGCGGCAGCCGCAGGATCCAGAAGTTTCTGTTTCTCAGCAGGTTCTCCAAGTTCTCCAGCCGCCTCTGCAGCAGCCCGTACTCCTGCAGCAGCGTCCCCAGCACGGCCCACTTGCCCTCCAGCTGGTTCCCAAGATCAGCCACTGTCTTTTCACAGCTGGCCAGCTTCTTCTCCGCCGTCCCCGTCCGTCCTTCCAGGTGCAGGAGGCGCCGGCTGTGGACCTCCACCTTTCTCTCGATGGCCTGCACGGCCGCCACCACCGTCCACAGGGAGATGGCTGCGGTCTGCAGGTGCGCCTCGTTTGCTGCCGGGGCCGTGGGAAGAGGAAGGGGCTGCAGGGAGGTAAGGCATTCGGAGTCCCATTCAGAAGTCTGCGTGCAGTGGAGAGAGGAGACAAGACGCTGAGTGTTGCAAGGAAACCCCAAACCAAACTAAAATCAAAGAAGGGCTGGTTAACTGGTTAACCAGCTGTGATTAATCTAAATCTAGTTTTAGTCCTGCCTGCAAAAGCTCGTCAGCATCAAAAGCCAAGAGGACTGCTTTGGTAGTTCAGGGATGAATTAAGTAAGACAGTGAGTGAAACTGGATTCAGAACCGGCCCGGCCGATCCCCTGGGATGTTACGCTCTAGAGTCAACTGTCCAGAGGCTCGGGTTGCTGCTGCATCCTCTATTTCTGGAAAAGGCCTACGTGCACCGGATTTTTCTAGGTTTCTCTGAACTCACTGCCCTCTGATAAACCCTTTATTGATTTATGCTCTGGCCCCGTCCACCACCCTGCTTACAAACCACAACCGTACCATTCAGTAATACTTTAAAAAGCTAAGAATACTGAGTATGGAGAAAACATATTTTCATATATTTGGTGGTTATAAAACAGAAGGCAGAACAGACTTTTTAATTAAAATTTTTTAAAAAAATTTAATGTTTATTCGTTTTTGAGAGAGAGAGAGAGAGAGAGTGTGAGAGGCGGATGGGCAGAGAGAGGAGACACAGAATCTGAAGCAGTTCCAGGCTCTGAGCTGTTAGCACAGAGCCTGACGTGGGGCTCGAACCCGAGAGATCATGAACTGAGCCGAAATAAGATGCTTAACTGACTGAGCCACCCAGGAGCCCCCTTAGTTAAAAATTTTTAATGTTTATTTACTTTTGAGAGAGAGCGCATGCGTGAGAGAGCAGGGAGCGGGGCAGAGATGGAAGGGGTCAGAGGATCTGAAGCGGATTCTGCACTGAGAGCAGAGAACCGGATGTAGGGCTCGAACTCAGGAACCACGAGTTGAAGTTGGACACTTCACTGACTGAGCCACCCAGGCGCCCCCAGAACATTATAATTGTTTATTAAATGTTTAATATTTTAAATATTATATTGCATTTATTCCAGAAAGAACTAGAACCAACATGGAATTTTCGGGCAGGCAAACTCTGTCCTATATAAATAATTTTTGAAACTAGATCTTTCCAAGAAAATACCAGGCTGCCCCATCACTGAAAATGCTGTGAAACAAAACGTATATATAAAAAAAGAAATTCCGGGGAACCTGGGCGGGTCAGTCTGTTGAGTGTCCAGTTCTTGCTTTTGGCTCAGGTCATGATCCCAGGGTCATGAGACAGAGCCCCGTGCTGAGGGTGGAGCCTGCTTAAGATTTTTCTCTCTCATCATCCAACTTCAGCTCAGGTCATGATCTTGCAGTTCTTGGGTTCGAGTCCCACATCACGCTCACTGCTGTCAGCCCAGAGCCTGCTTCAGGTCCTCTGTCCCCCTCTCTGTGCCCCTCCTCCACTTGTGCTCTATCAAAAATAAAAAAAAAAAACATTAAAATATTTTCTCTCTCTCCAAACTTAAAGGAAGGAAGGAAGGAAGTCCTACAACACAGGGGATGTTGGACCAGAATGACTTCTACAAAGCCCTGCAACTCTACAAATTTGATAACCTGCTCCCTGGCCACAACCTCCCATCTCTCCAGCTCACCTACTACCTGCTCCGCAATCCCCCTAAACCCGTCCATGCCATCTGCTCCGAGCTTACAGCCTGTTCCGGGCTTTGTTTCCTTCCTCGGGGGATCATTTCAACCACCTTCAACCTCTTTCTGTCTTTCTGCCTCACCTGCTCCAGCTCTGATTCAGTCTAACTGTTCCTTCTCTGTTCCTGCAAGCAGGCTGGCAAACCCTACTAAAGGAAGTCACACGACACGGAGAACTGGGGTCACCACACACCAGTGGTCTCTAAGCTCAGTAGGAACTCAATACTGCCCAGTGCCCCCCATGCTTCTCTTCCCATTCCATCGAGTGGCCACTGCAACCCCCTGCACACCCCTTAAACTGTGCATACAGCGCCTCTCAAACTAATGGGCACAAGAACCATCTGCAGATCTTGTTAAAACACAGACTTTGACGGTTGAGCGTCCGACTCTGGATTTCAGCTCAGGTCATGATCTCACAGGCCATGAGATCGGGCCCCACATCCGGCTCAGCGCCAACAGTGCAGAACCTGCTTAGGATTCTCTCTCCTGCTCTCTGCCCCTCCCCCGCTCGTGCGTGCTTGCTTGCTTGCACGTCCTCTAAAATAAACTTAAAAAAACAGAGACTTTGATTCCGTAGGTCTGGGAGGGAAACTGAGATTCTGCATTTTTAACGAGCTGCCAGGTGATGCTGGTGGTGCAGACAGCACACGTGGAGCCGTGAGACCGTCCTCTGCAGGCCCCCTCAACCTCAGGGGACAACATGGCCTCCGACTTTGAGAAGAAAATTAGAATAAATTAGACAAACTCTCTCAACTTTCTCCCCGCCCAACTCTTCTCACTTCAAACTCATCAGTACCTTAATCCATGCGTTCTTCCTTCCTTCCTTCCAACAGGAAAAGGTTGCATCCTACTTAAAACGAATCCCTCCACTCATGCTCTGAATGCCAACTCTTGCCACACTTTTAGGGACGTTGTTCTTTTCTCTCCTTTAGGGTCAGTAGTTCAATCTCTCCTAACTGTTCTCGGTAAAACAGACCTGCACTGTTCAATATAGTAACCCCATGTGCCCATTAGCACTTGAGATGTGGTTATTGTGGCTGGGATGTGCTGGAGGTACAAAGTACACACCAGATTTTGCAGACTTAGTATGGAGGGGAATGTAAAACTTCATTAACAAATTCTTAATATTGGGGGCACCTGGGTGGTTCAGTCGGTTGAGCATCTGACTCTTGATTTTGGCTCAGGTCATGATCTGAGCGTCCTGAGGTTTAGCTCCCCACTGAGCATGGAGTCAGCTTGGGATTCTCCCTCTGCCCCTCCACCCCCACTACTGCGTGCTCTAAAATTCTTTTTTTTTTTTTTTAAGTTAATTTATTTGAGGGAGACAGAGACAGCACATGTGGGCAAGGGGCAGAGAGAAACAGGGAGAGAGAAAATCCTAAGCAGGCTCCCTGCAGCCAGCGAAGAGCCTGAGAGCCAGGTGGCGAGGGGGGGGCTCGAACTCAGGAAACCATGAGATCATGACCTGAGCCAAAACCGAGTCAGAAGGCTAATCTACTGAGCCACCCAATCGTCCCCTGCCCCTCACAAATCTCAACATTGGTTACACACTGAAATATTTCGTATGCGTTGGATTAAATACGTTAAAATTAAAATTAATGTCATCTATTTCTTTTTACTTTTTACATGCCACTACTAGAAAACTTAAACTTCCACTATATTTCTATTAGATAGAATAGGCATAGAGACTTGATCATCTTTACCATGGGAAAAAAAAAATCTAAAAAGGAAAGCAGATCCAAGGGCAGGGACTGCGTTCCCCTCTACCCTGCTTCCCAGCCCACTGCTACTGCTCCCTCTTTTCCGCCTCACTTTCCAGGCACTCAATTGCCCATTCTGCCTCCCGACTCACTAAAGCGGCCCTCCTTGGGGCGACCGAAGGCTTCTTAGCTGACAAAATTCAAGGCATCCGTTTCAGTCCTATGCTACTGGACCGGTCCCTGCTCGTTCTACGTGGCTCCTGTGCGCAGGGACGTGTTGGTCATCTGTGCGGCCCTAGCAACTGGGACAGGGCCTGGCTCGCGGCGGGCCTCCGGGAAACAGCCGCGGCGTGAATAAACACACCTAGGGGGCATCTCGTCCTCGGATCCCGCACGGGTCACTCAGCGGCCCCGACCGAGGGCCTAGAGTGGCGCGCATTGTCATCTACCGGGCGCCAGGGACCCCGGTGCTCACGCAGTCCTTCGTCCCGCCCGGGGGGGGGGGGGGGTTACCGTCCCCGCCGCGTCTGCGGCTGTGCGGGGCTCAGGTGGCCTGCCCCGAAGGTGATTCCGTGCGGGCAGCCGGAGAATGGCTGAGAAAAACACCAAACCACGCTGCCCGCCGCGCGTCTGACACCGAGGGGGAGGCGCCCCTCTTCACTCATTCCTCTTTCATTAGCGGAAGACGCGCTCTCCGCTCTAAACGTCCAAATGCGGAGGAGGAGCCCGGGGCCTCGCACCGGAGGCGCCGGGACCTCGCGATGGGGGAGGGGGCGCGCCCTCCCGGACCGCAGCTCGGCGTCGGAGTCCCCACTCGGCGCCTCAGGCCCTTCCCCGCCCGCGGGACCCGGGGAGCGCCCGGGACCCGGGGAGCGCCCTTGCCCCGGGGCCCCGCGCCTGACAGGCCGGGCTTCCCGTCCTCCTCCCCTCCCTCGGGTCCGCCGCGCAGAGCCCTAGGCGCCCAGACCGCCCCGGGCTCGCAGCGCTCGGCGCGCCGGCCGCTCTTACCGGAGCCGGGGCCGCCTCGGCCATGGCCCTGCGCTGTCCGGCCCGGGCCGGAGTCGTCGCCGCCGCCGCCGCTGCCGCTGCCGCCGCCGCCGCGCGGCCCCACGCAGGCCGACCCCGGGTCTCTCCGCAGGCGACGTCCGCCCGGCTCTGCCTTCCCTGCCCGGACTCGCGCGGCTGCTCGGGGCGCGGGGACGCAGCGCAAGCACGGCGGCCGGCCGGTGAAGCTGGGAGGCGGGCAGGCTCAGCGGCGCTCGGCCCGCAGCGGCCCCTCAGCTGGCGCTTTGTGGCCACCGAGCGCACCCTGGAAACGGCTCCGGCCTAGACGCGCCGCAGGCCCGCGCCGCCCGCCCGCCGCCGCAGCGCGCCCCCTGCCGGCCCCGGCGGCCACTTCCGCCCGGCGGTGGTGGTGGCGCGGCGCCCGAGGCTTCTGTTTTCTCGCTTACCCGCAGAGGCTTTATCAGAGAGGAGCTTAGGACCCAGCCGCAAACCAGGGCTCGTTCCGGGGAGCGCCTTTCTTCCTGAGGGCCGGGGTAGCGGGCACCGCACGACGGAAGGCGCACCGGCGGGAAGACAGCCCAATCTGGAAAGGTGGCAACAGGCGGAGTGCGAGAGCCAGACCGCCGGGGCGAGCCGGTGCATTACGACGAGTGACCGAGAGGCACGAATCTGCGACGAAGAGACGTCCGTCATTTGCAGAAATAGCAAGTGTGGCCAACAAGGGGAAGCGGCTCACGACTCGTGTGGCCCGTGTTAGGACCGAAACTGAAGTCGACAGTCTCGGATTATTGAGGTTGTGGTTTGCTGCGTCTGTGCTGATGAACAGGAGAAAGCCGAGTCTTCTCTATGGAGGTCGGGTCGTGTTACAGTTAAGACAACCACATAACCCTGAGTTTCTAGCACAGCCCTCATTTCGAACGTGCTCACCATGAATGAAAACCCTCCCAAACCTGTATTTCAACAAATGAATCAAGTCAATGCCCATAACAGCCAAAGTAACAATAAATCACAAAAGTATAAGAACCATCCTCCTGGGGCACCCGCTCTAGAGCATACAAACTACTTTTAGACTGTAGCTGCACCTGAAAATATATTTTGGTCAAATGGTGAGTGTTTGATAGTAAAAAAACTGCTATCCTCTAAACGAGAATGTCATCATAACAGAGTGAACTTTAAAAAAAAAAAATACGAATTTTCTTGGCAACTCATTTTTTATGATTTCATCATTAAAAATGTAGCGGTTAAATTTTTTAAAGCTTGGCCTTATAAGGCAAGAAGAGTAACTTCTTAGCCCTGGCGACTGCTGTATGCTTTTATGGCCGATGAACAGGTTCATTTGCATCACTAAATAAGATACTTTCAACTGAGCTTCAAGGAGTAGCAAGCAAGGCTACCTCTGCCAGTAGAATATGGTAATACTGCCACCCATCTATTGTGTCTCTTCCTCTAAGAGGAACTGATTATGGTAAAGACTTTGCTCCTTTTTAATTGTTGGCCTTGATAATTTCTTGGCCAATGACGGCCTTCCACTGAAGCAATTTCAACTGAAGTTTTGTGCACTTTCAAGAAGACGCATGACACTTTCAGAAGCAGGTTTTAAGGTAGTTTTACTTCTTCATTTAGAGTCTAATTTGTAAGGTTTTTGTCTGTTCTTGCCACGATACACAGCCTCTAGAAGTAAATTTGTCCTTGAAGTTTGGATCTAGAAATGAGACGAAGGAGCAATTTAATTACCTTTATTAAGAAACTAATCAAAGTTCCATCTGTAGCTTACCTTGTATGCATGCCAATTTCAGAATCTTCCCTGGAGAAGAATTACAGGAAGATCTTTTCAGCAGGAATCACGTGGGAAATACACTCTTAAGGCAAGCCAATTTATTCATCAAGTTCCAACAAACAACCCGCTTTCTATGTAACCAACTGCTGGTTATTAGTAAGTAAAAATTAAGGTTGATTCTTCCAACCTTGTGTCCAAACGTCACACCATATATTTTGGGAGCATATTTACCGTTGGCCATGTTCTTTGGGAAATATAGAATTAAGGCCTTACTCATTAGCCTTTGAAACACGTAATAGCTGTTATTTCACCTTGTTTACATATCTTGTATATGTACATGACAGTTTCACAATCTCTTGTATATCATATAATTTGTTATCGGCTGAAGAAAAATTACGGATGTGGTCTACAGTCTTTCTGCTTGCAGCCAGTCATTTTTTGGTTACATCTTTTTAAGCCATGACCATTTTCTGAATATAAAACTGTGAGGTGTAAACAAATTACAGTATCTTTGTGTTCGTAGCCTTTTACCCTATGTGTTCTGTAGTCAATGATAATTTCATGCATTGGTCTATGTGACTTTTTATTCCGTGAATGTTTCTCAAAGTTGGATTCACTGTGTGAGACACAAGACTCTTTCACCACGTAAGGAAAGGGAAAACATGGTTGAATTAATCTTTAATCGTCTTTGTTGTCAAATCTGAAAAGTTAAGGTTGATTCTTCCAACCTTGTGTCCAAACATCACACCATATATTTTGGGAGCATATTTAACATTTTCATTAAGCTTTTTGTGTATATAGCAAAATGTAAATCCAGAAACAGTTTTTAGGAATGTTTTCTAAAATAAATCAATATTTAGAATCCATACCTTCAGCAAATCTCAAAAATCCTTTCTCTTCAACTGCTGAAATGATTATTAAGCTATTGCAATTATTTCTACAAGCTTTAAAGAGCATTAGCCCTCACGGATCCCAAACCATGAGATACTGTCTTATTAAAACCATTCGTGAGTAGTCCATTGTTTAGAGACAACACGTGTATTTTGGGTGTCTCATTTTTCTAAACATTTTTTTTTCATTCTGTCTCTATACTTTTTTTTTAATTTATTTTTTTAACGTTTATTTATTTTTGACAGACAGAGAGACAGTGCATGAGCAGGGGAAGGGCAGAGAGAGAGAGAGGGAAACACAGAATCCAAAGCAGGCTCCAGGCTCTGAGCCGTCAGCACAGAGCCCGACGTGGGGCTCGAAACCACAGACCGTGAGATCATAACCTGAGCCGAAGTCAGCCGCTCAACCGACTGAGCCACCCAGGCGCCCCTGTCTCTATACTTTTAATCATGACTCAAAGATGATTTATCAGGGGCAACTGGGTGGCTCTGTTGGTTAAGTATCTGACTTTTGATTTCAGCTCAGGTCATGATCTCATGGTTGGTGTATTCGAACTCCATATTGGGCTCCGGGCTGTCAGCATGGAGCATGCTTGGGACTTTGTCTCTCCCCCTCTCCTCTCTCTGCCTCTCCTGAGTGGCACTCTCTCTCTCAAAATAAATAAGCCTAAGAAAAAAAAGGTGATTTATCATAAATATGTTGTGCATGAGTTTTTGTCTTCATGAAATTTTGAGGTTGACATTCTGCTTTTATATTTTTTTAATGTTTATTTATTTTTGAGAGAGAGAGAGCACAAGCTGGGGAGGGTCAGAGAGAGGGAGAGAGAGAATCCCAAGCAGGCTGTGCACTGATGCCGCTCGGGGCTTCCGCCCAGGAACCGTGAGATCACAACCTGAGCCGAAAATCAAGAGTCAGATGCTTGGGGCGCCTGGGTGGCTCAGCCGGTTGGGCGGCTGACTTCAGCTCAGGTCATGATCTCACGGTCTGTGAGTTTGAGCCCCGCATCGGGCTCTGTGCTGATGGCTCAGAGCCTGGAGCCTGCTTCCGATTCTGTGTCTCCCTCTCTCTCTGCCCTTCCCCTGTTCACGCTGTGCGTCTATGTCTCTCAAAAATAAATAAACATTAATAAAAAAATTAAAAAAAAAAAAAAGAGTCAGATGCTTAATCACTGAGCTACCCAGGTGCCACCCTGCCCCCCTGCCGACATTCTCTTTAATTTATCCTCCTAATACGTGAAAAATTACCAAATAGGGCTTTTTGAGATTTGCAGACTAAATGGAATTAGGTAATTAAACATTAGTTCCTACATATTTTTTATAAAGTATTTTTCTTTTGTTTTTCAAGAGTTGCATGCTCTACCTACCGAGCCAGCCAGGAGCCCTTCTACAGATTTTATTTAGTGTTGTGAATGCAATCGCACCAAAGAATTCTACGGTAATTAGAATTATGATATAATCTAATCTTTACTGTTTTGCCCTGTGTTCATATTTATGTTTTTATAAACATCTGTAGGCTCAAAAAGGATATAACGTTCTTCTAAAGTTATCTGGGCAGGGGCACCTGGGGGCTCAGTTGGTTAAGTGTCCGGCTCAGGTCATGACCTCACAGTTTGCAAGTTCGGGCCCCTCAATGGGCTCTGCACTGACAGGGCAGCGCCTGCTTGGGATTTTCTATCTACCTCTCTCTCTCTCTCTCTCTCTGTCCCTCCTCCCCCTCTCAAAATAAATAAATGTTGAAAATATACGATCATATGTACTTCCGCTGACTGTTAGCAGTACAACATATAAAGGAGAACACCAAATTTAGCTTTTCAAGGAATCAAGTTATCTAGAATTCAGAATACCTAAATTTGAAAGTAGATATTAAGATGTTAACAATAAAAATGAGTGACATGCTATATTCGTGTTACTGAAGATCGAAGCATCAACGGGACATGACGGAAATCTACCCAATTGTATGCTCCTTACTCACGTACAGGTCTAAGAACACCAGCAATGACACTGAGCAAGGATTCCGCTGTTCCACCTTGCAGTGGCCAAGTCTGGATGGCAGCATTGGGTGGAGCTCTGAGTCCAAAGCCAAAGGTCAGTGCGCCCCTAGTACAAGTGCACGTAGCTCTCATCTAGGCGTACATGAAAGATCGGGCAACTGTGTGGCGATCAGATTATTAGAGTTGAGGATGAAAATTCCCAGAATTCCACCCACAACAGATGCAAACATGAAATGAAAGTAGCTGTAGTAAGTATTTCTGTGTTCAGAGAGTTTCAGGGAAGGCTTCCTGGAGCGGGTGACATGATAGCTGAGTCTTGAAGGAAAAACAGAAGGTATCAGATGTCCTGAGAATGGAACACGGTCCTTCCAGCGATGCGAAGTCCTAGAGGCATGCTCAGCAAGGGAGGTACTGAGAACTCCAAACGGGGCCGTGCTGCTAGATCTTAAAAACGCGGAATCGTGGGGAGGAGGGCGCAGACACACAGGATTAGAGAAGCTTGCAAGCTACAAAGTCACAGAAGCTTGACCAAGGAGGTTTGAAAGAATTAAAAACAGCAATTTCCAAACAGGCAGTAAACTAACATGGAGGGGCGCCTGGGTGGTTCGGTCGGTTAAGAGCCAGACTCTTGATTTTGGCTCAGGTCATGATCTCCTAGTTCGTGAATTTGCGTCCCTCATTGGGCTCTGCGCTGTCAGCATGGAGCCTGCTTGGGGATTCTCTCTCTCTCTCCCTGCTCGTCCCTCCCTGTCTCTCTCTCTCTCAAAGTAGATAAACTTTTCAAAAAGGGATATTAAAAAACACCTATTTTAAAAACAAAAAACGAACATTGAGCTGGTGATTAGGATTTATTGAGCACTTTACACAATCATCCTTACATCAACCACACGAAGTAGATGTTGCCGTTATTTTTACACCTCAGTTGAGGTGAAATTTTGCAGGGCAGTTCTCTACACGTGTTGTGACACCTTTTATCCTGGACAAGCTTTCCAAGGACATTTGTAGGGCAAACAGCCTGTGAAAACAGAGATAACGTCTCCCTTTGGGGGAGAAGGCATATTTGTTTCTCCATTAGGATAATAAAGACACTGTCTTCCTCTAGGTCAGAAGTTGCACATGTAGGGGCGCCTGGGTGGCTCAGTCAGTTGGGCGTCCAACTTCAACTCAGGTCATGATTTCACGGTTCGTGGGTTTGAGCCTCACATTGGGCTCTGTGCTGACAGCATGGAGCCTGCTTGGGATTCTCTGTCTCCCTCTCTCTCTCCCCTCCCTTGCTTGCGTGCTCTCTCTCTCTCTCTCTCTAAAATAAACATTTTAAAAATTTAAAAATAAAATAAAAATAAAAAATTTGTACATGGATGCTAGTATCGCCCTAGTAAGATTAGGATAGGACTTCCAGGTGACATAGAAGATGCCCAGTTAAATTTGAATTTCAGATAAATAAGTGTGCCCTATGCAATACTTATACTAAAAATTATCTGTCGTTTATCTGTATTTCTGTTTGCTAAATCTGGCATTCCATTTTGGGAACTCCCTGAGCTTGCTGTCCCTCTGCCGTGACACAGATCCCCAGTGTGTGTGCACCAGCCACCTGAGGCGTACTACGCTGTCCCTATGGGCGAACCGATGGGAACATGAAGCTCCTGCTCTCTGCTGCTCTGTGAGTAAAAAAAGTCCCTTGTCTCTGACCCAGGAGTCTCCTGTCTTCTCCACCATCTCTGAAAACTACGGCAGGCTACCTTGGGAATTTATAAATAGGGCAAAATCTCAGAACCCACGGTTCCTTACTTGACACCAATCCCCTCTGGAGAAACACTGAGGTTATTTCTAATCTAATTAGACAATATTATTATTGTAAGCAATATTGTCACAAATATCCTGAAACATACTTCTTGGTGCATACGTACAGAACATCTGTTGGGTGCTCGCTTCGGCCGCACATATACTAAAATTGGAACGATACAGAGAAGATTAGCATGGCCCCTGAGCGTGGATGACACGCAAATTCGTGAAGCGTTCCATATTAAAAGAAAATAATAATAACATCTGTTGGAAACTTTTCTAGAAGTGCAAATGCTGGGTCAAAAAGTATGTATACATAAAATGTTGAAGTATATCGACAAGTTGTCTTTGTGGCAGTTATATCTATAAACTCTCACCAATGAGGCATAAGAGTATCTGTTTCATCCCCCACATGAATCCACCATATTCTGAACTTTTTTGGTCTTTGCCAACCTGACACGTAAAAAGTGGGCTCTCATTCAGTATTACTTGTCTTTCTCTTATTATGAGTAAAGTTGAACACCATAAGCTTAAAAGCCTCGTGAACTCCCTTTTCTCTGAACTGTTCACACTTTAAGCATTTTTTTCTGATAACTTGTTGATATTTTCTCTTTTTTAAGTTTTTATTTTAATTACCCAGTGCTCATGATGACAAAAGCCCTCCTTCATCCCCATCACCTAGTTCGGATCTCCTCCCACCCACCTACCCTCTGGTAACCATCCATTTGTTCTCTATATAGTTAAGAGTCTGTTTCTTGGCTTCTCTCTCTCTCTCTCTCTCTCTCTTTCTACCCCTTTGGTCATTTGTTTTGTTTCTTAAATTCCACATATAAGTGATATCATATGGTATTTGTATTTCTCTGACTTATTTCACTTAGCATTATTGCATTATACTCTCTACTCTAGGTCATTGCAAATGGCAAGATTTCATTCTTTTTAAAGGTTGAATAATATTCCCGTGTGTGTGTGTGTGCACGCACACACACACACAGAGCTCACATTTTCTTTATCCATTCATCAATCAATGAGCACTTGGGCTGTTTCCCAAGTACACTTGGGTATTGTAAATAGCTATAAACATAGGGGTCAATGTATGTCTTTGAAGTGGTCAATGTATGTCTTTGAGTAAATACCCAATACTGTGATTGCTGGATGGTAGGGCAGTTCTATTTTTAACTTTCGAGGAAGCTCCATCCTGTTTTCCAGAGTGGCTGCAACAGTTTGCATTCCCAACAAGAGTGAAAGAAGATTCTTTTTTTCTCCACATCTTTGCCAACACCTGTTGTTTCCCGTGTTTTCTATTGTAGCCATTCTGACAGGTGTGAGGTGTTCTCTCCTAGCTTTGATTTGCATTTCCCTAATGATAAGTGATGGTAAACACCTTTTCATGCGTCTGTTGCCCACCTGTATGTCTTTAAGGAAATCTCTGTTCATGTCTTCTGCCTATATTTAAACTGGATTATTTGGGTTTTTTGGGGTATTGAGTTTTATAATACTTATACTTACACTAAGCCTTTATCTGATATGTCATTTGCAATATCTTCTCCCATTCCATAGGCTGCCTGTTAGTTTTGTCGATTGTTTCCTTCGCTTCGGAAGCTTTTGATTTTGATGTAGTCCCAATAGTTTACTTTTGCTTTTGTTTCCCTTGCCCCAGGGGACCTGTCTAGAAAAAAGTTGCTATGGCTGATGTCCGAGAAGTTACTGCCTGCTCTCTTCTCCAGTTTTTATGGTTTTAGGTCACACATTTAGGTCGTTCATCCATTTTGAATTTATTTTTGTGTATGGTGAAAGAAAGTGGTCCAGTTTCATTCTTTGGCATGCTGCTGTCCAATTTTCCCAACACCATTTGTTGAAGAGACTCTCTTTTTCCCATTGCATAGTCTTGCCTCCTTTGTCAAAAATTAATTCACCATATAATCGAGGTTTTTTTTCTGGGTTTTCTATTCTGTTCCATTGATCTGTGTGTCTATTTGTGTGCCGGCGCCATAATGTTTTGATTGCTACACCTCTGTTACATAACTTGAAGTCCGGAATTATGATGCTTCCAACCTTGTTTTTCTTTTAAGGTCGCTTTAGCTATTTGGGGTCTTATGTGTTTCCATACAAATTTTAGGATTCTCTGTGATAGTTCTGTGAAAAAATCTGTTGGTATTTTGATAGGGATTGCATTAAATTTGTAGATTGCTTTGGGTGATAGAGAAATTTTAACAATATGGTTCTTCCAGTCCATGAGCATGGAATGTATTTCCATTTCTTTGTGGATACTTCAGTTTCTTTCATTAATGTTTTACAGTTTTCAGCGTACAGGTCTTTCACCTCTCTGATTAGATGTATTCCTAGGTATTTTATTAATTTTTGTGCAGTTGTTGGGGCGCCTGGGTGGCTCAGTCGGTTAATCGGCCGACTTCGGCTCAGGTCATGATCTCGTGATCTGTGAGTTCGAGCCCCGCATCGGGCTCTGTGCTGATGTCTCAGAGTCTGGAGCCTGTTTCGGATTCTGTGTCTCCCTCTCTCTCCCTGCTCTTCCCCGACTCATGCTCTGTCTCTATGTCTCTCAAAAATAAATAAATGTTAAAAAAATTAATTTTTGTGCAGTTGTAAATGGGATTGTTTTCTTAATTTTACTTCCTGCTGCTTCATTATTGGTGTGTAGACATGCAACAGATTTCTGTACATTTATTTGGTATCCTGCAACTTCACTGAATTCGTTTATCAGTCCTAATAGTTTTTTTGGTGGAGACTTTTGTTTTCTATTTATAGCATCGTGTCATCTGCATATAGTGAGAGTTTTACTTTTTCCTTACCAATTTGGATGCCTTTTATTTCTTTTTGTTGTCTGATTTCCACGGCTAGGACTTTCAGTACTAGGTCGAATGAAAGTGGTGAGAGTGGACACCCTTGTCTTGTTCCTGACCTTAGAGGAAAGGCTCTCCGTTCTTCCCCATTGAAGATGATGGAAGCTGTGGGGTTTTGATAGATGGCATTTATTATGTTGAGGTCTGTTCTAAACCTACTTTGCTGAGGGTTTTTATCATGAGTGGGTGTTGTACTCTGTCAGATGCTTTTTGTGTCTATTGAAGTGATAGTAGGGTTCTTATTCTTTCTCTTTCTGATGTGATAGATCATGATTGACTTGCAAACACTGAATCACCCCCGCAACCCAGGAATAAGTTCCATTTGATTGTGGCGAATGATTTTTTTTTAATTTTTTTTGTAACGTTTTTATTTCTTTCTGAGAGACACAGAGACAGAGTGTGAGCAGGGGAAGGGCAGAGAGAGAGGGAGACACAGAATCTGAAGCAGGCTCCAGGCTCTGAGCCGTTAGCACCAAGCCCGACGCGGGGCTTGAACTCACAGACCGTGAGATCATGACCTGAGCTGAAGTCAGCCGCTTAACCAACCGAGCCACCCAGGCGCCCCGGTGAATGGTTTTTTAAATGTGTTTTTGATTTGGTTTGTCAGTATTTTGTTGAGGATTTTTACATCCTTGTTCATCAGAGATATTGGTCTGTAATTTTTTTTTTTTTTTTTTTTGGTGCTATCTTTATCTGGTTTTGGTATCAAGGTAATGGTGGCCTGACAAATATAACATTACAATCTTAGCTGCAGTTTAGAGTGTGTTTTCTCTTTGGGGTTAACATACCCCTGCCACCTCATTTCTAGCACCTACTGGAAATAAGAACAGTGATCAGGGGCGCCTGGGTGGCTCAGTTGGTTCAGCGCCCAACTTCGGCTCAGGTCATGATCTTGCGATGTGTGAGTTTGAGCCCCACGTGGGGCTCTGTGTTGACAGCTCAGAGCCTGGGGCCTGCTTTGGATTCTGTGTCTCCCTTCTTCTTTGCCCCTCCCCCACTCACACTCTCTCTGTCTCTCTCCCTTAAGAATAAATAAACATTAAAAAAATAGAAAAGAGGGGCGCCTGGGTGGCTCAGTTGGTTAAGCGGCCCACTTCGGCTCAGGTCATGATCTCATGGTCTATGAGTTCGAGCCCCACATTGGGCTCTGTGCTGACTGACGGCTCAGAGCCTGGAGCCTGCTTTGGATTCTGTGTCTCTCTCTCTGCCCTTCCCCTGCTCATACTCTGTTCCTGTGTCTCTCAAAAATAAATAAACGTTAAAAAAAAATTTTTTTTAAAGTCTTTCTCTAAAAATAAATAAATAAATAAAAATAAATAAATAAAAAAGGAACAGTGAACAGTGAATCCTAGTAACTTAAACAGATCCTGTCTTTGTAAGCCCCTCGAAAGGAAAAGTAGAAGCAAAACATTAGAATAGTACAGGTAATTCTAGGTAAGATTCTTTCTTCTCTTGTGAGTATATGTGTGATTCTTCGGAATCCCTGTTTTCTCCCAACCACATATTTAAAAAGGACTAGTCATATATTTTCCTTTAAGTGCATATGATGCTTCTCAGTAAAATGAGAAAGACGGTTTTCCATCTGGTTCTGGGATTTTAGGTCCTTTATCTGATGCTTTTCAAGAAGATAATAACAACGATTGCTAACTTATATTAAATGCTTCCTGTATGCCAAGCACTGTGTGGATGAGCACATACTCTGTAGCTTTTAGTCCTCATAGTGCCCCCATGTGATAGATACTTCTTAAGTCACATCCTGTGTGCTTATAAGAGGGAGTAATCCCCTAACTAAACAAGTCTGTTGACTCTGTTAAGGTTATAGAGATTTAATATTAATGCGGAATGGGGTAGGCCCAACAGGCAAGCAGCAACACTTTCAGTTTCTCCATGTGTTGCTTCACCACCTCCAGAGATTTGATGATTAATTTAGAGGCAGAGTGGTTTGAATGCGTACACATCTATAAATGGGCTTTCATTTTCTTCCTTCCCTTGATCTAAGTCAGTGGTTCTGAAACATCAGTGTATATAAGAAATGCTGTGCAGAACTGCATAAAACCATTTACATTGTACTTTAGGAGGAACTTAAGAAATGCCAAAGGTGAGGGGCGCCTGGGTGGCTCAGTCGGTTAAGCGGTCAACTTCAGCTCAGGTCATGATCTCACGGTCTGTGAGTTTGAGTCCCACGTCGGGCTCTGTGCTGACGGCTCATCAGAGCCTGGAGCCTGCTTCAGATTCTGTGTCTCCCTCTCTCTCTGCCCTTCCCCTGCTCATGCTCTGTCTCTATGTCTCTCAAAAATAAATAAACATTAAAAAAAATTTAAAAGAAATGTCAAAGGTGATTTTGACTATATATGACTTTTGCCTAATATGTTGGCTTTATGCTGAATCATTTGTGGGGAAGTAACACAGGACCAAGAGACTCGGATTAGGGGAGAAAAGAAGACTTGAGAGAAGGGAACTAAGGAGACTTCCATGTAGGGTGCATACTAGACAATCTGAAGTAGAGGGAGATGGGAAGGAGCAAGACCAGGAGAAGTAAACGCCAGATACTGTGGTAAAAGTGCTTTATCTATGTTATCTCACTTCATTATTATCGCAACCCTTTGGATATGGAAACCAAAGTTATAGTTATTCAAATGACTTGCCTCATGTCACAAAGATGGCAGACGGTAGAGCCGACATCCAAATCCAGGTCTTCCTCACTCTAAAATTCAAGGCCTTTCCACCATAGCCAGCTTCTTTGTGGGTTAGGACTTCCTGAAGTAAGTCAGAGAGAACTCTGGGGAATGGAGATGTGTTAGCTTAGGATACCCCAAAGCTTGGGGCAAGATTCTTATAAGACCACGTAGCAGAAAACCTTCACTCCTCCGAGAGAGCAGAGAGGCTGACCTGGTATGGATAGTTTAGGAAACTAAAATTCCTGGTATGGAATTTTACAAAAATGGCTGCATCCCCTGCCTATTCCTGACTTCTTTCCTTCTAAAAACATGGAAGAGACATCAAGATACTGGACTGTCATGTACACAGCAAGTGTGTGACACATGGTGGTGTTCCTCAGGTGCTCACTTCTCTGGTCCCCTGGGAACATCATTTGAGTGTCCAGTAAAAGACACGTAAACCCAGAAGACAGACCTTAATTAGACTGAAAACTGTAATCACTCTAGAAAAAAAAAAATGTCCCTAAATTTGAGGACCTGGTTCCAGCTTTAGGAGAAATAGCCATTGGCTATAATGACAACAGTGAAGATGTGGAGCCTACCCTACCAAGCTCATTGGCAACAGGAGAAGGCAGAACACTGGAGAAATATAAGAACCACTAAGGAAGTCAGTGAGTGTCCCAGACACTCATAAATAAGAAGGGGCTCCATTGGCTTAAATTTTTTTAGTGTTTATTTATTTATTTTATTTTATTTTAAATTTTTTAATGTTTATTTATTTTTGAGAGAGAGAGGGAGAAATAGAACATGAGCAGGGGAGGAGCAGAGAGAGAGGGAGACACAGATTCCGAAGCAGGCTCCAGGCTCCAAGCTGTCAGCACACAGCCCGATGTGGGGCTCAAACCCACGAACCACGAGATCATGACCCGAGCCGAAGTCGGAAGCTTAACCAACTGAGCCACCCAGGCACCCCTATTTATTTTTGAGAGAGAGAGAGCATGAGCAGGGGAAGGGCAGAGAGAGAGAGACACAGAATCTGAGGCAGACTCCAGGCCCAAGCTGTCAGCACAGAGCTGGACACGGGGATGAACTTACAAACCATCAGATCATGACCCGAGCTAAAGTTGGTCGCTTAACCAACTGAGCCACCCAGACGCCCCTTCAATGGCTTTAAAGGTTCACGAACACTACTAGTTAATGGCATAAAGTGAATTTCACTAAAATAGAGCGAAAGCTGCCCATGTCATAAAACTGGATATTAGAATTGAGAACTATTTTACGCCCACATCCAACACCATATACTAATATAATTCTACATAGCCAATGAGTTTACTGAAAGAAAGTAAATTTTCTTTCAGTAATTTGTTACCCCACCTTATAGATACAGAAAGTCTAAGACAATTCGAAGACAAGAATGAACACATCTCAATATGTACATTTTATAAAACCCAATCAGTCAAACTACGGAGTCAAAACAATATGAGACGAATCACTGGATTTTGTGATGTGACCGTGACGTGATGGGATGTGATATGAAATTTACATAAATACGTAAGCTCGTTTTCTAGGATCCACCAGTGAATTATCGAATAGGAAAGGAAGAGTTTACAGAGGAGGAAAAAGAAATTAATGCATAGAAAAGTCTATAGCCTCATGAAACTACACACACACACACACACACACACACACGTGCCAGTAAAACATGTCATGTTTCTGTATTAATTCTCATACCCCGATGTGAATCTACAATTACACGAATAAAATTTTCAATTTAGAAAAGTCCACAGCCTCAATTAATTTTTGTTAAATAAATGCAAATCAAAACAAAATTAAATGATGATTACATAAAGTGGATGTCAGAGCCAATGGGAAATGTTGGCAGGGGTTCCCGGCTGGCTCACTTGGTAGAGTGACTTTTCATCTCTGGGTGTGGGTTCCAGCCTCATGTTGGGTGTAGAGATTACTTAAAAATAAAATCTTTAAAAAAATGTTGGCAAAAGGATGGGAGACACGTAATATTCCTACGTTGTTAATAACATTGCGAGTCAGTTCGATCGGCTCTGAAACCACCAGATTGTTAACATTTTCTACAGTTAGAATTTTATACAGGTCATTCTGAAGTTCTTTTTCCTTGGATTTTTTTAATTTTGAAAATCCTGCATGCTTGTTTTAATATGGGAAAAATTTTTTTAAACACTTTTTAATGTTTGTTTATTTTTGAGAGAGAGATGGAGTGCGAGTAGGGGAGGGGCAGAGAGGGAGACACAGAATCTGAAGCAGGCTCCAGGCTCTGAGCTGTCAGTACAGAGCCTGACGCGGGGCTTGCACTCACAGATCGAGGGATGATGACCTGAGCCGAAGTCAGAGGTTTAACCGACTGAGCCACCCAGGCGCCCCATAATATGGGAAACTGAGGGAAGGCGGGGGAGTAATCAGAATTCTCTACTTTACACTCATTTTTCTGTAAGTTTAAAATTGATTTTTATAGTCTATTAATTTAAAAAGAAAGAAAAAAGGAAAAGCTGTGAATATATTAAAAGTCATTGAGCTGTACTCTTTAAATGTATGGTATATTAATTATATCCCAATAAAGCCACTCTTCTCAAAAAAGTAAAAGAAAATTAGGGGTGCCTGGGTGGCTTAGTTGGTTAAACAACTGAGTTGGTTTTGCCTCAGGTCATGATCTCATGGTTTCAGTGGTTCGAACCCCACATGGGGGTCTGCATGCTGACTGTGTGTAGAGACTGCTTGGGATGCTCTCTCTGCCCCTCCCCTGCTTGTGCTCTCTCTGTCTCTCTCAAAATAAATAAACTTTAAAAAAAAGTAAAAGAAAATTAAATGTGTATTTTATAGTTTCTAAAGCAACTACAAAGTAGAATATAAAAAGATACAGTGAGGGGCACCTGGGTGGCTCAGTCAGTTAAGCTCCCTGACTGTGGCATTCGGCTCAGGTCATGATGTCATGGTTTGTGAGTTTGAGCTCTGCGCTGACAGTGTGAAGCATGCTTGGGATTCTCTCTCTCTCTCTCAAAATAAATAAATTAATTAAAAAAAAAAGACAGTGAAAATCATAATAAGTAAACTAAAATGCAATACTAAAACAGGTTCAAATAACCCAGAAAACAGAGAAATGAAAAACAGAGAGGAAAAGCAGAAGACTAATAATAAAATGATAGCTCTGAATCCAAATATTTTAATAACTACATTAGCGTAGTTATTAACAAAATAAAAGAGACATTATCGGAGTAGTGGAGCAAATTGCTAACAGCTCTACTGCACGAGTGGGAATGCCGTGGTTTGGGTTCCTCACCTATGACACAAACCTGTCATGTGTGCAGCATCCACCTGGGCCACCCCATACCATTCCCATGGGACTTGGGGGCAAGGTGATGATGTAAACATACAGCTCAAGCTGCCTGTCACCCATGAGATTTGTCTTTTGCCGACGCCTATGAAACTGGAGGCCTGATGGCAGGCTGATTTGTCAGCTTGTGAGATGAGTAGCGTCTCAACCCTCCACAGTTCTTCACTGTAAGGTTTATGGCAGGAATGCAAGGCTGGTTCAATGTTCAGAAATCAATCTATCTCATCAACCATATTAATTGCTTAAGAGAGAAAAACTACATAAAAATATAAATTGATGCAGAAAAAGCTTTGGACAAAACAAAGTACCCACTCACAATATAAACTCTCAGCAAATTAGGAATAGAAGAGAACACCCTCAACCTGAGATGTATCCACAAAAACTGCCGTTAAATATGGGCTTAGCCTGTGTCCAAGGTAGACCAGAAGCGACCTCACTGAAGAAGGGCAGGATTTGGTGGATGAGTTCCCAGCCTTCTGGCCCCTGGTGGGAGGATTCTGACGGGGGAGTCTGCACACTCTCAGAATCCCCAGCAGGATGTATTTCCCATTGCCCATTTTGGGGGGAGGGGGCTGCTCGTTGATCACTTCGGATGGCTTACCTGCCTTGATTCATTCCCCGGATGGCCTCACAGATGATCCTTCCCTCGCTTGGGGTCCACTTTGGGGAGGAACCAACCCCGCACCCCCTCTTCATCCTGGGCTCAGTCGAGAGCGAGTTTCCTCCCTCTTGCAGCTAATGTTGCATGTCCACCTCTCAGTCTCCTCTCCAGGTCCTTCTGGTGCCTCCTTGTCTCCACCTTCCTCGCTTGGAGACTCCGGCCGAGCGCTAGGACCTGCAGGCGGCGCTGGCTCCTCCCGGCCGCAGGGGGCGCTGTGGGGCAGGGCCAGAAGCAAGTCCCAGCGTGCACCGCGCGGGGGCTGGGCCTGCGGGGCCGGCCGGGGAGGGAGGACGCGCGCCGGGGGAGGTGCTGCGGGGTCGCCGGGGCACTCGGCGTCTCCCGAGCGGAGGCGGAGGCGGGACGGGACCGTGAAGAGCCATGGCTGCGCTGGCTCCGGTAAGCGGGGCCGTGGAAGATGCGGGCCCTGTTGAAACTCGTATCTGTCGCGGGCTGGAATGGGGTCCCGATTCGGGCAGTGAGGTGGCAGGAGACTGTCCGTGACCTAAGACTGAGCTCGGAGTCCCCGGCCGGTAAAGGGGCGATTTTGGTGCCCAAGTTGTTTCTGCAATGGAATAGGAAGAAAGGGGTCATTGGAGAAATTAAGAGTCTAACCAATCGTCCCCTCTTGTCACCCGCTGTTCCCGCCCTGTGTCGGAGTTCTTTGGTTTCTCTGGGCTCTCGTTCTGTGGTCTGCTGATGAATGTAGCCTTCAGGGAAGCTCATCTGTATAAACGGATGAAAAAAAAAGTTAGGGGAAGGAAGATGGGGAATGAGAGGAACTGGAGACTGCTCCCTCTAGGAAATGAAAGAAAATTTGGAACCAGTTGGGGTGGTTAATGGAAAATTTGAACATCGGTCATCGAGTTTAATAGGCGTAACCTGAGCTTAATCCAGGAAACTGTTAAATTCAACTAAGTTTAACATGCCTACGTGTCCAAGTTTTGCTTCTATCCTTACTGGAATTTTCGTATCTAATAATCTTACTAGCATAATGCATTTTTTCTCCTTCTGCTACTCCCCTCCTCTCCCAACAGTAGAGGACATTGGGAACCTTTCTGTGCTGTACTGTCTTTGCAACTTCCTGAGCCTATAATTATTTCAAAATAAAAAGTTCTTAAAAAGTCTTGCATACCAATAATTGGTTGCTGCTAAGTAAAGGATCCCCCCTTTAGGTGATGGCATGTGTTCAAAGGCCTGCTGGTCATTAATTCACTATGTGGCTCACATAGACTTCGTGACCCCTTTATTACTCTATTCATGGCACCATCCAGAAAGAACGATAGAATGTATGTATCATATATTATATATATATATGATTTTCTTATTTTTAATTTTTTAATGTTTATTCATTTTTGAGAGAGAGAAAGCGTGTGCGCGTGCATAAGCGGGGAAGGGCAGAGAAAGAGGGAGACACAGAATCCAAAGCAGGCTCCAGTCTCTGAGCTATCAGGGCTGTCAGCACAGGGTCCAGTGTAGGGCTCAAACCAACAAACCGTGAGATCATGACCTGAGCGGAAGTCCAATGCTTAACCAACTGAGCCACCCAGGCGCCCCCCAATGATTTTATTTTCAAGTAATCTCTATACTATCCCTGTGGGGCTCGAACTTACAGCCCCGAGATCAAGAGTTGCACGTTCCACCAGCTGAACCAGCCAGGCGCCTAAGAATGAGATTTTAATATAGTTTCTTCTTGTCTCTTAAAGACATGGACCTTGAAAGACAATAGTCTGAAAGTGAAAATGTGCGTGTGTACTGTTTGTGATTTCCAGGTAACCATGACATTTGATGACGTGGCCTTATATTTTTCGGAACAAGAGTGGGAGATCCTGGAGGCGTGGCAGCAGGAAATGTATCAGCAAGTGATGAAGACCAATTATGAGACTCTTGATTCCCTGGGTAGGATTGGCTTCAAAGAAATCATTTTTGGGGAACCGGCCTTATACTAATAGGCTTTTCACTCTGTTATTAGCTGTTGGCTGGTCGAGTGTGATTCTGTGCCCATTTTACACTTTAGAGTATCTCCTTAACTTCCTATTATGGCCTGGGAATATTTAACTTGTCCTTTTTTATCTAGTGGTATCTACACCCTCTCAGTCTTATTAATTCTGAATTCTCTTTTGCCCAAACCCTCCCTTGTTTCTCCCACAGTTAGAATTACTAAATAATTACCTCTCTCTCTTTTTTTGGTAATGATTTTACTATTTGTTTCTGAGAGAGCGGGAGTGCGCCCATGCACGCAGGTTGGGAGAGGGGGGCCAGAAAGAGAGAGGGAGACACAGAATCTGAAGCAGGCTCCAGGCTCTGAGCTGTCAGCACAGAGCCCGACCCGGGGCATGAACTCAGGAACCATGAGATCATGACCTGAGCCGAAATCGGACGCTTAACTGGCTGAACCACCCAGGCGCCCCTGTTGGCCTTTTAAAAAATCATTGTCCAGGGGCACCTGGGTGGCTTAGTTGGTTAAGGGTGTGACTTTGGGGTCTCATGGTTTGTGGGTTCAAGCCCCACATCAGGCTCTGTGCTGACAGCTCAGAGCCTGGAGCTTGCTTTGGATTCTGGGTCTCCCTCTCTCTCTGCCCCTATCCCGTTCGCGCTCCCTTTCTCTCTCTCTCAAAAATAAATAAACATTGTGCTCGCTTCAGCAGCACATATACTAAAATTGGAACGATACAGAGAAGATTAGCATGGCCCCTGCGCAAGGATGACATGCAAATTCGTGAAGCGTTCCATATTAAAAAAATAATAATAATAAAGGAAAAAAATTAAAAAAAATAAACATTAAAATAAAAATAAAAATCATTGTCCTTAACTTCTCCATTTCCTTTAATTTTGTGAAACGTTGCAGAGAACATTTAAGCTAAGCAGTCCTGGTTAAGCTATGTTTTGTTGTCATTCATGTAATTTCAAGGGTTTCAGTTTTTTAAACCTAACTTTGATGTCCTGTATTCAGGAATCAGAGTCAACTGTGGTAATCGTGTTCAGTGAAGTACTCAGATAAATCCGGATCGAGTCTATGTGGGCTCTCTTTGCAGGTGGTGTTTTTTCCAAGCCAGATTTGATCGCCTGGATGGAACAGGGGAGAACGCTGTTAATCAGAGACCAGGGACCCTTGGAGAAAAGAATGACACTTAGTCCTTCTGCCGATGAGCAGTGGGACTTGCAGAAGACTGGAAAGTTGCTGTATTTCGGTGAGTATGATGGATTTAGGGTCATGACTCATTTCATTTTCGTGAATCTTTCTGGATAGTCAGCTGGATGTTGAAGACGAAGCTTGTTTTGATGGAGAATGGTTTTTTTTTTACTCAAGTGGAAAGCAAATATAAGCACCTATTACTTTTGTAAGGCGGGAAATTGTGTATGTTTCATTAAAAAAAAAATTATGACCCTGGAAAGAAGATGAGAATTACCTGTGAAAGAGCAAGTAAAGGACCCACTTGTCAAGTCCTGAGCGACAACCGTCTTCCCCATCACACCACTGTGTCCATTTGAGTAGAGAGAAATGGCTAACCATCCGACTTGGTATAACATACTGTTTTTTTATTGTACAGATTTTTAGAACTTGAGTTCTAAAATCCTTTTGAAGGATTCCTTTTTGAATTCCTTGTATCACAAGAAAAACATTAGAAATACTTTAAATATTTAAGGGGATATGTTATTTTTTAGACTATGTTAATGTTTTATTCAATGGAGATCTAAGTCCCTAGAAGTCATAGGATTTTCCTTCAAGAAGAGGGGATTTGAGCCCAGGGAATGTATGGACTAGCTCCATCAAAAGAATAAAAGAATTCCCAAGGACTTTGTTTCATTGCCACTCTCTGTTATTTCATTTATCTAATAAGTATTGAGCCCCTACCATGTTCATAGGACTGTGTTAGTTACCACTCCGGCCGACGGTGGGATGGAGATGCATACGTATAGCTATATATATGATCTGCTGTAGGAGTTTGTCTTCTCTCACGTGACATGGCAGTTAAGTGAGTCGATCATATCGAACTGTGGGACTAGTCTATATAATGAGACTGTGAACAATTTAATAAAATAGGAAGTGGCAGTGGTAGTAGTCGTGCTATAGGGATTTAGAGGAGAATGAGTGGAGTAGAAACAGCGGTTTCCCAGGAAGACTTCTAAAGGAATTAGGATTTAAAGAGCAAAGAATGGGCAGATTCGGGCAGGAGTCAGACATGAGCTGTCTCGGGGGAACCGGCCTCTCGTGTTTAGAAAATGTAGAGCCGAATGTTGTTTTGGGGACCATGTGGGAGGTGGAGAAGGGGAAACGTAACATGACGTCAGATTAGCTGGGGCCAGGAGTCCCCGGGAGGAAGTCTGACTTCATCCTGTAGGAAGGCAGGACCCAGAAAGATTTTTGAGTACCAAAGAATGAACAACTTTGGTGGCTATCCCTAAAACCGAATGTTCCCTTCGTGCCAGGTGGCACTCACCCAATAATCACAGCTGTTCCTCTGCCTGGAATAAATAGTAAGTGGTAAGAAATAGGACTCAAGGAGACAGGTAAATGCGCTTTTGCCATGATCTGGACATCAGCTGTGGAGTGCTAACTTAGTAAATGACGCCATCCCGTTGGAGACCTAACCCCTGTTGTTGTTACAGTGACCACAGAGCATAATCAGAGCTCTTCTCTGGGGGCAGGCCCACGCTTCCTGACAGGTGAGGTTTCCTCCTGTGTTGAGAGTTTTTAGGGGCGCCTGGGTGGCTCAGTCAGTTGAGCGGCCGACTTCGGCTCAGGTCATGATCTAACGGTCTGTGAGTTCAAGCCCCGCGTCGGGCTCTGTGCTGACAGCTCGGAGCCTGGAGCCTGCTTCCGATTCTGTGTCTCCCTCTCTCTCTGCCCTTCCCTTGTTCAAGCTCTGTCTCTGTGTCTCTCAAAAAAAAAAAAAAAAAAAAAAGGTTTTAAAAAAGCAGAGGCCTAGGACCCAATTCAGCAGGTGGGAGGAAAAGCAGATCTGAAGTACAGCGGCTCAGGTGAGCGTCTGGAATTGTCCGCTCCAGTTTTTATGAATGAGAATAAGGTGCTAGCTCTGCACCCCGTTCCTGTCATCATGGTTTTTGCTCTGGGAACAGCAGTGACCATGCTTCTGTTAATATCTTTCTTACAACGCAGAGTTCCTTGGAAAAGGGCATTATTTCCATAGTGTTCCTTGTGAATTGAATAAATTGCCATTTCGACATTCTTAAGAAAGATTTATTTCTGAGAGAGAGCGGGGAGCACCAGTTGGGGAGGGGCAGAGAGAGGGGGACAGAGGCTCTGAAGTGGGCCCCACACTGACAGCAGAGAACCTGATGTGGGACTCGAACTCGTGAACTGTGAGATCATGAGCTGAAGTTGGACATTTAACTGACTGAGCCACCCAGGCACCAAGAGAGAGATTTTCTATTAGCACTTCTTCCAGAAAGCTTTTCCTGAAATCTGTGGTAGAAGGGCCAAGAGTATGACCCAAAGCCTTAATACCTAAGTATTATGTGATTTACTTCACAGATTTAAGGAACCAGGATAGAATGGTCATATTCTCAGACTAGCTCATTTTTACTTTCTTTCAACTTCTGCTTATCCTCTCAGGATAATCCATAGGTTCACAAGATGCATTTGCCTACAATTTTTTCCCCACACTCAGCCATTTCTTAACACATGATGGAAGGATTTGCACCTCACAGTTAAATATACTTGGCCTGTGGCAAGCAGGTACACAAAGCCGTCAGGATCAATGGGAGCGTGCTGCCAGTGACATGAAGACCGTTCTCGACCCCCCATGGCACAGACACCCCACTGGTAAGGGTGGGTCTTCTTTCTTTCTCTCCAGGTGACCAAGGAAATCTCGAGACAAAAGAGGAGGAATGCCATTTAAGTGGTCTCCAAAAGCAGAGTTCATGTGCTACCTCACCGGGGGAGGAAAGAAAGATCGTACCAGACCAAAGAGCCGCCTTACAGCCTCCAAGTCTCCAAGAAATAGAGATTCTCCATGAAAACCTTGACGTCGGATCATCCGCTCAGGATGAGAACGCGCCATGGCCTACTCGGGTCGGTACCCCAGGTCACTTAGAAATCCCACCAGGGCCGAGCTCCTATTCCTGTTTTGTCTGTGGGAAGGTCTTCCAGGGGAAGAGAGACTTGGAAAGGCACAAAAGAAACCACTCCAGGCGCCAGCCCTGTCAGCACCCACAGCACAGAAACCGGCCCAGAGCGAACTCTGCACCCAGGCGCAACCGGCCGGCCCTGCGTAAGAAGCGCTTCCGGTGCGGCAAGTGCGAGAGGAGCTACTATCTCAAGTGCAGCCTGGTCGTTCACCAGGTGCTTCACGTGGGCCAGCGGCCCTGCCCCTGCCCCCAGTGTGACAAGACCTTCCAGTGTGAAGCCACTTTGAAGAAGCATCTGTGTCTGCACAAAGGGGAGAGACCATTTTCCTGTGAGCAGTGTGGCGAGGGTTTCGTCCAGCAGTCCAAGCTCACGGAGCACCTCAGGGTGCACACTGGGGAGAAGCCTTTCCAGTGCCCGGAGTGCGCCCGAAGCTTCCGCCTGCAGGGGAGTTTGAGGGCCCACCTTTGCCACCACGATGGGAAGAAGCCCTTCTGTTGCCCGGAGTGCGGCAGAGGCTTTGCCCGGAGGGCTGCCGCGAGGGCCCACCAGCGGACACACAGTGGGGAGAAGCCGTTTCCCTGTGACGAGTGTGGTCGGAAATTCACACACAAGACGAAACTCGCAGAACACACCCGAGTTCACACGGGAGAGAAGCCCTTCCAGTGTCCCGAGTGTCAGAAAAGTTTCCGCCTGAAGAGAAGCCTTAAAGCCCATCGGTTTCAGCACAGTGGGAAGAAGCCCTTCCAGTGTCCCGAGTGTGACAGAAGCTTCTCTTGGAAGAACGCCATGAAGGCCCACCAGCGTCTACACAGCGAGGAGAAGCCCTTCTCCTGCGGGGAGTGCGGCAAGAGGTTTACCCGGCCCTCCAAGCTCGCTCGCCACAGCAGAGTCCACGGCAGACAGAAGGAATTCTCCTGTGACGAGTGCAAGAAGACCTTTCCTCGGCAGTCGAGGCTCACGGAGCACCTCAAGGTCCACACCAAGGAGAAGCCGTTCTCCTGCTCCGAGTGCAGCCGGAGCTTCAGCCGACACTCGCACCTCACTGAGCACATGAGACTTCACGGCGGGGAGGACCCTTTCCAGTGTCCCGAGTGTGACAAGAGCTTCTTCTGGAAGGCCTCCATGAAGTTCCACCAGCGGACACACAGGGGCGAGAAGCCCTTTGCGTGCAGTGAGTGCGGTAAGAGCTACACCCAGCAGTCCCAGCTCACCGAACATCAGAGAATCCACAGCGGAGAGAAACCCTTCCAGTGTCCCGAGTGCAGTAAAAGTTTCCGTCTCAAAGGAAATTTGAAAAGCCACCTGCTCCAGCACAGCGACAAAAAGCCATTCTCCTGTGTTAAGTGTGGCAAAAGTTTCGCTCAGCAGTACCGGCTCACCGAACACATTCGAGTCCATAGTGGCGAGAAGCCCTTCCAGTGTCCCGAGTGCGACAAGAGCTACTGCATCCGGGGAAGTTTGAAGGTCCACTTGCATACGCACAGTGGCGAGAAGCCCTTCCGGTGTCCTGAGTGTGGCAAAGGGTTCCTCCAGAAGAGAAGCCTGGAGACTCATCTGCACCATCACAAAGGGGAGAGGCCTTTCTCTTGTGAGGAGTGTGGCAGGAGCTTTACGTACAAGGGGGCACTCGACACCCACGTCGCAGTACATGCCAGGGAAAAGCCCCTCAGCGTCTAGGCCAAGCCACGCGCAGAGGCAGCGGCGACAGCTTTTCGGCGGCGTTAGCAGCTCTGTTGGATCCACGGTGTAAGCGGGATCAGGGATCCTCAGAACGCCGGCCTCAGATACACCGGCCGGACGCGCAGCAGGCAGGGCACGCCGGCTCCTCGACAGGGGTCCCAAATCATCCGGGCGTAAGAAAGAGGCGTCTCCCCTGTGCGGTTCCCGTGGGCCCCTGGAACATTTTCCTCTGCTGCTATCCCAGCAGTTTTCAGCGGTGTCATCCAAGAGCAGAGTAATACTTGTATTACGTTCAGAAACCTCGGGGCGCCTGGGTGGCTCGGTTGAGCGGTTGATTTCAGCTCAAGTCATGATCCCGGGGTTGTGGAATCAATCGAGCGCCGCATCAGGCTCCGTGCTGAGCTTGGAGCGTGCTTGAGATTTCTCGGTGCGTCTCCCTCTGCCCCTCTCCCCTGCTTGCGCTCTCTCTCTCTCTAAGATCAAAATAAAAATACTTCTGAAACCACAGCGTGATGGAAGAAATGTTACAGACCGAAATGTCTCCCCTCGAACGCCTCAGTCTGCTCTCTCTTACCAGGCCTCCTTATTTAAATTTGTACTGAGATTTTCAGTTTTTTCTCATAGTGAATTTTCATTTTCTCTCACATGGTGAGAGCATCTGTGTCGCGGGGGAGTTTCTCTATATTGCCAAAAATAAACGTCTACCATCTCCTTTGTTAATGATGGTGCACATAAGTTTTTGTTTCCCTCTGGTTTAATTTAAATCCCCTAAAAATCCACCATTATGAGTAACAAGCGATGACGTAACTAACCCCCCTGCGTTTTCAGTGGTACATGCCAATTCTCCAAGAAACATGCTTGCCTTAATATTGGGGTCTCTTGAGTAAATACCAAAGGAGAAACTATTGCCAGTCCAAGACATCACTCCATTTTTTGTTCTGTGGCTTCCTCTATCATTATACGGCGACTTTGCAGCCTGTTCTAGCAAACCTTCATCTATCTCATGGACTGTCAATCTTTTGACATCATCATTCATGGACTGTCAATCTTTTGACATCGGCCATGTATGGCTGTGCTTCCTTAGCGAATCTTTGGGGCGTGTGTCAAGTTTCATCTCTGTAGTACATGGTGGTTGCTGACCGCCTGAGGCAGAATCAGCTGGAATCAAGGACACTCAGATCACAGTGTTTATACGAAAAGGAAGGGTCCAGCTCTGGTCGGTACCTCCTGTAGGTGCAAGCCTCTTGGAGGGTCAGTGGTGTCTTTGTGGCAAGAAAAACACGCCTCCTCTAACCTGTGCCAGGGCGTGTGTGGGCTGGATGTCAACCTGCCGGCCTCTTCAGCACACCTCAGGACAACCCGTGCCTTTGCCTGGGATACGTGTGGAAAACGCCCCGGGGACCCTCCCCACATGTACCAAGTGACAGTCTTTTCAAGTGAACTTGTTGGAAAGTTTCAGAACATTTGATCTAGTGAGTGGAGAGACTGGAGGAAGGAAAACTCTTTGAAAGCATTCCAGTCATCCTGCCGTGAAATTCGGGTTAGACCTTGTCCTTTAAGCCTTTTCTCTCCTCCATTTTATCCTTGGGATAAAAGTTTCTTACGTTATGTGTGTATTAGCTCAGGCTGCCGAAACAAAACACCACAGACTAGGGGGCTTAAAGCACAGAAACTAGTTTTCTTACAGATCTAAAGGCTAGAAGTCCAAGACCAAGGTGCCAGCAGGATTGGTGTCTGGTGACAGCTGGCTTCCCGTGTCCTCATGGGTTTTCTTCTCTGCACACAGTGGGACTGGGGGATCTCCGGTGTTTGTTCCTTTTCTTAGAAGGATGTCAGTCCTATTGGATTAGGGCCCCAATCCTATGGCTTCATTTAACGGTAACTAATAGACCCGAGCAAAGTGAATGAGGAGGCGCAGAGATTAAGAATGCTGTGTGTTCCTAAGTGGAAAGGAATACCAAGAATGGGGAAGAAGGACCTCCTCCCCCCCCCCCCCGCCCCAGCTGTGCGTGTTTGCCGCCTGTTTCTCTCCTGAGCCACAGCGTGTGCAGTAATGTCTTCTGTTATCTCCTAGGTGCTGAGGACTTTCAAATCTGTACCTCTGTGTCCATAGTTCATCTTCCCCGAGTATTTCTAACTTCCACAGGCATCTCAAACACAACATGCCCAAGATAAGACTTTGCATCCAAGGGCGCCTGGGTGGCTCAGTCAGTTAAGCAACATCGGGTCAGGTTATGATCTGATGGTTCGTGAGTTCGAGCCCGTGTTGGGCTCTGTGCTGACAGCTCAGATCCTGGAGCCTGCTTCAGATTCTGTGTCTCCCTCTTTCTCTGTGCCCCGCCTCAAAAATAAATAAACATTAAAAAAAATTTTTTAAAGACTTTGTGGGGTGCCTGTGTGGCTCTCAGTCAGTTAAGCGGCAGATTTGGGCTCAGGTCATGATTTTGCAGCTCACGATTTCAAGCCCCGGATTACAGATTCTGTGCTGACAGGTCAGAGCCTGGAGCCTGCTTCAGATTCTGTGTCTCCCTCTTTCTCTGCCCGTCTGCTTGCACTCTTCTCTCTCTCAAAAATAAATAAATAAACATAAAAAAAAACCACTTTGCATCCGTATCAACCCTCACTCTGCCCCTCTTCCTTACACATTTGTATTTCCCACCTCTGCAATTATACTAATCTCCAAAGCTGTAAATCTGATAATGGTCCTAGGTTTTCCTACACCCAATCTGTCTCCTAAACTCCTCCCAAACAAATGCTCTTCTTTGTCTCTACCGTCACCACTAACTGAAGCCAACTTTGTTTTTGTTTTGTTTTGTTTTTTGTGGGAGAAAAAGGATCTCCATTTATTTTGTTTCATATACATCCATAGTTGAATTTTAATACAAAAAGAAAAAAAGTTAGAATATGACAAATGTTTACAAACAGGATACCTTCAAATAGATTTTGCTCAGTTTAGCCTGGTGCAGAGAAAATGACAAATTGTACTGTTACATTCAAGGCAACAAAGTCTGTAGTCCAGGACCACTTAGCCCAACCTTTATGCAAGCTTAGTTTTTATCTACCATGAACGATTAACTCGTTGATTCCCAGTTGTGTATGTGTGTATATGTGTGTGTGCATGCGCAGATGTGTACATAGCAGCTCCTTTCATAGAAAGAAAAGACATCCAGAGGTCGTCTTGTACTTTTACCTACAGGAATCATGATAATGATACATTCTTATCATGATTCCTTATCATGGACCTAATGACCCTAATGGTCAGTTTATGTGTTCAAGCCCCATATCAGGCTCACTGCTGTCAGCAGGGAGCCTGCTTCAGATCCTCCGTCCCCCGCTCTTTCTCTGTCCCTCCCCTACTTGTGCTCTCTCAAATAAAACATTAAAAACAGAGAAAAGAAGGAAGGAAGGAGGAACCAATCCACCTGTAGGCAGAAAAAGAAAATTTCCAGGATGATGAAAATAATAAGATATTTAATTAAGCACAATCAGAAGACTGTCAGATATTTTAAAACTTTACACTATACAAAGTTTACAAGAGACAGGACCAGGAACACTAAAGAATGAAAATAAAGTGATGGAAAAAGACTTATCAAATGAAGGCTAGTGAAATAAACTATATATGAGAACAAGTTAGAATTTATAGCAAAATCCATAAAAAGAATCCACTAAGAATCTTAGATTGAAGAATCATAAACTTGTAAACACCTAACAATGTAGACTTGTATTATGAAAAGCAAAAGTTACCCAAATGACCAAAACAAACATACCACATTTTAGTTGGATAGTTAGCATACCTTTCATAAATGTATTCATCTAGCAGACAGTAATAAGCATTAATAATCTGATGTCAACAGCAAAAAATTACAAGTTTTACCCAATAGAAGCCCCCGTATAGGAAATAACATCACTTTTAAACACACAGCATTTACAAAAAATAACTATGTAATAGGTCACAGTGAAGTCTCAACATATTTTTAAAAGTTCATTTCATTGTGATCAAACTTCTCCTACCATGAAGTGTTAACTTAGAAATAAAAAAAGAAAACTTTAAACAACAAACGAAACTTCCTAGGCTTGGAAACTTTAAAAATACACTAAAGAAAAAAAAAAAAATACACTAAAGAACTCCCGTGAAAGAGGAAATCACAATGCAATTTTAGGACTAAACCTTCTAGGTTCCAAATACCAAATTTGTGAGATGAAGTTTAGACCTAAGTGTGTACACATGAATATTTTTTAAAATTTTGTGACAGAATTCGTTTCATAGTCAAAAAGCCAGAGTTCTGAATGAACTCTTCCTCTGGAGACAGCCAGCTAATCCTTCTCTGATGCTCCCCTAGCGCTTTGTACTTTGCTCTGCTAATAGTATTGGATATTATTTTCACATTGTTTTTTACAAGCCTGTGTCCCTCCCCTCGAGATGGCGAATACTCAGTGATGACTTAATATACTTAAATGTTTCTTGAAGAATTAAAGATGTTCAAAAGGTGTAAAGAATGTTCACTTGGGAGCCGTCGGCTCAGCTTGAGTAAGAAGTCATTTGCAGTACAGACCTGTGATTTACAGTGGGATTACAACCCGATAAAACCATTGTATGTTGAAAATACCGTTTAAAACACCTAACCTAATGAGCATCGTAGCTTAGCCCAGCCTCCCTTGAATGTGCTCAAAGCGCTTACGTTAGCCTACAGTTGGGCAAAAACCACTGAATACAAAGTTTATTTTATAACGGAGTGTCCCATATCTCATGGAATGTATTGACTACTGTACTGAAAGTGACAGACAACAAGTGTGTGGGCACTCGTGGTTGTAAGCACATCAGTTTTGTGCCCCTTGTGATGGTGTGGCTGACAGGAAGCTGCAGGTGCCCAGCATCACGAGAGAGGATCCTCCAACATCTCGCGAGCCCAGGAAAAGATCAAACTGCAAAGGATAATTCCTCCTGAATGCAAATTGCTTTTGCACTGTTGTAAAATTGAGAAATCGTAAGTGATACCATCACAAATCGGGGACCATCTGTACTGATGGGGCACCTGTCTAACTTGGTCTCCATCCTCTCCTCCTCACCCCTTCCCCATCCCAGCTCCCAGCGATAGCTACTATCCCCATTTGGGTATTTATTCTTGTACAAGTCAGTATACTTTTCCTTCATGTGTTACTTCTAAATAATATATAGTGCTATTTTATACGTTCTAAAGTTTCTACAAGAGGTACCATATTGTCTGTAACCCGAAACGTGCTTTTTCAGTCAACCTTATGTTAATGCTATTCACGTATGCTGTTTTTAGCTAGAGTTCACTGGTGTTTGCTGCTGGTTTTCAGTGTATGGGGAAAAAACCCACAAGATACCCATCCTTTGGGTGATAGACGCTTAAATTGTTCTCCTGTTTTTGCTCTTAAAACGATGCTGTTACTGAGGTTCTTGACTATGGCCCCTGTGTAAATGCGCGAAAAGAGCGCCAAGGTTAAGACCTGCTGGATGATGGGACGCGCACACCTTCATAGGCAGAGATTGCATTTTCCTGACTAACGGCAAGAGGGAACAGCTTTGTGAATTTTTTGCCTATTCATTCCCCCCCGCCCCCTTTCTGTGAATTCACTATTTGTAACTTTGCACATTTTCCTCCTCGGTAGTCTTTTGATTTTTAGAAGTTATTTATATTCTCTGGATGTTTTTCCTTGCTGCAAATATCTTTCCCCAGTCTGACCAGTTTTGGCGAGGCTATTGTGTTTTTTGATGGGAAAAAAGTTTTATTTATTTAAAAAAAATTTTTTTTAATCTTTATTTTTGAGAGAGTGAGAGAGAGACAGAGCACAAGTTGGGAAGGGGCAGAGAGAGAGGGAGACACAGAATCCGAAGCGGGCTCCAGGCTCCGAGCCGTCAACCCAGAGCCTGACGCGGGGCTCAAACACACAGACCACGAGATCATGACCTGAGCCAAAGTCGGACGTTTAACCGACTGAGCCACCCAGGCACCCTGGGAAAAAAGTTTTAAATATTAATCCAATTTCATGTATTGGTCTATCCTTTGTACTCTGTACTTTTTGTATTTTAAGACCATATACATGAAAATCTTCAAGCAGCATTATTTATGGCCACATTTTTTTTTAATTGCCCCTAAATATTTTACACTACCCTACCTACTATGGGCTGGTATTCTCCCAAAATTTACATGTTGGAAGTCCTAACCCCCATTATGTCAGAACAGGACTTTATTTATTTACTTAACTATGTCATATATATGTTATATATTTATTTATTTTAGAGAGACAGACAGAGTGAGTGGGGGAGGGGCAGAGAGCGAGAAAGAGGGAGACGCAGAATCCAAAGCAGGCTTCAGGCTCCGAGCTGTCAGCACAGAACCCGATGCAGGGCTTGAACTTGAGAGACCATGAGATCATGACCTGAGCTGAAGTCAGACACTTAACGACTGAGCCACCCAGGCGCCCCAGAACAGGAGTATATTTAGACACAGAGCCTTTCACGATGTGATTACGGTAAAATGAGGTCATTATGGGTGTGCCCCAGTCCAGTAAGATTGGCGTCCTTATGAGAAGAGATTAGGGTACAGAACACCCAGACAGAGGAACATCCTTGGGAGGACACAAGAAGAAGGCGTCCATCTGCAAACCCAGGAGAGCCGTCAGAGGAAACAAACTGCCGATACCTCGGTCTCAGACTTCTGGCTTCCAGAACTGTGAGAAAGTTCATTTCTGTCTTTAACGTGCCCAGTCTGTGGTACTCTGTTCGGCAACCCTAGCAGATTAATGCATTGCCTTGCATTCCATCCATTTAAGAGTATAATTATAAGATTATGAGCAACATGGACAACTTTGATGTGGTAAGTGAGAAACAAAAGAAAAAAAGAAACAAAATGATTTATGTCTCGGAACCATATAATAAGTACATGTTTGTGGACAGACAGGAAATTTATCTGAAAAACTTGGGGCACCTGGGTGGCTCGGTTGGTTGAGCGTCCGATTTTGGCTCAGGTCATGATCTCACGGTGGGTGAGCTTGAGCCCCACACTGGGCTTGCCGCTCAGGATCCTCAGTCCCCCTCTCTCTCTGCCCCTCCCCCACTTCATCCATTTCTCTCAAAAATAAAAACATTTATTATTTTTAAATTTTTTATTTTTGAGCAGAGAGAGGCAGAGTATGAGCGGGGAAGGGGCAGAGAGAGAGGGAGACACAGAATCTGAAGCAGGCTCCAGGCTCTGAGCTGTCAGCACAGAGTATGACGTGGGGCTCATACTCACAAACTGTGAGATTATGACTTGAGCTGAAGTTGGACACTTAACTGACTGAGCCACCCAGGCGCCCCCAAAAAGCAACTTTTACATTTATTTATTTATTGTCCAAAATAGTGACTTTTATTAAAGCAGGTGGACAAGGACCTATAGAGTGACTGGTTATATACCTGGGAGTTGGGGGAGATAAAGGCTAGAGGAAGTTTCAAAAAGATTTTCATATGCTAAAGACTCCCTGGATCCTGGAGGCCCAGCTATTGTCAAGCTAAGGTAGTTTTCCCCTCTAGCAAAGTATTTACATTAAGACAGTAGGGAGTTCCCGGAGGAAAGTTACGTACTTGTAGGCCTCAAGTATTTGTCAATGGGCTGCAGGTTATAAGGAAATTTAATTTTATCTGCCATTTCCTTCTGCTTTTGTTTCCCACATCACTTTGATAGTTAATCAGAACTTTCCTCAAAGTCCTTCATTGTCATTTGAAGAGACATTTGAGGTCTTCCACGGATTCAGGAATAAGAAGGCTTGTCAGCTGACACACTAGATTCCCGTAAGGCTGCTGGGAACTGAGTAAGGTATCAGGCTGATGAGGGAGTGTGGGGCAAGTTGAGGGCAAAGTATAGGCAGGCTAACAGCACCCCCCACCCCAGGCGGAATATGTGTGAGACTCCTCAGGCACTCCTGGCTACCCAAGAACAAAGGATAGGCGTTTAAGCGCTTGCCATGGTTAATGTGGGAAACTAAGACAAATGAAAAATTAAATTCCCTTACTGCCTACAGCCTACAGACAAGTCATTGAAACAGGCAGTGACCCCTCTGGGAGCTCAGCTGCCTAGATGATGACACTTTGCTGGGGGCAAAGAGAATCTTAGCTTAACATTATCCCAACCTCGAGGATCCTGTAAGTCTACTTCCTTTATCTCAACCACCCCAAGATACAGGCTAGCAGTCATACTCCAGCCTTATGCGCTGCCCCCCCAGATACATCTGAAGGGTCTCATGACTGAGGTTTTATTAAATGGTAATAAATGATGTTTCCCTAGCAACACTAGCCTCTCAAGGTTCTGGAAACCTTGCTTCCAAACTACCTTAGAGACCTACTCTACCCCTAACTCCCTCCCAACCTGGGGGTATAGGAGTTACCAGTCATACCCCAGTGCAGCTCTTCCTGCCCATGGGTCCTGTCCTCATGCTCTAATAAAATCACCTTTTTTGCACCAAAAACGTTCTCAAGAATTCTTTCTTGGTAGTTGGCTCCGGACTCCCCCCATCACCCCAAAACTTCATTAAGGCCAATAGTTCCAAGGGGCTCTGTTGGCTTCATAAAGTTAATTAATTCTTTAACGTTATGGGCATATCTTAGTCTATTCATGGCTCTCAAATAGACAGTCCAGTCAAAGTCTTGGTAATATAAGCAGTATTTCCAATGGTCTCCGAGTTTGGACTAAGGCTCAGAGTCCAGATGAGAAGGCTCAACCCCACCTTAAGATGCCAAATGATGTGCTTTGAAGTGTGGGGGTTCGGAGCCAATGGCCAAGAAATAATTCTTGAGACATCTGTCTTCAGTGTAAAAAGGTGGTTTTATTTAAGCACCGGTGGGGACCCATGGGCAGAAAGAGCTGCTTACTTCTTTTTAAATTTGCTTTATTGTTGTTAAATTTCAAATTTTTAAAAATTTATTTTCTTAAAAGAAAACCTTTAAGGTAGGGGGAGCAATTACATAGATCTCAGCGCTTCAGCCACACAGGGTGCTTAAGAGTGAAAGGCGGAGTAAATTGAAGATCCATTTCATATTTAGGTTATAAGACAATTTCTTGGATTTTATGGACTTTAAGTTATGTTCTAATTTAAGTCCATGGGGTCAGCGATGCCACGTGTCTGTCTGACTCCCTGAGGATGAATTCCCAGCCTCCTGGCCCCTGGCGGGAGAATTCTGAGCGGGGGTGGGGATGGAGGAACGGCACACTCTCAGGATCCCCGGCAGGACAGACTCCCCATTGCCCGCGGCGGGGACCTGCTCGTTAACCCCCTTGGCCGGCTCACCTCCCTCGCTTCATTCCCGGGATGGCCTCACAGATGATCCTCCCCTCGCCTGGGGTCCGCTTCGGGGAGGAACCAAACCAAACCCCACACCCCCTCTCCGTCCTGGGCTCAGCGAAGGGCGAGTCTTCTCCCCACTTGTAGCTGAAGTCCCACGTCCACTTCTCGTCTCCTTCTCTCCAGCTCCCTTCAGTGGCTCTGGGTCTCCGTCTTCCTCTCTTGGAGACCCAGACTCTCAGCACCAGGATCTGCGGACGGCGCTGGCTCCTCCCGGCCGCAGGGGGCGCTGTGGGGTCGGGGCCGGGCGCGAGTCCCAGCGTGCACAGCACGGGGGCTGGGCCTGAGGGACCGAGCCCGCGGGCGGAGCCGGAGGCCGCGCGCCGGAGGAGGTGCCGCGGGGCCGCTCGGGCGCTCAGCGTCTCCCGGGCGGGGGCTGGGCACGGGAGGGTCCGTGGAGAGCCATGGCCGAGCCGGCTCCGGTAAGACAGGCTCCTTACGCGGACGCCCAGATTCGGGGCTCGGGGCGAGTCTTTGGGCTCTGGCTCGGCGGGCACCCATCCGGGGTCCTCGCGGTGCGGCAGCGGAGAACCGGTGCGGCGGAGTCTGGAGGTCGCGCTAGGCTCCGAGTGTAAGGTCTGGACCCTGGACGGAGCCGGTGGCCGCCGGGGATCTTACGCGGCCGCACTCCCGAACAAGCCGAGCGTGGACTAGGCCGACTCAGCGCGGGCGCTGCCTGGGCCGGGGGCGCCCCGGCGTGGTGGGGGTTGCCAAGGGAGAGGAGAGAACGGGTCTCGTTCCCGTGTTGAGTGTTCTAGCTCAGTTAGTTTTACATGACAGTTACTGAATTCAGAACAAGTGTTTAAAAAAATTTAAGATTCTGGGTGGTTGAAATGATCGCTGGCAGCGGCTTGAATACGATAATTCACCTGTTAACGTTTATGTTGAGTGTAAGAAAGAAGGAAGACAGATCAGAAAGAATAGAATAGGATATAAAAATCAAAGCAGAATACACAGTATGTGATTGTATAATATTTTGTCGTAATCGAGGTTTAGAAGGAATGGCCATTATGTTTTTTAATACCTTACAAACTTTCATATTGAGCATTTTTTCTGATTACCAAATGAATGCATGAGGTTATTTCCAAATAGCGTTAACAGTCTCAGCTAAGAAAACATAATTCCTGGGACTAAATATTCAAAGGATGTGCAACATTTTATGGAGAAATTATAAATAAATGAGAGATAGCTAGGCCTTTTGATGGAAAGACTAAATACAGTAAAGATGGTACTTTTCTTCCAAGGTAATATATAAATTTATTGTAGTTTTATCAAAATGGCAGTAAGATTTTTGTGGATTTAGATGAACAGATATTCAATTTCATTTGGAAAAATAAAGATCAAAAATGTGATTCTGAAAAAAAAAAAGCCCCGCGTCGGACTCTGTGCTGATGGCTCGGAGCCTGGAGCCTGCTTCGGATTCTGTATCTCCCTCTCTCTCTGCCCTTCCCCTGTTCATGCTCTGTCTCCATATCTCTCAAAAATAAATAAACGTTAAAAAAAAATTAAAAAAAAAGGAACCTAATAAAAACGCACTTTGATGCGTGTTAAAGTATTTAAGATAAACTATCTTAAAAACGACCTGAAATTTGCTTATGGAAGAGGCTGTAAGAAGGGGCAGTGAGGCGGAAGGACCATTATCTGAAAGCAGAGGGCAAGTTTTACCACCAGGTTTGGATAGGTCCCGTTCATAAAACAGGTAGTCAGAGGAAGCTGGTGGATTCTCGAAGGGTCTGTGCAGACGCGTTTTGTGTATTCCTTTTCTCTTGGCAACCTGGCAGGGTTTCTTACCCTGGCCACTGCTGACATCCCGTAACTGGATACTTTATGTTGCAGGGGCTGTCTTGTGCATTGTAGGATGTTTATCAGTAGCCACTAGATGCAAGGAGCAATCCCTGCCCAATCCTGACAAAAATGTCTCTAGGCATTGCCAGACGTCCTTTGTGAGGTAAAATCGTCCTGATGTAGAACTGACCTAGGGCTTCTCACTGACAAAACTGCATATGAGCACGCATGAAAATTTCTGACAGATTATTTTTGTTTTAATTTTTTTAATGTTTATTTTTGTGAGAGAGAGCGCACGAGAGAGCACATTAACAGGGGAGGGGCACAGAGACAGAGACACAGAATCAGAAGCAGGCTCCAGGCTCCTCATGGTCAGCACAGAGCCCAGCTCAGGGCTTGAACTCATGGACCCATGGGACCATGACCTGAGCTGAAGTTGGACGCTCAGCCAACTGAGCCACCCAGGCGCCTAATGTCATCAATCACGTCAGGACAAATTCACATTTTAAAAACATAGCAGAAATGACTATTTCATTAAACTTCATGAATTTCTGATTTAAATATAAAAGAATTATTAGATTTTTAAAAATGTAAATCTGGGGCGCCTGGGTGGCTCAGTTGGTTAAGCGCCTACTTCGGCTCAGGTCATGATCTTGTGGTGCGTGAGTTCCAGCCCCGCGTTGGGCTCTGTGCTGACAGCTCAAAGCTTGGAGCCTGCTTCGGATTCTATATCTCTTCTCTTTGCCTCTCCCCCACTCATACTCTCTCTCTCTCTCTCTCTCTCAAAAATAAATAAACGTTAATAAATTATTAAAAAAAGTAAATCTAAGTTTCATATTCAATATAACAAAAAGATGAATAAAAATAAAAGTTGAAACAAGCTGTACTTTATACCCATATGAAATAAACACATGGCAGAACATTGGGAGTTAAAAAACAACAGGGGGCCGCTGGGTGGCCCCGTTGGTTGAGCCTCTGACTCTTGATTTCAGCTCAGGTCATGATCTTGCAGTTTCGCGAGTTCCAGCCCCACATCAGGCTCTGTGCTGACAGTGGGGAGCCTGCTTGGGATTCTCCCTCTCTCTCTGCCCCTTCCCTGCTTGCCCTCTGTCTCTCTCAAAATAAATACATTTTTAAAAACTTCAAAAACAAAGCAATAGGGGCTCCTGGCTGGCTCTTGATCTCAGGGTTATGAGCTCAAGCCCCACATTGGGTGTGGAGATTAAATATAATTTTAGAAAGAGAAAAGGAAACAAAGAATGTGCATGTAATGTAGAGTACTTTAACGAAAATAAAATTTACAGGCTTCTAGTTCTAAACCTTAGATGCATGCTATCACCACTATCATTCAGCATCATTCCAGCCAATACAGTAAGAAAAATAAATTATAGGCTTAAATAGTTAAACATTAATTTGCAGATCTCATTCTCTACATAGACACTCTAAGGCAATCAACTAAAGCATTAGCCAACAAGGGAATTCATTTCCAGAATAAACAAAGCTTTGCTTCCCAAGCTTTTGTAATGAGAAAATTTAGTGGGGGGAAAAAAACCCAAACATGGCAGCAACAAAACCTCTACAGTCCCTAGGAATGAACCTATTGACTAGGATTGTTAAAACCTATATGAAGAAAACGAATTTTACTAAAGCACATAAAAATGTCTAGAAAAATGAGAGGTGTTTCTGGGTGGAAAGAGCCCATATGTTCGAGATCTCGTTCTCTGTAAATTAATATGTTAAGCATATTCCTATCAGAATCCCATTAGAATTTGTGTAAATTTGCCGAAATATCTTTCCTATCTATGTAGAAGAGAAAACCGACAAGAACAGTCAAGACATTTTCCTCTGGGAACCGATGGAGGGTGGTGGTGGATGGCCATGCCCTCTTATAAAGCCAAATATCTGATAAAACTGTAAGAATTAAACTGCAGTATTGGAGCAAAAATAGATTCAAGTATAAATGGAAGCCTAATTAATGAAAAATGACCCCAAATCAATGGTGAAAGAATAGACTGTTCAATAAATTTTGGGATAACTGAATATCCACTTGGAGAAAGATTTACGTTCCTTCCTGTTCTGTTACACATAAATAAGTCCCAGATGGGAAAAAAGGTCTACATCTAATAAAAGTTATAAGAATGTTATGAAGAATTTAAGAGTATATTTTAAAATCTTAGGATAGGGGGCACCTGGGTGGCTCAGTTGGTTGAGTATCCGACTTCAGCTCAGGTCATGATCTCAGGGTCTGTGAGTTCGAGCCCCGCGTCGGGCTCTGCGCTGATGGCTCGGAGCCTGGAGCCTGCTTCGGATTCTGTGTCTCCCTATCTCTCTCTCTGCCCTTCCCCTGCTCACGTTCTGTCTCTGTGTCTCTCAAAAATAAATAAACGTTAAAGAAAAAAATCTTAGGATAGGAAAAGTCTTCCAAATCAAGATACTACACCCTAGAGTCACAAAAGAGGTTCTCCTGAAAAGGATACTAAGAATAAAGCAGTGTGGAAGATGGGGAAATTATCTCTATTTGAAAATTTTTATTGTATCCCACCATAAATTTAATAGGATTGATAAACAATATGGTACATTAATTGGATACAAAATAAGTTTACAAAAATCCGTAACTTTTTTTAAACCAGTAATAATTTGAAATGGCACCCCCAAGAGGAGTGGTCCCACTTACAATTGTTGGAAAGACCACAGAATACCAGAAAGTTAATAAAAAAGACTCCCTGAACATTTAGGAAGAAAATGATTAAGTTCTCAAGGAGAGCAGGCAGAACCAAATACATGGAATGTAGAACACGTTGCCTGAGTGAGATCAATCTTGCCTAATACACGCATCCGGTTAATGTAATCCAGTCTGGATTCAATGCGCTTTTTGTTGTTGGACAAAATGATTTTGGGGTTTGTAAGGAGGAATAAATATCCAGGAATTCACAGCAGTAACTTGGAAAAGAATGTGAAGAGAGGGTAAGGCTTGCCATCCCGGTATTACAGTATTGCAAAGGTACCGAAATCAGACACATATAGAAAGTGTAAGAGAACATACAGATTCACAGATGTATGAAAATCTAATATATGCAAAGATTAAAGGTTGGCATTCCCATCTAAGGAGAAAGAATGGTATATTTAGTGGTGTGTGTGATTGGCTCTCCATGTATGGCTATTAAAGATGCCAGTCTCATCTGTAGAGTTTTCTTTGATTTAGTGTTTTTTAGTATTTACTTACTTATTTTGAGAGAGAGAAACTGTGAGAGGGGAAGGGCAGAGAGAGAGGGAGAGAGAGGATCCCAAGCAGGCTTCCCACGGTCCGCACTACTGTGAGATCACGACCCGGAGCCACAGTCTAGGGCCAGAACCTCAGGGGCCCCTGGGTGGCTGAGTCAGTTAAACGTCTGACTTCAGCTCAGGTCATGATCTCGCACTCCGTGGGTTCAAGCCCCACCTCAGGCTCTGTACTGACAGCTCATAGCCTGGAGCCTGCTTCTCATTCTGTGTCTCTCACTCTCTCTGCCCCTCCTCCACTCACATTCTGTCTCTCACTCTCAAAAATGAATAAATGTTTAAAAAAAAAAAAAAGAGCCAGAACCTCAACTGACTGAGTCACCCAGGTGCTCCTGTCTGTAGAATTAAATTGCAAATCTAAGGGCAAAAAATATTAGTAGAATATTTGTATAACTTTTTGATGCGGGGGACACTTAAAGAGCTTGAAACTATAGGGGCATCTGGGTGGCTCAGTCTCAAGTTCTGTCTCTCTCTCGAAAATAAACATTTTTTAAAAATGTTTTTGAAAAGCCAGAAACTATGACAAGGACTGACAGCTCAAATAAAAGGCTCAAAATGCTCTATTTGGCAGAAGATAAAATCAAAATACAAGTGGCTGGGGGAGAAAATGTTTGCTAGTTAATCAAAGGATGATTAACCCTAATATAAAGAAGACCATCCAAGTTACAGGAGTCCAGGGAGTGTAGAGCAAAGGGTGTGAACAGATACGCACAAAGATACTGGAACAGGGGCACCTGGGTGGCTCAGTCGGTTGAGCGTCCGACTTCAGCTCAGGTCACGATCTCACGGTCCGTGAGTTCCAGCCCCACATCCGGCTCTGTGCTGATAGCTCAGAGCCTGGAGCCTGCTTCGGATTCTGTGTTTCCCTCTCTCTCTGCCCCTCCCCCACTCATGCTCTGTCTCTCTCTGTCTCAAAAATGAATAAACGTTAAAAAAAAAAATTAAAAAAAAAAAAAGATACTGGAACACCCCCACACCTGAAAAGTACGAAAAGGATGTTAACCCTCACAAATGCAAATCAAAACAATGAAATATAATTTTTTACCTATTACATTGGCAAACAATTTTAAAAAGGTTTAGAAACATCCTGTGCTGGCAAAGGTGCCAAGAAATAAGTCTCAGGAGCAAAAGGGCAAAAGTGCCGGATTCTTTTTGGAAGGCAGTCTAGTGGAATTTATTAAACTGGACATGTTTATACCTTCTGATTTAGTAGTTCTCCTTTTTAGGCTCTGTCTTAGAGAGGTAAAAGTGTTAGTATATCAGGAAGCATATCAGAGCATTGTTTGTAATTTATAAAGGAAATAGAAACTATATGTCCCGTCCGTGGGGTATATGTACCCATGCAATGGAATATAATGCAGTTTGCAAAAACCCGGTTTTGCCTATACACCTTGACCTGGAAAGATACCTGTGACGTATTCAGTGAATGAAGTTACACAGTGGTTTATTCCCACTTTTGTTTTTAAAAGAAGAAAAATATTCTATACATATGTCCATATATCTCAAACAAGCATGAAGAACCACAGAAGGTATACGGTTAACAGAACCACATGGCTGGATTGGGGGGAGGAGCAGTTCTCAAGGAGGAAGTTGCCGAATACACAAAAACAAGGGTCCACCACAAAAATCTTTTAAATTGGTGAAAAGGGGGGGTACATGGTTGGCCAGTGGGTAGTGTGGGTGATTCTCGATCTCAGGGTTGTGAGTTCAAGCCCTACATTGCAGGTAGAATTTACTTAAACAAGAAGGAAAGGAAGGAAGGAGGGAGGGAGGAAGGGAGGGAGGGAGGAGGAAGGAAGAAGGAAGGAAGGAAGGAGGGAGAAAGAAAGGAAGAAGGAAGGAAGGAAGGAAGGAAGGAAGGAAGAGAAAGAAAGAAAAATAAATTGATGAGAAGGAGCTGAAATCATGCTGAAGCAATAATGTCTGTGTACGTATTATGTCTGTAATTTCAGTTACCTCTGACTTTCGAAGATGTTGCCATTTATTTCTCTGAGCGAGAATGGCAGGACCTGGAGGCATGGCAGAAGGAGCTTTACAAGCATGTCATGAGAACCAATTATGAGATTCTTGTCTCTCTAGGTAAGAAGTGCTTGATTTTGTGGGTAGGTCACGGAACTGGGGCTGAAAGAGGTCTGGGCCCCTTGATTCTCCTGTTGGTTAGGTGGCCAGATTTTGCAGAAATTCACTCAGAAAGGCGGGGTTTTTTTCTTTGTTTTTACCCCAGAGTCCTATGTGAATACTTCTGCAAGCACTGCTCATCCTTACTCATGGGTAGATATTGTCGCATGATAATTTTTAAGACTGTTTGATGTGTGGTGGTCAGAGGTGACCAAATACATCAGGACTCAGGACTTCTAGTCGCTACACACTCACAGGGTGCCATGAGTCCCACACAGGAACACTCCTAGCTCATATCCATAATGTACCCGTGTCACCTCTACCCTAGGGTGTCCCTACTTGCCGGCTTTTACAGTGGGGTCTGTATAACTCAGAAAAGCTACAATATTTCCCTGCAGCGAGATACTATAAGGCTGTACCCTGAGTCATTTAACAGGGGCTGTCTCGGCCTGATTATAGTAATAGGTGTTCTTTTTAGTCTTTTTCCTTCTTGGTCTTTATATGTATTTTTTAATTTAGCAGATGTGGTTTTTAATAATCAGTCTGTTCAGGGAAGTGTCACGCGAATGGTAAAGTCTCTGCTTCGTCCTCACCCCTGCCCTCAGTTCATCCCCCAGGGCAACCGCGTTTAATAACCCTTTCTGTTTTCTTTCTTACCCTGGTTTCCTCCAATCTAACTATCCTGCTTGCATCTTGATTTCTTAAGTTATCGCATTTAGACAGCATTAACTCACTTATATGTGATACTTTCTTCTATCTCCTTTTTTTCCTTTTCCCCAAATTTTGAGGGTTTTTTTTCATGCCTCTACTGGCTAACTTTATAACGAAATAATAAACTTGTAGATCATGCTCCGTCAACTTCATATTACATCTCGATTCCTTCAGTGCATGAAGATAAGCTGATTAGTTCTCCTGTACTTCCTGTCACCTCTCCTGCCAACTCCCGACAGCCATACCACTTCCTTTATAACGTAAGGTTTCTAATACTTTATATTCTATTCCATTACCATAATTAAGTTTTCTAGGCTTTACATATAGAGTGTTGTTTCTAAAACATATAATCTAAAATGGTACATATTTTTATTTTTACTGAACAACCAATTAAAGTAATTGAGTCTATAGAGGAAGGGAGATAATCCTATTATCATCCATCCTGTTCCACCCGGAAAGAATGTTCCAGACATCAGGATTAAATGGATGTGAGTGGTCTATCATGGCGGCTTTGATTTGAATTTCCTTAACAGGTAATCATGTTGAGCATCTTTCCATTTGTATATCTTCTTAGGAGAAATGTTGGCTCAAATACTTTGCCCATTTTTATTTTTATTATTTTTTTTTTTAAACGTTTTTTTTATTTTATTTTTGAGAGACATAGAGACAGAGTGTGAGCAAGGGAAGGGCAGAGAGAGAGGGAGATACAGGATCTGAAGCAGACTCCAGGCTCCGAGCTGCCAGCACAGGGCCCGACGCGGGGCTCGAACTCACAGACCGTGAGATCATGACCTGAGCCGAAGTCGGCCGCCTAACCGACTGAGCCACCCAGGCGCCCCACTTTGCCCATTTTTAAATTGGTTTGTTTGTCTTTTTATTGTTGAGTTGTGAGTTCAAGCCCTGCATTGTATTCAAAGCCTATCAAAAAAAAGTTCTCTATTTGTTCTGGATACTGGACCCTTATCAAATATATGATTCTCAGATAATTTTCTCCCATTCTATTGGCTGTCTGTTCACTTTATTCTTTTAATTTTTTGAGAGAGATAGATTGTGAGTATGAGTGGGGAGGGGCAGAGAGAGGGGAAGGACAGGATCCCAAGCCATCTTGGTGCTGTTTTTTTTTTTAAATATTAACTTTTTAATGTTTATTTATCTTTGAGAGAGAACAAGTGGGGAAGGGGCAGAGAGACGGAGACACAGAATCCAAAGCAGGCTCCAGGCTCTGAGCTGTCAGCGCAGAGCCAAGGTGGGGCTCGAACTCAGGAACCATGAGATCATTACCTGAGCCGAAGTCGGTTGCTTAACAGGCTGAGCCACCCAGGTGCCCCTGGTGCTGTTTTTTGATAACTTTTCTCACAAACCGTGAGATCACTTCTTGAGTCGAAGTTGGATGTTCAACTGACTGAGCGACCCAGGTGCCCCTGTTCACTTTTTTTGATGGTCTCCTTTGGAGCCCCAAAGTTTTCAATTTTCATAAAGTCCAACTTCTTTTTCTTGTGTTGCTAGAGCTTTTGGTGTCATATTTAAGAAACCATTGCCTAATCCAAAGTCACAAAGATTCACTCGTATGTTTTCTTTTAAGAGGTTTATAGTTTCTTTGCTTACATTTAGGTCTTTAATCCCTTTTAAATTAATTTTTGTGTATGGTGTGAAGTAGGAATCCAACTTATTTTGCATATGGATATCCAGTTATCCCAACACCATTTGTTGAAAAGGCTTTCCCCCATTGAATTCTCTTGGCACCCTTTTGGAAAATCAGTTTACCATAAGTGTAGAGGTTTATTTGTGGATTCTCAGTATGTTTCATTGATGTATATATGTTTGTCTTTTTTTTTTTTAACGTTTATTTTATTTTATTAAAAAAATTTTTTTTTAATGTTTATTTATTTTTGAGACAGAGAGAGACAGAGCATGAGCAGGGGAGGGGCAGAGAGAGAGGAAGACACAGAATCTGAAGCAGGCTCCAGGCTCTGAGCCATCAGCACAGAGCCCGATGCAGGGCTCGAACTCACAGACCGTGAGATCATGAACTGAGCCGAAGTCGGCCGCTCAACCGACTGAGCCACCCAGGCGCCCCTGTTTGTCTTTTTGATTACCATTACTTTTAGGATCAATTTGTCAATTTCTTTTTTTTTTAATTTTTTAAATGTTTATTTATTTTTGAGACAGAGCGAGACAGAGCATGAGTTGGGGAGGGGCAGAGAGAGTGGGAGACACAGAGTCTGAAGCAGGCTCCAGGCCCTGAGCTGTCAGCACAGAGCCTGACGAGGGGCTCGAACTCACAGTGCACGAGATCATGAGCTGAGCCGAAGTCGGACGCTCAACCGACTGAGCCACCCAGGCGCCCCTCAATTTGTCAATTTCTGAAAGAAAAGAAAAGGCAGATTGGATTTGGGGAACATTGTCATTTTAACAATATTAAGGCTTCCTTTTCATGAACATGGGACATCTTTCTATGCATTTATGACAAAATCCCTTTCAACAATATTTTATAGTTTTTATTGTATAAGTCTTGGATTTCTTTTATTAAATTTCTTCCTAAGTGTTTTATTCTTTTTGGTGTTATTATAAATTGAATTGTTTTGCTGGTTTTATTTAGTTAATTAATTTATTTAATTTTTAAGTTTATTCACTCAGAGAGAAAGAGAGCACAAGCTGGGAAGGAGCAGAGAGAGAGGGAGAGAGAACCCCAGGCAGGCTCTGCACCGTCAGCACAAAGCCTGATGTGGAGCTTGAACTCACGGACTGCGAGATCATGACCTGAGCCAAAGTTGGACACTTAACTGACTGAGCCACCCAAGCGCCCCATTCTTGGTTTTACTTTTGGAAAAATACTTTTATTTTAAAAGATGCTGGGATTTTAACAGATGAAGATTGAGAATAGGCCTATGGATTTCAATAAAAGAGGGCCACCTGGGTGGCTCAGTTGGTTAAGCATGCAACTTTGGCTCAGGTCATGATCTCACAGCTCCTAAGTTTGAGCCCCACATCAGGATCTGTGCTGCCAGCTCACAGCCTGGAGCCTGCTTCAGATTCTGTGTCTCCCTCTCTCTCTCTGCCCTTCCCCACTCGCACTCTTCTCTCTATCTCTTTCAAAAATAAACATTAAAAAATAAAAAAATTAAAAAAGATAGTGATTCCTTTTCTCACGACGGCAGTCTTAGAATTCATTTGGGATTGAAGTCAGATTTCAGAGGGCAAGGACGAACCTAGAACAGTGATCTGTCTCCACGTGTGCTATACCACTCTGACATTTTATTCCTGAGGCAGGTGTTACCCAGCTTACTCTCTCTCCCTGATTTGAACCATGCACTGATCTCCCTTTAGCAATCTATGAAGCATACTTTAGGTTCTGTTAAATATATTTTATTGAAAGAAAGTTTTACTTGAAAATAAACATTTCTTTTGGCAAATGGAGGTCATATATTAGAGAATCTTGTAACTATTTTCATCTGCTTATGTCATTGCTTACAACCCTTTTTATTCTAGCAGAACTCCACCATGTTTGGGGTCATGATTAGCACTGTCACCAGAGAACTCCGGACAGTATTTTAGTTGGAGCTACCTGCTTTGAAATTTCCTAGGATAGGCATTCCAGTTCTTATTTTTCCATCTCCCCCTCTTCCCATGGTATCTCCAGCTGTCTTCAGGGCTGTCCTACCATTCTCAAAGCACCCTACTAGTGACCCATGACTAAATACATATTACTAGACATATGGGGACCAAGACAGGATTTAAACAGTGTAACTGATTTCACAGGTCCAGATAGATTAGGAAGAGCTCTTAGGATGCGTGGGCAGTTTTACTCCTCTTTGCGTAAACCTATAATCTGTTTTTTGACATCTCTTCCCATACGTTTTCCCAAGAATAAATTTAAAAATTTTAAAACAACTCAGTGTTCTTTAAATTTATTGCTCAAGGGAACCAAACTACCCTGTCTGGCTTCTTCGTACAGATGGTGGACTTCCCAAACCAGAACTAATATCCTGGATTGAACAGGGGAGAGAGTTCTTCAAGAACTGGGGAGAATCACAGAAATCAGGAAACAACATTTGCTCTTCAGCTGGTCTGCGTTTTGATCCAGTTGTTGAGGGACATCTGTTTTGGCGTGAGTATTGAGAAAGTAGGGCCCTTGCCTTAAGACCTCACATTCAGGTGTCTTCGTTCCAGTTCCCTGATCTTGTCTTCCTGTTTGGCTAGGTTGAGGCTTCATGTCCGGGATATTCTAGCGAAAAGCAGTTAAGCACAGTGGTTAGGAGTGTGGGTCCTGGACTCTGAGTCTAGATCTCGCCTTTTCCAGGTCACCTCGGGCAAGTTATTCAACCTCTCGATACTTCAATTTCCTGGTCTATGAAATGAAGATAATAAAAGCACCTACATTATAGGTTTAAAGAGGTTAACATGCGTAAAGTGTTAAAATGATGCCTGGCACACAGTGAGAGCTCAGTAAGTGGGCACTGTTGTTAGGAGGCAGGGCCGGGGCCAGGTGGTAGGGGGAATCCAGACTGGTTATCTAAGTCCTAGTGACCAAAATTGCTTCCTTCCTATCTGGGAACTGTCGTCTCTACTTGCATACCTAAAACTTAGCTCTCCTCTGTTGTTTCTTGTTATGATAGGAGGGTCTGAAATTTTTGTGTTCTTAAAAGTCAGCAATAAAGTACGGAATGAGAAAGCCAATGGAAGCATCATTCTAAGAAATGTGTTTAGTTTGCTTAGTTTCTTGCTGCTGCTTTCTGGACAGTAAAGGAGTTTTGCATCACAAATTCTTTCACATTTTACCATCTGTTCTCAATTCTTCCAAGAAACCTTTTTAAAAGGTTGGTGGGAATAAGGGTGAAGAGGGGGGAACAGAGCCCAGGCCCTGCAGCCTGGCCTGAGGGACAGGCCCTGGGTCACATGGGACCATGGTGTTAGAGTCTATTAGTGACACTGTCGTCACCTGGACTCCAGAAACATCTCCACATCAAAATGGCACAAGTTGGATGGTCCTGTAGTCATGATGGCGGTGAGAACTTACAGGGCGTGCAGTATGCCAGGCACATGCTCAACACTGCACATGCAGAAACTCACTTAGCGATCATGACAATTATATGTCTTGTTGTTTCCCTTTTCTACGGAAGAAGGAACCAAAGCCAAGAGAGGTTAACTTGATAGAGGCTATACAGCAAAGAGGTGGGATTTGAACCCAGACAGTCTGATTCCAGAGCTTAGGTCCTATTAAGACCTATATTTTCCTCTATTTTTTTTTTTTTTTTTAGGTTTTATTTATTTATGTAATCTCTGTACCCAACATGGGGCTTGAACTGACGACCCTGAGATCAAGAGTGGTATGCTCTTCCAACTGAGCCAGCCAGGCCCTCCTGTATTTTCCTCTTTTAAGATATGTCTTTTTCGGTTTAGTTTCAGCAGACTCTCATCAGACTCAGGGTCATTAAATGGAACCACACTGAAAAGTCCTTGGTTGTGGAGCTCCGTGGGAGCTGGGTTCCCAGGCCACCAGAGGTCACTGTTACCACTCCGTTTCCTGGTGACATAGCCTTTAGTCATGACACAGGAATACTGACTGAATTTTCGTTTTCCATTTCAGGAAGCCAACAAGCTGTGAATTCAGAAGAAGCTGAATGCCATTTCCAGGTAGATCCCCTACAGGGCCAGTGCTCCTCTGCACCCTCACCAGGAGAAAGGGCAGATGCTGCCTTCAGGCCTGAGGAGAGCATCGCCCTCATGAACTCACACAGACATGACACCTGGGCTCCAATTCCAGTAGTCCCTAGCTGCAGGGAACCTACCCAGAGAGAAGGAATCCCAAGTCCCAGAACTCTGGGTCCCCCTGCCTTCCAGGAGGTCCCCTCTTGGGAGGGCACCCAACACCCTAGCGCTGTCTGTGAGGAAAGCTTTTGGAAGAACCGTTTAGAGAAGCACCAGCCATGTAGGTCCTGGAAGAAATTCAGCAAACAGGCTGTTCCACAGCAACAGCGGAGCATCCCTCAGGGTCAGAGGCGCTTCCGGTGTCACGACTGTGGGCGGAGCTTCCACCGGAAGCGGTATTTGCTCAGGCATCTGGCTCTACACGCGGGGACGAGCGCCCTGCAGGGGCCTGAATGTAAACTGTGTGCCCCGCACAAGCAGATCGGCCACAGAGGGGAGAGGACGTCCCAGTGCCCCAGATGCGACCAGGACGCTCTCCCGAAGAACAGCCTGCCTGCTCACCAGGGCCAGCTCAGCAGGGGGAGGCTGGTCTCCTGTGGAGAAGGCGAAGGGTGGGCCGGCGTGCGCTCGGGAGGGAAGCCGGGGCCGGGGGCCGCGGAGACTGTCCAGCACTGCCCTGCCGGGGAGAGGCCGTTCTCTTGCCCCGAGCGTGGGGAGCGCTTCGCCGCCAGGTCCAAGCTCGCCAGCCGCATCCGGGGACACGCGGGAGAGCAGCCCTTCCGGTGCCAGGAGTGCGGCGAGAGCTTCCGCCTCGGCGGCTCGCTGAAGCTCCACCAGCGCGTGCACGGCGGCGGGGGGCCCTTCTCCTGCACCAAGTGCGGCAAGGGCTTCGCCAAGCGGTGTAAGCTCGCGGAACACGTCCGGGTGCACAGCGGCGAGAGGCCCTTCCGCTGCGCCGACTGCGGCCGGAGCTTCCGCCAGAGGGGCCAGCTGCTGAGGCACCAGCGCCTGCACACGGACGAGAAGCCCTTCCAGTGCCCGGAGTGCGGGCTGAGCTTCCGCCTGCAGAGCATGCTGAGGGCCCACCGGCTCCGGCACGGCGGGGAGAGGCCGTTCTCCTGCGGCGAGTGCGGCCGGGCCTTCGCGCACCGGTGCAAGCTCCGGGAGCACCTGAGAGTGCACAGCGGGGAGAGGCCCTTCCGCTGCCCCGAGTGCGGCAAGAGCTTCCGCCTCAAGGGCATCCTGAAGGCCCACCAGCGCACCCACAGCAAGGAGCGGCCCTTCTCGTGCGGGGAGTGCGGCAAGGGCTTCACCCGGCAGTCCAAGCTCGCCGAGCACTTCCGCGTGCACAGCGGCGAGCGGCCCTTCCGCTGCTCCGGCTGCGACCGCAGCTTCCGCCTCAAGGGGCAGCTGCTTAGTCACCAGCGCCTGCACACGGGCGAGAGACCCTTCCAGTGCCCCGAGTGCGGCAAGAGCTACCGCGTCAAGGCCGACATGAAGGCCCACCAGCTGCTGCACGGTGGGCAGATGCCCTTCTCCTGCGAGTGCGGCAAAGGCTTCGCCAAGCAGTCCAAGCTCATCGAACACGTCCGGACGCACACGGGGGAGAAGCCCTTCCAGTGTCCCAAGTGCGACAAGCGTTTCCGCCTGAAGGCGCAGCTGCTCAGCCACCAAGGCCTGCACACAGGGGAGAGGCCCTTCCGCTGTCCCGAGTGTGATAAGAACTTCCGGGAGAAGGGACACATGCTGAGGCACCAGCGCATCCACAGGCCCGAGAGGCCGTTTGCCTGCGGCGAATGTGGCAAGGGCTTCATTTATAAGTCGAAGCTCGCCGAACACATCCGAGTGCACGCCAAATCCTGCAGGGCTCCGAGCGAGCCTGACGTGAAGAAGAGGCTCAGCCAGCTGTTCGCAATGATCGAGGCTGACTGGAGTTGAGGCCGGGTAGGGCCTTCAGCCGACTGACCTTGCCTGGGGATCCACGGCAGCCGTAGCCGAACCCGCGGGGAGACAGATTTTAGGAAGAGGGACCCTTTTTTGAGCAAGAACCACAGAGGATTTTCTCGGTTAAAACATCACCAGTTAGGGGCACCTGGGTGGTTCACTCAGTGGAGTATGCGACTCCTGATTTTAGCTCAGCTCATGATCTCATGGTTGGCGGGTTGGAGCCCACATCTGGATCCGTGCTGGCAGCATTGAGCCCTGCTTGGGATTCTCTCTTGCCCTCTGTCTCCGTCCCTCCCCTGCCTGTGGCGTGCGCTCTCTTTCTCTGTCTAAAATAAACATTTAAAATATCACCAGTTCTATTTCTTATCCCTTGGTAAAAGAGGTATCTATTCTTCCTGCCATCTTAAGTGGTAACTTCCCCCCAATTGCTGAGTTAGCTCTGAAATCCCAGCTTGAATTAAGACAGAAGGAAATCCTTCCAGAACTGTGCTCAAAGTTGAGGAGATGGGGTGGCCATTGAGTGTCCACTGTACTCTTTCACAGTAGGATCCCAAAGTGGGGGTTCAGCTATGTGTGAGTTGTTGCAGCCCTGACATAATGTTGAATTTGGTCATTTATTTTGAAACTGATAGCAATAAAACGAGTTCTCTGAATCCTGGTCTGTCTGTTTATATATGAATGTGAGGCTTCATGTCATGTTCCCAGGTGGTTATGTATATAGTTCCCGCTAAAGAAAACTGATAATTTCATCAAAGTGTGGTAATCTGAGTTGAAGAAATATAAAAGTGAGGGTGCTAAGGGGCGCCTGGGTAGCTTAGTTAAGCACCTGACTCAGCTCTGGTCGTGATCTCACAGTTTGTGAGTTTGACCCCACGTCGGGTCCTGTGCTGACAGCTCAGAGCCTGGAGCCTGCCTCAGATTCTTTGTCTCCCTCTCTCTCTGCCCCTCTCCTGCTCACGCTCTCTCTCTCTCTCAAAAATAAATAAGCATTAAAAAAAATTTTTTTTAAAGCGAGGGTGCTAAGATGTAGGGGACGAGAATTTAGATAAGAGATGGGTTGGGACAGAAGTGGAACCGAGAAGCTGTTCAGAGCCAAGACAGCAAAGGAGATTACATGTCTAAGCGGTGGCTAAATATGAGTAAAGAGAAAATAATAAAGCCAAGGGGCACCAGGCTGGCTCAGTCAGTAGAGCATGTGACTTTTATCTTGGGGTTGTGAGTTCTAGCCCCACATTGGGTGTGGAGATTATTTAAAATCTTTAGGGAAAAAAAAATGAAGCCAGACAGCTTTGTCATGAGTAGTACAGGCAACAACAGTTTCGTGTGGAGAGTGTTAAAGCAAATGTTAAAGTAAACATAACTCCAGGAAATTACCCCATTTGTGGCATGAGCACAGAATGTTTTTACTTTAGGGACAGAATTGCACTTCAGACAAATAATTCTTGGCTTTCAGAGGGTTCATATTTCCTGTAAAAGAATGGCTGACCTGAAACTTGAGGGATGACAGAACATGAAATTGCAGCTAACCTAAGACAAACACATTTATTATTAAAACAATGTTTCACAGATAATGTGCTCTGGAACACTAACTCTAAAGGTATACTTTTTCTTTCTTTCTTTTTTTTTTACTTTAATGTTCATTTATTTTTGAGAGACAGAAGACAGCATGAATGGGGGAGGAGCAGAGAGAGAGAGAGAGGGAGACACAGAAGCCGAAGCAGGCTCCAGGCTCTGAGCTGTCAACCCAGAGCCTGACATGGGGCTCGAACCCACAAACTGAGATCATGACCTGATCTGAAGTTGGACACTTAACCAACTGAACCACCCAGGCACCCCTCCAAAGGTGTACTTTTAAAAAGAGAGACAAGCACTGCATGGCCATTTAAGGTAAAACAGTTGTCCTCTGTCCCCTCCACCTGCCACACACACATGCAGTCTCTTAGAAACACCTAATGTGTAGTATATTCTTTTATTGTGAATATATTTGACCTCGGGATGCTTTCCCTTTCAAAAACATTTACTATGATCTCAGGGACATAGAGTTCTGCAGGATTCATTTTGGAGAACATTACCAAAGAGCCCTTTTGGCTCCAGCAAAGCAGCCCTGTGTCCATTAAGAAGAGTGAGAATCTGGGGCTCCTGGATGGTTCAGTCAGCTGGGCATCCAACTCAGGTTTCGACTCAGGTCATGATCTCAGTTTCGTGGGTCTGAGTCCTGCGTTGGGCTCTGCGCTGCCAGCGCAGAGCCTGCTTGGGATGCTCTGTCTCTCTGTCCCTCCCCCACTCATGCTGTCTCTGTCTCTGTCAGGATACATAAGTCAACTTAAAAAAAATTTTTTTTTTTTAAAGAATGAGAATCCAAGGAAAGGAGGTCTTAGGTTTTATGGGACAAAGAAAACAGACCTTTAAGTCAGAATAAATTCTCGCGTGGTTTAAGAGTACCGTCTTTCCTCAAGTGGTGGGACGCTAGCAAAGGTCACTGACAACGTTGAAAGATTATATCATTTAGGCAGGTTTACAATCACTCGGGGCCCTGGTGACATTGGGCTCGCTGCTGTCAGCACAGAACCTGCTTTGGATCCTCTGTCTCCCTTCCCTCTGCCCCTCCCAACTCATGCACACGCGCGTGCTCTCTCTCTCTCAAAAATAAACATTAAAAGCGTAATAATTAAAAACAAAATAAAATGAAGTAGGAACAAATCGACCACTGTCATGAAAACTAGAGCTCACACGCTGAGAACAGCCCCAAGGGAAACCAGTGTGATTATATCTTGATGAGAATCACATGGTAAAATGTCCCGGCAAGGATGGGCTCACCAAACAGTTAAACCAAGTAACTTGTTGAGGCAAAGGCAACTGTTTTATAAGGAAAAATCATGCGTGTTTGGTGTGTTGGGGAAATAAATAGATAACTTCTCATCATGTCCACGTGGATGTTAACAGACTTCTCACACTTGACGTTTCCAAAACCAAAACTCCTGATTTCCTTCCCTTAACCTATTCCCTCTGTGGTCTTCCTCATCACAGTAAGTAGAAGCTCCACCTTCTAGTTTCCTAGGTCAAGAACCTCGATATGTATCATCTTCAATGTCTCTGCTTTCAAAAATGATCTCACCTAACCCATCAACATATCTTGGTAGTTCCACCTTCAAAATATGCATACCTAGAATCTTACGTCTTCTTACCACTTCCTCCAAGACCACCTGGTTCAAGCCATCATCACCTCTTGCCCGATTATTTCAACAGCCTCACTGATCTTCCTGTTTCCACTCTTCACCTACCCATTATCTATTCTCTGGAGAGTAGATTGATCCTTTATTTATTTATTTATTTAATGTTTATTTTTTTTTTAAAGAGAGAGCAGGGGAGGAGCAGACAGAGAGGGGGACAGGATCCAGAGCAGGCTCCAGGCTCTGTGCTGAAAGCAGAGAGCCCGATGTGGGGCTCAAACCCACCAATGGTGAGATCATGACCAGAGTTGAAGTCAGATGTTTAACTGACTTAAACACCCAGGTGCCCCAGATTGATCTTTAAAAATAAAAGCTAGGTCATGTCATTTTCCTGCCCAAAACCTTCCTACAGCTTTCCTTATTCAAAGGCAAAGGCAAAAATGCAAGTGGAGTTGCTTAACAGATTTGTGAGTCTGGAGCTCTGGGCAGATGTCCAGACTAGAGAGAGAAATGGGGCTATCAGCATTAAATATTGAAATTCCCTGGCACTGCGAGCTTGACGGGAGATAAAGGAGAATGGAGGACCAAGTCCTAAGTAACCTTAATAACTCAAGGGTCTACAAATTTGGCGAAGTCGGGAAAGAGAACAAAAAGAAGGGAGCTATGAAGTGGGAGGTCTCGCAGCAGAGAGCGGGGTCTCTGCAGCCAAGCAAGGAGAATATTCCAAGAAGCAAGATGACAGAGATGCGTGCCCCAGCGAAGGTAAGCGCAATGAGGGCAGATAAATGATGAGAAGGCTTGGCGGCCTGAAGGTGGATGTTACCCCAGACAAGAACACTTCGTTCTGTTGCAGCAGAAAGGCAGACCTTGGGTGATTGGTGCAGTGTGAATTAGGAATTAGAGACGGGCTGTGTAGACGAGTCTTTCAAGGAGTTTATTTTAAGGGGGAGCAGAAACTTTGGCAGGAGCTGGGAAAGGTATTATTAATGGTGGAGCCAGTTTGTCTGCTAACGGGAAGGGTACTCAAAAACAGGGAAAATGAGGGGCACCTGGGTGGCTCAGTTGGTTAAGCTTCCCACTTTGGCTCAAGCTTCCGACTTCAGCTCAGGTCATGATCTCGCGGTTTGTGGGTTCAAGACCCACTTTGGGCCCTGAGCTGACAGTGCAGAGCCTGCTTGGATTCTCTCTCTTCCTCTCTCTCTCTGCACTTCCCCCACTTGTGTGTGCTCTCTCTCTCAAAATAAATAAATAAATAAATAAATGCTTCACATTACTTCTTTGACTTATAAACACTCCTGCTGGCGAGTGCTAGCTGGCTCATCTGATCACTGAATAATAGTAGCAGAATATGCCACCCCAAAATATGCCACTTCGGCATAAGGATTACTTTGAGCGGAAAGCAATGGAAAGGAAGCAGATACAAGTTCCCTGCCCGCCCCCTATTTGCCTAAAAGCAGGCGGTCCGTTTTCAAAGCTGTACCTCCGAAACCATGCATTTGTTTCTACCGATGTCTCCTTATCAGGAAGAACAAAAGTTAATCCAGAGACACCTTTAGACTCTATGAGCCTGGAGACAGCACCCGAGAAATCTACGTAACGAACATTACTAACTAGCCCTTACTCATCATTTGAGTACCTTCCTTACTTTGCCCCCCTTTTCACCTCCCCTCGGAGCTCCTCATAAAAGCTGGAGGACTTGCTCTGAGCCCAAGGCAGCCCAAACCTTTCCTGAAACGACGAAACGGTGAAAACCACCACGGTGAGTACGTGAGTGGCGGAGAGGTGGATGGAGTAGTACAATGACTCACAATTTCATTTTGAAGAGGAGCAACTTGGGTCAGCAAAAATTGAGGCAGAAAAAGGAACGTTATACATGGTCCAATTCCATGACTTACGTGCCGATCGATTTTAGATCTAACTCTGTGTGGCCCCCAAAGGAGGAAGGGTCAGAGCTGTGGTGTGCAATTCCAGTTCTCCCAGTCCGGAGAGGAGGGGAGATCCGGATGCTGTTAAAGGATGCACAGAGCTGCCGACGCTGCCGGAGCAATTTGCTCCTCCTGCCGGCAGGCGGCGCCTTGGGAACCGAGTTCAGGAGCAGGAAAGGCAACATTCCCAGGATGCCCTGCGTATGTCCAGGGCGAGGGCCACCGTGGGGCGGGGCTAACCCGCCCAGGCCCCGCCCCCAGAGCTTGACTTGCGCGGGGCGGGGATCTGGGCGGCAGCGGCGGCTGGGCTTCAGGAAGCGGCAGCCCCTGCTCTACGAAAGCCGGGACTCTGGCTGGAACCATCCTGGGGTGTGGGATCACGCGGATGCTGCAGGTGCAGCATCAGGTGTGAGCGGTGACATCTAGGCAGAGAAGGCGGCCCCCGAGGTCGCAGGGTAGCCTGCTCGTGAGGTTCGGGTCCATAGGAGGCGCCCTCCGGCAAGGTCGGACGGTGGAATCTGCAGGCCTGGCGCAGCCTTCCAACCTGAGCTTGCGTTGTGGGCATCCGGAGAGGGCCGTGCAGACAAATCCGTGCGCTCAGCCCTCAACTAAGCTCCTTGAAGCAGAGACTGATTTTTTTCTCTTCTTACCCATCCAGCGTATGGCCCCAGTGGGCGCTCTCCGAACGCTTGTTGAGTCGATCAGTGAATGAATGAATACACAAGCTACTGAACCTAGTCAGCCCCCGGCGGAGTGTTCCAGCTTCCCAGAAGCGGAGTTTGCATGTTGGTGAGGTGCGGAACGGGAGAAAGAACAGAGGAAATGATGGCCGAGAAAAGGAAAGTAGCCCTACAGGAGGGCAGATGATAGTACAATTCTAAATTGCAGTGACGGGAACTGTCACTCTAATAGTTCCTCAGAAAATGGTACTGACGGTCTCAACTCTTACTTTAGTTTCAAATTTTTCAAAGACCGCCCCCCCCAGGGGTGACAGTATCTCAGTTTCCGGATACTTAGCCTAATTTGAAACATAGTTTCCCAAGAAACATGACAATTTCTTACCGCCTTTTTCACTAACGCGAAAAAGAAAAAAGTATTAAAAGTAGAATCCTTAGTGACTGTAACCTAACTCATTCATTTTATGGGTGAGTAAAAGTAAGTTACAGAGAGACTGAAGCGACTGCCTCCACCTGACTGATAATATGACTTTGGTTTCCTGAGTTCCAGTTCTATGCCTGCCTTCCTTCCCTTCAATTAATATCTATTAGGACTTCTTTCCTTGAACAAATATTAATAATATTCACCATATTGCTTCTCTCGGGTTGCGACTGCCTAATCGAGCTCTGTTCCACATTTTTTCAGGTTATCCAGAAGCTATAGGACATTTTCCTTACTCCCCTTTGTCACCTTCTTCTAGGTAAAGAGATAATTTGATTTTCTGGTGCTAAAAATAATTGGTGTTCTTTCATTTCCTTCTGACATGTGTAATGCGTTATTGGGCCAAATAATCCGTTTTCAGTGTAAATTTCATTTTAGTGGAGCGACACGGTACCAAACGTAGACGTGGCTGCAGATGTAACTTTCTGCATTTCTTTCTCCTAAACGCATGAGTGTTTTGAAGATACTACGCAGAAAATGTCGAAGACAGTTCTGGACATACTTTATCACACACTACCACGTTTCCATGACTGTGTCCTGTGGTGTGTGCTCAACTGTTCACTTAATTGAATCAAACTACTCATTTCCGGTTGTGTTTCTCCAGTCTGCATTTCCGATGACTGACTTCTTTCCGAGTCCCCCCACGGCATACATATTCCTATACCATGAGATCCCATGTATTCAATATCCCCTCTTCCTGGGTGCGAATCCGGTTTGGGTGAAGTATCTGTTAACTTGTAGAAAGCGGACCAGGAAAATCCTCACGAGCCTTGCCCAAATATTTCTCACGAGGAGCAGGTGTGCAGCCCTCCCGAGACAGAAGCAAGTGTCTTTGGGGGGGCCAGGCGGCAGGGTCCTTCGACGGTCTGTTTCTGAGAAGGAGGAGGAGAAGCTGGTTGGGCATCAGAAGCGACCTTTCACGCAGGTTATGAAGAATGTCAAGGAGACTGATCTTTCTAGGCGTGATGTGTTTTTGTGGAAACGTGGAGAGGAATTCATGAAATCAAAGACTAAGCAGGTCTCAGCAATTCATTCGTTCTTCCCGTTTGCTGCTTGGCCAGGCTTTCCTGGGATGGCAACCTTCTTTAGCAGTAGGATTCCCTGACCGACTCATCCAATGCCTTTTAAAGTCACACATATTTATTTATTTATTTATTTTTAAAATTATTTTTAATGTTAATTTATTTTTGAGAGAAAGAGAAAGCATGAGCTGGGGAGGGGCAGAGAGAGGGAGACACAGAATAGAAAGCAGGCTCCAGACTCTGAGCTGTCAGCACAGAGCCCGACGCGGGGCTCGAACCCACAGACCGTGAGATCATGACCTGAGCCAAAGTTGGAGGTTTAACCGACTGAGCCACTGGGGCGCCCCCACATGTATTTATTTTTAAGCTGAAGATTGAGCAGTGGTTTAGAAAGTCTTCCACACAGGAGTGAAAGTGTGTAACCGTACGGGAAATTATTCCGTTTCTCCATTCTCTTAGAGTTTTCAGGCAGGGAGAAGAGAAAACTACCTGCAATTTTACTATCTGAAAATCATGTCGTAACTCCTTTATTCTATGAGAATGACTTACATGGTGGGGGGGGGACACCCTCTTTCCTGCTGGATCGAACGAGGAAGGATGTGGCCCTAAGAGCTGCTCAAGCAACACATGGGATTATTAAACATGTGGTGATTTTGCGGGGAATGTACTTGGAAGCCGTGTCAGCATCCCATTCCTCGTCAAATTTTCTGTTTATTTAGGTATAAATTTTATATCTGTATGGCCCCATAGGTTCCCATTTTATTCGTATTTTATCCAGCGGTTTGTAATCCTTTTCCGTCAGTGTTTATTTTGACGCTCCGATTTTCCCAAGTTTGGCCCCCGGGGGTCCCCGTACACAGGCTTCCTTCCGTGTACTTTTGACATGTTCCCTTCATCCTGGAGCAACTTCCTTTGTTCTCTGGCACAGTTGTTCCAGGCGCATCTTCTGTTTTTCCCTGTCCTCGTGTTGGAGCTGGACATTTCCACGGGGAGCTCTGGTTCCTTTTATTTTTTATTCTTTTTAAAAATTTGTTGTTATTTTTTTAAATTTACCTCCAAGTTAGGTAGCATATAGTGCAACAATGATTTCAGGAGTAGATTCCTTAATGCCACTCACCCATTTAGCCCATCCCCCCTCCCCCAACCCCTCCAGGAACCCTCTGTTGTTCTCCATATTTAAGAGTCTCTTAGGTTTTGTCCCCCTCCCTGCTTTTATATTATTTTTGCTTCCTTTCCTTTATGTTGATCTGTTTTAGATTTTAACGTCGTCATATGAGTGAAGTCATATGATATTTGTCTTTCTCTAATTTTGCTTAGCATAATTCCCTCTAGTTCCATCCACGTAGTTGCAAATGGCAAGATTTCATTCTTTTTGATCGCGAAGTCATACGCCGTTGTATACATACGCCACATCTTCTTCATCCATTCATCAGTTGATGGACATTTGGGCTCTTTCCATACTTTGGCTATTGTCGATAGCGCTGCTGTAAACATTGGGGTGCGTGTGGCCCCTTCGAAACAGCGCGCCTGCGTCCCTCGGATAAATACCTAGCAGTGCAATTCCTGGGTCGTAGGGTAGTTCTGTTTTTAATTTCTCGAGGAGCCTCCATACTGTTTTCCAGAGTGGCTGCCCCAGTTTGCATTCCCACCAGCAGCACAAAAGGGATGCCCTGGTCCCCGTTAGTGGGCAGTGAACTAGAAGCCGAGATCAGGAACCAGCCGTGCTCATTGCTACTCCTAGGCCCTCTCAGTGCCTACAGTGAGGACGTGCATACACATAACACATACATGGTAACATTTATACTTATTTCCTCTTCTCTTTTTAAAAAGTGACTCCACAGCAATACTGCCAATTTCAGTCCAACTCCACAGTGTCCAAGTTTGTCCCTTCCCATATTTGTAACTCTGTCTCCCAGCGATGAGAAGCTTCTCTCCCACTATCCTTAATATAGTTATTTCTCTGACCAATCCCGTTGTGTGTACCCCATCTCACCTGGCCACTGCCACTCCCCGCCCTGAGCAGATGCCCTCCGCGCCCCACCTCGGGTGTGACACTTAGCTCTGGACTGACCCCCCCACCCCTGCAATCCCCCCGCTGGTGTGGAGGCTCACCACACCATTAAATGGCTCCATTTAATGGTTTTGGAACTGAATTGTTCAGGAAAAGAAGAGAAGAGAAAGAGGAAGGAAAGGAAAAGGCGACAGGGTTCACGGAAAGGCTTAGTTGACAAAACGAATCAGCGTAGAAGCAGAAAAGATCAAAAGGCGATCGTGCGAGACGCAAGCAGATACATGACTGAAATTAGCCCCAAAAGTGAGTCTGTAGAGTTATAAATTTGGGAATCATTTAAGTAAAGGTGACTCCAAAGCTATAGAATTAGGAGTGGTTCGCTGAGATCGTAAACATTGACAGCGAATGTGACAGCCCGTGGCTGAGGGTCGGAGAGCACTCTCAAGGGGCCGCGCCAGAAACAAAAGCAGTCCTGTGCAGTTGCCCAGCACCGCAGGTACTGCCCCTGCCCTCGGGGGGCTCACCGTCTAGCGGGGCAGAAAGAGGAGTGACTGGGCAGATCTAGCGAAGTGGGAAAAGCGCCAAGCTAGAGAGAAAGCAGCGGTGTGAGGGTAGTACCCGGGAAGGTCGCTTGACCTGACCTGGAGGGGCCAGGCTGGAATCCGCCCTGGAGACACAGACGTCCCAGCTGAGTCCGGACCCACGACGAGTGGGTGGCTGCCCCCCCAGTAGACTAGAAGTTGATAGAAACGCAGGCTGGACAGGCCAACAGAGCCAAGGAGGAAAGGCATGCACGTTTTTGACAAAGCGGTCCACGTGTGGTCTATGAAGGAAGGCAGATTCGGATGCCCGGAAGAAGGCAGTGTAGACTCACACCTGACCACTGCGCTCCTCCTTCGCCCCGCCCCCACCGCCCCAGGCCCCGCCCCCGGCCGGCCCCGCCCCGCCCCCTCCGCCCGGGCCCTGCTCCTGTCTCCTGGTATCCGCTTCCTAAGCTGCACGCAGGCGTTTCCTCCTCTGCCTCCTGGGACAGTGTCGTCCGCCTTTTAGAGGACAGTTGCAACTGCCCGTTGGTTCTGAACAGAATAGTCCTATTACTTGGGTTAGATGCTACCATCTGCGCATGCCTGCCAGCGTTTCTTTCGGGGTAGTATCTCCCCTCCTACCGCAAAACGTTAGTACCCCTGGCTTTTTAGTCACGTGACAGGCGTACCAAAACAGGCACCTCAGTTCCAAGTAAAGGTTACATCCTGTTGTGCTGACCTGTTTTGTCTTCCCTTCCTGGCACCACAGGGTCCTCAGGGGGTTAGGTTTTTGTTGTTATTTTCTCTCTCCCAGTGTCTTGCGTCTTTCGTGAAACATGGGAATTCTAGACCACTGAATGTGCTTTTGGAAGTAAAGTTGGAGGAAACTAATCCACCTAACGGTGACCTCTCTGTGCCGACTGTGACAGTCCCAAACCAGACTTGCTAACCCAGACTGAAACGGGGCAAGAGGATCCAGGGGGAAAGGAGACAGAAACGACAGTTAACTTGCTTGCTGGTGAGCTTGTGGATTTGAAGAGCATCAGCGCGCGGCTGTTTGGGGGCAAGAGCACTGACATTTGAGACTCTGCACAGAGATTATAGGAATCCCTTAGTCTCCTTGGTATGGGGGGCTGGGGAATGGAGGTGACTGAACCAGAAAAGAGGGCCCATTGCTCTTCCAGAAAGGAATAAGCGGTGTTGGTTTATTCGCTGATTGATTATAAAGTTGATATCAAAAACAGGACAAAAACCTTAGCTAAGAGGTGGCCAAGACTTCATCTCTAGAGAGAAACTGAAGCTTATCTCTGCCCCCCCATCGCTGCCTTCCCCCCGCCAAGATAAATAAATAAATTTGGGGGGAGGGAAAAGGCCTGGGAAGCCATCTTTAAAGAAAATAAATCTCTTGCTTTTATAGAATGAGCCTTATCCCAAAGTCTCCCTTTGACACCAGTCATAAGCTGAAAATGTGACTGCAAATAGTTGAGAGGATCTGAGGCATCCGGTTGCATTTCCTCTCTGTTCCTTATCGGGAATCCACCAAGTCACTGGCTGCTTCACTGTTCCTGGACTTCCGGGCATCCTTACTTTGACTGCCATATACCTGGGGATATCAGGTATGTATTCAGGGTCAATGCCAATAATAATCTGGGGATGAAATTAACAACCTCCTTGAAGTACAAGGAGCTGAATCTTTATTGCTGTACAGGAAAGGCTGTGACTTACTTAGGTCCTCGAGTGGAGAAGTCACTTTCTCCTCCATGAGGTGCTTTGGAGAAGGTCAGGTAGCCATAGTCCATAGTCCACAGATTTACAAAGTCGGAATTCAAAGACACAGGAAAAGTTCTGTGCAAAGACTGGCCGAGCAACCGCTCAGGTTACTTAAGCGTCTAAGGATGCGGGCAGATTCATCTCCAGAGCTGCACGCACAGGGATTCTGCCCGAGACCTGGCGCACAAAACCTACAGCTACCCAGATCAAAAGGTAGCAGCTTAAAATACTCCCTGTGTCTTGCTGCTGTTTCAGTGCCATTGGCAAAAATCATTAAAAAATACAAAACTGTACCAAACAAAACCCGACCTTTTCTTTCTCTCAAGTTATAATAAAGCTTTAAATTTTTTTTAATGTTTATTTATTTTTGAGAGAGACAGAGTGGGAGAGGGGCAGGGAGAGAGGGAGACACAGAATCTGAAGCAGGCTCCAGGCTCTGAGCTGTCAGCACAGAGCCTGACACGGGGCTCAAACCCGTGGACCGCGGGACCTGAGCAGAAGTTGGACACTCAACTGACTGAGCCACTCAGATGCCCTTTAAAACATTATTAATTTAATAACAGATGTTTGATAACTTTAATCTGTCCATTGACACGTTTCAGCTTTAACATGACTGATAACAATTTCCTTATGTACAAGGCACCAATGTCCAGCTTAAAATTTTTTTTAATGTTTATTTATTTTTGAGAGACATAGAGCGTGAGCAGGGGAGGGGCAGAAAGAGAGGGAGACACAGAATCGGAAGCAGGATCCAGGCTCTGAGACATCAGCACAGAGCCCAACGCCGGGCTCAAACTCACAAACCGCAAGATCATGACCTGAGCTGAAGTCGGACGCTTAACCAACTGAGCCACCCAGCCGCCCCCAACTTAAAATTTAAATATTTTGTTTACAAACAAAGTTACTTTCGTGGATATATCCAACTGCCGTGAAAATGGAAGAGAGCTTATTGTTTTACGATCCCTACATAGTTATACACCAGAAATAATATGGCTTATCCAAAACCCTCCAAGGACTTTCAGAATATTGTGATTGCCAAATGGAGAACCATAGCTCATCTGAGAAATTAAAGCTCACAGAATATGTTGCTCTTTAGGGCTTTTCATACAATGGCAATGAGATCAGCTTTTATAGCAATTTAATGCAATTCACCTAAATGCACCTGAAACCTTTTTTATAAGATCAAAACATGATGCTGATTTTTTAAAATTACAAATTATTGTATGCTGCTTAAAATTATGTAAGTGAACTATATATAGAACTTAAATCACCATAACATCTTTGTGTGAGAAGTCTTATTTATTTATTTATTTATTTATTTATTTATTTTGAGAGAGAGAGAAAGAGAGTGCATGAGCAGGGGAGGAACAGAGAGAGACGGAGAGAGAGAGAATCCCAAGCAGGCTCTGCGCTGTCAGTGCGGAGCCCACTGCAGAGCTTGAGCGCACACACCACGAGATCATGACCTGAGGTGACACCAAGAGTTGGCTGCTTAACCAACCGAGCCACCCAGATGCCCCTTTTCTTTCATTAAAGTATAGTTAACACACAGTGCTACATTAGTTTCAGATGCACCAGCTTCTGTGGTTTTAAGAAAAAAGTCACAGTAAATCATTCCATATTAAAATATTGGTGAAATCAACAATAGCTAAAGTATGGAAAGAGCCCAAATGTCCATCGATGGATGAATGGATAAAGAAGATGTGGTATATATATACAATGGAGTATTACTCAGCAATCAAAAAGAATGAAATCTTGCCATTTGCAACTATGTGGATGGAACTAGAGGGTATTATGCTAAGCGAAATAAGTCAGAGAGACACAAATATCATATGACTTCATTCATATGAGGACTTTAAGATCCAAAACAGATGAACATAAGGGAAGGGAAGCAAAAATAATATAAAAATAGGAAGGGGGACAAAACATAAGAGACTCTTGTATAGAGAGAACAAACAGAGGGTTCCTGGAGGGGCTGTGGGGAGGGTGGATGGGCTAAATGGGTAAGGGGCATTAAGGAATCTACTCCTGAAATCATTGTTGTGCTATATGGTAACTAACTTGCATGTAAATTAAAAAATAAATAAAGAAAAATTAATAATAAAAAAATCAGTAAACATCAGGCTTGTGAAATTAACTTTCTCATTTACCAGTAGCCAAAGATTTCCCTCATTGGAAATGACTGTATGCTCCAATGGGTTTTCTTTCTTCTTCTTTTTTTTAATGTTTGTTTTTGAGAGAGAGAGAGTGTGTGTGAATGAGGGAAGAACAGAGAGCGAGAGGGGGACACAGCAGGCTCCAGGCTCTGAGCCATCAGCACAGAGCCCGACTTGGGGCTTGAACCCACAGTCCACGAGATCATGACCTGAGCCAAAGCTGGTGCTTAACCAACTGAGCCACCCAGGCGCCCCCCCAATGGGTTTTCTTTATTGCCTATCAGTAGCTCGTTAGCTCAACTGGACATGTCACCAGAGCATGAGAACAAGGTGATGGATGAAATCCCTGAGTGGGCCAATTTAACTTGTCAAGTCTATGACCATAGATTTATTTTTTTCAACAAAATTCTTTAGAGATTATGGAAACGTCCCATCTACAGAGCGTGTATTATGTTTGAACACTAGATGGCAAGACTGCAAACTCCGTTCCTTTCACAGGGAGCCTTGCTTTTCTCCTTTGCTTCAGGAAAGACAGGGCCGTGGACTGCTCAGCTCAAAGGAGTATGTTCTTGACTGAATGTCTGTGTCCCTGTCCCCCCCCCTTCATATGTTAAATCCTAATGCCCAATGTGATGGTATTAGGAAGCAGAGCCTTTGGGAGGTGAGTAGGTCACGCCTTATCATCTACTCTTCTTGAACATTTGTAAAGACATCATAAAGAAACCTCAGGGCCACTCTGCACACAACTGAGGAAGCACTGTTAATACTGGAGCCTCAGTGATTGCAAACACTGGGTCACAACCACAGAGGACACAACGTGAATGCTGCCCTGTCTCGTCCATTCGGGCCACCATCATAGCACTCCATAGACTGGGTAGATTAAGAACAACGGAAGCTTATTTCTCACAGTTCAGGGGCTGCAAGTCCAAGACCAAGGCATCAGCAGATTCCACGTCTGGTGAGGCCCGCTTCCTGGTTCGTAGACGCCAGTCTGTCACTGTGTTCTGGCTGGCGGTAAGGTTCTGGGGTCTCTCTTTTTTTTTTTTTTTTTAATTAATTTTTTTTTTTTAATGTTTATTTATTTTTGAGAGACACAGAGACAGAGTATGAGCAGGGGAAGGGCACAGAGAGAGGGAGATACAGAATCTGAAGCAGGATCCAGGCTCTGAGCCGTCAGCACAGAGCCCGACGTGGGGCTCGAACTCACAGACCATGAGATCATGACCTGAGCCGAAGTCGGCCGCTTAACCAACTGAGCCACCCAGGCGCCCCTGGGGTCTCTTTTATAAGGACGCTAATCTCATTCCCAAAGGAAGTTTATTTATCTTGAGAGAGAAGAGAGAGAGGACACGCATGCGTGAGCAGACAGGGGCAGAGAGAGAGAGAGAGAGAATCCCAAGCAGGCTCAGCACTAGCACCTCAGAGCCCGACGTGGGACTCGAATTCACGAGCTGTGAGATCATAAACTGAGCTGATGGAAGAGTCGGACGCTTACCCGACTGAGCCGCCCAGGCGACCGAGCCACCTTCTATCTGGTGTTTCTGACTCCAGGCGCTTCTCTACTTCCACACCTTTATAAAATGCAAATATTATCATGCTACTTCCCTGCTTAAAATTCTCTGACTCTTTATTGCCATCAGGTCAAAGCCTTTTTTTTTTTTTACAGTTTATTTTCAGAGAGACAGAGACAGCTCGAGTAGGGGAGGGGCAGAGAGAGAAGGAGAGACAGAGAATCCCAAGCAGTCTCTGCACTGTCAGCGCAGAGCCCGACACGGGGCTCTAACCCACAAAACTGTGAGGTCATGACCTGAGCCAAAAATCACAAGTCAGACACTTAACTCACTGAGCCACGCAGGCACCCCTGAAGCCTTTTATTATCTGGCTCCGTCTTCTCCAGCTTCATCCCTTGCTGTACTTCCTGTCACTGTATCTCAGCTATACTCAATAACCTGCTTTTCTCCAGATTCTCCATGTTCCGGTTCTTTGCATGGGCCCCCCTTACACGGAATACCTCTCACTATGCATCCAAGCTGTATTATGTTTCCCATCCTTTGTGTTCTAATTCCTTGTGGAGACTCTCCTATATCCACCATCACCACCTGCCCAATTCATGGTCTAAAGCTATAATTAGAGGGACATTTGTAGCACAAAATGCCTACATTAGAAAAGAAGAAAGGCCACAAAGCCATGAACCTCAGCTTCCACCTTTAGAAACTGGAGGGGGAAAAAAGGTAAATGAAATCTGAAGTAAGCTGAAGAAAAGAAATAAAGATTAGAGCTGAAATCGGTGGAACAGAATACAGGAAAACAGTAAAGAAAAATCAATGCAACCAAAAGCTGATTCTTTGAGGAGACCGATGAAATTTCTAAATCTCTAGCCAGACTAAGAAAAAAAGAGAGGAGACAAAAATTATAAACATCAGCACTGAGAGGTGACCTCGCTACAGATTCTACAGTTATTTAACATATAAGAAAAGAATATTATGAACTTTATGCCAATAAATTTGATAACTTATGTGAAATGGGGAAATTCCCATTAACTACCAAAGCTCATCCAAGAAGAAATAGAAAACCTGAATAGCCCCATGGCTATTAAAGAAATTGAATTTATGGTTACAATCTTTCCCACAAAGAAAACTTCACTAGAGAATTTTAGCAAACACTTAAGAAAAAAAAATATCAATTCTACACAAACTCTTCTAGAAAACTGAGAGCAACTATTTCCCAATTCATTCCGTGAGGCCAACATTTTGTGACATCAAAAAATACCCCTTTTACATAGATGTATAAACTCAATAAAATTTTAGTAAATGAAATCCAACAATATATAAAAATGATAATACATCATGACCAAGTGCAGTTTGTCTCAGGAATGCAAGGTTTGTTTAATTTTTGAAAATCGATCACTATATTGGGGCATCTGGGTGGCTCAGTTGGTTAAGCGTCAGACTTTGGCTCAGGTCATGATCTTGTGGTTTATGAATTCGAGCCTGGCGTCATTGAAGAGCCCACTTCGGATCCTCTGTGTCTCTCTCTCTCTGCCCCTCCCCACTTGCACTTTTTCTTTCTCTCTTTCTCTATCAAAAATAAACATTTAAAAAAAGAGAGTCATTCAATATAATGATCTATATGAAAAGACTAAAGAAGAAAAACCATGTGACCCATTCCTAATTAAAAAACAAAAAACTTTCAGAAAACTATGAATCAGAGGGAACTTCCTAAACCTGATGGAGGGATCTACTAAAAACCTATAGCTAACATCCTATATAATGGGAAAGACTGAATTATTTCCCTAAAATCAGGGACAAGGGAAGGATATCCACTCTTACTACTTCTTTCCAACAGTGTACGGGAGGTTTTGGCCAGTGAAATAAGGAAAGGCAAAGAAATGAGAGGCATCTATAATGAAAAAGAGGTAAACTGTCTATTTGCAGAGGGTATGATGTATGTAGAAAATCCAGTGGAATCTACAACAAAGCCACCAAGACTACTGTGAGTTTAGCAAGGCTTCGGTATTCAAGGTCAATACACAAAATCGATCGTACTCCTATATATTTGCAATGAACAATAGGAATTTGAAAATTTTTAAGTGCACCTTAGGGGCACCTGATTGACTCAGTCAGTTAAGGGTCGACTTCGGCTCAGGTGATGATCTCATGGTTTGTGAGTTTGAGCCCCGCATCGGGCTCTGTGCTGACAGAGCAGCTGGAGACTGCTTTGGATTCTGTGTCTCCTCTCTCTGCCCCTCCCCTGCTCATGCTCTGTCTCTCTCTCACAAAAATAAAGATTAAAATTAAAATAAAAATAAAATGGATTTTAAAATAGCACAAAACATTACAAACACATGGAAGATTGCACACTGATAACCACTTGGCACATAGTAGGTACTTAAAAAAAATTGAATGAATAAATCAAGTGGTCGGTCTAACCTCAAGGCCATGTAGTATGACTCCAGAGCCTCTACCCTTTCACAACAAATACAGTAGATATTTTTTGTTTCTAATATAAACTTATGATGTCTTTGATTTAACTTTTACTGTTTGATTTCCACAAATACCAAAAATGTCTTTTTAGTAACGGCTACCAAATGCCTGGAACCATCTAGCATTTGGTGACAGTAAAATGTAAATACTAAGGGAATAATCTTAGTTTGACTCTTAAAACATCTCAAGAATTCCTTCACCTTAAAACAATGAGAAAGCGTGGGCAAGACCATTGGCTTAACAAAGAAATAGCTGTTCCAGTTACCTCTTTCTGCAAACTTGGAAAGAATGTCTTGTCACAGACAACCTCCTGCCAAAAATGTCAACTCGGCCTTCCTTGCAACGGTTGGCCACACCTGTGTGTGTGAATGTTTCCCTATTTTGAATCATATCAAAAGCAGTCAGCACTCACAGCTATTGGAAGATGCAGAAGTTGCAGCTGCTGAAGTTATCGTCATGCCCTAAAATGTAATGACAGAATCTAAGTACAGTGTCCTAACAGTGCACGGAATGAACCGAAGGAGTATGGCGGGCATTCTCAGGTAACTAAAGGTGTCCTGAGTGTGGGCCCGGCACCTCATTTCCATCCCTAATCTTTTTAGTTAAAGGCAGACCCTTCGAGAGAAAGCACAGTTCTCTAGGAAGACAAGGTAACAGTATGGAAAAAATGATTATAATGTAACATTACATTTAAAATGTAGGATAGCAAATTACCTGCAGGTGTATCTCTGGTTACACTATCTGTTTGGCTGAAGAAGCAGATACTTGTGGAGATGAATTCCCCAACATGGGCTTGAACTCATAACACTGAGGTTAAGATGTGGAAGCTTAGCCCACTGAGCCACCCAGGCACCCCATATTATAAAATGCTTTAAGACAGATTGTATTTACGGGCCCCTGGGGGGCTCAGTCGGTTAAGCGTCCGACTTTGGCTCAGGTCATGATATCCCAGTTTGTGAGTTTGAGCCCTGTGTCCGGTTCTGTGCTGACGACTCAGAGTCCGGCCTCCTTCAGATTCTGTGTCTCCCTCTCTCTCTGTCCCTTCCCCACTCGTGCTCTGTCTCTCTTTTGAAAATAAATAAACGTTTAAAAAAAGAATTTAGTTTCACAAGTAATGCGATACCGATTACACACACACCCAGATATATATTCATACTGCATTTTAAAGGTTTCCTTTCATACCTTGTATCAATAAAGATTGGTTATATTTGTCTCACACCCAGGCACATGAGGCTCTCTTACCTCCGAGTTTAATATGGATCTATAGAGGGCCGCCTGGGTGAGCATCTGACTTCAGCTCAGGTCATGATCTCTCGGTTCACGGGTTCAAGCCCCATGTCGGACTCTGTGCTGACAGTTCAGAGCCTGGAGCCTGCTTTGGTTTCTGTGTCCCCCCCCCTGCCCCTTCCCCATTCATGTTCTGCTATCTTTCTCTCAAAAATAAATAACCATTAAAAAACATACTTTTAAAAAATATAGATCTGTAGAAAACTACCATGAAAGACAAAAATTCTGACTGGGCTCTAGTTGAGGAGAATCATGTAGTGTATAGAATTATTGATTTACTACACTGTACACCTGAAACTAATATAACATTGTATGTTAACAAGAGTTAAAAAATAAATTAAAAAAATGATATTGAACTATTTGATATTCTACAATCCTAATGTCACTCAGTGTATACTTAGTAGCAGAGTGTCTTTCTGTCCTACAAAATTGAGAGGAGAACCATCAGATTCATAGGAATTCAATAAAAATTTTTAAATTAAAATTTTCTAATTGACAAAGCCTGTAAGGAACCAGCTTTCTTTCTTCCTAACTTAATCTGTGTAGGCAGAAAAATTCTCCTGGACTAGATTTCTCCTCCCCCCATTTGTCTTCTTTAACTCTTCAGGCATACTAACCTGCATATGTGTAAGAAATCTCAAACCACAGGCTTGGCATGCAAAAATTATTATTTTTTTTACACAAATTATTTTAACCTAATTTTCTTCTTTTCAGTTGTCAAGAGGGAAATCTTGGATCATATTTAGATATATGTAAGCCACTAGATTGCCTAGCTGGTATTGCACCTTTGCTGAAAAATCACGAGACTAATAAACAACATGAGACAAAGTTTAGACAAGCAACTGATGGTCTGTTCGCAGACCGTGGAGAGCAGCTTCCAGAACTCTTAGGTCTGGATTACCTTTACTGCATACTCATCCCCGCCCCCAAGCTCACTATATGTTTTAACCCTGGGGAATAAAAAATGCAAACTTTTCTTTGCTCACACACGCACAAAAAACTAAGAAGCCCACGGATAAAAAGCAGACTCAAGAGCCACTTTCTCTTATTTTTCCATTAACGGAACTAGCTCAGTCCTCTCCTATGCTTCGACCTCAAGCCTCCCCATCTCGAACTGGTTTCGCGAACCGCGCTTCTCCCTAGAGCTCCTCTAAGGACACGTGTTCTTCCTGCCAAACTCCGCTGAGGGACCCGGAGCCCCGCCCGGCCCCACATTCCCAGGCGCCACCCCGCCCACCGCGCCGACGGCCAATCGCGCCCCAATGCGCAGCCCGGCCCCGCCCCTCTGGCCCTGGCCCGCCGCCTTTGTTCTCCCTCACTCCCTCTCTCAGCCTGTGCGCTCCCGGCAAACCGAGTGGCAGCCGCTGATTGGTGGCTGCGGCGCAGCCAATCAGAAGGAGGCACCTCACGTTAGGGCTCGGAGCTTTAAACGCGCGAGCCGCGGGGCGCGCGGAGGAGGACGGGGAGGAGGGACGGCGAGGAGGGCGGTGCCGCGGGGCTCCGACGCGCAGCGAGGCGCACGCGGCCGGTTCCCCCAGTCTGCTTGGGATTGGTCCGGCGGTGGGTTCCCCGCCCCCAGCCGAGAGCCAGCGAGGACTTCCTGGGGGGTTTCTCGCCTTTCCTCCGGTTTCGCTCGCGAGGACAGGGGCCGAGGTCCGGGAGTGCCCAGGGGTCGAAGGCGTTGGGAGGCCGCGCTGCGCACTGCCATTATGAGGCCCCGGAAAGCCTGCCTGCTGTTGCTGCTCTTGGCGCTGGCGCAGCTGATCGCCACGGCGAACGCCGGGGGGCCGGACGAAGGTGAGCGGCCGGCGGCGGGCCGGGCCTGATGGGCCGCCAGGGCCCACGGGTGGAGGCCGGGGAGGGGTTGCGACTCGGGACCGGTGGGTTCCGTGCGGAACCCCTCCATTACTGGCGCCAACTTGCTGGAGTTTAAGGGCGGTAGCGGTGGGCGGGATCGCTTAGGAGATCCGGGAGAGGAGGGCGGCGAAGGCCTCATAGCAAGCCCCCTGCCTTCGAGGTTTGGACGCGGAGAAGGTGTCAAGTGCCTTTTTTGCAAAAGGTTCCTTCACCGTGATTCTGCTCAGTTTTTACTCGGGCTCAGGTTGACTGCTCGCTCCTGGCAAGGAGAGCTGGGGAGCTGGTTCACATTTCCAGGCGAGCACGCCCAGGGAGCGGGAAGGCAGAGAGGGGCCACTGTTTTCCAAAACAGGTCTTGGCGAAGGAGCGAGAGTGGGAGCTCTCCCGGGCAGCGGCGGGCTGCAGTCATCTTACTTTTTAAGAATGCGGCTTGTAGATTTGGAAAGAAATAACTCCGGGTTTTGGTTTGAGGGAGAAAGGGACGGCTTGGTTTGCATTTGTTAAAAACCAGAGGCTCCATTTCCTCTGCGACTGTTTATTCAACACCTACTATGTGCCGGTCACGGTGCAGGCTTCTGGGAGTGTAGGATGCGCATGGCCACGGCCCATAAAGCGCCCGCTCTAGTACGAACATTAGACAGCTACTAGCCATCGTTGCCGTATTTTTCTTTGAAACCAGCTCGCTGCAAGCAAATGGTATGAGAGAACGTCCATAATTAGAAAGGAGTAGTCAAGAGAAGAAAAGAATACTGTTACCAGAGAACAGGCATCCCGTTTCTGGTCTTAACTTTCTTCCTCTCTCCTGATGACCATTTTTTTTTTTCCTAGCCAGTTCGTTCCAATACAAATAACCTCACTTTTCTAATAGTGCATAGGGGAGGTGTGAACTTTATACCCTTTCAAACAGATTGAGTAACTCATGTGTGGGTCACTGATTCAAGCCTTCGCCAAAATAGAAAAGGAAGTAAAAACCAGCACTCGGTGGAAAAAGCACCTGCTGAAAGACCTTTAGCCAAATCCTCTGATGCTTATTTAAATATAGAGACCCAAAATATACCAAAGCAGATTGCAGGGGGGGGAGGGGGGGAGTGTGCCCTCGAATCTGCATTTTGAACTTCTTCATTGATTTCATATGCAAATTAAGCTCTGGAGGGCACCTCAAAGATTGAGGACTAGTGGGGGTGCTGGGTAGTTTTTGGAACGCAGCAGCTAAAAAGCAAAATAATTTTGTCTGGATTTGGATCCAGTGACTCTGTTTTGGGGAGGGGGGGTTCTTAAGAGGCCTGAGAGAGTGGCAAACCTGGCTGGACCCCAAGGGTTATCAGGGCCAGTAGGTTTATCATTTGGGCGACAGGTCACTAATGCCGGGAAGGCCCTGGGAAGCAGGTGCGCCTGGGGTGATCCCAGGAATCTCTGGAGTTGTCACGGTCAAGGTGGGTCTTGCAGGGCGTGTGCTCTTGAGTTGGGGGGGGTTGGGGAGGGGTTTCTAGTCCCTTCCTTGACTCTTTCCCATCCCAGAAGGGGCATCCCTGCCCCTTCACTTTCTCAGGTAACTTGTCCTGTGGATTTCCCTCCCCCCCAGATGTTCCCAGTCTGTAGGTTTTTTGTTTTGCCTCCTTTATGTTAGATTCAAACAGCACAGTGGTGTCTGGGACCCAAAAGACACTCCCCCCTCTCCCCAAGAAAATGGATACTTAAATACAGCTTAAGCTCTGGTGGTGTAAGCCTTAGGTTGTAGGGCTTCCTGTGGCTCAGATTAGAAATCAATGGTACTTTTCCCATCTTTGCAGCTAAAAATAGTGAAGGAAAATACTTCGCTGCAGGTTGTTGCCTGTTTTTCTCTGGGATTGGTTTGGATTTAAAAGTGAAGCGGAAATTCACTGTGTGCAGTGCTAAAGAACTGCTCAGCCCCTCTCTTTTCATCCCGGGGAGGTCGCGATCACCCAATTCCGCCTGGAACTTCCGGCATCTTGCGAGGAAAATCCGCTGGGACGGTATACCCGAGCAGTCGAGTGGTCCGGATTCTCCACTGAGTAGTTTTGTGACCCTCGGGCAGGTGGCTGATACTCTTGTGTGCCTTCGTTTCTTTATTCGTAAAGTGCTTGTAATGTTTCCCTCCAGGGGGGAGAGAACGTGTTTCCGATCGGCACCTGATAAATTTCACCTCTCATGATCGGTCTGGTAACACATTTTTTTTTTCCTTGTTTAATGCCGACTTCATGGTTTTGACCTAATGGTAGTTTATCCCACCGTTCTAGGCACTTCTCTGGTGGGCCTTGAAGAGTGAGCAGCTGAGGAAGTAGAGTGCGGACATCTGGAAAGGAGCTGCCTGCGTCCGGGCTGGGCTAGGCTCCGATGTCCGTTGAGAGCGGACAGGAATGGCAGAGGCCTGGCTGGAGGAGGGGCCCCCGCTTCCGGAGTGGTCTTACCCTGTAGGCCGAGCATTGTGGAGGTGGTGTGAGAGGCTTCATTGGCCTCGGACTAAGGGGAATGGCACCCATCCAGAAGATGCTGGAAGGCTTTGGATGTATTTTCTCCCCTAGAATGTCCAATCTTAAAAGTGAAGCCCAGTGAAAAAACGGTCTGCCCATTAAGAGCTGGGATGTTTTTGGGGCACCTGGGTGGCTCAGTCGGTTAAGTGTTCAGCTTCGGCTCAGGTCATGTTCTCGAGGTTTGTGGGTTTGAGCCCCACATCCGGCTCTGTGCTGACAGCTCAGAGCCTGGAGCCTGCTTCGGATTCAGTGTCTCCCTCTCTCTCTGCCCCTTTCCCTGCTCACGCTCTGTGTATGTGTGTGTGTGTGTGTGTGTGTGTCTCTCTCTCTCAAATATAAATAAACATTAAAAAAAATTTTTTTTTTAATGCGGAGTGTTATCCTCACAGGGAAGGGTGGGTTCCTAGTAGGTAGGAGTATAGAGCCATCGCCTACTCAGGTTGCAGAGGGTCTGGTCCTGGGGTTACCTGCAAGCTGGGAAGGAATGGAAAGGTACGGGCATGCCTTAATGAATGCATTTGAGAGTCTTTAATTATGTAGGGAATGCTCTGTCATTTTGTTCATTGTCTTTTTAAAAAAAAATCTTTTTCTAGTATCAAGAAATGAGTTCACTTTTTAAGTTTTTTTTGTTTTTAAGTGCGTTTATTTTGAGAGTGAGCATGAGCGGGGAGGGGCAGAGAGAGAGAGAATCCCAACCGGGCTGCGCACTGTCAGTGAAGATTCTGGTTCGGGGCTCGAACTCACAAACGGTGAGATCGTGACCTGAGCCGAAACCAGGCGTCAGATGCTTAACTGACTGAGCCACCAGGCACCCCGAAATGAGTTCAGGCTTAAGGAACCCTGTCCCACGGTAGCTCAGGGACACCCGCTTAATCGAGAGATGCTCACAGACCACATCAGGCCGAGCACGGGTGAGGCGGCGTCTTTGCTTTTTCTTGTCGTCAAATTCACCTTGTCCCCGTGTTTAGCACGGATCGCCACGTCCCTCCTCCTCCCCCGGCTGCGTTTCCTCGCTTACAGTGCAGCTTCAGCTCCCCACTGCCTTCTTTCCCGCCGGCCTCCACTCTCCCCGCTCGCCTTCCAGTTCACCCAATTCCCGAGTGGGCCGGGGCGGGCCAGCGGTGGGAGCGCGTCCACGCGGCCCACAGGCCCTGCTCATCCCGTGTAGGCTGTCCGGCCCACGCAGGCATCCGGAGGCAGGGCGTGGGGTGCCTCCCAGGCCCCCGACCTGGAGCAGAGAGCCTGCAGAACATTCCCGCGTCCAGCCCTCAGGTGTGCAGCTGTCACACAGGTCATCGTGGGTCGGGCTTTCAAGCGAAGGGCGGTCAGGCTAGCCTTTTGCGGTACCATGGGCCGCGACAGGAAAGCCCAGTGCTCAGTTCTTGCCCTGCGGGCCTGTTGTGGGCAGTATTTCCAGAAGAACCCGGGGGAAGCCCTCGCCAGCCAGTTTCAAACTCTGGTTCCGAAGAGCGTTAGGCTCTCAGATTCACGAGGACCTGGGTGTGCGGTGTTGGCCGCCAGTCACCAGGGAGGGATTCGGTTTAGGCCACCAGCCTAAGAGGTGCGATGGGGCCTGAGCCCGCTTTGTCTTCCCCCGGGTCTGCCCTCCTCCCCATCCAGGAAGCCTGGTGACAGCGCTGGGCGCCCGGGGCCTCTGCAGGCCTGTCCTCTACAGCTCCTGCTGCGGAGCGGGGAGGCCGTGGGAAGAGCCGATGTCTGACGGCGGCGGTGGCGGCAGTGGCCCCGAGGGTAGGGGTGGGGGGGCGCTAGTCCCAGGAAACCGGGGAGTCTGTCTGCTTGGTTCGTACTCGTCAAATCGATGGCTTTTCTTTTGGGGTTTGAGAGGCCTTTCTTCCTCCCCCGACAAAGGAGGAAATCTTACACCTTAAGCTGGAGAGAGGCGCGGAAGTCAGGAAAAAGCAGCAGGATGCGCGAAGAGACGTGGTTGAGGGAAGTGTGGTTTGCTTTTTATAATTAGTTTGCCGATTGGTAGATTTTCATGGAAACGGAGGAAGCTGCCAGGCCCCCTGGACCAGCGCGTGGCGTCCGGCGGCGGATCCAGCTCCCGACTAGTCACGGGCAGGGCTGAGCGGGGGCGAGTCCCAGAGGTTCCAGAATCCCGAAGCCGACTTCATCCTCAGCCCCGAACCCAGAACCGCCAGGGCCGCTCTGTCTCCCGGGAGCACCTCCGGGAGCAAGAGCTGGCGCCTGGCCGCGGCCTGGCTCCGGGGTCGATGCGGTTCTGGTGCTTGCTGCACTTCCGGCTGCCCACGCGGCGGCGGCCGGAGATCCTGGTCAACCGCAGCCGTGGCCCCGGCGCCCCGTGTCTGTAGTTCGGCGGGAGAGTCACCAGGATGGTGAGCTGAACGCGCAGATTCTCGGCTTCTGGGAAGAGCGCTCTGCTTCCGGACAAGCCAGCCTGTGAAGGTGCGGGTTCGTTGGGTATTTTTGATGCGCGTCGACCCCGTCAAACTTTTAAGACTCTTCGAGGGAGAAGTCCTACCCTGGAGGTCACTCTGGGGTGACTTAATCAGGGTCTCAAACTCCCCACCTCTTCCCTTCACTCTTCAGTCTCTCTCGGAAGGATCGGAGCGCCTGCAGGGCTGTCGTTTTTAGGCGTCGGGGCACGATGCCGCCCCCCTTCAGAACTGGAGTTAGCAGGCCGTCCTCCGGAAGGAGGAGCCCGGTCCTGTGGGGGGCCAGGCGGCCCTTGGCTCCCGGGACTCCGAGCGAGGCCTCGTCGGTGAGGAAGAAGATGTCGTTGGAAGTTAGCCTGGCCCTGGAGCGCAAACGGGGGGTAACCAGGGAACGAGGTGCCCTGGAAAGCAGAGCGTGGGGTGTAGACGAAGGGGCTCTGCTGCAGGGGCGAGGCCAGAAGGCCCGTGGAGGGGCGGCGCCGGCGAGCGGTTCGGATCCCAGTGCAGGGGGAGGCGCTGACGGCAGGGCTCCCGCAGCCCGGGCAGGGGCACGTGGGGCGAGGCTGCGGGGCCGCGTCCTGCCGGGGCGCGTAGGCTGTAAGTCCTCTGAGCCAGGACCTCCCTGTAAGTGAAATCCTGCGCGGCTTCCCGGCGTACAGACGCGGAGCGGCACTTCCAGGTGGGGGAGGCCCGATGTCACCGCTCCTCGGGGGGCACTCAGGACTCGCGACACCCGCCGAGGGTGTGGGGTTCTACAGAAGTTTTTAGGGAGGAGAGTCCCCAGTTTCCTAACCACGTGAGTATTTCCTGCCCAGATTCTTCTAATAAAGAAGATGCCATTGAGGAGGAGGACGAGGACGAGGATGAGGAGGACGAGGAGGACGACGACTTGGAAGTGAAGGAAGAAAATGGCGTCCTGATCCTGAGCGATGCGAACTTCGATAACTTCGTGGCGGACAAAGACACGGTGCTGCTGGAGTTTTATGCTCCCTGGTGAGGACCCTCCTCCTCCCTCCGCCAGCGTGGGCGAGGGGTTCCAACCTGCTGTCATGCTCGGCCCCTCACGGTCACCCAGACCCCGGCAGTGTCTGGTGTGCAGGGAGTGTCCGGGTGCAGGAAGGCCGGGACTCCGCGTTCAGGGAGCTGGCCGTCTCCGACCATGTCCTCAGCAGCTCAGGATGTGAACGTGTCCCCTGATAGTCACGGCCCAGGTGTGGGCACGTGTAACAAGCCATGCCGCCTCGGATACCTGCGTTGGTGACAGACACGTCCCTTGTTACAGATTCTGCCCTGACCGTGTGGAGGCCGCCCCACCTCCCTGCTCCCACCAGGTGCTGCCCGAGTGCAGGCCTGGCCCGTGGTGGTTTCCCGTGTGGTGGGCGCCCCGCTCGTCATCCCCGCCCCCACCGCCACGTGCAGTGTTACAGCTCTGTCCCTTCTTGTCGTCCTCTTTCCCCTGCCCTCCTTGGTTCGTTTTTGAGACAAGACGGTTAAGACGTACTCACGTTGTTGGCTCAGCGTTCGATGTTCAAGCAAGAGGGGTTTTGTACAAAATACCTAGTCCTCATAATGGGTTTGCGAGGTCGTCCTATTATTACTATTTCGTAGATCACCACTTCTCAAACTCTCTGGTCTTGTGACTCCAGATAGCTTTTAAAAAAAATCAGTTAATTTTTTTTTCAAAGCGAACATAACCTCAAGATTTTATCGCCTTCGAAATGTAACAAGATGAGAAGCGTAGAACTGGATCACTGGCGCTTTCTCTTCTTGCCTCCTCCCACGTCACGGCGCTCGCAGCTCTTCGTGGCCAGCGTCCTCGTAGACCTGCAGGTGGGCTCGGCGCATTCAGGTCTCGGCACAATCTTCTTTGTGGTTTTAGCCCTTTTTTTTTTTTTTTTTTCTGGAAAATCGGCCCGGTTGCCCACCATAGCCACTCTGCTTCCTGTTGTGACGCCGCTTTCCCTGGGCGTGAGGAGAACCTTTGCCTTCTTGTACTGCGTCACTTTGTGGGTTCGCGGTCGCCACTTTCTTGCAGAAAGTCCGGCGGGTTTCAGGAACGTTCACCGCGGCTGCAAGAGCACTAACACCACAGAAAGCTAATTTATTTTTCTTAAAGGCGCCATGTCCAACATGGGGCTTGAACTCCCAACCCCAAGATCAAGAGTCGCAACGCTCCACTGCCTAAGCCAGCCAGGCACCTCCAGATAGCTTTTTATGTGGGTATGGCACTCAGTATGTACCATATTGGACTTCAAAACAGAGAAATTTCAATTTCAATATGAATTCATCTTAACGATACCCTTATGTGTTAACATCGGTATGCAGACATTGTGGTCTGTCACGTAGCCTCTGGAAAACTCCACTGTGTGCTCTGAGAATGCACGAAGACAACCAGAAAGGTCTTTGGTAAAGAGTTCTTGGCCTCACAGAGCCCTCGCGGGGGGTCCGTTGACGGCCTTCGAGAAGCCTACAGGGGAAAGCGCTGGGGTTTGGAGGTGTTGAAGTGTGTGCCCAGCCCGGAGCGGGACTTCTGGCCAACATCCGTCTGGCTCCAGCCGCTGTGGCTTCCTCGTTGTGTTACCTCGTGTCTCTCCACTTGGCAGCGAACATTCTGGTCTTGTGTGCATTGCTGGATGTAAGTCTCCGTGGGTGCGTCTAACCTCCTCCTTCCCTAAATGTCTTTCTCAGGTGCGGACACTGCAAGCAGTTTGCTCCGGAGTATGAGAAAATCGCCAGTGCCTTGAAGGAGAACGACCCTCCCATTCCCGTGGCCAAGATCGACGCGACCTCGGAGTCGGCGCTGGCCAGCAGGTTTGATGTGAGCGGCTACCCCACCATCAAGGTCCTTAAGAAGGGGCAGGCTGTGGACTACGAGGGCTCCAGGACCCGGGAAGGTGAGCAGAGTGAGCTGCAGGGGGAGGCGGGGCCGGGCCTGTCTTCTCACAGGAAAGCTGAAAGAGGGGGAGTTTGGATAATAGACCAGTTGCGTGGGCTGGGAGTGCTCCCTGCCGGGAATGTCCCAGGTAACTGCGTTCAAAATAAACTTGTATTAGGGTGGGAGGGGTGTCTTCCCATTTCAGACCATGAAACTCAAGGTCTGGAGGCCACGTGTCACATGACACACAAGGCCAAGTTCTCGGTGGTGCTCTAGAGCTTCCGTGAGACTCACCTGGTGGGCTCCCGCGGCCTGTGCGGCACTTCCGGTTCACTCGGCTTCAGGTCAGGCGCCATGATGCGAGTTTCTCATGGCTCCCCAGGCCTACTGAGGCTGTGGTCCAGAGCCCCGTGTTAGGGACCACGGGCACAGGGAGCCAGGCGCGTCACCTAAAACCAGGCCTGGGGGATCCCTGCCTGACTTACAGTAGGCACAAGCTAAATTTGTTTTTGTTTTTGTTTTAATTTTTTTTTAATGTTTATTTATTTTTGAGATAGAGAGAGACAGAGCATGAGTTGGGGAGGGGCAGAGAGAGAGGGAGACACAGAATCCGAAGCAGGCTCCAGGCTCTGAGCTGTCAGCACAGAGCCCGACGTGGGGCTCGAACTCACAGATTGTGAGATCATGACCTGAGCCGAAGTCGGCCGCCCAACCGACTGAGCCACCCAGGCACCCCTAAATTTGTTTTTAATGAGTGAACAAATCAAGTTGTGGTATCTTCACCATATCTTTTTTTTTTTTTAATGGTTATTTATTTTCAAGAGAGAAAGAGCGTGTGCAACGGAGGGGCAGAGAGAGAGGCAGACACAGAATCTGAAGCAGGCTCCAGGCTCTGAGCTGTCAGCACAGAGCCCGACGCGGGGCTGGAACTCACCAACCATGAGATCATGACCTGAGCCGAAGTCCAACGCTTGACTGACTGAGCCCCCCAGACGCCCCTCTGCACCATATCTCTTATTAATCACTAGGAAAAAAATTACGTTAGATTTTCCATTCCTGACGTGGTATAGTGGAAATGGCACTGACTAGGGTTTGGGTCTTACAGCCATGACATAGTCCTGGTCCTGGACGAGTGTTTTCCCCTTGCCACTCGTCCGAGGAGTGGGAGGTCACTTGGGTCTGATCTGAATTCCCTTCGAGCTGGCGTGAGGGTCTGTCCTGTGACCCTCTAAGCAGCGGGACCCATCGTAGGTGCACAAAGGAGAGCTCACCTCCATCAGTACTTACTTTTACTTCGTATTTGTCTGCGAACTGACGAGAACTATGTTTGCGTGGTTCAGAATTCAGGGAGGTAGGTCTTTCCACCCTGAGCCTGGCTGTGCAGCTCCTTTCTAGGAAGGTGGCTAGTGTGACAAGTTTCTCCTGTGTCCTTCAGAGCTGTTGCGTGCCCGTAAGAGCAAAGGTGTGTGTGTGTGTGTGTGTGTGTAATTTTCACACAACTGGTAGCATATCATGTGCACCTTCCTGTCTCACCTAACAAATATCGTCTTAGCCGTATCAGCACAGAGAGAAACTTGATCTAAGAACATGCTGAAAGCTGTGTACTTGTTTAAAAGTAAACAGGCTTGGGGCGCCCGGCGGGGCTCAGTTGGTTAAGCATCTGACTCTTGATTTCAGCTCAGGTCCTGATCTCATGGTTCGTGAGTTTGAGCCCCGAGTCGGGCTCTGCACGGATAGCATGGGGCCTGCTTGGGATTTTTCTCTCCCTCTCTCTCTGCTCTCCCCCTGCCCCATGCTCACACATGTCAAAAGAAATAAATAAATAAAATAAAAACTTAAAGAAAACAGGCTTGTATATTTGGAATTCTGGTCCCAACATTTGACCGCTAGTGGTGTGGCCAGTTTGGAACCTTGAGAGCAGTGTGGCCTCCCCCACGATGGTGGCGCGGGGGTTCGCGCTGTGGGCGTGCCGTGCGTCTGCCGCTGTGCTCACTTCCTGCCCTGCAGGAGTGGCTCTCCGATCCGGCTCCTTGGTGAGTCCACAGCAAAACAAAAAGAAGAAGAAATATGTAAAGTTCGCCACCGCTGCTCCTAAGAGCCACTTGGGCGGTGCCTTGTGAGAGTATGTTCCGTGTCCCACTCGGCGTCGCCGACTCCGGCTCTGGGGAGCAGGGCCACGACCGGACCTGAATGTAACGCCTGCCCTGGTGATGCCGACGCAGCCCGGGGAAGCAGGGGAGGGGCTGCTGCTCTGTCTTCCTCGATGTTTGCACACGTGTCAGGACACGTGCTGTGCCAGTGCTGGTTGTGCAGGACGGAACGCACGTGGCTCTGTGCCTGAGAAGGGGACGCCCTTGAGACCGCTCCTAGGCACGCGCGGTCAGACACCGGAGACGACCTCTGTCTGCCGGCAGGGAGCTCCGCGCTCTGGCAAGAGCAGGGTCTCCCTCACCAGCTGGCCCTGGGCTGTTGGAGAAGTCACCAGGCTGTGGAAAACGGCAGGAAAGGGTTTGTTGGAAACCGTGGACCTTTGACCCTGAACTGTGGCCTCAAACTGTGGAGCGGCGCTGGCCAGAGATGCCGGTGGATTTCGGGAAATCAGACGCTTCTGCTCTCGTGGCCCCTGCCCCTTCTCTCTCCGCGCCTCCCCGCACCGCCTCTGCAGTGAGGTCTGCCCGTGCTCAGTCTTGGGTGGTTTCTTTCAGAAATCATCGCCAAGGTCAAAGAGATCTCGCAGCCCGACTGGACGCCCCCACCAGAAGCCACGCTGGTGCTGACCACGGGTAACTTCGACGAGGTGGTGAGCGACGCAGACATCATCCTGGTGGAGTTCTACGCCCCCTGGTAAGCCGGCGTCTGTCGCGTGTCACTCGGATATGGTTTAGCCCTCTCCTGCTTCCGGTTCCTCCGCGGCCCCTGGGTAGCGGGTGCCAGAGACACACTCCCGCGTGTGAGGCAGCACGAGGTCGTGCCATGTCCCCCCCGCCCCCCATGCACAAAGGCTGAAGCGGCTGCTAAGTGCTCCAGAGAGGGGTGGTCTTTTCCCAGGGGACGGGACGAGGTAGACACAGGCCTGTAGCATGGAGGAGAGCGGAGCCGTGTGTGGGGCCACCAGGCGGTCCACGTCCCCTGGTGGCTGGTGGACAGCCGTGCGCCAGGCCTCTGCCTGCTGGGTCCGTCTGTCATCACGCACCCGCCCTGCCCAGCGACGTGCCGACGGTGTGTCCCTGAGGAAACACGCCTGAAAGCACTGGGACAGCCGTGGCTCTGTGGGCAGCGTGAGGTGACAGAGCAGAGCTGCCACCGCGGTGGGTAGGGTGGTGGCAGCCGGTGGCCTTGGGCCACGCGTTCCAGCCTTGCTGCCTCCCGAGGTGTTCGAACCACGGTTTTATCTGTCTTCATCTCCGCCCGTGGCTGTTCGTTCCCGAGCAGGTCTTAGAAGAGACCCTCAGCCCTGCTTCACGCTCCGACGTGTCCCCGTCTCCAGTCGGAGCCTGGCTGGTGGGGGCCCGAGGAGCTCTTGTCTGGGGGCTGTGGCCCTGGGACGTGGGGTGGGATCGAAGCCTGCTCCCTGTCAGAGAATTCCAGAGAATCCTCTGGAATTCCTGTCAGAGTCTGGCCGCTCGTTGGCGTCACAGGCTCAGTAAACGCCCAGAGAGCAAGTTCACCTGGTTTCTGACCCCACAGAGGGCAGCCGGCTTCTAGCTGCATGGTTCCATGCTGTAGGGTGCAGCCCGGAGGTGTCCTGGGGCCCCTGACAAGACAGTGCTTTGTTTAGCACCTTGTGTGGAGCACGTGACTGTGACATCCTTGTCCCCGTGTGAGCCGTCGGTTCTTGGTACGGAGTCGTCAGGCGCACCCTCTCCTGCCCTGCTGGGCGGTGTCCGTGAGGGCTCGTTACCGTTCGTCCCCGTGCTTTCCTTCTGTGGTTATTTGGTCTGTTCCTCCGCTCACCCACCTTTGACCAGCTCGTGTCCACTTCTTACCTGTCTCTCGTGTCCCAGATCAAATGTCGTGTCCCATGGGAAGCCATCCCTGATCTGGGTCCTTCCCTGTCCCGACTCTGCAACAGAGAAGATCTCGCTTTGTGGGACCCTGTCTTTCTTATCCTTTCCCACGTCTCACCCCCCACCCCGACACTCCCTCGTGTGTGTGTGTGTGTGTGGTGTGCACCCTTGCTCTGTGTGAGTGGCACCTGTGACGTCACGCTGGCCTCCAGAGCGGCCTGGCTCCACGCCCTCCCCCGGGAGAGCCCAGAGGCTTCCCGGGTCTAACGGAGCTGCCGGGAGCGCAGGCCGGGCTTCTGTGTCTCGCTCAGATGGGACTCTGGGCCGTTCTGGAACAGGCTCCTGACAGACTGGCTGCTTCTTACAGGTGCGGACACTGCAAGAAACTGGCCCCCGAGTACGAGAAGGCAGCCAAGGAGCTGAGCCGGCGCTCCCCGCCCATCCCCCTGGCCAAGGTTGACGCCACTGTGGAGACAGACCTGGCCAAGAGGTTCGAGGTCTCCAGCTATCCCACCCTCAAGATCTTCCGCAAGGGAAAGCCTTTCGATTACAATGGCCCACGGGAAAAATACGGTAGGCTGGCCTCCTGCGCAGCGGGGTTGGGGGCGCCCTGGGGGCCGTAGGGGGGCAGGGAGGGCGGTGGGCAGAGCGCCTCGGAGCCCCCGGCCGCTCCTCAGGCGTGCGCTCGGCCCCCAGGGATCGTGGACTACATGATCGAGCAGTCCGGGCCGCCCTCCAAGGAGGTCGTGGCTCTGAAGCAGGTCCAGGAGTTCCTGAAGGACGGGGACGATGTCGTCATCATCGGGGTCTTCACAGCCGAGAGTGACCCGGCCTACCAGCAGTACCAGGAAGCGGGTGAGTAGCGGCCCTCCGGGCTGGACGGCGTGAACGTGCCCAGGCCGTCTGCGGGTGCCGGGGAGTCTGCCGCTCTGGTGCGAACCTCCTGGCGTCAGTCGAGGGGGCAGCTTGACGGGGGATTGAGGCGGCGTCTGTGGGAACAGGCTCTCCTCTCCCGGGCTGGGGTTAGGGTAGTGGTCAGTCCCCTGTTGCCTTAGTTACACACGGCGACAGGATCGCGTACTGAGCAGACGGGTGTGCTGTCCCCCTGGGTTTCGACGGACAGCAGGGCCATGGTCACGTTCGTGCACGATCGTGTCTCCCTGTCTCTCCAGGAGCTCCTTCCCAGTCCGTCTGCAGGGGGCAGGGTCTTGACCAGAAAGCAAGGGTTTCTGACTCCGGGCTGGGTTCGAGCCCTGGCTCTGCCATCAGTGGCATCGTGGCCACAAGTGGTGATCTTTTCTGCATCAGGAGGTTGCTACGATACTTGAGCTCGTGTGGACAAGGCACCTAGCAAACGTGCCCGGTAACGCTAAGGTCCAGTAGGTGCTGGTCTTGAGAGGCGAGGTTACTGTGAACCGTCGTCGGAGGTGGCGTCCTGTGGGGCGCGTGGCACTTGCCCCACCCCGAGACCCACTGTCCGGCTCCTGCCCGGCGGCGGGCGTGCTCGCCCTCCTGGGTGACTCTGGGTTAGGAGTGAAAGGCGTTTTCTCTCGGCGACACTGAGGGTGCCCTCCAGCCTTGTCGCGGCCCTTCCGATGCCCTGCACCCCACTCACCTGCCAGACGCGGCTGGGTGTCCGCTTTGGAGGAGCAGCTGCAGCCTCTTAAATGCACCGATTGCCCCTCAGCGCCGGTTTCTGTGCCGCACGAGAACGGTCGTGCGTCCGTCAGGTGTGGGTTAACGTGGTAAAACTGACAGTGGAGGTGAAGCCTGTTTTCGTGTCCCGCTCGGGAGCCAGGTGCTTCATCAGCTCGACTGAGGCGGCAGCCGCGTCGCCTGCTGGGAACTAGCCGGGAGGAGACCTGCCCAGGGAGCCCCCGGCCCACCCGCGGCCCACCCAGGGGCTACAGGGTGGACTCCCATGTTTCTGCAGAGGAGGTGAATAACCAACACGCCTAAAGTCACATAACGAGCGGGTCTCAGAACTAGGATTTGGATCTGAGTCTGGCTGAATTTGAAACCCAGCCCCCGCAGAACGTGTGTTTCCTGTAACCAGTCACCCTCCAGGGTGGGGCAACCCCTTTGAGGTCTTACCCAGTGCTTGGACCACAGACTCTGCTCAGGATGGGTCTGGGTGCCTCCGTGAGGACAGCGCAGAGGGGGGGAGGGTTTAGGGCACAGGTGGACAGAACAGCCTGCGGGCCAACTCCGGCCCCTGCCTGGTCTCGTTAGTCTCTCAGGGACGCAGCCACGCTTCACACGCTGGCTGGCTGCTCTCACACCACAGTGCAAAGTTGAGTGCTTGGAAGAGTATGGCCCGCAGAGCAAAGATCTTGTCTGGTCCTTTCTAGGTTTGTCAACCCCTGTTCTAGAATATTCTCAGACTGTGGGGTTTCCTCTTAAGACTTTGATGAGATTTAAGTGAAAGTGTGTATAGCAAAAGACCTGCAGCCTGCAGACAGGCCAGCCTGCAGTCGGAGGAGGAGAGGCCAGCCCGCTGGAAGGGGCTGCGTGTGAAATCCCGCTGTGCGGATACAGCGCTGCGTGACGCTCCCCTGCTCACACAGACCGTCTGGGGGTTTAACGTGCTTCTCAGCCTTGGAGATGGTAGCTCCTGACAGGTTAGCTCTAAGCCGTTCTGTGAACAGTTATCTTTTTTTTTTTAAAGCCAATTCTGAGATAGAGGCTCTAAGGTAATACACCTGTAGCAGGTTTTAAAATCCCAACCTCAAGTGTTTACACTCTAGGGGTCGTCCACGCAGAATTCACAGTGGGAATTACGGTCTCTGCAGGGCATCAGCTTTAGGGCTAGTGAGTTTAGCCTAGATCCGTTAAGCAGTTTAATAAATCGTGTATTTATTGTTTTGTTAATTTCTCAGCAAACAGCCTGAGAGAAGATTACAAATTCCACCACACTTTCAGCACTGAAATAGCCAAGTTCTTGAAAGTCTCCTCTGGGAAGTTGATCATGATGCAGCCTGAGAAATTCCAATCCAAATACGAGCCCAAGAGCTACGTGATGGACATCCAGGTGCGTGTGGGCTCTGCGGCCGCGGCGACCGCTAAGTGTTTATCTAGGCTCCAGTTAGTTAGCCTACACCGCAATACGAGTTCCAGGCGTGCGGAAGCGTTCGCCGTGTTGTATGCCCAGGCTTCTGATCGGCCTCAGGCTGCCGGTTGAGCCAGCGCTGGGGTTCTGAGCGTGGAGCCTTTCCCGGCCCCCCACCCCAGGTAAAGGTGCAGGCTCCTGGGAGGCTGAAGACGTGCGCGCAGCCAGCAGGGTGGTCAGTAGTTTACTGGGGGGCGGGAGCCTTACACCCCTGCCAGCATTGCTCCCCCTCTTCGTGCTCCTGCAGCCCAGCGCCAGCCTCCCCGGGCGCCCAGCCGCTGCGGGTCTGGCCTGCACGTCCGGTGTTGCTCTGGGCCGGGACGTGCTCCTGTGCCTGACCCAGGCCTCCTGAGCCGAAGGGTGGCCGGGACACTGAGGGCTACGGAGCGATGCAGGCCTCTCGTCACCGGATGGAGCCATGGAGTGGGGCCCATGGGGTTGGCCTTGCTTTTTTTCCCTGCTGGCCTACCCAGCCCCCGTCGTCTGAAACTGTGTGACACACTCCCCTTGAGAAGGGCTCGAGGGGTTCCTGGCCCAGGGTGAGCCTGGATCCAGCTCCGTGTCCTGAGTGCTTCAGGGGCGCCCCGCGCTTCTGGGAGCAGGTCTCGAGGTTTGGAAGACCCCTCGATCTCGAAGCCAGAGCTCAGAGCAGCGAGCTGTGGCCCAGGCTCTCACAGCCGGTTAGGAGCGGACGGAGGGAGAGCTGCAAGGGGCCTCCTTCCCCGCCCGGGCTCTCCTGGCACCTGGAGGAGGTGGCAGGCAAGGCAGGGTGAGCTCACCGGCCTCCGCGTGCCCTGCAGGGAGCAGCCGTGCACCTTCTGGTCCGTTTTTACCAACAGGGAACGCGTGGGGCCTCGGAGAGCCCACCCTGAACCTTTCGGCTTCCCTGGGCCTTGAACCCCGCTGCTCCTTCTCGGAGCCCCATGCGTGTCGGCATCTGCTGCTCTGCTGCTCAGGCTCAGGGCCCCTCTCTTCCCTGGACGTACGGTGGCTGCTCCGTCTCCTGGCCCTTCCACCTCTCTTCAGGAGACCCCAGGAATCAGGCACCCTGCTGGGTGGTGCGCGCGTTCCCGGGAAAGGGGTCTGCAGCTCCCGATAGATTCTTGAAGGGGTCCTTGACCCCCAGGAGGCTAAAGGCCACTTGGTCTAGTTTGTTACACACATCACGGCCTTTTTACTCTTTATTTTAAGTGGATTGGATGGGTGTGATTTCAGTTCAGGTCATGATCTCACGGTCTATGAGTTCGCGCCCCGCATCGGGCCCTGTGCTGCCAGGGCGGAGCCTGCTTGCGATTCTCTCTCTCCTTCTCTTTCAGCTCCTCCCCTGCTTGCTTGCTCTCTGTCTCTCTCTCAAAACGAATGAATAAACTTTAAAACAAATAAATAGGTTAGCATTGCTTACACACAACCTTTGTTGCCAAAACTATGTAAGACTGCTTTGTAAAAATCGGCACAACACAGTAAAATGCAGTGTTTTGAAAAGTGGGTTTGGAACTCCGGACACTGGGAGGACCGAGGCAGGGCAGGCGCGGCGCAGCCAGGTGTACCGTCAGCACCGGCAGCGTCGCCCCGAGAAGGAAGTCGCTGTTTCTTGCAGGACGTGAGGCCGGCTCTGCCCTCAAGTTCGGGCTCGGGCCTGTGGGTGGCACGTGCGCAGCTGGAGAGCACGTTTGCCCTGGGGCCACTCTGCTTTGCTCTTGAGGTCCCCTTCCGGGTGACATTGAGCCCAGCGGCCGTCCTGACCAGAGATGCCCCCCCCCCCCCCCCCCGGCTCCCGCTCCCCTCTTCCAGCACTTTCCCAGCGCTCTCCCTCCTCCCCCCCTCCCCACACCCTGCTGGGTCCTGCTGGTTCCTCCCCTGGAGCGCCTTCCCTGTCCCGCCTGGCAACTCCTGCCATCCTTCAGTGCCACACAGGGCCACCTCCCTGACAGTCCCATCCCAACGGGACTTGGACCCAGAGCAAAGAGTGTGGCGGTGTTCCCCGACCACTTCCAGCTGTGCCACCTGAGTGAGCAGCTCAGCCTGGCTGTGGCCTCAGTTTCTTCCTCTGGACGCTCTCGCTCAGAAATGGTCTTACTGTGAGCCAGGGGGCCCCGCATGACCCTTGGAGCAGTCACCGGAGCTCCGTGTCCTCCAGTCACGGCCGCTGTGCCCAGCTGGTCACAGGTGCTGCATAAATTGTCAGTCGGGTTCATCTCTGGAAAACACCTGGGAAGCCCCATGAACCAGCTTGAAGAGCCACCGGTGTTGAGCCTGTCCTTCCTCCCGGGCCTGTCTCTGTCTGGCTCCCTGGTTTACCTGAGAGCCTGGCTGGGCTGTGGTGTCACCGGTGGTCATGGGTATGGTTTCTCGAGGTAGGCCTCGAAGCCCAGCGTGGCTGCTCAGTGCCCCTGGGCCTCCCTCCCTCCACCTCTATAAAATGTCCCCGATGGGGCCGCAGTGAGGGTCAGAGGAGAGGAAGATAGGTCGTTCCACTCTCTTCAGCCGTGGGAACAGCTGTGGTCTGGAAGCCCCCTTTCCTGCACCAGTTTCTTTTCTTTCCTTTAAAATTTTAAAATAAGTTTGTTTTGAGAGAGAAACGTGAGTTGGGGAGGGGCAGAGAGAGAGGGAGGGGGAGAATTCCAGGCAGGCTCTGTGCTGTCAGTGTTGAGCCTGACGCAGGGCTCACACCCACGAACCGTGAGATCATGACCTGAGCGGAAGTCGGACGCTTAACCAACGCCGCCGCCCCAGCGCCCCCTGCGGCAGTTTCTGATGGACACCGACAGTGAGCCCAGACCCAGAGGAGGGGGAACATGGTGTCTGCTTTGGCCCGAGAAGCTCACTCAGGGGTCACTGGAGCAAGGCGGCCCTGAGAGACAACAGGGCCTTACCGGACGTGCTCCCGCAGCGGCTCCCCTCCCGTGCCTGTCCCTTCGAAGCGGAGCGGCCTCGGGCGCCGTACTCCTTAACAGTGGCAGCGGGAGGTGGGGTGAGCTGAGCCCCGCCCCCTGGGACTGCTCCTCACCCGCCCCCCACCCCCCTTTGCAGAGCTCCACCGAGGGCTCGGCCATCAAGGCCCACGTGTTGAAGCACACCTTGCCCCTGGTGGGTCATCGCAAGACCTCCAACGACGCCAAGCGGTACACGCGGCGCCCCCTGGTGGTTGTCTACTACAGCGTGGACTTCAGCTTTGATTACAGAGCCGGTGAGACCCAGGGCCTGTCCGGCGGAGGGGGGCTCTTGGTGGGGGCTCTTGGCTCTCGCACTTAGGAATCCTGACCCCGGGACCTTATGGGTTCGCAAGGGTGGATTTTTTTATTATGGCTCCAAGGTAATTTTCCTTCCTTGGTACGTAGAGCTGTCCTTTTTCCTTCCTTTTTTAGCGCTGGGGGAGCTTAGTGCAGAGTCCAGAGGCCTCTTAGAGACGAGGTCGCAGAGCTGGGACTAGAGCAGCCCCCGCCCCTCAGGCAGGTGGGGGTTTCTGTCACTGGGCACAGGCCACTTGGGCTCACTGGGCTTTTGACCATGGTCCACCTGCTCACAGAGGGGGCTTTTTTCAGAAAAGCTGCTCTCTCCAAGTGAGGCTCGAGCCTGGTCAGAGATCTGAGCCACAGAGTCTTAAACTTGATCTCCGTGGCTCAGCTCACAGTGCTCGGTCCCATTTCAGCCACTCAGTTTTGGCGGAACAAGGTGCTGGAGGTGGCCAAGGACTTCCCCGAGTACACCTTCGCCGTGGCTGACGAGGACGACTTTGCCACGGAGGTGAAGGACCTGGGGCTCAGCGAGAGCGGCGAGGACGTCAACGCGGCCATCCTGGACGAGGGCGGGCGGAAGTTCGCCATGGAGCCCGACGAGTTTGACTCTGACACCCTCCGCGAGTTCGTCAGAGCTTTCAAGAAAGGTGAGCCTGGGCGGCGGGTGGGGTCACCTGGTGCCCCAACCCTGCACCTCCCCCCTTTTTCCGGTGAGCCTGGCCCCGGGGTGCTCTCCTGTACCCGGGGGGTGGGAGAATGGACACAGAGGGTCCCCATTCTTTCGCTTTCTTTTCTTTTTTGTAATAAAAGGCTGGTATCTTGGAAGTTTTGAGAAGCCATATTTTAAAAATGTTTAAGGTGTAAAACAGGCTTCTGGATCTAGAAATAAGTTTTGAACACCTGGAAAACCCGCTCTGAGACATTAGAGTCTCTGTCGATCTGGGTGAGCGCATCGGCCCAGCGTTGTGGTGCCGGGCGGAGTCCTGTGCGGGTCGCTCCGCCACCTGCCGGCGTCCGTGTGCTGGTGCCCACAGGCCTTCCCGGCCCCGGCCGCCGTCTCTGCCGGTAGCCGCTTTGCACCAGGCGGCACCTCTCCTGTGACAGCCTCACTGGACGGTTGCCAGCGTCCCAGCGGGCCTGGGGTGTGACCGTCAGCAGACTCTCTGGCCTTTACGGGACCCGGGAGCCAAGGGGCCCGCCAGTGGAGGCCGGCTCTACCTGGCCCGGCATGCTGGCCTCGCCCGTCCCGCGCTGGCGCTGGCCTCGCTGCCTGGTCCCGTGAGGCCTGCCGGGGCCCAGGGCCTTTGTGGCACTCACACGGCTCCCGTTTGCTTTCCTCGTCAGGCAAACTGAAGCCGGTTGTCAAGTCCCAGCCGGTGCCCAAGAACAACAAGGGGCCTGTCAAGGTCGTGGTGGGGAAGACCTTCGACGCCATTGTGATGGACCCCAAGAAGGATGTCCTCATCGAGTTCTACGCGCCCTGGTGCGGGCACTGCAAGCAGCTGGAGCCCGAGTACACCGCCCTCGGCAAGAAGTACAAGGGCCACAAGAATCTGGTCATCGCCAAGATGGACGCCACCGCCAACGACATCCCCAGCGACCGCTACAAGGTGGAGGGCTTCCCGACCATCTACTTTGCCCCCAGTGGCGACAAAAAGAACCCAATTAAGTTTGAGGACGGAAGCCGAGACCTGGAACATTTGAGCAAGTTTGTAGAAGAACACGCCACAAAACTGAGCAGGACCAGGGAGGAGCTGTGAGGCCCCGAGCGAGGTCTGCAGCGGGCGGGAGGGCCCAGACGCCGTGGCCGCCAGCGGCCCGAGCCCAGCGAGCCGCGCGGCTGGCGAGTGAGCGTAAGGACAGTATCTCTTTTTGGTTTTTCATTTTTTTATACTCCGGTGTTCCACCTCGTGCTCCGAATCTTGGATAGATATGAATGACTCGGTAGATTAGCCCAGATTTTTACAGAGGATACGTCTATTTTTACCATTATTTGGGGTTTGATTTTTTTTTTTAATCTTCCATTTTCTTTAATATATTTCTTCAAAGCAGATAAGTTGAATCTCTTGTGTGTGAATGTTTTTTGTTTTTTTTTTTTAATTTAAAATTTAAGAAACCAGTTGCCAAATCACATTGATTTTTTTGGGGGTTTTTTTTTTTTTTTGGCTTTTATTTTACCGTTGTCCGAAGAGTTCCTCGTTGAAGAAGATCTGATGGCCCATGTGCTTTCGTTTTCATTTCTTCCCGTACGGCACCAAGAACTGTCACTGAGCCCCCTGCCGAGGATGACCTGTCAGCCGCCCCTGTCCCTGTGCAGGACTGGGCATCATTGTGCCTCTGCTTTCACGCCCAGGACTGCAGGGCAAGGAGCGTCTCCCGTGTCCCTTAGACCCTGGGGGCCAGCTTTCAGGGCTCAGCATTGGGGTGGGGGGGACGGAGGCTGCCCGCCACCTGGTTAGGCCAGGCCCACCTCCTGGGCACCAGTACTGCTGAAGGAAAGGTGACCTAGGGCGTGGGTGTTGGGAAAGATGGGGTAGGCTGTCGTGATGGAATAAAACAATTACTGAAAATCACCTGTAGCTGTGTCGGAGAACACCCGCTCCGTCCTGGAGCCCGCGCTGAGGTGAGGGTGGGGAGGGCTGGCCGTCCTGCAGGTGCCTGTTGCCACAGACACCCCCAAGCATTCGGGGAGCGGGGTGTTCCTCTTGACGGAGGTGCAGGGGGCATCGGCGGTCTCCGCTCCTGGTTGTGTGGAGGGCAGGGGTGGAGGCTGAGGAGACTGCCCCCAGCACTTCGGGGTTCTGGGAGGGAGGGGATGGGGCAGGGGGCTGTCTGGGGGATTTGTGTGTGATGGGAGCCTCGTTCCCCTTCCCCTCCCCTGACAGTCACCTGCTCCTGAGGTGACTAACACAGAAGTGAGGAGGGCAACGGTTCTTTCAGCAGTGACGTGTGATTGTGACGGGGGCTGGCTCGGCACCAGGAAGCGGGTCTTGGGGAGGGGCCGCCCGGGTGGGCCTTCCCAGCCAGCCTCTCTCCAGATGAGTGGCCCAGGCAGTGGGAGCCGGGGGAGGGCGGTGGTGTTCTGGTAAGTTCTCGGAGCGGCCAGTGCAGCGGGAGGTCTGTACCCACCTCTGTGTCCTCTTCCATTGGGAGAAGGGGCGGGCCTCCCCGCTCAGGGACTTGATGCCAGAAAATTCCAGAGCGGAGGTGGGTATGGGGCTCGAAGAGGCAACCCCCTCTGGCACCTCCAGGAGAACCACGTGCTGCTTTTCCAGTCGGGGCACACGAGGCCGTGGGCGTTTGCCCATCTCCCAGCTCCGGCCAGTCCCCAGAGTTTTGCCACATCTTTATCTGTCCATCCCCCTTTTCTGTCTTGCTGCTGCGTACCTGAGAACGCTCTTGGCACAGAACCCCGCGCCCTGGCACAGCCTCCAGAGTAAGTGATTTTGCCCCGTGCCCAGGCCACGGTCACATGTACCCGAGCATCTCGGAAATGGCTCTTTACGGTCGGTCCGTTTGACTCAGCATAGTGTCTGCTCTGGGCTTGTGTCGGGCGCCCGTCACCCGTTGGCTTTTCCCTGCAGCCTTCACTTGGCAGAAACAGTGACAAGGGATCAGTCGAATCTGTTGTTTGTGTCACGCGCTCAAGTTTGAGGAACGTTCGATGTTCACGGTCTCGTGGGTCCCTCCGGGAGGTACGCAGAAATTGGAGAGAGCTGAGCGTAGAAAGCACCAGAGCCGGAAGGCCGAAGCTGCGTGCCCTTGACCGCGTGCCTGCTAGGCATCAGGACCCGCCACGTGCTGTTACCGAGGCCTTAATCCAAGCCGACTCTGCCGCTTAGACACGCGACCCCGAGGAAGTTACCCAACTCCTTGGGTACGACGAAGACCCAGCCTCGGCACGGTGTGTCTAGGGACGCCGTGCAGCGGTGTGTGTGCCGGCCTAGCTTGTCCCCGGCAGGTGGCCATCGCGGCCAAGGGGCCGCTCGTTGACAGAGGCACACCCCCCCGTCAGTGATCGTCTCTAACCTGGCGTGTGCCAACTGAAGGATGGCATTCCCGGTACACACAAGAGGAAGCTGGTGAAGCCGGAGAGCTCTGAAATGCTAACTTGGAGGCCTTTTCCATTTTCGTGGGAAGTGCTTACCTTTTCCTGTCTCTCCAGCCTCTTGTGAGGGGCCGGGATGGGGCCCCTGACCGCGCATTGTGCGGATAAGATAGACCCCGCATGGAGGGTTTGGGTCTGTTCGCCACTTTCAGTTTTCAGAAGTTCCCAAATACAATCGCATTTCGCCCCTGGAATGAAGACCGGACAGGTATTGTGGCCTCCACCACATAATGAAGGAAACAGAGGGCAGAGAGGTTAAGTAACTTGCTCAGGGGCGCTGGGGCGGCTCGAGTCAGGTAAGCATTCGGCTCAGGTCACCATCTGCTTTGTGGGATTGAGCCCCGCATCGGGCCCGAGTCAGGCTCTGTGCTGACAGCCTGGATGGAGCCTGCTTGGGATTCCCTGGCTTCCTCTCTCTGCCTTTCCCCCTGCTTGTGCACACTCTCTCTCTCGCTCTCTCTCTCTCTCAAACATTTAAAACATTAATTTGCCCGAAGCCTTAGGGCCAGTAAATGGTGAGTTGTCTCTAGAACTCGGAACTAGTGTTCTTTCTAAGGTCCCAGCATTTCCCAAGGTGTGTTGAAAGAAAATTTCTAGGGGCGCCTGGGTGGCTCAGTTGGTTGAGAGTCCGACCTCAGCTCAGGTCACGATCTCACAGTTTGTGAGTTCCAGCCCCGTGTCGGGCTTTCTGCTGACAGCTCAGAGCCTGGAGCCTGCTTTGGATTCTGTGTTTCCCTCTCTCTGCCCCTCCCGCGCTCATACTCTGTCTCTGTCTCTCAAAAACAAATAAACATTAAAAAAAAAATTTTTTAAAAATTTCTAAAGAAGATTGATAAATGCTCCATGGAAGTTGAATTCTGTTAGGGGCGCCTGGGTGGCTCAGTTGGTTAAGCGGCCGACTTCAGCTCAGGTCATGATCTCCGCGGTCCATAAATTCCAGCCCCGTGTCGGGCTCTATGCTGACAGCTCAGAGCCTGGAGCCTGCTTCGGATTCTGTGTCTCTCTCTCTGCCCCTCCCCCACTCAGGCTCTGTCTCTCCCTCAAAAATAAATAAGCGTTAAAAATATTTAACGAAAACAGCTGAATTCTGTGGATAATTTGACTTGATAAATACTAGAACTTAAAAAAAACAAACAAAATGGGGATCTTGTTGAAGAAGCTCACAGAGCCCGTAAGGCCCGAGCGTTCCCGGGGCCCTGGGAGGAGAACGGGCTGCACCTGGCTGCTGGCGCACACACCTCCCAGGGCCCCGGAGCTGCGCGGTAACCTCTCCCCGCGCCAGTGTCCCTGGCCTTGAGGAAGCGCCGATGCCTCTCCCTCCCTCCCCTGTGCATGTGGAGGTGGACGACCCGGGGTGAAGGGTGTGGGCCGGGACAAGCCGCCCCGGAGCCCGTCGCCGCGCACGACCTCAGCAGCCAGCGCCAGGTGACCTCACAGGTGTTCCCAAGAGCCTGTCGGCGGGGAAGGGATTCGCCCCAGCGAGGGCGCGTCACTGTAGCTCCTGGACTCCTAGGACCGTCAATCCGAGGTATTTATCATTATTTTTCTAATGTGTATTTTTGAGAGAGAGAGAGAGTGCGAGCGAGGAAGGGGCAGAGAGAGAAGAGAGAGAGAGACAGAATCCAAAGCAGGCTCCAGGCTCCAGGCTCCGAGCTGTCAGCACAGAGCCCGGCGTGGGGCTCGAACCCAGGAACTGTGAGATCATGACCTGAGCCGAAGTCGGGCGCTTAACCGACTGAGCCCCCCAGGCGCCCCGAACCCCAGGTATTTAAAGTGCATCCTGTGGCACCTTGACTAAGGTGAGGCGGCTCTCCTTAAAGCCATCTACTTCCCGCGTGACCGTCGGCCGCTGCGCCTAGCACGGGGCTTGGGAAAGCTAACCGTGAGCTGCAGGGGGTCCCCCCCCCCCCTCGGGGCCAAGCACACGGTAACCAAACACTGTTAGAATACATTACTGAAGAGCCAGATCCCTGGGTCGACCAGGCTGGAGGGCCGGGCAGGGCAGGGCAGGGCTCTCCGCTCTCCCCGCCTACCCCCTGGCTACCGCAGCTCACCGTGCCCTTGGCCCAGCCCCAGAGTTCTCCAGTTCAGTGTGTCCCCACCTCGGATGATGGGGATCCTGTGGCAGAGAGGGGGACAAAAGACCGCTTGTTAGTAAGATGGAGAAGGGGGCCTTTTCGGAAGTGATGGCTGCTGCCCGCGGGAGGACTCTTGGCGGAAAGGAGCGCCCTGCATTCTTTCCGGCCTTTCTTCTATACAAAAAGGAAGCGTGAGCCAGCTCAGGTTGGATTAAAAACTGAAGCCTCAGTCACGAGTGTATAGGAATCCTGAATCCTCCCTTTCCCTGCTGGCCACGGGAGCGTCCTACCTGGAAATCGCAGCTGGCAGGTTAGCTGGGAGACTGGAGGGACCTTCAAGGTCAGAGGCCGAACGCCGGTGATCGAGGGGCTGCACGGGCAGGTTAACTGCACACGGGGGCGGGGGGGCCTTAGGGGGAGCAGGGTACACCTGAGACTGTGTCCCACGTGGAGGGGGTCCTTGTGGCCTGGGGGGAATCCGGGCCCGGTGTTGCTGTTTAGATGTTCTAAGCAAAGCTGGAATTGTAACGTGAAATCGCCCGGTTCTAAAATGTTGGCTCTGAGTCGGACCGTTGTAACGATCCCGGGTGGGCCCAAGAAAAGGCTCCCGAGGCCTGGCTTCAGTCAGAAACTGCAGACCTCAGTCAGACCCCTCTGTGCTTCCTGGCTTTTACCATCACGGAGGATGCCGAGTGTGAAAAGGCGGAAGAACGGAGTTCCTTCGGAAAAGCTGGAGGTCGCGGTCCGGGGCCGGAACTCGGGCCGGGTTTGGTTGTTTAGGTGGATTGCGGGGAACGCGGCCCGGCCCGTGCTCCAACCACATCTGAACACCGGGACGGCCGCCTGGCCAGGCAGACACGGTCCCCTTCAAGGGTCACGTGGGTGCAGGGCCTGGGGAGGGCCGGACCGGTCCCGCCTTCCGGTTATTTCTCTGACCCCAGGGGAGCACCCCCAACAGGGACACCCGCTAAGCCACGTTTCTCGTCACCGCCCTTTGCTCACCCCAACACTGGTGTGGGCCTTGGAAGCACCAACAGTCCCCTGGGCTCCAAGCCCACCTGCATCTTGCTCCTCGTGCCAAAGCCTTGATGCTTCTGACTCCCTCCTTTTTCGGAAACTGAGGCCCAGAGAAGGAATAGGCTTGCTCAAGTCTCAGACGTGGCCCGGGGCACTCCCAAGTATCCAAAGGTACAAACTATGAAGCTACTGTCTGTATTTCCTGTTTCGGTGTCCTGTGGATTCCAAGACTCCCGTGATTGCTCAGTTAGCCCGGGGTGTAGACTCTGTTGTCCCCCATGCTGCCACCAGCCCAGGCTCCTGAGGCAATGACCTTGTGGCTGCCAGGCTCCAGCTTCTTCACGTGGCCCTGCCATTGTCACTCAGGTCACAGACTGAAGTGTCTCTACCTCTCCTTTGCCCTTTCTTTCCAGCTCCCCACTTGTGGGTTTCAAAACCAAAGGAGCCATGTTGTTTTCAGAAGGGGTCCATTTACAAGACACAGTTGTCACCGATGGGGGCAGAGGACCTCCCATTTTTTTTTAATTTATTTTTGAGAGGGAGAGAGACACAGTGTGAGTGGGGGGAGGAGCAGAGAGAGGGAGACAGAATCTGCAGCAGGCTCCAGGCTCTGAGCTATCCACAGAGAGCCTGATGCAGGGCTCGAACCCATAAACCATGAGATTATGACTTGAAGTCAGATGCGTAACTGACTGAGCCACCAGGCACCCCTAAAAGCACTTTGAGAAAACGTTCCCAAGGAAGGCAACGTGGCACAGGCTGGGCTGGGGCGAGGGCAGCGTCCCCTGAGCCTCTTGGGGTGTGTGTGGGGGGACACCCAGTTACAAAGACTGTCACCTACCAGGGGGCCCTTCCCTCCCACCCTTTGAGGCTCTGTTTCTCTGGAAGACAGATGTGGGGACCAAGGAGACTGGCCTCCTATGGAAAGAAGAATGAAATCTTGAGGAGAAATCTCCGGAGAGGGGGCCATAGGGAGGAGGTGGTCCGTTCAAATTCCAGAGGAGTCAGGAGGGATTTTGTTTTTTTAGGCTTTTAACTCCCCTGTGAGTTAGGGAATGATGCCTGGGATGGAATGAGTGTATGGGGTCCTGGGGGACACCAGAGAGTCCCCCCAGAGCTACTGAAGGTTCCTGTCCCTGTGCCCAGCGGTGTCACCGCATCGGCAGGGGGCAGCACCCATGTGGGACTGTGGGGAGAGGGGCGGAGGCAGACCCTTTGTCCCTGAAGGATTAAGAGGAAACCTGCTGAGCCGTGGACACAGATTCTTGGGGAACAGGGACCCCCCCAGGTTTGCGTCCACGATGCCATGACGGCCGGGAGCTCCGGGACCTGCACCTGCGGGGCTGTGAGCTGCGCCCTGGGGGCCTCGGTGGGGAGCAGCCAGTCGGACCCCTCCTCACCGCGGGGACCACTGCCGCCCGGGCAGTGATCCGCTGAGAAAAAGCCAATCCCAGCAGGGACCGGCGCCGCGGCCCGAACGTTTGTGTCCTCCTGACGTCCATACGTCGAGGCCCGAGCCCCCGGTGGGATGGCGTTTGGGGAGCTGGGACTTCGGGAGGCAGTTAGGTCGAGATGAGGTCATGGGGCTGGGGGCCCTCATGATGGGTTGGCGTCCTCGCGAGAAGAGGAAGACAGAGCTCGCTCGCTCTCTCCCTCGCGTGGGGACCCAGGGAGAAGGCGGCCCATCTACAAGCCAGGAGGAGGGTCCTTGCCGAGAACAGAACCCTCGGACTCCCAGCTCCCAAAACTGTGGGAATTACGTGCCTCGTTTAAGCCTCCCCGAGTCTGTGGTGCTTGGTCGTGTGACTGTGCACGGCCCTGGGACAGGGGGCCATGCAGGCCCGCAAGGCTCTGTCAGCTGGGTGCCAAAGTCGGACGGTCCCCCGTGGGGCGGAGGAGGCCCCGCGGGGGGTGTCTCTTTATCTCATTTTGTCGTTGCTGCTGGTTTTATCTTCACAACTCAAAGGCAGGCGGGGCTTGAGAGGTGAGACATTTGATTTCCAACCAACTCCTGGTGGACGCCGGCGGGTCATAGGAAAAAGGCTTCTCTGTTTACCAGTTTTCCATAAACGATTTTCAGTGTCACTCCTTCCAGTTTGGTTGTTCCCTCCTTTCCCCAAAGTCCAGGCCCGTGACCAAGGGCAGCTGAGACAGAGGAGTGTCGAAAAGGTTTTCAACAAAGTACCTGCCCGGTCAACATTAAGAAGCACCTCCGTGTCACCCACACGGACCTGCCGCTACAGGCGGGCCCTCCCGGGTCCACGGATGCGACCTCCTGGGAAGGAAGGAAGGAAGGGCCTGCCCTGGCTGCACAGTGTGCCTCGCCTTGTGGGGCTGACCAGGTCACAAGTCGAAGGGTCAAGGGAGCACGGATCTTACAGATGGCCCTACGGTACCCTCAGCCTTCTGCAGGGCTGTCCGGCCACAGGATGCGTGACCCTCCGGAGGCGGGGGCTTCTGGGCCAGCGGGCAGGGTGGGAGGCAGGCACAGCCCCACACGCCTGTGACCGAGAAGCCGGGAGGTTGGTGGGTGTTGGAGTCCATGCGGGGCCTGGAATCCTATACTCACTGACTCCAGACCCGGCCTGCTGCCACCCAGCTGGTTACAACTCCCAGACCACTCCCGGCCTTGTTGGTCTCAGCCATACAACTAGAAAAAACATGGCCAATCCTATACCGTCACGGGAACGTCACAAGGACCAAATCCAATGGGCATGGTTAGTTGAAAGCAGTTTTAACAATAGAGGTAGAATTCACAGAACAAGGGTTCCTGGGTGAGTCGGTCCATTGAGCGTCTGGCTCTTGGTTTCCTCTCAGGTCATGATCTCACGGTGAGATCGAGTCCCGTGTCAGGCTCTGCGCTGTCAGCACAGAGGCTGCTTGGGATTCTCTCTCTCTCCCCCTCTCTCTGCCCCTCTGCCGCTCACTCTCAAAATATTAAAAAAAAGAATTCACAGAACATGGAATTCACCATCGTAGGTGTACAATTCCGTGGCATTTAGCGGATTCACAGCAGTGTGCGGCCACCACCCCTATCTAGTCCTAACAGGTGTCACCTGCAAATGAAACTCCGTGCCTTTAAGCAATCGCTCCCAGCCACCACCAGCCTGCGTTCTGTCCCTTGGGGGTCACTGATTCTGGGCAGCTCCTAATGGGAATCATCCGCCGATGTGACCTTTGGTGTGCGAGCTCCGTCCACGTGGTTGCCCGTAGCAGTGGTTCGTTCCTTTCAAGGCTGAATAGTTTTCCATCGTAGGCACAGAGCACATTCGGGTGATACGTTCATGCTTTGCTGGACACTCAAGAGTATTTTGACCGTGACAAGTGCTGGGGTGAACAAGTGTATGCGTGGATTCGTTTGAGCGCCTGCTTGCCAGTCTTCGGGGGTATCTACCCAAGCGTGGAATTGCTGAGTGGTGCGGTCACTCACGTGGGACTCTTAGAGGAGCCATCAAACTGCTCAGTTGAAAGCATTCTTGTGAAGTCCGGGCGTGAACGTGGAAATCACCACCACGTGACTCACCTTCCCCTGAGGACACTCTGGCTCGCCATTGTGCTTTTAAAAACTGTCCCCTGGGCTCCGGGTGCCACCTGCCCAGAGCGCATCTCAAGAGGAACAGTGACAGCCCACTTCTATATAACGAAGCTAGTATTTGCATTTTTACTTTGTTAGATTCTCTTATCTGGTCTCTGCTCAGATTTTTTTTTTTAATTTTTAACGGAAAAGGGGGAACTGAGCTCTATGTATTTGTATCAATTACATCGTTTGTTTGTATCGGTTAGTCTCTTACTAGTGTGTGTCTATTCAGCCAGGGAAAAAAGTTTCTGAACCTTGATAGTTAACTTAAAATAATTTTTTTAAATTTATTTATTTATTTTGAGAGACAGCGAGCACGGGGGTCGGTGGGTGTTGGGGACCAGCCTGGGCCTGGAATCGTATTATACTCACTCCTCCAGACCTAGCCTGTTACCACTGGGGCAGCAGGTAGGGGTGAGGCAGAGGATGACGGAAAGAGGATCCCAAGCAGGCTCTGTGCTGTCAGCACAGAGTCCAGTGCAGGATGGGAACATGGAATGAGCTGGAATCAAGAGCCAGACACTTACTGGACTGAGCCCCCCGGGCGCCCCCAAGAGCTAACTTCCTTATAAGGCTCTTTAATGAGCCAGGCTGAACCAACTCTCTGAGTGGTTTCACATTTAATGTCCCCAACCTGCTACATAATGGATACTCCAATTATGCCCATTTTCCGTGAGAAGCTGAGGCTCAAGCAAGGTAAGCAACTTGTCCAAAGACACGTAGCTAGGAGATCGTGAACTCTAGGACCCAGGGGAGGTGAGATGGGCCCAGGCTGTAAATCTCTAGTGATTACCTACTGTGCCATCAGTCTAGGGTCATCTTCATTCATGTGGTTGATGAAAACAGGTTAGGCAAGGCCTGGCCAAGGAACCAACGCGGTGCCCCAGCACCCGAGGCCCTCCCCTACGATGGCATCAGTCCCCACCAGCAGCCTCTGAACCTGGCTCTTGAATCCTTCCCAGCCCGCTGGACCCCACCCACGCACAGGCAGAAGAAATGTCATCAACTGAGTCAAACACCAGTGCAATTGAAAAAACAGAAATGAACTATTTTGGTGTTTGATGTTTTTTCCTTGTTAATTTCAAGTTGGCTCCCACTGTCCTATCCACCTCCTTAACACCCATACTAGAATTTTGCTAGAAAGTGACAACAATTTAGAGACGGTAATTTATGAAACTCTTACTCTCATTTTTCTCCTCTTGAAAATTGAGACATTTCCCTATGTCTAGTTTTCTGGGATTGTTCATTCTCCTTAATCTCAGGTATTTATTCATTCAACATGTTTGCTGAGCACCTGCTATGGGCCGGGCATTGTGTCAGGCACCAAAAGGAATCAAATAGCAATTCCCCTTTCACAGCAGCTTGGGGTACCTAGGGGCACGTTTTTCTCTGGCCAAGGGAGGGGAGGGGCGGCTTCTGGCCCTCCTGTCCGCCCTGCTCCCTGCTTCTGCCCCCCCCCCCCCCCACCGCACTCTTATAGTTGGGTCTGCTCTTCCTAGGGAGCAAAACGGAGCTGTGAGCTCTGCTGACCTCTAGGTCCTGTTCCAGAATATTCCCACCCTTGTTTCTCCAGATTCATCCCTACTGTCCTCTTGCTGTTCTTTGCCCTGAGGGCGAGCTCTGGGTCCTTCTGAGGTTTGCCTCTCTGACGCTTTTACAGAAATCTGTTCCACTTGCCTTCACGTAGTCATCTTGGCTTCTGTCTTTGAGATTCTGAAGTCCTAAGCGGCTTCCAAGGTTTTGGGGTGTTTCAGATGCGTCCTCCTCCTCCTGTTCCTGCGGTGGTTTCTGTTTCCTGTCAGTTGAGGTTTAAGGAGGAGGACGGCGATTGCGCAAATGGGGAGGCATCTCTGCCCTTTTGAAGGGAGCAGACTCTGCCCAGATGGACTCTGCCCGCTTCCAGGCTGTGGAGCTCTGCTGGGGTCCCAGAGGCAGGGGATCCCAGGATTTCACAAGCTCTGCCTCACAGTTTTCTCCGGACTCACAGGTCCCACCGGTCACACACAGTAAACAAAGGGGGTCAGCGCTGATTGGGCAGCTCGCCCAGACCCCGTGCCTGGGGAGCCGCTCCAGACAAACAGGACTTGAAATGAGACGCCCTAGTGACGAGATGCTAATTTTGCATTCTCTTTCCCAGGATGCTCAGCAGTGCTTCTGATCGCAGTTGTTAAATACGTTTACGCTATCCACTGATGAATGGATGCACCGAGGAGTTCTGAGAGGATACGTACAATCGTAGACTGCGAATATAGATCTTTATAAACCACGACGGAAATGTCGCTATAAGCAAAGAGTGAGCATCTCCTTGGGCTTTAAATACTCAAAGCGGGAGCCTGAGCTGTTGGCTGGTCCGAAGGTAGTGAGTTATCTCAATTGATTGTTCACAGTCAGTTACAGATCGAACTCCTTGTTCTACTCTTTCCCCCCTTCTCACTACTGCACTCGACTAGTCTTTTGCGGGGCAGCCCCCCTCTACATATTAAATACGTTGTCCTGTTCCTGCTTAAAAAATTTTAAACTCAACACTACCAAGTAGTGCTACTGTGTTTGTATCATCGAGATAAGAGCTGAGAATACAAAAAGAAAAACAAACAAAAAACAAAACAACAACAAAAACAACACATTTTTAAGAATGATCCATTACTTTCAACCTTCAAGGAGGTAATGATGAATTTAGGGAAGCCTACGGAGACTACCTCCCTGCCCCCAAAATCAAACAGGAATGATAAATATAGTATATATTCTAAGAGATCAAGGAAAGGAAATGGGGATGGGGTGAATAAGGCTTTTATTTTTTTCATTAAAAAAAGTTTATTTAGAGGTGGGGGGGGGGGAGAAAGAGAGAGAGAGAGAGAGAATCCCAAGCAGGCTCTGTGCTTTCAGTGCAGAGTGGAATATGGGGCTGGATCCCAGGGATCATGAGATCATGACCTGAGCCAAAATCAAGAGTCTGAGACCTAACCCCTGAGCCACCTAAGCAACCCTCCCCCACTTTTTAATAGAATGGAGTTTTATTTAATTTATATAATTTCTTTTTTTTTTTAGTTTACTTATTTATTTTGAAAGAGAGAGAACAGGGGAGGGGCAGAGCATCTCTAGCGGGCTGAGGAGATCGATGTGGGGCTCGAACTCACAAACTGTGAGATCATGATGAGTCAAAGTCAGACACTTAACCAACGGAGCCACCTAAGTGCCCCTTATTTATTTAATTTCTATATTCGTTATGTCATTTGCAAAAACAAAAAACAAACCCCACAAAACGAAACAAAAGGAAATGTCTCTGAAGATGTGTAAGGATTTTAAAATGTTTTGAATATCAATAGAATGTGAGACTAATATCTGATGATACAACACTTAATAGACAACAGTGGAGAACTGGAGACATTTCAAAGTCAACAATCCTGTTAAGTTTTGAAGACAGAGATGTGAACATTCTCAATGGTTTTGGAAGAAGGAAAACCAACTCCGAGAGTCTGAAAACAGAAGAAGGTGGAGAAGGGCAGAGCTTACTGTGGGACATCCAGGTGAGGCCTCAGAGCCACTGTCTCATCCGGGTTCTGCCCTTACGTTCTGTGTGACCTTGAGAAAGCCATTCGGCTGCCTCCTCACCTGACAGTAGGGTCATAACACTGATCCGCCTTTCACCTTTACTAGATGGTAGTGTGATTCCTCCCAGCAACAAAAGCAAAGCATAGTACTGTGTGACGGCCACGCATGTGTATCTAATAAAGGAAACGATTTGGTTTGTCCTCACAGGTAGAGGCAATCCAAGGTACCTTGAGAGCACACTGGATTTCCCTCGTACTTCCGTGAGTCCCGCCTTGTTTAGTCTCAAGGTGACTCCATGGGGAGGTAAGGCCGTGTTAAGAGCAGCATCCTAGGACTTAGACCAAGGGCGCCCTGTGGGTGTTCTCGGTCTAGATCTCACGCCCTCTCCTGTATACCTCATTGCTACCTTGATAATGGATTTACACTTAGGAGGCGAACCACCTTAGTTACAGTGGATCGTTCGAGCCAGTTGATGATGCTATGATCATACACCAGCAATGAACACGGGATTATCAAATCTGACGAATAATGATAATGAGTAATACTGTAAGAGAACAACAGTCATTGGCCACAACCAATTGTCTATATTTGCTAAAGAAAACCCCTCTGTGTGTATTGTATTTTATAAGGTGCAAAATATTTTCATATTGTTTATTTCACGATATTCTTTACGACCCCGTTAGGTGAGTTTGGCAGACATTACTATTTCACAAATGAAGCAACTGAGGTTCTGAGAGAACACGTGAGGCCAACTACAGAGTTCATTATTCGCAGGGGCCAGGATACCTTTCTGTTTCAAGAAATCTCGCTGCTACCCCACAATGAAAAACTGACAAAGAAACAGTGACAACAAAGCCATGAAACGAATTGCTGTGGTGTCCCAATCTGTGGAAATATTGCATTCAGATGCAAAGATAAATATGTAGATAATAAAATGAGACAGAGTTCGGGGGAAGTAAGTAATTGGTAGTGGAATAAGTGTGAACATGGAAACTAAGAAACTTGAGAACAGAGTCCATTTCTCTGACCCTAGGAACATCTCATTCCACAGGTTAGGGGACTGCACAATCTCATCGGTCTTTTTTTTTTTTTTTAATGTTTATTTATTTATTTATTTTTGAGACAGAGAGTGTGAGCAGGGGAGAGGCAGAGAGAGAGGGAGACAGAGAATCCCACGCAGACTCCTGACGAACATCGCAGAGCCCCATGCAGGACTCAAACTCATGAACTGTGAGATCATGATGGTGAGATCATGAGCAGAAACCAAGAGTCAGAGTCTCAACTGACTGAGTCACCGAGGCGCCCCCCATCAGTCTTGATGATATATATATATATATATATATATCATCTCCAGAGGATTCCTAACCAAATAATAATACCTGCAAAGCAATAATAAATGGCTAATGCGCCAACGAGGCCAGCCCAGAATAACTCTAGAAAGAAAAGACTTTGGGGTTACTTCTTTCCTAGGACTCATGTGACTAAGATAAGGTTGCCAGATAAAATACAAGATGCTTAGATAACAAATCATTTTTTAGTATAAGTATATCCCAAATATTGTAAGGTATATCCTGTGATTATTGCATACACTGTAGTTTGAAGCCAAAATCATCTTGATTTGCAAAACTTGGCATTTGAAAAGAGAAAGGGGATTTTTTTTCAATACCCAAATCTCTCTGTTTTACTAGAAAAGCAAAGCTTGGTGGATGGAAGGCCTAGAGTTAATAACTGTGAACCACAGAAACTAAGGAATGCATAAGGGTCCATGGACAGTTTACCTAGGACTCAGAACAAAGTGAAGTCTCATTTCTGCCACGGCATAACAGCCTTGGGATTTCCTTTGTCCTCTTTCTCTGTGTTTTCTGTGAACACAGACAAACTCACACACAGATATGTCCATTGTTTTGCTTAACAGAGTGAAATGGAAGCATTCTGTGCAAATTACTTTGCAACTTGCTTGTGTTCTTTCCAGGGCATGATGCTCTCCTGCCCTCTCTCCTGCACACCTTACACTGGGGGTAAGGAGGTGCATGAGGCATGGTTTATTCCCCAGGTCACCTAAACCTTCGGTTCTCCCTGTTCTCAAGAAACAACCGGGAGACAAGAGGACCTTCTTTTCAGCGTGACCCATACAGACCGATAAACGCTCAATATGCTGCTGTCCAGTAGTCATCTTTGCTGGCAGGTGGTCGGCATATACAATGTGTTTTTTGGTGTGTTTAAGAAACTGTCAAGTAGAACCTAGCACTGGGCTGGCCTATAGGGAAAAATTCCTTTTTTATTTTTTCCTTTTCTCCTTGTACCTGTAGCAAAAGGCTAGTCAAGTGAAGCAGTGGGAGTGGAGAAGGAACAAAGAAATCTGTAACTGGCTGTGATCAATTAATTGTAAACACCACTGCACTCGGACCAGCCAGGACATAGCTATTGCACTGCCACTTATATAAGTCTCCAGAATTCCATCTTCTCTACGGTTATGGTGATTATTGTAAGGTTTATCTTTAAAAGTATAACTATACACCTCGAATATAAACCATAAAGACAAAATCATTAAAAAACTTTGTTATGAAAAAAGTATTTCCCTTTTCAATGAAATTAAAGGAGCTCCAGGCAACGCTGCTCAGAGCATTGTGGGTGATGTGCATGCAAACGAGCGGCAGCCACATCCACCAGAATCCAAAAGGTGCGTCCTGGCGGTTCTGTTTACTGCGCTGAAATCACCCGATTTGTTTTAAATCTGAATCTGTCTCATCAGGGCGTCTCCCTAGGCAGGACGCACAGTTGAGACGGCACCAGAGCGCGGGTCCCTTCCGCCTTTAGGACGGCCGCTGCCAGGACACAGGTGCATGGATGCTCGGCGGCCGGGCACCCCCAGCCAGGAACCCGACCGCGGGGACCTGATCTCCACCAGTCCTGGGGGCCTCGCCGGCGCTCTACCCGCCGGTCTCTGTGTCACTGCTCTCAAGAGGTTTTGTTTCTAGGAGAACTGGGTGCTGTCAGCCCTCTGGGGGTCCCCTGTGCAAACGGAAGGCGGCGCCCAAGGAGACTGAGACCAGTATCAGTAGAAGTCAGTTTTACGATGCTGCGATGCAGAAACGAAGCACACGTTAACATCAGGCAGAAGTCGGGGACAGTCACCTTCCCCGGTTTCCCGCAGGACCTGCCCCTGCGTCCTGCCCTGCCCTGCCCGGCTGTGCACGTCTGCCTCCCGGAGCCTGCTGGGCCACAGCACCGTCTGCCCAACCTGGGCACACAGCCAGCGGCAGTTTTCCTTCTCAGGTGGAGCCACCGGGGCCACTGCCTGACCCCAGACAGGGCCATTTGGAACTCTCCTTTATACCACAGTTATTTTCAGTCATACTCCCCGCAATCATCAGGAGCAATCGCATTTTCTTCATTTGTTTCAAAACAAGCCACCAACAATTTAAAAAGGAAGCAATTTACGGTTTAAAGATTTTCTTTACATTCAGTAAATTATTTCATGTACGAATGAAAATTTGCTCTTACTAAAAAACAAAACAAAAAACACACCTTGCAGTTTCCTCTGTGCTTCTTTGTTGAAAATAGTGTGTTTTAAATTTTAAATTAAAAACTTTTTAATTTTAATTTAAAAGCCAACTTAAATCAACTTATTTTAAAATTAAACTTTAAAATTCCTCTAAATTAAATTAATTTTAAATTAAACTTTAACAAATAAAAATTCCAAGTGGTGACAGTGATAGAAATCAAGTAACTCGAGTTCTGTTTCTTGTCTGAACAATCACTGTCCTACAATCTTTTGGATGTTGTTCTTGGTAATAGGCTTTCATTTTTAGGGCAGTTTAGGATCACGACAAAATCCAGTAGCATATACAGAGACTTCCCATGTAGCCTCTGCCCCAACACACCCACAGCCTCCCACACTATCCATGTCCTGAACCAGCCTGGTATGTTTGTTACAATGGACAAATTGATATATTCTTATAACCCAAGTGCATAGTGTACAATACGGTTCACTCTTTGTGTTGTGCGCTAAGTGTGCATGGGTATCTACCATTACAGTATCATGCAGAGTGGGTTTACAAATTCCTCTGTGCTCTGCATTTTCATCCCTTTCTTGCCCCAACTCTTGGCAACCACTGATCCCTTTACTGTCTCCATAGTTTTGCCTTTTCCAGAATGTCATACAGTTGGAATCATATAATATGTACCTTTTCAGATCGATTTTTTTTTTTACTTTGTAATATGCCTTTAAGTTTTTTCCATGTCTTTTCATAAGCTTACCCAGACTGTCCATTTCTTCTTGTGTGAGTTTTACCAGATGTATGTGTCTTTGAAGGAACTGGCCCATTTCATTTAGGTTATCAAATTTGTGGGAATAGAGTTGTTTACAATATTTGCTTCTTATCCTTTGAATGTCTATAGGATCTGTAGTGATGTTCCTCTTTTATTTCAGATATTAGTAACTTAGATATTCTTTTTTCTTAGCCTGGCTAAAGTTTAGTGATTTTATTGATCTTTTCAAAGAACCAGCTTTTTTTTTTTCTCCATTGACTTCTTGTTTACAATGTCATTGATTTCTGCTTTAATTTTTATTATTTCTTTTCATCTGCTGACTTTGGATTTAATTTGCTCTTTTTTTTCTCTTTTTTCTTTTTTTTTAGTTTCTTAAGGTGAAGCTTAGATAATTGATTTTATATATTTCTTCTTTGTAATATATATGTATTCGATGCTATAAATCTCTCTACTTCTTTCATTGCAGCTTACAGCTTTTGAAATTGTATTGAAATTATATTTTCATTCTCATTTAGTTCAAATATTTTCAATTTTTCTTGAGCTTTCTTCTTTGACTCATGGATTATTTACAAGTGTGCTGCCTAATCACTAAGCATTTTAGGATTTCCCAGCTATCTTTCTGTTACTGCTGTCTTTCTGTTTCTGGTTTGTAGTTTAATTCTATTGTGGTCTGGAACAGAGAGTTTATGATTTCTAGTATTTTAAATTTGTTAGGGTGTAATTTATGACTCAGAGTGTGGTCTATCTTCGTGAATGTCTTATGTGAGCTTGAGAAGAATGTGAATTCTGTGGTTGAATGAAGTGATCCATAGATATCAACTGGTGATTTACTTTTAATAATGTGGGGAACCAGAGGAACTCCTTCCTCAAACAAATGCTTGAGCTGAGTCCACTTGTGTTGGTTGACTCTGTGCCTGAGAGTCTCCAAATTAACTCCCATGTGGAATGTGATGTGTGTGTATGTGTATTTATATATATGATATTATATAATATTAATATTATATATGTATTAGAGAGAGAGAGAGAGAGAGGGCACAGGTGAGGGAGGGGCAGAGAGAAAGAGTGAGAGAGAGAGGGAGGGAGAGGGAGAGGATGAGAAGTGGGGCTCACCTAAGGCAGGGCTCCTGTTTGTGTTTTTACCCGAAGCAGGGTTCCTGCTCACCCTAAGAGGGCTCAAGTTCACCCAAAGTGGGGTTCAAACTTACAGACTGTGAGATCATGACTTGAGCCGAAGTCAGATCCTTAACCAATTGAGCCACCTAGGCACCCTGTAATATGATGGGTATTAAAGGAAACATTTAAAATATGCTAATTCTGGGGTCCCTGGGTGGCTCAGTCTGTAAGCGTCTGACTTTGGCTCAGGTCATGATCTCGCAGTCTGTGAGTTTGAGCCCTGTTTTGGGCTCTGTGCTGACAACATGGAGCCTGGAGTCTGCTTCAGATTCTGTGACTTCCTCTCTCTGCTCCTCCCTTGCGTGCACTCTCTCTCTCTTTCTCTCTCTCAAAAATAAACAAACATTAAAAAAAATAAAATATGCTAATTCCAGGGGTGCCTGAGTGGCTCAATCAACTGAGCTTCTGGCAGGCTCAGGTCATGATCTCCTGGTTTGTGAGATCAAGCCCGTCATGGGGCTCTGTGCTCACAGCTCAGAGTCTGGAGCTTGCTTTGGATTCTGTGTCTCCCTCTCTCTCTGCCCCTCCCTTGTGAGCTCTCTCTTTCTCTCTCAAAAATAAACAAAACATTTTAAAAATGTGCTAATTTCAATCTTATAAATATTAATTCAAGAGTAAGTGAGCAATATTTTAGAATCTAGATGAGCAATAGATTTTGTGTAAGGAGCACTTTGTCTCTGGTATTGTTTAAAATTACCGGCATGTGGTGACAATAATTAGCAAGCCAGAGGCCCCTGGGTGACTCGATCAGTTAAGCATCCAACTCTTGATTTCCACCCAGGTCTTGCGGATCGTGAAATCAAGCCCTACGTCGGGCTCTGTGCTGATAGCTTAGAACCTGCTTGGGATTCTCTCTCTCCCTCTCTCTCTCTGCCTCTCCTCACCCCTCTCTTTCTCTCTCTCAACATAAATAAACTTAAAGCAGGCCACCTTCTAGCTGACTTTATGAAAGTTTCTTGGTCCCCTTGGACAGCGTCTGGCTCCCGTGCCTGCCTGCAGTGCGCCACCACCCTGGCCCATCCCCCTCCTGCTGCATTCGCTCCTTAAACCCTCAGGCCCAAGGACAAATTGTTGTTTTTCAATCTGGGTGTTGGGTCTAAAGGATTCTGTTCACAGCCGCCTGGGCCCTGACCAGCTGACTCCCTTCTGTAGGTGGCTGCTCATGGGGTACTGTATCGTGTTCCCTTTCTGCCATCAGGTCCCAGCATTTCCCTAAAAGCCCAAAGCTCTTCACGTCTCTACGGACTTCCCAGGCTGCTGATCCCGACTTTCCTTCCAATCTCCTAGAGAGACACCCGTCCGCATTCCTCACATTGGGGGACTTCCTTCCTTCCTCTGGCTTGGCTGCATGGAGTTGGCTCCTGAACTGGCCAAGAGTGTCTGTGTGTGTGGGGGAGGGGAATGTTGGGCATTTCTTTCCACACTCATCATCAATAACCTATGATTTTTGTGCCCCTCCTCACCCTATCCAAGAGTGAGGATGGATTTGCCATTAGCAAGGCTAGTGATAACCTCATATCTAAGTGATAAAAGGCGAATTTTAATTAATGTCATGTATATGCCAATAATAACACCAGCAAAAATATACAAGGGGCGCCTGGGTGGCTGGGTTCTTTGGGTGTTGGACTCTTGATTTCAGCTCAGGTCATGATCTCGGAGTTCTGGGGATTGAACCCCGCCTTGGGCTCTGTGCTGATGGCATGGAACCTGCTTGGGATTCTCCCTCACTCTCTCTCTCTCTGCCTCTTAACCGCTTGCATTCTCTCTCTCTCAAAATACATAAATTAATTAAAGAAACTCACTTAAAAATCATTCCATGTAATGTATAAACCGTGAATAAATGTCAAAATATTGGGGCGCCTGGGTGGCTCAGTTGGTTAAGCGTCCAACTTTGGCTCAGGTCATGAGGTCGTGGAGCATAAGTTCCAGCCCCGCATCGGGCTCGGTGCTGACAGCTCAGAGCCTGGAGCCTGCTTCAGATTCTGTGTCCCCGCCTCTCTCTCTGCCCCTCCCCAACTCACGCTCTGTCTCTCTCTCTCTAAAATAAATAAACATGAAAAAATGTCAAAATACGAAACAAGCTAATAGAAATATGAATTTGAAATCACTATAAAAACTGAAAATCACCAAGATACAGTAATTTGCTACACTGGAGTCTTGTATACACGCCCTGCTTTTGTAAAAAGGAAATGGCAGTTTTTATGCTCACTTGCATTACGTTAGAGCACTGAGTTTGTGTACTGACGAAATTCCCTCCACAACAAATGAACAATTTTTATAACATAAAATAGTAAACCAGCACGAAGTATTTTCTAATTTCTGCCTAGATAATATTTGACTTTTGGATAATGGGGATAAATGGATACATGTTATTCCATAACGAGAGGGCTTATAGCTGTTACTTGGGAGTTCACCAATACAGGTCTGACGCAGTAAAGAAAGAGCTGAAGACAGGAACCACAATGCAATGCGTCAGATGAGGCACGTACTAGTTAGCGCCAAGGGAGGATTTGTGTAATTTGAGTATAAACACCAATCAGGGGTGCCTGGGTGGCTCAGTCGGTTAAGCAGCTGACTTCAGCTCAGGTCATGATCTCGCGGTCTGTAAGTTCAAGTCCCGCACCAGGCTCTGTGCTGATGGCTCAGAGCCTGGAACCTGCTTCAGATTCTGTGTCTCCTACTCTCTCTGCCCTTCCCCTGCTCAGTCTGTGTCTCTCAAAAATAAACCTTAAAAAAAGAAAAGAAAAGAAACACCAAGCGGAGCAGGAGAAAGAGCTCCTTGTCTAGAAGCATAGACGTCTTCAGATACACATCAACAAGAGTCTTTCTCTTGTCAAGCTTTATCCTTTGTAATTCCAAATGGAATGACCGATATCAATTCTGTTAGAATAAGACTTCTTCCATCTTTTAGTAAATGCGATACACTAATTTTGTAAATAAACACTTTATTTTTAATGCTGCAACATTGTAAAAATAAATATATATACCACCCATCATTGGAATCAATACACTTATAATAAAATTTTTAATATTTGGGGGCACCTGGGTGGCTCAGTCAAGTTAAGCATCTGACACTTGATTTCGACTCAGCTCATGACCTCAGAGTCCTACGAGGGGGTCTGTGCTGAGCATGCAGCCTGCTTAAGATTCTCTCTTTCTCGTTCTCTCTCTCTCTTTGCCCCTCTTCCCTGATCATGCTCTCTCTCTCTTAAAAAAATTAATATTTTGCAGAACAATGCAGATATCTGCAGTGGGAGTGGTGGCCATGTAGATGTGGTACCCTTGTTCAGGGTACACCCTGAACAACTGTACATGGAGCCCAGGCTTTGGAGCATTGGTAATCTTTCAGGCTCGCTCCTTGTAGGTACGCGCACACATTCCAACAGGGCCTGCCCTCCAGCGAGGTACGTGGAATGTGCATAAATAACTAATCTGTGTCGGGAGACCAGGGCTAAGCAGACACTTCCACAGAGGGACTTATATTGGTACTCCGATGTGGGATATTTTATTCTCCTTAGGAAACAGGTAACCTTCTCATTGTTGAATATATTGTTTCAAATGAGTGTTTTAACTTTTCTCTGGGATGCACGGGTGTTTTACAACTCACACTGTTGTAACTCAGAGTCAAGCGTATGATGTGAATAGTGCAGCTTGCGAGGCTTCCAAGGAATGTCCCTTGTCTTTCTTTCTTTCTTCCTTTTTTTAATGTTTAGTCATTTTTGAGGGCGAGCGAGCGTGTGTGTGAGTGGAAGGGAGGGAGACACAGACCCGAAGCAGGCTCCAGGCAGAGTCTGACGTGGGGCTCAAACCCATGAACTGCGAGATCCTGACCTGAGCCAAAGTGGGACGCTTAACCGACTGAATCCCCCAGGCGCCTCTGTGTCTTGTCTTTCTAATTGCTGCCGGTCCCCGTAGGCCCAGCACTTCAGCCTGTCGCACGGTTGGATCTTGTCTTTCAGAGCAGTTCCCACAGGCCCGTGCAACCTCGCCATCTGCTCCCCACCTTCAGCTTGTTTTCTAGTGCAGGAAAATAGACGCGGCATCACATTCGCCATTTAACCATTTCGGAGCGTGCAGCTCAGTAGCGTTAAATACATGCGCAGTGCTGTGCGACCATCACCGCCATTTATCTCCAGAACTTTTTTCATCTGGTGAAACTGGAACTCTGTATTCATTGAATGACTGCCCATTTCCCCTCTCCTAGCAACTCTACTCTCTGTCTCTGTGAATCTGACTAGTGTAAGGATCCCGTATAAGTGGAATCATACAGTATTTGTCTTTGCGTGTGTCAGAATTTCCTTTCTTTTTTTTTAACATTTATTTTTCTTGAAGTTTATTTATTTATTTTGAGAGAGAGAGAGAACACACACACAGGGGAGGAGCAGAAAGAGAGGGAGACAGAGACTCCCAAGCAGGCTCGGCACTGTCAGCGCAGAGCCCAGTGAGGGGCTTGAACTCACGCACCTTGAGACCATGACGTGAGCTGAAACCAAGGGTCAGTTGCTCAACCAGTCGACTGAGCCACCCAGGCACCTCTGCTTTCTTTTTAAGGCTGAATATTACTCCGTTGTACCCATACACCACATTTTGTTTATCCATTCATCTGTTGATGGCCATTCGGGGATTTCCACTTTGGGCTACTGTGAATAACGCTACTCTGAACATAGATATTCAAATACCTATTGGTGTCCCTGTTTTCATTTCTTTTGGGTGTGGACCCAGATGTGAAACTGCTGGATTATCTTGTAATTCGATCTGCAATTATTCGAGGAACTGCCACACTGTTTCTTCAGCGGCCGCGCCATCTTGCATTCCCACCAGCAGCGCACCAGCGTTCCAATTTCTCCACATTGATCAATTATTTTTCAGCATCTCTCCCTTTCTCCTCTCAGCCACCCGCCTCTTCTGGTTTCTTACCTTTCAATACTTGCCTTGCTTTTGCATAAATCAGACACGACGGGATAGACAGTCTTCCTAAAAGATTTCGCAACAAGCACAATGGCAGCAACCAGGTCCCCTAGAAGGGGATGGAATAACCGCTGTACCGCTAGCGCCATCTGTTGGAAGCGGACGGAATAACAAGCTATGGCTCCAACGTAAAAAGCCTTTCAGGAGCCAGTTCAGCCTGCACAAGCTCTGGGCCGGGCTGGTTTTATCAATATCTTCCTTTCTCAGAGGCTTTGGGAAAGTCCTAGGAGAGGAGCCGGATGCCTGGAGGCTTCACATGGAGGACTGAAGAGAGTTCCATGGGCCTGATGTCCAGGGACGTAGAGTCAGGGTAAGGTGGAGGCTAGTGGACAGAGGCAGAGGTGTGTTTTTTCGGGGCATTTCCAAAGAAATGGGGATGCAAGATATTTACTAGAGATCAGTACCTGTGAAAGGAAAAGCGGCGAGCAGGATTGGCCAGAGGAAGAGGTTGAACTAGGATGCAGATCCAACCACCAGCAATCCGGCAGCGAGCCCTGGAGAAAACTGTGCCCATCAGAGTCAAACTAGCTTTCCGTGTTTAAACATAAAGAAATACTCAACCGGATATCTGTACACCATGTTCGGAGCGACGTTAATCCCAACAGCCAGGGCGGAAGCCCCCGTGTGACCACGGGGCTGACCGTCAACAGATGCATGGGTCAACAAACTGGGGCACATCTATGCAATGGAAGCTTCTTCAGCCTTAAAAAGGAAGGGCATCTGACACCTGTCACAATGTGGATGAACTCTGAGGACATTATGCTGAGTGAAATGAGCCAGTCTCAAAACGACAAATACTGTATGATCCCACTTAGGTGACTGGTCCGACAGACGAAGACAGGCAGTAGAATGTTGCCTGCAGAGGGCCGGGGGAGGGAAGCCGGAAGGCACTGTGTAATGGCCGAGTTTCCGTTTCGCTAGATGAAGAGTCCCAAAGATGGCTGGCACGACAGGGTAAGTACACTTGAGGCTACCCGACTGTACACTTAAAAATGGTTAAAATGGCCAATTTTAAGTTATGTATATTATACCATGATTTAAAAAAATGCAATAAAAGGCACCTGGGTGGCTCAGTCGGTCGAGCGTCCAACTTGGGCTGAGGTCATGATCTCACGATTTGTGGGCTGGAGCCCCGCATCAGGCTCACTGCTGTCAGTGCAGAGTCCGCTTCGGATCCTCTGTCCCCTCCTCTCTTGGCCCCTCCCCCATTTGCGCTCTCTCAAAAATAAATAAACATTTTAAAAAATCGTTAAAAAGGCAACGGAAGAAGTAGAGAAATGTATGATGCACACGACAGGACGTCCAGAGTACATACCAGGCGTCAGGTCTGGTCCTGGCAGGTTCTGGCTCAGTTTCTCTGGAATTCCTCGTTCTGCTTCCCGGTGTCTGCCTTGTCCTCAGGGGGGCTTCCCTCTTCAGCGGGGACAACAGGCTCACTTGTTCACATCCAGCGGGAGAGAGGCACCTCCCCCAGCCGGGGAACAAAGTCTTTTCTGTCACTAGGATGGGATCACGTGCCCGGCTCACAAAGGATACTGGATCCAGGTCAAGGCCATGCAGTGATGGGCCGAGATCCTGACCGATTCCGGTGGAGGGAGTTGGACTTACCGTACTGGAGTGGTCTCAACGAGGCCATCCCGAAAGCAGGGTGAGGGATCCTGTCCGGGCTTGGGGTTAGCTGGTGAGAACCAGTTGCATCTAACCTCATCCCTTCGGTTCCCCCACCCTTACACCAGCGTTCCGCTTGTCGCGTACTTGAACTCAGTATAAGTAATTGAATTCACACTTGACCCACAGCAGGCGCCCGATACAGACTCCTTGATTATTTATCTGCTGCCAGCACAGAGCCCCACAGGGGGCTCGAACTCACAAACCATGAGATCAAGGCCTGAGCTGAGACCAAAAGTCAGTGGCTTAACCGACGGAGCCACCCAGGCGCCTGTAAATTGCAATTCTGAGGAGAGAGCGGTTTGCCTTCCTGAGCAGGACCAACAGCGGCGCATGCGCACGGCTGCTCTGTTGTCCCGCGTCGCTCCCACGGCCCTGAGCGAAGCCTCCAAGTTTTCTCTGACCCGTAGCAAGTGTGCTGCCCTGAGGTGTTGGTCTACTCCTTCTTTCTACTCTTAAGATCCTGGGTGAACGGGATTTTGAAACTGGGGAGGCCTTAGGAATGTCGCCTCCAAGGTTAACAAAGTCAGTGCCATTTTATCTGGAAGAGAATCCTCTCGATGCGTCTCGCTTTCCAGGGTTAATGATCCAGTAACTCCCCTGGTGCTCCAGCTGAGCACTCGCTGCCCCCAAATCACCAGAGGTATAGGTCCCGGCGCCTGGGCCTGGGAGTCGCGTTTGGTCAAGGTGGTCTTGGGCCAGGCCTCCCCGGGGTGGTGGGGAGACCGGATGGTCAGTGCAGGGGACTCTGAGCTGTTGTTCCTTCAGCGCCAGCAGAGGGGGCAGGTGACACAGAGTGGAGGAGACCCTGGGCTTCGCCCATGTCTCTGGGGTTCTTTCTTGTGTCTTCATTTCTTTTCTTCAGTCGCTCCCTTTTCTGTAATTTTGTCCTTACTGGTCTAGGAATGGGATAAAAGGAGTCCTCACTTTACAAAGAAGTTTAAGTTAATGTTTGTTTATTTATTTTGAGAGAAAGCTAGAAAGCGAGCGGGGGAGGGGCAGAGGGGGGGGAGAATGAGCACGTGTGGGAGAGGCAGAGGAGGAAAGAGACAGAATTCCAAGAAGGCTCTGTGCCACCAGCCTTGAACTCATGAATCCTGAGATCAGGAACCGCGAGATCCTGACCTGAGATGAAGTTGGACGCTTAACTGACTGAGCCACCCAGGCGCCCCTGAAAGGGTCCTTAAAATGTTCATTATATTGATTAATTTGATACAGTTCCATGCTTCTTTTTTTTTTTTTTTAGTTTATTTTTGAGACATAGAGACAGAGCGTGAGCAGGAGAAGGTCAGAGAGAGAGGGAGACGCAGAATCTGAAGCAGGCTCCAGGCTCTGAGCCATCAGCACAGAGCCTGACGCGGGGCTCGAACTCACAGACCGTGAGATCATGACCTGAGCCGAAGTCGGCCGCTTAACCGACTGAGTCACCCAGGCGCCCCCAGTTCCATGCTTCTGATTGTTTATTCTTTGTCAAGCGCGTGAGCTGGAGATACTACATTCCTCTTTAACCGGGGAGATGGGCTCTCACTGGAGAGAAGGTCAGACGGAGAAGGTATAAGTATCATCCCCCCCTCCCCCGCCGTGTACGTCAACAACTCCATACCTGTGATTTGTACCCCACGAAAACACCTTCCCCCTCACAACTGAATCATAGTGGCGCAATTAACAGACCATTGTGACTGTGGACAGTCAAGCAACTGCTTAGAGCCTTATTTTCCTCATACGTAGAAGGAGGCATGTATCTAAAGACCACCAAAATGCCTCTCAAAGTTCTGTGATTCTGATAGGATTTTAAAATTTTTTTAAATGTTTATTTACTTTTGATAGAGAGAGAGTGTGAGCAGGGGAGGGGCAGAGAGAGAGGGAGATACAGAATCTGAAGTGGGCTCCAGGCCCTGAGCCGTCAGCACAGAGCCCGACGCGGGGCTCTACGCGGGGCTCGAACTCACAGACTGCGAGATCATGACCTGAGCCGAAGTCGGCGCTCAACCGACTGAGCCACCCAGGCACCCCGAAGACTTTAAAACCTTTTTATAGCTTTATTGACATATACACCATAACATCTATCCTTTTAAAGTGTAGAATTCAGTGGGTTTTAGTATATTCACAACCATCACAATTATCTAATTTTAGAACATCTTATTTACCCCAAAAAGAAACCCCACATCGCCTAGCAGTCACTCCCCAACCTTCTACCCCCATCCCCGGCAACCACTGATCTACCGTCCCTATAGACTTGCCTCTTCTGAACCTTTGTATACGTGGAATCGTACAACATGTGGCCTTTTGAGTCTGCTTCTTTCACTTAGCATAATGTGTCCACGGTTCTGCCATGTCGTAGGAGGTGTCAGTAATCCATTCTCTTACTGGCAGGATAATGTTATACTCTACGGATAGACCGCATTTTGTTTGTGCATTCGGCGGCCGATGGCCATGTGAGTTGGAACATTATGACTAACTCGGCCATGAACATGTACGTACAAGTTTCCAACACGGTTTTAAGTGGTTCTCTGTTTCAGCAGGTTGCGAGATGCCTTTTACCACTGGGGGGCATGGGATTGCCAGAAATAAAAGATTCTCCACGCCCGCCCTTTAAAATAAGAGAAGGAAAGCCCACTGGGAGGCATAGACTGAAACACTGATACCGATTTGTCGAGTGGTTGAAAACAAAGACATGATGCAAAAGGATCTAATGACGATAAATAGACCGGCCTTCCCAGGTGTTGGTGGCAGGTCCGAATGGATTAGAAGCGAGATGAGTAAATCATGAAAGAGTACTACCCTGCGAACCCTATGGATTTAAACAAAAGAAGGAGGAAAGTGAGGCAAGTATTCGGAGACTCTGTCTGCCACATACAGAATTTATGGGAGATCCAGAGTCACGTGGCAGAACTCCAGGCACCTTGAGGATGGCTGTACTACAGGATCTGGATGACTCGTGCTCTCTGGAGTTGCGCAGTGTACAGCCTGCCCGGACAAACATGGCGGCAGTGGGCAAGGCACCTTTGGGTAGCGGCTGAAGGTTTACGTTCTCACTTGGCTGTCCCTGTTTGTCAGAGCTAGTGTGTCCTGTGTCGGCTCGGCAGGAGCCTAAAAAAATCGTAGGGTCAATTCTGAGGAGTATATTTTCTTTCTTTCTTTATAATGTTTATTTATTTATTTTTTTGGTGGTGGTGGTGCGGGGGGGGGAGATAGAGAATCCCAAGCAGGCTTCGTGCTGTCAGCGCGAAGCTGGACGTGGGGCTAGAACTAACAAACTGTGAGATCATGACCTGAGCCCAAGTCAGGAGTGGGGCGCTTAACTGACCACGCCATCCAGGTACCCCTATTTTCTATTTTAATTAAAACAAAACCTCCCCGTATCTCAGTTTCTTTCATACTCTATGTGCCTTTGTTACTCTGCGTGGGTGTAATTAACCTTGCTCCACTTTCGAATTTTCAACCACGGTGTTTTGTAAACATGCGTGTATGTTCTAATAAGAATGTAGAGGGTGCCTCACTGGCTCAGTCAGTAGAGCGTGTGACTCTTGATCTTGAGGTCATGAGTTTGAGCCCCAAGTTGGGTGAAGAGCCCACTAAAAACAGCAACAATGACAACAGAATATAGAATATAGAATATAATAATAGATTATATATAACATAGAATATAGAATATAGAAAATAAATGACGTAACATAGAATATTACATTCCATATCCTTATCGTATATTTATCTATAAATATATAAACATTCAAGCATATAAATATACAAACATATTTACATATGAGATATTATATATAATATATTTATAATCTAATATATTTTAATAAGAAGTGAAACATAATTACTTTAATGAATCATACACATAAGCCCACCTTAGTGCTACAAGAATGAAATGATCATTTACTTCAAAAACATATTGTAAAAAAAATACATTGTGCATATTTCTATCCAATTGGAGAAAATCACTAATTACAGTATGAAATTAATCTTTCTATGAGTTCATTTCAAAAATTCAAATATTGTAATTAGAACATTGCCCAGGGATCCAATTTAAACTTAATGATACTTGCTAGCGGGCACTGATGTTTTAACGGAGTCGATAATTGCACGGCAGATGAGTGATGTGGTGATTAGTGCCACGCATGTCACAGCTGACAGCACTAAACAAACAAACACGGCTTCTCCGCAACTAACAGCTTCATCACTGCAGGTCACAGAAACTGCCTTCTTGCTTTAGCGACACCCGCTTGCCAAGTTCTTGCTTCATGAGGATATTTATTCAAAGCAAGGTTCAGGCAAAAACCAGCAGAATAAGGGAAATAATAAAGATTAGAGCAGAAACCAATGATACTGAAATAAAAAAAAAACCCAGTAGAACAGATCAATGAAACCGGGAGCTGGTTCTTTGAAAGAATAAACAAAATTGATAAACTTCTGGCCAGATTGATTAAAAAAAAAAAAAAAGGAAAGAACCTAAATATATAAAATCAAGAATGAAAGAGGAGAGATCACAACCAACACTGCAGAAATACAAACAATAATAAGAGAATATTACGAGCAATTATATGTCAACAAATAAGGCAATCTGGAAGAAATGGACAAATTCCTAGAAACATATAAACTACCAAAACTGAAACAAGAAGAAATAGAAAATTTGAACAGATCCATAACCAGTAAAGACATTGAATCAGTAATCAAAAATCTCCCAACAAACAAGAGTCTAGAGTCAGGTCGCTTTCCAGGGGAATTCTACCAAACATTTAAAGAAGAGTTAAGACCTCTTCTTTTGAAGCTGTTCAAAAAAAATAGAAATGGAAGGAAAATTTTCAAACTTGTTCTATGAGCCTGGCATTACCTTGATTCTAAAACCAGACAAAGACTCACTAAAAAGGAGAACTACAGACCAATTTCTCTGATGAACATGGATGCAAAAATTCTCAAGAAGATACCAGCCAACCGGATCCAACAATATATTAAAAGAATTATTCACCACGATCAAGTGGGATTTCTACCTGGAATGCAGGGCTGGTTCAATATCTGCAAATCAATCAATGTGATACATCACATTAATAGTAAAAAGGATAAGAACTACATGATCCTCTCAATAGATGCAGAAAAAACATTTGATGAAATACAGCCTCCTTTCTTGATAAAACCCCTCAAGACGGTAGGGATAGAAGGATCATACCTCGAGATCATAAAGGCCATATATGAAAGACCCACTGCTAATATCATCCTCATTGGGGAAAAACTGAGAGCTTTCCCCCTAAGGTCAAGAACACAACAGGGGTGGCTACTCTCACCACTGTTATTCAATATAGTGTTGGAAGTCCTAGTCTCAGCAATCAGACAACACAAAGAAAAAGGCATCCAAATTGGCAAGGAGAAAGTCAAACTTCTGCTCTTTGCAGATGATATGGTACTATGTGGAAAACCCAAAAGACTCCACCAAAAAACTGCTAGAACTGATACACTAATTCGGCAAAGTTGCAGGATATAAACTCAATGTACAGAAATCAGTTGCATTTCTATACAGCAATAATGAAGCAGCAGAAAGAGAAATCAATGAATTGATCTTTATAATTGCACCGAAGACCATAAACTATAGAAATCTTATGAAAGAAATTGAAGAAGACACAAGAAAATGGAAAAACATTCTATGCTCATGGATCAGAAGAACAAAAATTGTTAAAATGTCAATACTACCCAAACAATCTACATATTCAATGCAATCCCTATCAAAATAACACCAGCACTCTTCACAGAGCTGAACAAACAATCCTAAAATTTGTATGGAACGAGAAAAGACCCCGAATAGAAAAAGCAATCTCGAAAAAGAAAACCAAAGCTGGAGGTATCACAATTCTGAACTTTAAGCTATAACAAAGCTGTAATCGTCAAGACAGCATGGTACTGGCACAAAAACAGATACTCAGATCAATGGAACAGAATAGAGAACCCAGAAATGGACCCACAAATATATGGCCAACTAATCTTTGACAAAGCAGGAAAGAATATCTGATGGAAAAAAGACAGTCTCTTCAGCAAATGGTGTTGGGAAAACTGGACAGCGACATGCAGAAGAATGAACCTGGACCACTCTCTTACACCAGACACAAAAAGAAACCCAAAATGAATGAAAAACATAAACATAAGACAGGAAGCCATCAAAATCCTAGAGGAGAAAATAGGCAACAACATCTTTGACCTCAGCTGCAGCAACTTCTTACTTGACATGTCTCCAGAGACAAGGGAAACAAAAGCAAAAATGAACTATTAGGACCTCGTCAAGATAAAAAGCTTCCGCACAGTGAAGGAAACAATCGGCAAAACTAAAAGGAACTGTCTCAATAGGAGAAGATATTTCCAAATGACAGAAAAGGGTTAGTATCCAAAATCTATAAAGAACTTCTCAAGCTCAACACCCAAAAACCAAATAATCCAGGAAAGAAATGGGCAATGACACGAATAGACACTTTTCCAAAGAAGACATCCAGATGGCTAACAGACACATGAAAAAATGCTCAATATCACTCATCATCAGGGAAATACAAATCAAAACCACAATGAGATACCACCTCACACCTGTCACAGTAGCTAACATTGACTTGGAACAACAGATGTTGGCAAGGATGCAGAGAAAGAGGAACCCTTTTGCACTGCTGGTGGGAATGCAATCTGGTGCAGTCACTCTGGAGAACAGGATGGAGGTTCCTCAAAAAATTGAAATTAGAACTACCTTACAACCCAGCAATTGCACTAGTAGGTATTTATGCAAAAGATATAAAAATGCTGGTTCAAGGGGGCACATGAACCCCAATGTTTATAGCAGCACTATCAACAATAGTCAAAGTCTGGAAAGAGCAGAAATGTCCATCGACTGATGAATGGATAGAGAAGATGTGGTTTGTATATACAATGGATTATTAATGATCAAAAAAAGAAAGAAATCTTGTCATTTCCAACGTGGATGGAAATACAGCGTATTATGCTAAGCAAAACAAATCAGTCAGAGAAAGACAAATATATGATTTCACTCCTATGTGAAATTTAAGAAACAAAACAGATAATGTAAGGGAAGGGAAGGAAAAATAAGATAAAAAGAAGGAGACAAACCATAAGAGACTCTTAAGTACAGAGAACAAACTGAGAGTTGCTGGGGGGGTGTTGGTTGGAGGGATGGGCTAAATGGGTGATGGGCACTGAGGAGGGCACTTTTTGGGATGAGCGCTGGGTATTATATATAAGTAATGAATCACTAAATTTTATTCCTGAAATCATTATGATATATTGTATGTTATCTTAAATTTAAATAAAAAAAATTAAAAACAAATAAACAAAAACCCTTCAAAGTAAAGTTCGGGCTCACTGGCAAGACTCAAAAACAAGCTTTGCATAAGGAAGGGAAAGAGCTGTCTGGAAAAGGTGTTTGTGGCAGCTGATGTTAGAGGCATGTGTGTGTGTGTGTGTGTGTGTGTGTATGCACAGGCATGGATGTTGTTATGATCAAGGGAAGTCAGGCCACCTGATGAAATGTTCATAGTATTAAAACACTGGCCCACTCAAGTTTCCAGCAAAGAGGATAGGGTGGCAAGGGAGAGAGAAAAGAGTAATTTTCCAGTGGAGAAACCTTGCAAACCCTCAACCAAGTAATCAAGGTTAAATCAACAGCAATAAGTCATAATGATAGTAGGTAAGCTTGATACAAAATGACGCCAATGGTACTTCACTTCTGAGGTCTTCCTCCCTAAAACCCATAACCCTGATCCAATCACGAGGGAAAACATCAGAGGAATCCCAACTAAGGGGCATTCTACAAAATACCTGATCAGCAATCCTCACAACTGTCAAAGTCATCAAAAACATGAAAACCCAGAGAAACCGTTACAGCCAAGAGAAGTCTAAGGAGACGTGACTATTAAATGTAATGTGGCATTTTGGATGGGATCCTGGGACAGAAAATGGACGTTAGGGAAAAGCAGGAAACGTGAATCAAGTATGGACCTTAATTATAATAAAGTGCCCAAAAAATAATAAAGTACCTACATTGGCTTACTAATTGTAACCAATGTATCCTACTAATGTTAAGAAGCTAATGATAGAGGAAACTGGGTGCAGGGTATATGGAAACTCTCTGTATTATCTTCTCAATAATTCTGTAAGTCTAAAATAGAAAGATCATCTTTTTCTTAAAAACAAAGAGGGGCACCTGGGTGGCTCAGCCGATTCAGCATCTGACTTTGGCTCAGGTCATGATCTCAGGGTCCGTGAGTTCGAACCCCACATTGGGCTCTGCTGTCAGCATGAAATCCACTTTGGAACCTCTGTCTCCCTCTCTCGACCTGTCCCCCTGCTCTCTCTCTCTCAAAAATAAATAAATATTGAACATTTTTTAAAATTAAAAAACAAACAGGCCCACTCAAAGTTGACCAACATTTAGCTATTTCCTTGTAAAGTGATTTATCCCTTGCAATTGAGAAACCAAGGCACTTCAAAGAAGGGATTGACTCAGAGTTTCAACCAGAGCGTCAATGGTGACATCGATGCTAACATCTTCCATCTTTCACCTCGAATTCTTTTTTTTTAATGTCTCTTTTTTTAAAAAATTTTTTGCATTTATTTATTTAGTTTTGATAGACAGAGTGAGACACAGTGCAAGTGGAGGAGGAGCAGGGAGAGCAGGAGACACAGAACCAGAAGCAGGCTCCAGGCTCTGAGATGAGCTGTCAGCACAGAGCCCGATGTGGAGCTCGAACCCACGAACCGTGAGATCATGACCTGAGCCAAAGTTGGGTACTCAACCAATGGAGCCACCCAGGCGCCCCTGTTTATTTCTTTTTGAGAGACAGAGAGAGGTTGGAGGAGGAGTAGTGTGAGGGAGACAGAGGATCTGAAGCAGGTTCTGCATTGACAGCAGACAGCCTGACGCGGGGCTCGAACCCACAAACTGTGAGATCATGACCCGAGCTGAAGTCTGGCACTCAACCGACTGAGCAACCCAGGCGCCCCTTAAATTCTTGATTTAAGGATGTCAGAAGTACATCGGGGTAACAATAACATATCTTCTAAACTCTTGGGGGCAATGAGAATAACGTTCTCCGCTTTGTAATTAACCCCCCAATTAGCATAAACTTTGGAACTGTCTTATAATTTGAAGGAAAATTTTGAGGGACAACTTAGGGCAACCGAACTAGGCTGTGGTTGGAATGAACTGAGTGGAATCTTACACCTTGTTTGGGGACAATATATGCTTTTTTTCACAATAGCCAAGACAGGGAAATTTTTTTGACTAGTTGCTCTAACTAGGACTTCTAGTACAGTGTTAAATAGCAGTAGGGAACATAGACATCCTCGTCTTGTTCCTGATCTGAAGAGAAAAGCTTTTGGTTTTTCACCAACGATCACGATATCGGTTGTGAATTTTTCATAAATGTCTTTTATCGTGTTAAAGAAGTGCTTCTCCAGTCCTCGTTTGCTGAGTGGGTTCGTGAAAGGGTGTTGCATTTTGTCGAATGGTTTTCTTTTTTGCATCTTGAGATGATCATGTAGAGTTTTCCTCTTTGTCCTCTGAATGTGGTTTATTGCATTGACTGGTTTTTTTGTGTTGAACCATCTTTGCATTCCTAAGACAAAGGCCTCTTGGCCACGGTTGTAATCCTTTTGATGTGCTGTTGGATTTAGTTAGCCATTATTTTGTTGAGGAGTTTGGGGTCTATATTCATAATTGATATTAGTAGTTTTATTTCCTTGCGGTGTCTTTGTTTGGCTGTGGTATCGGGGTAATGCTGGCCTGATTAAATGACTTAGATAGTGTCCTCTCTTACTCTGTTTTTTGGAAGAGTTCGAGTAGGATCGATATTAATTCTTTAAATGTTTGGTAAAATTCACCAATAAAGCCATCTGGTCCTGGATTCTCTTTGTTAGGTATCTTTTAAATTACTAATTCAGGGGCACCTGAGTGACTCAGCTGGTTAAGGGTCCAGCTCTTGGTTTTGGCTCAGGTCATGATCTCACAGTTCGGGAGATCAAGCCGTGAGTTGGGCTCTGTGTCCATAGTGCAGAGCCTGCTTGCGATTCTCTCTCTGCCCTTCCCCCACTCTCCCTCTCAAAATAAATAAATAAACATTAAAAAAAGTACTGATTCAATTTCTTTACTTGTTATAGGTATGCTGCAATTTATTTATTTATGATTAGGTATACGTGAGATAACATTAGCCTCAGGTGGACAACATAATTGTTCAATATTTGTATGTATTTCAAAATGGTCACCGCAGTAAGTCCAGGAAACATCTGTCATTATATGTAGTTATAGAGAATTTGTTTCTTGCAATGAGAACTTTCGAGATCCAGTTTTCTAGCTAGTTTCCAGTCTGCGGTACAGCTTTATTAACTACAGTCGCCATGCCGTACATTACACCCTCACGACTTACTCATTTTATAACCGAAAATTTGTACATTTTGACCATCTTCACACATTTTCTGCCCCCCCCCTCCCCAGCCACCTGCTCCCAGCAATTCTATATCCATGAGCTCGGGGGTTTTCTGTGGTTCCGTTCTGTTGTTGTTGCAACAACAACAACATGCAAGTGAGATCATCCAGTGTTTATCTTTTCCTGTCTGACTTATTTCACCTAGTATAATGCCCTCGGGCTTCGTTCATTTTGTTGCAAATGGCAGCATTTCACTTTTAATGGTTGAATAATATTCCGTTGGAAATATACAGAATATACGCTATCTACATAAGGAACATGTGGTGTGGGGGTGCTCGGGCGGGTCCGTTGGTTAAGTGTCCGACTCTCGGTTTCAGCTCAGGTCATGATCTCGCAGTTTGAGCCCCATGTTGGGCTCTGCTCTGGCAGCTTGGAGCCTGCTTGGGATCCTCTCTCTCTCTCTCTCTCTCTCTCTCTCTCTCTCTCCCCCTCCTCCACTTGCACTGTCTCTCTCTCAAAATAAATAAATAAACTTTTAAAAAAAGGACAGGCGGTGTGTATGCGTACACGCACACGTGTTCTTCCACCGATGGGCACTCCCCCATTGATGGACGCTTATGTCGTTTTCATATCTTAGCCGTTGTAGATAATGCTACAAGGGACATGGGGGTATGGATGCTTTTTCGAAGGTAATGATTTCATTTTCTTCAGATAAATACCCAGAAGTGGAATTGCTGAGTCATACGGTAGCTCTATTTTTAATTTTTTGAGGGCCCTTCATATTGTTTTCCAGAGCGGCTGTACCAATCCACATTCCCACCAACGGTGCACAAGGCTTCCTTTTTCTCTGCATCCTTACCGACACTTGTTACTTCTCCTTTTGTCAAGAGCTATGGTAACGGGTGTAAGGTTATATCTCGTTGTGGTTTTCATTTGCATTTTTCTGATGATTAGTGATGTTGAGCCTCTTTTCATGTGCCTATTGGGCCTCTGTATGTCTTCTTCTTTTTTTTTAATATGTATTTATTTATTTTGAGAAGGGGAGATGGAGAATGAGCAGGGGAGGGGCAGAGAGAGAGAGGGAGAGAGAATCCCAAGCAGGCTCCCCACTGTCTGCACAGAGCTCCACACGGGGCTTGACCCACGAACCGAGAGATCACGACCTGAACCGAAGTCGGCCGCTTAACCGACTGAGCCACCCAGGCGCCCCTAGGTATTGTGCTTTTAAGCTGCAGAATTTCTATTTGGTTCTTTATAAAAATAATTCCTATCTCTCTGTGAAGACTCCCTACTTTTTCATACTCCAGACTCATACTTTCCTTTAGCTCTTTGTTTGTGACCCCTTCGGTTCTTGGGACATATTTAACACAGTTCATTTAAAGTCTTTGTCTCATACATCTCACGTCTGGGCTTCCTCAGGGATGGTTTCTGACAATTTCTTTCCCGTGAATACACCATCCTCTTGCTTTGTATGCTTCATAATGTTTGGTTAAAAACCGGACAGTTTGAATATTGTAATGTGGTAATCCTGAAAATCAGATTTCTCTCCCTCTCTGGGGATTGATGTTGGTGCTTGGTAAGGCCGACAGTCATCTCTTTGTCTAGGGACTTTTCCCAACTGCTTTTGCTAAGACGCTCTTCTTTGTTACGTGTGGTCACTGAAGTCTCTGTTCCATCATCTTCACAGTCAGCCTGTGATCTGAGTGCCTGAATCCAATAAGAAAAGACAGGGAAAAAAGGTGCTCTATCTCTTTAAACTCTTCTGACAGAAGCTTCTTTGGCCCAAGCGACTGAAACATGGCCAGCTCTGGGCAGGTCTCTCCGTGATTCACCAGGCACGTTGAAACACACAACCCTGATTTTTGGAGGACGAAGTCTTCCTTGCCCACCCCGGCACCATCACACCACACCAGGGAAGTGGGCCACCTTCTCAGAGGCTCCCTGCTGTGGGGCTGGGGGCCAGGGGCTAGTAGCCGCTCCACAAACAGAATCCAATGTCCTTCGAGATCTCAGGATCTATTTTACAACAGTAGAGACAACGGTGACTGAGCGGCCGGGGGTGTCCTCTGGCCCCCGGGACTGATACGTGTGCCGCGTGAGGTGGTGGGGCTCAGGAACCCACCTGGACGCTCTTCAGAAGGATCCGTCACCAAGAGCAAGGAGATATTGCCACCAAGGAGGTGGGCCGCCACCAAAGGATCCAGCTTCCTGTAGCCGATGTTGTCCCTTTCCCGGAACAACCTCTGGTGTTTGTTAACTCCTTGGTGCATTAGGAAGCTCACGCTTCCATTCCGCACGGATGGAAGCAAGGAAGGAGAAAGAATGGTTTCTGAAACGAGGCTGGTGCGAGCTTCACTGAGAAGCTTGTTGGAGCCTCCATGAAATTGCAGAGCTGAAACTGACACGCTTGCTTCCTATACGTGAGTGGTTTTATTCTGGAGATAAAGTGCAGCCAGGGTCATGTATAAACACGAGAGCCGGGGGACACAGGGCTGCCAAACCCACCCTTCTGTGGAGAGGCGTGGCTTTCAAAGAGGAGAACAGGGGACCTGCTGGCCTTCCAGGAATGGCCCCTGACGGAGGCTCTGGGCTGACAGAAGACAGTATCAGGGCCTGCCTCTCACTTCCAGAAGTTGGGAAGAAGTGAAGGTGCTTCTGAGCTGCGTCTGGGTCGCGTAGGGTCAGGAGGGCCGTATCAGCATACATCTGACCACCGTGGCCCCAAGGCAGCAGAGGGCTCAAGACGTGACCAGCGTGTTCGGAGAGCTCCATCTTCAGTCATGTTCATTTCCGTTCTGTCCTTCTCCCTTCCCCCTCGCCTAATCCCATCTCTTTACCACCTGCATCAGCTCCCAGAGAGGCCAGCTGGCTTAGCCCATTCATTAGGGACAAACTATTAAGGAGGACCTGGGTGGCTCAGCTGGTAAAGCATCTGGCTTTAGCTCAGGTCACGATCTCACGGTTTGGGAGTTCCAGCCCCACATGGGGCTCTGCGCTGACAGCTCAGAGCCTGGAGCCTGCTTTGGATTCTGTGTCTTCCTCTCTCTCTGCCCCTCCCCTACTTGTACTCTGTCTCTTAAAAATAAATAATAAACATTTTTAAAAAAGGAATAAATTATTAAACCATGGCTTTCAGAATTTTGCCTGTTGTGCTCGGTGAATTTTATGAAATATTTCTTCACTCAATTGTTCACCCATTCCAGAAACATTGTTTTTAAATTTAATGAGAATTTCCTTTTCTTTCTTTCTTTTTTTTAAATGTTTATTTATTTATTTTGAAAGAGAGACAGAGTGCACATGAGTGGGGAGGGGCAGAGAGAGGGAGAGAGAGAGAGGAGAGAAAGAATCCCAAGCAGGTTCTGCATTGTCAGTGCCAAGCCCGATGCAGGGCTTGATCTCACAAACCACGAGCCCACCACCTGAGCCGAAATCAAGAATTGGACGCGTAACGGACTGAGCCACCCAGAGGCCCCCAGAAACACTTACTGAGCACCTGGGAAGTGGGAGTTTGGGTGCCAGGCACCAGGAATGCTTGGGGGAAAGAACTTGGGAAACGCTCGCTCTCCAGCCAGAAAAGTGGGCAGAGAACAAGAAAATGAGACCAAAAGTAGCAGGATAAAGGCCACACAGGGGACTCTGCCTGGAGGTGATGGAGGGTGCTTTTTGCCAAAGGCAGTGGCTGGGGGTTCAGAGATGGGGTGGGGGGTGGTGATCGGAGAGCTGGGCCCTGGGAGCGACGAGTCTTTCCAAGGGATCAGTTTCCATTCTGGCCCCTGGAAAGCGAGACATTTGATATCTGGATCAAAACAGTGATCCGTCCTTAAGGGATCATGCAGAGGAGACGCCGCGGGGCTGCTGCAGTGCCCCGTCGCCACACAGTGCGAGTGTGCACACTGTGCTTGCTGGGCTGGTCTCTGGGACTCTCAGCCTCCCACCCCCCCCAACAGGAGCCGAGGCCATAATCCAAGCAACTGAGGAGACACTATTCAGATATAAAAGGCAAAGCGTTTTGATGTTTGCTCTAATTCGTCATTTCCGGTAAGCAGCTGAAATCACAGCGAGGTTTGGACTGGAGCTCCACTGAAGGGCTGTTTTCAGGGATTCGGCCTATTTGTATTGCTATCACTCAGCCACCAACCGTCGCCCCTCTTCCCGCTGCGGAAACAACAAGAAGAAAAAGAAATCTGTATTATTTTTGCCCATATTCAGGAGCTTTGAGGAGTGATCTTTCCCTCATCATTTTCTCTACTTTGCTCCAATGCTCTGCTCTTATTATCTAGGAGGGAAAGATTATGCTGGTTTTCTTATTGTTTATAATCATCATTATTTTAAATGAAAGCAAATATAGTAGAACAGGGTAGGGGAAAAGACTAGTGGATTTCTCCCTCTCTGCCCTGCACCTTGTCCTCATCCCTAAACCCCTCCGAATGGAGTGGGGAGGCCCGAGCTACTGAGAGATGCTTACAGAGACAGATAACGGACAAGCAAGTGCAGCTCAAACAATAGGGAACCAGCAAGAGCCTTGATCTCAAAAGAGACAAGCAGGGGAGATTGTCTGTCCTTGGTCCCTTGAAAACCACTCCTCCTTCCCCAGCAAACAGTCACCCTGGAGAGCCCTCATTTTAGCTCAGCCGCCATCTGAGGCTTAATTCTCAGCTCCATCCCGGAGGGCTTCCACAAAGGAGATGGGCTTCCATCCCCGAAGCCATAGGAAATTGTCTGGCATTTGGGCTAAGTGCAAATGAAAGAATCAAACCTGCAAAAGACCATTTCTGGTAGAAGGAAGGAAGGAAGGAAGGAAGGAAGGAAGGAAGGAAGGAAGGAAGGAAGGAAGGAAGGAGGAGGGAGGGAGGGAGGAGGGAGGGAGGGAGGGAGGGAGGAAGGAAGGAAGGAAGGAAGGAAGGGAAAAAAGAGGAAAAAAGGGAGAGAGATTACATACCATCATAATTAAACTTAGAGGGGCGCCTGGATGGCTTAGTTGGTTAAGCGTCTGACTTCAGCTCAGGTCATGATCTCACTGTTTGGCGGTTTGAGCCCCACGTCGGGCTCTATGCTGCCAACTTGGACCCTGGAGCCTGCTGTGATGCTGTGTCTCCCTCTCTCTCTGTCCCTCCCCTGCTCAGGCTCTGTCTCTCTCTCTGAAAAAGAAAATAAACATTAAAAAAATTACAAAAAAAAAAATAACAAACTTAGAAAAAAGAATAGTGTTTCTGGTTGTTACACGTGTACTCATTTAAGAATGTTTTCCTAAAGTGAAAAGCTTGAAAAGTTACCTCTGTAACTGGATACAATGAAAAGTTATCTTTGTAATTGGATACAAAATCAAATGTAAAAAGCCAGTCAAATTTAGCAGTGGGGGGTTGTATACCAACTTTAGTGACACTAATGTTAATAAGTTCTGATAATCCACTACCATCGGACCAGCCAAGTGGGACACTTTCACTTTCATTATATAAATCTCTTAAGTAGCTACTCCAGATAACTTAGGATGACATGTTTTAGTAGGTTTTAAAAAGGGGTAACGTTACCAGAACCCCACAGTTTGTTGTTACAAAAATGTATATATTTCCCAATTATTTTCCTTGAATTTTAAACAGTTGGACACAAACTGATATTCAAAATGAATGTAGTTGCATGATGGGAAATAGAAACAAATGACCAGGTGGAATCCTCTTGCCCTTCGCAAGTATCTTAGGACATTCAGGGCTCGCGGGAAAAAATAATGAGCATACTTGTGCCAAACAGCAAGAAAGAAAAAAAATGTTTAATGTCAGCGAAACGAGTTTTGATTTTTTTTTAAATCGTACTCCTCTCTGTAATCTGCAAAATAGCTTTCTGATTCAAGGCAGCAGCAGATGGCAGTAAACACACAGAAGATAGCACTTTCCGTCCACTTGGTACTAGCTAGCGCTTTGGCTAGAGAACTTCGTAGCCACGAACACATTACTGTTCACGCTCATTATTTCCCAGACCTTTTCTTCTTTCCCTAATGATCTCTAATAGTTCCAGGAGGTCAAAGAGTGATGCCACGTTTAATATGACCACGTCCTTCGGCTTTCAGACTGCCGTTGCTATTTAGACGTTGCCATCCGGTGCCGAAAATAGTCTTTGACCAATGGTTTTGTTAGTGGAGTCCCACTCACTGATTAGCTGTGAGCACCCTGACGAGAAAGCTCACAGTAACCAGGAAAAAGGGCATCAGGAAATCTTAGTTATTTTTGTCTTCGGCTGCCAAAGCTTAATTTTCCTGTTTTAAACATTTGAAAATATTAAATGTTAAAGTGAATCGAGTGGGTTTCAGGGACAGGAGAAAATGTGTGTTCACGAGTGTAATTAATCTGAAGGCTGAAGAGATGTCACTTTCTAAGGAATAATGTTTGCCAGTTTCATATGCATTGAGCTGGGCCAGTAACCGGAAGTTTTTGGAGTAAGCGGAATGAGAATTAGGATAGCTCCCTGTTAACCGGGGCGCAGAGAAGGGAAGGGCTGAGACTTGGGGAGAGTGTAGACAGAAGACACAGTCTCTCCTCATCCTTCCAATCTCTCATGCAGTGATGAGAACTGATTGCCAAAGTAGGCTAGAGGGGGTTTCCAGGAAGCCTGAGCAGTCCAAAATTACTTTCGCCTTTCCCACACTTGAGAGGTGTTTTCATTTATTTGGATGGAAGGCCATTCCAGTCTCTGACGTCTCTTATCGAAATGTAATTAATCAACCTCTGTTTATCATGGCAGCCCGAACACATGCATTTTTTTTCTCGAATCCCACTGTCCCTGAGTGAAATAATAAAAACAGGACAAAGAGAAGAGAGAGGTTACGACACACCTGCATGCCTTCCTCCTGCCTGGAATGGGATCGGTGCCTAGAGTTGGAAAAATCATCCCCAAAGCATAAGGGCAGAGGCCCTCCCTCAAGATGGTATGAGATAAGGAGAAAAAAATCCTGGCACACTGACGACATGTGGGCCATTGCTCCAGTCCTGGACCCTGCCTAGCAACGGGATTTCTTGTGAAATGAGGACAGAAAGCGTGCGTGAGCTCAAGCCACTATCATCTGGGGCTCCGGTTACATGCAGCTCAACACGTTTTTTTTTGTTTGTTTATTTGTTTGTTTTTTTAAGGTTTATTTATCTTTGAGAGAGCGCACAAGCCGGGAAGGGGCAAAGAGAGAGGGGGACAGAAGATCTGAAGCAGGATCCACGCTGCCAGCAGTGAGCCTGATGCGGGGCTGGAACTCACGAACCGTGAGGTCATGACCTGAGCCGAAGTCGGATGCTTAGCACCCCAGTTCAGCTTCTTTTTAAGCAAAGGGAGAGTAACTTTTGCAACAACCGTATCTCACTAGAATGTAATAACATTATTTTGTTTTTGTAGTATCCAGATTTATGGGTTTATTAATGGTAATTGATATTGATTTTCTAATTTTAGTAGAGATATAAAGTTTTCTTGAAAAAATAAACATAAGGCACCTGGGTGGCTCAGTTGATTGAGCATCTGACTCCTGATTTCGGCTGAGGTCATGAGCTCCTGGTTTGTGGGATCGAACTCCAAGTTGCGCTCCGTGCGCAAAACCCCCTTGGGATTCTCTCTCTCCCTCTTTCTGCCCCTCCCTTCTTCTCACGCTCACACACACACACTCTCTCTCTTCTCTCTCAAATAAATTAATTAAAGAAAAAAATAAATATATTTTCTACAAAATATGTTGGGAAGACAAGGGACAAGTTAGCAATAGATGGGACACCATGAATAAAGTCAGGAACAGTAGTGAAGAGAAGCAGCCAGATCCAGTGCCAACATTCTGTTAGGTTTATTTATTTATTTTTGAAAGAGAGAGAGAGAACAGGTGAGCATGAGAGTTGGGCAGGGGCGGAGGAGAGAGAGAGAGAGAGAGAGAAAGAGGGAGAGAGAAAGAGAATCTTATGCAGACTCCGAGCTCAGCTCAGAACCTGACTGGGGGTTCGATCTTATAACCATGAGATCATGACCTGAGCCAAAGTCAAGAGCTGGACACTTAACTGACTGACCCACCCAGGTGCCCCTGTGAGAGTTTTTATTTATTTTTTAAAGTTTATTTATATTTGAGAGAGAGAGCATGAGTGAGCGAGGGGCAGAGAGAGAGAGAGAGAGAGAGAGAGGGAATGCAGACCCCAAAGCGGGGCTTGAGCTCACCCGACGCGGGGCTCGAGCTCACAACCCCCGAGATCACGACCTGAGCCGGAGTTGGGTGCTTCACCAACGGGGCCACCCAGGCGCCCCTAATGACAACATTTATACGAAATTCTAGAAAGGGGAGAACGAATCTACGGTGAGAGAAGTAGGCCTGTGGCTGTCTGGGACGGGATGAGGACAGGAAAGGGCCCCGGAGGAACTGTTTTGAGGTGACGAAAGTACTCGACATCTCGACTGTGATTTCGTGGATGTGCACATTTGGCAAAGCTCACTGAACTGTACAGTGAAAACGGGTGCATCTTCCTGGGTGCAGATTCCTCCTCCCCAAGGATATTAAAAAGAAGCTCTAGGTAAAACAAAACAATTTATGTAAAGAAAATACTGTGTAAATAACCGTTGAACTGGTGCTTGGATTTCGCTTTGGTTCCCTGGGCTGGGGTGGCGGTGGGGGTGGGGTGAGGTGGGGTGGGGGTGGGGGGAAGGGGTCCCGGAGCAAGTGGGAGGGTAGATGACATCACTAGCCTACCTCAAGGCTGGGCTCTGGACTACCTGGGAAAATGGCAATTCTTTAGGAAGATGGGCCGTTTGGTCATAGGGGTGAACACTTTTCAGGCGCTAACCTGTCCCTTGCTTCGGAATATGCTGGAAACCCTTCCGCGGCCCTTGCTGTCGTCAGATGACAGTTAAACGCCCTCATGTCTCTGGGCCTGTCTGCCACAGACTCATCTCTGCAGGCTGTCCGTAGCCCTGCCCATGACCCCTGCTCCCAGCCACACCGGAGAACCGCCCGCCCTTAGCCCCCTGCTGTCCGGTTCCCACCCGCGCTGCTGGTCACGGTCACGAGCTGCCTATTGGCCTGGAAGGAAAGCCAACAGGTATTTAAAGGGAACCTTTCTGTGGCCTGGCTGGCTCTGGCAATGGATCATGGGACTCTTGATCTTGCGGTCGTGAGTTCGAGCCCCATGTGGGTGTAGAGATTACTTAAAAATAAAATCTGGAAAAAAAAAAAAATCTCTGTCCTCTTGATCTCCAGGTCCTGACTTCAAGCCCCACTTTGGGCATAGAGTTTACTTAATGTTTATTTTTGAGAGAGAGAGAAAGAGAGAGGGAGGGCAGAGAGAGAGGCAGACACAGAATCTGAAGCAGGCTCCATCCAGACTCTGAGCCATCAGCACAGAGCCTGACGCGGGGGCTCAAACCCATGAACGGTGAGATTATGACCTGAGCCAAAGTCGGTCGCCCAACCAACTGAGCCACCCAGGCGCCCCAGAGTTTACTTAAAAAAAAAAAAAAGGAAGTTAAACAATCTCTGTGCCCGGGATGTAAACAGACGCCCTTCTGAAATGCTGGAGGAGACTATAACTATGGAAACAACAGTAACCAAATGTCACCTTTTTTTTTTTTTAAATTTTTTTTTTAACGTTTATTTATTTTTGAGAGACATAGAGACATAGAGTGAGCAGGGGAAGGGCAGAGAGAGAGGCAGACACAGAATCCGAAGCAGGCTCCAGGCTCCGATGAGCCGTCAACACAGAGCCCGACGCGGGGCTCGAACTCACAGACCGCGAGATCATGACCTGAGCTGAAGTCGGCCGCTTAACCGACTGAGCCACCCAGGCGCCCCCCAAATGTCACCTTTGGGCAGAGATCACAAAGGGATGCGGGGGAATGAAAGGCAAGAGTGATATTATAGGGACAGAATGCCACAGTGTTCTCTCTCTTGTAAAAAGTGACTTCTAGAACACGTTTCTGGGAGGGCGACAAACACGTCCTAGAACCGGAGTGTGGTGGTGCAATTCTGCAAGTTTCCGAAAAACCCCGGAGTTGTAGGGCACGTGACTTATGCCTCGCTAATCTGCAAGGTGGTTACAAACTTTTACTTGGGCCCTTATGTGATTTTAGCAATGAGTGAAACATTAGAAAGTAAAAACAAAAAACAGAAAGCAAAACCCACCAAATCTGAACGGGACTCAGGTGCTTTGTCATTTTTGCGGTTGTACAAGCATCTGGGGAGGTCGCGCTCGTGGCGGAACTGCGTTTTGCTTCCTGGCAGGTGAGTAATTACTTAATCCCCGGAGAGCTGTGTCAGTCAGAAAGAAGGGACTCCCCCCCACTCCCGCAAACGTGGGAGGCCAGCCCTGGGGGTCCACAGAGGGGGTGCCGCACGTCCGGCTGCTGGGAAGGGTGTAAAGCTGCATGGGGGCTGGGGACGTGGGCAGCCACCTGACGCCCTCACAGCATTGACTGCGCCGGGGAAACGGGAACTCGAGTCACTCGGGGGACGGAGCTGCAGGTCATCCCAGGGAGACAGCAGTTTTGTTCACTGGGCTTTCTATGTATTGATTTTTATTATTTTTTAATGTTTATTTTTGAGAGAGAGAGAGCATACAGGTGAGCAGGGGAGGAGCAGAGAGAGAGAGAGGGAGAGAGAGAACCCCAAGCAGGCTCTGTCCTGACAGAGAGCCCCATGTGGGGCTTGAACTCACGAACCATGAGCCAAAGTCGTTTGCTTAACCAGCTGAGCCACCCAGGCACCCCATGGGGTTAAAAATTTTTTTAAATGAATTTTTAGAGAGAGAGGGAGTGCACACACAAGTGGGGAGGGGCAGAGAGAGAGGAAGAGAAATCCCCAGAAGGCTTTATGCTCTCAGCTAAAAGCCCGACTTGGAGCTCGCACCCGTGAACTGTGAGCTCATGACTTGAACCAGAACCAAGAGTCTGGCGCTCAGCCGACCGAGCCACCCAGGTGCCCCAAGTGAGGGATGCCTCTTACACCCTCCTGGCCCTGACCCACCCACCCCTCTGTGGTCCACACTCTCCTAGTCTCGGGCCTACCCTCTGGCCTCGGCGCGTCCAACCACACCCCACGGGCCCCTCTACAGGCATCTGTGGGGCTCATCTTTCCCAGCAAGACTTCCTCCCTGGTTTCTCGTTCCCCCTCAACCCGAAGGAGGCCTTCTCCTCTGAGCTCTAATATAGTTATGCCCCTGTCCTACCGCTTTCTGGTTTCTGAGACGTGTCATAGTTACGGGGCTGTGTCACTGCAAGGTGCTTGGGACTGTCCTCATGTCCGGCCCCCAGGGCACACTGGTGTGTCATCCCCAGAGACTCTCCACGGATACATTTTGGCGGGTGGTAGAGGCTTGGCGACTGTGGGGGCTTGGCCCTTTGGAGCTTTTCTCTCAAAACGAGTAGTTCTTAAAACCTTAGACACATTTTTAAAATATTTATTTATTTTGAGAGACAGTGCACGAGCGGGGGAGGGGCAGAGAGAGAGAGGGAGAGAGAGAATCCCAAGCCAGCTCTGCACTGTCAGTGCACAGCCCAGCTCGGGGCTCGATCTCACAAACCGTGAGATCATGACCTGAGCCGAGACGAAGAGTCAGAAGCCTGGCCGGCTGAGCCACCCAGGCGCCCCAAAACCTTTTACAAATTATTACACTCTTTGGGTCTCTGGTGAAAGTCATACGGCTGCGCTCACGGCAGTGCACACACTCTACGTACAATGTCAGAGCGTTCACCGCCCCCCTAGCCTGCCCATGAACTCAGCCTGAGAAAGGCTCTCAATCTGAGGAGTACAGACGGCCAGCGGCAAAAGTCGTTCAGGTGTGTCACGTCTTCCCTCCCTTTCTCCACCTGCTTCTCTGTCCTCTGTCCCCTCCAGAGCCGCCCTGGGGCAGCAGTGACCAGCCTTCGAACTTACCACATCCCCCCCAGTCGTAAAAACCCTTATTTCCCTAGATCACATGCAGCAGTAAGACATGCATTAATATATTTTATACATCTAGTCGTGAGACGGAAAGCTACTCAGATTTAAAGCTGAGAGTTGTGCAGGCAGGTGGGCGGCTCAGTGGACCCAGCGTCTGACTCTTGATTTCGGCTCAGGTCCTGTTCCCAGGGTTGTGGGATCGAGCCCCGCGTAGGGCTCTTTGTTGAGCACAGAGCCTGCTGAAGGGTCTCCCTCTGCACCCCCCCCCGGCTCTTCTCTCTCTCTGAAAAAAATTAATTCATTAAATTGAAAATTGTTAAGGTGAGTAGCACAAAGGAAGTCTTACGCATAAAGTGCGGTGGGAAAACAAAAAGCAAAACAAAGTCAGACGGACTTACAAGACAGAAAAACAGCCAATCAGAGCGCAGACAATAAGAGCCAAGAAAACTGAAAATCCGGAGTTTGCTGCATCGGGCCAGTGTCTGTGTGTCCTTTGCCTTACAAATACATAACCTCCCAGGCTAGCGCGTCAGTATCGTTTGGGTAATGATCAGAAATCTCTTCCCTTCCTTGCTTCCAGCTTGGGAGTCAGAGTAACAAAAAGTGGAGTAAACACACTCCCGGATGGTGTAAATAACACCGTATAAACGTCTCTGATTTTTTTTTAATGTTTTACTTATTTTTTTTATTTTTTTTAACGTTTATTTATTTTTAAGACATAGAGACAGAGCGTGAGCAGGGGAAGGGCAGAGAGAGGGAGACACAGAATCCGAAGCAGGCTCCAGGCTCTGAGCCATCAGCACAGAGCCCGACGCAGGGCTCGAACTCACAGACCGTGAGATCATGACCTGAGCCGAAGTCCGCCGCTTAACCGACTGAGCCACCCAGGAACCCCTAATGTTTTACTTATTTTTGAGAGGCAGAGAGTGAGCGGAGGAAGGGAGAGAGAGAGAGAGAGAGAGAGAGAGAGAGAGAGAGAGAGAGAGAGAGAGAGAGAGAGAGAGAGACAGAGTCCGAAGCAGGCTCCGGGCTCTGCGCTGATAGCTCGAACCCACAGACCGTGGGATCATGACTTGAAGTCGGCCGCTTAACCAACTGAGCCACCCAGGCGCCCCTATATCTGATTTAAATGGAATTCCCAAACCCGGAATGAACCTGGAAAGGGACATTAAGTGACCAGAATGTCACCAACCCTCTGTAAAGCTTCGTGACACGGCTTTCCCACTCGAAGAAGGGAAAGAAGCAGAACCAAATATTCTCCGGTGTTTCTTCCAAGCCAGTCAGCCCTCCTCTTGGGGAGGCTTGGGTTCGGAGGGTGGCACTTGTGACTCACGGGCTGGGACCCTGAAGGGTGCGGCCCCGGGACGGCAGCCGGGGCGGGGGGTGGGGGGGGGGAACCCCTGCCTGAGGCCTCCCGGGGCAGAGCGGCGGTTCTCGCTGTTTCCAGGGCTTTCCTTCAACAGGCTCCACCTGGAACTTGCCGCGGGCGCCGGCTGAGCCGGGGCAGGGGGGCGGCGTGGCGAGCGCGGAGCCGCAAGCCACCAGGAGCAGCCGGCCGGCCGTCGCCGTCGGGACTCTCAGCTCGTCCTCGTCGTGGGGCCAGGATCGGTCATCTCCGGTGTCAGGTGAGGCGGCGAGGCCCCCCGCAGACCGAAGCGGGACCGCTCGGGGTGCTCTGGTGTGGACGGCTTGACCCCTGGGGAGCTGTTTTCCGTTTTAAAATCTCCTTTCTTTCCCCTCTGTACTTACGCTTTCTTGCTGCCCGCACCTCTCGTCCCAGGACCAGCTTTTCTGGCCGACCTCCGCTCCCAGGAGGCCACACTGGGGTGGGAAGGACCCGGCGACAGGGCAGCGGTGGGGGCGGGGTTGGGGGTCTGGCGTTTGCCCCCACGCTGCCCCCCTCCCCCGGTTTTGTGCAAGCCATTTGGTCTCCCCTGGTCTCTTCCCTCCTTTGTAAAGTGGGAACGAGACTGCCTTCTGGGCCCAAACAAGCAGGAGTGCGAACGTGTCAGGGGCCCCTCGGGGCCGCCGTTCGCTGTGTTCCCAGCTTCCATCTTCTCATCAAGCTTCTCATCTTTCTCCTTTATGTTGGAAACCAGCTCGAAGGTTGCCTCGTTCAAACCCCGCCTGTCAGCGGGCACCGCCTCGTTAAGGGTCACTTCTGGAAGTTGTATGGCCTTTTTTTTTGCATCTATGTTGAAACTGCGTTCAAAGACACTCCTGTATCGCGCCCCCTGGCGGGGCGGGGGAGGCTTTTCCTCGCTCGGGGCAAAGGCCCCGCGGAGGCCCCAGAACCGGACGGTGGGTTCCTTAGGTCCTGGTCCCGCTCCCGGAGCGTTGAGTCGGTGGCTGAGACGGGGATTGGCCGGGGCGGTGGCGGAACCACCCCCGATTCCTGGGCCATCGGGGACCGGTCAGCCGGGGGGCATGCAGACGTGCAAGGCCGGGCCCCACCTGGTGCTTGGGCTCCGAGACTGGGGACAAATGCCTTATCGGTCCCTAGGAGCAGCACAGCAGAGTCAAATAATGTTGTCGAAGAGCATTTAGTTTGCAGCAAAACAGCGTTCGTCTATGCAATATAGAAAATACCACGCCTGGGAAACAGACAGCAGGTAATAATGCTATATAATAATAATACATAATATTATGCTAGTTAGCATAATATATGCTATGATAATACATAATAATTATGCTAGTTAGCATTAATTAAGCCTTGGCTGATTGGGACTCCGCGAAGAGCAATCCTTTGCCCTCCAAACCATTCTGGGAGGTGGTGCTATTGTTACACCCGTTTGTAAAACATCCCGATACAATTGACATGTAATTTTATATTAGCATCAGGTATATGCATAACGATTCGATATTTCCGTATATCGTGAAATGATCTATATATGTGAGATAGTGTCTGTCAACACACACGGTTACACGGTTACACATTTTTTTTTCTTATGAGAATTTTTAAGATTTAGTCTCTTAGGTGCGCTTGGGGGGCTCAGTAGATGAAGCATCTGACTCTTGACTTTGGCTCAGGTCGTGATTTCACAGTTCATGAGTTCAAGCCCGGTATCGGGGTCTGCACTGATGGCTTAAAGCCTGTTGCTTGGGATTCTGTCTTTCCTTCTCTCTGCTCCCCCTCTTGTGTGCGTGCTCATGCATGCTTTCTCTCTCTCTCTCTCTCTCAAATATATAAATAAACTTTAAAAAATAATAAAATTAAAAAAAGATTTACTCTGTTAGTAACTTTCAAATATATGACACAATAGTATTCACTATAGTCCCCATACTGTACATATATCCCCATGACTTATTTATTTTATAACTGGAGGCTCGAACCTTTTGACCACTTTTAATCATTTTGCCTATTTTGCCTAACCCCTCCCCCGATCTCCTGCCCCACCCCACCGCTGGCAACCACCCATCTGTTTTCTGTATCTATGATTTCATTTTTTAAAAAATTTTCTTTAATGTTTTCTTTATTATTGAGAGACAGAGAGAGACAGAGCATGAGTGGGGGAGGGGCAGAGAGAGAGGGAGACACAGAATCCGAGGCAGGCTCCAGGTTCCATCTGGGCTGTCAGCACAGAGCCCAACACAGGGCTCGAACTCACAAACCATAAGATCATGACCTGAGCTGAAATTGGACGCTTAGCTGGCTGAGCCACCCAGGCACCACTCAGTCTTTTGTTTTAGTTTCCACGTAGCAGTGAGATCGTATAGGTATTTGTCTTTCTCCCATATATTTCATTCAGCCTAATGCCCTCAAGGTCCATCCATGTTGTTGCAAACGGCAAGCTTTTCCTTTTTTTAATGGCTGAATGATACTCCATCATATATACCACAATTTCTTTACCTGGTCATCATCCAATGGACACTTAGCGTGTTTCCATGTCTTGGCTATTGTAAATAACATTGCAGTGAACGTGGGGGTACAAATATCTTTTCAAGGGAGTGTTTTCATTTCCTTCCGATAAATGCCCAGTAACGCAATTACTGGATCATAGGGTGGTTCTAGTTTTTAATTTTTTGAGGAACGTCCACTCTGTTTTCCACAGTGGCTGCCCCAGTTGGCATTCCTACCCACAGTGCATAAGGGCTGCCTTTGTCCACAGCCTCACCGACACGTGTTGTTTCTTGTCTTTTGATTGCGATTTGCATTTTCCTGGTGAAGAGTGATGGTGAGCAGCTCTTTGTGGACGTGGCGGCCATCTTTGTGTCTTCTTGAGAGAACTGTCTATTCAGGTCTTCTGCCCATTTTTAATTGGATTGTTTGTTTGCTATTAAGTTGTGTGAGTTCCTTATGTATTTTGCGTATTAATCCCTTTCCAGGTGTATAGCTCACAAATATTTCCTCCCATCCCACAAGTTGCCTTCTCATCTTATTGAAAGTTTCTCTTGCTATTTGGAAGCTTTTTAGTTGGATGTAGGCCCACTGTTTATTTTTAATGTAATTAATTAATTAACTTATTTTAATGATTTTAATTTTTTTGAAGTAATCTCTGCACCCAATGTGGGGCTTGAACTCACAACCCCGAGATCAAGAGTCACATGCTCTACAGACTGAGCCAGCCAGGCGCCCCTCCACTGTTTATTTTTGCTGTTTTAAAAAAAAAAATTTTAGTGTTTATTTTTGAAACACAGTGTGAGTGGGGGAGGGGCAGAGAGAGAGAGAAGGAGAGAGAGAGGGAGACACAGACTCCGAGGCAGGCTCCAGGCGCTGAGCTGTCAGCACGGAGCCTGACATGGGGCTCGAACTCACAAACTGTGCGATTATGATCTGAGCTGAAGTTGGACGCTCCGCTGACTGAGCCACCCAGGCGCCCCTGTTTTTGCTTTTGTTGGCTTTTATTTATTTATTTATTTTTGGTGTCAAATTAAAAACAAAAATCATCACCAAGGCCGATGGTGAGGAGCTCAGCACCTGTTTTCTTATACTCATTTTATTTTTTATGTTTAAAAAAATTTATTTTCATTTGAGAGCTAGAGACAGAGCGCAAGCAAGGGAGGGCCAGAGGGAGAGGGAGAGAGAATCCCAAGCAGGCTGCAGGCGTAGCGTGGAGCCTGATGCGGGGCTCGATCCCAGCACCCTGGGATCATGACCCGAGCCAAAATCTAGAGTCGTACATGCAACTGACTGAGCCAGCCAGGCGCCCCCCGTCTTATACCCATTTTAATACTGAGAACAGCGAGCCTGGCTTGTGCATGAGCGCGCTGCTAGCAGCAGCAATGGCATCTGATGAGTTGTGTCTCCGTGAGCCCAGGCTGCAAAAGCAAATTACCATAGACTGGGGGGCGTGGACAGCAAACAGTTGTTTCTCAGAGTGCTGAAGGCTGGAAGTCTGCGAGCGGGTGCCAGCAGGTTCGATTTCTGGTGAGGGCTCTTCTCTTGGTTCGCAGAAGTCCGTCTTCTCACTGTGGCCTCGCGTGGTGGAGAGAGAGAGATCATCTCTCCTGTCTCTTTTTACAAAGGCCCTCGTCCCACGCGGGGGGCTCCACTCAAAGTCACCACCACCAAGTAACGTTGTATTGGGGATGACGGATTCAAAATATGGACCGAGGGGGGCATAAGCATTCAGTCCCTGGCAAGGTGGCAACAGCCTTTCGGTTTTAGCCCAGCAGCCTTCTCTAGGCACTCTGGACCTTTCTTTGTAGGTGACATTTAGATCAAGACCCCCGCAATTAAGTCATTGGCTCCTGACAGCACGTATGCTATTGAAAGAGGTATTCTTTTAGTCATAAGTATCTGCTGAGTTTGTGCTGCGTACAGGGAGCTGTAGGCATGCAGCCTCACGTCTGCGGAGTGGTCTTGCTCATTTCCCCTGGAGGAGGCAAAGGGAAAATGACAAGCTATTTCAAGGAGAGGGACGCTATAGCAGAGACCGTTGCCAGTTGCTCCAGCTACTTCCTCCCCCCGAAGTGACCCTGTGGGACCTCAGAGAGATCACTGTCCCCTGCTGTAGGCATCCCGTTACCCTCCCCAGGCCTAGCAGTTTCCTCCCCTTTTTTTTTTAAAGGTTATTTATTTATTTCGAATGGGAGGGGAGAGGAGGCAGAGAGAGAGGGAAAGAGAATGCCAAACAGGTTGTGTGCCGCCAGTGAGGAGCCCGATGTGGGGCTCGAACCCACGAACCGTGAGATCGTGACCTGAGCTAACACCAAGAGTCAGACGCTTAACTGACCGAGGCACCCAGGAACCGCCTAGCAGTTCCCTCGTAACCAAACTCCTAGCCACGAGCACAGCCTGCCGTGCCCGATGGCCTCGCACGACCGTCCATTTCCCACCAGTAATGGTCAATCAGAAATTACATGTGTCCTTGTCTTGGAAACATATTCTTTTGCTATTAACATGCCTGACTCCCTGTATTATTATAATTCTAAGGAAGCTTTCTCCTTTAGCCATTTTCACAAACTGAATAACCTACCCTGTAAATTGCATTGTGCTTATAATTTCCTTTAAAATGCATTACCATCTCTTTATTTATTTTTTTTAATTTTATTTTTAAGTCGTCTGCACACCCCGCGTGGGGCTCGAACTCACAACCCCAAGACCAAGAGTCGCGTGCTCCTCCGACCGAGCCAGCCAGGCTCCCCCAAAATGCAGTAAAAACTCTTTAAGGCATAAATAGTCTCTCTCGATCCTTGGAAATTCCTCAGGCTGAACATATATTTCTACACACTCATCAAAATCTTGGGACACGGGCATCGCGCTTAGCATCAGAGAAAGTGGAGTCACCTGGTTGGGTCACTTCCCGGGTGTGCGCCTTTGGGCCAGCCGTCCGACCTCTCCCGTTGGGAGTCCCTCATCTGTAAACTGTGCTACGGGGATTTTTACTTCATACTCTGGTGTTCTCTTATTCTTTGGACAAAAACATAGTGGCGGGTCAATCATTTATTTGGCCACTTGAGGACAGAGGGTGTTTCTCTTACGCGTTCCTGGCCGCGGTGCTGGCTAAAAGCGGGCGCCACTAAATATTGACAATCTCCTCATTAAAACAATGGTGTTCATGGCTTCATTCATGTAAAGGATGGAAAAGAGAGGAAAACTCCAGGGGCAGCTATGGACGCGTAGGATCCATTTTGAATTCAGATGCTTAGGGATGAAAAGGAGTGTCTGAGGCCAATTCTTTAAATGGTTGAATAATGCCTGAATGAATGAGAATCCAGTAACCATTTAAAAATAACGCGGTCCAACAACAGTAGTCTGGGAACTCATCAAAATGGTCAAGTTCGGGGTGAATCCTCCGTCCGGCTGAGTTTCATCAATATTCTCAGCAGTTTGGAGTCTCGACAAGGTTGGCTGCAGCAGATCGAAGATGAGAAATGGAGCATCTTTTGGTGCTTGCGTGACTTTGAAGCCACCTAGGTCCCGTCTGTAGTTGACGACACGGATCCTTGGAGATGAAAACTATTCATCCACTTAAAAGTATTCTTGGGGCGCTTGGGTGGCTCAGTCGGTTAAGCGCGTCCAGCTCTTGGTTTTGGCTCACGTGGTAATCCCAGGGTTGTGGGATCGAGCCCAGCGTCTGCACTGGGCCGGGTGTGGAGCCTGGTTAAGATTCTCTCTCTCTCTTTTCTCTGTCTTTCTTTCTCCCTCTGCCCTTCCCCCATGTGTGCGTATTTGTGCACGTGTATACATGCCCATGCAATCGCTAGCGCTTTCTCTCTCTCTCTCTCTCTCTCTCTCTCTCTCATTCTTTAGAATAAGCAACGCCTCTGTACAAAGCATTGCCACACTAATGAAATGGATACAATTGCATTCTCAGCACTAAAGAGGTTCTAATTTGCCTGGGGACATAAGATGCATTTACAAATTATTATAGAAGGACAAAGGATACGTTAAGTAGTAACATACAATAAATACGTATTTATACAATTGATACGAATACATACGTATAAAAAGGGATAAAAAGGGTCTTTTGTGGTTCCCAGGAGGAAGGACAGACTGAAGGGAGAGAGAGTCGTCCCAGGAAATGGAATCAGCAAGGACCTTTCTCTTGGTTAGAGCCAGAGGAACACACCCAGCCAGGAACCCTCACAGACCAAAATGGAAAATGAAAAAGCAGGCTTCGCACTAAAGGGACCCTCTGAAGTAACTAGTCTTCTGCGGTCTCTGACCCGGTAGCTGCTGGAAAGCCGTCTCCCAAAAGCCAGACTCCAAATCCGGCATGGGTTTGGCTAGCATTCCGGTTGGACACATAAGACCCCGGTTAGCCCAATGAGTAGAAAGTTTTACTCAAAGTCTAATATGTTACTTAAAAAAAAAAAAACTGTCAGGCTTCACCTAAAGATCCAAATCCAAATTTGCTCCTATAAGCTCGTACCTTCCTAAGTTTGCCCAAACACAGATGTTTTGATTTCTTTTCCCTTCTCTTTTTTTTATTTCTACTTTTTAATGTTTATTTATTTATTTTAACATTTATTTATTTTTGAGAGACAGAGCATGAGTGGGGGAGGAGCAGAGAGAGAGGGAGACACAGAATCTGAAGCAGACTTCAGGCTCCAAGCTGTCAGCACAGAGCCCGACGCGGGGCTTGAACTCACGAACTGTAACATCATGACCTGGGCCAAAGTCCGACGCTCAACCGTCTGAGCCACCCAGGTGCCCCTAATGTTTATTTATTTTTGAGACAGACACAGAGGTGAGTCTGGAAGGGGCAGAGAGAAAGGAGATACAGAATCGGAAGCAGGTGCCAAGCTCTGAGCTGTCAGCACAGAGCCCAATGCGGGGCTCGAACTCACGAACTGTGAGATCATGACCTGAGCCGAGGTCGGAGGCTCAACCAACCGAGCCACCCAGGGGCCCCTCTTTTCCCTTCTCTTGCAGGAGAATGTGTGAAGGGACATGAATGTGATATTTTGCATATTTTCTAAACCCATCAACTGGAAGTATTATCTGAGTAGAGGTGAGGTTTTACCACAATCAATAAGAAACTATATAACTTTGTTATTGTGTTGATATTATTGTGTGAGATACAACGAGAAATCAAAGCAAACAAGCCAGACAGCTTTGTAATAAAGAGCAAAGAAGCAAACAGGACTGCCCGGCAGTCCCCCTCGGGTGCTCTTTGTGCACCCCGCCCTCCAGCAGGCCCTCTCTGCCTCACTTTTCGGTCTGTAACTCAGAGACAATAGCACCTAACTCAGAGAGTAATCATCAGTAAGACGCGTCGTACATTTGCTAGATACTAAATAAACACAGCACGACTCATTCACGGAGTATTAAATCTCAAGTAAGCATTATCCCTTTCAGAATAATCACCTGGGAAGAATCATTCCCGGGATGGAGTCATTGGTGGAGAGATTGGAGACCAAGTGAAATTGTCTCCAGAAGCTGTGGAATATTCTTTTTTAGTATTCCTTGTGGTGGTGAATCTTCCTCTTTGGAGGGTCAGGGTTTTTTTTTTTTTGTTTGTTTGTTTGTTTGTTTTTGAAAAAAATTTTTTTAATGTTTATCTATTTTTGAGAGACATAGAGGCACAGGGTGAACAGGGGAAGGGCAGAGAGAGAGGGAGACACAGAATCGGAAGTAGGCTCCAGGCTCCGAGCCATCAGCACAGAGCGTCGGGCTCGAACTCACAGACTGCGAGATCATGACCTGAGCAGAAGTCGGCCGCCCAACCGACTGAGCCACCCAGGCGCCCCTGTTTGTTTGTTTTTAAGAACAGCCCCAAGTCAAGAATGGTGAATACAAGAACACGCTGGGAAGTACTTCTTGGCAAAAACGAGGACCGATTCAGCAGTCCACGCTCTCGCGTGGATCACTTGAGACTTCGGAAACAGAAGCCTTTGACATCGGCTTAAGCAATGGCCGCTCTCTTTGGCAAAGGGCATGTATGTGTCAGTTATCCGTTGGTGCCCGGGATGAAGCCGACGTTTAGCAACTTCAGACAAACAAGCATTGGTCTTCTCACTGTCTCGGGGTCAGGAATCTGGCCGCAGTTAGCCGGGTGCTCAGGCTTGGGGTCTGTCCCTCCGAAGTGGGCTGAAACTCGGACATCAGCTGGGACCGTGGTCATACCATCTCAAGGCTCCTCGGGAGGGAGACCTGCTTCCAAGCTCGCTCAAGCCTCAGGCCTGACTGCCCTTGGCTGTGCACGCACTTCTTTGCATTTCCACGGGGCTGTTCTCCACCTGCTGGCCTCTCCCCCCCACCAGGAAAGAGGAATAAGCAGGAGAGAGAGAGAGAGCACGAGCACAAGAGCAAGCAAGAGAGTTCCTCATAAAATCTGCAGCCTTTTCCCCATCTGATCTTGGAGGTGACACCCATTACTTTTGCCTTAATCTTTTTCTTGGAAATGAGTCAGTAAGTTCAGGCCTCCCTCTAGGAGCCGTGAGTACACGGGGAACGGATACTAAAAGGCAGGATCGTCGAATGATTCCAGAAGTGACAAGGTTGGACGATCACCCTCATTTCAACAAGATCTCTCTCTAATGGATCTTTTAAATTTTATTATTTGAGAAGGATGCTATATTTCCCCCCCCCCTACGATATAGATCTCTCTGTGGGAAGATTACCCGACACTAACAACGTGATCTGAGGGTTTGTCATCGTGGGCCTGAGTCATGGGTTGGAATTACATAAGCAGAAGCTTGCTTCTAGCCCATCTCCTGCACGACAGACCTCACTCGACAGGCTTTGAGTCGTCTGAAGCAGAGAACGGAGTGCCTGTCATGTTTACAACATTGACCAAGATTCTGGTATTCTAACATTTCTAGACAACCAGTCGCCTCGAATTTGGGGACTTTGTATCTTAATGCTTTTTGATTCAGGATTGAACTTAGGTATTGAATTTAACAAGCCTGACTGACAGGAAACACCCGTTTCCAACGAGTCCCCCCCCCTTCAGTCTGCGAATGTGACCTGCGGGTGCTCCCCAGCTAAGTACCATCCTCATTAACAAATGATGCCCTTTTTGTCTGTCAAGATTTAGCAGACAGAGAACCTTTCCTTGTGGTTTTTCAAGTGGGTTTTTTTTTTTTTTTTTTTTTTTTTACAATAGAGGGTGTAGATTCTCAACAAAGCTGTCAAGTTTCTTTTCTAATGAAGTCATCCAATGTGTTGCGACCTGTTGCTTAAATCTTAGTGTCGACTCTAACAGACCACAGGAAAGAACCAACAAAATGACAGCTGCTGGCAGACAACTGTGAGGATGGAGGAACAGGGAGCAGGAAGCCTTGAAACAGAGTGGAAACTGACAGACCCTTCCTCCCGGACCTGCTTTTAAATGGGGTTATTGATCCCGGTCTGTGAGCTTATGCGCTTTATATGTGAAATAAGCAAGCCTTTGCCGAAAGTATACATTCTCTACTTATGCACAGATACCTACAAAATAAATTTATAGCAACAAACTTTCTGTATGTATTTTTAATTCTGAAAGGTTCTTTAAACGCCCTCCTTGAATTATGTAAACAGTGTTAATAATTTGATGTATATCTTCCAGATTTTTTCTATCCATCTACAAACATGCATATATTTATATACACAGATACATGAAATGATACTATATATACTCTTGAAAGGAAGATTCTTCGATTTGGCTCACGAATAGGTTTAAAGCAAATTAAAACGAAGTCATTCTTGTAGGTTTTTTTTTCTTTCTTTCTTTTTCTTTTTTTATTTTGCAGGCACTTTGAAGGTTAATATATAAATGCCGCTGGCAAGCTATTTTTACTAAAGAACATTATACACTAGTAGAGAATGTTGAAAACCTTTTCCTTTTCAGGTCATAAACTAAGATTACTTTTGTGTGCACTTTGGTTAATTTACAAAAACATTGCCTATGACGACCGATGTCGATGGGGACAAAAGACACAGTCAGTCAAGGTTGGTTGTGGGGGGAGACATTGTTAATCAACTTAACGATAACCCACAACTCTCGGACCAACTGTGAAAAAGGTTGCATCTGTGATTATTTATAGTTCGTATCCGGACTGTTTTCTAAGTAAGGAGACTTTTCACGGCCTATGTCAGAAGCATGAAAAACAAGACGTCTACAAGTTCCCTTTTAAAACAGAAGGTAACCCAAACACAATTGCTATTTTTTAAGGAGTATTTGTAAGAATTACTTTACCTACTAACCTGTTTTGCATTTCATTTTTACAAGTGCATTGTGGGTAGTGCCTAGCTGAATATGAAAGTGAGCCGGGAGGGAGGGAGCCGCCGCGAGGGTGAGGGTGGCGCCCGGGGCTGGGAGGACGGCTGGCGCGGGGCGGGGCCGCGGAGGACAGGAGGACACGGAGCCACGAGCTCGCCTTGCGCCTGCAGGCGGGGCCCGGGGCTGTCCCGCTGTCCCGCTGTCCCGCTGTCCCCGCGGTGGGGTTCGCGTCAGTGTCCCGAGCGCGCGTGGCCGGGGCTGGATGTGCGCACGGCGGGGGGGAGGGGGAAGAAGGGAGGGGGGAGGGGGCGCAGGGGCCCTGTCCCCGGTCGGTAGGTGCCACCTTTCTGCTTTGTTTTGTCATCCGGAGCCCCTTCCCTCCAAATCCTGGCCGTCTACACCCGCGTCTCTAGTGGTTCGGGATTAAGGTGAGGTAGGGAGGGAAACAGGTGGCTCCAGCAAGACTCCTTCTCTCCCCCCTCCCTCCAGCCTCGTGTGGACTAAAAACCCTATTCTGGGAGTTCTTCAGCGGCTTAAATCACCCATAAATTACTTTTTCTTGAACCCCCCCCCCCCCTCCAGAGGCCGGAGTATTCCTTTTCCAGTACTGATGGGGAAAATGCAAAACCACTGGGGACCTTTCAAAGCTTAAAATATTCATAGTGAAAGTTAAGGACAAGCTGAGAGGAGATTGCCCACGAAGTATTTTGCCCTTAAAAAATATTGCCAACAAAAACTGGAAGTTCTTTTTCTTAAGGGGCAGGGCTTCGGGCTGACGATGTGGGCTTTATACCTGGGCTTTCTTTATCCATCAGAGATGAATTCCGCCCCAGAAACCAAAATATGAAATAGATTTAGTAAGTGAGCCCTTCGGAGTATCGGCATCATCTGAATTTTTTTGTTTTGTTTTTGTGAGGATAGTTTCAATTTTTTTTTTTTTTAGTTAAAAAAATTTCTTTTGGGAAAACTGACAGATTTCTTGCACTTCCTCAAACTAAAGCCCTTAACATATTTCTTAGGGTTTTCCTACTAACTTACTGTTCTTTCTTCCCGTAAGGACAAAACCAGGAAATTATTCAGAAAAAGGCCAAGCGGACTTCCTAATCACCTATTGTGATTAGTGAGAAAATTGGGACTATTGGGGCTGGGTTGAGAATTTGGGGAACGTGGAGAAGACCTCAAATTTAAAAGGCAGTAAGGTTTTTAAAATTGTACTGCCAGAAACGTTCAGACAAAAAACTTAGCAGGTTCTGAAGTCTGAAGTAGCTGATTCAGTGAGCTTTTAAAAAATACATACAATTTAAGAAAGGCAGGAGATTAAGAAAGGTATTAGGTTGTCAAATGCTGTATTTTAAAGGTGGATGATGACTCTAGCGGCATTCTTATGAATTTTAAGATTCTTTCTTTTGACAAAGGTAGGAATTTCTATAGTAGTGACCACCCGTTTGTACAGCAACTTCCGCTTTTCTCTTTGTATCTCATTATATTCTGTCGCTGGTATCTTTATCTTTAGAAGTTGGTGCGAGCATCAGCTTTTTCTCCCCATTCGTAATGCTTACTGGACTTGCAGGGAATCAGGATACGTCACCCCAAAATATGCCGCTTTGACACGAAATTATTTTGAGTCGAGGGCCGTCGAGAATCCACAGATGAATAAAGGCTTCCTGGAGTTTCCCTTATCTGACCAGAAGCAGCAACTTCTGGGAAATAGGGCTGCCAGAAATTCCTTCTTTGGGGAGAGTCTACTTACTCACAAATGCCCGCCCCGGGAGAGTTTTATGGCCCTCCGGGAGACAGAAAGACCCCCCCCCCAAACTTGTAGAGGCAAACATAATCACAAACTTCCTTATCTCCCCCTTTGTTCTCCTGAAACCCTATTTGTCTTGCCTAAAGAATCCTGTTTGGGGGCGCCTGGGTGGCTCAGTCGGGTGGGTGGCTGACTTCAGCTCAGGTCATGATCTCACAGTCTATGAGTTCGAGCCCCACGTCGGGCTCTGTGCTGACGGCTCGGAGCCTGGAGCCTGCTTCAGATTCTGTGTCTCCCTCTCTCTCTGCCCTTCTCCTGTTCACTCTCTGTCTCTCTGTCTCAAAACTAAAATAAAAAACGCTAAAAAAATTAAAAAAAAAAAAAAGAATCCTGTTTGGTCTTCCCACAGAGTCCTCCCACCCTCTCTCCTCTACTAAGTATATAAATTCCAAATTCTAAACCCCACCTTTGAGTTGCTCATCATTGAGCATGAGTTCTCTGCAGGCAAACCTACTCCATTTTCTTCTCTTACCACTGTCTGTGGTCAGTGCAATTCACGCCCTGAGACACTCCATGTGAGAGGGTCCGGGAAAAGTTTTTTCCTCCTCTACTGACCTGAAGGAATTAACGTGTGAAGTATCGGAACAAATACTGATCAAAGGGGTCAGGGGGGCGTGGGGGTCGGGGAGAGGAATTGAGCCCCTCATCTTTATAGAAATGCTCTTAGTCCTAGATCTGCAATGTCCAAGGGGGAGTCAGGTCTCTTTTAATGTTTTTTTGTTTTGTCTTGGTTTTTGCTTTTTTTTGTCTTGTTTTGTTTTTTGTCTTTGCTTTTTGAGATTTACTTCCCTGCCAAGCGCTGTGCTGAGAGCTTTGCTAGTATTATCTCATTTCACCCACAAAACAACTCCATCGGGTGGGTAAGTCAGAGAAAGAAAACAACATCCCCTGTGTTCTTTCTCTCGCCGTGGTTTGTTGGAGTTTCAGTGTTTCTCGCTCTTTCTGGGCCCGTATCGTTCTTTCCAGGCTACTTTGTAGCAAGCTGAGTCCTGAGTATCAGCTTCCACTGGAATCCGGAGATGGAGAAGGAGCTTCGGTCTGTGATGAGGCTTTCAGTGGACTCGCCCACAAAGCTATACCCAAGCCGGGCCCCGGAACCTTCTCAGATGGCCAGTGAAGAGAATTCCCAGGAAGGCTCAGCTGCCTCTCACACGATCTCGAAAGTATTGATGAAGAACCCTAGTAAGTGGACTCTGGACCCTAGTGTCAAACTCCCTTCCCCTCTCCCAGAATATCCACCCCGACAGCAGGACCGCGAGAGGAGACCCCAGGGGCTTGTGGACCGAACACTCAGCGACAGGAGGAGAGGTGCGATCGGGACTTCGTGAACTGCTCGGAAAGAAAGGGTGGAAAGGTTGATGTGGTTTGTTGAAAACCATCGCTACCTCAACCAGCGTTCCGCGGCTGAATCAAGAGTGGAAAGATTTAGAGGGAGATGTCATATCGCCTGTATCACAGAGATCCTCCTGAGGACACCAGCCTGGGGAACAACTGCGACCCGGAGCCGATAGAAACATAAGCCTTCTTACACTGTTTTTTTTTTCTTGCTAGTAATCTTGGGATCCGTATGCGGCAGCTTGGGAAAGCTGCTCTGTTAGGACCAACTGTATAATATTTTGATACCTATGATAGAAGCTCTCTCTCTTGTCTTTTCCACCTTGATACCAGTAATTCATGAGGAGTCCTGTAGTTTGCCTTCGAATGACTTCAGTATACTTTCATTCTGCTTTTTGATTTGACCCAAGGAAGCACTAGTAGGTTTTGAGTGTTGCCTTTGTGTTTGAGAAGCCTGAGGTCATTAAGGTAAAACCTAACATGGGGCGCCTGGGTGGCTCAGTCGGGTAAGTGTCCAACTAGAACTCCATAGAGTAGGGCTCTGTGCTGGCAGCTCAGAGCCTGGAGCCTGCTGGAGCTTTGGATTCTGTGTGTGCGTGTGTGCACGCGCGTGTGTGCGTGTGTGTGTGTGTGTGTGTCTGTCCTTTTCCAGCTCATGCTCTCCTGCTCTCGAAAATAAACAATTTTTTTAAAAATGTAAAAAAAGGGGGTGCCTGGGTGGCTCAGTCGGTTAAGCGGCCGACTTCGGCTCAGGTCATGATCTCACGATCTGTGAGTTCGAGCCCCGCGTCGGGCTCTGTGCTGATGGCTCAGAGCCTGGAACCTGCTTTGGATTCTGTGTCTGCCTCTCTCTGCCCCTCCCCTGCTCACGCTCTGTCTCTCAAAAATAAATAAACGTTAAAAAAATTTTTTAAAAAATGTAAAAAAAGGGGCACCTGGGTGGCTCAGTTGGTTAAGTGGCCGACTTCGGCTCAGGTCATGATCTCACGGTCTGTGAGTTCAAGCCCCGCGTCGGGCTCTGTGCTGATGGCTCAGAGCCTAGAGCCTGCTTCAGATTCTGTATCTCCTTCTCTCTCCGCCCTTCCCCTGCTCATACTCTGTCTCTCTGTCTCTCAAAAATAAATAAACGTTAAAAAAAATTTTTAAAATGTAAAAAAAAAAACCTAACATCAAACTGGAAGCCAAGGAGCTTGAGCAGAGGCACATATGCAAAATATTGGGTGGTTTGGCTAGACCATAATTATAATTAGGGCAGGGTGCAAAGACTAGATTTTCTGGCTTTCAAAAATTGGAATTGTAATAAAAGGCTTTTGACGCGCTAGTTTCATTTTCAGTAGCAAATGTGTAGGTAGAGGATCTTATTAAAATTGAAACTTATTTGAAAAAAAAAAACAAACCTCCTGGGACCACATACTGTAGGAAACGGAGCCGAGGGGGCGCCTGGGGGGCTCATCGGGTTGAGCATCTGACTCTTGATTTCTGCTCAGGCCGTGATCTCACAGGCTCATGGGATGGAGCCCTGAGGGGGGCTCTGTGCGGATGGCTCAGAGCCTGCTTGGGATTCTTTCTCTCTGCCTCTCACCCATTCGTGGTCTCTCTCTCTCAAAATAAATCAAACAAACATTAAAAAAAGAGAAAGAGTAGTTACCTTCTCTGAGCTGCAGGGCTCCGAGGCACATAATCTGATGCCTGGCACGCGTCATGCACATTTAATAAAGATTTGTTTGATTTCGTTCATTAACGACTGCTGAGTTGGAGTCTCCAGAGTGTTAAATTTAATAACTGGCCAATATTGCATCTGTGTCCTCTTTTTCTTTCCCGTTAAGCGTCTCTATTTTCCTGGACTGATGCTAACGATGCCTCCTTTTCTCTTTAAATTTTTTTTTTTTTTTTTTACTGTTTATTTATTTTGGAGAGAGAGAGAGACAGAGCGTGAGAAGGGGAGGGGCAGAGAGACAGGGAGACACAATCCAAAGCAGGCTCCAGGCTGTCAGCACAGAGCCTGACGTGGGGCTCGAACCTATGAACCCTGAGATCGCGATCTGAGCTGAAGTCAGATGCTCAACCGACTGAGCCACCCAGGCGCCCCTCCGTTTCTCTTTAAAGGTGTCTAGTCGATTCAGTTGACTCTTTAAAGGTGTCTAGTCGATTCAGTTGACTCTTTAAAGGTGTCTAGTCGAATTCAGTTGACTCTTTCTCTTTAAAGGTGTCTAGTCAAAGTTCAGGGTTGAACTTTGAGGGTCCACTTACAGGTAGATTTTTTTTTTTATAATACAGTACTGTAAGCGTATTTTCTTTTCCTGATTTTTTGCTAATAACATTTTCTCCCTGTAGCTTATTTTGTTGCAAGAATACAATATACTATATATATATATATTATATATTATATATATATATCATACAAAGTAAGTGTAAATCAACTGTTACTGATGAGGCTTCTGGTCAACAGTAGGCTATTAGTAGTTACGTTTTGGGGGAGTCAAAAGTTATATGCGGATTTTGGACTGTGGCAGATGGGGGGATTGACGCCCCTGACTCCTGAGCTTTCAAGGGTCAACCTATAGCCAGCCATGTTCATACAGCTAGAGAAAGAAGTATTGTATCTGCCAGGTGGGCCACACATAGGAATGAGACAGCTCAGGTGTTTTTTGTTTTTTGTTGTTTTTTAAAAAGAGAGAGCATGAGCAGGGGAGGGGCAGAGAGAGAGAGGAATAGAGAGAGTTCTAAACGGGCTCTGCACTCTCAGGGCAGAGCCCGACACGGGACTTGAACTCACAGACCCTGAGATCGTGACCTGAGCTGAGGTTGGACACGCAACCAACTGAGCCACCTGGGTGCCCCTCATTTAACTCTTTACTAAATCAATTTTATTTCAGTGTGAGTGATGAAAAACCCGCTTCTCACCTCCCGTGCCTGGCTGTTCGCTCTTAATTAGGATTTCTAGTTTCTGTGGGGCCTCTTAGCTTTAAAACATCTCCAGGTCGCATACAAATATTTAAGTTTTACTCTGCCGTGGGTTGTTTTCTGAGCACACACTGTGCTCTTTCAAGAACGGACATGCTAAGGGACCCTGGGTAGCTCTGTCCCAGCCTGGGCCTCAGAATCGTCCATAAAATGAGAGCCTTGGGCTGGATCTGCTTGTCCCCCGAGGATTCTGAGAAGCACAAGTTCGGCAAGGCTCAGGGAGGGAGGAATTCCCCAGTCGCGTTTGTTTAGGAAATTCTGAGCTACATCAGGTGCGGAAGAGTGTTTACATTTTATTTTACCTCCAATAACATTAGTGATTCGGAAGTGGTTAGCGAATGCCTCCGAAGCCAGCGGAGACCCCGCCCCGTGGAGTTCACGGGCGTGCACGAGAGCCCGCCATGGCCGACTCCAAGGGCGCCCTGAAGGGGAGTCGGGAGTGCTGGGCAGGGGGCGCCCCAGGAGCTGTGAGCCCTGACAGTGTAGGTGAAGGGAGGGAGTGGCAGAGAAGGGAGCAAATAAATGCTCCCTAAATGAGAGGGCACGGACTGCTGGAGAAATTGGAGAAAGTCAGGGCTGAAGCCAGGTCGTTATGGAATTTTAAAAGCCCTTGTTGGGGGGGGGGGAGGCACCTGGGTGGCTCAGCTGGTTAAGCGTCGGACTTCAGCTCAGGTCGTGATCGCATGGTTCGTGAGTTCAAGCCCCGCGTCGGGCTCCGTGCTGACAGCTCAGAGCCTGGAGCCTGCTTCAGATTCCGTGTCTCTCTCTCTCTCTCTCTCTGCCCCTCCCCCACTCATGCTCTGTCTCTCTCTTTCAAAAACAAATAAACATTAAAAAATAATAAAATAAAAGCCTTTGGGGGGATTTTGGACTTTATCCGAGGGGAGAGACCAAAAGCTATTGAAAATTTTAACTGGGGAAGTGATGTTTGTGTTTTTTGGCAGAGACCCTTCCGGGCTGCTTTGTAGGGGAGAGGCAGAACCGTTGGGAGGCCTGTAATACGTCAGAGGAGACATACCGGTGACGCTGGGTGATGGGTGGGAAACTGGGGCAGCAGCGGCCAGATCCGAGAACAGTTCTGGCGACGGAATTGCAAGCAGTGAGGGAAAGAGCGCAGTCAGAAACGACTCCCCGGTTTCTGGCTCGTGCCATCGGGCGGACCCGGGTACCCGTTCCAGTAGGGCGCCACAGGCGATGCTGGTATGGAGAATGTTTACGAGGTGTGGAGCCCGGTGAACTTGGCTTTGGAGCCGGTACCGTGAACCCGTTTCTTCTTGGCAGAACAGCCCTCTGGGCCAGGGTTCCGCGGAACGCACTTTGCTAAACGCTGGACTAGCGGCTCTCAGAGGCCTGGCCCAGCTCAGATGGTGTCTTTCCCATGATGCTAATAGTAACCAGAAAGCAAACCGCGGCGCCCGGCGTCTCAGAGAAACTTTTAAATTCAAGTGTAGGAGAGTTCTGAGGTGCACCTTTCTCACAGGGAGCGGGCCTGCGGCCCTGCCCGGCTTTCAGGTCTGTGAACGGAACACCGGTGGTCCCAGGGAGGCTGGAGGGGTGGGGTGGATCCCTCCCCAAAACTCGGTGGCAAAGAGTGGCTTAGGTGTCACCTCGGCCATCACGGTACACGGAGCGCATCAAGAATCAGGGGGACTTGGGGCGCCCGGGGGGCTCAGTCAGTTGGGCGGCCGACTTCGGCTCAGGTCATGATCTCGCCGTTGTGATTTGAAGCCCCGCGTCAGACTCTGTGCTGACAGCTCAGAGTCCGGAGCCTGCTTCGGATTCTGTGTCTCCCTCTTTCTCTCTGCCCCTCCCCCAGCCACAATCCGTCTGTCTCTCAAAAATAAAATAAAAACCTTAAAAAAAATAAAAAAAAAAAAGAGTCAGGGGCACTTGGCTTCTTTCCTTGAAGAGAGGCTTAGTAACCAGCACATCAGGTGAAGGAGGGCCTTCCTCTGGGGATGGCCTCACCTGCCAGATGGCCGTCGTACCGTCTCGGGAAGAGAGGGAAGTGTCCCCATCCCCTGTCCGACAACCCCCAGCAGCTTCCGATTCCCTGGGTTAGCGAGGGCCCCGCACGAGGTCAGGAGTTATAGGGTTAACAAGTGCTTGACCGTAGCCTCTGCCTCCTGCCTCGGGGCTGGGCAGCAGGTGCCCATGCGCCCAAGGAAGAGACCAGAGACCGCTGGTGGCAGTTCAGAACCAGAGCACAAGTGAGGGAGTGAATTAATGAATGAATGACTGATTTCCTGGGCCGAAACGTGCCTCCCTACCTCTTTCCATGGTCGACTCTCCAGTCTGATGGCCCTAATTTCAGTGTCTCACGCTTACAGAAGCTAGCCCTGTCCTCGGAGCGGGTCAGGCTCTCTCCTGATGTACCCCGCACCGCCTTCTACCTCCTGCTAACACGGAGCACCGTTGCCGTCAGCGCTGGGAGGCCCCGGGCTTGAGAGGAGGCTGAACGAGGCAGCCTAAGAGCCGCTGAAGTTGGACCTCTGGGCTCAAGTCTCTTGGTCCATGTACTACTTCCTAGCTGTGTGACCTTGGGGAAGGTACCGAACCTCTCTGTGCCTCAGATCCTTTACCAGCTGAACGGGGATCGGCAGAGGCTGCACACCGGTCCCGTTGTGAAGAACAGAGAATATCCGGGTGGCGTGCGTGGCGCACCGCTCCAGGAACACGCGCCGGACGAGTGAGTGGTAAATCCTTCTGGTTGTTCCGGCCGAAGGGAAGTGGAGGTTCTAGGAGGCCCAAACGTCAAAGGAGAGAGGCGGGACAGCCAGCACGGGGTGGGGGAGGGCGACAGGCGGGAGACCGGACTTCTGATACCCATTTCCTTCTAGGATAGGGCCCGACTCGCTCTTACTGTGTAAAAACATGCTTCTGAACTGTCCAGGTTAGAAGGCGTCTGGCCGGCGTTTGGGTACAAATGTCACGGAGCCCGTCCTTTCTGCCAGCTTCTGTCCTGGGAACGCGGGCGGCGGGGCGGGGGGGGGGGGGGGGGGGGTCCACTCTGTTGATGACATCTGGCTGCTGGGGGCTGTTGAGTCTGATGACCTGGTGACAATGTGGGACTGGAAAGGGTGGGGCTGGCCACAGGCGTGCACGGGGCTTCCGCAGATGTGCGTAGCAAGAGGAACGATCACAGGTCCCAGCTCTGGAAAAGTCTTCCCGAATTCTTGTGTGTGTGTTTTTTTTTATTTGAATGCTTCTGGGGGCACCTGGGGGGCTCAGTCGGTTGAGCCTCCAACTTGGGCTCAGATCATGATCTCGCGGTTTGTGAGTTCGAGCCCCGCATCAGGCTCTGTGCTGACCGCTCAGAGCCTGGAGCCTGCTTCCGATTCTGTGTCTCCCCCTCTCTCTGCCCCTCCCAGACTCTCTCTCTCTCTCTCAAATATAAATAATAAAAATATTTTAAAAAATAAAATAAATGCTTATGGATTTGGTCTCATTCTACAGGAAAATATTTTTACGGCTCGGGGAGGCGGAAGCAGCAGGAAATTTTGGCACAAGCACCTTTGGCCGTTTGGTTTCTGGCCTTGTGAGCATGTGGCTTTGAAGGCCGTGGGCTTCCAGCCCCGTAATCTAGGATCTAATAGAGTTTATAACAATATGTATTCCAGTCGTGACTTGCAAAGATTGCTTTGAAGGAATTGCAGACGGTTCTGTAAGTATATACTTTTAGCAGAACATAATGCAATTTGCTTTCTAGCCCTAAGCCCTAAAAATAATTAGGTGGGAGTTCGGATGAGTGTTAAAAGGCAGTTGTTTCTGGTGAATCCAAATGGATTTAAAAAATCAATTTCATTTATCCGCAGAGGAGGGCTTGCGTGTTAGATTCCTTATGGTTTATTGAGGGGTAAAGCACAGTGACCATGCTAGCGTTAGAAAAAAGGAAGCGATGAGAAAAATCCATGCAACGCTCCAAGTTCAAATTAAGTATAATGGAGCGAGAAGAAGGAATCTCAGAGTTCGGGCGTGAGTGATGCAACCAAGGCCTCAAGTGTTTTGCTGTTGGGGCTCCTTACTCGGTCGGTTGTGCGACTTCGACATATGGCTTCCATCTGACGACATCTGTCGCCCCCTCGTGCCTCGGAATCGCCCCGACCCATCTGGTTTCCTTTCATGAGATCTGAGGGAGGCTCTGTCACAGAAGTTCAGGGCAGAGTTCAACTCTCTCTGTGTGTAGAAGGGTGGAGACCGTTCGGAGGGGGCAGGCAGGGCCACTGAGGGCGTCGGGAACAGTGGTGGCCACGCGGCGGAGAGTCTTTGTGTAAGCCCGAGGGAATGTGTTGGGGATTTTATCCTCCATAACCTTTTAGAGCAAAGGGAGAATACCTTTAATGTGGAAAAATTAGAAAGAACAGAGAAGTCTAAAGAGGAAGTTATAATCTTGTTTTTTTAGAGACATTGTGATCGCTTCCCTTTTTGGGGGGGGGCGGGGGTGGGGAGAGACATTATCTAAGTGATATTTTTAGGAATTAATATGACGTTGGCAATTTAGGGTGTACCGAGGGACGAGCTGAGCCAGGGAGAATAGGAAGCTAATTCATGGGTCACTGGGAAAAAATGGCGGTGCCAGCAGTGGCCAAAAGGAGGAGGAGGAGATTTGAGGGAACTGGAAATGAGAGAACAGAGTCTGGATGAATTAAGATGTGGGCAGAGAGACTGAGATGGAGTAAAGATGACATGGAGAGTTCCACTGGGTGGTGGGGGTGCCCCCTCCTTCCTCCTCCCTCCCCCCTCCTTCCTCCCTCCCTCCTTCCCTCCTTCCCTCCCCTCCCTCCTCCCTCGCTTCCTTCCTCCCTCCTTCCTCCTTCCCTCCCTCCCTCCTCCCTCCTTCCTCCCTCCTTCCCTCCTCCCTCCCTCCTCCCTTCCTCCTCCCTCCTCCCTTCCTCCTCCCTCCTTCCTTCCTTCCCTCCCTCCTTCTCTCCCTCCCTCCCTCTCTCCTCCCTCCTTCCCTCCTCCCTCCCTCCCTCTTCCCTCCCCCTCCTTCCCTTCACCCTCCCTCCCTCCCTCCCTCCCTCTCCTCCTTCCCTCCTTCCCTCCTTCCTCCTTCCTTACCTCCTTCCCTCCTTCCCTCCATCCCCCCTCCTTCCCCCCTCCCTCCTCCCTCGCTTCCTTCCTCCCTCCTTCCTCCTTCCCTCCCTCCCTCCTCCCTCCTTCCTCCCTCCTTCCTCCCTCCTTCCCTCCTCCTCCTTCCTTCCTCCCTTCCTCCTCCCTTCCTTCCTTCCTTCCTTCCTTCCTTCCTTCCTTCCTCCCTCCCTCCCTCCCTCCTTCCCTCCCTCCTTCCCTCCTTCCCTCCTTCCCTCCTTCCCTCCTTCCTTCCTTCCCTCCTTCCTTCCTTCCCTCCTTCCTTCCTTCCTTCAACAGAAATGGCTTGAGTTCCTACTGCCCTCATGAAATGTACTGGAGGGGGACAGACAAAAAAGAAAATGAAATAACTAGCAGACAGAGTGCGTTAGATGGTAGTAAGCGTTATGAGGAAAATTAAACAAACTGAAAACAACCTGATAATAAAAAGCCAAGGTCATAGCCAGGAACCACAGGTCAACAGCGTTTCCCAAGAAGCCTCGGCTGTTCTGGTACATTCTCATCTTGTGATTTACCTCGATGCCAGATTGGTCCTGTCAAAAGGCAATTTAAGGCCCTGTTACCTTTATTTAAATTTTGTTGTAGAAGATTTTATTTTTAAGAAATCTGTATGTCCAGCACGGGGCTCAAACTCACAGCCCTGAGGCCCAGCGCTGCATGCTCTAACGACAGGGCCCGGCCGGCCGGGCACCCCTGCCTCTCCCCCTCCTTTATTTTAATGAGTGAATGAACAAGTAGCCAATTTAAATCTATCCTCTGGCAGATGTTGAAATTCAGAAGAGATTCTAATATTTGAAGGTTCTTTTGCCTTTTTTTGGGAAATTACGGGTCCAACTGGACTGACTACACACAGTAGCCACGGCTCACAGATGGAGAGTCAGCCCGCCCGTGAGGAGGTGGCCCTCCGAGAACCTGAAGGCGTGGCCACATTTTTCTTGGGAGCACGGATTAGAACTTCGAATCTTTACCGCAGGAAAGTGCCCAGCCCACTTCATCTCCTACAGCAGGACAAAGAAGATCGGGGCCTGGAAGTTTTCAAGGGCGCCAGGGTGGCAGAGCGGCTGGACGGGAGACGATTCAGGGGAGAGACCACGAAGGCCCCGCTGCGGCTCTGGGGAAGGTCAAAGCCAACATTCACGCAGGAAGGGCGCGGGTGGATAGGCCGCGGGCAGAGAGTGAAGGAAAAAGGATGTAAAAGGGACTTGGCAGGGAGTTCCTGTCTGGCTTGGTTCACAGCACAGCCGACTCCCGATCTCAGGGTTGTGAGTTCGAGCCCCACGCTGGGGATGGAGCCTACTGAAAAGAAAAAAAAGAAAAGGACTCCGGGCTTGCAAGCCTAGAGACGGGCAAGAGAGGCCCTGTGACGGAAGGTGAAGAAGGGAATAATTTTGATGACAGTTTCCATATGTTGCTTAAAGAAGCTTCGTAAAGCCCATCCGCGGTTTGGGACCTTTAGCCCTAATCACTGAACTCGTGGACGTGACAGAAATGATAGACCGCATTCAGGAGCAGTCTGGACTGTCCCCTCATGGCCAACATGACTCCACTTACTCTTAGCTTCACAGATGGCGGTCGCCTTTTTCCCTATGACATCCGTTTTCATTTGTCACAGGACCTGTATTATTATATTGTACATAGTTGGGTAACAACGGTGCCCTAACATTAAATGCAAATTGCTTTTAAAGGATACTTACGGGGGGGCCTGGGCGGCTCCGTCAGTTAAGCTTCCGACTTCGGCTCAGGTCAAGATCTTGGGGTTTGCGAGTTCGAGTCCCGCGTCGGGCTCTATGCCGACAGCTCGGAGCCTGGAGCCTGCTTTGGATGCTGTGTCTCCCTCTCTGTCTCTGCTGCTCCCCTGCTCACACTCTGTCTCTCTCTCTCTCAAAAATAAATAAACATGAAAAAAAAATTCATAAATAGTTTCTATCCAATCCCCAATCAAAATCATAAAAGCTCAGGATTCTAGGAGCGCAATACGAAGATCTCATCCTGTGACGAAATTCAGACTGAATATACAGGCCGTGTCTAAGCGGGAAAGGACCACCCTACAGGCTTATGGAGGCTTTGGTTTCGAAACAGAGTGATGTTTATTTTTTACATGAAAAACAATAGGGACGACCCGCTGCTAACAGGCCATCTCTGAGGAGGGAGGTGGGAGTGCGGTGAGTTGAGGGGATCATTTGAATCTTTTAGTTTTGATGTTTCTAAGTAGGCTCTGCCCCCAACGTGGAGACTTGAACTCATGACCCGTTGACCCCGAGACCAAGAGTCGCATGCTCCACCCACCGAGCCAGCCAGGCACGCCTCAGTTGAATCTTTTATTTTTCTTATTTCATTTTTTAAGTGTTTATTTATTTTTGAGAGAGAAAGAGCGGAGGAGGGGCAGAGAGAGGGAGACAGAGGATCCAAAGCGGGCTCTGTGCTGATATATGCGCGGGGCTCAAACTCCCCAACCGAGAGATCGTGCCCCGAGCCGAAGTCAGATGCTCAACCGACTGAGCCCCCCAGGCGCCCCTCCTTTGAATCTTTTAAACAGAGAGTGTAATTTACAAATTCCTGGTGAAATTTAAGACAGTCAAAGAAAAATGGAGGCCAAAAACCCTCAGGGCCAACACAGCTCGTGCAAATCGACCCCGAGACCTCCTAGAAAGTGGTAAAGACCTACTCGTCCTCAGAACACCCTAGAGAGACTTGCTTTCTTTGTTGTCTTCAGTAAAACTTGTCCTCATTTGGTGTGCCAGTTTGAGGAGTGCTGTTTTCAGAATTTCTTCCCGAAGTCGTAACCCGGCCCTGGGGCAGTGCCCGGGACGCGCCGCGGGCCAGGTGCGGGACCCCCTCGTGGGCCGGGGTGTGTTCCACACCCACGCGGGGAAGTGGCGCTCTCGATTTGTTCTGCTCTCAGAGTGTGACCCAACTTGTCCCAAGTTAACGCCAGTTAATCATCGCCCTGCTCTTTCTGAGCTAGTTTTATAAAAGAATTGAACGGACCCAAATTATAACCAGAGTTTTCTAGCGATTTTACACAAAGGCTCCCCACAGTCCTGTGGAAACTGCCTCGCAGCCTGTCTTATTATTTTTTATTATTTTTAAGAAATATTTGTTTATTTTTGAGACAGAGTCGGGGAGAGGGAGGAAGACAGAATCTGAAGCAGGCTCCAGGCTCTGAGCTGTCAGCACAGAGCCTGACGCGGAGCTCCATCTCACGAACCACGAGATTGTGACCTGAGCCGAAGTTGGATGCTTAACCGACTGAGCCACCCAGGCGCCCCAAGGATTATTTTTTCCCACAGAAAAGAAAATATTAAAAAAATATTTAAAAAATCAATATTTCCCACTCCGATGTGTCCACCGGACACGGGTTTTTCGCTATGAAATTTGAGTGGAGAAAGAAAAAGAGAGAAAGCTGGGGAAATGGTGGGCCACCACTGCCCTCTGGAGCTGGCTGCAGAAAGGAATATCTTCTTAGAGAGAAGGGAGGAGAAGAGAGGGGGGAGAGAGACAGACAGACAGACACCAGACGTCAATCTGATTTAGAAGATAGGCCAGCGTTGCATACAAGGAATTGGCATTGCAAGTAGAGTGCGGGGGAATTATAAAGGTGACCTGTTTTTTTAAGTTTATTTATTGGCGGGGGGGGGAGATTGGGTGGGGGGAGAGGAGGGAGGAACCAGCAGGGGAGGGGCAGAGAGAGAAGGAGACAGAGAATCCAAAGCAGGCTCTGTGCTGATAGCAGAGAGCCTGATGTGGGCTCGAACTCATGAACCTTGAGATTGTGACCTGAGCCGAAGTCAGGCACTTAACAGACTGAGCCACCCAGGCGCCCCAAGGTGACCTTTTAAATAAAGGTTTGGGATAAGAGTAGAGATAGCATAAAAGCTATCATGGGAAAAAAGTAAGAACTAGTAAAAGGTTTATTTGTGTATTACAGAGTTAATTAATTAATTTCACAATTTGTTTAAAAGATGTGTCATTTAAAATTTTTTCTTTATTTTTTAATTTATTATTATTTTTTAATGTTTATTTTTAAGAGAGAGGCAGAGAGAGTGCAAGCAGGGGAGGGGCAGAGAGAGAGGGAGACACAGAATCTGAAGCAGGCTCCAGGCTCTGAGCTGTCAGCACAGAGCCCGACACGGGGCTCAAATTCACAAACTGTGAGATCGTGATTTGAACCATGTCGCTTAACCGACTGAGCCACCCAGGCGCCCATCCTTTTTTTTTTTTTTTAATGTTTATTTTGAGAAAGAGAGAGAGAGGAGAGTGGGAGAGGGACAGAGAGAGGGAGAGAAAGAGAATCCCAAGCAGACTCCGTCTGTGCTGTCAGCACAGAGCCCTGTGTGGGGCTCCATCCACAAACTATGAGATCATGACCTGAGCTGAAATCAAGAGTCGAATGCTTAACCGACTGAGCCACCCGGGCGCCCCAAAGGGTGTGTCATCTTAAATCCAGCACTTCTGGTAGTTGTAAACATAGCCGTACATGGAAGGGTGTATTTACTCTCAGACTGTGCAGTTACGGTGTCTCCCATCACCTGATGGTGACAACCATCCATGAAAACTCAGGACGCCTTGGGGCTGCCTCTCCCTTGAGAACGAGGGAGGTGTCTGTTGGGTCAGATTCACCAGAGCAGTAAGGGGAAAAGCTGTGTTTTCAGGAATCAGACCACTCACACTGAGGCTTGGATATTAGATTCTGTAGTCTTAGGAAACTAATCAACTCTCCACTTAACCTCCTTACCAAATCCATTGGTAAGGCCAAAGTAAACTCTAGAAGTAAATTAAAGCAAAACCTACAAAAAATTCCTCTAGAGGCCCAGCTAAATGCGTATGGAGGTTTAGCGTAGAGTAGAACTTCACCAGATCCTAAAGCTCCAGGAACTGTAATACGCACAGTGAGACTACATGTGAAACAGACACCCAGTTACCGTCAAGGTTTCTGGATAGATTTCGATGTTTCCTTTCACGGGGATGGTTGTGTCGGCATTTCCTGAGTCAGACTTAGGAAGTGGATAAGCCCTTGATGGGCAAAGAGGAATTTGAAAAATATGGCCGATGTTGGTATTACTAATACGTTAATTCAACAAGGAAAATTTATTGAGTGTTTGCTCAATGCTGTATACTGTTAAGCATGCATTTTCAGTCTTGCGATTTCTTAGCTGCCTGCTTTTCAAATTATACTTCTCTGGCATTCCAAGACAGTGCTCTTTTGATTTTGTTTTGTTTTGTTTTGTTTCGGGAAAGCCTGTCTAATTTTATAAAGGCAGGATTCATTTAGCAGAAATTCAATTTAAGAAAACTTTAAAAAGGTTTAGTCAATGTGAGCTAAGAGATGCCTACATTCACTGAGAAGCAGGTATTAATACACACCGAAGCAGCAAAAAAAAAAAAAAAAAAATTAAGCAGCTTACTTAATTCCAGGGCATGAGCTTAAATCGCCAAAAAGTAAAATGTCTCACAGTATGCTCTTTTTCTTTTTAAAGTTGATTTATTTTGAGAGAGAGAGAGACAGAGGGAGAGAGAATCTCAAGCGGGCTCTACGCTGTCAGCACAGAGCCCGACATGGGGCCCCATCCCACGAACCGCGAGATCACAACCTGAGCTGAAATCAAGAGTTGAACGCCCCTGACGCCTCCAGTCTGTTCTTTCCTAAAGGGAGAAACAGTGTCCTAAGAGATCTCTGCAAAGGCCTTTGCAGAGATCACACCCTTAGCACCATCGGGTCACCCACAGCTCCCAGCTCCGCACTCGGAATATAAAATACACTCCTTCTTGGAAGGAATGTTCGATTTGGGTATCTAAACCTGAAAATCCCATTTCTTGACCTACGATTGTCGGTGGTTCTTGTTTTTTTTTTTTTTTTTTTTTTAAATGACATTTTTCCCTGCTCTCGGTGATAATTAATGCTCAGTTCAGGCTGCAGGGTTTGGATGAAGAAATCTGAACAATAGCTAGACAAGACAAAGCCTGTTAAATCTTCTGCAGGCTTCTCCCTGTACTAATGTGGTTTAGAATTATATGTTAGGAGCATTGTATACTAGAAGAATATTGATTGCATTTCAGATAATGCAATTTACAGTTAATAAGATGGTTAGGCTGGTCCAGGGAAATATTTGTTTTGTTCAATAATGTTAGACAGAAAACATACATTTTAATAAATACTGCATGAGAACAATCCTTTGGGGGTGAACTTTAAGGAAATAAACACGCTACCGTATGGCTACACATGGGCGCATTTTCGCGTTTCTGAAATCTGGAGAGGTGTATTCTCGGTAATTCTTTGCTCTACAAATATATTATTTTTCAATTGTTCTGGTTTTAGTATCAGAAACTTTGCCTGGCATTTCTCTTTATGGAACCCTTAATATCTAAGGACAATTGTTATAAACCAGAATACACAGTAAGATTCCACTTGTTTAAATATATATTTAATACGTATATGAACACACATAGACACACACACACACATCCGTAGGTCCCCACAGCTCTGGAAAATGATCTGACCACAGTGATCGTGATGAGGAGGCAGACAGAGCGAGACGAGAGTTACTTCTACCTTGAGAGTTACAGATGACGGCGATCCTCAAATTTTATAATAAGCGCGTATTTCTTGTGTAATCAGAAAAAGACATTAATATACAGAGCTGCAGCCGGCGACATCGACAATAAAAACGGTGTCGCCAAGAGCCTGAAAGTAATCTCCTGGCTGCCATCCATCAAGGTCACTTCCTGCCCGCATGCGCTGCCCACGAGGGCAGAAGGTCGGCCACCACTTGGAAATCCATGGTCAGAGGGGGAGAAGGAGGACGTGTAAATGTCCGTCTGTCTGTCCAGCCCGGGCGTCTTGTAGGGGGCGCGAAAAGAGAAGCTGGGAAACCGTAAGGGGAGGGTTGGCGTCTTGGCCACGTGCCTTTAAAAAAACGTAACTATTAAAAGGCTCCGTTGAGGGCCGCACGCCCCAGCTATCGGTCAGGACAGGACAGGATTCTGGTGGGATCATTCTTGTCTCCCTCCGGGGACCTTCTCCCAAGGGTGTCTGTCATAGTCCTCCCCCAACCAGAGCTTCTCCAACCACTCAGGGGGGAACACCGGTGTCATCTTGCTTTTTTTATTTCCCCCATGCCTGGCGGACGGATACTTTAATAAAATCAATAAAAACGAATTGCTGGAGAAATGAAATTAAAAAACAAGGAAGCATACAAAATTCAAGGTCCGATATTTTTAGTATTGGATTGAAAAGATAGAAAATCTTTTGGGCAAATTGCTTTTAAAAAGGGGCTCGCAACTGGCAGGAGGGGGGGGACATTACCCAATGTCTGGAGACACTTTTTGGCTGTTGCAGCTGGGGAGGGGGTGTTACTGGCATCTGGTGGGCAGAGGCCAGGGTCACTGCTAAATGTCCCACAAGGCACAGGACAGCCCCCTCCCCCCGCCCCACTAAGGAATTATCAGGTTTAAAAATGTCAACAGGGCCAAGGTGGAAAAGCCCCCGCCTTAAGAGTTTTTAGGTGGTTAGTTTTTGTACTTTTCTCTGGGCAGATTGATCACATTTTGGACCCAGCCCCACAGACTACACTTGGGAAGACGGCCCCGAGGTACTCACTCTGAACTCTGACCCAGTACTGTCGCCAGATGCTTCACAAGCAGAGTTCTCGAATCCTTGAAATTTGCGAGAGACGAGAAGGAGCACAGGAAAACGAAGTGGAGCCGGGCGATGAAATGGGACAAGAACAAACCATTCCTGTGGACCGCCGGGCGGGCTAGCCGGAGGAGCCTGGGAAGCCTCGTTTCTATCTCTGGGCCACCATGTTCCCGTCTGCGAAATGGGATCACTGCCTTCATCCTGAGGCGAGCGCGAGGAAGAGGTATACATCAGGGGACCCGAAGGTGCCCGATCTGCAGGGGCGCCTTACCCGCAGCCGTAGGTGGTTCTCTCTGCCACTCCTCCGTCAGAGGACTCCGCCTGCCCCATGGCTCTGTCACTGCCAACCTCGGAGCCTTGTCTGTTCCTGATCTTTCCATTTTGGGGGAGGGCAGCAGGCAACACTCCTGACATCTTCTCCTGAGGGAAGCCCAGGGCTCCCTGGAAGCTTTCGGCCTCCAAACCGGAGAAGGAGAGCAGGGCAGGAGCGGAGCCTCCCTCTCCCTGGAAGACAGAAGGAACTAGTAATGCGGAAAGTACCGGGCAAATGGGAGGAGCCACTTGTTGGCTCAGTGGCTATTTACTAGGTGCCTTTAAAAGAAAGCAGTGGGGGGGGGGGGGGGCGCCTGGGTGGCGCCTGGGTGGCTCAGTCGGTTAAGCAGCCCACTTCGGCTCAGGTCATGATCTCGAGGTCTGTGAGTTCGAGCCCTGTGTCGGGCTCTGTGCTGACAGCTCAGAGCCTGGAGCCTGCTTCTGATTCTGTGTCTCCCTCTCTCTGCCCTTCCCCTAATCATACTCTGTCTCTATGTCTCTCAAAAAAAAAAAAAAAAAAAAAAAACTTAAGAAAGAAAGAAAGAAAGAAAGCAGTGGGAAAGGACCCTCGAGGGGAAGAAAAAAGTCTCCACCAAACTCGCCGCCCGGGGACCCGCTGTGCATTTCGTCCGATCCAAAGCTGTGCGGGGAGCAGAGGCAGGCTGCTGTTGGCTCCCTGGCAACAAGGACCAGGGAGGAAGGACAGTTAGGGGAGAAGCTTCTCGTTCGACTCACGAGGCGGCCACGGGGCAGCCAGCTGAGGCTTTGGCGGGAACTGCTCGTGAGGTCTCACCCAGCAAACCCCGGCTCCACCCTCACAGGTGACGTGCCACTGGCCCTCGTCCTCCTGCGCAAAGGGAGCCGCAGGGCCCGGTGCCAGGCCCCTGGCGCCGCTGACGGCGCTCCAGGGAACCAGGACGCGGACCCTCACTGTCCCCGCCGATCTGGGACCGGGGAGGGGGCGATGCGGGACTCTGGGCTTTGACAGCTGAACTGCTGTCCTCGAGGGTGGACAGGGGACTGCAGCTGGGATAGGAGATCCTATCTAGGGGGGGCCCCTCCCTTCTGGGCAGAGGCGCCCCTGGCAAGGGTATGGCCCGACGGAGGTGCGCTAAGATCTCTGCTTCCAAAACTTTTTCGGAGAAAACTCCCCTCTCCTTCATCACTGCCACGTCTGAGTCAGGCTCCAGACTCCGAGGAAGCAGGTGGGAAGGAGGACCTGTCGTCGGAAGGCGGTTCTCTGCCCGCATGTTAGTCGGCGGCAGGTGCTTTGGAGAGACAGGCATCGGGCGGCAGGTAAGGAGGGCCTCACCCAACAGTCCAGAGGCTCGAAGTTACGCCGCCAGCCAAGACAGGGGTGGATGGGGCAGGTACGAATGGGTAACAAATTTGTTAGCAGTTACCCTGCAGCTGCCTGGGGGGAAAGTCTGTTCTGTTTCAAATCCACGTTATATCAGCTCCCTCTTCATGTCCGCACCACCCACAGCGTCCTCGCTGCTGTCAGTGGAGGGACTGGAGAAACACGGCTCAACAATTCCAACACATACCCGTAGAACATTCGAGATCGCTTCCTGTTCTCAAAGAAAATGATGTGTGAGTAGATGAGGTATACACATAGGTATATATTAGATATGTATATGTGTATATATCATATATCACTTCCATATGGTGCATACTTTTATTTTGCATGTTGGTCTCAAATAATTATTTTTTTCTGTTAAATCAGGCGATGAGTGCCTTTCTGAGCCTGAGTGAGCTCTTGGTAGGTGAGCCCTGGGCTCGAACTATGCCACAATGAGGCATTCTAGGGGCTTTTAAGAATAGGGAGACATTGGGGTGCCTGGGTGGCTCAGTGGGTTAGGCGGCCGACTTCGGCTCAGGTCATGATCTCGCGGTCTGTGAGTTCGAGCCCCGCGTCGGGCTCTGTGCTGATGGCTCAGAGCCTGGAACCTGCTTCAGATTCTGTATCTCCCTCCCTCTCTGCCCTTCCCTTGCTCATGCTCTGTCTCTATGTCTCTCAAAAATAAAATAAAAACGTTAAAAAAATTAAAAAAAAAAAAGAATAGGGAGACATTATTAGGATTAGTGAAAACAGCAACCTCAAAGTCATGCAAACTGAAAGTACCAAAAAAAAAAAAATCACTTCAGCTTTTGATGGTTTAATGAAACTTTCTAGTCACCGGCCTCATAATTCATAAGCATCAAAGTCAAGGAAATTGCGGCGACATAATTTGGCAGTTACAACTTCTGAGTCTCAGAGATGCATCCGCTGAATTGAACGTAGTATTTCTTCTTAATTGAAAATGGGTAAAATACAGATTCATGATTTGAGAATCAGAATCCGTTTAATGACGGGAAAAAGCCTCGGAGAAAATTTGTCCCGAGCCCCTCATTTAACAGATGAATGCTCTCAGAGTATAGCTGGCTTATGACTAGAAGTTCCTTTAGCCTCACGCGGTTCAACTTCCTGGTCTGTGAAATGAGACGCTGGGCTCCGTGAACACTTGATCCGCTACCGCCGGCAACATACTGTAGAATTCTAATGTATGGTTGTTGAATGAATGCGATTCATGCCCAGAGAGGCTGGTCCATTTGCCTGAGATCACACAGCTTGTCAGGGACAGATACAACTCTTCTGACTGTCAGTCTTTGATATTGACATAGACTAGGCTTAGAATAGGGGCACCTGGGTGGCTCAGTCGGTTAAGCACCAACTTTGGCTCAGGTCATGATCTCACAGTTCATGAGTTCGAGCCCTGTGTCGGGCTCTGTGCTGACAGCTCAGAGCCTGGAGCCTGCTTTGGATTCTGTGTCTCCCTCTCTCTCTGCCCCTCCCCTGCTCACACTCTGTCTCTCTGTCAAAAGTACATAAACATTTAAAAAAAAAAAAGAATAGGCTTAGAATAAAGCCCTTGGCTTTTGTAAAAGTACATAGAGATTAATGGGGAATACATCTTAAGAAAGATGGAGCAAAGCCCAATTTACATCTATACGAAAAGCAAATCAAGCAAACTTCCAATTACATTTCAATGATGGCATGTCCACTTTTTAAATCATAAGCTGACTTCCCTTAGTCAGCTTATGTCTCTTGTGTACAAGGGGTGTGGGTTAAATTGTGTCCCCACTTCAAAGAAAAAAAAAACATGTCACAGTTCTTTTTTTTAAATTTTTAATGTTTATTTATTTATTTATTAATGTTTATTTATTTATTTATTTATGTTTATTTTTGAGAGACAGAGAGAGACAGAGGACAAGCGGGGGAGGGGCAGAGAGAGAGAGGGAGACACAGAAGCCGAAGCAGGCTCCAGGCTCTGAGCTGTCAGCACAGAGCCCTGTGTGGGGCTCGAAACTCACGGACTGCGAGATCATGCCCTGAGCCGCAGTCGGCCGCTTAACTGCCTGAGCCACCCAGGCGCCCCAGTATGTTGCAGTTCTAACCCTCACTTGACCTTATTTGAAAATAAGATCTTCGCCGATGTCATGAAGTTAAGACGAGGTTACTGGGGAGGGTCCAAACTCAGTCTAACTGGTGTCTGCGCAAGAGGAGGGACATTGGACAGAGACAACAGTGAAGAAGGACGTGTCACATTGGAGGCAGAGATTGGAATTATGCTGCCATTAAGCCAAGGAACACCCGAAACTACCAGAAGCTGGAAGAGGCAAGGAAGGACCCTCCTTTAGAGGTTCCAGAGGGGGCACAGCCCTGCTGACACCTTGATGTCAGAGTTCTAGCCTCTAGAATGGTGAGAGAATGAATTTCTGTTGTTTGAAGGCACGCGGTGTGTAGGACTGTGGTGAGGCAGCCCTGGGAAACGGACATACCTCTCAAGGTTCTGTAGGCTTGCTGGGCTCTGTCGGGTCCTTCTCTCTCCTGAGTCTCAGATGGTGGCTGGCGCTGGAGTCCGCCGCAGGCCCAGCGGGGTTGGATGTCCAAGATGGCGCACCCCCCATGACCACAGCTCGTGTTTGCCTGGCGTCTCAGGCGGGGCCATGGCCTGGAGCCCCCACACGTGGTGTCTCCGTGGAACGCGGATTTCTCGCAGCAGGGCAGAAAACTGTCTTCCGTTCCAAAGAGGCAGGAAGGAGGAACTCCTGGGCCAGGGAGGCTTTGGTCAGGAACTGGAATGGCATCTCTGCTGCCGTGTCCTGTTAGTCACGCACATCGAGGGGATATAAGTCAACTCAAAGCCGAACTCTGCAATCGAGGGACAGTCTCTTGAGATGGTCTGAGCCATTGTCTCCCGCCGGTCGTGTTGCGTAACAAGATTAGGTTAGAGAAAACATTATTCATCAGGAGAGCAAATCCACCTTGGGAACCAGAAGGGCTAATGAAGTCCTTAAGGGTTCTAGATTCAGGAAGAGCTCCTCTTTCGATCAATTTTCCCCCACCAGGAACTTTCTCGCTCCTGGATCACAACTTAGGTGGCTGGAGGAGACATTTCCTCTCTCCTTGCCTTAAAAAAAAAAAAAAAAAAACTATCTATCTATCTATCTATTTATCTATTTATTTATTTATATTTGAGAGACAGAATTCGCAGCAGGCTCCAAGCTGTCAGCACAGAGCCCGACTTGGGGCTTGAACTCACGAACCATGAGATCATGACCTGAGCTGAAATCCAGAGTCAGATGCATAACTTAGGCACCCCTCCTTGCTTTTGAATCATTTATTGCAAAGGTTATACCATGTTCAGTGAGTCTCTAGCTGATGAGGAGAGAATCCCCTAAAGGCCTCACAATTCTTTATTCAGTATGCCTTTGTTAAATGCCTTTGGGTGGTCCATGCTGTGTTGGCCTCTGAGACAAGGAAATAAATAGGAGTTTTAGACATTAAAAAAAAAAAAATGCCCGCCATCTAGGGAGACGGAGCCAGGAAACCTCTCTTAACTTTCTCTTTCATTCGCTTTTCTGAGCGATAGAAGGTGTAGCAGCTCTGGGCCTCAGAGCCGTCCTGGCCACGTCTGTCTCCAGACACTCTTTCTCTTCCCACAGGGTGGCCAGCCTGAGATGCTGTCTGGGCTGGAGGAGACCCCGGAGGCCTGAGCACTGGGGCAGACGCATTCTAGTTATGCGAGCTCCTTTTGACCTGAGAGGTGTCAGGTGGGGCTATCGCCTGGAAGGATCGTCCTCTGGGAGAGAGATCCCTGCTATCCATTTGAGGGAGGAGTCCCAGGAATGGAAACAAGAGTGGTTGGAAGAAACAGTCGCACTACATGTAACACGTCCTGCGGAAGACTGCGTTGGGTTCTTCACAGAAGGGGTTGTCCTTTCATGGTGGGGACGGTGGCTTTCATATGCCCATGCCTTGAAAGACCCTTGGCGGCATCAGGGACCTCCAAAGGGAAGAGCGAGATGGGGTTGGGGGAAGAGACCAGAGACCCCCTCATCATTTTTAAAAGAAAATTTACGGAGTGCCTGGGTGGCTTAATTGGTTAAGTGCCTGACTTCAGCTCAGGTCATGATCTCACGGTTCGTGGATTTGAGCCCCGCGTCGGGCTCTGTGCTGACAGCTCAGAGCCTGGAGCCTGCTTCGGATTCTGTATCTCCCTCTCTCTCTGCCTCTTCCCTACTCACACTCTGTCTCTCTCTCGCTCCAAACTAAACAAATATTAAAAATTTTAAAAAATAATAAAAGAAAATTTCCCTGGAGTTTATTTTTAGAGCAGTTTTAGAGTCAGCAAAATTGAGAGGAAGGTACAGAGATTCCCCCCCATCTCTCTGCCCCCCACACGCCCAACCTCCCCCATCAACACCTCCTCCAGAGTGGGACGTTTCTTACATGTAATGAACCCACATCGACACCACTCGGAGTCCATGGGGGACATTAGGGTTCCCTCTCGGTGTTTCATATCCATGGGTTTGGACAGATGTACGATTACATGTGTCTGCCATCTTATTGTGGGACAGAGCCGTTTCTCTACCCTGAAAATTCTCTGTGCTCCCCCTCTTCGTCCCTCCCTCCCTCCCTCCCTCTCACCCCCGCAACCACTGATTATCTTACTGTCTCCATAGTTTTGCCTTTCCCTTTATCTTTTTCTAACCGGAACAGATCTGTGTGTGTGTGTGTGTGTGTGTGGGTGTGTGTATTTAGGGGCACTTGGGTAGCTCAGTCGGTTAAGCATTGGACTCCTGGTTTCGGCTCTGGTCATGATCTCACAGTTCATGTGTTCGAGTCCCCCCATCGGGCTCTGTGCTGATGGTGCAGAGTCTGCCTGGGGTTCTCTCTCTCCCTCTCTCTCCGCCCCTCCCCAACTTGCGCTGTCTCTGTCTCTCTCAAAATAAAATAAATAAACTTAAAAAAAAGTGTATTTATTTATTTAAGTAATCTCGGCGCCCAACGTGGGGCTCAAACTCATGCCCCCGAGATCAAGAGTCGTACGCTCTTCCGGCTGAACCAACCAGGCCCTCCGTGAAAGGAGATCCGTTTTATGTACTGGGCTTTTGTTCAAGATTTCATTTGAAGACTAGGTTATGCTGCTTAAACAGGAAAAAAAAAAAGGTTTATGTTCATGGGCAGTGTCTTGACCCCATCCTCATTAGCTGTGCGACCTGGGCAAGTCACTTACCCGAGTTCACCTCTCTGAGACTTGCTTTCTCATCCAGGAAGTGGGGCCAACGAGGGCTGCCTCGCGAAAATACTACTGTGTATGTGCAGCGCCTGGCACACAGTGGGGCCTCGACCAGGGTGAATTTGCCTCTTCCTGCATCTCGTGCTCACTTCCCACGCTTAGGGCCCGACGTCTGCCTGTTTCGTCTCTAGAATTCTAAACCTTCTCTCTTCTCGCATCTCTGTTACAAGTCCTTTGTAGTTTCGGCTTGACCTGAGGCGGCGTGTTTGAAAACAGTGATTAGGCCACACACCTCTGCTGGATGCTCGCCTTTAATGCAAAGAAAGAGGGAGAGATTATTTCGCGATCCGGAGATGAATACAGGCAGAGCCTGTGACAGAGCCCCTGACGAGCCACCAGGGGACCTGGTGGTCCCTCCTAGTCTGAGGAGTTATCCCAGCGGTGGCATTTAGAGCCCCATCTCCCAGTCCCTTCATACCAGCCTAGCTCTACTCTTGCTGGGATACGATGGGACAGAAACAACCACATCCACAGAAATGCCCAGTCTCCTGGGTGGCTCAGTCGGTTAAGCGTCCGACTTCAGCTCAGGTCATGATCTCACTGCTTGTGAGTTCGAGCCCCGTGTTGGGCTCCGTGCTGACAGAGTCTGTCTCCATCTCTCTGCCTCTCCCCTGTTTACACTCTGTCTAAATAAATAAAACATAAAGCAAAAACATAAATACAAAACAAAGTAAAACATAAAAAGAAAAGAAACTGGCAATGAAGTAAGCTTTTGAGGAGAAATCTCAACTCCCAGAATTGGCGACAGTGTCGCCAAGTAGGACAGAGAACACAGGGAAACTCACAGTCTTGGGGACTTCCGGGCAGGCCAGCTCAGCGTGTGGCGCTTGTGGGACCCACGAGTACAGGCATCGATATTGCCTCTAAGCTGCACGGAGTCCCACGTGGGAAGGCGGGACTTTCATCCATCCCAGCTGATTTTTTTCCAACCACCTTTTAAGGTCTTCGGCTTCCTCTTATTTTTCATTTCTCGGGCAGGGATACTCCACTCTCAGTCATGTCCTATTTACAAGACAATTCTTGTACGACTTGGCATCCGATATGATGTTTGGGGAAATGCCAAGTATTTGCGTCTGAACTATCAGCTTATCATTTGGCCAAATCGACTAGTTGTTAGTGTTTTGATGTCGTGTGTGAATACATATTACAAACGTTATAAAAGATTTTACCTTATATACAAGCGATGAGATCTTAGATCCCTTAGAGAAGGAAAATTAGAGATTATATAATCCAATGCCCTCAAGATATCAAGTAACTCAACATGCTTTAACCGAGCACCCTCTGCGTGTATAGGCATACATACCGAGAGAGAGAATGAATGGAAAATGTTAACATTTGGGGAATCTCAGTGAAGAATGTATAAAAATTCTTTGCTGGACCCCTGGGTGGCTCAGTTGGTTGAGCCACCGACCCTTGGTTTCGGCTCAGGTCATGATCTCGTGGTTTCATAGGTTTGAGCCCCGCATTGGATTCCGTGCTGGCGGTGCGGAGCCTGCTTGGGATTCTCCGTCTCCCTCCGTCTCTGCCCCTCCCCTACTCGTGCTGTCTCTGTCTCTCTCAAAATAAAGAAATAAACTTAAAAAAAATTATTTGCATTATTTTTTCAATTTTTTTCTGTCTCAAATTTTTTCGAATTAAAAATAAAAAAGAAGTTTAATACATGCTACCTTACACCTTAAGGACTGAGAAGGGGTGTGGTTATGAACCGTGTCAGTGGTGGGTAGGAAGCGACAAACCTCAACAGGGTTTCCAAGAAATCGGTGATCACACAGCCAGTTTCTATATTATCACCTCAACCTCTCAAATGTTTTGAGAAACAGTCTTTTTGGTTTTTTTCTAGATGCAAAGAAATATAGCGGAATAAATCAGAACAGAAAGTGAAAAGATTCTCTAGCGGCTGCTATCGGGATTGTGAAGTAGGTATAAATCTCAGCCCAGGAGGAATTAATATGACTAACGGAGACGTAAAATCAGAATTAATAGGACCATAATCCCTTGGGGGATCTGTATTTGTTCCGAATGATCTTATCAGATGTTTTGGGGACACAGGACACGATATTATTGTTAAGCGACGCGGTGGGCTCGGCTGCCAGTCGGATGGAGGAAAGATACTGGCGGTCACGTGCTCACCTTGCTTGGAGAAACCTGATGAAGAGTGGAGATACCAGCTCGAGGGCTTGGCCTGTGGAACAGGGAACCTGACCCCAGGAGCGCCTCGCAGATATGTTTACCCGGACTGAGACACGGATGTGGCCAGAGCATCTGGTCCTGATTTGTATCGGGGCACTGGAGGCTTACAGATGATCCCTCGCCTTAAAGGAAACAGAGAGCACCCCTAATTAGTTAAGGTCCTCCCCCCACTCCCTTCTATTCTGAATGATAGTCTTGCTGGTTAAGGTCTTCATAAAGTCTAGCAAGATCTGCTCCCGAGGGGCAAGCCTCATCAGGAAGAGAGTCAAGGGAGGGCCGTGTATTAAGTATCAAACGAGTGCCTTCTGGATGTTCGGCACAATGCACAGCAATGGAATCGTGGACAATCAGATAAATAGCACCCGCTCCACCCGGTGGCTTAGGAACTGAAGACGGTTAACCAAGGCGTTTTCAAAGAACTTTCCCCATCTGTAAAAGGGGGAGCCTATCTCCCTCATGTGGGAAACCCTATGAGTAAGTGAATCTATGGATGCAAAGTGATTCGTAAACCTTGGCAGGTATCGGGCACACTCTAGCTGCTGGTCCCCCCCGCCTCTTTTCTTCGACGCGAGAGCCTGAGCTGTCCTGGGTTACTCCCCATCTCGTCCGCCCTGGTCTTTCACCTCGAAGTTCCTCCCAGCTTTTCCACGGCCCCAGCTCTAGACCTTCTGTTGTCTTAACCCTCGTGTCCTCACGTCCGAACAGTGCCCCCGAGCCCCACACCAAGACTGCTCACTGCAGGGCAAACATGTATCCGGTTAAGAGAGCCCAGTAGTTTTAAAATGCGAATATATTCGGGCTGCAACAGTGATTTCAATTTGTAGATTTCGCCACGGCCGTGCTCTCGGGCCGCGCTCAGGTTTATTAATTTTATATGCATTGGCGTCTTTGAAATTGTTGGTTCATATGCACGGAAATAAATTTTCATGAAATGGACTACCAGCTCGGTTCTACAGGACGACTTTAATACTGGAGTAAAATAGCTTTTAAATTACTGGAATGGCAGGTCTCTGCTATAAATTTGTATAGAGAAAGAGGGGAAAGACCGCATAGACGGAACAAAAGGGAAAGAAGAAAAGAAGGCAGATGCGAAATGGCTGTACTTTTGATTAGGTTTCGGGAGAGATTTTCCTCCGGAACCTAGACCTCTCCCCTATGAAGCCCTGTACAGGCTGCGGTTATTTAGGAGAAAAGTTGGGACAGCAAACCAAGTTGCTCCTGAACAGAAATAAGTCGTTGGCGCTGACCCTGAGTTAGTGGGAAGTGACAAGGGGCCGAAGTAAGGTCGCGATTGCGGGCCGCCTCCAACAAGCATCTGCTTCAGATAACTGGGCTCAGATGGGGAGGAAACAGGACCGCACAGTCGCCGGGCTGAAACCAGAGCCCAGAGCCTCCGAGATGGCTGAGCTGTGGCCCAGGGGAAGGAGTTAATGTCCCCCGTCCGTCCGTGTTTCTCGCTGAGATCACACCCACGGCTGTCTGCCTGAGAATAAGGCTGCTCGGACCGCCCTTTCCTCCTTCGAGTGAATTCCTCCATCTGCCCTGGGCCACAGCCTTAGCGGAGATATTTCGTGACAGCTGACAGAACGATTCAGGTCTTCACAAAATCAAAACCAGTGCCAAGTACAGGATCCCGTGGGGACCGAGAGAAGGAGTCCTGGAGAATGTCTGTTGGTAGAGAGGAAACGTGGTAAGTTCACCCAGAAGCTTAGAATTTTTTGTAAAAAGCCAAAAGTCGTACACGATATTGCTTTACTGGACCGACAAAGAAGAAAATAAAATCGAAAAGCAAATTCTTTTAATCTAGGCAGCAAAAAGAATGGTCTTTGCATCTCCCCCCCCCCATTTTCTGTTCTATTTCTTTTCTATCCTTTCTTTCTCTGCCTAAGAATAAATTTCGAATCATCGTTCTGTCTCACGTTATTTCTAGGTGTGACTGCAGAGTAAGCGTACAAATTCCCCCGGCCATGAACACAAATCACCGCCCGTATTTCGTAATCAAAGCTTACGCCGTTTCTGTAGAGCGGCAGATGTGGCTGAGGACACACATCACCGGCCATCTCTGATTTTACTCGTCGGAACATGCAGTGAAGACTTAACTACCGATTCCGGCACTTTGCATTTTCAAAAGAGTTTCCACTTCTAAAAGTCATCACGTGTTATTTAATAACTTAACATTCTGCCCTCCCCTTTGATGGCCCAAATGAGATTATTACCAGATTGTCTCGGATTACAGATTCTCAGCAGCAGGAGCCGAGCTCATATGGTTTCCGTGTATAATATTCCGTAATCAGATGCTTGATAATGACTTTGCTTTGAAGTAGGAACTCAGTTTTTAACTTTTGGTCTCCTTATTTTCAACATAATGAACCATGAAAATCTAATTTTTCTTGCTCTACCATTTTAGATGTTCCGTTTCCTCCACTGAAAAGCTCAGTTACGGAGAGATACTACTAAGTACAGAATTAATTTCCCAGTCTCCCTTTCATCGAGTCATGTTGTGGGCGTGTGTTCTCTTTCTTGCCAATGAGACACAAGAGGGAGCCTTCAGGGAAGCTTCTTGAGCGTTTTTGCTTTTTTGCTACCTGAGAAAATAGTGGCCGAGTCAGTAGTAGCTTCCCCCTTCTTTCTGCTTGGAACTTGCATGAGATACTTGGAACCGTAGCAGCCATCTTGCAACCATGAGATGACGTGCATGGGGATGATAGCCAACGTGCAAAGTGGAAAGACAGAAAGACAGAGTTCTTTTTTTTTTTAATGTTTTTATTTATTTATTTTGAGAGAGAGCAAGACAGAGTACAAGCTGGGGAGGGGTAGAGAGAGAGGGAGACACAGAATCCAAAGCAGGCCCCCTGAGCTGACAGCTCAGAACCTGACTTGGGGCTTAAATCCACAAACTGTGAGATCACGACCTGAGACAAAGACAGACGCTTCACTGACTGAGTCACCCAGGCACCCCTGATTCTGTCTTTTCAAAATGTACCAATAATGTCTAGATGACGTTTTCATTGGATAACACTCCCAATTATGCTAAAAACATACATGTAGGAAATGTTTGGGAAGACTCAGGAGTGAAAAGAGTAGATCCTCTGAACCAAATTGTGTTCTTTCCAATATAAAGGATAGTGGATTTTACCTTGTTTTTGGTTAATAATACTTAAATCAATAAACAATTAGAGGCAAAGAGACATAGTTAATTAATGTAATGAATTTTAAGTTTACATGCTTTTCTGTTCCAAACAGTACTATTTTTCTAAACCTCTGCTAGTCTATCCCATTGCCCACATACTGAAATAGAAAACTAAGCTAGTAATTAAAGATTAGATTTTTAACATTTATTTTGAGAGAGAGAGAGTCCACGCAAGTGGGGGAGGGGAAGGGGGGGCAGAGGACCTGAAGCGGGCTCTGCACTGACAGCAGAGAGCCCCATGTGGGGCTCGAGCTCACGAACCGCAAGATCACGACCCGAGCCAAAGTCAGATGCTTAACCGACCAAAACACCCAGGCGCTCCGATTTGTGGATTTTTATAAAAAGCTTTATCTACAGCACCCCAAAAGAGAAGGGACTGGAAGTTTCTCTGTTAGCTTTGGCTGTGTAACAAACGCCCCCAGAGCTCGGTGCTTTTAACAGCAGCGACGTGATGGCTCCTGTGTCTGCAGGTCCGTCGGTCCAGCCTGTGCTTGACGGGATTTGGCTCCAAGCTGCAGGCCGGGTCTAGGACTCGTTCACACTTCTTGGACCCGCAGGCTGGCTGGGACACGTTCTTCCCGCGGCAGTGACAGGAGTGCCAGATGCTGGAGGGCGGGCCCAAATGTACATTTCAAGCCTTTGCTTGTATCGCAGCCACACACATGCCAGTGGCCAAACTGAGTCACAGGGCCGAACATCCAGGGTACAGAACATCCAGGGTACAGAAAGGGACCTGAGGACTGGTAGGAGGGACTCCGCAGTCCCAGGGACGGGGCTCCCAGCAGGAGGGGGCGGAGAAGAATTGGAAAACAATGCCGCCCTGTAAGGGAAGAGAGTTGGTAACAAAGGAACAGCCTCTGACCTGGTTCTGACACAGTTCTTAGAACCCCACAGGACTAAGAGTTAAAGGAATTATCTTAGGGGAGAAAGCTACCCAGCTTCTACCGTGGGAGCTACAATTCCTCCTACTGAACCTGATCAGGCCGTGCTTACAGGAACGATCTCGATAACGCCTTCCGAAAGGTCACCATCCACCATTGTCGTGTTCATAGACCTTTTTTTTTTTTTATAATATTTTGCTTTTCCATCTGTTCCCTCATTTGTCTTATTTTTTAAAGCTTTTCTTTTTTTTAAATTTTTTTTAACGTTTATTTATTTTTGACACATTCAGACAGAGCATGAGCAGCAGAAGGGCAGAGAGAGAGAGGGAGACACAGAATCCAAAGCAGGCTCCAGTCTCTGAGCTGTCAGCATAGAGCCGGACACGGGGCTCGAACTCACAGACCGCGAGATCATGACCTGAGCCGACGTCGGCCGCTTAACCGACTGAGCCACCCAGGCACCCCGTTCATAGACCTTTCTAGAACTAGCTGTGTTTCTGTGAAAAGAGACCGGTTATTTTATCATTATTATTGCCATTGTCTCTCTGTACTCTGGGGTTATACATAGAGATTGTATTCATAAGATCCACCACTGTTAATAACCAGCATTTCTAACAGCAATAGCTAAAACAATTTGTACAAACCTTCTTGTGTACAAATCTTCACTACGACCCTATAAAGTAGAAATTGTTTATTATTTCCATTTCACAGATAAGGAAATTGAGTCCCCCGGGGGGGAAATACCCTGCTAAAGTTCCCAGGCCACAGAGGCAGAACTTGAACCCGGTTAGGCTCAGGGAGCGCTCACGTGCTTAGCAAGGCGGGCGGTTCCTTCTTCCTCTAGCCCCGTCTGGCAGGTCAGGTCGCCGCGGCCACACTGAGATCGTGAAATACGATGCCGTGAAATAAAACACAGCACATGTCTGCATGGCGTCTTGGCGGGTCGTAATACAGAAAAGCGCCCATCGGAATTGCTTCTGAGCACTGGAGCCTGAGGATGGGGGTGATTGCTGGCCAAAGGATGCATTTTACCCAACACGTGTGAATTTTTGAACACTTGGGGCCTTCTCATTTCCTGGGGCCCTGATTGGCTTCTCAGGCCAGCGTGGCCTGGGCCGGCCATGCTCACGGTGGGCGAGCAGCCGGAAGTCTCGATCCCCGTCACTTTCGGCCATTCCTGCACGGCAGGGCCCAGCCCCGGGGGTCCCTTGCTCCCCCGTGGGCCACTGAGGGGCGTGCAGGTGGCTCTTCATGTCCCACTGGGGCTTAAAAGCTTTTGGTTTTTGTTCTCCTTGGTTCTCCATCATGTTCTGCGCGCTGTCCTGAAGCCTGGTGTCAGCTCAGCACGTGGGGCAAGATTTGAAGGAAGTCTCCAGAGTTCCCGTCTGCAGGGAGCCTCTTTCTGGATCTGAATTTAGCTCTTCCGTGTTCAAACTCATCCTTTGTTCATCGATCCGAAAAAAATGAATGTCTGGACTTTAAAACGTTTTCTTTCTTTTTTTTTTTTAAGAATTAATTGATCTTTATTTTATTTTACAGGAGGTGGTGGAGGGGGCAGAGGGAGAATCTTAAGCAGGCTTCACACTGCGCGTGGAGCCTGATGCGGGGCTCAGTCCTGTGACCCTGGGATTGTGACCTGAGCCGAAACCAAGAGCCCGATGCTCAAATGACTGAGCCACCCAGGCGTCCCTTAAATACTTTCAGCAGTCACTTGAGTGATTGTCCTTTTCGTTTCTTTTAAGCCATACAAATCAATTGCCCTAAAAACGGTCTTCTTAGGGGCACCTGGGTGGCTCAGTAGGTTAAGCGTCTGACTCTTGATTTCAGCTCAGGTCATGATCTCACGGTTCGTGAGATCAAGCACCTCCCCCTCTGTGCTGACAGCGTGGAGCCTGCTTGGGATTCTCTCTTGCCCTCTCTCTGCCCCTCCCCTGTTCATGCTTTCTTTCTCTCTCTGTGTCTCAAAATAAATAAAATAAACCTAAAAAAAAAAAACCCAAAGAAACTTCTGGTGTGAGCTGGAAATAGTAAAGCACACCTCTTAAAGCCGAGAATGTTTTCACGTGACCCACAAATCAACGGTTACTCCTTCGACTATGTATTTTTACATAAGGAGAATGGCATAGTTGGGGGGTACTTTGGGAATGGCTACTGGAAATGGGAGAGGGGACCAAGGCCCCTAGTGGGCGTGAGATTCAAATTATTTTTATAACTGGGACAGCACAAGCACTGACCCATCAAAACAGATACTGGTCACCAACAGCCCACATGGCGGTACTGGCGTCACCTCGATAGCAGACAGGGCGGTTCCGGCACAAGCTCCGGCACCCTAGCTGGCTCCAGACCCCTCTCAGGTGCTTTTGTAAGTGGAACCAACTGTCTGGAGGAAAAGATTTGTCACCATTTAGGAGATTCCGCTTCTGAAGGCAATTTCAAAAGAAGTTAAAAAAATTTTTTTTAATGTTTATTTATTTTTGAGAGAAAGAGAGGGAGACCCAGAATCTGAAGCAGTTTCAAGGTCTGAATTGTCAGCACAGATCCCGACGCAGGGCTCGAACCCACCAACTGCGAGATCATGACCGGGGCCGAAGTCGGATGCCTCACAGACTGAACCACCCAGGTGCCCCTCAAAAGAATGTTTTCAAAGAGATTATGAGCAATGGCTGGAATAAGTTATTCCTTCTTGGTGCGGACTGCCGGTTGAGAGCATAGAAATTCTGCCATATTTATTCAGGGACTAGTATTGTTGTTTTGTCATACTTCCTGGTGACTGATGCACTCAGTAGTGGCTTCCTAGAAGTGACTCGCATTCTGATGAAGTGTCAAGTCAGGTGACAGATACCTGACTTATTTGGAGAAACCCAAGCCTAGAGAGAAAGGGAGATTCTGGTTAGATTAGAACAGGAGGTGTCCAATTATCATGTTACAAAGAAGAAAGAGTCAAACCTGCAAAGAGAAACCAGCTATCCCAGTCTGACAAGCCGTGGCAATGGGACAACCTGTGCTGCTGGCAGCCAGTGTGTGGCCCGCAAGATGGGTGGCGTCTGCAGGCGAGCGGGAGCCCCGGAGCAGGACCTCGAAGAGCCCAGCCCTGGATCGGTGCGTCTCTGGCTCCCAGGCTTCTGATATTCTTTTCAGAGTGGATTTGCAAATAAGTCCTCTGAAAACGGAGCCGAGTGCAGAAGACACAGGAAATGGGGGCCGGCTCTGGCGTTTGTGACTATTATAGAGGAATTCCACCAAGGAGACTACACCTTTTTCGTAGCAACTGATTTTAACTCACTAAAAAGGAAATGTAAAAATGCTATTTGGTCTAAAATGCTCGCCCACCGGGGACAAGTGTAATGATTATAGCGTGTCTGTAACATAGAATGTTAATCAGGGGGCGCCCGGGGGGCTCAGTCGGTTAAGTGTCCAACTTCAGCGCAGGTCATGATCTCGCGGCTTGTGAGTTCGAGCCCCGAGTCGGGCTCTGTGCTGACGGCTCAGAGCCTGGAGCCTGCTTCAGATTCCGTGTCTCCCTCCCTCTCTGCCCCTCACCCACTCATACTCTGTCCCTCAAAAACGAATAAATGTTAAAAATAAATAAGTAAATGAACTTAAAAAAAGAATATTAATCAGGCATTAAAAACTAGGTTTTCAGAGGTGCCTGAATGGCTCATTTGGTTGAGCGTCTGACTTTTGATTTAGGCTCAGATCATGATCCAAGGGTGGTGGGATTGAGCTCCCACTGGGCTCCATGCTGAGCGTGAAATCTGCTTAGGATTCTTTTTCTCTCTCTCTGCCCCTCTCCCCCGCGCCCCTGTCAAATAAATAAATAAATAAGCAAGTAAATAAAAGCCCCCAAAAAACGAACAAAAGCTTTGTTTTCAGCAAAGCAATGCTATATATTGTTCCATACATACATATATTATGTAAAATGTCTAAAACCCGCACGGGAATGACAAACACCACATTCAAATCAATGTGTTACTTATGGAGAGAAAGAAGGGACACTGGGATCAAAGAGGGTGCAAATGGAGTTTATTAATCTGTGATGTTTACTTCTTCGGCGGGGTGGTGGGTCCGTGGGTGTTCACCGTACGAGTTCCTATGTTTTTGCATGCTTGAATTATTTCATTAAAAAAAAATCACGTCTTCGGGGCACCTGATTGGCTCAGTTGTTTGGGTGTGGGACTCTTGATTGCGGCTCAGATCATGATCTCAAGGTTTGTGAGGTCGAGCCCCGCGTTGGGCTCTGCGTGTCCCGACAGCTCACAGCCTGCTTGGGATTCTCTCTTCCTCGCTGTTGGCCACTTTCCCGGTCGTGTGCACGCTCTCTCTCTCTCTTTCAAAGGTAATAAAGCATTTAAAAAAATCACGTTTTCAAAGTCTAATCACATTCATAATATTAAATGATAATATTAAATGAAAAATCAATCAGGATATAAAATACATACACAATATGATCTCGATTTTGCCTTAAAAATATACATATATGTATATCTGTATACGTACACCCATGTATATGACTAAAAGAAAGTACAAGAGGCTATCTCTGGTGATGTTTTATCTTCTTGATTACTTCTCTACGTTATCTGAATGTTTTATAATCACATATCTTTTATCAGCTAAGAGGTGGTGTTTTTACAAACTAAACTAAGATGTTCTCTGACAATGATGAAGGGAATTGGACAGTGTACTGTTTTCTGTACCATTTATGTTTGAATGTTAACATTCTTGTTTTAATTACAACTTTCGTTTCTTCAGATTATAAAAGAAATGAAAATTGCCCAGAGCCTGTCTTCCAAAGAGAAACCACTTTTACCATTTTGGTGCATTTGCTTTCAGTCTAGAAAAGCAACTTTTTTATTTGTTTTTTTAAGATTTTTATTTTTTTTAATATATTTTTATTTGAGAGAGAGAGAGAGAGAGAAAAGAAAGCTCATGTGACCGGAGGGAGACAGAGAATCCCAAGCAGATTCCATCCTCAGCGTAGAGTGCAACGTGGGGTTCGATCCCACCATCCTGAGATCATAACCTGAGCTGAAATCAAGAGTCAGAAGCTCACCTGAGCCACCCAGGTGCCCCTGTTGTTTTTTCGTTTGTTTGTTTGTTTAGTAATCTCTACACCCAACATGAACTCGAACTTACAAACCCAAGACCAAGAGTCGCATGTTCTATTGACTGAAACAACCAGGTGCTTCGATTTAATTTTAAAACTTTTTTCTTTTTTTATTTTATAAAATGTTTTTATTTATTTTTGAGAGATAGAGAGACAAGGCATGAGCCGAGGAGAGACAAGAGAGAGAGGGAGATACAGAATCCGAAGCAGGCTCCAGACTCTGAGCTGGCAGCACAGAGCCCGACGCGGGGCTCGAAAGTTATAATTAAAACAAGAATGTTAACATTCAAACATAAATGGTACAGAAAACAGTACAGAGAGAGAGAGAGAGAGAGAGAGAGAGAGAGATTGAGGGAGAGAGACATCATAGGTCCTGTCTGCTTAGCCTTTGGATAGAATAGAATTGGTTTGTTTATCCTGCGAAGCAGCACTGGGACATTCGATTCACAAGAACAGTGATCTGGAAGAGACATCACAGTGGGTTCTTTAGAAGGCCGTTATGGGGCGCCTGGGTGGCTCAGTCGGTTGAGCGTCCGACTTCGGCTCAGGTCATGATCTCACCATTCCCGAGTTCGAGCCCCACATCGGGCTCTGTGCTGACAGCTCAGAGCCTGGAACCTGTCTCAGATTCTGTGTCTCCCTTTCTGTCTATGCCTCTCCCCTGCTCATGCTCTGTCTGTCTGTCTCTCTCTCAAAAATAAATAAACATTAAAAAAAAAAAAGGCCGTTATTAAAATACATTCAATTATTATGCTCCGAAAGTAGTAACGACTTAACACCTGAGGGAAAAATTTAGTAATCTCATTTTGTGCTAGAATCCAGCCTACTTGAAAAGAACCTTGGCTTACAAACTAATACAAGGTATGAGAAATCATAAAATTATGGGCGAAATGAGTGTCTTTCTACCGAGAAGCTTCTGCCAGTGTGCACTGTTAGATACTATTTTCTTTTGCATTTATAACATATAAAGTATTGAGCAAGTGATCATTCTTTTAAGATTATCCTAGGATGATCTTGGTAGGAAAGTATTCCGAAAGTGACTTATGGGGTCCATTTCCAGTAATGTTCTAAGCTTAGGGATTTTTTTTTTTTTCCACAAACATTTCACAGGTGACACGGGCGTGACAGCAGCTCGCGATGGAGCAAATCCGCTCTGCTATTGATATATTGTCCTTAGTTTAATATAGCTGCTTTTTTAAACATATGGTTCCCGGCTGCCGTTTTATCGCTGCTATGGGTTTTCTTCCCAAAAGATGATACACCACTTTGATAAATTTCATCAGCGGCAAAATATTTTCTCCTCAAGTTAGGAATGAATTTCTGCAGTTGGAAAGGCTCCTTATATTAAAAATATTGAATTGGAACATGCTCTTCTCGTAATGGCAGGAATGTCTTCAGTCAACAGTCAGAACGCGGCCATTGTTTGCGGTTGCAAAGCGACATGTCCATAGATTGTCGCGGAACTTGTGCAAAGCCAGAGTTGCAAAAGGAATTGCCTCCCTTGTCCGTCCAGCCTGGTGTCCTGTGCCAGAGAAGGGGGCAGGACGAATGTCGAGGAGGACGCCACTCTGGACTTGGAAAAGCAAGAAATCAGGTTTAGGATCTTGTTACGGGAAAGATGTATTATCCAGAGAGCGAGAGCTCACCCACCCCAGACTCAGAAATTCCCATCAGAAACCTCGTAGAGCCTCGTCCTGAGGTCAGGGTTCTGGGCACACACGTTGCTTCTGAGATCCTAGACAATGAAGACTCTAGAGGACAGAGAATTAATCTTCTAGCCGCCCCGGCTCGCTCCTCCTCCCCGCCCCACTCTCACTGGTCACAGGAAGAGGCTGCTGAATGGGCCGAGTTCTCTCTGCTCTTGGGGTTGTGTCTGCCTCACCTCGTTGCTGACCCGGCCAACTTCGAACCTTGGCATTGCTAACTCCACTCGGCTGCTGCGAGCCCCACGTCTCCTTCATTCTTCCTTTCCTCCATCCTTGCTTTCTTCTTTAATGTTTTTTTAATGTTTATTTTTGAGAGAGAGAGACAGAGCACAAGAAGCGGAGGGACAGAGAGAGGGAGACACAGAATCTGAAGCAGGCTCCAGGCTCCGAGTTGTCAGCAGAGCCCAACTCGGGGCTCGAACCCACGAACCGTGAGATCATGTCCTGAGGTGAGGCGGGACAACCGACTGAGCCACCCAGGCGCCCCTTTTCTTGCTTTCTTGAGGAATCCTTTTCTGTGTCGTCCTTCTCTCCCCCCCCCCCGCCCCCGCCCCCCATCTGTATCTCTGATCTGGTACAAGCAGGGTGTGGACCAAAGCAAGTGTTAAGTAAATGCCCTTTGAATACGTACATGAATGATCATGTATGGCTCAGACTTTTAAACATTTATGCAAACATTTTAAAGAAACTCTTTTATGTTTGGCTAATTATACTGTGTTTTTGGGTAATGAGTTCCTTAAGCTTGCTACTTACCAAATGGAGTCATTCTTAATTGTTTTCAATATACATTATAGAGAATGAAAGCGGGGCTTTTTAATTGAAACATCTTGGGAGTCATTGGAAAAACCTGGGTTCACTTTATCCCGCTCTCATGTGTCTTCAGAGAACTTGAAGCTTCAAAAAACTTTTTTTATTCAATATTTTGTTTTGAGAAAGACAGACAGCATGAACGGGGGAGGGGCAGAGAGCGGAGATAAAGAATCCGAAGCAGGCTCCAGGCTCTGAGCTGTCAGCTCTGACGGTCCTGATGTGGGGCTCGAACCCACGAACTGTGAGATCATGACCTGAGCTGAAGTCTGATGCTTAACCGACTGAGCCCCCCGGGTGCTCCATCAGAGAACTTGACCTCTCGATTCGCTTCTCGTCCTTTGCGTCTTCAGCTTCTTTTCCTCCCCAGCCTCCACCTCCCTCTCACCCTCTCTTAATCCCTCCAGGTGCAGTGATGAAAAATGCTTGTAGGGTTTCCTTTTGCGGATGCCTCGGAGTGTTGTGGTTTTGCTTTTAGGGGCTTTTTTTTTTTGGATTTTGTTTTTTTTGTGAACAGCCCTAAACAAAATTCCGTAGCAAGACTGCCTGAGTGTTTCAGATAGCCAAGTTATAATAAAATCTACCACCAAATTAGGAGAAGCCATAGAGAAAACCTTCTATATTTCTTTAGCTACTTGGGTCAGATTTGTGAAAAGGAGGTGTAGATACAGGGGATTTGGGGAAAAAAAAATTTCACGTAGCTCATTTACTCATTTCTTTTATTCGCTGATTCATTAATTCATGAAGTCCTTTATTTAATTGATTTTTATCAAGCCCATCCTGTACACGAGACACATTAAGTACAGCGAAGTACACAGAGACGAATGTAACAGGTCCTCGGCCATTAATAAGTATAACATTATCTGGAATTGAACTTGAACCGGGATGTAACTGGTAGTGAAATATTTGAACCACCTGAAACAAGAATAAAGCGTTTTGGTAGCAAAGGTTTATATTCTTGAATTATGCAGCGGTGTCTCTGAACAGATTCTTGTCTCAGAAGTTGTGTTTAGTTTGGCGTTTAAGTTTGGTGGCAAAGACAAGTCTTGTTTTGTTGCCTTTCAGGCCCGTAAGGCCTCGCTTACAAACGACCGCCTTTCCAGGTGCCTCTCTGAGGCTTCGGCTGATGGGCGAGAGGTCTCCTTTTCTTGTCTCGTTTCTTTTTTTCTTTTCCTTTAAAGTTTTTTTTATTTATTTTGAGAGAGAGAGAGAGAGAGAGAGAGAGAGAGAGGAAAGGAGGGCAGACACAGAGAGGGAGAGAGAGAGACTCCCAAGAAGGCTCCATGCTGTCAGCAAAGAACTTGATGCGGGGCTCGATCTCAAGAACCATGAGATCTGGACCTGAGCCAACGCCAAGAGTCGGCCGCCTAACCGCCTGAGCCACCTGGGCGCCCCTCTTGTCTGATTTCTTTCACTCAGTGTTCTGTGGATCAGATTTATTCGTACCGGTGCGTGGAGCCATAGACTGTTGGTTTGCATTGCTGTAGGCCATCCCGTTATGTAAATTTACCACAATGTTTTCATTCTACTGTTGATGGGCATTTGGATAGTGTCCAGTTTGTGGCTATTAGAAGCAGTGCTTTTATGGACATTTGGGTACCTGTCTTTTGGTAAATACATACATGAACCTGCATACGTCCACATATACATTCCTGCGGGATCCATACCTAGCAGAGTGACTAGCCTATAGGGTACTCAGTATTTGTTCAAGTTCATCTCTTCTCGACCTTCCACAACGGTTGTACCAAGTTATACCCCTTGTGGGAGGAGGTAGTCAAGAGGTCGTGACTCTGGTTGACTTGAGAGCTGGACCTGGACAGTCGGAGGCTCCTCAACCCCTCCCCCGCCCTTGAACTGATGCTCCAGCCATCGTTCCCACAGCGGGAGCCGTTCTGAGGACACAGCCTTGAGAGAGTAGGGTGTCGTGAAGGCCTTCTGGAGACACAGGTGCTGAGCCCCAGGAAGGCCTCTATATAAACTTTATTTTTTTAATGTTTATTTATTTATTTTTGAGAGAGAGAAGGAAAGCACAAGCAGGGGAGGGGCAGAGACAGAAAGGGAGACACAGAATCTGAAGCAGGCTCCGCACAGGGCTCTGTGTGACCCAAGCCAAAGTCAGACGCTTAACCATCTAAGCCACCCAGGTGCCCCTAAGTTTTTAAGTTTATTTTGAAAGAGACAGAGACAGCGCAAGCAGGGGAGGGGCAGAGATAGAGGGAGAAAGGGAATCCCAAGCAGGTTCCACGCTGTCAGCGCAGAGCTGGACATGGGTCTTGAACTCAGGAAACCAGGAAGTCACGACCTGAGCCAACGCCAAGAGGTGGACACTTAACTGACTGAGTCACCCAGGCGCCCCAGAAACTTTTAAGATTCCGGCAAGTGGATGCAGAGACCCAAGGCAGCTCAGGACAAGCTCGTATGTAAGTTCCCCTTGCTTATTAAAACCTCCCCTCGCCAATCTGGATGGGTTGGCCTCTTTCTTTGGTCTCTCTCTGCACTCTGGGTACAGAGGCCAGTTTGCAAACCAGCTCTCCTGTCGGCAGTCTGTTAAGAATTTTAGTTGCTCCATGTCTTTGCCAACACCTGACACCTTCTGTATTTTTTTTGTTTGTTTTAGCCATTCTAGGAGGTATACAGTGCTATTTATTACATTACGGTTTTATTTAGATTCCTCAGATAACTAGTGATATTTAGCCCCTTTTTGTAAGAGTATCAAACATTTATGTACCTACTCTTTTGGGGTGCCTGCTGAAGGTGTTGTGTGGTTTTTTCCCTGGCCCTTTCCTACTATTTTGGCTTTTTAAAAAAGTTGCTCTGTGGAAGTTCTTTACACAATATGATGGCAATTCTGTTGTCGGATAGGAGTAGAGTGGATTTCTTCTAATCTTCGGCCTGCTTTTTCAGCGTTTAATGGTGTCTTTTGAAGCATAGAAGTTCCTAATTAAAAAAATGTTTTAAAATGTTTATTTATTTTTGAGAGAGAGAGAGAGAGAGAGACAGAGTGTGAGTGAGGGAGGAACAGAGAGAGAGGGAGACACAGACTCCGAAGCAGGCCCCGGGCTCTGAGCCGTCAGCACAGAGCCCGACGCGGGGCTCGAACCCACGAACTGCAAGATCGTGACCTGAGCCGAAGTCGGACGCTTCATCGACTGAGCCCCCCAGGCACCCCAGAAGTTCCTAATTCTAATTTAGTTCCATGTATCATTTCCCCCCCTCAGGGTGAATACTTTTGGTGTCTCGCTGAAGCACGTTTTGCCTACTCCAAGATCATAAAGATGTTTCTGTTTTCTTACACATTTAGCTCAGTCACCCATCTGGTGGGAGGGAGAGGCCAAGATTTTCTCCCCATGAGGCTATCTAGCACTGATGATCACGAAGACCGTCCTTTCCCAACACACGGCGGGCTCACCTCTGCTGTGCCTCAGGGAGCCAACAAGGTACGAGTCCGCCCTTCTGGACTCTGTTCGGTCTCCCTTTAATCCGTGTGGCCATTTTTGTGCCACCATCACGGTCTTAATTACTATAACTTTAAAAAGCTTGGCTTGGTATCTGGTTATGCTGCTTCCCACTTCGTCTTCAAGATGATCTTGGCTCTCCGTTGCCTTTTGTATTTCACATATATTTTCGAATCAACTCGTCAATTTACACATGCACATATGCACACGCGCGCACAGGCGCCCGTGAACGGTGTGGGGATTTTGATTGGCGCTGTGTTGAATCTCTGCATCTTCTAGATCATAAAAATGACATTCCCTCTACTTACTTGAGTCTTTTTTTTAGTTTTCTTCAATATTGTGTTTTTAATATTCAGTATACAGGTCTTGCATATTCATTTTTCATCAGAATTTTACAAGGTATTTGGCGGTTTTCAAAAGGTAAGTCATATCACCTTAAAAGTTTAATTTCCGGGGTGCCCGGGGGGCTCAGCTGGCGAGTGTCTGACTCTTGATTTCAGCTCAGTTCGGGATTTGATGGTTTGTGAGTTCAAGCCCCACATCAGGCTCTCTGCCGTCAGCACAGAGCCTGCTTCAGATCCTCTGTCTCCCTCTCTCTCTGCCCTTTCCCTGCTCGTGCTCTCTCTCTCTCTCAAAAATAAACATTAAAAAAAATTTTAATTTCCTCTTTGTTTATTGCTGGCATATAGAAATTGGTTTTTGTGAACTAGCCTTGAATCCAGCGACCTTGCTAACTTTGCTCATTAACCCTGTTCTAATCATTCAATCTGTTACAATGTATTCATTTAACTTGATCGAATTTCTCTTTTAAAAGACTGCGAATGAAATGGGAACATCTTGATCAGCTAGCTGAGTTCGTGTTCAGGGAAGTGAGTAGTGCAACATGGCTAGAATTTAGCGTTGGTGGAAGCATGAGACGAAACCGAGGGGACAGCTCGCTTCATCCAGAGAAAGAGATGGGAGAGGCATGGAGAGAGCGAGAGATGGAGAGAAAGAGAGCAAAAGAGGTGGGGGTAGGTCCTAATTTCGGAAGTGGCAACCTATCCCTCCTGTGGCTGTATGCTACTGGTTAGTGGTGGGTCCCACCCGCACCCAAGGGGAATGGATTGCCCAGGGCGTGAGTAGCCGGAGGCGGAGGCGGTGGTGGCATGGTCAAGGTCGCTCACCACACCTCCTTTGGCTTTCTAGAGGGGATTATTTCCGCCTTATTGTTTAAAGGGTCAGGCTAATTTAAATCACAGGGGCACCTGCATGGCTCAGTTGGTTGAGGGACCCACTCTGGATTTCAGCTCCCAGGGGTTGTGACGGGTTGAGCCCTGGGTCGGGCTCCGGGCTGACGGCGCGAGGAGCCTGACTGGGATTCTCTCGCCCTCCCCCTCTCCCTGCCCCTCCCCGACGCGCACACGTGTGCGTGTTCTCACTCTCAAAATAAAGAAACTTAAAAAAATACATCATGAGGGGCGCCTGGGTGGCTCAGTCGGTTAAGCGGCCGACTTCGGCTCAGGTCACGATCTCACGGTCTGTGAGTTCGAGCCCCACATCGGGCTCTGTGCTGATGGCTCATCAGAGCCTGGAGCCTGCTTGGGTTCTGTGTCTCCGTCTCTCTCTGCCCTTCCCCTGCTCATGCTCTATCTCTATGTCTCTCAAAAATAAATAAATGTTAAAAAAAATTTAAAAAAAATACATCATGAGCAAATTAGGTTTGCATTTTTTTCTCTTGAGAAAATTTTTAAGAATTTTTTATAAATTTTAATTATCTATTTATTTCACATCCAAGTTAGTTAGCCTATAGTGCAATAATGATTTCAGGAGTAGATTCCAGCGATTCATCCCCTACATGTAACACCCAGCGCACATCCCAACAACTGTCTTCCTTAACGCCCCTCACCCATTTAGCCCATCCCCCTCCCACAACCCCTCAGCAACCCTTGGTTTGTTCTCTGTATTTAAGTCTCTTCTGGTTTGCCCCCCTCCTTGTTTTTATATTATTTTTTACTTCCCTTCCCTTATGTTCATCTGTTTTGTATCTTAAATTCCACGTGCGAGTGAAGTCATATGATATTTGTCTTTCTCTATTTTTGCTGAGCATAATACCTTCTAGTTCCATCCACGTAGTTGCAATACATTTTTTTCTATTTATGCCACATCTTCCTTGGCCCACCCAGGGCTGTTTTCCAGCCTGTAGTGTAAGGCCGCTCTTGGGTCTCAGGAGAGGCCATCTCTCCTCAGACCTCCAACCGATACTCAGTTGGCGAGCTCACGTCTCTTCCCCAAATTTATATCCCGTGGCTCTCTGTTCTCCAGAACGTTCAGGTTTTACTTTTGCTCTGTGCTCTGTGTGCCTAAAACAGAATTGAAAATTCTTTTTAATTTTTTAAAATTAAAATTTTTTAAATTTTATTTTTAATTTAATTTATTTTATTTTTATAAACCTGTTTATTTATTTTTTTAAATTGTTTCTTAACCTTTATCTTTGAGAGACAGAGGCAGAGAGCAGAGAGAGAGGGAGACACAGAATCCGAAGCAGGTTCCAGGCTCTGAGCTGTCAGCACAGAGCCTGATGTGGGGCTCGAACTCCTGAACCATGAGATCACGACCCAAGCCGAAGTTGGATGCTTAACTGACTGAGCCACCCAGGTGCCCCAAACATGTTTATTTTTGAGAGAGAGAGAACAAGCAGGGGAGGCGCAGAGACAGAGAGAGAGAGAGAGAGAGAGAGAGAGAGAGACACACGGAGGATTTGAAGTGGACTCTGCCCTGACAGCACAAAGTCCAATGTGGGGCTCAAACTCTCGAACCTCGAGATCATGACCTGAGCTGAAGTTGGATGCTTAACCGACTGAGCCACCCAGGCGCCCCTATTGTTTTAAGACCAAGCAGAATGAATTGATATAAATGCAAGGTCACAATATAACTTTTTCACCCTAACTAGCTACACGCTCATTCTCAGTTACCAAATCTCAAGCACCAGTTGTAATCACACGTAAACTTCTACCTAATCTCCCATGTGCCTACCTCGTGTCCACATACTCTCCTGTTCGTGCTTTTGGCAAAGGCCAAGTTCTCCGCTCGAACTCCAGGACCCACTGCTCATCACCCGTTCGAGGTGGAGCCCACCCCCTCTAACACACTCCAGCATGCTGCCAAAGCAATAATCTTTCTTTCCTGAATGGTCAAGAATTTCCCATCTCCCCCGGATCTTTTTTTTTTTTAATTTTTAAAAACGTTTTCATTTTTATTTTTGAGAGAGAGCAAGCACGAGCGGGGGAGGTATAGAGAGAGAGAGGGACAGAAGATCCAAAGCGGGCTCTGTGTTGATAGCAGAGAGCCCAACGTGGGGCTCGAACCCACGAACCGCGATACCATGACCTGAGCCAAAGTCGGATGCTCACTGGAAAGATCTGCTGGCTCTTTCCTCAGAATCCCAACATGGTATGTTCTTTCTCTTAAAGATCTTAAAAACTTTCTCTTGATTCCACTACTCTTCTCGCTGTATTTTCTCTTCTTTTAAGCGCAATCCTTGACGGGGGTGTGAAAATGCCGCCTCCCGCTTTCTCCCTCACTCTGGAATCCGCTCCAACCGTCCACGGAAACTGTCTCATCGAGGTCACCGATGACCTCCTGATCAAGTCACCCAAGAGCCAAGTCTCAGACGACTGACTCGACCTGTTCACAGCATGTTACCCGAGACTCGCTTTCTCCTCCTCGAAACGCTGCTTCCCTCCGTTTCCAGGCTCCCCCTTCCTGCTGCCTTCACTGGTTACTCCCTGTCTTCATCGCCCCCTCATCTCTACAACCTTTTCGTGTTGGCGAACCTTGAACTTCTTTTCTGTCTACCTGCATTCCCTTGGTTTTAAATGCTATGTTTAAGCGGATGCTTCCTAAACTGATATTTCTAGTTACAACCTCTCCCCTAACTCCGCACTTGGATAATGGAGGGATTTCTTTATACCAGAAATGGTCTAACGCTGGCTTCAAAGTGAAAATGTCTGAGCTACAACAGATGCTAAGACAACTTATCTGAACTTCCCTTCCCTGGGAAAAGCAGAGCCCTGTGAGTTAGCTACCGCTCCCCTCCCAAGAATCCAGCCAGGAGCTGACGGGCCTTGGGCACCTGGACACTCCCCAAACAATTATTTATGTTTTTTTTAAGTTCATTTATTTATTTAGAGAGAGCATGAGCTGGGATAGGTGGGGCAGAGAGAGAGGGACAGAGAGAACCCCAAGCAGGCTTTGCACAGTCAGCACAGAGCCCAATGTGGGACTCGAACTCATGAACCGTGAGATCATGACCTGAGCTGAAACCAAGAGTCCGATGCTTAGCTGACTGAACCACCCAGGTGCCCCCAAAGACAATTGTTTAAACAAACCTCTTAGAACTTTCCAGCATTTGAAGCCTAAAACCCTCTTTGTACCTTCCCCTTTATTAAGTGGGTATATAAATAAACCTTTACCTCTAGCCGTTCAGGGAGCTACTTTCTCTACAGAAACTCCTAAAGGCATCATAAATTTATCTCCCGTTAATTTGCTGCCAATTAACTAGGCCTAAATTGTTGCAGGAAAAGTTTTCCTCCCAACAAAAACTTACCACTTACTTTGAAAAACGACTTCACTACCCTCCACTTGAGCTCAGGCTTTCTAATTAAGTTCTTCTTTCCAGTTTGTCTCTCTCTCTCTTTTTCAATGTTTGTTTATTTTTGAGAGAGAGAGAGAGAGGGAGAGAGAGAGAGAGAGAGACAGGGGTGAGCTGGGGAAGAATGGCAAGACAGAGAGACACAGAATCCGAAGCAGGCTCCAGGCTCTGAGCCGTCAGCACAGAGCCCGATGCGGGGCTCGAACCCACAAACCACGAGATCGTGACCTGAGCTGAATTCCGAAGCTTAACCAACTGAGCCACCCAGGCACCCCTCCAGTTTACCTCCTAACTCAGGCAAGACCCTGAGAGCAAAGCCTCCTCCGAGGGGAAACAGAACTATCTCCTGTAGCCCCTGGGCCAGCAAGCCCCCACCTGTGATCGGCCCCAAGACAACGATCGACTTGACCTTTGCTGCCTGTACTCACCGACCCTCGTCCCACATTTTCCTTATATAAACCCAGAAGTATTTTTGGCACTTTGGAGTCAGTTCTCGACGCTAGTCCACTGTCTTCCTGGTGTTGGCTGCACTGAAATACACTCCTTTCTTGTTTCACCACCGCTTGTCTCTGTCCTTGGATTTTGTCAGCGGCAGGTGGCTGAACCTGGTCTGTTTGGGGACCCCTGCGGCCAGGTGCTTGCGCACCCCTGCGCCCGGCTACAACCTGACACTTCTACTTGGTTGGAAATAGGCATCTTGAACTCATTATGTCCCAAGCCAAACTCTGATCTCCAAACTTCCATCCCCGCGAACCCTTCCTGGTCCTTCAGCCCCTGCAGCCTCCAACTCAGTTAGGACTCACTTGCTCATCCACCGGCTTGCTTTTAACCTCTCGTTTTGCATCGCGGGTCCAATCTGTCAGCAAGTCCTATTGCCTATTCCTTCGAAATACATCTGGAATCTGATGTGTTCCTACCAGTTCCACCATTCCCATCGGGCTCCCAGCCACGGTCCCTTCTTGACTGATTGTTACGAGGGACTTGGAGCTGATCCTCTGGTCTGGTCCCTGCTCCGCCTCTGGCTACTGTCCACACAGCGACTGGAAGGCTCTTGTTTCAAATGCTATCATCACCTTTCTGTTCAAAATCCTCTTTTCTGCTCAAAATCCTCTCCCTTAAGTAGAAGAGTAAAGTCCCGGGGCGCCTGCGTGGTTCAGTTGGTTGCGTGTCCGACTTGCGCTCAGGTCATGATCTCACGGTCCATGGGTTCGAGCCCCTTGTCAGGCTCTGTGCTGACAGCTCGGAGCCTGGAGCCTGCTTCGGATTCTGTTTCTCTCTCTGCCCCTCCCCTGCTTGAACTCTCTCTCTCTCTCTCTCAAAAATAAATATTAAAAAAAAAATTAAAGTCCTCACCAAGGCCCTCGAAGGTCTGCCTGTGCCCCCTCACCTCTTCTGCCCCGGCCCCGCCTGCCCCCGTCTCCCTTCCAGTTCCCAGAACACACAAGGCAGGCTCCCCCTTGGGGCCAGGCAATCACCCTTCCCTCTGCCAGGTAAGTCTTCCAGTGTCCCCTTCTGGAGAGGTCTTCCCCACCAAGCGATGTGAACACGGGTGCCTTTGCACTCAACTTCCTCCTTTCGTGCCGAGGTTTTTCTCCGTATTATTTGCCATTAGCTCACGTGCCACACCAGTTGTGTTTTGTTTGTTTCTCTTCATCAAAATGCCAGCTTCCCCGTGTGTTCCTAGCACCCGGAACAGTGTTAGCCCTCCATAAATACTTGTTGAATGCACAGCGCAGAAATGAAAAGCGTGGGAAGTAAATCCCGTTCATGGGGTTGGAAGGAATGCTCTGTGATGCTAATAGCCTTAACTTTCACTCGACCTTCTCCTGTCCCCACCCCCGCCCCGGGAAAACCCTGAGGATAAACTGTGCGCCTGCACTGATAGGCCCTTGGGAGTAGGATGCCCAGGTAACACCCCGACTTCAGAGCGTAGCTCCCCTTTTTTGGTTTGCTCCCATAACTGAAATAGTGCATCTCCCTCTTTAAGAGAGGACAGAATCACCGGCCACGGTGGTAGCACAGCTATAATCTGAACATTGTTACAGAAAAAGCTTGGTGCCGCTCACCCTTCACATTCGCCTTGTGTTCAGCCTGGCTGTTTCTTTAAGCCCCCTCACCCCCATCACAAGCACACACATTTTCTCGCTCTCCCTGCTTGGAAATCTTCGGAAAATTCTTCTTAGTCTTGACAACAAAATACTTCTCCCTCCCAACTTTCCTGTATTTGTCAATATACGAAATAGAGTTGCCGCCTACTGTATGCCCTCCAGGTAATGAAATTCTCTTGCAGTGTTTTAAATTTTTTTTTAATGTTTATTTATTTTTGAGAGACATAGAGACAGAGTATGAGCAGGGGAAGGGCAGAGAGAGAGGGAGACACAGAATCTGAAGAAGCGGGCTCCAGGCTCTGAGCTGTCAGCACAGAGCCCGACGCGGGGCTCATACTCACAGACCGTGAGATCATGACCTGAGCTGAAGTCAGCCGCTCAACCGACTGAGCCACCCAGGCGCCCCTCTTGCAATGGTTTTAAATGATCACTGTCTCCTGCCATCACCGTGACCTAAAATGTCTTGCTTAACTGAATGTCGGCACTGAACTAAGACAATACTGTAACCCATAGACATCCCGACTTCCTTGCTCCAAGCCCACTTGGATATTGTATTTAAATATGTATCGTACTATAAACATAAACATTATGCTTAATACAGCCCCGCTTAACTCTCTAAGCCCTCTGTTTTGTTATATCCTGCAAGTAGATGTTATGCTTTCTTCAGTCCAACTAAAATTTCATTTTCGGAGATTTGTTTTGGTGGGGGAGGGATGGGAACATTTCGAGCTAACATCATTCCTTGATTTTAAATGCCTTAGCAATTCTTATGCCATTTCACACCATGCCAGATGTATTTAGATATGCCTTTGATTTGCATTCTGATACTCTGTTAATGTTAATTGTCTTGATTTTTTCTTTCAATAATGCCTACATTGTTTTAATATTTAACATATAAAGTACAGGTAAAACTAGTGATGTGATAAGCAACTTAAGAATGAGTAGTTAACTTTTGAAGTTTAAAGTGCTGTTTAATAAAGCCATTGTAAATCGCTGGCCTAGATGAAGCTTTTTACCCTGGAATACGAATGTGTTGGTGACTGTTGGGTATAGGATAGATGGGATTTTTACATTACTTTATGGTTACAGCTCAGATGCATAACCTACTCTTGCACTCTTCTTGTAATGTGTTCCTAATTTTGCTTTTATTTGGGCACACGATTGTTTTCTCTGTGGCTTCCCTGCACATGTAATTCCAACACTGAATTGGCTCAGAATACATGCGAGCAAGGGGACGGTGATTGAGGAAAAGGGGAAAATTGTGGGTTAAATCATCAAACGAAGAATTATGGTCACTGAACAATCTTAGTCAACTAAAAATCTAACAAGCACGAATTTTTTAGGCTTTTAACTCAACAGTTCAGAGTGGACCCGGTCTGAACGAATGCACGATATGGAATCCCAGTTTACATGGGTGATTATTTTCGTCTGTGACCAAAAATAAATTCGGACTAATCTTAAATTCATTGACAGATAAAACCAAAGGCGAGACTGTGTCCTCAACAGAATCTTCCTAATTCCTCCGGGTCGACGGAGGTTTAGTCCAAGACCATCCTGTGATAATTGGAAAACGTGTGGTCATCCGAACGTTTTCCAGGAGGCAAGTGAACCGCACTCATTCTTGATAAGTGATTTTTCACGTTGACACGTGCCCTGGAAGGCTCCGAACCGGAGGAATGAGGAATGGGAAGTAACTGTAACGTCGCTCTCGCCCAGGTCTCTCGGGCGGCGGCCGGAGTCCCAGGGGCCGGGGGATCCGGCGGCCAGAAGTAGCGGGCAGGACGCTCGGCGCCGGCGGCTCCCCTCCCGGGTGCAGCGCCTGCCGCGCGCCCGCCGGCCGGCCCCCCGCTCCGCGCGCGGGGAAAAGAGCGCGGCAGTTGAAACCGTTACCACCCCCGAGTTTTGAACTGGTTCAAACTTGGCTTTCGGCCCCGCCCCGCCTCTCCGACCCGGGAACTCCGAGGCGGCGATTCCCGCCAAGCGCCGCGAGCGCGCCGTCCCGCCCTCCGGCCGGTTCCCGCCACCCCGCCCTCCCGCCCTCCCCGCCCAGGCTCGGAGCTCCAGGCTCCGGAGGACCCCCCCGTCTCCGCCCGCTCGCCCGCTGCCTTCCTGAGAGGCGCGGTGCGTTCAGCGAAAGAACAAAGAAACGGCGCGGCGCTTCCACTCGGCGGCCGCGTCCCTCAGCGCCCGCCCGCGCCCGCGCGCACGCGCCGCCCGCCCGGCCCGGCCGAGTCCCGCGGGCGCCTCTGCGTGGGGCTGGCTCGGCGCCTCCGAGCCCGGCGGGCCCTGTGATTGGACGGAAGCCCGCCTCGCGTCCCGCCAATCGGGGCGGCGCTTGGTTGGACAGGGGGGGCCAAATAAAAGCGATGGCGATTGGGCTGCCGGGTTTGGCGCTCGGTCCGGGAGCGTCCGACACCCACTGGGACGCAGAAGGCGGTGGGGCCCCGGCGGCGGCGGTGGCGGCGCGCGAGAGCGGCGCGCGGGAGCGGCGCGGGCTGGGGCGCGGGGCGCAGGTAACGCGCCGCTGTCGGGCCGGCCGGCCGGCGGGGCGCTGGAGCCCGGTGAGGGGCGGCGGCGGCGGCGGCGGCGGTGGCGCCGGGACATCCCCGCCGCCGCGTTGCCCGTCCGGGTGTCGCCCAGCGCGGGCTCTCCCGGGCGCCGCTTTTGGAGGCGGGGTGAGAGGAGACCCCTCGGCCGGGGGCCGTGGGGTCGGGGCTGGCCCGCGCGCCCCCCGCGAGCGGGCAGTGTCGGACCCCGGACCCCCGAGGCGGGAGCCGGGGCGGGTGCCCGAGGGGGGCGTGCGGAGGGGGTCCACTCGCGTGCCCGCCCCTCCCGCGGCGCCGGGGCTGGGCTGGGGGCGCTCCGGTGCCCGGGGCGGGCTGGCCGCCGGAGCCCAAGTCTCCTTTGTGTGGAGCGCCGCGGCGGGAGCGCCCGGGTGGGACGGGACACACACAAGTTGGTGGGACCTCGCCGCCGAGTGCGCACTCAGACAAAGGACGGACTGTGTCTCGGGGGAGCTCGGCGCGAGGAGGGGGCAGTGACACCGGGCCTGACAGCGGGCGGGAGAGGGGCGTGGGGAGCCCGGGCCGCGGGCGCGGGTGGGCGGGCTCGGCCCCACGCCCCCTCCCCGCGCGCGCGCAGGCTCGGCGGGGCCGCGGCGGCCGGGACGGCGTGCGGAGACGGGACTCGGAGTAGCCGCGCATCTGACGTTTCCCCCAGAGCCGCCTGAAACCTCTCCGGACCGGGCAGTCCCGGGCTTGCCTTCGCCTTCTTGTCTGGCTTTCTGTTAAGTTTTCGGCCAGGGTCGAGCTGTTCGCCCCCTTTTTGGTTTGCTTCGTTTGGAGGGCTTTCTGTCGAGTTCCCGCGTCCTGGCGTCCCCCCTTCTATCCACCAGAAAGTCCGTGCCACGGGGTCACTTTTTGAAAACGGGAGAAATTGAGAAGCACGGTATTTTGGAAAACTTGGTGAACTCCCGCCCAGGGAGTCCCCACTTTCTAAAGAATCACAATCTTAAAAAAATTTTTTTTACAAGGTGTTTTGGCCAACTTGTGTGATGCGTCCGAGAATGGCGACAGGTGCTAACGAAATCAACTGTCATTTAGTAAGCGATTACTTCCCAAATCCCTAGGGGTCGAATGAGGATGAGGGGTTGAGTTGAAATAGTTCGCCAAAATAAAATGCTTATGACAAAAGCGCGTTTAGATGATACGGCTAGCAGTTTCTTATTAATTGGTTTTATTTTCCGTGAACAATAGTTTTGGCGAGTGAGAAAAGACTGGATGCAGAAATGTTTGTTGCCTAAGAAATTGATATGTGCTGTCCACAGTTAAGCCAAACTTCCTTTGTTTATCACAACAGGATTTGTGAAACTTCAATTCGTTTGGAAATAAAAACCTGTCTTTGGAATTTAAAAACATTTTCCTACAAGGTTTGCTTTCTTGGTGTTTCAAAATGATCAGTTTAATTTTATGGCGTTTTGATGACATAAAACAACGTTTAAAAAAACACCTTTAAATAACTCATGCTGGTACGGTTGAATATGCTTTTATGGGTTTTGGATTTTATTTCCATTACTCTTTTTTTTATCAGCATTAGCAAGTAGATCATATTTAGGAATAAAATGAACATGAGTTCAAAACATGGCTAGTTTATTGATAATTTTATTTGCAAGAAAATGAAAATGCTTAAGATACATTTTGATTTTCTTTCACAGTCTCTAAGTTGGGGATAGATCACGTTCTAGTCCTAGATACGAGGAATCCTGTCTCTCTTTTTGGAGGCGTATTAGGGGATGTAAGGTTTAAAATCTTGGAAATACTTAGAAAAATTGCTTCTTCAGTTCTAATTTTTGTGGACGGTGAATAGATTCAAAGAGAAGGAATTCAGAAACACATAGGCGCCCTTCTGATTTGCGTTCTGAATAAGATCTAATGTGCACCCACTATTTTATGGTTTCTTAAAAATGGAAGACAAAGAAATGCAGTGTAGAAATCTTTATTATCCGTATTTCCCAGTGGTAGACCCCACTGAACAGACTTTCCAGGGTTGAGATTATTAAATAATGTTTACATTTAGTTGCTGATAATTGTATATTAAAAAATCCTGATAGTTCTTGTCCGTTGTTAGGAAACGAGTTATGCAGATTTTGGCAGAAATTTGGATCTTTTGGGATAAGAAATTCTAGTTTTTCCCTGGTGTATTCTGTGACTGGTAATTATTATCCTTAAACTTGCCCCAGGATTTTTTTAGAAAGCCTTTTTTGGGGAGTTGGCCTAAAATTTTTGTTTTAATTTATTTCTGGTGGAATTGTGAGTGTATACAAATCAGTGTTAAGTAGCATTGATTTAAAAAAAAGCCACTTGTTGATTTAGGCAAAAAAAAAGTTGCAGTATTTTTATACCAGCTTTGCCTGGCACACGCATATGTACGTAATTGTCTTCGTGTTGGCCATTTAGACATCGTGAGTGGATTTCTCCAGGTCGCTGGTTTTTCTAGGATATCTTCCATCCCTGGAACTGGCATGCTTCCGGAGTGTGAATTTCGGTATCGGTCTAAATAAATAGGGATGAAGAAAGTTTATCTGCTTTTCAAAAATTGACAAGAAATTTCCTCCAGTGGTTTAATGTATTCTGGGGCCAATTAGAAATGATTTATGGATTTGCCTCGAAGTCTTTACTCAGTACAAACAATGAAAACATTTTCTATGAGTTGCGAAGGATTCTGGATGCAGGTGAAATCGTTAGTTTGGAGCAGAGCCTCAGTGTGGAGGAGCAGCTCATTAAATTCAGGGACAGATTCGCGATGAGACGATACCTTTGCCTTCTCGAGGCCTTTCCCGAGTTCCCAGCACCCTTGTGTTCCACGGGGCTTTGTTCATACTTTTATTAAAGCGCGGGTCGGATTGTATTGCAATCACTTGCTGATGCATCTGGCTCCTTCACTACACTCTAAGCGCTCTGAGGCGGAGGCCCGGTCGTGTTTTTCTTTGTATACCTAGTAGTTGCTAGAGAATAGAGGCTTTAATACTTGAACGGAGGAAATACGAAAAGTGTCGGGAAACCATTTGACAAAGGAACTTTTTGCAAAGCACATGGGGTATATTAATACTCGGTTGTGAGGAACTTTGGGAGGTGTTTTTGTCCCTGTGTGAGAGGCAGCGATTATAAAGAAAAATAATCGTCATGGTGGATAAGTTCCAAGGTTTCTCCTAGTTCTAATACTCAAAGATTCTGAAAATTGTCTATCCTTTAGGGATTCTATTGGTATTCAGATTTGGTGTTTCAGACACTAGAGAGAATGAATGTCCGGATGCCTTGCATATACTATCTGCTTAATTTGATTCGATGTCAGTATTGATGGTCCTTGTACAAAAATGAAAGGAGGGGAAAGTGTTGGAGACGGTAGTAAATAAAAATGTCTAGTTAAATTGATGAGTTCTTTTTAAAAAAAAAATTTTTTTTAACGTTTATTTTTGAGACCGAGAGAGACAGAGCACGAGCAGGGAGGGGCAGAGAGTGAGGGAGACACAGAATCCAAAGCAGGTTCCAGGCTCTGAGCTGTCGGCGCAGAGCCTGATGTGGGGCTCGAACTCACCAACCACGAGATCATGACCTGAGCCGAAGTTGGACACTTAACCAGCTGAGCCATCCAGGCGCCCCATGATGAATTCTTTATTGAAATAATTCGCGGTGGGTTTTGAAGCTAAAACTGAAGGAAGTAGTGCCAGTGTAATCACAGATCATTTGCTGGGATGCTCTTCATTTTTTTAAAATGATAGGATAAATAGAGATTAGCAAATCCAAGAACCTCTCAAAAGGCATAGCTGGTAAGTTTCTAAGATGGTGTCACGTGTTGCTTCTGTACTACAGCTTGGTACAAAAATTTGACAAAAAGAAGAAAAAAGACATTGAAACACCTGTTTGCCAGATGCTTTATTCACTGATCGGTTTGGTTTGTTTCTTGTGGTAACATTTACACGAGATGCTTTATTTTTAATTATTGTTAAGGCCACCCTGCAGCCATCAACCTGAACGGATAACAAAAGGAGGTGTAGGCATACAGTGGAGTAGTATTCAGCCGTTTAAAGAATGAAATCTTGACGCGTGACACAGCGTTGATGAACCTTGAAAACACGCGAGGTATAATAAGCTGGACACAAAAGGAGAAAAATTGTGTGATTCCGGGTATGGGGGATACTGAGAATCGGCAGACTCAGAGAGAAAGGAGAATAGATGTTTCTGGGGGCGGAGAGGAGAGGGGAGTTGGGGAATTAGGGTTTAATGGGTACACAGAGTTTCTGTTTGGGATGATGGAAAAGTTCTGAACATGGATGGTGGTGATACTTAAGCAGCATTTTGAATGTGCTTAATGCCCCTGAATTATACACTTCAAAATAGTTAAAAATGTTAAATTTTGTGTATATTTTATAATGGGAAAAAACTAAACAATGGGTGATACCATTACACTCTACAAACCTTTACAGGGTAAGGAAACTTTGGCCTAAAGGGCTTAAGAATTTGTCCAGGGTTATCCAGCTAGCGATTTGTAGTCAGTATCCAAGTTTAAATTGTTAGATTCCTTTTTACCTACTCCATGTTATCTGCTGGCCTCCTGGATGATTAAAGTCTTGTTGGGCCCAAGAAGAGAGTTTATTTGACTCCATCAGAAAGTTATATTTAAAAGTAGGTAATTTGTAGTTGTATGGGAGGTACAGTCTGATGCCCTAGACAGACTAAAAGATGTCTTTGCAGATTTCTTTCTCAGCCAGAGCTGTAATAATGTTTGCTCTAGGGAGGAGTACAGTTGAATTTTAAGTGTGGTCTTTGGAGTCACTTTGTTTGGGATCCAGTTCCTCAGCTGCCAGTGTGTGCCCTGGGCAGGTTCTCCATTTGTAAAGTGGGGTCGTGATGACATTGTTCATCCCGTAAGGTTCCCGAGAGGATTGAGTGAATTAATACTTGTGAAACCCTCAGAACTATACCTGGCACAAATTGGTAAATGGTTGATTTTTAGTTATTGTGCCAGTATTGATTTTGAGAATTAATAGACTTTCTCACGAATGGAACTAAACACTTCTCAAGTTTAAATACTTGCCGAGGACCTATAAGTAAAGAAAATGGTGCTACATACGCTTTGTTTATGTTAGAAATGTCTATTGATTAAGTAATAGGTGTTCAGTTTAAAATACTGAAACAGATTAGACTAAGTGAAAGCTTTCTCCATCCGTGTAGTTCTGCACCCTACCCTTAACAGTTTCCCAAACTTTTCAGTGTATTCTTATGAATATGCATTTATACATATATTTCACAAGAATGAGATCAAGTTCTTTTGTTCTAGAACAGTTTTTTTTAGGTCAGTAGAGACTTCTCTTTATTAAAAAATAACAAATATTTCTTTAGTGCTCGCTGTGTCCTTGGCATTGTGCTCAGTGCTTCTGTTTACTTTATATATTTTATATAGATACTACGACAGCACGAGATGGAGAGGGCGGGTCACAGCTGGGCGGCGGTGATGTAAGAGTTTGGATTTGCACTTTGTTTTCAAAGCTATGATCTCTCACTTTCAGTCTTGGTTTTGTTTGTTTTTTATTTGTTTTGGTAGGGCCCATGAACTGCCGATGATTTTAGTATTTCTTAGAGTTGTAAAACAATAATAAGACTCCCAAAAAAGAATACACAAGGAGAGCGCGCGTAGCCTGCCAAGGCTGAAATACTTGCGATGTGGCCCTTCATAGAAAAAGTGGGCCGCTTCCAACTCTGAGCTATTAGGCTGTTTTGTTAAGTAGAATACATAGTACTCCAGTTTACGAATGTGTCGTCACAGGGCAAACCAGTTGTGATGGACATTGTGTTCTCTCCTCAAAAGAAGAGAACATTCTTCCCTATCTTTGATCATTTGTGAGACAACTTTCTACAAGGAGAATTGCTGTTTCATGATTATGCACATTTCAAGCTTTAGTAGACCTTGTCAAGTTGCTCTCTAGAAAGGTATCAGTTTTTTAGTTTAAAAAACCAACTTCATTGAATGTAATTTATGTATAACAAGATGCACACATTGGGAGAGTACAGGCTGCCGAGTTTTGACAAATGTGTACGTCTGTGTCACCACCACCTCTGTCGGGGTGATGCCGGTGTCCTCAGAGTTCTGGAATGCTCTTTACAGTCGTTTGCCTTTCTCCCGCCGATCCCATTTTTCTTGTTCAAGAGTGTCATATAAATGAAATTAGACGATATATACTCTTCTGTGACTGGCTTCTTTAATCCGGCATGTTTTCCAGATTTATCCATGTTGTTGCCTGTCTCAGCGGTTTCTTCTGCCTGAGTAGTATTCCATTGTATGACTATACTGTTTTTTTTTTATCCATTTACCTATTGGTGGACACATGGGCTGTTTCCAGTTTTTGGCTGTTCATTCAGCTGTTACGACCATTCGTGTAAGTCTTTTGTGGACGTATCTTTTAAATTCTCTTGGGTAAATACCTTGTAGTTGGGTTGCTGGGTCATATGGTGAATACTGATTTAACTTTATAAGAAACTACCAGACTGTTTTCCCTGTGTGTTGGCGCCATTTTACACGGAGGGTTCTGGTTCCGGCTCCAGCTCCGTGGGTCTGAGCGCACTTAGTGTTGCCAGTCTTTTGCGTTTCGGCCCCTAATAAGTGTTCAGTATCTCACTGTGGTTTTAATTCAGATTTCATAGGTGATCAGTGTGGTGGAATCTTTTCATCTGCCTCATTGGCCATTCGGGTACATTTTTTTGATCAAGACTTTCACCCACTTAAAAATTGCGTTTTTTTGTCTCATTGGGTTGTGAGAGGTCTTGTATATTCTTGGTACACATTCTCTGTTATAGATATATTGCAAATGTTTACTCAGTTTTCTGCTTTGATTTTTATGTGTTATTGACAACATATAGGCCAAGTAAAGTATTGCTAAAGCTGGAGGCGTAATTGTTTAAATTCTGTGAAACTATGTGAAAATGAATTTATTCTTATTCCACAAGTCATTAAGTTCTTACTGTAACAAACTGTTACGTGTTTGCAGAAACATGAAAATGAAAAAGATAGTATTTATGCAAATAGTATTAGGTGTGTGGTATGGGATTTTAGTTTTTTAATTTTTTAATTTAAAAATTTTATTACTTTTTGGGGGAATTTTTAAATTAAGCTGTGTTTGAAAGTAATAATATTTGGTAGTTCTTTAAATTTTCAATTTTGGATAATTAAGACCTTTTCAGTTATTAGAGTTAAAGGATAAATGAGAATATTAAGAGTGAATCAGAAGTAATTCTCATCTTAGAATCTGGTATGTAAAAGTGGTAAGTTTGCAAGCTTGGTCTACCTATTTTGACAGTTACATAAATTTTTTGTTATGTACACAGATGGCTTTTAAAAGTGTATATACTTGGTTTCTGCATCCGCTTGTTTTATCTCTGCAGAGTATCCGTTCTTTCTTTTCCTCAACAGTCAGATTACCCTCACAATTTTTAGTTTTTCTTCATTATCCAAGTATTCCATTACTCCTCCTCCTTGTTTAGTAAAGGGCGTGGAGAAAGCAAGCTTCTGGGCTTCTGTTGGGTGTCCTAGACCTCTGCCAGTTACCATGCCCTTGCCCCGCTCAGTCTTCCCCTGGCTGTCAGTTCCTGTACGTCCCTCCTGAAGCTGGGCAGTCTACAGGGCAGCCTGAACTCTCTTCACTAGCCTCCTCTCCGATGGTTGTCTTATCCCTTTTCTCTGTTGCACTTGATTGGTGTTTTTACTGGTCTCCAGGAAGTTTCCTGTGGAAAGTCTGTGCTCTGTCTTCTTTCTGGAATACCTTCCCTACCATTTTAGCGTCTCTAGATACTGTTTAGCCTGTTTGGCTCAAAACACCCTTAAACTTTCCCAACCAAACTAGATAGCTTATCTCCTGCGTAGACAGCAATACCACAGGACATCTCGTGTTTTCCCTTCCCCTTCATTTTAAGCATTATTTTACTCATCTGTGTGGTGAAGATGGAAAAGGGTTTTGTACATAGTGGATAGAAATAAAGTTTTTGTGAAATGGATTTAAGATCGCAGCCATGAAAACTTGGGAGATGGCTTCTTTAGAAGCAACTAGCACCCTTGTCCCTAAAGCAGAGCTTTCTAGAGTCTATCAAGTGATTTTTGCGTGGCTGTATACTATGTATCACTCTGAACTTTGTTACCTGTTGTCAGGTACTATTGGAAGATTTTAATTTATATCTTTAATATACTGTTGATTAAGGTAAAGTTTGAGAAACTGGAAAAAAGTGAGGAGTGTAAAATAATAATTCTGCAAATTTATCTCCGGATGGTCTTTATGCCTCAGTGGCAGTTCATGTGAGCTAAATTCATACATCCAGATGTCTAGTGAGTTTTCAAAACGTGTCGAAAAGAAAACATCATAGCTATTTTATCTGTAGTGCCTTCATTTTTGAGACTAAAGACCGTCTGAGAAGTGCTTTGTAAGTAAGCCCCCGAATTTAAGAAAATAAGATGATTTTCTTTAAACAGTTAAAGAATTTCAGTCATGAAAGCAGCTTTTGTATGTTTTCGATACCATAGCCCAATAGTGAAATGTCCACTGTATTTGTAGATGCACGAGTATCTGCCACGTGCCTACGAATAACAGAACTGACGACTGTTTAGTGAGAACCTGCCTCGTGCCTCATAAACATGGAGTCTCTAAACCAAACACTTTACTTTTGAATTTTGTTGAAAATCGCACATTTTAATTATTTACGAATAAGCACCATATATTTGCTAAGTGAAATATCTGTCCTTTGAATATTTTAAAGATTCTAACGTGATGAACTTTATAATTTTTTTTACTAGTGTACTGATCTATCATATTATCAGGTGGAAAGAAGCTGCAGTGTGAATATCCTTATTTATAAAATTTTGATGTGAAATGTTTCCATATTCAAATTATTTATAGTACAAGCAAAAATTGGAAAATTGTTTTAAAAAACCCCCAGTGGGTAGTGTGAGATATGTCACCATGCAGAGTATTGACAGGGCAGCAAAGGTTGGGAAATGCCCTTCTAGAGTAATCAAGAAGGAGTTTTAAATGGCAGAAATGTTGCTTGAACAGACTAGGCGGGAAGCGAGGAGTTGCTGTCCCACTTTGGCCTGGAAGTAATTTCGCCTTTGGAGAATTTTTGCCTGAAGCACAGAGCTCAAGTTCTGCTGTGAAGAAGGTGTTTTTAAAGGGCAGCTTCCACTGGCAGCTGGATTCCGTACAAAGAACTTCGCCTTTAGTCTAGGCTCTGCCATTAAACCAGTTGTGTCTCCTTAGCAAGTAGCTTTTGTGGACTTGATCTTCATTGCAAAAAGGAGAAGGACAAGTAACTGAACATCTTGTGAGTTTTGAGGACTCCCCATGTGCCTTCAGAGAGGAGGCCCGTTGCGGAGGTACGAAGTAGGAGCTTGGTGAGGGTAAGTGGCTTGTGCAGGCTCTCGCAACCAGGAGGGCCAGAGTCCCTTAGCTTTTGCTGCCTCGAGGGTCCTTTTTAGCTCAAACACTGGGACTCAAGGTGCTTGGTTTCTTTTTACCCACATAGAGTGGGTTCCGTGGGGAGTTTGAGAAACACTGGGCTGGAGGTCACATCCCCGTCACAGGTGATTGTGCTCCCCCCCAACCCCCCCCCGCTGGCATTTAATTGAGTTATCGCATGATATGTATTTCTCTCATTCCTTTTATCAGTTAATGCATACAATCTCTCATGGCGATTATAAGCCCCTTTTTTCTCTTTTTTTGTCTCTGCATTATAGGAATAATAGCACTTAAAAGCCTTTTAGGACTATTATGTATGTGACTAAACTGACTTTGTAAACAGACAGGTTGGTATACTGTGGTTTGTAAAGTTTATCCTGTTTCTGGCCCTGAGCAGCTGAAACCCTTGGAATTTCCTAAGTGGTAAAGGTGTCTTGATAACTCACAACAGATCCTTTTGAACCTTACCTGGGTTTGTGCAAATGAAGTGACTCGTGGAAAGCACCCGAAGATGAAGATGGGGCCAGTTCCTGGGGGAGCTAATCTTGGGATTAGAAGGGTGGGACTTTCAGACCCTCCCTTTCCCAGGCCTCTGGGGCGGGAGCGGGGCTGGAGATGGAGTTCAGTCGTACTTACCGAAGGAAAGCCGCCACAGAAACCCAGAGCCACAGGGTCGGGGGAGCTGGGTTGGTGGACACGTGGAGCAGTCGGGAGATTGCCGCCACCCCTTCCCCTCGCCCCCAGCATGGCAGCCCTGCCCCCTTCCCGCACGCCTCACCCCTGCATCTCTTCCATCTGGCAGTTCCCGAGTTACTCCTTTCATAACAGACAGGTAACCTAGTAGAGAAACTGCTCTCCTCAGTTCTGTGAGCGGCCCTAGCACATTGATTGAACCCAAGAAGCGGATCATGGGCACCTACAGTCCGTAGCTAGTTGCTAAGGAGCTCCGGGCCGCAGTCGGCGTCTGAAGTGGGGCGTGACAAATCTGTGGACTGAGCCCTCCGCCTGTGGAATCTGACGCTCTCGCCAGGTAGCTGGTGTCAGCCGTGAGTTAAATCGGGACAGCCAGGTGGTGCTGCCGCGCATTTGGTGACCAGAAGTATCAGAAGTGCAGTCCCATTCAGAGAGGATTGTGTGTAAAGAAAATAGTTTCTCTTTACCCAAAACTGCATTGGCGAGTTCAAAGTTACTATTTTCCAGTTTTTCTTAGACTTTACTCTTGTATTTAAAGAAATAAAATGGTTTTCTTCACCGTTTGTCTGTTGTTACTTGTTACCTGCTATCAGCATGTGACCAAATAGCCATCCGTTTTCTACACATTTTCTGGAAAAGAAAATTTTTTCAAACTGTCGGTTGCCTCAGTCTTTACTATTAGGACTGTCATTACTTAGGACTACGCAGATAAAGGGTGAGATGCTCTCCTCCTTACCCTCTGTTCAGGACACCTTCTGTGCTGGTGAAGACACCAGTGTTTAAGTCTGGACTACCAGACACGAAGTCCTGTGTTTCCTGGCCCCAGAGTCCGAGGCCTAAGTGGTGGGCCCTCGTCTTGCCCTTCTCCTCTTCCTCTGCCACATGGAAGTGCTGGGATGGAAGTCTTTCGTCCTGGTTAAAAACCTTCGTATGACTGTGGAAATTTCCGGGCGATGACTGCAGGGATTATGTAACGGGTTTCCCTGGGGTGGATGAATTCTTTATAGCATTTCCATAGGTATTTGGAGGCTATAAAAGAGATTTTTCCCAGGGTATGAAGTATTTGTGATAAGTTATGTTATACTAATAAAAAATTAGATAATGTTTGGTAAAATAGATACTGAAAAATGGCATTCATTGTAAATGATGCTGAAAAGGTTACCGAGTACCGTGACGCGGAGCCTCAGCGGCACCGTGGCGCAGAGCCTCAGCAGTATAGCCATTTCTGCGAGAGACCTTATGTGTAGGAAAGCCATGGAAGTGTCTGTAGCTCGTAGCTACCCCTACCTCCTTGACTTCCATCCTGTCCCAAAACCGCTACTATTCTTGGCAAGAAAACGAACTTCAGGGCTGAGACCGTACCCCCTGTGGTATACACGCAGGCGCCGGAACCGCCAGATCTTGGTTACTTGCTTGTAGGATGCCTGGAAATTCGAGAGGTTCTGCAAATGCTTTGGGCTTAGTAGTTTGAACAACCCAGTCCGTTTCTTTTCTTTTTTTTAATTCAGAAAACAGAGGGAGCTTCGTCTTACTTGGGGCTAGGACAGAAGGACAGCATGCAGGGCAACGATAGTATGCCAGCAGAGTTACCCACGAGAAGTTCCAGGAGGACGCCGTGTCATAAATTCTTACTTTGAGGCCCCAGCCCAGCCCAGCGCCCTTCTAGTATAAGGAAGACGTCATGGTTTCTCTTTTGAGCACAGAGTTGTTGGTTTGCACTTCGGGCCAATGCTCTCTGAGAAATACCCTTGAACGCTGGAATCACTGAGTGGCTCCACGCGGCATCGGAGGCCCGTGGAGCAGGCGGTGGGAATAGCGCACTCCTGTCGCCTGCGCTCGCTGGCCGGAATGGTGGGCAGATGCCCGTATTTACCTGAATTGAGTTTCTCTTAAAATTTTGCACTGTGTATGTTGTTTTGTTTGATAAGATCTTGGCTTATCAGAGACACAAGATTTAAAAGTGACTTCCTGGGAAAGAGCACCTGGCATCAGACTTAGCCGTGTTCTTTGCTTCTGTCAGCTAGTGGTGAATAGTATGTATCTCGTGTGAATAGTGTATACTCCTGTTGTCTTCGGATCGTGAGCTGTGTATCGTAGTTTCTGATCCGTAATTTTGCCTTCCGCGTTTCTCCAGCAGCATCTCCGTAAATTGAGTGTATATGCAACGAAAGGAGAGGATTTAGCTTATGAAATAGATTTAGTATGTTTTTAAAGAAAACTTTAATTTTTTTATTAAGATGCTGTTTTTAAGTAATCTCTACACCCAAGATGGGGCTGAAACTCACAACGCCGAGATCAAGAAAGAGTTGCATGCTCTACCGACCGAGCCAGCCAGACGCTCCAAAGAAAACTTTAATTTCTAAGTGTCACTTTAATCTGTTTTGTAAAGTTGAAGCAACTTCTTTACCGTGTTTATGATAGTTCAGTGCTGCCATTGGTTTAAATGTATAGAACTTTTTTTTTTTTTTAAAGTAATCTCTGCATCCAGCATGGGGCTCGAACTCATGACCCAGAGATCAAGAGTTGGATGCTCCACTGAGCCAGCCAGGCTCCCCCTCCAATTGGTTTAAATTTAGGTGGCCGTTTCTTTTCTAAGACATGTCTTTGTAAACTGATAGCGTTTTCAGATAAACATAGGAATGCTTGCTGGTCTGTGAGCCTCCATGTTGAACTTCGAGTTTAGTTTACTCTTCTGCTGGTTGGAGGAGAGTGATCTTATTTTTGTGGAAAATGTGTTAGTGCGGGGTCTACTCACGTTCCTGTAACAATCAAGTCACTGTTTTCTATTCAGCTAAGATTGCCATGTTACTGTAATTTTCCTGTGCTTTTTAAAAGTACTGTGCGTTTTTAGTACTACTTAAACCGGGGCTACAAATAAGATCTCTGTTTTCCCCCTTCTTTCTTTCTCTCCCTAGTCACCGGCTCATCTGTTTCATCAGAACTTCAACACAAATGCTGTTCCTAACACTTGCTCATTGGTAGTCGCAGGCCCAGGTGGTCTGCTCAAGTTTAGGCACCACGATGCCTGTTGCATCACAGGCTTTAGATTTTCAGAATGCTCCATAAATTCTGGTTGGCAATACCTCTCAGTTCTGGCTTTCCCAAGTCCTTCAGACAGAGCAGTGGAAGTTTCTTCTGCTAGTGTTTTTCAAGTCTTTTGGGTGGAATGCTTGGGCCCAGCAGTAGTGACCTTGTATAGTTCTGTCATTTTTCTCCTTTTTGAATACAAATAGAGGCATCCTAGGAATTGAAAAGGTCCCGGAACAAGATTTTTATGTTATTTTTCCTTTATGGGGATAGGGTTCTGAAGGGTGAGCGTATGGGGCGTTGGTCGGTAGGATGAGGTTGTTTTAGGTAGCTGGAGGGTCAGAAGAGTGACCGTGACCACTGATGATTTCTTACAGTGGTGAGGGGGGTGGGACAGATGGAGGAAAAGAAGCAGCTTCTTTGAAATGCATCTTGTTACGCATTAGTCTCTTAACTTGGCACCTATGTGTGGCCTACTACCATTTAGATTCTATACTTTGTATCCTCATTAAGTATTCTTCACATGGATTTTTGTTTTTAGTTGCAAGAATGGTGATTTCTAGGCCTTCACTCTTATAAATGTGTCTTTTAGAAGTATGTAATTGGAATATATTGTCTATTCTAGATGCTTTGCTAGGCAAATGGAAAGGAAGGGGTTGTTAGGATTTTTGATTCATCTGGTGTCTGGGTATACTTGCAGCCACGGTGCTTCTCAAAGCACGGTCTGTGGACCTCAGAGGGTCTGTGAGGTTATCTTTGCGATTATACTAAAATGTTATTTGCCTTTTCTTTTCCTTACATCCTTTGTCCTTCCCTTCCCTCCCTCCCACCCTCCCTCCCTCCCTCCCTCCCTTCCTTCCTTCCTTCCTTCCACCCTTCCACCCTTTCACCCACGCACTCTGTGGTGGAGAAGCAATAGTGGGTAAAAACCACCCGCACCTTAGCACTTAGAGTTAAAAAACAAAACACAACAAAGCACGAAAAAAGTTTTAGAGAATGTCCTTGATGAAGGAATCAAAGTAGCTCATTTTATGAGCTGTTGATCCTGCGTGTGCATGTTTTCCTCTCCTGGGCAGCAAGGTGGGAAAGCGTGGAGTGCTGTGGCCCGAAGCGCGGCGGCTCTGGTCTCCAGGGCCAGCGCTCACGTGGCTCATTGCAGGCTGCACTGGCCGCTTTTTTCGTGGAGAACATTTTTACTTGAAAGAGGAGTTGACAGACAAAGGTTATTCAGGCGGGTATTTGGCAAACATTTTTCAGTGAAGGGAACCTGTCCTTCAAGGAAAACAACAACTGTATTTGTTGCCGATAATAATGTTCAAAGTTTCAAGCAAAAATTAGAATTTTTGGATAACGTGTGTCCCTGTGAGCTTGGTGGCTTGCCAGTAAAGACTTTTTCGATGAGTTCAGTGGCTTTACCAAATAGGGTTTTTGGAAACAGGTCAGTTCCTGGAAAGTCTGCATAACCCAGTGGACCAATATTTCTCAGATGAGTGATGATAAGAAACTACCTCTGCTGGGCCGCCTGGGTGGCCGCCTGGGTCGGTTGAGCATCCGACTTCGGCTCAGGTCATGATCTCGAGGTTCACAAGTTCAAGCCCCACGTCAGGTTCTGTGCTGACGGCTCTGCCTGGAGCCTGCTTCGGACTCTCTGTATCCTTCTCTCTCTGCTCCTTCCCACCTCGTGCTCTGTCTCATTCTGTCTCTCAAAACTAAATAAATGTTAAAAAAAAAAAATGAAAAAAAGAAAACCCCAAAACTACCACTGCTTATGGAAGAATAGTGTTGTCTGAAGACAAGTACTTAGGTTGGATAGCAAGCTCAACTAGCTACTTTTTTCGTAGAAGAATTTTAGTGACCTCAAAAGGCTGTTCAAACACTCTTCCATTTTCCAGCTAGATACCTGTTTGGAAATGGATTTTCTTCATATTCTTCAACCAAAACAACACTGGAACAGATTGAATGCAGAAGCAGATAAGATCCAGCTGTCTTCTATTAAAACAGTTATTTTGAAAATTGGCAAAAATGTAGAACCATACCATTTGCTGGCTTTTTTTTTTAAGGAAAATAGTTTTTTAATTAAAAGGTTATTTCAATTAACATGTAAGTTTGCTATTATCTCTAAATGAGTTGATTTTTTTTTAAGTTATTTATTTTGAGAGAGAGCATGAGTGAGGGAGGGGCAGAGGGAGAGGTGGGGAGAGAGAGAATCCCAAGCAGGCTCTGCACTGTCAGTACAGAGCTGGATGTGGGGCTTGAACCCATGGACCATGAGATCATGACCTGAGTTGAAGGCAGATGCTCAACCTGCTGAGCCACCCAGCTGCCCCAAATGAGTTGATGTCTTAAAAGTTTCTCAGGTTGTAATTTCTTTTTCTTTTGTTTTGTTTCTTTATTTTTTTAAAAAATATTTTTTGTGAGAGATCAAGACAGAGTATGAACAGGGGAGGGACAGAGAGAGAGGGGGACACAGAATCCGAAGCAGGCTCGGGGCTCTGGGCTGTCAGCACAGAACCCGACTCGGGGCTCAAACTCACAAACCACGAGATCATGACTGAAGCTGATTCGGACACTTAACCGACTCAGTTGCCCAGGGGCCCCTTAGGGTTGTGATTTCTAGGATGCTAAATGCCTGCAGTTAGAGCCCAGATGAATGACAGGTCCTGAGACCAGCTGCTTGAGAAGGACGGTGGGTACCTTTCCTGTGACCCCTCCCTCATGCTGGCTCTGCTGGGACAACCCTGTGAGTAATTAACGGCTCAGGCTGCACCACAGGCTGCACCACAAGCGCCAGATTCTCAGTGGCTCACTTAAGGCCTTAACCTCTTTTGATCTATCCTTTTTCCTCCGCCTGTAAGTACATCTGATTTTTAATTTTAGAATGTCTCTTGGTGTCTTTTTTCTCCATTCACATTGCCGTTGACCCAGTCAGAGCACATAACGCTTTATTCCTGAATTACTTCGGTGCTCTGGATTTTCCTAGTATGTTTTTGGAACTCGAGTGTTAAATGGAATCTGAGGGTTGACTTGACTTTAATTTTGTTTGTATATTCCCTGAAGATGTACAGATGAAAACTTACAGGAAAACCAAAGCAGAGTTACAAATTAAATACGGTCAGATCAGCAGCACGTATTTAATGATGCTGTTTGGTTAAAACCGAATAGCCTGCATCAGAGCCTATAACAGAACACTGTGGCCTCAGGACCAGTTTTATAAATCTGTGTCTTTAATTTGGCTTAATAACCCTAACGCAGATAATGGCTATTTGTGTAAATGTATTTTATAAAATGGTGTGTTAGCTGTTTATTTGTCCAGGGTAGTCAGACCTAGTAGTTGACCTGAACAGCGGCACCTGGCAAGCCTTGAATGCTGTCGTCTCTAATGTCAGCGGAAAAGCCTGTCAAGCTGTGTTGATCGCAGGAGAATTGTAGATTAGAGAAACCTACATTGGATAGGTATTTAATCCAGTTATTTGGGAATCTTTAAAAGATTGGGACTGGGAAATATACTTGTTTTAGCCCAGGTTCCTTTTTTTTTGCCAGCTGACCGCACCTGTCTTTGGTCTGGGTGCTTTCATAGCACTTAACACTGTCTTACCTACTAAACATTTTGCTTGGTTTTTGATCATTTCCATCCATTTTAAGTTCATGGGGTTACAGGTTTTTGTCTGTTGTTTACTGCTAATTCTTCAGTAATAGTACCCGGTATGTGTTGAAAGAGTGAATGTATATTAACCCTTCTCTCTGTTCTTCAAACTCTAAACTCAAATGCTCTTTTCTGTGTAATGTGCCTAATGCCGGCTTCGCAGCTGGGCAAAGATCCGTTTCTCTGACTGTCTTACGCACAACTAAGCTGGATTTGAATTGTATGGAATCCTTTGGGTTTGTCTGATCAGCGCATGTGTATCAGCACAGTTACTTTCCTGGGTTCAGATTCTGTATTTCTGTTCGTGCAGCCTAAATGTGCCTTATCTTTTTAAGTAGACAGCATCTTAAGGCTTTTATGGAGTTTTGTTTTTCCTCCTTTTAAACTGTTCAAGTATAATGGTATCTCAGTTTTAAAATAGTGCAGTTATACATGGGAATTTCCCCCTCAATTTTGTTTGAAGTTAAGGTTTATAAAAAGTACTAGTTGCCTTAATTACTGTCTATTCTTTTTAACTTTGTTTTCAAATAGTTCTAATTATCGGTGCATGTTTTTGGTTTTTTTCCTCGTTTAACATTTTACATCGGATTTTTACTATTTTTAATGTCTTTTTGTTCTATTTATGATTTTACGTATTTATTTATTTATTTTTGAGAGAGATTGCGAGCTTGCGCAGAGCAGGGGCACAGAGTATCCCAAGCAGGCTCCACACCGTGCCCAGTGCAGACCCCTCCCTTGCGGGGCTCAATCTCACAATTGTCAAATCATGACTCGAGCCACCCAGATGTCCCTGTTTAGCTTTTTAAAAGGCAGATGTCATTTTGTTTGTTTAAGATTTTGTTTTTAAGTAATCTCTATATCACACTCTACTGGGGCTCAAATTTATAATTCTGAGATTGACAGTCATACACTCCCCCAACTGAGCCAGCCGGCTACCCGAAAGTCGTTGTCATTTTAAAAGTGAATGTCTTTACATCGGGTTGTTGTAGAACTTGATTCTGTTTTTTTTTTTTTTTTTAAGAAACTTTATTTTGGAGTCACTTTAGATTTCTGTAACCCTGGTACATTTGTCAAGATGTAGAAATCAACATCAATTTGATACTCTTAATTAAACTAGAGACTTAATTTGGATTTTACCAGTTTTTCCACTGATTTTTTTTTTTTTTTCTGTCCTAGGATCCAGGCCAGGGCCCCACACGGCATTTAGCGATCTCCTTAGGCCCTCTCGTCTGTGACGGTTCCTTAGGCTCTCCTTATTTTCATGCCCTCTTGATAGTTTTGAGGAATATTGGTCAGGTATTTTGCAGAAATGTCCTTCGGTTTGGGTTTATCTGGTTTGTGCTCTAGACTGAGGCTGTGGGCTGTGAGGTTTGGGAGAAGGACGCCACAGAGGTGAAATGCCCTTCTCGCCGCATCATGGCATTGCACTGTGGGGTACACGATGACAGCGTGGCTTGTCCCCGATCTTTTAACCATAATCACGTGGTGCAGGCAGTCCCTTCTGCTTCTGTGCTGTCTCATTACTGTCTCCCGAGCCATACTCTACTGTGGACGCCAGTTACTGAGTCCAGCCAGGCTCGCGGGGAAGGGACCTGAGCCCTACCTCCCACCTTACACAGGTACACACATCCTGTTGTTATTCTTTGGAATTCCTTATAAGGAACATTTGTCCCTTCTTCCCCCTGCTCCATGAACTTATTAACCACTTTTATCATGGACTCATGGATACTTTTGTCAGTTCGGTTATACTCTAATCCCATTGTGACTTATTTTGCTACTCAGGTTGTTCCAGCTTTGGCTGAGCTGGAACATAACTCCGCCTCAGACTCTTTACATTTCCTGGAGGGAAAAAAAAACTTCCCTGCGGTTCCGCCATCTTGGCTCCTCCCCCTCAGAGTCCTAGACCTCAGGGCTCAGGGTGGTTGCGGTCGCCTGAGACGAAACCTTGTCCGATGTGACTCCGTGGAGCAGCGTGCAGTGTAGTTGGGCTGTTTCCAGGACTCCCCACTCGCGGTCTTCGATTCCTCTCACAGGACACACGGTCTTTATGGCCCCTTCGGCGTGAGATCTGGTAATTAACTTTTGTCTCTCACCGAGAGTAACATCTACATGTCTCTCTAAATTCTCTTTGTATTTGTCTCCTCTTTACCTACAAATCGTAATTACCGTTAATTTATGTTTGAGTTTATTAAAACAATGGATTTTTAACTTAGAAAAAATAAATGAAATTGGGGCACCTGGCCGGCTCTTGATCTTGGGGTGGTGAGTTCGAGCCTCACTTTGGGCCGAGAGTTTAACCTTGAAAAAAAAAAATTGTAAAATAAGACAGCTGCCCTTAAAGCATTTTATTTTATTTTTATTTTTTATTATTTATTTTTGAGACAGAGAGAGACAGAGCATGAGTGGGGGAGAGGCAGAGAGAGAGGGAGACACAGAATCTGAAGCAGGCTCCAGGCTCTGAGCTGTCAGCACAGAGCCCGACGCGAGGCTCGAACTCACAGACCGTGAGATCATGACCTGAGCCGAAGTCGGACGCTCAACAGACCGAGCCACCCAGGCGCCCCCCTTAAAGCATTTTAAATATAAAAGCACTATTGAAGACTGGCAGTTTTTCAAAATAGGCAGTTTTATGGCAGTGTTACTCAAGTAAAAAGACATTTTAGTTAGGGAAGGACATCAAGAATATTGCTGTCATAATACTTAAAATTTTGTTAGGTTTGTATTTAACATTATTGAGTCTGGTAGTCCGTAAAGAGTCAGAGTTAGTGCTGTTCATTTAGTTATGATAAGTAGTACGTGTAGTTTATTGCTTAGTTTTCTTAAGACGAGTAGAAACAGAACCCAGCAAGACTAAATACATGGCTGGGCCTTGATTCCGTAGATCACTTAGGGATGAAGAACCTTTAGAGAAAGGCATCACGGGAACGGAAGACGCCTGGGAAACTTCTTATTTTAATCCCTTGTCCTTGTCCTTGGCGACTGGGGTCGGAGGGGTGGCCGTGCCGTCTCCAGTAAAGGGCCCTCACGGGTTGGACCGCTAGACAGGAACGCTGGTTCTTTGGGCTGTGTGTCCTGGTCCGCTGAGAGGCCGAGACGTGTGTCCTGGCTCGTCGCAGGGGCTGTGCTGACCCGAAGATGGGGGAGGCTCCTTACCAGGTGGGCAGCAGAGCCCCACCGTTGTAACCGGTCCCTCTGGTGACGCCCTCACTGTGACCGTGAGGAGATGCTCACCAGAACGCGTCTGCTGTTACTTCGGGCATAATTGTACGTGTACTCTCAACACCAAGAGTGTATCTCAGGCCCCTCTGTCTCATGTGGCAAGAGAACCTAATCCAGACTGGTTTAAGACAAAAAAAGGCCGGGGGGGGGGGTTGTGGAATTTCTTGGCTCATGTAACAGGTTCTGGAGTTGGGTTCGCGAAGCACGCCTGGGTCAGGGCTCAGCGAGGTGATTAGAGTCCGTTTCTTGGCTTTGGGTGTCTTGTCCTCTGCTGTTGCTGACCCTGTTTCACAGGCTCTTGTCGCGCTCGCAGGCTTGCTTCCAGCGCTTGTTTGGCACCGTCCGTCCGGCTGCGAACCTCTGGGGAGAAGAGGGAGGACTCTTGTCCTCCCTGGGCAGGGAGCCTCCTGAGACTTTGCGAGTGACCAGACCAGTCTGGTCATGTGTCGGGTGTGTGCTGGAGGGGAGTTCCCAGAGAAGGGGAACTGATGGCGGGGGGCGGTAACTGCGCCGTGTCTGCTCTAGCGGGACACAGACACAGAGCTGGACGACCGGGGCTTGTGTTCCGAATGTTGGGGTTTGGTCGATTCATAAAATAGACTCGAGACGATGTAATTTTCCTTGATTTTATTTAACCTATGTATGGGTTATTGCGTCAGGTTTTCCTGCATCTTCTTACGGTTTCGATGGTCTCCTGCCATAAGCTGGTTTGTCTTTTGAATTAAAGAATACCTGCTGTTTTGGTTTTACTGCGTGTAGGCACGATCTCGTTTTAGTGACGACAGCTGTACTCGGTTTAGAATGCGAAGCTCTTCATATTCTGGATAAAAATCATACTAGGACCATTTCACCTATGGAACTAAATGGATCTGGTGAATGAAAAATTCTTAAATTGGATATATTCACAAATCCTCATCTATTTAGTGGCATGTCATTTTATTTTTTTAAAGTTTAAAGTTTGCTTATTTATTTTGAGAGAGAAAGAAAACCCTCAAGTAGGGAGGGGCAGAGAGAGAAGGGGAGAGAGAGAGAATCCCAAGCAGTCTCTGGGCTGTCAGCACATTGCCTGACTCGGGGCTCAAAACCACCAACCGAGAGATGGTGACCTGAGCCCGAATCGAAGCTCAACAGACTTAGTCCCCCAGGCGCCCTGCCGCGTGTCATTTTCATACAGGTTTCTTCCTGCTAATGTATCAGTATTTGGAACTGTAGCTTAATATTTACTGGGCTGTGGAGTGGTGGAAAACAGTCCGAAGACCTGGCCCGAGGCTGCCACCCACTGGGAAGGGTGAGGGCTGGCCGGCCTTGGAGGCTGACGACTCCGTGTTTCAAGCTGGGGGGGGGGGGGGGGTCTGCGTGTGTTTGGTGTTGGCAGCCAGCTTTGAGGTACTGATGGTATCCTTGGTTTGGAAAAGATCTTTGAGGCAACTTTCTTAGTAAAAAGAAGTTCCAGAAACTCCGGATTGTATACTCCAGACCTGTTGATTGGTGGGGGATCTGGAGTCTCTGAGACTCATCTCCTTGGGGGTTTCTTGGGTCGTGGGGCGCATCGCCCAGGCCCTGCGTGGAAAGTCCCGCCCTCTTCTTACCTGTGCGCCGCCGGACTCTGAGCAGTTCACGGTCAGTGTACGGTAACAGGCCTGTCGTTTTCGTTTGTTTTAAAATGTAATCGCCAGGCACACAGCCAGGCTCTGAGATTTTACAAATGAATAAAAAGGGTTCTTGCTACTGAAGAACTTACAGTGGGGATGAGTTGCTGCTGAAGAAAATATGATTTTAATCTGCGATAGTGGGAGAGGGTTTATTTTATATAAAACATTCTTGTAAATGGTGCCTTAAGTTTTATTACTTTTTAGTGGACCAGCTTGTTTATCCCTATGCTTTCAAAGAACAGTCCAAACATTTTTACACTTATTTCTTAGATGGTTATTCAGAGGTCATGATCCTTGTATTTGGATAATTTCCTGTAAGCGAATTACCATGGTTTTTCCTGTTTCCTCTCTGTTGTGTGTATGTACCAGATCATCTTATAGCTTAAAGCTTTCACTTAGGTACTTCTGTATTTGGAAGAGCGGTGTGAAATTTATAAACATGGAAATTTATCCATACTTGCTGTCTTACAGAGAGTTTGGTTCCAGAATCAATTTTGAAATGTTCTCTTGTTGACCTTGCAACTTGTACGTTTATACCTTTGGTCAGAGAGGGTGTTTTGTTGTGACATACTTTATCGGAGATAAAGTTGCTAATGGTAGAAGCACCATGGCAGGGATTCCAGAGTATTCAACAAGGAGGATTCCAGTATGAAAACAGGAAGTGCGGATGGGCAGAATGATGCCTCTTCGCCAGCACAGAAAATGTGTACCTTAAAAAAAACGAACTGTGGTAATCCCCGTACCGCATGTCAGTAGAACGTAAGTGCCACGTTCCTGCTGGAACTTTCTTCAGGTGAAGGGGTGCTACCTCTAAGGACCAAGAATTTGTGAAGCCAGCAGATGGGGTAGTTGTGATTAGTTTATGATTTAATGAAGCAAGAGAATCCCTTTTTATCTGATGGCTTTCCCTTCTAGTTCCTAGCTTTCGCAGTGCTTTATGTCTGAAAATAATTTGCCTGGAGTTACTTGAGCTCATCTGTTAACTGGCAGGTAGGAAAGCGAACGGTTGCCACAAAGTTATTTCTTAAAGCCCCAATTTCCTCCCGCCATGGGTGTCTTTCTGCTCCGCTCTCCCTCAGCACCTCTGTCTTCCACACTGTGTGCTTTGCCTCAAAGATGGGGTCACCTTCCTGAGTTTAGTCTTTTCAGGGCTTAGGACTGTTATCTTTGCTCCAAGTCAGCAACCCAAAGGTAAGGTCACACTATCCTTTTCATGTTATCTCTGTGGCCTCCTCCAGCGACTTCGCAAGTTCCGAAGTCTGTTTATTCTCCTCATTTCCTCAGTGCTTGTCATATGGGGTCTTTAGCCAGCTTGGTGTCCATCTTTGCTCATGGGGCCTGTCCCCCAGACTTCTGCCTTCAGAGCCCTGTATCCAGCTGTCCCCTGCTCGTACCTTATGGTCCCTTCCATTCTCTTCTTGGCCTTTTGAAATACAGCTCAACTTTGAAGGTTGCCCATTCCTCCCCTCTCCCCCCGCCCCGCTCCCCCCCCCCCCAAATCTCTTAGTGTGTTTTCTTCTTCTCAGCGTGTTGGGTGGGACCTAAGTTCCCTAAGGGCATGCCGTTATCTGTGTTGTCAGGGCCTGGTTCCTAGTAGTCGTTATCACATGCTTATCTTGCCCCTCTGTCAGCCTGAGAAATCCAGACATCTGCTTTCTTGGTCATGGTGGAGGACTGTTCCGACAAAGTTACCCACTGACCTCTGGGCTCCCTGCCTTCCTGTAAATCTTGTCTCCTTAGGCGCTTTCTCTTTGCCTGAGGGTTTACTTTGGGAGGGGGGAGGGAGCGAAGCCCTGCTCCGTTGTCAGTTGTTCAAGCCAGAACATCCTCCACTCCTACTGAAGTCATCACCCAGTTCTTAGTAATTCTTGAATTCCTTTTCCCTCCTCACCAGTGTGGTCGCGGAAGCGCCCTCATCTCCGGCGCCAGACTGTTGTTGCAGCCCCGCCTCACCTCTCTGCTGGTCTGCTGCTCCTCCCAGAACCCAGTCTCCCCCTCCCCTTTTATTTATTTTGACTTTCCTTTGCTCTTAGATAAATTAAAGCAGACTTTCTTCATGTGACAGCTTTGCACGTTGCACCATCTGACAGAACTGTCCTAATCTTTTGAAGATATAAGTATGATTTTATATTTATTTATTTAGATTCAGTTCATTTTTTCACAAGTATGATTTTAAGACTTTGAGAAACAAATATTCTGGAAGGGGACGCTTGTTTAGACTTAAAATGGGGACTCCGTGTTACGACTTCGGCGTGTGGGGAGCGACGGATGGGCTGCCCCACACGCAAACGTAGTTGATTCCTAGAGCTTGCAACTACAGATAAGGCGGCAGAATTTACGTGGCATTTGCTGCATTTTTGTTTGCTGGCCGGGAAACCCCTCCTGTGAGTAGAGGTGGCGCAGGGGGCAGAAGTACAGACTTTTCTCCCCGTGTCGGGGGTGAGAAGCCTGGTTACAAGTGCGTGGGGAGACTGCTTCAGTTTGCGCTGGGCGATCTACTGTGCCCTTTCTGCTTTGAGTGCTGTGTGTAATTTTACCGTTTCAGATTTGTCTTTTTCAGTTATATTCTTCATTTATGCCTGTAGCTGCTAATTTAATGATGAAAAACTTGAAGTATGTGTCTACACGTTTTTGCTCCAGAAGTCTCATAGACTAAAAACCAGCTTGTTAGAGTATTTCTGTACGAGTATTTCTGTAATGGGGTCGATCACATTTCTGTAAGACGGTTGTCATTTAGGAGTGTAGAACCTTTGTAAATAAAGATGTCTCTTAAAAGTTGTGTTAAATAAAAGTTTATACTTTGAATGAAATGTTTTAAGGATTTAACCCTACGGAACGAACGAGCACTCCTTTGCAAGTATCAACAGTGTCATCGTGTATTATTTATTTTGTTGATTGTTAGTTTGCTGGGGATTAAAAACGCAAGTGATCATATTCAGGCTGGTTAGATTAGTGATTTTAACATGAAACCATTGCTTTTAGAAGAATCATGGGCCAGACTGGGAAGAAGTCTGAGAAGGGACCTGTTTGTTGGCGCAAGCGTGTAAAGTCAGAGTACATGCGGCTGCGGCAGCTCAAGAGGTTCAGGCGGGCTGACGAAGTTAAGGTACAGCTTTGTCTTTTGTGCAGCGCACCTACAGTTACGGGTCCTTCCCCCTCCCCATCCCCCAGAGAGAAGTTTCAATTTGTAAAGGGTCCATTTTCAGCCAAGGTCATATTTATAGTAAGATAAATGAAGGCTTGGAAGCCAAGGGCCTTGATCTGTCTTAATTAGCATAAAGATTGTACCAGGCACCGTAATGATAATGGAAAGATTGTAATCTCACGGCTGTTCAATCTACTTAGAAGTCACTATCTTTTCAGTGTATCTTCCTATCGCATGTGTAGACCCCGGACCCACATACAAAGGAATGTGTCTCATGGTTTTGTGTTTCTAAAGTCATTGTGATTTTGTCTTTATACATACTGACAGAATAAGAGATGCGGTGTTTTTGTGTTATTTGAATGTGGGAAACTACAGTTTAGTGTAAAATGTGTATGTGTTCGCTCCAGGAATGCTCCTGGTATTTCTGAGAAATCACTAGATTTTAACCTGCATTACAGACACTGCCAATTTTCTAACAATGAACAATTTCTCTTCTCCTCTCCTCCATTTTTTTTAAAGAGTATGTTTAGTTCCAATCGTCAGAAAATTTTGGAAAGAACGGAAATCTTAAACCAAGAATGGAAGCAGCGAAGGATACAGCCTGTCCACATCCTGACTTCTGTGAGCTCATTGCGCGGGACCAGGGAGGTTGGTGAACTCACGCACTGGAGTAATTCTCAGTACATTCTGGTTTTTGCTGTTGGATTGTTGGTTGGCTATTGACAGGAAGTCACTCACTTCTGGAAGTCCATCTGTTTATTGCCATTTCCTTTTAATGTGCAGCTAACTGTTGGTGGCTGCCTCAGGTAACACTACTAGCTACTCCTTTAAGAGAGTCGTAGTGTTTAGAATATATTTTCAGGTAGATTCGTAGAGTTTTATAGGGTTGTTGATTTAAAAAATTTTTAAGCTAAATACTCTTTAATGTCCTCATCAGATCACTCTTTAGAGCAAGGCTTTCTGACTCGTAGTTATCTTTCTTTCGGCCCCTTAGTGTGAATTAGCCATGTTACAAGAAATGTTTTCTTTTCATTCATATTCATGGACTAAGAAAGTTACTTGTTATTTGAACATTTTGTTCAAATTCTAAGGCTCTCTAAGAATTTTTAAATTTAGTGTCGAGAGATCAGAAGTCCTTTTTCATAGCATTTTCTAAATGAAGTAGATTTTAATCCTATTTTCAAAAGAAGGTAATAAATGTATGGCAGATTTTATAATTAAATGACACACAAAAAAACACAGCGGCAGCAAAATGAAAAGAAAATGGCGGAAGCTTAAAAACTACAGAACCATCAGTAGGGTTTTACGTAAAGCATTTTGGTTTAAGTACCTGTTTTATACAGGAAAGCATGGCATAGGAGGTGGAATGCTATTTGAATGAGCGTCAAAACAGAAAGGAGGAAGAAAGTGCTCTGGAGCTTAAGTTATACCGTGTAGCGGGGAGTTGTTTATCTGAGTGTCTAAACGTGGAAAGCATCTAGGCAGTGGGGTCTGTTCTAAAAAAAATGTATTCAGTGAGGTTATAATACTTCTAAAATATTGTAATAAGCAAGAACTTGCTACCACGTGAGACCTGTTGAGATTGTGACACGCCGGCTTCAGAGAGACGTGTCGATGCTGTCACAGTAGCCTCGTCCTAGTGACCGGGTCATTGTGTGGTGGCCTCGGTGGGACATATGACTTGGAATGATTCTTAGTCATTTATTCATTTTGTCGGGTGACCCGTCTTTAAAACCCAGGCTTGTAGTTGCATAGATGCATGTCATACGCTACTGACACCTCCTGCACCATCCGGGATAGGTCAGGGCTTATGTGCTAGAGGTAAATGACTTTTATTAATACATTAAGGGCAAAAGGAATTCGTTTCTGTGCTAGTCAGAACGTTCTCAAACGGAATAAGGATAGGGCTTCTAAGTAATTATGTGAAAGTTTTGCCTGGTGACCTTTTGGAAATTTTGAGGTAAAGGAAGAAGAAACCTTGTTTCTTCTCCCTGCAGGAATAGATCTTAGAAATCTGGTGAGGTCAGTAGGCACAGGGAGCACATGCTGTTTGCCACCCGTCGCAGATCTCAAAATGCTACCGAAAGTCCAAATTTTATTTATAAGTAAAAGTTAATGGCAATAATGATTTCTGGCACAGTGCTAGGTACTGTGCACACGTGAACCTCATTTAATGTTTGTGATAGTCTTATGCACCCCTCCCCCCACCCCCAGGACGCTGAGCCTTAGAAGACTTAGGTCAGTTTGCTTGCTCTAAGGATCTGATGTGGGCCCGGAAGAGTACGCGTTGCTCAGACACGTGGAGAAAGTAAAGTTCGCCGTTTATGTCCGACTTGGATTGTTTATAGTGTAATTTTAAGTATAATTTATTCAAATGAATATTTACCAATTGAATTTTCCTTTTAATTTTATCAAATGGGGATAAATTATTGAATGTAAAGATATCTAACTTTTTAATGTGAGTTTATATGAGAAATTGTGGAAGGAGTTAGCATTTTAATAGAACAAAATTGTTTTCTAAACTTAGTACCACACGCAGGTTGAGGAAAAACCATTTTCAAAAAATAGGATGGGGAAGGAGGAAAATCACCCCCCCCTCCTCAGGAACTCCGTTTTTGTTGCATGAACTCTGACCCGGTCAAGTCTGTTAGTTTTTGAGCTGGTCTTGAGAGCTGATTCTGCCTCAAATGATTCATCTTTTTACTTCCCCCTTTAAAACCTGTCACTGACTTTTGGAAGCTGAACATTTATACAGTTTGCGATAAGCTTTTTGGTGTTCTCACAATAAAAATAACAAAATTTTCGGACTGAAAAGGACTTTAATGATCTCTGTCTAATCTCCTTACTTTTTAGATGAGAATATATCCGTGTATTTTGCTTCAGTTAGAGCATTCCCAGCCGTACGTCAATTTCTTTTATGTGCTTTAAAAGTTGGGAGTCTGAAGTAGGTCAGAAGCAGGAGGATAAGTAAAAGTTAGTGTGTTTTGCAAAGACTTTCCTAGTAGTAGGCTTGGCAGAAGTTCAGACTGCAGTGTTGATCCAAACACCTAAAGTCTATGGCCTTCAACATTGGGAAGTGCTGTTGTAACATTGTTTTAATTAACTGCTTATTTCATAAGCTGATCCTTTGTAAGCACTGTGTCTTCAGTAGAAATCCTTTGTGGCCTGAGGACCATTCAACGACAATTTTCAGTTTTTCACTCAAGTCTTAGACTTCAGTCCCTTCTGTGTTTGTAAAGCAGACGTGTTCAGTTGTAAAAGGCAGGTTTTATCGGGTTAATTGAGTGAAGAGCGCCTGGCAGAGGCCGCTCCGGTCTGATGAGGTGACCGCTCTGGATGCCGGCTTCGGATCAGGGGCTCTGCAGTCGGACTTAGAGACCGCATCTGCCGTGTGTTGTCTTCTGAACGTGTGTTTTTAAGGTGCTTGCGGCTGCTCACGTTCTGGTGTTGAGGTTTAGCACCTGTGCAGGGGTGCCCGGAGAATGTTGACACGGAGGTGCCCATGGTTTTCTTTTTAAAATTACTTCTGACTTCGTGAAGCCCGCGGCGGGGTGTTCTGCACTGTTTCCTTTGCCCTTCAGTTAATCTTTTTAAGGAGCTTTCATTTGAAAAATACCACTAAGTGATACCTGCATGCCAAAGGTGGGCACCTTACTGATGTGATATGTGGCTATTTATACAAACAGTTGCTTGTAGGTGACTTTGATTACTTTGTCTTATCAGTAAAATTTATCTCCTGTAAGCCCTTGCATCGGCAGTCCTGTTCTTCAGTGTGTCTGTTTTCCAGTTTTAATGAAGAAACTGGTTTAGGAGCTGCTCTCGTAGTTCTTAGTGCGTTTCTTTTTGTACATTTGTCCATTTCTTGGTAGAAACCAGGAGGTGCTTTCCTTCGTTGTTCATGTCAAGATTTTTATCACCTGTGTGTATCATGACTGAAAGAGAGGCTTGCTGAAGTGACGCGTCTTCTGGGCGAGCAACTTAAAAATAGCCCGCCAGGATGTGTTTCCAGATTCTCAGGGGAATTTACTGTTCTTGTAATTACGAGTTTTGTGTCTTGTTTAGTAATGAAAATGGGGAGAACTTTTTACGCCTGTTTAGATGTGGGGCTCCGAGTCTAACACACAAGCAACATCTTTAGAAAGACGACATAGTCCTCATGTTTATGAAGAGTTAAAATTTTTTTTTTAATGTTTTTTTTTTCTGAGAGAGTGCAGGCGGGGGAGGGGCAGAGAAAGGGGGACAGAGGATCCGAAGCAGTCTCTGCGCTGACAGCAGCGAGTGGACGTGGGGCTTGAACTCAGGAACTGCGAGATTATGACCTGATCCAAAGTCGGATGCTCAACCAGCTGAGCCAACCAGGTGCCCCAAGAGTTAAAAAATGTTAACACTTAAGGTTTGATCTTCCTAGCAATATTTGAAATGATTATGAGTTCATCTAACATTTAATATTTGCAAATTATTTGCGGGGGGGAGAGGCTTCTATCAAAATAACGGTGTAAGTTCTTTTATATGTTTGCAGTTTGGACTTGCTATTTTTATTGGAGACAAAAACACTGTCTCGGTGTTTACATATAAACATTTGATTACGTTATTTATTGAGTCCTAATGCACTTTCCTCTGTTAATTGTAAATAGAAATTGAGTTACTATTTACAAAGATATGCTGGTGTACCTACTACATAATTTAGCGCTGTTAAATACATTGTCAACTTTATAAATATAGTAACATGCTTCCTCTCCTTGGTAAATTTCGAGACTGTGGAACTAGTAGGTGTGGATTCTCATGAGCCATTTGAGCAAATATGGCCGGGAGCCGGGTCATTTTTCTCATGTCTTAGAAATAAAGGGATGGCTTTCAGTCTGAACACAGCCATCCTTTCTTGGTACCTCAGGGAACTGGTTTCTGAGTTGTTTCTGTTGCTCTTTGCCCCTCTCTTAACCGCTGGTTGGTATTTATTTGGAGAGTTCAGTCCTGTCTTAACTCTGCCAGTCCTTCCCACCATATTAACTTTTCAAATCACTTCAGCCTTCGCTTCCTTGCTGGCTTTCTTGAGGCTGAAATAGACGGAGTACTTCTTAAATGACCGTAAAGGAGGCTTTCCTTTTATTTTGTTTTGAAAGGAAACATTATAATGAGTTTTATGCTTTTCCGAAAGGACATTTAAAAAAAGTCACTTAAGATGTCTGGGTTTATATAGCAATATCATCCTGATGTATGAGTTTATTTTTAAACTTAAGATTCTCTATCTTACATTTGAAAAGTGAATTTTTCAAAAATGTCAAATGTTTATTTTGTGCAATGAATAAACCAGCAGACGTTGGTTGTAGTTTGCTGGTTTTCTCTTAGAACGTTGTGTGTGTAGTTGGTGTTTTACATACATTGTCACCTGTTTAATTGACCACAAAGATGAAGATAAAGGATCTTTGCTTTACAAAGATCAGTTCTTCTCCCAAAACGCAAGACCAAATTTTGACAGCTATTTTAATATTGAATCGGAAGAAATACTTGTCTAGCTTGCATTGTTAAAAATTGTTTATTGCTCTGAAGAAATAAGATTTTAATTAGACGTTGAGGTTCTAGGATAATATGGATTGGCCTAAATTCACTGCTTAGCATTCTGCTTTATCTTCTCTTAATAGATTTTATAAAAGAATCTTAATTGAGTACCATTTTGGGAGGGTTGAGCAGAGTTCTTTCTCAGCTGCCTTATATTGATTGAGGCAGCTTTATACCAGGTCATGTGAGTTTCTGTTGGGTTAATGAAACCTTTTTTATTGTTTTCTTAACTAAAAGGCCATTGCAAAATGACTCTTGAAAATTAAAATAAACTGAAATATATAAAACAAAAGGCAAAAGTTTCTATAGTACAACTCCTGTGATTTTTTAATCTTTCTGATCTCTTTTTCTATATATGATAGCACGCTAATAATGATAATATATTTTATTATCGTTATACAAATAATTATGTAAATAATTATCGTATTCAAATAATGTACTGTTATTTATTTTAAATGGTTACTGTCCAGGGGTGCCCAGGCTGGCTCAGTCCAAACTAAGATTCTTAATATCAAGGTCCTGAGTTCAAGCTCCACGTTGGGTGTGGAGCTTACTTAAAAAATAAAAGGTTACTGGCCAGATAAAATGTGCCTGCCAATTTGGACCATCACTTAAACAAAAATTTTTTTAAAAAATGTAGTTGACACATAATATTCCGTTAGTTTCAGGTGGACACCCTAGTGATTTATCTTCTCTGTGCCTCATGCTGTGCTCACTGCAGGTGTAGTCCCCCATCTGTCTCCATATACTGTTTCCGTGCCGTCGGCCACATTCCCTATGTTGTGCCTGTTATTCCTGTGACCTTTTCCACAGCTAGAAGCCTGTCTCTCCCTCCCCTCACTCATTTTGCCCATCTTCTCTCCCCCCACCCCCCCAATTTTGGACTGTCACTTTAAATCATCTGTCCAGGTCCTCATTTGCTAAGAATGCAGTGTTTGATAACTTTGATATGCCATCGTTTATTGCCCTATTCTTTTTTTTTTTAATGTTTGTTTATTTTTGAAAGAGCAAGGGTGTGAGCAGGGAGGGCAGAGAGAAGGAGAAAGAGAATCCCAAGTAGGCTTCAGGCTCAGCACGGAGCCCGACCTGGGCAAGCTCAAGTGACTGAGCCACCCAGGCTCCCTGCCCTATTCTTATTAATTGCTAAAACATTTATTTTTCAATTTTTTATTTTTGCAATTAGTATTTTAGTGAATGCCCTTCATTGTACATCTGTATATATTTGAGTAATTTTATAGAAGTTCCTACAAATAGGATTTCTTGGTCAAGAGGATATGCATATTAAATTTTTTTTTTTTTAATTTTAGGGAGAGTGCAAGGCAGTGAGAGGGGCAGAGAGAGGGAGAGAGAGAATTCTCCAACCTCAGCGCAGAGCCCAAAGCGGGGCTCAGTCGCGCAACCCTGGGATCATGACCTGAGCCGATATCAAGAGTCCAATACGCTCAACCGACTGAGCCACCCAGGCGCGCCACATAGTTAAATTTTTATAGATGTTACCACATTGTTCCCCCAAGAGATTTTCCACCTGCACCTTACCAGCTGTTTACGGGTGTCTGTTCCTCTCTGTTCCCAATGCATAATACTAGTCTTTTGGATCTTTGTCAATGTGATTGTTAAGACGTTACTACGGTTTCTTCGCTTTTCTTACTCAATCAGTGAGGTTAAGTTTCTATTGTCTGTTTATATTTCTTCTCTGAAGTGACTGCTAGGGTGTTGGATCTATTAAAATTAGGGTGTAGGATCTATTAAAATTCCCCCCTCTTCCCATTTTGGTATTATTTCTAGTATATTTTGGTTTATGAAAGTTTTATTAAAAAGTTTTTAAAAATGTTTGTTTATTTTTGAGAGGGAGAGAGAACGTGTGAGCAGGGGAGGGGCAGAGAGGGGGACAGAGGGTTTGAAGCAGACTCTGCACTGACTGCAGAGAGCCCGAGGTGGGCTTGAACTCATCAACCATGAGATCATGACCTGAGCTGAAAACGACTGAGCCACCCAGGCGCCCCAAAGCTTTATTCACTTATTTTTAAGTTTTCTCAGATGTGAGCAAATCTCACTTTAAATTTTTATTTAAAAAATTTTTTTTAAGTTTATTAATTTTGAGAGAGAGAGAGAGAGAGAACGTGCATGTGTTGAGAGCATGTTCGTGTGTGTGGGGAGGGGGCAGAGACAGAATCCCGAGTAGGTTCCACCCTTCAGCACTGAATCCGACATAGGGCACGAACTGTGAGATCATGACCTGAGCCAAAATCAAGAGTTAATGCTTAAATGACCGAGCCATCCAGGCGCCCCTTTTAAAAATTTTGGACAGGGAGAGCATGAGAGGGGGAGAGGGCAAAGGAAGAGAGAGACAGTCCCAAAGAGGCTCCATGCTCAGTGCAGACCCCGACTCAGCGTTCAATCCCACGACCCTGGGATCATGACCAGAGTTGAAATCAAGGCGGCTCAACCAGCTGAGCCACGCAGGCACCCCAAGATTGTCTTACATTTTAAAAGATGACTGGGCATATTAGGAATTTCAAAATAGTAGGATATATCTTGTAGAGAGAAAAGAAGAAAATCTTTATTCATACTACTAGGCAAATACTGGTTTATAGAAGTTTTAAATGTTTACATAGTCAAATTAGATTTCTTTTTTTTAAATTTTTTACAATTTTTATTTATTTTTGGGAGAGAGAGAGAGAGAGAGCACACAAGCAAGGAGGGGAGGGGCAGAGAGAGAGGGGAGACATAGAATCAGAAGCAGGCTCCAGGCTCTGAGCTGTCTGCACAAGAGCCCGATGCAGGGCTCGAACTCCCAAACCACAAGATCATGACCTGAGCTGAAGTCGAACTCTTAACCGACTGAGCCACCCAGGCGCCCCTAGAATTTCTTTTGATTTCTGTGTTTCTAAAGGCTTAGAAAGTAAAGATTATAATAACATCTCTATCTGTCCTTTTAGTTTTCACGTTTATATTTATTTTTATTTATTCTTTATAGATTTAAAAAATTTTTTTAAGTTTATTTTGAGAGAGAAGAGAGTGTGCACACAGGGAAGGGGGGTGGAGAGAGAGGGAGAGTCACCATCGCAAGCAGGTTCTATACTATCAGCACAGAGCTGGGCGCTGGGCTTGAACTCAGAAGCCATCGTGATCATGACCTGAGGCTGAAGTCAGAGGCTTAACTTTAGAGGCCATCCAGGCGCCTCTAAAGATTTTATTTTATTTTATTTTTATTTTTTTAAATTTATTGTCGAGAGAGAGCATGTGGGTGCATGTGCGTGGGGGAGAGTCAGAGAGAGAGGGAGAGAGAGAGTCCCAAGCAGGCTCTGTGATGTCTGTGTAGAGCCCGACGCTGGGCTCAACCACCTGAGCCACCCACGCGCCCCTGAAGATTTTATTTTTAACCAATCTCTCTACCCAACACAGGGCTGGAACTCACAACCCCAAGATCAAGAGTCACATGCTCCACTGACTGAGCCCGCCACTTGCCCCTCACTTACATATTTTAATATTTAACCTATTAAGAATTTCCTCTGGTATAAAAAGTGAGTGAGGGATTTGGTTTTTAATATTTTTCTGTTTAGCTTTCTAGTTGCTTCAACGCTACTTAAGTAGCCAGTGAACAGTAAAGGAGCAGTCACAGATCTTTCCTGCAAAGGCCAGCCGAGTTGGCCTCCCGGATTGGTGGGCCCTTGAGCGGATCTGCTGCCTGAGCCAGGACTCCACGCTTCTCCGAGACCACGGCCTGGCGCCGGTCTGGCCTCTACCGGAACTCGGGCCGCTGCTGCCCTGTCTTGTTCCGCCCCACGTCCACTCCTGGAAGCAAGGCTCCAGGACAGTCACGGAGCCACGGCTTAGGGAGACCAGGGGCTTAAGTAAAACTCTGTCTTCCGTGACTTAGTTTTTGCTTGTTTTTATTTTTTCAGTGACAAATGGTCATAATTTCTTGCTCAGAGGACTACTTTTGAGTTGGGCATTTGAGTTCGCATGGTTCCAGTTACCTGCTTCTGTGCCTTTTGTGTGTTTTATAGTTTAACTTATGTATTGACTTGTTCAGTTTCTGATTCGCAGTTGTTTTAGCAAAACTGGAGTTTGTAGCACAGCTGCAGATTGTGAGGGATGATTTAATATAGCCCCCTTCCGGCCCCGACCACATCGGGTTTTCCCTGTGCATTGGGTTTTAACAGGATTAATGAGATGGATATTTTTATGGTTGTTTTCATTCAGGATCAGGCTTTGAAATTAGATGCAGGAGAGAGATTTAAGAGTCGACATTTCCTGAAATTGCATTCCAAATGTTCTGCGTTCTGTGTTAAATGCGTGTGTGTGTGTGTGTGTGTTTTCTAAGAAGCATAGGAACTGGCCCTCAGAGGACGAGATCTTTCTGTGAGGCTCGAGTGAACTCCAGCAGGAGCCCTGTGTTGTAGGCAGAGGTTCTCTCCCCAGTCGGGGACGGCTCTGTCACGTACTGACCAGTGGAAACACTGTACAACCTGGTATGAGCCACCCTGAGTCCTTAGCTCCAACACCCTCCATTCGCCCCTTGTACTAAATATGTCCGCGTCAGGATCCCAGGGAGGAAGTTTTCTTCCTGGTGGTTATTTCTGACCCTGTCCTGCTGGAGCCTCGTGTCTCTTGGACTCCCCGTCTCCTAATCAGCTCCCGAGGTCTGCGGAGGGACTCCCTTCTCTCTAGCTTCTCTTGACCCAGACTTGGTATTTGTCTCATTCCATTTTTTTTTCTGTAAGACTTGCTTTGCATCAAAATGGTCTGAAATTAAATTACGTACCCTCTCATTTTCACCAGAAGGGCTGGCCGATGTGAAATTTGGGTGTGTTCTCTTTTTCTCTGCTGCGATTTTGAAGAACAGAGGCAGTTTCAGGACTCATCCTCAGCTTTTCTCTGGTTCGGGTGGCAGTTGGCCCTTTCTTTCCTACCTCTTAGGTGTGAGATAGTTCCTTACTGTTTTTACTTGGAAAGGCTGAAGGAGATTAGACAATATCAACAGTTCATTGTGTCTCTGGCATGAATGAAATGGACCAACCAGTATCCAAGAATATTTTTAACTTGGCTAACTGTATTTTTTCCCCCCTACTCTCCGGAAGTTGGACCTAACCCTTCTGATGTTAAAGACTGTTCAAAGACCAAATGGCATGGCCGTTTTCCTTTGGGATGTCCCACTGTGAAATGGGGAGTCATACCGACCTCATAGGGTAGTGGTGAATTTTAAAGAAGTTAACTTTGATAAAGTCTCTAGCACAGTGCTTGGCACATAGTAGGGTGTGTTAATTTCTTTCCCTTCCCTGCAGGCCATTCACCTGCTCTTCCCTCTACGATTTTCCATAACACAGTTTTTACTTGGAACCAGCCTTCTGCCAAGAGTCTCAGTTTGGTTGTGTCCTCCTACAACTACTATTTTTGGCTTGACTTCCCTCTCCAGCTCCCAGTGGTCCAGCCACACAGTCGCCTATTGTACCAGCTGGTTGATGTAAGTCTATCCATCCTCAGAGGAACCCAGTTACTTACCAGTAAGCTGTGTTTCTCTGAAAATGTAGCATCCTTGATAAACCGATATAGTTTTTTTCCTTCTGTATGTACCACTGATGATGATGAATCTATAATAATTTCCTCGTGTGATCCTCAAGTAAGAACCAGAATTGGAGAATTTTATGTGTGGATGTGTAGGTCTCCTAGTGAGTTCCTGAGTCCAGGACACTTGACTGTGATCAGGTAAAATGCTTTGGAGACCCATGAGGTCAAAATCCTTTTCAGTATTCTGAGTAGTATGAGACTTAATTACATAAACTGTCAAGGATGATACATTTTCAAAGAAAAAAAAGTTACTGGTAAGTAACTGGAATTTTTTGAGTAATTTTTCTGTTAAGTCAATAAATAAAATTTCCCAAACTTGTTTTACCAACAAATGCTTTTGCATTTGAATAGTATTCATAAATGAAAGGAACAAGGTTATTAGTTAAGGCTAGTAGGTAAGGAATGGGATCGGTTTCTAGAGACACTGCACAGATCATGAGGTGTGGGCGTAGGCCTTCAGTCCCCTAAGTAGGGGCTCTCTTAGCTTTACAGAGAAATTGGAGCAAATCTCCAGTAGGCAAAATCAGCAATTGCAGTCTGTTCATTCAGAAACATTTTTTGAGTGCCTACTCTTTTTTGAGACACTGTGCTGAGTATCATTGCGAGACAGGTAAAACCACACTGTCTCAGCCGCTTTTGCTCTCAAGAGAGCTTATTTCTGGTCCCTTGGTGACTGCAGGGCTCAGGATTGAGGTGACGGGGTCATGGTATGACAGGTGTGAGGTGGGAGGTAGTACTTCAGCACGAGGTACTACAGCCTTTGCCATCTTCTGCGCTTCTCGAAGTTCTTTCTGTTCAGGGGAAGAAATGAGCGGACTCCTTCAGTAGATTCAGAGCATTTTGTACATCCTTAGAGCAAACAGATGGGGCACGGCCAGCGTCCCTCCCTGTCTAGTAGTGGGATCGGAGATTAAGCTGTCTGACCTTAAGTATGACCTTGGGTTCAGATGCGGAGTAGTAATGCAGGTGGGTAAAGGAGACTTGGGGGTCAGCGCGCTCTCCCCCAGCCCCCAAGCTTTGAAGGAGGCCAATCCTGAGAGTTCAAGTCACGGTGTTAATATACTTCCCCCAAGTGTAAAACAAAACCTCACAACTCTAATTTTTTTTTTGTGAGAAATTACAGTTACTTTGCACTTAGAATCACCGGACAGTGTATCCTACTCGATTCAGTAATTATAACCACTCCTTGCCCCAAAGTTCCCCAGTTAGGTAGGAGGAGGAGAGGCACCTTGGTAATACCAGGAACAAGGGAAGGGCCTGGGGGAGGAGGCGCCCCTCCCGTGTGGCCCCCGGTACACAGCCGTGCTTGTTTGTTTGCCCCGGGAGCTGCTCCAGGGCAGGTGCCTGGCACAGCCAGGAAGCTCTTGGGTGTCGGAGGCAGACTTCGGCTTCCTTCCTGGCTTGGTAACTGACTATCTTTCTGACTAGGCAAGTTACTGAACTTCTTGAACCTCAGTCTCCTCCTCATTTGTGAGGTGGTGACGCTAAAGGCTGACATGAGGAGTGGTTAAGATGTATAGAAAGCACTTAGCACAGTGCCTGCAACATAGTACGTGCTCAATAAATGTTAACTGCTGATATTGTTGGATTATTGGACGGATGGATGAAGAATTGTATCAGAGGCCAAAGTGCGGAACAGGGAAAGATCGTGGCTCCGGAGTATTAGTGAACTATCCCTACCTTCTCATTACCTTGAGCGATGAGCTTTCTAGCACCATGATAGTTATCTTTGCCCTTTTGGAAAGCAAATTAATGGATTAATCGCTGTCACAGTTCTTCCTAACTACTCTGATCTTTAAACCTGTACTTCCACCAGGAAGGAACTGTTGTGCTGCAGTGACTGTGACCGACCATTGCAGCATCGCCCCCCCCCCCGCTGGCCTGATGTGGTGCCCAGGGCCGGGCGTGGCCTGTGCGCCAGAGATGTTCACTGCGGTTTCACCAAATCTAGCCCTGCTATTTTTAAGACCTCTCAAATAAAAATTAAACATTTAATAATTATGTGCGTGTATATATATGATTTTCTGTTTTGTTTTACTATCTCTTCTTTTTTACTTTATTTTCACCGATCGTAGATTATAAATAGATGTCCACAGGTGTTTTTGAGAAGGTTCTTGGAAGCCTGATAATTGGGTAACGGGGCTCCTTAAGAGAAGCTGGATTCCTAGACGGGAGAGAAGGTGCTGTGGTTAGTTGGGCACAGATTTTTACCGTATTTCATAGAATCAAAGATGCGAAATTTTGAACGTTTTAACATCTGAAACTGGAATGCATCTTAGAATTGCCGTGATAAGAAAGCATTATGTTACAGTTTAACTGGCAACATTATTTTCGTAGTGATACAGAAAGTAATGGAATGCCTTGAAATTGATGTCATCGTAGGTTGGATGAAATATGGTATTTCAAGGGAGTCTGTGCACTTAAATGTTAATAGAGATACGGTAGGAGATACGGTAACGGCAGTACGTGCAGCGGGGAAGAGCAGAGGCTCCAGAGGCCAACTTTCTCTCTGGGTTTAAATTCTAGCCCTGTCTAATTAATGTACGGCTTTGGGCCGGTTACTTACCTTATGTTTATGTGACTTTTCTCACCTGTAAAATGGGGACTTAGGAATTAGTCCCCATCTTACAGTGTTGTAACGAGGACAAAATGTGATAAGACATGTAATGTGTTTAAAATAGTGCCTCGCATGTAGAAAGTGCCTAATAATATTACCTATTATTATTAATTTCGAGATTATACATTTGCAGAATTGATAGGACTGTTTTGTTGTGATTGAATTCAGATCTGTTCTTTCCCTTCATATTTGTTTTCCGTCTGGTAGTATCAGCAAATGATGCTTGGGTTTTGTTTTGTTTTTTTTTAAAGGGAGGATAAAGATAAGAAAGGTGAACCCAGTAGTTTCCATTTTCTTATTAAGTGAGGTTTTTAAGAGTCGTATTTGGTGTATATGTTATTATTCCACATGGTCGAGATGGAAAAGAAACTAAGCACCAAGCTAGGAAATTTAGCTGATAGTGGAAGCAAGGAGCAGCTGACCCGAGGCTAACAAATACAGTTTTTGATTCTGATTGATGTTGGTAAGTATGGGAAGGATTGGAGGCTTTTGGAAATTTGCAAAATCTGAAACATTTCTTTTTTCACTCTAGAAGAGTGAAAAGGAGAGAATCCTTCTTGGTTTTAGGAACTTTGTTGTCTTAACTAAAGGAATTTCCTTTTCAAAATGATTTCAGGGGGCAGTGTCCCTCTAGAGTGTGATGGCTGCAGCCTCAGGCGGTCTTTTTATTCTTACGAGTCCATTTTATGTTTTCTCTTCTAGTGTTCAGTGACCAGTGACTTGGATTTTCCAACACAAATCATCCCATTAAAGACTCTGAATGCAGTCGCTTCCGTACCCATCATGTATTCTTGGTCTCCCCTACAGCAGAATTTTATGGTACGTAAATCATGTATCATCTGCTTGCTCGATAATCAGGTGTTTTAAATAAAACCATTTTCTTGTCGAGGTCAATCAAGAATGATAGTAAGTAAAATAAAAAAGTTATCAAAATAACACTTTTTTTTTTTAGTTGATAGATATATTTTAAGCCTTTATGGTGTTGTGGTTTTTCTAGTCTTTTCTAGTTAAAATATTCTCCCAAGGAAAAGTGTTAAGCAGAAATCATACCTGCGATTAAAAACGTTTAACTAAAAGATGGAAACTTACAGTTCTTATCCTCGAAAAGGTCAGTCAGTATTCTGTAACTTCAGGCTGAGGTTGAGGTTTTGTTAATTGAGAACTTTATATCGAGGACAGTTTTAGGCAGCATGTTATTAAATGCCAATGTACATTATGAAATATTCTCGGCGTTTATGAAATATAAACTTAAGCATATTTCCACAGATGACACTGGCCCGGTAGCTTTTGTAATGAAATGCTGATTCTTCATAGACGGAGGATGAAAGGGGATGGAACAAAAGAGAAATTCGAGGGTGAATTCTTGAGTTAATGCTTTTAAATAAAAAATGGTTTTTTTATTTACTTCATATATAAAATAGTAAGGAAAAGTATTGATACAAGTCCTTGGCGAGCCTACTTTAGGAGGTTTTTAATTTTTTTGTTTTAAAATTTTTTTAAATTTTTATTTATTTGAGAGAGACAGAGCATGAGTTGGGGAGGGGCAGGGAGAGAGGGAGACACAGAATGTGAAGCAGGCTCCAGGCTCTCAGCTGTCAGCAGAGAGCCCAGACAAGTGGCTCGAACCCACTGACTGCGAGATCATGACCTGAGCCGAAGTCAGATACCACTTACTTAACTGACTGAGCCACCCAGGCGCCCCTGATTTTTTTGTTTTTAAAGTAGGCTCCATAGCCAGGGTGGAGCTTGAACTCATAAACCTGAGAGACCAAGCCAGCCAGGCACCCTTAGATTTTTTTTTTTTTTAAAACAGATGTTTCTAATGTCTTTAGTAACTTAAATTTTACAGTGGAAGATTAAAGACAAACTTCAGATACTTTTCTATAATTGCTTAAACTCGTGTGTTTAAGGCTCTATGCAGAAGAATCCCAGGGGCGCCTGGGTGGCTCAGTCGGTTAAGCACCAGACTTCTGCTCAGGTCATGATCTCAGGGTTTGTGGGTTCGAGCCCCGCATCAGGCTCTGTGCCGACAGCTCAGAGCTTGGGGCCTGCTTAGGTTTCTGTGTCTCCTTCTCTCTCTGCCTCTCATCTCCCCTGCTTACGCTCTCTCTTTCTCTCAAAAATAAACAAACATTAAAAATTAAAAAAAGAGGGGTGCCTGGGTGGCTCAGTCGGTTAAGTGTCCGACTTCGGCTCGGGTCATAATCTCATGGTTTGTGAGTTCAAGCCCTATGTCAGGCTCTGTGCTGACAGCTCAGAGCCTGGAGCCTGCTTCTGATTCTGTGTCTCCGTCTCTCTCTGCCCCTCCCCCACTCATGCTCTGACTCTCTCAATAATAAACAAAAACATTAAAAAATTTAAAAAAAAAAAAGAAAAAGAATAATACTATAAGAGCTGAAGGGAGATTTCAGTTATTCATGGACCGAAATCCCAAAAGCTAATAGTATTTAAAGTCAGAATTATTTAGGATTATCCATGGATTTTGCTGGTTACTGACCAAGGCAAATTAGGCAGACTCTATGGTTAGGATATGTTTTGGGGAGCAAAGGTTATGTGGAATATAGTTGAAGACAAAGTAGCAATTCACTTAATTTTGGCTTTTATCCAAAAAACAAAAAGAAAAAAAACTTAAAAAAAATTTTTTTTAACATTTATTTATTTTTGAGAGGCATAGAGACAGAGCATGAGCAACGGAAGGGCAGAGAGAGGGAGACACAGAATCTGAAGCAGGCCCCAGGCTCCGAGCCGTCAGCACAGAGCCGACGTGGGGCTCGAACTCACAGACCGTGAGATCATGACCTGAGCCGAAGTTGGCCGCTTAACCAACTGAGCCACCCAGGTGCCCCAAACAACTCTTAACACTCCTAGTATAAATGGGATTAGTGAAAAGCAGACTATTGAGTTGTCCGTAAGTTTGATCTGGATAGATCAGTACATTAAAATCTGAATTTTAATTTCTTATCCCCTATGTACTTCTCTCTCAATTTTCCTTTTCCTTATTTGTCTTAGGATTCTTTTGCTTTTCTGAACTTTGCAGCTGTCCAAAATTTGTTACCTGGGGATCATTTGAGATTTTCCCCTTCTTCCTGTTTTTCCTGCCTGCTGCTACTTGACGGTGCCGTGTCTTGTGGCCTTTTCCTGGTGCATTCTTCCCTGTCGGTCGTGGTCCCAGCCTGCGGCACTGCTCCCTGGCCGCCCCGTCCTCCCGGCCGCTCAGCAAGCCCATTCTGGTGATGGGAACTGTCATTCTAAAATTCTCATTTTAAGCAATACCCCCTGTTTGAAAGGCTTCTTGAGACAGCTCTGACCAACTTTCTTCAAATATGGACTTCAGAACCTTCTCGTCTTTATAATGACTGTCTTTTATTCTTTATGGAAATTCTCTTCCTCCCACACACGTCTGCGTCCAGTCTCTGGGGTTCTCAAGTTCTCCCTTCTCCCTGAGCTGCTCTGGGACCACTTCTTCCTTGCCAAGTTCGCGCCTTTCTTCCCCCCTGTTGTCTTCCAGGCCTTCATGGGAACGCCTCTGTCGTCTTCACTAGCATCATCAGTTTTGATAGACCTCTCGTTCATCTCTGCATCGACATATTTTAATGTAGTTGTAGAATGGTCTTATTTTACATATAAGAGTAAATCCATGTGGCATAAACTTTATGATACTCTATTTTATATCCCTAGATTTTTATCCTACTGAAGGTCTCTAATAACTAGGTCATCAGGTGAAGTTTGGAAATCCTTACTTATTTTACTTTCTGTGGTTTTAATAAACCATATTTCATCGATTCTAAGACACTGGGTGTGCCTTAAATTGATAGGACATAGCATAATGTGCACTACTTTTTCCTTTTTTGAGGCGCATAAAATAATGGTAAGTTTTAATGATTGATGATGTGTTAGATTAGGTAAATAGAGTATTTTCTCTTAATTTTTCCCTGCTATGAATGGTTTATTTTCGCAGATAACGCTTAGTGAGGGGAGGGGGTCTTTATTTTCTTATAACTTCGAGTTTGTCTTCTGTTAGTTTAGATCTGGAGAACCGGGTAAAGGCATCTACTTTAAAATTGTATTTTATATTACATTGATTTTTAGTTTTATTTTTAAAGTTTATTTCGAGAGAGCACGCGTGAGAGAGAGTGCATGAGCACAAGCAGGAGGGGCAGAGAGAAAGAGAGAGGGAATCCCAAGCAGGCTCTGCGCCATCAGGGCAGAGCCCGACGTGGGGCTCAAACTCGCGAACTGTGGGACCATGACCTGAACGGAGGTCAGGAGTAGGACAGTTCAGCTACTGAGCCACTCGGGCCCCTACGTCGATTTAAAAAATGTTTTGATACTTAGGATAAGCCTGCTTTTAAAATATGTTTTTTATTTTTAGGTGGAAGATGAAACGGTTTTACATAACATTCCTTATATGGGGGATGAAGTTTTAGACCAGGATGGGACTTTCATTGAAGAACTAATTAAAAATTATGATGGAAAAGTACATGGGGATAGAGGTGAGCTGTGTGTTTATTCTCTTGGAAAAGGGGCTAAAGAATTGAGGGAGATTTTGAATTTTTAAGCATAGGTATGAAAAAGATTTTTTTTTAATATTAAAAGTAAGTTTATTGCTGGATTGGCTTACAAGCCTAAAAATGTTAATGTTTTCCCTATTTTTTAATTGAAGAATCATTTTTGCTACTTGAAAATGATGCATAGTTTGTTATATCATAAATTATAATGTAAGTAACATATAAATTAAATAGAATGATTTTAGCATATGTAGATTTTAAGATTCCTTCACAGTAAAATTAGGACGGGGGCTCTGCTTATGTGACACCTGGGCTCCAGAAGGCCCTATGCTCAGAAAGATGCCCCCTTCCTTAGCTGCTACCTTCCTGCATTTGTCACTGCGATCATGGCTTCTGTGTTTTGTGTCCAAGGGACTCTGTCAGTGTCTGGCAAGAGGGTAGTGTGTGTAACCTCATCACTGGCCCTTCTCTTTTGGGGAAAGTTAGGGCTTGTCAGGTGCTTTGTTGGGAGGAGGCTGAGGCCACAGTTCGTTTCTAGAGAATTAGGTTATAGTAGCAGGCACTGGAAACTTCTGGCAGGGGTTCGGGGAGGGGAGGGGTGAGTAAAGAGAAAGTGACAGATATTGAAGATAAATTCTTTCTAACTTTGCCTCAGACCAATCTTGAAGGTTATTTCCCTCCTCATTTTAACAACGGTGTTCCAGTGCTGATTGATTAGTAGGCTCTGGCTGTTTGTTCCACATTGTAAAGGCGTGCATAAACTGGTCATTACCCTTTCCTCTGTGTATTTCTGATACTCGACTTGATGAATTTCAGAATGTGGGTTTATAAATGATGAAATTTTTGTGGAGTTGGTGAATGCTCTTGGTCAATACAATGATGATGATGATGATGATGATGGAGATGATCCTGATGAAAGAGAAGAAAAACAGAAAGATCTGGAGGAGAACAGAGATGGTATGTCTCTTGGTTAGGTTTGTGTGTAGGCCCGACAGCATCTTAGAGTATTATTTGTAATGTTTCATCCTGTACTTGAGTGTCTTTATTTCCCGTAGCTAACAAGAGAATGGACTGTTTTGGGGGTTTTGCTGGGTAATCATCTTAACCTCAATCTAATATGTTGGTCGTTGACTGCGTACAAGCAGTGTGCCCATCACTGTGTGCACCGGCTGTGGCTGTTCTCATCAGATCTATATTATAGTTGAAGAGGTGGGCTTAGGGCAGTTAGGTAACTTATTTCAGATTACACAATCGGAGGAAGAAGCAGAACCCAGAACCCTGTGCTGGTCACCCCTCCGAATGGCTCGAGAGCCCATGCTTTTGAGCCCTGTACTAGTTACGGCTTATTAGACAAATAGAGCTGCCCACCCAGAGTCTGTAGTTGGCGGAGACTTGGCAGAGCTCATTGTTAGACAGCATAGAAGGACGTGGGGGAAAAACTGCAGTTGCAAAGAAACAGAATGTTTTTGTACCAGGCAGCGGTCACATAGTTCATCTCCTTGGGTTTACGAAGAAGAATCAGACCCCCGTGGATAAGTGACCAGGCAGGGTCACAGACCCAGTCAGTAGCAGAGCTGGGATTAGAACCCGGGGCTTCTCCTTTCTGGTGCACCCAAAACTTTCCGTATTTGATGTTAAGTTTTTTGTTTGTCTGGCCTACCGGCACTCCATGGAGACAGGTAACATATGTCACAAGTAAGGGAAACACAGAGTTGATCATTTTTGTAGACAGTTAGCTTTGTTAGATGTGGTTGTGTGGAGGAAATGAAAGATTGAAAGACATGCTTTCTTCCCTTTCTTATTTCCCCGTACAGATAAAGAAAGCCGCCCGCCTCGGAAATTTCCTTCTGATAAAATTTTTGAAGCCATTTCCTCAATGTTTCCAGATAAGGGCACAGCAGAAGAACTAAAGGAAAAGTAAGATTTGTTCTTTCGAGGCAGTCTTGCCTTGTGTGGTACGTAGCTCAGCATTTCGGTTTGTCGGCAGTAGAGCTCACGGAGCCGGCGAGCCCTGCGTTCCTGGCGTTCTCGGCGCCGCGGGCTTCTCGACACCACGTATGTGAGGTGCCCTTCTGTACGTCTGCCGTGGGTCCAGCACACGCACACACACGGTTTCCGGTAGTGCGTGGAGAGGAGGACTTCTCTGGACACTTGGAGAAATGTCAGTGTCGTTGACATTTATATTAATTAATGTGGTAACATTTTTCATGATCTGAATCCCATCCCTGAACTTGATTCTTCTTCTTTTTTTTTTTAAAGTTTATTTTGAGAGAGAGAGAGAGCGCAGAAGCTGGGGAGGGGCAGAGAGAAGGAGAGGCAGACTCCCAAGTGCTGACAGCCCGGAGCCCCATGGCAGGGCTTGAACCCACAAACTGAGATCACGACCTGAGCCAAGATCAAGAGTCGGACACTTAACTGACTGTGCCCCCCAGGCTCCCCGTGAACTTGATAAACTGTGCAAAATATTTAATTGGGTCTTCCTCTAATAAAAGTGGTTTTAGGTCAGACCTTGCCTTTGTGGTGAGGCTACATGGGACCTTTCAGAAACTTTACTTTCAGAGAAGGGGTTGTTGCCAGGCCCTCACTTCCCTTTCCCGTGGTCGCCGTTAGGTACAAAGAACTGACCGAGCAGCAGCTCCCGGGCGCGCTCCCTCCCGAGTGCACCCCGAACATCGACGGGCCGAACGCCAAGTCCGTGCAGAGGGAGCAGAGCCTGCACTCCTTCCACACGCTCTTCTGCAGGCGCTGCTTCAAGTACGACTGCTTCCTGCACCGTAAGTGCGGCCGCGCCTCCCTCGGCCTGCGTGCTGGGCCCTGTCGTCCAGCGCCGGGGAGCGGTGTCCTTGACCGCAGCTGGAATTGGCCATTTCGCCCGGCAGTTAAGATGGAGAATTGCGCTAGGATCAGAGGGTCGTTGCTTTGTGACTTGGCGCTCGAGGGCTGCCGTGGAGTCTTTAAGTCGGACGGCCCGGCTCCCACTGCTGTGGAATACGGGTCCGTGGTGTTCCCATTAAGGCTCACCCAGCACTCGCGTGTAGCCAGACTGTGACTGTGGACCGGCTCATGGCCAAGAGCAACACTGCCGGGTTGTCGAACGCATTCTGTCGCATAAGAAATTAGGCTACAAAGATGTTTTAGGTATTCTTGTCTATTTAGTGTTCTTTTTTTTTTTTTTTTTTTTTTTTTTTTTGGTCCTCTGAGTAGGTTTCTTTTAAAAATATCTGTAGTTGACGGGTGCCTGGGTGGCTCAGTTGGTTAAGCGTCCAACTTGGGCTCAGGTCATGATTCCACGCTTCGTGAATTTGAGCCCCTGCATTGGGCTCTCTGTTGTCAGTATGAAGCCCGCGTTGGATCCACTGTCCCTCTCTCTCTCTGCTCCTCCCCCACTTTTTCTCTCTGTCTCTGTCTCTCCGATTTTTTAATTAAAAAAATTATATTATTTAATGTTTTATTTTTTGAGAGAGCAAGCGTAAGTGGGGGAGGGGCAGAGAGAGACAGAGCGATAGAAGATCTGAAGCCGACTCTGCGCTGACAGGCCGACAACAGTAAGTCCAATTGGAGCCTGAAGTCACGAACCTCGAGATCATGACCTGAGGTGAAGTCAGTCTCTCAACAGACTGAACTACCCAGGTGCCCCTTGTTTTTTTATTTTCTAAAGATTTTATTAATATTATTATTTAGAGAGAGGGTGTGAGCGAAGAGGGGGGAGAGAGAGAGAATCTCAAGCAGGCTCCACGCTCAGTATAGAGCCCAACATGGGGCTTGATCCCACACTCTGGGATCATGACCTGAGCTGAAAGCAAGAGTCAGATGCTCAACCGACTCACCCAGGCACTGCAAAGATTTTATTTTTTAAGTAATCTCTACCCTCAGTGTGGGGCTTGAACTCATGACCCTGAGATCGAGAGTTGCACGCTCACCGTCTGACCCAGGCATCCTGCACAGTCGGTTTATAAAGTTGTGTCCAGTTCTTGTGAAGAATCTTATGAATTCCTTCCCGGTGTCACCACAGCAGAACAATCGAGTGGAAGCTCTACGTGCAAGTCAGTGAAATGGCCCCTCCAGTTTGTAGGCGCAGCCTTCTCGTACCTTCCTTGTGCAGATCAGTCAGAGGAAGTGGGTGCTGCTTCTAAACATTATCATAGGGCTATTTTATCGTGATCTTCAGATTTGAGTAATTGTGACCAACCTTGAACTTGACAAATCCTTCCTCTGTCAGGCTGGGGACATTGACCGTAGTGAACTTCGCTTTGGTGGGAGGGCGGGCTGCCCACTCGGGGCACGTGGAGCAGTGGGCCCACAGCAGCCGTGCCCCTTCCTTCCTCGTGCGCTGGCCAGTCTCTTCGCGATTCAGCCTCGACGGAGTCCGTAGGGCTTCGCCGCTTCCCGTCCGCTTCAGCAGAATCTCGCAGACCATGCGTGTTTCCTAGGCAAAACGAACCAGTTAAATACATCGTTAGGTACACGTTCCATATAGCATTTTGGGCCTCAAGTTTTTGTCTCTATGATAGAATGATGTGCTTCGCAGGCTATTATTACGTGTAAAACACTTAACAGCACCTGGCTCATTTTTAGTTATTGTTCTTTTTTAAGCAGGTCACCATTCATAAGGTAGATATTTCAAAAACGTATTAAAAGGTGTCAAGTGAATTCTCCCTGCCACTGCTGCCTCCACGTCCTGAAACCACTGATGTCACTTCTGTATCTTTTGTAGTATTTTCTGGCAAAATGCAAAGATGTTCTTCTCCCAACCGTCCTTTTCATAAGGTGCCATCCTAGTGAGGCTTCTCCCGGTTTTGACGTCACGGTGTAGACGCTCTCCCTGTCTGGAGAGCTGTGTAGCTTTCCGGTGCAGGAGGCAGCAGAACTCCGCATTTGGGTCGCGCATTTGGATCGCGTTGCGCCTTTGACTGGGACAGCGCTGCCTCGAGTGACCTTGGCTGAACCTGCAGGGCGTCTGCGTAAGTGCAGGGGAGCCGGGTCCGCTGTGTTTCCGCTCGACTCTTGCGCAGGTAGCTCTTTGATCCTTTGGGAGGGAGTGATTCTGCTAAGAGTTTTGGATCCACTTCTCCCCACTTCTGAGGCTGCCTAGTTGTTTCCATGCTTTTACTGGAAGGTTCCCCCATCACTGCCATGTTGCCCTCCTTGCCTGTTACCACGTGTGCGTGGGCCTTTTTCTCTGTTCCCTTCCGGGAAGCTTTATTCAGAGGTCTCCTGCCTATTCTTTCTTGTTTTTTAACATACAATTTTAGAATCAGTTTGTCTAATTAAAAAAAAAGTCTAGGTAGTATGTTTATTGGAATTCCATTAAATTTATGACTTACCTAAGGGGAAATGGACATTTTGAATGAGGATGAAGTGTAACCATACGATCAGCTTTCCTTCTGTGTCCTGTAAGAACCTTGAATTTTCTTCATGTGGCTTGTGTTCATTCTTTCGAAAGACGAGTTCTAGGTGTTCATGGGTTGTCGCTGGGCCTTTTCTCCTTAAATGTTACATGTTTTATGCATTGCTACCTCACTGAATTCTCCTTGTTTATAATAGTTTCTCAGTGGATTCTCTTTTGAGTTTTCTAGCTCTGTAGGGAGAGTATTTTCAGTTACTGATATATTCTGTCTTTAGGGCTAATTTCTTTCCTTGTCTAATCACATTGGCTTATATCTTCAGTACAGTGTTAAATAATATTGGTACTAGCAGACACATTTTCTGTTGCTTCTAGATCAGTTTTGAAAAATTACCTATTTCACCCAAGTTTTGAAATTTATTTGGATAAAGATCTAAGTGTTCCAGTGATACTTTTCTTGCTTGTTAAATGTTTCATTCTCTCATGTTTCTTGATGAACTTAAGTGGTTTCTGTATTTTATTTTAAAAATCTGTTTTCTGTATTCCGTCAGAATCAGGTACTGGATTAGTTTTACTATTTTTCTCTTTATGAGTCTGATTTTTGCATTGTTTCCATTCTTCTCTCTTTGGATATATGTGGTTAACATACAATGAATTGTCTCTAGAACACAGTTTCAACTCTTAGGTTCTGACGTTTGGTATTATTATTATTTAAGAATTTTAAGGAATGTTTTATGTTTTCTTTTTCATTTACTGTTTAAGGAGAATTTTTAAAGTTCTGGGTAGAAGAGCCTTTTTGAATGTTACCTATTTTAATTGTTTCTGTGCAGTAGCGTCACTGATACCAGGTCATATTTGTTATTTAGATGTCGGGGGCATCTACCGTTTTTGTCTGTAAGGAAGAAGTTTCGATGGTTAGGGGGATTTGCAGTTCATCTGAGCCACAAACTGGGTATCTATCTGACCGTGGGTCTTTTTTCTTAGAGGGACTTACCATGTTCGAATGAACCTTGAAGGATAAATGGTTTTGGTTCAGGAACAAATCCCACTTTTATTCCAAATAACTTTTAGACCATGATCTAGTTTGTAAATTGGAAATGGCTTGTTCTGCAAATTCGGAGTCCTGTAATTTCTTGCTTGCTTGCTTCCTTTTTTTTTTTTTTTTTTTAAGTTTATTTACTTATTTTTGAGAGAGAGTGCATGTGGGTGAGGGAGGGGCAGAGAGAGTGGGAGAGAGAATCTTGGGGCTCAGTTCCACAAACCGTAAGATCGTGAGCTGAGCCGAAATCAGGAGTTGGACGCTTAATTAGGCTGAGCCACCCAGGTGCCCCGATGTAATTTCTTTATAAAAGTTTCAGTCTAAAATTGGCTGCCTAGTCTTTGACGCTTGTTAGAGGAACCAGGGTCAGCTCCTGAATTCATTGTGGTGGGTATAAAGAGGTAACACATTCTGATAGGGAGGGAAGGCCGGCAGGCTGGGAAAAGAAGATTGGGAAATTTTATGTGCTTAAATAGGATGGAAGGTAGAACCCCGGAATAAATGTTTGTTAGGTTTTCTATGATCTGAGTGGCCTACAGAGGAATCCATTTTAAGCATCAAACCCATTTGTCATTTCTGATATTATGTAAAAGTCTGTTCTTTTTGGAATGTGTGTTAGTGCTAATTGTAGAGCTTTTAACATTTTAATGGTTAGAATTTCAGAAACAGTGTTCCGAAGTTTGTAGTTGACGGTTGACTGTTGTTTTAGTATTTCAGATGTGTAATGTTAAAATTCAGTTCATATTTGCCGTGTAATTAACAGAGTGACTTAACTTCCCTACATCTTGGTTTTCTTCCTCTGTAAATGGGGGGAGGATCCTAACACGTGGGGGATTCTGTGGGGATTCAGTGAGGTGATGCCTGGAGCCTCTTCCTGTGTGCTTCGAACATGGAAGTGTTTACTGTTGGCCACCGTCACTGCCTGCGTTACTGCTGTCCCAGGCTCTGAGCATAAGATACTTCTTAACAGTCTGAGATCTCTGATGTACAGAGAATTTATACGATTCCAACTGTAAGTGTCTTCAGTAAGAATTCATACCAAGTTCTTTTGGAGCAGACAAGATCAGTACTTTGGGCAGAAGTTAATGTATAAACCCAACACTTTGTACCAATCCGTAATCGTTTATTTTGTCATAATTCTCACATGACAATGAGCTGAAGTATTTAAGTGTTGTATGTTACAGGGAGGGGAGGTGGCTCCCTGCACGTGCTGGGTGCGGGTCTCCACACCCCTGCCGCCAGCTCTCCAGCCCCGCCGATTCTTCTCTTTAGTCCCCATTTCCTAATCTGCAAACCACCCCTGGAAGTAGGTGACTGCTAAGGTTTGCCCAACTCTTGTAACCCTCGGAGTCCCCAGTTCTGTATCTGCGGCATCATTATTTGGTGAAATGTTAGAAGATTCTGAGGGGCTGCTCCGTATTTTAGCCGTTTCTAGAATCACCAGTTGACTCGAATACAGGTATAGGGAGGAGCTGGAACTGGACATCCCCACAGTCCATTTACCTTTGCTTGACAATCTTTAGATATTTTATCAAGATTTTAGAGGTTGCTTTTGAAAAAAACCTAAAAAGCCCTCAATATTCCTTATTCTCTCCTTTCTGTCAAGTTTGAGAGACAGCACCCTGCTTGCAGTTTAACAGTTTTCCTGATCAGGTGGTTGCATATAATCTTTTCCCCTCATATTTACCTCGAGATATATTTTAATAACTTAGTTGACATATTAGTACTTTAAGATGCCTGTGTGAAAATATTAAGTACTCTGAAAATCTGGAATAGTCTAGACATTTCTAGAAGGGGGAATTTGTATACTTAGTTGTCTTAAACAACTGCAGTTTGAAATTCTGCTGAGGGGAGTCTAACAATGAGAATAGTTCTTTCTCAGCTAAATGTAATATGAAACTAACAATGGTACTTTAAGCAATTTTTAAAGTACCTCTGATTGTTAGTGTGTTATTTTCCCTTTAGAGCTGGAACTTGGCTCGTGAGCATCTGTTACTCTGTTCTGGGCCCTCGGTGGCGTCTCCCAGCTCGGGACGCGCAGCGGCCACCCTCCTCCCTTGTGCACGTGCCTTTTTTTTTTTCACTGACTCAGGTGAAGTCAAGAACATGTCTTTAAACAGAGGAGACATCCAGACCAAAAACGAGTTTTACCAAAAATCTCCCACTCAGCGTGTGCAGCCAGCTCTGGCTAAGGGCGATCTTGCTTTTTGGATTGATGCAGCTCGCTGCTGCTGACGTGGCCGTAACCTTCGGCAGATCCACTTCGGAGTGTAGGGGGGTCCTCACCGGTTCACAGGTGTAAGCCAGTCATGGGATCAGTCTCTTATTGCAGGGAAATTGAACTCACTTACTTGAAACAGAATTTGAGCCTTCAATTTCTACTTCAGAAACCTCACTTTGCCTTTTTTTGGTTTCCCTCATCAGTCAGTTCATCTTTCCCATTTAAGTTCTATGGATAGAAGTATGGCTTTCTACAGATATTTTTTAAATGGTTTGTTCCATGAGTATGTCACTTGTTTTTAATCCAGGTTAGATAATTGTCGTCTTGTGTCATTCTGAACAGGGTACCGACAGCATTTGCCTTGGTAGCCGGAAGCAGGCTTTCTCGAGGGTTTCTCCCACCTTCTCACTGCTGTGCACTCACGCTTCCTTAGGTGGCCAGTGTACTGTACTTTGAATCTTTTTGTTATCACGTTATTTGGGGATTTTAAGTTTCAAACACTTTCGTGTCTAGAACCCGTTCTGTGTCACCATGTATTTGCCATAGAAGGGTGCTGACTGCGAGCTGTCTCTAGGTTCTTGAATTGTGTCTGATCCAAAGAAATGGAGTTTCGGTAGTCTGAGGGTGTCCTCTTTATTTTTTATGGTTACTTAAAAAAAATTTTTTTTAAGTTTATTTTGAGAGGGGTGAAGAGCAGAGAGAATCTGAAGCAGGCTCCCTGCTGTCAGCCCAGAGCCCCGATGCGGGGCTCGATCCGACAAACCGTAATCATGACCCGAGCTGAAGCCGAGTGTCGCTTAACTGACCGAGCCACCCAGATGCCTCGTCCTCTTTATTTGTATTGTTTTTTAATTTTTTATTAAAAAACTTTTTTTTAATGTATATTTTTGAGAGAGAGAGAGACAGAGTGTGAGTGGGGAAGGGCAGAGAGAGAGAGGGAGACACAGAACCTGAAGCAGGATCCAGGCTCTGAGCTGTGAAGCACAGAGCCCGACATGGGGCTGGAACCCACAAACCGTGAGATCATGACCTGATCCAAAGTTGGACGCTGAACTGACCGAGCCACCCAGGGGTCCCCCATCCTCTTAATTTTTAAAAACTAGTTTTAAACAAGTGCTCTCATTCTTGTCCCATTTGACAAGCTGATTGCTGACCTTTATTTAGAAATCAAGAAATTGTGGGTGCCAGAAATCTTTGGTAAAAACAGGAAATCCGATTTCATTATAGAGGGGATATAGCCATTGTTTCTAATTAAAGACTCAAATGTTAGTGCTCAGAGCTGAGAGTTACGTGCCTCAATTAGATTTGCAAGGAGAAAAGGAGGAAATCCCTAATCATTCCAGATACTTACTGTTTCTTCCCTGGTCAGGGGTTGGTGGGGAGGAGTGGTGGTGCTCCAGGGGAGGGCCGAGGGGAATACATTGAGAAGATTCAGAAAGATCTTGAAGGAAAGTTCTGTAATGGAAACCATACTTTGGCAAGGTTGTAATGTACTAGTTGACTGTTTCCACTGAAACTGGAAACGAGTAAATATAGTTATATTTGGATATTTTATGTTTATTTTGCAGCTTTTCACGCAACACCCAACACTTATAAGCGGAAGAACACAGAAACGGCTCTAGACAACAAGCCTTGCGGACCCCATTGTTACCAGCACCTGGTAAGCGTGAGGGCTGCACACTCCGGGGGGCAGGTGCCGAGTCTCGCTGGTGAACGGTGGCGAGGCCGGCGCGGGGCCTCTTGCCCCCAGCCCTCGGCCACGTGGCGGGCAGGGGCTCTCCCCTTGCCGCTTCTTTCTCACGGTTACCCACTGCGCGTTCTGGCTCTTCGTGAATCTTGTATCATTCGTGGTCTCTCTGTGTTGACCTCTTCAGCAGCTTTGCGGGGTTGTTAGGATCAGGGGCTCTCCACCCCCCACCCCCCCGAGTTTATGAGCGTGAGAAGCACAGGTGGCCACTTGAGCCCCAGAAGCCCGGTAAGTGTACGTGGCAGTTCCTGAGCCTTCCTCAGAGTTCTAGACCCACGGTGGTTGCAGTGAGGTGATAGGGCCCACAGGGTTTTTTTCTTTCTTTTTTTTTTTTAATGATGGAGGAAAGGTCAGGGTTTAGGAAGATACGAAGTAGAAAAGTTTTCTACAGGTACTATCTTATTTTTACCATTTCCCCTCTTTGAACCAAGCCACTCCTACCCAGGAACTGGGTATGTATTGCCTGTTGGATTTTGGACAGCAGATTCATTGAATGGCACCTGCAGAAGGTATCCTATTTTTAAGCAATTTGGTTTTTGTAGAATAAAGTGTAAGAGTGTTGGCTGCTCTCAGACTTCTCCCTTCTCCTGCCGCCATAAGCGTGGGTTCTGGAGCGCGGGTGTGTAACAGTCTGTCCTGGGCAGAAGCTTACCGGGCTCGTGTCAAGTGATTCTGCCGTCTCTCTGCAGTCCATGGTCTTACACCGTCATTACGTACTCTCTGCGGCTGGGTTATTGGACTTGCTGATGCAGAACGTACTGCTTTCACGATTTTGGGGGGCTGCGCGTCCCTCCCAGGAAAAGGGGGGATGTTTTTTAATAGTAAGGCAGGGCGTGACGAAGCCCAGCACGCGCATATGATTCGTGTTCTCCTTGTGTTCTTTAAATATCACGAGAGAGAGGCATCTTAAGAAACCCTGAAGTAGGAAAGTCTGGGTCTTGGTGCACGTTAGGTGTGTGATTCTTCTCATGAATGTTGATGTTTAAAGAGACTTACCTATTTTTTATATTTTGCTATAATCAGTTGATATGATCGAGTTCACAAGTTCACATAGAATTGTCTTGCCTGATTTCGAGCCCCTGTAGCACAAAGAGAACCTAGACCGATCTTTCGGAAATCCTCCCACTATCGAAAGCAGATAGAAACGCAGGATGTGCGGGTGCTTATTGGTAAAAGTGGGCGCCGTGGTGATTTATCCACGCACGTGCTCGGTGCAGTTCTTTTCTCGTTCAGCAAAACGAGTTGGAGAAGTTTACCGTGGTGTCTACGCCTTTCCCTTTGTAGGAGGGAGCAAAGGAGTTCGCTGCCGCTCTCACCGCCGAGCGGATCAAGACGCCGCCGAAGCGGCCCGGGGGCCGCAGGAGGGGAAGGCTCCCCAACAACAGCAGCAGGCCCAGCACCCCCACCATTAACGTGTTGGAGTCGAAGGACACAGACAGCGACCGGGAAGCGGGGACGGAGACGGGCGGGGAGAACAACGATAAGGAGGAGGAGGAGAAAAAAGACGAGACCTCCAGCTCCTCGGGTGAGACGCGGGGGAGGGCCGGGGTCCTGCCGCCTCTGCCCGCACCCCGGCCCTGGCCTGCGGGGGCCGCTGCTCGCACGCTGGGGAGGCGGACGGCCCGGCGTGCGGTCGCTTTCCTTTCTCAGTTTAATGCTGTTGATGTCCGTGAGGGGTGGCGGTTGGAGCGCCCACTGGCACCGCCGGCCAGGATTTTACTGCTGGGATTTTAGTTGTCCTTTCAACCCTGCGACTTACCCCACGAGTGACAGCAGTAAACACCTCAGCTTTCATTTTATTTATTAGTACTGTTCTGAGTAAGCCCTGTGCCCAAGGTGTGAACTCGTGGCCCTGAGATCGAGAGTCTCAGGCTCTATCTCCGAGCCTGCGAGGCGCCGCCTCTGGCTGGCTTCTAGAAAGTTGGGTTAAAGGGAGCTTAGCCTTGTGCTCTGTGGGAGGCTTAGCGACTGTTTCCAGCCTTCTGCTCGAGAGGAGTCACTTCCTGCTCTTTAGTTAAGCACAACCCCGAGTTTTACTTCTTTTTCTCTCTCTTCCTCCCTCACTCCCTTTCTTGTTTGGGGGCAGGGGGAGGGGAGGGAGAATCCCAAGCAAGCTCCGTGTTGTCAGCACAGAGCCCGACGTGGGGATCGATGCCACGAACTGTGAGATCGTGTTCTGGGCCGAGACCAGGGGTCGGACGCTGAACCCACCGAGTCACCCAGGTGCCCCCAGTTGTCATCTTTTGACCAGTGGGTCATTGCGGTTTTCTAGAAGCGAATTCTCGATGTCAAACGCCAATAAAGATGAAGCCAAACACCGAGCCTCCCGAGAACGTGGAGTGGAGCGGCGCCGAGGCCTCGCTGTTCAGGGTCCTCATCGGCACGTATTACGACAACTTCTGCGCCATCGCCAGGCTCATCGGGACCAAAACTTGCAGGCAGGTAAGCACACCTGGTAACACCCGGTTCAGGAACTTGAGGGAAAACAGGAAGTCCCTGTCCAGACAGAAGGACATTCTTGCTTTTTTAAAGCTCCTGTTCATCTCCCGAAAAGTAGATTTATCTTTTTTTTCACTGAGAGGGAACTGACGGAAGATGACTCTTCCGACTTGTATCTGAGCCAGGAGGCCATAGGTGAGCCTCGGGACTCCGGTCAGGGCGCAGGTCGGGCCAGTGTCTGTTCGGCTGTCTGCTCGGCTTTCTGCTCTGGCCGGCGCCTGGCAGTGCCGCGGCGGAGGCCGGGAGGTGTGCAGGGTGGGGGGAGCGCAGCACCGGTTTGCCTGAACACACGGTCCTCGCGGCCCTGTTCCTTGCCAGGTGTATGAGTTTCGTGTCAAGGAGTCCAGTATCATAGCTCCGGCGCCAGCCGAGGACGTCGACACCCCTCCGAGGAAGAAGAAGAGGAAACACCGGTAAGTCGGCATGTGGCGGATCCCGTAGGTCCCTGGGACGCTTCCGAGGGCAGCCGCCAGCCTTCGCTCTGTGACGGAAGCTGGAGTCTTGGCCTAGACAGTCGCTGGCATTTTTCTCGAGCATCCAGGAGCCTGCGGTCGGTTCGGTGTCAGGAGAACCTGCGAGCAGCTTCTGTGGTGGCGGCTCCATCTCCGGTGGAGCGTTTGCTCTGAGGGGTGTTCCCGGCCGGGAGCTGAGGGGGGCGCTGGCCTGGTTCCTACTGCAGGAGCCTGAAGTCTCTCTGTGTGCGGTGTCACTTCTTGTTCTTAAAAAAAAAAAAAATTTTTTTTTAATGTTTATTTTTGAGAGAGAGCGCACGCAAGAGGGGGGTGGGGGCAGAGAGACAGGCAGACAGAATCCGAAGCAGGCTCCAGGCTCTGAGCCGCCAGCACAGAGCCCGACACAGGGCTTGACCTCAAGAACCGTGAGATCATGACCTGAGCTGAAGTTGGCCGCTCAACCGACTGAGCCACCCAGGTGTCCCATGTCACTTTCTGCTCTTAACAGACACCTTGCATTAAGCTTCTGTGAAGGTCACCTTTCACAAAGGCTTGCCTGGAAGGGAATGTTTCAGGCAGACTTGCCTTATTTGTTTATTTTGAGAGAGAGAGAGCAGGGGATGGGCAGAGAGAGGAATCCCAAGCAGGCTTCATGTGGCCAGTGTGGAGCCTGACGTGGGGCTCAAATCCAGAAGCCGTTAGTGAGCTCACAACCTGAGCCAAAACCAAGAGTCGGCTGCTCACCCGAGAGCCGCCCCGGCGCCCCCAGGGCAGTGATCCCGCAGTGGAGAGCCAGCAGCGGGGGTGCCCCCCGGCCCCCTCTCCTCCCCGCCCCGCGTTCTGAGGGAGAGCCCTGGCTGGGCTTGGAGTGGAGGGAGGATACTGCACTTGGGAAGTTGTGTACATGCTCGCGTTCCCTTTCTCTAAGAGAGGCAGGGTCGGCTCGATTTAGAACTTGAAGAACTTCGAAGTTTTTCCCACGGGGATTTAGGCTTTAGCGTCTTGGTTGAATTCTGATCACACAGTTCAGTGGAATTATTAAAGATGCCTGAAATCAGAGAAACTTCAGGTTCATCCACATCGGAACACACCCAACCACTGGAAGGCGCGGCGCAGGAAGGGGCGGCCTGGCTTCAGCCCTGACTGGGGGAGGGGGAAAGGCTCGGGGGTGGGGGGGAGGGTCTCTTCTTTTGTGGTTACAGCTGACCCTTGAACAACACAAGTCTGAACTGCCTAGGTTCATATAACCGTGTGTGTGTGTGTGTGGGGGGGTGGTAAATAATATTTTATGATTTTCTCAACTCTCTTCTGCAGCTTTATTATAAGATCACAGCATATGGCACATATGATGTATGAAATACATATTAACCAATTATTATCGTAAGGCTTAGTGTCCACAGGCTACAGCAGGTAAGTTTCAGGGGAGTCAAAAAGTAGATGCAGATTTTTGATAGTGCGGGGGGTTCGCAACCCTAACTGCACGCTGCTCGAGGCTCAGCCGCGCTTGGATTTACAGCACGGCTACGTTCCCGGCCCACACCGACCCCCTGAGGTGGCTCCTTTTGGATCTGTGTGGTGACTACTTCCCGGCCTCATATAGACCTTGATTTTCTGTGTTTTGCAGGTTGTGGGCTGCACACTGCAGAAAGATACAGCTGAAAAAGGGTTAGCATCTTTCTGTTCAACTTATAATTAACTTAAAAATGTCTACTCGTTTGTTTCAGGACAGTAACTGCATTAGTGTTGGGGATATTCTGATATAATTGACTTCTGTGCATTAAACCCATTTAAAGGGAGGAGGTCTGCTGATGAACTTCCAGTCAGTCCTGCGGTGCAGGGAGAGCTGGTTGGATGGAGGGAGTGAGCCAGTCAGTGGAAGGAGGACTCTGGGATCGGGGTGGGGGGACTGTGCTCTGGAGTTCCCCAGCACTTGGGGGAAGGGAGGGAATGTCTACCATCGCTTTGTAAACAGAAGCGGGTCAGCTTGTAAACACAGTGAGGAAAGCTCGCGCTTCGGTGTAACGCGGAAGAGGTCCTCATTCGTCGTGTACGATCCCGTCCCACTCGGGTGACCCGTGTGCTGCTCCTGTCTTTATGCAGATGGCTCGTCTAACCACGTTTACAACTATCAACCCTGTGACCATCCCCGTCAGCCTTGTGACAGTTCGTGCCCTTGTGTGATAGCACAAAATTTTTGTGAAAAGTTTTGTCAGTGTAGTTCCGAGTGTAAGTATTTGTTTTGCTTTGATGAATTGCATGAGAATTTAATTATGTTGAATTGCTGACCAAAAGCCTGGGTAAGTCAAAACACCATGGCAGCTCTTGCTTGTGGTTTCCTTGTTAGGAAATCCATGCATCCTACGAGGATTTACGGGACCCGCCAGTCTCCTGGCCGGTGCGTGTCTGGGGGCAGGTTAGGCAAAATTGGATCTCATACAGGAGCTTTTCTTTGATCGTTAATATCAGATTGTGGTCAAGTTGCGTGGGACGTGCAGGGCATCTAGAAATGGCTGCCCAGCTACTCTGGCTACCGGAAGCCGTCGGGGCGGGGGGTTAAGGATTCAGCACGAAGGGATGTGGCAGAAGCGTCCTGACTGTAAGCGTGAAGCTGCACAGGCGGTGCAGATACCAGGGAAATACCTAGAACCCTGGCCGCTATTATTATTTTTTGGTTTTTATGTTTATTTTTGAGAGAGCTGGGGAGGGACAGAGAACAAAGGAGACCGAGAATCCAAAGCAGGTTCTGCGCCACCAGCAGAGCGCCCGACGCTGGGCTCGAACTCATGAGCTGAGAGATCATGACCTGAGCCAAAGGCGGACGCTCAGCCCCCCAGGCGCCCCTCCATGACCGTTGTTTAGTCCGGATCTTCCCTTCACACCTACTGTATTAACCAGAGCGCCGTGCGGCGCACGGGCCATCCAGCACAGGCGCCCCGTGGTGGTGGGTCTCGGTACCGATGGCTGGAACTTCGTTCCGGCGTTTCCTCTTCTGTCCGGGGGTATGGTGGGGAGGGTCACACGAGTCAGGCAGGGCTCCGCACAGTATTGACACCTCGGCGGTGACGAGGACCGTCTCTCTGAAGGTCAGAACCGCTTTCCCGGCTGCCGCTGCAAAGCCCAGTGCAACACCAAGCAGTGCCCGTGCTACCTGGCCGTGCGCGAGTGCGACCCCGACCTCTGCCTCACCTGCGGCGCGGCCGACCACTGGGACAGCAAAAACGTGTCCTGCAAGAACTGTAGCATCCAGCGGGGCTCCAAGAAGGTAGGGCGCGGCGGCAGAAGAACGGCCAGCTTCTCTCTGGGGACTGTGCCCTCAGGCAGTCTGCTCCCCTCTGTCTAGAACCCCTTACGGTGGTGTCACAGGAACCAGTAAATTCTGACGAGCAGATTTAGAAGAAGAGGAACTTTTCTAGTTAACTTCTAGAACGAGGTGGTCTCAGTGTAAACAAATGGTGTTCCTATCAGAATTTAGAGACTTGCTTTTCTCAAATAATATCTAAAGTTCTTTTTTGTGCAGAGTGAAAGGAGGACTATTTCCCAGGGCAGGTTTTGCACACTACCGGAAATAGTTCCCGTTTCTTTAAGAACCTTGAAACCCACACAGCAGGACTTGTGTAACTGAAGCCTGCAAGTTGCACGCGGGTGCTTTTGACTGTGGAAACCAGGTTTATGACTGAGCCAGACAAGTGGACAACACCTAGTTGGGAAACCGTATCTAATTTTTTTAGGGTAGGTAGGTGAAGGATTTCTTTGGTTAATCATTTTAGTGTTTATTTTGTAAAAGAGCAAGGGGGGTTGGGGGGAAGCAGAGCCTGAACTTGGGACTTCACCCACAACCCGTGCCGAAATCAGTAGTTGGACCGGGCCCCCCAGGCTCTAACTAAGCCAGCACCTCCGCACTACAGAGCAGACCCTGCTCTCAGGGCTTCGCGTGTGGACTTCCTGGTCCTCATGACCGCAGGAGTCAGAAAGACTCATTCACCCCATTTTATAGGTAAGGAAAGCGGTCACCCCCATCTAGGCATTCTGGCCCGGAGAGCCTGTTGCTGATGGTCACGGCCTGAGCCCCCAGGCGTGTGCTGGGGTTGGGGGGAGGGGCACACCCATCTCAGGCACCGAACTGGGATGTTCGGGCTGGGCCGCATCCCCAGGGGCCGTGTCCTTCCGCCACATGTTCTGTTCAGGGCAGTGGCGGCAGCTTTAGGTTTTTAGCCGCGATGGTTTCCGGGGTTGGGTATTATTCTAGGCAGTTCATGTCATCACGTCCCCGGGCTGCTGGCGCCGCTGCTCAGCCCTAAAATTCTCATCCCGCACCCCCCCATCAGTGCCAGTGCTTGACAGACCCTTGCTGATGCAGACAAGCCGCCTTTTAGCTCCTCAAACAGCAAAGAACGTAGAGACTTTATACCAACCGAGTTTCACTTGCTTAACAGGATTACCAGAGATGGCTCTATTTATCAGAAAAAAAGCCCATGGTTTCTGTGGCTCCTCCGGGCTGCGGCAGCGCCGAGGGGAGCGAGCCCCCTCGGTTGAGGTACTCAGCAGCCCTCCCGACGGCCTGGCTCCGGGCACGGGTTCGAGGACTTAGAGCGTAGTCCTCGGGTAGCTAACTTGTCTGGTCTCTGGCTTCGCTCTCCTTTGCTTATGCGATTGCGTGCGCTTTCTTCTCTAGCATTTACTGCTGGCGCCCTCCGATGTGGCGGGCTGGGGGATTTTCATCAAAGATCCTGTACAGAAAAATGAATTCATCTCGGAGTACTGTGGAGAGGTAAGGCGGGGTAACCCAGTCTCGGGCGGTACTCACGTCGTGCGTAGTAACTTGCCTTTGCCTGGGCTTTGTTTCACTGGACAAGACGCTGGGGTACAGAGTCTTTTAATACACGAATTAAAAATGCCTTTTCGGCTTGGACTTAGCTCCTGCTTGTGGGTTTGGCCTCCCCGGTAAAGCGACTGCTTCAGTCCTTGTCACATTCGCGTTCAGCACCTGGGGACGAGGGGGAGAACCAGAGCTCTGTGCTGGAGTCTGCCCGGCCTGGTCCACGGTCTGATGGATAAAATCTGGAAACAGCAGCGTCATTAACCCTATGCCTTTGTAGCTGTAAAGCGGGAAGACCCATTGTGCTGGCATCGTTCTGGAAAGAACCCCCCACTTTGTTTTTTTTACTCAGTGAAAAGACCTTTGCTAATCACTTTCTCCAAGCATGATTCCTTTCAATGTGGAACTGTCCTTTCTGGGTCGAAGTCCTTAAATCCTCACCTGATTGTTCGGAGGCGTCAGCATGCAGGCTGAAAGGAGGACAGACGCCAGCCGTAGGGACCGTCGGGCGTGTCTGTAGGCCCCCAGGAGCCCGGCTCACCTAATCCACAACCATCTTCTGCCTTTCTTTCTAGATCATCTCTCAAGATGAAGCAGACAGAAGAGGGAAAGTATACGACAAATACATGTGTAGCTTTCTGTTCAACTTGAACAATGGTAGGTTTGAGGGGGAGGGCGGCTGCGAGCCCAGAGCCCCGAGGGGCCTGTTGGGGCTGCGGGAGCCTCTCCACCTCACTCCCAAGCGGCTGGAGTTTCTCACCCCTGGAAACGGGTTGAGCGCAAGGTGGAACCGGATGGTTCAGGGTCGTCTGCCCCCTGGGGCTGCTGGCTCCAGCTGGTCCAGCTGGGCCACCTTCCTCGGGTTTGCCCCGGTGCCTCGGGTGCGGAGTCCTCCGGGCCCCGGCCTCTCCCTGACTTTGGAAGCAACTGAAACTTCCCTGGTCGTTCTCATAAGGCCTGTGAGATGAGCAAGCTGCTTTCTGGATGCTTCACCCCCGGTATCTTCAGAGTCACTTTCCGCTGAAGCCAGTAGCAGGTCTTTCTGGGAACATGTTCCTTCTGTAGGCTGTTGACTTAAAAGAATAAAAGGTGAAACGCTCATTCTCGAAGTTAGGAACTTAGATGCCAGTTTTGGTAAAAGCCAGCCCCGAACAACTAACCGGAGGCATCTCCCAAATTGTAGTAACTTTGCATTTACTGATTTAGGACCCGAAATCGTTCACTGGTTTATGTTTTCTTTTTCTCTTTAGATTTTGTGGTGGATGCAACCCGCAAGGGTAACAAAATTCGTTTTGCAAATCATTCAGTAAATCCGAACTGCTATGCAAAAGGTAGGTGCTAATGGAACCCAAACTCCCAACAAAACGCCCTTTCAGCCCCAGGACCGAGAACTAGAACGGCCCCGGGACAGAGGGGGCTCATGTGCACAATCAGACCTTCCCTGCGGCCGGTCTTCAGCCCGCTCACTGACCCCAGTGCGTCTCTCTTTGCAGTCATGATGGTCAACGGCGATCACAGGATAGGGATTTTTGCTAAGAGAGCCATCCAGACTGGTGAAGAGCTGTTTTTTGACTACAGGTTGGTAACAGCGTGTTGACTCTAGGCTGTGATTTGTAAAGCCTGGCTTTTAGCTCTTTGTTGGATCTTCCATTCCTAGAGGGGGTTATTTCCGGTCATCGTGTGTCAGGGGCTTGGGTTATACACGTCATGCGTACTTTCGAAATACAGGCATACCTCGGAGACATTGCGGGCTCAGGTCCAGACCGTTGCACGAAAGTGACTCCCAACCCTCTTGCTGGTGGGGGGGCTGGCCAGACAGTGATGGCTGCCGACCGGGCAGGGTTCTTAATGGCATCTAGAACAGCGAATCCTTTCCAGAAGGTTTTCAGTCACCTTTGCTCAGTAGGCATGGCAGCTGTCGCCTTAAGAAATAGCCTTTCATAAATACTTGAAGGCCAACGTGGCCGCCCGACCCACGGGCAGCAGGCTGGGTGTGCGTCAGAGCTCGTGGACGGGACCAGGCGCACTGTCCGTGAGTGTCACGTTTGGAAAGGAATCTTTATTGCTGAGCAGAACTCAACAGCCAACCCGCACTAGTCCGTAAACCAGGATGGAACCAGACATGCTTCATGCAGGCTCCGCTGTTCCGTGCACAGAGCAGACTTCGCGTAGTTCTCAGGGGCCCTCGGGTTTTCAGAATGGTCACCGAGCACTGGCTTCCGGTCCCTGGCTGCCTTAGCCCCTAAGGGGGAGTCAGCCCGTCCTTTGAAGCCGGACACTGACTTCTCCTCTCTGGCTCTGAGAGTCCTAGCCGGCATTGTCCGGTAGGAGGCTGTCGTGTCTGCACCGAAGACGCGTGTAGGGGGGCCACCTGCATGGTTCTCTCGGGGGACGCTCCGGACCACCTGCCGCTGCGCCCTGCGCTTCTCTGCCACGGAGACGGCTCCTGCCCTCGACCCCCGGAGCCGGCCTCCGCCAGCTCCGGGCTTCTCCTCACCCGTGCCCGCCTTCTCAGGACTGAAGAGAGGTAGGGCCCGGCCCTGGCTTCTGGTGTGATCTGTCCAGACCCCTGCGACTTTCTCCAGGCCAGCGGGGTGGCCGTGTCGCCTTCTGACCACCGTGTGTCCCTGGAGGAGCACTTCTCATTTCCTTCACGTCCATGACGGCTCCCTGGCGCGCGAGACCTAGCTTCTGGCCTGTCCTCGTGTTCAAAATGCCTTCCTCGCTGAGCTCAGCCACGCCTAGTTTTTTTATTGAAAGCGAGAGACACCTGACCCTTCCTTTCACTTGCACACTTAGGGGCCGCTGGGGCTGGGTAACCGGCCTGATTTCAACACTGTGGCATCTCAGGGACTAGGGAGGCCCGAGCAGAGGGAGAGAGATGGGGGAAGGCCCGGTCGGTGGAGCGGTCTTACTACGTGAAGTGTGTCTGTCGAATCTAGCTCCTCATCGGGGTGCAGATGGTAACGCCCCACAACAGTCACAGCGGTGACACCAGGATCACCAGTCACCTTACCAGGCTTAATGTTAATGAGAAAGTCTGGAATATCGCGAGAATGACCGAGTGTGCCAGCACGGAAAACAGCACTGACTCGATGCAGGGCTGCCACAGTCCTGCACTCCTGCCCCCCCACCCGCCCCCCGAAGAGTAGTGTCTGCAGAGCCCAATACACCGAGGTATGCCTGTATGAGAAAGCAGGGCGAGAGCCCCCGTTTTCGCCCTGCTGGGCCGGGCCGGGGGTGACGTCCTGCTGACGTGGGCCTGTAGGCACGGCCCTCCGTTTCCGACGGGAGTGTGAGCGCTGTTCACACTGCGTGCCGCACCTGCTTTTAGCAGAGGTTCCACCGTCGCCCTCGGTGCTCTCGGAGCAGCTTCGCTCTCTGTGATGGCCGAAGTAGCATTCAGGATTTTAACGGTTAAGGTACTGTGGGCCAGTATCTTACCTGGTCACCTCTGGGTCCTTTCTGGGAGGTCGTGCTGGCCATCAGGGAGCTGAGGACACGTGGCCCCCAGCGGTGTTGACACGGCGTCAGGCCCTGAGGGGTAAATTGACAAGAACGTGTATTTAGATGCGAGCAGAGGACCCACTGAGCCAAGTAAACCCCGGGGCTGAATACCTGTCAGCTTTGGAGGGCGGCCTGGGCGGAAAAGCCGGGCTGCGTGCAGCCACTGACCGGTCCCCGGGGGGTCCCCCTGCCTGGGGGAGGTCTCGGCAGCTGCTTCCCACACACGGTACAGCTGCCCGGGCTTCCTTTTGGGGGGCCCTGGGGGCCACGGCGCTCCTTTTTGGGCGTCCTGTCCACCAGGTCCAAGTTCTTCACTTGGAGGCTGGGGCTGCTGTTCGGCCTCGTGCTAGGCCGTCTCTGGCAACGCGACCCACTTGCCTGGGCCGAGGGGAGGGCCTCTTACCAGGTTTGTCCAGTTCTGGGAGTAGAAGCAGTCGGCTTGCGTAGACCTTGCACGCACAGGCTCTGGGGGGGGAGGGCGTGGCGGGGCCGGACAGCTGGTCACTGCTCTCCCTGCTCTTTCAGATACAGCCAGGCCGATGCCCTCAAGTACGTGGGCATCGAGAGAGAAATGGAAATCCCTTGACATCTGCTACCTCCTCCTCCCCCTTCTCCTTTCTGGAACAGCTGCCTTAGCTTCAGGAACCTCGAGTACTGTGGGCAATTTAGAAAAATTAAATGCGGTTTGAAATTCTGAATTTGCGAAGTACTGTAAGAATAATTTATAGTAATGAATTTAAAAATCAACTTTTTATTGCCTTCTCACCAGCTGCAAAGTGTTTTGTACCAGTGAATTTTTGCAATAATGCAGTATGGTACATTTTTCAACTTTGAATAAAGAATACTTGAACTTCTTCCTGGTGTCGTCATTGATTGCACAGAGTTGGCGGCGGGCGGGGGGGCGGGGGCACACTCGCCGTGAGCTCCTGGGTGTTCGGCGCGTCCTTCTGGGAGTCCTGACTTAGGTGCCGTTAGCCTGCGTGTAGTAATTTGCCCAATTATTACAGACGTGTAAGGTGACAGGAGAGCTGGCATCGGGGGGCCGGGCGGGTGGCCCGCTCAGAAATGCGATAGCCTGAGGAGATGCCTTTCCTGCCACGAGAGGTGACGCGCAACAGCCAAACGGGTGTTCGTTCGTAAAGAAAGACTAGTAGTAAAAAACAAACCCTCCAAGTGTCCGGGAAATGGGGCGCGTGCCTTGGACTCTGACAGCTGTCATCGGTCTGTGTGGCCCAGGTGCCCTTTTTGGAATTAGGTAACATTTCTGTCGATTTACACAATGTGACAATATCTCACGTGAAGCTGAAGGAAATCTTCCCTTTGCGACCACACAGCGACGAGACTGGTCTCTGTTGCATCGACGCGTAAGCCCTTGCGACGCCGCTCCTCAGAGTTAATTTGCCATTTGGCTCCGACAGAAAGACCTGGCCTTGGATGCCAGTCTCCTGTGCTCCTGTTCTCTGCCACGTTCGGTTCTGAAGGACACTGCCGACAGATGCTCTCACGACCCCCGTGTCCGGGAAGTGGCGCCACGCGCTCAGGGCGCCGTCGTGGACGGATCCACGCGGGGAGAGTGCAGTGCTGGCTCTTGCGTTGCTACGTCCCGCCCTTGACCCTGGCGTGAGCGGAGCCCGTTCATAGTCCCACGTGGGCCCGCTGAGGACAGCCCAGGGACTAATGCCGATGGGGTCTACTGCCCCGGAGCTTTTCCCAGCCGCGGCCTTTCTGCTGTTGGCCGCGCCCGCCCGGCCCCGCGTGTGGACAGCTGGCAGCGGAGCCTGGAGGCCGGGGAGGTTCTCACTCGGTGCGCCGGACCCCGAGTCCGGCACCAAGACAAGTTGTATTAAGGGAGAGCAGGGACTTCCGCGCACAGCACAGCAAGCTTTTTGTGCCCGCGTCCGAGACGTGCCTCTCCGGTGACCTGTTCACGGATTCTCTGAGCACAAACGCTGGACGTGCACCCGGTCACAAAGGGCATCCTTATTCGGTCCGGTCGGCTTTAGAGTCTCCCTTACCGACAGCGGGGCAGGCGGGTCCCAGGGCTAGACACGGAAGGTATTCAGATACCCAGTCACAAAGCCAAAACGTAGGGGGGAATGAAGTTTAAAAATCGCGTGTCCCCCCACTGCCGCGCCCTCCGTGGAGAGAGCCGGGTGGGTGCTGTGTCAGGATCCAGAGAGGCTTCAGAGGGTTAGGAGTGTCCGACATGGACCATTCGGAAGGATGACGACGCCCTGAGAGTAGGTGGCCCTGTTGGCCAGTTTCCGTGGTCCCTCTGGACCTCTTCCCCTGGTCATAACCACAGGCGCCGGCTGTAGGGATGGTCCCCAGCATCCACGTCTGGGTGGCCCCTTGCCCACAGACTGACGCAAAGGCACATTTGAGGGCACCATGAGTAACCTGTGGGCCAGAATGATTTTCAAACTACATTTTGTAATTTCTTACAAAAACGTGCAAACTATAATCCATCTAGAAGCTGCTTATTTTTCAGTACCGTCTGGGTTATTCAATCTCCGGCCTTCACAGTATCCACTCGGTGAGAGTCCTGGCTTCCACCTCTGCCCGAGACGATGCGTGACGGTCCTTGTCCCTGCCGACCGCCAATCACACGTGAGCTGACTAATCGTGGAATTTAAACTTGTAGATACGTCATCAAGAAAGGTTCCCAATGTGAACGTTTTCAAAGAAAGCGAAGTATTCCGTTGAAAATTTTATGAGCTTTGGACTCTTACTTAAAATTGCTGAAAATGCTGGCTTATGCGTCAGCCGTCTGTCGTAAATGATCCCAGTGAACGGGACGTGGTCCCTGGTGTTAGAAGTGGTCTAACAGATCAAGTAGGTAGAGGTTTTGACGAACTAGAACCTCTGAAAAGTGGCTTGGAAGTCCACACTCACCCGTTAGGGCAAGGCCCGTGTTTGGTCGGTCACGGACAAGGGCGTAAGCTGGAAAGCTGAGGTTCAGGTAGTAAAATCAAGTCACCCAGACAGCCATGTTGTGATTCCTAGAACAACGTTCTTTACCAGAAGGGGACTCAGTTCCGAGACTGGTAAGCACGTTCGGGTTTTCATCCGGGTGTGGGAAAACCCTGAGTTCTTTCCAAGGGACGTTAGAGACCAGCGTTCAGCAACGACACACCCCATCTTCAAATGCTCGGTCAGTAGAACTATTTCTTTTGTATCTACTTAATTCCAAGTTAGCATGTAGCCGATAGAAATACTGTAGGTTGCAGGTGCCCCGTGTTCCTCTACGTTCTGGTCTCCCCTCAGCCGCGCTGCTCCAGCCTGTACCACAGTGATGTCCCCACAAGGGCGCCGACGAGTAGCAGTCTGTCTACACAGGCATGTCTGACCGTGGCCCAAACCCAGGAGAACCCGTTACCCTCACAGGCTGTGGCCTACGGCCCTACCTCGTCTGTCTCCTTCCTGGGTGAGACGAAACGGTATCCACAGCCTGGAACGTGGTGGTGTTCCTTCAACCGACAGTCCCGTGGCCTCCCCTTGGGGCCCTTCAGGACATCTGGGTGTCTCCCTGGAAGCAGCTTCAGAAGGCGGGGGTTTCAGGGCATCCGTTCCTGGGAAGAGAAATGCCGTTAGTCAGCACACACAGGAAGTGGATGGCAGGCGGGGGATAAAGGCAGAGCGTGGAGGGTGATTTCTTCTCTCTGTACCCACGCAACGGGGCACACTGACGTGAGGGGGGCAGGTGCGGTGTGTGGATGTGGGGGAGCCCCCAGACTGAGCCGCCCCTCTGTGCACCCTTCATGCTGGCCGTTCCTCATGTCCTGCCGAGTACGTGGGGGTGCTCGCAATCCTGGGGTAATTCGAGACCCTAGCACCATCTCCTAAAATCTCTCCTGCCTTTAATGGGGCTCAGACACCGCTGTGCAAAGGGGCTCCGTGGTGTTTGCAGCACGTGTGTCTGGGAGGCAGGGTAAGGGACAGTGGCGGGGAGAGGCCAGCACACACGGGGAGCCCAGGCACCCCAGGATCTGGAGGGAGGGGGGATCCGACTTTCTGCCTGGCTTTCAAAGGGGGAGAGGCGTCTGTAAAACTGGAAAAGCTACACTGAAGACATTGTGGAGACTGATAAACTCTTGTCAACTGCTACTACCTTTAACCCATCTAAACGGTCCCTTTTTTCTTAAATTTAATTTTGAGAGAACGCGAGCAGGGGAGGGGCAGAGAGAGAGCGAGACACAGACTCCGAAGCAGGCTCCAGGCTCCGAGCTGTCAGCACAGAGCCCGACACACGGGGCTCGAACTCACAGACCGTGAGATCATGACCTGAGCCGCTTAACTTGGCTGACTGAGCCGCCCCGGCGCCCCCAACTTGTAACTTTTTAAACTAACCTGTCAGGCCCGGATCATTCCAAGAAAGTGTGAGAACTAACCTGTTGCTTCGTCGGCTTGCGTGATGGGCTTGCTCAAGGGCCTCTGGGAAGGAGGCTGCGACGTGCCAGGCGGGGGTCTCGAGAATGACGTCTAGGTTTCTTCTGTCCCTCGGCCAGGAAGGGACTACAGAAGGGGCTCGCTAGCAAGTGACACAGCTGGGAGAGTGCAGCCTAGAGCTTGGGGGGGTGGGGACGTGACCGATGGGTGCAGAGCGTGCTCCCCTGGCCTCTGGTCTCCCCTCTGCTTACCAGGAGGCGCCGGGAGGCAAACTCTTCCGTCTGCGTGGCCCGCCCGGGGGAGCTCGCCTTCGGCCACCAGCCCGTCAGAGGCAGGCCTTGCCGCTCCCCTCGGTCGGGGGCCGGGAGGGCGTCTTACCGGGAAAAGCTGGCGTGTTTGTCCCGAGCGGCTGCTCCCTGCGTGCGGACAGCTGGTGGGATCCAGGAGGGAGCGGCTGGGCGCACGGGCTCCAGACGGGGTGGACCTGGCGGCAGGGTGCCGGGCTGCCCACGGCCGGGCCTGCTCCTGTCAGCTGGTGCGGAACCCCTTCCTCTGGCCTCAGTTTCCCCACCACGTGAGGATGTCAGGATTAACCCGCCCGGTCCTCACGAGTGTCAAATAGCATCAAGACGCAGTTGCGTTCCGGTCCCTGCAGAAAGTCCTGGAAACGAGCAGGCGCGTCCAGGGGGAAAGACTGGAAGAGGGCTTCGAGGCTCAGGATCTTCGCTCCTCGATCACAGGAGGCAGCCCGTGGGACCGCGGGGGGCCACGGGGCTGGCGGCCCGCACGCTCAGGACACTTGCTCACAGGCAGAAATCAGGACAGCTTAAGACAAAACCACATGCGACTTGTACAGAAATTCTTTAATTTTCTTTATTTTCACACATTAAAAAATGAAACACACTATACAAATGGTTTTTCATAGCAGAGGACACGCGGGCCCATTAGACTGGCTCTCGTGGACGTGCTGCCGACGCCGAGGCCCCCGAGGACGCCGGCCGTCGGCCTCGCAGCCGGGGCACCGGCGCGGATGCTAGCATGCAGCCCCCGGGGCGCGCCGCCCCTCTGTTCCAAGTTAGGTTAAATGGCGTTGGTGTCCCTATTTACAGACTCGAAACGTGTCAGTCCTGAGCAGTTCTGATGTACGTCCCAGACCGGCTGGCGGGAGGCTCGGTCTCGGGTTTAAAAAGGGAGGTCCGGGTGGTGGCGGGCTGGCTGCTATGAACCGGAGTCGTTCTCGTTCCTTCCGCCGGGAACCATCTGCTGCGGGTCGCACGGCCGGACCCTTCGGGAAGGGTTAAGCCAAGTAACTGTAGGTGTCCTTCTCACCATCGACTCGCTCCAAATACTCCTTCTCGATCAGAATGTCAATGCATTTCTGGGCATTATTTTAAAAAAGAGAGAAGTCGTGAAAGGGGGAAAAACCCCCACAAGGGTCACAGAAGAGATGGGCTCCCCTACCCCGGGAGTCCCCTCGGTCGTCGAGCGGAGTCGGGGGGCACATTCAGCCCACCCGCCGCCTCCCTGATGGGAGCCCCATCAGCGCCCGTTTCCCTCACGTCCTCGCCGAGGGTGACCGAGCCTCTCCAGAGCGGGCCCGGGGCCGCGGGGGCCGTATCTCGGGGCCGCTCTGTCTCACCTGAGGACGTCATCGGCAGGGATCGGGGGCCGTGGGGGCGCCCCGAACAAGCCAGCTCCCGGGCTATGTGCCACCCCAGGAGCTGGACGGCGGGGCGGGGTGGGGGCTCCGCGCTGGCTGCTGTTGGCCCAAGCGGTCTCAGAGCCGCGGACTTGCTACTTAAAGGGCCCCGCTGGAGACGAGCAGCCCCGCAGCTGGGGGCGCTCACGCCGCCCAGTCGCTTCCACAGAGCCCGGGGGAGGCGCAACTGCTGGGGGAGTGAGACTGGGGCCACAGAGGCGGCCCGGGCCCCGGCAGGGAGGCAGCGAGGGGGAAGCTTCTGGCATGCGGTCACCTTCTAACTCCTGACCTGGGCCTCGGTTGGACGAGCGCATTTACCTTGGGAAAACCAACAAACTGAACACTCGGGCTGTGACCGCTCTGTGTACGGATTTCAATCCACAGTTTTAAAGCGAAGCCCACTTCCTTTCGTGGAGACCTGGTACGTGCGGACACGCCGAGCGCCTCCGAGCTCGCTCTTGCTACCCCGCGCTCTCCCGAAACGATGCCCAGCGGCGTGTGCCCGCGGCTGCTGTACCTTGATGACGGGGACCCGCGGCTTGAACCTCGAGGACAGCTGGGTCAGCACCTCTCCCAGCAGCTGCTGGTGCTTCAGGACTTTCCGCATCTTCATGATCCTCACGATGGCCGCCTGCGCCGGCCGTCAGCGCGGGGGAAAAACCAGGACGTGTCACGGTTGCCACCGTCCCGAAACCCTCAGGACAACTAGTGACCAGGCTGCCTCGAGCCGCATCCGCCAGAGGACTGCGCCTCCGTGAGCGGTCACGAGCTCACGGCAGGATACCGGGTGGCAACCTAACACCGTAAGCATCAGTGTATTTTGGTCTCGTCGGCAGTTTCAATAATTTAACCCAACTATGGAGCATTTAAGAACGAGAACACGGGTCCCGAGATCACTGCCGTACTACATGCTGACTAACCGGGGTGTAAAGTAAGTAGTTATTACGGCAATGGGGGGGGGGGCAAAGGAGAAAACGTGGAGTCTCCGGAGCCACGACAGCTGCCTGCGACGCCCCGCCCAGTTTACGTGAACTCGCCACGCTGCCTGCGACCATCTGCTTCCTCTGCTCCGCTCGGCACCGGTCATCGTCCCCGCCACGGCTCCCCAGGCCCAGCCGCCCCACGACCCCCGCGAAACGCCAAAGCGGCGTCCATCTCGGGGGGGGGTGGCCGCCCTGGGCGGGCCCCGAGTCACCTGAATCAGCAGCTTGCGGTCCTCCTCGATGTTCTTGTGTGTGGTTTCTTGTTCCTGCTTCTGTTCGGTTTTCATCGGCACGTTGATGTTAACCCTTAACTTCTTACTGCCGAGAAGACGGAGGAGACCAGTCACTGTCGTTCTGGAGGACGGGTGCTCGAGGCTGCTCTGCTTTTCATCTTGAAGAAGCTTCTGCTCCCCGAGGCTCGTGTCCCTCCCCCCTGTCCCCCCCACCCCCCACCCTGTGGTAGTTTCTAGCACCATCTCTGCGAGAACCCCGGCGCCCAGCAGGCACCAGGCCGCCGCCGCCACACGGTGGCTTCCTGCCCGGCCAGTAACGGGCCACCCGTGTCACCGGAGATTCGGGGCCTTCATCTGCTCTCCCAAATTTCGTCATATGAAACAAAATTGAGACATTGGGACAAACAGAGGCCCAAACTCTCCCGGCCACTTAAGGAAACGCCTGCCAGAGGGACACACCAGCCAACACGGAACCGGAGGCGAGCGGAAGACGACCCAGGACCACGGGACGGAACAAGGCCCACGCGGCACCCAGCCTCCGTCCGCAGGGACACCGTCAACCCACCAGCGTGTCAGGGGACGAGTCTGCGGTCTAGGACCATCCACTTAGCTTGTCTTACTTTTTATAACCGAGGTACAGTTTTATTAAGGTGTCTGGCTTCAACTCCACCTCATCGACGTTGGCGTTTTCGTCTTCCAGGACCTGCGGGGAAGCCGCTGTTACCACCTCATCTCGGAACAGGCCCCCTCCTAGCGCGACACGAAACACGCACGACCTACCAGTAACTTCGACTTCAATAAAATCTGTAGGACTTGTGCCAAAATGTCCTGCGAATAAAGAGAAAAAGGCAAGTTAAAGAAAAAAATGGATTTTTCTTTGCAATAAAAACCACGCGCACAGTCCCACAGTGCGTTTTCCATAGGGACAGAGCAGTCGCCCCGCAGAACGCACCCAGGGAGAAAGAGGTGGTGCTGAGGAGGTCCCCCCAATTCACTACCGCCAGCGCCTACTTGTCAGGGTGAAGCCGACCCCTTTGTGGCCTTGGCCACCTCGCAGGAAACACTGCCGACTGGGTTAGAAATGTTGGAAACTATGCTGATCTCGTCACTTGAGCCTCCGGGAATTATCTGCCCCTCGGCTGCCTGACCTCTCATCTTGGACACGGTCACCACAGAGCACTGTCCGAGGGCTCCCGCGGGACACGGAGGACGTCGCGCACGAGTGGCTCAGCGGCGGCTGACCCCGTCCCCCGTCCCTAGCGGGGAGCTTGGGGCGCTGGCCGATGCCTGCCTGTAAATGCAGGTGGCGGGTCCCGGCCTCCTCTGTGGCCCCACAACATTGGACCGCACCATCTGCCCAACCTCAGTCCCCCGGACGCACCCCCCCCCCCGCACCCCCACCTCCTACCCCGATGCACAGAACCACCCCCCCCCACGCCTTCACGGATGCCCGTTCTGCTCACGTGACCAGCCCAGACCCCCCCCCCCCCCCCACAGCAGGACCGGGGCACTGCCGGCCGCGTCCACGTCGGTGCCGCCAGACGCCGCACTTCTGAGCCCGACCTGACGGAGGGGCGCGCACAGCCCGCAGACAGCAGCCCGGCTGAAGAGCAGCAGCCGAGGGCGGGCGCTGAGCCTGACGTGAAGGCCAGGCCGGGCAACCCGCTGGCCCGGTCAGCCCTGTGGGGCAGGGGCCGAGGGCGGCCGGAGCCTCTACCTGAGTCCAGGCCTCCTGACGTGCGAGGCGCAAGACAGACTCTTTCTTATGTACAAGGGGCAGAGTCACTCTGTCCTGAGAATCTGAAGATGTCGGGACTAACTTGCAGAATGATCAGAAAATAAACTTTCCCTGAGGCACCTGGGTGGCTCTGGGTTCCGGCTCAGGTCATGATCTCACGGTTTCCAAGTTCGAGGTCTGTGCTGGCAGCTTGGAGCCTGCTTGGGATTCTCTCTCTCCTTCTCTGACCCTCCCTGCTGCTTGCTCTCTCAAAATAAATAAATAAACTTAAAAATAAATATGTTCCTAATGGACATTCAGTAAGGCCAGTATTACCCCGTCGGTGAAACCAGGCAAAAACATTGCAAGAAAACAATAGACCAATAATATCGCTATGAATGTAGATGTAAAAATCCTCAAGAAAATGCTAGCAAACCAAGCCCAGCAACATATAGAGTGTTATATACAGGCTCAAGTGGAGTTTACCCCAAGAACGCAAGGGTGGCAACGTAAGAAAAGCAATCACTATAATACCCCATATCAACAGACAAAAAGCATATTTTTAATCTCAATAGAGCAGAAAAAAGTTTAACAAAATGCAACACTCTTTCATCATGAAAAGATAAAAAAAAAAACAAGGTTAGAAAGAAACTAATAAAGGGAATCTAAGAAAAACCTACAGCTATTATCACTAGGAACGAACTGAAGCTTCCCCCCAAGGTCAGGAACAAGACGAGGATGGCCTGTTCTCACCACCTCCATTCAACACTGTGTGGGAGCTTCTAGCCGGAGAAATCGGGCAAGAAGAAAAAAATAAAATGCATCCGAATAGGAGAAGGAAGAGGTAAAACTAGCTGTATCTGCAGAGGACGCGCTCGTGTATAAAAGACCCCTAAAGGAGCCTCAAAAAAAAAAAAACAAAAACAAAACTTCAGCCAGGTTCCAAGATACAAGATCAATATGCAATAATCGATTGTATTTCCATATCCAGAAACGAGTAATTCCATTTCCCACAGCGCTGAACACAACACTTAGGAGTGAATTCAGCCGAAGCGCAGACTTACACACTCAAAACCGAACACGTGAGAGGGACCGACCTAGCGGAAAGCCGCCCGCACCGCGGACGGGAAGGCCTTCCGCTGCCAGGACGGGGACTCCCCCGCTCCCCCCGCCGCCCGCCCAGCGCCAGCCTGCCTCGATGCGTCTCTATCACCGCGACAGCTGCCTCCACCAGCCAATTCCGAAATTCATACGGGACTCACAGGGGCCAACACAACTTTGACAAAGAACAAAGCTGGAGGCCTCGGCTTTGAAACTGGCTACAAAATAACAGCAAGCAAGCAAGACACCGTGGTTTTGTCACAAAGACAGACCTACAGATCACTGGAAAAGAACGGGGAATCCAGAGATTAGCCCGTTCATCTATGAATATCTGAATTTCAACAGGGCAGTCCCCATCAACAGGGAAAGAAGTCTTCGACCCTGAATCAGGCAATGGCTCCTTAGACATGACGTGGAAAGCATATGCGACAAAAGAAAAAGGGGCTCTAGGTACAGAAAATAGAAAGATTCTTAAATTAAAAAAAAAATTTTTTTTAATGTTTCATTTATTCTTGAGAGAGAGGGAGAGAGAGAGAGAGACGTAGCATGAGTAGGGGAGAGGCAGAGCGAGAAGACACAGAATTCAGAGCAGGCTCCAGGCTCTGAACTGTCAGCACAGAGTCTGATGTGGGGGCTTGAGCCCACGAACCGTGAGATCATGACCTGAGCTGAAGTCAGATGCCTAATTAACTGAGCCCCCCAGGAAACTGAGCCCGGAAAATACAAGGGTTCTTACAACTCAATGGCAAGGGGAACCCAAATAAAAAATGGGCATGGGTAGAGGGTCTGAACAGACATTTCTCCAAAGAATATATGTAATTGGCCCTAGGAATATGAAGACCCTCAACGTCACCAGGTGTCAGAAAAACGCAAATCAAAACTACCAGGAGGCACCACGTTGTCCCCACTAGGCTGTAACAACCAGGGAAAACAGAAGGAGAGTCGGCAAGGACGTGGAGAGAGGGGAGCCCTCCCGTACTGCTGGTGCCACACACACCGGGGCCTCCGCCGTCCAACGGCCCGGCAGGTCCTCAGGAAGTTCAATCTCCCATGACTCGAACATTCCACGCCTCGGTACATACCCGAGAGCACTGAAAGGAGGTCCTTACAAAAACGTGTACGCGCATGTCCCAACGGCCACATGCAGAAACCACCCGAAGGCCCGCCGGCTGATGAGCGGGAAACCGTAACGCGGTCCCTCCACACGCCGGAGAGGCTCTCAGCCGTCAAGCAGAGTGAGACGGACGCGCCATCACGTGGAGAAGCCCTGAACACGTGCCACGTGACAGGCCCACGCGCCAGGACACCGTTAACGGGAAGAGCCCAGAGCAGGCCGGTCCAGGGACAGGAAGTAGTTAACGGGGACCGGCGGCCGGGGAGAGGAGTAGAGCGTGGTTCCTGCTAACGGCTCCGGGGTTTCCTTCTGGGACAACGGCGGCGGCTGCACGACCCTGTAAGAAGCTGCTCAACTGTCTACTTTGAAACGGCGAATTTACGGATGCGGAAGGGAGCTCCATAAGAAACAGGACCGATAGGAAGAGAGACACTGCGACTAAGTGACATTTAAGCCTAGAAAGAAAAGCTTCGTTGGAAAGAGGGTCCAGGACGGACTTCAAGAGCAAGCGTGAGCGCGACGCGGGCGGCGGGAGGTACCATTTTGATCTGCGTGCTGTCGGTGAGCTGCTGCACGGCGTAGGCGTCCTCGGCGTTGTACTGCAGCAGGATGGCCATCTGGAAGGTGGAGGCCTGCGGGGCCCCATGGAGAAGAGAGAGACACAGAATGTAAATGCGTGGAAGACCTCCAAAAACACACAGCTCAAGTCTGAAGAACTTATTTCTGAAGCAAATTTTTGCAAAAGATGCAAAAAATAAGGACCTATTTTAAAGGAACGCAGAGTGTCCCAACTCCACCGCAATGCAACGCTCTCCCCAGAGAGGCCGCCTCCCACCTTTCAAACGTTAAAATAATTTGGAGCTTTCTTCCACGACGGTCTGTCTACGTAAATACACACTATTTATGCATCCACGCTCATTGACGTAAGCACATTTCCTTCTCAGGGGAAAAGACCCTGATGGAAATTTCCCTTCTGCCACACACACACACACACACACATGCGTACGCGTGCGCACACGCACACACACACACACACACACACACACACACACACACACACACACACACACACACACACACACACACACACACACACACACACACACACACACACACACACACACACACACACACACGGTCCCGAGGAGGCTGCCGGAATGACCCCGGGCCTCCGCTTCTCCCGTAGGACCGGAACAGGAGTCCCACGGTTCTTACCACCTACTACTCAGCACTGCTGAGAGCGGCGAGGGGCACTATTAGGAGGAAACTGCTTTGCCAAAGGGAAAGGGCTACTGTCATAATTCAGCGCCAGAAACTCCGGCTTTTTGAGCTACACAGTGTGCGTCAGGCGGGGTCTGTGCCAAATGCTTATTAAACACGTTATTTCACTTAATCTTCACGTCACTCCCGACGCGTAAGCACTAGCACCCCCATTTTACGGAGAAGAAAACCAAGGCATCAGTACGTCCCCTGCCCCCCGGCAGGAAAGCATCCGAACTCCTCTCGGAACCACACTCTGCCGGAAGCTTAACCCCAGATGCTCACGCACGAATCACTGGGTTGGATTCGAATTTTTAGTTTGTCTTATCCTCATTTAGACTAAAACTATCTATTCCAAAATGGAAATAAAAACACATATTCCAAACCGGAACGGTGACCTTACCTGCAAAGTGTATCTATTTCTGAAGCAGTTGGTGACCAGTTCTCCTTTAGACAGCTGATACAACCAAGTCAACTTTCGGCCACTGTGACGGCTGGCGTAGAAGGCCGTGAACCGCTGATAGCTACGTTCCAACTGGACAAAAGGACAGCATTGTGTGGAACCCGTCTCTCTCCACAGTCCACAGTCAGCATTTCCGCAGACACACCCCGTTCCACGCGCACAGCACGAAACGCTTACTACTTGCAAGTAAAATACAAATGGCGGGGGTGTGACTCTTGCAGGACGCGCTCATTTAGGCAGAGAGGGGACGACAAAAACACATTTCTAACCGTAAGGCAAGTGGTTCTCGCCATGGGGTTTGGCACGGCACCAGTGAGGCTGCGTGTCCACGAGCCGGCCCGGCCTTCGGACACCCCACCTTGCCCGCCGCGCACACGCTGGGGGGCTCACGGCCAAGGCCACCCTTTTCGTTTCTGCCAGGCACTAACAGAACACAAGACAGAGCCACCCTTACCTCTGACGGCAAGGCAAACGTGCAAGACTGCTGGAAGGGCCACGAGCCGGAGCTTAGCACTTGAATGCTGAAGTCCACTGGGGCGGGGATGGAAGTGCAGGAACACGGTTAGTCCCACAAACTGAAAAATGCTGCTGCTCAGATAAACGTGGGCTGCTTCGTGTTAAAAGAAACACGCTGCATGAAAAAACTCTGCTTCGATGCAAAAGTAAGAACCGCTCTCTCTGTCTCTCAAAAATAAACGTTAAAAAGTTTAAAAAAAAAAAAAAGAACCGAATATACTTCAGTGAAATGCTTTTACTCCATGAAAATTAGTAAAAGGTCCAAGAGCCAGAAACTCTCCCTCTAAAGAGGAGCCGTTTTTCCTTTCGCTCCCGGCCCAGAGCGCTTCGGTGTTCCGCCACCATGGGGTCCACTCAGGCGCCCCCGAGCTCGCCCGGCACGGAGACCACGGCAGCCCCAGCTCAGGGAGCAAGACACGCAGACGTGAACAGCTGACTGCGGTAGGTTTCGTGCAGACCCACCACTGCGAACACACACACGCCAACACTACACGTAACAGGAACTAAAATCGGAACAAAAACCTCATCATCGCTAGCAGCTGACAAGTTCACTGGCGTAACTGCCAAGCTGCACAATGGAAAAGCGCTTCGGCTCTGGGGAGGAACGGAATTCCAGTTTCCATTTGAAAGACAACGCTACCAGGTGATGCCGTCTGCATCCTCTGCCGACACCCCCGGAGCGGACCTAAGGAGGGGGCGAGGGGGGCGGCCCCAGCCGGTCCTGACCCCGCACCAATCGGGAGCCGCGGGGTCTTTGGTTAGTCTGACTCTGTAATCTATACGCCAAGTCCGTTTCTTACAATTTACAAAAACAAATAGGTAAGTAAATAAATAAAATAAAGGCTAGAACGGACCTCAGCGAAGGTTAAAGAAATTTATTAAACATGAAGCTCCATGTGGAGCCCTGAGCTGGCAGACGCCGGGGGTGGGGTGGCCACGCCAGCAAGCGGGAGAGCTCGGGGCTCCGCGCTGGGTCCCCGGGAGAGGCCTGTCCTCCCCTAACCTCACACGGGGCTCAGGAAGACCGAGGGCATTGGGAGGCGGCTCTTGCTGTCTGTCCGTCCCTGAATTTCTGAGAAAGCATCGACCACCTGCACGTGGCACTTGGCCATCTCTCTCACTTGCCACCAAGGGCAGGGGCTTCCCTCCGGACACCGCCTGTGACGGCAGCTTAGAAACTCCTGGGTACTCACGGTCCAGCGGTTCCGAATTCGTCAGGTGCTTTTTGAATTGCTCATTCAAATCTTTGCTCACGCCAATGTCTTGAAACATCCGCTGAAGTTTAGAGGTATATTCAAAACCGCAAGCTTGCTGAAACGAACCCAGATAACCGTCTCATCAGTCTCTACTAATAGAAACAGAAGCACGTATGAGGGAATCTGATGGAAATCACGCATGACGTAGGCTTCACCGCAGAAAATGCTAGTGATGCGACTAATGGAACCGCCTCTCGCGGCACCGGTGTGGGCGGCTGCAAACCAACGCGCACCAGAACCCGTTCACACGGTAAGCATCGCCTGGGCATCTAAGAGCAAGGATCTCTACGGGAACACAAGAAGGACACATCACGGCTCCGACCGGCCACTACCAGCTGAAACCTGTGTCCCCTGAACTCCTATGCTGAGGCCCTAACTCCCAGTGTGATGGGATTTGGAGGCAGGGTCATGGGGAAGTGATTATGTTCAGATGAGGCCCTGAGGACGGGACCCTCGTGATGAGACTAGTGCCCTTGGAACATGAGACCAGAGCTTGCTCTCTCGAGGCCATGTGAAGACGCAGCGAGAAGGTGGCCGTCACCAGGTTGGGAAGAGAGTCCTCGCCAGAAACGGACTCAGCCGGCACCTTGACCTTGGTCTTCCCAGCCTCCAGAACTGGGAGAAGAGACCTTGGTCCAGCAGCTTGGGCAGAATTAGCTACCCACACGACGGGAATTTCTGGTCCAGGACACGACAGTGCGCAGCGGGCCAGGAGGCCCTGAGACAAGAGCAGGCTGAGGGCAGAGGTGGCTGAATGAGGAAACAGCTGCTCGACAGCAGAGTCCTATGCTCTCTGTCCTCCTGAGGACCTGACCGCAGTGAACTAAGCCCAGAGCAGAACCAAATGCCCGCCAACTCAAAGCCGACCAAACACAGGCATGGGCTGAGCTGCTTGGGCAGTTCCGGTGGGTGGGGCCGGGAGATGCTCCTGGCTAGGAGCGTGGCACCTCCGGGCGACAGAACCGAGGCCCCCCGCCTCCCCGAGGGCGGGGCAGATGGTGGGCAAAGCATGCGGGGCTGGGCCGGCACCGCCCGTGCTGCTGTGCAAACCCCGCTATCTTCGGACCGACAACCTGCAGCAACTAAGATCTTTCACGACGACTTAAAAACTATTTTTTTTCAGGAGATGATTAAATTTACCTTCAATTTAGAGATCATGCTTGCCTCGGCATCGTCGCTGGCGCTGTTCTGGTGTACGAGCCTTTTGGCCAGCATCTTTGCATAGAATTTCTGGAACACGTCTTTATCCTCTATGTACTTGAAGACCACCATCTGGCGAAGTCACCGAGAGAGAGCATACTCAGCACACTGAAAACCCCCGGTCACGGTCACGGAGCACACGGCAGCAGGTCACGTGCTCTGTTTGTCCCGCCTGGGTGTCAACGTCTGCTATGGCTACAAGTACCACCCGTCGTCTTTAAACATTTTCATCAACCCCTTAAATCACATGAAGTTGGTCTAGACTTAGCACTAATGAGGAAGGAACAAATGCTAAAAATAATGACTCAATTTACGGAGTAAAACCACAGATCCAAAGAAAAATACATGATCCTATTACTTTTCACATTTCAGATATCCTGAACAAAAACCTTAAAAGCCGCAGGTACGTGGGGACCGGGAGCCGGGGTGGCTAGCAGGCGCCTTACCACTTGGTTGAGCGTGTCTTCTAGCTCTGCTTCTTCTGGGTTCTTGGAACTGAAATGTAAAAGGAAGGGTACTGTTTTCCAACAAATCAGCCAACGGTTAATGAGCGAGCGCCACTTGGCTCAGGCAACAGAATGGGGTTGTGAACACTTAAACCATCGGTTCTGTTCGGACCAGCGCGTGAAGTCGGAGACACAGTCTGCCTACCTGTGGCTACGTGGCAATCTTACGCTCAAACTACCACGGAAGAACACACTTCCAAAATAATCGACGTCCAGGACGAAAAGCAACAGAAGACACTTAACAAAAAGTTCCCCCAGACATTCGAGTTTCCCTTTCGGATAATCTATTTAAACACAAATAAACGAAAGTCACTGCTTTCTACAAGACGCTTTAACTTTGAAAAAAATAAAAAAGGCATTTAGTTTTTTAGTGGCCTAATCATTATGGATAACGAAAGGGCTTCAAGCACTAAAGCACTGCCTTCCCTCTGGGGTTGTCTACACGGCAGACCTCTGGGGTTATGTCTACACAGCAGACGGCTGTCTTTAACAACTGATTAATTCTATTCTATGAACAAGTATGAACTGAAAGGTGATTTCAGGGTAAACGAAATTTTTCAGGTTTTATGAGTCTCTCATAGACGGATTCCCCATAAATTCACATCAAACGATCCAGTCACTGCCCAAGTTCTGGAGAGGAGCTTCTACTTGAGAACAGGGGGCTCAGAAAACCCAGCCCCCGTGTTCACACGGCCAGGCCGGCCGGCTGCCCTCTCCAGGAGAGCTTTCCTTCTGCGCCCCCTGCGCTCGGGAGGAGCGTGTGCTCGCGGACGCGGTGCTCCCGACGGCCTGCCATCTGTCTGCCGCAGCAGCCTCAACCACGACACCACCGCAAATGACTTGATGGGGGACCCTTAGGAAAAGCAAGTGCATAAAAGGGACAAATGTTCTGCCAAACAAACGAAGGCCTACTAAAATATATAATTAAAACACTTAAAATTCTCACGTAGTGTAGCCTAAAGAAACAAAACAGTGGCATCAGGTCAGAAGAGGCATCCCATGAAGTCTGTGTTTATCCTGGGAAGAACGCCTGGGCAGATCTGACCGGAACCTCGAACTGACAAACAGAGGAACCCCCGAGCACTCCACTCTCCCCGGCCTGGGGGAAACGGCTTTCTGGCGAAGTTCAAGAGCTCGCTAACCACCTCATCAGAGGCTTCCCCGTGTCCGTCAGGAAGACCACGCAGTTGTTAATACTGTGAGTTACGTTAAATCTGCCACCACCGAGCCGTCACGAGAAAGCTGCTGTGTTCTGGAGAACTGTTCTTCGTTCCCTAATCCACTTAGCTGGACTTGACATCTGACTTAAGATTCCCCCAACTCTATTCTAGGGGAGACCTGTTTGCAGTGTTTTTCTCGGTAACGGCAGGTATTCTGTCTTTTCGCAGGGGGGTTACCAGAGCTCTGGAGAGCTGTTTATCGTGTTGACATCAAAACCAGGACCGCCCGGGGCCGGGGACGACACCCGCAGCGGCACTTGCCGAGGGGCCTCTGGAAAAGCAAAACAAGCCCTGAGCGCTCCCGACCGGAGAGAAGGCGTCGAAGTGAACGAGAAGCTAAGGAACCCCAAGGAGGAGCGCACCAAACCCGGACGCCAGGAGCACAGGCACGAGAGCCACGCCAGGTCGCGCTCCTGGCTCTCACGACACACGCGCCGAGCAGAAAGAAGAGCAGGTGAGAAACCCGGCGGCCCCGGGCTGGCTCGGTCGAAGAGCCTATGATTCTTGACCTCGGGGTGACGAGTTCAAGCCCCACGTGGGGTGTAGACATTACGTAAATAAGTAAGCTTAAAAAATACACAGAAAATACAGAACGGCAATAAAACAAACTCATTAAATGAAGATAAACGTCAGAAGCGCCCGTGATGACTCAGGTGCCGCAGCCGCGGAGCCGCGCTCCAGGAAGGGCCCGAGGGAGCTCCCGAAGCAGCTGCACCCGGAAACACAGCACGCTGGGCCCCAAGAGGACGGGGAGCATGCACGGGGCAGCCGCTGACTTCCTACGCCCTTCCCACCCTTGTAACCACCGCTCGGCGCCCCCGTGGAACTTCACTCAGCAAAAGGGGCCACACTGCCTGCAATTCTCAAAGCCGACCCAACAGTGACATTAAAAAAAAAAAAAAATGAACTGGGCCTAAAATATAGAACTTGAAGTATCTTTTAAAGAGACAGGAGATGTATGAGATTTAAAGTATTTTCTCAAAAGGTACAAAAATTACAACATAATGTAAGTAAAATGTAATATAAAGGTTAATTCCTCACATATATAAGCCGAGACTATAGGTTTACTAAGAATAAAACACAAAGTCACGTAATACCTTTTCTTCAACAAGGAGTCGCAGTACCGAGCCAGCAGCTCGGGGGATTTACTGGACGACTGGGCCATTTTGGTAACTGCGTTGTTGTTGATGAACCGTCCACAGGCCTGTGGAGCACACGAGACACGGTCAGAGGCCACGCCCCGGCCGCCCGCACGCAGGAGAGCCGCCCGCTGACACGCTCACCTTGTCGAGCGCGGCCACGAAACCAGCGTCGTTGTTGAAGGCGGACATCACCAGGGCGTTGTATTTTTTGTGAACATCCAACACTGTCTGCACATACATTTTGGGGTCCTCAAGGGGGAGACAACAGAAAGAGAAGTGGGTTGCTGGGGATTAAATGGTATACTAACAGGCCACTATAAAACATTCCATAACGTCTAGAAATTTCTTCAAAGATGTCGACAAGTAAGATCAAGTAATAGTTCTGGTTCCATCATCAAAACACAGAAGTCATTTTCTTTATGGATACAAAATAAAAAAAATACATTAGCCATGCTTGGAATTAAATACTGATTTCAAGCTTGTATAAAAGTGATTTCTCAAATTATTTGAAAATTCAGAGGGATCACAGACAACAAAATTTTGCAAAGTAATAGTTTGCTAATAAGCCCATTTTTGCTGTCGTTAAAAACTGAAATTCTGGACTTTGCTGGGCAAACCAATCAGCCAGTCAGCTCGGAAACCAGCCTGTTACCTGCACTTGGCAGGGCAGGAGACCCTGAGAACAGTGCAGGGTCAAGGTCGGAGGGACCTCGGGCGAGGGTGGGAGGATAAGACGGGGCAGAGAAGGTCTGAGCTGCACACGCCGCCACGTCATGCGACAGGCCCGGGCCCAGGGGACAGCAGGGCACGGGGGTGGGAGGGGGGGAGACGACTTGGGAGCTCTGGACAAAGAAACAAGTAACAGGAATGGAATGGAAAGATGAGCCACGGGGGCAGCCCTAGGTAAGACACACGAGGAAGATGGGGAGGAGGGGGAGGAAACGGGGAGGACACGGAGGATGGGGTCGCAAAGGAGACCAGCTTCAGTGATAACCACAGAAGGGCCGATGCTGGGGACTCGCTGCAAGTCAGCGGTGCCAAGTCCCACAAGGGGACGGTCACAACCGCACCATGAGGTCAGTGCTGTCTGCGTTCCCACTCGACAGGTGAGAAAACCGAGTCGGGCATCTGGCCGAGGGCGTCAGGAATGGCGGTGAGGCCTGAGCCCAGGCAGCCCACCTCCCGAGCCGGCGCCTCCTCCACGGCCCCGAGACGGGAGAAGGCCTGGAGGAGCGGGACCAGCCGGAGCAGGAGCGGTGCAGAGAGACGGCCTGCGCCAGGAGGGCGCCGGAGAGGCTGGCCCCAAGGGTGGGTGCTTAGACTGCTGCTGGGGTCTGCACACTTCTGACAGATACTCGTTCTCAGGAATCAGGAATGAGAAACCAGAATTCCCCAAATTTAATTATTCTGCATCTTGTTAATACCTTTTTTTTTTTTTTAATATTTATTTTGGGCAGAGCGCCAAGTGGGGAGGGGCAGAGAGAAGGGGACAGAGGATCCAAAGCGGGCTCTGCACGGACAGGCTGACAGCGGCGAGCTCAATGGGGGGCTCACACTCACAAAGATCATGACCTGAGCCGAAGTTGGACGCTTAACCAACTGAGCCTCCCAGGCGCCCCCATCTTGTAATACTTTTCGAAAAACTAATGAGTAAGCACTGAGGTCAGATCGTTTTCCTGTGACAGGGTCAGACTAAGAGTTTCACAGGTCCTGTTAAAAAGTTAACAGTCCTGTTAAAAAACGCAGAGTTTATTATTATTATGAATACAATGTGACAAGACTGTAATTTCAACAACATATAAAGTGGCCTCTACCTGATACGGACATTTAGTAAGAGAAAAGGTTAAAAGGGAACACAAAATAACTGCCAAATAAAAATCAAGTCAAATACTGGAAGCTATAATCACATGTATGTAAGATCTAAGAACTTTCTACCTTAAAATGTTAAAACACAGCATTAACTGCCCCAGCAGGTAACCCTGCTCTTTGTGTCATGACAACTATTCCAGACGTAGAAACTTTCTCCCGTTTTGCACTGATGTCTTAGTTCACAGAGGCATCTTCCAGTCGGCATACAGCTTATTCTGTATGAACTCATTTCTTCTTCTAACGACGAAAATACCGGCCACCTGACTTAACCTTGGATTTGCCACTGGAACGGACACTGCTTTTCCCTCGTTTCAGTCTCAGACTGCTTTCTGACTTCCTGTCAAATTATATCACAGCATGCGCGTGGCTTTCCTTTGCATTTCTTCTGTTAGAAGTATTTACAAAGACCTTGAGCCTACAGTGAGTATACGAGCGCTGGAAACTGCCGGTACGCGTCGTGGGTAGTATTTGAGTGAGGCGACATTCGAGATTAAGGTCAACAGCATCACAAAGAATCGCATGTCGAAATTGCCAAAGTAAGCACTTACTCTGCTTCCAACATGTGCTGTTTCTTGGAACACCACTCACAAGGACTTAGGTGAAGTATACATTAACATTCTAACGCGTATTTTATTCTAAGAATGGCGCTCTTAGCTGCAGAGGGGACGCACGCAATTTGTCACCTGGCGTCACCCACAGGGACCCCCCAGACCGCTGCCTCTCCAGCAGGTGCGTTCACCGCGGCCCCCCGAGATGTCCGCCCTAGCCTCCGGCCCTGGAAGCGCCCCCTACCCTTGCCGTCGGTGGCTCTTCTGAACCAGGAGAGTGACTGTGTAGACTCTCCTGCTCACAGGAGAATTATGCTTTTCTCTGTTTTCATGAGTTCAACAATTTTTCTCAGAGTCAGAATTTGGAAAAACAGAAATGTCCCGTGAAGTGCCAGGAAGGAGTTCCCCCGTGGAAAGACCAACTGGGCACATCTTCCCCAAGGACACAGACGCCTTCGGACTCGGATTCCAAGATTCTTTCTACTACAGGAGACTCGGCCGGCAGTCTCGCTGGTGAGACGTGAGGGTCTGACGGGAGCCCGTGGAGGGAGAAGTGGGAAGCGTCGAGCCTTGGAAATCCGAAGACAGACTCTGAGGCCCTGAGAGAAGGCGCTCAGGAACCTGGCAGGGACGGACAGAGACAGGCACAGCGCACGGGAGGGCTTCAGGCCGCAGGGGTCCGAGAGCCACAGAGCAGCGAGGACAAATGCACGTCGTGCACGAAACTTGAAACTCTTTGGTGTTTATAAAGAAATGGACAGAGTAGCAACTGCTCTGACCTACGACCACCTGCTCACCGGACAGGACACGAGGGCTTTCTGCGCGAGAAACACGACACCTCTCGGGGCAGGATTTCACTTGTCTTTATATGCCAGTGACGGTCACGTTTATTTCTAGCCCAGACCAGACTTCCCCACGCAGCTCACTCCCTGGACCTGCCTCTTTTCCGGGTCTCTCTCTTTCCATTTCCTTTCGTTCAGTGTTTTACTGTAGACAAATTCCAATCTCTGCAAAATTACGAAGAACAGCAGAGTACACTCCGTGAGCCCATCATCCCGCGTCCACTGTGGTGGGGTACAAACACCCCCTCACAGAACCTAAGTGCCTAATGCCTGCTTCTCCCCGCCCCCAGCCTCCTTCCGGCTGACCACCGGAACAGACCTAGCGGTACGCTCACACTCTTCTTCCTTTTAAACTATTTTCTACACAGCACGACCTGTTTAAGAAAGAAAAACCTGCTTGCATCGATTTTGTGTTTGTTACAACTGTGACCTGGTTTCCTCTTCTCCCCGCAGGACTGCGGCAGGTAACAGCGGTAATATCGGAACATCGTTCACCTGGCCAAGCTCTCCCGGCCTAGCCAGCCACCTTCCTTCCTTCTCAAGTCGGACCAGACTTCTGGGTTCTCAGAATGGGTCACGTTGACACACACTGAGGGGCTTTGCTCTGTCTAGGACCCCCTGCCTCTTCCACTGGCCTCACACACTTTCTCAGGGACGCTCTCGGAACTGGCAGGACAGGGCAGGCCTCCTGTTACATATGACACCCGAACTCCCCACCCCCCCCCCCCCGGAATGCTATTCGTACTTGTGAGTCGCGGCTACTGGTGGCCTCTGCTGCGAGCGTAAGCTCCGAGAAGCCTGCCAGGCCCGTGTCCACCCTGCTCATGAGCACGCAGTGGAGGGCGTTCGCCAGCTCTTAAACAGCTAAGTCAGAAACCAGGTAATCGTGACCGAAACACTACCTTTTACTCCATACGTATCCACTAAAGAAATAATTCTAAGGACCAGTTTCACAAAAAGAAACACAGGGAGCCTCGCTTCCATTTCACCTTACCCCATCGTTCTTGAAGCAGCACGGCACGTCCGGCAGCTGGGGAGGTCTGAGGGCACTGTCGCGTGGAGAGCTAGGCCGGGTCGGGATCACCTGTGTTCTAATGTCTGAACGCTGGCAAGAGGTACACCGGGGTGTGACAGGCTCGAGCGGCACTGTCCCCGTTTCAGGCGTGTAAGGTGGTGCTCTCCAAGCCAGCATCAGAGGTGACCCACCCCAGACACGTGCTCTCACCGAGAGCTATCTGTGAGGGCACCCGGCACCCACAGCTCCCATCCAGCCAGGACCCAGGCAGCGGGTCAGTTCCGGGAGCTTGAAGAGAGCCTTCTGAGGACAGTCACCACCACGCGGCAGCCACAGATGTGTGGGCCCTGCTCGACAGTGTCTACACCCTCACCCTGAGATCGTTACTCTTCAAGGATGAAAAGAAACGAAACCTCGATTAGTAAGAACACCCCACGCAACTATGTGGAGGCAGAGTGACTCTCCCCCTGAGCACGCGCACGAGGCCCCTGGAGAACATCGTCTCCACACCCGACGCAGAGAAGCCACAGTTTCAGGAAACGGACAGTCACAAACCACCAACTACCGAGAAAAGCAGGGAAGAGTCTGTGGGCACGCAGATTACCCACTGTGACCATCGCCTGTGGGTGGTTTTAACCCGGACTGGCTGCCCGCCCCTTCCCCCTGTTCCTAAGGCGTTCTCCTCCTCCACGAGTCTCCGCGCACTCGGGAGTAAGATGGATTTTTGTATAAAGTAATAGGCAAAAGCAAAAACCCTGCAGACAACAGAGGAGTGTGAACTCCATCCAGTAACGGGGCAGTCTTCTGTTTTCTTACTGGGTTTTTTCTCTTCCATCATCTAATCTCTTCCCCGAGAAGCAGAAATCGCCAGTTGTTCTGAGCGGGGTTTAAAGCTGAAAATACCAAGAGAAAAAAACCTACCAATTGAACCAGCGCTCCGTGCTCTCGCCACTGGGCCTCTGCTCCATCTGCTGCTTTCTGCTCCAATCATGTATGTTTACCTTGGAATCATGGCTCTGGTCCCGGTTAAGTGACTGGGTGGGCTTTCATCACCGACCCTAGCCCTGTTCCTCTCTGCTTACTCCCCTGGATCTGAGCCGAGGCGGGGGGCCCAGTCCACAGCCCTTCGGTACTCCCCGGTCAGGCACTGAGGCCCTCAGTTGACTACACTCAGGCACAGAGCCACGAGAGGTGAAAACACTACATTTTGAAAGAGGGGCTCGCCAGGAAAAGCACGGACTCCTCTCAGAGAAGAGAATGCCATTGCGGAAAGTAATTACATCCGTTCAGAAACAGACGCGGTAGGCGGCGGGGGCGGGGGAGAGGGCTGCTCATCTCCGCAAGGGGCAGGCGGTAAGAGGAGCCCATGGGTGGTCTCGAACCGTCTGACACCGAGCAAACCAAAGTGCAGTCTGACGCGGGACACAAACTCAGGCTTGGGTAGCGAGGGGCTTCCGGGACTGGTCTGCTTGTGCAGACAGGACGGCCTTGCCCATGGCTCAAAGAAGGAAGGTGCAGCCTGGATATAAAAACCAAACGGTGGGTCTTCTCGGAGCTTGCTTAGCCCAAACTGAGAAAGAACACTTATTTTCCCTTTTAAAGAAAATGGTTAATTCTTTTCATCTCATGTCAAGACAGAAAACAGATTCACAAATTCAACTACGGGCTTTCGGAACCGATTTCCATTATCAGCAGAGATCAGTTCTTTTTTGTAAGTAAACCTGTCAGTTTGAATCGCTGTGTAAAACCGCGCCCTCCGGTCCTGAAACACCTCCTCGACCCCCCTTCCTCCTTTCCCGCATCCACTATATCGAAACTGGTACATTTTTTTCCTTTTGCTTTTTAAAAAATGTTTCATTATGGACGAATTTCAAACCTAATTAACATACGAGAGAAGAGTAAAGTCAGTCCCAATACCCCATGCTAGGCTTCGAGGGACAGCCTGGGGCTGTGACAGCCCAGGATCTTCTGAGCCTGCCCTCCTCCTCCGTAAGATTTTAGGGATGTCCACTCCATCCCCTCTGACCCCACGAAGCAGGTCAGACTCCAAACGTAAGGCTCCCTGATTACAAGAGAAGTACAAAGGTAAGTATCACTGTGCGGGTAACTTTCTTCTGTTACCAGAATCCACAGAAGGCTGAGTCAGAACCCAGTTATTTAAACATTTTGGTCCAGAAGAGAAGGGGAGCCTTGGACGTGTGAACGGAGCCCCAATCTGCCAGAAGCACCCTGGGCCGTGTCACCCTGTTGCCTCTGGTGCAAGCTGATACAAACGACCTGTATTATGTCTAACTTGACTTCTCAACCCAAACACAGTAATTCTGGTAAGGTCCCGGATTCATCGCCCCTCGTCGCACGCAGGAAAACACGCCGTCGGAGCTCCCTGACCGCATCTCTACCCACACGCGTCTCCAGCTCACGCGCTCCCTTCTGCGCCCTGATCGCTCTCGGAGCCGGAGCCCCAGGCAGCTCCTCAAGGGGCCTTCTCCGGTTTTCCATACACAATCTCTCTCCGAGCTGCAAACACACTTTTGCGACTGTGCTCCCCAGTCCGTCTCTGCGGCCCAACACCCCCACTGTTAGACCGACGGCCCCGCTGGACATCGAAGTGTCTCCAAGCCCACAGTCCCCGTTAGAACGACGTGGCTAAATCAAATCACAGTTTCAGACGGCTTTGTGCTCACCTATGGCTGTTTCTGCCCTGAAGACAGACGGTAATGAAATACTCTCTTCTAACCTGGTTTATGTTCACGTATGAAGCCGTCTTTGTAGGGACGTACAACAGCACCCAGGTTACTGGGAGATCGTGTGCTAATTAAAACCTCAACACGGAACCAACTGTCTCGCTGAGCATTCATCAGCAAGTACTTACAAGTCTGCATGGACTCTTTTCCTCAGCCGTTTTGGTATTCTGCTATAAGCTACTGTCAAGGGAAACTGTCAAGCCATCCAATGATTTGGTATCAAGTTTACTTTTAACTCGCCCACATTACTGGTGTTTTCTTTAGGATGGGCCACCAGGGAAAGCATTCTCGGTTCTGAATGCCGATAAATCCGTTCTTCGGAGTTACAGGCTTATCACTGACAGTCACCACGGATCCAAGAGCTGACTGTACTTCACAGTTGTCACTGCCCTCACCAGTAAGCGCTCCGGACTGACTGCACAGAGCGGAGGCAGGTCTGTGATCCGTCTCCAACAAGAACGCTAGACTCTGCGGTCCTAACCCTTAGCTTCATTGGTGTTTCCTAGCCTTATTTTGCTTCTCTGTCTTATATCCCTTTGTCCTTTACGTACTGTGTAAACAGCCTTGAATTCTGCTGGGAACAACGAGGATTACATTAAACGTAAGGACCCTGCACGGAGACCCTGTTCCGTACAGGGCGCTGGGCTCAACTGTGAAGGCCTGAGGACGGACGAAGCTGTCCCCACAGCGGACACTTACGCAGAGATCTAAAACACGAAGTGGCGTGACCGTGAACAGTCCCGCACGCTCGTGTTTCAAAGGGATGGCTGGGAAAGGCCTGTGGACAGAGCAGGACTTGAGCTGGGTTCTGGAAGATAAGCAGGAGTTTAGCGCGCGGACGACAGAAAGGAACGTGGCCCAGCAGAGAGAGGTGAGGCACAGGCATAGACGGCGAGCAGCCGGATGCGGACGAGCATATGACGCAGGTAGAGAGTAACTCGGGATGGGGTGGAGAGTCGCGTCCCCGGGGACTCAGCTGGCTGGGCGTCTCACTTCGGCTCACGTCATGATCTCACGGTTTGCGAGTTCCAGCCCTGCACTGGGCCGTCATCGCTTCAGATCCTCTGTTCCCTCTCTCTCTGCCCTTCCCCAACTAGAGCTCTCTCTCTCTCGAATGTGAGCTCTCTCTCTCTCAAAACAAATAAACATTAAAAAATTAAAAAAAAAAAAGGAAAGGACATTTTGGCCACGTGGCAGATGGCTCTTCCTTACCCTCATTATTGTCGCCATCATCAGGAGGATCTGTCACACAAGCCGCAAGCACTGAAACTACAGACCATAAACTATAACGAGGTGCCCGCTGTACCCTCAGGGCGCTTACAGTCGACAGTGGAGCGACAGTAAACACAGAAGTGACAGACAAATCTGGAGCGGCACAGGAGAGATTTTTATAAATGTCACAAAAGTATGGGATGGGGGCAGTGCTTAGGGCTAGAAGAGCTAGCGGAGAATTGTTTTTAAAAAGGAGGATTTGGGTCGGGCTCGAAAGCAGGACAAAGCGAGCAGGAAGCAGGGAGGACGTGTCACCGGCGGAGAGAGCAGCGACTTGGCAGGGAAGAGAATGGGGTAAGAAGAGGGTTTTGATTTAACGGAACATCGTAGACTTAATGTATCACCACAGAGAAGAGGGTGTATTTTGCTTTGTTAAAAACAAGAGATGAACGCAAGTAACACGGTCAGTGCACGGAGGGGCATTCTGGACTGCAGGGAAGCCTCGTGAGGGGTGAGCAGGAAAGGAGGGCCGGACGGCCGTGCGGAGCACGAGGGGACAGGGCCCAGAGGAATGCGGTGGCACCGAGCCTGGCGAGCGCGTGCTCGCAGGCAGGGAAGGGGCCGTGTGCACGCCCTACGGACTCATCACAGAGCACAGAGCGGAGGCAGGGCTGGTGGGCAGACGGCCCCGCTGGTTTGAGAGGACGCGGAGGCCAGGCCCAGGGCCAGCAGGAAATCACACCAGTTTAGGTTACCGATGTTGTCGCGGGCAAAGCGGCACGTCCCACACGGAGGTAGGAAAATGTGAGTACAGAAATGAACGTGCAATACAGTCACGAGGCAGACGCAGCCGTGGGGGCTGGGGAGGCGACACGGGTGAAGCGTTTCCGTGTGGGACTCCTGCCGTCGATCCCTTCACAGGAACGCCATAAATGCTCGTCGAACGAATGAAGACCGCGCCTCCCATTCCGTGACGGCGGCGTCTGCGGGCCCGTCGAGCTGCGACAGCTCCCAGCCTAGGCAGGTAAACACCCCGAGAAGCGGGCACGGGGCCGGCCGCACGTGGGCTCCAACCCTTTCAAACGAACACTTGCAACACTTGAAAGCTCTGCTTTCGAGATGCTCCCCTTAAGACCTAAGTGGACAGGGCCCTCCTCCCTCCAGATTTTAACACGGGTTACTTCTCGAGGCGCCGCACTGCCAGCGGCTCAACACGAACGTGGTGCTGCGGCCCGTCTGTGTCAGAGGCCCGGGCGACCTTCTGGGCTTTGACCGCGAGAAGGGCGTGGACGCCACGTCCGGGTGCTAACTTCCCGTGCTGCCCCCGTGCTTCCCGTCCAGAGGCCACGCGTGGGAAACTCGCCTACAAAACCAACTCGCCTAGTTAAAAACGATTTATCGGTTCTTTGGTGAGCTCTAAACCGGTTTTAAAACCTGTCCTTGAACATTTTTTGTGTGCGAGGTTCCCGAGGTCCTACTGGTGCCCCAATGCAATACGCTGGCTCATCCCACCTCGCTCGCCCGCGATCACTTGGCCTACAGTGGAGCGTCGGCGCCCTCGATCGGGAGGAGCTCGGACGGCTGGAGAGCTCTTCCCGGCAGCCTGGAGTCCTGCGCGATGGGGGCACGACGGCCCCACGCTCCTCTGCTTCGGCGTCTTTCAGCCTGAAGCTCCCTGTGCTCGGAGCCCTGGGGGTCGGGGCAGGTAAAAACAGCACGCCTGTCAAGGGCTCCCTCTCGGTGACGCCCCATGAGGACACGAGGACCGCTGGCTCTTACTTAGGTAAAGAAGGAGATTCGCCTTGTCAGGTAGGTTCTGAAGGTTCTAATACATGAAGTATTATTGTAAATCACACCACAAATTTGGAACCTATAATAATATCGGTCTAGGCCAAACTAATTGGTAGTAAATCTAATTTTCTCATCAATACTTCTTCAGGGCCAGTTAAAGCAGAAGTCTACCAGAAGTCCAAAGTAAATCATTTCTCTGCGGAAACTTCACCTGTTTTGTTTGGTATAAATGGAAGCATAGGACTTTTCGGTACTTAAAAAATCATTTAAGGGGCGCCTGGGTGGCTCAGTCAGTTAAGTATCCGACTTCAGCTCAGGTCATGATCTCGTGTGGTTTGTGAGTTCAAGCCCTGCGTCGGACTCTGTGCGGACAGTCCTGAGCCTGAAGCCTGCTTCGGTTTTTGTGTTTCCTTCTCTCTCTGCCCCTCCCCTGCTCGTGCTCTCTCTCTGTCTCAAAAACAAATAAACGTTAAGAAAAAATCATTTAAGCAGTGCCTTGTATGACATTTAATATGCTCACTGTAAATGATTTTCATATACTATGATTCAACTCCAGTAGGCAAGAATTTTCAAACTTTGAAGACCGTAAAAAAGTAATTATATCCCAATTAAAATTATGTATGATAGTTGCCTTTTCTTCTTCTTCTTCTTCCTCTTCTAATGTAAACAATCTCTCTGCTGCTCTTCCTCCAGCATCAGTGGGGCTTTGGGAAACCATCAGGGTTTGCCTTACGGTATCTTTCAGATTTACCACATTCCTGATAAGAACACCTACCTAAAGTTACCTTTTTTAAAATTTAATTTTAGAGAGAGACAGAGCATGGGTTGGGGAGAGGGGCAGAGGGGGGAGACAGATAGAGAGACAGAATAAAGAGTCAGACGCTCAACCGACTGAGCCACCTGGGCACCCCTAAAATTATGTTTTAAGCACCTGTATCCTTTGATACAACAGGTATTTGAGCAGCTGCTAAGTGCCGGGCTAAGCGCTGGGCACACCTGCTCTTTCGTGAGCTGCTTCGAGCTTCGTGGGCTGTCCCATCACTGGTGCGTGAAGGCGGAAGGCTGGGGAGGTCCTGGAGGACACTAGGGCATCACTGAGATGGCACTGCGAACTTAGGAGTCATCTGAAACTTAAGAAATAAAAGAAAAAGATGGAAATTCAGGAAAAACTCCTGCAGGAAACAGAGAACGTGTTTGCTATCCTCGAGAAACAATTTTCTTCACAAGAACAACTTGGAAAACCAGTTTCCTGAGTTCAATACAAAAATAGTTCCTATGCAAATAATTATAATTATTAACATATTATTTTATGATCAATAATGTATTTAAAATAAGAAATGTCTGACTTCTGAAGTTAAAGCAGATGCCCCAAATTTATCAAGCTATATAGATTATTCTTCATGGGAGAAAACCTTGTTTTGTTTTTTAAATTCCTGCTTAAAATCACTGGCTTACATTCAGGTAATAAAAGGATTATTTAAAAGTTTAATTTCTGGGGCGCCCGGGTGGCTCAGTCAGTGAAGCGTCTGACTCTTGATTTTGGCTCAGGTCATGATCTCAGGGTTTGTGGGTCTGAGCCCCACGGTGGGCTCCGCAGTGACCGTGTGGAGCCTGCTTGTGGTTATTTCTCTCTGTCTCTGCTCCTCCCAGGTCTGTGTGAGGGCGAGGCCCTCTCTTTCTCTCCCAAAAAAACAAAACAAAAAAACACAAAACTTTAGAAAAAGTTTAATTTCCAGTAAAATATAACTGCTGGTAAGGATGGTTTATTTGTATTTTCTGCTGACAGATGAAGGTTCCGCATATAAAGAAACAACTGTATTCAGAGACTACACTTTTGCTTTAACTGGCCATGAAAAAGAAAATGCCAGATTCGAGATTCACCGAGCAAGTCAATTAGGCAGGTGATCACATCAAAAAGAACAACAACTTAGAAATACGGTGTGATCACTTCTCCAGTTAGGACCTTACTCTGGCTGGGAAAAGACGGGCCCAGAAGTAACGGCCCATCGTTCCCGCGGAAACAACCCGGCCGCGGTCCCGGGGCCCACAGCCCGCGGCGGCCCCCTTGCAGCATGGACGCGCCCCACAGCAGTTCGTGTCCGGGAGCCAACTCTGCCTCACGCGGCCGCCGTCCCAACTGGCGTCTGACGAAATAACAGACTCCCCGCTTAACTCATCTCACGGAAGAGAAGTCCTTTACTTGCCGCCGCGGCTCACATGGCTCAAGTGAGTTCCGAGCCATAATGAGCCACGGTGGAAACACCTCGCATGGCTGAAGAGAGACTTCGCCAGGCCGGCCGCTCCTGAATCACGGGGATGCGCGTGAAAGGGTCTCAGGCCCTTTAAATGGGAACACTTAGTTTGCAGATAAGAGAGGTCGTCAAGATGTAAGGATAATTTTAAATGAGTCTTTGAAGTTGAATAAGACTGTCATCGCTGCGGAGCACCAAGCACTCAGGCACCAGACGTAATAAGCACTTGACACGCACCACGTGTTCGCAAAAGCCCGACGAGGCGGTCGTCGTCATCGTTACTCCACGCCACCGCCACCGCCACCACCGACAGAGACAGGAAACACCACGTCAGCACCAAGGCCCACAAGGGTGAACCCAGGCGGACTGTCAGGGATGGGACTCAATCGTGCCGTGGTGACGGCAGCTCCACAGCAGCACCACCGCTATGTCCCGACGCTGGGACGTCATGCTGAGGCTGCCACCGACGCCCGGAGATCCCCTTCACGACACCCACTGCACTAAGCCAGTTCCCTTCAGTCTCGGAAGTATAAAATTAATTATTTTATCAACCTAAAGGAAGGGGTTTACATCCATCTCTTTAATAATTCACGGATGTGTCAAAAGGGAAAAAGCAACCACATCTTTAAAAGGAACCTCGCAGGGGCGCCTGGGGGGCTCAGCTGGTGAAGCATCCGACTCTTGATTCAGCTCAGGTCGTGATCTCACGGTTCTCGGGATCGAGGCCCAGGTCGGCCTCTGCGCTGACGGCTTGCAGACTGCTTGGGATTCTCTCTCTCCCTCTTTCTGCCCCTCCCTTGCTCACACACGCATGCACGCTCCCTCTCTCTCAGAATAAATAAACTTTAAAAGGAACCTTGCAAGGTTAACAGGGAAATGAAGATTTAAAAAATGTATTAAAGACAGTATTGTCAACAATAATTAACGTAAAAGATAAAATCAGAGAGTTTTCGGATTGAGATGTAAGAACCATGTTCTGGAAGCTTCTCTTCTTCATTACTTCTCCCAAACACTATCAAAACAGGTTCTCCCTGTGTAAAAGGACGGCCGGAACCACAGCTGAGCCGGCAGGAACCTCCCGTGAGCCTCCTGGGGCGGCAATGGTGAGGTTCCTGAGAAATGCTACACATTTTGGGGCCTCTCCAGGGCAAACAGCCCTGTGATCTTCCACTGGAGGGTCGTCCTCCGATCCGAGTCCCCAACAGGTGCAGCCTGTGGTCTGTGGCTGCCAGAGCCACGTGTCTAGGAGGCTTTGGCCTCTTCTTTCTATGGAAGATCTTTGCTCCTCTGGTGCAAGGAATTAAGTGTGAGAAGAAATGAAGGGGGAAAAGAGAAATCAAGAAATGACATCCTTAAGGCCTAAAAAGTACCCGAGAAGAGTTTATGGAGGAGCTTACTAAACAAAGAGGTTTGTCAACCTTCTATTTTAAAACCCCAAAACAGGGGCACCTGGGTGGGGTGGCTCAGTCAGTTAAGTGTCCGACTTCGGCTCAGGTCATGATCTCAGGGTTCGTGGGTTCGAGCCCTGCGTCTGGGTCTGTGCTGATGGCTCAGAGGCTGGGGTCTGCTTGGGATTCTGTGTCTCCCCCCCTGCCCCCCCTGCTCATGCTCGCTCGCACTCTCTTTCACGGTCTCAAAACTAAAACAAACGAATCATTAAAACGTCAAAACAAGGTTCCTCACGAGAGTTCTGGTGAAAATCTGACCACCTGGATCGGTAAACGGAGGTGCAAGACACGCGCCTGCAGCCCGTGTGTGGAGACGGTGCAGTCCGGCTGACTTTCGCTAACGGTACTTACGTTCAAAGCAGCTTCTCCGCACTTTTCGATTGCTGCGAGACCCTGATTATGGATGTGTGTCTCTAGAAGTTTTTTCAATTCTCCTAGGCCATCCTGGATTCTGGATACGAGATTATACATGCGCCCCAAATCTGCAAGAAGCAAGGGCCACGTGTTATGTGCTGAACGAGCGTGCACATCGATTCCACCCAGTCCGTACGCGGACTGTGATGACAGACACCTTGAGATAAAACAATGGTGTTCTTCGATCAAAATAATCAGAATCATTTTATTTACAACCGAATATTTCGTATTTAGTATACGTATATTTAGCTGAAGGTAACAACGAAGTTATCCTCTTGTAAAAGTTTATTTTTCCCTTCACCATGAGAAACGTCCAACAGAGAAAAATCCTTTTATCACAAGCTGTATCAGATAACTCCTCAAATTCTCAAGACTGAGATATTATTTATGCTAGATACGTAACAGGCACTCAGATATTAATTTTAAAAAATGAAAAAATTTAAGGAGTATTTATGAGTATCTATCTCAACTACATAAGTGAGTCACAAAAGGGCCCCCAAATTCTTCGTTTAATATATGTATGGCACATGGTTAATTTACGAAGGCCAAAGAGAAAACCTTTGAATCCAAACATCGATCTTTTATTGAGCTCCTTTGCATATCCCAGTACAACCTGAAGGTAAGAGAAATACTTCCAAAAAATACTAGCCTTTGCATCTTGAAGGATTTTCAAGACAAAACCAGTCAAGGGCAAGTCAGGGGTAGCATCATTTAACGCTGAAGTATATGGGACAAGTCATCCTCCAAAGAACACTGACCGAAAAGACGTCTCCCGAAACTCCCCTCAGGGCTCTGGAACCAGAGCACAAACAGGCACACTCGCGCATAATCTCTTCAGAAACGGCCGTTGGCGATGCTGTGAGCTCTGACTCTAGAATTTCAAACAACTTCAAAACCGAGATCATAAGAAACCCACATTGGGAGGGAGTCTGAGTGGCTCACCTTCATTTTTGTCAGCATCCAACAAATTCTGGAATTCTGTGTGGAAAATCTCCAGGTGTTTCTCAATGAGCACTTGCTCGCACTTCCTTGCTAGTTCGTCTTGGGTGCTCTCGTGAAGGTAGACCTGGACTCTTCGTTGTTCCTCGAGCAGACGGGCCTCTGCCTGCAGGAATTAATTCGAGTGAACCATCTGGATTCGTTTCTGAAGCACTGTTACACGAGTAATGGCAAACCAAACTTATAAGCTCTAATACGTTAAGAGAAAAGGGAGGAGACCCTATGGTTTTAGGGGAGTGCCAACCACATTTAAGTGCTCCATTTTCTCTGCAACAGATTTCCACCTCCGGCTCCTTTTCAAACAACTTCACAAGATTCTCATTGCTAGTTCGGATGTGTTTACATCAACTTTCTTCATTCAGATAAGCGGTATTTCATCTTCTGAGGGTAATGTCCCTATCTGACACTGAGACACCTACGGACCCTCCCTTATACCTGGACGCCATGATCAGAATCCCGATTTTGACTGAAAGCTACTTAAAGTCAAGAGTCACATGAATATATTCCTTGAAATGACCACATGGAAAGAGTTTTTAGTAATCGGACCTTTAAACAAATTTTAAGGAAAAACACCATGGCCTTCTCTTGCCAACCATTGAGTATACACCTCTTAACTACTGGATTATTTATGCATCTCCATTTCTTATAGTTCCCTTCAAGGAAGAGAGGAAAACAAAGATGTAATTTAACAGAGCAGCAAAATAAATAGAAGTCCATATATTTTACAGTGTATCACCAGAAATATGCATGGTATACAGTATCACCGAGGAACCACAAAATTATCAAAGCAAGGACAAAATTTCAATGATAATCGCAAATTAATCAGGTGATCTGAATAAAGAGAGAAGAACTATACTTTGTATTGTAAAAGTGCTACACTTTCTAAAATGATTTTAGATTTGGTATAATTTTGGAGAAATCTATAAAAATTCAACTTGAAGAATAAACACTTAAGAGCCAAGAAACAAAAAATGCAGGCGGGATTTACGCTGTGAAGAATGACAACAATGAAACGATTATTTAAACAACAGGTTAATTAAACAACATTCCAAATAGTCTAATGTGAGCAACAAAATAAACCTGGAAATATCTGTAGTATTTATCAGAATGTCCATGCCCTCAGCGATCAGCCAAGAAAGCAAAATAAAAGGCATCAGGACAGGCAAGGATGAAGTCAAACTTTCACTTTTTGCAGATGACATGATACTTTACATGGAAAACCCAAAAGAATCCACCAAAAGCCTACTAGAACTGATCCATGATTTCAGCAAAGTTGCAGGATACAAAATCAATGTACAGAAATTGGTGGCATTCCTTTACACCAACAATGAAGTAATAGAAAGAGAAATAAAGAAGCGAATCCCATTCACAATTGCACCAAAAACCATCAAATACCTAGGAATAAACCTAACCAAAGATGTAAAAGACCTTTACGCTGAAAACTATAAAAAACTTCTGAAGGAAACTGAGGAAGACACAAGGAAATGGAAAAACATCCCATGCTCATGGATCGGAAGAATAAATATCGTTAAAATGGCAATACCACCCAAAGCAATCTACACATTCAATGCAATCCCAATCAAAATTGCACCAGCATTCTTCTCAAAGCTAGAGCAAACAATCCTAAAATTTGTATGGAACCACAAAAGACCCCGAATAGCCAAAATAATATTGAAGAAGAAAACCAAAGCGGGAGGCATCACAATCCCAGATTTTAACCTCTACTACAAAGCGGTAGTCATCAAGACAGCATGGTATTGGCACAAGAACAGACACATAGACCAATGGAATAGAATAGAGAACCCAGAGATGGACCCACAAGCATATGGCCATCTAATCTTTGACAAAGCAGGAAAGAGTATCCAGTGGAAAAAAGACAGCTTCTTTAACAAATGGTGCTGGGAGAACTGGACAGCAACATGCAGAAGAATGAAACTAGACCACTTCCTTACACCACTCACAAAAATAAACTCTAAATGGATGAAGGATCTGAATGTGAGACAGGAAACCGTCAAAATCCTAGAGGAGAAAGCAGGAAAAAACCTCTTTGACCTGAGCTGCAGCAATTTCCTATGCGACACATCTCCAAAGGTGAGAGAATTGAAAGCAAAAATGAACTATTGGGACCTCATCAAGATAAAAAGCTTCTGCACGGCAAAGAAAACAACCAACAAAACTAATAGACAACCGACGGAATGGGAAAGGACAATCGCAAATGACATATTGGATAAAGGACTAGTATCTCAAATCTATAAAGAACTTACCAAACTCCACACCCAAAAAATAAATAATCCAGTGAAGAAATGGGCAGAAGATATGAATAGACACTTCTCCAAAGAGGACATCCAGATGGCCAACAGACACATGAAACGATGCTCAATGTCACTCATCATCAGGGAAATACAAATCAAAACTGCACTGAGATACCATCTCACACTGGTTACAGTGGCTAAAAAGAACAAATCAGGTTCTTTTAGAATAGATGCTGGCGGGGAGGTGGAGAAGCAGGCACCCTCCTACACTGTTGGTGGGAATGCAAACTGGTGCAGCTGCCCTGGAAAACGATGTGGAAGTTCCTCAAAAAAAAGGAAATAGAACTACCCTATGCAATAGCAATAGCACTGTTAGGAATCTGCCCAAGAGACACAGGAGTGCTGATGCATAGGGGCACGTGTACCCCGATGTTCATAGCAGCACTTTCGACAATAGCTAAATCATGGAAAGAGACCAAGTGTCCATCAACTGACGAATGGATAAAGATGTGGTACATATATACAATGGACTACTACGCGGCAATGAGGAAGAATGAAATCTGGCCATGTGTAGCAAACATGGATGGAACTGGAGGGTATTATGTTAAGTGAAATAAGTCAGTCAGAAAAAGACAGATACCATATGTTTCCACGAATAGGTGGACTTTGTGAGACTAAGCAAAAACCAGGGGGGAGGGGAAAAGAAAAAAAAGACACAGAGAGGGAGGGAGACAAAACATAAGAGACTCTCAAAGACTAAGAACAAACAGGGTGAGGGGGGTGAGGGGGGTGAGGGAGGAGGGAGAGGGGGTGACGGGCATTAAAGAGGGCACATGTTGGGATGAACACTGGGTGTTATATGGAAACCAATTTGAAAATAAATTATTAAAAAAAAAAAAAAGAATGTCCATGCCCTTAACACAGAATGATCTCTGAAAAATTAGTAAGTTCATCCAAATAAAAAAATGTGAAAGGAAAAGGAACAATTTATAAAAGAAGAAATATAAAAATCCTAGAGTTTCCGGTAAGAGGTAACGAAAGCACAGCATACTTGGCTAATGGAATTCTATTACCCAGTAAAATAAGTAACTATAAAATATGTCAATTTAACAAATTAGTGGGCCTTAAAACGAGTTACCAATTAATGTATGTATCTTTCCTGATTATGAAGGGATTTTTAACCATACGGGATCTTTTGTGCTTTAACTCGCAAGTTCTACGTCAGGCGTGCACGGTGTCCGAGCTCACGCTCACAAGCCTGTTACCTCGAGAACGCAAGTGATGTAATAATACAAGGCATGCGAACCAGAGATCACCTCTGTTTCTGTCTGAGGTGATGCCTGTTTTCTAGAACGTAATCACCTTGGGCGGCAGAAACCCATCCGCCTCGAACTCTGCTTTCTCCTGAAACAAACCTTTACCCCTTCCCAGATGAAAGGTAAGGCTTTGGGGTGACCGCTGCCTCGTTCTCTGGGGGCGCTGCGGCGGCGGCAGCCTTGTACCGCAGGACCCTCCCGAGGGGGCCGAGAAGGAAGGAGAGTACACTGGCACCTGGGTGATTAGAAAACACTGAAGGACAGAGGGGCCTCAGTCACAGCTTATTTTACACATGAAGAAACCAAGGTATCCGGTGTTGTGTCACCGGGTTTGTGGACTCTAGGTCAAGTAAGCTCTCGGTCTTCACTGTCCAAACACCAGGATCGAATTCAACTCTTTTTTTTTTCTTTAAGCTTATTGACTTTGAGAGCGCGAGAGCACCAGTAGGGGAAGGGCAGAGAGAGAAAGAATCCCAAGCAGGCTCTGCACTCCGTGCTAAGCCCAACTCGGGGCTCAATTCCAGGACCGTGAGACCGTGACCTGAGCTGAAATCAAGAGTCACTGAACTGACTGAGCCACTCAGGCACCCACAGGACCAAGTTCAAAATGACTAAAGAAAATGAAACAGTTAAAGATGGTCCCTGTTGACTCAATTAGGATGGGTTCGCAGTAAAAACAAAGGGAAAAGCAGCACCCCCCCAAAAGCAAATTAATGAAATACTGTGTATTTTATTTTTAAAGTTTGTGTGTGTGTATGTCTGACATGTAATCTAGAATAGTCAACAGACCTTCTGTAGCTCACATCAGTCTCAATCACATGAGACAGCGGGATGTGTTAACCCGAATGTGCCTTTGGGTCGTTCATTCACCAAAGCCACCCCTACTGAAGATTCTCCAAGGTTTCCACCAGAACATCCCTAAAATCACAGACAAGGGAACACAGACCCCTCAGGGAATTTGCACACCTAGCCCGAACTAGCGGCTAAAAAGCGGAGTGTTTTTTAAAGGTTCATGCTTTATCTGAATATTGTTCAGGAGTTTTGTATACGATTTCTGACAGACTGTTTTAATATAAACCTAATTTCCCCTGGAGTTACTGAATAAAACACGCCACCTTTTATCCTGTGGTTTTGCATATTCTCAGGCATCTACTGGGGGTTCTGAATGATGAATGCTTTTATCATGCTGACTACCTGCCAAACACAAACTATATACATTAAAAAATAAAAACTGGTACGTGGCTGGCTCGGTTGGTGGAGCATGTGACTCTTGATCTTGGGGTAGAGATCCCCCATGTTGGGTGTAGAGATTAGTTAAAAATAAAATCTTAAAAACAAACAAACTAAAAATTATTACCACCATTTTACAGATGAAGAAACTGAGGACCAGGGGCCCCCGGGTGGCTCAGTCAGTTAAGTGTCCACTCTTAATTTCGGCTCGGGTCATGACTTCACGCCTCACATGGGGCTCTGCAGTGTCAGAGCCTGCATATATGCTTGGGATTCTCTCTCTCAAAAATAAACGCAAGAGAGAGAGAGAGAGAGAGAGAAGAGAGGAGAGAAAGAGAGAGAGAGAAAGAGAGAGAGAGCGAGAAAGAGAGAGAGAGAGAGAGAGAGCAAAGAGAGAAACTGAGGACCAGAAAGGTTAAGGCTGACTCCCCAGGAAATGGTTGAGTAGGGACTTAAATGAGAGTTGCAGCCCAAGGCTATAGGTAATAATTGTTCAGATGGCTAAACTCCAATTTTATGCTTTTAGATTCCATGTTAGAGATTTCCAGAATGTGACGGAAGTCATGTTTGGTAAGATCCAGCTGGACCTGGGCCCAACCTGTAACCCCCCTGGAAAGGAATCCCCTCTAAGAGCACCAAGGTGCAGGAGGTGTGTGCTTCCCCGAAGGCGGGGCTCACGCTGGAAATCTTGGCTCAAGCTGCCTCTGGTTCCAGGCCCGATCTAGAGCTGAGACCTCCCTGCGTGGGAGTGCTCGAGTCTCTGGCCTAAAGAGCACACTCCCGGCACCACAAATTACCACTTTCCCGGGGGTGGACGACGCGGACGACGGGGCTTACCGCCGCTCCTGTGCGTGTGCATCCGGAGAAAAGTCCCCACTTTTTTTATTTTACACATTCATTTATTTTTGAGAGACAGAGAGAGATAGAGCATGAACTGAGAGAGAGGAGACACAGAATCTGAAGTGGGCTCCAGGCTCTGAGCCAGCTGTCAGGACAGGGCCCCACTTGGGGCTCGAACCCACAAACTGTGCGATCAAGACCTGAGCCGAAGTCGGACGCTCAACCGATGGAGCCTCCCAGGTGCCCCAAGACCCCGCTTTTAAAAGAATCACCATACTCACGAGAGTTCAAGAAAAGATGTCTTTCTGGAAACTACACTGCCAAACTAAAACACTGAAATAATAAGCAACACTAAGACAGAAAACAGATGATGTTTCAAAAGCTCATTTGTCAGACAACTGACACTCTGAAAGGGCTGGTCAGGGTCCGGGCCGGCTCACAACACAGCTCATTTAACCGACGCAACACACTAAGAACCAGGACCGTTCCAAGGAAAACACTTCCGAAGAGTTCCATTTCTGTCAGGTCTGCAGACATCAGAAATTTGTTTGCGAGGACTTGCAACTGCAAACTTCTGAAGCCCACTTACGATCACGAGGTCCTACGGGAGAATGCGGCCAGAACGCCACACACAAACTGGGTGGACCGTGTGCCTAGAGAGGCGCCTGCTGCTGTCCCCGAGCTGACCTGCCACCTCGATCGCGGCACCTGCTGCGAGGAGCTGTGCAGGCCCTTCCTCTCCCAGCGAACAGAGCAGAGACGAGGCACGGTCAAGCCCAGACTCCCCGGAAATCTCCTTGTACACGATGGTCAGGGGTCAGCGAACTATACCTTACAGGCCAAATCCTGCCTCTGAGTGAAATTTTACTGGGTCATGGCCACACACGTTCGTTTCCACGTTGCCATGGCTGCTCTTCCCACGACGGCAGAGCCGCACAGCTGCCAGACGCCGTGTGGAGCGCAAGTATTTGCTCTCTGAACCTTTACAGCACAGGTGTGCTGACTCCTGACCCAGGTCACTCCTCACCACGCCCAGGACACCTGCATTCCCAAGAAAGGGAACAAAACAATGCCACTGGAACTTCCCTGGGCCATCACTCAGTACTGAAAGAGAGCTACGATACAGTTCATGACCAATCTTAGAGCCGGGGGTTTCAGAACGCTCTCCTCGACTGCCAACTTGAAGGCTGTCCTGGAGACTGCTGGGGAAGAGTCTAGAAGGGAAAAAGCAAAGTTTGCAAATCTAGCAATAGCTGTTTCCTAAACACTTATCTTCTCATTGACCTAAGGCTCTGGCTTCCATCAGATCCAGCCATCCGTGCCAGGAGAGCCCGCTCGAAACACAGAGGCCACACGGCCATGACAGTCAGATTGTCAGAGCGCTGGAGACAGCACGGACCCACGACAATCAGACGAAGTTCTAAAAGCTCCTTGGCGCACTGGGAGAAGCGTCTGTACCTGCTAAGGACACTGCAGGGGAACACCGCCCAAGAAATGGCCTCTGGAAAAAGCTGCACACGTGACACAGAAGAACCCACTGGGGCGGTGAGAACCGAGAACCGGAAACCCACTAGGGCGGCGAGAACTGTTTTAGCTTCAGCCTACCGGACGCGCTGTATTTAAGCTTACCTTTTTCATATACTCAGTAACTGGGTTCTGCTGCAGGAATTCCGTGCTCTCCCTGGTGTAAAACCTCTCCGTGTCGGCCAAAAACTGAGATTCAAAGGACTCTTTATACACTGTCAGCGTAGGGCCCTTGGCAAACGCGTCGTCTTCATTTAGCCCCAATTCCACTGGAAACAGACAGGAACCATATTTCAATTACCCTAGCTTTTGTTACATTTTACACAATACACCCAGGTATAACATTCAGCTTAAGTTTTTTTTTTTTTTAAAGGTAAATGGAAAATGGCAAGGGCATAAGATAAACCTGCTACTCACTGGTACTAAAGTACATGGTTTCAATGAAAGAAAAAAGAAACAAAATCCAAGACATAAAAGGAAGTAATTCTGGCCCGTGGCCAAGCATGCTTCAAAGTTATCATGAAGTTCATTTAAAAAACTTATATTTCTAAAAGCTTAAAAATAATAAACATGACATTTCTTTCTTTTTTTTTTTTAAACGTTTATTTTTGAGAGAAAGAGACAGAGTGCGAGGGAGGGGCAGAGACAGAGGGAGACGACACAGAATCTGAAGCAGGCTTCAGACCCTGAGCTGTCAGCACAGAGCCTGACACGGTGCTCGAACTCACAAACTCTGAGACCATGACCTGAGCCGAAGCTGGACGCTTAACCGACTGATCCGCCCAGGCGCCCCTACGTGACATTTATTTCTAACTGAAGTATAGCTGACATACAGTCGCCTATCAGTGCCAGAAGGAGGCCATCAAAGGGACTTGACATTTGTGAACATCACAAAATGATCCCCACAGTGAAGTCTAGCCACCATCTGTCACCTTAAAAAGTAACTGCGGTATTATTGCCTATATTCCGTATGTGGTACCTAACCCCACCCCGCCCCCGACTTATTTATTTTGTAACTAGAGGTTTAATCACCTTCACTGGCTTCACCTGCCTCCCCGGATGGACTGACCTTGAGCTTTCAGAGAAACACGGTGCACTGAGGTCTCGGGCACGACACTAAGTGCCTCGGGTGGTCCCTCTCAGCTTTTCAAGTTGATACAGGTCTCTGGTCATCTTCCCATTCCATTAGGGACACTTCATGGCACAAATTCAGTAAGGCAGGAGGAGGCCAGAAAATAATTCAAATGGCTAACTCCTCAAAATCCCCGTGAGAAACGAAGATCAAATAGTTTTTATCATGGGCAAAGTCAAACCGAGTTGTACTCACTTAAAGAGAGTTTGGAGGGCCCCTGTACATGCCAACAGTAGTGTTACGACTGCTAAAATGTCTGCAGATGAATCTGTTAGAACAACGGTCACTTGACATGCAAACGCTGAGTAGCTGAAGGGGAGACGGCTTACCGTAAGACTGCACGACTCCACTGATCAGTCTCGTGTTGATGGTTTCACCGTTCCTTTCTTTTTCAATCAGTTTTAAAACCGCGTTTGTTACCTTTAGGAAGGACAAAGGGGAAAGACCTGTAATTACAGGCTACAGCAGCACGTGTATTTCTACACATCTCTTAGGCTCTGAGTGCGCTACACAAGGCGAGGTGACGGACACTCCTCGGGCATTCTAAAAGGAGACGATGCCTGAGAAACGAAACTCGCGCGGGGGTTTGACAGGACAACACACTCACACAAGTACGCACCTGTTTATTCAACGGCCTGAACAGACAATCTCTCCAAGTCACCAATGCAAGCTGGGCGAAAAGAGAAAGGAGACGAATCAGCCTGAATCCCATTTATCAGTATTTCTAGATTATAACCGGGTAAAAATCTACTGTGACGAAATCGGAGACGCTCGAGCTAACAACTCCAAGAGGTTTCAAAGTACCAACGTTGATCAGCCCACATTTCAAAAATTCAGCTAAAAAAAAAACCAAACCTGGATTTTAGGAGACCATACGTATCCGCTTACAGGGTGTCAGCGGATTCAACCTTTAACGCTGCCGCCTGGCCCAAATTCATTTTTTGACCTAAATCATTTCTCAGAGTTTCCTAATACTCCATAAATTAACAGATGATAAAAATTTAGCAAGTTCTGTATCTTAATTGTGGTGATTTATGTTGCACAGATGCATACAACTGGAAACGCACCCAACTGTATGTACACTTTAAATAGATGTAGTTTACTATATGTGAGTTACTCAGATCTGCCGTTCTACTTGTACTCATGTGTGGGAGTCTCTGATGCATTTTTAAAAGTTTTTAAAACTTCCCACAGACCTTGTGCCAGAAAGCCACTGGCAGAACTGTTAGAATTCATACGGGATTTTAAGCTGTTGAGAGTGGTACTATCCAGAGTAAAATTTACATTTATAACAATTCAATATTCAAATATAAACTGCTGAGGAACTTGCTTAAACATAAATGCTTTCAGTCTTATTTTTCCTAAATTTAACCACAGACGAGACTAGGCTGATGTAAGATTTGAGAAAAGATCATATGTAATTCAATTTATAAATGAGGTCACACTGAGCAATATTCCTCCCACACTCAAAAAAAGAAAAAAGGCAACGTGAAAGCAATATTTAAGAGAAAACTATTTTTTAATCATTAAAAATTTTTTAGATTAAGGTATAGTTAACAGTGTCGCATTAGTTTCAGGTGTCCCACAATTCTATACGGTACTCAGTGCTCATGGCTTTCAGGGGACTCTCAATCCCCTTCGCTCGTTTCAGCCCTGCCCCACCCACCTCCTCTCAGCCTGCTCTCCAGAGTTAGGAGTCTGTGTTTTAGTCTGTCTCTTTTTCTTAGTTCTGTCTGTTTTGTTTCATAAATTCTTTCTCTGACTTGTTTCGCTTAGCATTATACTCTGTAGCTCCATCCATGTTGCAAATGGCAAGATTTCATTCTAAGAGAAAACTAGTTTTAATTAAGCATAAACAATATATACTCATATAATGTTGGCATAAAAATAAGATCTGAGAATTAGAAACTACGGCATCCGGGGCGCCTGGGTGGCTCAGTCGGTTGAGCGGCCGACTTCACCTCAGGTCACGATCTCGCGGTCTGTGAGTTCGAGCCCCGTGTCGGGCTCTGTGCTGGTGGCTCGGAGCCTGGACCCTGCTTCAGATTCTGTGTCCCCCTCTCTCTCTGCCCTTCCCTTGCTCATACTCTGTCTCTAGGTCTCTCAAAAATAAATAAATGTTAAAAAAAAAAAAGAAAGAAAGAAACTACGGCATCCAAGATGTAGGAAAGGAAGAGCCTCGTTTTTCAGGAGAAAGGCGAGCCTGGGGTGACTTTCCTGTGCAAATTCCGTTGCCGCGACTCTTCAGACCTCTTTAATGCAAGAGTAAGGCCAGAGGGAAAAGGCAACGCCACGGCCATGAACTTCTAGTAAGGATACACTACACCACCTTTGAAAGTAACTTTTTCCAAACATTTTCCTAAATTAAAACAGCCTTAGACAACTCTAATTTGCCTCTGGATAATCTGTCACTTTGAAGGAATAAAGGACGAAGAGATGCCAAGATAAGAAAGCAGGGCCAATGTACACCAGAGAAAGTTCACAGAAACAAGAAACAGGGTGGGGGGGGGCGGAAATCTCAGTCACTTTAATGTATCAATAATGAAATTAATTTACGATCTCTGGTGGACAGGAAAGGAAAACAACTTGCTATAATTAAAAAGGAAGAAAGAATTATTAGGAAAAAAGTAAAACTATATATTGTGCCAAAAAGCATCCCCACCTTCTGGAACTTCTGGAAAAACAATGAGAGATCATTGTGCCCAACTGTTCCACTGTGTCAACGGGTGCTTGAACTTTATGAATTCAACAGGTTCACTGGAAGAGCACACAGAGGAAACACTGTTTCCAGACAGGGGTATTCACTGCCCTTTGCTGCAACTTACAGCGCCGTCTTCTATTTCCAGACGGTAACTACAGTATTTAAGGAGGTAGACGGTATGAATTTTCAAAGTTAATACAAAAATAAAAGCAGTCAAATCTTGAAAATCATGGTCCAGGAAGTATCCCTGCACTTCTTTCTGTTTTCTCTAACTGTTCTTGAATCTAGCACACAAAAAGTTAAGGAGTGACGATTTTTAGGAGCCTGTGACGTTACTGTAGGGGACGGGTGGTGTTTCAGGTCAAGGTGGCATCCGAGAGGAAATGATGCCGACCTCCCACACTGACAACTTTCGGGCTTAAGAAACCATTTGTGAGCGGAAAAGAAAAGGGAAAGCACGAAAGGCTCAACTCAAAATACCGAATCCATAAAACTTTGTTAACAATATATATACACGAATGATACATATAAATGATAACAATTTGTCACATGAACCTATTTCCTTTCATTAAATTTGTACAAAGTAGTCAAGTACTGCTAACATACCAGCATGTTTAGAGGTGGAGATAATCTCATTATGCAGAACCTGACATTTTCACGTCACTGGTTCAGGAAGAGGTCTGTGCATCTGATACGCCGTTCCGAACAGACGGGCCTTCGGTTGAGTGCCCGCTCCACTGGTCTACATCGGTTCCCAAAGCTGACTGTGCAGCACAGTCCCCTCAAGGGCTGGCTCCCACAGTCCGCTGGGCCCCGCTTCCAGGGCTTCTAGTAAGTCGAGGCTGGGGCCCAGTAACCTGCATTTCTAACAAGTTCCCAGGCGTCCACGATGTGGCAGGTCTGGGGACCACACCTTGAAACCGATGGACCCAGAAAAAGCTTCCCGGACTCAAAAAACTAATTAAAGTGATTCAATCACTCAAATTCTGTCTTTTCATAATCTACTTTCACACAGTCTAAAAGAAACCAATTTTCAACTCCGTCAATATTTTATTATTTTGTAAAGTGAGAGGGCGGGGCATCTCACCGCACGGTCCTCTCCCTGCACAGTTTCCCAAACCACAGAGACCACGAGGGCTGAGCAGGGAGGCCTGGGTCTCAGGCTCGGGACTGGATTTGCCGGACGCCGCCAGCGCCAGCACGTGGGACGCCCAGCACTAGAACCGGGACGGTTCCAGGCGAAACCGGATGGCCGGCCAAGTAACTGCGGAAGAAACTTGTTATCAGGAAATGCACAGTGTGGAGGTTGTATTTCAGAACTCCCGTTTACTCATCCTTCTTTCCTGCCACAAAATATTTAAGAGTCATTTATTGATAAATTAAAAGCAAAGGAAATGAGCCTACTATTCTGAAAATAGCTTCATTATTTGCCCAGATCCCGCTACTGACGGATGAGGCAGCACTACAGAAGCGCACACATGAAAGGTGTTTAAAAAGATCTTACAGAATAGATTTCATAGATTCCTTTCCGTCCCTCGTCGCATTCACGGCGAACCCAGTGTCTGTTGAGGTAGGCACAGATCCCATTCAGCACTTTGCTGGAAAACCGATAGTCCTCCCATTGTTGAGTGTAGAACTTCAGTACACTCTCATCCATCAAATCTTCTCCGTCCTAAAAACAAGGTAACTCAAGCTTTAAGGACTAATTTGTCACATGATAAATGAAAAGGTCACTAATACAAATCTACTGCATTAAAAATACATCCGTGTGTTTGCTTTTAGATGAGCTTTTTATTTTGTACACAAAAACATGCCCATTAGCCCCAGTTCTCCTAAGAATATAGCCTGTGAGGATCAGACTAAAGGGAGAATTTGAATGAAAATTCTTTCAAAATGGAACCTTTCCGCAACGGAATATCAAGTACGCGTATATACTCATACAAAGTACCTTGAACTTTTAGAATGAGAGGAATAAGGAATTTACCTCAAAATCAGCCCTGTTTTTGAGATTTTCAATTAATGTTCATTAAAATGTCCTATTTAGCAATTTAGACCACAGGACCAATACCACTCAATTTTTTAATGCAGCTGCTTCCTTCTTTAAATTTACTTAAAAATTGTAAGTTTCCAGTTTTTATACGAATCTGTTACATTTCTGTAAATAAGTGTAATGGCACTATCCACTTCTTCTTTAACAAGATCTCAAGGGGAAAATGTGCACTTACCGGAATTATTTTTACCCAGGTTTCCACAGATTTTTATGTGAAGAATCAACCCGAGATTTTTTTTTCAGGTATTAATTAACGAAAAGTAAATCTTCCCCTTTAAAAGCTGCGCGCCCCACTGCAGTGTCCCGGAAGTACGCTGCAGCAGGAACGCACGGAGGGGACCCGGGAGGGTCGCAGCCCCGCCACGAACGGAGGCCCCGGGCAGGCCGCCCCCTCGCTCTGCCTCGGTGTCCTCAGCCTCAGAACCGAGGCCCCACAAACACGTGGTGACCGGTGAGCCAACAGGCCGCAGGGAAACCTGACCGGATCCTGATACGGCCAGATTTCTGCTCGGTTCAATCTCCGTAAGAAACGAGCAGGCGGGCTCGCGGCGCGGGGCCCTTTCCACAACGCAAAGGAATCGCCGACAGAGCACGGCTCCCGATACGCTCACTCAGCCCAACACACTCCTGCTCCTCCCTTCCCGGCTGAAGAAGACCCCATTCCAGGGCTCGCTTGACCAAGTGTTCTCAATAAAAATAAGGACACAGCGGTTTCAGGGAAACATCAGAAACACACTGTTTAGGAACACGAAAACATGCTCTCTTAGTCACAATTTGTGGTCAATCAGCTACGGTCTGTTAGAATAGTAATTTTCCAATTACCTTGTGAAATATATTAAGAAAAACAATTTTGAAGCATGCTGAAAAATTTGCCTATTATCTGTGTAAATAAAAAAGTCTTTGAAGTATCTACACAGAGCACACGCTTCCCCGGGTAGAGAGCACAGGTGTCCTCACTCGCTCTCTGTGATACGTGCAGCACCAGGTGAGGGGCCACCTGCCCATCCTGTGGCTGCAGGGAGGGACGGCATCGCCCTGCCTTTGCTACAGAGGATGGAGACTGAGCAAGGAAAAGGCAGAAGATGAAGGGGAAAAACTCTATCACGGCCCGAGCAGTAGCTCGGAGCAGGAGGGACCCATACTCGAAGGCCATGGATGTTCGCAGAGAAACCCATCCTAGCCAAGGGCACGATTTCATTGTGGTCCTGAAAAACACTACATGACCATGGAAAAGGAGGTCACACGGGAAAAATGGGCTTCCCGAAGGGTAGACAACCTTAGGATCATTTGTATCTTTTTAGACAAAACAACACACTGGGGTCAAAACACAGGTGATCTGAATTCGTAATTATATGTTCGAAATGAAAAGGTCCATCAACTTCTAACAACCAAAACGAAACGGTTAGTGATTCAAGTAAAGTACTAACAGGATACAAAGCTATCAAAAACTTCTAATTTAACACTTATATAACAGAATAATGAAAGCTTCATCTTCATAAGAGGTAAAAGACTAAGCGAGAGCAAACTATCTTCATGCGAACATCAATGCCAAAGACTGACTGAACAAACAACAGTGAAAGATTTAGCATTCAGTCACGTTAGAAACATCGTTTCACTATCTTCTTTTACATTCTATTATAAAGAGTCAGTATATATGTAAAACATCTTACCTTAAGAAGATTTGTCAAGTAATTCTTCAAAAATTCTTTAAGTCGTTTGTATAATTCCAAGCCAACAAACTGAGCTCCCCCAGGCGTCTGTCCCTTTTTCGATTTGGAGGGAGGGACGCCAGCCCCTCGGGCCTGGTTTGACTGGTGAACACTCGTGCAGTAGTTATAAACGTGACTTGGAGAAAAGTTAAGGAAATCAACACGCATCATCAATGTCAACAGTGATTAATACTGAAATATTTTTAAAGAAAATATGCTTCCAACACATCAACAAAAATCTGTTAACACTGCAGTGAAGGGCACCAGGGGGGCTCAGTCGGTTAAGCATCCGACTTCGGTTCAGGTCATGATCTCACGGTTTGTGGGTTTGAGCGCCATGTTGGGTTCTGTGTGGACAGCTCGGAGCCTGGAGTCTATTTCGACTCTGTGTCTCTCTCTAACTCTGCCCCCCTCCCCCCCGCTCATGCTCTCTCAGAAATAAATATTAAAAAAAAATTATAAAAAAAACTACAGTGGAAAAAAGATACCATTCACCAAAGCAATAAAGCTAGGCATCAGCCAGCCCCACTTACAAGCTTGTCCGCAGGCCCAGGGACCAGCCTGCTGAGAACGAAGGAACGTTCTGAGGAAGGTCATCAAGGAAACACAGGACCATCTAAGATCACGTAATGTGAGTGACCTTGTGGGAAACTGTCCCTTCCAAGGGCAAGAAAAGAACTGGCAAGTGGTACAAAGGTTCCAAACGAGAGAAAAAAAGCAATGATCTCCTTCAAGAAAAACAAAAAGCTATAACCACAGTCTAGTTCGATGCCTGGCTATATTTCTAGAAGCATGTATTATAAATATCAAAATAACTAAAACTTTATTTCGAAATTATTTGTAAACAAATTTAAACAAAGCTACAATTTGTAGACGAAGGACGAAAAGCAGAAGAAATGGCAGTGCAAGAGACCTCTTATCACAGGAAGTCACAATTGTCTAAAACTAATCAATCCCAGCAGCTCAGCGCGCGTGCGCAGTACTGAGGGGGCGGGAGCTGCGGAAGTCACAGAAGAGACGGCGAAAGTCTGGAACAGCCGGAGAGGAGCTGCTGAGGACGGGAAGACGGGACGGGTAAGGCAGAGAACCACTCTACTTTGCTCTAACCTTTCGTACTATTTCAGTTCTTCCGCATATATTATTGGATAAAACTAACGGACGACGACAGGGACTAATAAAGAAAGTATTCTGGTTTCAAGTTAGTGCGTAAAGACACAGGTGATTTCAAAACCTATTCCATACTCCAAAATACATTATGAATGGAATAAGATTTAAAATATACAAACCCAAACCATAAAACAAAATACATACATTTTCCTGATCTCAGATCGGAGAAGGCTTTTCTAAGCAAAGTCATCTAAGCACGTCATCTGAAATTTTGAAAATATCTTAGTAAGAGAGATCTTTAACGAGTTATTATTATCTTTAATCAATTAAGAGAATTAAAATCAAGGTGAAAAAGTTAACCTCCATGGAAACATGGGTGGAGTATACCAACAGAAAATCCCAAGGCTGAAAGAAATACGTATTAGTGGCCAAAAATCCAAAAACAACTTTAACCTCAGTAGTAACCAAAGAACTGCGCCTTAAAACAACGAATCATTCCATTAAATGTTTCGGATGTACAGAGAATCACAGTTTATAATACACGACGAACTCTCATAAACTGAGGATCCAGTTTGGACAAGTCTCCCAGCCCCGTGCTGGGCTCATTCCACCTACACCCCCCTCAACTTTTTAGGAAATGGAAGAGCACAGACTTTGTGAGAGACCTGCTCGTACGGCTCCCCGGGGCCTCTCTTCCTTCCGCCTTCCCTGGGGGCAGACACCCCGTGACGTGTGCAGAGCGCTTCCTGTGAATGCTTTTATACCTTACTGGGAAACTGTACATGAAATTACCATTCCGTAACGTTTTCAAGTTTTAGACACAGCACAGACCTCACGGTAAGTCACCTGTCTTCTCGTCGATGCGCCCCACTAATAATGATCACTTTGGGGAGTTCCAAGTTTTGGCAGTTCCACACAAAGCTGCGAAGAACAGTACCAGTAAGTTCTCTCGCATACGGGTTTGAATTTCTCGCACTACTGAACGGGCCGGTGATGGCAGAAAGGGGCCCATCGTAAACTTGATTACACGCGGCCAGGTGCGCGGTCACTGGACAGCCCCTTCCACACGTTGGTACTGCGGTTCGCCACGGTTTTAATCTGCATCTCTCTGACTACAGTGAGGCTAAGATTCTCTTGAGTTTATACTTCATTTTCTCCTCTGTATATTGTATCCTAACCTTCCCAATCTCTTAAAAAAGTCTGCTCAGACCCTGATGATGACCGTATAATATATAATTACTTTGGAAAAATACCGCAGTTTTGTCTTGAACGTTTGAGAGCGCGCGCGTGTGCACGCCTGCGAGCGTGGAAGGGCAGGGAGAGAGGGAGAGAGAGAAATCTGTCAGCACAGAGCCTGCCGCAGGGCTCAATCCCACAACCCGTGAGGTCACGAAGTGAGCCGAAAGCAAAGGTTAGACGCTCAGCAGACTGAGCCGCCCAGGCGCCCGGGCAGTTTCGTGTTCAGATCATGGTAGATGCAGAGTAGACTACTACTCAGCAGTTCGATGAACCACCGGTACGCAAAGCCTGAATCAGTCTTGAAAACACGCTGAAGGAAAAAAGCCAGATATGTATGGTTTCACTTACATGAAGTTCTGAAACAGGGAAAATTATTTCGAGGGTGAGAGAAATCAAGAGTGACTTCTTTTCCCCTGAAGGGCAAAGACTGACCAGCCGGGGCGCCAGGGAACTTTCTATATTCTTGATTAGGGTATAGTTTACCTGAGTATATACACCTGCCAGAAAGAATTCAAACTACCCACTTAAGATCTGTGCACTTTGCGGTATGTGAATTTTGCCTGGAAAACGTTTTTTAGAATGCAAGCCCGTAATACGTATTACAGACGGACACACACTGAGCGGTCTCCCGGACTCGGCAGCTTTTCCCCGCGAAGCTCCCTGCGGTATCGTCGCACATTGCAAGTCTCATCTTCTTGGAGTTGGCAGCCTAACTCCTTGTAATGGAAAGCACTATGTACAGAGAAATTCTTGGCTGGCCATCATCAGATTTATACAAATTTTCTTTTACGGCTTATGCTTTAATTTTTATTCAGGAAATCTCCTCTGCCAAGGCACTAATTCTAGCGCATTATTTTCTTCACCTGGTTTTGCGCAGAGATTTCTAACCTTTCTGAAGTAAAACCGTATGAGGAAAGAATGTAGTTTTCTATTTCTCTGCACGGGTACACGAGGGTTCTCAAACCATGTCGCTTACACGGTCTCTTCTTCCCCCACCAGAGGCACTGCTGCTTCTAGAACACTGCCCGTTTCAGGGGAAGTCTCCAAGTACACTGCCCAGTTGCCCGGTCTGCTCTTTTAAAAACCCTGTTGTTTGTGAGGTCTTGAATTATTTTAAATATTTTTGTAATTAATTTTGCAGAGAACCAGTTTGGGATTTATTTCTATTTATCTTTATTTCATTTCTGTTGATTTCTGTTTCTTAGTAACTGTTCTCTTTCTAGAAATTCTTGTTTTGGTCTATTGGCTTTTGTAATTTTTTTTAAATTTTTTTTAGTGTTTATTATTTTTGAGACAGAGAGAGACAGAGCATGAGTGGGGGAGGGTCAGAGAGAGAGGGAGACACAGAATCCAAAGCAGGCTCCAGGCTCTGAGCCGTCAGCACGGAGTCTGACGTGGGTCTCAAACTCACAAACCGCAAGGTCATGACCTGAGCGAAGTCAGATGCTTAACCGACTGAGCCACCCAGGCGCCCCTCTTTTTAACATAAGCATTTAAAACTACAGATTTTCTTCTCCACACCACTTGGGCTGCATCACCTAAGTCTGGGTTTTCCTTATGGTCCAGCTGTATTTCCTTTTTTTCCATTATTAGTTCTCTTAAGAGTTCATTTAGGGCGCCTGGGTGGCTCAGTCGGTTGAGTGTCCGATTTTGGCTCACGTCATGATCTTGCGGTATGTGGGTTCGAGCCCCGCATCGGACTCTGTCTGTGCCGACAGCTCAGAGCCTGGAGTCTGCTTTGGATTCCGTGTCTGTCTCCCTCCTCGGCTCGTGCTCCCTCTCAAAAGAAATAAACATTTAAAAAAAAAAAGTTAATTTAGAATTTATTTCCAAAGGGTTCCTTTTTTTATCTTTAAAAAAGCCTCTTAATTTCATTTTAGAATTAATCAGAGAACGTTATCTTTTTGATCGCTTCTTTAAAACGATGTGCTTGAGAAGAATGTCTGTTCTCTAAACGGCTGGGTACAAGAACCCGTCAGAGTAAGCTGGTCAAGTCTGTTTGTCACATCTAATACACTGTTGGCGATTTTTCTGTGTATTCATTACTGAGAATTTTTAATGGAACTCTTCCTAATTACAGATTTGCCAGTTTCTCTTATACTTCTCTAGAATATCGGTCCTATATGTTGAGGCCCTGTTAACAAGCATATACACTGAATTATATTCCTGGTTCCTTGTTCTTTGTATCATTAGGGAAGTAACCGTGTTTACCCTCACAACAGTGCCCTGGGAAATCCGCGGGACCAGATGTTCCTACGGTTATTTCCATCTCTGGTTGGAATTTATCCCAAGTACATTGGTTCCACCGCTTTATTTTTATACTTTTACATCTTTGTGTTTCGGTGTGTCCCTTGCAAACCGCAGCAAAATGCACTCTCAAAAAAAAAAAAAGGACTTTGATGGTCTCTAATGGAGAAGTTTGGTTTTGTTATATACTCTTTTACACACTGCTATTTGGATTATTTTCTACCATCGTATTTTGATTATTTTTGAAAGTTTTTGTATTTTCTATTCTCTTTGCTTTTGTTTTCTCCTTTTCTTTCTACTGGGTTGATGGATTCCTTATTCCACTGTAGCTCATACAGCATTTTATTTGGTCACCCTTAAAATCTAACATGCATTCTTTGCCTTTCACTAATTCTGGAAAATTCTTGAGTTGTCATCTCTTCAAATATTTGTTCCCTTATCTTCTACTACATGTATGTTGGACATTTTCATGTTCTTTGTTCAAACTTTCTAATTTCTCTTGATTTACCATCTGGTTAAGTGATTCTCTCAATTGTGTCAAATTTGCTGTTTACTTTTAAACATCTTAGTTTACATTTATAGAGTTTCCCAGTTTTTCTTTTTAAAGTCTATTTCTGTTTTGTTCCTCAGTATTTTTGATTCTTTTACATAGCCATTTTTCACACACTTAGGGGCCCTCTCTAAAGATCCTTTTCTTTGACGTTCTCGGGGCTCTCATTCTGCTGTTTGTCCTATGTGCTGACTTGTTTTGGTGAAATCTCTCCTCTGCTTTGTAACTTTATTTTTTTAAAACTCATTTTTAGTGGCGCCTTTGTGTTAGTTTCAGCTTGGGGAAATCCCCACCCCCCAAAGTTGGTAACACAAACTCAAACCCCAAACATATCCAAGGCAACCAATTCTCAGGACAGACGTCCCCCCACCCCCCTTACATCCAGAACCTGTCTCAAACTACTTTCTAGTTGCCTCCGTGGGAGAGAAAGTCTGTTATTTTTCCAGTTCACCTTGTCACTAAAGATTTCCATGGAAACGGCAGCTCTGCCCCTCCTTGCCCAGGCACAGGCTTTGTTCCCTTTTCGGGGCGGTCTCTGGCTTCCAGCGCGCCCCTCGCCCATGGCCTCCTGCTTCCACACCGAGGCTCATACTTTTATAACCAAGCGCCCAGTTCTAGGTGTTCGGTTCCAGGGAACTTCTTAGGTTACCTTGTTCAGACTGACTTCTGTTTCGTGGTAATATATTCATCTCCAAGTTATTAAACTAACAAAGGTCTTTAAAAAAACAAGCCCAATGGTAGCGAACGGGCAGGGAGATGGGAGCTTCTATCCATTGGGAGTCAGAGTGTACACAGTTAGGATTTTTTCTTGAATAAAATTTAGAAATATTCAAAAGCCTTAAAGTACATTCCTTTTGATACAACGATTATACTCATATGCCTTTATCATGGGGAAACTATCGGAGAATTGTAAAAATGCTCAGCGAGCAAACTATCACAGTATTGCTCACAACGGCAAAAACCTTATAATCTATTTGGCAAACACAGGGAATTAAGTACCCTGTGAGATTCATCCGAGGATACGGTACGCAGCTTTTCACAATGTCAGAGAATATAGAGTGGTTATAGAAAATGGGATGTATTTACCAAATTTCATCGAAGACACTAATCACAATTTGTATCATTACTTTAAGTACCACTAAGAAAATGCTACCAGTTAAAATACAACATTCTTCAATGGAATTTTTCTATTTAAAGATTAGCTATTTAGGCTTAAACAGATTTATCCGAACACTCTTTGTAAGTAAAGAAAAGTTAAATGAGTTGGTTAAGACACTCCTCAGAGGCCTTAGACAGTCTCACTCGGCCGAATCTTTCAGACCCTTGTGAAGGAGGGTGGTGCCCCCCCCCACCCCGTCGCCACGCTCTGCCTCACTAAGTGTGTGAGCACCGCCTTCGAGCTGTCATGCCACCACAGAGGAACCAAGCATTTCCTTCTCATCAGCTCCCACCCATTTTGTAAGCTTAGGTCCTGAGCTTGCTTGATATTAAAAGGTTTTTTTCAGGGCAAATTCTTCAGAAGGTCCTTAATGGTTGTTGCTGACAGAACGCGGTAGTCAAGTTTGCACAGGTGCAGGTGATGACCACTGTGTGTCCTGACTGACCACTGACCAACTACGGTACCATGCCACCCACACGATGAAGCATTTAAAAAACAAAAGCAAAAACAAAAAAAACCCTCAAAACCTTAGCATCAATAGCTCTGGTACATTCATGGATCCATATGAAAATATGTTAAAAAGACACAAGTAAAAAAGCAACTTAGAAAAATAGCATCTTAGTATGGTCCTTTGGGCATGGAGATAAGAGCTGATATATCTGTTTGGCCCTTAGGTTTTTTTTTTGTTTTTTTGTTTTTTTTACATTTTTATTTATTTAAGTAATCTCTCCATCCAACGTGGGGTTGAACTCACGATCCCAAGATCAAGAGTCTGTGCCCCTCTAGCCTTTAACAGCTGTTACTTTTGAAGAGCAGGGCAGGGGTTAAAAAACCCTTTCAGGCACACAATTCTTAATTCTTCACCAAGTAACCTTTCCAGAGGAAAGGCCAGAGCACAGAATACTGTCTCCCCAGCAATCCTTCCTCCCAGCCTCCCGTCCCCACAGAGGACCCAGACACAATGCAAGGAACCTGGTCTCACAGAACAAACCAAAAGGCCCGATTTTAACGAAAGGAAACCTCTTAAAAGCTGTTTTAGCGTTTCCACCCAGCTTTGAACTCACATTTGTTCCCGAATTAGGATTACCCTCCCTGTTACCCAGAGTCTGATGTGGAAAGCATTAGTCAGTAGCCGCTAGAGATAGTAGTGGTTAGATTTCCCGCTTGCGAAAATTTGAGTTTTCTTCTAACAACTTATATCTAAGTTCGATAAGGAATGCAGAAAACGTACAATAAAAAGCAAGAGTGCTACGTTCACCCTTCCCCACCCTCAGTAGCAACCACTCTTTTCTTTATTTTTTAAAGTAGGCTCCAGGTGTAGCGCAGAGCCCAATGTGGGGCTTGAACTCATGACACTGAGAATAAGAGACAGACACTTGACCGACTGGGCCACCCGGACACCCCCTTCTTTAATTTTTTCTTTTTTTAAGTAGCAACCACTCTTAATTGTTTCTCAATTTAGGAGGTGACTTGTCCAGGCGGATATGCACGTATCTTCAAATCACATGCCTGTATTGTTCTTTGACCAACTTTGCGTAAGTTACTGAATTCCTGCTGACCGAAAATACAGCTCAGCGCGACTCCCTACCTCCAATCCGACTTCACCCCAACACGCACGTCACTGCAGAGCCTGTATCAGTCGCCATGGAAACTTTAAGTTATACTTGAACCTTGGTTCTATGATTGGTACCAGTGTATCTAACCACATTTCCAGCAGACGGTAACTACAAACGAGAAGAAATATAAAACCAACTGTCTGAAGCCACCAGAGAACAACAAAAGGAAGTCTATACTGAAGCGCATCGCAGTCTTGGGAGAAGGGAATGGCACAACCCAATTCTGCAGATATAAAAAGGAACAAAAAAATGAGACCCACCCTCAAGAGAAGAGATAATCAAGAGACTAACCTGGAGAGAACCCAAATGTTAGAATTAAGAGACAAGACTCAAGGATATAAAAGAAAATGTGCTCACACTAAGTGAAAAACTGCAGTAAAAACAGGAACTACGAAAAACATTCTGGAACTGATATTATCTAGAATAACTTATGTATTTGGATGGGCTTGACAGCAGTACGAAGTAATAAGACTTACACAGAGAGACCATCAAAAATGATCAATTCTGAAGAATAAAGAAAAAGAAAATAAATTGCTGAAAACCAAAAGAGAGAGAAAAATTCTTGAAAGCCAACTGGGAAAAGTTACTTGTAACATACCAAACAAGAATTAAAATTACCACTGAGTTTTCATTAACAAATACAATGGCCAGAAGACAGAGTAGTAACATCTTTAAATGTCGAAAGGGAAAAAAAAAAAAAGCCTTTTGATCCAAAATTCTTTTTCCTGTGAAAACATTCTCCAAAAATGAAGGCAAAATAAAGATATTTAAAGATAAAACAAAACTAAGGGACTTCACACAGTACAGGCCTGCATTTCAGGTGGAAGGGAATTGATACTAGATGGAATCTTCGATCTTCAGAAAGGAATGAAAACCATTATAAACAGTAAATATCTGGGTAAGTATAAAAGATTACTGTATTTCTTAATTCTTTAAAATACAAAGGATGGTTTAAACCAAAAGCTTATAATACCGTCTGTGGGTTGTAAAGCACACCCAGATGTGACATCAAAGAGGATGGTGAGCTAGTAAATGGAACTCTACAGTTAGAGGTTTCTACGTTCTCTGTGACGTCATGGTATTAACTCTAAGAATAGCTCAGTCTTGGAACAACGTGGGGGTTAAGGGTGCTGACCCTCCATGTGGCAAAACATCCACATATAACTTTTGACTCCCCCCCAAACTTAACTATTACTAGTCCGTCAACCAGAAGCCTTACCAACACCACCAACAATTAACACATATCTTCTATGTTACATGTATTATATGCTATATTCTAACAATTTGTAAACTAGAGAAAAGAAAATCTTAAAGAGAAAATACTTTTAAATACTGTATTTATTGAAAAAAGTCTGAGTTGACCCACGCAGTACAAACTACAGGGTCAACTCTAGTCAGAAAAGGGGGAAAAAAAAAACGTAGTAATTCCTAGAATAAGAACACACACGACCTCACATGAACACCTAAAAAGCCAACAGATACATTAAAATGCAATTCTAAATAATTCCAAATAATGCAAAAGAAGGGAGGAGAGTAAGAACAAAGAAATGTTTTAAACAAAGAAAAAAAGGGCAGACCTAAAAATCAACCTATTAATACTTACAATAAATGTTAATAGACTAAAACCTACAATCAAAAAAGACAGGGAAGACTGGAAGGACAAACAGCAAGAGGATGCTATATGCTATTACCAAAAATACAATTTAAGTGCAAAGAGACTGATAGGTTGAAAGTAACCAGATGGGGAAAGATTATCATGCAAACGCTAAGCCTAAGAAGGCTAAAGAGACTAGAACAGGACTAGACAAAACAGACCTGAAGGAAATATTACCAGAGATCGGAGGGACATTCCACAATAAAGGGTCAACTTATTAAAAAGACAATTGTAAATGTATATTCTCCTAACAGAGCTTCAAAACACACAAAACAACACGTGGTACAATACTCCCACCGTGGCAGAATTCAAGCTACTAACAGGACACTACTGAGCAGGGACTGGAGGAGAGAAGCATTCGATCGTCTCCCACAAGCTGACACGATCCTGCTCCAGCACAGCACTGTCTATACCTAATGAATCCACATCCTTTTCTTTTTTTTAAAAAGTTTTTATTTATTTATTTTGAGAGAGACAGAGAGTGCAAGAGAGAAAGGGAGACAGAGGATGTGAAGCGGGCTCTGTCCTGACAGCAGAGAGCCTGATGCGGGGGCTCGAACTCATGGACCGTGAGATTGTGACCTGAGCCGAAACCGAGTCGGACGCCCAGGCACTCCTCCGCATCCTTTTCAACAGTCCGTGGTATGCTGATCAAATAAGCTACTTTCTGGGCCATTAAAATGGCCTCGGATACATTTTAAAAGACTGAAATCATAGTTTGTTCTCTGACCAAAATAGAATTAATCAGAAATCAATAATGGTGAGCTACCCTAGAAAACCCCAACCATTTCTAACTAAACAACATTTTTACATAATGTAAGAGTCAAAAAAGAAATAACAAGGACAATTATAAAATGTTTTGAACTAAATAATAATGAAAACAAAACATACCAAAATTGGCGGAATAAAGGTAAAAATTCTTGTGAGAAATTTATACCTTCAAATAGTTACATCAGAAAAGGTAGGAGGACAGTATGACTAGGATGACAACAGTCCCCACACTGAGACACATACCCAGTGCAATCCCAATGAGCATCCCAGCTGGTTTCTTTGTAGGGAGTGACAAGCGGATTCTAAAATTCATATGGCATTGCAAGGAACCCAAAACATTCTTGAAAAAACAAAGTTGGAATACTCATATTTCAAAGATTTAAAAACTTTCTACAAACCACAGTAATCAAGACAGAGAGGTACTGGCAAAGGACAGACATACAGATCAGTGGAACAGAACTGAGAATCGAGAAATAAACCCATGTGTCTGTGGACAACTGATTTTCGACAAAATGCCAAGACCATTCAATGGGGGAAAATGGCCTTTCACAGCTGGGGCTGGGACAACTCAGACAGCCACAGGCAAATGAGTAACTGTTCAACCCGTACTCCTCACACCATACAAACTCAAAACGGATCAAAGACCTAAATGTATACCTTAAAACAAAAAACCACTTAGAAGAAAACATAAGACTAAATCATGATCTTTGATGTGGCAAGGGATTCTTAAATGTAAAACAAAAAGTAACCAAAGATAAAAATTAATGAATTGATTTCAACATTTTAAAAACTTTTATATTAGAGAACAATCAAGAAAATGAAAAGTCAACCCAAAGAATGGGAGAAAGTATTTGCAAATCATGTATGTATCTGAAAAAGCATTTGTGTTTAGTATTAAAAACCTTTAAAATTCAATAAAAAGGCAACCAGTTAAAAAATGGGCAAAGAGCAGCGCCTGGGTGGCTCAGTCGGTTGTGTCCGACTCTTGATTTGGGCTCAGGTCATGATTCCAGAGTCACGGGAACAAGGTCCACGACGGGCTCTGTGCTGAGCGTGGAGACTGCTTAAGACTCTCTCTCTCTCTCTCTCTCTCTCTCTCTCTCTCTCTCTCTCTCTCTCTGCCCCTCATCCGTGCTCCAGCACGCACGCACTCTCTCTCTCTCCCTCTCTCATTTAAAAAAAAAAAAAAAGACAAAGGATCTTAACTGACATTTCTCTAAGCAAGACAGACACGTCATTAGTCATCAGGGAGACGTAAATCAAAACCACAATGAGTGACACTTCATGCCCATCAGGATGATGGCTAGAATCAAAACAATAATACCAAGTGTTAGTCAGGACGTGAAGAAACTGGAAAGCTCACATATAGCTGGTGGGAAAGCAAAATGGTATGGCCACTTTGGAAAACAGTTAGGCAAACAGTTAACCATACAGCTACCATTTGACCCCAAAATTCCATTTCTAGTTATCTACCCGAGTATGAAAACATATGTCCATTCGAAAACCTGTTCACAGATGTTTAGAGCTCTATTTATAATAGCAAAGAGGCAGAAATAACCCAAATGTCCATCGATTGATGGATGGATAAACAAAAGGTGATAAACCCAGTCAGTGGGCCGTTATATGGCCACGAAAACGAACAAAATATTGATATATGCTAATAATATGGATGAAGTCTGAAAACATCACGGTAAATGGAAGATCCCAGTCACAGAAGGCCACATTATCAGTCTACTCAGGCTGCTAAAACAATGCCACAGACTAGGTGGCTTAAACAACAGATATTTATTTTCTCACTGTTCTGGAGGCTAGAAGTCCAAAATCAAGGTGCCATGAGGGTTGGCTCCTGGTGGGGGCTCTCTTCCTGGCGTGCAGATGGCTGCCTCGTCACTGTATGCTCGCATAGCCTTTCCTCTGTTCCTGCTTGGAGACCGCTTTCTCTGGGGTCTCCTCCTGAGGACATTAACCCTATAGGCTTAGGGCCCCACCATATGATCTCATTTAACCTTAATTATCCCCCCAAAGGCCCAAACCTCAAATACTATAAAACTGAGGCTAGCGCTTCAACTTACGAATTTGGGGGGGGCACACAATTCTGCCCATAAAACCCCATATTATATGATTACATTTATCCAAAATGTTCAGTACAGACAAATCTATTGAGACAGATTTGGAGACAGAAAGATTAGTGGAGGTGAAGAGAGTAAGGGGATGGTAGCTAAAGGATACAGGGTTTTTGAGGTAATGAAAATGGTTCTAGGGGCGCCTGGGTGGCTCAGTCGGTTGAGCGTCCAACTTCGGCTCAGGTCATGATCTCACGGTTCATGAGTTCGAGCCCCACATTGGGCTCTGTGCTGACGGCTCAGAGCCTGGAGCCTGCTTTGGATTCTGTGTCTCCCTCTCTCTCTCCCTGTCTCTGCCCTTCCCCAGCTCATGCTTTCTCTCTCTCTCAAAATAAATAAACATTAAAAAAAAAATTTAAAAAAAAAAAAAGTTCTAAAATTTTCTGTAGTGATGGTTGAGCACATCTGAACATATTAAAAATCACTGAAAAACTACTTAAATGGATGAATTCTAAGGCCTGTGAACTGCATCTCAATAAAATCATTATTAAAAAATTCAATGCAATCCCAATTTTACTCCCAGCAGTTTTCAGAGTAGAAATTGACAAGCTAAATATAAAATTTATAGAGAAACGCAAAGGACCTATCAATAAGTGGAGTGTGTGTGTGGGCAGGGAGACAAAGTTGGGAAGAAAAATTTAAGAGTTTTCATAATGCGACAGTAATCAAGAAACAAAAGATGAAAACAGCAATCAATATCCCACGTGAACGTAGATGCAAAAATATTTCACAAAACAAGTCAATAATTCCTTTAAGACGGATATAGAGATCAATGAAATAAAATTCTAGAAATAGAACCATACCTATATTATTTAATTTTAACAAAGGCACCAAGGCAATCTACTGGGGACAGGTCTTTTCAACAAATGATGCAGAAATAAAAACAGATGTCCATACGGTGGAAAAATCAACCTCAAGCCTACCTCACACCATATACAAAAGTTAAGTCAGGATGGATCAGAGGCCTAAATGTAAAAGCCCAAACCATGAATTTCTATGAGGGAAACAGCATCTTTGTGGTCTAGGGGAAAGGATTCTTAAAGGTCGCAGAAGGCAGTAACGGTAAAAGAAAATTAAATTAGGTTTCCTCAAAATAAAATATACCTGCTCACCCAAAAACACCATTCAGAGAAGGAGCAGAAAGCCTTGGACTGGGAGAAAGTATTAGCAAAACCTATGGAACCAAACATTGTGTCCTAAATACATAAAGCACTCCTAGCACTTAATAATAAAAGACTTGGACACTAAACAGGGGAGGAGGATGTTGGATTACGTAGACCTTCCCTACCTGTGCCTCCGTGAAGGACAGCTTAGGGCTTTGCACGTGTCCCAGATGCTGCTGTTGGTAATTTCAAACTGGCTTTTACTCATCATACCCATGGTCTTAATTCTGGCCACAATCACAGTGGCTCCCTGGTCTTCTAGCTCCAACACAGACCGCTGCCCTCTAGACCAATCGGACAATGCTAATCCTGGAACCTTACCCTGCTCCCTTAAATCCAATCCATGGGTTCACGGGGATCTCTTAATTCTCTGTGCACAGAACTTCCATAATTTTTTTCCAAGTATCAATCTTGTCATTATTTTGGGCACTAGAGGTTTAGCATCTTCAGTTCTGAGAAATGATTTTATGTTCTCTTTATAGAAAGATAGAAATTTTAAAAAATCTTTGCCTCTGTTTTTGTCCAGAATTTCTAAGTCAGCTATCAGGTCTCCTGGGTTAGTTCTCAGGCACCAAAGTTTCATGCCCTTTTACTTCACTTTCACCTTCTCTTCCAGCTCTATTGCTTTTCTTAAAATCAGAGTCCTCATTTGAAAGTTCTTTTTTCATAGCATCCTGTTCCTACTTTACTACTGTATAAGAATCTTCTTATATCTGACTTTTAAAACATTTTCTTCTGTTCCCTGCATTAACAGTTTCTTCCTATCACTTTTTGTTCTATGTCTGTCTATTCTGTTCTTTCACACAACTATCATGCTTATTCTCATAACGATAAGGAACCGCAACACCAGCTGGAAACACCACTGGCCTGAGAGAGACTAGAGGGCCACAGCACGTGAGGCGGCCACTTCGCTGCCGCGTCCTCGCGCACGCCGAGAAGCGGATGTGGCTTTCAGGGCCGTTCATTCTTCCTGAGAACGATTCGGTCTCCGGCATCACCACCAGTCTTCTGAAGTGGCACTGGGGACCGTTCACTCTAAATACTAACTTTCTATCGTAGCCAGTGTTGATAGTTCCTACTTGCGCCAACCTCAGAGGCTATCCTGTCCCTGAGTTTCTGAGACGGTTCCATTCGAAGTGTTCAAAGTACACAAGAGTTATGCCTGGGACATAGGATACACTCTTGGCCGCCTGATGGTCTGTACTTGGAGTGGAGGGAGATGACGGGCTGTCAGTTTTACAGATTTTGAATCTACCCATCATCTCCCCAGCCCTGCCCTGACTCACTACCTTCTGCCAAACGGGAGGCTTCAGACCCCGAGCCTCTCCAGCCCTCCAGGAACAGTGCTTTCCCTGCTGCACTCGAAACCAAGGCTTCCTGTATCTGGACTCAGTACCCTGCCTTCATATGCCTTTCATCTTCAAAATAAAGAAAAAGTAATTTTTTGCAAGTTTTTATTTAAATTCCAGTTAGTTAACCTACAGTGTAATATTAGTTTCAGGTGTAGAACTGAGTGATTCATCGCTTACATACAACACCCGGCGCTCATCTTTTATTCCCTAACACTCTTCCATCTCTTCATCTTCACTGATCTTAAAATTCCTTTACTACCATCTTAGTCATGTCACAAATGGGAAAGTCAAAACCTAATTTTCATCTTCAACCAGAAGCCCAGAAATTGGCACGTTCTGTTTTCTGTTTCTACTGCCACTACCCCAGTTCAGAACTTACACAACACCCACGTGGGATACTACTACTGAGACCAAGTTGGGCTCTGGGTGCCTTTGACTTCTTCCTGTCTTAATCCCATTTTGTTTCGAGATTAATCCTCCTATTTCTAGACTAATCCTCCTAAAATCTGTTTACATCAAGTCATTAATTCTCAAGTCATATATCCAATCTCTAAGAACCTACACTTTCAAAACAAAACAAAAACAATGAAACAAGTACAAACTCACTTTACCTGGTTTTCAAGGTTCACTAAAATCTGGCAGCATCCTTCATCCGAGCCAGTTAAATTCACCACTTTGTCTAGGTCTTTTTATACCATTCGAGCCGGCCAACGGCGTCCTCCCCAAGTGCTACCTCCCACTTTCTCATTCATCCTTCTCCCTCCAGCCAAATCCGACAACATTTTCATTCCTTCTTTTTCTCTGTATCTACGGTCATCCTTTGAAGTCCACTTCAACAGTACTGGGTCATGAAAATTTCTAACCTTGCCAGCGTCAAAATCTTTCTCCCTCCTCTAGTATCTCTTGTGCAGTATTACCTGTCAGCACTACCACCAAAATGTCCCATCACAAATATTCCATCACACACACCTCCGCGGGCGCCTACACATCCATCATTTCATTAGGCAGCTGACAGAACTTATAGGAATACCTGGAACAGGTGGGTGGGGGATGGGCTAGATGGAGAACGGTATTCTAAGGAGGGCACTTGTGATGAGCACTGGGTGTTGTATCTAAGTGATTAATCGTTGAATTCCACTCCTGAAATCAATACTGCACTGTATATTAACTAATTTGAATCTAAAAACAAAACAAAAAAACCCTACAACATAATAGAAAAATAAAAATAAAAACATAAGCCAGAACAAGTATGTACAAGAACAGGAAAATAAAATAGGATACAAAATTATAATATCTATGCCAGAATCCTAAAATCTACCTAAATGAACATGAATTACAGAAAAAAATATATTCCACATTTGGAGGTATCTGCCGAAAGTAGTTTTGATTTCAGAGTATTTACCTTCAGCATGTCTAACAGTGTTCGAGTAACATGACTATTGAGTCAATTCCTAATTCTGACTGAAGTACAAATATTATCAAAGTAATCAAGGAAAATAAAATTTTCTATTGTCTCAAACAAAGATGCCTGTTTCCAGATGACACAAGGACACTTACGAGCTAAACATGGTGTGAGGTCAGGAGGCCAACTCCGTTCACTCACAGGGCTGCTGCAGAGCAAATTCTCGGTAAGGATCAACCACCAGGGAGCCGTGTGCATGAAAACTAAAACCCCTACAGATACTTGTTTACTTGCAATTGAGAATTTGTGTTAAAGGTAATTTTTAAGTTAACATAAACATCCATTTTCTCTGCGCGTATGTGTGTGCATGTGTGTGTGCAGATATCACACAGAGAGCTGTGCCCGAGACAGAGCCTGAGCTACGGGGACTGCCGGTGTGACCAAGGCTCAGATGAAAGACGAAAGGAAAGTGCTGTCGCTGTGTGCCTTTCGGACTGCTAAATTTTACAACAGGATTATTGATTTGAAAAACAAAAATTCCGTTTAAAAAAGCCACCAAACAGATTTAGTCTTGGGTTCATGTAGGTTTTCCTACAGGTAGTTGTGCAGTGAGTGGCCATGTCCGACTGCGGGAGTTCAGCCTAAAGCCCAGCGGTTCCTCATGAAAAACGCTGGCCCGGGGAACCCCTCGTTGCTGTTTTGGGGAAGAGGAAACAGACGCGAAGCTTATATGAGAGATGATAACAGGCGTGGGCTTTTGAGGGAGTAGCGAACCACCTCCCGCCACAAAATGGCACCAACCGTGCTCTGAACCCAGGCCGAGTCCTCAGAAAGGCGGGAATCAGTGCCCGCCCATCTGGACAGACTTTACAGAGCTCTGACAACATACGTCTTCAGTTTGCATTTTGTTTTTTTTTAATATTCGCCTTCAATCAACTGCGCTACGTTGGGAAAAGTTATCAGAAAAGGAAAAAGCAGATTCCTAGTGTGCATCAGAAGCTGCCGGAGAGAAATCATCCATCCAGGGGAGCTAGCCCTTCCCCGAATCACCCTGGAGTCGGACGCGAGCACGGGCATCACCGGACTGTTTCGAGCCCATTACCTGACAGGGAGACTAATCCTCGTCTGAAGACGGACTCTGAAATGGATGCACTGCTGAATTACCGAGCGTGGTTTTTTCTGCTGTGGGGAAACCTCGGCCCTCAGGCTTCCAGATGCTTTCTCTCTGCATGAAGTGGGGCTCCTTCTCTTACTCTGCTGACAGAGACCACACTTGCCACCTGCCATCCCAACACACGCATAACTACGTGTTAACAGATCATTTACTTTAGACGAAAAGTATAAAAACAAAACCAACAGGATTAACATTTAGAAGAAAATGGGTCCTGTCTAAAATTATTTTTAAAGCAAAAATAATTAAAATTGAATTTGAGGATTAAATATAGGAATTAAGAGGAAACTGTCCAGAGGTAAAAATAAACTAAAAAGCTAAAAAGTAATCAAACAGTATTGAAGCTTCATTCAATAGTCAATGGGCTCGTTGTTTTACGCTAAGGCAGCCAGAATCTCACAAACCCACATATTTGCCTTTTAAAACTTTTGAGAGTCTTTTCGAAAAGTTCCCCGGGGTTGCTCGGGCAACACAGCCGACGGCAGAAGGCAGAAGAGGATCCAGGCGGACGCGGGCCTCTCGCTCAGAGGCCCGTCCAGGCCTCTCGGCGACAGCAGGCTGGGGAGTGGCAGGTGGGGTGGCGGTCCGCGTTAGGGAGCCAAGCCTGGTTCTGCCTCCAAAAGAGGCCAAATAACTCTTCTGTCACCCCACAACGGCTTGACCACTTCCAAGGTACACTTTTGTGTGACTTGTAGGGACAAGTCACGGAAAGGGGTCGTTGCATCAGACGTGAAGGCGTCTAAGGCCACGTCACACACGCGCGCTGTCCTGCACACCTTCGCAGAGCCCCTTCCCCGCTGCGGGGGCCGTGATGGACGGCGCGGTGCGTCTCCCACTGACACGCCCAGCTGGCAGATGAGGGGGTCACTGGCAGCGCTTAGGGGAAAGGAGGCGGGCTCCAGTAACCGTCACCCCCAGCGCCATGCCTTCGACTTAAACACATCTGGGGACTCACGCCGCGACTCTGAGTTACCGCCAAACTCAAACCATTTGCATTTTCTACAAGAAAAGTCCATTCAATTAAAGAAGCAAAACTAAACAGAACTACACCACTTCTTACCCAACTGGAACTTACAGTGGAATTCTGAACAACTAACTTGTATTAAAATCATTTGGAAAGACTACAAGACTGCAAGTTGCATTAAAGATTCTATCTTCGCAGGTCAACAAACATGCCACCCGGGCAAACTGGCAGGAGCAGCAGGCCCAGCTGGTGTGCAGAGTTAGGAGAACCGAGTGCCCGCGGGGCCGCCGGCAGGGACGGTTCTGAGAAGGGAGATTCCGTATAAAGCGATGCGTGTCCACAGCCTACCTCAAAGGCAAAGTCTGCCCGCAACTGATAGTGATTAACTAGAAAATGTGTTTGAAAATGCCCAGAGCGGTCTGAATATGGAAACTAGGACTCAGATTTAGAAGGAAAAAAACCTGAACATATCACGTTTATAAATAACAACAAAAAATCACTTCTAGAGGCAACAATGCAGTATCCTTTCCGTGAGTTCTCTCTCAAAGATAAATACAATTTCTCAATCCTAAAACCTTTTTTTTTTTTGAGAGAGCGAGTGAACACAGGGGGGTGGGGAGAGAGAAAGAGAATCTTAAGCAGGCTCCACGCCTAGCATAGAGCCGGAGGAGGGGCTCAGTCCCACACCTGTGAGATCATGACCACGGCCAAAATCAAGAGTCAGACGCTTCACCAACTGAACCACCCACGCATTCCCTAAAAACTATTTTAATAATATAAGGTCAGTGGTGAAAGGTAGAATTTTGCAAGTCAGTGTAACTAGGACTTGATTTGCATAATGAAAACAAATAACTAATAAATGGTATCTTAATAGGCATGTTCTACACTGAGAATCTAGAAAGCACAAAAGATCATTTAAAAATGTATCATCTAGGGACACCTGGGTGACTTAGTCAATTGACTGAGCCGCCTTCCTTTCCCTTAAGCACTGGTGTCTGACTCTTGATTTCAGCTCAGGTCATGATTGTGGGATCGAGCCCTGCTGAGCGTGGAACCTGCTTGAGATTCTCTCTCTCCCTCTGCCCCTCTTACTCAGCTCACTCGTGTGCTCTCTCACTCTCTCCAAAGTAAATTAAAAAAAAAATTCATCATCTATTAAAAAAAGACCATGGATAAGCCCCATACCTATGGAGAGCTACCTTCGATATGGGGCGATGTCACTTTTCAAAAGCAGAGAGGGTGCACGGAGGACACCTGCCGCTTTGTATCCTGCTTCTCCTTGTTACAGACATTACTACAAGTCCAAGAATATTCCTCAGCGTATTTTTATTGGCTGTTTATACCCTTTAAACACCACTTCATCTTTAGTGATGAAGGCTGAGGTTGGGTTCCACCGTTTCCTATCATTAAAACACTCTGAATAGCCTTGTACATACAACTTGAATACCGCAACTTCCTTAGAACAGAGTTAAAAGTTGAAAAAAACCCAAACACTGGCCCCAAAGTTTATCTGCGTCTTTGTATTTCTAAATTTCTCTCCACCAAGATCAGAGCGAACTAACATTTCCATCTGACTACAGGAACGTCATCTCTCTCTGTTCTCTGCCAACACTGGTTGCAATCATTTCTTTTAAATCTGTTTTCAGTTTTGGTGTAAAAATTCTAATTGCTCATTTCTTTAATAATTTTAACACTTTCTCAAATGCCTGCGGACCATTTGTACTTCTTCTGCGAAACAGTTACGTCCTCTGGAACCTCACTCTGAAAGTACGGATACATACAGAGGAGAACGGTAGCTCGGATTTGGACAAACTAAAATACCTTGACGTTTAGGTTCATTTGAGGTTAGCCATGTTCGTTAGGCGAGCTACACACGTCGATGGGAGACTGCTCAAGAAAGTACGAGACTAACATGTCCAAGTGCGTTCGTGGGGCTAGACGGTTCTTTCAAAGTCGACCTGGCTCCTCAGGAATCTGCTCTGAAACAATTCGTTATTCTCTCGGTTTGACCTGCTCTTCTGCGAGATTCTGCGTTTTCTCTAAAGGTAAGAGAGGATCTGGCAGCAGGCAGGCCAAGCAAGTGGAATATTCCCTGCAGCTCCTAGGAAGGGCTGGCCAGGGCCAGAGCTGTCAGCCCGACGAGAGCGACGGCGGCAGCTGGGACATGACCGCGCAGCTGGCAGGTGCTGAGCGGCAGCAGGGCCTGCGGGTCCGGGCACGTTGTCTGCAGAGCGTACACGGCAAGGGCCCAGCAGATTCACTCAGTGCCCCCGACTCCGGGGACCGTGACCTGTGTCACAGGACATGAGGACAGAGATTAAATATGAATCCTGGGTATGTTTGTTATCACGTACTGCGAGGGGAACAGCCAAGACTTGGAAACAGGAATGTGATCCTTAGTGGACCGGCTGGGGAAAAACGCGACTCGGAAAAAAGACAAAACGATGACAACAAAAACAAGGGTCAGAAAACAGGGCACACTAATTGCAGCCCACAGCACCACAGGGAAAACCCAAACTTCAGTGCTGGGAACTTTCGCAGGCAGAAGGAAACAAAGAAAGACACCAACAGAGAGGTTTCCCTGGATTCCAGGGGAAGGCAAAACCAGGGTCTGTGATGAGTACTGACGGGGGGGCGGGGGGGAGGAAGGACTGCGACTTGGAAACGAGGAGCAGGCAGATCTGGGGCCTAGCAAAGCCGGAAACTTCCAGCCCACAGCCGGCCTGGCGGGCAGACTCGGGCGGATGGGCCGCTCTCTGGGGATGCCACAAGGACCCTCTACAGCCCGCGCTCTCTCCGTAAACGTTTGCTCTGCTGATCCAGACCCACGCTTGCTCTGAGCCGAGCACGACACCTGAAGTGTCGATGTACCGAGTAAGAAATGACACTACCCGATTCCATTTCGAAAAGCAAGCCTAGCACGATTTACCCACCAAGTACATACCCACCGGCACGGAGCGCATGTTATGTTTTACTGGGGAAAAAAAGTTGCTATGTTATAACCACAGTTGATTTTAAAAAAAAAAAATATATATATATATATAATGTTTATTTTTCAGAGAGAGACAGAGCTGTGTGTGTGGGGGGGAGGGATGGACAGAGAGAGAGGGAGACACAAAATTTGAAGCAGGCTCCAGGCTCCGAGCTGTCAGCAGAGAGCCTGATGTGGGGCTCGAACTCACCGACAGCGAGATCACGACCTGAACCGAAGTTGGACACCCAACCGACTGAGCCAACTGACAGCTGACTCTTGTACAAGAGGGCTGAACTGAAACAGGTCTGCTTAAACGTGCATCTGTTTGTGATACATTGCAGTAGTGGATAGGTTATTTTCTCTTATGATTTTCTTAATATTTTTCTCTAGTTTATTATGAGAACATAGTAAACAGTACATATAACGTAAATGTGTATTAAAGGACTGTTTATGTGATCAGTTAGGTTTCCACAGTTGAAAGTACTTGGCTGCTCAATTTTGGGGGGAGTCATGCTGTATGCAGGTTTGTCACTCCCGGGAGGCTTCAGGGTCGCCTGTATAGGATGTGAGACATGTCAGGAAGTGAGAACTGAAGACGAAGACCGGACAGGCAGACACGCAGGGAGGAGCAAGAGATTGGGGCTAAACCTGCAGAAGAAGAACTGAAGCCCCTGAGAGTCGTGGCTGGAAACAAAAGTGGCTGAACTGGATCCTTCCGACTGCAGCTGCTCTGGGACTTCTTTCTTTCCCAAAATACCCTCTCTTTCCTTTGCCATTTTGAGTTAAAAAGTCAAGAAAAATGTTTACGCAGTATAGTAAGGCTCTAAGAATATTCGTTTCACATTCAAAAGCAGGATGTTTTCTCTAGAAAGCACGTCGCGTGTTTCTCCAGGATAAACCAAGGGTAAAATCTGTTAGCCGCCAGCCAGAGCTAGGGAGGAAGAGGATCCCTCTTCTCTCAACCAGCTTTTCCTCTCGCCTGATTCTAACCCACCTCCTTCGGCAGCTACTGACAAGGCTGCTCTGACCTGGCGGGGTGACGGTGAGTGCACAGGCTGCTCCTTCCTCCCACGACCGAAAGCGCCCGCTACCCTGAAACGCCCTGACAACCGCCAAGTGCTCGATGTCGCTGTAAACCGGCCCGGACGAGAGGATTTTAAGAGGCGAGCCAGCAAGCGGTTGACACGGGAGACCGAATATACACCCGAAGAGAGAACCTGACAAAACTCTGCAGTGTCACGCAAACTGAGGCGGGGCTAGCGCGGCCGTGGGGTCTCCAACAGCGCGGGCCTCAGAGGACCTCAACCCAGTGACGACGTGCTCCGGAAAGCATGCACAGTGCCCCGAAGTTCTAGCTGTGACAATACCACCACCAATACTGAAAATGCGGGGGGCCAGCGGGAGGATATTTTACGATCTGCAGTAATTAATAAATACGAGTAGACAGACTACTGTTGGAACTGTATCCCAGAGGTTAACATACTGAGTCACTCAAAACACTCCTCTGTGGAACTCCAGGAGGACAACGGAAAATACTCCGAGAAACAGGATCTATTCAGACACGCAGTCTGAAGGTAGTAAGCAGAGAAAGGCAGGTTTCCACGGTCAGACTACTGAGCATTTTAGTGCCGCATCGCTTACCGCGGCTGCCGTAACAATCGAGCGAGTTACATGAGGCTCTGAGGAGCTGGTTTCCGACCCCGACGGAGGGCTACTCCCAGCAGCCCTCAGGGGCAACGCGGGCCTTGAAGATGAAGATGGTTCCTAGCACAGGGCCTGACACCTAAGACTCACACTGCGGTGGTTATTTCATAAGCATCTAAAGAATTCAAGTAAGATACTTCAGACGCAGTCGGGACTCTCCGCTCGTAACACGTGTGTAAAGTCGTTCTGTCCTTGAGCGGAAGCGGAAGGAAAAGAACGCTCACCTGCAGAGTAGCGTTTCTAAAAAAGTCTAAAAACTGCACAGCAACGCACGTTACTTATTCGCGGAATAGAAGAAGTCAGGAGTTGCTGCAAGCAGACCAAGTCTCTACATTCTCAGAGTTCTGAGAGCACGACATCGTACTGGACAAAGGGCCAATTTGATTTAGACAAAAATGCCCTAGTAAATTCCCGAGACGAATCAGCAATGAAATGCCTTTGGTCTCCACACCGGGGCTCCCCCGGTTTTCTGCACACCAGAAACCCAACCAAGTGCCTTGTCTCACCACTGAAATCACCATCTTCAGTTGTACGGCTTCCAAGATTAAAAAAAAAAAATTCATAAAGGTCACACACCTAGGCAAGCCACAGCCCTAAGTGGAGGAGTCTCCTCTCGCCTGTCAAAGACCCTAGCCTCCTTACCGGCTTTCTCTGTGTCCCGTGACTCGCAGTCCACTCCCGGCCATCTACGCAAGGGAACGCTATTCCTAACCGCACCGCTCACCAGGAGCCAAAGGGTGGAATCGGCCCAGATGTCCCATCACTGATGAGCGATGAACCAACCGCGGGGTCTGTCCATTCAGTTCAGCCGCGAGGAGGAGGATGTGCGGACGCGTGGCACGGCGAGGATGAAGCCGACAAACGCTGTGCCACGTGAAAAAAGCCAGCCTCGAAAAGCTGCATGTTGTATGATTCCACGCATCCAGAATGTCCAAAACAGGCAAATGCACAGACAGAAAGCTGATCAGCAGTTGCCGGGGACCGAGGGGAGGGAGAATGGTGGGAACTGCTCACGGGCACGGACCTTCTTCTGGGGGGATGGAAATGTCCTAACAGGAGACCATGTTGATGGCTGTGCAGCTCTGGGAATACACTAAAAACCACCTTAAAGCGGGTGAATTTTACAGTATGGGAGTTATAGCTCAGTGAAGGTGTTTTTTAACAACGTACAAGTACATGCACATGGGAATATGTACACAACTACAATAACTTTTAAGCTAACTTTGAGTTAGACATGTAGCTTCATGTCTATTTAATTTTATGCTAATGTGGGGGGAAGATTCTAAAATATGAGCATAGCTGAGGGTATACTGGAACATCACGTAGCCAAGTTTGACCATTAGGGATACGTACTAGAAATTTAAGCTTCAATCTCCACTGAACTCTCAACTTTAAACTACTAGAAGCAGCAAATCAGAAGCAATCTGCTGTCTAGTGAGTTAGCTCAAATTCCAGTTTCTTTTATTTGAATGGAATCAAGAAACTCTTCAAGTGGAAAAGTGTAGCATCGAGTACATCCTAGAGAACAGGAAGTATGTCTTCTACACCCTCATGACCTTTGTGGCAGACCGACAGTCCCTTGTACACACCAGGGACCCACGATGAGTGAATGAAGTACTTTAATACCATCTTTGTAGAACAAGGTCATAACTTCCAGGCTCTCTGCTCATTAGACACGGGTCAACGAGCTGCTCCCATAAAGGGCGAGACAGCAGAGATTTCTGGTTTTGTGGACCAGACTGCTTATTTTTTTCTTTAACGTTTATTTATATTTAGAGAGAGCGAGTGTGGGGGAGGGGCAGAGAGAGGACGACAGAGGATCTGAAGCAGGTGCCGCGCTGTCAGCGCAGAGCCCAATGCAGGGCTTGAACCCACGCACTGTGAGATCCATGACCTGAGCCGAAGCCGGATGCCTGACCCACGGAGGACCAGACCACATCTGACGCGAGCACTCTGCTCAGTCCCCGAAGCACAAAGGCGGCGGCGGCAATACAGAAACCAGCGCTCCCCTGCTTTAACTGGCACTGTCCAACGGAACTGTCCAGTGACAGAAGTAGCCTGCCACCTATCAAACACTTGAAATACAGATACCATGACTTAGGAACTGTTCATTTTAGGGACTGCAAACCCGAGCGGCCGCACGTCGTGAGTAACTACCACGCTGCACAGCACTGCTTTAGACTAACCGGCTAGCCAACCTCACCTCGGGTTAAAAAAACTGAGCGTGAGTTAACTTTTAAAGCTACACAGGAACTCTGTGAATATATCCCAGGGTGAAGTGGAAAGAGAAAACACGACATGAAATTTCTAACAATTCACAGACCATACCAGTAAATAACTGAACTCGCGAGCAAGCTAATCTCGGCCCGAGCGCAGGATACGTGTACAGCTCCATGTATCTGGATTTCGCCATGCTCTGTCGGGTATACACTTGCTGGATTCCAGCTCGGAGGTCGTCCCAGATCTGGTCAAGGCCAATCTGCTTCAGTCCGTGGGGATTCTGACTCCTGTTTGATGACATTGTGAGTGATGTTCTCAGGTCGTCCAGTGCAGCAATCCTAACTCAAGGTACAGCTAATTCTCCATCAGATGAAAATATACAGTATCATTCCAAATTTATTCACAGCAGCTCAGAAAGGATGTCCTTTAAACGTAGAGAACGAAATCTCATTGCAGGCAAACCTGAAGAAGAAATAAAGGCAATTAATTAATTCTTTCTCGACATCCCGGGGTGGGTGACAGGGTGCCCACCGCACACACAGAAATATTCGGTCTGCGGGCATTAGTGGGCACCGCTCTAAGCTAGAGAACCTTTCTCTTTCTCTGCGGGAACCAACTCGTGTTAGATGATCTATGCGGAGAGATAAGCTCACTTACTAGGGATTTAGTTCGGAATCACGTGAACTCACAAGAAAAGCCAGGGTAAAACTGCAGAAGCCCAGCTACTACTGCTGCTCTTCTTTGCCTTCTGAAGGTATCAAAACTTAAACGACTTGACCTACATAACAATTAGAAAGATAAACTCAAAGGAAAAAAGCAAATTCCCGGAAAGAGAAACACAAATAGCTAAAAAGTAGGAAAATCCAACCGCACCAGTCATCTGAATTTTAAACGATTTTTCACTTGTTACTTTACAAAAATGCAGATGTTGGGGAGGCTGAGGGGACAGGGAAATGGTCACTCCCCTTTTAGAAGGGAACTCGGCAAGAATCGTCGGAATTTAAAACGGCCCCTGAATTTGGAGGCCGGGGTCTGAAGCTCGCCTCCGCACCTAGTAGGTCTGAGGTCTTCAGCAAGGTCCTTCACTTCTCAGCCTCGATTTCTTAGTCTGCGAAAGGGGGACGGATCATCTTCCTCGGAGAGTTACAGTGAAATTTAAAAGAGATAACGCCTATGTTATCTTATTATCTTATCGATATTTAACACATAAACGGTCCACAAATAATACTGGCTACTGTTTCCAAAATAGAATTTAATGCTTCAGGATTTCCGATCCATAGATAAAGGACCTTAGGTATCCAACGTCCTATTAACTCGGTACTTCTCAATGTGTAATACCACAGTCACTTCTGTTGTAAAATTAAGAAACACTGAATTATTTTAATGGCTCCGTAAAATAACCGTTGGGAGGTAAATGGTGTCTGGAAGAGTAGGAACGGCACGGCCTGCCAGTCCACATGTGCCATCAGCGGGTAGTGCGGGGCCTTCCGCACCTTCAGCAGCACCAGCGCTCTCTGCAGGCTAAGGCGCATTTCAGGAGAAGGTAGCACATACTTGTGGACCCAGTCTGAAAACTAAATCATCTCTAATATTTATTTATCTTTACGGTAGGCTTCGCGCCCAGTGTGGAGCCCAAAGCGGGGCCTAAACGCACAACCCTGACATGAAGACCTGAGCCGAGATCAAGAGTCAGATGCTTAACCGATCGAGCCGCCCGGGCGCCCCTCTGACATTTACCATCTAAGCTTTGGGACCTGTTTTATGAAACCACAATTCCTTTCTTGATCCTGAAAGTATTCTGCAGTGTACACTCAAGTAAGCGTGCTCAAGTGTAGAACATAAACACAGCTGACACGAGAATTCCCTCCAGTTTTAGGGAAACCCGACAACCCAGCAGCCAGGCTGCAAGCGCTCCCTGAATACCCGTGCGACCTGCCTCTCCGGCCGTCCGCCTTGGAGGATCGTTCCGACCGACACCCCACTGGACAGTGTGTCTGGACCGGCAGGCGGCCTGGTGGCGGGACCCACTGAAACCCGCACGCCCCGTCCGAGCTTCGTTTTCCACTAAGGGGAAATTGTCACTTAAATCCCCCAGACTCGCGCACGCAGGTCAGTTAATGCTACCTCAGCTCAGCTTTCTCAGACCCACCTAGATGCCCTTTTACTCCTTCTTCTTCTGATTCCTAGGAGCAACTGAGAAAAATGTTCCCCTCTCCCCATTTTCCCCTTTTCCTCCCCGTATCACTTCCACCGGGCAGCACAGAGTACCTTCGAGTACAACGGAACATATCGACCTCCTTCCTTCAAACCTCCGCCTGCCGGTGACTCGCCCAGTGTATCTCCAGCCCAGACTGCTCCTCTCGAGTCCAGGCCCCTCTTCACATCTCAGTGCCCGCCCGGTTCACACCCCCTCCTCGACATCGCACACTCAGCAGGTGTACAGCTGAACGCAGGAACTGTCCCCAACCTACCGCTCACCGGTGCCGCCCATCTCAGTGAGTGCCAGAAACCTGGGAATAATTCGAATGCCTCGTTCCTATCCTTTCTCATCTGAGTGCTATTGATTTTAACCTTCCAGGTCATGTCACATCCACTCACTACCTCCATTTCCACCCCCAGTGGTCACTGTTCTCGTCGTCATCGTCACCATCATCGCCACCCCTCCCCAGAATGGGGAGCTGTTTGAGCAGTCTACACTGGAGGCCCAGAGCGCCCCTCCCTTTTATTCCACCCCCTCTAGGCTTCGCACACAACAGTTGAGTCTAAAACTATAAATCCGATTAGGTGTCACTCCGAGAGCAATGGGGAGTCAAGCTAGTGTCAAAAGCGGGGAGACCGTGAACAAGGCACACCAGACCTTCTCTCCTCTTTGGGAAAAGCTCAAACAATCTACTGAGTTGCTTTAATGAGATTAACAATTTCCACTCCACCGCCCCATAGCGACACAGTCATGCACAAAAGCCACAGCCCTTCTCACACCTGAGCAAGGGCGGCATAAGGAAAGCCCTGGACCCCCTCTCCCCCGGCCCGAGCCCACCCCCCGCCACGGCTGCTCAGGCCATTCACTCCCTGTAACGACGAGATCTTTCCATCTCTTCATGTGCCTCTTACAAAAGTCTCCCCCCTTTGGTCCCCTGGGCGCAGCCACACACACACTTCTCCTTTCCCGGCTACGCCAGTATCTTCCCATTCCTGGGGATCTCAGCATTTGCTGCTGCTTGTGCCCAGAAAGCTCCTACGCTCCCCGAGCCCATGGCCAGCCAGGTCACGCTTACTAGAAGCCCCAGATCAGTGAGGTTCACCCACCTCGGAGGACTTTCCCTTCTGAACTTATCGCTGGTAACCCCATGCCTGCGCCTCTCCCTTCTCTGCTGAGGAGTCACGGCACAAGGACCATCTCTTTTACTGAGAACCTAGTTCGGAGCCCAGCACACAGATCAATGTTTTATGTAAATAAGTGAAATAACAGCCAGTGAGTAACAGGAGAATTGAAAAGCTGTATGTTTTTAAAGGATTTAGAAATAATGAAATATTACTATTATAAAGCATCTGAACTTATCCCCAAGCCCCCATTTAGAAAATCCATTAAATTCTATCTTGTTGCTTCTCCACTTTTTCCTTCAAACACTAGATTTTTTTTTTATTAAATAAAAATTGTTTTTAACGTTTATTCATTTTTGAGAGACAAAGCGTGAGCGGGGGAGGGCAGAGAGAGAGGGAGACAGAATCCAAAGCAGGCTCCAGGCTCCGAGCTGTCAGCACAGAGCCCAACGTGGGGCTCGAACCCACAAACCATAAGATCATGACCTGAGCCGAAGAAAGATGCTTAACTGACTGAGCCACCCAGGCGTCCCCAACCCTAGATTTTAGGCTGAAATTTTTCTTACAGTTTCATTTAGTAAAATGTTGTGTGTTATTCCGGTCATTGCAAATGTATACATATTTTAACACGGTGCTTAAACAGACTTACAAGAGTTACAAGAAATCAGAGATTGTTAATATTTTACTTAACAAATATTTAGTACGGAACTACCACATGCCTGGCACTGTCTTCTGTACTCTTAATAGTCCATCAAAACATACAACTCCTACTGCTGTGGAATAAAAAAGCACCTTTCTAAGGAGCTAACCTGTTAACTTGGTATGTGACACACTTGTAAAGTGGAAAATTTATGTACCACGCATTTGTGTACTAAAAATATTTGTTCCTAAGAGCCAATTACAATAGGATTAGAGGTTAACTTTAAAGAGAGTTAGTTCTGGCCCTCCCTTTTATGGAAGCCATCAAACCTAACCACTGTTACAATGCTAGCAAGGGTCAGAACCACAAGCTGGATCAGAACCACAACTGACATCTGGACTCTCAAAAGCCAGTATTCCCCAATACCCTAATGTGAACTTTAGGTTCTTTCATTTTTAAGGTGTCAACAAATAAGGAACCAATTTCAATATTCCACAAACCAATCAATGTGTTACATCGCAACAACGAAAAAGGATATGAGCCGTATGATCATTTCAATAGATGCAGAAAAAGCATCTGCCAAAGTACAGCATCCATTCATGACAAGAACCCTCAACAAAGTAGGTTTGGAAGAAACACACCTCAACATGCCATCTACAAAAAACCCACAGCTAACATCATCTTCCATGGGGAAAACCTGAGAGCCTTTCCCCTAAGGTGAGGAACAAGGGTGTCCACTCTCACTGCTTTTATTCAACTTCGTACTGAAGTCCTAGCCACAGCTATCAGATAAGAAAAAAAAAAAAAATAACAAGCATCCAAACTGACAAGAACTAAAATTCTATCTGCAGACGACATGACACTATCTAAAGAAAACCCTAAAGCCGCCACCAAACTACTAGACCTGAGAAATGAATTCCATAAACTCAGCAAAATCAATGTACAGAAATCTGCTATGTGTCTATACACCACTAATAACAAAGCAGCAGAAAGAGAAATTAAGAAAACAATCCCATTTGCAACTGCAGCAAAAATAATAAAATACCTAGGAATAAACTTAACCAAAGAGTTGAAAGGCCTGTACTCTGAAAACTAAAGATGAAAGAAATGGAAGACAACACAAAGGGCAAAACACTGCACGCTCACAGACTGGAAGAACAAATACTGTTCAAATGCCTACACTGCCCGAGCAACCTACAGATTTACTGCAATCCCTATCACAATACCAACACGTTTTTCACAGAACGAGAACAAACAGTCCTAAAATCTGTATGGAACCACGAAAGACCCCAAATAGCCAGAGCAGTCTTGACAAAGAAATACGAAACTGGAGGCATCACAATTCCAGACTATGCGTTATACTACCAAGTTATAGTGATCAAAACAGTACGGTGCGGGCGCAAAAACAGACACACAGATCAGTGGGACAGAAGAGAAAACCTAAAAATAAACCCACAGTTATATGGTCAATTAATCTTCAACAAAAGCGGTAAGAACATGCAGTGGGAAAAAGACAATCGCGTTAGGAAACGGTGCTGGGAGAGCCGGACGGTGACACGCAGAAGGATGAAGCCAGGCCACTTACATCGCACACAAAAACAAACTCGAATGGACTGAAGACCTAAATGTGAGACCCACACCATAAAAATCCTAGAAGTGAGCACAGGCAGTGTTACTACTCCGGCATCGGCTACAACAACATTTTTCTAGGTATGTCTAGACAAGGGCAATCGAAGCAAAAATAAACAGTTGGGACTCCACAAAAACAAAAAGCTTCCACATGCAAAGAAAACAACAAAACTGCAAGGCAACCTACTGAATGGAAGAAGATATTTGCAAATGACATATGCAATAAAGGGTTAGTATCTAAAATACATAAAGAACGGATACAACTCGACACCAAAAAGACCCCAAATAAGTCAATTAAAAAATGTGCAGAAGCCGTGAAGAGACATTTCTCCAAAACAGACACCTAGCTGGCCAAGAGACACACGGAAAGATGCTCAGCAGCACTCATCATCAGGGAAATGCAAATCAAAACTACAATGAGACACCACCTCACACGAATCAGAATGGGTAAAATCAAAAACATAAGAAACAACAACTGTTGGCCAGGACGTGGAGAAAAAGGAACCTTCTTGCACTGTTGGCAGGAGCACTGACTGGCGCAGCCACTGTGGAAAGCAGTACGGAGGCTCCTTAAAATAGAACTACCCTATGACGCGGCAATCATACTGAGTACCCCGAAAATACAAAAATACTGATTCAAAGGGATACGTGCACTGCCACGTTACTGCAGCCTTTGCTACAGTAAAATCGTGGAAGCGGCTCAAGTGTCCATCAACTGATGGATGGACGAAGATGTGGTACGTATATATAATGGATTATTCTTCAGCCATAAAAATGAATAAAATCTTGCCATTTGCAACAACACGACGGAGCTAGAGAGTATAATGCTAAGCAAAATAAGCCAGTCAGAGAAAGACAAATACCATATGTCACTCGTAAGTGGAATTTAAGAAACAAATGAGCAAAGAGAAAGAAAGACAGACAGACAAACCAAGAAACGACTTACCTACAGAGAACCACCGGAGGGTAACTCGAGGGGAGGCGGGCGCGAGGATGGGTGCAACAGCCGCTGGGGACTAAAGAGGACACTGCTCATGATGAGAACACGTCCTTCTCATGATGAGCAGAGAGAGAATCTGAAGCCAACCTAACACTGCATCCTAACCGTACCGGAATTAAAATAAAAACCTTCAGAAAACCCAGATTCACCAATTTTCTCTAGGACACCTCCACTGTCCTAACTCAGCATCAGCATCCAAACATGGCCGAACACGTCTTGACATGTTTTTTCTTCCTCTACTACACTCCCCATTCTGATCAGAAGTCTTTACACCAAGACTCGCTCAAACTCCAGAAGATGACACACAACCTTCTCATGTTACAAAGTCAAGTTGACTCTACTACATACACTCTGTGTCTAGTTCTACACATGTAACTTTGTGCCACAGCACACTTCAGTTTATATGCAGAACATGCTGGAAAAGAAGCAAAAAACTCTATTTCAAACTACCTATTCTAGTTTTCTACTGTCCCCACTGAGTATTCAAAGCTCATACACAGCTGACGTGAGGTTCTCAAAAATCCACAATGTCCTCGTCTATTTAACCGAATAAAGAGGATGTCCTACCTTATATTTCCAATATCCCCTCGGGAGTCTCACGCCTGTATACTTAAACATTTATTACTAGGAATACAGGAAAGGAATCTAGAACTAAGTCAAAAAGGGAACGTTACAAGTAAGTATATCAGGAAAATGTCTTAAAGGTGAGGCCACATGCTGACAGCAACAGCTGACCTGCTGGTGTCTGGGTGGCCTCTCTGGAGCTGAGGCAGGGGGTGGTTCTTAGGAATGAAGCATCTGCCGGCCCCCACCCCTGGAAGCTCTGCGGCCAGTGCTGTCGGGAGCGTTACACACAAGGCCGCAGAGCAGGGCCTTCCTGCTGCCACTGGGCTCAGGGGCTGAAAGTGGGCCAGGCCGGGCAGCTCTCTGAGGCCAAGGCAGGCCCTGCAGGAGCTGGAAGCAGGGGCCATCTGCTGCCCGCACTGCCCACGCTGGCGGGCAAGTCCCCCCTCGAAGGGGCACCTCCGTATCCGCCAGGTTTTCCAAACGGACACACGACACTCTGGTAAACAGTTTTCCATTGGGGGGGAGGGGACAGGGGCTAATCTGCACATGCATCGCTCAAGTGTTTGATGATGAATGAAACCGCCCGAAGAGCGCGTGGAGGAGTAACCTACGACGCAGGTGCCTGCGAGAGACTGGCTCATCTGCCGATACCGAAACTTCGGAAACACACCACTCAGCAGACGATGCGGCCTCCATCTCACGACCAGGCCATCCGAACTGTCAATGGCCTGAAGTAGACTTCATAAAAAGAGTTTCGAATGGTTTTAAGTAAGGGGTAAAAACATTTTCCCAATAAATCACATTACATAGCTAAAAACCTTTGGAGGTCCAAAAAGCCAATTAACATAAAAAACAAATGGAGAAACTCACCGAAATATCTACTCAAGAAATAGGTAGTTTTCTAAAGTACCCTGGTATCGCAAACCCCTGACGTTACGGGGTTTACCATCCGTGGTCATGAACATCCAGGAGAAACCCTGATTTGCACAGGAAACCAAGGCACAAAACGCACCCGGTCAAGGGCAGGGCGCGGCGGCAGTCCGGCGGCACCTCGTGAAGCCTGAACAAGTCGCCGCCAATGCGGAGCGCCACGCTCTCTCACTCCGTCCCTGCCTAGGAAAGCACGACAGCGGGACGGGGCCCAGGGGTCCAAATGAACAGCTCTAGTGGGAGAAAGGAGGATGTGTATTAAGGACTCCCCTCAAAGCCTGTGCTGTCCCGAAGGGCGATAAAAGTCAACAGAATCCGTATTAAATAGGCTTTCTAACGATTTACACTGCGAGCTAACGGAATAGCCCGTTTCTCAAGATTAATGGTGCACAAGATGCCTTCACCGGGTGGGAGGGCTAACAACCTCCAAGGACCCTGAAAAACACATCCTCTTTGATGTTAGTAAGTCAGAGTTTCATTAGAAATAAAAGGACTCTTTTAAATGAGCACTTAAAACAGGCTTCCAGCAAACACGGACAGGAATATTGACTAAACAGAACATCAAGGGGCAGGAGAGACGCTAACCTCAGTGCAGCTGAATACTTCGGTGACTACAAGGCTTCAGAGGCCTTAACAAGCAGACGTACCTTAGGAATCTCCGTCAAGGCCACAGTATAAAGCACTTCTCACTCGAGCTGACTTGGCCAGAGTAGTTTTCCCTGCATGCATCTCAGGACAGGGTTTTCAAGAAAACTAACGTTTTAAGAAACAACACAGCTTTAATTTTTTATTTATTTATTATTTTTAAAAATTTTTTTAAATATTTTATTTTTGAGAGAGAGAAGACGGAGCACAAGCAAGGGAGGGGCAGAGCGAGAGGGAGACACCGAATCCGAAGCAGGCTCCAGGCTCTGAGCCGTCAGCACGGAGCCGGATGTGGGGCTCAAACTCACAGACCGCGAGATCGTGACCTGAGCCGAAGTCGGCCGCTTAACTGACTGAGCCGCCCAGGCGCCCCTGATTTTTTTTTTTTAAGTATCACTCTGCACTGATCCCTACTTATTCCTAACTAACTCCCTCGGAGTTGACCACACACGTTTGCAACTTTTTCTTTAATAATGAAATACATCTCACTTCACTTAATGAAACGTATCTCATAGTTTTTCTGAGCTACAATCCTATTGTTCATCAAACTAGTCCCCTGCTAAAGAGCTTGTAGGTGTTTTCTAACAGCTGTAAGTGATACTGTAGCAGGCGGCCTTCTAGAGATCTCTCTTCCGCTGACTTGGGTGTACACAATGAACGCCTATACGTATCTACGTGATGAATGGACTACGGAACCACCTACTGGGTCAGAACACAGTAGGAGAGGAACAGATTGGCGGGAGGCAGTTTACTTTCAGACCCCGTGGGTCCGAGGTGCTTGTGAAGCACCCTGGGAAGTGGGGCTCTGGAGAGGTCATTCTGATGGGCACTGCTGGGGCCTGGGGACCAGAGCCGACCAGCGAGATTACACAAAGAGATGGGCCCAAACTGAGGCCTGAGAACATTCAGAGGCTGACTAGATGATGGGGAACCACACGGTCTGCACCTGCAAAGTTACAGCCCCAAACAATGAGAGGACCCCCCTTCCGAAGGCCAGGGGAAGAAAAGGCCACGGGCGGCAGGGCCTCGTCGTGGTCATATAAAAGGCTCTGCCCTTTACTTCCTGTACGATCTTGGGTAAATCACTTAATACATCTCACGGGGGTCAGGACTGAGTGAGGCAACATAGTGAGTAAAGGCTATTATTTTCATCATCATGCTATCTTACATGCAGCTTCTGGCTTCAGTTTTATGTAAGTCACTGCTGACACTTCAGCAAGGAAAGTCTCACTGCAGTTTTAAGGATAGAAAAAAACTGGAATGGGTTGGAAGAGACCGAAATGCAGACCGTGTTGGCCCCGAAGGAGTGAAGAAAGCCGGGAGGGGGTGTGAGGTCTGAGAAAGAGCGAGAGACAGGAGGAGAGGAGGCCGCAGCCGGTAGCTGGCAGTGGGCCATCAGATCGACGACCCTGGAAGTCGGGCGGTGGGTAACAAGGCCCAGGCTCAGGGGCCCGGCCTGAGCACCACGGGAACAAACGGAGCTCAAGGAAGTGAAGGTCAAAGCACCAGGAGCAACGTCCCCGCGGGGAGTGAATCACCTGAGATGGCGGTGCTGAGGAACGGAGGGAAGACTGAGCTGGGTGCCAGGCTGTCTGGTGAATTCCTCCAGTCTGTGGCGACAGGTGACCGCTACGGGGAGGGGAGCGGGCAGGGACTCCAGAGTCAGTCTCTGACCTCGGTTCCCAACACCAGGGGGCCCTGAGCCACCTTCAACCTGGAAGCTTGTGGAATGTGGGAGAATATAAACGGCCACAGCCTGGATTCAAGGAGGCTTCACCTCTGAGGAGGAGCGAGGAAGTTTAAGAAATGCGGACAGAGGCTAGAGAGCGGTCTCCTCTTCAAGGGTCGGGGCTCCAGGGAGCTCACGGAGGGGGTGGGTGACAGGGGGGAGAAGTGAGGGGAGGGGGGGAGTGGTTCTGGCAGACAGGATGTGCAATGCGGCTAGGGGAGTGCTGCTTCAGAAGACGGGAAGAGGACCGAGGGCTCGTCCCCGTGACCACTGGGAGACACAGGCCATTCACCGGTTTACGCATCTGTCGCAGGAAGCAGGGTGGCCTCGCTTTGTGAGACTCGGCCCCTGACCTGCACTACAGGGCCAAGCGCTGCTTCACCAGACGTCTAACCAACGAAGCGCCTTGTGGGAGGAGTCCCCTGCCAAGTCCTCAGCAGAACGGGCAGGAATATAAATTCTCAAGGCCTTAAGGAACATAACTACACCTCCGCCCTAGGGGAGAAGCCCACAGATTTTAACGCAACCAGAGGATCGTAACCCCTCCTCGTTTCACCGTAACTACTCCAAAAGGCCAGATACCCCTTTTGCCTATTACTAAGGCCCTGATATTTGCCCCCATTTCTGGAAGACCAACCCCTTCTAGCGGATACTGTTGCAGAAGCCAATGCTGAGGAGTGTTAGAGCAAGATCGTTCAGATGGGAGTTGTAACAGGTGTGCAGACAACAAGGTTTTTCAAAAAAAGACTATAGTGCTTCAGTTAGGTTGACGGCTTTTGCAAAGTGTAAAAAGATAAAAAAAGAAAAAAAGCACTGACTTAAATGTTAGTTTCTTCGAAACATAAAGGCTCTATCAGAGTTAGTGAAAATACAATAAAATTCACTTAAAAAACAAGCTCTTCTAGTAAGTGGTCTGATCTATGAAAATGATCCATTATTCACATCACCCAGAAAACCCCACAAAATCACGCAAATCCAGCGACTCAAACCTCCATGTTCACGTCGAGGACATTTGTGAAACTGTCAGGCCTTCGAGGGCATGCGCATCCGAAAAGCCGCCAAGTACCCGAAGGAGGTCACATTACAGAAGCAATGTGTGCCGTTCTGTTGTTAAAATGGTGGAGCTGGGCACGGGTGCCACCAGACGGCGGGGGCGGGACGCAGGGCCGGTGGCCCAAAGAGTCCGGAACTTTTTCCCCATGTGCTTAAAACCAGAGCTGCAGGAATGAAGGGTTTAGCTGTAGATTCTCGGGTCACTGAGCGCAGCCGGGTGAGGAAATCCCAGAGCTCACGGCCGGGGTAGCCCCCTCAGGAGCACTTCCTCCGGGACGATCCAGGAGGTTCCCAAACCAGGAGAAGAGGCTGCAGAGAACAAACAAGGTTTCCCAAACGAAAATGAAGAAATAAAAACAACAAGACTGAATTTAGCTTTTCTAGTTTAGTAACATTTTAAATCTGATTCAAAATTTAAAGATCCTGGGGATTACTCAACAAAGTAATTACTTTTTTAACACTTGGGTAAAAGAATGCATAACCCCCCAGCTGATTTTCAACATGGCACGTGAGGTGAGACAGAAGCGTTCCGCAGGACGGTTGACACCTAGAGAAACGTGTGTGCGCGCACACCAAACACGCTAACACGTGCCTTCCCTGCACTGTTGACAAGAGCGACACCAGAACCCAGACCTGCAAACGGCCCACACGTCCACTAACAGGAGCGATCACACACAAACTGTGGGACAGTCACACAAGAGCCCGCATACAGTCAACTTTAGTGACACGCTTCGACACGGATGAGTTTCAGAAAGACTCCTGAGCAAAAAAGGTGACAGAGGAATGAGTACATATAGAATGGTAATGTTTTTATACATAATACTGATTTTGTGTTTAAACAAGAGTACTTCTAGGAGAGGAGAGAGGCCTGGCAGCGGCCCCCCTCACCCCAAGGCTGGGAAGGCATTTACCTGGAGGAGGCGGGGACGCGGCGGCTTTACTGGGCGGGTGTTTGAGAACAACGACGAAATACCATGCTTGTTAGAGATACATTCTGTCATGCATGAAATGACAGGATGGCCGGGATTTACTCAAAAATACAGCAAGAAAAAAAGCCGAGTGACAGATACGTACGGTGTATCTGTACAGTGTGTTCTATTTTTGTGATAAAAAGCTAACAAAAATCTGAGCAAACCTACGCAACATACAAAGTGAAAGCAGAACGGAAAGCAAGAGACTGGGAAGGACGGTTCGGGTCGGGGCTCCCGGGAAGGGATGGGACTGGAAGCGCCCGCAGGGAAACGGACTATTCCGGAAGGTAGGAGGTGGGCCCTCCGTGTCCCCGCAGCGCTGTGCGGTGCCGGATGCCGAGAGTGCATGTGAGGCGGAAGACAACAGTCCAGCGGGCTAAAGGGTGCTCAGGGCCATAAAGAACGACATCGCAGAGCCGCCGCTGAGAAATTCTAAGTCCCCCCGAAGGGTCAGATGCTCAGATGCACGGGATGCCCGGACAAGAGGCTGAAGCAGCCGGCCCCACGCCGCCGTTAATGACCTCCTGCTCCGCCCCGGCCGTGGCGGCCGCAACACCCTCTGCACACTCGCAGCTGCGCGCCGCTCCTCCGTCCGGCTCTCCGTCCTCCCTTCCTGCCCGCGCGGAGTGTCCGGGACTGCACGCCTCCCTCGCCGCCTCTCCTCCCACCTCACTTCCAGGAGCCTCGGCTGCCCAACTCGAAAGCCCGCTGGTGATGAGAGCACCACCTCCCCTCGAAGGGCCACCCGTACACACGGACACACGGACGTGGCCCTCCGTCCCGGGCCCCCCCGGGGCACTTCACGAGGGCCTCCCTGTGCCTCCCGACTGGTCTCTCCACATTCGAACTAACCACCCTCCTTTCCGCGTCTCCCATGCTGGAAAGACAAGTCGGCTTTGACTCCTGCCTGTCCTCACCCCGTCGTGAAGTCAGAGCTTCTGAATCCCCACGGCTCTGGGTCCCCACTATACAATTCTAGTCCACGCGCTCTTGTCTCACCTGGGTCACTAACATAAGCCTCTCCCCTGGCCTCGCCGTCACCTGTGCTGCCCCCTCCAATCCACCCTCCACACTGCTGCCCGAGTGACTTCCTAAAACAGCCGTTCATTCTGGTGACACCGCATCCCTGACCACTCCCAGCGTGCGTCTAGCAGGACTCCTCCACGCCAGCTGTGTTATCTCAGGGAAGGACCTAGAATTTGCCGCAGGCTACAATGCTAGACTCTGTACCAACAGGAGCTCTAATACCTTCTCTCGCTTAATCCTTACAATAACTATATTCTCCGCACGGTATCATCTCTTATGAACGAGGAAACTCAGTCTCAAAGATACCACGTCATTTGCCCAATTGCTGCAAAAAAGCAGCGAGGACTCTGAACTACACATTCAGAGTCCTAAGCCACGTTCTTCCCGTGGCCCCATCCCACTCTGCTCCTTTAGAAGGGCAGAGATCTCTTACTCCACTTCCTTAAGAAGCATGCTACCGAGAGATCACAACCTGGCTTCCAGAAGAACCACACAAGATGACAAGTGAAAACTCCATGATGAGAACACGTAACGAGAAGTCCAAAATGACGGCAAACAAAAGATCAAGGAAGAGCCAGCAAATTCATGACATGGACATTTATGCTCACATTCCCAAAACTATTAAAAACGGTTTCATTCGAATATTCAGACATTAGTATTTGAATGTTAATTATTTAAATGGTTAACCTTTTTAATCAAGAAGGAATCTTAAAGATGCTAGAACAGGGACTAATGTCTTATAAATGTAGGCCGACAATTTGCACACTCAAGAACGAAGGTTTCACTTGTACATCTACAAGGAAAGGCATTTACCACCTTAGAGAAGTTTACATGACTTCGTGACTGAAATTCGAGGCTCGCAAAATTTACTTATAAAATGTATTATTCTATTTCTATATAGAACTAAAGGGGTCACAATTAAGTTCAAACAATTACAGCTGACAAGAAGTATAAAAAAATTCAATTAATATCTCAATAGATGGCTTTTAGAGACATTCCCTGAATTGTCTCTACTTACTTGAAGTCATTCAAAACCTTTAAATCCAGGGGCGCCTGGGGGGTTCAGTCGGTTAAAGCGTCCGACTTCAACTCAGGTCATGATCTCACGGTTCATGGGTTTAAAGCTGCACATCGGGCTCTGTGCTGACAGCTCAGAGCTTGGAGCCTGCTTCAGTTTCTGTGTCTCCCTCTCTCTCTGCCCTTCCCCTGCTCATACTCTGTCTCTGTCTCTCAAAAATAAATAAAACATTAAAAAACAAAAACAAAAAACCTTGAAATCCATAGCTATAAAGTCAGAGAAGCAACAGAAACGCACGGGCGAATGGGAAGTGGTTGTACTATTTCCCAAACAACCAATTCAAAGCCAAATGCCCAAGACCCGAATGTATCTTAAGGGCTTGAATTGCCTTGTTTATGTCTTTACTCAAAATTTAAGCATTTGGGGCATTACAAGATCAGGTTCAGTTAACATCCACTTACCACGTGACCCGTCAATTCCAGGGCCAGGTATCCACCCAAAAAATAGGAAAGCATGTCCGCCCCAAGACCTATATACGAAGATTCACAGCATTTTTACTTTTCACAGCACTTTTTTTTTAAGTTTATTGATTTATTTTGAGAGAGCACCGTGCACAGGGGAGGGGCAGAGAGAGAGGGAGAGAGACAGAATCCCAGCCAGGCTCCACATGCGAGGCTTGAATTCCTGAACCCTGAGACCTGAACCAAAATCAAGAGTCAGGGGTTCAACTGACTAAACCGCCCGGGCGCCCCTCAAAGCACATTTTTATAACAGCCCCAAAGTGGAACAACCCAAACATCCAGTAACAGGTAAATGGATAAACAAAATGTCATACGGTCCCAAAAGAATACAATTTGGCAATAAAAACCGAAGTACTGACAGGTGCCACAGCACGGATGAAGCCCCGCAACATCGCGGCAGGTGAAAACCAGACACAAGAGACCACAGATTATGTGATTCCATTTACTGTACGAAATGTCCAGAGCAGGCAAACCCTAGGGACGGGCAGCACACTGGTGCCTGTCTGGGGCTGGGGATCAAGAGTGACTGCAAACGGGTTCACGGGATCTCTTCCAGGTGACGGAAATGCTCTCATACCGATTGTGTGACGGCCGCACAACTGTGTAGCTTTACTAAAAATCACTGAATTACGCATTAAAACTGAACTTTATCTATGGTATGTGAATCATACCTCAATACAGCTGTAAGGAAAAAAAAAAACCAGCTTTAAATCATGCTAGCTCTACATTCTTACAAGTCGAATTCTGTTCATTTCCAGAAAGGAAATGTCTCTCTTTACACAATGACCAAGTTCTGCGTACACGCAGCGCTCAGCACGGACAGCAGCGTTATCAAGTGTTCTACCAGAAAGACAACTTTCGGAACTGCTATTTCAGGTGCTGCCAAGAGAGGGGCTTATATTCTCCTGCAACAAACAGAAGCAAGTGAAAATGCAATTGGAAGGGCTCAGCCGAAGGTACTAGAAGAGACGCCCTACGGCATATGCGATTAACTGCCACATTAACGATACAGACACTAGGAGCCCGAAAAAAGTCATTCCTGGCCGCCGTGCTCGAGAAGGCTTCACAAGATGTGTGCTCCGAACCGCTTCTTGGGGGATGAACAGGATTTGAAGAGCGAGAGGGAGGTGTGGTGGCCGCACACCTGTGTAGCTTTACTAAAAGTCACTGAATTACGCTTCAAGGGACAAAGGGCATGAGGCAGGAAAACGAATCCCACGAGGCTGGGGGTGCAGGCGCAGAAGCCCCGGGCTCTGCTGTGAGCGGGCAGCGCAGGGACGCGACGTGTCGGATGTGACTCTGGACACCTGAAACCACCCCAAGAGGGCACCGCGGAAGTGCGGCTGACCGGAAACGGGCGCACAGGCAGGAAGGACTGAAACATTGGCAAGGCCTGCCTCTCGAACTTGTACTTTCAACCCTCCACAAATTTATCTCTGGATTCCAGAATCTGGTAGACCTTATGTTAAGAATTCAAAACAACTTAACTACTACTGATGGCGACGCTCCTTGACACAAACGGTCACTTGGCGGTGTCTAATGACATCACAGCCGCATTTACCCTCGGGCCCAGCGACCTCACTTCTAGCACCTTGTCCCCCAAATAAAATGCCCCAAACGCACAAGAGTTTAGTCGCTTCAAAAGTCTTAGTCGCTTCAAAAGCCTGGAAGTCAAGCCCAAAGCCACCACCAGGAGGCAGGACTACAGGGCAGCGTATCCGCACGACGGGCCACTGCGCCGCCCCCGCTGACTGATAACAGGGTTTCTCAGTACACACGGATTGAGAAAAGCACAGTTCCTTCTGTGCGCAAGGCGGGTACATTCCAACAAGCACCTTATAGATATAGTTTTCTTTTTGGAAAAAAAAATGGGAGGATAAACCAAAAACTAATAAAAATGTTACGCATGGGGGATGACGGAGGTGGGGCCCCATGGACAGAATTCGGGGTGATTGTGGCTGCAGATGGGGAAAAATTACATCCTATTTTTCACTCACCTCTAGCTGAAACTTGGCAATTCCTCCGATGGCGAATGTGGGCAACAAACCACAGGAGTTTTAGCGGTACCTCTGTGCCATCAAAAATGCACAGACACTTTGATTATTCTGGATTATTCTTTGACAGTTCTTGTCAGCATCACCTATGTTCATCATTACTTGGGAATTACAGTAGTTATAAAACCCACTTGCATCTTAAGTAGGAAATAATATTAAATAGGTTAACGTGTGTAATTCTTGGTGGCAGACATGTTTGCTGTATTCTGTTTAACATCTTTTCATGATTAGCAAAAAGTTATAAAAACATGTGTGTCTCCCAGGAATCTCAACCAATTACACCCCCTGCTCTAAGTAATCACCTGGTAACAATGGTATTTTTTTTTAAAGTAGGCTCCACGCCCAACGTGGGGCTCGAACTTACAACCCCAAGATCAAGCATCACATGCTCTACTGACAGCCAGCCAGAGGATCAACACTATAAATATTTATAAAAAATAAATACTATTTACACCATAAATATACATAAGAACTCATAAACGCAAAGTCTCATGGCAGTTCTGGGTTAAACAATCACCCACTCATAAATCTGTCTTTATGAAATTTTTAGTATCACTAAATTCCACACTCACTGAAAAAGTTCTCATGCTGGCAAAACCCCAAGGGTTAAAGGGAGTTAAAGAGAAACAATCCCGAGAGAAAGATGACATTATTAAGAGAAATGTTACATTTAGAAGCCTAAATCTAAAGGGAAAACGAAGAGCTTAATTTTAATACACTGAATGTGACGTGATTAAAAGAAAAGAACACCAACATGAAATACCCAAGGCAGTTAAAAAATACAGAACTGTAACCCAAAGGAAATCACACCTGAAGAAATAAATTTAGGAATTCACAAAAACGTAAGTTGTCTTCAATAACGCAGATAAAATCTTCAAAGCATGAAGAACAGAGAAAGGTGACGACCGATGCATATATGTAAAAGGCACGGGACAACGACTCCCTGCCTCTCGTCCACCAAAAGGAGGGAGTGCTCCAAGAGACGGGGACACACAGGTGGGAGAACCAGGGAGCAAGAGGAGGGTAGTTTTAGGAAATTCTAGCCCTCGACGGCGTCAAAATCAAGGACAAGGTCTACAATGAGAAAGTCGCTGACTGCAGTAGCTTCGAACGTAGCTCCCGCAGGGCAGAAACCACGCTCCAGCCAGGTGCCAACGGCCCACCACTCAGAATGATGTCACAGGACGCTGGGCTCCGTGTCACTGACAGATCCAACAGAAGCCTGCCTCTCCTGGCATCTGGTGTCATGGGAGGGTTCTGGACGAGCGGGGACCCTGAGCTGACTCATCACTCCCATTAGCCATGACAGAACAAAAGTGTGAGCATGACATGAATCTTCCCTTTAAATTCTAAAGCCAGCATGTGAGCATAAATATTACAAACTTACAACCAAATACGGACAGCACGACTGTCATGCTTCAGCTTTGGAGACAAACCACATACCTTATTCAAAAATAATGTACAACCAACGAGAATGATTTACAACAGCGGTCTTCTAGTAAAACTTAACAGCTGAGCTTAACGTAACCCTGAATTCTTAGTCTCGTAGAAAGCTGACTATATTCTTCTGCCCTCGTGCTTCCGACTGCCTCTACCAGGGGTTCCGCCGGTGATATCACCAAGCTGACCCCCCCACCCCCCACCATCTCAGATCGCCTCCCGGTGGGGCTGAGGAAATACTACGCCGCCTACGGAGAATCGACATCCAGTGAGCACTGCTAATCATATTCACTGAAGGCAACATGTGGTTCCTTCAACAACGCCAGTTCTAATTCTGTTAACTCATTTTAAATTAAAGACCCAAATACCAACTGGAGACTCAGATGAGACATCAGCTGTAAAAACGCCTAGTGCTGCCTGGCGCACTGCAGGAACTCTCCCGAATGAGAGCGTGCTTTCTTCCCTCTACAATGTAGTAAGGTGCTAGGAGATGATCCGTAGAGACCCATCTCATTCACCTGATTTTAGTCAAAAAAAGATGAAAACCCACTAAGTGCATAAATATAAGGACACTTTTGATATGTTAAACATCATTCACGTAGAACTTGTAAAACCTTCCAAGTGGAGCAAAACGACACACCTCCCAGAGGATGACGGGAGAAAACCTAGACGGCCTTGGGTGTGGTGATGCCTTTTCAGATTCAACACCAGGGGCATGGGCCCCAACGGAAATCACTAGTAAGTCAGACTTCACGAAAACTTAAAACTTCTGTGAAAGACAATGTCAAGAGAATGAGAAAACAAGCCACAGAGGAAGAGACAGTATCTGCAAAAGACACATTTCGTAAAGGACTGCTAACCAAAATATATAAAGCACTCTTTAAACTCAGTAACAAAACCATGGGATTAAAAAGATGGGCTGGGGCGCCTGGGGCTCAGCTGGTTGAGCGTCCAACTTCGGCTCAGGTCATGATCTCACGGTTTGAGAGTCCGGGTCCCGCATCGGGCTCTGTGCTGACAGCTCCAAGCCTGGAGCCTCATTCAGATTCTGCGTCTCCCTCTCTCTCTGCTCCTCCCCCACTCATGCTGTCTCTCTCTCTCTCTCTCAAAAATAAACATTAAAAAAAAAAAAGGGCCAAAGACCTTACCAAAGAAGATACGCAGACAGCAAACAAGCATATGAAAAAATGTTCCATATCGTGCGTCATTAGGGAAATGCAAACTTGAACAAGATTCCTACCGCACATCTATCTGAACAGCCAACACCGGGAGCGCCGCACCCCCGCGTGCTGGGGAAGAGTCCGGAGCAGCAGCGGCGCTCGCACTCTGCTGCTGGAAATGCAAAAACCGTACAGGCCACCTTGCACGACAATCTCGTGGTTTCTGAGAAAACTAAACACACGTGTACCGTATGGTCCGGCATTTACCCTGCTTGGTATTCACCTAGAGCTGAAAACTGACGTCCACACAAAAACCTGCTCATGGGTGTTTACGGCAACTTTATTCATAATTTCCAGAAGTTGGAAGCAACCAAGATGTCCTTCGGTGGATGAATGGATGAATAACTAACTTGTGGTACATCCAGACGACGGAATATTACTCTTTACTAAAAATAAATGAACTATTAAGTCACAAAAAGACAGAGGAACCTTAAAGGCATATTATGAAGTCAAAGAAGCCCATCTCAGGAAGTTACACACTATGATTCCAACTATAGGACATTCGGGAAAAGACAAAACTACAGAGACGGTAAAAAAGATCAGCCATTGACCGGGGTCTGGGGTTGGGAGAGACAGAACACACAGGATTTCTGTGAAGTTCCCCGCATGATACTATCACGATGGACACGGGCCACTACACCTTTGTCCCAAACCATACAATGTACCTCCCCAGGTGTGAACTCTAATATCGACTACAGACTCGGGGGGGGGGGGTTGAAGTGTCAGTGTAGGCTGTGCACCACTCTGGCACAGATGCTGGTAACGGTGAGGCCGTGTATGTGGGCAGGGGTACATGGGAAATCTCTGTGCCTTCCTCTTTAATTTTGCTGTGGACCTTCGACTGCTCTAAAAACAATTAAGTTTTTGAAAAAAAAAAAAAAAAAGAAAAACGGAGAGTAGAGGCTCATTTTTTATTTTCATATTTCGCTCATGTAATGCACTTATAGTTTAGAATCTGGAAAGCAGGAGTAAACAAAAAGCCAATATCGAATACTGTATTTGCTTACTTTCCTTAATTCAAAATTAGGCTACTTCACTAATTATTGCTGTTTGAGTAAATGGAGGTTTCAGTTAAGAAAATTTACACTTCTCTCACTACCGAAATGGAAAATACATCCGTAACGAAGGGGCCTGCTTTGAAAACAGGACTTCTCTTCCAGGACTGTTCCGGGGCTGGAGGGCACGGGCCTTGTTCACAGCTGAGTCCTTGGCGCATTGCAAGAACTCCAGAAATACTGGCGAATTTACGAGCCCGAGGATTTAAGAAGACACCTGAATCTCTGAGGAGACTTAAACACAAACGGACACAAAAACCCACTCAGCCAATCAGCACGCAGAGCTAGAGAGAGGCTGCCCCACGGCTGCGGACAGGTGCTTCTCCTTCCTGCCGGCGGAGACCGCGCGGAGAAAGACGACAGGCGATTCGCTGACACGACGTGGAGGACTTACGCACACTGTGGAAAGAACTACTGAAACAAGCCATGATGGCTTAAAGAAGATGAAGAAACACGGCCAGGCCTCGCCGTGGTGGGGTAGGGTACGCGCAAAAGGATTTCAAGTTGCACAGCTGAGTTCTCTCTCGGCCTTCCCCCACTCTCTGAAAACTAGCAGAGCTTTGAAATTAGCAGGCCCTCACACTTCTACAAATGAATATAGTTGCCTTCTCCTGTTCAATCTTTGTCTTTCTAATTATATAATATAAATATATGCACAGGCTAATTCAATCCATTCCCCCAACACACCCACATACATGATTTTGTAATTATGAGAAATTTCAGATGTCATTAAGCACAGAACTTTCTCCTCTGAACATCTTAGGAATTAAACAATTTTTATTCTTCAGCTTGGGTACTTGAACAATTAAAACAAGAGAGTCCTTTTAAATCCTAAAAACCCACATACTGCACTCAGAGCCCTCAATATCATTTAATTCATAACTGAAGCCTGATTCAGCACAGACCCTGCCTACTTTCATTACCACGGGACTTCCGAGTAGGGCGACCGAGCTTCCAGAGTATAAAGTGCTTTAGAAAACTTGGAAACCCGGAAGACTCGCGCACTCGTTACTGAACGGGAGCTGTACAGACCGACGGGTTTGTCCACAGACACCGCTTCCACTGCTAACGCCTGAATTTCAGATCTCAGCCTTGGCACAAGGCTCCTGCAGACTTATTCGAGGATCTCTTTGGCTGCCATGTATTTTATTTCCAAGCATTTCTGTTCGCTTTAAAACCAGGAAAAACGGTATTACATTTAATCATGACAACCTACAAGCATGCTTTCCAAACGGAGGGCGACAATTCACTGACGTGTGGATCATGAAATCAACTTAATGGCAACCAGAACTTTTTAATAAAGTAAAAGAGAACCAGGGGCGCCTGGGTGGCTCAGTCGGTTGGGCGACCGACTTCAGCTCAGGTCATGATCTCATGGTCTGTGAGTTCGAGCCCCACATCGGGCTCCGTGCTGACGGCTCAGAGCCTGGAGCCTGCTTCCAATTCTGTGTCTCCCTCTCTCTCTGCCCTTCCCCTGTTAACGCTGTGCCTCTATGTTTCTCAAAAATAAATAAACATTAAAAAAAAAAAAGAGAGAGAGAACCAAAGAAAGAGCTCACAGAACAGTACGAGAAGGTAAGGCTCACTCAGTACATCTCTTATGCCTGGGTACGCCCGGGGTTCTCCCATAAAATGTGTTTTCTACTGCAGAACAGTTCGAGAAGCATGGATCGACACGACACAGGGCCATGACTGTTTCAAATGCTGGAGTTAATAGATAAACGCCTGTAGATGTTTGTAGGGCTTCAAAATTCCAGCTTCACGACCCAACCGGCTCTGTGGGCCTGCGCAGGTTCCCAGCCTTCTGTGCCTCTAATTATCTGTCACGGGGCAATAACAATCCCAGCCTCACCGGGGTGTTGAAAGCAACAGATGAGTTCTGTAAATACGATGCTTAGAAGTGCACCTGGCACACAGTAAGCACTGGCTGTTACTTGTAATAACACTTCTACAAAGGTTATTAGATGTCCTTGAAATCCCTAGCAGTGGTACCTGAAATACAACAAAAACTTCTCGGGGGAGAAACGTCAAAGCTAGCATTTTTTAAGTCAAAATGAGGTAAATTAATGTTGCCTGAAAACGTCTTAAACTTCCCAAAGATTCCCCTCAAAGTGTATCTGTTGTCAAGAAGGTGGAAGCTTTGTATTCTGGTGGACCCGGGGATCCAGCCAGAAGCAGTTGCTAAAAGCTCAAATTTTCTGAGCCGTCAGCACAGAACCTGACGCGGGGCTCGAACCTGTGAACCAAGAGATCATGACCTGAGCCGAATTCGGATGCTTAACCAACTGAGCCACCCAGGAGCCCCATGATTTCTATCAACACATTAATTTTGACTGGGGAAGTACTAATATCTTCACTGTCAAATTCGAGTTTAATGTGGGAAACCTCAAAGAAATGTCTGTCGACATTCTTTACCTCACATAACGTCCTTCATTAACTTAGGTTTCTTTCTCAAGCAAAGCTTTCTGGCTTATGCATCAAACAGCTTATTCTGAAAACCATCGAGCCATGTTTCCCACTGAAAATGAGTATTTTTTAAAGAACACCAAAAATCACAAAATTCGAAATCCACACATAACTCTGAGGGGAAAACACATGTATAAAAAATGGACATTCCAGGGGGCCTGGGCTTCACAAACAACTCGATTTTCTAAAATAAAACTCACACATCAACACTTTGCAAAGAAACCAACTTATGCAAGGTATAAATACAATGAACTGTAGAAAACAGCACATTTTAGGACTAATTTTCTCCAAATTGCAGAGTATGTGTTCACTTGGTCTATACTAGACCTTCACAGGTCCTCCACATTAAAGAAAAAAAATCCCTTTTTTTAAAATGTAAAACTGCAATTCCATTCATTGCTGACGACAGAATCATCTGAATGTTTTAAAATTACTTTTCGCTGCAACTCTTAAGGGAATCTACTGTCCTATATACAAACACGCACACACTCACCTAATAGATCTACCAGAAAAGCAATATACCGGTCGTTTACCTTCCACCATACCCAGACGTTCAAAAGGAAACTTTAGCGAACGGCGGTTTGTTGCTTACAGTCGTGGATCCTTCAACCACGGACATTTTCTACAAAATCAGCTCATCAGAAGAAAATGTCTACGGTACAGGTAAAACCTCAAAGCCAACAGAACTCCTCCAAACTGGTCTGATTTACTGGAATTCCGTGAGGCTGTCGTACAGAACAAGCTCCCCCAGCCCGAAGCCCCGGAAACGCCACGGGGCCCGCGGTGCCCAGAGCCGAGAGCCGAGAGCCTCTCGGGGCTCCGGGGAGGAGGCGGGGCCGCGGCGTGGGGGAGGCGGGGCCGCGGCGTGGAGGCGGCTCGAGAACGGAGAGCAGAGCCCCCTCCGCGAAATCGCGGGGGCTCAAATTGGCGCGGGGGGGCAGGCTCCGGTCGGCGGACACGCGGCAGAGCCTGAACGCGGGTGGAGCAGCGCGAGGCGGTCCGGAAGCCGGCACCCGGACCCCAAGAGGAAGGGGCGCGCGCAGAGCACTGTGAGGAAGAACTGCTAAGACCGGGTCGAGCTCACTGAATATGGAGTCTCGGCTAGGACGCTAGCAAGAGAGAGGTCGGGCCCCGTTCGGGGAGCGAGAGAGGGGAGCTGTCTGGGGCAAGCGGAGAGCTGATTAAGGGCGGAGCGGCCGGACAGAGAGCCCTGAGGACGGTCGGGAGGTCAGAGTGGACGGAGCTCGGCGGGAGGCGAGGGAGCCAGCGGCAGGAACCATCACGACTACCTCGGCCCCACAGCAAAATAAGCTAGAACAGAGAATCAAGGCAAGGAGAGAGCTCCTGAACGTCCATCAGAAGACAAGACACAACCAGAAGGGCAAAGTATTCTCCACAGAAGCTAATGTCAAGAGATCTTTAAAGAAAAAAAACAAAAACGGTGACCTGGCTGAGAACTTTGGGAGTCACCGCATGTGAAACCCCCTCCGTGAAGAGGCCAAAACGCTCCAGAAAACAGACTCGGTGATGCTTTCCAAACTCATCTGGCCTGCCACCTCCTGAGAACACTGTTCACACTCTGGAAACCACCGAGCTGGAAATGCAGGAGAACCCGTGGGAGAGAACAAGGAAGAATCCCAGACAGGAAAGAGACACCAGTTCTGATTTTCAACGGGCTGAAATGCTTTCCCAGTCCAGGCAGTTTCAAGTTTTGAAGACAAAATTGTTTTTGATGTATCTTTGTAGTGAAACGTCATAAACCAGTATTTTCCAGGCTTAAAAAGCACTTTTAGCAGAACACCACCAAGGAAACAGGGGTGATGCAGCCTTTGTGTTGGTATTCCTTGGCACCAACTATATATTAATGCTAATCCATGTGCTTAAAAAAATTGTTTTCAGACACTTCCTGTAACAGCATTTAGGATTCGGACACAGAATAAAGTGAAGCAGAAATCGTTCCTAGACAACTACACATAGAACGTGAATTCCTCAGGATCCCAGGCTCCGCGTCATCTCGCTCGCTGCTCCGAAGAACACAGGGACCTCCAGATTCCATCCTCGGTGCCTGCCAAAGGCACAACAAAAACGAACCCGTCGATTTTCCGTGATGGCTTGCTAACTGCAAGGCACATACTTTTCACCTTCTATGACTCTAAAATCAATATGTGTTCTACAAAACAAAATACATTCTTTAATATGGTAGAAGAGTTTTCTTCCCTCAAAGGCTGTATTAAGGGTACACCTTATATAGACACACAGACAGACACCCTAGACGACACACAGCCCCCGGAAGAGCTAGATCTCCTTGTAACCACAGCAGCATCTCTTAACGTGCTAAAGGTCCCTCGATATGCAACCAAGTGCTTCCTAAATTTATTTATTCCCGGGTCTCCTCTCTCACCCCCATCACTTACACGTCCCAGAGCACAGACGGACAAACACAGCTCTCAGTGAAAATACTGAAATGCGTAAACGTGTGGGAAATGTGCAAAGCTGGGCACCGTTACAGAAAGGGACCCCAAAAATGAAGCTTCACAATACAGACCTGACTATATGACACGGCTCGCCAGAAAAATGCCCCAGTTAACCTGCAGACATTAAAAAACCCATAACGTGGCGAAGTCACCTACACAGAGAACATCCACGAAGTACCACTGAAGGGAGGACTCTGGGCAAACGGCTCGGCAGGCTGAGGATCGACTGCATCACTAAGCCTTCCCCTCTTCGTGTCTTCAGGCCCCTGTTGGTGCTCTTCCTTCACCATATCGAATAGGAGACCCTGCCTGGGGCAGTCCCGGAACACTAGTAAATGTCCCAGCCCCGAGTCCGAGTCCGCCATCAACCGGGACCGTGGAGGAGAGGCTTCCGTCCCAAGTGAGGCATTTGCGAGGAGCAGAAAGCCCAGGGAGAGCAGCTCCAAAGTCACCAACGTGGGTTCAGCCTGGTCTCTGGCACATTCTAAGTGCTGAGTAAAAGTGGCACTGTTACACGGAAGATGAACCCGCAGGGAAGCTTCCTGGATTTTGAACCTTGCATGTGGAGGAAGTCAGAAGACACCACTCTCGGACTGTCTCTTCTCCAACCTCCCGCAGAAGGTGAAGACTGCTCTCTGGTCCGGCAGAACCAGATTCCGGGCTGGAAGGAAGGAATCTCCTTCCATCCTGCAGGGACGGGGGGGGGGGGGGGGGGGCGGGGAGGAGACAGGGGGAGTCCGGGCTCGGCCTTTCCCCCACGTCCTGATTTTCGGCTGCTTCTCAGGCCCTTGGCCCTTTCACTCAGGACACGGTTACCTAACTTCTGCATTGGAAAGGCACTCTACTCCTGGCACTTGGTGCTGTAATTCTCTGTACCTCTTTTTTCCTAATTCCAACCGCGTTCCTCACTTGGGTCATTTAGAATAGACGCGCGACTTAAAAACGCACCTACTAGGGGCGCCTGGGTGGCTCAGTTGGTTAAGCAGCTGACTTCGGCTCAGGTCATGATCTCGTGGGTCTGTGAGTTCGGGCTCTGTGCTGACAGCTCAGAGCCTGGAGCCTGCTTCACGTTCTGTGTCTCCCTCTCTCTCTGCCCCTCCCCCGCTCATGTTCTGTCTCTCTCTCTGTCTCAAAAATAAATAAATATTAAAAAAAAACCGCACCTACTATTACTAGGAGTTAGGAAGTAAGCAAAAAAGGATAGGAAATTCACAGTATCGCCAAGAAAAGGAAGCTTCCACAGTGAAGACAACTGGTCAGTACATAATCTAGTGTTAGGATGTAATAAAACCTCAAAATGTAAATGAGTTTCACGAGAGCAAGACGGTTTCAGGGAGAGCATGAAACGTGAGGGGACCTGAGGTGGCCGAAGGACGAAGACGCGGGGGGAACAACGGGAAATCGGGCAGCCGTGTCGGCACACACTGACCCGGCCGTGACCGCGCCCGCACGCGAAGGCAACACCCCGGCCATTTCCACTGGAGACCAAGCGGGACCGCCTCGCTCCAAGCAGGCCTAGCAGCTCTACTGTTTTTTTCTGCGGTCGTTTTTACAAATTAATCCACTGTATTATAAATACACGTGCACTACAGAAAATGGGAGAAAAATTGAGAGCCAGAAAGACTAAACTAAAAATAGCCCATAAATCCACTGCTCAGAGTTAACCGCTAGGACTTTCTGGCTTATGATCTTTTTATGTAAGGTGTATACTCACAACCCAAACCCTGAAAATTTAGACATTACAAATGGTTTTATAGCACGTTTCTGTCGCTGAATGCTCACTGAATAATCATTAACACAGAACTACACAAATGCAAAGTTACCTAAAAATGATGAAATAACCATCCTTAATAGCAAAACACCGAAAACAAACGCTCAAATGAGGGTGTCATAAAAGTGTCCTCTTGAGAGTCTCAATCATTATCTTCGCTCTTAAGCCTAAACGATAGAATTCGTGATTTCAGAGGGGGCCGTATTTTGGAAGTCTGCATCACCGATTTCTCTCAGAAAAGTCATACTAAATTACACTCTTTCGAGTAACGTACAAGCGGGCTCGTTTTTCCACATCCTCACCAGAAAGCGGTTTGTTTTTTCATCTGTGCCAAAGTTTTTAAGAACAGGATCTCACTGATTGGCATTTCTAGTCCTGCTGGTGGAGCTGAAACTTTCAAGTTTCCTGCTCCTTCTTTTAGGAAGTACTAGTTTGCTCATTTTCTTCCATGGCAGAGGAAGGTGCCTGCTGTCTCCTATTGGTTTACAAGCCCTCTCTTTGTAAGGCAAGTTAAACTGCTGGTGAGTTTATAGTATTTCTCTCTGTCTGCCATTTGCCCTCCTGTTTCTGGCACTTAATATACAGAAACTTAATTATTCTGATTTCTTCCTTTACAGGAATTGTTTTTCCTTACAGTTCCTACTTTTGGTGGTATGCTGGGAGAGGCTTTCTCCATTCTAAGATCATTTTCTTTCTTAAAAAATTCTGCATCTATTGCTTCTTAAAACATTTTTTTGGAAAGATACTGAAAGACACACGGGTTCATCGCCCTGAGATCACAACCGGCCTGCACTCCCTGCCGTGTTTTCGGCCGTGCCTCCACACTGCACGCACACAGACCGTAACTGGCTGCACACATCTCATGCTAGGTTTTCCAACATATTTTCTGACACAGGCCTTTTTAAAACTCGCAGCTTGTTAGATCTGAACAATCTTAAAATGGCTTTATAATTTTTGCAAGGCCAAGGAATCATACCCAATTTAACAACAGTCCCGAAGTTCCAGAAACTGTCCATTTCTTTTATTTATGCATTTATGTTTTTGAGATTGTGTATGCAAAAGGGGAGGAGGCAGAGAGAGGGAGATGGAGGATCTGAGGCGGGCTCTGTGCTGACAGCAGAGAGCCCGATGTAGGGCTTGAACTCAGTACCCCTGAGATCATGTGACCTGAGCCAAAGTTGGACGCTGAGCCAACTGGGCCACCCAGGTGCCCCCTGAACCGTTCATTTCTATGCCATTAGTGCTTAATAACTCTCCTCCTGTGTCCACCAGTTACTGAAAGCCCAAGAAGAAGTGCATTCTTGGTGGTCAGGCAGAGTTCCGCACAGTGAGTTCGGTGGGAATGATCAGTTATCAATCTTTAAAGCATTTCCATTCTGATCTCCTCTTTCACTTTCATAGAAAACACTCGGGAAGCCGCTGCCTGCAGTTCCGAGCTCTGGAGTATCCGCCTCGTCTTAGGCTTCACTACCCACTAGGTCAGACCGTAAGCACTCACGGCCTCAGCGTCTTTAGCTCTGTGCTGTAAGGTAGACTAGGCAGCAGTACCTACACTTCAGGAAGTCTGGTAAAGATTCCAGGCGGGACTTTGCTGTTGAACCCAGGAGGAGTTAAATGAACGCAGACACAGGCACGGTGCTAGGTGCAGGGGACAGATGGATGGCATACATTCCCAGCCCTAACGAAGTCCGTCTAGGAGGAGAAACCACCCAGTCCAATCGGAGGGTAAACTGCTGGGACAGGGACCCAGGCCAGGCCTCGGGGGATCCCGGGGTGGGGCATGGGGGAGGCTCCTAGCCCTGGATGGGCTGGGACAAGAGGCCGGGGTCTACGTGGAGCCGTTTTGAAGGAGCGGCAGTCAGTCGGGTGACAGGGGGATATGGGACTCCAGACAGAGGGGAAGTTCCAGCAAAAGCAGAGGACGAAAGGCCGGCACGGGAAAGCGCCACGGTGATGCCGGAGCCGGGAGTGGAGGCCAGTGAGGGGACTCTGCTCCCTTGACCCAAGCTTCCCAGAGGGAAAACTTTAAATGACCCTCAAGCTTAGGTTTCACAAGCCTCTTTTTCAAACGTGAGTCAGGTTATGCTTTAGAGGACAGCTTTTCAACTGCCGTTAAAAGCTGTGACATTCCCACGGCCTCCACACACTTCGAAGGCCTCAAGAAATCTTAAAACAGTATCAATTAAAACCGCCTTATTTTACAAATGAGGAAATCCAGGCCCAGCAAAGTGAAGCTGGAATTAGACCCTAGGTCTTGACTACCGAGCAAATCGTTCTATGCAAAAGGCCCGCAGCAAAAATGAAGGAATAAACAACATACGTATGGCTGGAAAATATCAGTGTGAATAAAAGGTTTCAACATCATGAAGCATCATAATTCTGGTTAAAGCGTGCCTTGTTGAACGTGAGTGTTGGAAGCAGGGAGCTGAAAGTCCTTAGTAACAGCATAAACATAAGGGCCCGTCACGTTTCGCTTACTATTCATTTAATGTTTTTGCCTCTCAGTTTTGAAAAACAAACACAAGAACTCACTTTACTGAGAAAGTATCAGGCATCAGAAAAGAGAGCAAGGTGAACCTAGAACTGGCCCTGAGAACTGGCACGCTCTTTTCTCCCGGCGCCTCTCGAGGAGAGTGGAAAGGGGAGAGGGGAGAGTGGAAAGGGGAGAGGGGAGAGTGGAAAGGGGAGAGGGGAGAGGGGAGAGGGGAGAAGGTCAAAAGCAGCCAGTGCTCCCCGGAAGACACTGTGCTCCACACCGACTCCACTGCTGAAGGCGGAAGGCCCGGTGGGGCTGGGACAGCAGCGAGGAAAAACACACATACATACATCCCTGGGTTTTTGGGGGGGGCCCTGCTTTTTCACTTGAAGAATGGCAAGTTAACAGCCCCTCAACTTAAAGTACCTTCGTTTTAATTTTCCAGGCCGAAAGAAAGGCCCACTGCGCCTCCTGGGTATACCGGGATGTGCTAGGAGGGAATTTCTTTAAAAAAAAAAAAAAAGAAGAAAAAGGCCCTCAAGGAAAGAACCGTCTTTCCAACAGGAGAGGTCCCATCAGACTCCAGTGCCACCGCTGGGTGCGCCTCAGCAATTCTACAGGGAAGAGCCTCAGCGACCAGGAGATTTCATTTCGAAAGCAAGGCTGCAAATATTTAACCTGAGGGAAATACTTCAATCTTGTTGCAAAAAAAAAAAAAATAAAAATAAAAAAATTTTAATGTAAAGCTGCACCTTAAAACTAGCTCTGAAAGGGGAAAAAAAACTTAAAGTTTTGCCACTTGTTTTTTTTTTCTTTAAAAAAAAATTTTTTTTCACGTTTATTTATTGTTTTGAGAGACAGAGAAACAGTGTGAGCAGGGGAAGGGCAGAGAGAGAGAGGCAGACACAAAATCCGATGCTGAGCCATCAGCACAGAGCCTGACGCGGGGCTCGAACTCACAGACCGTGAGATCATGACCTGAGCTGAAGTCGGCTGCTGAACCGACTGAGCCACCCAGGCGCCCCCTGCCACTTGTTTTCTTAACACTTTCCTGGGTTTCCACCGCCAAAGAACACCCGAGCAGTTTTCTATCGGGGCACTGCGTTCCATCCCGGGCTCGGTAACAGCAATTATAACAAAATTTGCACTCCTACCGGCCCTGGCGCAGTGTTTTCTGCGGCCCACGGCAGAAGTGGCCCAACCACGGGGATCAGGATTATTCCGGATTTATTCATTCGAAAAACAACGGAGGGAACCATCATGTTCTATGCTATTTTGGGGGCACACACACAAGGCACATCCCTTGCTTTCAAGGACTTCAGAGTCTGAAACGTGTGAAGGCTGTAATGACACTCGGCCCGAAGTTACTGACCTCGTGACCATTCAGCGAGAGGCGAAGGAGTCCTAGGGACTGTGAGGTCGAAGGAAACGGTCAAAGGAATCGTGTGTCCCTTAGGCCTCCTGACGTGGCCTCCCAGACATGAGGACTGGGAGACACTGCTGCGAACACCAGAGCAGGCCGCTCTGAGGGAGGTATGAGAAACTGAAACCCTAGGCTAGCTACCGTGTTTTTCTTTTCTGGCAAAACCATCTTTAAAAGATGGCACCAACCACGAGAAAAAGTTTAATATTTTCAAAGAGTAATTCAGCCATCCCTCTCAAACTTAACAAGCACTCTCCAGAAACCTCCAAAAATGGGCATGCTAGGGGGCGCCTCGGGTGGCTCAGTAGGTTAAGTGTGGACTCTAGCTTAGGTCATGATCTCACGGTTCAAGGGTTCGAGCCCCACATCGGGCTCTGTGCTGACAGCTCGGAGCGTGGAGCCTGCTTTGGATTCTGTGTCTCCCTCTCTCTGCGCCTCCCTGGCTCACACTCCGTCTCTGTCTCAAAAATAAAGAGAAGTTTAAAAAAAAAAAAATGGGCATACTGGGGTTAAAGTTTGTGTGCTTCAGAACTGGAAATGCGATTCGACTTAACAGGGAAAGCAACAAACAGCACTGCCAAGTTAAAAAAAAAAATTCTAATATCCAAGAACCTTTTTCACACAAAAAAAAATCTCCCCCAAAAAATTATCTAACAAAACAACTGGTTTTACTTTTCAAACATTTCCTACTTTGCTACACAAGCCATAATAAATTTTCCAGGATCTCAGAAAATCAGGGAGACAAGGTGGTCACAAAATGAGGATTTAAACTTAAAACTCCACACAGTTGAGGTCCTAGAAACTCAGGGCTTAAAAGTAAAAGTGAATTTAGTTTCCCTTCTGCCACTCGGGTAAGTGCATTTCAAAACCAGCGTGTGACCATTGACTCCACTCCTAACTTTGGCTGTTTTAATGCCATTTCGGGGAAGGGCAATTACACGCAGCACATAAATAACTTGAGTTAAGTTAACTGCAATTCCGTATTTGCACACTTACCACGAACCCCGGCTACGAACTAAAAGCAACAACAGTGATCCAATCGGAAAAGAGAATCCTGGTTTGGCAAAGAGCTCGCTAAAGGCAGAAAACCCTTAACTTTGGGGATCGGTCTCCAGGAATGTTCCTAAAGCAGCTCCCTCTCGCTCAGTCGTTCGGTCCAGAGACCCCAAGGCGGCACAGGTGGCGGAGCGAGGCTCCCGGCGACCCCGCCCCACGCCGGCCGCCCGCCCGCGCCCCGGGTTACCTGCGGGGTCAGCGCGCGCTCCCGCCGGGCGCAGGGCCGGGGGCGCGCCGAGGCCCGGCCCGACTCGCGGGCGCCGGGGGGGGGGGGGGGGGGCTCCGTCCCGTTCGGCCGCCGCACTCGCATCCCTGCGCGCCTCTCCGGGCCGCTCCCCCGAGAGAACGGGGCAAAGGGGCGACTGTTACCCAATAATAGCGACCTGCACGGTCGCAACAATGCAGGCGGGGACCCCGGGAGCCGCGGGCAGGGAACCGGAAAGCACAGCCCGGCTCCGCGGCTCCTCCTGCGCGCGAGCCCAGTACTTTCCTGAGAGCACGAGTCGGGGGGGAAAAGCGACGCACAGGGGACCATTGGTCCCGAGGGGGTGGGGGAAGAAAGGGCACCAGCCCGGACGCCCCGTGGGGTCGCCGCACGAGAGGGGCCGAAGGGAGGCGAAGCGCGCACGCCCGGGCTGCCCCGGGCCGCTCGCCCGCCCAAACCCGCAGCCCGAGCCGGGTCGCGGCCGGGAGAGGCCGGCGCCACAAGGCCGCCGCCTCGGGCGCGATGAATCGGGCTTTTTTTTTTTTTTTTTCTCCCCAGTGCGTAGTCCAGGCCTGGTCGCTCGGAGCCCGCGTCCGGGGCCGCGGCCCGGCCAGGCCCCAGCCGGCCGGGGTGACTCAGGGCCGGGCCCCGCTCGCTCTCCTCCCGCCCCCAGCGTCCTCCGCCCACGAGTCCCCCGACCCGGCCGCCATTCCGCCCCGCTGCGGCGCGGCTCGGCGGCTCGGGCCTCGCCGGGCGCCTGGGCTCGGCCGCCGCGGCCTCAGTCACTGCGACACCGCGGCTCCGGCCCGGGCCTGCGCCGCCGCCGCCGCCTCCCCTCGGCCCCGGCGCCGCCGCCACTCACCCTCATTTCCCTGGTGCCTAAATGGCTCCGGCGACGTCTCCACCTGGTCTCTGAGCCCGGGCCCCGGTTAAATCCCCGTCCCGCCAAGGTCTGGCTGCGTCCCTCAGCCGCCGGGGCTGCCCCGCCTGGAGCTGCGTGCGACACGGCTCCCGCCTCCTCCTCCTCCCCTGCCCGCCCGCCGGCCCTCCTCCCGCCGCCGCCGCCGCCGCCGCCTGCACCACGCAACCTCCGCCCTCTCGCCTTTCCTCCGCGGCTCCCCGCCCTCCCGGCCTCACCGGCTCCGGCTACCGTGGGGGAGAAGCTGGTGGGGGAGGGCCGGAACGCACCGCCATCGGCGTCCGGGGCGGGGGAGCCGGGAAACCGTCGCCGCCATCTCCCCACAAGCCTGCGGCGCGGGAGGGGCCCGGAAACCTCCCGCCCGGCGCGGCCACTGCCCCGGCGTCGCCCCCCGCGCCGGCCGAGGCCCCGCGAGCGGGGCGTGTTTCTACCTGAAAGCCCGCGGCCCCTTCCCCGGAGCGCCCGCGCCCTCCGCGGCCCCGGCGCACCGGATCCTCCTCCAGGTTTTAGAGCCTCCCTGGGCCGCGGGAGCCTCTGAAGACCCGGCTTCCCGCCACTTCGGACCTCCCGAGGAGGGGTCACCTTTTTAGGTTGGGGGCACCGGCCTCCGGAGAAATTGCCCCCAGAACACCCTGGAAGAGAGGGTCTTGCACCTCCTCCCGCCCCTCCGCTGTGCGCACACACCACACACGCCCCGAACCAACATGGAAACACAACCACCACGACACCCGCCTAATACCCCGACGGGGCCGTCGAGCAAGTCCGAGCTGGGCCAGAGGCCCCTAAAATCAGGTACAGACTTCAGAGAATCGTGTCGTGGATTCTCGAGCCCCTCTACACCTGCAGGCCTTAGCAAGCAGCACCTGGAAGCCTGAGCTTATCTGTGGTTTCTCAAGGAAAACCCAGCGAGGCTTCCCTGTGTCAACTCTTTCACCCAACTCTTTTTTGGCACATGGTAAAGAATGACCTTACCATTAATCAATCAAGGATAGAATACGGATGGGGTGAGGCGGCTAAAAAAAATACTGTGTGCAGGTGTAACCAGGAGTCGTTAATGGCATTCATTTGAAATTAACTGTCACTTGGGTGCTCCAAATACTCTAAACACTCCTTTTGGTAGCACAGATAGCCCCTGGGCTTCCTCTGTCAGAGGGGGTGGAGAGAACATGGGCTTGCCTCGCCCTCAGTGTGGCCCCTGCTTTCACACCCCAGTTCCCGACATGCCAGAGAGCTAGCAAATCCCACCAACAAAGAAGGATTTCCAATGATCCCATCTGGGCCAAAGATGGGGTGAATGTCACTTCCGGTTTCGCTTCAAACCCAAACAGGACAGAGATTCTAGGACCACCTTGGGGTAGGAATCCTAAGCCCAGAGGTAAAACTGCCTCTCAGAGGCCACAGTGTGTCCCGAGTAACATGGGTTTTTCTTAGAAGTGTCCCAGTTGTAACATGTGGTTCCTTCTATTGAAATGTGGCCTTTTGTCAACATCTAAGTACCTTTAGGAGTACTGCAGCTGTCCATACTGGTCACCAAAATGCGTCCTCTCAGTCTGTGCAAGGGTTTAAAAATTCTTGGTTGGTATCCCATACTTACGACCCCCGTCAAAATAAAAATACAAAAATAGGGGCACCTGGGTGGCTCCATCGGTGAAGCCTCTGACTCTTGGTTTCAGCTCAGGCCGTGATCGCCCAGTTTGTGAGCTCGAGCCCTACATCGGGCTGTGCTCTCTGAGCGCATGCCCCTCCCCCACTTGTGCTCTCTCGCGCGCGCTCTCTCTCAAAATAAATAGACATTTAAAAAAGTAAACTAAGTAAATAACCCAGTCAAAAGAACACTTAGATATACTTAACAGCTTTTTGTGGGCCCGTAGTAAGACAGAAGGTGAAACCGGAAGGCTTGACCCCCGTGGACGATGCCTTCCGCTCTACCTGTATGGCTTCTTTGATATCTTCATTTCTTCCTCTTACTGGAGCCTGTGCTTTCCTCGGACAACAGTCTGCCTCGTCTTTCCCTTCCCTCACCTGTGTTCTTCAATTTTATCCTTAAGTATGTTCTCCTTGTCTTTGACCTCCCACTGCCACTATACCAGCCAACTCTAACCTTGACTGTTTGTTTTTCCCAGTTTCTATTTTTCTCTGATGGAAGTATTTCATCCTCCTATATCGCCCTCTCTGCTTCTCTCTGCCTCGGTGCCTGGTCGTTAACTCGCTTCTGTCCTTCACTCTCTACCCACCTGCACTCTCGTTCTTAGCGGGTTAAACTATTCCATTGGCTGTAACAGCCACTTGGCACCCAGGCCGCCTCTACACTTCTACTCTGGGCAGGTGACCTTGCCTTCTACCTAACAGATCGAGGACGTCTACTCTCTTTCCACTCCAAAAAAATCCTTCCTCCATCTCCTCCACCTCAGCAAAATCGACGTCCACCTTTCGGATGACGCAAAGCTTGGAGGGATGACTACCTGGATAGATGTTAGCATCAAAACTCAAAGTCGTCTCAGACTAGACTATTAGGCCAAAACCGATGAAATAAAATATAACTTTACAAATCTAAAGCAATATGACGAAGCTCAAAAGCCCACGTTTTAGATTCAGGCAGACCGTGGTTTACATCCAGACTCAAACTAGTCTCTTTTCCTCTAGTTAAGCCAACTCTTAAAGGGGAATAGGGGCGCCAGGGTGGCTCAGTCGGTTAAGCGGCCGACTTCAGCTCAGGTCATGATCTCACAGTCTGTGATTTCAAGCCCCTCGTCGGGTTCTGTGCTGACAGCTCAGAGCCTGGAGCCTGCTTCGGATTCCTTGTCTCCCTCTCTCTCTCTGCCCTTCCCCTGCTCATGCTCTATCTGTCTCTCAAAAATAAATAAAACATTAAAAAAAAAGCGGGGGGAGATAAAAATCCCTACCTCCTAAGCTTGTCGTGAAGGGTAATTCCTTTGTAATGCCAGCATAATTCTCGAAACACTAAGTATTAGTTTCCCTTCTTTCCTCGTCTTCTATAAAATATCTTCCATTTTCTAAGTCACAGGCACCCAAAAACTCAAAATTCTGACCGGTCACCATCCTGGACACCGTCCTAGAGAAATCTGTTGTCTGTTTTGGCTCCGCCTGTGAGAGCGGACGGTAGTTACCATAATCATACCCATCTTCCAGTGAAGAAACCCGGGACTCAGGTAGTGGGCAATTTGCTCCAAATCACTCAGCTTGGTCCGTGACATAACCTGATCCTGTCACTCCCAGGTCCATATGTACCCACTGTTTCCCTAAGATATTTTCCCACGGCTAGATCATTCTTTAACCTTCAACATGGTTTTCCTGGTTCCGAGCTCTTCTCTATCCTTCCAGCCTCTTCGTCTATGAACTCGTAGGAGGTTGTTGTAAATTAAATACTTCATGAGTATTAATAAGACCGCAGATGGGTCTTTCCCAGTTGAACCCTTCATCCTCGTGTCTTTGTCCTTTCAAACTTTTTAATGCCCCCCCACCCCCACCATTGTTCATAGGGTTCAGTCCACGCTCTGACCTGGTGCTTCGGGTTTACCAGAGTCTTGTCCTAACTTCCTTTTCCAAATTTACTTCCAGCCACCTCCCAAAAGGAAGTCCTAACTTCATTCGATCTCGTTGGGCCCATTGTTGGCCCGTAGATACCAGCCTTAAAGCACTACCTCTGAGCGTTTGCTTCCTTCTCCAGCAGAAGCAGCTCCCTCTTCCTTTCCTGCACTGCAAACCCTGCTCCCGTTTTGAGCTCACAGCCCCTTCTAGGAACCCTACTTTGCCCCTGCTGCCCAGGCTTTGGTGCTGCGCCTTCGAACTAGACGGTCTGTGCTTCGGGTCGCGCAGCAGTTCCTGAAGTTCACCAGGCCCCTCCGCATTGTCCCCAAAGAACAATGAGGAATATTCAAACACAGTTGTTTCCTGATCAGATGAAAGGGTACCGAACCCGCTGGACGCGCTATTGTTTCTAAGACACGAGCGAGGAATTCGCCGTCCAGTGCAAAGTAATGGGATAGTTCCCCAAACTGCCTTTGCTTCAGGATTACCTGGGGACTTTAATACTGATTTCAGGGCTCCTTCCAGATCTACTGGGCAGGGAGGGGATTTAAATCCCGGCTTTACGATCTGGGTGACTTTGAGCAAGTGACTGAATCTCTTTGTGCCTCGGTTTCTTCGTCTATGAAAGGGCGGTGATAAATGTACTCATAGGAGGTTGCTGCAAATTAAAAACGTAATAAACATAACCGACGATGACGGTGATGACGACGACGACGATGACGATGACAATGACAAAGAGGGAAAAGAAATAGTTACCCAGAACCAGTCTGGTGACTTGAGTTTGGGAACCACGGATTTAAGGAACCACTCCTTCCTCTGTTAACGTTTCAATATTATGACCTTACACTGAGGAGGGCACTTGTTGGGATGAGCACTGGGGGTGGTATAGAAACGAATTCGGGAAAAAAAAAAAAAAAAGGGCGCCTGGGTGGCTCAGTCGGTTAAGCATCTGACTTCGGCTCAGGTCGTGATCTCACAGTCTGTGGGTTCGAGCCCCGCATTGGGCTCTGTGCTGACAGCTCAGAGCCCGGAGTCTGCTTCGGATTCTGTGTCTCCCTCTCTCTCTTTCCCTCTCCCCCGCTCACACTCTTTCTCTCAAAAATAAAATAAAAACAAAAACAAAACAAAAAAAAAGAAATGAATTCAACAATATATTTTTAAAAAATAAATAAATAAAATTCCAATCTGGGAAATAAAAAACCCCAAATATTATGACCTTAAAACTTCTGGTATTAGCATTATGGCACGTTACATTAAGTCTTATTTTTGAAATAGTGTATTTTAAGGCAGAGGAGCCAAGTAAACAGTTTTCAATTCAATGTGTTCATTTCATCCCAATCACGAAATGTACATGATGTGTGATTTTTTTTGACCTACTAGCTCCTCTTCGAACAATAACTACACATGTGCTCTAACTATCCAGATAATTCGACCAGCTCCGTATCCAAAGGAAGCAGGAAAGAGAGGAAAGAATATCAAGATCTCTTCCACTGAGGACAAGAAGTCATAAATTTCTTTTCGAAGGAGCAGATTTTCAAGTCCTTCTACTTTAATTCATTAGAAAAACATTCAAAGCTCATTTTGGCCCATCAGATGCTAAATAAGCAAGATTTTCATGATGTTAAATGTAAGTGTATATATATTAAGAAGCAGGCGTTTACTTACCGAAGTGGCAAACTAAGTCTCAAAGGGAAACAGAAGACGTAACCCTGCCTTCTCGACTCCTGACTTACAAATGCCGTATATAAACAAATGCACAAAGGCCTTATTTTTATTACCTCTATGTCCACCAAAGATTTGCGGTATCTGCTCTTAAAGACTTAAACAGCTCCGAGAGTCATTCACACGCCAGGATTAACTAGTTCAGTCAGGTTGCTTTTTTTCTAACGCGGATCAGTCGGTAACACCTCAAGAAGGGAAAGTTTGGGGCCAATCAGGTTTCGAGAAACATCGAGCACCTTGGGGGCAGGCTGAAGGCCTTGAGGCCAGAGGTTTTGGGGAGAGGAGCTTAAGCAAAAGCACGCAAAGAGAAAAGAAGATGGAAGCATTTAAAAATCTCACCCGTCTGGCTGCAGGTTTTGCATATTGAGAAGTCCTAGGGGGCTTACTTTGGGGACCCAGGAGCCTGGAAATACCGTGGGAAGATATGAGGTATGAAAATCTTCGAGGTCCGACCCCGGAGCCCTGACCACCATTGTAACATTCTGTTAGGTTGGGTCATATTAAATTACGACTCACTTTCAAGTGATCCGACCTAACCTCTTTGAGACAGTTATCGAGAGTTCCAAAAAACTGTCCTGAATCGCTTCTTCCAGGAAGCCCTCTGTGACAACCCAGTGCATTAGTCGCCTCTCTCGTGTGATTCTTTATTATTATTATTATTATTTAATGTTTATTTTTGAGAGAGAGGGAGACAGCACACGCACGAGCAGGGGTGGGCCAGAGAGAGAGAGAGAGACACAGAATCTGAAGCAGCCTTCAGGCTCCGAGCTGTCAGCACAGAGCCCGATTCGGGACTCGAACTCACAAACTGGGAGATCATGACCTGAGCCAAAGTCGGACACATAACCGACTGAGCCACCCAGGCACCCCTTGTGTGATTCTTTTCCAACATACACTTAACAGTTATTAATGAATTAATCAAAATTGTGTTATAATTCTCCCCTCTCTGTCTCCCATTCCCTCACAGGCTGCGAGCTCCTTGAATTCAGAGACTGTGTCTTTTATTACCATGTCCACAATCCTTAGCCTAGTGCCCGGCACATGGTATACAGAAAGAATGATTGGAGCCTAACTCGCGGATTGCTTAGGATAATTTGTACTCCGAAACCCAATGGTGCCCCTTTCCTGCTCAAAGAAATAATTCTCTGTTTCCTACTAAAAGAAGGACACACACCTCATTCTTAATCTTAAAACACCCTTTACACTTCGGCTTCCACGGCTTTGTCCCTATCTTTCCGGTTTCTTACGCATATCAAGCTAAATCTAACCTGGGCTCCCGTGAATGTCCGAAGAGCCTCTGTGCATTTCCTCACGCACCTGCACTTTCCCTTTCGATTGCTTTTCCCTGGTCACCGCTTACCCAAATACCTGAGCCACCGCTTACCCTCCGGGCCTCCCTTGAACACAATTTCTTTAGCGAAGCTTTTCCTGTTCCTCTGCCTGCTGTGAATTCCACCCCTCCTGCACACTGGGCAAGCTTCTTGAGAACATTCTTAAGCAAGTCTGTATCCCGAGAGGATTTTTATCTATCGAGATTCTTCAGAAAAACAGAACCAACAGCACATAGAGAGAGAGATCTATATACCAATGGGATGGATTTTTATACATACATGAAAGAGAGAGAGGATAAAGAATTGGCTCATGGGATTACAGAGGCTGACAGGTCCAGAATCTGCAGGGTGGGCCACCAGGCTGGAGACCTAGAGGAGAACTGATGTTGCCGTCCGGGTCCGAAGGCTCTGCCGGCTGAATCGCCTCTTCTTCCGGGAAGGTCCGTCTGGTTCTGGTCAGGCCTTCAACTGATTGGATGAGGCCCACCCACACTACAAAGGCAACCTTCTTTACTCAAAGTCCATTGATTTAAGTGTTAATTGCATTCAAAAAATACTCTCACAGAAATAGCCCAAATAATGTTTGACTAAATATCGGGGTGCCGTGGCCCAGCCAGGGCGACCCTTGTGAAAGTAACTTTTGGATATCCTGGACAGAGCAAATGGCATTTTATGTCTATACTTGTTGCCTCATTGCTTACTTCCTGGGCGCTCCTCAGGGCCACTTTTACCCACTGATTTCTTCTACCTGCCCATTTAGTCCAACAGTTTCTCTTCTGCATTTGTTACTTGAACTGCCCGCCCCCTCCCTCTTGAAACTGGTCGTTCTTTGGCTCCCCAGCCCCCATGCTCTCAGGGGGAACTCTTTCTTCATCCTGCTCTCTTCCACCTGCCCCTTGACTGGGAGTTACCGAGGGTCTTCTTCTTGGCTATCTTTTCTGGCTACAGTCTCTTTTTTTGCGCAGTCTGGTCATTCCCGTGGCTTCGATGGGCAACTCGATCAAATGATCACCTCCGATTCAATCCAGGGAGACACCTAGGTTTAGGATACTTGATGTTTATACAGTTTGCGGGGGAGGGCGTTCTTTTACAAAATTTCTATACTAAGATGGCGGGCGGTAACTTGACCGTCCACCGAAGCCGTTCAGATGCATCCCGTTAACCCCCAACTACCGGTGTTCCTAACCCGGCTTCCTCCGAAACGGGTTCCCCCCATGCCTGGGGGCCTCCAATGCCCTTGGATCTGAGGGGAAGGTGAGTGGGAGGGAGTAGAGGTGGAAGGAAGTAACAGTCACAGTTTGGGTCAATGTTGGCTACAACCACCCGCTTCTGAAAGGCTCGCAAAAACATACGGCTGCATGAATAATCAAGAGGCGGGGTCTTTATAAAGAGGCCAGGGGCTTGGAAGGGCTCACGTGCGGGAGAAGCCCTGAAGCTAAAACTTCACCACCTTCAAGAATGTCCACTTCCGGGGCGCCCGGGTGGCTCAGTCGCTTAAGCGTCCAACTTCGGCTCAGGTCATGATCTAGAGGTCTGTGAGTTCGAACCCCGCATCAGGCTCTGTCCTGGAGCCTGGAGCCTGCTTTGGGTTCTGTGTCTCCCCCTCTCTCTACTCTTCCCTCACTCACAGTCTGTCTGTCTCTCTCTCAAAAATAAATAAACACTAACAAAAAATTAAAAAAAAAAAAAGAACGTCCACTTCCATCTCTGTTCAGCCTCGGCTTCTCCCGCTCTCCAGGTCGGTTATGCCACCTGTGGGCAGACGCCTCTCCCCGAGTGTCCCTCCCGTGTGAAATCATTTGGCCTCAAACAAAGCCCCGCTGTCCTTTCTTCTCCCCCGACCCATCCCGTATCTTCTCGGGTTTCTTCTCTGGAACCCGCAGCACCCCTCACCCAGTCATTAAGGGAGAGGACTCCGTATTTCTAACTCCTGCCCTCTTTCCTCACCTCTGTATCCACCTGTTCATTTCATCCTGTCGCCCCGAGACCTGCGTGAGCTTTCCTTTGGACCGCTGCGGTGGCCTCCGTGCCGGCCTCCCTGCCTCCTGCCTCCCTTCTCGTGCATCCTCCACGTGGCCACGGAGTTATCTTTCTAAAACAGGCAAGGCATCCTCAGGAAGCAAACCAGCAGGGGCTCTGGCGCCCGACGCCCTGGGTTTAAATCTCGGCCCCCCGGCTTCTCCTGCCGTTGGCGCTTGCAAACGTGACTTCATCAGCTGGCGTCTCAGTTTCTTCGCCTGTAAAGTGGGAATCGTGCACACTTCCCAGGATGGCTTCCAGAAACGAGTGGCCGCGTGCCAGGGCGTAGGACAGCGGACACGGAGCGAGGATTTGCTACGAAGTCATCGCTGCAGGCTCTCCTGGGAGACATGTCGGACAATTGTGGATGACTTTCCGTCACCTTCTTTGCGACGTGGCCTCTGTCTCCCTTCCCAGCGTCCGCCCCGGCCCCGGCCACGTCTCCTCCTCCGCCCTGGGCTGCAGCGACGCTGGACAAGCAGGCCGGCCCGCAGCCTCTCCTCTACCCTCTCTCTGTGTCCGCAGGTTTTTGCGTGAACATCGGCCAGAAGTCCCTCCGAGAGGTCCTCTCCCCCACCGGATCTTTCTTTTTTTCTTTCTATTTTTATTTAATGTTTATTTTTGAGAGAGAGAAACAGACAGAGTGCAATCAGAGGAAGGAGAGAGAGAGAGAGGGAGACACAGAATCAGAAGCAGGCTCCAGGCTCTGAGCTGTCAGCCCAGAGCCCAATGCGGGGCTCGAACCCACAAACCACAAGATCATGACCTGAGCCGAAGTTGGACGCTTAACCGACTGAGCCCCCCAGGCACACCCCCCCCCAATCTTTCTTTTCTGATTGCCAGCAGCAGGGTTTACGTTTTGAGCCGCCATTCTTGCATTCTCGCATGTAACGTATGTTGTATAAAGCGTAGCTTGGAGTATCCCGAGTTTTTCCTGGCATACTCTGGAGAGGACACTCTCGTCGTGAACGATGAAGTGGGTTTTCCAGGTCCCACGACGTTCGTGCCAGGAAAAACTTTACAGCCCGTCGGCACCATTAGTTTATATGATATATTTTAAAGAACAGCCGTAGCGGTTGGACACCAAACACGTACAGAGAATTTAGGAAACTCCAATGACCTTAGAGCTTGGTGTTCTGGGTCTGCGAGGCCCCTCGGGTTTTGACTCCCTATTCGCTTCGGGGAGGAAAAAATAACGGAGAAGCGGACGCGAACGTGCTGGAAAGAGGCTGCAGGCGGGAGTCCTCCAAGGACAGACGCTCCCCAACGAAGCCAGTGTGCTGCCATTTCAGGCGGGAAATCTCCCCCTGCCCCGTTCGTTGTTTCTGGGGGACGGCCAGCGACGAGACCTTTTTTGGAATTTGCACGATCTCTCGGAACCTTTTTTTTTTTTTTTAAGAATGTGTGTTTAATTTAGACTTGGAATCTGGATAAGGAGCTCCTGGCTGGTGGAGCCGTGCTGGCGGAGCAAGTTCGGAAGCCAGGCTCTCGCTGAGTGAGGGCTCCGATCTGGTTCTGCCGACAACGTCCTGGAAACTTGGGGCGGTCTCCGCGGCCACCGTTCCACCTCAGCAGCGACAAGGCCATCAGCGGGCTTTTTTTTTTTTGCCTCCTGCTTTTCTGTTGCTGCTGCCAGCGTTCAAATGTGGCTCTGTGAGCTGAAGGGGCTAATCAAGGGAAAATTCTGCGATGGAACCGGAATTACCAACACCACCCCCCCCTCCCTGGAATCACTTGGCTGGGGAGCAACAGCTAACTACCCAAAACAGACACTCAGACTTTCCTCCTATTCTGGAAGCTCATCCATCTCTCCATTCTTTTTTTTTGGAGGGGGGGAGGTCAGAGAGGCGGGGGGAGAAAGAAAGGGGGGCGGGGTGGGACCCTCGAGCAGGCTCCACGCCCAGCCCAGGGCTCTGATCCCAGATCCCTCCAGCCTGGGACTATGAACTGAGCCGAAACCAACCGGCTGAGCCAACCAGGCGCCCCTTCTCTCTCCCGTTCTTTTGCCAATGATACTTTCTTTCATTTCTCCCTCCAACCGCTCTAACCTTTTACCAGAAGATCAGAACTCGGTAAGTATCCAGCAATTTGCTCCCCTAGTTGTTCAAAGATTGCTGACTTGCGTGCCTTTAAATCAGGAAATGCTACTCGGACTGTGCGGATTTCCACCCCACCCCTCACCCCCAGCTACCAGCAAGACTGCCTGAAAGAAACTGGCAATGGGATGAAATATACTTGGAACCACAGACCCTTCCGTTTTCCGGACGGCATTAGGTCAGTAGATGTAAAAAGTGGATGTAAAACTCTAATGATCAAAATAAACGGAGTTGGCTTTTTTTTAATCCCAGGGCAGCCCCAGTCTTGAAAAGCAGAGGGAAGCATTTACTGGGACGTGTGTCTGGAGCAAGCACTTCGCGGACCACTTGCTAACTGACCTATTTCCTCCCCCCTGCAGCTAAAACGCTGCACTGTAGTTCAGACCTGGGAAGTAGGGGCGGCTCTTCCCTGGCGCGGAGCGGGACCCGGGACCGGCCTCGGATCAACCCCGCCGAGACGCTGCCGCAGGGCAGGCTTGGCAGCCGGGCCCTCGGTCGGAGAAAGGCTGTGGGAAGAAGCAAGGAAGAGATGCCCATGGGAAAAGACAGACTCGGGTGTCCCGGCCGTGCCTAAGATAGGGGACAGGAGCGGGAAAGCTTCCAGGAGGGGCCCCGTAGCTCCTCCCTCCCGCCCCCCCCCCCCGGCAGTGCTCCCCAGAACGGATGCACACCTTGCATCATGGCTCCTGGACAAATTATCCTCTTCCCCCCGCTTTGCGCTGCAACCCCCTCCCCCCCACCCAGGGTTCTCTGCACCTCTTACTGTATTTACCATTTTCTAGCCTTGCGCGCTTTGGGCACAGGGGCTATATGCACCCTGCTCTCAGTCCTGCAATTTGTCCCACCTTTCCAGGCTCGCTTCCCACTTGGCTCCTCCCATGCACCACAAATTGCACCGGGCTACGAACCGTGTAAACATTCTTGCCCTTTTTTCCTTTCTGGCCTTTGCTCGTTGGGCCTTGGATGCTCGTCATTCTTCTGGGTCCATGTGTTGCGATCCTCCTTGCCTTTCAAATCCCAGTTTACTTTTCACCTCGTCTGACCCCTCGGATCCCCTGGGCTGAAATGAATCTCCTTCTCCTCTGTGTTCTAGCACGTGGCCTGCGCCTCCGGGACAGACGCGGACTCTCAGAGTTGGTGTTTCTGCCCTACTAGACTCCAGGCTTCCCGTCTTTCGTCCCCTTAATCTGGTCTTCCAAGTGTTTCATTTTGCTGATGGCCAAGTGCATCAGACTTTCCTCTTAGGCATCGCACTTTGGGTGGAGAGTCTGAGACCCACACACCTAGCCCTTGGTCCCGAAGGTTTTCGCCTCCATTTTTTTCCGAAACGTTTTGTGGTTTTATGTTTTGCATTCAAAACTCCACTTGCGTTAGTGTTTGTATGAGGCGTGAGGCTTAGGTTTATTTATTTTTTTCGTGTCTTGTGCATCTCCGATGGCTCCAGGACCGTTGGTTGAAAAAGCTATCTTTCCTCCATGAAACTGTTTTGTTTTCTGTTTTAACTTTGTCAAAAATCAGTTGACCTATTTGTGTGTTTAGATTTCTGGCTTCTGTATCCTGTTCTATTGATCTGTGTGTCCAAATTGTAGGTGTCTTTAGAACCAGCTATAGGTCTTTTTATTATGCTGACTTTGGTCAGGCTACTGTCTTGCAAATAATGGCATCTAACTCAGTGTCTGGCACATAGCAAATGTTCAATAAATTTTTGTTGAGGGGTGCCTGGGTGGCCCAGTCAGTTGAGCGTCTGACTCTTGGTTTTGGCTCAGGTCACACTCTCACGGTTTGTGAGTTCTAGCCGCGTGTCAGGCTCTGTGCTCACAGTGCAGAGCCTGCATAGGATTCTCTCTCTCTCTCCCTCTCTCTCTGCCCCTCCCCACCTCTCTTGCTCTCAAAATAAATAAATAAACTTAAATTAAAAAAAAAATTTTTTTTCTGTTGAAAGAGTCCATAATAAGTGTTCTATGAGTTAAAGTATTGCTGAATCAGAGCGCCTGGGTGACTCAGTCAGTGAAGCGACCGACTTCTGATTTCAGCTCAGGCCCTGATCTCATGGTCATGAGATCGAACCCTGAATCAGGCTCCATGCTAAGCACGGAGTCTGTTTGGGATTCTCTCTCTCCCTCTCTCTCTGCCCCTCCGCCCATTCATTCTCTCTCTCTCTCTCCCTCTCAAAATAAATAAACATTTAAAATATTGCTGAATTAATTCTTAACACTTTGAGACTCAGAAGAAGACCTGTGTTCCTTCAGAACCTTGCGCTCACATGGTGATAACCTTTGGAGGCCTCTTGACACGGAAGTTAGAGTCCCCAGACCTCCTGCGCTCAGAGGCCTCTTGCCCATGGGAGCACCTGGACCCCCTCTCCCGCCCCTCCACGTGCTGCCTGCACACAGCTGCCTGTCACCCAGAGGGTCACACACTCAGCACCAGCCTCCACGGCAAGCCCCCCGTCACAACACACACATGTAACTTACACCCCAAAGGCCTTCTGCCCCCCCACCCCTGCTGGCTCTCAGACCCTCACTCCATGCCCACACCGCCAGCTGCTGGTCACTTATTCCCTCTCCCCCAAGTGCAGTCTCGAGGGTGGCTACTGCCCGCCCAGTGACCGGACCGGCTCCATCCAGCCTGCCCCACCACGGGCTGAACCCCAGCGTCTCCAACGAGATCCGAACCCCTTCCGAGTTTGTCCTTCCTTGGGTCACCTCCCTTACGCTGGGGCATCACAGAGAGATTCCTTCTACCTTAGAGCCTCCCTTTCTTCACAATTAATAATTCTGTATGTCTGGCTTCCCTGTTGAACCCACTGTGTGGCTTCTATCTCCCGGGCGGACCCAGACTGCGCACTCAGTCAGCCACGACCGTCGTCTGTCGGGCTCCCTTCTCCATGTGCGCCGCAGTGCTCCTAGGCACGGCGCCGGGAGCTGTAACTTACACCTTAGTCTCAATTAAGTCAGCCCGTGATGGTGGGAAGCTCCAGGACTTTGAAACAAAAAGCCTGAGTTTCAGTTTGGCCCCTGCTGTTTCCTCCTTGAGCCATAGTCCACACGACACGGGCCGTCCTGCCAAGTCACTTTATCCATCGCAGCTTCCCAGGAGAAAGACTCTGATGATCACGCTTCGCGGCTGTGCGGGGCCGACGGAATGGCGAAGGGCGTACGAGAGGGTTCGTTCCTTACGACGGTCCAGACAACTAGAAATCATTTTCGTTTCACCTTAAGACAAACCGCCGAGCGAAACGCCATGACCCCCGCGGAGTAAATTTCAAACACGGGAAGAGCGGAGGCTTTCTTCTGAAATCAGAGCCCAGAAGCGGTCACCCTGGCATAACACCCGTTTAGAATGCTGCCTCTCCCCGAAGATTTTAATAGATACGCTCCCAATCACAGGTAGATTAATGGTTCTCGGCTTTCTTTGAAAGACAAGGAAAAGGAAGCTAAATATAATGGAAATATTAGAGAAGGAATGCTGCTGTGTTCCCATTACTTAATGGAGATGTCTTGCTGTTTAGAAGGTGAACAAGTTAAGGCTACAGACGTATGAAAGAACAGGGACACGTTAAATGTGTTTTGGGCTCAAACTTCTGCGTATGGAATAATTGCCATGAGAAAGGCGTGATGTCAAAGCAGGTCTTTCAAAAAATTTTTTTACATGTTTATTTACTTTTGGGGAGACAGAGACAGCGTGAGTGGGGGGAGGGGCAGAGACAGAGGGAGACACAGACTCCGAAGCAGGCTCCAGGCTCTGAGCTGTCAGCACAGATCCCGACTCGGGGCTCGACTGTGAACTCTGAGATCATGACCTGAGCCGAAGTCGGACGCCCCACCCACTGAGCCGCCCAGGCGCCCCTCAAATCAGATCTTAACAAGTAATTTTTAGAAACTGGCAATTGGAATAAGTGTCAAGAAGGGACGCAACAAACCCAATGTTACAGAAAGGCTTTCTCGAAAATTTCTGAGTTTCTGAGGCAACCTTAGTCTGGGTTGAAATACTTACATTTTATATACACACATAACGGGCAGGGAATTCACTCCGCTAGTAAATAGAGTACAAAGAAAACTCAAAATTGCAACTATAAATACGATACTCAGTATGTTTAGAATACTTTTTATAAATCATTACGTAAAGCGTGTCAAGATTATTTTCAATACGATTTTCTGGAAATATCGCTTTGTGGCGAGATGAATTTTCTGACTGTTAATTTTTCATCGTGACTGGGTATTCTCAAAGAAAATAGTAAGAATGCAAAGAGTTTGTTGGTCTAATGTCAAAGTCAGCAGTGGTATGGGTTCTACCAAAGTCAGTGGTCATCTTTGAACACGCAGTACCCACGTGGGTTCAATTGTATAATGTTTTCTCTGCGTGAACAACACTTCTCTGCACTCAAAGAGAAGTCGACCTCTGAACGACAGCAGTTCTCAGAGTTAGCGTTCATTACGGTGACTTTACCCCCACAGAGTGTTTTATACTCTTCCCTTTAAGAGGTGGAGTCCTATTCCTCTCCCTGTGAGTGCGTGCTGAACTTAATGACTCGCTTCCGATAAGCTGGAAGCAACAATGTGAGCCTCGGGAGACTTGGTCACAAAAGCCGCTGTGGCTTCTTCCGGGCTCTCTTGGGTTGCTTGATCTGAGGCAAGTTGGCCGCCATGTTGTGAGGAGAGCTCCGCATGGTGAGAAGCTGAGGCCTCCTGTCAAGAGCCATGTGAAGGCACCATCTCGGAAACAGATCCCCCAGCCCCAGTCAACAGAAGACATGATCTCTCTTCTCTTGGAACTCACAAGAGAAGGTTAACTGAGTAACCACATAAATATGTTTGTAAACTTCGACTGTGACGATGGCAAGGGGAGAAGGACACGGTGCTACGAGGGATTATCACTGGGTGGTGAATTGGGGGTGGGGGGGCTCCCTCTTCAGGGAAGTCGGGGCTGTTTTCTGAGGAATCTGTGTCAGAGTCGAGAAGGAAGGATGTAGACAAGTTAGCGGAGGGAGGGAGGGAGGGAGGGAAGAAGGCTGTTTGCAGAGGAAACAATGGCTGGGGCCTCCGTAGAAGGAGCGTAGTATTTTCAAGGCACTCAGAGAAGACCGGTGTGGCTAGAAGAGCGAGGGCAGGAGACCAAGCCAGAGAAGTGGAGGGACGCCAGACCACAGAAGGCCTTGGAAGCAGGCCCGATGGTCAGCCAATCTGCACCAATATGGCCATGCTGTCATTAAGACGGTAACATACTTCTTCACGGCTGATAAATATAGCTGCTACACTGAGCTGCTCCGGTGTCCCGCCACCCCCTCTGCGAGTCCAGCTGCCCAGCCGCTTTTCTGGACTTCCCCAGGCCCCAGTAAACCAGAAGAGTAATGCCTGGCATAAGGAGGCAGGAAATGCAGATTCTTAAAATGCTGACCCAAGACGCTGGCATCGTCCTGATGACCGGTACCTGTGGAGTATTGGATGTTGAATGTCTGGACAATTTTTGACATGCTCCCTGCTTATAGGCCTGGTAAGAGTTGGGTGTTTAATCCAAGCGTGATGAGATAGCTTTGAAGAAGAGGCCATGATCACGTGGCCTCCTTTGGCTCACCCTTGTACCCGCAGGGCCGACCCAGCGACAGGCACACGCTAGGCGACCAATAAAAATTTGTCGAAGAAATGAATGAAGAGCCAACTCAGCGCCTTTCCTTCTCAAGCCCATTCTTTCCGGAATTTCCCATTTTGGCTAGTGGCGTCACCCCCTGGGTGCCATAGCGAGAGACTTAGGAATCATCCTAGATTCTCCTTCTCTTTCCGCCATGAGGGTAGACCCCAGATCCCGTGGGCTTTATCTCTCTGAGCCGTTACTGCCCTGGCTCGGGTTGTGTCATTTCTTGTTTGGACCAGAGCAGGCTTCTCCCCCGTCATCTCATGGTGTCCTCCATTTTCCACCTGCCTTCTCCATGCTTCCTACTGTCCCAGTTCAAACTCCCTCCGGATCTGGGCCCTGCTCACCTCCAAGGCCAGTCGTCCGTGACGACTCATCGTATGTCTCATTTTCCCTTGAGCGGGAAGCAGCAACGCTGGAAACGGCCCCGGGGCTCGTTCCTCTCTATTCTTAGGACTCGGCATCATTTCTGGCGTGGAGAGGGCAAACGCACAGATGTTTGCGGTACTGAATGGAGATGAATAAGACTTATTTTTGTCCTGGACACACTATCTGTCACAACACCGGAGCGTGGTGATGAGTGTTTGTAAGGAGGCTGGTAAGTCACTAAGAAGTGGATGAAATTATATTTAGAAACTGAATGTAAGACATCCTGCACCGCGTTGAAATGAGAGTTGTTATGATTTTAAGGTTTTCTTTTTTTAATTTTTTAAATTAAAAAAAATTTGTATTTATTTATTTATTTTGAGAGAGAGATAGTGTGAGTGGGGGAGGGACAGAGAGAGAGAGAGGGAGAGATGGATAGATGCGGGCCTGGAATCCACAAAACTGGGGTGCCGTATCCTTCTCACTCATGAGATCATGACCTGAGCTGAAATCAAGAGTGGAATGCTTAACCGACCGAGTCACCCAGGCAGCCCTCAAGTTTTGATTCTTAAAGGCATTACTTCTGAACCATTTGGGAAAGTCAGCTGCGCAAAACTGAACTGTCCATGTCCTCTGGCTATTGGGGGAAACTGACTCTGGTTTCACGATCACGTGTTCCCCTGATGTGAGCGCGTGTGTGCACACGTGCACAGGTTTAGCAACACTGGTGAGTTTCACATATCCCTTCTTGAGTCCCACACGTACACCATTTTTCTGTTTCTTCAAATCGTTGTCAAATCAGAAACTTGCGAACTGCTAATTACTTGTTTTTATTTGCTGCTCTGAGGGAGTGTGTTTGGAACTAAAATTAAATTTAGGTATAATTTACAGTGTGGCTAGAGCAGGCCACAGGCAAAAACGTATGTGATTCCACATGAGATGGGAAGGAATGAGGCCAGCAGGTACCATAACAGATGCCGCCTTCAAAAGGGACCACATTTCCATCTGTCGAAGGCAGCCGGCCCCACAAGACTGAGAAATAAAAATCAAAAGAAGAGGCCGTCAGATCTTCGGGAGAAATCTCCCTTAAACTAGGAAACTCCAACCAGAAGCTGAACGGCGTAATTTTAGGAAGCGATTTTCGCGAGGGGTGGGGCAGTCTCTGGGGAGCAGCTGAAGGCTGAATAAGACACTATAATTACAGCATTTGAAACTCTACAACGATTCTAATATGCAGCGTGAACAATTAAGATGATTAAGTGATCACTGTCGCAGTTTTCTTACTGGCAAAATGACTTTGCCTCGGAAGGTAAGTAAAAAGTCAATCCCACATTCAACTTGAAAATTCCCTCTGGAATTAAGGTGCCACCTTAGGCTCTGGTAATTTCTCTTCTAATATTCAACATAAGGCATTGGCTCACTGAGGCCATCTCATCGGAAGTTACCCGTGCAAACTTCTGTGAATGTATCCAGGTTGGCCAGCGTTCACCCTGTGGATGAGGAGCTTACAGGACTGGCTGAGAGACAGTTGTCACTATGAATTTTATTTACAGGACAATCTCATCTTTTGGACCCAATCTGCACAGGGCCTAACTTGCATTTTACCAAGACACCATCTTTGTCAGAACCAAGTCAGCATTTTTGATAAAATTTCAAAGTAAAGAAATAATTTCCAGTCACCCTGAAGGGCTTAGAAACACCACTTACACACCTCTTACTATCCCGGTTATCAAATCACCATTGTCTTTTCATAAAACAAGTTCTTCGAGGGGCGCCTCAGTGGCTCAGTCAGGTCAGTGTCTGACTTCAGCTCAGGTCAGGATCTCGCGGTTCGTGAGTTGGAGCCCCACCTCGGGTTCTGTGCTGACAGCTCGGAGCCTGGAGCCTGCTTCTGATTCTGTGTCTCCCTCTCTTTCCGCCCCATCCCTGCTCACGCTCTGTCTCTTCCTCTCTCTCAAAAATAAATAAACATTAAAAAAAATTTTTTTTAAACAAACAACTTCTTTTAGTAGCTAGTAATTTGCCGCTGTGTGTCACTTTTCACATCAATACACTTTTATTAAACACCTTCTATGTGCTTAATACTATGCTCAGCATTGTTGGAGATAAAAAAATAAACATTAAGGAGGCAATAAGGTGTTTGGCAGGATAAAGCTCTCTTCCCACGAATATTTTTATAACAAAAATGAGAGAGTATATAATCATAGTGTACGTAAATGGTGTCGGGATGAAGTATGGCTTGATGAAGTATGAAGTTCAAGAGGGAACTATCCATGTGCCTTGGGTTAGGGGGGACAGGCTTTCTGGAGGATGTTTGCCATGTGGATGGAAATACAACCTCAGTCCTCTCAAAAAAATTACCGTCTACGGGCGCCTGGGTGGCTCAGTCGGTTAAGTGGCCGACTTCGGCTCAGGTCATGATCTCACGGTCTGTGAGTTCGAGCCCCACATTGGGCTCTGTGCTGACAGCTCGGAACCTGGAGCCGGCTTCGGATTCTGTGTCTCCCTCTCTCTCTGCCCCTCCCCCGCTCGTGCTCTGTCTCTCTGTGTCTCTCGAAAACAAACAAACATTAAAAAAAAATTATAGTCTAGACTTGCATCAGTTTACAAAGGACTTTCCTGCATTTAATTTTCATTATCGATCTCAGTTTTGGACGGAGGATCCAGGTAGGAGCAATATACTGAGAGGCCCTGTCTCCAGCCTCCATCCCTGCAGCTCCTCAGGGTCTTCCGGGTGTCCCCCCCGGGGCATCCTGTTCCAAACCACCAACCCTTACGACTGAGGCTACAGAAGTACTCAGGACCTATTACCTCCTGCTATGGGGGGTGGCGGGGAGGGGTGGGCCACGGCTGGCTCACACAGGCTCATGAGAGCCGAATACTAACATATCAGGAATCAGGCCAGCTTGCGGTCAGACACAGCCATTACTTAACACTGAATTCTATACACTTGGGATTAAATACATTATATTTAGAACAAAGGCAGCACATGCGCAAAACTCGTAATTTACTAATTAACTACGTTTTCTTATCGTCATCGATCTTCAGGTTATTCACATTTTTCCGTCGGTTCGGAAGAAATATTACATAATGGGTGCTTTTGCACATCTCCTGCCAACTCGGTGCTCTGGGACCACCTCGGGAGGCCTCGAGGTCTACCCCACGTGGAAATCGGCAGACTTTACGAATGAGGACTTGACGCCTCACCCCCAGAGCTGGTTGTCAAATATTTACGGGCATAGCACTGGGTGTTCCCCGCTGTGCCCAGCTCGGTTTCTGTGGCTCAAGTGGTGTGACCATGTGCTCCGGCCCCAGGAATGGGGACACGCCCCGAACAGCGGGCAGGAGCTCTTCCTCGGGTGTCCCTAAGTTAGCAGGATGTAGGTTAGGAGCAGGCGATAGCCTGTTTGTCGTCTCGGAGAGACTGGCTGAGAAGGAAGCCAACACAGAAGAAAGCAAAGTGGAAAGATGGAAACCGATGCCTGATTACATCATTTAACATCAAAATCTAGCTTTTTCCGTAGCTACAGCCTTATCCAGAGCCTAGACTTTTCAGTGGCAAGAGTCCGTTATTTCTCCCCAATTTCTGGCCTGGGTCAGTGCAAACTGACTTTGTATCGCTTTAAACTAAGAAGCAAATTTCCACCATAAAACTACTTTTAAAAAATCACTTTAGGGTTGAGGCACCTGGGGGCTCAGTCGGTTAAGCATCTGACTCTTGATCTTGGCTCAGGTCACGATCCCAGGATTGGTGAGTTCAAACCCTGCATCAGGCTCTGCACTCACAGTGGGATTCTCTGTCTGCCTCTCTCTCTCCAAAATAAATAAATAAATAAATAAATAAATAAATAAATAAATAAATATTAAAAAAAAACACTTCAGGGTTGTTATAATAAGAGAATAAGAAAGCCATTGTGTACCGAAGGGTTGATGCTTGGACTGGCTGTAGCCTCATTCTTAAAAGATTTTTATGTCGGGGCACACGATTCAAATTCCTGTGTAGCAAAATCACTGGCCATATAGACTAAACTAAACAGCCCTTCTCATGGCTGACCCTTTGACAGTTACATTTGTGAATTGCAAAGTCCACTTATTAATGACCACACTTCGTGGTATCCTGATGCTGTCCACGTGCTATAAAAGGAGGAGGTCCGTACTCTCTGGGAAACATTTTCTGGGGCGTGCACACCCATTACACAGTCCTGGCCCAGTTCGGTGTCACAGTTCCTCAATATTTTTAAGACTCGAGACTAAAAGAATACGCCCGATTTGTGGAAAGATCCCCGGATTAGAAATCCAGGGATTTGTTTTCCAGGTCAGAATTTTCCACAGTTGTGCACGAAACATCTCACTTCTCCGGGCCTCGGTTTCCTTTACCAGATTAAGACGCTGAGGTGAAATGATTTCAGTAGTATCTTCCACTACTCCAAATTCTATGATTGTATTTTATTTAAAAAAATTTTTTTTAATATTTATTTGTTTTTGAGACAGAGAGAGACAGAGCATGAGTGGGAGAGGGGCAGAGAGAAAGGGAGACACAGAATCCAAAGCAGGCTCCAGGCTCTGAGCTGTCAGCACAGAGCCCGATGCGGGGCTCGAACTCGCAGACCGCAAGATCATGACCTGAGCCGAAGTCGGACGCTCAACCGACTGAGCCACCCAGGCGCCCCCTATGATTGTATTTTAAACACACAGCACAGAGTATTCGTTCTAGGATTCTCAAATCTTTTCTCACCAAAGAAAACAAAACACTTGGATAAATTACCACAGTCTAGAAAGGCTCATATTTTCATTTTTTTTTTTAACCCAGGAGAGAGTGCTAAGAGGTGAAAATGGGAATAAACGACAAGAGACCTCACCCTAAAAGAAGACGGAGGAGAGTGAGGCTGACAGATGTTTGCTGTGTGGGAAGGAAGGTTCTGTACAGTTCGTGCTGCAGCTTCTAACTCTTCCACCGGCAGCCTGCGAGGCCAGGTGCTAATTAAATTAATAAAAAGGCATTTTGTTAGAACATGTGCCCCACACCTGCTGTGTCACCAGGCACAGGTTGCTTGCCTGTTGTGATGGAGTTGTTTTACTACCTAACGATGAAGGCAAGAAGCAAATAGCAGCGCGAGGGAAAAGTCGAATTGTAGCCAATACGTCCCTGAGTTCCCCAACAAATGCCTATTAATTTGTGATGACACATTAGGAAATCACTCATTTTGAATCGGACAATTCTCAATTATTTAGGGCGTGACAGTTTTGTTTTAACAGCTATTGTAATTACTAGAAATAACATCCTGTCCTCACCCAATTAAGAACGGGGATGATAAACTGAGAAATTATAGCTTATAAAAATAAAGCTTCAGATACAAACAAGCAACGCATCCGTCTCTGCGTGATGATGCTATTCCAATGGTCGGGAGGTCATTTATTTGAAATCATTTTAAGAAGTTCTTGGGGCGCCTAGGTGGCTCAGTCGGTTGAGCGTCCGACTTTGGCTCAGGTCATGGTCTCATAATTTGTGGGTTCGAGCCCCATGTCTGGCTCTGTGTTGACAGCTCAGAGCCTGGAGCCTGCTTCGGATTCTGTGTCTCCCTCTCTCTCTGCCCTTCCCCCACCTGTGCTCTGTCTCTCTCAGTCTCTCAAAAATAAATAGATGTAAAAAAATAAATAAAATAAAATAAAATTATATATAAAAAAAGAAGTTCTAGTAACATCTCGTCTTGGATCTGAATGCAGGTACGGATACGTGAGTTTTTGTTCGAGGAAGATACATTTTAAAAATCTTCTTAGCTGTAGCTACATTTTATGTTAAAAATGGGCACACCCCAATATATTGTCATTAGATTTAGTTGCGAGACACACACCAAAAAATCCAAATTAAGAATTTTTTTCCCTCTCATCTAGAAATCAGGGCGGAATGTCCAAGTCCAGCCAGAATGCGCTCCTCGGTGTCAGGACCAGAGGTGGCCTCTGTGCTCGGGCTAATCTCAAGGTTCAAGATAAAGTTGTACCCAACTTCCTCTTATATCTTACTGGCAACTCTGAGCTGCATGACGTAATCGCTAGCAGGTGGGGAGGTGACGTCTCTCTTCCAGGCAGCCATGCACATAGCTCAGAATTGCGTGTGCTATTAATATAGAGCAAGGGTTGGCAAACTGTTTCTGTAAAGGACCAGACAGAAAATATTTTAGGCGCGCCCGGGTGGCTCAGTCGGTTAAGGGTCCGACTTCGGCTCAGGTCACGATCTCACAGTTTGTGAGTTCGAGCCCCCCATCAGGCTCAGTGCTGACAGCTGGGAGCTTGGAACCTGCTTAGGATTCTGTGTCTCCCACTCTGTCTGCCCGTCGTCCGCTCGTGCTCTGTCTTTCTCTCTCTCTCTCAAAAATAAAACAGAAACATTAAAAAAATTTTTTTAATAAAAAAAGAAAACATTTTAGGCTTTCGGAGCCCACGGCCTCTGCTTCAAACTACTTAACTCTGCTGTTGGGTGTGAAAGCAGCCGTAGATGATACACATATGAACGCTTATGGCTGTGGCCTGATGACACCTGATTTACGAGAACAAGTCGTTGGCTGGATTTGGCCCCCAGGCCGACCCTTCTTAAAGAAGACGGATAAAATAGGGGCGCCTGGGTGGCTCAGTTGGCTAAGCGTCCAACATGACCAAGCTCAGGTCATGATCCTACGGTTCACGAGTTGGAGCCTCGCATCGGGCTCTGTGCTGACAGCTCAGAGCCTGGAGCCTGGTTCAGATCCTGGGTCTGCCTCTCTGTCTGCCCCTCCCCTGCTCACTCTCTGTGTGTCTCTCTCTCTCAAAAATAAGTAAACATTAAGAAGAGGGGTAAAACAGGTACTGGGGATAGCTAGTAATTCTCCTACACTGGGTCACAGAGGTGTTAGCAATATTAACTCTGGTAAGTCCCTTCCTCCCCCCTCTCTCCGCACCCCACTTTTAGCATGGTTAGCGCCAAGCAAAATTGCCAGTAATTAATTTAAATCCACAAAACGATGCTGTGGAGGGCCAATTTGTTTAAGGTTCTCTTTGAAAGTCTAGTCAGTAAATTTCAATTATGCTTTTGTTTGTCACGCCGACTGTTCTTTTACTAGGCAAACCCCCCTGCCTGGTTTTTCACCTTGGTGCGAGAATGGTTGTTTTCTCAACCCAGGGCCTGGGGGATGGAAGATTCCATAAACTGAGCTGAGCGCTCTGAAGAGAGCACAGAGGACGCACTGAGAGAGTTCCCTGAGACCATGGTTACGGCTCTCCCCTTCTCCTTGGTGGAGCGGGACAAGCCTGTGATGGCGCACTTAATTACATGTCACGTTAAGAGACAAAGTCTTCCCGGTGGGCAGGGAGAAGAGACAGGATTACCCCGGAGAGCACTCACTTGAGCAAAGTAAACCCTGTAGGAACTCCATCAAAATTCATTGTGGTAATTAATTTTATTTATCAGTGATTTTTTTTATCTTTTATCTCATACATTTTGTCTTTTTCCTGGATTCAAGGAGAGCAGGAGTGCACACGGCTTAACTCGTCAAATGTAAATCTATAAATCCAGGAATGAGCGTGTGTCATAACCCGCCCCTCCCAGTCTCTTCCAGACTTTTTTTTTTTAAGATTTCATTTTTTTAAGTTTCTTTTGGTTTCTTTTTGAGAGAGAGAGAGAAAGCAAGCAGGGGAGGGGCAGAGGCAGAATCCAAAGCAGGTTCCATGCTGTCACCACAGAGCCCAATATGGGGCTCAAACTCACCAACCGTGAGATCATGACCTGAGCGGCAATCAAGAGTCGGACGTTTAACCAACCGAGCCACCAGGCACTCCTAAGATTCCCTTTTTTAAAGTAATCTCTATATCCAACGTGGGGTTCCAACTTATAACCTAGAGTTAAGAGTCACACGCTCCACCGACTGAGGCAGCCAAGTGCTTTCCAGATGTTTTTATATGTCTGTCCTAACGATCAGACAGTGTCCCAGGAAGGCGAGGTCACAGTAGTCTCTGTTGCTACTAGAACTCTCAAAAGCGAGTAAGTGGGGTGAATGCGTGGCTCCGTCGGTTACGCATCCGACTTTGGCTCAGGTCGTGATCTCACGTTCGTGGGTTCAAGCCCTGCGTCAGGCTCTCCATTGTCAACTTAGAAAGTCAGAATCAAAGAGTAGAGCTAAGAAGAACTGAAGAAATCATTTAGCCCAAATTCCTTAATACGGAGAGGAAGTGGGATTCAGAGAAGGAGAGCGAGGTGCCCCGGAGGGCCCAGCTAACTCATAATCAGATCCGGTAGAAACTCAGGCCTTCGGGTTCACAGAAACACCACCGGCCCACCGTGGCTCCCGGAAGGCTGGACTCCCGGTGGGTACGGAGCTTTTCTAGCGGTCGGGGAGCAGGGGGACCACTGTTGGTCCCCGGTCAGGTGTTAAGATGTCTGGAGTCTCTATTTCTTCCCGCAACAGCAGGAAGGGCCTTAGCTTCTTCAGGTAAGACCCTCTGTTCTCTGGGACGAGGACACGGCGTGGTGGCTGCACGGAGACCTGTCTGAGGCGAGTGGACAGTATAAAATGTAAGTGCAAGGTGTCCGGGCCTGCTTGTGTAACGTTCTTGTCTCCAGGTTTTTCACATGATCTCACCGAATTATCCCCGAATCCAGAATGCATTTCATTTACTTTGGCGTAACGTGGCAGTTTTTGGAAGGAAGGAAATGAGTCAAATTGAGACCGAACAAAAAGGTTATCAACACTTCCCACGAGGTTGGCGATTACTAAGGATTAAAAATTCAGGTTAAGGGGCACCTGGGTGGCTTAGTCGGTTGAGCGTCCGACTTCGGTTCAGGTCGTGATCTCACAGGTCGTGAGTTGGAGCCCTGCATCAGGCTCTGCACTGGCGGCTGAGGAGCTGCTTTGAGTCCCCTGTCTCCCCTCCACGGCTGGCACTATCTCAAAAATAAATATACACTAAAAAAATTTCTTGGATTAATATATATGGTAGTGTAGCTTCATAAGGGACATAAATGCCTAGTATATTCTAACATGTTTATTAATTTCCAGGGTCATCTTCATAAGTGGGTAAAGCTTCCATAGGAACATATGGTTATGTATTCATATTATGTACACATAATATTCATATATACATATATTATGTATATACAAATATACACATATCCATATATATACCTATATATAAGTATATAATATATGTTTATTACATGCATATTACACGTATGCATTCACACATATGGGACACATATGTTAATATTTCTATGTTATTTATATATACACATTACATGCATATATTACATAATATACATATGTTATGCATACATAATAAGTATATGCATGTGTATCCACATATACACATCCATATATTCATAAGCAAATGTGATATTTATACATTTATGAAGATGACCTTGAAATTAATAAACAAACATGTTGGGGCATATATATATATACAAAAATATATGCACATACATACATATAAATACAAACATACACATATGCATGCATATACTAATAGATTATATATGCATATATGCAAACCCTTCTTTCTGAAGCTATGAAAATACTGTGAGATCTCTCTCCCTCCACATGCATATATATGTGAATATATTGTATACCTTTCTCTTTCTTATTTTTTACTTTCTTTTTTCTCAAGAAGAAGAAGGGAGAGAACAAAGAGAGAAGAGAATTGACCAAAAAATGTTCAAACATTACTATGAGAAGAATAAATGCTTAATCATAATAGTTCACACACACACCGTTTTTAAATCTCATCTGTTTTCTCCTAAAGGAAAGATACTGTAAAAGAACATTCGAAAATGAAAGAAACTTTTTTTCTATTTTCTTCAACCGACAAAGGCTACCTTGTTTTCCAAGTCATTGTAGCAAAAGCATTAGGAAAGAAGGACCATTTAAAGTTAAATCTGTCATTAATTTACTAACTCCTCGTTTGAATCTCATAAATAATTTTAAGTAGAAAAGGTTGTCCAATGTGATTAAGGCCATTATTTCATGCTAAAGTAGCCCATAGGCTTTTCTAATGTAAAAATCACTCCATAAAAAGAAGAACTAAGGTTTCTTCAAGGTGAAGGGTCTCTGGAGCCTATTCCTTGAGATATATTACTGTAGAGATGATGGAGAAGTCATCTGAGAAGATTATACAAGGCTTCCCAAGGTGAGAGGTATCTGAACGAAAACAGATTATATTATTTTAAGAAGATTTGCTGGGTGTTCAATTTCTAAAATGAGTCGTAATGCTTTCTGCTACCTAAAAACCTAACATCTGTATTGAGAAAATGATAGCCTTGGGGTCGTTTATTTCATTCAGCAAATATTTATTGAGCACGTCCTATGCGCCAGACAGATTTCTGGGTTCTTGAGATCCAGCAGTGAAGCAGATGAAATCCCTGCCCCCAAACACCTCATAATCTAACGGGAGGTAACAAAACGATAAAGCCATAAGTGTAAAAGCTAGGAGGACTCCTACTCTGTCAAGAAACAGACAAGTAGGCAATGAAAAGCTCGGTGGCGAGTTTGTTGGACAAAGAGAGGATTGGGAGGAGAGAGGCTGTCTTTCCAGAGCAAGTGATCTTGACCTGAGACCTGAAGACTGAAGAGGAGCTGGCACAGCCAATGCAGGTGAGGGTTTGAGGTGGCGGGAAGGAAGGAGCGTTCCTGACCAGATCACGAGGGACCTTGTAAACCACGTTCGGAAATTTGAAATTTATTTTAAGAGCAAGGGAAGCCACCGCGAAGTTTTTAGGAGCGAAGCGATCTGATCAAATTTTGTTTCATAAGATCTTTTTGGTGGGAGTTGGAGGAGGGACAAGACCCCAGACAGGAAGGGCATCAGGAGAAGCCAGAGCAGAGACAACAGTGCGTGGCCAGCTCTGGGGAGTGGCAGCGAGAGCTGAGACAAGAGTCAACACTTTCCTTGTGCCAAATATTCTTCTAAGTGCTCACATGTACCATCTCGATGAATCTTCATAGCATCCTCACCAGGGAGATCTATTAATACCACCTACGTTCTGTAAACAAGGAAACTATAGAGAGGCTAAGTTACTTGCATAACCAAGTGGTAGATAGGGGACTTGAATCTATTTCATCTGACTGCAAGTTTAACCACTTCCCTACAGACCTCTCTCAAGAGATAGGCTGATTAGAGGGATATTGAGAAAGTAGACTTGAGAACGTTCAGTGAGTGAATCTGGGAGTCGTGAGGATGACACCCGGGGCGGGGGAGGGGGGTATTGCCTTTTGATGGGAGGAGAATGGAAGGTTTTTGTTGGGGGGGTGGTGGTGAGCGAGAGATGTCCAGTCGAACTACAGATCTAGTGCTCAGGTGCCAGTTCTGGACCCGGAAGTGCAGATTTGGGAGTCCTCTCAACTTGATCGTTATTGGACTCCAGGAAGTAGATGAAATTGCCTGGCGATAGTGTTTACGGTAACTAGAGAAGATACCCTAGCGCCCCCAAAAGACGCCAACATTTAAGGAATGAACTACTTGAAAAAGAGACTGACAGGATGTATCCAGAGAAGTCTGAGAAAATCAGAGGAACTAGTCATCACAGAAATCAAGATGATGTTTCCAGGAGTAGAGGACAGTCGGATGCCGTCTCATAAGGCGAGGTCTCCTTTGGGCCTAACAGCAGTGAGGTCCCCGGAGAGAGCTCCATAGTGGATCTGAGGCAGCAGGCAGACTGTGGTGAGGAAGGAAGTTATTGAGCGCAGAAGTGAGGTGATTGGGGAGGAGGACACGGGAAAGGGGGAGGAAGGTTGTTCGATCTTTAAATACAGGAACCACCTGTGTTCTTCTCCTCAAGTGCTGATGGGAAGGGAGTAGCTCAGAAAGAAATGAAAGAGGGAGCAGAGAGGGGACAAAACAAAGAATGAGCTCTTTGAGAGGAGGTAGAGTTCGGAGTAGGGATGGAGAGGGAGGGTGTGGATACAGATGTACCCACAGGCTTGGTGGTGGGAGGTCAAGGGCTTTCCTGTGAGAGAGTTCCCTTCAGTAGGACGGAGTAGAAAGGGGATTTGTGGTGAGGTCGGAAGTGGGAGGGGGCAGAAGAGTGCGTGGACTAGAGCAGAGACCCTGTGAGAGACTGGATCGCGGGCAGCATCGAGGGCCCCGTGGAGTCTGGCGGGCATGACTGTACGGTGGCCCCAGTCTGTGAGGTTGTCTGATATTCCCCAGCAGAGGTCAGCAGCCCAGGGGTACAAAGAGCTCAGAAAGTGTGGCATGATCCAAGTTGAGGTTTTCCGGGTGTTTGGGGAGGGTGGACGGTGGAGACAGCGGAGCAAGAGAGGTGGGGGTCTGCAAGGGACTGGGTGAAGGACGCAGGTCACGGAGTCTCAGCTGGATGGGGAAAACCGGGGGTCGGGGGACGGATTCTTGCTCTGACTTTCTCACCGACTCCGTTACTTTGGGCAAATTGCCACATATCTCTGGGATTCGGTTACCCCCGCCTGCCGCCACTTGCAAGTGAGGGTGTTGGCTCATTTGGTCAACAACCCTTCCAGTTCTGAAAGCCTGTGGTTCAGTTTTGCAAAAACGCAGGCACTCTCTGGCCATGAGTGAGAAACGCTGCCAATTCCTTCTAATCACTGGGGTCAAACGATCTGCTCTATGCTGGAGAAGCAAATTCCATTAATGTTTCCAGACCATTGATGCAACTCTTTAATTTTCTCATGAAAACATGAAAAATGCTCAGGGCCTTTCCCATAAATCCAGCACAATGGTCTCACGGGCATTGGCGATCCGGCCCTGCCATGAACTTTCCAATCCGCACTTGATTCGGTCAGATTCAACTTAAAACTTATTGTTGAGTGTTTGCTCTGGGTAAGTTACTGATACAGCAGGTGCAGGGGGTTCAAGGACAAGGGAGCGACAGCCCTTGCCCTGTTACAGCCCAGCAGCAAGGGGAAGACCAGTACAGAAATAAATGCGTTGGGGATATAAACCTTTGTATTCAACCCAGGAAACAACTTCTTTCTATATTTGTCTTTAACGACGTAATTTCTGTTTCGAGCCTACTTTTTACCAGGTTGGAATAAACTCAGTGGGGGGCCCCCATCCTTTTTGGGGTCACGACTAATTCTCAGGACTTACATAATCTTAAGGCATCAGTTATGCGGGAGCCATTACGGTCCTCAATATCGTCCGTCGGCACTGTCCGTTGAAACATCCATTGCCCCCCTGTGGTTCTACATTCTCAGCTCACGCAGGTGTCCACGGGGACGTACTCATTTGCTCTGCATGGTCCCTTTAGGACTTTTGGTTTCTCTCTGCTACTTCTAGGCCCTTCTGGGCTGCATGGCAATCACTGTGACTCTTCCCAGCATGCTGAAACACACCGTTCTGGATGGAATGTTGTGTCCCCTCTCCCCCCACGATTTCTGTGTTGAAATCCTAACCCCCAAAATAATGGCGTTAGAAGGTGGGGCCTTTGGGAGGTGATCAGGTCATGAGGGAAGAGCCCTCGTGAATGGGATTAATACCCTTATAAAAGGGATCCCAGAGAGTCCCCGCAATCCCCCTTCTGTGTGAGGACACACTGAGAAAACAGCCACCTGCGAACCGGGAAATTGGGTTCTCACCACACACCAAATCTGCTGGTGCTTTGATCCTGGACTTGCAACTTCTAGAGCTATGAACAGTACCTTCCTGTTGCTGAAAAGCCACCCAGTCTATGACATTTTGTTATAGCAGCCGGATAGTCAAAGACACACACCCTCCATTAATTTTCCTCCTGGGGTCTAACTACCCACCCCACCCCCGAGGCTCTATGTAGAACCCAAGATAAAATGCCCCTCCAGAACCGATTGACATTTTGGCTCTCCTCACTTGCCCTCCATTTTTCCTTCTTTCTTGTGACCCTGAGAGTGTTCTGGTTTGGGAAGACGGAGCAGGGGTGGTAGGAATTCTGCTATTACAAATGACACTTGCCGCCAAATTTTTTGTCTCTGCTGTGAGCCATTTGTCACCCAAGGAAGCTTCTTCTTCTCTCTCTTTCCCGCTCCATCACATCCTGTGAGGCAACGAACCCAGAATGGACTAGCTGCTGGGATGTGGAGAAGAGCAGAGGGGAAAAATAATGCAGGGAAACCGTGGGCACTATTTCACACAGGACAGAAAGAGGGTGTGTTAGGAGATGCACGAGCGTTGTGCTCTGGGATTCGAAAGGTATCAATGGAGATATTTAGTTGCACATGAAAGAAATGAAAACCGGCTAACTTAAGAAAGAAAAGTAATGGATTTGTTAGAAGGATTCTGGGTAGAAGCTGGGTAGAGAAAAAGGAGAGCTTAACAGATGCTTTGAGAATAACAGGAACCAGGGTGGCAGTCATGGTTGCGACAGGAGGAACTCAAGAACCATCAGTGTGCGATGACCAAATGACTCAGCTCCAACCACCCTCTGACTGGTGGGTTACCGCTCAGGAGAAAAACCTCAGGAGAGCGGATCTGATTGGCTGAGCTTGGGTCACATGACTGCACCTGTAGCCAAGGCTTTTCCACCTGGGAGAAGCCGAGCTCCTGAGAAGAGGGGGAAGTAAAGGAACGCAGCGGTGGGTGGAAGGGAACAAGACAGCTAATGCCCGCTCAAGAGGAATGAGAGAGCACCTCCTTGAAGAAAACAGGCAAGTTTAGAGGAAATGGCATTTGTGAAGGACTTGGGGGGATGGGTGCCCATGGACAGAGATAAAAGATGGAGGTAGGAATGAGCGAGGGCCCAGAGACAGAGACTATGAGACTCTCAGAAACTATCTGAGAACAGTTTTGCTAGAGCTTGGTACAGGAGTAGGGGAAGGAGACGAGGTCGATAGGGTTAAAAATGGGGATTTTAGAGCCATAGAAAGAAATCGGAATGAGGAGTTGTTAGGGATTGAATTGCGTCCCTCACAAAAATTCATATGTTAAAGACCTAACTCCCAACAGCTCAGAATGTGACTGTTTGGAGATAGAATTAAAAAATAACTTTTTAAAAATGTTTATTTATTTATTTAGAGAGAGAGAGCAAGCAGGGGAGGGGCAGAGAGAGAAAGAATCCCAAGGAAACTCCGTGCTATGAGTGCAGAGCCCAACGCAGGGCTCAACCTCACAGATCGAATTGTGAGATCATGACCTGAGCCGATATCAAGACTCGGACGCTTAAGCCACTGAGCAACCCAGGCATCCCAGAGATGGGAGTTTTAAAGAGGTAATTAGGTTAAACTGAGGTCATTAGGGTGGGCCCTGTGTCCTTCGGAGAAGAGGAGTTTTGGACACAGCCACTCACAGAGGGTGGGCCACTCGCAGGTACGGGAATAAGACGGCCATCCACGAGCCTAGCGGAGGCCTCGGAAGCAACGAATCCTGTCAGCACTTTGATCCTAGAGTTCTGGGTTCCAGAAATGGGAGAAAATAAATTTCTGCTGATTAAGTCCCCCATTATAGCAGCCCTAGCAAACGAATATAGGATTTTTTTTTCTTATTTTGGAAGCAATGGGCATGTATCCATAGAAACTTTTAAAGAGGAGAGCTACATAGTCAGACTTATGCTTCAGGAAAATAGGGGTAGCCATGGAATATTAGAGCCTGGAGACCGGGAGATCGCGAGAAGGCTACCGCATTCGTCTCTAGAAGGGGAGCTGAGGACATTAGCTCAGGTGGTAGCATGAGGGTGGAGAAGAGACTAGCCACGTGGCATCTGTGATAGAAATGGGAGTCATGAACTGGATGTTGGAGGAGAGGGAAACTGAGAGTTAAAGACGTTTTAGATTTTCCTAGCATGTTAACCAGGGGACTGGGGTAACAAAAGGGGACTCTTGATTACGAGTGACAAAAACACCCAGTTCAGATGAGCTTAAGGAAAAATGGAGCCTATTACCTGATATAACCGTGAAATCGAGGGGGGAGCAGCCGATTCTCCACAGCCCTGGTTTCAAGGGCTTAGATGCTGTTGTTAGCTTCCGCTGCGTGTCTTGCCTTCCTTCTGTGTTTTCTGTGTGGCCAGGAAAGGTGGTTAGACCATCCTGACGGTTGATGATCTAAGAAGAAGGGGCCCTCTTTCTCCTTCTCCATACCTGTAGGCCCGACCCCGCTTAGGTCTGCTGCTAAGTCTTCAGTCCCATCGGTGTGAGTCGGAAGATGCGACGCTGCCCATCGGTGAAAGCTTGGTCATGCTCCCTCCCGGTCCGGCTAAGTGGGAAGCCGACTGACAGTCTTGCTAGATGAAGAGGTGTAGCTTGCCAGTGAAAACAGAGAGGTATGGCAGACAGAAACAGTGGAGATCCACCCCAGCGACTTTGGATTTGGGTGTTTTATTTTCGGACACGTCGGTGTCGAGTCACGGCTGGGGTGCAGGGGAGGTGTGGGGAGGGATTCCTCGGGGACAGGTGTGGGTTTGGCGCACGAGAGAGAGAGAGAGAGAGAGGTCACCCCCACGGAGGCTGCGGTGAAGACCACGGTAGTGGGCATGGGTTCTGAAAGGCAGAGTAGCCGTGGGAAACGAGGTCTGAGGGAATGACTAAAAGGTTCGGGAATTTCTATATTTGGTAAAAGAGAAAAGGAAGAAAATACAGGAGCAGTTGGAGAGGACAGACTGTGCAGAGCATGGAAATTTATGAAAGCCAAGCGAGCGGAATGTTTCAAAGAGGGAGAGATAATAGTCTTCAGAGGCAGAGGAAGCTGATGACGGAGAGAAGACAGGAGATTCGTAGATACTTAGGGCCCTCCAAATGCCTTTGGGGATACTGAGCAGTGCCACTGAAGAATGGTTACATTTTAATTTTTTTAAATGTTTATTTACTTTCGAGGGGGCTGGGGAGGAGGAGAGAGAGAGGAGGACAGAAGATCCCAAGCGGGCTCGGTGCTGACAGCAGCGAGCCCGATGCGAGGTTCAAACTCACGAACCGTGAGATCACGACCTGAGCCGACATCGGACGCTCAATCAGTTGAGCCACCCAGGTGCCCAAGAAGGGTTGTATTTTTTAAACTTCCATTTTGAGGGGCCAGCATCACTGGCAAAGTTCCCGGGCAGGGCAAGGCGTTTGGATGTGGACTCAGAACTTTCAACTTTAGGGGCATTTTAGTTGATAAATCATGTGACCTCTTCCAGGTCTCCTCAGCTAGTTTATGAGGGAACTGAGGCGCAGAGGCCGCCACGACTTGTGCGAGCGCCCCATGGGGTCTGGTAGAAGAATGAGGGCGGACAACCAAAGCCTTGAACTTGAGTGAGTACACAACCCTAGGCTTCCCGCACTGGGGTCTGCCTCGACACCAGGAGGCTCAGGCTCAGATGCTTCCGGAAGGTAAAGCAAATAAGCGAAGCGGCAACTGTGACTCTGGAGAGACCATGCCCCGTTCATGGTGACCATATTATTCAGCTCAGCCGATCCCTGCCACACGAGAACGAGGGGTACTGTCCAGACTTCATTTTCCAAAAGAAGAAGTTCTTCTGAATATTCGTGCGACGGGTCTGTGAGTTCGAGCCCCGAGTTGGGCTCTGTGCTGACAGCTCGGAGCCTGGAGCTGCTTCAGATTCTGTGTCTCCCTCTCTCTCCGCCCCTCCCCCATTCATGCTCTGTCTCTCTCTGTCTCAAAAATTAATAAACATTAAAAAAAATTTAAATGAATATTCGTGGGACGTGGCCCACTCTTTACATATCGGCAGCTAACTTGGAAACAGAAAAATCCTGGTGTGAACACAACGAGTGTGTGGTTGGGCTACCAGTTTGTGTCCTCAGTTCTAACCCTCGCTCATGGCGGGGAGAGGGAAGAGGCCAAGATGTGGAGAAAGGACAGGAGAAAAGAGAGTCTTCGCCTCCTGATGACATTTGCTGGAGACTTTGGTGGGAAAATGTTCCCTGAGGTTCCTGAAAACCAGGATGCTTCCCGCACAGCAGGACAGAGTGTGGGACTTCCACAGCCGGCCGTGGTCTGCGTCGTAGCCGCCTCTTGTCTTTCGTGTGAGTCTGGAAAGTTCTTGAGCGATTGCCATTCTTTCCTTGCTGGAGTGAAAGACGCTACATACTCTGAGTTAAAATAGCATGGGAGAAGCTGGAGGAAAAAGGTTTCGCCAATTTTGCAGTTATGATTAATACCATGACGTCTCATTCCCTCGGCTCCTCGCCGTTGCCTACTATGTACGAGATAACGAGTTACAGCTCGCAGGGTGTGTGCGATGAGTGAGAAGAGCCTGCGCCCATGCTCCTGAAGTTTGTCATCGAGGATTCAGAGTATCACTGATCCAGGCAGGCTGCCTCCCTTCGTGTCTTCTACGCACCGGGTATAAGGGACAAATAGCACAAAGGGATAAATAGCATCCATTGGTGGACTCACAGCTCAGTGCAGAGAGGGACACGTAACTAAATAATTACAGCGTTGTGTATGTGTGATGACAGCAGTAAGATCAAGGCACTATCGGGGAGCAGAGGAAAATGCATTGAATTCTGGGGCGCCTGGCTGGCTCAGTCGGTAGAGCAAGCGATTCCTGATCTTGGGTCGTGAGTTCGAGCCCCACGTTGGGCATGGAGCCTACTTAAAAACAAAACAAAACAACAAAGAAAATGCACTGAATTCTGCCTGCACGAGCCAGGGAGCCCCTCGCTGAGGAGGTGACATTTAGGATAAGTCTTTAGGGATGCCAAGGGATTTGCAAAACAGATGAAGGCTTTCTAGGCAGGGGGCGATGACGTGCGGAAAACTCAGAGGCTCAAAGGAACATCACAAGTTTCGGGTGTGACAGATGAGAAAGCAAATGTGGCACATTCCTCAGAACTACAAGCAAAGTGCTACGATTCCCGTTTACGTTATGATTCTCTTGTTCTGCGGAAAATGAGTCACGGGAGGGGACCGTCTTGGACACGTCAGACATCCAGGGAGTTGGGGACTTGCCTTACACACCTAAGGATTTTACTGGACTCCTACTGGAAAGAAACCAATCATGTCATCCATGGGCTGTAGTCTCTACGAATTACTTCAAAGTGTTTATTTCACTTCTGGTATTCGGAGTCAGGAGACCAGATATTTAAACACGAGAACTGAGGCGCCTGGGTGGCTCAGTCGGTTAAGCGGCTGACTTCAGCTCAGGTCATGATCTCACAGTCTGTGGGTTCGAGCCCCTGCATCGGGCTCTGTGCTGATGGCTCAGAGCCTGGAGCCTGCTTCGGATTCTGTGTCCCCCTCTCTCTCTGCCCTTCCCTTGCTCACACTCTGTCACCTCTGTCTCTAGGTCTCTCAAAAAATAAAATAAAAACATTCAAAAATATTTAAACACGAGAACTATAGTAAAACCTTGGTTTGGGAGCATAGTTCATTCCGGAAACATGTTTGTCATCCAAAGCACTCATATATCAAAGCAAATTTCAAGAACCATTGGCTCAGTTGTGATCGGGGGACATTCGGCCTCACGTACTACTCGTACTGCAAGACATCCCTCGCGTATCAAATTAAAACTTATTAGAAATGGTTGCTCGTCTTTCGGAACACTCGCAGAACAAGTTCCGTGCGATCCCAGGCTTTGCTGTCTTTGTTACCGTGATCGATACAAAAATTGCCTTATATGATTATGCAGTTAGTGATTCTTTTTCATCACCTGGTGGGGCGACGTTTCAAGAGGGAATTTAATGGTGAGAACCCGTTACCTGCGTGCACTGAATTTCATCATCCAGGTGACTAGTCTGCAATACACTTAAGGAGCTGTATGAGTTTGTTAAGAAAAAGGATGCTTTTTATATTTGGTTTGTAGACATCAGTACTACTATCTTAAGTCACAGTGAAAACGAAAAATACCAATCAGAGGGAAGGTGTAGCTTTGTTCTTGGCAGAGACAGAGGATAATAGCAGGTCACAGGAAGAGCCTTGGCTCATACCCCGAAGCATTCCAGGTGGGATTTGTGGGGCCTCCCGCAAGTGAAGGTCACAGGCCGGGGGCCAGACAACATGTTTTTTTTTTTTTTTTTTTTGCTCCACTTACACATACGTGGTTCCCATGAGCTGTAACATAAATACATGTGGATTTTCCAGCCAGTTTTTGGTAAGAGACATTGTATTTCAGGCCATTTTATCTGCCAAATTGGATTTACCAAACTAGTTTTTTTTTTTTTTTAACGTTTATTTATTTTTTGAGACATAGCATGAGCAAGAGTAGGGCAGAGAGAGGGAGACACAGAATCCGAAGCAGGCTCCAGGCTCTGCGCTGTCAGCACAGAGCCCGACGCGGGGCTCGAACTCACAGACTGCGAGATCATGACCTGAGCCGAAGTCGGCCGCTTTACCGACTGAGCCACCCAGGCGCCCCTGCCAAATTGGATTTAAACGTTACCGGATATTTTCAAACGAAAATAATTATGCACCAAGTAAAATGTAAAATCCACTGAGATCGTTCACTCTCATCGTTTAAAAATAAACTTGAACGCTTGTGAATAGGAGTTGCCCGTTGCCTGCCAATGCCGGGTGACCCTGTCATCCTTGCGTTGGCACTGAGGGTCCCCATCCCCAGGGCTCCACCCCACGAGCCTACTCTGCCGACCATCGCTGCCCGGCTCGGGTTCAGAGGTGCATGTGGTGTTCTTGCACCAGCTCCTGGAGCTCAGGATCTGGATAGAGCGACACGCAGATCTCTTGAAAAAGTGAATGAGCCACGGTGGTGACAACAGAGGAATTCTAGAGTATCGATCGCATATCTGACTACCGGCGGTAGGGGATAGGAGAAAGGCAGGACATGTAGGTAGGAAGGAGGCGACCAGAAGGGGATCTTGCAACAGTTTGGCTCATGGGGGCTCATGCTACCTCCAGAGACACAAAGGAATGTTCTTTCCCTCTTCGCTGTCCTTCCGCACGCCTGTATTCAGGGAAAATTCCAGTTAAAAGTCCTCATGCACAGCAGCTTAGTCTTTTTTTTTTTTTCCAAGTTCATTCATTCATTTTGAGAGAGAGCACGCAAGTGGGGGAGCAGCGAGAGAGGAAGAGAGAGAGAATCACTTGTGGGGCTCATCTCCCAAACTGTGAGATCATGACCTGAGCTGAAATCAAGAGTCTGACGCTTAACTAAGTCACCCAGGGACTCCGGTCTTTTTTTGTTTTTAATGTACTATGTCCTTTAGTGAGTTTTCCTCAAAATATGTTGATGAAAATATTTAAATATGCAGAAAAGTTGAAAGAACTTTGTTGTGAACACCCATATGCCCACCACCTTGACTGTCCAATTAATATTTTACTGTATTTGCATTATCACATATTTTCCGTCCCTCCATTGATCAATTCATCTTATCTTTTTGGATGCATTTCAAAGTAAATCGTCATATCCTTTTCTCCTAAACACTCAGGCATGTATATTATTAACTGCGGTTTAGTATTTCTTCATTTTTTTTTCTCTTGAGATAAAATTTACACCCAATGGAGTGCATAGATCTTAGCTATATTTTTTCATCGATTTTGACAAAATGCACGCACTTGTGTAACCCAAGCCCTTAACAAGACAGAGAGCATAACCATCATACCAGAAATTTCCCCCTGGTGCCTCTTCCCAGTTAGTCCTCACCGTCACCTGCCCTTCCCAAGCAATTGCTGTTCTGACTTTTTCCACCACTGATCAGTTTCGTCTGTTCTAGAGCTTCATAAAATGGAATCAAAGAGTACAAACTCTTTTGTCTGGCTTCCTTTGCTCAGTATAACGTCTGTGAGAGCCATCGTCTGTTCATGTGAATATCAGAAGTATTTCTGACCAACATTCGCGATATATCAGTTTGCTTATTCATTCTCCGTTAATGGGCACCTGGTCTGTTTCTAGTTTTTGAATATTATATATAAAGCTGCTGTGGACATTCTTGTACAAATTTTTTGGTGTGGATATGTGTTCATTTCCCTTGGGTAAATACCTAGGAATGGTGTAATTTTCAATGGTTTAATTTAGTGCTGGTTGGTGACGTCACTGTAGCTCGGAATATCTCATGCCTCTAACCCTCCATCCATCTTATTTTCCCTATTTTCTTCTTCCTTTTCTACTGATTACTTTCTTCCATGTCGCTCTCTTTTTCTATAAGCCACCTGCTCTCTCCTCTTGTCTCTCTTGACAGGGTATCATGTTGTATTACTATTTTCTCATTGTCCTGACAATTCTTCCAGAGAGAGGCAGCATGGTGCTGATGGAAAAAGCCCTGATTCTTGGACTACATTCAAGATAGTCCAGTGCGACTTCTTTTTTTTTCTTTATTGTTTATTTCTTTTTGAGAGGTAGAGACCAAGCATGAGTGAGGGGGTGGACAGAGAGAGAGGGAGACCCAGAATCCAAAGCAGGCTCCAGGCTCTGAGCTGTCAACACAGAGCCCGACGCAGGGCTTGAACTTGTGAACCACGAGATCATGACCTGAGCAGAAGTTGGACACTCAACCAGCTGAGCCACCCAGGCGCCCCTGCCTGTGCTACTTCTTATCAGGGCAAGTCACCGTACCTCTCTGGGCTCCAGGCTCATTGATTGTTTATTCAGGGGATTGGGAGACATGACTGGAAATCCCTTTTCCAGATCTCTATTTCTGTGAATCTATGACTACTTTTTCCAAAGCACAAATCAGGCAGAGAGCCAAGAGAAAATGAGGACAGCAGATGAGGATGTGGAGGAAGAGACCGAGAGGGAAAAATAGAAAAAACAAGTAAACGCCTTCCTTGCTTCTTGGCCAGGAAAAGAGCTACATGTTCTCTGGGGCCACGTCGGTCCCGTCCCGTAGCTAGATACCTTTCCTCACTCCTGGTTTTGGGGTTAGGCACCCCAACTAGCTTAGCCTTTTTCTCTGCCACTGGTTGCTCCCTATCTTTTCCGTTCACTTATTAATATATATTAGTTCTATGCCCCAGAGAGGCTCATTGTACCTTTGGAGACAGCATCATACGCCGATTTAGGCCAGCGAACCAAGGGGGAAGTCCAAAGGGGTTCTTTCTTGCCCAGGTTACGACGTCCAGTTTAATACGGGCTTGGGTGAATGGGATGCAATTTTTTCTTGTATAATCCAGAGTTAGGACATGAACGTTAGGAGATTTAGGTCCAAGAAGAGAGAAAGCACCACTGGTGTCAGCCTCTATGGGGAGTTTCCCTTGAGTGTGCAAGGCTGTGCCTTTGAGGTCCTCTCTGTAAAAATCCCACAACTGTGTGATCTGAACTTTATTGAATGGGCTCGATTCCAAAAATGTTATCTGGCTGCTCTCAGATGTAGCCTCGTACTTATCAGAAGGCATATCCCCATTTTTGGCTTAGAAAACGTGGTTCTTGGGCATGTGGACTGAAGCCATTTTCAGCCTGCGCGCTCTTGGGCTTTTCTCCCCTGACGGTAACTGGTATGTATGTCATTTCGGTCTTCAGTACTGGACCTGGAGAGAGGAAGGTTATATGAAGAGAGAAGCTACCAAAGAAAGAGGGAGAGAAACATTAAAAAGAGAAAAAGTAGTATAGGGTGTGAGGGGGAAAGGATGGGGCGATCAGGAATAGAAGATTAAAAACAAAGAAGAAGAAAGAGAGGAAAAATGGGATGTGTGCAAAGGAAAGAGAATGTCCTCAATCACAGTATTTACGTTGAAACAAAATTCTGGACTAATCTCATGCAAGACCCGCTTTGCCCAAACACAGAAGATTTGAGAGTAAAACATAAGCCTTGGGCCAGAGCGCCCCCTGGCATACCTCCCTGTAACTGCAGGATGTGTCCTCGGGTCTCTAGGGTATTTTGATGTACTCAAAATGTACTCGTATTTCACAACAAATACAAATTAATTATAGTTCAAAAGGAGCAGAGCAAGGCTTTCAATCCAAGTTCTAAGAAATCCTATTAGTGATTATTTTTGTTTTGAATATACCCATTAAGCTCATTGAATTCCAGCTAATTAAGTTACTTAACTCAAAGATAAGGGAATCATAACATATACTAAAGATGGCATGAGCTCTAGCTTTTAAATAATTATCCCTCTGAGGTCAGGGTTCTTCAGTTTCATATGTTAGGCCAGTAGGTTGACTCTCAAGAGTCATTTGCCTGAAGAGAAAAAGGCATTTGGACATCTCTAAGGCAGCCGATCCTTTGTTGGATGCGGGGTTATGAGCACAGTACCATGACTTTAAGACCCGGGAGTGTGCACCTGTGAATATCGGACCACACATGGCTTTGAAAAACCGCCCAGCACAGCTGAAAGCTGTGCTGTGTCCCTCATCCCTGTCATCTAAAACCCTCCTCCAGTAAGGGAGGGAGGACTCTGTGCTCCAGGTGTACGTAGGAGCCACTTGAGAGTTAACTCCAAGAAGAAAGGCTTCAGAAGATGGACCAAGCAAGCAGAGACTCTCATTTTGCAAACTGAAGAAGGCAGAAGGTTTGAGACAAGGAGGCTGATCAAAGAAATGAGGTCAGGATCAAAACTCTCAGAGGTAGGATTTGAGCAGGAAAGGAGGGAGGGGAAAAGGCCAGAGAACTTTGTTTTGAGAACCCCAGCCGGCAAGGCTGGTAGACTGGGGCAGGGGGGTACACCTACAAGGCTGGTGGGCGGGGTGGAGGGTGTGCAGCTGCCAACATGGACGGGAGAATCTGACAAAGCTGGAAACATCTGCCCTTGTGGCCTTTCGACTCAAGCTTGTGTGTCCAGACAACCACTTCCCTGGCTATGCTCCACCATAATGAGTTAGTCTACTTCCTTGCTTAAGCCTGAGAATAGCTATCCAGAAATCTATTTGAAAAAAAACACCCTTTTAATTTATTTAAAAAGAGAGAGAGAGAGAGAGAGATTTTAGTTTCTTTTTTTTTAAAGGTTGACCTAAACAGGCCGGTTGTACTATTGGCTAGCTCTACCCCCTGGGAAGAGATAGCCACCTGTGAAGGGCAGTGTCCTGTGGCCGAGAGCAATTCCCAAGGAGAGGCACAGCTGTGTGCCTTCAGCAGCTCATCTTTCCAGCAGCTGGAGGACGGATGCATGGACTCTGAAGAGGGGACACGAGCGAGTGCCACAGTATCCATTACAGTCTACCCCTTGAGCTGCTCAGCTCTGCTCCCTTTTTTTAAAAAATATTTTAAAAATTTTCTTTTTGAGAAAAACAGAGAGAGCAAGCATGAGCATGGGAGGGGCAGAGGGAGAGAGGGAGACTGAGGATCCGAAGTGGGCTCTGTGCTGACAACGGAGAGCCTGATGCAGGCGGAACTCACGACCCGTGAGATCATGACCTGAGCCAAAGCTGATGCTCAACCAGCCGAGCCGCCCAGGAGCCCCAGCTCCATTCCCTTCTTATGGCGACTTTGCCCTATTTGGGAAGAGCTCTTTAGAATTCTGGTCAGTCTTATTTCCTGGGAACTTCTAAGGGACAAGTTAGCAGTATGAACTATAGCCGCTGATGTTATATAGATGATCGCAAGGCTAAAGCTGATGCTCGTCACTCCTCTCCCCTGTAACCCATGACAGATTTCTCTGCCCCTGGGCCAGCACTCCTGCTGATCTAGCGGCTTGTTAAGTGACCCTCACCCTCATCCCTGAAGAGCCTAAGCCTCTGGTTACCTTGTCCTTCTCAGACTGTGTCTACGTACTTGTCGCTTTAGCTTCAAAACTCAGCATAGAGCACAGAGCATTAAGAGAGGTCCCAGTGGGTCACCTCAGCATCAAACATCTGGCACATATATGTGGCGTCAGACCCACCCACCTATCTACTTCCTACAGATGATCAAAGGCAACTTTCTACAAACACCTCAGTTTATCTCTTCGTCTGTTGATGGACATTCGTCTGAAAATTGTTTTTTGGTTATTATGAATATCCACGTCCAAGTCTCTTTGTAAGGATGAGGCTCAGGAATCTGTATTTTTAACGAGTAGCGTCAGGTGCTCCTCAGGCGCCCTCCAGCGCTGCGATCTGTCTGTTAGACTGTGTCGCGACTTTCTGCTGAGGCGACTGAAGGAGATCTGGCCGCACAGGCGGAGTCTGGCTCCGTAGCCACATTTTGTTGCGGACCCGGGACCCAATTTAACTGACTTCCGGTTTGTGTCTGAAACTGAGTGTCTACCTTGAAACCAGAATATGGGAGTCAGGTGCTGGGTTTGGCTCTGAGTTTCTCCCTCCCTCCCTTCCTCCCTCCCTCCCTTCCTTCCTTCCTTCCTTCCTTCCTTCCTTCCAGCAGTTATGTTCTGGTACGGAATTCTCATGGTTCTGGAAGAAATCAAACCACACCGACGTCTTGAAAGGAGCAAAGCGGGTCCCGTCCCTTAACTCTAAAGGACCTTTCTGGCCAACAGATGTGGTGGACGAATCCTCCATGACATTCCTGTGTAAATGCAATCGCAGTGATCAGTGAGGTGAATAATAATTTGCAAAGCCTACAGCTTTTACGGGGCCAGACCTGAGTTCGAGTTGTAACTTAAATCCCTTTTATTAGCTGGGTAATCTCCAGCAAGTTATCCTTCCTGAGCCAGTACCATTCGTTATTACTAAAAACTGGTGTAAGCAATCAATTTCCATTATAAATGGTTCCAGGAATGCAGACGTAGAGAATGAAAGAGAAAATTCTCCTCTTACCACCTTCATCTTCCTTTACTTCCCCAAGGCTACCCCTCTTGCCGGAGGCAATCACCATTGACAGTTGATGTGTGACCTTTCAGGCCTTTCAATGAACACTTTTTCTTTTACATAAACACATTATTCTGTAAATTGCTCCTTTTGCTGAAGGTCAGTGTGGGTCTACCTCATTCATTTTTAAGGTTGCTTAATATTTCACAATATGGATATACCTTAATTTATTTAACAACTTCCGTTTTGATGACTCATTGAGTTGTCTTTCTTCCCTTCCTTCCTTCCTTCCTTCCTTCCTTCCTTCCTTCTTTCCTTCCTTCCTTCCTTCCTTCCTTCCTTCCTTCCTTCCTTCCTTCCTTCCTTCCTTCTTTCCTTCCTTCCTTCCTTCCTTCCTTCCTTCCTTCCTTCCTTCCTTCCTTCCTTCCTCCCTTCCTTCCTTCCCTCCCTCCCTCCTTCCTTCCCTCCTTTCTCCTTTGCCAATTTAAACATTCTGTACGTAGCGGCAAACGTTTCTCTAGATTCTAACGGGGAATTAACTGAGTCAAAAGCTATGTATATTTTAAATTTGGGTTGATTCTACACATCCGCCCTCCCAAACAACTTTACTGATTTATACTTGGGAACCCAAGTTATTTAATTTCTGGCCCCTTTCTTTCCTCCACTACAGAAATTAAATACAGTAAAACCTACTACATGGGACCGGCGAGGTGATTAAATGAGAAAAACAACGTAAAAACAGTGCTTGCAGTGTAGATGGTTATCTGAATGCTTTAGAATCAGGTAGAGTTTTTTTTCTATGACTTTAAGTTTTAGCACTTGTGCAGACTGCGGATGGTCACAAGTCTCCAGGCGGGATGTCTTCATATTTGATAAATTACAGAGGGTTACTGTTTAAAAGGTTATCCAAAACGTGGTGGTGTGATTTTTATTGTTATGCGAGGGCCTTCGCTTAGCAAGCCTAAGGGTCATTTGACTCTCAGCCAATGTAACTTCATTTAACTCACTATTTACTAAGGAATAGGGCCTAGACATTTCGCGACACAAGTTAGAAGTTAATATGTAAGAAATGACAAAGATAAAACATCATTTTTGTCTAAGAACAATGCAAATGATTTCTCCTCGCTATTGAAATTAACCATGGAGATGACAGTTTATTGCCCGGTGATACCGATGAATTGATATCAATATTAACGAATTTTGTATCGAATTCAACACTTAAAATTTTTTAATGTTTATTTATGTATTTAAATACACAAGCACAAAGCGGGGAAGGGACAGAGAGGGAGACACAGAATCTGAAGCAGGCTCCAGGCTCTGAACTGTCAGCTCAGAGCCAGATGCGGGGCTTGAACCCATGAACTGTGAGATCATGACCTGAGCCGAAATTAGGTGCTCAACCAAGTGAGACACCCAGGTGCCCCTCTAACTTGACACTTTTATTTTAGTCTTCTTTTCTTTAAAAAAAAATTTTTTTTTAATTTTTATTTTTGAGAGAGAGAGAGAGACAGAGCATGAGCAGGGGAGGGGCAGAGAGAGAGAGAGGGAGACACAGAATTTGAAGCAGGTTCCAGGTTGTGTGCTGACAGCTCACAGCCTGATATGAGACTAGAATTCGCGAACTGTGAGATCATGACCTGCGCCAAAGTCTGACGCTCAATAGATTGAGCCACCCAAGTGTCCTCTAGTCTTCTTTTCTTTTTTTAAAGTTTATTTATGTCCAAAGAGAGGGAGTGAGTGGGGGAGGGGCAGAGAGAGAGAGGGAGAGAGACAGCGAATCCCAGGCAGACTCCTCGAGGCCAGCGCAGAGCCCGAAGTGGTGCTCGATCTCACAACCTGTGAGCTGAAATCAAGAATCGGGCCGAATCATGACGTGAGCCGAATCATGACGTGAGCCGAAATCAAGAATCGAGTGCTTAACTGACTAAGCCACCCGGGCGCCCCTGGTCTTTTCTTTAAGAGACTGTAAATACATTCCTTTCTTGTGTCTGCCTTGGAATCAGTCTGCTGGTTCCCTCATGAAGGAGCTAAGCGAAACCCTGACATCTGCTCTCTGTGTGTGTCTTTTGGCATTTCAAGAGTTATACTTTTGACAGTACTCAAGATCACACCCCGCCACTTCCTTCGCTCCCGGCAGATGGGTCTCGTCTTTGGGGCTTCCATTCTTTCGTCTTCTGAGGCCTCCGCATTCTCTGAGGCTCTGGAGGGGAATCACGCACACGGCACAAGTCAGGAGAGAGGTTCTCCGGCATCACTCCCCCGGTCCTCAGCCTAGATTTCAACTCCTTGGGAAACCGACCGTTATCCTTCCGTCTCATCTCGCGCTCCACAACCTCCCCCATGCAATGTATTCACTGACTACTGAAATTGCTTATTTACGCTTCTGTCTCTTTCTCTGTGACTTCCGTGGGAGCACAGACTCTATTTCGTTTGACTATATTTGTTTGACACTTCAGCATAGTGTCCAGCTGTAGGTAGGTACTCACCCGATATTTTAATGAATGAATCATGGGATCAGTATTACCTCTGTCTTTGTACTTCGTGGGTGTGTGTGTGTGTGTGTGTGTGTGTGTGTGTGTGCTGCTGCTTCCTCACGTGTAATTTATTGTTCTAACGACAGCGATGCCTATCTTCAGCTTGTGAGTTTCTCGTAGCTCTTCCTCTGGAGGTTGCGGTGGTGCATGCTCGCAAACAACGAAGTCTCCACCCTACATTCATTGCTGCTGGTTTCCGCTCTACTCTTTTCAGAGCGCGGCTCCTTTAAGACCAGTAGAAGCTGGTTTGCAGAGGAAGTCTGACCAGACGCGAAGCAGAGCAGGGACTGTGCGGCTCTGGCCACACCTACTTCGTATGTTTCTTGGTGTCTTTGAACTTGCCTCTTCGTCTTGATTTGTTCTTACGTTGGCCCCCAAGACGCTGGTCTCGGCTTGTCCCGGTTTGAACTTGGTGTCTCTGGCTGTTGACTCGTGTTCTGACCTCCGCCCGTTCCCCAATTCTGCTTTTCGACTCTTTGGCGTCTCCGAGCACCTGACCTCAGCTCAACCTGCCTCTGGCCTTGTTTCTCCTGCCCCGACACCAACAGCTGGAAGGAACCCTGCCCTTCTGTGAGGAGAGAGATGAGGCTGAGTGTGGTTTCCCTGAAATAAAGCTGGCATTCTGGGCGGGAACAAACAGGTACACAGTGTCGCAGGAGGGAGTGCTGGGACTCAGCACGGGCGTTGTTTTCAGGAGACTTTTCTTCTGTTTCTGCTTTTGTTATGAAATACGTGTTTTGCCAATATGGAATGGAATATTCCAGAAGGAAAAAAAAAAAACCCAAAACAAACCCTGGTTGCCTGTCAGTAATTAAATTAAAACTGCTCTAGTTTTAGTTTCTTTTCTAACTTCCTGCATTAAGGAGGGAAAACTTTACAGTGTGGAAAAAAGTTAGACCCAGCGTGTGACCCCGGTACTGCTGAAGTTCATTCTGCTCCCTGTAGAAGTTCTTTCCATAGACCATTCCACGATATTCTCGCAGATACTTGAGAAGAGTATGTTCAGAAGTTACAGCAACTCTGGCCTTGGACAATTGGCAAATGGCCACTTCGAACCCGTGAGAGCTAACTGGCAGTTTTTTTTATTAACGTGGTACTTAACCCAGTTGTCCCTTAATAGGCGGCCTTCAGAGGACTGCAGGATGAAGTCTGCTAATGAGGCAGGAAAGCCTCTTCACGCTTGTTGAGAACCTTTTAAAGTGGCTCTTTTCAAACACCCCGGTTTTGTTTTTGTTTTCAGTCTCCAGGTGGAAAATGTATGGGGACTGTCACACCGAATCAGCGGGTCCACCCTGAAATCATGGGACCCAGACCAGGAGAAGAAGGCTCGCCCGGCCGAGGGCATGTGACCGGCGTGTGGCGGGCTTGCAGGACCGTGGCATCCAGTGTGCTGATGGCACCGGCCCTCCTGGCCCGAATAACCACAAAAAGGAACAGGTTTCAGACAGGCAGCTCTGCCGCGTCCCCGTGGTTATCCTGCCAACTCCAGCCACTTCTTTCTCTAGCACTGAGCAAAAGAGACACACGACCGTTATTAAAATGTTCTCGATATATAGGTCACTCCGTTTCTTTCAGTTATCTTTAATCTGAGGTGTATCGATTTCCCTGTCCACACCAATCCGCTCAACGTACGTTTAGATAAAGCTTTCAAACTAATTGCATCCTGAATTAAAACACACACACACAACTGTTTAGGGAGGTGAAGTCTGTTCAAAGGGTGTTGTCTTTCTTTTTCCTTCTGTTACTGGGAAGACTGAGGTGACCAGCTTTTCTGAAAAGCCTTTAAAAGGTTTTTCGTCGTGGCCATGGCCGGTTGTGATATTTTCCCTAAACCTTCATTGGGAGTCGCGCACCTGCTGTGAACATTTCATTTTATGTGGGTTTTATTTAAAATGTCTCCATCATGTTTTACGAGAAGCCAAAGGAATCTCTTCGGAAGGAGAGAGGGTTTTGGTCGTCTTTTTCACTGATTGATTTCTCTCTTGCGTAGCTGTGTTTTCAGCGCTACACGACACCGTCTACACAGCAGTAAACACCAGAGCCATGTGTGTTACCACCGGAGCGAGCTTGCTTGTCAAGGGACGCAGCTCTGCGGAGATGCGGGCTTTTCAGGGCCGGTAACCAACGCTGCGGGGAATTCCTTTTGCGAGGAACGCATTTTGAAAACCTGCAGACCCAGAATCAGGGCCAGAGTGACACAATCACGAAATTTCGAGGCGTGACTCTCAACCTTTTTCTTGAGTCTGAGAAGTTATTTCACTTGTTATTGTATTTTCTTTCTTTTTTTGTTTTTGTTTTTGTTTGTTCGTTTGTTTGTTTTTTGTTTTTTTTTGTTTTCTTTATTTTTAACCTTTTAATTTTTTATTATTTTTTTTTAGAGAGAGAAAGCACGAGTCGGGGAGGTGGGCAGAGGAAGAGAGAGAGAGAAACCCAAGCAGGTTTCACGCTCAATGCAGAGCCAAAGTGGGGCTTGACCCACGACTCTGGGATGGTGACCTGAGTCGAAATCAAGAGTCAGTTGCTTAACTGACTGAGCCACCCAGACGCCCCTCGCTTAGTATTTTAAAAATAGAGTCTTCCTAGAGTCAGCAGTAATATATCATTCACTTAAAAATTTGTTAAGAGGGTAGATCTTGTTAAATGTTCCTACCACAGTAAAATATAAAGTTAAAAAAAGTCTTAAAATTTTTTTATCAAGTTATTTTCACTTTTATTAAATATTGGATGTATTCTGATTATTCTAGACAAACATTATTGAAATAAATAAGCTTATTCCTAATCGTTTCACACTAAGGTGAGAATATTCACTTGTTTCAAAGGTGAGAATATTCATAAGATAAGTTCCTTAGAAGGGAGCGCCGGGCTGGCTCAGTCGGTGGCGCATGTGACTCTCCATTTTGGGGTTGTGAGTTCGAGCCCCACGTTGGGTGTAGAGATTACTTAAAAATAAAATCTTAAAAAAAAGTTTCTAGAAGTAGACTGCTGGAACAAAACGTATGTGCATTTATGAGTTTGATAGAGACCACCAAATTACCCTCCAGAGGGGTTTTACCAGTTTACGCTTGGACGAGCAATGCACCAGAGGGACTGTTTGCTGATGGCCTCGGCAACACTGTGTGTTCCCAAACTCTGGTGAGAGTGATGTTTCGATGTAGTTTTTTTCTTGTTGTTGTTTTTTGTTTTTTTAAAGATTTTAAGGAATCTCTACACCCAACGTGGGGCTCGAACCTATAACCCTGAGGTCAACAGGCACATACTCTGACTGAGCCAGCCAGGCGCCCCTCAGTGTAGTTTTAACTGACATGTGTGTTTTATGAGTGAGGCCAAACATCTTTTGTGTGTCTTTTTAAGTGTTTATTCATTTTTGAGAGAGAGCGAGGGAGTGAGTGTGAGCAGGGGAAGGGCAGAAAGAGAGGGAGACACAGAATCCGAAGCAGGCTCCAGGCTCCAAGCTGTCAGCACAGAGCCTGACGCAGGGCTTGAACCCACGAACCGTGAGATCATGACCTGAGCTGAAGTCGGACGCTTAACTGACTGAGCCACCCAGGCGCCCCCCCCACTGAACATCTTTTATGTTTCTGAAAGCAATTTGCATTTTGTTTTTTGTAAACTGTCCATTCCTATATTTTGTCAATTCTTTCATTGAGTTGTTGATTTTTTAAAGATTAACTTGTAGCACCTCTTTAGATATATTAATGAGCTTAGCCTTGGTCTCTGGTATAGTAGAAAGTTGGGTTTGACTTAGCTTATTTTTTTATGCCAAAATCTTTTATTTTTTATAAAGATGAATTTGTAAGTATTTTATTTGGTGATGTCTGGATTTTGTGTCACAGTTAGAAAGGCCTTCCCTGCTCTAGAATGACTTAAAAAAATGCTCCTAAGTTTTCTTCTACTACTTTTATAGGTCTTTTCTCTACCCCTATCTACCTCTCTCTCTATGCCCGTTTCTGTCTCCTCCTTCCTTCCTTCCTTTCTATTTTCCTTATCGCTCTGTTTTTCTTGCTACTTTTGAATCATTGACCTTTTTTAGGGTGGGGATTTAAAAAAATTTTTTTTATTTGGATTTAACGTTTTAAAAAAATGTAACATCTTTACTGTCGAACCAGTAGCTTGAAGTTAAAAGTTTTTGTTCTATTCCCCCCTTGTAAAGCTGGAGTGAGCTTCTTCAATACGCTATGGACAGGATTCCAGAAGTGAGTGAAACCCAGAGTGGGTGTTGAGCCAAGCTGGGAGCTGGAGTCACAGCAGGGAAGCCTGGGGATCACTACTAGAGAAATAATGGAAGGCACGGAGTCTAACCATTGAGGTGAGGGAAAAAATGGGAGAAGCACCAGCAAGTGAAGCAGGTGCAAAAGATGTCAGCAGAACCAGGTGCAAGATAGACGCCAAGGAGAGTGATTCAGAACCGAATCAGTGGATGCCGAGTTTGTTCCAAAGCCTCGTGCACGTTATAAGCATAATGATGCTTTGAGCGAGCTACCCAGGGCTGGGTAATGGGTTAGTGCCGCGTCTACAAAAACCTGGAGAGGCTGGACGCCTGCAACCCACGGGTCGCTTGGAGTCCAGCAGACCCAGAGATTCCTAGAGTCGTGGCCACCAGTTTAAACAACACCAGAAATATATACGTGGTTTAAGGGAGCGGAATCAGGCAGGCAGAAAACCGCAGGTTTGACCATACGTAGGTCAAAGACAGATAGCAGTCAGGAGCCAGGAAATCCCCAGAAGCCGCAAGGGCAAGTTCCGAGGAGGCCAGGCTAGAAGTCAGCAGGCAGGTGAGCGGGCCCCTAGCAGACTGGAGCGCCGCCTGGACGACAGAGGTGTGAGCGCGGACAGAGACCAGGCAGCTCCAGACAGAAAGCTAGATCGACGCTCTGCTACTCCAACCAGGAAGCTTCAGCTGACACGTTCTACGAGAGCAGAAGCCAATTGTAGGGCACTGGCGGCAGTGGGGGACTCGCCGGAGACAGCAGGCAGATGCCACGCCGGGGGGAAGGGGCGGCACGTGGGGCAGCTGCTCACCCATGCTCTCCATTGGGTGTCCTGTTCTTTCCTGGCAGTGCGGGGGGTCTGTTTCTGGACAGGGAGGTTCTGGGGCTAAGCGGCTTTGGTTGACCCCTGAGTGCCAGTGACAGCTCTAAGGAACAGCTCCTTCTCTTGAGAGGTGGCAGGGGTCTTCATCAGGGGCAAGAGTAGCCCATACTGACTCGTTTAGAAAGGGATTTGGGCAGATTCTTAGATTATTCATTTAGTGTATTTTTATCTTGAAAAATTTCAAACTTAGAGAAAAGTTTCAAGAATAGTACAACAAACACCCCCTTTTTAAAAAAATGTTATTATTATTATTATTATTTTTTTTTAGAGAGAGAGTGCGTGAGCAGGGGAGAGGGGCAGAGGGAGAGGAAGAAGGAGAATCTTCAGCAGGCTCCATGTCCATGCTCAGGCTCGATCTCATGACCCTGAGATCATGAGTTGGACGCTTAACCTGACTGGGCTATCTGGGCGCCCCTTTCTTCCTTTCTTATTGTAGATTGCTTTCCTTCACCCACGAAAGGGAGCAAAATGTCCAAGTCGCCATTCTAGTGACTACACTGGCTATTCTCCTTCAAACCCTGACTCCGTCTTCCATTCCTTTCCATCGTGTTCTGTGGCCCCAGTGGCTGGCTTTTATGAACCGCATCAACCAGGTCCCCTTGCTTCTGACTCTTAGTTGGGTTCAACTCAAAGAAGGTAGGGGCAGGAGACCACACACTGGAAGGAAAGAGACTTGGAGCATTATCCCTCCAGCTCCCTCCTTGCCACCCTGTAGGTTGGCAGTGGCCACATTCCTTTACTGAAAGTCATGGCTTCCCGGGCACAGCCCTTCCCTACAACTCGTTTCCGGTAACGCTCTCCCTGTTCACCAGGTTGAGATAGCAGCTTCCCGGCAGGACCAGCTGTGGATGCTTTGTCATCATTTGCTGATTTCCCTGAACACTATCAACACCTTTATGTAAAAGTCCTTTCATTAAACTCCCAGCGTCACCTCTTTTTAGTACCCCATCTGCTTCCTGCCAGGACCGGGAATAACAGAGACAACTTCATAGTCAGCTAAGGTTAGCCAATGATTTTTTATTTTTGTAAATTTCCTTGGTTGACTGTTTTCTTATGTCTTGGTTCTTTGTTTCCTCATCTCCAATAATAAACTTCCCGGGGTACCTGGTTGGCTCAGTCAGGGGAGCATGTGACTCTTGATCTCGGGGTTGTAAGTTTGAGCCCCATGTTGGATGTAGAGATTACTCAAAAATAAAATCTTAAAAAGTAATAATAGGTTCCCATCAGACCTATATGTTATAACTCTTTCACCTCTTGCCTGAGGAACTAGATGTATCTTGCAAAATGTTTGACTTTCATAAGAGACAAAAGAAAAAAACTGATAAAAATTAGACTTCATCAAAACCGTGCTGCAAAGGGTATCATCAGGAGAGTGAAAAGACAACCCACAGAACTGGAAAAAAAATGGGAAAGGATGAACAGACATTTCTCCAAAAGAGATATACAAATGGCTCCTAAGTACACGAAAATATACTCGACATCATTAGCCTTTGGGATATGCAAATCAAAGCTGCCATGAGATACCACTTCATACCCACTAAGATGGTGATAATAAAAAGATAACAAGTGTTGAAGAGGATGTCGAGAAACTGGAGCCCTCACGCACTGCTGGCGGGAATGCAGAAAAGTGCCCGGCTCTTTGACACTTCCTCAAAATGGTAACCGTAGAGTTACCATATGACCTGGCAATTCCCCTTCGTGGTATACATCCAAGAGAAATGAAAATATGTGTCCACACAAACACCTGAACACAAATGTTCCTAGAGGCATTACTTATAATAGCCAAAAAGTAGAGACAACCCAGATGTCCACAACTAATGAGTGGATACACAAAATGTGGTGTGTTGGTATGGACTGCTGTTGGGCCGGGAAAGAAAGGAAGTACTGACACACGTGTCAGCGCAGATGAACCTTGAAGATGGGACGAGCAAAAGGAGTCAGTCACAAAAGACCACGTATCGTGTGATTCCATTTATATGAAATGTCCAGAACAATCTAATCCATAGAGATAGAAAGGAGATTAGTGGTTGCCTTGGGAGGCTTGGGGGTAAATAGGGAGTGACTGCTAATGGGTATGGGCTTTCTTTTTGGGGGGTCACAAAAAGTTCTAAAATTAACTAGAGGATGGTTGCACATTTCTGCGAATATACCCTACTCTGTCTTCCAATTACCTGCCCCTTCTAAGCATCTCCTGGAAGCCTGGGAGGAAAGCAGACGATTCATCCCAAAAGATCAATTCTGAAGGGTGTTGGAACTTACGAGCTTAAGAAAATCTCAGGGATCCTCTGAAACCTCCCCAAAATTGAGACTTGGAGGACTCGCTTCTTTCTAGCCTGCCTGATATTTCCTAATTCTTCAAAAATCTAGCATGAAACAGAAGTGACCACGAGCTTTTTTTTTTGCCAGAGTGCTTTATGTTAGGATAAAAGAAAACACTTTTCACCTGACTCCCACAGCATCTCATTAACATCCTGTCCCTCTTCTTTGTATTCGTGATAACCGCTGTTATTAAGAGAACTCACGGCAACTTTAACACAAGAGGAGTTCAGTAACTGAGATCATAGATCGAAACTAGCTTATGCAAATAACATTCCTGAGCTAACCTGGTACTGTAGAAAGAGGACACTACGGGAAGCCAGGGGGGCCTCGGTACTTAACTGACCTTGGGGAAATCACTCAGCACGAACAGCTCCAGAAAATCAGAGCCTCCAACTACAGTATCTCTGGGACACTCCCAACTCAAAAAAAAAAAAAAAAAAATCTGTCGACCCGAACATTCGTATCATCTACCTTTACCTAAAAATTGTAAATACTGTTGGGTAATAAAGCAACAAGTTTGCTCTAAAATGATTATTGTCTATGTCACTCTTCATCTCCAAGACGAAGTATTTCCATGAAATCGTTTTATAGAAAATTCTAAAGCTCTACCAAGATCAAATGGGCTCAATATTCATAAACATTTCGATGAACTAAGTAAAACTGACTTTCTCTGATTTTAACGGGAGCTGGTAGCAATGTGGCTTTAAACTGTGCTCTTGACTTTCTGGGGGAAAAGGTAAATCAGTCTGAGATGACCTGAGTCCTTGTAGCCCACGTGTGGAAAAGTGGGCACGAAGTGTGTGAGCTCCAGAACCCCCATGAGGCTTCAAGCGTTCCCAGAGCTGGCTGAAGTAGTAAGAATTTTGCAGAATTGAAAAGGCATGACTCCAAATGTGTGTGGATTGTGGATTATTTTCTCATGAGAAGTTAGAGTAATAGCTAGAGTTGTGGCAACAACAGTGGCTGAACACTCGGTGATCTGAAGTCTGACTTTGAACAAGAGCAGAGATGCTGAGAATTCTCTTCAGTTATGAGTCCTAGATGCATTTGCACCCACAGAAATTGGAGTGGTGAGGGTACACAGCTGTGTGTACACTAACTGATGGGGAACCAGGCTGTAAGGGACAGAAAGGTTCCGTAGGACCAGGACAGACATGCTTCCCTGACTGTTGTCTGCCAAGTACGTCCCCAGTGATGGGACCCTGGAGTTTACACCTGACTCACACTGTGATTCACCTCCCATTATTTGTAACATCTGGTATGTCTCGGTCAACTGTTAAGTAAAACAGGCTATGCAACCATCCTACGGTGATGAAAGTCATGGAATAGTTTAAGGTTGGGGGTTTAGGATGGACTAAGCTAGAATAGAGCAAAACCAGAGACAGGAAGAGGCATTTCCAGAAACTTGTCCATAGTCTAGAGGAAAGAAAAAATCAGTCTTATAATAAACCAAGGCTGAGGCAATTGCCAGTTCAAGGACCTTGAAGATACTCAACAGGAGTGACTTGGTGACCAACTGGATATGGGTGAGAGCGGAAGACTCTAGGATACTCCAAATTCCTGGTTCCTCAAATTGTGAGGATGTCGATACCCTTAACCAAAGAGGAAAAGAAAGCTATAGGACCGGTTTTCAGGGGGGAGGAAATTAATTCCGTCTTGAAGCTGTAGATTGACAAGAGGCTCTGGTCTGCTGACCCTCCCACCCAATTCATGTCCCATCGTTAGCTCTGCTGCTCAGTATTCTACACCTGAGCTGTTCTGCTCTTGGTCGTCCATATTAGACCACGTGAACCTTTACTTCCTGACTTCTGTATCTTAAATCTAAATGTGGCCTCAAGAGGAGGACTTTGTTTGTATGTATTCAAAGCAAAACTCATGTCAGCCATACAAGAGACATGTGCTGATCACCTGTTCTGTTTCAGGGCCTTGTCCAGGAGATGTGGAGCTCACATACGTGAGTAAAATGTGGTCCTGCCCTCAAAGAGTTCACAAGCTGGTAGATGTTTTGAGAAGCTCTTTGAGATTCTTTGGGAAAGGCAGCCTTTCTAACCACAAACCACCTCTCTCATTTACTTGGTGGCTCTTCAACTACAAAGTAGGTCAAACAAACACTGTGTGTTGAGTGACTTATAAATGAACATAGTGCTTCTTGGGTCCTCACATTCCACGGCATAATTACATACTCTTGAGCCTGCTGCTACATGCCCAGAGGTCAGAGGGGAGGGCCAGGCCCGCTGACGCTCAGGGCAGGGCTGTGCAGACAGGCTGAGCAAGTGTCTTTCAGGATAGACTGAGAAAGACATGAAGGAGGGGCGCCTGGGTGGCTTAGTTGGTTGAGCATCCAACTTTGGCTCAGGTCAAGATCTTGCGGTTCGTGGGTTTGAGCCCCTCGTCGGGCTCTGTGCTGACAGCTCAGAGCCTGGAGCCTGCTTCAGATTATGTGTCTCCCTCTCTCTCTGCCCCTCCCTGGCTGTGCTCTGCCTCTCTCTCTCAAAAATAAACACTTAAAATAAATAAATGTTAAAAAAATAAAAAAAGAAACTGCATGGATGGATACACAGCAAGCTGTTTACCCTGGGAGCCAGAAATTTTTCTGAGAGGCTGGGGGTCACAGTGGGAGAGAGCCTCCCTTTTCCTCTATCCCCTTTTTGTTCTATTTGAATTCTTAATGCATGTGTTATTACTTCTTCAATGAAAAAAAGGGAATAAGGATCCGAAACCTTAAAAATTAAGTAAACACATAGAGTTGCTGTAAGACCCAACAATTCTGCTGCAAGGTGCATACCCAGAAGATTGAGATCCAGGGTCCAAATACTTGTGCACGCTTGTTCATAGTTGCACTACTCACAAGAGCCAAAGAGTAAAAACAACCCAAATGTCCATCAACAGATGAATGATAAACGAAATGAAGTCTAGCCATACAATGGAATATTATGCTGCCATGAAAAGGAATGAGACACAAGCTATAACACGGATGAACTTTGAAAACATGCTAAGTGAGAGGAGCCAGTCACAAAAGATCCTGTACTGTATGGTTCCATTTACATTTAGTGTACAGGGTAGTGAATCCGTGGAGAGAGAACACAGACTAATGGCAGCCAAGGGCAGGTGGAGAAAGGAAAGAGGAACAAACGCTTAATGGGTTTGAGGGTCTCCTTCTGGGGGTGATGAAAGCATTCGGGAACTACATGGAGGTAGTGGTGGTACAATAATGTGGATGCACTAAATACCATTGAATTGTTCGCTTAAAAACAGTTGATTTGGGGACACCTGGGTGGCTCACGGCAGTTAAGCAACTGACCCTTGATTTCGGCTCAGGCTGTGATCTCACGGTCACGAGATCGAGTCCTGTGTCTGGCTCCATGCTGGGCGTGGAGCCTGCTTGGGATTCTCTCTTCTTCTCCCTTTCTCCCCAGCTCAGGCGCAGTCTCTCTCTCTCTCAAAAGAAAAAAGTTGATTTCATGTTACAAGACTACCACCACAGCAAAAAATAAATTACTTTTTTAAAAAGTAAACAAAAGTGGGAGGAAGAAGGAGGTAGCAGGAAGGTCACAGGTCGCCTGGCGACGGCATTCTGAATGTCAGCAGGTGCAAGAGTGGGAGCCCCAAACCCAGCCTGCCGGGCATCAGCCGAGCCTAAGGTCTAAAAGTAGTTTGTCGAAAATACTGCATAAGGGGATTAACTCAAAATTCAAAATAATGACTGTGAGGCGTCTTACCCATAAGCCCGTCACACCAAGAACTATTTCCACTGTGTTTCGGCTGGGTCTTGACGGCACATTCTTGGAACACACTGAGTTAACGAGCCCTGTCCCCGATGCTCCTTCGCATCTTGGAAGCACATTGACTCCTAGGAAGAGACTCCTCATTAGGTTTCGTGTCCAGCTCGAAAGGGGGATGAGCGGGTTGCGGGTAGAACCGGCAGGGACCTGCCCCGCCAGCCAGGTGAGGGGGCACCCGTGGAAGGCGACGCCGTGGCAGGAGCTATAGGGCCTGTGTTGTCCCTCCTCAGCCTGGTGTGGTCACCCCCTGGGCCTCCTACTTGCCCCTCCTCCCTCACGCTCTCTGTCAGCTTCATCAGGTGCTCCATCGCGTGCTCTCCCCTCCCCCTCCCCTCCCCCCACCCCCCTGCTGTTGCTCCTCCTCCCCCGGGGCTCCCTGTATGTTTCATCAGGTGGCTTGTGTTCGTCTCTTAGACTCAGCACCTTGGAGGTGACCTGTGGTCACTTTCCACTGACTTAGCCTTGGGACTCTTTCATAAATATCTACTTACGAGAAGCCTGGGTGGCTCGGGTGGTTAAGGTGGTCCTACGCCTGGCCTCTGACCCTCAACAAATTACATGTCTCATACGTATCTCCAGTGTCACTCCAAAACCATTTGGAAACCATCATACTGAATGTAAAGGAAGGAGAAATCTCTCAGTTTGGGATGGAGAAGCGTGGGCACGGCTACATGCCCAGAGGGCAGAGGGGAGGGCCAGCTCAGAGCCTGGAGCCTGCTTCAGATTCTGTGATAATAAAATCGTGTCAGTGCGTCTGGACTGCCTTCACAGCGAACCACACACCGGCTGGCTAAAACAGCAGAAATGCTTTTTTTTTTTCTTCACAGTTCTGGATACTAGAAGTCTGGGACCAAGGGGGTCAGCAAGGTTAGTTTCTTCGGGAGACGGGAGCGGAGCCTTAGAGAGGAAAACGTGCGTGTCTTCCATTTTAACTGCAGAAATGTGATCTGTTGAGAGTTCTCCCCAGCGTCTGTTTTCTCTACGAAGCAGGAGGCCAAGTCATCTTCTGAAGCGGGAGGGACGGTGGGGCGGACAGCTTGACATTGTCGTCTGAAGGAATATTGCTGGGAACACTGAGGGCCAGCTACTCGGGCCCCCAACTCCGTTCTCTTCTAACGGATGCTTATCGGAACTCTGGAAACCAACCAATGTCTTCTGGTTGAGAAGTCCCATGCCCTCTGCGGCCCCTGAGCCTTGGATGCCTCCAAAGTCTAGTTCCGTCCCATGGACTTGAGAGGCTGTGTCCACTCGATTTCCTAGAGCCTCAGGAAGCAGGTACGCGGGTCTCCACAAACCCCTTCCTGACACCTGCGTCCTCCGAACCTACATCCTGCAACTTCGCAGGCAGCTCCTGTTCTGTCCGGAGCCCAGCGAAAGCTGCCATCAATGATTTCCCAGAGTCCTAGATTTCAGCACCATCTCCTCCCCCCACCCAAGTATTTTACAACTTAGCAAGAGCTTTGGTCCAGGACACGTTGTGACTAAGTGTCTGTTGATGGTTCTAAAGGAGTTTGGGGGCACCTGGGTGGCTCGGTCAGTTCAACATCATGACCCTGAGATCAAGCCCCATGTCAGGCGTGGAGCCTGCTTAAGTTCTCTCTCCCCCCTCTCTATGCCCCTCTTCTGCTCGTGTGTGTGCACACGTGCGTACTCTCTCTCTCTAAAATAAAAAAAAAAAGGAAGAACAAAAGAAGGAAAGAGACAAGTGACTCCTTCATCTTGTCTTTTAACTTCCTCCCTCTGCTTCCCTCCCTTCCCCCAGGAATGCGTGTCTCCCATACCTTTGTGTGTAAAATTTGCTCTCTCACAATCCTCAACTCAGATGCCACCTTTTTTTTTAATTGAATTAAATTGCCATACAATGTTTAATTAGCTTCAGGTGTACAACATAGTGATTTGATAATTCTATATATTATATTGTACTCACCCTGGTAAGTGTAATCACCATCTGTTACCATATGAAGTTATTATAATATTACTGACTATATTCCCTCTGCTGTACTTTTCATCTCCGTGACTTATTTATTTTAAAACTGGAAACTTGTACCTCTTAATCCCCTTTGTCTATTTCATCCCATCCCCCTACCCACCTCCCCTCAGACACCACCAGTTTGTTCTCTGTATCTGAGAGTCTGTTTTGTTTGTTTGTTCATTTGTTTTGTTTTTCAGACTCCACATGGAAGTGAATTCATATGGTATTTGTCTTTACATACAAAAAACCCTTTGGTCATTCAAGGTAAGAATGAGTGTTAAGCCCTTAAACTCTGAACTAGGGCAGAGCAACAACAGCATTTGGCATATCTACCTAAGGAGCCTTCTACGCCATATTCTTAGCAGGATTTGATGCTCATAAGAGGCAGGAAATGGAGCCATTTGTGTCATAAATTGGCAGGCCAACTTCACAGTGAGATTTATTTTGCCTTTCTTTGCCATCTAAATGGGAAGTCAAACCAGCTTTTGTGTACATTTCAGTCCACACAGAGATTACTGGAGGCGTTCCGTAGGCAAGGGGAGAGAGACAGGTATTGACACATGTTCTGGCTACTTTATTCGTCATTGCCGAGCACCTAGATTTCTGGGTAGAAAGATCTCATTTTCCCTCACCTATCTCATTAAGTAGGAATGGATAAGACCTTTTCACTGGAGTTTGAGGAGATGGGAGATAACACATTGGAAGTAGAGGCAAGAATTGAAGGGCATTTTACTGGGGGCACCTGTGATTGAAGAATTGAAAAATCTCCTCAATAATTTTTAGGAGAGGGGAGGAATGAAGGGGTTCGGAGCCAGGAAAAAAGGCAGAGAAACAATGGATTCAGAATAGGAAAGAATATGGGAATATGACCGGAAGGTCAAGGTTCACCAGGGCACAATGGAAGAAACCTCTTCAAACCTGATTCGCTTTTACAAGGCCACAGACGAAAGGTACATTTATTGGTGGTTGCTACAGGGAAATATCCTGCAGGATTTTTTTTAAAAGTCTGGTCAAAATAATGAGTGGTCCGAAAACCAAAAGGAGCAGATTTCTCTAAGTTATATTTATCTGAAGGCTGTGGTGTCTGATCAGTCAGACCATGAGTATTTACTGCTTAAAATCAAGCAGGTGTCTCTGCCCCTCCCTCGCTCACACTCACTCGCTCTCTCTCAAAAACAAACAAACATTAAAAAATTAAAAAAAAAAGGGGGGGTGCCTGGGTGGGTCAGTCGGTTAAGCATCCGACTGGCTCAGGTCATGATCTCTCAGTTCGTGAGTTCAAGCCTCGTGTTGGGCTCTGTGCCGACAGCTCAGAGCCTGGAGCCTGCTTCCGATTCTGTGTCTCCCTCTCTCTCTGCCTCTCCCCCACTTGTGCTCTCTTGCGCTCTCAAAAATAAACATTAAAAAAATTAAATCGAGCAGGAAAAATCTGATCTCTTTCTGAAGTCCCACAGTTTCATAGAACTGATCCCTCAAGGGCGACTGGGTGACTCAGCAGATTGAGAGTTGACTCTTGATTTCAGCTCAGGTCATGCTCTCACTGTTCGTGGGTTCGAGCCTCACATTGGGCTCCACACTGGCAGCGTGAAGCCTGCTTAGGATTCTCTCGCTCTCTCTCTGCTGCTCCCCCACTCGTTCTCTCTCTCTGACTCTCCCCCACCTGCATGTGTGCCCTGGCACGGCCAGATGAGGTCTCTGCAGCTCCTTCTTCTGGATTCTTTCATTTCGTTGTTCTCCCTTGAACACCTTGAAATTTAGCCATTTTATGAGTTGATCTTTCTTCACTTTTTTTCTGAGTTCAATTGTTTCACTTGCCCTTTTTGTCTATCTCTGTCCAGAGTTTCTTAATCACCTCGTTGTGTCATAGTTGCTGCTACTCGTTTATATTTAACTCAAGTTGAAGTGCGTTACAATTTTCTTGTTTCCTTTTTTTCTTTTTTTTAATCGGCAAATTTGGATTCTCACTGTGTTCTTCTCGTAGTCACTTCGTATGGAGTTTGTCTGCCTATTTCTGGGCATGTAAGTGTCTTGGGTTTTTGTCGATTGGCAGCAGCACACGTGTCCGAGGCGTCAGTGAGGGGCTGAGTAGCTCACTAGGTTCCTTAGTCCGGGAAGGCTCACTGTTGGCACAGAAAGTGTGGGTTCTTTAATAAATGACTCCTGGGGCACCTAAGTGGCTCAGTCGGTTGAGCTTCCAACTTGGGCTCAGGTCATGATCTCACAGTTCGTGGGTTCGAGCGCCATGTTGGGCTTCATGCTGACAGCGTGAAGCCTGCTTCAGATTCTCTCTCCCTCTCTCTCTGCCCCTCTCCTGTTCACGCTCTCTCTCCCCAAAATAAATAATTAAAAAAAAAAAGAGAGCTGGCATCTTTAAAAAAACTAATTAAAAAAAGTAAATGACTCCTACAATTTGGTGCTGGGGAAAGTCAGCGTATCTTTGATTATAGGACTCCTTCGTTTCTGCTGGACCTTTAATTTCCATTGCTGGTTTTCTTTTTTCATTGTTCAAAAGATGCCTCTCCTTTCCACGTCCTTCTTGAGGAAGCTAAATTTTTCTAGGAATTTGTCTAAGCCACACGATAAGCTCTAAAGAAAGCCATAATACATTTCAAAGGACTGATAACCAACAGAATGTTTTCTAACCACATTGCAGTAAATTAAAAAGGAATAACCAATGGATGGCTTAGAGAGGCCCACTTACTTGGAAAACAAGTACCATGCTACTAAAGAATCATGGGTTTGAAAAGGAATCGGAAATCATAAAAAAAAAACAATACATATAATTAGGCTACAGTGAAAACACTATTTGTCCAAGGTTGGTGGAAACCACGAAAGAATTTAGAGGAGCATTTTTAGCTCAAAATCAGTTTATCAGGCACCATGGAAGTGTAAATAAGATGAACCTACAAGCGATCCTTTTAGGATTTTGGAAGTCAATCCAATGGAGGAAACAGCAACTCGAGGGAGATTAACAAAATGTCGTCCTTTGAAAAAAATAAGAAGATAGAATTCAGGCAAGATTGATCAAGAAAACACAAAAGATGAAAAGAGACAAAATAAAGAATTAAACAGGGGAAACGAAGGCAGGTGTATTGGACATATTTTTCCTAACGAGTACTATAAATAACAGAACACTGAACATTTAAAAACCTTATTGAAAGTAACAAATTCCCGGTATTGTCCTCATGTCCTGGCAAGAGGGGCCCCTACCCTGACCCTGAGGGCCCAACTCTGCCTCTCTTCTGGCTCTGCCCCTCCCCAGATGACCAGGGGTACCCAGAGCCCAGAGGATGCGTCTGTTGGAGCCTGTCTCCTCCCGCGAGACCAAGGAGGAGGGCTGTGGAGTTCTTGTCCAAACTCTGAGTTTACCTCCAGGGCTAGGGCGGGCTCTTTCCCGCACACAGGCTTGTTCTCCCAAGGTGGCCAAGGGATGGCTCTTTGTGGAGTTGGAGAGAGAGAGTCCATACACATGTGTAAGAGGCCCTTTGAGGTACAAGACGGCACAGGGGACGGGGAGAGGGGAAGCTGGCGAAAGGTCAGGGGCCAGCTCTCTCTAACTGCCCGCACTACAGAGTGAAATTTAAGGACTTCGAGAATTCTAAATTTGCAGGGGACGTAGATTGCTATGAAGGCATAATTGTCAAGGTAGGGTGATAGGACTTATTTAGCAATTTGTTCGCAGAACTTATAAATATTTAGGCATACATATCGTATGTCGGCGTCCAGTTGCATTTTTGCCCCGGGCCCTGGGGCAAATGTCTGAGGTAGACATATTTTAGTCTTTCAGATTTATGGGAATTCATACTTTGCTGGTAGGTATTAAGCTCTGGGGAACAGTTTGCCATGATTATCAAGTAGACCATGCACCACCAATAATTCCATTCCTAGATATATGCCCATGAGCAGTGGTATTCAGAGAGCCGGTTCTGCAGGAAGCAAGAAGACCTTGCACTAGTACATCACAAATCAACTTTATCACGAAGCACACTATTTAGCGTAGCTTAAATTTGTTTCATGGTAAGACTTCCTTGATGAAAGAAGCAAGGCATTGAGTTACCAGAAACAAACAGTTCTCGGACCATGCTTTGAGTAGCGCTGCCCCAGAGAAAGTCTTGCCAATGTGCCCCAAAAATCACGTACCAGAATGTTTATCACAGTATTGTTTGGAATAGCAAGAATCTGGGAGCAACCTTAAGGTTCAACAACAAGAGAATGGAAAACCAGATGGTGGTATGTTTACAGGGTGGAACACAACACGGCGATGAAAGTCAATGACTCAGAATCGCGCTTCTCCATATGGATGAGTTTTATAGGCCTTGAACTGGTAGGGGAGGAAGACAGGTTGGGAAAAGATTCCATGTCCCTGTGATACCACTTTATAAAGTTAAAAACATGCAGAAAACATTGTGTGTTGTTTAGGAATACATATATAAGTAGTCAAAGTGTAGGAAACCCAAGGGAAGGATCAAGAAGAAATCCAAGAGAACAGTTGCTTCCTGAGGAGGGAGATTAGGAATCACCAGTCAAGTGTGCTGGGTAGCGGGTATAAAGATTCTTGTTTTGTTATTTTAGGTCTTTCTGTCTGAAACATTTAAAAATACACTCAGGAAGTATTTCAATTTTAATTTCGGCTTAGCACTTTTTGTAAAACAGATATTTTATTTTCATTCATACAATCCAGCAATTACACGCCTTGGTATTTATCCAAGTCAGTTGAAAACTTACGTCCACACCAAAACCTGCACATGGATCTTGGGAGCAGCCTTATTCACAACTGCCACGACTTGGAAGCAAGCAACGTGTCCTTGGAGAGGTGAATGGATAAATGACCGTGGTCTCTCAGACAATAAGATGCTACTCAGTACTGACCAGAGGCGAGCTCTCCGGCCACGAAAAGGCACGGAGGAAAAGTAAATGCAGATTACTAAGTGAAATAAGCAAACATGAGAAGGCTACATATCATATGATTTCAACTCTAGAACATTCTGGAAAAGGAAAAACTACGGAGACCGTACAAAAGGTCAGTAACGGCCAGGGGTGAGCGTGACAGGCAGAACACAGGAGTTTTAGGGCAGTGAAACAATTCTGGAAGATACTATAAGGGTGGTTACAGGCCATTACACATTTGTCCAAACCAAAGAATGTACAATGTCAAATGTGAATCCTAACGTAGACCATGGACTTTGGACGATAATGATGAGTCATTGTGGGTTCTCGGACTGTAACAAATGTCCCATTCTCGTGGGGGGTGTTGACAGTGGGGGGCTTTGTGGGGGGGGCACGGTGTGCAGGAATTCTCTGTACTTTCTGCTCCGTTTTGCTGTGAACCTAAAACTGCTCTAAAAAACAAGGTTTGTTAATGAAAAAGGTATTTTAAAAATCCACGTTCCTGCACAGAAGTTCGTGCTTTTTCCAAACCCAAATGCCTCAACCACAGAACAGAGACGACAGCTCTGGAACGTTTCCTGTGAACACAGAATCTACTTGGGAAAAAAAGGTTAAGTTGCACATGTCCCATTGTAAGTTTGCGGTTGCGAATTCTTGCCAGTATTTTCAGTAAATTGTGAAAAGCTAAAATCTGAATGGTCACGACCTGGCTAAGCCAAAGCCTTCTTTTCGTAATACTGAATCTAAACAGCTTTAAGGCTAAAGGAAGGTAAAGGAGTCAAGAATATTGAAAAAAAAAAATAGCAAGCCAGCAACCACCTAACCAAGTGCTCTGGTGAATGTTCAGAAACTAAGTCTGGAAACCTGAGGGGCCGCGACCTGCCTGGCCTTCTCCTGCTGGACTCCCTGAGGAGTCCCGGGGCCAAGCAGCGTCTGGAGCCGGAAGTGCCCTTTCTCCTCCCTGTCATGACATGTAGATGGGAGTGACATTTGCATAGATGTCATCCTTCGAGAAGAAGACAAACGATCCGTGGTGAGCGCAGCAAATCCCAGTCTCTAAGGATAGACCAGATTCCATCACGCTTTCCCCGAACCACGTGGGTGGTAGCCCATCTCCCTACAAATTCTTACCACCTCCTGCCAAGCAAATCAAGCGAGAACTATACTGCTTTGCGCTTTCGTGTCCCCTCAGTTCGCCCTTACCGGGAAGTTGGCACAGTTTTTCCTCTTACTGCATTTCCGACCAACATCTCTCTTGACTCTGTCCCTTTCCGCTCGGTCCTGAACTTTCCCTTTTTATCTTGCCCTCCAAACAGGCTCTTCTTCCTCGCACAAGCTTCCTGCGCAGCCGCCTCCAAATGTGTTAGACCCCAAGTCAGAGGAGAAGCACTTTGAATTATCCTGAATTTAAATGAACATCGTAGGGGCACCTGGGTGGCTCAGTCGGTTAGGTGTCCGACGTGGGCTCAGGTCATAATCTCAGCCCTGTGTCAGGCTCCGTGCTGACAGTGCAAGGCCTGCTTGGGATTCTCTGTCTCCCTCTCTCTCTCTCAAAATAAATCAACTTTAAAAAAATAAATTAATTAATATTTTCTAATTTTTTTAATGTTTCTTTTCTCTTCAAAAAAAATTTTTAAGTGTTTATTTAAACATTTATAGCGCGAGCGAGTGAGGGGCAGAGAGAGAGGGAGACATAGAGTCTGAAGCAGGCTCCAGGCTCTGAGCTGTCAGCACAGAGCCCGACACTGGGCTCGAACTCACGAACCCCGAGATCATGACCTGAGCAGAAGTCGGACACTTAACCGACTGAGCCACCCGGTCACCCCAACAAAATATTATTAAGAAAATTGTAAGGAAGAGAAAATTCATTTACTGTCCTACAGTGTATTTATTGAAAAAATCCTGCATCTAAGTGGACACGCACAGTTCAAACTCTTGTTATTTATGGGTCGATTGTATTTATATTGCTTTACTTTAAAAACTCAGAATAATCTGAATTTTGGAAAAGTCTTATAGAGGCCACAGTGCCATACAGGGACAACCACTGTCAGGACTGAGATGTATATTCCAGTGATTTTATCAGCTTTCCATCAGATCTACCGCATACGCTCCACCCATCCACTTGCAGGCCTCTTTCAAAAGATGGGCTTGGGCAGTGATACCCTTTCTCATCTTTTGAAATTTTTAAAATTTATTTTATTTAGTTTTTAAAATATTTATTTATTTAAGTAATGTCTACACCCAAAGTGGGGCTCAAACCCATGACCTGAGATCAAGAGTCACCTGCTCCTCTGACTCAGCCAGCCATCTTTTTTTTTTTTTTTTAAACACACGTATGTCATTTAATTATCATTCATACTCATAGCTCAAAGACTAATTTCATTGGTTCACATCAAAATACCCCTGGCCTAGGAGGCGTTTTCTTCTTCTTTTCTTTCCTCTTTTGATGGGTTTTTCTTGACATTGGGAGGAGACCAGTTATGGCTGCCCGAAGCTGGACCCTTACTGGTGGGTAGATCTCTCTCTCTCTTGCTGACCCTTTAGTTCATGCAGGAGTTTTCAGGGAAAGGTCTTTAAGCCCTATTCTGCCCTCTAATGACTGGCCCAGAAGACACTCTGAGCCTGTGGCCTGTGTCAGTTTTGGGCAACATGCCAGAGAGTGTGGGTGACTGGGAAGAGCCAGTACCGGCAAAATGGGAAGAAAGCAAGTTCATGGCAAGAGGCTAGATGACAAAGCCTGTGGTCCCAGTTGAACTGGACACCTGAGATCCAGACCAATCCAGAGAGGGCTCATACTTGCTCCAAAAATGCATGCCCGGCAGCAGGGAGAGGTCTGGGGGTGAGGCATGGCGGAGCCTGAGAGACGAGGTGAGAGGGGTCAAAGGTAAGCGAGGAGTCAGGGGCGCCTCGGGGGCTCAGTCGGGTAAGCATCCAGACTCTTGATTTCTGCTCAGGTCAGGATCTCACAGCTCAGGAGTTCAAGCCCCACACGGGGCTCTGCGCTCGTCATGCAGAGCCTGCTTGGGATTCTCTCTCTCTCTCTCTCTCTCTCTCTCTGCCCCTCCCTGCCTGTCTCTCTCTCAAAATAAATAAAGAAACTTCAAAAAATAAAGGTAAGCAAGGAGTCGAAGTCCGGGTCTTTACAGAGAAGGACTAAGGGACCCCAGCAAGGAAATCCGGAAGAGGTGCAGGGCCTGCCTATGGAAGGCGCTGGGCCCTGCTCCGAAGGGCGACCAAGATGGAGGCTTGCTACTGACCACTGCCCAGCCCCAGATCTCGTCTGGGAGTCGAGCCCTCACTCCTGGACAGAGAAGAACACAGCACAGGACGACTCCTTCTACCTTCGTGGGTGCAAAGATACAGTCTTTACGCTGGAAAATTTCAAGTCACCATGACTCAGGGGGGAAGCAAAAGACTGCCGAGCGGGTGGCTTTGTGAGGACTGTTTTCCAAGAGGAGATTCCCAGTCTCTTTAGGGCAGCAAACGGGTCTCTGTTCTCTTACATGTCCTTCAGCCCAGTGCCCAGACACACGGTGGACAGCCACAAACCTTCAGCCCCGTGACTAAATGAGTGGATTCACTCTATGATACTGGCTAGAACAGCAAACGGTCCACCTTAGGATCAGAAACTTACCTTATGTCTTCTGCGGCAGCGTGACAGCACCCCGCTCACCACTGCGAGAGACCCCAACAGCAGCTGCCCTGGCCCCCAGGCGGAGAGCCCTGCGGTGCCTCTCCCCGTCAGGCAGGAGCTCTTGCCGTTCACAGGCAGGACCTGGAAATCCCCAGGGACGCTCTTCAAGGCTGAGGCTTGCGAGCTCCCACTTGCACTTGGGGGAAAGTAATGACCTTTCCCAGAGGCCGTCCAGGAGGGCAACGATCCACCAGCGATCATTGAAGTTGAGTCCTACCTATGCCCAGAGGCAGCTGGGGGACTCAGAAACAGGCGTGGGCGCCTCTCTCCCGACCACCAGATTGGCACGACCGGGAGTGAGGTCACCGCGAAGCACAAAACGCCCGCAGCAAACTGGAGGTGAAAGCGGGGCCAGTTGGGCAGGATAATGGGCAGCCTCGTCGGCCCTCGTTATCCCCACCTGCTCCTGTCTTCTCAGATTAGAATCCTAACGTGAGCTTACAGAAAGTCAGCTGGGGCGCCTTCCCCATGTAATTCAGATCACGTTGCCTCCAGCTCTTAGAAACTCAAATAAACAGAAGGACTAATATTACTACTGAAAATGCAATTAAGGGCATTCATTGTAAAGTAATAATGAACTACCTCACCCTCACCATATGGCCAGAGCTGATTAACACCTAGAAGAAATGATCCACAACCTCTAAAATCAGAATTAATGTCTCGGATCATAACGAGAAACTTTTTTTTTTTTTTTTGAAAGAAAAAGTGGTTGAGAGTTTGCTGAACCAAGAGGCAAAAGGAAAATATTGGGACTTCCATCCTGAAAAGTCTCATTCAGATTAGGTGAGCTACGTTTTCAGTGTAGAATCACAGCACGGATGCAAAGATACTGTGAGATTTGCAAGTTGGAATTGTCATGTAATTGAATCGTTTTCCCTCCATTGTTGCTCTTATAATCATGAGGAACTAATGGAAGAATCTCCACCCAGACTGACAGTTTCATAAATCACCAGGGATGGGCTTAGCCTATCGATCGAAAATCCTTTTTCCCCGAAATTACTGGTTGAAATGCTGTTTGTTGGGCAGGAAGATCATACAGTGTGATTTAATCCCTTAGGAGGAGGCACGATGGTAGAAATGTTAGAATTTCCCGGCAGTGCCCGAAAGGTTAACATTACGAGAGATGCCTAGAAAGAAGGAGACCCATTTAGAAGGCAGTGTTGTTACTGAAGCGAGTTTGCAGACGCACCTTGGGGAATTATGGGATACCTAAGGCTGTTCCTGGAACCTGATGAGCGTCTGGGCCCTCGGGCCATCTGGAGAAACGTAAAGAAGCAGAATTTGGGATTTTTTTTTCCCCCCACCAGGATCCCTTACATTACTTTTTATACTAGCGGGGAAGGTTTAATGGGCTCAACGTTGCCCTCAGGGAAAGTGAGGGGAGAATTTTTTTTCTATAAATGCTTCCGAGGGGGGCAGGGCTCATGATTACCTGTAGCAGGTACAGCTGGAATTCCGAGAACTTTCCGTGGAAGCTGGAACCTACAGCTAACAACACCCACTCCCGTTTTGCCTTTTGGCTACTCTGTCTTTGGCCTCCGGAGCGATGGGCAAACCTCGTAGTTGTATTTCCTAAGCTGTTTCTAAAGAGGTTAACACCCTTAGGTTGCAAACACCTAACAGCTTGGTCAAGACCAGTGGTCCCAGGTGAGAGTTAAGTCAGAGGATTCCCAGGGTGAAAGAAGTTCTTCCGAAATACTCCTGGATTTGAGCCTAATGAGACAGCTGGTCACCCAGTGGTGCAGCGGGCCCAGGTAGAAGCCTAACTGGTTCTAATGACTCCAGTTGGATTCGGGGAGTATCTGGGCATTTCTGCGATTGATACATCGGCACGGAGACGTCCTCAGGTCATAACCGAGAGGGCAGACTTGTTAAGACCTCTTAGGGCAAACTAAAAACCTCTGCTTCTAGAACGGAGATCTGGATTTCTCTTCCGCTGCTGAATCTGTGCCCGGGGACACTGTCCCTTGCTCTTGCGACAGTTTTTAGACTAGACGATCTTCTCATGGCTGTGACATGCGGTCTCCTGAGCCGGGGCCCCACCTGAGCACATTTATGAGGACCCCGAGCTTGGTTGAGTCGCGCAGCCCCCACTGGAGGACTTTCTCCCGAAACCCACAAACAAAGAGATCCCACAACCCTGTATGTAAGATGCCTGCAAGTGTCAGTGCTGCGACAGATGGCCCAGCTCCCCGGGAAGCGACAATGCCCTCGCCAGGCCATTGATTCCGTTCGTGCAATTTAAATATCTGAACAGTGACTGGTTTGCTGGGGAGAAGTGCAGTCCCTTGAACTGATCAGATCTCCGTAGTCCTGGTAGAAACCGGGCAGTAAACGGCCTTATTTACGACAGGTGCTTGAGCTCCCCATGCTGTCCAGCCGTGAACATGCAGAGAGCCGAAGCTGGGGGCAGGGGACAAGATTGGAAGTAACTCTGCCAGCAGAAAACCAGATAGATACTGGGCTCACACAGAGCGCAGAAGGCCTCGAGGGAGCAGAGATACCAAGACTGCTCATTGGAGGAGTCGAGAACGGCAATCAATGCCCTTCAAATTCTCCCTTTCATCAACAAAACTTTGTCGTTAGGGAGTCCAGAATTTTCCAATGATCATGTTCCTTAAAATTAAATTGCAGTTTTCACTTTCCTTAGGGTCAAAAGCTTTCAAAACGTTCTCACAGAGAAAGAGCATTGAAGTTTCCCCTTAAAGGAGAATGGGGAAAACCAGGGTTACAGTCAGTGTTGTCACCAACAGTAGATGACTGTGTGACGGTGTGAGCCTCACTGTTACTCTAAAAGAGGCACAGAGCCTGACGTGGGGCTCAAACTCACAGACCACGAGATCATGACCTGAGCCGAAGTTAGATGCTTCACTGACTGAGCCACCCAGGTGCCCCTTTGTTGTAATTGTTTAAAAAAATTTTTTTTAAACATTTATTTATTTTTGAGAGACAGAGACAGACAGAGCATGAGTGGGAGACGGGTGGAGAGAGAGGGAGACACAGAATCCGAAGCAGGCTCCAGGCTTTGAGCCGTTAGCACAGAGCCTGATGCGGGGCTCGAACACACAAACGGCGGGATCATGACCTGAGCCAAAGTCAGATGCTTAACTGACTGAGCCATCGAGGCACCCCCATGCTGGCATCATTTAATAATACATTTATTAAAAGTTGATTTTTGCAGAAAAACCCAATAGGGGATTGTATGCTATAAAGAGAAACGCCAGTTCCCATTGGCGGCTATTTCTATTGCGCCCCATAAGCAGGTGCCAGAGTTCACCTGGTATTCAAAATCCAAACGATAAGCACAGCGCTGAGGACTCTAAGGACTCCTTCTGCAAACTCCACCTTCATAAAAGTGGGGAGCAACAGAATGACCACCCAGTCACGGCAGGGATGGCGGGGAGGTGGTGTGGGCGTGAAGATCTTCCACCGCGATCTGTCTCTGGTACTTTTGAGGACTTGGCTCTGCTTTCAGTGTCTACACGGATGAACTCGGAGTATCCTCGCTGAGCCATTTAACGAATAATCAAAACATACTTAGGAACAGCCTGTGCTTCTTATCACCTGAAACACTCCCTTTTCTCATCGCTCGTAGAGACCTTTGATCTTTGTCTTGCACGAACTGCTTATCCTGATGAATTTCATGTAAAGAGTCTAGGAATCGATTTCAGAAGCAAGTAAGCAGGGGGTAGTGACCCCTGGCTCGGAAGCCCCCAAATAGAAGTACAAAGCTTCGGGGCACCTAAGTGGCTCAGTTGGTTAAGCGTCCAACCTCGGCTCAGGTCATGATCTCTCGGTCTGCAAGTTCGAGACCGCATTGGGTTCTTGCTGACAGCTCCGTGCCTGGAGCCTGCTTCGGATTCTGTGTCTCCCTTTGTCTCTCTGCCCCTCCCCGCTCACGCTCTGACTCTCACTCTCAACTCTCTCAAAAATAAATAAAAAAACAAATAAATAAAAAAAGAAGTACAAAGCTTCAAGAGACATTTCTGAACTTTTCCTTACTGGATTGCTTGCTGTACTGGAGGGCAGTGGCCTTGTGGAAAGACCTAGGTTCTGCAGCAATAGGGCGACAGCCCTCAGTGGATTACTTTGCCCCCGCAGCCCTGCTTCTATTCTGAGCTTCGGCCCCCGCCTGGGGGCTGACGCAGGGGCCCGAGGTTCTGGCAGGGGAGGTCTCCCAGGAGCCATCGAGCAAAGCAGTCGCCTGCACTATCTCTCTCTTGCCATCCTCGAGGGCCCTTTCGTCATCCTCCTCTCCCTCCCCTTCTCCCAACCAGAGGCCTCTGGCACCCTCAACATTGCCCGAGTCCGTCTACCACGCAGTAACCCCTGCCCAGAACATTTTCCTTGCCCTTGAAAAAACTGGTATCTAAAGTTTCTTGAGCTCTTAAGTGCTAAGTGATTCGAGAGAATTATCCCCCCACCCCCAGAGTTATCCACAACTTTGTCTAGACAACTCCAGACCAATAACTTACTGCTCGTTCTTCGGGTCACGTGGCTTACTCGTGGAGCAACTGCTCACGTATCTTTGGAGCCAAGGAAAGACATAGAAGCCTAATCTTCATCTGGAGAAAAGGAACCAGATTTGCCTCGGTTAAGGCCGCTGTGGCCTGCAATGCTGTGTCCCATTCCTGGTGTTATTTCAGGCCGAGTAAGTCAGATGCTGGGAAGTGTAAAGTTCGTGGAGGAACGTCTTACTGGAATCCTACGGCCAGCCCGCACTGCCGGCAGGACTTGAGTTTTCCTGGAAAGGAGTGGCTATTCCCAGCACCACTTAATCCTGGGAAGAGGTTAATCCTGGGACAGGGAATGAGTGGGCCCTCCCCTGGAAGACGGCGTGGAGAAACTGCCTTTCCCTGGGTCTCAGGGGCCTGAGTCTAACGCAACTGGACTGACCTGCGCCTCTAAGTTCTGAAAGCAGCCATTCCTAGAATGAAATTTGAAAGGATTTCCCTACTGCGGCCCCCTTCTGTTACCCCCAAGGGTAGTGGACATCTGTTGTTTTGCCTTCTCAATATTCATTTTACCCTTTTCTGGGAACAGAAACTTCTATTTCCTTCAGGCAGTTGGGTTCCCCACATATTGCATGCGTCTCAGCCAGGGCTGTGCCCATCCCCCACCTGAGGGCTGTGCATGTGACACAGGCCTGGCCAATGAGAGGGCTGTGCCTCCCTGAGCACAGTGATTGGCTCCTGGCTGAGCATGTGACCCAAGTTGGGCCAATCAGAGCCAGCCTTAGAATTTGCCAGCCGTAGTGTGAGAAAGTCATCCTCTTAAAATTGGGGTGAACGAGCTTGGAGCTGCTGGGGGCATCCCGTTGGAGATTAAAGTGCACAGGACAGGACAGTCGAGAAGGGAAGTTTGAATCCTGAGGATATTTTTGAGCCTCTGAATATAGCCAGGCCCAAACTTAGAATATGCCTGCAGTTTACCAGTTCCTTGAAGCAATAAACCTTCTTTTTGGATTGTCAGGTTTTTATTTTTAGAGAGATAGAGTGTGAGTGGGGTAGGGGCAGAGAGAGAGAGGGAGACACAACCTGAAGCAGGCTCCAGGCTCTGAGCTGTCAGCACAGAGCTGACGTGGGGCTGGAACTCACTAATTGTGAGATCGTGACCTGAGCCCCCCAGGCTCCCTGGATTGTCAGTTTCAACTGGAGCCTCTGTCCTTTGTTCCTGAAGATATGCTGTCAAATGTATAAGCCGCATTTCATCCATCACTGTGGGTTGTTCAGGAAGGACTGTGCCCATCCTGGGCGTAAAGGGCATTGTGGGAGAACAGCCACAGCTTAGGGAAGCAGGTACAGGAAGTCATTTGCAGGGAAGAAGGAGACAGTAATCCAAAGTCACACTGCCAGTGAAGGTAGCAAGCTTCACGCTGGAGAGATTTGTGGGGACGTGTTATTATTCTTTGTACATTTTCAAAATACCTATAGAAGGAAGCCTAGTAAAAGGCCCTAGGTATTATAATAATTTGGGCATTAGAAGCTAATGTTGGGGTGCCTGGGTGGCTCATGGGTTAAGTGTCCGCCTCTTGATGTTGGCTCAGGTCATGAACTCACGTGTGGTGAAGTCGAGCCCAATGTCGCGCTCTGTGCTGACAGCGAGGAGCCCGCTTGGGATTCTCTCTCTTCCTCTCTTGCCCCTCCCCCTGCTCTTGTGCACTGCAAATAAATACATAAATAAATAAAATAGTAAAAAAAATATTTTAAAAATTTCTTTAAAAAAAAGAAGCTAATGTTATCTAATTGCCATCGTAGATATCCAAGCCGTGAGGCCAGGAGACATTTGGATGCCACAGAAGAGTGTTTTACGTTTTGCCAGGGAGGAACAAATGGGGAGAGGCAGGCAAATAAAATTCCTAAGTTTCCTCGAGGCGTTTCAGATTGGCAGCAAGTCCCAAATCCATAAAAAATACTGTCGGAGTATCCATTTATTCAAATTAGCTAGGAGGAATCATTTGAAAGACTTCCAAGCAAGATCTGGCCATGCTGGAGTTTCGGCTCTTCGTTTTTATTTCTAACTCTTACCTCGTGAAGCTGGGCCACCGCAGAATGATCCCAGTAGAGGCAGCAGGACCCACGAGCCTCGTCGTCATGGTAGGGTGCTTTGGGAGCGATGGGGTCCCTGCCACCGGGAAAGCTGTAACTAAAGACACGAAGACCTCTTGGTCTTTCTTTCCTTTATCGCTTCCCATCTCCTGTCTAGGCGTTGTTTCTGCTTGCCATAAAAATTACAGTGAAGGAAGTTGTAAAAACGCTTCCCTTTGAGGTATCGGAGATGGAAGGGAACGGCCTCGTTGGTCTTGGGCACAAGATGCGACAGTCGGGGCCAGGGGTGAAGAGCTTTTCGCACACCGTGAAAGTGGTACTTACCAGCCTGGGCCCCAGGGGCTTCCACAAGATATACTTGGTACTGTAGGGAGAAATAGAAGGATGGAGAAGGAAAGAGGAAGGGAGATGAGGAGGCGGGAACCTTCAGGTGCTTATCCAAGGGAGGCCGCCTTTTTACATACTCAAAGTATTCCTAATGAGAACTGTTTACATTGTATTGTGACTGGCTATACTCCATGTATGATAGCCTACATGGTATATGTGTGCCTTCAGATAGTATGAGGCATAGTAGCGGAATTACATTGGTATTTTTTAATTCTTTGGGTTAGCAAAGTCAAAGAATGGTGGCCAATGAAATGCACAAAGTTAGTAAGGGGGAAAGAGGATAGAGTAGGGACGGATTACGTTTAAACCGCATTAGCAGACACCAGGCCTTAATTCAGGAGGTTGCACAAAAAAGGTTTTATTGGCAAGATGAAGTGAAACCTAGGGACTTTAGGAAGTCCCCATTATCTAAAAAAATATGGGGCATTTGGAGAAAGGAATTAAGTTTCAAGAAACTGAAACTTATGCGATTGCTTAAACCCCAGGACACGAGTTGAAGAAAGTCTGTTGGCCTGGCAAATATATGGTGGTTTTGGGGGGTTCCACATCAAGAGTACATTTTGTTAGAGCCACGCCCCTGGCGGTCTGGGGTTCCTTTGGAAACAATTAACCATAGCTGCTCCAAAGTCACTGTTCCCTTAGGGAGGTATTTAGAGAGAAAGGGAGAGAGACACAGAGAGAGAGATGACAAAGAAATGACTCCCATTTTATTTATTCTGAGAGACAGAGAGAGGGCAGGAGACGGGAAGAGAGAGAGGGAGAGAGAGAATCCCAAGATGATAGCGCAGAGCCCCAGGTGGGGCTCGCACTCATCAACCATGAGATCACGACTTGAGCCAAAATCAAGAGTCGAATGCCTAACCTACTGAGCCACCCGGGTGCCCCTAAAATTCACATTTTAAAGCTATGTTTACAAGGTGTGGTAAAAATCTTGGAATTTTTTGAGTATTTTCTGCTTTCGACGTGATCGAAACATCTGAGACAGTTTGATCTACCAACCATATAATCGCGATTTATCAGAATTCCAAGAATTGGCTGAAGAGCTCAGGGAGCACTTGCCTTCTCTGGGAGGCAGTGTCGGTGCTGCACGCTGAATATCCTCTCTGACGCCTTTGCCATTCTGGGGCGCACCGCGCCCAGGAATTTTTCTCTGCAACAACCAGGACCTGCATAGGGGGGCGCGGCCATCAAGCTATCGGTTTTGCGTGGGTTCCAGAGCCAGAGGGGGCCTTGCAGGAGTCCAGGCTGTGGAACATACAGCTAGCAGATCCCATGACACTAGAGGTACCTTTGGTAGAAAAAGACCCTGCCTCTGACGAGACCTGGGAAGAGAATCCTTGTGCAGACCCCTTTGGGACTGAAGCCAGGCCATGCCGCCCACAGAAGAAAACTATCCATCATTGGAAGAAGCCCCCCGCTGTGCCATTAGGCACCTAGAATTTGACAAAGGGATATCAACTGATATGTGGTCAGAGCTACCTATGATGACCGGGGTGCTGGGGGCTTGTCAGACCCACCAAGTCATAAACAGCAATCCATGACCCAATGAAAAGCGGTGCCCAGGACTGAGCCCGAGCGTCCAGGGGGCACAAGTTACACCAAAAGTGGATCCAGACTCCATTGCTTACCTACTACTCTTGCATTCACTCTTCTTCCAAGCTTCTACCCATGGCCTCAGAGGGGCTCCCTGGGGCCAGCTGATGGAGGGAAAAAAATCTGAGCCTGGTTCATGGACGGCTGTCTTCATATCTTGGGGCAAGCCCAAAATGGACTCTCGCTGCAGTACAGCCTTGCTCGGAAATGGCCCTGGAATTCGTGGTGAGTGGAAATCCCTTCCGCACAGAGCTTCCGCTTCCTGTGGAGAGACAAGTAAGGACCCACACGGTCCTGAGCAGCAGCTGAGGGACTTCTGGTGTGTCAGGACCCTGGGCGATGCTCTCCACACGGATGTTTGGGGAAGAGGCTGTGGATGGGAGGCATCCGAAGTGGGAGGGTCTCGGTGCCATAGGCCGATACTCACCAGAGGGCGTCCATACAGAGGGGGGACAAATGACCAGACAAACAACACCCCTCATGCTTCAGATGTCAGTCCTCAGTCCACCCTGTGTTCAGGGCTGGTGAATGGAATATCTCACCAAGGCTAATTTAGCTAGCGTACTGCCTGTTAGCAGCAGAGACTAATACCGGGCTCCATGTCTGGGAAAATCCCTTGAAGAGACCAATTAGCCACTTGGTGGCAAGTTGATTGTCTTAGACACTTTCCACACTGGCATATCAACCAGGTATAATTTTCTGCCTTCAGTGTCTCAGTCAACACCGCCATCTGAGGGCACACAAAAACGCCCAATATACTGATATGTGGTCTTGTGAAACATTGCCTCGCACCAGGGGCGCTCTTCACAGCTAAGGAGGTGCCACAGTGGTCTCAAGGGCCCCACTTGGCATGCTCTACGGTGTCACAAGCCTCTTGCCCAACCTCTTTTCCCCAGTCATCCAATCTCGGTCCTTCCAAGGTCCTGACCGCCCCACCAAGTCCATGTACGGTCTCATCTTCCCCTCAGGACGAGTTTCTCTTCACACGGGATGGAAGTTCTGGCCACTGTGAGGATTTCTCCTCACTGCTGATTTTCGGGGTCACTCCTCAGGTGGGTGGTGGAACAGTAGCGGTCCATTTTCGGCTAACAAATCCACGAACCGGTCCAGCTCCTGACCGGAAAGAACATTAGAGCATCCTCTTAAGAACACAGCAAAGGCATCAGCGTGGAGGTGACCCCCTGTGCAGCCGGAATGCCTCAAGATGCAGCGTATACCTTGGGACCAACAGCCATTATATGCGCACCGCCCCCTGGGAACCCGGGGTAAGAGCGGCCCTCATCACCTTCACTCTTGGTGACCCCCTTGGGGCAATTTGTGGCTTCCTGCGCTGGCAACTTTGCCTCTGGTGGGATGGTGAGGGTTTGCAGAGAGGACAGTCTCTAGAGGGCTGCAATAACATTTCCCGTCTACCTAACGCTGTGGTGCCACCTCGTCAAGGTCCTTTTGGTCTCCTCCTGACAGCGGACTGGCAGGCAAAGCGGGCGTTAATATAGTGACAGGCTGTCATGAGGACATCCACTTAGGGCCACAGAGTGGGGGCAGAGAGGAGTATGTCTACAAGGCACTGGGACAACTCAGTGCCCTAGATTTTTAATTGCGAATAGGCAACTATAGCAACCATGGTGTGACGAGGGCATGGTACCCAGGGGTCAGGCTCCTCGGAGAGGATGGTTTGGGACACCTCATCAGACACACGATGGTCTAGAATGAGGGGAATCTCAAATGGAGAGTAGAGGAGGGAGGCGAAAGTCTATTACAGCTTGAGGACCAACCAGCCATAGCTCACTCCACTATGGCCGTTTTCTTGGAACTGTGGCCACCCACCGCCCCGAAGGGCTAGTGGAGTGACCTTGGGAGAGGCACGGATGGGTCTGAACGGTGCTGGACCCATGTGCCCTCAGATTCCTTTACCAGTTTGGCGTACGCTGGTTCCTGGCAGGCTTTCGCTCTCAAGGGGTAGGACCCAATCTCTGCAGGCCGCCGAATCGGGAAGTGTCTGAGAATTTCCACGTTGCTAGGTACAGCCCTGCATACAGTACTCTGGCTTTTTGGCTGCTAATTAGGGCAATTAATTTTTTTTAATGTTTATTTATTTTTGAGAGAGAGAAAGTATGAGCAGAGGAGGGTCAGAGAAAGAGAGAGGGAGACACAGAATCTGAAGCAGGCTCCAGGCCCTGAGCTGTCAGCACAGAATCCGACGGGAGGCTCGAACTCACGAACCATGAGATCATGACCCGAGCTGAAGTCGGATGCTTAACCGACTGAGCCACCCAGGCGCCCCTAAATTGTTTTTAAATGTTTATTTATTTTTGAGAGAGAGATTGAGAGAGAGAGAGAGCAGAGGAGGGGCAGAAAGATAGGGAGACACAGAATCTAAATCAGGCTCCCGGCTCTAAGCTTGTCACCCCGGAGTCTGATAAGGGGCTCAAACGCACGAACTGCGAGGTCATGACCTGAGTCGAGGTTGGATGCCTCACCGACGGAGCCACCCAGGCGCCCCTAATTAGGACAATTTACAAGCGTGACCTGCGGAACTGCTGTGTGGGACTGAGTGGAAGTCGCCCTACCTGGCAGTTTACTTGTGATTGCGCTGTTCCGTGGCCTCCTTCTCTTTCTCCTCCTAATTCTTCAGTCCCTTACCAATTTTTTCCCTAATAAATCTTCCGTGAATTTTTGTCAAGGAACGTGCTACTGGAGAACCCAACCGAACACATTTTCTTAGGTGCTTGAAGTATTTGAGACGATTAGATTTTGAAATGTCTAAGGGAATTTAATTAATTTTCTAAGTAACGTTAAATGTATAAGGATGATTTGGTCAGTTGAGTTCACTGAAACGCTAATAAAGGAACAAACCAAAGCCACTATTATTTTTTATATAAAATCTGTTAGATTTATAAATGAAATAGCAAGATTTAGAAACTGAGCTTAAAGCTTTGTTTTTTTTTTTAATGTTTATTTTTATTTTTGAGAGAGAGAGAGAGAGAGAGTGCAAGTGGGGTAGGGGTACGGAGAGAAGGAGACAGAGTCAGAAGCAGGCTCCAGGCTCTGAGCTGTCAGCACAGAGCCTGATGAGGGGCTTGAACCCACGAACCACAAGATCATGGCCTAAGCTGAAGTCAGATGTTTATAACCGACTGAGCCACCCAGGTGTCTCAAGCTTAAAGCTTTAAAAGATATTAGGTTTCTAATCTGTAACTCTAATAAATTAACTTGAGAAAAAATATTTTTAGGCATTCCTTTCCAGGCTGGAGAAGCTCACTCACCTTATTTAAAAAAAATTTTTTTTTACATTATTTATTTTTGAGAGACAGACAGAGAGAGAGACAGAGCACAGGTGGGTGAGGGGCAGAGAAAAGAGACAGAATCCAGAGCAGGCTCCAGGCTCCCAGCTGACAGCGCAGAGCCCAAGGCGGTACTTGAACCCACGGCCGGTGAGATCATGAACCCAAACCCGCGCCCCGTGAGATTGTGACCCGAGCCAAATTCGGACGTTTACCCGACTGAGCCACCCAGGTGCCCCTGACTATACTTTAAGGAAAATAAGCATTGACCGAATAAACTCAAGGCTTACCTTTATGTTTATAAATATCCATAGCTCTGCCCTTCGTTGTAAATGTGAGTTACCAAATGCATCCAGCTAGGTATGTAAAATACTCAAGTCAATATCAAAATGTCAACTCCGAACTAAAAATTAGAAACACTCATAAATTATCTCAGCTACTCATTTACCCAGCTAGACAACTAATTACAATTATGCTCATCAATGCATATAAAATAAGTAGTTCCACATAAAAATGAATCTATAAAAAGATACATCAATAATCATAAATGTAGGCTATCATTACACCCCCATTTTGGTAATCTACAATTTTAAAATCTGAAATCTCACCTTGAGACTAAAAGGTGGGCTAAATGCAGTCGAGTTGCAGCATTTTTTTTTAAATGTTTATTTATTTATTTTTTAGAGACAGAGAGCAGGCAGAGGAGGGGCAGAGAGAGAGGGAGACGGGAGACCGAATCCCGAGCAGGTCCTCCCTGCCAGCGCAGAGCCGCCGACTGGGGGGCTCAAACCCGTGATCAGCGAGATCCTGACCTGAGCCGAAATCAAGAGTCAGCTGCTTGACCAGCTGAGCCCCAATGCAGTCTAGCTAAATATATTTTTAGGTGTGTCTGTTTTTGTAAGCACAGTGTCCAGTCTAGCTGAAGAGAAATGGGGACAGAATTCAGAAAACGAAATGGGGCAATGTGTATTTTATTTTAATGAACTGTATGAAACACAGAATAAAGCCCTGCTTTCGGAGACGCAAGGTTGTTGACAAGAATTTCGAGCTTCACTGCTTTTCGTTGGTAAATTTGTTTTGCCGTCTGATGGTGATGACAGCTCTGTCAGCGTAAAGCAGAACTATTCTTTATTTACTCAGGTCTTTGATTTTATAACAAAGTGGGGGCTGGATCTGGACATTCTTACAGGCTCCTCTCCCTCCGGGCTGGGGGGGGGCAAAGGAGAATGAATTACAGGGAGAAACACTGAAAGTGAAAACACTGAAAATACAAATTTTCTTTAAATTATTTGATAGTTATACCATTTGAGACTTAAAGAAAGCTTAAAAAAAATCAAACATTCAAATTTGTTCCTCGGTGCCTGAATTTTTAAAAATTTTATTAAAAATTTTTTTTAAGTTTATTTATTTTTGAGAGATTGAGACAGTGTGTGAGCAGGGGAGAGGCAGAAAGAGAGGAGACACAGAATCTGAAGCAGGCTCCAGGCTCTGAGCCATCAGCACAGAGCCCAGTGCGGGGCTCGAGCTCACGAACTGTGAGATCATGACCTGAGCTGAAATCAGAGGCTCAACCAACTGAGCCATCCGGGCACCCTATTAGTGCCTCAATTATTTTTTTAATTTTTTTTCTTTTTTTTTTAACGTTTATTTATTTTTGAGAGACAGAGAGACAGAACATGAGCAGGGGAAGGGCAGAGAGAGAGAGGCAGACACAGAATCTGAAGCAGGCTCCAGGCTCCGAGTCATCAGCACAGAGCCCGACGCGGGGCTCGAACTCACAGACGTAAGACCATGACCTGAGCCGAAGTCGGCTGCTCAACCGACTGAGCCACCCAGGCGCCCCTAGTGCCTCAATTTTTAAGCAAAGTATGCCTACAGTTTTTTCTTACACCAAACCGTGCCTGCTGTATCTGTTAAATTGTTTTTATATAGTCCTTCAGAAATATTGTAAAAACAGACCAAGTAGGCACATGAATGTAATCATACTTATAATGGAACTACACATATTAAGCCATATTTGAAATATTCCAGAAACAAATGATCTCTTTTGCTTCCAAAAAACATTTCCGATGAGCCTAAAGTATGCTTTTAAAACTCGAATAAACCTAGGTAAGTGTTACTTTCAGGACGTTTATTTTATATACTTCCTATAGCAAGTAGTAAAAAAGGAAAATATCCGAGTGTTTGAGAATGGAAGGCGCTGGAAGCTAAGTGTGGAAAAGTGATCTTCCACCAAGCGAGGCAAAACCCAGTGTCTGCGGGCGAGGAGTCCAAGAAAGGTTCCAAATGTATCTAGCAGACCTTGCTAAAACGAAAAAGTAATGCTATGAATATACTATGGATTCTTTTTCAGAAATGTTTTTATGCCCTTCTGCGGTGCCTAGGTGGTAGTTAAGCTGGTGGTTCCTCCAACAGTGACTTGTTTTCCTGGTCCAGACAGAGCTGGGCAAGGAAGACCTAGCCCCAGGGGCTTCGGTTCTGTGCTGGTTTTTCTTTTCGCTTAACCTCACCTAGGGGTCATGACAACGTTCTTCTCCGTTTTCTTTTATTTTTAAAAATTTTTAATGTTTATTTGTTTTTGAGAGAGAGAGAGAGAGACTGAGTGTGAGTGGGGGAGGGGCAGAGAGAGAGGGAGACACAGAATATGAAGCGGGCTCCAGGCTCTGAGCTGTCAGCACAGAGCCTGACGTGGGGCTCGAACCCAGGAACCGTGAGATCCTGACCTGAGCCGAAGTTGGATGCTCAACCGACTGAACCACCCAGGCGCCCCTCCATTTTATCTTAAAAGCTTTGCGGCGTTTCTCTTCATATTTAGGTCTTGAATGTCTTTGGACTTGATGTATGTGTACGCAGTTGGTTTCTTAAATAGGGGTCCAGTTGCTCTAGGACTGTCGTTGGGAAATGCGAACATTTTATTTCTTCGTGAATCAGTTTTGCTACATTATATGTTTTCTAGAAATATTAATGTCTGGAAAGGTTTATTGGCATAAAATTGCTTATGGTAGTGTCTCCTCTCTGTTTTGTCTTTATCTGCTCTTTCTCCGTCAGCATCCTCTTTGTCATTCCTGCTTGTTGGTCTTGGTGCCTTGTCTTTATTTTTCCACGATTGGTTCCTTTTACAAAGAACAAGCTTCTGGCTTTACTGATACCCTCTATTATTTGTTTGAAATTTTATTTTCATTAATTTCTGTTCCTCTCCCCCTTCCTCCCACCCAGTTCTGTTTCTTTGGCTTTATTTGGCTACTGTTTTTCTAATGTATTGAGGTGAAGGTGTCATGCATTCGTTTTGTACCTATTCTTATTTTGAATATCTGCACTTCAGCCTATATACATTTCTAAGTACTCCTTAAGCTTCAAAACGCAAGTTTTGGTGTGTGATATTGTCATTATTGCATGATTCATATTACTTTCATCTTCTCAATAGGATTCCTTCGCTCCTTGATTATTTTAGACGTGTGTTTCTCAATTTGCAGACACCTGAGTATCTTTCTGGGTATCTTCTGGGTCTGGATCTTTAGTAAGATTAAGTTACAGTCATTGAACAGGTTACACTTTATTCATATTCTTTAAAATTTGTAAAGTTTTGGGGCAGCTGGGCGGCTCAGTCGGTTGAGCATCTGACTGCGGCTCAGGTCATGATCTCGCAGTTCAGTTCATGAGTTCGAGCCCCACGCTGGGCTCTGTGCTCACTTCGGATCCTCTGATGCCCTCTCTCTGCCCCTCCTCTATTCGCTCTCTCTCTCAAAAATTAAAAAAAAGTTAAAAAAATTTGTCAAGACTCGTTTAACGACCATATGATCGATTTTTTGGTAAATATTCTCCGTGTTCTTGAAAAGAGTGTATATTCTTTTTTGTTGTATGATTTTTTATTTTTTAAAGTAATCTCTACACCCAATATGGGGCTCAGACTTACAACCCCGAGACCAAGAGTTGCATGCTCTTTTGACTGAGCGAGGCAGGTGTCCTGGAAGAAGTGCATATTCTGCAAAATTGGGTGTGATGTTCCATATGCGACCATTACGCTGTGTGTGTGTGTGTGTGTGTGTGTGTGTGCGTGTGTGTGTGTTTAGAGTTTATTTACTTATTTGGAGAGAGAGAAGGGGGTGTTGCGGTGGGGCAGAGAGAGGAGGAGACCGAGAATCCCAAGCAGGCTCTATGCTGTCAGTACAGAGTCTGACTTGGGGCTCGATCCCACAAACTGTGAAATCATGACCTGAGCCGAAATGAAGAGCCTGACGTTCAGCTGACTAAGCCACCCAAGTGGCCACCATTAGCTGTTTTTTTAAATTATGTCGTTTGAATCTTTTAAATCCTTACTGATTTTTTTCCACTCGCTATCTTAGTAACTCAGAAAGGTTTGATGAGATCTCGCAGAGTCACTGTGGATCATTCTCTTAGTCTTCAGAGTCCTGCAATATTTACCTTATGTATTTTGAGGCTGTATCTTAAATGCACGTAAGTTAAAAATTTTTCAATCTTTTTAGTGAGGGGCACCTGAGTGGCTCAGTCGGTTAAGCGTCCGACTTTGGCTCAGGTCATAAGCTCACAGTTTGTGAGTTGAAGCCCTGCCTCGGGCTCTGTGCTGACGGCTCGGAGCCTGGAGCCTGCTTCGGATTCTGGGTCTCCCTCTCTCTCTGCCCCTCCCCTGCTTGCACTTTGCCTCTGTCTCTCTCACTCAAAATAGTTAAACATTAAAAAATTAATAATTAAATTAAATAATTAATTAATTGATAATTAAAATTAATTTAAAAAATCGTTTTAGTAAGTTGAATCTTCTATCTTTTGATGCAGCTTTTTCTATACTGTTGCTTTTTGCCTTATTTTGTTTTCACAGTTACACCATCTTTCTTTTCCGTACCATTTGCAGGGTATATCATTTTCCGTATTTTTACTTTTAAGTTTCCTGTCTTATTATGTGTTGGATATGTCTTTTTTAATATGTATTTATTTTTGAGAAAGAGAGCACAAGCAGGGTAGGGGCTGAGAGAGGGGACCAGAGGATTCGAAGCAGGCTCTGCGCTGACGGCAGAGAGCCCAACGGGAGGCTCAGCCTCACGAACTGGGAGATCATGACCTGAGCTGAAGTCAGACCCTTCACTAACTGAGCTGCCCAGGAGCCCCTGGATATGCGTCTTTTTTTTTTTTTTTTTAATCTACTTATTTATTCTGAGAGAAACAGAGCACATGAGCACAGGCAGAGAGGAGGAGCAGAGAGAAAGGGAAAGAGAGAGAATCCCAAACAGGCTCCGCATCAGTGCAGAGCCCAATCTGGGGCTTATTCTCCCTGAGATCAAGACTTGAGATGAAATCAAGAGACTGATCCCCCCAGGCGTCCCTGGATCTGTGTTTAATAAAAGGCATAGGGTTGGATTTAATTTTTGAAACCCAGTCTGACAATATCCTTCTTTTATCTGTAGAATTTAATCCATTTCCATTTAATAAAATTACTGATGTATTTTGGTTTAAATATAGCCTTTTATTTTGTGTTTTCCGTTTGTCCTGCTTTTCCTTTTTCTCTACCTTCTTTTTTTATTTTTAATTTTGAAATGAGATTGTGCTTTCTCCATATTCATTTATTTCTTCATTTCAGCTTTGAAATTATTCTTTCTGTTTCTTTTTTTTTTTTTTGAGAGAGAGAGAGAGAAACAGAGTATGAGTGGGAGAGGGGCAGAGAGAGAGGGGACACACAGAATCCGAAGCAGGCTCCAGGCTCTGAGCTGTCAGCACAGAACCTGACGCGGGGCTCGAACTCACGAGCCACGAGATCGTGACCTGAGCCGAAGTCAGACGCTTAACCGACTGAGCCCCAGGCGCCCCTATTCTTTCTGTTTCTATTCTTTTCCTGGTTACCTGAGATATTTTCACTTGCATACTTATTTTATTAGAGTCTTAACTAATCAGTATTTTTACTCTGAGTTTGGACAGTATGAGGAATTTGGAACAGTTTGAATTCATTAGTCTTCTTGACTTATATATTATCATGTACTTTAGTTCTTTTCAAAGCTTCGCTAGACATTTTTTAAAGTTTATTTATTTTGAGAGAGAGTGTGTGCACAGGTGGGGAGGGGGCAGAGAGAGAGAGAGAGAGAGAGAGAGAAACAGAATCCCTCCTCAGAATCATGACCTGAGCCAAAGTCAGAGACTTAACAGTCTGAGCCACCCAGGCGCTCCTATAGATGACGTATTATTTCTTACTCCACCCAAGGCTAGAGTAACTGTCTCTACAGTTTGCATTTTTCCAGAATCTCAGACAGCATGGCCCGGGATAGCTGATGAATACCACAGTAACTCAGATTGGCTTCTCAATGTCTCTATGGTCGGTCATTTGGGAGAGTAACACATGTATGTATTTCTGCTCCTCCGACATGGACCCGTCACTGACTATCAAAGCTTGTTTTCTCATTGGCTCGACTTAAGAAGTTTCTAGAATGAAATGGGAGTGTACCAATGCACTGGTTATAATGATGTTAGTTTCTGAGCTATGCTTGTGTTTTGCTGAATGGTACACATATTCCATTTCAATGTTTGGCATAGAAAAAAAATGTTTACTGTAGTTTTTGTCACTCCTATTAAAGAGAGAAATGGTCAAATGCCCCCGGTTCCCAGTTAAGCCTGAAAAAAAAAATCGAAGTAAAATTGATTTCATCCAAAAGGCTCAGGGAAAACTTCCCAGCACTGTGGAGACTCAGGAGAAGCAACAGCAAAAGCCAAATTAGAGCTGGGGACCGGTTGACAATAAGTACCATGAGGTAAGTTGCAGAGGACCTTGAATTAGGTCAGTATAAACAATGGGGGGTTATTCAAGTCCTTGCCGCAGGAAGGTCAGGAACAAAGTGAGTATTTGTGATCGCGTTTGTCGCCCCAAGAGCCAAAGCCCAGGTGCTGTAAGGCTACAAAAGCTACCTCATTGTCTTCCTGGATGTCTAACCCTGAGATCCTCTGACATTTTAAATTGCTCATTTTAGAAGCAACCAAATGCAATACGGTATTCAAACACACAGTGCATTCGTGGAACGTGATTCGCTGAAAATCAGGATGGATTCGAATGCATTTAGAAACCAAAAAGTGTGCGTTACAGTCACGATTTGTCGTGCGAGGGATAGTTTCACAGACTATGAGAACCGGCGGGGCCCAAAGAAACGGTGTGCGGCCATGCTATACGTGGGACCTGCTTATCCTAAAAATTATTCATTGTTTATGTGTTTACTACACTTACGCGATATTAAAAATGATCCGTTGCTTAGCTGTTTATCAGAAACTCACACGGAACAGAGCGTCTGGTATTTTTCTTTGCTGAAGCTGCAACCTTGCCGTAAAGGCTTTTCCCAGGCATCGGCACCGTCTTACTACGTAGAAAAACTCACTGTGTAGGTTACCGTCTAAAAGTCTGTTTGCCTGCTATTTTCGAATATTTAAATGCATTCAGAAAAGAAACTCTGAAAGATTTTTTTAAGTGAATTTTATATTCAAAACCTGGAAACAAGGCCAAAAGAGGAGAGCATGCCCTTTCGATGTCGTCTTAAAGCATTATTTAACAAGTCTACCTGAGGATTATTTAAATATTTAGGGCAATGTGCTTGTTTGTCTTGCTATCTATTAATGATTAAAGAGCCAGCGTCTATAAAGTTACATGTTATCTTGAGCTATTTGTCTGGAAAAGATGCAAATAATTTCTGAGCAGGAGAACAGATAACTGGAAAGGTTACTGCTTTATTGCTTTGTGGGATGTTGACCAGTGTTGCATAACCTAGAACTCTCATTGGAACATTCTTTTGTCAAATGCCCCAAAATACTTCGCCCATGCGCCTTGAATCACCTTGGCCGGTTCTTTCGTTCAGAGGAGGATAAATCTCTGGCAAGTGTTCAGTCTCTATTTGTGCATGAATCATGTTTTTAACCTTTTGCCAATTAGCTTTGATACTTCTGTCTAAGAAAGGGCCGTGGCAATGCCTACCGCCGTGCGTTGTGACTTTTCCTACAGAAGTCAAGCTGCGTGGGGAAGATCGTCGTAGTTGTGGAGCTGAAATCCAGCTTCTCTTGCAGAAAAACACAGCAGGCCAGGAAGGAGTCCAGAGCTCGGCACACATACTCGGTGGGAACGGCTGAGTGTCAAAGTCAACGGCCATGCAGGATTTAAATCTTCTTTCCATTTTCCCATCTTTTCCAGATCTATACAATGACTATTGAGGATCAAAAATATTGAATTTCTAAAAACATTGGCATTGGAGAAATCCTTCTAAGGACTGTTTTCAAGGCCTCAGATTTTCAAACCGTGCCGCGTTGTTAACTTAGAGGTAGAGATAAAGGCTTATCTTTAAAATTGTTTGGGGAAGCCAGAGTGAGAATAACTTGTGATCCAGAAATCAAGCCCAGGCAGTTAATCGGGAAGTTCCCGGTCTCCTAAATATAACGCAGATACCTCATCTTTAGTTAGAGCTCAGCCTGTCCTTATGATGTTGACTCGTTTTGTTATTGGTGACCATTTTGATCTCTTGGTTTAATGTGGTTTCCACCAGGTTTCTCTACTCATTATTTCTTGGAATATCTTTTTTAAAAAATTGTTTTAATGTTTTTATTTTTGAGAGAGACAGAGTACGAGCAGGAGAGGGGCTGAGAGAGAGGGAGACACAGAATCTGAACGAAGCTCCAGGCTTGAGCCGTCAGCACAGAGCCCGACGCGGGGCTCAAACCCACGAACCGTGAGATCATGACCTGATCTGAAGTTGGACGCTTAACTGACTGAGCCACCCAGGCGCCCCTTGGAATATCTTCTTGTATTTTATTTTATACTTTTTTTTCTCCTTCTGATCTTATTAGTAAATACAAATAGAATCGCTGACTCGCGCAATCACGTGCAAGGATATCTCAAATGCGTTTAGCTAAAGAAAAGAAGCCAGACCCACAGGGCTACGTGATTCTATTTGTATGACATTCTGGCCAAGGCGAAACTCTCAGGAAGGAAAACGGATCAGAGACTCGATGAGGAGGCTAAAGTGGGGTACCTCTCGGGACAACTCGAGGCCCTACCGCGCCATAGTCTGAGATGTGGCAGCATCTCAGGAGACGAGACCAAATGGGGGTGTGATTCCTGAAATCTGGTGGATAGGAAAGAAACTCTTGCTTTATTTTATACCCAATGCTGTAAGGCCTGAGTGTGCTGGTTGCCTTCATTTCTGCAGGCGGAACTGACTCACCTTGGGCCGTTTAGCAAGCGCATGCGTCGTAAGGGCTCAAACGGCATTGTGTTACGGCAAAGCCCAGCGCTGCTTGGTTTTGTTCTTTGTTCCTCTTCCCACGTGTCTTGTGTGGAGGGCCAGGGCTGACGCTCTGACCTCAGGGGTATATTATAGCCATGTCGTCTTACCCCCGATACAGCACACTGGACAAGCGAGATGCGGAGAAGAGAATGTTGCTTCATCACTGAGAGTCCGGAATCACTGGGATGTAATTGACTTGCACTCCCCGAAGGAAAGTCCTCTGAAAATTAGTTTTAAATGTTTTTAGTTTACAGAATCAGGAAAACGTCTCCTCCTCTGCTTCCCCCAACTCAACAGAGGTAATCTGACAAGTTTTAAATAAATTCTTTTTTTTTTTTTCCTCTCCAAAGGTCTGGGACTTTAGTACAAGACGAATAATGGCCAAAAGGTATCAGCTACCCAGGGGCAACCTTTAGCCCTGATAGAAAATTACAACTTTATGGCTTGTTTTGTGGCCAACACCATTCTTTCTAGTTTTGTCTGTGGCCTAAACCGTGAGAGAAAATAATTGGAAATGCTACAATGAAAATAATAGAGTGATTCCTCTTGTTGCTATGGCGACACGAATAAATGGAATCCATTGCTCTGAAAAATTGCCCGAAAGTATACTTTAGCATTCCACAGTGGGTGTATTTGTTAAGAATTTTAATCTGTCAGCTTCCATCAAAATGGCACAGCGCTCGGAGAAATATTGTACATCTGTACTTTTAGCTGGTTTTGATTATTTTAAAAGAAAGCAGTGGAGAATAAATAGTCATCATTATATTGGAAATTTAAGTAATTTTCTAAAAGGATCTTGCTGGGTACAAACATAAAAGCACATTAGTTTTGTTTCCACCATTGTGGCGCATGCCGTTGTCAGCCCCAGCCGAGCTCTGGATGATTTTCGAGGTCGTCAAAGATCAGTGGTACGAAATAGGACTCACAGGTTGGTCTAGAAACTTTGGATTCCAGATTTTGCCCAGTATAAGATAGTCATGTAGGCTTAAAAGAGTCAGTAGCCCCCAGTGCTTCTGTTTCCCTATTAAATCTTTGGTTGTGAGCAAAGGTCATCACCTCCTAATCATTTTATTACGACTTACGATTGTCCGTCATTGAGGTCATTTGCGTCTATTGCAACCGTACGATGGAAATACCATACACGGCGGGCTTGTACATATCTCTTCCCCCTGCGTCTGTGACCATCCTCTGGCAGCTGAAAATCAGGCGTCGTGACTATGTCCACCACATAAAGACAAATGCTGCGATCGAGGCTTGATTCATTGTTGTGTTGGCCATCGGGCTTACGACGGTGATGGAAGGAACACAAATAATGCACATTAAACCTAAAAGTGCGGCAGGTCTGTAGTTGTTACATTGAGAACAGCACAAAAGTCGAGGAAATCTTCTCCCAGTGTTCGAAAACCCTTATTAGATTTAACAAAGAATTCACCGGTCCTTGACCAACAAGCCAAGCTCTGCTACTCATTTTTCTCCTTTCACCTTTGCCTTATTCATTGACCTAAACACAGCATCGACCGATACTCCTGTTGGAACCATTCTTGGTCATCCCTAGCCTGATCGCTGGCAGGATTCAGCAAAAATCGTTGAGAGACATCTGTGAGAATCAATGGTTACGTGAGACGGACCACGAATGGCACCGTATATTTCGTTATCCGAAAATTGTGTGTTACACGTGAGTTTAGCACAGACTCACGTGGTGGGTGAACATTTACACCAAACGTCGCTGGAGCTGGGGAGGTTGGTAGAAGTTTCTAGATTGGCCCTCAGGAAAGTCTGCTGGCAAAGGAATCCTGCCTTGGTGCTCCTGACGCTCAGTCGCTGACTAGCAGCGGCCCATGGCGGGATGGCCACGTGCAGATGTGGACAGGATTTCAAAGCGCGGCACCCGGGCCCTTGGCCGATCGTGCTCTCAGAGGCTGGAGTTCTGCGAGGCACACTGTCCTGGCTGCCATGCTGGTCCCCATGGAATCGGCCCTGAGGCTTCATCCTACCTCACGGGGTGCTGTGGGGCCGGGATGGCCTCTCACCGTGGTTCCAGTGAGGCAAGAGCGCCAGGCCTTGGCGTTCCCCGACAGCCGGTCACCGGCCGTGGGCAGCTCCGGAGAGAGGCCTGCGTATCCTTGGAAGAGGTTGTTTTCCGAGGTTGAGGGTCATCCCGCGAGAAGAGCGGGGAGGGTCAGCGGCGTGTGGTCAGTGGCCCAGAGTCCCAGAAGCCGGGGGGTGCGTTATCATCTGCCCTGAAGAGGGGTTTTAGCCTGAGCGGCACAGTATTTTCTAGACCCCCGTGGAAATCCGGAATGTTGACTAGCCTTTAAAAGGCTCTGAGAAATCCTGGGGCGAATCCAGCGTTTCCTCCCCTTATGGAACCAAGAAACCATTGTGTGTGGGTGTGCCCATTACTATCGTAGCTTCTGGTCGTCTGCAGAACGTGCTCAGGAAATTCAGGAGAGAGAAGGGCAGGTCAGAAGGGACCGCACGTGCCACGCTCAGCAATTCTGACGGTAGTGCTGTCGACGCTGGCGAGCTGATTTGATTTGACCTGCGTTTTGGAAAGAGCACTTTGGAGGTGTATGGAGGACTGACTGGGGCGGCAGAGATGGGGGCAGGGGACTTATATAGGACGCTGTCATATTTTCCAAGAGAAAGAGGATATGGGCTTGGATGTGGACAGGAGTGTCAGAGAGAAGCCGCAAGCAATAGGGCGTCGTGACCCGTGGTTCTCACATTCCTCCTTCGTTTAGCTCAGCATCCTCCGAGCTCACTACTAGTTCCCATTTCCAACCTGGGAAACTCCCTCCCGCCTCCCTTTCCCGCCCTTTCTCTCCCCCCACCCTCCACCTCTCCTTCTCTCTCTTCTTCTCCCAGGTGCAAATCCGTGAAATGGCACGTCTAACCTCACCTGCCAGAGAAGCGTTTATATGCACGCTCTTCCAGGCTCCGGTTGGTTGGTAACCATTTCGTTTCCTTGTGCTCTCTGATGAAAGATGGGCATTCATTAGGCAGCTTCTTCTGACAACTTCACACTTGTTGCTTTGGAACTTCGAGTTCTGATAGCTTTTCCAGCAAGTCGGCACCACTGTCTGTCTATGGGGCAGAGAAACAGAAGTGAGGGGGCAAACATACTCTCCAGCATTTAACTCAGAATTTATTTGTTCCGGTGCTCTATAGTTTTTATTCCTTAAAAAAAGGTTTCTTAAAAATGTTTATTCATTTTCGAGAGACAGAGAGGGACAGAGCATGAGTGGGGAGGGGCAGAGGGAGAGGGAGACACAGAATCCGAAGCAGGCTCCAGGCTCTGAGCTGTCAGCACAGAGCTCGACACGGAGCTCGAACCCACGGACCGAAAGATCATGACCTGAGCACGGTCAGTCAACAGCTTAACCGACTGAGCCCCCAGGCGCCCCTGTAGTTTTTATTCCTATTGGAAGAATATTGTTTCTTTTCAAGAAGAACTTGCTTCATCAACTCTGTAGGAGGGGGGCTTCCTTAACTTCTGGACTCTCTCTCTCGGTGGGTGGTATTTCACTGGTAATACGGTACCTCTGTGGAGGGGATTCCAAAAAACAAAGTCAACTCTGCTCTTTTTCTACTTTTCCCGTGCCGACGAGTTTAAATCAATAACGGAAAAATATTTTTGTGGTACTCAGAAATTTATTTACTGCCAGTCAGCCTCGGGGGGATTAGTGGAGATGATGGAAAAAGCCCCCTGGAAACCTGGGGGGCAGTGAGGACGCACTCCCAAAGAGGGGGCTTCCCCTTTGGAGGGCTAAGGGCACATTCTTCACCTCCAGGATTTTTGCGTAACTGAGAAGAAGCGTGTTTTCAAACATGCCCACAGAATTCAATTTTTGATTTTTAATTTGGGGGACTTTCTCAGATCTGGAAAATGTGTCCAAAATCAAGGGTGACGTAAAACTAGTTTAGACATTTTACGTGTTTGCCATTTGAAGAACTCCACTTACGCTTTTGTTTTCATATTTTTCTTCTTCTTTTTTTAAAAACCACGGGGTGGCGGGGTGAAGGGGCAGAGAGCGAGGGAGAGAGAGAGAATCCCAAGTGGGCCCTGCGCTGTCAGCGAGGAGCCTGATGCGGGGCTTGAACCCACAAACCGTGAGATCATGACCCGAGCCTACATCAAGAGTCAGATGCTCAACGGACTGAGCCACAGGTGCCCCAATATCAGTCATTTTTCAAAACGGTGTAAAAACAAACAAGAAAAACAAGACACAAAAGAACACATCTAGGATCATCTCATTTATATCAAGTCAAACACCAGGCCAACAGTCAAAGATGTATATTGTTTAGAGATTTGTACATGTGGGGTAGAACTGAAAAGAAAGGTTAGAAACTAAGAAATGTGAACATTGGGAGAGTGGAGGTCGTGGGGTGTGGAGGTATGATGGGGGATGGGCATGCTGAGGGTGTCGAGGCCATTGATTACATTACACTGTCTGAGCTGAGTGTTTGCTTTATTAAATGATATATTATTCAAATTATTTATTTGCTTACATGCCTATGTGTATATAGTTACCCTATGATGTTATTTCACAATTAAAAGAAGCAAGAGAAGAAGGGGGAGGGGGAGGAGAAGGAGAGACACCGAGTGGTGTTTGGGGCTCCGTACGAGTTGCATTTAGCGCAGTGCGAGTGGATGTCTTCGGGGAGTCATAAAAGAATGTCTGTACCCTTTCTGCAATCCCTGCTCTGGACTCCAGTGTAGTCCCAGATCAGACTGGGACTCTGTGGTGCTGGACGGAGACTACTCACCCTGCCAAATGGCGGGCTTCACAGATGGCTTCCTGTAGAAGACGATGCTTGAGTCGGACCCTGAAGGGTAGCGGAGAGCATGTCCAGGAGCACAGAAACCTATTCTATGAGGTGGTTGTCGTTCATTCGGCAAATATTTATTGAGGTCCTATTGGAAAAATAAAGGAACGGGACATATAAAGCTGGAGCTGAAAAGTGTCGTAAGTTCGCACGAATGAGGTATTAGAGCAATAGATGCAAAGAAGATACTGCTTTTGGTTGTAACAGAATCTTAATAGAGTCTTAGAATCAGAGTATTTCAGAGCTGGGAAGAGAGGGAAGAAACATTTGCTGAGCACTGCCTGAGTCAGGCGTTGCGTTAGGGGGTTACACACCCAGGTGGGCTGGAAAGGGCACGCCAGGTGAAGGCAGGGTCTGAGCAAAGGCCCAAGGAGGAAATTACAGCGTTCGTCCAAGGAACGGTGAGTGGTACAGTTTGAGTGGAATAAAATAATAAGGTAGCATTTGCTGCAGGGGTTGGAAGAGTTTTCGGTAAAGGGCCAGAAAGTAATAAATATTTTAGGCTTCGTGGACAACGTGGTCTCACCTTTGCTGCTGTGCGTGTGAGCGGTCACAGGCAGGATGGGGGTGGTGGGGTTCCCCACGGCCTATTTTCGTAAATGTCATTAGAACCCCTGCTGAGATGTCTGCATATCTGGGGGTGACCCAATGTGGTGGAGAGGGGGTGACTGTCCAGTTCAGGAGGGGCCTCTTCCTTGACAGACTAGGAGCAGATAGCCTGCAGTAAGAGCTGAAATGGTTTCAGATAACGGACCCTCGTGGCAGTTTTCTGGACTTGGTACAGTAGAAAAACCCTCATTGGTTCCTGGTGGCTTGTTGGGGTCAGGGCACCCAGTGTCCATGCTGTCACCATGAGCAACCGGCCCTATGGTGGCCCTCTCACTTCAGAGAGCCATTTGGTAAGCTCAATGTTTCCATTTCCTGAGCCTTCCCAAACAGAGGTATCCTGTTGCTTCCTTGTGAGAGCCTGATGCCATTTTCATTTCATGGAGGTAGTCCCTTTGATCATCACGCCTCCACCCAGAAGCCAACTTATGAGACAGAGTCACTCTTACAGTGCTGGAGAATGGGGTGGACCAAGGGTAGGAACCAACCACTCGTCAAATATATCCTAATCGATGTCACCAGGGGTGGGAAGAGAGGTGGAGGGCCACATCTTAAAGATTGCTATGCCACATGGAGGAGTGAGGACTTCCCCTTTAAGCCAGTGTCTCCATAGAATCCCACGCCTACAAGATATCCTTGAAAAAGAGCTCCAGCTCTGATGTGTTGGTGAAGCCCCACAGCTGGACTCCAGCATCTGGAAGCTTCACGAGGCACAACCGCACTTTTAAGGCTCCGGGAAGTTTTATAGTAAAGAATAGTGAACCCATCTTTTAAGTTGGCATTCCCAAAGTTAGCGGGCCACAGAAAATCCTCACTTCAGATCATACCTATTAAAAAGGTCTTACAGTGTTCGTGCTCCCCAGGCCTCACTGAGAGACATAGTGCCGCAGGTGATTAGGGTCAGTGAGGGTATTTTAGGAAAAGTAGGATTCCCAGAGAGATGTTTTAGAAAAATAACTCAGGCAGCAGATTTAAAAGTTGAGTTAAAGAATAGGCAAAAGAATCTAACCCAAATCATGAAAATATTCTAATAGTCCAAGAAAGATGGGGGCCCACCATGCTGAGCGTCATGGAGATAAAGACTGATTTTGTCCAGCCATTTTCCTGAGATGGGATTGAGAGCACATGCGATGGATTGAATATAGATGGTGAAGGAGAGGGAGAGACAAAGGTTGACCCAAGGTATCTAGCTTGGTTGACCAGATGGAGGGTTCTACTGTTAGCCAAGATTGGAAACGCAGGAGCATGTCCAACATGGCTGCCTTTTAAAACAATGTTAGCTCATTGCTTTCCCCATCCATGCGGTTGATGTCACAGGGCAAGTACAGGCAAGGTCGACGTGAAAGTCTCAGGATCTGGGATCTGGCAGAGAGGTAGAGTTTATATGTCCCAAAGATTTTCTGTTTCTTTCATGCTTCTCTGTTCAGTTTCAGTCTTTAGGGCATGAAACCCAGCAGGGCCTGCTGGCTAGGAACATAAACACGTCTCTTTCCTGTCAAGATGCTTAATTACGGCAATACGTTATGACACAATTAGCCAGCCTGGTCTGTCGGAAAGGCTCAGAAACAAGAGTGATTGTTTAGCATGGGAGTTTCCAAGCTAATTTGTCAGAGAATTTTGGGAAGTCGCAATGGGTAAAGTTTATCAGAGGCAGCAATTAAGAGTTGCCTCTGGATGCATCTCAGATGGGAGAATATTTAAAAATCAGCATAAATACTGGACTGTTGTCCTTCCATTTCTGGAAGTAATTATAACAAAAACCATCATAATATTGTCTTTATGCTCCCAATTGCAAAAAAGTGATAACTGAAAATTATGAAGAAAGGGACAGCATAACATTAAGTAGCAAAATATGAAAAATCTGGGGTGCTTGGGTGGCTCAGTCGGTTAAGCATCCGACTTTGGCTCAGGTCATGATCTCATGGTTCACAAGTTCGAGCCCCACGTCGGGTTGTGTGCTGACAGCTCAGAGCCTGGAGCCTGCTTTGGATTCTGTGTCTCCTCTCTCTCTGCCCCTTCCCTGCTTATGCTCAGTCTCTCTCAAAAATAAATAAAAACATTAAAAAAAAAAAAGAAAACTCTGGTTTTCTGGAAACATCACAAGAGAGGTCAATTCGTTAGCACTATGTCCGTATGTTTTATGGCCAGAAATTTTAGGTTCATTTATTTTTAATTTTTAAAAAATGTTTTACTTGTTTTTGAGATAGAGAGACAGAGTGTGAGTGGGGGAGGGGTAGAGAGAGAGGGAGACACAGAATCTGAAGCAGGCTTCAGGCTCTGAGCTATAAGCACAGAGCTCAATGTGGGGCTTGAACCCATGAACCATGAGATCATGACCTAAGCTGAAGTCAGACGCTTAACCGACTGAAACACCCAGGTGCCCCATGCTTTGTTTTTTTCATAGAAGGATCACATAATCATTTACGTATTTGGCACAAGAAAAAGAAAAACTTTTGTTTCCTCTTCTGAGCTATAACTGGTTATATTTTCTTTTTTGTTTCAGCTGTCAAGAAAAAAACAACAGTAGATTTAATCATCAATCCTAGAAGCTATCCTATTTCCTATACTAGCATTGCCTTGAGTGGGTTCCATGAAAGAGAGCCCCACTCTGTGCCTACGTACAATTGGAAATTACTGGATACCACGTTTCACAATACATATTAATATACAAAAGGCTCAGAGAAGTCTGTAGAAAAGAAGCCAACGTTACTTTAATCCAACAGTCCCCCAGTTCATTTGAGGAGAGGACCCCTTCTTTCCCCATATAACATCTATTAACACTTCTTGGTATTAGTGGTCCATAAAATGTATATATTTTTATCATGATAAAATATACACATAACATAAAATTTACCATTTTAACCATCATAAGTGTCCCCGTTAGTGGCATTAAGTACATTAGCATTGTGCAACTACCTCCACCATTCATTTCCAGAACATTTTTTCATTTTCCTGAACTTTCCATAAACAGTTACTAATGACATCTCCCGCCCCAGCTACTGGCAGCCGCCATTTCATTTCCATAGAATACACTTTGGGGACGTCCACATCCAAATGACTGACATATTTGTTGGCCTCTTTTAATGTGGTTTTGATTTAGAATTTGGACTTTAATCATCTTTTCATATTTTTCCTGTTTTGTTAGCTACCTCAAACTCTGTAACTCCTCTTCAAGGCAAACAGCTTGTAAATTTTAAGTAAATATTTCATAATTAGAGATTTACAATGGAGGCTAGCATTGTAAGACTCTGAGAAAAGAAGCTTAATAAGAAAGTTGAAATACAACACCCTACGTGGTTGTATAACGATGAATAATATATATGTTAATATCACCAACATTTATATTAACAGCGGATAATATAATCCCAGGATGCCAACGGAACTTCTCCGCTCCAGTCACATGGAAACATTGTAGGTAATCATGAACATGTTCTATTATGATCTTGACTTTGCACACGCTGTATCTTATTCTTGGAATGCCATCTTCACATGAACAGAGTTAACTATTCACTTCTCATGTTTGTGTATAACTCTATTTAAATCACTCTTTTTTTTTAAACGTTTATTCATTTTTGAGAGACATAGAGACAGAGCGTGAGCAGGGGAAGGGCAGAGAGAGAGGGAGGCACAGAATCTGAAGCAGGCTCCAGGCTCTGAGACATCAGCACAGAGCCTGACGTGGGGCTCGAACTCACAGACCGCGACATCATGACCTGAGCTGAAGTTGGACGCTTAACCGACTGAGCCACCCAGGGCACCCCTTTAACTGACTCTTAAACCATAATTCACATCACTATAATTATTTGTCCATTTGGCTTTGTCCCCCACTACATTCGGAAACCCTGAAGGGCAGAGAATTGTAGCTAGAAGATGATTAATAAATGTTTGTTAAATGAGACACTCTCGCCCAACCGTCCATCCAATGCTGGAATCATTTCCAGGACATTCCTGCACAGAGGTGTCTTTTCTGTGGGTGAACACTTCTACGTATCAGGAAGCCTGGCCACACGAGACAATCCGTTAATCTATAGATAATTCTGGATGTTCAAAAATTCTTTCTATAAAGAATGATCTATCTTAAAATAAGTATACAGATACTATTAGAATTGCAAACATATGAAAACTCAATTTTTTATTCCGTTGTCTACTACTGTGTTCTCAGTACTAGAACGGCCCTTGGCACATAACAGGCAGTCGATAAATATTTGTTAAATGAATAAACGGTACCATATTTTATATTAAAGTCAGAAATGAGCTAGCCTATTAAAACTTTTATTTAACCCTTTAATAATGTTTTAGTGAAGGGGTATCTGGATGGCTCAGTCATTTAAGTGCCCAACTTCAGTTCAGGTCATGATCTCACAGTTGGTGGGTTCGAGCCCCACGTCGGGCTCTGCGCTGACAGCTCAGAGCCTAGAGCCTGCTTCAGATTCTGTGTCTCCCTCTCTCTCTGTCCCTCCCCTACTCTCTCTTTCTCTCTCTCAAAAATAAATAAACATACAAAAATAATGTTTTAGCGAATGCATAAAACAATAAAAAGGAACTTCACAATGTTTAGAAAAGAAGGAACAAAAATTATCATTATTTGTAACTGATACAAATTTATATCGAGAAAATCGAAGACAAATAACTGATAACAATTCAAACTTAGAAAGTTTAGGAAGCTTGCTTGTTGCAAAATTAGTGTCTCAAAAAGACACTATTTTTCTATTCTTAAAAAAACAGCCAATTAGTAAATAGAAATAAAAAACAGAAATAAAAAATCTGACTTGCACTAGCAGCAAAAATATGAATGATCTGGAAATAATCTCCTAAACATGAAGGACCTATATGAAGGAAATCACAAAGAATAATTGATTAAATATTTGCATATAAACTAAGTTGACTCTCTACCTTCTGCTCTATACCCACACAAATTTCATACCCATTAAAGAGGTAAATGCACGTGATGAAACCAGTGAAAGCTCAGAAGGAAATATTTACACATGTGAATATTTATCAGACCTTACCAGATCTTGATGAAAGGAAGACTTTTCTAAGCATATATGCGTTTCTCCACAAGGAAGACCAGCGGGTTTGATTACATTAAAATGAAAAACTTCTACATACCAAAAAGCACCATAAGCCAAATTAAAGGTAAATATAGAACTAGGGAAAACGTTTCCAATATAAATGACCCGGAGTTCAGTCCTGATTACGTAATACGCTCACGCAAACTGGTAATAGGTAAACACTCCCGGAAGAGGACAGTAAAAACTTGACTAAGTTACAAATGGTTACAAAACATACAGTGGGCACAGTCTAATGAAAACATCTCCAGCCTCATTAGGAATCAAAAGACATGAACATTAAAATAATGAGATGCCGTTCTTTCCTAGAAAATTTATAAATGAAAAAAAAAAATGGTAACGCCCAGGGCTGGCGACGATGATGGTTATGTTAATTTTTGATTAATTTAAAGGAGAGTCTGTGTTAGAACGCGAGCATTTGAAAATCCTAGGTTACGCAAAGACAAACAAATTTTGTTACTGTTGCCGTTTTACATACTGATGTTTTAAATTTTTTTAAAGTTTATTTATTTTGCGGGGGGTGGGGGTGGGGGAGAGGCAGAGAGAGAGAGAGGAGGAGAGAGAATCCCAAGTGGGCTCTACTCTGACAGCACAGAGCCCGTCCAGGGGCCCGATCTCACGAACTGTGAGATCATGACCTGAGCCGAAATCCGGAGTCGGGTGCTTAACCAACTGAGCCATCCAGGCGTCCCTTAAAATTTCAAGGGGAAGTTAGAGTATGCAATGTTTCCCAAACTTATTTGGGCACTGAACACCACTTTTGGAGAACATCTCTGAAGACTTTTCTTTTTGGAGATTGGACTGAGGGAGGAAAGTAGCAGAAAGCTGGATTATCCAGGAGCACTTACATCCTTGATTCAGTATGAATTTTCTTTGGAAAAGTCTGTGCTTTGCAAAATCATCTCTCTTCAAGCTTTCCCATGGTCATTAAAATGTTTTTGCTTTCCCCTTTCTCTTCTAGTTAAGGTTCCTTCTGAAAAATTCTATTTCTCAATCGGCTAAGGGAAAAAGGAATTTTTCCGTGCCCTTGCTAAGAAAGCTAAAGGAACCAAATGCTCTAGAACCGAAACTCTCAAATGCTAATGCGTGTATGAACCACCTGGGAGGAGGCTCACTCTCACGAGATTTTTGACCCAGAGGATCATGGGTTGGGGGGGGGGGGAAGAAACTGCATTTTTAATAACAGGTGAAGGAACCTTGGCCCTGTGAGCTGGGATTAAGCATGATGGTTAACAAGTTGGTCCGAGAGTTGTGGGTTATCTTTAAGCTGATTAGCATGATGGTTAACAGTCAGCGTCTAGCGGAGAATTAGCAAGAGCTAACTGGGCTGTGATGGAGTGGCTGAGAAAGCCGGCCAGGGAGGGAGAAGATGGCTTTGACATAGAATGCTGAGGCATACTGGAGCTTGAGACAAAAGGAAGAATCAGTTATACCAGTCCTGTATGTATGTACGCATGTATTTATAAGTTTTAATCGCAGTATAGTTAATACACGATGTTGTATTAGTTTCACGTGTACACTATAGCGATTCAACAATTCCGTATACTATTCAGTGCTCACCGAATTAAGTGTCCTCTTAATCGCCATCACCTCTCTCATGAACCCATCTCCCCACCTACCTTCCCCCTGATAACCATCAGTTTGTTCTCTACAGTTAAGAGTCTGTCATTTGGTTTGTCTCTCCCCCCTCCCTTTATTTATTTGTTTTGTTTCTTAAATTCCACATATGAGTGAAATCGGATGGTAGTTGTCTTTCTTCAATTGGCTTATTTTGCTTAGCATGATACCATCTAGCTCTTTCCATGTTGTTGCAGGTGGCAAGATTTCATTTTTTTTTTTAATGGCTTAAATATTCCATTTTGTGTGTGTGTGTGTGTGTGTGTGTGTGTGTGTGTGTGTGTATACTTACGTATATCACATTTCCTTTCTTTTTTTTTTTTTTTCAGTAGGCTCCACACCCAGTATGGAGACCAACACATGGGCTCATTAACCAACATGGAACTCAAAACCTTGAGATCAAGAGCCATGCGGAGATCAAGAGTTGGCTGCTTAATTGACTGAGTCACCCAGGTGCCCCTTATACCACATCTTCTTTATACGTTCACCTATGGATGGACACTTAGGCTGCTTCCACAGTTTGGCTATTGTAAGCATACTTCGATAAACACGAGGATGCATAAATCCCTTTGAATTCGTGTTTTTGTATTTTGGGAGTATATACCCAGTAGGGCAATTACTGGATTATAGGGGAGTTGTAGTTTTAATTTTTTGGAGGAATCTCTATACTGTTTTCCACAGTGGCTTCGCCCGTGTGCATTCCCACCAACAGGGCACAAGGGTTCCTTTTACTCCATGTCCTTGCTAACGTGTGTTTCTTATGTTTTTGATTTTAGCCATTCGCTATCTTCTTGTGGTTTTGATTCGCATTTCCCTGTTATTCAGCGATACGGAGCATCTTTTCATGTGTCTGTTGGCCGCCTGGAGGTCTTCCTTGGAGAAATGTCTATTTGGGTCTTCTTCCCATTTTTAATTGAATTATTATTATTTTTTGTGGTGTTGAGTTTGATCAGTTACTTACAGATTTTGGACACTAACCTTTTATCAGATATGTTATTTGCAAGTATCTTCTCCCATTCAGTAGGATGCCTTAATTTAGTTCACTGTTACCTTCGCTGTGCAGAAGACCTTTTATTTTTTTAATTTTTATGTTGTCCCAATAGGTTACTTTCATTTTTATTTCCCTTGCCTCAGGAGACCTATCTAGAAAAGCGTTGTTACAACTGGTGTCAGAGAAACAACTGCCCGTGCTCTCTTTAAGGAGTTTTATGGTTTCAGATCTCACATTTAGGCTCTCTCTCTCTTTTTTTTAATGTTTATTTATTATTTTGAGAGACAGAGAGAGCAGAACATGAGCTAGGGAGGGGCAGAGTGAGGGAGACACAGAATCCGAAGCAGGCTCCAGACTCTGAGCTGTCAGCACAGCTGGACATGGGGCTCGAACTCATGAACCACGAAATTATGACTTGAGCTGAAGTCCGATGGTTAACTGACTTAGCCACCCAGGCACCCCTTGCATTTAGGTTCTTAATCCATTTTGAGTTTTTTCGTGTGTGTGGTGTAAGAAAGTGGTCCGGTTTCCTTCTTTTGCATGTTGCTGTCCAGTTTTCTTAACATTGTTGCTGAAGAAATTGTCTTTTTCCCATTGGATATTCTTGCGTCCTTTGTTGAAGATTAATTTGCCATATAATTGTGGGTTTATTTCTGGGTTTTCTATTCTATTCCATTGATCTATGTGTCTATTTTTATGCCAGTACCATTCTTTGAAAATTACTACCACTTTGTAATATAACGTGAATTCCGGAATTGTGAAACTTCCAGTTTTTTCTGTTTCAAGATTGCTTGGACTGTTTGGGGTCTTTCAGGTTCCATACAAATTTTAGGATTATTCGTTTTCTTTCTGTGAACAATTAGGGATTGCATTAAATCTGTAGATCGTTTTGGGTAGTAGAGACATTTTAACAGCTTTGGCTCTTCCAACCCGCGAGCATGGAATGTTTTCCATTTCTTGGTGTCATCTTGAGTTTGTTTCATCAGTGTTTTATAGTTTTCAGAGTCCGGCTCTTTCGCCTCTTTGGTTAAGTTTATTCCTACATGTCTTACTGTTTTGGGTGCAACTGTAAATGGGATTGTTTTCTTAATTTCACTCTCTGTTGCTTCATTGTTAGTATATTGGAAAGCACTGGATTCTTTGCATTGATTTTGTATCCTGTGACTTTACTGAATTCATTGGTCAGTTCTAGGAGATTTTTGGTGGAGTCTTTTGGGTTTTCTGTAGATAATACCATGTCATCTGCAAATAGTGAGAGTTTTATCTCTTCCTTTCCAATGTGGATGCCTTTCATTCTCTATGTTGTCTGATAGCTGTGGCTAGGACTTCCAGTACTATGTTGAATAAAAGTGGCGAGAGTGGACACCCTTGTCTTGTTCCTGACCTTGGGGGAAAGACTCTTACTTTTCCCCCATTGAGGATGATGTTGGCTGTGGGTTTTTCACAGATGGACTTTATTATGTTGAAGTCTGTTTCCTCTAGACCTATTTTGCAGAGGAATTTTTTTTATATCGTGAATGGATGTCGTATTTGTCAACTGTTTTTTCTGCATCTATTGAAAATGCTCATATGATTCTTATCCTTTTTCTTATTGACGTGGGTCCTGTCTTTAAAATTTTATTTTGCTCACTGTCGATTTTTTTTGCACTAAAATATTATTTATTTCTATCGTTGAGTCTTTTGCCTCCCCACAACCGCCTTTACTTTGGGGTACCCAGTAAGTGCCTAGTCCTGACGCTGGGATTTCTGATTCTTTCTTTCTTGGAAACTTTCTTCAATAGTTATTTGCTTCAATAGTGAGTTTGCTTCGCTAGAGGTGAATTCCTTTCTGTATCCTTTCTGTCTCTTTAAAATGAATTAGTGAGCATTTCTTTCTTATTGTGGTCCCTTGGAGAAAGCACAAGAAGTTTGGCTCAGCAGCCTCTGGGAACTCAGCCTGCGTCCATCAGACTCAGAAGCACTTCCCTCCGCTTGACGGATTGTCTTTCCTCCAGCAGAGGCTGGATCGGGCTCTTGAAGTTCTCGTCCATTGCTGCCACTCCCCTACCTCTCCTTGTTCTAGGGAAAATTCATAAGGGACATCTTGGCTTTTCGGCTTGTGAGCGCCATCTTCACTACGATCACTACCACGTTTATCGATCATTCACGAGGCGCCTGGCCGGCGCTTTCGACAGAGGTATTTGCAATTCTCACAACGACTATGTCTATTTACAGAGGAGAAAGTGAATGCATGGGTCGAGCATACGGTGCAAGGAATCCGTTGGGCAGTTCATGCCAGCGAGCTTTGCATAACCACGGGTGGGCTGCCTCCAGTATATTTCCACATGGTTTCTAAGTGTTTGTTAAATTTGCGGTGTTCAGAACCACTATTCAATTACGTCATCGTCTCCATGCACTGAAATGGCTCGGTGATTCGAAACGGATGAAAATGGAAATGCAAATATTTATAACTGGAAATAACAACATACACGTGAATAGTGAGTGTGCCAATATGGAATGCGTATCCGTGTGAACTGGGAGAAACGGATCTGTGTGCGGATGATTCTTGGAATCACCTGAAGAAAGGATTGCAGGTGGGAAATGGAATACAAAATACCAAGATGCATTATTTTATTGGACCATTTGCCACCCTCTCTCAGTTAACAGTCTTCCAAAACTTTTCAAGCAGCAACACAAAGTGGTTCTTGTGTTCGTGCCATTTTCTAACAAAACATGGTGCCCACCTAATAAACCAAGTTTTTTTCACTCCCCAAAGGACATAATTATGCCTTGTAGCATGAACTAAATGAATTTCATTACTAACAGTGGAGATGGGAACACAACTCACTGACTTCACTCAAAGGCGCGCTCTTTTGTAGCTGGCGTATTATTTTATTTTTATTATGTTTATTTATTTTTGAGAGAGAGACAGAGTGTGAGTGGGGGAGGAGAAGAGAAGGAGGGAGACACAGAATCCGAAGCAGGCTCCAGGCTCCGAGCTGTCCGCACAGAGCCCAACGCAGGGCTCGAACTCAAGAACCATGAGATCATGACCTGAGCCGAAGTTGGACGCTCCACTGACTGAGCCCCCCGGGGGGCCCCGGTAGCTAGCGTATTATTAATCAACACAGCCATGCAAGAGATTGTTGGACCAGCTATGAAAATGAACGCCACCAAGTTCGGTGCTCAAGGAACCAGGATAACGAGCTATCGGCTGAAGTTCTGTGTCGGAGGACTCTGCAGGACATCATGTAACTTATGCGGCATAAAATATGAAACAGCACATCCGTAGTTTTGCTTTAGGGTTGGGCGAACTTGCTGTGGAGAGAGTATGAGTCAGTGCTGAAGAAAAGATGCAGAACAGAGCATTTGATAGGGTTTTATTCTGCTTATCATTGAAAACTCACGGCCCGGAAGAAGAAGTTTTAAAAACTGCACTACTGGCTATTTTCTGTCTGACATAGACCAGACGGTGAGATTGGGGCAGGGCTGATGGAGACCACACACACACATGACCCAGGGGAGCCTGCGCCCGGGTGCCGACCCACAGACGTCAGCTGGAGGCCAGTGATAGGCCTCCGGTCTTTGGCACTGAAGAAAGGAAATTTTATTTTATTTTATTTTAAATTTTTAAAATGTTTATTTTCGATGGGGGGGGGGAGGGCAGAGAGAGAGGGAGACACAGAATCTGAATCAGGGTCCAGGCTCTGAGCTGTCAGCACAGAGCGCGACACAGGGCTCGAACTCACCAGCTGCGAGATCATGACCTAAGCAGAGGTCAGATGCTTAACTGACTGAGCCATCTGGGAGCCCCGTATTTTATTTTATTTTTTAAATGTTTATTTATTTTTGAGAAGAGAGTAAGCGCAAGTGGGGGAGGGGCAGAGAGGGGCAGAGAGGGGTGGGGGGAACAGAGGATCTGAAGCAGTCTCTGCACTGACAGCAGAGAGCCCGATGCGGGGCTTAAACTCACGAGCTGTGAGATGGTGACCCGATCCGAAGTCAGATGCTTAACCAACTGAGCCCCCCAGGTGCTCCAAAGTAAGGGCATTTAAAAAATACGACTAGAGGTGCCTGGGAGACTCTGTTCAGCAAGGTTCAGGTCATGGGCTCCCAGTTCATGAGTCCGAGCCTGCTGCTGTCAGCAGGGAGCCTGCTTCAGATCTTGGATCTTCTGTTTCTCTCTCTCTCTCTGTTCCTTCCCCACTCCTGTTCCTGCTCTCTCTTTCAAAATGTTTTAAATAAAACATAAAAAAAAAAATAAAAAAAAAAGATGAGCGTATAACCATTGCCACCATGTGTGCTACACAGGTCTATTTGGCAAGCTGGGAGAAGAAAGGGCAAAGGTGAGAAAGAGCTGCTTTTCCACGTTCAAGTTCACTGTCTTTTAAGGGGGGGAAAGGCCCTTATGTAGGTTTTTCTTTTAATATATTTTTTTTAGTGTTTATTTATTTTTGAGACAGAGAGAGAGAGAGTGAGCAGGAGAGGAGCACAGACAGAGAGGGAGACACAGAATCTGAAGCAGGCTCCAGGCTCTGAGCTGACAGCACTGAGCCCCGCGCGGGGCTTGAACTCACCGACTGCGAGATCATGACCTCAGCCGAAGTCAGACGCTTAACAACTGAGCCACCCAGGCGCCCTTATAGGTTTTAAAATAAGGGCTAAGACAAAAACTTTCCTTCAAGCATGATACACGCATACCAGTACACACTGTATCTCCTGGTTTGAGTTGTTGGCGCAGGTGGTGATTCTGAAAGGCATACTCGGCATGTTGCAAAGCCTGGGTCCATCACACCAGGACTGAAATGGTGTTCTCTGTAATGACTTAAGACTCCGTGGGGATCCCTGAAAGTCGAGAATGGTTCTAACTGACCGGATGGCTGAGGCTAAGTCTTCCCTATCACTCGTTCTGTTTGTCGGAAAAGGAAACCGAGGACGGACAATGAAGATGTTTAAGTAGGATGTCCAAACGCTGAATAACTAAGTGTTTTCCAGAGTTGGTCCAGCGAAAGGGCAGATTGAAATTTCATTCCTCGCTCCCTCCTAGCTTTTGAGGGTGAGATGCTCCTTACTTTTGCATTAATGCAGCATAGAAAGTAGTCTTGAGTGAAAAAATATTCTCTAAATTCTGAGCCCTTTTTAATCTGCATATCCCAACAACTTTAATCTGCATATCCCCAACCGATTTTGCCTGTATCCGTGCCAACATCCTGGTTGTGATGTTGTCTGCGAGTTTTGCAAGATGTTACTTCTGGGGGGAAACGGGGGTACAGGGCTCATGAGTTCTCTTTCTTCTTGGCTACAAGGGTAGTTGAATCTACGATTCCTTCAAATTTTAAAAAGCTTCATTAAAAATTAACAGAGGTGCCTGGGTGGTGCAGTCGGGTGAGCATCCGACTCTCGGCTCAGGTCATGATCTTGAGGTTCATGGGTTTGGGCCCCCATCGGGTTCTGCACTGGTGGTGCGGAGCCTGCTTGGGATTCTGTCTCTCCTTCTCTCTGCCCCTCCCCTGCTTGTGCGTGCGTGCTCTCTTTCTCTCTCTCTCTCAAAATAAATAAACTTAAAAAAATTGACGAATAAGAGAACAATAACAATGCTGTGATGGATGACCTTGTATCTAAATCTTTACGCAGCTCAGAGGGCTTCCTTAGGTTAAACTCCACCCAGTACTATTGCTGGATCCAATGGTATCAGAATGTTGCATCTGCGTTCATGAGGTATATTAGATTAGAACTTTCTTTTTCTTTTTCATCATGATAAGTAAACTCTTTAAACTCGTCACCTAGGACATCCAACCTCCGCCCCCCCCCACTTCCCCTCTGGTTACAATCAGTTTGTTTTCTATAGTTGAGTCTGTTTCTTGATTTGTCTCTCTCTCTCTCTTTCTCCCCTTTGTTTTGTTTGTTGTTTGTTTCTTAAATCCCCTACATGAATGAAATCATATGGTATTTTTCTCTCTCTGAGTGACTTATTTCACTTAGCATTATACTCTGAGCACCATCTATGTCATTGCAAATGGCAAGATTTCATTCTTTTTTTACAGTTGAATAATATTTTTTGTAATATACACCACGACTTTGTTCATCTAGGGATGGCCGGTTGGGCTGCTTTCATAGTTTGGGTATTGTAAATAATGCTGTGATAAGCAGAGGGGTACATGTGCTCCTTTGAATTAGCATTTTTGTATTTTTGGGTAAATAGTGCAATTACTGGGTCATAGTAGTTCTATTTTTTTTTTAAGTAATCTCTTCACCCAACATGGGTCTCAGACTCATGACCCCGAGATCAAAAGTCCCATGCTCTACTGACTGAGCCAGCCAAGTGCCCCAAGGTAGTTCCATATTTAAGTTTTTGAGGACCCTCCGTACCGTCTTCCAGAGTGGTTGCACCAGTTTGCATTCCCAACAACAGTACCCAAGGGTTCCTCCTTCTCCACATCCTCACTAACATTTGTTGTTTCTGATTGTAGCCATTCTGACAAATGTGAAGTGATATCTCATTGTGTGTGTGTGTGTGTGTGTGTGTTTAATGTTTATTTATTTTTGAGAGAGAGAGAGAGGCAGAGAGAGGGGGAGACAGCGGATCCAAAGCAAGCTCCAAGATGACCACAGAGGGCCCGATGAAGGGCTCCAACTCGCAAACTGCGAGATCATGATCTGAGCTGAAGTTGGACACTCAACCGACTAAGCCACCCGGGCTCTCCCCTCACCGTGGATTTGATTGTGTCTCCCTGATGATGGGTGATGTTGAACATCTTTTCATGTGTCTGTTGTTCATCTGGGTGTCTTTTCTGCAGAAGTATCTGTTTGTGTCTTCTGTCCATTTTCAAATTGGGTTGGGTTGTTTTTTTAAGTTTATTAATTTGAGAGTGCACTTGTGCATGCAAGGGCCAGAGAGAGAGAGAGAGGGAGGGAATCCCAAGCAAGCTCCTCACTGTCAGTTCTGTGCCCCATGTAGGGCTTGATCTCATGAACCCTAAGACCATGACCTGAGCTGAAATCAGGAGGCAGGTGCTTAACTGACTGAGCCACCCCAGGAGCCACAGATTTTGTTTGTTTGTTTGTTTTGTTTTGTTTTTGTTTTTGTTTTGGGTATTGAGTTGTATCAGTTCTTCATATATTTTGAATACTAACTCTTTATTGGCTATGTCATTTGCAAATACCTTCTCCCATTCAGTAGGTTGCCTTTCAGATTTGTTGTTTCTCTTGCTGTGCAGAAGCTTTTTGCTTTGATGTAGTCCCAATAGTTCACTTTTGCTTTTATTTCCCTTGCTGGAAAGGCGTTGTTGCGGCTCATGTTAGAGAATTTATTGCCTGTGTTCTCTTCAAGGATTTTATTGGTTTCAGGCCTCACAAGAAAGTTCTTAATCCATTTTGAGTTTCTTTGTGTGCGTGGAAAAGAAAGTGGTCCAGTTTCCTTCTTCTGCATGTTGCTGTCCAGTTTTCCCAACACCATTATTAAAGAGATTGCCTTTTTTCCATTGGTTATTCTTGCATTCTTTGTCAAAGATCAACTGACCAGATAATTGGGTTTATTTCTGGGTTTTCTATTCTATTTCATTGATCTATGTGTACATAGCTTCATGCCTGTACCATATTTTGAAAATTTCAACCTCTTTGTAATATAACATAGAGTTTGAATTTCGATACCTCTAGTTTTTTCTTTTTTAAGATTGCTTTTCCTGTTCAGTTTCCATACCAATTTCAGGATTCTGTGTTCTAGTTCTGTGAAAAATGCTGTCAGTATTTTGCTAGGGGTTCCATTAAATCTGTAGATCACTTTGGGTAGTATAGACATTTTAACAGTATTGGTTCTTCCAACCCATAGCATGGAATGTCCTTCCATTTCTTTGTGTCGTCTTGAGTTTGTTTCATTAGCGTTTTGCCGTTTTCAGAGTCCAGGTCTTTCACCTCTTTGGTTAAGTTTATTCCTAGGTGTCTTACTCTTTTTGGTACAGGTGTAAATGGGACTGTTTTCTTAATTTCACTCTCTGTCGCTTCACTGTTAGTGGGTAGAAATGTACTGGATTTCTGGGCATCGTTTTTATTCTACGACTTCACTGAATTCATTTATCAGTTCTAGCAGTTTTTTTGGTGAAGTCTTTCAGGTTTTCTGTAGATAATAACCTATCATCTGCAAACAGTGAGAGTTTTACCTCTTCCTTACCAATGTGGATGCCTTTCATTTCTTTTTCTTGTCTGATAGCTGTGGCTAGGACTTCCAGTACTATGTTGAATAAAAGTGGCGAGAGTGGACACCCTTGTCTTGTTCCTGACCTTGGGGGAAAGACCCTTACTTCTCCCCCATTGAGGATGATGTTGGCTGTGGGTTTTTCATAGATGGACTTTATCGTGTTGAAGTCCGTTCTCTCTATCCCTACTTCGCAGAGGGCTTTTTTTTTTTTTTTATCATGAATGGATGTTGTCTTTTGTCAAATGCTTTTTCTGCATCTATTGAAATGATCGTATGGTTTTTATCCTTTCTCTTGTGGATGCGTTGTATCATATGGATTGTTTTGTGACGACGGAACCACTCTTGCAACCCAGGAATAAATCCCATTTGATGGTGAATGATTTTTTTACGGCATTGTTGGATTTGGTTTGCTAATATTTTGTTGAGGATTTTTGCATCTTTATTCATGAGAGACATTGGCCAATAGTTCTCTTTGGTCTATGATTTTCTTATAATCTGTCAAGTGTTGGTATTAGAGTTGTACTGACCTCATTTAAAAAAAGACAGGTGAGCTGAATAAGGTAATCAGATTGTAAGGGCGCCTTGAGAGCTAAGTTGGTCAAGCCTCCGACTCTTGATTTCGGCTCCCGGTCATGATCTCAGGCTCAAGCGATCACCTAGCATGTTGCCTGCTTAAGATTCTGTGTCTCTCTTTCCCTTTGCCCTTCCCCCACCCCACTCTCTCTCTCTTTCTCAAATAAAAAAAAAAAACAAAGATCATTAGACTGTATCCATGTCAGTTTCCTGGTTGCTATATTACATCAGAGTTATGCAAGAATACACCATTGAGAGAAACCCAGCGAGGGGTATACAGAACTTCTATCGTATCTTACAACTATGCGTGAATTTATAACTAGCTCAAAAAGTTTAAAGAACTTTAAAAGTTAAAAAAATATTTTAGCATCTTTTGATTAAAAACTAAAACAGAAGTAAAACTCGGCCTTCTTGACCTTTCAGCAAATGTCTTTATTCTGATAAAGAGTATTGGCAAAAATCAGAAAGCAACCCTACAGCAAAACCGAATAGTTACAAGCAGAATATTAAACGTATCTCCTTTAAAACCAAAATCACCACAAGGACACTCGCTCTCATCATTTCTGTTCAGCATTGTACCAACGGGCCTACCAAGACCGGTAAAAGAGGAAAAAGAAATAAAACCTTTAAGAATCATAGAGGGAGAACAAAGCTGTCATTATGATCAAGTGATGTTATTGTGTATGCATAAAATTTTAGAATATTTACAGAGAAATGTTTTGCATAAGGGAGTTAATGAGTTGTTTCAGGAAAATTTCTCCTTGTTTCTTCCTTCTGCCAACTTGATTCATAATTGGCTTGCAGGTGTAAGAGTGCCACTCATTACAGAGCCACGTGAGGAGGCGGGCATTCGTAAAACAGGAAATTAAAGTAGACAAAGAATCATGACCTCATCCTTCAAGTCCTCTAGGGGCTCCATCAAAAATTCAGCCATCACCATGTCTTTTTCTAAGTAAATACGGATTACTGTTTAAGATTCAAAATTATTTTCTTAAAATTTTTTTAATGTTTACTTATTTTTGAGAGAGAGAGAGAGAGAGAGAGAGAGAGACAGAGTGTGAGTAGGGGGAGGGGCAGAGAGAGAGACACAGAATCCAAAGCAGCTTCAGGTTCTGAGCTATCGGCACAGAGCCCAATGCGGGGCTCGAACCTATGAACCTTGAGAACATGACCTGAGCTGAAGTCAGATGCTGAACTGACTGAGCCACCTAGGCGCCTGTCAACATTATTTTCTTTTTCTTTTTTCTTTTTTTTTTTTTTTAACAATTTTTTGTAACATTTATTTATTTTGAGAGACAGAGAGACAGAGTGTGAGCAGGGGAAGGGCAGAGAGAGAGGGAGACACAGAATCTGAAGGTTCCAGGCTCTGAGCTGTCAGCACAAAGCCTGACACGGGGCTTGAACCCACAGACCGTGAGATCATGACCTGAGCTAAAGTCAGCTGCTTAACCGACTGAGCCACCCAGGCGCCCCTCAACATCATTTTCTATTTAATTTTGTCACTTTCAGCCTTTAATTGTTAGAGTCATAATGATATTCAATATGATTGTGAAATTGACGCATGTGCAGTTTCAAATGTGTTACAAATCACCCCTGCTTTTTGTAGTTGGATGTGCCTCCCAGCTTAACCTCCATTTATGACATTGTTTCTGTGGGAAAACACATTTTGAATTTCAAAACCTGGGTAGGCCAGAGACACCGGTGGAGGCGAGGTTCTGTGGCTTCCAGAACTGACCACCGTCTGTGATTCTGTCTCTTAGACCTCATGAAGAGCAAATGCAGGGTTTAAGTTCTCCGATGCTTCGTTGCTTTGCTTCTGAAATTTCTTCAAGTAACAGGTATCAAAGGATGCATGTGGCCGCTTTCATAGTAGCCTCCTGAAATATATGCCCGAGTCCTGGCCCCCATACCCGTGAAGGTGGCCTTATTTGGAAACAGGGTCTTTGCAAATGTAATAAATTAAGGATCTTGAGATGAGATTATCCTGAATTATCAGAGTGGGCTTGAAATCCAACAAAAAGTATCATAAGAGACACAAAGAGGGGAGACACCCAGCGAGAAGAGGAGAAGACTGCGTGAAAGGAAGGCAGAGAGCATGGAGAGATGTAGTCACAAGTCAGAAAGTGCCAGAAATCATCAGAAACCGGAAGCGGCAAGAAGGAGTCTCTCCTAGATCTTTTAAAGGGAATGTGGTCTTGCTGACCTTGGCCTTCTGATTTGCAGCGCGAGAGAGGATGAGTGTCTGTTGCTTTACGTCATCATGTTTGTGGCCACGTGCTTTGGCCGGCAGACCAGAAGTGGACACAATGTACTTCATCATCTTCTCGAACAGTTTCTTTCCTTATCTCTTCCGCGCGCTCAGAGTTAGGAGGCGTCCGGTGCCGCAGCCTTGACTGCTGTAACAGCCCGGACGGAGGCTCACGTACCACACCTCGAGTTACATGCGTCTTCTGGTTTAAGCCTCGTAGCAAACCCGGCATCTGGTTATTAGGTCCACTTAGAAATACGGTAACGGGGCACCTGGGTGGCTCAGTCGGTTGGGCGGCCGACTTCAGCTCAGGTCATGATCTCTCAATCTGTGAGTTCGAGCCCCGCGTCAGGCTCTGTGCTGGCGGCTCAGAGGCTGGAGCCTGCTTCCGATTCTGTGTCTCCTTCTCTCTCTGCCCTTCCCCTGTTCATGCTGTGCCTCTATGTCTCTCAAATATAAATAAAACATTAAAAAATAATTTAAAAAAAAAAAAGAAATACGGTAACGAAGGTTCTGAGCGATCAAGTCGCCTGTCCGGGACGCACAAGTAATAACACGAACTACCCTTCACTGAGCACCTACTAGGCGGCACACATTGTACCGAACTTTGCCAACAAACTCATTTCAATCTCCAGCAGCTGTGTCAGGTAGGTATCATTTGCCCATTCCTGCCACAAATTTTTATCAAGTGACTGCCGCATGCCTGACACCGTCCTAGATGCCGGGGCCACAGCTGAGAACAAGAGGGCCAGTGACCCTCCCACCCTTCCAGTATGCGGAACAGTGAACCAGTGAGGCAGTCAAATATTCCGTCTCAGGGGTTAGGAGCTACTTAGAAAAGTAAATGAGAGGAAGGAGAAGGGAGTGCTGGGTCGGGGTGGGCAGTGCAGGGAGTTAGAGCTTTTTTGTTTTTAATGTTTGTTTATTTTTGAAAGAGAGCGAGAGATAGAGCACAAGTGGGGGAGGGGCAGAGAGAGAGGGAGACACAGAATCTGAAGCAGGCTCCAGGCTCTGAGCTGTCAGCACAGAGCCCTATGGGGGGCTCAACCCACAAACCCCAAGATCTTGACCTGAGTTGAAGTCAGACACTTAACCCACTGAGCCCCCCCAACCCCCCCCCCCCCCCCCCCCCCCCGTGGGCACCCCAGGGAGCTAAAGGTTTAAGTAGTCTGGTCAGGAAAGGCATCATCGAGAAGCAGAGGCAAAGCCTGAGCCCTGTTCTCCAGCAAAGGCGTCCAGGCTCAACCCTGCTTTGCAGGAGAAGATTTTGAGGCTCTAGGAGGTGAAATGACCCACCCGAGACCATGCAGCTCTTCTTAATAACGGGGCAGCCATGTTGGAAGCTGCTTGAAAGCCGTGATTTACAATCACTACGACGACTCTGCCGAATAAATCTTATATTAGATGAATTTTACATTGCATTTGTAGATTTCATAAAATAGTTGATTAGTGTAGATGAAGACTCTGTCTTAGGCAAAAGCGGCTGCCACGCATTGATGGGAAGCAGAGTCCCACTCCCAAGGCAGGGCGCATGCCCATCCTAGTGCCGCAGGTGCCTGCCCACCACCACCTCCTCCTGAAAGTCCGACACACAGAATTGGGCCCCTGGGTGCCAGAGGTACCCAGGCTGTCAATTTCGGAGAGAGAAAGGATGTCGGCTGGAGCTGCGGGAGAGTCATAAAGCTCCCTTCCCCCCATCCAAAGGCATCGATAGTTAAAGCGCAGCTGTGAGCATGTAAACAATCCCGTTCCTTTTCTCTATAAATCCTCGTGGGTCCCACTAATTTTATTGATCGTTCCGGGGTGGGGTAGGTGTGAGTTAATTTTGTGTGTGTGTGTGTGTTAAATTTTTACCCTATCATTTTCTTCCCTAAGGAATCCTGCCACTTTCACAAACACTATCTTGATGACGTGTGAAGTTCGTATTTAATTTTGAATATATTTTTTAAAAATCTTGCAGACGAGAATTTATTGGGTCGACATCGGTGCCTCAAGCTGTGGGAGTCTGCCATCTAGTGGCTGGATGATGCAATTACTTTTCCCTTGTAATTCAAATGTTTGGTAGAGAATTCCAGGATGCTTCTCTTCGTTTAGAAATGGAGAAAATTTTCAGTCGGAATTGTACAAATTGTACAAATTGTACAAACCTTTCTTATTAAAAAATACAACTTTAAGTACGAGTTCCCCATGCACAGAAAAGTGGGAGAATTAACAATCACAGAACAGGATTCCTGGTGTTAGTTATTAAACCTCTTAGTGATTAGCTTGCCTGTGCTTTTCAAAAAACACTTAAATAATTATACGGCTGAGAGGGGCTGAGGGTCTATTGGGTTTCAGCCGCGGAAAGATCCATAATTCTTTGTTTTAAATTCCTTCCGGTTAAAGTACACACAATATTTCTCAGGTCCTGCAGGTCCAGGGGATAAAAATGAGGGCTCATTAATAGTAGAAAAAAAAAAACTATCAGCCGGTCTCCCCGTGATTCCTGTGCGGTTCTCGGTTCCGCCCTGACTCCCTCCAGATCGCGGCTAGGACTGAGAGTTCTCAGGAGGTTGTCTTCCCCGTGCTTCTGAGCTCAGGCCTTTCCATGGTCCTGTGGGTTTCAGAGCCAGGCTACCTGGGTTTGACCCTGGCAAGCTAATGCATTCTCCATGCCTCAGTTTCCTCATTTGTCACAGAGTCTGAGGACCATATGAGCAAAGCGTTAAGCACAGTGCCTGACACACCCAGCTCCCAGATACGCGTGTGCTCTGAGGATTCTGCCCCCAGGAGGTATCTCTTTTCTTCCTCTCTGGCCCTGACTCTGGGTCCAGACCCTGCAGTGCCGTTGGGCGGCTGCGAGGCCTCGACTTCTGGGCCGAGGACGCGCACCGTTGTGTGGTGCCCCCTGCTGGATCGTCCAAGACTTCCGGCCTGCAGGTGCGGCTGGTGCGCGGCCATCCTGAAGACGCGACCCGGGTCATAGCAGCTTTAGAGCTGGTGCCTTCGATGGCCAGAGCCTCTGAGGTGGATGGTGGCCCTCTTCTCTGATAAAACTTTTGGGTCACCTGCTGTCACACTGGACCCTGAATGGTGCTGCCTTCCTATGCTCCCGCTGTCTTACTGACGTCCTCGTGGCCTTGTAGTTTCCTGTCTCTAGGAGTCGTGGGTTACTGATCACTGCTGTACACGAAAGCATTCAGGGGGGCGTAGCCTTCAAGAACGTGGTATTTCTTTGGAGGGAGATTGCTTGGGCGCAAACCTGGCTACTTGCCATTTGCGTACCTGCAGACAACTTATTCCACGCCTCAGTTCCCTTGTCTGTAAAATGGGGATAGAAAGTATTTCCCTTTTAGGGACTTATGGTGGGCCCGAGAGTGTCTTCCTCAAACTCATGTCAATATGGAACCTCAGAATGGGACTTCATTTGGAAAGTGAGGCTTTAAAGACGGGATTCGTTAAGAATCTCAAAATGAAAGCCTCCTGGAGGTAAGGCTGCCAAACTCCAGAAGCCGCTGGGACCACCAGAAGCTGGAAGAAGCAAGGAAGGACGGTCCCCTGTGCCTTTGGAGGGAGCACGGCCCGATGGATACCTTGACTTCAGGCTTCCAGCCTCCAGAAATGTGACAGTCCCATTTTTGTTTTTTCTTAACCAGATTGGCGGTTAATTTGTTACAGCAGCTACAAGAAACTCATACCAGAGGATCCTGGGTTTAATAAGTCATCTTGAAAAAGGTCCTTAAAACTGTTCTTTCCACAGATGAGCGACAGATCAGTGTCGGCTGTTGGTCCTTCTTGGGGCCATTCAGCATGGTGGGTAAGAGCTCGGGCAGTCGTCTGACAGACTAGAATGGAGACCCGGCTCTGACCCACCAGCTGGGTGACTTTGGGGATATTAGGTAACACCTGTAGGTCTTGGATTCCTTATGACTAAAAATAGGGTAGCAAGAGTTACAATCCCCTGGGGCCAGGGTAAAGCTAGAGGTGAGAGATAGAGGCATTCCACACAATGCATGGCATTACGGTGTGAGCTCCCAACATGGCTGGTCCAGCATGGGGAACTGGCTCATTCCCAGAAGCCCTCTGGGTTCCATAAGCAATAAAGTCATGGGGGTCTTGCCTCAAGGTCCTCCAGACTTGCCTAAAATCCAGAGGTGAGCACAATTCAGACCCAAACCAGTATTTTGACAGTGTAAACAAAAGGCATTTCTAGTGACAAGTTATAGGTCATTAAGAAGTCCGAGTTGTGTCTAGCAGATTGCTCCACTGGGGTCGGGGACCTGAGTTGTGGCCCTAGCTCCATAGCTAACTTCTTGCTTGGCTTTAGTCAATCAGGGCTTCCGGCACCTGCCAAATGATGTCATTGAACTTGAGCTCTGAGGTTTTTTTCCCCCACTCTGAGCCCCTCTTGCTCCAGAAGGAAGCCAAGGTTCCAGCCCAGCTGACGAACAAGAAGGCCTTTCAAGCAAGGAACATAAAATTGATGCTGACGGCAATCTTAGCTGCCCTTGACACCCATCCTGGGTCCAAACTCCAGACAACAGCTGCCTACTAACTTGCTAATCTTCTGCCTGCGTCTTTAGCAGATGGTCATTGACTTGGCATCTTGAGAGTGCTCCAAATGGCGGGCCAGGTGAGGGCACGGAGGAGCGATTCTGCTGTGAATAAGAACGGGACATCTTCCTGTGCCTCCCACAAGGCCGCCCCCGAACCTGGTGTCTCTTAGGCTTCAATAAATAAAATATGAGCAGGGTGCAAGGAGCAGGCACTGTGGGGTGGTTTAGCCATCAGCCCTGGGGTGTAGTCGAATGAATTGGAACACTTGTACGAGGCAGGGAGGTGAAGTGCCGGCTCTGTTCCTGTGCTCTTCTGGGAAGCAACTTTACATCTCTGAGCCTCAGCTCCTCGTCTGTTCAGTGGAATTCCAATGCTCACTTGTATTGGTTAGGATTATTTTGGTTACAAGAAACAGAAAACCTGACTCAAACCGGTGAACAAGGAAGTACAGCATCTCCTGTAAGAGAGATTTCTTCTTTTCTGTTTTTAGTGTTTATTCATTTATTTTGAGAGGGGGCAGGGGCAGAGAGAGAGAGAGAGAGAGAGGGAATGAGAATCCTAGGCAGGCTGTCAGCACAGAGTCTAGTGTGGGGCTCGATCTGATGAACCGTGAGATCATGACTGGAGCCGAAATCAAGAGTCAGATGCTTAACTGACTGAGCCACCCCAGTGCCCCTGTAAGAGAAATTTCTATAGGAGTCACCTCGCATGCAATCAGCAGACGTCCCTTGGTGCGGGGAAAGGGCTGACTAACCAGGATCCACCTCCAGGGAATGGGGTCTGTGTCCCCTGAACTGATCGGCTCTGTGGTCAGCAGACAAACGGACAAAAATCAGGGGAAGGGTACATGCCTGGCAGCATGGGGCTAAGAAGCAGATGCTGTATTTATTCCTGAAAGTTTTGAAGTGTAAGGTGTTTTTAAATTTTTTATTAAAAAATTTTTCAATGTTTATTTTTGAGAGAGAGAGAGAGACAGAGTGCGATGGGGTTGGGGCAGAGAGACAGGGAGACACAGAATCCGAAGCAGCCAATCCCACAACAATAAAAACTACTATCCCTACAAAAGCCCCACTAATGATCACTTTTTAAGTGATGGGATTTGGATTAGATAAACCTGATATTCTTCCAACTCTAGTTTTATGAGTTTTTCAAGGAATAGCCATTTCCACTGGCCTGTTGAATAACAAAGTGCTCACTAGTCGTGTGCTAAGGACACCCATAGAAAAACACTTGGGGCGCCTGGGGGGTCAGTCGGTTGAGCATCCGACCTCAGCTCAGGTCATGATCCTGCCGTTTGTGAGTTCCAGCCCCACATCAGGCTCTGTGCTGACAGCTCAGAGCCTGGAGCCTGCTTCCCAAACTGGAAAATGTTACAGATTGAAGAAAAAAAATCCAATGAAATTATATGCCCTTTTTTGGGTTAACTTGTTCTGAATAATCATCATGCATTTTCTTTAAAAAAAATTTTTTTTAATGTTTTTTTTGAGAGACAGAAAGAAAGAGAGTAGGGGAGGGGCAGAGAGAGAGATGCACACACAGAATCTGAAGCAGGCTCCAGGCTCTGAGCCCAACGTGGGGCTCAAACCCATGAACCGTGACGTCGTGACCTGAGTCGTAGTTGGCCGGTTAACCGACTGAGCCACGTAGGCGCCCCTCTTTTCATTTCTGAATCTGATGACATAAAGCAAATTTGTAACTCTCTAAAGGGGAGGATCTTCTACCAATAAGTGACATTTTTAGTGGGGAGGCAGAAAGCTTTACCTTTGGTCGTAACATTCCCATTCAGGATTTGGGTGAAGACAGAAGAAATGGCCATCACACGTGGGCCCATGGGACAAAGATGGGGAGAAAGAACTAATAATAGAGAGGATAGTCTTTAAAATCAAAATGATTTCCATTTGCTAAAATGCTGAACTGAAACCAACAGAGGGAGATTCAACAGAGGTAAATAGTTGAGTGCTTCATTTTTCAATTCTACTAAGCAAAGCAAAGAGGGGAAAGACCTGGTATTTGAGCTTATCTCGAGTCTGCGACGCGTAGCGGCTCAAGAAACCTGTGTAGTCATAGCATCAATCACGTGGGGGCCCAGATTCCGTGTTTGGAGCCTCTCAGATAATACCTGGCTGCCGTATTTTAAGAAGGGCACGGACACTCTGGCGACGTTAGATAATAAAATAAAATAGTTGTAATTTTCTCCACCGTAAGCAAACGATTCTGCTAGACCCTTAGCGCATCTTATCTCTGATTTTCACAGAGCCCTGGAAAAGCAGAAATAATGGTCCATATTTTACCGAAAAAGGAAATTAACCAGAGAGGTCACGCCCTCTTTTCCCCTCCTCTCAACCCCCTTGGCCAAGTTAGGAAGTTTAATTCGAGGTTAGGTGCTATTTTTACGAGTCTGGGAACGTCCCTCCGTAGGACCTGAGGCCTCAGACGAATTCTGCACGTGGTGCTATAGGGAGTCAGAATAGGCCACCCCCACACGGGCCCCTTTGGCACATTCCTGAAGCTCTGGAAGATTCTGTGGTGCAGTGTGAATTGTTCCTCTGATCTTTCCCAGCCCCCAGAATGATCTCTATCCTGCCTTTTTTTTTTTTTTTTTTTTTTATGATTCGATTTTTAAGTAATCTTTATACCCCACGTGGGGCCGGAATTCACGATCCTGAGATCAAAAGTCTTGTGCTCCACTGACTCAGCCACGTGCCCCTCTCTCACAATTCTTTTTTTTTTTCTTTTCTCTTTAAAAAAAAAAAAAAAACCATTCAGTAGGGGTGTGGCAGGGGGTAGAGGTAGACGCAAGTGTCTAATTCTTCACATTTAACCTCGAATCTAAGCTCTATCGTGTATGAGCTCACGAAGCTTCCCAACTAGATTGTGGGGTAAGTACCATTATCCCCACGTTACACACGAGGACGCCGAGGCAGAGAAGTGTCAAGTGAGTTGCCCACGCTCTCACCCAGCCAGGAAGCGGCGCGCCCAGAACGGAAACCCAGGCGGTCTGGTGCCGGCAGCCAGGGTCTTGACCGTGATGCTCTTTTGCCTATTTCCAACTTTGCAAAAGACAGGAAAGGGCTAAGAACGGTAGAAGCAGAAAACAGAGAGAACAGGAGGTGAAGCCCTGGGACAGGAGGCTTCAGTAGTTGTTTTCGAAACAAAAAATGAATGAAAGAGTATTGATTGGTGAACAATACAGTGTTACTGTAAAACAATATACTGTAAACAATACAGTATTATTAACCATAGTCGCCATGTACATCAGGTCCTTGGAACTTATTCATCTTATAACAGAGTTTGTACCTTTGGACTAATATCTCCCACTCCCCCTACCCGTCAGTCCCTGGCAACCACCAGTCTACTCTCTGTTTCTATGAGTCTGAGGTTTTTAGATTCCACACAGAAGTGATAGCATACAGTGTATGTTTTTCTTCATCTGACTTGTTTCACTTAGCATAATGCCGTCAAGGCCCATCCATAATGTCACGAATGGCAGGATTTTTTTCTTTTTTATGGCTAAATAGTATTGTGGTGTGTGTGTGTGTGTGTGTGTGTGCGCGTATGTGTGCATATGCATGTGTACACACACCACATTTTCTTAATCCATTCATCTGTCCACAGACACTAAGGTCGCTTCTGTCTTAGATATTGTGCACAATGCTCCAATCGATATAGGAGTGCAGATATCCCTTCAAAATCATGATTTCATCTCCTTCGGATATGTACCCAGAAGTAGAATCGCTACATCACATGGTAGTTCTATTTTTAATTTTTTGAGGAATCACCACACTGTTCTCCATAGTGGTGGTGCCGATTTACACTCCTACCCAGAGAGGACCAGAGCCACAGAGAGGTTTTTGATGGCCCCAACTAGGAGACGGTGCTACTGGCGTCCGATGGCTAGAGGCCGGAGATGCTGTTAAACATCCCACAATGCACACAGGACAGTCCCCCTAACAAATTAGTCAGCCCTCGACATCAGGAAGGCAAAGATGGCGAAATCCTGACCTACAGTGAACCCTACCAGTCAACGGGCCCTGTCTTCAACATGGAGCTCCCAGTTACCTTTTCTATTACCTCTTTTTAAAACACAACCAGATAGTTGATGAGATTACAACATGAGAAAGAGACACCTAGATTGGTTGATACAAAAATAACCCTTGAAGAGATAGAGATAATGCAAGGAACAAAGAGAATTAAGAGCACACATACATACCACCATCAGCAGTAACTTCAGTTGTATCTTCAGAGGGGTTTGAGAAGATATTTTTCAGCGGACAAAATGTCACAAAAGAGGAACAATCAAAGGATGGAAGATCTCCTGAAAATTAAAATTGCAACTGTGAAATTTGGAATTTAGTAGAAAGAGTGGGCTGTTTTGTTTTTCTCTGTTTCCCTCTCCAGATCCTTATTCTCTTCTTTTCTGCCCCAGTGTATGCCTGGAAGACTGACCTCTACAAATTACACTGTCTGGGCTGTGTTGTGTTTTGTTTTTGTTTTTTTGTTTTGGTTTTTTTTGGGGGGGTTTATTTTTATTTGATTTTTAAAAAAATTTACATCCAAGTTAGTTAGCATGCAGTGTAACAATGATTTCAGGAGTAGATCCCTTAATGCCCCTTACCCATTTAGCCCATCCCCCCTCCCACAACCCCTCCAGTGACCCTCTGTTTGTTCTCCATATTTAAGAGTCTTTGATGTTTTGTTCCCCTCCATGTTTTTATTTTATTTTTGCTTCCTATCTGGACTGTGTTGTATCTGACTTCTGGTTGGGTTTGGCCAATTAAAGGAGGAATGGAGGAAATACGTGGCTTGGGTAAATGTTCAGTTGTGAGTTACAGCGCTGTTGGCCTTGAGTTCAATGTTAGTGAATCAATGATATGAACTAAATAAGATGCCTTTAAACAGAAACACACATCAAGCAAGGTTACATAATAGTATGTCAACAAAAACGTGACCTGAGGCTCACAGGAACCTAACTCTATATTTCTCCTAGGAACAATGGTTCGATATTTATTAATTCAGCATTTATGGTAATTTTATAGAACATATGTATTGTAAATAATGAGAATCAACTGTCTATATCTCTTCTCATCCCTACTCTGCTGAGGAGTCGCTGTTTTTTTTTCTTTATCACCACAGCTCTTGTCAGGTGGCCCCACTTTACGGGCTATGGCTCGTCAGAGTCCAACAACCTCCAACTTCCTCTTCCCACCCTTTCAGGCTCAGGGACAGCAGTGTCTTTGCACTGTTGCTGGTCCATGGGAGCTTCCCATCCTTTGTTGGTTCTTTCACACTGACCATAGCTCTGTAAATACTTAGTTCCTTCATTCAGTTGTCTTCAGTTACCCTTTGGAATGTGCCATTTGCTTCCTGCCAGGATCCTGGTGATTCAGTTGGGTAGAAAATATACCTAAGGAATTCTCTCATATATAGAACAAAAAAGAATGAATTTTTTTTTTAATAATAAGAGAAAGAAAAAAAGTGGTATAGAATGATCTCTGACTGATAGGAATTCCCGATGGAGAGGAGAGAGCAAATAGAGGACTAGAAAACATCACCGATTCAAGAGCGTTTTACAGAATTAAAGGAAAACATGTATCTTCAAAGTGAAAGACTCAGCAAAGTAAACAGCTCATCTAGCTATTCAGGGCATTAAGTATAAAGATCTGAAAGGTCTTCAGGGAAAAAATGAAAAGTTTACGTATAAATGAGTAGCAATCATCCTGGCATTTTGTCAACAGCCACTGATGCCATAGGACAAGAGAACAAGGCTATCAAATTTCCGAAGGGGAATAATTTCAGTTCTATACCAATCTAAACCATCAAAGGCAAGAGAAGAATACAAATCTTTTCATATAGGGGCGCCAGGATGGCTCGGTCAGTTGGGCGGCTGACTCCTGATTCCGGCTCACGTCGTGATCTCTCCGACTTACTTACTATTGCTTAACAATTATGAGCATCTTTCAGGAAACAAACAAACCAATGACAAACCCCATGACCGCAACATCTTTATCTTCTAGAACTCCCTTCTACAGTAAATTGTGAATCATTTAATCACATATATGTATTGATATTTTCTCTCGACTGTAGTGTTGCCGATCACTTGTGCTCCATAGAGGAAAAGACTGACCTGTGCCCAGAAGAAAATCGACTCTTATTTTTCCTCTGAGGAAGGAAAAAAAAGAGTTCAAACTGCCCTGAGATGGAGCGGGCGTGCTGATGCCTGCAGGCTTTCTGAAGCTCGGTGGGATTCCTGGGGAATGCAGGGTGGGAGGGTGGGGAAAGGGGGATGGAGAGGGGGTGACAGAGGGTGGGGGGTAAAGGGGGGTGTGGGGCAGCATCTGGTCCATCTTCCCCTTCCATTGGAGCTGCCTCAGGGGAGCCCTGTGGGTTCAGCTGCAGAAAGGGTTAATCCATTACTAGCTCTTCCATAGCTCACGCCCAAGCGCTGTATTGGATCAATAGGCCTGAAACACTCAGGTCTAGGGTAAAAGTGAGGGAGCCCAAAGATGCCTTAATGGAACCGGATGTGTTCAGAAGGAAGCAGGGGTTCAGAAGTAGAGGCCTGATGGCTTCGCCCGCCCTCTCTCCTCGTGGGCTATCGCCCCTGTCTTGCGTGGCCCGTGAGAAATGCTTAAACCAGCAGGCGCTCATCCTGGTGGGGCCCCTACAAACACATCGGGCTGGGAAGGTGGTCTGAACTTCACAGCAGTGTGAACTGGGTTTGGTGCTATTGAAAGAACAACGTCAGACCTCTGGAAAGGAATCCAGCCCTTCGGTGAGGTCACCTGGAAAGCGTGAGCTTTCGCTGGGAGTGCTGGGAGTCCAGCCAACATGACTACTTGTGGGCGACAAGTGTCCCCGATGCCTTCTGCACGTCTGCATGGGGTGGCCAGTTTCTAGATAAATGGGACACGCTCCAGAGGCCTTTAGAACCCAAGTGAGAGACGAGGGGGATTTGAAGAAAAATGCTTCCAGGAACAATAAGGATTTAGCGATCTAAAATAATGTCCTTTTTTTTCCCCAATCTGTCTTGATTCTTTAAGGAGCAGATAAAAAGAAGAGATTTGTTGTACTTCCAGTTGTTTTATATTGTTTCTTTTAGTCAATCAGGTTGATCTACTTATTTCTAGCCTCTTATTTCACTTGAATTGAGGAAATAACTTTAGATGTTTTGTAAGGGAAACGTAATTTTTTTTTCCAAAAGAAAGGGTTTTTCATTCATCAGGATTGTTAAGGCTTACTAATTCAAGGATAAGGTTGAAGGGGGGAAAATCTATAAATAATATGCTTCCAATCTTGATTTAATGCTGCAGAAAAAATTAGTATCTTTCTTCCCCAGGAAGAGTCCTCCAATTTCTCTCGATTCCTCTCTACCGCGGACACTGGAGATAAAGAAATGGCCATCTCTCTCTTGCCTTCTGACCTCCAGAACCAGGAAATGCTGAGGGAAGCAGGAGCCTAGGTCTCCTTTACTCCCACTCGCAACACTTTGACAACAGATCGCGTGAGGCTTTGCACACCGAGGAGTCTGACACTACATGCCTGGGGTTGATGCAGACTCCGCAGGTTGAGAGCTCAGCCCCACAGGCCTGTCCCCACCTCAGATGCCAGCTGCCATCTGAAGTCCCCGGGTCGCTCACAACTTCGGTCAGAACTGGCTACAAATCAGAGGCTCCCGCAACCCCCTCTTCTGATCTATCATCTGCTAGAACAGCTCACAGAACTCAAGGCAACACTTCATGTTTGCTGGTTTGTTGTACGATAGAGGATCTGCTGAAGGACATGGATAAATAGCCAGACGAAGAGGTAAGTACCGCGAGGTCTGCCAACGGAACGAGACAGAGAGCCAGAAATGAAGCCATGTTTATATGGCTGATTAATATATGACCGAGGAGGGAGAAAGGACAGTCTCTTCAATAAATGGCGTCGGGAAAATTGGACAGCCACGTGCGAAAGAAGGAAACTGGACCACTTTCTTCTACCACACACGAAAATAAATTCAAAATGGATTAAAGATCTAAATATAAGACCCGAACTCACAAAACTCCTGAAAGAAAGCAGGCGTTATGGTACATATATACAATGACGACTACGTGGCAATGAGAAAAAATGAAATCTGGCCATGTGTAGCAACATGGATGGAACTGGAGGGTATTATGTTAAGTGAAATAAGTTGGTCAGAGAAAGACAGATACCATATGTTTCCACGCATAGGTGGACTTTGTGAGACTAAGCAAAAACCAGGGGGAGGGGAAGAGGGGAAAGGAAAAAAAGACACAGAGAGGGAGGGAGATAAAACCTAAGAGACTCTCAAAGACTAAGAACAAACTGAGGGTGAGGGGGGTGAGGGAGGGTGGAGAGGGGGTGATGGGCATTAAAGAGGGCACGTGTTGGGATGAACACTGGGTGTTGTATGTAAACCAATTTGAAAATAAACTATTATAAAATAAAATAAAAAAATAAATGCAGAAAGAAAAAAAAAAAGAAAGTAGGCATTCATCTCTCAGACATGGACCTCTGCAACATTTTCGTAAATATACCTCCTCAGGTAAGGGAAACAAAAACCAAAATAGACTTATTGGGACGACATCAAACAAAAAGGCTTTTTTCACAGCAAAGGAAACAGCAACAAAATGAAAAGCAACCCACTGACAGAGTTGAAGAACTCAACACCAAAACCACAAGAAATCCAATAAAAAGTAGGCGGAGGGCCTGAATAGACATTTTTTTCAGAGAAGACATCCAGTTGGCCAACAGACACATGGAAAGATGCTCAACATCACTCATCATCAGGGAAATAAACATAAAAATTATAATGAGATACCACCTCACACCTGTCAAAATGGTTAAAATAAAAAGACAGGAGACAAGTGCTGGTGAGGATGTGGAGAAAGGGGAGCCCTCGTGCACTGTCGGTGGGAATGATGCCACCAGTATGGGAGTCGGTATGGAATTTCCTCAAAAAGTTAAAAATAGACATACCCTATGATCCGATAATTCCACTGCTGGGTATTTAGCCAAAGAAAACAAAAATGCTAATTTGAAAAGATATATGCACCCCTATGTTTATAGCAGTATTATTCACAGTAGCCGAGGTATGGAAGCAACCTAAGTGCCCAATGACAGATGAACGGATAAAGAAGATATGGTGTCTATATACGATGCAGTACTACTCGGCTATCAAAAAGAACAAAATGTTGCCTCTTGTCACAACATGGATGGACCTAGAGGGTATTTTACTAAGTGAAGTAGTTAGAGAATAAACCAAATACCCTCTGATTTTACTTATATGTGGAATCTAAAAAACCAAACCAAGCCAAAATTAACAAGAACAGAAACAAATACAGAGAAAGACGCACAAACACAGAGAACAAACTGGCGGTTGCCAGAGGGGAGGAGGGTGTGGGGGATGGGGAAATAGGTGAAGGAGATTAAGAGGTGCAGCCCTCCGGTTATAAAATCAGTCACAGAGATGAAGCACGCAGCACAGGGAGTGTAGTTAATAATGTAAAAATACAGTGTGGTGACAGGTGGTGACTGTACGTACCGTGGTGAGCACTGAGTAATGTATAGAATTGTTCACTATGTTGTACACCTGAAGCTAATATAATATTGTATGTCAGCTATACTTTAATATAAACAATAAAAAGTCCATGATAACTTAAAAAAAACCCAAAACAGTAGGGAGAGTTTTGGAAAGGTCCCAGGGGACTCAGGGCGCACCCTCCCATGCATGTAGATGTGTTCGCAAGCCACGGACCCCGCGTTTTGGCATTTTTATGAGGTCCTCGTGACATAAGCATGACCGATCATTAACTCAACCTCCAGACCCTCTGCCCTTCCAGGGGTGGGGGGTGGGGCTGAAAGTTCCAAGCTTCTAATCATGGTTTGGTCTTTCTGGTGACCATCCCCCATCCTGAAGCTATCCGGGAGCCTACCCAGAATCGCCTCATCAGAACAAAAGACACTCCTGTCACCCAGGAAGTTCCAATTTCCGACCTCTGTGTCAGGAGCTGGGGCAGAGACCAGGATGCGTATTTTCTAATGTCTCACAAGTCTCTGTGTAAAAGTCTGGAAACAGTCTGTAACCCTTACACTTTCTCTGTCAGCTCTCCAAATGTATGACCCTCTCGGGCTCAGTCTTAGACAAATCCACCTTTTGGAATGACAGATTCAAGTTTAGAACTTTCAGATTCCTTGGAGCTCCGTGAAGGAATGTTCTCCTGTGAGGTGGTCAGAGCCCCACGCGCCAGCCCCAGGGCCCGACTTCCGGGTTTTCCCGTGCCCAGCTTTCTGTCCCATTGCTCAGGGCCCCGTGTGCCTGCGTGTTGACACTCCAGAGGGCACACGCACGCTCTGGCACCGCCCGCACTTTCCTTCTCAGCAAGTGCTCACACCCGGTCGGCCCTTGGGTGGCCTGCTCAGACCCCAAAAGCTGGCTTAGGGCTGTTGGGTAGGGGAATTCCAGAGTCCCGGATCTCTGGAGTCTGATGTAGAGGAGGGGGTGGGGCTTGGGCTCTCTGGACTCCTGGCCTAGTGGGGGAGCCCACCCAGCAGAGGGAGAGGAGAGGGCCCTCAAGGCACCGGCTCAGGGGTAAGGTGCCCCAACCCTTCTCCAGCACGAAGGTGAGAAGCAAGGACTTGTGAGAGCAGGTCCTGGCCATAAAGCATGTGATCATTTCCCAAGTCGTTTGCCTGAGAGACCGGACCGATTTTCATGCCTATTTGGAGAAGGACGTCGGAGTTTCCACTGCCCTGGCGGCTGAGTGACCTCTCCAGGCCTCAGTTTCCTCACCTACACAATAAATTCCTTTTAGCTCTAATCTTTGATGGTTCTCTGATATCAAGCTCTGCATTTTAACCATCTGTGGCCTAAACTTCCATCACAGAGGTCTCTGTAGTGTTCGTTCCCAGACGTACGTGTGTCTCCCTGGCGTACATCAAAGCTCGTCGGCATAAATTTCTGCCAGGCCAGGAGACGGCACTCTGAGCCATGGAGGTGCTCTGCTGGCTTTGTCAGTCCATAAAAGGTTAAGGAAAACCGGCATCTCACTTGTAACGCAGGCAACTTCGATTCCCCCTTTTAAGTGTTTCTTCTCCTCTAGCCATCTGTAATAAAATATACAGCTATGAAACAAGGAAGTCACATCCTCTCTGGTTCCAGGCACACTAAATCCTTAGCGACTCTGTGGTTATCGGGAAGATTTTTATTACATTTCACCACGAAGAGCTGCCCTGTGTTTATCCTTTGCCTCACCTACTCTTCTCAGAGCCTGAAGGAGAGATTTATCTTCAAAGCCGGGAACATCCTTGGGTCCCTTGGAGTACACACACAGTGCTTTGTAAAGAGAGACTTGCAGCTTCCTGAAGATGGCACTGTAATTATACTTCTGTTTGCACACACACTTCTGTCATGCACAGAAAAGTTCCCTCCGTTGAGTGCCCACAGATTCGTTTCAGTGCCAGTGTCTGACACCTCACTGCGTGAACAGGAATGCAGATCATGGACACACAAAATTGGTGAAAGCACACATTTTTAAAAAAACTTTTTTAAATGTTTTTTTATTTATTATTGAGAGACAGAGCGTGAGCAGGGGAAGGGCAGAGAGAGAGGGAGACACAGAATCCGAAGCAGGCTCCGGGCTCTGAGCCATCAGCACAGAGCCCGATGCGGGGCTCGAACTCACAAGCCGTGAGATCATGACCTGAGCTGAAGTCGGCCGCCCAACCAACTGAGCCACCCAGGCGCCCCTCAAAAATGAAAAATTCCTTCAAAAGGAAAGTGTATGTTGCAGGCTTTGGGAGTCAAGCATCTTTATAGATAGTTGTTGAGATTCTACGACAGGCCCTGGGGATGGTTGGGGGTGGCATAGAAGGATAAAGAAGGTACTCTCTGCTCTGCCCTTGAGGCGTGGAAGCAGAACTGACCATCGTATTTTAATAAAGATCTTTATTTACTGTTTCCCAAAATGTTGTACCATCTCATTTATGATCAACAGAGCCTCAAACCCCATCGGTACAGTTCTATAGCATTTGTAACTACCGTCGGACAAAGTGGATTCTGTGTACCCAGGGGCTCTGGGGTCTCTCTCAGTCATGTTGAACAAGTTTAATGTAATTCCTCAAAGCAAATCTGAACCTCACATCTGAATTATTGAACATCTTTGCTGAATGAGCATTTTCTACCAGACGCATTCCCACCAAGTACCCGGGGAGACACGCAGCCAGCCGTCTGCCCACTGGTGCCTGCCACGCTAAGGGAGACAAACAGAGCAGTTATTCAAATAATATTAAATATTAACGCTGACATTTTCCAGGGGCTGCATCTGTCACAGATCGTGTGGGTCACATCTGTCATCTCGAATCCCTTCAGAGTGTGTGAGCTCCGGGAATGTTATCTGTTTGCAAAGCCACGTGCTCCTAGAGGGCGGTTTTCCTTGGAAAGCGTTCTAAAGCTGCTGCAGAGAGAAGGGGAGGTCCCTCTACTCTCCAGGGCGGCTCTGAGTTGGCTGCAGATTGGAGGGAGCCCCTGGGTGGGCGGGGCGGTGTGTGCATGTTGGGGGGGAGGGGACGAGGTCGAGGAATTACAGGTAGCTGGGACGTGTGAAAGCCTGTGACTAGGACACATAGCTCTTGGGTGCTATGGTGCAGACCCCCCATCAGCCCGGGATCCAAGTCGGCCAGACCAGCTCGGCTTTATACGGACAAAACCGCAGGAAAATGGAATAGTTGTGCTTTGTAAGTAGAGCCGGGAACAGAGCCTTTTTGCATGAAGTTTTTCTCAACCTCTTGTGGCCAAACTTTGAATGTGAGGTCCTATCTGGAAGATCCAGATTTTATTTTCTTTGTTATTTTTTAAAAGCTTATTTAATCTTGAGAAAGCATGAGAGAGAAAGAGAGAGAGAGAGAGGTGCAGAGAGAGAATCCCCAGCAGGCTCCGCACTACCAGCGCAGAGCCTGATGCACGGCTCAAACTCAGGAACTATGAGATCATGACCTGCGCGGAAATCGAGAGTCAGATGCCTAACCGTCGGAGCCACCCAGTCGCCCCTCGATGATCCAGATTTTAACTGGTCTGTTTAATTCAGCTCTCACGAAGACAAGATGGTCTCTTCTGATTCAGTTGTCTTAGGGCTTCCTGGGTATTTCACAGACCCTGGTCGGGGGCTTCCCTTTTCTGGGGCGAGGTGACTCCCCTGTGAGGCGCCCGCGTCCTTGCTGTGTGTGTGTGTGTACGTGCACGCACGCGTGTGCTGTTTCCTTTTCTGTGTGCTCCATTTTCTTCCAGAAACCGGAGGGGTGCAATGCTAGATTTTTGGCAAGTTGAAGTTGATGCCTCCTCATTGGGGCAGTCCTCCATGGCCCAGGCCCTGCTCTAATGACCAGACGGTCGGAAGGACTCTGCAGACCAACAATTCTATTGGACCGAATCCTAATACAGTAATAACATTAGAAATAACTCTCACTAATTCAGCGCTTGCTGAAGTCTGAATATCCCAGATTCTTGTCACTTCCTGCTTCCTCCGACTCTTGCAATGACCTCATGCAGGCAAGTGGGATGATCTCCATCTCCTGGGGTGGAAACTGAGGCACGGGAACCTTACGTAACTGCTGGAAGGTGTACCATTCGGAAAGGCTGAAGCTGGCGTTCTAAGTCAGCCCTAAGGTCTGCGTGGCCCTTCCGACACATCGTGCCCCCTTCGCCTACAGATCAAACTTGGACCTTAGAAAGAATTTGCTTGAGAGTAACGCACTCTATTGATACAAATGTGACTGAATTTGCCAAAATGGTCAAATGCCTCAGCCGATTCCACATATTCGGTGCGATTTGGGGCTTTGTCCCCCCAGTCCTTCTTCAATAGGGAGTTTGGTGGTATCCTTGGGGTCTGGCTGGCTTGGGTCTCAGGCTTGTGGCCCCAAATTGTTGAACCCTTCTGTCTTCATCGTTGGCCCGAATTTCTCAATGCAGGTGGCGTGGTTGACATCAGTCTGGGTAAGTCTGAGCTGTAGAACCATCCTGTGCATTGTTGGAAGCTTAGCAGCAGCCCTGGGCTCTACCCGCCAGATGTCAGGAGCACCCACCGCTTCGGTTATGATCGAATGTCTCCAGCCATTGCCAGATATGCCCTGGGAGCGAAAGTGCCCCCGCTGGGAACAACCGGATTGAAAATACTTCCTGCGGGTTTTGTTGGGAACCACACCCCTCACTGGCTGATTCCCCGTCCTGTCCCACTCTCCCCTCTTCTTCACAGATCTTTCCTGGGAGCATGTCCTCAAGGAGTTGTGTGCAGGCAAATCCTCATCTCAAGCTCTGCTTCCAAGGACTAATCTGAGATGCGCATTTGTTGCAAATAGAAAGGGAGCCCAGGAGAAAATGAAGGCTCCAGGCACGCTAGTTAACTTCTCTGGGCAGCAGTTTAACGATTTGTGAAGGAAAGGTCCCTTCCAGTTCTAACGCTCTGTAATCTACCCAGATAATAGGGTGTCACCAAATGGGGGTGGTCTTGGGGTCTCCAGAATGTCCTGTCAGAGGAATAGAAGGGACAAGGTCTGGCCAGTAGGCGTACACAAATATTTGTTGACTGAATCACTGCACTGGCAGTTGAGGAGAACTGAACACTGTAATTTGTATGGAATGTGTCGAACTAGAGCTGAGACTCCGACATGCAAGTTGCATTGCTCTTTGAGATGGGAGATTTACGTCACCCCCTTTTACCCAAACAGGAACCACGGGAACACGCCTGGAGTCGAACGAGTCAGCTTATTATTTGTGGCAAAGAGGGAGAACACACGCGATGGAGAGCCGGGTGAGGTCTTAGTAGGCGGGTGCTGGACAGGACTTATTCTAGAATTTGGGCTTGTGTGAGCACTGCCAGCGCGGAGCCTGCTTGGGATTGTCTCTCTCTTCCTCTCTCTCTCTGTCCCTCTCCCGCTCGTGTGTGCACACGTTCTCGCTCAAAATAAATAAATTTTAAAAATGTGTTTTTGTTTGCTGACATGGTTCTAGATGAGTATATTAAATTTTGTGGATTGGTGTTACACATAGTGGAAGAATAGAAAGTTTTTGACCTTTAATATGTGGTTGCTGTGAGCCTATGGGGGCATGGTCCGTCTCCAGAGTGATGCTTTGCTTATTGTCCACACACACACACACACACACACACACACACACACACACACACACACCTCAGCAAGAAAAAAAATGAAAAGAAAATGAAAAATAGTTTCCCTTGGCTTTGGCTTCGTTACTGCCTTATGAAGGGATTAGCGCCGAATCCCTTTGTAATTTCCTGCTGAGGGGACACCGAACAGACTTACTGCCTGCTGTCAGGGACGCCATGGAGACGCCCCCTGGGGCAGGAGCGACAGCATCTCTGGTGGCTGCGGCATGAGCTGCTGGGTAAGACCTTTCGGCAGTTCTGGGACACGGGCTCACTGAGAGGAACCCCGTGTGGTTTCTGAGCTGAGGACGCATGACAGACTCAGCTCCACGATTGATGAATTTTGTAACTTTAGAATAAATTCTAAATGTGCAAATCAACAAATCCGCCGAGCGCCCAACCCGAGGCCGTAAAACCCGGAAAGCTTTGCTGGAGATGAGCCACCAAGGCACCGGTTGAGGCAGGATTTCAGCCCTTGGTTCTGACTTTGCCCTACCTGGAAACTTCTAGAGAAAAGATAAAATATTTGAGGGACAAGGCTTTCCCTCAACATAATCTGCTCCCAGTGAAATGGGCAGGGTTGTACCTAATGAAAGAAATCTGAAGTATTTAAAAAAATTCTCTTTGATGTCTAGTTTTGAGGGGGAGTGAGAGACAGAGTGTGAGCAGGGGAGGGGCTGACAGAGAGGGAGACACAGAATCTGAAGCAGGCTCCAGGCTCTGAGCTGTCAGCACAGAGCCCGATGTGGGGCTTGAACTCACAGACCGTGAGATCATGACCTGAGCCGAAGTTGGACACTTAACCGACTGAGCCACCCAGGCGCCCCTAAAACCTGAAGTATTTAACCTTGGGCTTCCTGCTCCCTGGGACGAAGGACCAGGCTTTCACAGAGGTCACGTAGGTCTGAGGCTGGCAGAGTTCAGCAGTAGTTTTAGAATTATTGCAGACCACCCAGCGTGAACCAAACACCCTGAACGTGCAAGGCCTCGGTTTCCCTCCCAGGACACGTGTCACTGGGTTGCCCGACCCTGCTGGGCTCTGGGTCCTAGGCAGTGGTGTTGACGTGCCCCGTGCCCCGTTGTCCTCCGTGCAGACGTGTGATGTATCCTGCGACTGGTCTTTCTAGTAACCACCTTCTTGTGGATTGCGTTTAAACACACGAGCTCTGCGGTCAGAACAACGGGGTTCAAATTGTGATTCCACCACTTGCTGGAGGCGTGACCTTGGGAAATTGCAGGAGCGGGAGCGGTGGGTACTTGCAAACGTGGGGGCCGGGAGGGACAAGCGAGCAGATGTATTAAAGGCTTTTCCGCGGCATGGAACGCAGTAAACACACGAGGAAAGTCTGATGTTTTTCGTGCCACCTACAGAAGAGCCAGTTTAGGAATTCAGAAACTCTACTTGGGACGATTCCCTGCCCTCAGCGTCCGGATTTCCCTGGTTTCCTGCCCACATGCCGTTACTCACGCGGTTCAGCCTGCCTGGGATGCCCATTCCTCACACTTGCCTGGCTTAAACCCCACAGCGCCTTCCAGGATCTATTACAGAGCCGCTTTCTCCATGAAACCTCTCCCGATGACTCCACCTAAAGAAAACACCCTTTTCTTTAAACTCCTGTCTCTTTCTTCCGGGACTCCAAAATTTATTCTAATGGAAACAGCTTATATTTGTTGGATCATTTTTGCGCTAGGCACTTTGAACATCACTTTATGGGCATTGATGGATTTAATTCTTCCTATTCAGGTAGGAAAACGGCTCAAGAGATTGAAAAATTACCCTGGGCCACATAACCAGTTAAGGCTGGTCAGAACACACGGTTCCTTGAGGGGCACCTGGGTGGCTCAGTCGGTTGGGCACTCAACTCTAGATTTTAGCACAGGTCATGATCCCAGGGTCGTGAGATCGAGCCCCACGTTGGGCTCTGCACTGATAGTGCGGAGCCTGCTTGGGATTCTCTCTCTCCCTCGTTCTCTGCCCCTCCCCTACTCATGCGCATACTCTGTCAAATAAAAAATATCTATTAAAAAAAATAAAGAACCCTTGGTTCCTTGAGAAACACATTCATTCTGGTTCCTCTGTTCATTCGCCTAACCACAGGCACTCAACGTTTGGCTGGATTGGCCGTGGCGCTCTGACACGGCCCTGGGTGACGGTGTCTGCACCCTCCGTTTTCTCAGCGTTGGATTCTTCTGATCACTCAGAACAGTGGCGTCAAATTGGCTGCCCTCCTTCTCCACAGGGACCCTCTTTCATCCAGTTCCGACTGTGGGAAAGTAGGTTTGACAGCCACGGAAGGAAAGACGAGGGGAAGAAGCAGAGAAGACAGATTTCTATAGATCACAAAGCATCTTGGAAGTCTCGAATACAGTGGGAACCCTGCAGTTCTGCGGTACCTTTCTTTAGGAAGGTTCTTGGAGTGTCTAGTCTCTGCTTTAGTCTTTGAGAGAGGCAGCTGCTTTGTGGCTGCAGCTTCTAGGAGAGCACCTGCGGGGGTACGGGGCGTTCTTTGTTTTGTTTTTTACCATTTTTTAAAAGTAGGCTTCCCACCCAACGTGGGGCTTGAACTCATGACCCTGAGGTCAAGAGTTGCATGCTCTACCAACTGAGCCAGCCAGGGGCCCCCAGTACAGGGAATTCTTGTTGCCCTTTGCGCCTCTGCGATGTGTTGCCTCCCAGGCCGACTTGCTCTCGAGGGCTGCACAGTCCTGGTCCTGGAAATGTGGTGTCGCAGGTGAAGCTGGTGGAGAGAAGGCCTTTGAAGGAGCACCTTCTCTTCTCTAAGAGGGTGCACGGGCTGAATTCTGTGTCCCCCCCAGTTTCTATGCTGAAGTCCTAAGCCCCAGAACCTCAGAACATGACTGTATGTGGAGACAGGCTCTATAAAGAGGTAATTAAGATAAAATGAGGTTGTTGGGGGCGGGGAAGACCTAACCCAAGGAGACCAAAGTCCTTATAAGATGAGGAAGGGGGCGCCTGGGGTTCTCAGTCGGTTAAGTGTCTGACTTTGAATCAGGTCATGATTTCGTGGCTTGTGAGTGTGAGCCCCATGGGGGCTCCATGCTGACAGCTCAGAGCCTGGAGCCTGCTTTGGATTCTGCGTCTCCTTCTTTCTCTCTCTCTCTCTCTCTCAAAAACAAACATTAAAAATAAAAAAAAGAGAGGGGAAGAAGGGCAACCAGGAGTGCGCGTGTCAGAGGAAAGGTAGGTGAGGACGCGGCAAGAAGACGGCCGTCTGCAAGCCGAGGAGAGAGGCCTCTGGAGAAACCACCCCTGCTGATACCTTGACCTTGGACTGCCAGGCTCCAGAACTGTGAGAAGACAAATTTCTGTTGTCAGAGCCCCCAGTCTGCGGTATTTCTCTGTGGCAGCCCGAGCAGATAACACAGTGGGGAGGCTGGAAAGAATGGCCGAGGGCTCCTTTGCGCAAAATTTGACACATGTGGCGGCCGTGGAAAATCGCAGGATCGAATGCTCACGTACTTGACAAAGGGTGACTTGATCAGGGCCCTGTGGCTTTGAGTTGCAAAGGGATGGAACCAAAGAAAAAGAAAAAGGTAGGAAGGGAAGTAAGTTTTAAAAAGCATTCTGGAGGCCACAGCCTTCAAACAGGAGGGAACTAGAATTTATAACCATACACGTTTTTCATAGGACTTTATAACTTTTGATGAATATTACCTCTAAGTTAGTCCCTAAACTTAGGACTAAAAATAAAATGACACTGGCCTGTGTGCTCGGACGGCGCTAAATGGAAATATGTCTCCGGAAAGCATGATATGGGCCAGCATGATGGTCAAGTTGAATGATCAAAGTTTATTTTGAGAGAGAGACAGAGAGAGAGTGAGTGAGTGAGTATGCGCAGGGGAGGGATGGAGAGAGAAAATCCCAAGCAGACGCCATGCCATCAGCATGGATCCCGACGTGGGACCCGAACTCATGAAACCTTGAGATCATGACATGAGCCGAAATCCAGAGTTGGAAGCTTATCCCAGGCGCCCCAAAGGATTTTGTTTTTCTAACTCTCATGCTCTCAGCAGCTTCTGCGGAGATACTCTGGCAGTCACGCTTTATTAGGAAACCCCTCCAAGCACTTGGAAAAGGCCATGCAGTGCCCACAGTGTCTTCTGGGCACAGCCTGGCACCCAGCTGAGCTCCTAACTTCCTCCATCAGATGGGATGGAGCAAGAAACAGCCCACATACAGAAGGTGGCCAGTCTGAGGCAGAGGACAGACATGGTCTTCTGGAGTTTTCCTCAGTGAGAGTCAAGGAAATTCACCGGTTAACGGATGAGAAGCAAGACGGGAAAATTCTCTGGAGACGCTCAAGTTTTGTTTGCGAGCCTGGCGCCTGGGTACTTCCTCCAGCAGGGTGGGCCGCGTGGTTCGAAACCCAAGTGTGAGAGCCTTCTGATATTTTGCAGTTAATTACCAGCAACATGTTTGTTGTCTTCTAGATGCCAATCACTTGTCCAAATGACAAGGACGAGTTTCCCAAGGAAGCCTGGAATCAGATCGCTTTCCCCCATTATTTTTCAGTAAACACACACAAACTTACTCTGCTACAGGTGGGTTCCCCTTCTCACAGCATATGTGACTTGACACGCTGTGTGAAAATGCAAGCTTTCAGAAAGGAAGTCTCTGTTTTAATGGCACCGAGTGTTTAATGAGACTGTGCAGCCTCTGAATGTCACACTCTGAACGGCACGGGGCGCTGAGGCTCCGTGCTCAGGGCCAGTCGTAGATGGGACCTGGGCGGCTATGGGCAGAGAGGGGCAGGTGAGGCTCTATGCCCCGAGGGATGTGATGAACTTGAGCTTGACTGAGTCTGGTTGTAATATCCAGGGCTGATGCAGGCTGGTGTTTGGAAGCACAATTGCCTAAGTCCTGGGGGGCCTGTTTATTAGGGGGCAGGCCTCCAGCTAGTTACCTGGGGTGGGAACGGGTGAGGCCCAGCTCCCTGCAGAGGAAGGGGCCAATACGTAGGCTGGAAGCCACACCCCAGCTAGGCCTGCGGAGATGCAGAAGCCGACTCTGGTACGGTGATTAAGTGGGCTGGGCTGGGCTGGGGGTGAGCTGGGTGGTTCAGGCCTGCACTTTTCACCTCCCCAGAGAGAAGAGAGTTTGACGTTAGGCTCCGGGACCTCAGTAATTTGAACTGGCTTCATCTTCTTTAACCAACTATATCTTGCAGTCAAGCATCCCTTAACTTCTTTCTCCTGTAAATTATTTTACTAAGCTTTGTTAATGGGCATTCCCACGGCCTCCTGGTTGCCCCCACTGAGATGGATGGTTAGCCTCTAGTGTTTAAGAAAGTCAACACGCTGGGGGCGCCTGGGTGGCCCAGTCGGCTAAGCGTCACACTCTTGATTCGGCTCAGGTGCTGATCTCACAGTTCATGAGTTCGAGCCCAGTGTTGGGCTCTGTGCTGACAGTGTGTGGAGCCTGCTGGGGATTCCCTCTCTCCATGCCTCCCTGCCCTCTATCTCTCTAAAAATAAATAAACATTAAAAAGTCAGCACACTGCTTGGCTGCCTTCCCTCCTTGCCTCCAGTGACCACAATGCCTCTTCTGCTGGTGGCCCCATGAAGGGCTCCTGGTGAAAACACACCTGCATATATGGCCAGTGCGAATTCACACCTGCTACGCCCAGAAGTTCCCATCAGCTGGAGTGAAGGGAGGTGGCTGCCCCTTTGACCCTGGCAGAACATCCAGAACAATTCTCTCCCTTACTTCCGGTCGCTCTGGTTCTGCCCTTGCTTGCTCCTGCCTCAGTCCCGCACACAGCCCTTGGTCACGGGTTTTGTGATGATAATCTGTCTTCGGTTGTGGGTAAAGGCAGATGGGACAGGACCCACTTTTGCTGCTTCGGGAGAGCCCTCCGTGCTGACCATTTTCTACTGACTTTGTGATGGGTTCAAGTCCACATAAACAGTGAAAACGAGACTCGTCCATCACCAAGGTCTTTGGTCTTTCCTGGGGAAGCCCTATCACAAATGTTCCAGGAGGAAATGTGATAGCACCTTGTCCCTGCCTGCTGTGTGTGTCGCTCCTTCCTGGGGTGGAGAAGGCCCATCACATTCTGATCAGTAATTACACTAAAAGTACTATTGGGTTTTGGACTCGATTCCAGTGTGTAGAGAAGGGTTCTCAGACACCAGCCGGGTGCCCTGCAACTCAGTTCTGACACCGGAGAGAGCATCAGACCCTACAGGTGAAGGTCTCAGCCCCCCAGGACGGTTCCCAACCTCCCAACTTCAGAAGCCCGGGGAAAGCCCAGGTTGTTACCTGGGCTACTGAGCCACTGGCCATGGATTGAAGGCTCCAGCTGCCCCCTCTTTGGGTTTAATTTGCTAGAGTGGCTCATGGGACTCAGAAACATTTTCCTTACAAGCCCACCAGTGTATTATAAAAGGATAGGAACAGCCAGATGGAGAGATGCATGGGACAAGGGGTGGGGTAAGGGGCTCAGAGCTTTCATGGTCTCTCTCCATGTGGTCCCCAGCTGGGAAGCTCTCTGAACCCTGTCCTGTGTGCATGTGTGTGTGTTGCAAGAGAGAGAGAGAGAGAGAGAGAGAGAGAGAGAGAAGGTCCTAGTGAGCAAGGGGCAGAGAGAGAGAAGGAGAGATGAAGAGAGAAAGAGAGACCCACAGGAGCAGAGAGAGAGAGAGAGAGAAAGAAGTAGGGCTTGAGCTCACCAACCGTGAGATCATGACCTGAGCCAAAGTCAGATGCTTCACTGACTGAGCCGCCCAGGCGCCCCTTTTGAGTTCTTAATGGACGGTTCATTACATAATTACAATTGATTAAGTAATGTGCTTGAGTCAACTTCCGGCCCCTCTTCCCTCCCCAGAGGTCAGTTCAATCACAGGGTTGGTTGGTTCCCTGGCGACCAGCTCCATCCTTAGTTGCCGCCTTAAGGTGAACTCGGGTGTGGAGAGGACGCCGCTCCACCGTGAAGGCCCTGCGGAGACTTCGGGAACGGAGGACAGGAGACCGAACAACAGAACAGAGGTGTTCCCGTTGTTCTGGGAACCCCCGGGTTTGGGGACCTGGGAGCCAGGAGCCTTTGATGAAGACCAACTATGTATTCCTTATAAACATGATGTCGCAATCACAATGTCGCAGGCGCTCTGCCCCCAAGGGAGCCAAGGTTTTAGCCTGCTGGGGACCTTGGAGGAATCGGCTTTTCTGTTCCAAAGACGTTTTTAGGTGGCCTGTGACTCTCACATTTTCCACCCCCACCCCCTGCAGTGATGCATTTTACCTTCCCTGACGGGGCCCTCATCCCTGCCCCAGAAGGAAAGCTAGTCCGAAGGCTCAAGTTCCTGCACTTGGATATATCCGTATCCTGGGAGACTTCCAATTTCTGCTGGGTGTTCAGGCAGGGTTTGAAACAAGCGTTGCCATCGGCACTTGAGAAGATTAGAATGAAATGGCGCCAAAAGCACTCGCTGCTAATCTGTCAGGAGAAAGTTCTAAAGTTATCTCTACATATTTATCTTTCCAGTAGCATTTTGATAAAAAAGGAAAAGGTGGCAGTTGAGGGTTATAATCGGATCTCAAACACCTGAGTCTTATAGCCAGGATCGGGAGGTTTTAAGAAGCCCAGTGCCCGGGCTGGGGCACCTGGGTGGCTCGGTGGGGTAAGTGACCGGTTCTTGGGTTCGGCTCAGGTCATGATCTCACAGTTTTAGGAGTTCGAGCCCTGAGTTGGGCTCTGAGCTGGCAGTGTGGACCCTGCTTGGAATCTCTCTCTTAACCTCTCTCTCTGCCCCTCCCCTACTCATACTGCCTCTGTCTCTCTCAAATCAAGAACTTAAAAAAAAAGAAAAAGCTCAGTCCCACCACTCCCCGATGCTAGGACACCCACAGCAAGTGATTTAGGATAAAGCAGCGTTGAGCGATGGACCCGCGAATCTGCACGCTGGTGCTCGGTCACAAACACCTAATCGTTCTGTTTGTTTGGTACTAATTTAATAGAATTTTACAGAGGGAGGCAGTGGGGTACCAGGACCATATGAGGGCATGGGGCTTCCGAGGGGCACCTGAGCTGCCACCTGGAAGCTTCCCCCCATGGGGCCCCAGAGGCCCGCAGAGGCCGTCCCCATGGCACTTAATTAATATCAGCCGGATTTTTAACCTCACACTGAGAACTACACACTTTTCCTGGACTTTCCAGCATGACATGACGAGTGCCTTTTACGGTATCCGGGCTCATTTAGCCTCACAACAAAAGTGTAAAGGAAACATTCTCACAAGCCATTCCCTTTGAGGGGCTTTCTTGTTGGTCTGGGTCTTTTGCACTTGAGAAACGGCGTTCGGCGTTCGGGGAGTTGTGGGGAAGTTACTGCAAACCGGGATGGGGGAGAGGTACTCACCTTTCAGATGGAAATGGGGCTCCAGGGGTCCCCTAGAACCAGGAGTCCCAAAAGATGGGATTGAAAGCATTCTGTGTGTTCGTTCTGTCTCCCTGTAACCCGGAGGAGGCCGCGTTCCCCCTCCTCCAGGCTGCTAGAAGCACAGCCTCCTTTGTTAATCCTTCTCAGGTTTGGAGGGCGTTCCGGAGAGATCCGTGTGCCCGCCAGTGAGCAGCACCACCTGCGACCCTCTCCTTGTGCGCCGGCAGCTCGGGCTCAGGCTGATGGGTTGCTTCTGAGTGGGACTCGGGTGGGAGGGGGGAAGGACCTGGTCTAAGCCGTTCCAGCGGGTGATGGAAAACTCCGGAACCAGAATCCCATAGTGCCTGTTACGGAGACTGAGTTTGTGGACTGAGAGAGAAACTTGATCCACTAAGAAGTTTCTTTAGAAACAATCACTAGCCTGTATTATTCTCTGCAGTGGGAAGCCATCAGGGAGTATTTTTTTATTGTGGTAAAATATGTATAATATAAAAAATTGCCATTTTAACCGTTTTCAAGTGTGTGATTTCGCAACATTAAGAACATTCTCATTATTGTCAACCATCACCATCAGTTTCAGAACTTTATTCCCCCAAGTTATTAACCATTAACTCCCATTCCTGCCCTTCCCTGACCAGCCCCTGGTAACCTCTATTCTGTTTTCTGTCTCTATGAATTTGCTTCTTCTAGATAGTTCTGAATCATATGTTTATCCCTTTACGTCTGGCTTATTTCACTTTGTGTCATGGTTTCGAGGTTCACACATGATTAAGGAAGGGTTTTTTCAAGGAAGTTTTTATTTTTTTATGGTTTTTAAATGTTTATTTGTTTTGAGGCAGAGAGAGTGTGCATGAGTGGGGGAGAGGCAGAGAGAGAGGGAGAGAATCCCAAGCAGGTTCCGCACTGTCAGCACAGAGCCTGACATGGGACTCAATCACACAAACCGTGAGTGAGATCATGACCCGCGTTGAAATCAAGAGTCAGACGCTTAACTGACTGAGCCACCTAGGTGTCCCTTTACGGAAATTTTAAAAATAAATATTCTGCGGGCACAGAATATCCTGATATTACGATAATTTGAAAAGAAATGATTGAGGATTGCCCTGATGATAACTGACATTGACCCAGCACTGACCGTGTGCGAGGCTCTGTGCTGGGAGGGGCATGGGCGTTGTTTTAAAAATCCTTTCAAGAACAACACAACAGAGGTTATTAGAGGGGAGGTGGATGGTGGATGAGCTGGATGGGTCACGGGCATTAAGGAGGGTACTTGGGATGAGCACTGGGTGTTACAGGTAAGTGATGAATCACTAAACTCGGCTCCTGAAACTATTATTACACTATATGTTAAATAACTTGGATTTAAATAAAATTTAAAAAAAGGTTATTAGCACCATCTTCATATTATAAGGGAGGAATTGGAGGAGTAACAAGATGAACTCAAACTGTTGGAGAGGTTGAGTTTGTCACCTGGCTCTGGGTTCAAATTCTTACTTCCTTAATGATGCTGCCTCATCTCCGTTTGAAACTTTAAATTAGCAGCTGCTACAGGTTCCCGAGTTACTTGTGTGTAAGTCCTGGAGTTTTAAAGAGAAGGGACGCCATTGCGCATCTCCATAGCGGGGACCCAGTACTGTGCTGGCACATAGCAGCACTTGATACTCTATCGAAGCATCTTAGCCCAAATGCCACAAGTCAGGCTTTGTGCGAAGAACACTCCCCAGGCTCTTATTTATTTAATCAAGGTTTTTTGTTTTAAACCATAAAGCAACTTGGCTTGTTTCCTGGCTGGAAACGGGCGTCCTCACCCCGCCTGCCTGACCGTCACCGGCGTTAGCGCGCCCCCTAGAGGCTTCGCGAGGAAAAATTAGAACCACAGACCCTGGCGGCCACAAGACTGGTTCTTCCACCGTGGTTGCCGTTCATTTTTTCTTCTTCCAGCTTTTCAGGATAGACCTGAATAGGAGTCCAAGCAAATACGGTTAAAAGCACATTTTTCATATTTATGTCTTTCTCTATTGACCCAGAGGAAAGCTGAAGAAAGGTCTATCTGCTTCTGACAAGCATGGTTAACAGATGACACTCCGGCTGTGCCCGAGTTTTCAAGAGGCTGTTAGGGAATTGCATTACAGAGCAATACACACACCCGCACAAAGAATGGCCAGTGACAGGTAATACCCCGGGGGGAGAGATCATGAGAGGGAGGAATAGAGTCCGGGAAGCGAGGTCATCATTCACCTCCAAGTCCTGAGCGCACTGCCTTTGGCCCCTGCAGCGGTGGGAGAAAGTGGTACAGAAGGAACAGGGGTGGGAGTAAGAGAGAGGATAGGAGGAAATTATGAAATGTGTTTTAGTCAAGACGGGGACATAGAAGTTATTTAAAAATGGCCCAGTAAATTCCCGGGGATGCCCAGTTTTATGGATGAATACATCTTAAGACTGTCTCACCAATCACTGTTTGGGATGCCGCCTCCTCTCTTTCCCTGCTCCTGGTTAGTCTGGAGAGGGCGGAGAAGCTTCAGATAATGTCTTGAGAACTGAAACCCAGGCACCAACATGCACCAATTCCAAACTCAATTCTGATTCCCATAGATTCCTCTCCTACTCTCCCTAACGAGTCCGTCTGCCCCTCAGGACACAGAAGTGTGGGTCAAGTTCTAGTTTGCATGATGACCAGGCATGCTGGGGTTCTACCGTACGGCCTGTGGTACGGCTGTGGCAGGATGCGATTTCATGACAGAGCAGATACACAGGTATTTGCTATGCTTTCCCCACAGAACTGACCCCAGTCCATTGTTACAGACTGAATTGTGTTCCCCTAACTTCTGGTACCTGTGAAAGCGAGCTTATTTGGAAACAGGGTCATTGCAGATGAAATCAGCTAAGACGAGGTCCTGCTGGGGGAGACTGGTCCCTAATCCTATATGCCCCCGGGGTCCTCGAAAGAAGAGGAGAGACACACAGAGAAGAAGGAGAAGACCAACGTGAAGACGGAGTCAGAGATTGGAGAGATGTGGCCACAAGTCACAGGAAACCTGGAGCCTCCCAGAAACTGCAAGAGAAACCGAAGGACTCTTCCCTGGAGCCAACAGCTTGATTTCAAACGTCTCGCTTCCAGAATTGTGAGAGAGCAAATGTCTGTTGCTTTAAGACATCCGGGTTTGTGGTAATTTGTTACCACAGCTGTAGGAGACGTATACATGGCTGTTACACGTGTATATATATATATATAACATATATAGATATGTTATATGTTATTGTTGACAGACATCATTTCGCTTGGCCACGATTCACTTATGTCTGGGTTCCAAGTCAGCTGGGGACCCAGTCATTCACCTGGTCTCCGCTCGCAAACTGATGCTGAGGCTGGTTCCCATTGGATGCTGTGGTAGAGTAACACCTGCCTCCTTCCGATGGTGAGGATGGCGGTAGTGTTCAGAATGGCTCCTCTCCCTGTAACACACCGCGGGGTATGCCTCGTTCTGGTCTGTTCTCGGGGCGGGGTTTGTCACAGTGCGCTGATGGAAATTACAAGCGCCCCCCAGAGAGCGTCTGTGGGTTTGGAGGTCCATAAGATTCCTAGGAATGTGCCCTTGAAACTCAGTGTCTAGGATGGGGGCGGTCATTGTCTCACAGAAGCCACTTTGCTTCCATTTGTATCAAAATAGTCAAGAGAGCCCGCTGGGTCATGATACAAGCCCCCGCCCAACACTGGGGCCTGGCAGTGTCAGCGTTATTTGTTGAGTTTACTCGGCTGACTTCATTAGGCTTCCTTGTCTTTCCAGGCTGACTTTCGTGACTTGCCTTCCTGGAATAGAATTCCCTCTGATCTGCTATTCTAGTTAATCAATCTTTTCCCAATGAATGCTGCTCCTCATCAAAAGTGACTTCAGGGGCACCTGGGCGGCTCAGTCGGGTGAGCATCCAACTTCGGCTCAGGTCATGATTTCGTGGTTCGTGAGTTCGAGCCCCTCACGGGGCTTGCTGCTGTCAGCACAGAGCCTCTGTCCCGCCCCACCCCCTGCTCACGCTCTGTCTCTCCCTCTCAAAAATAAAGAAACATTAAAAAAGTTAAAAATAGGGCGCCTTGGGCACTCAGCGGTTTAGGCGTTTGATTCTTGATTTTGGCTCAGTCATGATCTCATGGTCCGTGAGTTTGGGCCCCGCATCGGGCTCTAAAGCTCTTAGCTCAAAGCCTAAGCCCGCTTTGGGATTCTCCCTCTCACCTTCCCCTCTCTGCTCCTACCCCACTTGCGTGCTCTCTCTCTCTCAAAAAATAAAAAAAACTTAAAAAAAAAAAGTAAAGAAAAAAAAGTGACTTCAGTTTGTCCCACAATGCCCGGGCCAGCACCTGTCTCTCTTAAAGCCCTTTCCTGTCTCGGGAGCCAGTGTCTAATTCACCAGCACGTGTTGCCACTGTGTACCAATGACCCGAGTATAGTTAGAATAGCTGCTTTATACCCCCAGGCCTTGGGTCCCCCTTACTAGGATTCGAGGAGTGGCGTCCCACTTAGACGACTCACCTGTAGTAACCCTGCCTTGTTAGAATTGGGGTCAGAGGCCTGGGACGCCTGTTTGGTGCTTCCGCTAGGAATTATGGTCTGGAGACGGTCAGTGCAGCAATCACATGTGCGGGTCACGTGGCCCCAGGTCTGCCATTTGTTCCTTGTCCCTCAGCTGTTCCAGAAAACAGCTGTCTTCTCGAGGAGAATAAATATCCCCCCCCCCCCATTAACTGCAAACACAGTACTGGCGTCAAGGCAAGTAATTTTGATTCGGAATAAATTCAGCTCTCTGCCTTGCCCTATTTGCCAGTTTCATGTTTTTAAGATGATTCACATCGACTCATTTTTCTCTGCCATATGTCCTGGACTCGTACTTTATAACACCAGACGGGGATACTAATTAAACTTTAGAGTTTGCTCCCGTGGTGCAGAAACAGAGATTCGTAACGACAGGTCTGGCGATAATCAATATATCTGCCGCACTAGTGATGATTCAAAGGCAATGCCATGGTTACTGCTTGGAAGAAAAGCGAACGAGCTCTGTAAATTTAATTTAGAGGAGCTGTAACTTGATCATCCAGAAATATATTACAGACTCTTCTTGTATGTTTGACAAAGCCCAAGGCATACTGCTAGCGAGATGTGGGATTTAGCCAGGGACCTTTCCTTCCCAGCGAGGTGATGCCCGCCCACTGGCCCGGCTTCGGGGACATCGCTTCCCCAGCAGAGCTGCCGCTCGGGTTCCGCGGGCACTACCTCGGAATCATCAGGTCACAACGTCTGCGATTCCGTCCGCGGATCAGAAGTCGAGCTACGGGCAAGGTCACCTGCAGGTCAGTCCCGAGGCAGAAGAGTTTCTTCTTGAGGCCACACACGGGGGGAATGAGGCGTCGTCTTCTGGACATCTCCGTGAAGCGGTCGGTGTGTGTCGGCCTGGAGGGCGGGAGGAGAGGCAGGTCCCCCTCCCCTGAGACTTCCAGAATGTCAGCAACGTTCCTGCACGTAGAGAACAGAAGCGCTCTGCTCTCAACTCTCCTCCCAAATCGCCTTTCTCCGTTTACTAATATTTATTCACTGAATTACCGTATTCACTGTGGCCTTTCCTGCCGTGTGTCCATGCACCGGTCCTCGTGGTTCCTGCTTCAATCGTGCGCTCCCGCAACAGGACTCGTGATCGCCGTCTCCCCCCACCCTGCCCCCAACCCCCTTGCAGTCCGAGAGTGAAGCTGGTACTTCTCCGACTGTGGTATTTTGTCATCATCTGTCCAGACAACATCTCTTTGGTTTTATTTTGTTTTCCTTTGTTTCATCTTCCATCGCGTTCCCCCCCGCTCCTGCTTCATTCCCCCCCTCCACGGGTAATGACTCAAATATTTTATTATATATGGAACATATTTTATAGAAGGTTGTATCTTTTGTATGTACATATAGGCATCCTTAATTATTCATGTGTTCTTGCAAAATGTTCGGGGTGTAGGTTTTTCGTTGTAATAAATTCTACTGTTTTGTGGATCTAAGTTTATTTCCTACGCTTTTCAGTCCGTACCATATTTTCAAGATGTTAAGACTGAAGGTTGCCGTATACGTGTCTAGTCTATGGGCGTGTCACCGCTTCCTGCACCTTCTCTCACCTGACAGATTTCCCAGGGACCGACACGTGGGCTGCCTGCAACTCTTGGTGACCACAGACACCTTCCGTGTGCCCTTATACATATCTCTTCATGGATCTTTGCAAGAATTTCTCTGGGGGGTTATCACTCATTAAAAACATTTTATTTTTAATTTTTAAAGTTTATTTGTTTTGAGAGAGAGAGAGGGAGAGAGAGAGAGAGAGAGAGAGAGGGAGGGAGAGGAGGAAGGGCAGAGGGAGAGGAGGAAGGGCAGAGAGAGAGGGAGAGAGAATCCCAAGCAGGCTCTGTGCTGTTAGAACAGAGCCCGATGCAGGTGCTCAAACTCACAAATCGTGAGGTCATGACATGAGCTGAAGTCACGAGATAGAAGCTTAACCGACTGAGTCCCCTGCTTTTTAAAAAAGCTACCATTAACGGAGAGGGGACAACATCAACACTGTTCTAAGTACTTTACATGGACTAATCCTTACAGCAATCCCATGTGGTAAATTCTGTTACCGTCCCCATTAAAAAAATTTTATTTTCGTGTTTATTTATTTTTGAGAGAGAGTGACAGAGACAGAGACGGAGTGCAAGCAGGGGAGGAGCAGAGAGAGAAGGAGACACAGAATCTGAAGCAGGCTCCAGGTTCTGAATTGTCAGCACAGGCCAGACATGGGGCTTGAACCCATGAGCTGAGAGATCATGACCTGAGCCGAAGCTGGATGCTTAACTGACTGTCACTGTCCCCCGGGCGTCCCTGTTACTGTCCCCATTTTACAGATGAAGAGACGAAGGAGGACCAATCACGAGGCCAGTAAGGGGTCGTGCAGCCTTCGAAAATGCTTACGCCATGCTCCGTGCCTGTCAGATGCCGGCTGCACGAACACCACCGACATGAGCATCTTCAAACGTGACTTTGATGGATGAATTTGAGGATCTGGGGGGCTGCGATCCCACCACAGCCGGCAGTCTGGCATGGGGCGCCCTCTTCCTGCCCCTCCGGCAGCCTCTAGAATCATCCCCTGGGCTACCTTCCTCAGCGTGTTTCAGCCCTGGGACCCGTGGCAAGAGGCAGGAGCAGGAGAGAAAGCTTGGGCCTGGCAAAGCTGCCCGCGCCTCTGGAGTTTTGCTCCTTGTGCAGCTGGACTCCATCCACTGGCGGCCCACGACGCCGTGGGGCCGGGCTGGAGCTGGGGGTCCAGTCCTGCAGCTGAACCGAGGGGCGCGGTGGCCTGCGGGGGCCTCCCACTCAGGGCGCCTCTCCGTCGGGCACCTGGGCCTCGCCCTGGCACAGCCCGGCCGGCCTCACCTCCCCAGTCTCCTCCCGGGGTCTACGCTGTCTTCTGGCTTGTGCGGCATTTCCAGGTGCACCGAGGGAGGCGGCCGGGAGTCTGGGCGGTTTTCCATCTCGTCAAGGAGCTTGTTGGTCTTTGCTTGAGTTTGTAGGGTTTGGGCTGAACTTCAGACTCTCTCTGTTTTTTTTTTTTTTTTTTTTTTCATTCTTTCTTTTCTTTTCTTTTATTATTCATTTTCTTTATTTTCAGTTTTTGTTAACTCCCATGAGTTAACAATACAGTGTAATTTTGGTTTCAGGAATAGAACTCAGTAATTCGTCACTTACATAGACCACCCAGTGCTCATCACAAGTGCCCTCCTTCGTGCCCATCACCCATTTAGCCCATCCCCCACCCAGCGCACCTCCAGCAACCCTCAGTATATTCTTTAGAGTTAAGAGTCTATTTTATGGTTCCCCCCACCCCCTCCTCTCTCCCCCTCCTAGTTCATCTGTTTTGTTTCTTAAATTCCACATGAGTGAATTCATATGGTATTTGTCTTTCTCTGACTTATTTCGCTTAGCGAAATACCCTCTAGTTCCAGCCACGCTGTTACAAATGGAAAGATTTCATTCTTTTGATTGCTGAGTAATATTCCATTGTATATATGTGTACCACATCTTCTTTCTCCATTCATCAGGCAGTGGATATTTGGACTCTTTCCATACTTTGGCTATTGCTGATAGTGCTGCTCTAAACACTGGGGTGCATTTGCCCCCTCCAATCAGCACTCACCTGTCAGAGCGGCTGAAATTAACAACACAGAAACAGAGTGGCTGAAATTAACAACATAGAAACAACACGTGTTGGCGAGGATGTGGAGAAAGGGGAACCCTCTGGCCCTGTTGGTGGGAATGCAAACTGGAGCAGACACTCTGGAAAACAGTATGGAGGTTCCTCGCAAAGTTAAAAATAGAACCACCTATGACTCAGCAATTGCACTAGAAGGTATTTAGCCAGAAGGATATAAAAGAACTGACTCTCTGTTGCTATAATGGGAAAGATAAGACCAAATGATTTCCCTCTTGACTCACACACAAATGTCCGAAGCATTTCTGCCTTCCACCCTGCGGTGCCTTGGTGGAAAACCTCAGTGATGCTTGATTTTATGTGTCAACCTGGCCCGGCTCTGGTGCCTTATGGATTTTGGATTTGCCAGCCGCGATTACAAGAGCCAATTCCTTTAAATAAATCTCTCTCTTGCTCCTTATTAGTTCTCTTTCTCTAGACGACCTTGACGGATAACACTCTATAAAATCCTTCAAGTTGCAGTTTTTGAGTCTTTCCAGCTCTGAACGGGGTCAGGACAAATGGTTACATATTGGGTGGTGTCTTCTCCCTCCCTCCTTCCAGATACAACGACTCTCTGTGTCTAAATTCGGAGCTCACTGTGACCTCGGGGCCTTTTCACCGGTTGTTCCCTCATCTAGAACAAGGCCCCCTTTCATCTCTGAAAGACCCATTCGGTTCTCGGCTTCCCTGTCCCCTCTGTGGAGTCCTTCATCACCACCAGTTGGAAGCAGCCACCCAGTCGTGCTGTCACCTCACCCTATTAAAATGAATTAAAATGAATCCCCTGCCCGCCTGGGTGGCTCGGTCGGTTGAGTGTCGGACTTTTGATTTCGGCTCAGGTCAGGATCCCAGGGTCGTGGGATCAAGCCCTGCTTGGAGATCTGTGCTGAGCATGGAGCTTGCTTGAGATTCTTTCTCTCTTTCCCTCTGTTCCTCTTCCCCGCTCATGCTTGCTCTCTCCTTCCCTCTCTGAAAGAAAAAAGAGAAATGACTCCCCTGACTAGAAGTTATCTTTTCTTCCATATTATTTGCTTATTACCATTCTCCTCCCACTAGAACCTAAGTTTCCTGAGAGTAGGGGTGCGTCTGTCTTGTTCTCTAGGGAATCCTTAGCGTCTAGAATGTTCCGCATGTTCTGTAAACATTTAGTAAATGAGTTGATTCCATAATCTTGATTTCTCTTGAAAGCCCATGTGGTGAGGTCACTGTTGAAATAATTTCAGTTAGTTTTGGAAGATAATCATGTGTGGTTGGGTTGGTTTTACCTGTAACAATTCTTACTAGTTCCACTATGAAGTATTTTTTTCCTCCTGATTTGTTCGAGATGTGCCTTCTTCCTGGCTTCAAAGGTTGCTCCTAGTCTGGATATACTGGTGCTCAGGGGGTAACCTCATAGTTACCCTCTCTGTCTAGCTTTCATGATTGAGAAGCTTGCCCCTGTGTCCCATGGTAGAGGTCATCTTCCAAGAGTTAAGAATTTTATCTGCCAAATTTCTATTTGTGAACACAAAATGACTTAATTATTTTCATCATCTTGGCCTTTTTCATGTCCATTATGTCTTAATTTAAATTTCAAAATTTTGAAGTGTACCTGGCTGGCTCAGTTGGTTGACTGTCCGACTTCAGCTCAGGTTATGATCTCACGGTCTATGAGTTTGTGCCCCGCATTAGGCTCTGTGCTGACAGATTGGAGCCTGGAACCTGCTTTGGATTTAGTGCCTCCCTCTCTTTCTGCCCCTACCCTGCTTGTGCTCTGTCTCTCAAAAATAAATACATATAAAAAAAATTAAATTTCAGAAAATTGAATTTCTAGTTTTAGAAGAAATGACTATCTTTCTCATGCTTTAGGTCAGAGGACTTAAAAAAATGTGGGTTTCATTCCCTTGGAGAAGACTTGGCATATGTTTTTGTTTCATGGGTCCATTAGCCAGTGTTACTCCCTCCTTCCAAACAAGGCTCAGAATGTATTCCGGACATCGCTTAACTCTAACCACATTTTATCAAACTGCGTGTTAAGTTCATCTAAAGCATGAAGCCAATATCCATCATGCTACGTTAATAAAAATGGGGGAGGGGCGCTTGAGTGGCTCAGTCGGTTAAGCGTCCGATTTCCGCTCAGGTCATGATCTCACGGTTCATGAGTTCGAGGTCCGCATCGGGCTCTCTGCTGAGAGCTCAGAGACTGGAGCCTGTTTCAGATTCTGTGTGTTTCTCTCTCTGCCTCTCCCCTGCTCATGCCGTCTCTCTCTGAAAAATAAATAAACATTAAAAATAAATTAAAAAAAAGAAAAATGGGGGAGGGGAGGTATGTGTGGCCAAAGAAGGTTAACAATGAATGTGTCCACAGAAGACCCATCTTCTTTTTTTTAAACGTTTATTTTTTTTTTGAGACACAGAGACAGAGCGTGAGCAGGAGAAGGGCAGAGAGAGAGGGAGACACAGAATTCGAAGCAGGCTCCAGGCTCTGAGCTGTCAGCACGGAGCCCGATGCGGGGCTCGAATTCACAGAGTGCGAGATCATGACCTGAGCCGAAGTTGGCCGCTCAACCGACTGAGCCACCCAGGCGCCCCGAAGACGCATCTTTGAAGAGTGTATCACCGCAGTTTTGGGAAAGATTATATTCCCAGCAGAGGTATGTTCCAGTGTCTGGAACTTTCTTTGCTTAAGGTTGAAAATGGCTTCCAAGAGAAGCAAGTGGAACAAAACACAAAGAATCGCTTTGAGGATAATTAAAACTATTTTGGATTTTTTATTTATCAATCTGGTTTCTAATATAATTTCAGTTAAATGAAAGACATTCACAAAGGATATTAGGCATACATACATAGTTTCCTTCTTTCATTGTAGTTTAACATGCTGTTGCTTTTAGAGAGTGAACTTTTGTGTCATTTCACAGGGTGGAATCCTAATCAACTTTACAGAAAGAATACTTAGCCCAGCTTTTCACAACCCTGACCTCCGCAGTCACCATGCTCACTGAAAAGAAAAAAAAAAAAAAAAGCAAAAACTCAACCAAACTTAGAATCAGTAACATCTGAACTGGTTCTTGGCCTACTTTGAGAGGATGTCTTCATAGCCATGTTAGAACCCAGCGGTTGCTATTGAAAATAAACTGAACTTGGAAATGTTGCAAGCCACCTGTGTAGACCTGCTCTTAAAGCGCGTTTTCATCTGGAATGTGACCTTGGAAATGCATGTTGGCTATTAATACCTGCGTGCTCAGGTGTCTTTACTATCTTCTGCCAGTCTTTGCTCCGCGGGAGATAATCAACTTTTCAACATGGCTTCCCTACTTCATCAACAGTGAGTTTTCCATACCACTCGTACCCAGAAAATACTGCTGTGAAAGAAATCTATTCTAAAGTTTCCAATATTATCATGCAGGGTGTGTGTAGTGTAGGCACAGCGCCACTAGGCGACATGGAAAAATCACACTTGTTTCTCGTGTTGTCTTATGTAGAAGCCAGCCCAGTGGCGCTCGGGGCACGTGTAAGCTGTAGGTGGGAACTTAGGGCTTTGTGCACATGAAGTTCTGTTTTCTCTGACTCTTGGCTGTTGCGCCTCCCAGGATTGACAGGTTAGGTCCCGGGCAGTCTACCTGATTAACAATTTAGCAGCTGTACAGCAATGTGTCATCAATTTGCACACTTCTGGATGTGGCCACCTCGTTTCTTTGGTGTGACTTACAACCACAAGCCAGAAAGTAAGTCGTTCAGTGGGCTCCACCGACTTGGGTCTTTATATTTGGGTGTCAAAGGATGCTGCAGTCAAGACTCAATGGCACCTCACGATTGCCTTATGAAGTGGGCAAAGTGGCTGTATCTTAAATATGGGGCAAAGAGGGACCAAGGTTCACCAGCCTGACCGAGGTCGCGTGGCGAGTCAGGGAGAAAGAAAGAGTGAGGACTCCATCAGCTGATTCCCAGGCTCTACTCTCGCCACAACATTATTTTTAAACACGGTGCTCATTGGTTTTAGCCCAAATCAGCTGGACACGCTGTTTGGTTCTCCTCTATTTCAGGATCGGTTGGTTCTATTGCCACTAGTAATTTAGGACCTGCTTTTGGCTGGCTAACCGGAATTCAATATAACTGTTGCCTTTCTTTTTGAAAACTGCTGGATAGGATGACGAAAAGGAAACAATATTAAGCAGTTTAAATCAAACGCTAATTGTCTGGAGGCATAAAGGGACCACTGAAATGTTTATACCATACAAGAAAGGAGAGAAAGAAAACGAGCAAGTGGAAGGATTAAAAAGAGCAGATCCTGTAATAGAAGGAAAGAAAAGTTTCTTCTGGACACCGTGCTGACACTCCGTTTTCATATTTGGTAGCTACTTTTTCCTTTGGTGCTTCCTATGGTGTGTGTCTTTCTGCGGGCATCTGGGGACTGCTCCAGAGACGTTCAACATTAAGGGCTACTCTTTGGCGCATGCCAATTCTTTTTCCTATGCCTCTGAATCCCCGCTCCTGTCAGTAAAGGATGCTTGCTCATCAAGCGCAGGGCACTGGGAAACTGTCCAACAAAGGCCCTCCAAACCCTTGTTTCTAGATCCCATAGCCCTACGTATTAAGAAGGGTCAGAGAAGAACTTGACAATGTAACTTCTCATATCCTGAACTAGTTGCCTTGTGCTCTAGGGAATACGTTATTTTGAGAGCTGAGAATGGCATCGATCTTGCTTTCAAAGTCCTGCTCCTACCTTCTCAAACCCTAGATGTTTGCGTCATACACAGGAGATGCTTCCTGCACAAACGACCCGAAGTCAGCCATCAGTTCTTCCTGAAACTTTAAAGTAGCTTCTTGTTTCAAAATTTTGTTTTTGTTTCTGTTTATTATTTAAAGACGTTACCACCAGGCTCTCTGGACTGGATTGATAACAGACTGGGTTAAAAGATGTCAAGATTTTACGGGATATGACTGACAAAGCACGATTAGGCACCGAGCTTGGGTCACAATGTCATGGCCGTCCAGGCTGCATCGTCCTGAGCTTTCAAGGGAGGGAGCTGGAAAAAAGAGATGTTCTTTACCTTCAATAATCAATAAATTATTGACCATTTAGAACATACTGGATATAGCCTTCATAGACACATTTAGGACTTTTGGTGAAGACCACAATTCCCAAGAGAAGCCAAGGGTTCCCAGCACTCATCTGGCACTTAACTTGGTTACTTGATACCTTATCCATGTTTTTGTGTCTTGTCTGCTGGCCGGACTTACCCCCCTTAAGGGCACATTGTATGTCTTAATGGCGGTGACACGGGAGACCCCCTGATCCTCAGTCAGTCCAGTGCCCTAGGTTTACAAATCTGGTGAGAGAAGTGTTGGGTTTTATTTTTCACCTTTTGAGGCAGGAAAAAAGGAAAGAAGAGAGTGAAAAGAAAGGGTAAGAACGTTTTAGTGTCAGGGATTGTTTTCGATTGTTGTAACCCCTTAATCGTTTTGGAAAGAAAGGGAAAATGCCGAGACGATGCGTAAAGAAGGCTATCATGGGAAATGCCAGAAACCACACATTTCTGTCTGGCATTATCTGCAAAGTGTAAAAGTAATACCTGTAAAGTAGGTTTAAAAAAAAGATCTGAAACCTTTCTATAAAACATAATGTTTGAAATTTGCTTTCCTAATCTCACAATACGTGAAAGAGCCCTTAATGGTAGTCATCTGGGTTAAAGAGCCTTTTTGTTTCTCACATGCCATTTGTAGGTGTTGTATTGTTCTGCTCTGTAGTCATACCACAGACTTCTCATTTAACAATGCGTATTATGGAATAATGATCAAGACCGTTTTAAGTTGAGGGTGTTCATGACAGTGGCTGAGGGTAACTGTGAAAGGCGTTCTGATTCCCTTTTGTTCTGTTACCTTGGCTCTGATGGGAATTAACTGGTCCAGTACCTCCTTTGGAACGTGTCACGTACTGGTGCACTGTGCCCTTGGCAACTCTAGATAACAATTTTCATTAGCCAAGAAATTGAGATCCTCCAGGAAGCATAGGCATACTGAGAATCTTGAAAAATACATATATATAAAACCCTAACGGATTAGAATTTCCATTTATTAAGGCGCGCTATCAGAAAAACAGAACAATACCTTTTCAACCTCATTTTACATCCTTCTAGGAGGAGAAGGAAAAAAGGGATCCTATTTAATTCCTCAAGATGCTGGATTCTAAAAAAAAATTTTAAAGTACTTCTTCAGAGTCTGAACTCTAATGATCATAAATGGTAGTCATTCTAGAAATAACCTGTGTAATTTACAAAAAGAGATAAACGAAATTATTTTTTTTGGATGCCTCAATAGGAGCTTTGTCCCATCTGTTTACACACAAAGTCTATCATTTTAAAATAAAATCAATGAGTTCTTTGTTGGAATAAGTTGGTCAAGATTCCCGATTAGACTCAGGTGGGACTAACTAGACGTGTCCATTCTCTGAGAAGCAACAATCAGTTATCAGGTTGGTCATGAACCCGAGGTTCAAATGGACCTGCCAAAGAGGTCCCTGAATCGTGGCAGTATGTCTGTTTAGGACAGAACGATACGTGGGCTAGATGATTGAAACTATGGCAGTGTTTTCCATAGGATTCTGGAGTAAAGCAATACGATAGCAATCATAACTTGGCTTTATTGTGGCGTGTCCATTTGGAGGACATGGTCTGCTAGGGTTTTGTCACAAGGGCTTAAAAACTAGAGATTGAAAGCAAAATAAGAAAGAAGCAACCTAATTTGTGCATTCACTAGAAAGTGTCCACACTTGCTACAACTCTAAAAGGAACAGAGCAAACAAATCGTAGCATCTGGCTCTAATTCCCCACCGAGGTGCCCCACACACATATAATGTAATCTAACACGATGTAGGTAAAGCAGGGGAAAAAATCTTTTGTCACAGCTGGTCACCACCACATTGTAGCTGACAGTCACAGATCGTGAAGAGATCTAAGACTACGCACATGGAACGGGATTAGCTTTTAGAGTTTGATGAAAAATAAAACCAACAATCCCGATATACGAAACTACTTCCCCTGGTTCTTCATGCTTCTCTCTGATGTGTTGGTTGTGTTGTTACACAACAGGTGCCATACGCTCGCTTCCTTCAATGCTTCAGATAGGAACGCTCAGAGAATTGGCATAGAATGAGGTCTCTGTGAAAACTGGCAAACAATAGGTTCTCTTGGCCCCTTCTTTCCTTTTCCAGTTTACAGGACACCAAAAGAAATAGTATATGAACACGAACTAGTTACTACGATAGCCCGTTAAAAATCGACTATATGCAAAAGGAAGAGAATGCTGGAGGCCATGTGCATCAGCTTTTCTCAAGAAAAAAAAATATCCACATTCTAAGGGCTCTTAAAAATGTAGAAAACTTGCCCTGTTACCATGGGTTTTTAGAACACCTCTAAACACACACAAAATAGGACGGTATTACCTACAAATTTCAATCATTTCTTAAACTCTAAAAGCATTTCTTGTATTATTTTGACTTGATATAGAAGGGGAAACTCAGCTATAAAGAAATATGAAAAAGTACTTTTTGTGGCGATCAGTCTCCAGAATTTTCTGTTGCTTGCCTCCCCCAACTTGTGCTGATATTTTAAGGATGTGCTCAAGAGTATAAAGTAGGGTGCACTTTGTCCCGTTCCCTCCTCCCTAAATAGCTAGCCCCTCCCTCTCCCACAGCCAAATAGCCACCCCTCAGATGAGCCATTCCTTTTTGCTTTCGTCAATGGTCTCTGTGAAATTGGGGTCGTTGTTCATGATGGCAGCATCCGCGCTCTCTGCTGACTCTGCTCCCTTTGCTTCATTGGTGTGGTAGGTGCCCTTGTGGCGGAACATGTACCGAATGAGGAAGACCAAGGTGCAGAGAATGGTGAAAATCACCACAGCGATGACACCTGGTGGAGACAGGAGAGGCCCTGGAGGTTAAACAGACCTTGTATACACCCCTGCAACCCTACTTTCCCCACATCACCATGGTTCTCTCCAACACCACCCTCCCCCACACAAAACACCAAACTCCAAAACAGCGGCAACACACATGGACAGGACTGAAAGGAGATTAGATCCATTCCCAGTTATATTTGGAGATCTCAACACTGTTCTCTCAGTAACTGATAGACAGGTAAACAGAAGAGGAAGAAATACTGTTCAACTCATTTTATGAGGCCAGCATTATCCTGATACCAAAACCAGATAAACATATCCAAGAAAACACAACTATGTAGCAACTGTCCTCTTTAATAAAAGGACTTTGATTTTAGCCAATCAAATCTGGCAATGCATGGCAAAGAATATATTATGGTGAAGGGGTGGTTATTCTAGGAATGTAAGTCTGGTTTATCATTAAAAAATAAAGCAATGTAATTTACCACATTGAAGAAATATAGGAGAAAACCCATATGACAAATTTCAACCTTCATTCATTATGAAGCCTCTCAGAAAGTATCAGTAGAAGGAAACTTTCTCAACCTGATTAAGCACATACATGAGAAACCTACAGCTAATATCCTACCCAGTCCTAAAGGAGTAAACATATTCTCTCTAAAACGTGGAACAATGGAAGCAAGTCCGCTCTCCCAATGTACCGGAAGTTCTTGCCAGTGCATTAAACAAAAAAGAAATAAAAAGTGTGCAGATTGTGAAGACGTAAAAATTTTCTCTATTCTCAGGTGACATGATCATCTATGTAGAAAATCCTAAGGAATATATGAACATATGAATATATATATATATATATATATATATATATATATAGTTTCTAGAACTAACAGTAAATTTAGCAAGGTCACAAAAATCAATTGTATTTTTATATGCTAGCAAGAAAATACTTGGAAGAATATTTAAAGTAATAAAAACTTAAAAAGGTAATAACATAATACCATTTATAATAAAACAAATTGAACACAGTTGTTCAAGGCTGTGTTCACTCAAAACCATAAAACCTTACTGAGAGAAATTAAAGATGTAAATAAATGGATGGATAGACCATGTTACGAGCTGAAGCACTCAGTTTCGGTGTCCATTTATAGATCTGATGCCATCTCAATGAAAATCTAAGCAAACTTTTTTCTTGCTAGAAATTTGTAAGTTGATTTTAAATTTTATATGGCAACAAAGTAAAGGAGCCAGAATAGCCAACATAACTTTGAAAAACAAAAAAGAAATAGCTGGAGAATGCATGTTGCTATCTCGAGACTAGTAAATCAATAAAGAAGCATGGTATTGGGTAAAGAAAGATATATACATCAGCACAACAGAATAGAGTCCATAAAACAGACATACACATATATGGTCTATTGATTTTTGACAAAAGCGCCACGGAGGTTAAATTTGGAAAAAGTATAGTCTTTTCAACAAGTAGTTTTGGACTAACTAGATATTCATTTGGAAAATAATGGCTTTGACCTTTATCTCATGCTATGTACCAATGTTAGCTCTAAGTGATTATGGACTTAGTAACAGAAACTAAAGCTACAAAAGTTCTAGAAGAAAACATAGGAAGAAATTTTCACGACCCTGAATAGGTGTATTATTAAGATAGAATTAAAAAAAAATCACAAGCCGTAAAAAGATGGAAAAATTAGCGTTCACCAAAATTTAAATCTCTTGCTTTCAAAAAATACCACTAAGAAAATGAAAAGGCATGTCACAGACTGGAGAAAATATTCACAATACATGTGTCTGACAAAGGACTTGAGCTATCTAGGAAACAGAAACCTGGTACAACTCGAAAGAAGTCAAACAATCCCGTTAAAAGATGAGGAAAGCGTTTTACCTCTGAGAGAGGGGCGGGGAATGAGTGGGGGAGGGGCAGAGAGAGAGAGGGAGACACAGAATCAGAAGCAGTCACCACAGAGCCCAATGTGCGGCTCGAACTCAAAAACCGTGAGATCATGACCTGAGCTGAAGTTGGATGCATCACCGACTGAGCCACCCAGGCGCCCCCCAGTCACATATTTCTTACGGGCATCTACTTTTTCCATGTGGAAAAGAGATCTACTGACTAAACCAAGGTGACTGGCTGGGTTTAAGATCCTTGATATGTTTATAGTATTAGCCGTACTCAGATGTGCAGGGAACACCTTGATGCAGTAAGACGGGAGGCTCAGGCAGAGAAGCTGGTGGGCAACAGCGAGCAAGACCAACCCAAATAAGAACCATGCTGGGAGACTTCAATTATTCTGCAGCTCCCCACGGGGAGAAAAGACACTGGAATATCTTAGATACCCTGGCTTACTAATCTTCTGATGATCTTTATCATGATAACTACAACCAGACTTAGTCCTTCCTGTTTTTGCAGGAAGCGATACTGCAAAGGCCATCTGGGATGGGGGAGAGTGAGGATGGGACAGGAGGGGAGGGAGAAGGACATCGTGGCTCCTGCACGATGGCCTGCCTGCCTGCTCAGGTTCTGGCTAGCTCGGCAACGCCACCCCATTCTTACGGGTCAGCATCAAAAAGGAGCCAAGTCACGGGGCGCCTGAATGGCTCAGTCGGTTAAGCGTCGGACTTCGACTCAGGTCATGAGCTCATGGTTTGTGAGTTTAAGCCCTGTGTCGGGCTCTGTGCTGATGGCTTGGAGCCTGAAATCTGCTTCGGATTCTCTGTCTCCCTGTCTCTCTGCCCCTCTCCCGCTCACAAACTGTCTCTCTCTCCCGGTGTCAAAAATAAATAGTCACTAAAAATTTTTTTTAAAAAGTAGCCAGATGAACATTTCCAACCGTGTCTCCACACCCATATGTCAGAATCCTCAGTCATATTTAAATAACAAAACGAATCCAGTAAAAATCTAGATGATTTTTTCTTAGGATGACACATTTATGGACAATTATTACATTCCACAGGTGAGTAGCCTATTCTATGCATCACCCACCTCCGATGATAGCCGAGTTCCTGTTGACTCCATTTCTTATAGCTTGGCCTTGTCCTGGATTATATGGAAAATCAGCACTGGCTGCAGAGGAAGAAACAGAAAAGTCAAGTGTAAGAGTCAAGGATACTATTAATCCCGAACGATCCGATGTGAATTTTTCTTCATACAACTCTTCGACACTTCCTGTTTTCCCAGAGGAGCGCTCCATTTCCGACAGACCCATCTTGCGATTGTTTCCACACATTACAGTGCCTCCACCCCCGTTTCCGGCTGTTCTCTCTAACACGAGACCCGGATATGCACAATTGGTCCTTTGGAGGAATATTAGAGAATCTTAGAACTTGCTGAGCCGGGCTGCTCCAGTTCCACGGACGGGGTAAACTTACGGATTAGAATCCACTTTCTCATGTTTGGCTGAAACCTTTCTCTTATCTACTTTTCTCTCAACATCGGCTCTGTTTGTAGAGCCTTTTATATCTTGCAGCGTTAGTTTCAAAAGGAATCATTTCTTTAAATGAACATTTTACACGGCTCTAATAAAACATTGGGACAGGTCGGGAATGTGTAAGGGGGTGAAATTTCCTGAGTTGAGAATAATATAAGCTGCCCAATAAAGTTTCCATTTCTTTCCCTATTATAAAAAAAAAAAAAAAAAGGATCGGTTGTATTAAAGTTAGGTGTTTCTCCAGGATAAATTTCAAGAACACAAAAGGCAAACAGATCCTGAGGTCTTTCTAGAGGTCAGCAGAATCTTTTACCATCCATACGAGCTAATTTAACCTCATAAATAATTTCATACTCGTTGGGTCTCTGTTTTAGACGTTCAGGTTTAAGGCAAATATTCCAACGGAAGCAGCTTTCTCCTTCAGTAGATCACCTTAGTCCAGTCAGAGCCGGGGTTCCTGGACGGCATGAATTAGGTATTTAAAAAATGTTTGAAGTAGTTATTTTGCATAATTAAATGTGTCCACACCGAGGAAAGAGGTCTGTGTTATGGTTCAAGGAGGATCTCACCAAGAACTCAGGTTTCCACAGGCTCTGTTCCTCAGAATGCCCAGGATAAGGATAAAAGTAGGTAGAACCTTTCCTCTCCTTTCCCCCAGGAAATAGGGCCACCAGAAAGAGAGACTTCAGATCCTACCAGCAAATGCTACTTAACCTTTTCTCTGTTCGACTTGATATTCTCACGTAAGACCAGAAAAATTAATCGTTCCTGGATCGATCATATTCCAAATCAGCTCGGCCATCGGTGCCACTCAAGCCTGTCGATTTGATTAAAATACAGACACTAAGAAAGATACAAGTGAAAGAACTGAACTCTGAGGCCTCGGGACTTTCCATAGCCCCCCAATTCCTTATCTGGTGGATGTGACGGAGACCTTTTGTTATTGTGTGCTTATTTTAACTGGTCCAATCCTAAGTCTAGAGAGACAGAGCCGATGTGAAGTACACGGCAGTCAGCGACTTTTCCCATGCCCTTTAGGACTTTCTGGAATGGACAGGATGGACCGATACGCAAAATTCCAAGTGTCAGCCCAAGGACCCAATGATCTTGCATTTATAGGCTCCTGACCTGACATGAAGGGTGATCATAAAACTATCCTAGGTGAAAAAACATGGTTTCCAAATAATACTTTTGGAAACCTTGGTTTCTTGTTTAAACCTGAGTTTTCTCTTCAGAGAAGTATCATTCGTAGATGTGACGAATGAATTTATTCAGTCATTCAACAAATCTTCCCAGAACGCCGACTGTATGTCAGGCACCATTCTAAGTGCTGGGGAGCCATAGTGAACGATAAAAACATGAAAATTGTTATTAACGAGAACTTCCCGTGCCTCATTGAAGAGTTTGGTTTCCACGGTCAAAACACTAGTCTAAAGCATGGATGTGGTTTTAGTTACGACCCTATCTAGGTACAGTAAATTGCCTAAAACTGCTTCGTAGTCGCCGTGTTATAACTCATACACTCTTAGGTCACAGTTAGATTTGGTTCTTCCCTGACATAAACCACCCTTCCAAGACTGAGGGACTGAGAGCTTCTTCTCGAGGATGAAAGTCTGTACTCTCACTACTCATCTTTGACCTCGTTTCCAGGCCTTCTGACAATGTAATTACCCTTCCCTGGACACTATTTAGTCCGTGTCCTTCTAGAAAGTCATCAAGCTTACTTAGTGGCCCAGATGGGATTGGAAACCAGGCGGGTTAAGTCCTAAGTCATCCGTCTTCCCCATCCTGCCTTCCGAGGGCTGGAGAGGCAGCCAGGTGAGGAAGTCCCAGCATCCAGACAGTTTCGCTTGGGCAGGGCCTATGAGAGGAGGAGGCTTCATAGGCAATGAGGGAGAGAAATCTGTTTTGCCTTGAAGGTACTGAGCTTGGGGAGCCCACGGGACACCCAGATGGAGATGTCTATTTGGTATCTTATGAGTGGCTCATATTTCTCTTCTTTTGAGAAACTCAAAAATCCCGTCGATTTTAAATAGCATGAAGCTTCAAAATACATTAGGTATGGAGACAAAATATGACAGTGGCAATTTCGTGATGATTCTACTGTGGGACAGTCATGACTCTATGAAGCTGTTTGCTTTTCTGCTTCAGGTAGCGCCGACGGGAGAACACACCATGGGTTCTCTCTGCCCCAAAACCTACTGTAAGCCTTTGCATCCTTGGCCACAAAACTGCAGAAAACCACAGCTATTTAGAGAGCTGGGTATGCCCCTCTCTCTGGGTTCCTTGAAGTTACTGACATAAACAGTAGAGGAAGGCGTGGGTGTGACCTGAGATGACCCAAGAAGAACAAGAGCTGGAGGAGAACATTTAAATTTATCCCAAGATCGCCTTTGGTATAAAATCTGAAATCCTTTGTAGGGGGAGGAAGGGCTCCTCCGAGCTGAATTTCTCTCCTGCTCCTTCCCTGCTGGGACCACTTTTTCAACTTGACATTCTAGGCATGAAGACTCCTGATGCTTCAGGTCAACGTGTCCTTGCTCATCCATATGGCCTCCTCACCTCTGCTTGCCTTTCCTCTCCCTGTCCATCAAATCTTACCTCTTTCCTAAAATTATCCTGAGCCCCCTCAGTTACATGTCTGGCCCTCTTGTCAAAGTCGATGGGTCTTAATTCTGGTCACTCTTTCCATGGCAGCCATCCTTTTAGAGGTGAGGCCAAACTCAGTTATGTCTGCGGTCCCAAAGACAAATAGTACTGACAAGCAGCTAGAACTAATGAGATGTTGGCTAAAATAAAACCAGTCTGAGGCACCTGGGTCGGTTACGTCAGACTTCAGCTCAGGTCATGATCTTGTGGTCTGTTCAAGCCCCATGTCGGGCTCTGTGCTGACAGCTCAGAGCCTGGAGCCTGCTTTGGATTCTGTGTCTTCCTTTCTCTCTGCCCCTTCCCCTGCTGGTGCTCTGTCACTCTCTCTCTCTCTCAAAAATAAACATAAAAAAATTTAATAAAATAAATAAAATCATTCCATTAAGAGGCATGTAAACGTTTCTGTAGTCCTCTTTTAGTGACATAGTCTCATAGTAGAATTTTGGAAGTCAGTTGCCTAAATGTGACTCAACCCTGAAGCCAGGAAGCATGCTTATTCTTCCCAACGGAGGAAATGAACACATGAAATATAGAAAAGCTGCTAATGGTTCACTGGTCTTTGGTTATTGTCAGAAAACAACCAGTGGAAGACCCTGAGGTACAGCGGAAGTCCTCACGAAGTTCAAGGGCACGGTTCTGTTTCTCGCACGAGCATCCCTATTTCCATGGCTTTATTTATAACTTGAGTCTGGCTGTCCTCATGCATGTGAGTCCTTACTCCCTTGAGGCTGATCCATCTAATCCCAGCAAGCAGAGCAATTGCTATTTTGACAGATCTATTCGAAACGATTTCATTGTAACTGTCCCTTCCCCCCGGGGTACCAACGTCCTCTGGGAAACGCACGTCTGACAACATGGAAGCCAAGAAACATGGGTGAGACCACAGGACAAAGCTCATCCATGCTGTTCCAGCTCATCCCCGGTTTGCTGGGAGAGTGGAGCAATTTTAGGGGTGCTGCAGTCTCAAGGAACCTGTATTTTGGGAAACGGCATGAACAGGTCCAAACAGGCTGGCTGGCGCAGTTGGTGGAGCATGCGACTCTCGATCTCGGGGTCATGACTTTGAGCCCCGCGTTGTGTGTGGAGCCGACTTAAAAAAACAAAAATCCAAAAATCCAGACTCTGGATATTAAGAGTCTCAAGATCAGACCTGCATCAAAGAGGCGAAGGCTATATTCAATATACTTTTCTCCTGGATCTCCAAATGATAGAACATGACGACAACCACCGAAACACGGCGCCATGTCAGCTCTGTTTAAATGCCTCATAGAAGCGTGTGTTTCTGCTTATTTCCCTTGTGCATGTCCTCTTGTCTGTCTGGCCAGCCCCACGACACTGGCCATACACAGACCACGTTTCCTTTGGACACCCAGAGATTGGCCCTTTCTCCACCCAGTGTAGCACACGCTGACCCTGCTTCTGGAGGAATCGATGATGAGAGAGCCTTCGCCCACACCCCTGTTGTGACACTGCCTGGCTGAGGCTGCAGCTATGGTACACTCTTGCCCTCCTTGCCAGAGAGGGCGAATACATCATAGGCTCCAAACATACTGAGATGTTTGTGAATCACGGGTCACATTCACACTCAACACATGGACACTGTTCCCTTCCAGTGTCTTCACCACTTGAGAAGCCACCTGAGGGCTCAGTACTGGTGCACGTTCCCTCTTCCTCCTCCTCCACCTTCAGGTTGAAAACACAGAAGGAAACAACAAACGAACTTGGTAAGAGTGGGCGGGGGAGGGGCGGTTGTTCCCCATCATGACACAAATACCGTAGAGCGATCGTGATGCAAAGACCATAGATTCTTAGGGCTGGGTGGGAAAAAACACACGTTCCTCCCCCCAAAAGAAGAGAAAGCATGAATGTTTTGCCCTTGCCTTTGCTGCGTTCTCGGAAGGATCTGTCGGGAAAGCAAATGGCAGTCTCCCCAGCACCTCTCATTCCGTGTGCTGTGCAGGGGGAGTGTGGTACTGTTCCCTGGCTGCTGAGATGACAGGGACTCTTGAGTGTGAGGGACAAGTTCTGAACCCTGTCTCCCAGGAGGTAAGGGATACCAAGCGACGGGGGCCCCGGTGACCATGTAGGTTGTTCATATGTGATGAACAGTAAAACTCTAAATTCTAGGATTATAAGGTTGGTCATCGTTTGGATGACGCTTTCTTCCCGTATAAAACTCATTCGGGCCGAGGAGAGCACATGGTTGGTGGAATCGACCTAGAAGTGTTTTCCTTCCATGGTAGAGTACAAAATGTAAATTTACGTGAAATTCAAATTTCGGGAATAAGACAATTAGGGAATAGCTCTTCCTACAAGTCAGGCACGGTTTTTTTTTAAAGTTTATTTATTTTTTAAATGTTTATTCATTATTGAGAGACAGAGAGCATGAGCAGGGTAGGGCAGAGAGAGGGGGAGACACAGAATCGGAAGCAGGCTCCAGGCTCTGAGCCGTCAGCACAGAGCCCGACATGGGGCTTGAACTCACAGACCGTGAGATCATGCCCTGAGCCAAAGTCGGGCGCTGAACCAACTGAGCCACCCAGGCGCCCCAAGTCAGGCACTGTTGTAAGTCCTTTTCATGTATTCATTTATTTCATCCTCATGTGAACCCTGACAAGTTGGCGTATTCGTCCCATGTGGAAGGCTAAAAGCTTGTCTGAGGTCCCATATCCAGTAGGTGATAGAGCAGTGTTTGAACCCAGGAAACGGGCTCCAGAAACGACTTGTGAAACACTAAGCTGAACCGTTTCTGACGTGAAAGCAAACTCTGTGAGCACAGGCCTCGGGGACATGGCTCCCCAGGACCGTACACGGTCTACACCGCTCTATCAAATCACCCACACGATTGCATGGTCTTCAGGCAACGAAGGCTCGGTTGTTTTCTCTGTGGTTGGTGGCCTGCCTAGAGAAGCCAAGGATACATAAAGGCTTCTGTCTGAACTTGTCCGGCTTCAAAACCTGAGCGCAAGGCAATTTATCTGACAAAAAGATAATTCCACATGATGACAGTATAGGCCAAAGAACGTGGTAACGTCTGAACCAACACTGCAGAAGAACAGAAGACCAACGGTCCCAGACGCGAGTCCCTCATGGACCCAAACAGCCCAGAGAGAACGCTTATTACCACCGTGGAAACACTAGTGAAACCACGAAATCAGAACAGTGCTAAGTGTGCCTTAAAACATCACTGTTGGAATATAATTTTTTATCACACTTAGAGACTGTGAAAAATAGAAGAAGTTTCCAGGCAAGCGCTTAAGTACAAAGAAATGATTTAAAAAACAGTTGCAAGAACAGAATATTAAAGAGAGATTTGAATTCTTTAGCCTCCAATTCCTTGCCTGTCCCATTGAGCAAGGAGGGAGCGGACGGAATAATTAAGCTTTTTTTTTTTTCCAGTACACAAGATAAATGAGGTAGTTATAGCTCTTATTTACTAAGTTTCAAAATATGCAAAATTCTAGACTTTAGGCTCAGAAACCAATCGCAAATAAAACACACATTTAAATGCTTATAAAAATAAATCCAGATGATCTAACGTAAAAACCCCCCAAACGAAAGGCACTAAAAGCTTCAGGTTGTCATATATCAGGGACAAAAAAAAAAAAAAAAAAAAATTAGATAGTGGCTGACATCTCGTAGAGAAAACATCGCCATGGAAACCACTTGAGCTTCGGCACCTAAAGTGGTAATCTGAGATACTTGAACAAAACTGCCGCTGTTAGTTGTAATTTAATTTAGATGGCAGCATGATTTTTGCAGCGGGGGCCGGGCCGGGTGACGTATATACGCCTTTGTTCTTTCCAAGGTCTTTGTTCCGGTTCATTTTATTCTCTCTTCCAATCTGAGCTCGATGGCAGAACATTATTTCTTTTTCAAATAATTTGTTTTAGCCATTCACTGCTGACTGGTATTTTAGAAGCCATGAAAACAAACGATGGCCAAGACGCTAAAGGGATAAGGGGGTGTTGTGTTATTTTCAGAGAGGCGAAGGCCGATCACATTTGCAGGGGGGAGAGATTTCACGAGGCCAGCAGGGTTTAGCCAGGCAAACGGAGTGGGGCACGCATCCCTGTGAGCCTCGGTGTCATGTTTACACTGATGCCCTCACCTCGGTTTCTGCAGGAAGACAGGCAGCCAGAATTCCAAATTCAAATAGGGAAGGGATTATGGATTTTTGGCTTCTGGCTTGAGAATTACACAAGCCTTCTCTTTCCAGGCTTTTTTTTTTTTTTAATGTTTAGTTTTGAAAGAGAGAGAGAGAGAGTGTGTGCGGGAGCAGGGGAGGGGCAGAGCGAGAGGGGGACAGAGGATGTAAAGCAGGCTCTGCACTGACAGCAGGAGGGGGTCGAACTCACAAACTGTTGGGATCATGACCTGAGCCGAAGCCGAAGCTGGGTGCTTAACCCACGGAGCCACCCAGGTGTCCCAATGTTTCCAGCTTTTCTTTTAAGTTTATTTAATTTGAGGGGGGGCAAGGGAGGAGCAGAGAGAGAGGGAGACAAAGAATCTGAAGCAGGCTCTGTGCTGCCAGCACAGAGCTTGATGAGGGGCTCGAACCTTCGAAACTGTGAGATCAGGACTTGAGCCGAAGTCAGATGCTTAACCGACTGAGCCACTCAGGCGCCCCCCAACACTTCTAGCTTCTTAAAGGAGAGAGCAAGTGGCAACTACTTGCCTGGGTGTCAGATCTGGTGAGAAACAGGTTAATTAGGTACAAATGAACAGAATATAGGAACTGGTCATTGCCTGCTATGTCTGTTTAAAAAGTTAAAAAACATTTTTTTCTTAATTTATTTTTGAGAGAGCGAGAGAGCAAGCACGCGCTGGGGAGGAGCAGAGAGAGAGAGGGAGACACAGAATCTGAAGCAGGCCCCCGGCTCTGAGCTGTCAGCACAGAGCCCGACACGGGGCTTGAACTCACGAATCGTGAGATCATGACCTGAGCCGAAGCTGAACTGACTGAGCCATCCAGGCGCCCCTGTCTAATGCCAACTTTCACACCAAAGAACTGAATGGGCAATTGATTATATTAGATTCTCTTCTTCCGTTTCTTTCTTTCTTTTTTTTTTTAAAGCCAACTCTGAGTTGTCTCAATGGCCTTTCAGGAAGAAAGATTTACGGATACTCCCAGACCAGGCTGAGATCATGTTCTTTTATCTGGTTACCCATCGTAGGTGTCTGACTTGGAAGCAGCTCGTTACTGACGCAAGCTCAGACTCTGTATTCCACGAAATAAGCATGGGTAAGACACAAGGCGTCCATTTTCACGGTAGACAAAGGCGTCTTGTTATTAGGTGGGCAAACCGTTTCTTCTTTCATGTTACTTATAAGCGCTCATGAGTCTGTCATCAGAGCTGTTGCCGGGTGATGGCACGGGCACGTGTGGATCAGAGACGGTGACAGCCGGCTTTCATGCATCTGTCATGAGTTTCATGACTCCCTCTCTCGGGCTACACCGCAGGAAGCGTTCAGAGTCTTGCAGCGGGTAGGTGCCCGCCCCCTAAGTATGAGCCGTTTGGACTCACTTAACACCCTTCCCGTGCATCTTCTTGTAGTTCTCAAGCCTAGAAAGTCTGGATCAGGGAGCCCCAGAGCGAGGGCTGGGGAGCCCGGTGGTGGGGTGGTGCTCCCTTCCCGATGAAGACGGTCACGCTCCTGTCTGCGGGGCTGTGCCGTCACCGCCTTCCTCTGCCACAAGACGTAAGTAAATCCACGCTGCTGTCATCAGGAGTGCAGAAGCCCCAGATGTGGGCGAATAGGATCGATTTAGCCCCTTTCTAAAGAGGGAAAACAGGGTTTCCCCACAGCACTCAGCAGCAGCAGGGTCCCCCAGCCCCCTCCCAGCGCTGACATTTCTGCTTAAACCGGGTCAGGGCTGGGGAGAGCGTGCCCTGTGTAACTGAGGGTTCTCTAGGCTTTTTTGTCTTCCCTGCACCTCCTTCTGACGTGCCTTCAGGAGAGAAGAGTTCGATGGCCGAGTGCTGAGGGCTTCGGCTCAGAGCTTTCCAGCTTGAGGGTGCCCACGAACCACCCGGGATCTCGTGAAGATGCGGATTCTGACTGAGCCGGTCTGCGGTGGGGCCTGGGAGTCTGCATTCCCAACAGGCTGCCGGGGTGCTTGAGTACACACCTCACCTCGAGTTGCAGACTTTTAGCGGAGACCTTTGGGGGTTCCTATCTCTGGCTGTTCTTAAGCCTAAGTGTTTTAATTTAATGTGATGCCCGAGAGGGAACTGAAAGAATTACTTCGGGGAGCCTGGGGTTAGTGTTTATTTTTTTTGGCTGAATCATTTGTGTGCTTTCAATGAGCTGCAGGACAGATGTCCCCGCGGTTCCGTTTCCGTCCGTCCTCTTCCTCCCAGTGTCGAGAACACTGTGTTTCGGCGCTGTGTGTGGGATAGGAACCCCGCTTTCATTTCTGAGGTTCATTCTTTGGCATTTCGCATGCAGAGGGGGAGAGTCTATCGCTAACCAATATTAACAGCGGTTTAATAAAAAACGGCCAAGGAGTTAAATAAATGGTTAACTTAGGCATGTCTTTGGAGACCTTTCCTGGTTAGAAAAAACAAGTCGATTCTCGAAAGCAAGTGTATCAGGGGGAAAATACTGTGATGTTGGCACCTAGGTTCCTGATGTTACAGCCACATTTGAAGGCACATATGAGAGAAGACATATTTTTCAAAACACTGGCTTATGGATTTTTTCTCAAATTGATTTGTTTTTTGAAAGAATTCTTGTCTGCTTGCTGCCGGTCCTTACGTGGGGGGAGGTTGGGCCGTGAGAGAAGGTGGCCAGCGGCCATAGACGAACGTGGTTGTCCAATATTCCAAAGCACCAGAGCGACTATCTGTGACTTACGGACGTGCTGGGTCACAGTTACAGATACATTAATGAAGCCTGGTGACCACATCCGGTACACGGAGTCTCACGGCTCCAACCACGGCTGGTGGTTAATTGTTGGCAAAGCAGTCTCGGCAAGAATTGGTTGTCTGCTCGACAGTGGAAAGAGTCTTAGTTTCCAAGGAGAGGGTGGCTGAGAAAATAGTGATGGCCAGAATACCAATTGTAGTGAATAAGACAAAAATGCATCTTTTAAAGACGTTGTCTCTCCTCCCTCACAGGTATTCGAGCTGGCACCACTCAGAAGGCCGACATCTTCAGGAGACCTTGAAGCTACGGCCTCCAGGCTTCTGCTAGAAACGCATCCACGAGGCGTTACGCAAGTCTCGATAAAGGCTTTGGACTTCCAGAATTTACAGTGTGGAAGCTTGGTGAAAATAACTTTTTTATCACCTGAAATCTACCCAAGAGATGAGTTTCATCATTTGTGAGAATACTGAGGCGCACTTCAGCATCTGAGGAATCAGGCGAGGATGAATGTCTCCTCTTACTCCCCATCTACGGAAATTTCTAGTAAATTCGAAGGCCGTCATTGGACTGTGGATAGCTCTTCTGGAAGCAGCCTGGATAGTCCTGATTCGTGTTTGTCACAAATGTCACTGTGCGTTTTTCAAGGTAGCAGAGTGAAAACTCAGGTGCATTTTAAGAAACATTTAAGCTGCTCTAACATCTAGATCTCGACTTGCAGAAAATGCTGCCTTTTGTTTAGATGGTGATTCTGGTCCTGCGCTCTGTGGACTGGCTCTGTCAATATGCACACGGTTTGGGCTTTGAAGGAGGTCGTGTTATAACTGCTATTTATTCTTTCTTTCTTTTTTAAATGTTTGTTTATTTTGTGTGTGTGAGAGACAGTGCAAGTAGGGAAGGGGGAAGGGGGAGAGGGGAGGGGGGAGAGGGAGGAAGAGGGAGAGGGAGGAGGAGAGGGAGAGGGAGAGAGGGAGAGAGGGAGAGAGGGAGAGGGAGAGAGGGAGAGAGGGAGAGGGAGAGAGGGAGAGGGAGAGAGGGAGAGGGAGAGAGGGAGAGAGGGGGGGGAGGGGGAGGGAAAGGGAGGGGGGGAGAGAGAGAGAGAGAGAGAGAGAGAGAGAGAGAGAGAGAGAGAGAGAATCCCAAGCAGGTTTCACTCCAGCATGGAACCTGATACAGGGCTCGATCCCACGACCCTGGGATCATGACCTGAGCCGAAATCACTTAACTGACTTAACTGATACTCAACTGACTGGGCCACCCAGGTGCCCGACTGCTATTTCATCAACATGTAAAATTAACCCTTTTTCCCCTAAGAGTTCAGAAACCAGTATATAGGGGAGGAGGGTACCTCAGAACACAGTGGCATCACCCAGATCACAGCGTGCTGACTGGGTTCTGACTCCACCGTGTGGTCTATTAGAAGAGGGTGTGTGTGTGTGTGAGCAGACAGAAAGTACTTTTAAAAATTAATTCTGCACATGTTTTAAGTCTTTTCTCAACGCCCAGCAGGGCTCCTGCTTTTGAAATACTCTTTTCGGCTGCATTGACGCAAGTGAAAATTTCTACTTCCAATCCTAAGACAATGCCTGCTCTTCCAAGAAGGCCGACCTCATAAAACCGAATACACCACTCTCATGCTGGAGACTTCTGCTGTCTTTTGAACTGTTCTCTGCTTGAATTACCTCGGATCGCAGAAGACAGCCATCTTTGCTTGTTGGCAGGTGGAAGAACCAAGGATCATCCAAGAGAAAAGTGTAGAAGCAGTGAAAGCTTCCCAGTGTTTTCCACAAATAGATTCCTCCCCAGGGCTGGCTCACGGCATTACGAAGCTGGGATAAACTTCCAGCACCAGCCGTGTGGCCCTGACACAGCTCTTCTTATTCATGTCGGCAGAGTGTGAAAAAATATTTAATCAGCTCGAGCAGTCCTGGGCACGATTTCTTCCACATCGAGAAAGAGAAAGTGGGAGGAAAAAGGGAGGCGTCTTTGGGAGCCAGGATTTCACCTCAGGGACACAGGGCATGATTTCAGACTTCTGCATATATTTAAGAGAGGTCGGAAGGTAGGAACACAGTTCTGAAGAGGGACTGAAATTCTTTTACGCTTAGATTTAAAATTTCTATGGAGAGGAAGGAAACGCGGGAAAAGCACTGTGTCTGGAGCGTACCTGAATTTCAGACCTAATAATGCTATTCTCTGGAGAGTTTCGAGCGCGGGGCTGTCAACACTGGGGCCCCTGGCTCAGTCCTCACTGCACACGAGGGATTTTTCGGGGATGGAAACAGGCAAGTGGGGAGTTTTTAAAAACGTAGCCAGGGCTGAGCTGCGGCCACTCAGCTGTTTGTTCACTGACGGAATGAATGCATTTATTTTGTGAGTCGATTTTATCTCTTTAATGGTTATTTATTTTGCAAGGCAGAGAGAGTGTGCCTGGGTGCACATGCATGCACGTGCAGGGGAGGGGCAGAGAGGGAGAGAGAGAATCCCAAGCAGGCTCCACACTGTCAGCGCAGAGCCTGAGGCGGGGCTTGAACTCATGAACTGCAAGATCATGACCTGGGCTGAAATCACGAGTCGGAGGTTTAAATGACCGAGCCGCCCAGGCGCCCCGGTTTTTCTAAAATGTGGCTAATACCGTCCACACATACCACATGGCGCCACTGTCAGGATAAAGCAAAACCAGGCACTGAAAGCGTTTTCGCAATTAAAGTCGTTCACGAATCTAACCCGTCACTTCTGTCTTTAGCCTTTCCAGTCTCCTAAAAGTTACAATTCCCGAGTAATTTCCTGAAAGTCACGTTTAGCCTTTCTAAGGGGGGAAATTTCAGAGCAACCTGTCTCCATCCCTACGTTGAAAATAACCGCAACCACATTCATCTGGAGTTTTACCGTATGTTTACATTTTAACATGGAGTTGATTTTACTTTTTTTTCCCAGAGCCTTCCCGGGGTTGCTCTCTGGCGGAAACTCAGCAGCAGAATCAAGAATCCCCCTAGGTCTTTAGACATTTCTGAACAGTCTGTTCTAATAAGCCTGCGGAATCAACCAGAGATCTCTCCAAACGAGTGAAACAATTTGCCAGCAAAAGTAGAATTGAAAAGAAAAAAAAAAAAGAGGGGCGCCTGGGTGGCTCGGTCGGTTGAGCATCCGACCTCGGCTCAGGTCATGATCTCACGGTCTCCGAGTTTGAGCCCCGAGTCGGGCTCTGGGCTGATAGCTCAGAGCCTGGAGCCTGTTTCAGATTCTGTGTCTCCCTCTCTCTCTGCCCCTTCCCCATTTACACTCTGTCTCTCTCAAAAATAAATAAACATTAAAAAATTGTTTTAAGGGGCGCCTGGGTGGCTCAGTCAGTTAAATGTCTGACTATGGCTCAGGTCATGATCTCACAGTCTGTGAGTTCAAGCCCCGCGTCGGGCTCTGTGCTGACGGCTCAGAGCCTGGAGCCTGCTTCAGATTCTGTGTCTCCCTCTCTCTCTCTGCCCCTCCCCTGCTCATTCTCTGTCTGACTCTCTCTCAAAAATAAATAAACATTTAAAAAAAAAAAAGTAGAATTGGCATTTCTGGGGAGGAGGGGGTGACCGTCGGGGATTCCCTCAGGAGAACTCACACCCAGGGACTCTGACAATAGTCCTTCTGAGCGATGGAGTCGGTAAACAGAAGTAAAGGATTCATCTGGAAGATGCTGTGCTCCCCCGAATGCCTCCAAGGGATACGCATGGATGTTCGGAGACACGACACAGGAGGAAGCTTCAGACGGGGGTCTTGTGGAGCCAAGGTCAGACTCCGACATCCCTGGACCACACTGAACTCAAATCTGCTTCACTGCTCTGGGCCTCTCACAACATTCCTACGACACGAGAATGAGGCAAAACTGAATAGTGGCACCTGCGGGACTCGGTGGTTCCGCTGTCCGCAGAGAAGTCACCAGAGCAACGTGTCAGGTGCTCCCCTGCCCTTCCCGGCCCTGAGTGAGGACGGCCAGGGTCAGGCCTGAGAGAGCTGGGGCTCTAAGGACCGGGTTAGGTGTGGTGGGGTTGGAGGGTGCAGAACACAGAGAGAACAACAGAATCCTAACCCTCTTGACTTTCAGATCTGTTGCGAGAGGCGAGGGGAAAGGAAGACAGTAAGAGAGGCAGAAGAAAACCGGAAGGAAAGAGAAGTCCACGTGAGGGAGGAAAGAGGGCCTACATGTCGCCCCAAAGCTGGATGCTTGGGCCCCTTCGGGTTCTTCCACAGTGGAGTCCCAGAGAGTTAAATGGTTCCGGTTAGAAAAGAATGGAAGCTTTGGGGAAGGCAGCCCTCGGCTCCTGTCAGGCCCGGGAGCCACTAGGAAGTAGCAGGTGTGAGGAGGGGAGGGTGTGCAGGGGTGAGGCGGAAAGGCGGTAACGTCCCTCATTTCTTCACCGAGGCCCCTACTGCTCGGCAAAGTGCCAGCCTGCCAAATCTGTTCTTTCGGTGACTTGGGAAGGCTGTGTGGGCTCTGGCGGCCTCTCAGGTGCCTTAGTTAAAAGTATTCACGCCAAGCCATTGCGTCTGGAATCTGCCATCCGGGAGGTGAGGTCAGGAGGGAGACTTGGGCTTGGAGCTTAGATTTGTTAACTTCGGTTCACATTCCTCCGGAAGAGCATGTCACACACATGCCAGCGATGAAAAGGAGATTGTTGAACATTCAAATCACAAAGTTAAAAGAGCAGCAGGTATATATATATCCAAGAAGTCAAAATAAAAGCATCTCGTAAAAGAAAATGGAAAAATGATAGAACTAATAAATAAATCCAGAGTTGGTTCTTTGTGTGTGTGTGGGGGAGTCAGACACTCTAATTAAGAAGAAAATGGGAAACCCTAAACCTAGTATAGAATATTGGAAAAGGAAATTTCTAGAGACTGGAAATTGATTATTAATACTTATTTTGTTCCACTCTGTGGAAATGAATTTGAAAACCTAGATTAAAAGCACAAACTTCTGGAAAAATACAATATAAGAGAAATTATTAGAGATGAGAAAGAAAATCGAATTAAACCAATTATCGTAAAGGAAATTGAGGGTCGTTAAAGAGGTATGCCCACTAAAAAACAAACAAAAACAAGCCAGTAGCCTCCATTGGCTTTATGGGTTAAGTCTATTAAAATTTTTTTTAATGTTTATTCATTTTTTTTATGTTATGTATTTTTTTTTGAAAGCGAGAGAGACAGAGCATGAACGGGGGTGGGGCAGAGAGAGAGGGAGACACAGAATCTGAGGCAGGCTCCAGGCTCTGAGCTGTCAGCATAGAGCCCGACGAGGGTCTTGAACTCACAGACCATGAGACTATGACCTGAGCTACATGCTTAACCAACTGAGCCACCCAGACGCTCCAGGAGTAAATCTATTAAACTTACAAGGTACAGGGGATGCTCCAAGGCTATTTATATCCTTGCCACAGGCAGTGAGGTCCGTGGACCCAAAGCATCGGCATCCCCTGGGGGCTCGTTAGGAAGGCAGGTTCTCAGATCCCATCGCTGACCAACTGAATCTTATTCATCAGTCTCCCCAGGTGAGTCTAAGTTCGATTCAAGTTTGGATGACATTTGTTTGTTATTCCACTAGTTGGAGGGTAATGGACAAAGGCAGCATGGTGTGACTGGGGATCCGAAGACCGAAATCACGGTGTCGGCAAGCTGAGCTCTTGTCTGGAAGCTCTAAGGAAACATTGGTTTCCGAGCTCGTTCTCGCTGGTAGAACTCAGCCTCTGCGGCTGTAGCAATGAGGTCTAGGATTTCTTTCTCAGTCTAGGACTGCTCTCCCAGAGGCCTCCACGTTTCTTGCTGGGTGGCTCTTTTTTATGAAGCTGGTATAAGTTTAAAACCCATATCTGCCTCCCACTCCCAGAAAAAACGTAAAACGATACTATAAACACATTTCACCCAAGAACTGTTAATGTAAAACACAAACAAAAACCAAACTACTAAACTAAACAAAGTTTTATAAAATTCCTTTAGTTATGCCTTGAGTCAATGACTCTCCATGACTAAATGTGGTTAAAGCTTGGTTCGCTGTCTGGAGATCTGTTACTATAATTCACCCCAGTACTTGATCACAGAAGAGAAAGATCACAATCATGTCCACAGACGTTGCAATGGCGTCAGACACTATTCAACACCCAACTCTGGTAAGACTTACCCAAGCCAGAATCCTTCAGATATGTATACATGTAAGATATGTTATATATTAGGTAGAATTCTAAGATGGCCCTCGTTGTACACATACCTTGTCTCATTTATATTTAATCAAGTGTTCATCTGGGTGCTGCTACGATGTTATTGCCGACGTTATTTGGTGCCAAATTAGCTTACCCTAAATTGAAGCTTTTTTGTTTGTTTTGTTTTTAATTGCTTTTGGGTTTTGCGCCTTGACAAAAAAGAGAAACAACTTAGAAATTTATCCGGAAATGTTTTAAAGTTGTATCTATATGAATATCGTCTAATGGGAAGGGAAGATACAATAAATGGAGAGACATTTGCTTGCTGGACAGGGAAACATTGTTTGTATAGAAGTCCATTATCCTGAAATTAATTTACACATAAAATTCAATCTCAATAAAAATTCTAGAGTATCCCAATGCAGTGACAGGAATTCTAACATCACGTGGGAAGAGTCAGTGTGCAAGGACAGGAAAATTTTGAAAAAAGAATATAAAGGAAACCAACCTTATGAAATATTAAATGCTGTTACAAAAGCTGAATCATTATCACAGCTTGCTCCTGTCACATGAAGAGTCAGATCAACGTAATAGATCAGGGAGTCCAGACACCTGCGTGGTTCAGTCAGTGAGGTGTCGGACTCTCGATTTTGGCTCAGGTCATGATCTCACGGTGTGTGAGTGCGAGCCTCGTGTCGGGTTCTGTGCTGACAGCTCAGAGCCTGGAGCCTGCTTCGGATTCTGTATCTCCCTCTCTCTCTTCCTCTCCCCTGCTTGCACTCCATCTCCCTCTCGCTCTCTCAAAATAAACAAACTTAAAAAAATAAAAATAAAAATATAAAGGGCAACTGTGAATATTTGATAGAGGTAGAACAGAGGACGGAAGCTCACCGACAGTGCCGGAACAATTGGGTGTCCAGCCGGAAAACAATAAAGTGGGATTCCTACCTTCCTCCTTCCATCCTGATAAATTCTAAGAGGATTAAATATGTAAATCTTACAAAGAAAACAAAGTCACTAGAGAAATATGCGAAATAATCAAAATAACTTCTGAATGGAGAAGGCATGACGCAAAATCCAAACGCCATGAAACGCTTCTTATTTCATCTTATAAAATTTAAAAATGTTAAACTGGAAAAAAACCTCAGACATTCGAACACCAGAGATCAAACCAGGAAATCAGTCAAACATGTCATAAAATACTAATTTACTCAACATCTAAAGGGTTCTTGTAAGTCAAGTAGGAAATGACCAGAAGGCAAAGAAAGAAGACTATCTCTAAATAATTCTTCGGTCAAAGACTGGAAACGGTCCATAGAAAAATAACTACAAGTGACTTGTTAACATACGTAGAGAGACTTCATCTCCCTCACGGTTAATAAAACCCAAATTAAAACAATTTCTTTTTTTTTTTTCAAAGAAGATATGGCAAAAGTCAAAAGAGCATGCCGATGGACTAGGCTGGTGAGCGTGTGGGGAAGGAAACACTCATACCTGACTGAACTGGGGGGCCTGTACCTGTGCAGGGTGACACAGGACAGCTATCAAAATTAAAAATGCATCCCCTGACCCAACGAAATCATGTACACAAAGCTATTTATGGCAGAAACGAAAGTTGGGAACATTGTCAACGACGGTGTGATTACAAATGGGGCATGCTGGCGTTGTACGTGACTTCGGCTTCCGGCCATACGCCGAGTGCTTCTACCGCAAAGGACAATTTGGACCATTTGCAGGAAGAGAACACATTTGAAAAGGGGGTGATGATTATTCCTTGCACTTGAATAAATGGGTGTTGTTTCGGTCACCGAAGGAAACAAAAAAACCCCACAAAATGTAACAAAAAAGGTTAGGGATGGGAGATGAAATGCATTAATCATGCCATCTTAGCGTAAGAATGGAAACAGGGAGCGGCTCAGAAATAATTAAGATGTAATTATAAGAGCTGGAACAATTATTTTAAGTGCTTGCAGGTGGTAAAGAAAACCAACTACCAGCCTCTAATTATGGAGGAAATCGAATAGATAGATGTGGCTTTAAAATGTACATTGTATCTATACTCCTTTGCACATGAAGATATAAAAATATTTTAGCTTCAGATGGTGGAAAGATTTGGAATAGAGGCAAGAAATCGAGTCATTAAAAACCAGGGCATGGGGCGCCTGGGTGGCTCAGTCGGTTAAGTGGCCGACTTCAGCTCAGGTCGTGATCTTGCGGTCTGTGAGTTCGAGCCCCGCGTCGGGCTCTGTGCTGATGGCTCAGAGCCTGGAGCCTGCTTCTGATTCTGTGTCTCCCTCTCTCTCTGCCCTTCCCCTGTTCACGCTGTGCCTCTATGTCTCTCAAAAATAAATAAACATTAAAAAATTTTTTTTTAAAAACCAGGGCAGTAGAGGTAGGGGTGCCTTTAGAGAGCGACTTGCTCTGCCCAGTGCTGAGACCCCTTCGAGCGTTGCAACCTCAGACCTCCTGGCCAGGGCCTGGGGACCTGAATTCTGGGATCTGATGGGTGCGGGGCTGCTGTCCTGAGCCATCCCCGGGACCAGAGTCCATCTAGTTCCCCGTTTATTTGCAGGAAGAACCACATTCCTAAGAGGGCTGGTTTTTCAGTTCTGCGAACCCGAGTGAATCTACCGGACAAGTTTGGGTGTGGACCCCCTGGCTTCCTGGTGACCTGGGACCCTGGGTCCACGTGGGAGGAGAACTGGGCTGCGTCAACTGTTTCCCACTCTGCTTGATGCTTTAGGACTCTGCATGTCCTGCCTGCTTCCCTCCCAGGGCTGTGAGGATTCTGGTTAGAAGCTTCTCAGGATCGCATGTGGGTTAGCTTTGGAGCTCAATGGCTCAGAGCACGGCGGGTACTGGAGTTCAGATGCCAGCACCTTCCAGAGGCTGGTTCCCTGGGGTGCGATGCGCCTGTCCCATACCGGGTGGCGTGTGCTGAGAATGTACTCTGGATGCACTAGGGATCCTGGAAGCTAGTAACTGGTTATAATCTTTATAACCGGAGGAGCCCTTAGGAAATACAATCTCACAGCTTAAAGTGCCTGGTCTACGTTAATATTTTTTTCTATTATTGTTTTTTTAAATGTTTATTTTATTTTTTGCAAGGGGGGAGGAAGAGGAGCAAAGAGAGAGAGGGACAGAGGATCCGAAGCCGGCGTGGTGCTGACAACGCGTCTCAAACTCACAAACCACGAGATGATGACCTGAGCTGAAGTTGGACACTTAACCAACTGACTGAGCCACCCAGGTGCCCGTCTAAGTTAGTATTTTAAAAAAGAGCCTATGATGTATGTAGCCTGTGGTCCTGATGTATTTTGTATCAAATGTCATGAATGGGACAAAACGCCCCGACACTTAATATGCATGCCTCATGAACCGGTTCCTCGAGCAGTTTGGAGTTGTTCCTTGGTGCACAAATCTATGGCATGGGACTCCTGGATTTGTTTTTTCTGGTGTTTGTTTTGCTTTTGGGTTTTGCAGAACGTACGCTGCCACCTGCAGTTGCCTTTCTGCTGGCAAACCCATGCCATTTTGAGGAAATAAGATTCTTTGACTTTGACAAAGAGAAAAAAACAGCCCATGATTCCGAGAGGTGAATCAGCAATTTTCTGGTGCTCTGTGACCTTTAAATAAACCGGAGCTCAGAGCCGGAGGGTTTGTTTTTTTCTCCCTTGTAACTACTGTTCTAAAAATATGCTAACAACCAGAATGATACACTTTAGAAACAGAAGGTACCTGTTCTCAAAGGGGGGGAAACGGGGCAGAAAAAAGATTGGGTGGGTGCTTCTAATCCAGAATTGGCTTAAATAAAATCAACAGTATTTTGTTTATTTTTTTTCCCCTCTAAAAACCACACTCCACCAGCCCCATACGGGGCCCTTGTGTTTGTGATGCTTCTGTTATAACTGTCCAGTGTTTTCCGAGCTCCAGTCACACGAGAACCAGCTTCACCTTTTTTTTTTTTTTTGCCAAATCCAAGTGAAACCTATTATTTATTTGCTTATTTTCACTAAATTGACCCAATTTCTTTTTGTATTTTAATATTTATTAATTTTTTCTTTTTCTTTCTTTTTTTTTTTTGAGAGAGAGAGAGGGAGACATAGATTCCAAAGTGGGCTCTGTGCTGACAGCGGAAGCCTGAGGGGCTTGAACTCACGAACCATGAAATCATGACCTCGGCTGAAGTGGGACACTTAACCGACTGAGCCACCGAGATGCCCCTAAATTGACCCAATTTCTTTTTTTTTATGTTTTTTAATGTTTTATTTTTGAGAGAGAGACAGAGACAGAGTGCAAGCTGGGGAGGGGCAGAGAGAGAGGAAGACACAGAATCCGAAGCAGGCGCCAGGCTCCAAGCTGTCAGCACAGAGCCCGACACAGGGCTCAAACTTGTGAGCCCATGACCTGAGCCGAAGCTGGACGCTTAACCGACTGAGCCACCCAGGTGCCCCCCAATTTCTTATTTAAATACATGCATTGATCACACTTTATATCCCTACCAAGTAACTCCACTGCCTGTCAAGCCTGTTTTTTTTTTATTAGCAAGGGTGGGAGAAGGTCAAAGGCAGGCCAGAGCTGAACGGAGACTTTCTCTTTGGCAAGATTAGAAGGCCTGAAAGAGAAGTGAACAGGAAGTAACACTATATTGTATAAAGCCGCATCTCTTTTCTTCCCGCAATGATCTGGTGACCCCGTCTAGGTCCCCATGTTGCACTGCTCCGGGAGCCAGAGACTGCAGTGCAAATGGCATCCCTTAGAGTTTTGCAGGGCACAGCCTGACCAACCGTCAACGTCCCTCACTGTGGAAAACAGTCACAGAGCCCACGAGGCTTTACAGAGGTAACAAATAGCTTAGTGGTGTCATGGAAGAGAAAAAGGATCTTATCGCACTAAGCCATCACACCTTGGAACACACTTGCTGGGTTTGTTATTTGCTGTCATCTAAGATCCAAGAAAGAAATGTAGGAGGGCAGAAAGAAAACAAGACCTAAGAGTGGAGGCCGCGAATTCTGATTTCCAGGTCTCTGCAAAGCAAATGTCCTGGGGTGAGTCTGTAGTGAGGAGCCCTACTTCGGCGCTAAGATCCCTTTAATCCTAAGGCCGTAGGACTCCCTATTCTCTGTAAACACATTTGCTTTATTTTCAAGCAGCATTTCCCGCCTTCCCTACCTTTCCAAATTAAGTTTGCTGCCTCATTCGAAACACTGAAAAAAATAACTTGACATTTTCCTCAAACTGAGGCCCCTTCCTGGGGGCGGCCATTTCTATCATGATGGACGCATTTACACGAGAGCCACGGAGTGTGTTCCCGCACGGCGGGCTTCTTGCTTGTTTGGTTTCAGTCTGTGTTTCCAGTTGTAAGCAGGCGGATGGGACTTCCCTGCCTTGGTGAGCTTCCTAACAAAACTGTCAGAGGAACCCGACCTTTCGTAAGCCTGTTGCTACGGCCTTTTACTTTGTGGTTTCACCACGTGAAGGCTTCATTGTTTTTTAAGCTATATATTTTTTCCTGCCTTCTTTGGATACTTAATTTTCTTGCTATTTGGTAATCTCACTTCCAAGGGCTTATTAAGGGGGCTGAAGTTAGTAAGCTTCTCATTTGATGAGTGATTCTCAACTTGGACCACACATCCGAGTTGTCTGGAGAGGCGTGACACCTATGGACACACCTCCGGAGGGTTTGCCTTCATTGGTCACAAGTGCAGCCTGGCTATCGGGAGCTTTCAAAGCTGACGAGGTTCGTTAAAGGTGCATCTGAAAGTGAGAGCCGTTGCAAACTTCAACGTGGATGAGTCACCTGGGAATGTTGCTAAACTGTAGATGTTGATTTGGTGCAGCTGAGGTGGGGGCCCGGGATTCTGCATTTCTTTTTTTTAATTTTTTTAATGTTTTTATTTTTGAGAGAGAGCAGGAAAGGGATAGAGAAAGAGGGAGACACAGAATCAGAAGCAGGCTCCAGGCTCTGAGCTGTCAGCGCAGAGCCCGATGCGGGGCTTGAACCCATGAACAGGGAGATCATGACCGAGCTGAAGTCGGACGCTGAACCTGTTGGCTGAGCCACCCAGGCGCCCCCGATTCTGCATTTCTAACAAGCTTCCAGGGAATACGCTGCTGGTGGAAAGCCACCCTTTGCAAGGCTCCAGATGAATCAATCTATTTCTAAATGTCATTTTTCTCAAGCCAGGACTAACTAGCTCTTTCTTTCTTGTCCCGTCCTGTACCTCTGCAGACTCGGGCAGGACACCACTTACAGGCAGCAACGGTAGTTTTGTGTGTGTGTGTGTGTATATATATATATATATATATACTGCTGTTTCTGAAGGGCTGACAGTGAAGATTCTTATTCTATTTCTACATGAAAGATTATCTGAAAAAAAGCAAAAGGCTCCCCCAAAAGTAGGGTGCAAATTGCTGAGGCAGGGGCTCGCTTAGAACCCCAGAGTTGGTACAAAGAGGATTTGAAGCTGAGGACATCTGGGATTCGTCCGATACAGAAAGAAATCTTTTTGGAACTTCCTTTATCTGACAATAGAAACTTCTGGGAAATGAGACAGCCGCTCTCACTTCTGGGTGGCTTTTACTTCCAGGAGGGAGACCGAGAGTAAGCTGCTACAAGTGCCCTCTCCAGGGGACTTTTATGGCCTTGAAGAAGATAGAAAGACCATTCATAGCTGTAGGAACAAGCATTATCTTGCTTTCTTGTCTCCTGGTTTTTTTTCCTTTTAGAAACCCACTTATTATTCCCATAGAAGCCTTTTCTCTCCTATGTAAGGTATTTAAGCATCTAACTTTAGTCATTGAGTATTCTTCTCTTGTAAACTCCTGAATACATATGAATACATTTTTTTCTCCTGTTAATCCGCTTTTTATCCATTTAATTTGCACGCCCCCATGGACAGAACATAAGAGAATAGAGGGAAAGGCCTTCCTCCCGGACACGAAGCCACTGGAGTCTGCTATTAAGTACCCTTCCCTTCTCTGGGTCTCTCTCTGTTCCCTGCTCAGCCCTCACCCCCCACCCCCCATTCTCTCTCATTTACCTAAAGGAAAAAGAAGAAATCCAATCATGTTCTCTAAATAAGCCTTCTGCCTCATAGTTCCTAAGCTGTTTTCTGTCCCCTTAATAAAGCTCATGAGACAGACACACGTATTCCTTGAAAAGCATTCCCCTGATTACGGAAATGGAGGGCGAGGTCCTCGCGGCGACCGGTCAGCGCCGCGGGGAGAGCTCTGGCCCGGGCGCAGGTGGACCTTTCTGGAACATGCACGACCACAAGACCTGGGCTGCAGTAGCCTTCCCGACACCCGTTTTCATTACATCAATCGGAAGCATGAACTGTCCCGCATAAAGCATGATTTTACAACCACGAGTCAACTCAGACGGTCTGGCCCCTACCCCTGTAGCTCACACACCGTGAAGCAAGCACTCTGCTAATTAAAGCACAGTGAATGTGAGCTCACAGTGGCCCAAAGTAGCATCTTGAGCCTTTTGAAACTGGTTTCTCGGCCACCGACTTGGACCACACACGCTCATGGCTCATGCACCTGTCACAGCCTTAAGAGCCTGAGTTTCAGAGATCCGTGTGTTGCCTTGGTCTGCTCTGGCACCTGGAGGAATTTCTCTGCGAAATCTCTGTTCTTCTGTTGTCCCGACATCTGCTTTTTCTCGGCTCGTATTTTCACTCCTACTTTTCTTCTTTCCGTATTAGGAATGCTTTCTTTTGTGCAAGTCAGCCCAAGAGGAAAAACCAGCCCGCTGTGTAAGCCTCACAACATTCATGAAAGAGAATTCTTTCTCAGGACCCCTGGCACACAGCACCCCCTCGCCATGTTGTAGGAATCCATGTGTGAGGAGCCAGCAGGACTGCTTAGCCTGCAAATTGGCTCTTCTGACAACGGGGCCATTTTGGCTTTTTTCAAAGCTTTGTAAAGCTTCGCGGCAAGAATTCCGGCAAGGAATCACAGTGAGGAGAAGCGCACTGCGGCTGATGAACACGGGGTACGGACTGGAGTATGCGTAAAGTAACGAAACCCATGATGTTAGCGTGACGACCGGTTGTGAGTTAGAAGTTAGGGTTGGGAAGAATTTGGGAGCCCTCACCGGATGTTCAAGCCTCATGGCAAATCGTGTCTAACATGGAAACCCCCACATTATCGCTGCTCAACTCTTCAAAAGCTCGTTCCGTGTCTATGATCGTCTTAAGTGCTTTCAGCACACCATCCCGTGTAGAATTCTCAGATTTGGGTCTTATGATCTCCACTAAAAATGTTTATTTATTTTGAGAGAGAGAGAGAGAGAGAGAGAGAGAGAGAGAGATCAAGAATATGAGCAGCAGGGGGGCAGAAAGAGAGAGAGAGAGAGGGAGAGAGAACCTCAAGCAAGCCCCTGGCTGTCAGCATGGAGCCTGACATGGGGCTTGATCCCACGAACTGTGAGATCGTGACCGGAACCGAATCAAGAGTTGGATACTTAACTCTTATCCCCGTTTTCTTCATGAGGAAACTGAGGAATGGTCAGGAAACACGCCCCTGTTTAACCTGCTATGAGAGGCAGTGATGGTGTTGGAGCCCAGGCCCCCGGCCGCATTGCCGCCACCATCCTCTTCCTGTTTCTAGCTTTAGCGACATTACACGTTGCTCCGGAGACCTGTGGGCTCTTAGACTTGGAGGTCGCGTGGAGATCGCACCCCCCTCTTCCCCTTAGGGTGACGAAGTAGAGGCTTGGAGAGGTTCCCTGACTGACCCCAGGTCGGGCTGAGTACAGCAAGGAGGAAGACCTATGGCCCCACCACTAGGTGTCATGGGGACACTGAATTTCCTCCCAATTAATTTTGCAGCCAAGAGCCGCCTTTTAGTGCCGGCCTGTGCTTTCAAATTCCGTGTCTTATCACCCTCAGGCGTGGGACCAAATCCACCGAGTTTTGCAAGCTTGAAATCTGGAAGGCTACGGGATTATTCACAAAAATACACGGTTGGGAGGTGAACCTCTGCGTTGCTTTCGGTAAATCTCTTCCCCCGGCCTCGGACGCGGGGCTGCAGTGGGTCATAAAGGCGTAAAGAGAGGAAGGGATGCGCCAGGTCGTCCGATAGTCACATCGCAGACAGCGGTGTAGGCATCTCGTAATTTCACTTAAATGAGTCGATAGCTCCCATGTGCCCTCCCTTCTCTATTTCCTTCTGGCTCCGAGCGAGGCTGACGGTGGTACCTGTGAGCACGCGGTATGCGCCAAGCGCTCCCGGGCTCGCCCATTCCTTCGCACTCTTAATCCTCCAACACCCTCGCCAGCAAGGCTCTGTTACTACCCCCACTTTACAGATGAAGAAACTGAGGCTGAAGGAAATAAAGCGAGCTGGCCAAGACTGCCTTACCTGAATCCAGGTGATCTAAGTGCCAGGGGTCGGTGGCGGACGACATGGGTGACAGGGTCAGCGGGGAGGCCCCGCAGTTGGACTCGACCAGCTGGCCCTCGATGTGGACGTGAGCGGAGGCGTTGGTCTGCCTCAAGGCCGCCTTGAGAGGCGCGACCTGGTTGAACTGGACCCTGGAGAGGCAGCCGGTGAACCCCGGGGTGTTGTATTTGTGAATCTCTTGGTCGATCTTCCCCGTTTCTGAAAGATAAAGAAAGAGAAAATAAAAAATCTTCTCCCACTCACCGTATTCCAGCCGTAAAACACCTCGCCTTTAATGCCCGTGTCCAAACCTTACTCGAAGGTTTCAGTGCGAGATGTTATATTCTTTCAGATGAAATATTAATGACTCGATAAGGCTTAGGGCTGGAGACTTCGCTGTGAAAGAACCTCTGTGTTGCTAGAGATCGTGTAGGGTGAGGAGAATTCGGCTCTATTTGTTAAAATAGGAATGCACACGTAATTACCTTCCCGACACCTGCGGTACTGTTAAAACGAACAACACTCACTTGGTTCTGATTGATTTTTCTCCTTCTCTTTTCCCTCTTACATATATTGAACAAGGCCCCCTGCTCAGCCCTCCTGGTAAATTATGGTTCTGTTTTGTACCTCTTTCTACCTTTCTTCTTCCTCAGAATTCTTTATTTAAAAAAAAAAAAAAAAAAAAAAAAGAAGCGAGTTCCCATAACCTATATAAGGGAGCGTCTTCCTTCTTCAGCATTCAATCCCCTTGGGATTCTGAGGTTGATAGAATCCCAGCGAGTATCCGATGGATGTTTTAGGAGTCAGGAAACTTTCCCAACTCAAGTCACATACATACACACACACTTAAGAATCGCTACCTTCCCCCCAGTCTGGGTGTTTAATGTCTTCCTAACGTTCAAAGCGGACGGGACTCTAAGAAGAGACTTTTCTAATATGCTGTTTCAATTAATACAACCACACGCTGTCTTACCGGTTAGATCAGTAACCGCGAGCGTCTTTTCCACCCTGTGCCCTGAGCTTTGCAATCTTTGTAGCAGAGATGAACGCTGAAGGAGCCCCCGAGACCTTTCTTCCTGATTGCTGGTCCTCACAGACTGCTCCTGGGCCAGCGGCAATCAGCATCACCGGGGAACCTGTTAGCACTGCCGGGGGTGGGGCGATCTGTGCTTTCACAAGCCCTTGGGGTGACTCTGCCGCCCGCCAAGCCCGAGATCCACGGGCACAGGCATTTATTGTGCGGTGCGACCAACCCAGGTGGTGGGCACCGGGCCCCTCAAAGAACAGAGCAACTTGTGTTCTGGATGGGAGATTATGCCGACTCAAGAACAAGGGTGTGAGACCTTTACCCTTGCACTTGAACTATGGAAAACACCGACTTGACTCTGGGAAACAGAGGCTACCTACTTCTTTAAAAAGCTGAATTCGGAGCAGGTGATGTCTCTTACCGGGAAATGAACCCAGGTGAAGTAGTCTTGTATAAAGTTTACTTCTCATTAATGAAAGAATAAATCAGTAGAGAAGGGAGCTTTTAGGCACCGGAGGCAGAAGCGGGATGTATTGATTATTCATTGTATTAAAGAATCAGTTCAACGGCTGACCTGTACTAGTCCAAGGTCAGTTCCGATGAACAGAAGAGACGGACAGGGGAGAATGGTAATTCCAACAGGGGCGTACTTAGACAAGCACATAAAGAGATTGTAACTAGCCATTCTCCATATTTTCCTCCCGTGGTCAATTTCAGTCTGTGACTTGGAGCTAAAGCAGGTTTCAGTTAGGATGGGGAGGCAGAATGCACTTGGGACTGTGAACAAAATTCTCACAGTCGGCATGTCTCCTCAGGGTTCCCTTGATGACCCGGAAGAGGCTCTGGCCCCCACTGCTCCCTCGTTCTCTTCTTCCTCCTCTGCTTTCTTGTCGATAATTGCAGGGTCATTGGATGAATGAGTATGAACTCAGTGATTCATTCTCTGTCTCCTCGTCTAATATCAGAATTCCTTGTTCTGGGTTCACCAACTTGCCTTCCACGCAAAGAGTTCATGTATTCGGTTTCTGTCCCCTCCTTCCAGTGATCTGCCTTTCCCTGATACATCCTCAGACCAGGGAGACTCAGGGTAACTCTTTGTTCCCAGATTGGAAAGGAGACCTCAACTCCTTGCTTTCCCAAATTCCTATCTGGCGAACATCTGTAGTCAAGGAACCAGAACGACGGCTGCTTGGTGGTGGACACCACGTTGCATCAGCCCCATCTGCTGCTTTTCGTCCACAAATGGAGAATTCTTGTAGCCTGGCCAGCCTTGGAGTAGGGCTTCAGAAGGAAGACCTTGGGGGCTGGTAGCTACTGCTATCTGGTGAGACCTCGATTCAGTTCAGTTCAATTCAATTCAATTCAGTTCAATTCAATTCAATTCATTCTACTGATGTACTCACTGCCTGGCCGCAGTAGCAGGAAGACAAAGCTAAATACAGAAGTTTACCCCAAGTAGCTCACAACCTAGCTGGGGAAACAAGCATTCAAACAACAAAGCGATACAACTGAACAAATGCTGTATAATAACAGGAGTTAACACTTACCAAACCTTTATAACTAGATGTTTTATACAAATGCTAGCTATTTATACAAAGTAGACACTTAACATCTATGGAAAAGGGAGCGTTACTATCCCTATGGGATGTACGCGAAAACTGAATCTTACGCCTAGGACCCCGCGGCTAGGGAGGCAGGCACACTGGCACCAGAGCCTCCGGAGCTCTGTGATCTTCTGAGCTGAGAAACAAACCATGTATTTGGCAAAACGATCAAAGTCTACGGTAAACCTGGGAAGCCGGTTTGCGTGGGGTTCTAGAGAGCCCTTCGGGAGAGGGCGGGTTTTGTTTTTGTTTTGTGGTAAGGATGCTTTAGCAGAAAAGCTACCCTCCGAACACATTTTAAAGAATGCCGCACGATACCGTTAAGTGTGGGCACCGTGCTGTGTAGCAGACGGCTGGCATTCGTGTTGCAGACGTGAAAACAACGTGTCCCTTGACCAACACCCTGCAGCCCCTGGCGACCACCGTTCTACTCTCTGCTTCTCTGAGTTTGGCTAGTTTAGATCTCCTGATACACGTGAGATCATGTAGTTTGTTCTGTGCCTGGCTTATTTCACTGTGTATAATGTCCTCCCAGTTCATCCATGTTGTCGCAAATGGCAGGATGTCCTTCTTTTAAGAGGTTTAGAGGATTCTGCTGCGTGTACGCGACATTTTCCTTATCCGCTCATCTGTCATTGGACACTTAGATGGTTTTCAAATTTTTAAAAAAATTTTAACGTTTATTTTTGAAAGAGAGACAGAGTACGAGTGAGGGGTGAGGGGAGGGGCAGAGAGAGAAGAAGACACAGATTCTGAAACAGGCTCCAGGCTCCGAGCTGTCAGCACAGAGCCTGATGTTGGGCTCGAACCCACAAACTGTGAGATCATGACCTGAGCTGAAGTCGGATGCTCAACCGGCTGAGCCACCCAGGCGCCCCCCTCCCCGATTTAAAACTTTTGATTGAAGGGAGCGGTTTTAAATTTTATGTCCAAATGGCAGCTCTGCCTTAGTTTGAAGCTAAGTTCTCTTTTTCTGTAAATCAATGGACAGATACCGGGTTAAAGATAGCTGCCCTGGCCTTCTGCCGATTGTGGACCGTGGACCGCTGATAAGAAATACAATTGCTGAGTATTCTGTTTTGCTTACTGTTTGCTGTAAACATTGTAAAACTTTTTCTGAGTCTAGTCTGACATGTATTAGTTAGAGTATCTGGCATTTCTCACTTCTGTAACCTTGCTTCCCTCACATTCTCCCCCTTCCCCCTTTATGACATGCATTAGTTTGTGTAACTGGCTTTGCTCACATTCGGAAGACCTTCACCTTTCGGACATTCATTAGCTTGAGCGGACATTTACTAGCTTGAGAACCTTGCTTCCCTCACATTCTCCCCCTTCCCCCTTTTCTGATATGTATTAGGATAAATAACTAACTTTTTCACATAACGGACAGAGACTTCCCGCCAAAGAGCAAACAAAGAACCCCCAATCAGAGGGCTGCATATGTTCGTATTTCAAATATCGACCAATCAGTCACCCTATAACCTGAAACCCTCCTGTACTATTTGTCTCTGTCTATAAAAACGCTGTACCAACCATGTTCGGGGCCTTTTTGCATACTGGCAGCGGTATGCGAAAGGACCGGGATCGATCCTGAAATAAAACGACCCTTGCCACTTGGCTTTGACTTTCGACTCTGGTGGTCTCTTGTGGGGGGATTCGAGAATTCGGGCACAACATGATGAGGAGTCTTTTGTGTGCTGTCACTGTGTTCAGGGCCGGGGAGTCCACCTTTTCAGAATCCGGGGGAGGGACAGAGAAGGCAGACCCGGGTTCCCGCCCGCAGAGCTCACCTTTGCTCTCCAGAGACTTGGGTGCAGCTGGCCGTGCGGCACCGTCGCCTCTGTTCCCTCCCTGTGCTCCTGGGGGAATATTCCCGCTGGGGGCACCACGGTGGCCCTGGGTCATTCAAGGGCTGAATATTAAATAATGTGATCACGGGGCGAGGAAGGTGTGTCCTTCCCCTTCTCTTTCAAGCCTTCAAAGTGAGGGTGTCAGCCCGGCTCAGGTTGGGACTTGACTGTTTTTCCCACCACTCCAACACTTGTTAGTTTCTCTATTTTACTTAATTTTAATTTATTTTTTAAAACAAGTTTTTTGAAAAGTTTATTTTTGAGAGAGAGAGAGAGCAGGGGCGGGGCAGAAAGAGGGAGAGCGAGAATCTCAGACAGGCTCCGCACCGTCGGCGTGGAGCCCAAGGCAGGGCTTGAATCCAGGAACCATGAGACCATGACCTGAGCCAAAACCAAGAGTCGGACGCTTAACCAACTGAGCCACTCGGAGGCCCAGCTAGTTTCTCTTCTTAACAGCAGACCTCAGACCTGAACGCCTCGGCAGACAACAGTGCTGAATTTCCTAATATTTCCAGAGCGTTGTAGTTTTTACCACTACTGTATCGTTACAGCAAGGGATAGTCGTATTTCATTTTATGATGGTGTTGCAAAAGTTCCCCATAACATGTTTTCCTTTGAACATAAATTCGTTGAAGTGAAAAGGGCGAGTCCATTTAAAGAACAATGTTAAATAAATAACATTCAAGAGGTAACCGGAAGCGGCAAAAATGTAAGCAGAAAAGGCAAAAAACTGTGCCCTCGGCCCTCAGGTTGTGACTGTTCATTGGGGACTATTGCTGAGGAGGAACTTGGTGCTCCCCCAAACCCCTTGATATTTGGCCTTAAGCACCTCTGTTCCGCTCACATGAAACTCCTTTCCCTTCCTCTCTTCACACTGAGTACCTGCGATCATCCACCACTTTGGAACATCAGAGGTCTCCGGTCTCTCAGAAAGAAAGTTCCAGATGGCTTCCTCCCAGGTGGCTCTAGCTTGTGTTCTTTCCCTGTCCAGATGGGCCACAAACCTGAACTTGCGTCTCTAGTAGATTTACAGTTTCCTGGAGAGCAGAGGCTGAATGTTCCCTATCTTTGTGTTCCCCCAAATGTCTAAATCAGCCTCTTGCACAAAACGATCAGCCAGTGACTGCATGCGTGACGGTAACTGTGACTGTACATTAAGACAGTCTGTCATCCACACTTTGGTTGTGTGGTATGGGAACAAACACCGTGGAAATCTGGGTACCGCAAAGTTCATTGTGGACCCAAGTTCATCAGCTTCATGGGGTCCACGGGTGCGGAATACGGCTTTGAGAGAGGAAGAGGAAGTAGCAAGTTTAGGTCTAATATAGCTTTAGATTTATATTTTATATTTATATTACATATATAATGTTTGCTTATTTTTGAGGGGGGGAGGGGCAGAGAGAGAGGGAGACACAGAATCCGAAGCAGGCTCCAGGCTCCGAGCTGTCAGCACAGAGCCTGACATGGGGCTCGAACTCCTGACTGTGAGGTCATGACCTGAGCCGAAGTTGGACGCTTAACCGACCGAGCCACCCAGGCGCCCCCTATATACTTACCTATATAAAAGTCTTTATATATGAACAGACTTTATGTTTATATATTTATATGTATTTGTTTCCAGAAGTAGTATTACTGGGAGATCTATCTCACTGCAAATGCACTCATCTTTGAAAATATCGTTCTGTTGCTCTTACACTGACATTCGTCCGTTAATGCCGGATGGCCAGGACTCTGTAAACCCTCCCCAGCCTCAAGCGTCAGGAGTGGTTGTATGGAATAAGTAGGGAGTGGGTTTGAAATCACCGCCTGAGTCGAGTTTTAAATCATTCTCGAAATCTCAGCCTGAAATGAGACGGCCGAGTAGTCACCCGATACACACTCGGAAACACGAGCTGGGTGCCTCTGGGCTGCCAGCCACCCTGAATTCCGACTCTCAGGGTGAGGGCTGAGCATCCAGGTCTCAAGTGACAGAAAAGCTGGACCAGTTGATCAGATTGGGTAATTTTCCCATTTGGTCCTAGTTGCGTGGCCGGGAGTCTGAACGGGTCAGTGGGTTAAATACATGGGAAATAGCGTAACTATAAGGAACTTCAAAAGAGAAGGGAAAAAAAGCAACAAAAAAAGCCAAAAGCGTTAATCTAAGAAAGCAAAAATAAAACCGCATCAACCTCATTCCTCGATTCTAACAAGATCGGATGTTAAACCTCAGGCAGGGCACCGAAATGCCAGAATCTAGGTTTGGGGTGGGCTCTCGGTTCTTACAGGCTAAATTCTGTGATGGGTGATATCTTCCTGCCCAGCTGCCTTTTCAAAGGTGCACAGCCAGCTAGAATTGACTCCATAAACATGACAGATGGATAGAACGAAATACTATGACATTTTATTAATCCCTGAAAGACACTAATGAAATTTCGTTGTATTTATTATATGCTTTTCTCTCTTACGGCGGAAGGCGGGACTAAAACATGCAGGTATAATTTAAATAGCTCTTGACCTGTGACAAATGCTAACTCAGTTACAAAGAAGCCATCTGCTGGGAGAAGCAGAATTTCTTCCTCCTGCTTTGCGAATCTTTTTCTAGGGATTAATAAAACAAAACTGGATTCTTTTCAGAAACAATAACAAAAAGAAATATCTCAGTGGGAAGATGCGAGTCATGATTTTGCAAAAAGATGAAGTATTAACATTTTTGTTTGTATAAACTTATTACGGTCCCTGAGCTTTTGGGGACATACGCATAGGTTGAAATTCCCTATCCTAAATTCTTAAAAAAAAATTTTTTTAAGCATTTATTTATTTTTGAGAGACAGAGACAGTACAAGCAGGGCAGGGGCAGAGAGGGAAGGAGACACAGAATGTGAAGCAGGCTCCAGGCTCTGAGCCGTCAGCACAGAGCCCGACACAGGGCTAGAACCCACAAACCCTGAGATCATGACCTGAGCTGAAGTCGGACGCTTAACTGACTGAGCCACCCAAGCGTCCCTCCCTCTCCTAAATTCTAATCTGTGAACTACAAATTTTTGATTGCTGGTTAATATAATCCAGTTGTGATTATACTATGAAGAGAAGCTAGGATCCCTAAGCTGTTTCCGAAACAGCAGACATCTGGCATTATACAGAACACACACGCCTCAAAGATAAATTTCCCACTTTCTCCTGAACGTGTCAAGTGGTCAGACATGAGACAGAAAGCCTGGTGCCCCTTTCCTGCAGCTGGGGGTACCCCGCTGCACGGCATGAGTTTTCAGGGCTGAGAATAACAGACGCTGCTGAAAGCAACGAGACTTTTCAGAAAAATGGATGCACCTGTCGGTCAAACCACAGCGCTGGGCGCAGCGGCTTACTTCATTAGAAGCGCGGGTCTGATTTTTACCTCTCAAAATATTAGTAAATATAAGCTGTGTGCCCTAGTTACTTGCTACTGGAGAACAGAACACGAGTGTGTTTCCCATGAGCTGGAAACGAACAGACCTGCTTCTTACTCTTTGGGTTTGACCCCACTTTTCCTTTTGCGTTTTAAGTTGTGAGTAGCGGAAATAGAATCCTACGTACAAAACTGCCAAACTGAAATGTAGCACAGAAAGCTAATTTCTTCCGTGTGTGCTCTGCTTCTGCTAAAACTTTTTTTTTTTTTAAGGCTTTGGAAAGCCCTATCGCACCGTAACCATCAGAAGGAGAGTGAGTTTTAGCTTCCACATTTTCCTGAATTCCTCCCTTCCATTCCCACCATTGAAGAGTATTCCAGCCAAGGTTAGTCCAGGGTCGCTGGAAGCTAAGTCCCTGGGGGGCAGGGGAGTTTGGGGGCAACAACGGGGAAAGGAGGAGGGAAGGGCGTGACTCACTCTGTCACAAGCAGCCTCGGTGGACGCTAGGAAAAGTGTATTAACGAATTTTTGTATTTCCGGATTATGTTAATTAGAATGAATCTGTAAAATACAAAGTGGTTTCCTTTCTTTGTTCACACTGTGTTGTAATTCCTACCCAGGGGGCGTCTAACGCTGTCTTACTCGGGAGAAAAAAAAAATCAATCCTTTGAGGGCTAAGACTGCGTGAAAGCCTGACCATTAAAGCATTAGGAAATGGGTGGAAGGCAATGGTTTCCCCGGGGCAATCCGACCTGTCAAGCACACCCGGAAAGAGGAGAGAAGAGCTGTAGCCAGAAAATGCAAAGGCAAGGTTGGGGGCAGGGGGCGGTCCCGCCATTAGCTCTCCAGGTGACATAATCAACATAAGAAAGAATTCAAACCTTGACCTAGGAAATGACTTCAGGGGACAATTCGAAAGGCTGTGCGGGGGGGGCTGAACCAGAAGCCGGGGTGGGGAGCCCTATCACCTTCTTCTCCATTGTTCCTCTGAAACCAGTGCCTTAATTTTCAGACTGGAGTAATCGCCTATTAGTCTGGGGGAACGCCAACAGAAGCCACTTACCTGTCAGCAAAGCATTTTATTATCTCTCATGACATTTTCTGTGATGAAGACAGATATGTCTGGGCTCGTGAAAGTAAGAGTTATTTTAGTTCATCTCATTATTTTTTTTAAATGTTGAGTTATTTATTTTGAGAGAGAGAGAGCGTGAGTGGAAACGGGGCAGAGAGAAAGAGAGCGAGAGAATCCCAAGCAGGCTCCACACCACCAGTGTCCATCGGAGCCCGACGCGGGGCTCAAACTCACAAACCATGAGATCGTGACCTGAAATGAAATCAAGAGTTGGACGCTCAACCAACTGAGCCACCCAGCTGCCCTGAAAGTAATGGTATTTTAAAGGTAGATTTATAACAAGATGAACCGTGGGTGGAAATATGATCAGTGGGTAGAAATTGGCCTCAGGGGAGAATTGTTGTGGTGTGATTCTAGGCTGACATTTTATTATTTTATTAATGGAGATAATGACAACAGTGGCACCTTGACCAGTGGGTCATGGGCATTTAGGAAAGGGGAGTTACACATGAGATCACAGGGTCCTGAGCCAAAGGGACTCTGAGGGGCTGAAATGATAGCCTGGAACTAACTAGAAAACTGCAATAGACAGAAATACCTAGTTTCTTTCATTGGAAATACCACCCTCCCCATCACCTTCACTATCGAGTTGTATGGGACACACCCAATGGCACCACGCACCTTCCTTCCCTGTCCCGCTCCAGCTCAAATAAGACTAGGGTATTTTACTTTATTTTTTTTTAATGTTGATTAATTTTTGAGAGACAGAGAGAGACAGAGTGTGAGCAGGGGAGGGGCAGAGAGGGAGGGAGACACAGAATCTGAAGCAGGCTCCAGGCTCTGAGCTGTCAGCACAGTGCCTGACTTGGGGCTCGAACTCACAGACCACGAGATCATGACCTGAGCTGAAGTCGGACACTTAACTGACTGAGCCCCCCAGGTGCCCTGAGGGCTAGGGTACTTTGATTACAAGTGACTTAGGAGTGAAGAGTGAGCTGTGGTTGAGTCCAGGAAGGAATGGAGTCTAGACACGAATCCAGAAGGTGGTTTCTGAGACCATCTCTTCCAGGGGTCGGGTTAAGCCCAGAGAGGTGGTCAGTTCAGGACACAGAAGGGGTGTACAGCAGACAGGTCAGCACTCCTGAAACTATGTTTCCTACCCCAACTTTTTACACAGCCCACTGCAACCGAAGATTTCCCCTCTTGCGAACTGTTAATTACTCCCCACCGCACCGGTCTGAGCTATATTCAAAACTTTATTTATTTATTTATTTATTTATTTTGTTTTTGAGAGACATAGAGACAGAGCACAAGCGGGGAAGGGGCAGAGAGAGAGGGAGAGACACAGAATCCGAAGCAGGCTCCAGGCTCCGAGCCATCAGCACAGAGCCTGACGCAGGGCTCGAACTCACAGACCGTGAGATCATGACCTGAGCTGAAGTCGGCCGCTTAGCCCACTGAGCCACCCAGGCGCCCCTGAGCTATATTCAAAGTACAGACGACAAGGAACAGAAAAGCGAATCCATCTCTGATTTACTTAAATCAAGTGACTTCTCTGACTTAGGTGGGGGTTAGAGGTCTGCTGATTTTCCTTTTCCTTTCAGCGAAGGACGGGGGACGCCTCCCCCCACATTTGCTCGGGGACCCTCATTTCCAGCTCTGACTGTGTTAGCTGGGGGTTTATTTTCCCAGCTGGGCGCATCTGCGAGTCCTATAGTCTCCACTCTCCTAGCTGCGCGGTCGAGTCAAGCACTTGTCTCTCCCCTTCAGAAGGTGCAAATTAGAGCGGCTGTGGCACCTTGAAGAAAATGCATTTTCTCAGCACGGCCCCTCATGTGTGCTCGCTCTCCTGCTGTGTGCTTTGTTTCCGAGCCGATGAGGGCTTAAAATATTTTATGGGCAATTGCATTAACCTCTCTTCTAAAGTGCGTTATTGTAAATCCTCGGCATCCCGGAAAATGAATCTGTGTGGAGAAGAATCTGCTTTTTAACTGAGGACCTCACTCTGTTGTCATGAACACAGGTCAGTGTTTCTCACTGTCTGTCTGTCTAGAATGTGCTGAAGCACAGACGGACCCAACAGCAGGGCCACGTTATTACTCCCATGAGCCCTCAGGACTTTTTCCTCCAAGGGAAGCAAAAGCCCCATCCTCTGTAAAAAAAAAAGGCAGTCGAACACGGTATTTTAAGACAGTGTTGGTTGAAAATGAATATACGAATATGTGAAACATTTTCACCTAGCTCAAAGTTTATTTTTTTCCTTCTGATTTTAAGTTTGTTTATTTTAAGAGACAGAGAGACACGGGTTGGGGGCAAAGAGAGAGAGAGGGAAAGAGAGAGAATCCCCAGCAGGTTCCATACTGTCAGCGAGAGCCTGACGTGGGCCTCAGACCCACAAACCCCGAGATCACGACCTGAGCCGAAACCAAGGGTTGGAAACTTATTTGACCGAGGCACCCCGGTGCCCCTTTTCTTCTGATTTTAAAAGAAACTGAACTGAAACATTTTTCAGGGGTCTCCAGAAGTACCTTGGGCCCGGGGAGTGTGGCTACTGAGCTGAATGGATGTGTTGGCCCCTAAAGATCGTACCTGATGACTCTTCTTGACGGCTTGGAGCCTGACTGGGAACAGTTTTATCGTGCTCTCGAGAGAGCTAGGAGGTAGCCCTGGGTTCTTCGTTTTTGAGTAAGGGTCTGAAGTCACCTTTCTTTTTGGTCATTTGCCTGTGTTTAGAAAGGTGGCACAAAACCCACGCGACTCTGTCAACACGGCTTCCTTTCTGAAGGCAACTCCAAATCACGAACCACTTACTCGATGTTCTCTCCCTCCTAAAAAGGATCTTTTAAAAAAAGTTTATTTCTTTTGAGAGAGACAGAGACAGCCCACGTAGGGAAGAGGCAGAGAGAGGGAGAGAGAGAATCCCAAGCAGGTTCCGCAGTGTCAGCGCAGAGCCTGATGCGGGGCTCGAACCCACCGACCGCGAGATCATGACCCGAGCCCGAACCAAGAGTCGGACGTTTAACCGACGGAACCACCCAGGTGCCCCTGAAAATCATCTTTATCTGCTCTGGTATTTTAAAATTTGTGAACCATTCTAAAAATCAGAGTTGTTTTCTTCCGAAGAGGACATTTCTTTAGCTACGATGCTGTCTACCGTGTGCGTGACTTTTTCTCCACGTTGGGTCTTGGGCAAGAGTCCATGCAAAAAGCGTGCTCTTAACTTGACGGCAAGGTTGAGAAGAAGAGTCTTACACAGATCAACTTTCTGATGGGACATTCATTCATTCATTCAAGGATCGATTTATTAAATAATAAATATTTATTATTTATTATGCCAGGTGGCAGGAATTCAGCACTGAAAAAGAGAGGGCTTCTACCTTAAGGGACTGTAATTTGCTCTCATAGGATATTGTATATTCTGACGACGTGATGGAAAGTAATAGTATTTGTTGCAGGACTTACTGGCTGAACGAGTGAGGGAAAGACGAGTGAGCCGCTTCTGTAGGGTGAGTTCCAAAACCAGGTTAGCAATGAACAAAACCATCATTCCATTCCACAGGGACAGCCTAGGGCTCTGAAATGCACTTTCACCAGAAAAATTAGATCCGGGAGAGGGACAGAGTGCGGCGGGAGGGGGTGGATGTTATGTTGAATGAGACCCTCAGGGGAGGCCACTACTGAGATTATGTTTGAGCTCTGAATGAATTTAAAAGGTCATGTACTTATCCAGGGAACAGCATTCTAAGAAGGAACAGTAACCACGAAGGCCCTGAGGAAATACACGTATGTGTGTCCTGGCTTCCCCTTGAGGGTTGAAATCCTGGGCTGGGGTGGGTGTGGATCCTGCTGGCCCAGGTGTAGACGGGGTGGGCGACTTTCCAGCCTCCTGCTGGCAGCTTCGTATTCGATTCGGCATGTGATCACTAGGGCACCCTCCTGGTGGGATAGCCACTCTCGCGTGCGGGGGAGGCGGAGGCAGCTCTGGGGCTCCGCAGCCCACACACATCCTGGGTGCTGGACGGGCGGTGGCTGGCAGAGGCCTGGGACAGGGCGCGGGCACTTTAAGGCTGGAGGGAAAGAGTGGGGCCGCGACCATCGGTTACCCCCAGCGTGACATCCCCTGTTGCTCAGCTCCTCATGAGATGTGAGTGCAGTGATCAGACCATACCAGCAGCAGAGCAATGACCCGCAAGGACCCTGTTGTGGGTTGAGGTGCGACCCCTACCCCCCTGAGGGGGCCTCATCCAATGACTGGGGTCCTTACAAGAAGCCGAGAAAAGATACAGACACGCACAGGGAGAAGGCCGTGTGAAGACGGAGGCAGAGACTGATGTCAAGATGTCGCGATCCCAGGAGCATCGGCGACCGCCAGCACCCGCCAGAAGCTGGGACAGAAGAACAGAGTCTCCCCCCGAGTTCCCAGGAGAGAACCCACCTGCTGACCGCTTGACTTCAGACCTCTGGCCTCTGCGATCACGAGAGAATACACTTCTCTGCCCAACCCAAGCCAAGAACACAGGGCGGAGTGCCGGCTGCAGGAAACGAAAACGACAACACATCCTTCGGCTCATCTGAATTTAGTTCATATATTTGGAAGCCCTTTACAAAGTGATAAAAATAATGCTTTTTCCAGGAACATAGTAACAGAGAAAGGGATCATTCTGGTATTCTTTGGGGTCACTTCTGTAAGCTGGGGGCTCCTACTCAACCGCGTCCACAGCACCCAGTGCCTAAATGCTTTGACTCAGAATCTTGGACGTGGTGGATTCTTCTGGGCCGAGAGAGGTTGATCCACTTAACGAGAGGGGTTTATTGCTCTGTCTCCTGCGCCCACTGGTGCCTCCCTCCCCTACCCCAAGGCTGGCGGGCTGGGGCTGTGTCTCTCAGCTCATGGTGTGGACAAGCACTCTCCCATTGCTTCCAGACTGTTCTCTTCACCCAAATACTTGGTAGCCTGAGTCCCTTTCCTCCTCCTTCTCCCCTTCCTCTCTCTCCTCCAACCTTTCTCTATCCCTCATAAAGACTCTGCAGGCTTGGAGTGGTTAATCTGAATCAGAGAAAAATGCCATTGGTCCAGATGAAGCCTGGAATCAGCGTCTTTATTTCAGAGCAGACGGCTAGGAACCGGTTTGATGGCATACAGCTAAGAAATTTCTTTTTTAATGTTTATTTATTTTTGAAGGAGAGAGAGACAGAGTGTGAGGGGAGGAGCGGCAGAAAGAGAGGGAGACACAGCATCCGAAACAGGATCCAGGCTCTGAGCTGTCAGCACAGAGCCCGATGTGGGGCTCGAACTCATGAACCACGAGATCATGACCTGAGCAGAAGTTGGATGCTTAACCGATGGAGCCGCCCTGGCGCCCCTGACTGCATATAGTTTAGCTTCTCCTTGTGTTCCCCATCAGTGTCCCGTCCTGCCAGCCCACGGCTGCTGGAAAGGAATTCTAAGGATTCTTCTAGAAGCTACCAAAATCTACATCACTGATTCTAAAGATTCCCTTGGCCAAGAAATTTTACTGTACTTTTCATATCTAGAGAAAAGTCCTCAATAAGGATCAAATACAAATCACTGAAAGGAACAAGGAATCTGAAGCCATACATCTGCACCTGAGTACCCTAAACATGTAAAGGCAGCATTTGAAGAGATTTCTTATATATCTCCGGGCAGTCAGATGTGTTTTCTCTGCAGACAATTCAGAGTGGGGGCTTAAGGACTCTCCTCTCTTTGTTTTGCTCGCTGTTAAAATTCATACGGCAAAAAAGACAACGTGAGACACCAAGAAATGAGGGAAGTGGCATACGCTGAACCTGCCTTAGTGAATGAGTTTACGGAAGAGCCTTCCAGAAGGAAGGACGCACTTTCCTGAAAGGGGAACTTTCAGAAGGTGACCTAAGTATTCCAACTCTCTAGCGGTTGAAATGCCTGCACCTTTAATTTCTGGACCAGAACCAAGACCCACAGGCGAATGACACACATACAAAGAAGGGACGTCACATGCAAGTCACTCGTGATGCGGGCGCAAGCGTTTCCAGGTCTTCCTACGAAAAGACAAAACTTCTTTCCAATTTAGTATAGGATGCGCACCTCAACTGAAAAGTGTCCTCGTTTATATCGAAGAAGGGAGGCTCCGCCCCTGTCGCAACCGTAGACCGAGCATTCTAGGAGAGCTCGTATTTTCCTCCTCTTTCCTCATCCGTGGCAAACCCAGGGACACCGCAGTAACAACAGCCGACATCTCGAGCACACACTTCCTGCGGGCCCCTGCCCTGTGCGGAGCTACTTACCTGTGGTCGCCTCTTGAATTCTCGCAGCCCCTCTGGAAAACAGGGGACTCTCTTGCTTCCTGTTTTGCAGAGGAAAAAGGCTTGGAGAAGTCAAGTTTCTTCCCCCTCCTGTCACTCTGATGGGAACGCCGTTGCCTAGCGTCCTCCTGGCCATGTGCCTGAAAGCGGAGCATCTGAGAGCTGACGAACAGACTTACGAAGGAGGTCAGTCCTAGTTCCAGAAAGTTGAACGAAAGGACAGAGCCCCTAACTGTGGCTTCCGCAGGCGTCGCCTCCCTCCCCCTGGGCACCCCGGGATAAGGCTCCTCAGGCTCCTGGGAGGCACAGGGGCAGGTGGCCCCCCCTCCCCCGCCCGAGAGCCCTGCCTTCTCTCTCATTCAATCTCCAAACTGTCAAACGCTCCCTTCTCTCCCATTTCCACCGAAGCCCGCCTCACTTGTGTCCGAATCCCCTCTGTAGCCTGGATGCCCGCCATTTTGTCTTCCTCGCCCGACTGCATCCTCCTCCACAGGCTCGGAGGAGTGTTTCCGAAACTCAGAGGGGATCCTCTCCTTCCCCTTCGATGGCTGCCTCTGGCAGAAAGAACGAGCTCCTCAAAATGATCGACAAGAGCCTCCACGCCCTGACACCACCTTCTTGTCCACTCGCTCGCCCTGCCCTGACCCAGGGGTCTGGGCGCCTTGAACCACCTCCAGGCTGAATGGTGCACACCCCTTCTGGCTCCTCGGAGGAGTCAGGACTAACAGGGTTGTTACTTTACGTGATGACAAGCTTGTCTCCCCCGCGAGACCGGAAGCGTCTGCAGGAAGGCCTGTGTCTTCGCCACGCTGTCCCCTCCACACCGCGGAGTGCCGGGACCCGGGCTCGCAGACGGAGAGCGAGTGAGAGGTGCCCAACTTCCTGCTCGCCTGACGCTTGTCTTGAATTTTCTGCCTACGAACATCGGCGTGCTGACCCTAAAGCAATTATCTTGCCCCACATGCATACACTTAACCATAATTCCTACACACGCATACCCAGGCGGAGGTGAAGTCAGGAATATTTACTGATCCTTTCTGGATAAAAGGCTGTGTGCTTGGCACCGTGGGGTGGAGAGAAGCAGCAGGCAAACCACGGGCCTCTGCAGGGCTCTCCCTGTCAAGGGTGAACACTGGCAGAGGCAGAACGAGATAAAGGCCACGATGTGTGTTCGGGAGACAGAGCTAGGCTCGAGACTGGGGCGGAGAGGACCACGAGAGGATGGAAATGACCCCTGAAGCAGGTGTGGTTCGAGAGAAAAGGAGGGTGACGGGGAGGGAGGCGGGCATAGGCACTAGGAACCCGACGGGGCTACCATGCGGGGCCATGCGGGCCACAGAGGAGAGATAGAGCTGGATAGAGCTGGAAAGCTACCCGCCCTCAGGTGGATGTCGTACAAGGACCCCGAGTTTCCAATCAGTCTATATTGACTTGGTAAGCACTGGGGCCTAAAGACTTTTCTTTCCTTCCTTTCTCTCTCTCTCTCTCTTTTTTTTAATTGTAGTAAAACACTCATCCCATAAAACTGAAAAGTCTGGGAAAAACTGAACTGAAGATGTGAGTAGGTTAGGTCACTTTTGGCACTAGTGGGTGAGACGGGGAGGGAAGACCCAGAAGGTGGGGGGTCCGGACAGAAGAGGGTCACAGCCACGCTGAGTGAGGGCTGGCGAGGGTCTGACAGAGAGGTGGGGACGCTCAAGAGGCTTCGTTGACAAATGAATACACTTCTTTTTAAAAAACCTTTTTTGAAGCGTATTTATTTATTTTCAGAGAGCACGGGAGTGGGGAGGGGGCAGAGAGAGAAAGAGAGAGAGAATCCCAAGCTGGGTCCTCGCTGTCAGCACAGAGCCCAACCTGGGGCTAGATCTCAGGAACCGTGAGATCCTGACCTGAGCTGAAATCAAGGGTCAGACGCTTAACCGGCTGAGCCACCCAGGCGCCCTCGCCGATGAACACACTTCTAAAACCCTGGTTTTCATCTGCTGTAGTTTGGCAAATAGGAAAAAAAAGTGCTGATGAATGTCAGGAAAGTAAAAAAAAAGGAAAAGTTACTAGACTAAAGGACACTGCTTGCTTAATAGGCAATACACGCTGGAGGCTTCTCAAGGGGGCTCGACTGTGGGAGTTAAGCTGCGATTCAGTCAAGAGGCACTCAGCACGCGCGAGTCTCTCACGGGGGGGGGGGGGGCCACCAGGGAGCCGGCACTTTCCATACGGATCAGTCATTCTGATGACCAAAGTCCCGGCGAGCATCACTATTACTGTCTGTGAGTTCATGGGCTGAAGAAAGCCTGGTCACTCCCAGCGCACGAGGCGTATTTTCAGGATACAGTCCTCTTCACTTCCAGCCCTTTATGGATGGCTTTGTAAGAGTGAGCGGAAAGTCAGGCGCGAAGCACAGTACAGAACAGAGCACGTGGAAAGAAATCAAGGCTGTGTTTCAGATGGGAAAGTTGAACAAGTTCGAGGTGTGGATACTAATAAAATGCAAATATCCGTGTATTCTAGGTGCGCACGTAACCACATATGCACGTAGTCACCCTTTCAAAATGCAGTGCTAGGGTGGATGTCGATGTCTCTAGTTTATAGGTGAGGAAACTGAGGCTTGGTTCTGGAAGTCGCTCATCGCTCGGCTAAGGGACGGAAGGGCTACTGCTGCGGACACTCATTCCTGGTTCCCAGAGACCTGAGTTCCCGTAGTTACAAAAATGGGTGTTTACTCCGATGACGTGGCACATGGCGTGGCTCTCCTTAGTGACACAGACTGTCTTTGGCTGGGTTCTGTTCCTCTCTCTCTCTTTTTTTTAAGTAGGCTCCATAGCCAGTGCAGAGCCCAACGGGGGTCTTGAACTCACAACTCTGAGATCAAAATCTGAGCTGAGATCACGAGCCAGACGCTTGGGCGCCTGGGTGGCTCCGTCGGCTAAGCATCTGACGTCAGCTCAAGTCATGATCTCAGGGTTCACGAGTTCGAGCTCAACACTGGGCTCTGTGCTGACAGCTCAGAGCCTGGAGCCTGTTTCAGATTCTGTGTCTCCCTCTCTCTCTCTGCCCCTCTCCTGTTAGCTCTCTCTCTTAAAAATAAATAAACATTAAAAAACATTAAAAAAAAGAGAGACGCTTAACAGACAGAGCCACCCAGGGGCCCCTGGGCTCCTCTAATTGCACAATATGTTACTTTGTTTCCAAATTGTGTAAAACTTCTCTGGGGGAAAACTGATAAATCCGTGTTGACTCCCGGGACACACGGGGGACGGGACACCAAAACGCTTCACAATGTTTGAGTCGGAGTGTTTAGCGTCAGTGTTCACACGTGGGAGCTGTCCTGATCATTTCCAGTTCGGAGTCCTGAACTGGGTGCAGACTGAGGCACAGAGAACGAAAACAGGCTTGCCTCCCAGGAAAGGAAGGATCCTGGGTGGATTACACGAAATCGCAGGCGTTCCGCGCACAGATTTAACTTGGCAAACTGTTAGCGCTAGAAGAAGGCTGCCAATGGAAATAATTTTGACTACATGTCTTAATGCTCTTAACACTGAAAGAACATTGGGAGGGGCTAGGCAATGAATATCCTCGAAAAGCAGCCCGGGGCCAAGGAGATGGAGGAAGTGAGTTTATTTTATTTGTAATCTCTAAGTCAAGAATCATCATTTATTTAAAAAAAATTTTTTTTTAAATGTTTGTTTATTTTTGAAAGGGAGAGAGAGAATGAGCAGGGAGGGGCAGAGAGAGGGGGAGACACATAATTGGAAGCAGGCTCCAGGTTCTGAGCTGTCAGCACAGGGCCCAACACAGGGCTTGAACTCACGAACTGCGAGACTATGACCTGAGCCGAAGTCGGACGCCCAACCGACTGAGCCACTCAGGCGCCTCTCATCATGATTTGTTTTTTAAATTTTATTTTAGAGAGAGAGAGGGAGCATGAGAAGGGGGGAGGGGTAGAGGGAGAAAGAGAGACAATCCCAAGCAGGCTCCAGGCTTAGCGCAGAGCCCGAATTGGGGACTGAGCCCACGACCCTGGGATCATGACCTGAGCCGAAATCAAGAGTTGGACGCTCAACTGACAGATCCACCCAGGTGTCCCAGGAGTCATCATTATTAATGCTGTTATTACTAAGGATAATAATAATTACAGCCGCTAAACTTCTGCCTTTCAAGGCGAACACAGGGCTGACTGCCTTATGTATACCACCTTTATGTATACCACCTTTATGTATACCACCTTTATGTATACCACCTTTATGCATACCACCTTTACATATACCACATTTAAAACTAGGCTTTCCTGGGTTTCATCAGTTGTGATGTTGGTTTGATTTTGTCTTGTCAGTGATGACACCCCTTCCTCCAAACCAATGTGGGGTGAACTGTGCATGTCAGCCTGGGGCAGCCCTGGGTGGGAGTTCACCGAACACGCGTCATGGGTCAAGTTGGGAACAGGGCAGGGTGGGTGGGTGGTGGCAGGAGGAAGGCTGCACTTACGGTCAGTCTCCAAAAGGTCCTGGAGGGTCTCAGTTAGCTGCTCAGTGCGTCCTGGACGGGACCCACAGTCTAACGCCTGCCCCAGGTCATTTAGGAATGTGTCTAAATCCCAACATAGCTAGACAATTTTGGCCACGTCACCGATTTTTCCACGGGAACACTTCAAAGAATCAAAGAACGAACTGGTTATCAAAGGGAACCAGAAGAACGTGGCAGAAAAGAAAGCCTCAGAACCAAGATTTGCTTCCAAATCTTGGATACTAGTATTTGCTTGACAGGCTTAGAACCAGATTTTTTTAGTTTATCAAAAATACAATAGACTCCTTGAATACTTCTCAACACCTGCTAGGGCTTGCCCCTGAAGGCTTCGATTTCCTGGGTTTATCTGAGTTTTCAGGTTGTACAAGCTGGTTGTTGTACAACTTTTTTATTCAGAGAACTGCATTTGTTTTATCTCAGAATAACACGAATTTAGGGCTGAACCTTCATTTCCTGGCTAAACTTTAGTCCTGATAAAGGAAGCTTTTGAGAATAGCTCCGCTCATTCTGACTGTACTCCAACGAAAATCCTTGGGAATGAAAATCCCGGAAGCCGGAGATGGACACAAAAAATACCAACGTATATCAAATTGGAATTTTTTGGTTTGCTTTTTGCTTTTTGAATTAAGCTTACTGAATTATAACCTGTATGCAATCAATGCACCTATTTTAAAGTACAGTTTCGCGGAATTTTGCCAAATATCTACGGATAGGTAATATTCCGATCAAGATATGCAACATTTAAGTTGGAAGTTTGTACGAATTCCCTTTGGCTTCCTATTTGTGTGTTTGTGTGTACGGCGGGGGGGGGGGGGGAGGAGGAAATTCATCCCTGAAAATGAAGGTACTTGAAAGAACTTTCACCCTAGTGGAAGGAGATTCTTGAGAACAATTCTATGTGAGATTTTTAACAGTCCTGCCATTTGCATAAGAAAATTTGTAGAAGAATAGCGCATCGCGCTCAAAATCTTATCAGAAGATGTTGATTTCTAGGACAGTCTGTGCCACAGTATGGCTTTTTTTCCTGCTTTTCTAAGGTCCCTTCAGGGACAAAAGGGAATGTTTTGACTTTTTAAAGTTTCTTTATTTATTTTTGAGAGAGAGAGAGAGAGAGAGCGAGCGAGGAAGGAGCAGAGAGAGAGGAGGAGCGAGAATCCCAAGCACGCTCTGCACTGTCAGCACAGAGCCTGATGCGGAGCTCGAACCCACGAACGGTGAGATCGTGACCTGAGCCAAAACCACAAGTCAGATGCCTAACCGACTGAGCCACCCAGGTGTCCCCGAAGGGGAGAGTGTTTTGTAGACAGTGGGGCAGGATGCCGCCCTCAAGTTTCCAGACTCTGGGGTTATAAATCATTCCAGAATCCACAGTTTTGCATAATCACGAATAAATATAAAGGTATCTTTATAGTCCCTTTAATAAAATTCTCTCTGGCTCCCTCTCTTCCAGTTTGTTCCCTCCAACCTCCCTCCCATCCCCATTCTCCGAGGGCGGGGTCAGTCAGTGGGCCTTCTCGGAGCAACCCCGCCTGACCTACAGGACTTGAAAATGGTTCCCCAACAATTGGTGGGTGCCCGCCCTGCTGACCGCAAGCTCTCAGAATTCCCACCCAGGGCTGTTCCTTGAGGATCCTGTTAGCATCTGCGCTCACAATCAGCAGTACTGTCTTTAGACCACGTTGCAGCAAAACCGAGTTATATAATTCCTCAAAACTCCTCATCTACTCTCGGAATCTGGCTAGTCCCGCTCTGAAGGTTAAGTGACAGAACGGCTTGAGATATTCGGCAGGTGGCTGGGAGCCTGTTCTAAGGGAGATGCTGGGGAGGCGGACAAAACCCTAACCCTGTGGCTTGGGAGAAAGCGCCAGAGCAAGGATGCCCACACTCCAGGGCCTAGAACAGGACCTGGATGTGCTGGGAACTCAGTATTTAGGGAATAAATGAACGGCTGGAGTCACGGCAATGGGATTCCTATTTCCAAGCCACCCCCCCTTCCTACTTTTGGGACGTGGTATAAGCGAGCCGGGGACATCTCAGAGCTCAGGGAGGAAAGGACTCTTCCTGAATTACTTAGCAAATCAGCGGAAGACACGGATCCGAATTTACTGCTCAAAAGGAGATTTTAAAGAACAGCTTATCTACTGAGGCCAATTGAAGAAAACCACGGGATAGCGTTCTTGCAACGAGAGCTCCCACACAAGGCAGACGTGAGCTGCCGCCTGCTGTCCCTCTAATAATTTATGATATCACTAGGAAACGCTGGCTCTGAAAACAAGACTTCTAAATTCTGAGGAGAACTGAACTCAAGTGCACTTCGTGGTTACAAACATCTAGTGTTGGAGCCGGTCCATCGATTCCGGGGAGCCTGGTTGCAATCGGCCACGAATGGACTGACCGGTCGAACGGATCTTACACACTGTCCGCTACATACAATCTCGAAAAAAAAATCACTACATCCATACCAAGAGGAGTTAACAGGACTTCACACTCATCTGTCCCCTTTTTAATGTAATTCTCATATTGTCGCGAGAGTGAGCTGACCCGGCTGCTTCGGAATAGGAGCGCCGGCTTGGAGTGCCAGCCCCGCCTGGCACGGCAGCTGCGAGGCCTCGGACGGATGTTGGCTCACCTCGCCGAGCTTGTTTCCACGCGTGAATTGAGGACCTGGGCGTCTCTTTTCCAAATTCCCCGCATCGAATCCGTTAGTGGGTACTATTAGCTGTGCCTTCAAAATACATCAGGGGTCGGCCCCATTTTTGTCCATTTCCACGAATTATCCTCTGGCTCAAACCACCATATATATATATCCCGACCGGGATCCTGCTGCGGCCTCCCATCTGGGCTCCTTGCCTCCTCTCTTCTCTCTCCACAATCCTTTACTCGAAGAAGGCCAACATTTTCAAACCCTCCGCTGACTGCGCATTCGACTCGTACTAAAATTCAAGCCATGAGGCTCTCTGTAGACTGGCTGCTGCCTCCTCTCTGTCCGCGGCTTCTACTTTTCTCCTCCTGGTCATCGTCACCTGTCAGTCATGCCTCATTTCCTTCAGTTCAGGAGACCCCCCCCCCCCACTCCTGCCTTGTCTGGCCTCAGGGCCTTTGTTCCTGCTATTCCTATTAGCTGGAGCACCCTTTTCTTGGATCTGGTGCCTTCGAGTCCTCCCTCCCTGGAGAATCCTTTCTAGAGCTATTACCTCTTCCTTGATCGTTCTCCATCATACTACTGGTTTTATTTTCTGTGTAGTATTTATCAGTGATTTAACGCATTCATGTCCGTTCTTGTCAGCTGTTTTTTTCACTCACCAAAGTCGGCTCTGTGAAAGCAAGGCTCGGACTCTTTTTTCACACTTAGAGCTGCACAACGTGTAGAAGGCACCAGTAAAAGAGGGATGGACGAATGAGAATAAAAAAAATAATGTCTATTTCCAAAGGCTGATGTGAGGCTTCAATGTCCAAAATGCTTCGTGAAGGGTTTTATGGTGGTTGGATTTTATCCATCATTTTATGAGCCTCTGAATTAGAAAATATTAGACTGACATTTACCAATTTAGGTCAGAATCAGATGAAAAATCTCTTAGCACATCAGTTAGCTTCTCTGCCCAGTGTCCTTTGTGCTTGAAGCTGTTCGTGCTTATTGTCATAAAATCATTCACCGACTAGTAAGAATTCCTTCTTCGCTCTGCTTTATGGGGCGTGGCCAGAGTATAAAAGACATCAAGTCCCTATCTTTGCTGGGAGGGTGTTTACAAACAAATGAACACGTGAGCCTGCCCTGCTTTGTCCTTCTGATCTTCTGTACCGTTATTATCTATGCTGTTCTGCCCCACACTGGGGTCATTTCCTGGGCTAGGGCCTTGCCCCTCTCCTGGGGAGAGGACTCCATCAGCCCCAACCATGTTATTCTGAAACATCCAGGGTAGAACAGAGGGCGCCCGGGAGAGCCGTGGAATTACACCAAATGATGGATCACTGCCTAAGAGATAGTTTCACATATCCTGTAAAAATATCCACAGCAACGCAGAAAAATACTTTGTTTCGAGGGAAAAATGTATGCTTTACTAATAACATGCTCCCTTCAAGTGTAGAGCTCAGACTGCGCATCGGAAGGCTTATTCTTGTTTTCTAACAGCGGGCTCTGTGGCCTGGAGCCGACTACACTCCTCTGCTGGGGCGCACTCGGGATGGAGGCTGGAATCGATGAGGTGGGTGCCTGAGAGCGCGTCCGATCCCCCTGCTAGGGGAGAAACAGCCTTGACTTCAATTGCTTAGAGAGCTAAAAGCAAAAAAAAAAAAAAAAAAAAAAAAAAGGACTAGTAGATGAAAAAAAAATTTCAGGTATTATCGGCCAAAGAGGTTTTGCAAGAAAACACGAGACAGATTTTTCTGAGGTTCATCTAGACCCAGATGCAGTGAGTAACGTAGGAACAGAAGGCTGGGGGAAGAGTTTGGATTGACGAAGACTCGAGAATGTTTGTGGCCAATGTTTCCGGGCTGTAAAGACTCCATGCAACCTCAGATCGCCCGGCTTCCCCTGGAGGGGTTCGGGTTGAAGAACGTGGGACCCACGACCCGCGCTAATGGACAGATCTGCCTCCTTCAAGTTCTGTTTTCTACTTTCTTCTGCGTTTTCTCCACGCTGGTGTCTGAGCTTCTCTTCTTTCTCCTCGGAGTCATCACAAAGAGGGAGCGCTACGTCCCGGCATCCGTTTTGCTTTAGGATCACTGAAGTCTATCATCACGACAGAGCCCTGGATAATGTAATTTTGACCCGCAAAGGCCTAATTTATCTGCTTTGGGAGACGCTGGCGGCCAGACGCGTAGATACCTGGCCCCTTAAGTAATAAAGTGTGACGGTTTCACATTTTTCAAATAGCTGCTTGTTTCGGGGGGCACAGAGGTGGGGGACCAATGGCGGGAAACGCGAGCTATCGCGCTGGACTCCTGTTGGATTGTCTGGAATGCTCCTACCCATGTCTCAAGGAACCGGGGTCAGTCGGTCCTGGGTACTTTCGGCTCTCAGTATTTATTTGTTTTCTCCTAAAACCTTACTGAGGTTGCATTCTACCAATCTCCTGGAAGGTGGATCTTCTCTCTCTTGCACTTTGGGAGAGAGAACTGGGACCGGACTACCAGGTCCCCCTTGCTCCTGTGAACTTGGAACCTGGAAATGAAAGACGCTCATCTGGTATTACCGGGTTTTTATACGTAGAGAATCGCTCCCTGGGAACCAGACTTTCTTCATGCACAATACATGCGTCATCACAAATGCTCCGTGCTACGGGCAATCACGATTTTCTCACACTTCACGTTTGAAAGAAACGACATCGCACTTCTGTGTTCTAAAAATGTTAACGTCCTAAAGAAGTGTGGGAGGGAGGAGGCTGTCTTAGGAAAGCACATCCGAGGTGTGGTTTTCATTGCTCTTTCAGTGTTTTGAGCACATTCCCCTTGGTACCAAGGTCAGGTTCTACCCGGGCCATCCAGGGGAGGCTCGGGGGCACAAGCGTCACTGTGAAAAGGTGAAGGAATCCGCAGATGTGGCCACAATGCCAGAGGGTTTTCAAAGAGTCAAAGGGGGTCAAGCTCCAACTTCCCAAAAGGCCGGGTCGGAAGAGCTTGGGGACACGCAGGGGGTGGGAGGGCGTCACTGGGTGCGAAGGGACAACAGAAACCCCAAAGCCCGGGAGTTTTCAAAGCACTCGTGTACGGGGGGATAAGTGTGCACAACATGATTTCAATCAAACGTCAGACCAGGTAGAGAGAGAATCGGTCTGGACAGAATGAAAATCCTGACGTTAGAACGGACGGTGAGGTCAGCGTCGGGACACGTACCAGCTGGCTGAGCTCTTCCGGCCTCCCTCCTGGTCTCGTGGTTGTCTATCTTCTCTTTAAATGTCTCTAGTGCTGGTCCTCCCCCAGGTGACAGCGTGCCGGCCCTGGGCCGCGTCCCTCTCCCTACCCTGAATGGCCATCTGTCCCCCAGGACCCGGCCGTTTCAACTTAACCCTCAACACACAGCAAGTTCTCCTTCTCCACGTGGGCTCTCCATGGAGAGCGCCTAGGAGACCCCCTCTTCCCCGAGCCCCCTCTCCTTCAGCTAAATGCTCCCCCACTCCTCACTGCTGTTCCCTGAATGAGTTACCCTCCACTGGCTACTGTCCGGTGTGGCCGTGTCCGCTCCGCGATGTGGGTGCCATTCTAAGAACGCCCAGTCGCAGCTCAGCAACTCAGACACTCAGCTGAGGGCTGACTCACTTAGGGCTCGGCAGCCCTAAAATCGCCTCTTTGCGTGGCTGAATCACCGTGTGCGCGCTGCCGCCTTCCCAGGCTCCTTCCTCTTGGACTTATGTCATCGATTTTTTTCAACCTAAATGTATGAGCCTGTGTTTAACCTTCCTTTTATTGGTTTTGGCTCAGATTTATTGCCACTTAAAATAATGATGATAACTTACATTTAATTATAATTTACAGTGATCAAAGTGCTCTCACACATGCTGGTATAATGAAGTTGGATTCTCTTATTTACCGTCTCAGCTATTCCTCTTGAATTTCCAGCGTCTGGAAATCGGATGAACAGGAATGGCAACAATTGTCACTGATACACGAGCTGAAGGGCACGGAACAAAAGAACCAGTCTTGGGAAACCCCTCCCTTCTTCCCAGCACAAACCAGCCAGACAGACAGACAATGGCAACTACAGGCACACATCTGTAAGAAAATGGCAACGAAGGAGAAATAAAGCAACGAAAGAGAATAGAACGTGGCCAGGCGAGGCACTTTTAGAGAGAGGGTGGTCGGAAAACCCCCTGAGCAGAGACCGGAGTGAGTGGGGACCCTGCAGGGCACCGGGTGAAACCCCAACACCCATGAAAGAATGAATTGATTGACTTCCTGCTTTGTTCCATAGACAATTCCAAGCGATCAGTGTCTGACTTGGGTTTCTTCTCCTTGCTACCGAGGAACTCACAGTTTGCTTCACAAATGCTGAATAAGCAGCTAAGACAATGCCTGGCACATAATTCACATTTCAATGACTATTTGTTGAATAAGCGAAAAAAATATACCATGACTGACTGTGCCCAATGTTTTGCTAAAATTAAGAAACGTGATGTCAAGACCATTTGACAAGGCTTTGCAGTGTCTGCCCTGGGACACCCAGCCCCCACTGGTGCTCTGAGAAGTCTAATTAGATTGCGGTCAATTGGCGGTAGCCCAGCTAAGACAGCCCTGGGGCTACGTGCAGGTTTTGGTGTACAAGCAACAAGACCCTGATCTGAACACATCCCCGAGTTACGAATCTCTGGCCTCAACTATCCCCTTTTCGCTAATCTCAGAAAAATGAAGTATGGTTAGCTCAGTAGGGGTTGATTCTGGGGACCTCCTGTCATGTTATACAAACCATACCATTCTCCGAATCCTCACTTACCACCTAGTTAGTAATCTCCTCCGGAATTTCGTCAGTCATTATTTAACCAGTCTCTGCTTTTGGGAAACTACTTTTTAAAAAGATATTTTGGGGGGGGGGTGCACGGGTGGCTCGGTCGGTTAGAGCAACCGGCTCAGGTCATGATCTCATGGTTCCTGGGTTTCAGCTCCCATGTCTGGCTCTGCACTGACCTCGTGGAACCTGCTTTAGATTCTCTCTCTCTCTCTCTCTCTCTCTTCCCTTTCTTTCCTGTGCGTTCTCTAAGTAAATAAACTTAAAAAAAAGTTTAAAAAAGATATTTTTTGAAAGCTGGCATTTCCTTGGGTCTATTTTTCAGCACCCCTCCGGAATTATTGGCTGCTGCACAACTACTGATCACACTGACACGTGCGTTTAGCATCCTGAGTTGATTTGTCTGCACCTGGTGAAACAAATTCTTGGAATGCGACTCTTTAATTACTGATGGATGGAGCAACCGCTGTATACCAGGAAATACTCAAATGGAGGAAAGAGAGATGGATGAGGGGAAGGACAGGAGGAATAGGACCCCATTCCTGAACTGAAGACGCACAGACCAGACGTGGAAAGATAAATAAGACACACTGACAAATACTGAAATAAACCTGAGTCGGAAGTGCTGGACTCTGGGCAGGCACCAGATGCGCAGTGGGTGCTGGGTAGGGGCTGGCCGCCTCTGCCCAGAGAGCCAGGGCCCGAGCACTGAAGGACAGAGTGGTTAGAAGTACCCCCTTTCCTCCACCTCTGCACAATATTGCTCCCAGGCTTCCAAAGAAGAGGGGCTGATCGTGGAGGCTGGTCCCTAAATCTCCTGAAGTTACACAGCCCTGCCCTCACAAGTAAGGAGACAAGAACACCCACCGGGTACACTAGAATGAGAAAATATTAAATATTAAGGGATGTTTAAAACTTGAGACGCGGTGACTTCTAGACCAGCCTGTCACTCCTTGAGCAATCCCTCGGATCGCACAGAAACGAATCGGAGGCCCGTTTTCAGGAATCCAAGGCTTTTAAAATAATTAGAGGAGCTGAACAGTTCTCATCTCCGACTTTTTCTCAGAAGGATGGGAATGTCACCTCTGCATGGTCTTGCTCGAAGCCCGTGGGGAGCTGGTTTTGAAGAGAAACCACCTTGCAAGAGCGGGTGAAGGGCCGCGGAAAAGGCTTCTTTCTCTGCGGGGACCCAACTTCTCCCGACAGAAATAGCTCGGGGCTTGGCTGATCCAGACGAGGAGAAGAAATTAAAACCATAAAACACTCTTCCCTTTCAGATGCATTAGTTAAAACTCCGCTCAATCAATCCCCTGCTCTCCTTTTACCTCAGCTGGGCGTAACTCAACTCTGGAAGAGAGGCGCCTCCCTCTTCTGGGGTCACGGGAGACACTCTCCTTCTCTTCCTTCTTCTCACCCGCCCCAGTCTCTCGCTGGGAAATGAGACATTGGGCCAAAGGGGAGGTGTGGTTTTGGGGGAGTCGGCGATGAGTTGTCAGCGTCCTGAGGTTTCCCGTAATTCCAGGGCATTTTGTCTGAAATCCCTTCCCTAGTGGGAGAACCGGAAGGCCACACTAATTTATCTAAAATTTATCTAGTCTTCCGGTGTCTGGGGATACAGAGAGAGGACAGCAACAGAACAGGACAGAAAGATCCTGAGCTTGGGAGTCCGACGGACTTGCCCCCCTCCACCCCTTCCCCCCACCACTTAGAAGATAAACGATATTAGGCTAGTCCCTTCATCTTTCTGACCTGGAAGATGAATATAATATTAGGTACCTCTTAAGAATGTAGTGAGAATTAATAGGGGCAATGTGAATAGAGCCCTTAGGATAGTTAATGGTACATAATAGACTTTGGAGAACTGGTTGCTATTATTAGTTCTCTTACCAGTTTTCAGCAGCCCTGGGATTCAAGTAACAGGCAGCGGCTACGCGTAAAAGAAAGTCTTTCAAATACAAGGTGACGGGCGGGGTCTACGTAGTACAGCCTCACCATCGATTAAGAACAAACACCTCCCCAATAAAGGAAACGTGATGGACTTCCGACCTGAACGTTCCAAGGGACTAGCTGTAGTCTGCTGAGAGGTGTGAGGAGAGGAGAATGGAAACAAACATGGGGGCTGCGTCTTCTCAAGTGAGTTTTGTGTTATTTCCGGTGTTGATTGGCCGGCATGCCATTTCTCCGGTACCAGAGCGAACTGCCCGTGATACGTACGCACTCAGTTCCTAGATCAGCAGTAACCATGGGTCAGAAGCCAGAACTCGGCCCTGCGGACTAACTCAGAAGACACGGTCAGTGGAAGGCTATCTAGCATTCCCATCTGTGAAATGGACTTGACCTGTACTAGAGGCACTCCTGGTTTCCTTATAATTTGACAAAGGATGTCACGATTATCTCGTTCTGGAAAAAGTAAAGATGGACCCAGAGATGCAGCAGTTAAGACTCCTCACTTGCTCTTCTCCCCTCCCCCCTCCATCCCATTAAACACACAGTAAAGATCAGGTGAACAATCTCTAAATAAAAAATCTGAAGGAATCCACGATTTCTCCAATTCTGTGGCTTCTTCATCAAAAGAGCTTCCTTTCGACTGTTAATGATGTAAATCAATAGAAAATGTGGGCAGAAAGGACCCTCGTTTAGAAGGCTGAACTTCTGAAGTGCTAATGGTGATGATTAGCTATTATGCAAAGAAAAAGCAGAATCAATTCTATTCTTCCCCGACTGCCTGTGGGAACCAGTCCCCACGGGGAGATAAGCAAAGTCCCGTGAACCAGCCTGCCAAGTGCGAGGGTGAAAAATTAAAGCCTTCTTCAGGGACAACCAGACACCACGCTAGGCGGCAAAAGGGGAAAACCAAACAGGCAATTTGATGCTTTTTTTTTTTTTTACTCCCTTAAAAAAAACAACGAAAACGAAATAAACAGAACCAATTACTTTAAACTTCAGGAAGGACTCGAGGAACGCATCGCTTTCCTCTTTCCTCAAAATATTAATTATTCTATTTTATATTTAGTTTATAATGTATCTTGCAGGAGCGTAAAAGCATGCCCCTCTTAAACAAGTCTCAGAAATCCGACCACACATGTAACAGTTCACGACACCCTGTCAGTCTCGGCTTTGCTTTCACACGTACGCGCACACTCTATGGAGCAAGACTCTACCACGTTTGCCCGATTTTTCTTTGCTTGCTCCCTGCTCGGTACCCCCGTGGGGGTGCAGCAGTGGCGCTTCTAAAGCAAACCCAAGCACTCGACGCGGTTTGGTCCCACGGTCACCCCGCTCCCAGAGCAACACCCGACCTTCCGGAGACCAGATCGCGATTCCGACATCCCTTGGCCAGAAGCAGGGCCGGCGGGGTGTTCGAGCCCGGGCTCGGCACCCCGCTCGGCGCACGGGCTCCCTCCCTCCCTCTCGCGCGCCCCCGGACCGGCTGGAGCGGCGCGCGCCCGGCCGGGGGACCCGGCGTCTCAAAGTAGTAAGGCTCCCGCCTGCAGTACTTGCCTCGTCCGGAACGCGCCGGCCCAGGTGCGCCCCTCGCTCGGGTGCTGCAGGTGGATTCTGCCCCCCCGGCCGGTCAGACTTCAGGACCCCCGAGGGCCGTCCTTTGTCGGCAGCTGGGATCCCAGCCGCTGCTCTCCGCCCCGGGACTGCGGGACCACCGCCCGGACCCGGAGAGGCAGGTGAACGGAGTTGGGGGCGGGGGTGGGGGGGGCGGAAAACCCGGACTGGAGTCCCGGGCTGGCGGCACACACCGGCCTGCGCGGCGACGAGGCAGAGCCTAATACACGGACTGGAGTTTAGGGGGGGAGTTGTTTGTTTTTAAATACGATTTTACCTGCAGCCCCTCAACACGTGGGCAACACCCCCGGCGCACTGGCGAGTCGGCCTTTTCTGGCGTTTGGGCTTGGAGCTGACGCCTCGGACCATCTGGGCTAGAAACCTTGGGGGCTGCGGATTGTAAGGAGAACTCGGCCTTCTGGGGGAAAACTCTTCAGTTTACTTATTTACTTATTAGTCCATGAAAATGATGTCTGTTCTTGGGGTGGGCGGCCTTCGTCTTGAGATTCGTGGGGAAGGGGTGCCTGTAGGCAGGAAGAGACCCCCAGAGACTGGTCCAGTAGGAATGATTCCTCGGGAACGTTTGATAACTCGGGGATCTGAGGGAATACATATAATGGTTGTGGATTTTCCTTGAACTCTGAGTGGCCGCCCTTTGCCTCTCATTTTTGCCCAGGTGTCCCCTGGTCATTCCCTGCAGCCAGGCCTACCTTCTTCACTCTTCCAGCAGGGGGTGCCTGCCAAATACTCAGTTTCTTTTCTTTTTACTTTTTTTTAAGTTTATTTATTTTGAGAGAGAGAGAGAGAGAGAGTGAGTGAGCACAAGCAAGGGATGGACAGAGCAAGAAGGAGAGAGAGAATCCCAGGCAGGCTCAGCGCGGAGCCCAACACGGTTCTTGAACCCACGAACCGAGAGATCATGACCTGAGCCGAAACCAAGAGTCCGATGCTCAACCAACTGAGCCACCCAGACGCCCCCGAAAACTCCGTTTCTGATTGTGCGAAAGCCTCACTGCTCTCTTTTGGGAAGGGTTAAATCACCCATCTTTGTCAGGAGCATTGTAGTATTCTGCATTCTATACAGTCAAGTGTATTTCTTTTGCATACGTGTTGCCTCTCAAAGACGGGTAAAGTCGGGGGGGGGGGGCAGGGAAGGGGGGATGAGCTGCTTACTCAGACCGAGGCGGAGCTGAGCTGCCGAAGCCTTTGCAACATAAACCTCGCTGTGCCTCCCAGTCCCTCGGCATGAACTGTTCTTCCCCTGGGTTACAGGCCACACCAGAGACGGGTGTTTGCGAAGAGTGGTAGGCAAGGCGGGAGGGTAGGTGGGAAGACGGAGAACTTGGGTCACAGGAGAGAAAACCAGAAAGCTGCCACGTGACCTTTACGAAGGGCTGTGTGCATCTGTGTGCCAAAGGAAGGACAAGACAAGTGCCTGTTTCCTCTTGACCATCTAATCGATTGCAGGGCCTGCAAAGAGGATTATGATGCACAAAATAATACATGATATGGGATTGTAAGTGCTAGAAACCAAAACATCAAGAAGGAACCGTCAGCCCTTCCTCCGATACTTGTTTAAACGCATCATCTTTCAAAGCGCTGTAGTCAACAGATTGCATGTCTCCCTTTACAGGACAACTTCTGTTTGGGAAAAGGCAAAGCTAGAGGGAACGAAGGAAAGATCAGTGGCTCCCAGGGGCCGAGAGCAGAGGGAGGGGTTAAGTACAAAGGGCAGGAAGGAAATTTGGGGGCTACGGAATTATCCTACACGTCGATCATGGTGGTGGTTATCTGAACACATGCATTTGCCGAAACTCATTGAACTCTACAGGGGTGAACTTTTCTGTGTGTCAATTACAAATGTGTTGTAGCTGAAAAAAGTGGTCAGTGGCTCCTCTCCCTCCTTCATCTCAGGAGGTACCGCAGGGAGTGCGATCGAGAGCTTATTCTCTATGGAGAAATCGCAGGCAGAAGCTTGGAATTTCCCAGCGAAGCGTCCTTAATCCAATCTATAGCATATCCTCTGCGTGGTGCCGGGCCGAGAGTTGGCTAAAAATACATAAAGTCCAATCCTTTTCATTCTGTGCAGTGATGAGTAGAGATTTCTGTTCGTGAGATTAGAGAGAATAAATAGGAAGGCGTTGGAGAGGTGGGCAAGAAGCAGATGAGAAGGGTCAGATGTGGGAGGAAGTAGCAGAGGGAAAGAAATGTCTGCTGATTCTGGAAAGACCAAACAAAGACACTGGGGTACCCCCCAGGCAGTGGTTCCCAAGCCTGGTTTCACAGGGAAATCATCGGATTCCCAGTAGGTCTGGGGCAGGGTCAGAGGGTCTGCATTTTTAAGGAACCCCCCCAGTGATTCTTCACAGCTGCTTAGGGCCAGTGCTGGGAAGATGGGTTTAGGAACCACCGGACCTAGGGTGATGTGTTGTTTCCTAGGACACAATGAAAGCCCTTACTTTTTCTCAGTAAGGAAATAGCCTAGGCTCCTGGAGGAGAGGTAAGCAAGTCATCAGGATGGGGGCGGGGGGGGGGCACTTGGATTTGTCCCTGGAGGGGAGGCCTTCCCGGAGAATCAGAGAGCAAAGCAGAGAGAAGGCAAGCATAGGGCTGCGTGGCCAGCAGGGCCCCAGCCAGGTTTAGCAGGCTGTCCAGGCTGCAGCATCGGGGACAATTAGGAGAAACCCAGACTGTTCTCCTGTGTTGTTTGCCAGTAGGTTCCCCACACTTAGCATGGTCCCCGGGTCGGTCAACAAATATTGGTCGACTGGGTGAATAAAGGAATGTATCTCAGCCATGCACCTTCATCCCTGTCACCTCAGCGTGTAACCCCGACAGCTACCCCGGGGGAGAGAGAGATTACTGTCCTTTCCTTCTGGGACATCTTCAGTGCTCATCTAAAGTCTCAGAGTTCGCAAAGGCAGTGGCTATTTTTGCCAAAGAGGAGCCTCAGAGATAAGCCCAGTAAGTTTCCTTCCATGTTGTTGGGATTTGGGTGATGAGCTGGAGTGTTCTACATCTGAAAACATCCGAGAGATGGATTTGCTACTGAAGCGTTAATTTTTAAGGTCAAAACCAGTAACTTTTCATTGTTCCCTAAGGAACAGGAGTGTATCCATTTTGGACACGGGTTTGAGGACATTTAGTTCTTCAGTGAGGGCTCCAGACTGGGGTGAAACAGAAAACCTGGCTGCATTTTCTTGCCTTCGGGAGTTGTTTAAATGACTACACACTTGGTTTGGACTATACCTATTATTTTTGACTTTCGTTGATTTTCAACGAATCTAGTCTCACAGTGAAAGGCAGGTATTTGCCCCAATAGTTTGTCAGTGCCTGAAAGTTCAGACAGAGGTACAGAAAGACAGACATAAATACACATGGGCAAGTGGGGACAGAGGGAGCCAGGCGACCATCTTCCATAGTTTGGCAGCCGTATGAAAGATAAAAGAGTTTTAGGCTAGGAGAGAGTGAGTGGGTACTAATTTGTTGAAATCATGAAAGATGGCGGAATAATTAAAAGCTTTAGAGAACACTACAGTTGAATGTATCAAAAGGGCAGAGGTAATGGTACATAAAAATGTATAAACATCTGTAAAATCTATCAAATACGAGTCACCAGAGGGAAAGAAAACGCCAATTAAATGGATTAAAAACCAGTTTTCTAGAGCGCCTGGGTGGCTCAGTCTGTAAAGCATCCAACTCCTGATTTTGGTTTAGGTCATGATCTCACGGTTAGTAAGACCGAGCCCCACTTCGAGCTCTGAGCTGATAGCAGGTTCTCTCTTTCTTTCTCTCTCTCTCTCAAAACCAAATGGATAAGGGTTAAAAAAAAAAAAAAAAAGGAAGGCGATTTCTTTTGCAGTTCCTTTAGGAGGCTGTTGACTGGGGAGCAGGCTAGCGACTGATAGCAGCCTTCACAATTCAGCTCTCAGGGGCCACTAATGTCTGCCTGACCTCCTGTCTTTTGATACGTAATTATAAGCTCGGTGTGTGCGTGTGACGTACAGCCACCGGTCTCATGTCTTCCTCGTGTCTGGGAGGGTTCTTGTCTCTGCTGGAAGAGCTGCATAAAGCCATTCTGCTCTGCCGGACTCCCCTTGATGACACCTAGGGGGTGTCATCAGGCAGCAGGTCCTTTTCAACGGCAAGGCTGCCCTGGGTCTGTGTCTCTTCCCTTTATTGGATGGCAGGCGTGAGACAGAAGCGCGCCGCGGGAGGAGAGACAGTGGCCTTTTCTTTGCTTTGACATTACCTTGAGCCGTGGAGCCCTCTCCTTCTTGGATGTTCCCACGGGCTTGGCTGAGTCTAGCTGCCGTGTTAATTATATTTTTCCCTGGGTTGGCAGAATACACATTAGCTTAGTCATGTTTCTATTTCCTCCAGGCTCCGTGCAGCTGAGAGGGAATTTGGCTAACTGCGGACGGGGAGACCAGGTGCCCCGGCTCCTACCGCCTCATCTTCCCCGTCTTTGAAAGGTCCCACCTCAAGGACAGATAGGTGTCAGGACAGAGTGGAAAATGCAGCCCTCGGCCAACGCTGGCCTGGGCGTCAAATGAGAGCTTCGATGTCAGCAAAGCAGCGTCTCCCTGGCTGTGTCTTTTCAGAAACCTCTGTCTCCCCGCTTTCCCAAAGCGTTCCCCAACAAATGTTGCGGTCCTAAGGCAGTGCCTGGCACAGCCAGTCGTCCCCTCCGGGGCAAAGCACCTACGAATCTCTCCCTCTTTGGGTATCGAGATGGCATTCCCCGGGCTGGCAGAGGTGTCCCGGCCCTGCTGCTGGAGGTTGGTTTCGAATACCTGAGCCTGGGCGCCTGGGTGGCTCGGTCGGTTAAGCGGCCGACTTCGGCTCAGGTCATGATCTCACGGTCTGTGGGTTCGAGCCCTGCGTCGGGCTATGTGCTGACGGCTCAGAGCCTGGAGCCTGCTTCAGATTCTGTCTCCCTCTCTCTCTGCTCCTCCCCTGCTCACGCTCTGTCTCTGTCTCTGTCTCTCTCTCTCTCAAAAATAAATAAACTTAAAAAAAAATAATTTAAGTCTTGCCGTCTTGCTATCACAGCCACGTGCTAGGGCAACGTGGGGTCCCTGTGGAAGCCTCGGAGATTTTCCTTGTCGCTACGGAACTGTGGGCCCGCAGCAGGGGCTCTCCCTATGGCCCGAGACGATCCCTCTCCCCGACCTTCCTGGTGTTTCTTCCAAAGTCCGAGATGCTCCCCGTGGCTCCTTTGCCTGGCTGAGGTGTTCGCAGCCCATCTTGCTCGTTGCTCGTAGCCATTTCCCAGGGACTTACTCACTGTGCGTTAGGCCGCTTGATGGACAGTCACCGTGCTGCATCTAAAACCCAGGCGTCCCTTGGCCCATTCTTGCCCAAGAGACCCTGGGATCCCTCAAGAAAATGGACTCCTTAAACCCACAACCTGCCTCTTCCCAGACATGCCCGAATCCTGGGTCGGGCACGACTCCGCTCAAACTGGAATCTCTGCTCAATGAGAACGACAATCATGGTCCCGTTACTGTCACTCATTCGAGGGGGAATGTACCACGTCTTGTGAACATCACTAGAAACTACTGTCGTGGGTTGTTGGAACCATTATGATGCCATTACACCAACTCCAGCAAACACCTGTGATGCCGACAAGGATGATGGAGTAACCCTCTTTCGAGGACGGAGAACACTGACGCAGGGGTGAATGTGCTAGAACGGAAATCAGGGCGGCTTTAGACTCTCACCAGTGACCGCACCTGAGCCGGTGCGAGTCTTTCCGGGGGCCCCGATTTGCTCTTGCAGAGTGAGGGGTTTAGACTACTGAGTTCTAACTTTGCTTATCCCTTTGCTATTCCCGGTCTCTGCCTGTCTTCTCTACTGAGGCCCCGATCAGGACATCCTCAGCTCACACATGGAGCTGCCCACATCCTCATCTTCAGGCAGTGGACTGGGAAGCCAGATGACATGACACACATGTCTCCATGGTGCCCAGAAAGGCCCTCTAAGAGCAGGAGGCCTGACTTGGAGGCATCTCTTCTAGTTGCACGGGTGTCTTTTTCCATGAGGGCCAATATTCTCACAACCATCTGAACAGGAGTCACTTTTCCTTAGTCTGGTGGACTCAGTGACATGGTTGAACTGAGTTTCTGAATTCGGGTTGAAGTCGCCCCGGTGGGTGATGCTCTGGGAGGCTTTGTGGCAGTGAGTCTGGCAGCCTTTGCACAGTGACGGTCTCAGCCTACCTCATGCCCTTCTTTTAAAACGTCCACAGTAGGAAAAGACACCAAAACATTCCACAGGGTCTTCTCGGCCGTTGGCCTCACCTGAAAAATGAGGGACGTGATGGGCTGATCTCTGACTTCCGAGATCTTCGCCGAGTGCGGCTCAACCAGGTGCATGCTCAGTAGTACCAACTGATACCAACTGAAGCACAGCATACGCGCTACATGCGGCCACACACGTGTGCACGCACACGTGCCAGGTCTGCATAACGGAATCCTGGTCTGGGGGTGCCTGGGTGGATCGGTCGGTTGAGCGTCACACGCTTGAATCCAGCTCAGGTCACGATCTCGCTTTTTGTGAGACTGAGCCCCATCTTGGGCTTCACGCTGATGGCACTGAGCCTGCTGGGGGTTCTCTCTCCCGCTCTCTCTGCCTTTCCCCTGCGCACGTGCGCGATCTCTTTCTCTCTCAAATAAACTAAAAAAGGAAAAAAAAAAAAAAGATGCTTCGGATTCTGGTCAGAGACCTGGCATCAGCCATTGCTTCGGCTCTGCAGGCCGCACCCTTTGTGACTCGCACGAGGAACCTGCGCCGGGGTCCACCCCAGCACACACGTTCTCACTTCGCTTGGCTTTCGAGGATGATCACGTGGTCTCTGTCTCTATGTTGATCAAAGATTTGTTTTTCAGACTTCAGTGGATTGTTCTGCTGCCACTCTGGGAAGCCCCTGGTCCTCCCGACAAAGCGTATGGAGAGAGATGTCAATCACAGAGACATTTGTAAAAATATCCTGAATACCCAGGCATGCGTGGAGATCAAAGGTTAAGGAAATTATGGCCATGACATGGAATACCGCACAGCCATTAAAACATCAAAGAGGGTAAAATAATATCATTTCAACTACCATTCACTAATCCACTTAGCCAGTATTTTTGGACTGTCCACCATATGCAGTCTGCTGTGGTCAGTCCTGGGGGGTAAGGGGGAACAAAGTGGACATGGCCCATGCCCCGTGGAACTTACTGGACCTCACTCTATGCTGCCTCCTGTGCTAAAAGCATCACCTACTTTATTTTAATTTTCTCAACAGCTGATGAGGCAGGTCTATTATTATTCCTCGTTTTATGGATGAGGACGTCCAGGGCCAAGAAGCCAGTGGGGAGCACAGAAGGAACTCCCACGCCAGTTTATCGGATTCCTATAAATACATACTGCTTCCTCAACTACTTTTATAATGTCGCTGGGCTTGCGTGTAAGAGCCATATCAAACTTCGGTAATTAAAATCACATCAATTTCCAATGGCGCTCTTCGGAGGTTCTGTGATCCTATTTCATACTTGACTTGAACCCCATTTTGCCTTCTGCAGATTTACGGTAAAACAATTATCCTGACAAACTGTTCTACACCTGCCCCCTCCGACCTCCCCCCAATATTGATCCCCAAAGCATTATTCAAGAAAAGGACAAATAGCCTGAGAGGCAGATAAATTGATGGCCTGGTTTAATTTTAAAAGGCATGAATAATGTTGCTTCTCTCTCTTTCCCCGGAGCCTATTTCAATGTCTGATTGACAATAATTTGTGAAATTTTTCTCCGTTAGCAGGAAGAATTAGTCTGTTTTAGTACCCAGAACACATCACTGTATTTTGCGGCTAGCCAAGTCCAATTATAATATATTATCCTGGAGCATGGACATTGTGGGATTCAGCAGGGCTCGCTCTGAATAAAGATGTTTATGCCATAAACTGAGACTCAGTGCATTTTTTTCTAGAACTGCTGGGGGCCCCCCCACCCTGGTCCAGGAAATAATCCTTTCTCTCTGAGCGACCCGTTCACAGTCAATGCTCCCTCTAACTGTGAGTGAGCGCCACATCGAGTCATCTGAAGAAGAAAATACGAAGGTGGAACATAGGAAAGCTGGAAGTTTGTGTGGCAAGCAGATAACACTTACATGGCTTCAATATACATGTTCAATGCCTTGCGATAGCTGTGTGAGTTAAAAATAATTATAGTAATTATGATTTGTGCTCGGTTGAACCAAACGTTTATGGATTTTTTTCTTCTCTCTTTGTCTGTCCTGATTTTGCTGGGTAAAATATGGTCCTTTTACACATCTGTATTAATACATAAAGGCCCTGGCTTTGACACACCTACTAGAAGCAGTTTCCTCTGTCTTTTCTCTCCCGTCCCCATGCTCCACCTGCCCATTGCTTCTTGGAACCTGGAGCTTGTTCGGTCCAGTCTTACTTTCCTAAAAGGGGATCTGCCTCAGGTGCTCAGGCTTACAGAAATTCTGGACACACGGAGTGGCATCGAAGGGACTTAAGGTGCCTACAGGACCAGCCCTGTGAGTATCCGGAACGTTCTACGTGCACAGGGAAAGAAGAAGCCTTTCCTTCATTCCCACGAATGCCAGAGGGGGAACAATGCCTTCCATTCCATCATCATCAATGAAAGGCTGAAATGCTTGAGAAGTAATAAACTGTAGGTCCTTCCCACGGCTGCCCCTATGGCACGGTGAAGACATGGTAATAATACGACGATCCTCCCCACCAGCAGCGGGGTGATTATTTGCACCCAAACATTGGCTTGCATTATTTCAACTATATATAAATAGTTTCAAGAAAGAAATTCTGGTGAGTTAAGCTTTTTGTACACTAACGTTCAGTTAACAAATCAGTAGCTCGTAGAGCCATCATCAGGCCCTCCCTCAGGCAGCGAGGGCCCGTGAGAGGGCAGAGGGGTGCACTGCACGGGCCACTGTGGTTCAACGTGGTCCAAGGTGCATAGAAGGCGGTCACTTCCATTTTCTCGCTCCTGCCCTCCCACACAGTCAGTGGATGCCGTCATGAGCCAGGCAGTGCACTAGGCATTGGGGAATTTGTGTCTATTGGGACTTTAGACAAGTAAGCAGGCCGTTACATTCATCCACTTTTCAGTCCATAGTGGCTGATGATGTCATGTGGGGCAGACGCCGGCTGTCCTTTGATAGTGGTGTTGAGTTCAGTCAACACGGTTCCACGAGGCATGGGGCTAAGGGCTTCCCCGGGGAAGGAACTCTAGGGAGGGGCCCTCACTCTGCTTTGGGGCTCCAGGGAAGGCACCCTAGAAGTGATGTCTAGTCACTTGAGAGGTGATTCAGAGTTAGTCAGGCATGATGTTGGATGAAGAACATTCCAATAAGAGCGGATAACATATTCAAGGGCTCCTGTCTGTGAGATGAAGAGTGAGCCCAGCACGAATTCTAACTGGTGGTATTTTTGACCCCTGTCATCCAGTGGGTACTTGTCCAGCGGGACAAGTGATCACCAGCCTCACCTCATGACCTTTCCTTTCAGAGCCTCTTCCAGGGTCTCCTTGGTTGTAATGGCACAAGCTGGCCTCTCAAGCCTTGAATCCTGGGGCCAACTTCAACTCCTGTCCTGTCTCCTATGGTCCTCTGAGCCTACTGCCTGCATCTTCATTCCCTGAAACATTTTCCAGGTCTTCTCCACCCTCGTGGTGTCCAGCACTTGCCACAGAGCCTGGTCCACAGCAAGTTCTCAAGAACTGTTAGTTGAATGAATAAAGAATGAATGTGCTTGAACCACCCAGGGATTTCCTGACACTATGACCTCCTTCTAGGCATTTTCTTGAGCTACTGATGCCACTAGAGTCTTTTTTCCTCTCTTCCAATCCAGGTCATATAAAAACAGAGTTTAATTTTTTAACTGGCTGGCAAGTAACTTAACCCTTGGAAGCTTGCGGCGGTTGTTAGGAACGCCAGAGAATCCCCAAGGTCATCAGAATCTAGTTCTAGGGAGACTGGCAGGTGTCCTAATCCATGCTCAAGGCTCCAAGTCCGTCAGCATACAGGGAGGAGACGGTCTCAGGATGGACTCTACCTCTCCCTAAAGTAGCATAGAGAAGATGGTGCTGCCAAAGAGGGTCCACTCCAATGCTTGGGTCTTTCCAAGAATGGCAACCCTGGGCCGGGTGTCCTAGAGTGCTTGAGTGAACTTTCTCTGACTCATTCCTATTCAGAGGATGGGCATAAGGTATAACTATGACCTTTGTGACCCTCAGTGTTGTTTTCAATACTCTCTACTATTCCATGGGCCCAAGACCTATGAGTATACAAAGGACAATGGCCAGACTGATGTGACAACAGAACATTGACCCACAACATGCAGTAATCGGCCTGAGAAGCCTAGGTCCCATCAAAATAGGCTCTCTCTCAGTGTACTTGGGCATCTGCAGGTTTTTAAAAGCTCTCCAGGTGGTAATAATAGTCAGTGAGAGTTGAGTCTTTGGGCTGGACCAACACTACAGGGAAGTCCAAGAGCAAAAGATGGGTAAGTAGAGGCATGGCATTCTCAGACAGTAAATGGAAGTTTATTGGTGGATGTAGAGCTTCTTGGTAGGATCCATCCATAAATTTTGCTTTCTCCTTCTCTTCTGTGCACCCTAGTGCTGGGAGGGGGGACACAGCCTCTCTGAAGTTCTTGGCTCGAGGAGGGTAGATACCTGGAAAGAACTGGGGTTCTATGAGGGAGGATAAAAGAGGAGCTGGCAGTGAGGAAGGGACCCACAAGCTTTTGCTGGGTGCTAGCAGATTCACCAATCATGAGGTTTACCCCACTTGCTAGTTTAAAAGTTATACGTGTTGCCATCTTAAAATAAATCTTTTGGCTTGGTGTCATGGGTAGAGATGTGGTCATGAAGCGTAAATAGTTGGAGCCCGTGGGCATCTCCTAGGCAACCTCCTATGCTGAGGTGATTTTCTACTGGAGCCAAGAGTAGCTTGAACACGGGAGAGTTTTTCACCTATCGGCTTCTCCTGAAAATGTCCATTCCAGATGTTTTCTTTAAGGAAGGATAGCACCAGATAGTCTCTGTTAGCTGTGACCTAAGTCCTTGAGGTAGTGACACAGATGATGTTTAAAACTAGACAGATTCTGGAATCTATTAAATTGATACTTTTCTATTTCTGAAGGTCCCATGATGATATGTCTTTATCATGTACTCCTAGGACATTAACAGTATTGTGTTCTTATAAAACTTTTTCTTCTTCATCCTCTTTTTTAAATAAACACTGTTTTCTTAAAAATAAACAGCGAAGGTGAAAAGAGACTTAAAAATTGGATTTAAGAAAGTTCTGTGCTATTGCTTTTTGAAGCTCTGGAATGTCACACAATAGGAAGGATAAAAAACTGTCCATTAATTTCACAAGAATGGCCTCACTCTACATCTCGCTTGCCATCGGATAGCATATAGAATTTGCTATGTATGTTATAAGCTGATTCTGCAGAAATGAGGTAATTGATCACTTTGATACAGACATTTTCAAGGGTTTCCGCATAACTGAGGAGTGAGAATTTTTAACCTTTTCTTCTGCCCGATTAGAATGGGTTATGACTTCTGTTAAATAATAGAACTTGTATCTATATCTATCTATCTGCCCCCAGTTCCTGACACAGGGCTCCTATAGCGATGTCTTTTTTTCTAATGAAGTGACTCTTGGTGGGCTCCTGAGTTGGAGGTGGTTACCAGAAAGACCAAACCATGATTAGATGCCTGGAATTTTCAGTCCTACCTCCCATTCTCCAGAGAGGAGAATGGAGTTAATGCTCTATCATGCCTATGTGATGAAGACTCCATAAAAATCCCAGAAGTATAGGGCTCGGAGAGCTTCTGGGTTGGCAAACAGGTGCTGGGAGAGTGGCACCCCCTGGAGAGGGCATGAAAGCTTCGAGCCCCTTCCCACATACGTTGCTGTGTGGGTCTCTCCCACCTGGATGTTCTTCTGCTTCCTTTATCATAACCTATTTATAAGAAACTGGTAAACAGAAAATAAACTGTTTCTTGAGTTCTGTGAATTGCTCTAACAAATTAATGGACCTTGAAAAGGGTTCGTGGGAAGCTCCAGTTCATAGCTGGTTGGTCAAAAGCACAGGTTATAATTGGACTTGCGGTTGACATCTGAAGTATGGTGCGGGGGTGGGGGACAGTCTTATGAGACCAAGCCCCTAACCTATGGGAGGTGGTACTCTCTCCAGGTAGACAGTGTCAGAATTGAATTAAATTGTAGGATACCCAGATGGTGTTACAGAGAATTGTTTGGTAGGGGGAACCCTCTGTACATCGCTGTTGAAACAACGGAAGATGGCGTTTATCTTAAGATGGCTTCTCAACATCCTTAAATGTTCTGCTTTACAATTTATTTCATTCGTTCAACGAATATTCTTAAGCTCTTCCTCTGTGTCCCATTGTTACAGGTGCTGGGTACATGGCAAAGAACAAAACAGACTCCAATCCCTATCGCGTGGAACTTACATTCCAATAGGAGGAGAAGGGCCACAAACAATTTAGTGAAATGCATCAGATGCCAGATGGAAACATGAGCTATGGAAAAAGATAAACCAGGGAAGAGGGGTATGGCATGCATGTGGTAGGATTTATAATTTTTAAAACATTGGTCAGGGAAGGCCACAAGAAGTGATATTTGAGTAAGGGAGTATGGATGGCTTCCCAGGGTATACCAGGGTCCATTTCTGCTTACCTGTCACTTCCTGGTTGTTGCCTGTGTATGATACTTATGATGCAGTGCCTTTATTTGGAAGATGAATGGAACTTCAGAGACACCTATGCCTTCCTCTTGTCTTTAGGAACAGGCAGGCTGAAAAGGCTGACTCCATGGACATCAGTGAGGGAAAAGGTTATTCCAACCTGCCTCCTCTTTACAATCCCAGTGATGTATTTTACCCTCCCCTAATTTCTGGTCCATAAATATTTGTGTTTTTTAAAAGCTCACATTTATTTAATAGACACAGATGGTGACTGTCTCAATTAGTATAGTAGATTGAAAACAATTCACACAGAATCCAGAAAGAGGCAATTCTTTAAAAAAAGTTAGAGGTGATGGTGATAACCCATCTATAAATAAAGAAGAGGAACTTGAGATAAAGGCCCACATGACGGGAATTCATTTTAATTGAATTCCTTCAATATTAACTGGACACTTTATATGAGTGCAGCAAAGAGAAAAGTAGGCACAGTGGGGCAATGAGGCAATGGCTTTGCAAAGAATTACCCCCTTCTAGAATCATGCATAAAATAGATTTGTTAAATAATAACACGAGGAAATCAAGTCACTGGGAAGCCAAGTGGCACAAAAGAAAGGCTATGGATTTCCAAGCCAGTAGTTGCTGGCTTGAACCACGACTGTTCCTATGACTTGGTAGCTCCAGGAGTTCTGACAGTTATTTAACCTTCTCAACCTCAGTTTCTTGACTTGTAAAATGGAGATAATACACCTGGCATTACAGCGTTGTTTGGATAAGCATCAGCATGGTAGTTACTGTAATAAAAATGATGTCATCATTTTCGTCAGTCGAATGAATGCCATCAACCATTTGATTTATAGGACTCAGAGATGAGAGAGATAAAAATGGTTTGGCATATTTTGGAGAAGATTTCAGGAGGAAGTTTCAGCCTGGCCATGAAGGATGGGTAGACTAGACAATGGAAAGGGGAGTGTGTGCACACACTGCTGTTCTATGAACAAAAGTTGAAGGTGAGGAAGAAAGAAAAAAACAATAACAAGGCTTATTGATGCAACAGCAGCATTCTTGCAGGAATATTTCTTATTGCATTTGTTTCTTGAATTTCCCTCAAAATATATAATAATGGGCAAAACAGCGGAAATGCAGGCGTCTGGTCACAAGGCTTAATTCCTTTTTCTGATGGTTCCCCCCCAAATTTCAAGAATTTTACAGTTTTCTTGGTAGATCTCAGCTAGAATTCTATTGTGATTTATAAACTAGTATCTATTTTTTCTTATCTGTCTCTTTCCTCTCTCTCCCTTTTTCCTCAGAGATTTGTTCCTGCAATGAGATACTGCATCTAAAAATCAGGGAAATTTATTCTCAGCATGTCAAGAAAACGTTAAGAGATTATTTTGCCTGGTGACTGCACTGGACACATTGTGTAAAATGCATGAATTCTCTCCATCTAGGATCTTAAAGGACTTTGCTTCTGTGCTGGGAGGATGGATCTCACTTACATATCAGCCCAACTTTGCTTTGGGGAGCTATTTTGGATACGGTATATGTATCATTTCCTTTAAATGGAAAAATACTTTTCTTTGATAAATCTGACCATGATGATGTATCCGGCTAAAAAAAATCTTCTTTTGCTTTGGGAAAGGTATTTTCTGTCCCCTTTCCATTCCCCTGCTGCTAGCCCCTGTCCACCCCCAACCCAACCTCTAGTCCCAGTGGCCCTATGACCCTGGAGAGCTGTATCAGACTCAAGTCCCTTCCTTCCTGTTTTGATGGGTTTCTTTTTCTGGATTCTGGATCCTAAACCCTAAACGTTTTGATTGGAATTTCCAACTTCCTTCTGCTAAGTTGTCTGCCCCCCTTGTACTCCACTGTTTGAAAAAAAAATTTCAAAAGCTCTGATTACCTGCCAAATAAAAGTCCAAATTCCTTAACCTGGGCTTCAGCCTACATGCTCCTACTTGTTTTCTCCACACCAAGTGCACCATCTATAGCCACATTTGCTACCTGCCCTTCCTTCTTTGTGGCTTTGTTCAGTGCCTTCGTTCGAGTGGACCCTCATCCAGATGCTCCTCCCATTATCAGAAAGAAGATCTCTTTACGCGGAACGCATATATATCAGGTCAGCCACCAATTTGTCCAGTCTCTTCACTCAACAGCAAATAGTCTACCTTGTCAAGTAGTATCTTACATGAATTCCTCAGAAATTACTCACAACATAGCACCTTCTTAAGAGGTTGTTGAAACAAATCCTTTTAACTTTCTACCAGGTATTACACTAATTTTTGCATGTGTCATAGTCTAGACTGTAGGAGCTTTAGTGACAGCGTGTCCGATTCACCTTCGTTGTCATTTCAGGGTCTAGCAGTGGTGTGGCACATGGTAGGCACCTCACACTTCTTAGATCTCAGATCTCCCTCTGGGATCCATCTCTACCTGCCGTTTTCCATAGTCCAGTGCAACACAGAAAAGAAAACAGAAGAAATTTCTAGATGAAATGAGGCTGTCCATTCTGAAAGATTTGAATGTGGTCTTCTAAACCCTAGCCAGTGGTTGACAAGAGAAATGGATGGCAGCCCCCCGGAGGGCGGCACACCGTCAGCACCTCCAATGCAGCTGGCTTAGATAAAAAGGCCACAGATGCCTTCCCCAGGTGAAGAGAGAACGTGCTCATTTAAATATGTAATCACAAATGCAGCTCTACCTAGCAGAAATGATCCTACTTATAAGGCTTTTAAGACGATGAATGGAATGACCTTTGGAGATAATGAAAAGACAAAGGACTGTGATATCATGATTATTTTTGTACTGAGAAAGTGTTAAAAATTTCCATCTATTTCGCTTTTATGGTGAAGACATATGGGCACAACGTGATGGTCTTTTTCATCATAGTCATGATCTGTTTTGCCAGAATAAAACATGCAAGAGTCTTAATGGGGTATAAAGGAAAAAGTAGCTCTTCATGGCAGAAAGTATTTTCCATGCATCGTTGCTGTCTAGCATACTACTAAATACAAAGTCGACTTAATCAATACATCTTATCTATGTTAATAGCCAATTCATCAGTCTTTCTGCTCATTGACAAACAGCCAATGCTGACAAATAGTACCGTCGATCATAAATTCTTCAGGAATAGCCTATAAGCAATCAAAAGCAGCACGTTACTAGGAAGTTATTAAAAGAAATCCTTCAGGAGAAGAGGTTATAGTTCCTTTCCTAATGCTCTGATTACTGACGACTTGGAAAATACAGGCCAGAACTGGTAAGCTGTGTTAACAGACAGCTGTTTTATTTCTTTGATCTGTTCTTTCCTGACCATCATCGCTCTGCTCCAGAGAAGGCTAGCGACATTCCTCTTTCTCTCTACCCTCTCACAATAAATCCCTCTTGTCCCATGGAGATTCGAACTTAAGAGTGGATGTAGAATCTTGATGAGGTTGTAACTCCTAATGGGAAGAGATATGTAATTACCCATTCGGACCACGAAGCCCATTTGCAAAGGTTAACAGCGTGCCTAAAATTTACATGCGGTGCCATCTGCTTTGTTTAAAAACGAGCCTAATTTGAATGTTGGCAAGACTGTCCAGAGTCACAAGTGTCTGCACACCTAGGCACTAACACCTTAAACCAGTTCAGGAAGTTTCTGGCCCTTTCGGATTCACCAAACAGTCCGACTCCTACTCTATTTGCCTCATTTTCTCAGGTGCCTCAGACAGCCACTCTCCCCTTTCCACTTGCTTACAACCTGGATTTATTAGATTTATTAGAAAAAAAAATCACATGAGCTACACAGATGGGTTATGTTCATTAACACCCATCGCATCCACACCGAAGGGTGTGAACACTCACTGCGCTAATGAGATGAGAAAGGGGAGGGGGGCAGAGCCGTCAACAGCGTGATGTCAGCAGGGAGTTAATCTTCCCCACTGTCTCAAGAACGTGGGGTACGAGCTAACTCGCTCAGGGATCTCTCACCAATATTGATTGGTCTTCAAGAAACTCTCCTGTTTCTAAGAGCGAGGTTCCACAGGAGAGAGAGTCCCAGAGGAATGGCCCGGATGTGTGACTCCTCGTACCTGCTGCTTATCTCGTCTCCTGCTGATTAAGCATCTAGCTGCCTGGTCTTATTTGTAGTCAATGCGTCTGTCTCTGATATGTCACCCGGATCATTCTTCTCATTTTTTTTTTTTTTAATGTTTATTTATTTTTGAGAGACATAGAGGCACAGCGTGAACAGGGGAAGGGCAGAGAGAGAGGGAGACACAGAATCAGAAGCAGGCTCCAGGCTCTGAGCCATCAGCACAGAGTCCGACTCGGGGCTCGAACTCGCAGACCGCGAGATCATGACCTGAGCTGAAGTCGGCCGCCCAACCGACTGAGCCACCCAGGCGCCCCCATTCTTCTCATTTGTGTCAGACCTTGGAAACCAGATGGCGATTCTATTAGACCTCTGCTTAAAATAAGTATAAGTACCACCTGGTGGGTAATACCTGTACCTACCTAGTTGTATGTACCTGGAGTCTCAGAAATCCTCACATCTCCATTAAATACCACCTAAATGTTTAATTCCATCATAGAGTCTGGTACAGACGAGGGCAATAGGTACGCTGTCCTGACTACTGGTCATACTCTGAATTAGACGCAGGGTCCCTGTAGTCTAAAGGCCAGCCTCCCATTCATCTGTGTCCTTATTCCTAAGCCCCTTAGTGCTTGGGACCGGGTTCCTGACATATTCTTGCCACCTATTTTTTTTCTCCCTGTTTTTTCTTTCTCCCCTGATGATGAATTTTTCTTCTTGTACTAAGAAAGATGCTCCAGAGAGGACAGTAAGCACTAATGTCAAGCAAGGAACTGGATCTCAATACATGTTTGTTAAATGAAAGCATAAATAATAAATACAAATACATTTTGGAAGCTATACGTTGTTGAAGGAATACTTTTTGTCTTCACCTTAGGTTTTTGTATGTAAGTCCATACAGTGGTTCGGTGGTAGGCAAGGCAGGACTTTAAAACCCAAATACATTCATGAAAGCAAAAAGTCCAAGAATGGTGCTTTATTCGGATATTTTCATCAGGCTAGAAGGATGACTGACAGGTTTAAAATATCAAAAGAGGAATTCATGAATTGTCTGGTTATTTATTCCGACCACTATTCTCTCTATAACCAGAGCAATTAACAACATTTTCACCTCAACTGCAGGTCAAATAAGATGATTTCCTAATTTGAAGCCTGAAGGCAAGAGAAGGGGTTTCAGGCAGGCACAAACAGCTATGAAATGGATTGTGTCCGACAATTGTGTGTGGGGCTGAATTTTAACTATACATGATAGACGTATCATTTTTCAACAAACAAATAAGCTCAGAGAACAAACAAACTTAAATTCACCCCTGAAGTGTTTCTCTTTATATATAGGAGAAATCTTTCGGAAAATCTAGGCATATATCAAACTTTAAAAATTGGATCCGTTTAAAAACGTTAATTGAAAATGAAACAGATGTGTAGGTATATTAGTTCTTCACTCTGTATGTATAGCATGTGGACAACCTGCTGTTTAACTGTTAAGCTTTCTGTGATTGTTGAGAATATGGTTGATTTTTAAGCTTATCTTATATTTCCAAGTTTTCTACAAGGAACATATATTCATTTTTGTAATTCTAAAATTTTTTATATATAATCCTATGATATATAATTCACAGGTAACTATATATAATTTTATGTTCTCTCCTGGCATTGTTCTTTCTTTTAATTTCTTTTTTTTTTTAGTTTATTTTTTGAGAGAGAGAGAGAGAATGATTAAGGGAGGGGCAGAGAGACAGAGGGAGAGAACCCCAAGCAGGCACTGCACTGTCAGTGCAGAGCCCAATGTGGGGCTCGAACTCAGGAACCGTGAGAGATCACGACTTGAGCTGAAATCAGGAGTCAGACACTCACCTGACTGAGCCATCCAGGCGCCCCCCAATTAATTCTTTTGAAAAGCAAATTAAAAATAATGCCATGGCTCTAGTTCTAATAAATCAGAATATTTAAAAATGTGTCATTTCTACATGTACTTCAAACTTCCTGTAAAACAGAAGCTCTGGAGGTGTCCTGGTAAAGACGGCGAATTGAACACACACATGTACTCCTGCTTTCTCCGTCAAGTCCCACAGCGAGGAGGGTAAAGTGTTAAAATACACAAAAGCCTAAGAACGAAGAACGGGGGAGGAGATAATAGGGTTTTGGAAGCTGAAAAGCAACTGAACCATCTTCAGTGGTGGCAAATCGAAGGAAACAAACCTGAGCCCATTGGAGAGGGCAGAGAAGCAACCCAATTACCACAGAAAAATCTCCGAGGTTAAGCAACTGATGGCAAGAGTTACCACTGAATATGGGTTGGAGGTGGAGCTGAAAACAGAAAAGCTCACTGGGAGTTTGTTAGAAACACTTAGGTCCCTAGATCCCTGGACCACGTGACTGCTCTTCCTTCATTTGGGCAGAAGACTCAAGATTTATTCTCTGCAGAGGATTTAGCAGAGAGTCTTTCTGGGGTTCTCTAGGCGTAAGTTAGGTAGTAGTTCTGTCCTGAAAATAGGGATATTAAGTTAAAGCTTGAACACTGAATGTTGAAACCCTACAACTCTCTTCATCCTCATCTGTGAACAATAATACGGGTAGGTGTCTACGCTCCAGGCAAGAGTAGAAAATGCTCTTCTGGAGGTTTTGAGTGGTCCAAGAGAAAATTCAGGAATTATGATGTCTCCCCCCAAAAACATCTCAGGCAGTGAAGTTCACAGGTGACAGGTCGCATTGTGGTCGCATTTGTGAGGTTTCAGTCATACTGTTAGTGCCTCAGTCTTAAATTTGTGTGCCAGCTAAAGGGTCATCAGACATTTGAAGAAATGTCTGAAACACAGGAGAAGACCAAAGAAAAACAGACAAACCAAAGCTACTTGAATAGGTGCTGAGTAGGGAAAGAACGATTAAAAGAATATTATCATTAATATCCTCAGAGATAATATATTATTTCTTCCATGAAACAAGAACAGATGCTATAGAAAAAGGGATGTTAAAGGAAAAAAAAAGGAGAGTGTTTGTAAATTAAAGATATTACAAAGAAATTCAAAACTCAATGAGCAATTCTGAAATATAAATTTGAGGCCATCTCTCAATATTTAGAGGCAACAGCAGACAAATAAGTTGAGCAAATGAGAGAAAAGATGAGGAACTTAGGAGAGCAGGTCATGGGGCTTGATATCTGAATTTAAGTTCCAGAAAGAGAGAACAGAAAATGAAAGAGAGGAAATTGTCCCCCTAAAATCAGTTCAGGGTACTGTCCTAGAGCTGAAGAGAATGGCTTTCTAGGTTTAAAGACCCATGGAGTACCTACTACAAAGCGTCAAAGTAGACCCACACCAAATAATATTCAGGAGATTCCAGAAAATGGAGGAAGAGAATAAGAATAAAAGCTTCTAAGGATAGGGGCGCCTGGTTGGCTCAGTCAGTTGAGCGTCCAACTTTGACTCAGGTCATGATCTCATGGTCTGTGTGTTCAAACCCCTCATTGGGATCTCTGCTATCAGCATGGAGCCTGCTTCAGATCCTCTGTCCCTCTCTCTTTCTGCCCCTACCCCGCTCACGCTCTCAAAAATAAATCAACTTAAAAAACACAACTTCTAGAGAGAAAAACACGGGATTCGAGTAGAGGATCAAGAATTAGAACAGGGTTGAACTTCTCGAGAGCAACCGTGTGGACAACTAAAAAATTCCTTCAAAATTCTGAAGGGAAGTAATTTCCAATAAGAATTCTATATGCAGTCTTAACCTCAATTAAGTGTGAGGATGAAAATGTAACCTGCATGCACACTTTCTCAGAAAGCTACAGAAAGATGGACGGGTGGTGGGGGTGGTGGTGGTGGGGGTGGGGGTGGTGGTGGTGGGGGGGGGGAAGAGAACAGACCACGAAAGAAAAGGTCATGGAAGCCAGATAAGAGGAGCTCTACCCAATCTAGAGGTCAAGGTCAAATCTGCATGATGATGGAGAGGGGAGATGGAGGAGGACACTGGCATTCCTTGTCAGAACTCTCTGGATAGGTATCTTCAAGAAAATGAAATGGAAAGACTATTTTATATGTCTTATATATATATTCATTAAGAAAAGACTTTAAAAATTGGGAGAGAATTTAAGTTTGCCTACATTATCAATTCATAGAAAATTAAACAATAGAAAAGTAAGATAATTATTATCTCTAAAAAATAAGATACTGTTCAAGAAAGGAAATGTAATTATATTACATGGCTCAGCTATGAAGAGCAGGCCTAAAGCTGTAATAATGTAAACACTGAATACTGATTTAAGCAAAGGTAGTGAAGCATCTTACTGGCAGGACGGTGGCACAGGAAGTGTGCGGAGGGGACTTGTTGCCCGTGAAAAAGCCTAATCCTCATTTTCCACAGTAAGAATTCAGCTGATAGTGACGGACTAAAAATGGAAATCCAGGGAGCAGCCCAGGAGTCAGTAAAGTACGGCCCACATGCCAGCCGCCTGTGTTTGTAAATAAAGTTTTATTGGAACACAGCCACACCCACTTGTTTACATACCGCCTGTGGCTGCTTTCATGCCATAACAGCAAAGTCGAGTAACTGCAACGGAGACCATATGGTCCTCAAGCCTAAAATATTCACTATTTTACTCTTTACAGGAAACATTTGCTGACCCCTCGAGTAGCAGATAAATATCTCTAGAGGTTTGGAGACAAACATCAAAAGATACAAAAAATCTGAAAATTGGGTGGCTGTGTTTCTTAATAAGTCACATAGAACTATTTGACACTTCAAACAAGGTGTGTGTATTACTTCGATTAAAAATAAAAGCTAAATAAAAAAAGAGCGTTAACATGATTTATTAGAAGTTCCAGACAGTTTTTTTTTCCCCAGGGGATGGCAAAAACACTGAAGAATCGCCTCTGTTCTTTTATGTCTCCTTTTTTGATTTTTTGATATCTTATTTACTCAAAATGCAATTGCCTTCTTTGAGTCAACTTTATTCTCTCTTGCCCTTTTATTTTTAGTTTTGGTTAGAAACCAAGGCAAGAAGCGTTAGGTTTTAAATGATTCCTCTTCCCCATTTTGAATGTATCTGGGGAAGGGAGGTTGCAGATTTGTAGATTCTCACACAACCCACAAGTCCAAGGAATTAGCTAAACAGATTTTATTTTACTCCGGCAAAAGTGATCTCAAATTTTCTTCAAACCTCAATTTATTTATTTTAAAAGGATGGAGCCAAGATTCACATTCCACCCATTGATCACAGTTGGTGACATGCTTCCTTCCTAATGTAATCTTGAAATGGCAGAACATCCATAATTAATCTGGAGGTAAGCCGTCTCAGCCATTAAATAGGTTTCCAATTTAGTAGCTCTTTGGGTTTTGTCCCAGAAATCTTAAAGGTCATTTTCTATCCACTGCTTCAAGATAAACAATGACACTTTCCGGAAAATGTGTTTTTCTTATAAGCACGATGCCCAGTAATATATTGATATTGTACTCTGGATGTGATGGCAAAGATTTCTGTTATTAAGTCTGGGATGTGAAAAGAAGGAGCCATTCTCACTATTGTGCTCTCAGGTTAATATTTATGACCCTACTCAGCAGAAATTTAAGTTGCAACAGTGCCAATCACTAAAGCTTATAGGCCCGGTGGGACTCATGCATGCTGAGTCAGCTGGCCGTCTCTCCAAGCTTCTAGAGGAGGACATTTTCTCTGCCAGTTCTCCGTGTGTTGGTCATCCACCTCCCCTTCTCGGTTTGGCTGTGTCACTTAAGTGTGTTCAGCAAATATTGAGTCCCTACTCTGTGCTTAGTTCTGTGTGAGCCCCTGTGGAGAACACGAAGATGGCTAAGATGACAACACGCTGGGAAGACATGACAGGTACAGATGAAACTGTTAAATAACAGGGCAGGGCCATAAAGGGTCATGTGATAGCCTGAGTGGTTGAGGTGACATCCAGCTCTCAGGAGCGAGGAGGGGCTAGGAGAGGAGACGGACTTCGGTGTGGGAACTGGAGGCTGGGCCCAGCTACTCGTGTGGGTGAACAGAAGAGGGGATATGTTTTCATCTGGAGACGCCCAGTAGTAAGCATGGCACATGGGTGAAGGTCTACTTATCATGGATGGAGAAGAGGGTTGGATTCTAGCCAGAGTGATTTAATACTAGAGAGTAAGTTTTATCCAAATTCCACAGCCAATGGTAGAGCCTGAATTCTAATTAAGTCGTCTTCTGATGCTAAATTCATTCTTTATGCGATATACAGAGTTGTCCATATGGAAAAACACACCAATTAATAGACCACCTGTTATCTCTAACAGTGAGCTCACTGACCTCATAGTTACAATTAATATGAAGACTATCCCAGGGTTTGGTTGTTAAGAAAGTGAGGAAAGTTTGCATCTGTGGGTCTAAGGCTAAGAAGATGAGATAGTTATGAAAAATTGTTTTGGATTCTTCGGAGAGGTCAGGACTGGGGGTACAGATGGAGAAGGCTTCAGTGTGAGGTCACTGGGGAATGACCAATTCCAAGATCATTGTCCACAGTGAAAGAGGAGAAAGCCAAGGAGGCAGTTCATGGTCAGAGCAGATTTTAAGTGTGGGCAGAGGAAGAGGGTTCTGGACAGAGACTAAGAAAAGGCACTTGAAGAGATGTCAAAATACCAGGGAGGGGAAGTATCAGAGAAGACCAAGAAGGAGGAGTTTTCAAGAGGGATGAAAGTTCATCCAGAGTTCACTCGGGGCTCAAATCCTGGAGTTACCAATTCAGACCCCAATCTACGTGGGTGGTGCCCCCTGAAGTCAACCCACATGGTGGCCCTCAGGTCCACAGAATCAAGTGCTAAGGGAGAGGCCATGATAAGACAAGATGGAAAGGTATCCATTTGGTCTGGTATAAAGTAACTGAAGCCATTACTAAGGGCCATTTTTGTGGAGTGATAGGGAAAAGAAAACATTGGGGGGGAGCTGTTGAGTATCTGGGAATGGAGGAAGCACACATGGTCCTTGTAAAATAGGGGATGAGGGGGAACTCAGTAATTAGAAATACATCTTGGGTCTGGACATGTTACACGCTGAGGAGAAGGAGCCAACAGGCGTATAGGACGTAGAGGGAATATTTGATGGAAAGAAGTCATGGAGAACATGGTGGGGGGGCAGGGAATGAGCCTCCTCCACCCTGAGGGCAGAATAGAACATGGTATATGGTGGCACAGTTGAAAACTGCCCAAGGAGTTCCTGACTGGAGGCTTTCACTTATGTGGGAACAAAGTGAATAATCAGATGAAATGAGGTGCAGTGGTGGATACAGGCTTGAGAAGAACGGAAAAAGCATGGAAAAGGAAAGGGGGGGTGTGGTGATGGGAACTGGGGCAGAGTCAGTGTGGAAGGCCACGCTGAGGCTGACATGGAGAAACAGTCCTGACGGTGAGGATCATGGGGACAGACCGTGAGTGAGTTTCCAGGTCCTCAGAGAAGGTGGAGAATAATCAGAAGAACAGAGCAGTGGTAAGGACACCTAGAACATGTTAGCACCAGATGGCATGGGCCTCCAAAGAGGAGGAATTTTATGTCACAGCAGAAGGGTTCTTGTAGGGACACTGCAAGGGGAAAGTGGAAAAACACCGACCTATCTTCCAGTCTCCACCTGGAAGACGAACCGCTTCCCTTTCTGAGCAAGTGAAACTTCATTGAGGGGGAATGTTCCGTAAATATGCTGAAGGCGTATGGGGGCTTAATGACCACAGGACAGAGGGTTCCCTGGGTACAGGAGAAACTGTTAGAAGGGAAGGCAACTTTGAGAGGCTGAACTGAGGCAGGAAGGGCAGGGAGGAAGTGGAGAGCAATAGGGTAGGAGTTTTAATATCCATTTGGTTCTAGGATTCATGAGTTTATGCTCTTTCCTTTCTCCTGCCCTAACCAGGTCCGGGTCTTCAAAGGTCTTAATCCACATGTGCACTTTTGCAAAGTCCCCCTTACCTCTGGTTGATTGTCTCCAGAAGCTCTCAGTTTAATTTATTATGGACGTTACTACTGGAAGGTTTTTCTTATAGCATCCTTTGTATATTTCCTGCTGCCTATAAGAGAGTGAGCCTCAAGAGGGAAGGTTCCCACCTGTCATGGCTGGAGACCCAACGTCCAGCTCAGGACATGGCAGTGGGAGTTCCCATACAGCTTGCTGATGGTGGACAGAATTCTGGAGCTTGAGGGCAGGTAGGACAAAGTCAGCTGGTCTATGTCTTCATTTTGCAGAGAAGGCAGCTTGGGTGTCAGGAGGCAGAAACTGAGGCCCAAGCGACTCTCCAGGGCCACATGGCTAGTTTGTGGACATGCCGAGCCTCCTGTCCTCTGTCTTCCACTCAAACTCCCTCAAAATCTCCATGGGCCTTGTTCCATGTTTCCTCACAGGGACTCAGGAACCTTCTAGCACCAACGGTGTCATCTGCTCACTGTTCCGTGGACCCTGGTGTGGTAAGTCCTGCTCATACCATTCCAGCATGGAGCCCAAACCTACGTCTGATGCTATTCTCAACGGACGCTGTCTCATTGTAACCCCACAAAGCTGGCCTCCATGTTTCTGCTCTATCCCTCCTCTGAGTGACACATACTCCTTTCTTTTAAATCACTAACCGGGTGCTTAGACAATCAACTAGTATTCTTTTATCATTTTATTCAAGCATCTCATCTCCCCAACTTGGTGCTGTCCCCATGAGGATGGAGGGAGTGTTTGAGACACACAGACTTGCAGAGTTGGATGTGTCCTCAGAAACCATCTGTTCCAACACATTTATTTCACAGATGGTATCACTGGGTCCACAGGAGGAAAATGACTTGTTCATAGTCTTTTTTTTTTAATTGTAGTAAACTACACATAAAATTTACCATTTTAACCATTTTTAATGTTCATTTATTGTGTGAGAGAGAGATGGAGAGTGAGCAGGAGAGGGGCAGAGAGAGAGAGAGACAGACAGACAGACAGAGAGACAGAGAGAGACATAGAGACAGAGAATCCCAAGCAGGCTCCATGCTGTCAGCGCAGAGCTTGAACTCACGAGCCATCAGATCAAGAGCTAGAAACTTAACTGAGTTACCCAGGCGCCCCCCATTCTAACCATTTTTAAGTGTACAGTTCAGTGTTCCTAAGTTCATTCGCATTGTTGGGTGACCATCACCCCCATCCATCTCCAGAACTTTTTCATCTTCCCAAACTGAAACTCTGTCCTCACTAAACACTAATTCCTCAACCCCTTTCCCCCTTCCAGCTGCTGGCACCCACCATTCTGCTTTCCCTCTCTATGAATGTGACTACTTCAGGTACCTCATGTAAGCAGAAAGGTACAATATTTGTCCTTTTGTGATTGGCTTGTCTCACCCAGAATACTGTTTTCAAGGATTGCCTGCTTTTACGACTGGATAACATTCCATTATAGGGAGCCTTTTGCTCCCTTTTGCTTATCTACTCATCCACAAATGGACATTCGGATTGTTTCCGCCTTTCGACTGTTGTAACAGTGCTGCTTGTGAACATAGGTATACAAACTGCCCCAGGTGTTTGTTAAATGTTTTAATGATTTCCCGTTCCTGCCTAACATAGTATCCTCCACAGAGTAGAAACTGAGGCAGAAATTATTTTGATGGCGATGATAATTGTAGCCAGTCCCTTGATCTTACTGGGGAGAGGAGATTTAAAGCCGTGAAACAAAAGACCATCCGTTCTGTCATTTTGCAATTTAGCGAAGACGCTAATGCTCTCCAAATGCAATCAATAGTTAAGCAAAACATACAGTGACCATGAAAATATGGATTTTCTTTTTACGTGTGCATTTCTCTTTCCTCTTGTGTCTGTGTGGACTTTCCAGAGAGTAGGAAATCTGATCCAGAACTTCATTTCTCCCTGGAGTAAGGCCGTTCTCTGGGAACCCTGGAAATTAAGCCACCGTAGGAAACCGTAAGGTTTTAAAACTCCGATGTCAAGGATTTCCTTTGGCAAATCTCATTTAGCGCTGTTCTACTGACCTGCAAAACAGAATAATTCAGCAAAGACAGAAGGAGCAGCTTTTCTCTTTTCACTCTCTCGCAGCCTTTCTCTCAAGATGTGTGTCTTTGAAAAAATCCTTTATTCCCGTGCAGCCGTCTCAAGGTAAATCCAAGGACAAAGGCCTTTCAGCAAGAACCTTGAATAGAGGGGAGATTTTCTTACCTCCTCCCATCGATCTACCTCCAGCGTCAAATCAATTCCTTTGGTGGTTATTGCTATGTAGTGTTAGCTTTCCAAAATGTGTTGGAATACGTTTTCTTAGCTAATGAATGGAAAAATATTCCCCTGCCGATTGTTCACGCCGTTTCCGTGTTTGTTAGGAGCTTGTTAAGTTAAAACAGGACTGGGCAAACACTAATAATCATTTTGTGCATTTATGGAGCACATTAAACTTTCAAATCGGGTCTCACATGCAGGATCTCTCTTGATCCGTGAAATAATAATGCTGACGTAGAGGCCATCGGGCCAGGATTTGTCAGGAGGCTGGTGGCATGGGGCAGAAACTGAGGCCGATGGAAGGGCGGTGCTGAATGAAGGTCGCGCACCGTGGTGCCTGCCACAGCGGTCGGTGACGGCATCTGCGTGCCACCGTGAACAATAGGGACGCAGACGGTCACCAAAGCGCTTTGTGTCCGGTGTGGAAAGACAGGACGGGCTGAGCTGGGTTTGTTCAGCCTCCTCCTCATACCTCACTGAGGGCCAGACGGACGGTCCCCTGTAGTTCCTACCGCTCCACGCCCCTTCCTTTGCTTTTCTTCTCTTTTCATTCTTTCTTTCTTCTCTTTTCACTCATTATTTTAAAGTAAAAATAAAATGTATTATATATGCATATATATTACAATATATGTATTTGTGTATAGCTATGTATACACACACACGTTTGAACAAATAGTTCTTCAAGGATTGTGAGGGATGATTAAAGTTTTCTATGCCCTGTCCCCCTATTTCCTCTCCGTGGAAGCATTTTCAACCCTTCAGGCTGACTTAAAAAGTTATCTGTCTCTGAATGACCTAGTCATAATTACAGTTTCATGATGTTTAATTTTCTGGCAGTATCTGTTGCCTTACCAATATGGAAAATGAGGGCTTAGCTCCCCTGTGGGCTCCCTCAACACGCGCTGTTCATCTCTCCTTCCCAAATAGGTAACCCAATTCCAACTTTGGTTATTGTCAGTATTTAGTTTTCATATTACGAAGAACACGTCAATGCCATTTACAGCGAAGTCATATTATTTCCTATGATTATTTTTTTTTCCTTTTTCTTTTCTGCAGGTTTCGTTTCTCCTGGGATTTTTCTTGTTTTCTTAGTTTGTTGGATTTTCCTCTGGTGATTTTATAAGTGGGCTCCTCCAATCGTTGGTCTCTCATGAGAAAGAAAAAAGCATCCTTGAAAACTGGGAGCCAGTTGGGCACGCATGGTCAGGTCACAGTGTTCTGTGGAACACGGACTCTTTCACGGGACGCATCAGACACGGGCACTCTGTGACCTTGAGAGGGTGAGGCAAAGATGAGCTCACTCCACTCTCATCTGAGCCTGCCCAAAACAAATGTCCAAACCACAAAAATGGCCAGATATACTGCCTTCCTGCCTAATACCCGGAATCGCTCCTTCTTTACCAAACACACCCGTTAGCCCTGCCTTGTGCCTGTCGCTTTCTAACTAAAAATATGAAGACATCCAAGCACAGAATTGCTGGTGGTTCTGGACAGCGTCCAGTCCAGGGCAAACTCCTGCTTCTTTGAACCATTACCCAAATCACCCAACACAAACCCAAGCCCTATAAATAGTTCCTGCAGCACCCTCTGAGATGGTTCTCCGGACTACGCTGCAAGGAGTCAATAAACCCAAAAAGGTCCTAGTACGAATGCATTCCTAGTGGGCAATGGCTGTAACATAGCTACCCAGTGCCATCAATATTTATCCAAGAGCCTTGACGCCTTGGAAGGGGGATACCCTCAACTCACTAATGTTAGTGGGCATATTTCAGGCCCTTTGTATCTCTGGATGTTTGAGGTACCACACTGCTCATGGCTGGAAGGAAGCTTGTGCTAAGTGAGCTCCAATATTTCATTGATGCCTTCCATTTTAGAAGTGTACCTCTCTCCCTGTCTCCCGCCTCCTTCTTCTTCTTCTTCTGTTTCCTTTTCCGGTGTTATCATACTCCCCACCCTCATCCCGTGGAACTGCAGTGACTTTTGCGTGTCTACTCAGATACTGATTGTTCTTTTGGGAAGCTGTTTTCTGGTCTTCTGATATCTGTTCCCATAGTCCGTCTGCTTGTCGCGAGTGGTATTTGTCTGTAGGAGGAGAAAGTCTACAGCGAGACAATGGGCGTAAGCAGGCAAGTCTGCTCCGGAACCAGTTCTAGGGGCTGAGAAGTTCGGAAGGTCTTTAGGTAAACTCTGACTTGGGTCATTATTTTAAAATCTGATGAGAACTTCATCATCTGTCTTGTCTTCGTGTCCTTGAGAACTGTCTTGTTCAAAGTAGTCTTGTTGGGGTCAGAAGGTATTTTGTGGCTCCCCATTTATTATGATTGGGGCTTTGGCAAAGCTTGAAGATGGAAAGCTGCCCAGGGCCATCCTCAGAAAGGCTGCTGTTCTCGCGGGATCTTGCTGTTCTCGCGGGATCTAAACCCACACATTTCCTCTGGATAAACACCTGCGGTCCCACATCGCCTTAGCTCACATGCTTGTTCCTCTAACTGGCACAATTTCACCAGGGAAAATTGGAAATTGTAGTGGCTACTTTGGGGAACTTTTGACGTGAATGAGATGGTTTACTTGAGAGACGTCATAGAACATAAAGGGAGGAAACAGGAGGAAATGATCTTGTCTGCCTAAAAACAGGGCGAGCCTTTTGTTGACTGCGGATGCCTCCCTCCTGTACTTTTGTACCGTGAGGATTCATCAAGGCTGGCTTTCAAATATGTTGCTTGATAAAAATTTCAAGGCCTAAATCATTATATAAACCAGCTGTAATAACTGTCCTTTGTCTATTTTCATGTGTTGAAATGGGTTTTCCAGATTCTAAACTTTTATCCCTTCTCTTTGCAGAGCAAGAATATTTGCTTTTTACAGGGATAACTTCATAGGTGTCTGAAATTGGCCCCTCTCACTTCTCATTCTATCCTTTCCCCTTTCTCCTCCTCTTTGGGGGAAGCTTTAAAAATTAATTGCGTGAAATAATCATTCTGTCATTAGGGGCACAGTTTAAGAATTTCTAGTCCAGATTAACTGTCAAACACGTCTAAAAGACGGGAAAAAATTATTATGCTGTTTGTGTTTCTTTTGTGGACACTGAAAACACTGAAAACTGTATTTACAAAATAGCTTTTGTTACTATGGTTACAAGATAAGAAGAGGCCTCAGTTCCAAGATAAAAGAAGGGCCTTGAGCATGACTTAGAGTTTTTTGAATTTAGTTTCCCATATAAAAATAATATCAACACGGTAATTTGGTTTGTACGAGACCAAGGTTAAATATCTTATGATTTAAAATTTCTGAAACTTTTATATTGTTTTTATGAGTTAAATAAGTCATTACGGTCTTCATAAATTATTAAAAATGTATATACACACTCATATACATGCAGATAATTGTATCCAACTAAATAAAAAAGGTACTAATGAATTTTTAAATGTTTAATTTAATGAGATTTTTAAAAGCTGTATGTCAGAAGGATTATGTTAGCAAAAACTGTAATTTCTTATTTATTTATTAAATAATTTATTAATTTATTTAGAGTGCATGCACACACACATGGAGAGGGGTACAGACAGAGGGACAGAGAGAACCTCAAGCAGGCTTGTGCTGTCAGTGCAGAGCCCTACACGGGGCTCTGTCTCACAAACCATGAGATCATGACCTGACCTGAAATCAAGAGTCAGGCGCTTAACTGACTGAACCACCCTGCTGCTCCTGAAATCAGTGTTCTTATAAAGCAAAGAAATTGCTAAGCAATTCTTTGTTTTTTTATCGCTGGTGCTCTCTTATGTCTGGAGGACAATTAGTTACATCGATTAAATACGATAAAAAATAAAGTTGATTATACTGTATATAATAATTGGAGTGAAATATACATATATAAACAAGAGAATAGATTTGAGTTTTGGTTTATTTAAGAAGTCACCATTAACCAAAATGATAACGTAAATGATATATACAGCTTTATTTAACATACTGATAAAGAATATTTAAAGCTACTATGAAAAGCTTTCAATTTGTTACCTATATGCATACTTGTAGATCTATGTGTGTCTAGCTACACACACGTAAAGATAGATTAACTCATATACTACAGATTGTTACATGAATAACATACAAAGTCATGAAACTAAAATTGGGGTCTTTTATCTGTTAAATGATGAAATTATTCTGTGCCCAGAAAAGTAGAAGCTCCCTTTGTCACCAACCTAATCTGTTATGTCCCTTTCTCACACATTATTATTTTTTATTTTTTCACGCTTATTTATTTTGGGGGAGGGAGAGAGAGAGAAAGAGAGAGAGAGAGAATGCAGAAGCAGGGGAGGGGCAGAGAGAGGAAGAGAGAGAATCCCAAGCAGGCTCCACGCTGTCAGTGCAGAGCCTGACTTGTCTCTTGAACTCACAGACCGTGAGATCATAATCTGAGCTGGAATCAAGAACTGGACACTCCACTGACTGAGCCTCCCAGGCGTTCCTCTTTTTCACATATTCTCAAATCATTTTTGGAAAGGGTCTTATAATTTTGAAAAAAAAAATTAAATCCACAATAATCATTGTTTTCTTATGGTGTTCTTTTTTTATAATTTAGCTGTAAATATGTCTTACCTTTAGATATTTATATCTTATCTCCTCTAATAAGTATTCTTGATTTTTGCCTTTCCCAAGTTCAGGACCAAATAAACAATAATGACACTGTTAAGATGTCTTTTATGGCTAAATTATTTTTACGTAATGTAAGGATTCGCTTTTCCACTCTATAAAGGGAAGGATGATATGTTTGTATAAATTCTGCAATTTTTAATTAATGCCAAATTGGTACAAGAGCTCTTTTGTTTATCCACAGTGATAATGAGAAAGTGAGTTTCTCTTCCTAGGGTAACTATACATGAAAGTAATGCTTAATTATTATTTTGAGCTTAATTATATATAAGCTTTATAATGTTTAATTATGTAGATGTTTAATGGGTATGTTTTAAATGAATGAATAAAAAACAGTAACTTTTTTTATTTAAAAATGATTTTTGGGGCACCTGGGTGGGCTCAGTTGGTTAAGCATCCGACTTTGGCTCAGGTCATGATCTCGCGGTACATGAGTTCGAGCCCCGTGCTGGGCTCTGTGCTGACAGCTCAGAACCTGAAGCCCCCTTCGGATTCTGTGTCTCCCTCTCTCTCTGCCCTTACCCTGCTTGCATTCTCTCTTCCTCTCTCTCTCTCTCTCTTTCTCTGTCAAGAATAAATAAAAACATTAAAAATTTTTTTTAAATAAAAAAATGATTTTTATGCCTTTTTGCAGAGAGGGATACCAGTGTGCCTTTGGGAATGGAGATTTCAGGTGGTAAACCATGGATGAGTAGCCTGTGCAGAAGGCTTTCTGGCAAGTGAGGCACGGCATAGGCTTTGGAACAGTTGGAAGCACCTCTGCTCTTTCCTTCCCTCTCTGACCCAAGGGCGCTTGGCCCTCAACCTGAAACTTGTAAGCATGGAGAATCATAAATGTCAACACGACCATCAATTATGTTCAAGCCATGACTTCTCCTCTCTCTCAAGTATCTAGGCTACCTTTAGGCCTTTTTGGAATGGATCAGGAGCGACAGAATGAACCGTGTGAGGTGGGTGGGAATCCTCACCCACCGTGCCAGTAATGGTTTGTACTTTCGGCTGAAATCTGGAGGCCCACATCTCGAAGGTTCCTACGACATCTCTGCAATTGGCTACTGGCCAATTCCCCGCCCATCTCCTTATTTATCCCCGATAGGCTGAGTAGCTTTGACCACCTGTTGTGCTAAGTTCTCTATGTCTGTTACCATCAATTTGATAACATGACCCCCAAACACGGCCGTACATCAGGAGTCATCTTGCTAGTTAGGCCGTTGATTTGCAAGCCAAACCAAAGTCTAACTGACCTTAGTACTGCAGTTGTTTTTTCCTTCACCGTTTAATGCTGCCGTCAATGTCTCAGAGAAAAATACCGTGCTCAAGGTGTGTTTGCACTTCTGCAAGCCTGAGCATGTGTGGGCATGTGTGCGTGTAGTGAGAGGGTCGTGAAGAGTTAGAACAAGTATGGTCATTTTTTTTTTCTTAAAGATGCTTGTCAATCATGGTGACCATACATCTGTCTCCATTAAAAAAATCTCTACTCACACCAGAATTTGGGAGAAATTTCATGCAAATAAAAAAGATACTTGGCTAGTGTGGATGGCCAAGGCAATTATAGCCATCTGCTACCTGTTAGCCCAACATGTTCCATCTGTTACAGAGCTCACATCCACCAGAGAGGGAACTCAGCACAGCGTACCCGTAGTCACCGAGACTAGGTGTGGGGATCTGGGGGAGGCGTGGGAAGGCAGCTAGACCGTGTTTATTTTGGTCAACAAGTGTTTGGCCAGTAGGGAGTGGCTGGAGTGCCCTGTAGTGTCCTCCGTGTTGCTAGCTGACTCCTCCTTAGATGAGGGTGTAACTATACCAGAGCAATTAATCCGTGGTATCTGTTTTCATCAGTGAAAACCTATCAGTTAAAAAAATTTTTTTAATGTTTACTTATTTTTGAAAGAGACAGAGTACAAGCAGAGAAGGGGCAGAGAGAGACAGAGACACAGAATCCGAAGCAGGCTCCAGGCTGAGCTGTCAGCACAGAGTCCGACGTGGGGCTCGAACTCACAAACTGTGAGATCATGACCTGAGCCGAAGTTGGATGCCTAACTGACAGAGCCACCCAGGCGCCCCCAAAACTCATCAGTTTTAATCTGTCTTGGACTTCAAATGAAACGTAGAACTTGTAGAAATTTGGGTTTTCTACACCATGTCCATAATTAATCTGAATATCTAAATTGGTTCAAAAACAGAACACTAGTAGTGTCTTCCTGGTCCATAGCATTTAGCAAACTTCCTTTACCCTAATAGCTGAACCAGCTACTCTTCTCTTTGTCCTCCTGGGTAAGAATTAAAAAAACCTGCCTTCTCAATTCTTGTACTTACAGAATTCTGAAAACTTCCTTTTGTGAAAGCCTGTCTTTTGAAAGAAAGTAACTTGGCTTCTGGGTTTCTCTGTTCCTAGCTAGTACCCATCTGGGGCACGTTTTCTCTTTTCTTCTAGGGCTAAAATCTGAAATGTTGACCTTACTGCTGTTGGCATTTTCTTTACCGTCCAGGTACCCCTGCGTGGAGATCAAGAGAGTGAAAGAGAATTAAGTGCTACTTGTGAGATATCAAAGGATGTTTTTGGGTGCTCTTCTGATCTTAACATTTTCTACCTCAAATAAAAGTGATTTACACACATCTTTTCTTACCGCTCACTCCCTTAATTCAGCCTTGTCCTGGTACGGCCTCTCGCTACTAAGCTACGGCTCTGCACCCGGTAGAGTTCTTGAAGTACTGGAGAGCCTTAAGCCCTCATCTCCACGGGACTCAGCACGGTCAGAATCCCTATGTCCCTGGATGGACATTCACGCGAATGTAAAATCTGCCTCATGCTTGTGGATTTTATGAAACGAAGCTAAAAAAAAGGCACTAAGGAAACCCCAAGTCCACTCTTCGACAAAAGCCATTTCCAGTCATAATTCTTTGTGCAGCCACCAAAAAAACACCCTCATGAGTATAAACCCAAGAAGGCTGCTAGGAAAGGTTCTCTGGACTTCAGTGACTGATGGTCCTTGGAGATGGGATAGCATCGCATGCTGACATATTTATCATGTGCATATAGAGGCAGGATAGAACCGGAGAAGGGTTTTGCTGAGAAGTGAGCATGAACGCCAGTGGGAGTAATGTGTTTGACATAAAAGACTGGAATGGGACCCAATTACAGCGGGAAATGAACCAGTGCTGTAATGGCTCCGCGGCGGGAATGCAGCACACAGGTGCCATCTGCATTCGAGACAGGAAGTGATGGGCTGGTCTGTTGCTCACACCTGTGGAATGTGTTCTGTAAAATGGGATCGCCATCGTTCCTCACCGAGAGTGTAAACAGAGGGAGTAAGAATTCTCAGTCTTGCAAATTGGATCGAGTTTTCATACCCTGTCCTTGACAGTGGGAATCAAAATACAGGGAACTTTGAAAATAAAAAAAAATATCTTGCAGATTTATTATTCTTTTTTTCTTGCAAGCATTGCAGACAAATATTTTAGGGTTGGAATCTGCCGAGGAATAGAGCAGGTGATTGGCTTGACTTTCTGGGCAGCCTTTCTATCACGTGGTAGAGGGTTGGGCTCTGATCTCTAAATGTTATGTACAATGATTTTTTAAAAACAGGAGCCATATTTGCCCCAGTTAAAAATTCTTTTTTGTTTATTCTTTTACTTTTTGTTGCAAGCTTAAATTTCAAATCTATCTCCTTGAATACTAAGTCCAGACATATAAAGATGTTATCTTATTCAATTACATTGCTATTTTAAAAATCTAGGATGCTGTGAATACTGGACCATGTGTTTTTTTTTTTATTATTATTAAGAAAAGAAACCCACGCATGTGTTGCACGTAACACTGAAAACAGATTCTGATTCTACCATAAACTACAAATGTTCATGCATGCCACCTGAAGTTTCATCATTCTGAAAGAAGTTATCTTAAAAAACCATGTGGCTTGTCATCAAAAGGAGACATGTCTTTGACAAAACGAACGAGTGCTCTAAACTGTTTACGTGGGGGCGGGTTCGCCAGATGGTGTTGCTGTTGACCACATCTGTGTGTGCGGGGAGGGAGTGTCTGCTCCCAGTGCCGTCTCCTCCAACAGTATCTGTCTGTGGTGCACCTCGTCTGGGGAGGGGAACAAGCAAGATAGCCCATCCAGCCGACATCGAGAGACCCTGGACTGTGGAGGTGACGTGTGGCAAACAGCAGAATGATTGGTTGGCTCTTGGGTGCCAACTGTGTTTGCTGATAGCAAATCTGTTCTCTTGACCAACTCTTGGGGTGTGTGTGTGTGTGTACGTGTGTGTGTTTAATCCATCCTTTTGCTCCCAAGAATGAATGGAATTGAGGGACATGTAACATGTATCAGTTTCCTGAGGGTAATGGAGAGTGCGTGTAAGAATCATAAATGGGCTGGGGCGCTTGGGTGGTTCAGTCGATTAAGCGTCCTCCAAATCCCGCTATGATGGCTCTTTTAGGACAGCACTAGGGGCACAGAGACCTTGTAGCCACTTGGGGACAGCTGAGCTGATGGGATCCTTTGAGGGTACCCGGTATGGAAAATGGGGCATCTTTGGGAGATTGGGTCAATTAAAGGAAAACAGAGCCTTTGCTCTCTGTTCATGTCTCTTCTCTTGTGTCTTCAAAATTCAGTACACTAAGTGTTTTTTTCTTCATTTTTTTTTTTTTTTTGTGGAAGAAGATATTTTGGTCTGTTCTTATCAAAAAGTCAAAATAAAATGAACAGGAAGTTAAAAAACTGTTTCCTATGCCAACTTCAAGCATATAGTGGTTGTGCAAGAAATGTCTGCTCATTGCTCATGAATCATGGCTTAGAGTCATTTTTCTAAACCTTAAAAGTGTTCGGTTTTAGTGGGAAGGTTTTGCAGACACCTCGAATGAACAGGCTCTGTTGGACTCTTTCAGAAAGGAAGCAGGAGAAATGAACACAACAATTTTCAAAAATAGACAAGGACCGTTAAGTAACATATAATCTGAAGAGACCCATAGAACATGCAGAGTTAATTATTAGTGTGATTTCTCCTCCCTAATTTAATTTAATAATTTTACATTGTCTTAAAAAGGACATATGCATATGTTAAAAATAAGTTGCCTTGACAACCTAAGTGTCCATGAGTGAATGAATGGATAAGGAAGATATGGTGTGTGTGAATATATATATAATGGAATATTACTCAATCATAAAAAGGAATAAAATCTTGCCATTTGTGACAGCATGGATAAACCCGGAGAGCATTATGCTAGGTGAAATAAGTCAGACAGAGAAAGACAAAATATGATACGATTTCACTTACATGTGGAATCCAAGACACAAAACAAACGAATAAGCAAAAGAAAACAGAAACGGGCTCAGAGATACAGGGAAGAACGGGTGGTTGTCATTGGGGAGAGTGTTGGGGGATGGGTGAGATAGAGGAAGGAGATTAGAAGGTACAAACTTCCAGCTGTAAAATGGGTAAGGCGCAGGGATACGGTGTGCAGCAGAGGGAATGTAGTTAATACGTAATAACTTGGTCTGGTGACAGATGGCAGCTAGATTTATCGTGGTGATCATTTTGTAATGTATATAAATGTTGAATCACTATGTTGTACACCTGAAACTAATATAATATTGTACGCCAATTACACTTCAATTAAAAAAGCAACAAAACAAATTGCTTTGGGATTAAGATGATCATAAACATGAGTCACGAAAGGAGGGCCAACACCGCGCCTAGCGTGAAATGGAACACTTAATTGGTGGCATCCAGCTTGCTATTGATGTTGACGAGTCAAAGGGCTGTGAGGTTCAGACAATTATAGGAAAAGCTGAACAATTGTTTTTGCTTTATTGACTTCCACCTCTTTCCTGTAATGGCTGTATAGACTTAGCCTCTTGATTCCACACCCCCCACCACTTGCTACCCCCAGCAAAATAAGGAAAATTATCCAGAATATTATCCAGAAAAAAAAAAGCTATCTAGCCATGAAAAGACATGGAGGAATTCAAATACATACTGCTAAGTAAAAGAAGCCAGTCTATAAAGGCTACTTCGGATATGACTCCAACTGCATGATAGTCTGGAAAAGGCAGAACTATGGAGACCGTAAAAGAATCGGCATCTGCCAGGGGTTGGGGGTGGGAGGAAAGAAAAGTGGGACTGAGGGGTTTTAGAGAAAGGGTCCTCAATGGTACTGTGATGGTGGGTATATGTCATCATGCATGTGTCAAACTCTATAGAATATGCAACGCAGAGAATGAACCCTAATATAGACCACAGACTTTAGTTAATAAGATTGTACTAATAGTTGTTCTTCATTCATGACAAATGTACTATGTTGTGGCAAGTGCAGAATGCCCAAAGTAAGTCTGATGTGTTAATGATGTTAGTAATAGACATTAATAAGATGTTAATAATAGACGAGACTATACGTATGTGGGGACAGTGAGGGGTTAGAGAGAGCTCTCTGTACTTTCCCTCAGTTTTTCTGTAAGCCTAAAACTGCTCTAAAAAATTAAGTCAATTAATAAAAAAATTTAAAAAGACTAGAAAATCAAACCTTCAAACTATCACGCTACATGATGGCAAGTCACTTGCAAGGCTAGGTCACCTCATTTTCAATTAATGCTGTGACTCCATTTATGTCTATGTTGTCATTAGCTTGATATTAATACATTTTAATTAAATAACCTTAATATTAAAAGAATTAAAGAGTTTTACATGTTTTTAGGTTATGATTCATATGACTAATAGCAAGAAAAATCTACCAAAACTTGGTGTTCTAAAACATAACAGTGAGGCCCACAAAAATTAATTTATGCATTGATTTGTGTTGAAATTGCATATTGAATGACTTTTCTTTACTCCTTCCCTGCTGCTGTTCTCCCACAGGGACTAGGAATTTGAATCTAAATCTTTCTGTGGTGGGGAAGGAGAGAGGAGAACGCAATGTTATCAGAGACCCATGGGATCACCATTTTGAAATGTCAGAGAAATACACTACGTCTACCTCCCTTTTCTCTTTTGTAGACCAAACACAGACAATACACAGACATAGAAGCACAGAAGACTTGCCCCGACTAGCTATATGCCTTGGCGCTTGTCGCTTTTAATTCTCCGGGACTCTTCCCTCATCAAGTGGCGATTTAAGTAGGTACTTACTCGCAAGGTGAATTTACTAAGCTCTCAAACAGACACTGGTCCCTGTTTTATCTGTCTAGTTACTGTCGAGGAGACTGGAGGCAGTCTGTTAAATAAAGCTGACTGTAATGATGAAGAAAAATGAAATAATGGTTCGTTTCTGATTTATGACTTTGCTTCATCCACTGAGTTCATGCTTCAAACGTTAATCCCTCATGGACGATAAGATGGAATAATAGTTTGAGAATGAATTTACCTCCGAGAAGTGGTGTGAATTATGAATTTAAAATGACTGAAAATGTCTTTAAGAAGATTAGCTTCCTTAGATAAATAAGCATACGTTATTGCTTTTAACAGCTATATTTAAAAGCAGGGGGAAAAAAACCTTATTAGACCACAGAGTCTATCTATCTTATTTCCAGAGCATGGAGGAGACACACTCAAAATCTAGCTTTGCCATACGAAACACCTGCTGTAAACAGTGAATGCTTTTTTTGGGGGGTAGCCAAAGCAAACATGTGAACATTTGAAACAGAAAACCAAGGAAATATTTTTCTATGGCTTCTCTCTTCTTCCCTCTGCTGTTATCAAAAAGTCTGCACAGAGGTCAGTCTTTCCAAACGTGGTTATAAGACCACTAGAGTGATCTCCAAAGCACTGACTTATTGGCTGACTCTGCTTCTGTCCACCTTTCATTGTGTTTTTTCTATTTTGCCTTTCAGACTAATCGAATGAAGTGTGACCTGATTTCCTTTCAATGTGTTCACCTTCAAGGACCTTGTAGGCCCTTGGCAAGATTATGCAAAGGATTTTTGTAGCCCAGACTCCTCTCCCCAAAACACGCCATATTCTCCTTCCCTAGGTCCCAAGACGCAGCGATGCTGAGTGGCAGCTAATCTCTGTGCTTCAGGAGGTACTGAGAGATGTCTCAGACCGGAAGGGGAAGATCAAAGTCCACCTGGGTAACGCTAGTTGGACTTGCTACCCTACTTCACCGAGCAATACAACGCTCACCTTAACCTCTGTATTAACAACAGTTATGCACAGTGCTACCCAAATACAATGTACCATCATATTTATGTGATAGGGAATTCAAAATAATACAATGGATTCTCATTACTTATAGCAGTATGTTCTATGGAGTCACTGTGAACACGAATTAGTGAATACTGAGCTTTTGCTTCTAGGAGAAACACAGGGTTAGGTTCCTAAGAGCCTCCGGCCGCATTTCATCAACCAATCAATACATGACCTTGCTGTATATGTGTTTTTTGTTTCAAGACACCTTATTTAATATATGTTGTTGATGCATTAACATTGAACTCATAGCTAAGAGGGCCATAACTACGCCTGCATGAAGTCTATCTAGCACACATATTTTGTCTGCAAAGCGCCTCTTGGCCTTCTTGCTTAGAAACAATAGATATGTAGTTTCAGAACTACACGTAGGTGAGATTTTAAACAGTGAAATCATCAATTAAAAAAACCCCACGAAAACACAAAAAAACCCACACAACGCCCCACATGGCACTAAATAGACCAGAAATATGACAACTGTTTACAGCATGAGAGCTGAAATAAGAAGGCGGTATTGCTTCATTCCTCCCACCTCAGCTGGGAATGTATGCACCACTCTGCCCATGTTTGCTAATGTCTACAAATGTGCCGCTAGTACTTCTTGTGGGCGACAGATCAATTTTAACAAGTAGGTGCATTCGCGAATATGAAATCTACGAATAAGGAGGACTGGCTGTATGTATACGAGAAATTAAATTTTCTGTGTCTTCTGGAATACTTCTGAATGTGATAACAAGAGGAATTTTGGCTTTCAAAATGTTTGTTTATTTAGAAACAATTGGGTATACAAATGGATGCTGTGTGTCAAAGACAGGTGAGCTGAAGATCTGGGACAGAAATAGATTCCCCTGTTTTTGACAGCCTGGTTTGAGCGAAGCTAAAAATATCACAATTTCTGTTCCCTCACTGTATTTTAATGATAAATGCCTGTTTGGGTTTGTCTTTGTGAATGAAAAATAATACAATCTTGGAAAACAAGATGGAGAGATGATGGCACCCATACATTTTCCATTGAAAGTTTCTCAAAGTTTTCAATGTTTATTTTATTCTGTTGTGTTTTTTTAATGTTTATTTATTTTTTTGAGAGAGAGACAGAGACAGAGTGCAAGCAGGGGAGGGGCAGAGAAAGGGAGACACAGAATCTGAAGCAGGATCCAGGCTCTGAAGTGTCAGCACAGAGTCCAACACGGGGCTCGAACTCAAGAACCGTGAGATCATGATCTGAGCTGAAGTCGTACGCTGAAACCGACTGAGTCATCCAGGCATCCCTGTTGTTGCTGTTTTTTATAAGTGACTTGGCATCGAGGCCAGCCTTACTTTATTTTTACCAATCGAAAATCAAAGATCAGATGCAATAACACTTTCTAAGACGTACTGGATTTCCTGAGCACTTACTATGTGCCAGGCTCTGCGATAGGCACTTTACATTTCTGATACCATTTCTGATCTTCACAACGAAGCGTATGCCATGGGTAGTACCACTCTTAGACATGGATAGAGCCTGCTGAGCCTCCTTTAGCAAGTGGCACAGCTGGAATCCTAGGTGTCTGACCCCAGAGTCTGTGCTCTTAACCTTCACTGTCTGTAATCTCCTCTTCCAGGCTAAATGTTATTAAAAGATTTGCTTTTCCGACTGTTTTACCTTGATGCTGAGAGTGTGTCTTTAGGTCGAACTGATGTAATTAGTAATTGTACTTGTTTAAGACACATTCGGGTGACAAGCCGAGACGATGATGATATTGACGGCGTGTTATTTTAGAAAGGATATTGAATTAGCCTGTCATGTGACCTTGGCCCAATCGCTTCACCTCTGTGGGCGTTTCCCTCAGCTGTGATAGGGCAGAGTTTAAAGAAATTATTTCTTAGGACTTCCTGTGATTCTACAAAAGTAATAATCATGAAAAAAATCCTGATACATTTCTAAGAATGACAGTTGAAGGTAATTAAAAAAGAATGAGAAGCCAGCGTTCAACTATAAGTCACTCGACAAATTCCTTCCACGCAGATTCCCTTCAGCCTGTAGGAAGTCTTGGGCATGGAGACTATGCTAAATTTTCTTTCGGACATGAAAAATTAGATATAATTGCTTCTCTTCAGTTTTAATATTACTTCTCGCTTATCACTTAAACAAGCCTCTCATCAGTGTTTCACTTCTTCTTTAAGCATTATAATAAAAAGCCAAAGGCAACTAAGCAGAAATTTCAATTAAGTATTTGCCATTGGTTCATTTATCAGTTCTGCCGCGTTCTCACTCTTAGGACGCGGAGGTAAATCACAGAGTGATAAGTTGTGCTCAGGGCCTCTCTTTGAAAGCAGCAGCCGGGAGGTGAATCTACCACGTTTTCCTCCATCTCCATTTTTAGAAGTGCATTATATTAATCATCCCCTGGAATAACAACTCTAGGAGAACTACGAAATTCCAAGCTGTAAATAAGTGTTTCATCCCTGTGCATTTCCTCATGTCTACGGGCAGAGGCAGGACAATCGAGACTGAACAAGGAGGTGACGGTGTAGTCATTTCGTGTTCCTCTCATGTGTCCACCACCCTCCTGCAGTGTCGAGGGCACCAGCGCCTGGTAGACGAACTACCAGCCCAGGAGCGAATGACTCCAGAGAGGAGTGTGAACTCGTTCTTCTTTTACTTCTATTACTTTTTAAAAACTGTAATTTGTATTGAGATTATTGTAAAATCAAATGCTGTTGCAAGAAATGATACAGAGAGTTCCGATGAATATTTTGCCCAGTTTCTCCCAAAGGAAACATTTTGGAAAACTATAGTATAATGTCACAGTCAGGATGCTGAGATGGACAGAATTCATTCACCACCACAGCCAAGATAATGAATCATTCCAACAATTCCTAAGAATTCCTTGTGTTGCCCCTCTTCCCCACCTTTTTTTTAAAGTTTATTTAAAAAAAATTTTCTTTTACATTTATTTATTTTCGAGAGACATAGAGACAGAGCGTGAGCAGGGGAGGGGCAGAGAGAGAGAGGGAGACACAGAATCGGAAGCAGGCTCCAGACTCTGAGCTGTCAGCACAGAGCCCAACGCGGGGCTCAAACTCATAGACCGTGAGATCATGACCTGAGCTGAAGTCAGCCGCCGAACCAACTGAGCCACCCAGGTGCCCCTAAAGTTTATTTATTTTGAGAGAGAGAGAGAGTGTGAGAGAGAGCAGGGAGGGGCAGAGAGAGACGGAGAGAGAGAATCCCAAGCAGCGTGGAGTCTGATGCAGGATTTGACCTTATGACTGTGAGACCATGACCTGAGACAAAATCAAGAGTCGGATGCTTAACCAACTGAGCCACCCAGATGCCCCATGTTTTGCCTTTTTATACCACCTCAGATCCTCTTTGTCCTTGCCTCCTGCCCCTGTCACTAACCACCAGTAAACACTAATCTATCGTCCATGTCAAAAATCTTATCATTTCAAAAATGTCATGTAAATGGAACCACTAGGTATGAACCTTCAGGGATTGACTTTTTTTCCCCCCTCACCATAATTCTCTAGAGATCCATCCAGGTTATTTGGGGCATGGTTTGTTCCTTTGAGTATTCATTGCATGCCCTCTTCCACGGTAGAGAAGATACACAGTACGGGAGATAACACGTGTGTTGTTTTTCACCGGAGCTACCTTCTTTTCTCTTTTGCCTTTCTGAGTAATGACCCATGACCTAGTCAACACCCATCTGCCTCCAGGGGGAATGGGGGGTAGAGCGGGGAGAAGGTGGGATTTGCTCCAGGACGTGCTCAGTTTCTGACGTGCGGCAGAGGACTACGCCTCCACGGGAAAGTCTTGAACGTGTCCAACCCAGAAGTCTTCACTTTATCCCCCAGTCCCCAAACTACTTGTCCCCCAGTGTTGCCCTCAGGAAGTGGCACCACCATTTACCTGTCTGTTCAGGCCCCAAACTTGAGGAATCCTCTTTGACATCCTTCCTTTCACCTACATCTGGTCTATCACCAAATCCTGTGGGCTCTACTGTCAATACTTTCCTATTCAAAATACTTCTCCATCGCTACCACCACTATGGCTTTGGTATAGGGACCACCTTCCCTCACCTGGGCTCTGCCACTGGAATTTGACTGGTCTCCTGTGTCCATCTTGCCTTCTTCTCCCCTGTCCCCCTGAACAGCTGCAGTTAATAGAGCAAACAGCAGACAGAGTGAGACTTCTAATACATAAATCAGATCGAAGTCTTCTTCTGCTTCCCATCTCATGTAGCATAAGACTCTCCACAATGGTCTATAATCTGCACTGACTGGCTGCTGGCCAACCCTCTAACTTTGGGTACCTCCTACCACTCTGTCCCTCCTTACCCTGTTCCAGCCACACTGTCTTCTTGCTGTTCCTTGAACAAGCCCAGCATGTCTCTACCTAACCTCCCAGTCTCTGCATTAACGTTCATGCTTCCTGGGATGCTTCTCCTCTGGGTACCAACACATAGCACGCCCCTAGCTTCATCGGGCCTCTGCTTGAGTGCCATCTCCTCTGACAGGACTTCCCAGCCAGCTTAACCCTCTCCTAAACACCTTTATTTTTCTTGACAGCATTGATCACTAGCTAACATTGTATCAACTATTTTCTCATTCTTTGTCCCTGCCCTTTAGAATATATATTTCACAAAGGCAAGGGCCTTCCTGTTTTTTGCATTGTCCTATCCCTGACACCTGGTGCATATAAGCACCCAACATAGTTTTGGGTGAATAAACGATTCCCCAATTCCCTTACTCATACCTTTTCACCCATCAAGGGCAAACAGGTCATAGAGTTTTACTGTGATAAAGAGACAGTACCCACCCTTCTAGCTAACACGGGGGAACACAGGAGGCTATTTCTTAGTCGTAGAGAATTTGATGAGAGGGAACCTGGTAGATGGTGTTAAAGTCCCTATTCTTCCCCCACTGTGTCTGTGCGTCTACCTTGTCACTTTGCTTTTCCTCCTACTGAAGAAGTCTTTCCGTTCTCCTCAACTCTGGATTCGGCTGTATGACTTCCTTTGGACGATGGCATGTCAGTGAGTGTGGCAAGACCGAAGGCTTGAGAAGTGCTCGCCTGAGTGGGTTTATGCTCTCGTGCCTCTGCAGTTGGCGTGTGGTGAAGGCACCCTGCTAACTATACAATCCCAGGAGAAAGCGGACTGAGGTACCGCAGAGACATTCAGCCCTCAGCTGGCCCACAGTTAGTGAGAAAAAATGATTATTGTTTTAAGCCACTGAGTTTTGGAATTGTTTGTTATATGGCTTTTTTTGGGGGTCAATATCTACATGAAACAGGAAGTAAAAGCAAGGCATTTGTTCTTGTTGTTGTTCTAAAGCGTGAGAGGACTTTGAGAGAAAGAGGAGACACAGAGGGAGAGAGAAGAGCTAAGCTTTGTCCCAGAGAGCGGTAGGTGTGTTTATAAAGGGTGAGGAAGGGGACTGAGGGCAGGGGGCTCGTGTCCTGCTTTCCCATTTGGGGTTCTGGGTGGAGGCTGCCATACAGGGGGTCTTGCAACAATGCAGGGCAACCCAGCCTTGTTAAGAAAGGAAAGAAGAGTGAGCAGGCAGCCTTTCAGTCTTGAGAGGAGTGGACTCCGAGATAAAGCCAGTGACTTGCCACTGGAGCTGCCTTGGGAGTGCTGAGCTGACGTCTGGCATGGCAAGGATGAAGGGCGTGATAGAGACTAGGGATCTGTCTCAAATGAGAGCTGGGTGGGGGCAGAAGGAAGGAAAGAGAGCAATGGCATGTGCTCCCTGGAGCACTGCAGGAGTCAGATAGGGACTGTAAGGTCACCAACCACCGATTTTACCGTCAGGATGCTGCGCTAGAGGCCAGCAGGTGGCAGGCGGCATGCAAACCCAGGGAAGGACAGCAGGATCCCCACTCCTCCCTTTGATGGTGTCAAACACACACTTAAGCCGCCCCGTCCTGTTGCCCATCCCCATTCGTACTCTGTATACCTGGTCACCGCCTTATAGAAGAAGCAGGGATGGGGAAGGCCACTGGAGAGACAGACCATTCCTACTCAAGAGGGACAGAGCACAACCAGAAGGGACCGTTGAAATGATCAAGGCAGACTCAACCATGCACTAGACTGGGCATAGTAGGTTTGCCCTTGCTATCCGGAAGGAAGAGCTGATGGTCAGAGACAAATAAAGACGCCATGTTTCCTCTGCAATCCAAGTTGTTCTATGTGTTACAACGTGCACTTCTGTTAGAGCCACAGGAGCCTTTAGTTTGATGTCCCCGCAGCCTTTTACTCACTCTGTTAGGCCTTTTTCACCCAGCAGATGATGTTGTCTTTCTAACGTGTCAACCTGGTCAGCTTATTCTCCTGATTAAAAAAAAAAATCCTTCCATGACACTTTTTTGCTCCCAAGATTAAAACCTTACCATGCCTTGTAAATAAATCCTGTAACACGGAGACACTGCCAGGGCCCTGCCTTATGTCCCTACACTCACCTCTGACTCCGAAGACCCAGGCCTGTCATCCCCCATGCTCTGCACTTTTTTCCTGGCTTGGGGAGCACGTTAGGCAGGAACACAGAGTGAGCAGGAACTTCTGGGGAGTTAATATTCCTGGAAGTGGCCCTCACCAGCGCTGGATGGGGAGGAAGGGGAGTGATGCCCTGGCTTCCTCCATGAGGCAGGTTCCGCACCGCCTCCCTTGGTTCCCCACTGGTTCTGAGCTCCGCTGCCCGCGATGGTGAGTGACTTGACAATGCCCCATATCTTCCCCTCCACTGCTTTACTCGTATGCCCTGAGATCCTTCCCAAATCAATTGTATTTCAAACCCTCACCTTCTTGCCATTCCTCATCTCCTCATCTCCTTGCCACTACTCCCCCAAGCAGCTTCTCTTTCCCTGGAACGGAGGCTGGGGCTCTGATCTCAAGTGCTCCTCTTGGGCGTACCCGAAACAAGACAGGTGATTGCGCAAATTATCAATTCCCACTGGGTCACGTGTTTAGAGTGAATCTCAGCATAGCTAATAATTCCTTCTTGTCCTGGCAGGAGGAAATTGGGACTGTCCTGGGCAAAGGAGGATACTTGGACCCACTGGTAAAGTCTGCCTTAGTCTATACCTGCTTACTTCTGATGATTTTTTTTTTAATCACTTGACTTTTCATGCTGTAGTTTCAACCACTCTGAATGAAGCCTGCTGTGGTTCCTCAAACTTCCCCCATAGCACACTGTGTTTCCAAAGATGCTCACGACCATACCTCCTATCCCACACATTCCTTTGCAGTGGGAATTTGTCACAAAGCCACCAAGAAGCAGAGTCTGCTTCTCCTTTCCTGGAATATGGGCTAGAGTCCAGATTTTGGCCAATAACTTGAGATAAACGGGATACAAATAACTTCTGAGGTGGGGTCTTAGGGATCTCTAGCTTGTGCCTTGACTTCTGGGAATGCCCGTTCTTAGAGCCCAGATGATGCACAGGGAGGACGTGGCCATGATGTGGAGCCAGTGTGGGAGAACTGAGTCCCCCCAGCTGACAGCCTTTACTGGACTCCTGGGCATCCATGGGAATGAGGACAACTTTGCATCATCTAGTCACATTATAACACTTCACCTGAGACCATATCCATTAGGTCACAGAATCATCGTGTGCAATAATAAAATACTGTTCAAGCCACAGAGTTTTGGGTAGGTTGTTGTAGAGCCACAGAGAACTGGAAAATCCCTCTTCTCTCTGCTGTCTACACCATCCTACTCCTTTGCCCAGACAATTCTGACTTTTCACGAGGATCTCAGCTTCTGTACCACTTCCTCTGGTATGCCTTCCCTTGTCTCCTGGACCGAGGAAGCACCCTTCCTACTTGTCCTCAAAGGATCCTGTGCTTTTCTTCCGTTCACCCTGCCACGTGTGCTTCTACTTCCTCTCTTCAAGGTAGGGCTCAAGCCCTCTAAAGGCAGCAACTGTGTCTCTCCTGAACACCACTGGTGTATCAATGGCATATAAATGCCTGAAATATGGCAAGTGATCACTACATACTTGCCTAATTAGGACTGAACAAAAATAGCTAATGTGTATTACACACATACTATGTGGCAGGATCCCGTACTATCTCTTAAACATGTATCATTTGGCCGAATCCTGTGAAGTATGGAAGGTTACTATTCCTATTTTACACACAGGGAAAGAGAATGCACAAGATGTCAAGTAACGTTGCATGGTCATACAGTTTGCAAGTCGTTAAGGAAGAGTATAAACCTATGTGGTGATAGCGAAGTCTGGTCTTAGTTTTAACTCTTATGTATTAGTCAGGAAAGGTGAGGTTGTGACACAGTAACAAACAGCACTTTAATTTCAGTAGCTTAAAAAAGCAAGAGGTTTTTTTTTTTTTAATTTTTGGTTTTGTTTTGTTTTGTTTTTCTTGTGCTATAGGTTTGTCATGAGTTGACAGGGTTCTCTGTTCATTGTGGTCATGGAGGGACCCAGGTGATGGAACCACCATGGTCTTTAGGTTTTCCAGTCCCCATGACAAAGGGACAGAAGAACTCTGGAAGGTCTTGTACCAGCAATTAAATGGCCTAGCTCAGAAATTTGCATATGTCTTTCCTACTCATAACTTTTGGCCAGAAATATTCAGTGAGCAGTGTAATGCCAACCACAGTATACCACCTCAACAGTGAGTGGAGATAGAAGTATGTCATTTCCTGCTGTGTGAGGAGCCTTTGCCGAGGTTCCAAAAAGTTTTGGAAAGCCTTAGAATAAGGATCTTTTATCAAAAAATCACAATATTCACATTGGAAATCATATAGTAGCTACCAATAGGTATATCTTTTGTCAGAGTTGTTTTAAATAATGGCAGCTTGGAAAATATTATGACTTGGGAGCATTAAGACTTACAAACTATATTAAATTCAAGTGGATAGATATTTGCCTTTAATTTTACCACCCCAGACAGTGTCACTGACAAATGATTGGGAAAGCAACAATTGCCCCGCATCGGTATTCGACTTTTTCCAAGCATAGTTCCTCAAATTTATGCAGAGGAACTGCTGTCTCCTTCTTATAAAATACATCCACTTTATTATGATTTTATATTCCTGTGATTTACAACCCTGCCACAAAGAGTTAATTTGAAAAACAATATAAAAGAGGGCTCATAATTACCTTTCTAAACATTCAAATTAAAATGAACATGCCATCCTGAAAACAGGCTATGACACGAACCTTCACAATGGGATGAGCCGTGTGCACGGACATGCTTCTCATTCGTATCTAGCCTGCATCCTCCACAGTGACTGATATCAAGGAGCCCTGAATCGAATTACCTTTTTGTTTCTCACATGGAACAAGAAGAACACCTCTACTTCAGCGTTGCATTTCCCACCTTTTTTAAAAAGATTACTTCCATGATAAATCATACCGTTTCAAGGGTTTTTAGGTTTTCTCTCATCAGGTCTCACTCAATCCAGGAAACGCAAAGTACAAACGAATTGCCAGCGAGCCTTCATTGAAATCCTCTCAGTAATGGAGAGTCCACGGCCTCAAAATGGCGGCCACTCATGTTTTTAACTAGCGGTTATTATTAGGAAGTTCTTCTTTCAGGGACTGAAGTCTTACTTTCACTAGTCTTCTCTGGTCCTGGTGAGTCAGCCTCTACGAGGCTTCACCTGTCCATGGTGCCTGGAAATGGATTCTCTCATGTCTTTTAATCATATCTTAGTATCCCCAGGCCTCCTGACTTTTCTTTTCTGGGGGAGGGGTTTGTTCATTTAGTCTTTACAGCAGAAGATTAGTATCTGTCCTAAAATGAGGTGCTTAGGAACAGGCCGTGACATCCTGCTGGGGTGTGACTGTACTTCTTGCTCTGGATACGATTCTCTTATTAACATAGCTCAGTGCTGTACTTATTTAAACATCAATCACCCCAACATATTGGCTCATACCAAACTCCCCATGAAATCAACCTGAGTCTTTTTCATGATACCAGGAGGTCTCTGTCTTCTACTTAGTTTTTTTCTTTTTTTCTTATTTCGGTTTAATGCAGGAGGTAAGTTTGTCTTTATTATATTTCATGTAATTATTTTATTCTGTCTTTCTAGGCCATCGAGATGCTTTTAAGGGTTTTTGTTTTATGCTTTTGTTTTTATCATCCAACTTATTAAATCATCCTCTCAGCTATGTGTCATTTGCAAACTTCATAAACATTCTATTTGTATCTTTATCCAAGGCACTGATAGAAATGTTGGGTTAAAAAAGTAAACAGAAGATCCTGCTTCGGGATATGACTTATAATTTTCTCCCTTGATTTAAAGATTTTTGAGATACTATTAAATCTGTTGCTGGAAATCACTTCATAAAATCTATGACATTACTCAGCTGGCAAATGATAAAAAATGGACGTAATGAGAGCTGATGGAATTTCTACTTTGTGGAATTTTGTTGCTAGTGATTCTGACTTCCTTCTAGAAGGGTTCAGAAATGTAGGGCAGATGAGAATCAGTCGCTGCTGGAAGTCAGTGCCCCGGGGACGAGTGGCAGCATCTTCCCTTCCTGTCCTGTGCATGCTGCCATCTCCACCTGGGGGTCAGGGAGTTCCTTACAGGTGTTTAGCTGCTCCTTATGCAACTCATCAGCACACACGCAGTGTATGTGCACAGCACAATTTTCCTTTGGTCTACAGAAAACTCTCCGTGCAACACTCACTTGGCACAGATTTATAGCACAGTAAATTCTTATTTTTTTTAATATATGCTTATTTATTTTTAAGAGAGAGACAGAGCGCAAGCAGGGGAGGGGCAGAGAGAGAGGGAGACAGAATCCAAAGCAGGCTCCAGGCTCTGAGCTGTCAGCACAGAGCCCGATGCGGGGCTTGAACTCACAATCTGTGAGATCATGACCTGAGCTGAAGTCAGACACTTAACCGACTGAGCCACTCAGGAGCTTCCCTGTCTTTTTTCAAAAAAAACTTTTTTAATGTTTATTTATTTTTAAGAGAGAGGGAGTACAGCACAGTAAATTCTTAGTTACAGAGGATGGTGCCTTTATGGTTTTATTTGTTCAGGACCTTGAAGGTCCGTGCTACGTGGTATGTTGCGATTTTGCCCAAGTGTGAATGGAATCATATTGTAGCCCGAATGACCGATGAGCCAGAGAGCGTTACTTACAGTGAGGCAAGTTATGAATCCCTCAGCATTCCCGGTGGAACTTGACTTTGTGACTTTTCATAAAGTCATGAAATTCACCGTTGCAGGTGTGAGTTCACGGTGGATGTCACTCTAAGAATATCCCAGTGTTGTGTGTCTTTAGGAATATCATCCTATCGTGGTGTAGAGTCTGTTTTGAAGGAACGCTTGTGGCCCTGAAGGAGCACTTCCCATTCTCAATTATTCTTCACTTGGTTGCAGGAACACATGCGGCGAGACGCCGGCACTCGCCAGTGTCTTGGGATGGACGCCTTATGAATCCTGAGCACTCCTCCACTGAACAGCTGCTGCTTGCTGCTGATTGATGGCAACCCTTGACTCTCAGCTGCATGCCTGCTGGACAAATTCTTTCGATCTACTGAAGGCCACGGGCTCTCATCAAGAGAGCCCTACCTTGAAAGCCCTGCTTTCCCGCAGACCAGGTAAGTAACGTTGGCAGCTGGCTCTCTCTGTTTCCAGATGAGGATGACGGTCATAGCTCTGGCTTCACCGGATGGTTGTGACACTTAGCATTACATTTTCACACACGAGATGTTTAGCACAAAGCGCACAGTGCGTGGGCATGAATTTCAGCCCTCCTTCCATTCCCACCCGGCAACTGAGCAAGTGCCACCCTTCCTGTCTTTCCCTGAGGACGTGGCCTTTCCCTCAGGGGCCCCGTGCCCAGCTTTGCTTGTCTGCTGCCTTGCCTGCTGTGTTCCCGCCTCTGAGTCCACGAGTACTATTTGCTCGGGGCCACATTCTGGTGTGAGATGCAGGACATGTCCCTCCACCACTCAAACCTCTGCGGCCCAAATCTTCTTCTTCCTTTTTTCATTCCTCGGTCAACCAGCACAGAGACTATGGCACATGGGTTGGGGGTGCAGGCCAACGTGTCTGCCTGCCTGGGTTCAAGTTTGGCTCCACCTCTTACTAGGCAATCTTGGGCAAGATATTGAACCTCCCTGTTAACCTCTGCCTTGGTTTTCTCATCTTTAAACAGAGACCATCTTGCATACTCTTGCAGAATAATCTCGATGACCTCATAGACTCCCTATGAAGGTTCAGTGAGTTCATCTATCTAAGGTGCTTAGAATGGAGTTCGGCTTGTAGTGAGCGTACATTACTGTTATTTTTCTTATAGGTCGGGTCACCTATTCTCCTCATTATCTTTTCCGCCCTCGTCTTTTAAAATGAGTGTTTTTTTTACAATTAATGACATTCTGATCACCACTACTTGCTGGACACAAACTTACCTCCTCCTCGGCCTCCACGTTACCCACTATCTTAACCATTTCCATTCTTGGCTCACAATATACATTCTCATAGTAAAGAAATACATATATATATATATATATACGTATATATATATATATATATGTATGTATGTATATATATATTCTTTCACTGATTGTACCTGAATCCCTTAAAGATATGTAACCAATCACATCTGCATTTTATTCTAGACAGTGCCAATCTATGGTAGGAACAGGGCAAGAGTGACTCTCAGATTCACGATCACACACAGAGGGTGAGTGTTCTGCCACAACTTTCCATTTCCCGCTGGCCTTCTCATGTGCACATAATCTCAGCTAGCTCTCTCAGAGGGGGAGGAAGATGGAACCATAAGGATGTGCTCAGACAAAAAAGAAATTAAATGAAATACTTGTTAGTAGGTGCGGCTCTCTAATGAACCAATGAGCAAATTTTACATGAAGAAGCAGGGAACGGGCACTTGGCCTCACTTGTGTTTCAGTTTGTATCACACCCCACACGACGCTGGTTCCGCGACCTTCACGGACACAGAATCCACAACCGCCAATCACAAAGTGTTTCGAGGGCAAAGTAGTGGCTTTAGAACATACCACTCGAACAATATACCCCCAAGGCGATCTGATAAACCTTCTGCATCACTGAGAAAAACAATATACCTTCTCTCGAACCGAGAAGAAAGATATTGGTGACTGAGTCCAATGACAAGAAATTTGCCCAGTCACTGAAAAAAAATCCAAATTCACATCACCTGACATAATTATTATACCAGACATATTCTTACCGTACGTTTATACCAAAAGCACAGAATTCTTACCGATAACTCTTCCTAGAAAAAGCGACTTGGGAGAATTGAACAGGGTGTCAGATGAACTCGGCAGATGGTAACTCACAGAAGGATAATGATCAAGCTGCAAGGAGAAAACAAGAGACACTTTTAGAAGGATATGGCTAACCTGTCCTGGAATCAAATCTTCCTGCGGGGGATGACATCACTCTTTGAACTCCGGTGTCCGGATATCTTATTTCAGAAGGTGCTGACTCTGAAAGACCAGCCTGAGAAAATGGGAGGGCCATCTGTTCCTTCTCTGGGGTAATTGAAAACAATCTGAGCTTGGTGAGTGAAGACTCTCTGTGGACTGTTCTTTAGCTCAGGCACATTTTCTTTGAAGAACTTGTGCACATTTTCTGCTGGATTAAGATCCTTGCTCATTTTATTTATTTTAAGTTTATTTTTATTTCTTTTGAGAGAGAAATAGAGAGCAAGTGGGGGAGGGGCAGAGAGAGCGAGAGAGAGAGAATCCCAAGCAGGTTCTACAGCTATCAGCACAGAGCCTGATGCGGGGCTCAAACTCACGAACCGTGAGATCATGACCTGAGCTAAAATCAAGAGCTGGACATTTGGGGCGCCTGGGTGGCTCAGTTGGCTAAGCGTCTGACTTCAGCTCAAGTCATGATCTCACAATTTGTGAGTTTGAGCCCTACATCGGGCTCTGTACTCATGGTGCAGAGTCTGCTTGGGATTCTCTCTCTCTTTCTCTCTCTCTCAGAATAAATAAACAAACTTAAAAAGAAAAAAAGAGTTGGACACTTAACCGACCAAACCACCCAGGCAACCCTCTTGCTCATTTTAATAGAGTAAAATCTACTTGATCCAATCTCTAGTATTGACCTCTGAGACAGAAAATGCTACACCTATAACAATGAGTTTTCTTTAAGATTTGCTTATTGTTCTGTTTTATTCACCTTTCCGTACAATCAGCTTTCACACCGATACTGATCTTCTGTATGTATATTCAAATATGAATATATATACATAAATATGTATATTCAAATGCTGAAATTCAGGTTAGGTAAAATATAATTTTTTTTGCTTATCAAATGAGGATGATACTCCCATAGGGCAGGGACATTACAGCTTGGAGGGGACACAGACGCATTTTCTCCAGTAAGTCTTGTTCTTTCTGAGAGGAGGTGAGTTGGCAGTGGAGGGAAGGGAAGACAGCAGGTGGAAAGAGCTTACAGATAAGGGCTGTCGGAGCAACGCACACTTCTGATGACATTTCCCACGGACCAAGTCCAAACGCTGGTGTCCCAGTACGGAGACTTCTCTTGTCCTCTGTGTCTGGACATGGCTTTTCTTGCCTTAGCCATCTCTTTACAGCTGACATGGTCTAGTTCTGTTTCCCCCACCGGGAGCCCCTAGGGTTTTCTGTGCCTCTTTGTAGGCACCTGTGAAAAATCTCTTTCGTAGACTTTTGCTTCTCCCAGGTGAATTTCGCACCTGCTAAGGTAAGCAGGCGAAAGGTGCAGACTAGAGGAAATACCGTGCCACTGTCCCTGCGCTGCCGAAACTGCACACAGGGGCTTGCTGAAGGCGGCAGCACAGACTCCAGACGCTGGACCCACTCCCGGGTCCTTGCTGGTCACTGCCAAGATGGGCGAAGGTGCAGGAAGCGAGGCTGCTGTCAGCAGAAACAGTGCTGGGAAGCCCGCTCAGCTCACGTACCACGTGTAGAATGAGCCCGTTTGAGGAACGATCTACACCTGACTCCTGAGACTGCTTACTAGAGACTCAGGGCCTATTGAAAAGCCAGGGTTCAAAGACTCATCACATCTCAGGAATCTGGGGAATTCTGACCTACAGAGCTGGTATAGTAATTTATTGTGCACGGAAGTTGGTGGCACGGGAAGAGAGCTCCGAAAAGCACTATTAAAGCAAAGGCTGGCATGCTCAACTCTAATTCTGAAAAGTTTTCTATAATTTTCAGTGTATCACCAACAAAACATTCTGGCTAGGGAGTCTTAAGCTATTTTAAATCTCATAAAGTTGCTATGCTGGCTGCTAAATATTAGCTAGCTGCTTTGGCGCCATCTGGTGGCAAATATAGGTAACTGCTGCGGTCCTTCCCTCCACTTCTGCAGTCAGAAAGTTTTTATGGTCAAAAAAGATTGGTGGGTGGCTCAGTCGGTTGAGCATCTGACTTCAGCTCAGGTCATGATCTCTCGGTTCATGAGTTCAAGCCCCATGTCGGACTCTGTGCTGACAGTTCAGAGCCTGGAGCCTGCTTTGGTTTCTGTGTCTCAATCTCTCTCACTCTCTGTCCCTCCCCCATTCATGTTCTGTCTATCTTTCTCTCAAAAATAAATAACCACTGAAAAGCAAATTAAAAAAAAAAAAAGATACCCGTAGAATGCCAACAGAATCCCAACATAAATGGCTACCCTACATGCTTCACAGCGATACTTCTTATGTTTTTATCTGTCTTGCCAAAGAATTTAAAGATGGATACAAATAATATATGTTCATTATAGAGAAAATAATAGTATAGATTTGCTGGAAAAAACCCACTTGGTGATAGTTAATGTTTTTATCAAGTCGATTTTTTAAGGTATATTCTTTTGACTTTTTTTCTTACAAAAATTGGATGGAACTCAACCACAGATATTGTTTTGTATTTCCTTTTCATTACTTAAAGATGTATTGTGAAATTCTGTGTCAAGAAGTCTACAACGAAATCATGAATGACTGGTATTCCATTTTATGAATATACTGTACATAATGTTAAAAACTGTGAAATTTTGATGTTTAGACTTTTAGATTTCTTTTGTCTTTTGGCCCTGTACAGTGTCAAGCACATAGTAGGTCCTCAATAAAAATATGTTGATATATGTTCATGTAACTCTTAAAGTAGTGCACACAGGGGCACCTGGGTGGCTCAGTCATTTAGGTGTCCGACTTCGGCTCAGGTCATGCTCTTGTAGTCTGTGAGTTCAAATCCCACGTTGGGCTCTGTGCTGACAGCTCGGCACCTGGAGCCTGCTTTGGAATTCTGCGTCTCCCTCTCTCTTTGCTCCTCCCCAGCTCGTGCTCTGTCTCTCTCTGTGTCTCAAAAATGAATAAAGGGGCACCTCGGTGGCTCAGTTGGTTGAGCGGCCGACTTCAGCTCAGGTCATGATCTCACGGTCTGTGAGTTCGAGGCCCTGCTGACGGCTCAGAGCCTGGAGCCTGCTTCGGATTCTGTGTCTCCCTCTCTCTCTGCCCTTCCCTGGCTCACGCTCTGTCTCTTTGTCTCTCAAAAATAAATAAACGTTAAAAAAATTTAAAAAAATGAATAAAGGTTTAAAAAAAATAAACGAAGTGCACGCAGAGCGAAATCAGCCGTCAGGTGTGGCCTGACTCCCCCCATGGAATTACCTTCCTTTCCTTGAACTGCTTCTATGGATCCGGACCAGATGGACTTGGCCTTTTAGCAGCCCTTTAACATTACCTGTATTGAGCTCACAGTAAAATAAAATTCCGGGCTTGTCTCCATAGGTTACTTTCAACGTTCCCCCCTTCCTATGCATATGCAGTTAAGAACCTGAACCCAAACCTAAATTTTGTGTCTGTTTATATTAAGTTTTTTTTTCTCTTTTGTGTTGAAGCAAAAGTCTTTGAACCTCGATTCTGTCACCTGAACTATCAGGGGTCCTGCCTGGTTTTGATTTATCGATAAACGTCCTGAATACTCCTCAGTCTTACTTCATCAAGGAAGTGGAGTCTGGCTGAGCCACAGCCCCACAAGGGGATGCCTCTGCGATGGTGTGGCCTGGTGACAAGCCCTCCAGGTGTGACAACGAGAGGCCCTGTGCAGTGCCCCCCGTGGCCCACGTGCTCCAAAGGCCTTCTGTCTCCCACAGGCTAACACGCACCTGCTTCCCCACCGGCACTCCGGAGGGTGCCCTGTTGCTGGGCCAGCAATCAGACCAGCTCCACGCTGGCCAAACCAGAACCTCCCTGCTCTCCGGAGGGCTGGACGATCACACCTTCTCCAGCGACGGCTGAGACCCTCCACTGCCCCTCAGCGCTGGAGGGGCCCGTACAAAATTCTACCGAGTTCCCTTCCATCACACAGTTTCCCTTTCTCGTAGTTAACTCTCACATCAAAAGCCCCATGTTTAACCCGCGCTGTGGTTTCTGTCTCCTGACAGGGCCCAGACAGCTACGCCAGGAAAGGAGGAAGCATGTATTGAGCGACGACTGTACGCAAGGCTTGCGAGGATGTCCACATCTTATTTGCTAGACATTGGATACGTGTCCTCTTCCTTGGGAAAATGAAAAGTGTCCCAAGTCAGAGGGAGAGTAGGCAGCAGAATTGGCATTCTAGCCAGAGACCAAAAGGTAACTTACCAGCGACAGTCTCCAGAATTAGCCCAGCCGTCCCAACTAGGGAAGGAAGAGGACCAGCCGCATTTGAAACATGGACATTCGAAAGAGGCAGTGCATTAAATCAGATAAGGCAAGAAAGGCTGCCCCTGAAAAGCCCAAGGCCGTGTCACACCGCATCATTTCACTTGTATTGCCGCCTCTTTCCCAATGAGCCCTGGTGCACTTGTCGTGGTTTAGTGTAATAATTTCAAGGTAATTTCTTTGGGGTCCAAGTGGACGATTTTGCTGTACATTTAGCTGGCGGCCATTTTACTGGCAGTTAAGAGGCAATAAGAGAGTGTGTAATGGAGGCTCATTAAAATTAAGGGCTGTGACTCCATGTGCCCCGGGCTGACCTTAAGGGAGCACTAATTTGTTCAACATTTACCATTATACTGATCCAGCTGGCCGTGTCCTACGCCTGAGCTGAGAGCTTTAATGGGCATTTAGGTATTATTTTACAATTTTGGTTCATTTGCATTTTTAAGCCATCGTTTGAAGGGGTTTTATCCACCTTGTGCTTTGGGGGTGAAGTGGAGGGAGCAGGGAAGGAACAGAGGAGAAGGACGGAGGCAGCGTGGATGACGCGCTCCCCGCCACTGGAGGGGCGGCTCCATCCGAGATGAAGTGACACTCCAGGTGGGGGCCCGGGGGTGTCTCGCCTCCTTTGCTAGTCCTTAGTTTGGGGTAATACCTGGAATTAGCTCAGACACACTGAATTCAGAACATACCATCTCGATGGAGGTTTTTATTCCGCGCTGAAGCCCGATCATAAGGAAAGGTCACAGCAAACGGACACCAGCGATGCAACCAATGACGGGCTCGTCTAATCCCCGATCCATCCCTTCCCCTCCTTCCCCACTTGAACCCCCCCTCCCCCACCATGGATGTTACAGGAGAAGGAGTCTGAAGAGCAGAGACTGTACCTTTCTCTCCCATCTCAACCTCGACCCACGTGGGGGTCCGCAGATGGGTCCCTGAGGGCCATTCACAACTGACAACTGACAGAAAGGGAAGGCGCAGGACTCGACCCCGGCACCAAGGGTTCATTCACTTAAGTGACTCTTCTTGACCCCAAGCCACTTTGTTTTTGTTCATGGAGAGGACACAGCGAACTCACATGAGAGTGGGAGACAGGAAGGTGGAGTTTTTGTGGGTCTTCTAACCAGCTACTGGGCTGCTGCCTGTCCCCTCCTGTCCCCTGGCTAGATGGTGACTCTATGAGGCCAAGGGCCAATCCCTACCACCTCCCCCTCCCGGGAGCTAGCGCCTGGACTGATGGAGTGTAGGAAACCTTGAGCAGGGGTTTGAGCAGACGGAGGGAACACCCCGGATGCCAGAGCCCAGACGGCACCTCACCTTTGGACTTGTTTCTTTCCTGCAGATTTATCTAGTAAACCTCCTGGCCCTTTTATGACCCACGTGGAGTGGGCCTGTGTCATCTTAGGTGCTCACTTAACATTTATTAAAGGAGTCATCCCTGGCTGAGCCATACTGAAGTGTTTGTATCTCTCTCTTTGCGTGTGTGTGTGTGTGTGTGTGTGTGTTTAAGGCACGGGAACCCTAGCTCTTACTTCCATTAGAACTTGGTTCTTCTAGGAGAGCTCTGTGGATGACCCAGTGACGGAAGGCCCCACAGAACTTCGTGGCCATCAGGTTTGGGTGAATATGCCTGACTGCATCCTTGGAGACTTTGAGGAAGGAGACCGGCTGGTGGCTGATCTGTGACTCTGAACCTTTACGGTTTGTCCCCTTCCCACTACTCCGAGAGCCTCTGGGAGTGGACACTGGGCCCTCTACTCAGTGTAGCCCGTTCCCAGGACCACAAGCGCATCATCGTGGGGGCCGATGTGTTAGCTTCTCCCAGCCTAAACTGTCAGGCCATGTGACCATCCCTCCAGTTCCAAGAGTGACCAGCAGTGCAGACGGTAGGTGGCCATCTGAGGTGCCGATCCAGCGAGAGTTCACACTGCATTCGACCCTAGCCTGATTTTGGCCTACGCAGCTCATACGCCCCGCTTACGGAGATACGTAAAGGGAGGAGAGAGGCCAAGAAACACTCTCCTCTGCAACCGAGCCATGGGATACGTGAGAAACAGGCCAGCTTTTATAACTGGGTTGGTGGTGGACATCCGGAACGGAGGTGCCCAAGTGTGTTACGTGGTCCCCACGAATGGGGAGTTGACCGAATAACTCCATCACCTGCAGACACACAAGCCAGGGAGCCTTTGCCTCTTCAGAGGAGAAGGTGGCATCTTCCTAGAGTGAGGAGAGGGAACAGCAGAGCGTTCTCGCCTCCCTCTTGCCTCTCTGCTCTGACCCTACTCAACCCCTCCCAGTCCTTCGGGCCCACTAAGCCCTCTTGCACGTGCTTCGTTCAGGGCTTTGTATGTGCTTGGCGTTTGCCTGGCATGACCTTCTGTTCTCCCTTCACCAAAGACGAAGAATGGTTCCTCATTCTGGGAATTCATATCTGACTGCTCGCTTTTTTCTAGCCCGATGCCTCAGCACGGGGCCCTGGGGAGCTGGGCTCAACCTCCATCTCCTCAGCCCCTTCTCTTAAGCCCGCATCCAGCTCTGGGATCTTTCTAACTCCAAGGCAAAGCAAAGGAGACTTGGCCTCCACAGTGAGGAAAGATCCAGCTGAATCCACTGGCCCCAAGTCTTTCTAGAATGGAAAGTGCCTTGTAAATGGGAGCTGGGGGCTCTCTCCCAACGGGAGCCATCTGGCCATGGGAATGGAAAGAGGAGAATTGGTGGCTGCTCTTCATCCATTTCCTCTTGTTACTCCTCCACCCTCTCCAACACCTGGGTCGCTAGGACCTCGTTTCTCTTCTTCGGAGGGCGGGAGGGACCGGGAATCCTGCTCTCCTTGCGATGGTCTCTACGGGGACTCTCCAGATTTCTGGTGTGAGAGAGGAGGGGTATTTGGTAGGAGTGGGAACAGGGCTGGGAGTCAGCTCTTGGGGCTGCCACTCAGCAGCTGCCTGACATTCAACAGGTCACAAGCACCCCTTGGTGTTTCCTCCTTCGTAAAACAAGGAGGTTGGGCCAGATCGTACTTAAGGTTTCTCTGAAAATGTGTTGCTACTATGGGCCTGAGAAGTAGTATTTTCCCAGGTCCCTGTTTTTTTTTTTTTTTAATGTTTCTTTATTTTTGAGAGTGAGAGAAAGAGAGAGAGAGAGAGAGAGAGAGAGAGAGAGAGAGAGAGAATCCAAAGCAGGTTCCAGGCTCTGAGCTGTCAGCACAGAACCTGACTCGGGGCTCCAACCCAAGAACCTTGAGATCATGACCTGAGCCAAAGTTGGATGCTTAACTGACTGAGCCACCCAGGAGCCCCTCAGGTCCCCGGGGCTTTGAGCAGACTGCTGCTAAGAGCTGGCTCCCAGGCATAGTGATGCGGTGTCATTCAGTACATTATTCCACGGCAGCCAATCCTAGTGAGGGCGGAAGGCAGGAAGAAGCCCTTCCCCTCCACCACCACCCCCATAAAGCCTGGGAAGTATGTGCTCACACACAGTTCTAAGACCCACACATCGTAATGAGAGCTGTCTCTGCCACATGACTTTAAATATCTCAGCAAATTTGGCTCCTAATATTCAGCCTCGAAGAAATGCTTATATAAAGGTCAGGTTCAGTCAGGGAATTTTAAGGAGCGAGGGGCCTAAAGACAGCTCATTTATCTCCTCTTTCCCCACACACATAAAGGAGGTCCCAAGGAGAGTTAGTGATTTTGCCCAAGTTCATAGACTCTGGTGGTAGCATCGGCCTTGAACCAATACTAATAAACTTAAGGGAAGGTTCTCTTCCAGAAGTGCTTAAGGCTTAAGAGATAAAGGATTTAAGAGACCGATCTTTCTTTGCTGTATGCGTGTGTTATTTCTCCCTCAGAGATGTCAGGAGGTTTCCCTGATGGCTTGATAAACAATTTTAAAATGAGAGGCATTTTAAGTATTTATTGGTACTGTTCCTATGCTGTCATTATTATGGTAATGTAACCAGTACAATACATCTGCCTCATAAGGTCCAGGGCAACTGGAATTTTGCGGTATTGATGCGTCAAAAGAATTAATGAATCCATTAGGTGATTTATGTTTTATATCAAAAATTCCTCAAAATTGTAAAAAGGAAAAAAATTAGCTTTCGAATGTTGGTCTGCTTCCCCTAGCCTAACACTCCACCTACTGGAAAAACACCGAATACTATTTAAAGCATAAATCGTTAAAAAAACAAACATATTGGTTTTGTATCAATAAACCTGTACAGTTTTTATAAATCTCAGTGAATGAGAAGAGCAAATTCTTATTTCACAGCTGATAGAGCATTTCTTTAACAGCATGAGTTTTAAAGACTCTTATGGTAGGAGTGACCCAAACACTTTCTGTTGTTATTTTGAAGAATCTGGTCAAAAAATATCTGAGACTTTAGGTTTGTGTTTTGACTTGCACATGAGATGAAGTAAGGCATTAAAAAACCATATCTGAACTAATATCTAGTAATTAGGCATCCAAATTTCTTCTTAGAGATCTAGTATGAGCATAGCTCGTGGTTTTTATATAATTTCATATTTAAAATTTTTAATGTTTATTTTATTTTTGAGAGAGACAGAGACAGAGTGTAGGCAGGGGAGGGGCAGAGAGGGAGGAAGACACAGGATCCAAAGCAGGCTCCAGGCTCCGAGGTGTCAGAGCTGTCAGCACAGAGCCCGATGTGGGGCTCGAACTCAAGAACCATGAGATCATGACCTGAGCCGAAATCGGCACTCAACCGACTGAGCCACCCAGGCGCCCCTCTACAATTTCATATTTGAAATCACTTCAGTAACCAGTCAATTTAATCATTACACATAGTTGGGTGGTTTTGACAATAATTTACATAATTAGCATCAATTAAATCATTTCATATGGCATATTTTCCTGAAGGGCTCACGGCCAAATGCATTTTGGTAGATTATAAAATGACTTTCCAGGAGTAAGGAAAAGCAACTAAATGGGTGGTAAGAGGGAGAAGACAAAGAAGAGGAGTAAAAACAAAATTAGAAATGGTCCGTTTTGAAACCAGGTCTTAACGAGTTGCTGAAAGTATATAATGTAGTGACAAACGTTTTTATTATTGAAGTGAAAAGAATAACAAAACAAGAACGAGAACGATTATGAGAAGCGATGTAGACATGACGAATGTGATTGAGGCCGTTTCTATTTTAGCCTTTTTTTAGCCCCTGTGATCTCGATTTGTCAAGCATGTGTTTTCGGGGGTTGTTTAAATTTGGCTCCGGGTGAATTCTGGGTGAGTCATACGGGGGAGTGTTAATGAGACCATCAATAAAAATGATGTATTAGGAAACATCTGTCTCACGAATCTGTGAAGAACAGAATTGTTATAGTCTAGTGCATCTGATGTTATTGGCATCACACTGTTTACCTGCTGAGTTTGGGACTGGTCTGTATGGAAGTGGATGGCTCCTCTGATCACCAAGTTCTCAACATGGTGCCCTCACTGTGACTGGTCCAGATACAAGGACTTTATTTGAAGATGGGCCCGACACAGAAGGATGCAATTGGTCAAATCTTTTAGAAGTGGGCAGGCTGGCTGTACCAGCTAGAGGCATCTCCCAGTGCGAACTACTAAGAAGGTTACACCCGTCCAGTGGTGCACCCATCCCATAAGCCATCCAGGGCACGGGTGAATAATTACCACAGGGTGACCTGATGCCCAGGGGGCTTCCCTGTGGGAAGAGGGAGACCTATGGCGTAAGGCTCGAGTCACCCCCTGACCATATATCTCCTAGCAGTGGTCTCTCCATAAATGACAGGACTCCTAATACCTTCTAACACGAGGCAAGGGCTTGACTTTCATGCGATTTTATTGTCCAGCCACCTTGTGAACTGGGTCTGGAGCTAAACTGAAGATGTGCATAGAGACGTGCCCAGCTGGGTTCAAGGTATTTCTACTCCTGTTTTGGAACTACCACTGATAAAATAATTAGGGAGTAATAGTATAAAACGATATATGAAAACTGAGTGTAGAGTATTATGCCAAATTCTAAGATGTCTGATATGGAGAATAACCATCATCGTGGTTTAATACTGAACTTTGCAGAGGGGAGGCATTCTGAAGGAGGCGTGTGTCTCTAGGGGGTACTGAGGTAGGCAGCCTCACTGGTTCTTAAGGTGTGCTCTGGAGAGAAATGATAAATGCCAATGGAAAGTAGCAAAGGGACACGAGATTGTCCAGGGCTTTAAATGCCAGGGTGCAAAGTGTGGATTTGAGCCAAGCATGGCTGGGGTTAGTTTATTTATTTTTATTCTGATGTTACTTCTCCCCCAACTTATTGTAGTTATTCATAACCACAATTTCTTTATGAGGAGGGAAAATTCAATGTTTTATGTCTGACTGACTAGAAGTTTGGGCCCTGTCTTGGGAAGAGTCGACTTCTTGTTGAACATAATGGTGGGGAGACCTGGAGATGGGTGAGGAAGGAGGCAGGGAGCCAGGGGAAGGAATCAGAGAGAAGAAAGCTCAGCACTGAGTGGGGCGAGGGATGTGAGAAAGCTCTACAGAGGGACGATGGGCAAAGGGCCTGCTCTACAGAGGGACGATGGGTAAAGGGCCTGCTCTACAGAGGGATGATGGGTAAAGGGCCTGCTCTACAGAGGAACGATGGGCAAAGGGCCTGCTGAGGACGCCAATATCTAACGTGTCACGTTCAGTGGCCTGTTGAGTTCAAGACTTCATTCGAGATGCTGTGTCCTTCTCCTCATGGCCTGGGACATCTAATGGGGGCTGCTGGGGAGTGTATACTTTGAATGGCCGTATGTGTTTCTATTCCACAGAAGGTGCGAGCTTCATTTTGGTGGGTATGTTGTGGCTCAGAGAGAGCAACCATAGAAGAGCCTAGACACAGAGAAGACCCCTGGAAATCCTGGGGGGGGGGAGGAGGACACTGGATTTCCATCAGCGATGGAAGGTTGGTGGGAATTGTGAATCAAGGTGAACTGACTGAAGGCTGGAGATGGAGTCTGACATGGTGGCCAACGAATGTTATCAGTCACGCCTATAAAATAAAACCAGAAAGACCCTCTGCACGTGGAGCCCAACGTACAGTACTCTTGGGCTGTCACATCAACTTGCAGGGAGGGTGACGTGTCCTGAGGACAAGGACACTTTCCTTTAGGACCTCTCAAATCTCATCCTCCTTGTCCCTCACTTTGGATGGTCCCACTTTGCAGGATAATAAAACTGTTATCATAAATGTAGCACTTTCCCGAGTTCCACGAGTCATTCTACCAAATAGCTGAGCTTGAGGAATTAGTGAATTTTAGCCAGTTGGTCAGAAATAAGGGTGGCCATGGGACCCCTGAACTTGCAGATGATGTCTGAGGCGAGGGCAGTCTTGTGGGCGACTGTGTTCTTAAGGTGTGAATTTTGGTTCTAGAAGTCTTTGCAGGGTAAGCTAACAATAGGACAAGGATTAAAAGAAATCTGTGAATAGTTTAGAAGCTGTGGCAAAAGTGAATGAGATTCAGTAGACTTACTTAAAAAATAAAAAAGGGAGAGATTCAATGGAGTATTCCAAGGGCTGAATTTAGGTTCAAAACAAGCATGGCAGGGAAGAGTTGCCTCGGCCAAACTTTGCCGATCACATGGGTGTTCATGGAGGGTGTGTCAAGAGGTGGGCAGTGCTACTAGAGCTCAGCTCTGAGGGGTGAGACCACTCAGAATATGGATGTTTTGAAGATCAAGCCAATCTGACTTTCTGACTTTCTGGATGTGAAGTGTGGGAGCAAGGGCGTGGTATTCCAGGGAAATTCCCAGGTTTCAGACCTGAGCAGCTGGAAGGATGGGGTAGCCATCGAGTCACATAGCAAGGCTACAGGTGAGGCAGGTTGTGTTTGTGAGGGTACCCCAGGGGGTTATATTTGAAAATACTGAGTTTGAATGTTTGTTAAACATCCAGTAGCTGGCTAGATGTGTGGGATGTTGGCCTAGAGTGTCAGAAAACCTCAGGAAGAGGTTGGGGTTGGGATAGTAATTTGGGATGAAACCACCAAAAAGATGAATAAAAACAGGAGAGAGGAAAGGACTCCAGGCCGAGCCCAGAAGTTTGCCAACGGAGGGAGGTTCGGAAGGAGAGGAACCAGCAGAGGAGACTGAGTGGAAAGGCCAGCGACATAGGAAACAAGAACACGGCAATGTCCCAAAAGTTAGGGGATCACTTGTGCGGAATATTGCCTTGCAATACCCCACAGAAACGTGGGAATGGAAAATTAGATTTAGTAGTGAGGAGGTCTCCTACCAACCAGATGAGAGAACTTTTAACAAGTGGGTAAAAGCATGCCTGAGAATCGGTATAAGAGAAAACAGAGGAAAAAATATTCATGATACATGCATCTGGCAATGGAATTGTACACCAAACACGTAAAAACCTCTTATAACACAGTAATAAGAAGGCGAATATTTCAATAAAAAAGGGGGCAAAAGATCTGAACGGACGCTTCACAGCAGATTTGCCAATGGTCAAGGAGCACATGAAAATTTGTTCAGCATCACTGGTCCTGAGGGACGGGAGAACTGAAGCCAAGGTGAGGCAGCAGGACACACCCTCTTCAAGTGTAATTAAAAAGACTGACAATGTCCAGTGCTGGTGAGTACGTGGGGCAGCTGGAGCTCTCCCGTTTTGCTGGAGTCACATAAAATAGAAAGCAAGTGAAACACACACCTACCATAGAGCTGATCAACTCTACTCTCAGATATTTACCTAAGAGAAATTTTTAAAGATGGCATATATATATGCAATATATATGCAAATGTTCGTAACAGGTTTGTTCATAATATTCCCCAACTGGAAACGATCTACCATTTTCCATCAAAAAAGTGAATGAATGAATATATTCATTTTGGTGAATATACCAAACAAATGATGGTATATTCCTAAATGTAATACTTCCCAGCAATGAAAATACAACTATGGGTACAATAAAAATGGATTCCAGAAGCCAATAATGGATCCCCTTATGCAGAACAGAAGGAGCCGGACATGAAAGACAACATACTCTAGGATTCCATTCACATAAGAATATGGGACAGGTAAGATGAACATGTGCTTTTACAGAAATGGAAATAGAAATTTGATGCGTGGTTGCTCGGGGCAGTTGTTGGAGGGGACTGACAAGAAAGGGGTGGGAGGGAACCTTCCAGCATGCTGGTGTACTCTTCAACTGGTGTACTTCACATGGGCACATGATATGACATGCAATTCGCACCTCACTAACGGTGACTCAGAGTGAACGGGAGAAGCTGACCTGAAATGTGAGAACAGACAGGTATCTCTGGGAGTTCTATTGCCAAGAAAAACAAAGAAATGAGGAGAGTGTGGTCAGAACAGAACTTTATTTTTTTTAAAGCTTGTTATTTTTTTTTGTATGTGTGGGGGAGGGGTGGAGAGAGGGAGAGAGAGAGAATCCCAAGCAGGCTTTGCATTAATAGCACAGACGTGGGGCTCGATCCCACAAACCCTGAGATCACGATCTGAGCTGAGATCAAGAGTTGGAAGCTTAACTGACTGAGCCACCTAGATGCCCTGAGGATAGGACTTTGTTTTAAAGGAGAGAAATATCCATGTTTGTTTGATGACGGGAATGAGCCAGGGGAGAAAGAAGACAGAAATGCCATAACAATGTCCTTGAACAGGTGAGGCGGGTTTAGTGGACACACGGAGAACTTGGCTTTAAACAGAGCTCTCAGGCAAACTTAACTTTCCTCTCCTTTCTTTTCTGAACATTCCGCAATAAATACACCTAATTCTTTAATCAGAAAAACATAATAGGTGGTTTTTAAATAAAGAAGAACAGAATGTTTCCCATATCTGGTGCTGGCAGGCAGGGACGGGTGGTGACTCTAGGTTGGGCCACAGGTTGGACACAAGACGCCATAAGGAACCATTTTGATTCTAAAATCATCCCATCCAAACACTACTACTCAAGTTTGCAATGCGCATTGTGGTTTCTTAGGAGGAACTTGAAGAGGACTGTGATAAATGTCTTTGTTCTCATATCTAGGGAAGAAGGTATTATCACACTTAGATATGGGACAACTGAGGCACAAGAAGAGGTCTGGGTCTAATCCAAGTCCACGGCGTCAGTCATAAATATTCAATTCAATACACATTACCATGTGCAAGATACCATGCTAAGTGTTGTTAGAGAGAGAATTTCCTGACTCCCTGCCAGGCTAAGACTCCCTTTTAATCCAGCTAACTCTGTGTTTGTTACGGTTAAAGAAATAAAATGGTGTTTTCTATCATTGTCATTTTCCTGACCCAGGGAGCTAATGGCTTTCCTAAGTAAATGACATTCATCGAGCAATGATTCTTTGCCAGGTGATGTTTTAAAATACTGAGAGAAAATTTAAATGCTATATATTTAATCCAAATAATGTTACGGGCTTTACTCTTCTAAACTTATGTAATGAAACAGCGTTTTCTTCTTTATTGGATGGTCTTCTAGGTTTATAGGTTTGCTCAAATGGTGATTATGGAATGATTCTTATATGTGGGTGTTTAAGTGAAGCAATGCCAGGTGCTCTGACTTTATTGATCTTTTTAATGTAGTGGCTTCAGTATTTAAATGAGTTTGAGTTTGTTTCTTTAATGGTCTTTCAATAAAGTGTAAGTTGACCTGGTTCCTTTGGCAATCATGACACCGTAATGGCAGAAAAAGACTAATAATAAAAATGAACTCATTTTATGTGGTTGGAAAGGTTACATTTCTATTGATTTTAACTGTAATATAGTTAAAGTCCTTGGTATTAAAAAAAAAAAAACCAAACTCAGTAATAAACACATCGTTTTCAGGACAGAGGCTCTATCGATATTACTTTGCCAGTAGGTTTTGGCAGCAATAACAATATTCAGGAGGGAGTCTAAAAACTGGCATTATCAGAGGACTGATAACCACATCCTTCAAACTCTGTTCCAGGTAAAAGAGCGGGAAGGTGCATCAAGAAAATCGTTATATACGGAGGGACTTCAGAATGTGGGGTAAAGGCGATGGGTCTGGAAACTCAGGTCGATGGCCAGTCTTCTGGCTCACAGAAAGCAGGAAGGTTCGGCTTTCTGGAAACACTAAGGTCTTTTAATGCTATGTTTGGAGGCTGTTCCAAGGAGTAGAAAGTGGGGAGGGGTGGGAGACCTTAGCAGAGGCGGTGAGGAACGGGGCAGAGAAAAGACAAGGGGAAGGTATGTGTGACGTGTGCGAAGACAATCCACCTCTCCCGTGACCCGGCTCTGCACGTATGCGTGTGTGTATGTGTGTGCGAGAAAGCTGTAACAAAACGGACCGAGGTCATTCTCAGCTTTCTTCCTCCTTCGCAGTATCAGCTTCATCAACGTAGCATCTAACATTTCTGGAAGGCTGACTCTAGGTCAGATCCCACATTAGGTCGTTTACACATATTATTTCAATGAATAAGCTAACAATACTGTGGGCTGATACTCTTGTGTGCCCATTTTATGAGGGAGGCAACTGAGGGACCGGGATTAAGTCACGGCGCCTAAGAGGACACAGTTCCTAAGAGGTACAGCCCAGAGGTCTGTGGGGCTCAAAGTGGAAGCTTCTCCACTGTGCCTGCCTGGACCCATGCTATCGCGAAGCTAGTCTGACCTGATGCCCCCAGTGTGTGCACAGAATTCCGGGAACGAACCAAGAGCAGGTCACCTCCGTGTCGCCTCCGCCGTCTGTCTGTCCGCCTCTCTCCCCATTTTTGCATCTCTGGTTATGGATCTTCTGATTTATACGACCCCAGCCCCCTTGGCATCATCTCTGGGAGCAGGACGGGTTTTCAGAGCTGGTCCAGACGCTGGAGGCTACAGGAACGCGTCAACTCTTTCTCTGCTGCTCCCCGCTCCGCATTCGTGGCGTTTGGCTCCAGGGGTTAAACCCACAAGCTCAGGCTGGAAGCCACAGGCCTCAGAACATCCAGATCCTCATGTCATTTCCCCAGGGGGACCAGGAGCCAGGCTGGTAGACAGGCTCGTTTCTACTGTCTGCTCTTACAGTTTGACTTCTGCTGGTGGCCCTGAGTGGCAGTGTCAGGAGAGACATTTGACCAAGACGCAGCCATTTCCTCAGTGAGAGGAAGAGAATATTGATTCTCTTGCTTCTCCTTCCTTTCTGATGTCTTTCCTTGACCTTCACTTGTGAACTACTGGCCCGGACCCTCTCCTCTACTCACCACGTTTCTGTATTGCTGTCCCCTCCAATATTGGAACCGAGTTCCTCGTCTCAGACACGTCAGGACCGGGCTGGCTCATTCTTTCTGTTCATCCCGTGGCGGCCGAGGGGAGAAAGCGCATCAGATATGCCTCGGAAAGTAGAACGAATCCACTGAGCGCATGGTGTGGCTCACGACCCTGGTTCCTTAGATCCTCTACTCATTCATATATTCAGTCACCCAGCAAACTCTTCTTGAGACTCTCCAGCGTCGGAGGCTCAGGGACGCAGCTGTGACATTGTGCGAATAGAAGCAAAATCCCTGGGGGAGCCTGGGTGGTTTAGTCGGTTGAGCAACCGACCTCGGCTCAGGTCATGATCTCATGGTCTGTGAGTTCGAGCCCCGCGTCGGGCTCTGTGCTGACAACTCAGAGCGTGGAGCCTGCTTCGGATTCTGTGTCTCCCTCTCTCTCTACCCCTCCCTTGCTCATGCTCTGTCTGTCTCTCTCTCTCAAAAATAAACAAACATTAAAAAAAAAGTTTAGGGGTGCCTGGGTGGCTCCGTTGGTTGATCCTCAGACTTCGGCTCAGGTCATGATCTCGCAGGTCGTGGGTTCGAGCCCCGCATCGGGCTCTGTGCTGACAGCTCAAAGCCTGAGGCCTGCTTCGGATTCTGTGTCTCCCTCTCTCTCTGCCCCTCCCCTGCTCACACTCTATCTGTCTCTCAAAAATAAATAAACTTAAAAAAAAATTTTAAAAAGAAGCCAAATCCTTGGATTGTACCCTTTGAACACGACGGCAAGCTTCCATTTGTGTGAGCAACACCACACGTCACTGCCAACCGGTATTTCATAGTAGATACAAATGACCCGCGCTTCAATCCCCGACTCTGGAGCCTTTGTAGAAGTGGCCTCCAAGCTCCTTCCCCGCGCTCAGCGCTGGTTATGGCTCGTGACCGCTAGAGGGCGTCTTAACACAGGCTCAGCGCCCGCTCCAGGCCCCACCGTCCACCCAAGCCCTCCCGCTCACTCCCAGGGGGCTCTCTTCCCTCTCCTGAGCAGAGGGGCAGCCGCGGAACCCTTCAGAACCTCAGGCCGCAGGGTAAGATGCATTTATTTTTCAGAGAGGAGATACACTTATGGCAGAGAAAAACCTGCTTTCAGTTACCCGTGCATGGGGAAACAGCGCGCTCAGCCGATCGTCCTAAAAAAATAGCCTCCGGAATCACAATCCCGGAGAGCGATTTCTGTGCCCAGCAGACGGACGTGACAACAGGATGCCTCGCAGACTGGCCTTTAGTTTGCACGCCCGACAAAATAGAAATCCGGGAACCTTATCTTCTTTCTTGGGAGATGATTTATGTGCTTGGTGGGGGACGAAATGGACCCTCCAGCCTTGGGTTTATAAGCGTGGCTGTGTTCTGGAGGAGAGAGGACTGACGTCTCAAGCCCTACCCCACATCAGAAATTGCATTGCAACCGCTTTCCCGCTGAGCTGTAAGAAATGGAAAGCGAAGTAAACACATTTTTCTGGAGCGCAGGAATGGAGGGCCTGCCTCGCCCTGGAGTGCATAATTCATTTGCAGATGAAATTGATTTGGAGAAGAAATGAAAAACTTGGAAGTGTTGACATATTCATTAGGAGTCTTTTTCTGTTTCAGATCAGATGAGTTGGATGGGTTGAACTTATTTTTTTTTTTCCCACTAGGTTCTTCTGTGTAACTTTTATGAATCGCAGAAGAGCAAATATTGAATCCCTACGGTAAAAAATAAGTAAGACAATGTGGTCCTTGGGTCCTCCCTTCCCCTCACCCCCCAAAAACCTTTAAGGAACAGCTCAGATACCTTTGTGAGTCTTCTCTGATCTACTCCCTTCTATCCCGGGGATGATGAATTCCCCCCCTTTCTGTGCTTCCTCAGCAGGAGCTTACACTTCAGTTGGCCGTTGGTTCGTGTCTGTGTGATCGCTGGTCTTTTGTGCTGGACTGTGGCTCACGGAGGCGGCAGCGCGTTTGCCTGCTGGGAGGACTGGGATTTCCTCCCTGGGTTGAACTGCAAGCCGGAATGGGAGCCTTGATCCTCTAGGTCCTGTTGATAATGACCTGACAGCCGCTATCTTACCAATTTTGCTTTTAAGAAAGAGGAGAGAACTGGGAAGGAGGGAGGGAAACAGCATTTGCTGGGTGACAGACTATGCTTGATGTTTTCACGTGTATTTCTGTTGAAGGCACACACGCCCGTTAAGATAGGCGGCCTTATTCCCATTTCGCAGATAAGGAAACAGAGTTCCGTCACTTGCCGGAGAACATGGAGCTTTGAAGTGGATGAGCTTATCGAAAAGGACTCCTTTTTATTCATGGTTTAGTAACGGCCTCTGAATCCGGCAATCTCAATCCGTGGGGGTCTCTGTTTAGACCCACACCCTCCCTGAAGGGAAATCTCGCGCTATGCACCATGTCCTTGGTACCAGCAGGAACTGCTACCCCTCTCGGCCGCCACATTGCCTTTCTATTACTTGCATGTTGTTGGAGAGGCCAACTTGGTAAAGCCTCTTCTGGGCGAGAAGGAGGTGGAATAGGTCCCTCCCGTCTGCAGAAAAGATATCAGCTGTGAATACAGCTCTTCTCCCCTTCCAGGAAAGAAGCCCTTCGAAGGTAAAGACCCTTTGTTCCTTCCTGTACGAGTCACCCGGCCCTACCTGACTCAGCATCGTCTCCCTGACTGCCTTCCATCCAGTAAGTGGACACCACGTATTTGTCTTCAAGCTCATGTTGAGTGAAGTTGGGCTACTTTTAGTTGCTCTTCGCATTAGCAAGTAGTCCCAAGGAGATGGTGTTGACGTCCACCTGACTTCATCGATGTCGGGTCTCTGGAAAGGTTGCTCTTTGGAACTTTCCTGTCATGTGGTGGACATGCGTAAGCGAGTGATGCCAACTAGATGTCACCACGTGAAGCCCTTGGTGATCCTCAGATGGTTTTAAATACACAAAAAGTGCCTTGTTAATGGAATAGTCCAGAACCATCTTGAGAACACTTGTCTTCAGCAGGATCTTCATCACACATCCCGAACTGCGTCCTTAAATCCAGTGCCCACCCCTCTACGTATAGAGACGGTCTCTGTTCGAGGCCACAGGTTGCTTTGAAGGCACCAGCAGAGGGAGGAATCATAGGTCCTGAGAGCTGGGCGTTTTCTCTTCATGGGAGACACTTCACCCAATAGTCCTGCTTTCTATTCAGAACTAAATAAGGAAAATTTGCTGAAATACCCTTCCAAGGGCCAAGGACTCCTCTAGCCCCTGCCGGAAACCAAATTATGAAAAGCTAATGAGGTCATGAGGTTTTCGATGTGTGACTCAATGGTGAGTAGGCTGCTCTGGACACATGGAAATACCGGAAACTAAAACAAACTGACTCACGTACAGGCCAAATGAAAGGGCACGTTTCCAGCGTATACATCCCTCTCTCCTCTCTTCCCAGATACCGTCTATAGAATGAAGCCACTCTAACGATATAGGTAACTAATAAAATATTGACCTCTGCCCTCCACAAAATTAAACATCAGTCCGTTTTCCGCTGAAGTGGAAAGTGAAGTAGTAATATATTTCCCGGACACCCAGCAGGGAGCGAGTGAATGGTTAACAGCACTTCTGGGAGGGAAAGACTGAGGGACTTTGCAGGCTCATCATCATTCCTGCCATCACCCGCTTCTGTCGAGCACGCCGGTGGTGTACATCCAAGGCTGTGAGTTCATCATGCCGAGGAGATAAACACTAAATTAGCCAAAGGCAAGAAGTTACAGTAAATGTAATTTCCAGAGCGGGGCCCTACACGAGCTGGGTCAACTTCCTTTATTTGTTCTGACATCCTTACAAAGATTTAATGTTTCCAAACAGCGGTATTTTCTTTAATAAAGGCTTCAACAACTGTGGATATTAAAATTTTCAGGAGTGTTTATATCCATAGACTTTTGAGTATTGTTCTTTACTGTCAGACATTTCAAGGGTAATAAAGGCACACTTTTTAAGTGACTCATCTGAGCCGTGGGGTCTAATTCCAGTCCGGGCTCCCCATTGCCTCAGAATAGGACACGATGATGGAAGTACATGAGGTTATGTTCACGCCGACCTGAAGAACTGGTCTGGAATTCTCTGTGTGGCAGAAGAACGTCGGCCCTGAAGTTGGGCTGCTGAGTTCTTTGTCACCGAGGAACGTTATGGGTTCATGGTCCTCCAAGTGGATCACTGAGTTGCTTTTCATTTTACTGTTAATAAAACTGCTCCAACAATTTTTGTTGTCGTTTTTGCCACCTACTTGATTGATTGATTGATTTTCACCTACAAAAAGCTTGTATATAATGAACACATTCAACTCGATGAGTCTGGGGATAAGCATGCACCTGTGAAGCCACAACCACAATCTAGAAATTCTTGTCGTTATAGCTGCTAATGTAGCCCGAGCTAAGGCAGAGGTCAGTACCATGAAGCGGTGCGATCATGACAGAAAGCTAATCTTGGTGGCATTGGCACAGAAATGGACGTCAGAGGCTACGAAGATGGAAGACAATGGTATGAGATAAAATATTTTTTAAGGCTGTCACCTCATGTAACCTGGAAGGCAGTATAAGTGCCTGTGACCTGTAGCTTTGGGGAAAGTGTTTGAAAAGCGCAGGAACGGGCCTGGGTATCAGTTGTTTCCTGCTCCGTAAGTCCAAGAAGAGGTGGGTTCAGAACAGAGCTGGCCAGTTTCCCAACATCGGTGATAGGAAATAGACAAAAGCCCGAAAATTTAGAGCCTTCTGCCAAAGAATAAGAAACAGACTGCAAGAAGATTTGACCAACAAAGGCACATTCAGATCCCTTGGCTCGGCAAACTGGCTCAGCTCCATGGGTGAAGGTCAAACTAGGGTCTTTACTCCCCACCCACGCCTCTTGTTTCAGACGGCAATAAGAGAGCTGTCCTGACCTTGAGAGAGAGGCACAGAAGCAGATGAATGCACAGGTCCAAGCTTTATGTCCAGGGAAGAACGTAGGCTTTCCTACTGGCACATGAAATGGACAGGAAGCAAATAGATCAGGAGCCAGCTCAGGGTTTAGAGGAATCGTGGTGGTGAAGAAACCAACACGGTTGGTCTACGACAGACTCATAAGTGCAAAACCACCTTCTGCATGACTGACACTCGCAGGACGTGGACTCGCCAGGACCCTTCCCTTGCAGGAAATGCAATACTTCAATGACTGCGTTATCGGCAACACTCAACTCTGAGGCGGCCACGGCAGATGACGGCCAAGGTAGAGTCTCCCAAAGGACAGAGCCACGGAGGGCCACGCGAATCATGGACAGAGATGTGCTTTAGTCGAGAACAAGTTCCACTGCCAAAGGGAGGGGATGGTGCGTGCGGGTCCTTAGAGTGCCTGCCCAGTACAATTCCATCACTACGAGGGGCCAGAGGACTTCGCTTTTCTAAAAATATGGAAGACAGACTTTCATTGGGTTAAACCACTGAGACTTTAGGGTTAATTTGTAGTAGCAACTGGTGCTATCCTAACATTTGTATCTTTTCCTCTGTCCCTAGTGTTTAGCACACAGTTGCCCTCGTTACACTTCTCTGACCCTTTTTAAGATGCATATTCAATATATAGCTCCATTGGGGCGCCTGGGTGGCTCAGTTGGTTAAGCGGCCGACTTCGGCTCAGGTCATGATCTCACGGTCTGTGGGTTCGAGCCCCGCGTCGGGCTTGTGCTGATGGCTCAGAGCCTGGAGCCTGCTTGGGATTCTGTGTCTCCCTCTCTCTCTGCCCTTCCCCTGCTCACACTCTGTCTCTATGTCTCTCAAAAATTAATAAAAACATTAAAAATAAATTAAAAAAATATAGCTCCATTAATAACTGTTTTTATGTACTTGGGTTGAAGTTCTGATTAATAGCGGTAAAAAAAATTATCATCCTTATTTTAAACGTGATTTTTTTTAGGGGGGGAATGTTTGTTTTGAGAATTCCTGATGAAAACAACTGAAGTCACATGCTCTGCGGCCCCCAAATTCCGGGACCTACTCATCGTTTGCTCTTGAGGACTTGGGAGTTATTTTTTAAGAAAGTCCTTAATTTTGCTGGCAGGAGAAATTTGTCAAGCTCCTCTTGGCAAAGATGGGATGGCCCTCCAGTTAGATGAAAGCCAAAGTGAACATGACATCCTTACCATCTGTTCATTTGGTTTTTGGAGCCTACAGACTCTGAGTGTCTGTGCCAGAGAATCTATCCCTGAGTTCTCTATTGTCTAACTTCCATTCAAACTCCCAAATATGTGATAGTTATTTTAAGAACAGGTAGTTTATTCATTTTTTTTGGAGCTGGTTTGACCCCTGGGAGCAGGCCAGAGTATCATAAAGGTTCCTTGCCCCCTTCACAGGCCCGTCATCCCCCCCTCTTCCAGAATCGTTTGCATGGAAATCCGTTTTTAAGTTATGCTTATAGAGAGATGCTGCATCAAACAGCCTTTGTGAAAGACACATCTGGTGCAGAAATGCTGCAGAAGGCTTTGTCCACTGCCTTCCTCAGGGGACACGATCTGACAAGGAGGACCCAGGGCCTCGAGTATCACTGCATTAAAGAAAGAAAAAAAAAAACCGTGACGAAATAGAGCAAAATGGCAAACTCTGTAGTGTTTGGCTGATAGATACATACGTGCATGTTTTATTATTCTCGTGAATATTTCATAACAATAATAACAACTATTGTGACGGTTATAACACCACTCAATTTCTTACTGCCCAGCGGTAGCCACGGTCAAGGCACCGTGACCACCGTCCCAGATGCCTCGCTATTAAATGGGGGCTAGGAGCATGTGTGAAGTGACGTGTGACACCCCTGTGTTCATCTGTGCTTCCCACTCTCTAACTCGAGAGGAGTTATGTCGGACTAACTGAGCTTTGGTATCCACATCTCTAAAATGGGTATAGTCACACTGCACCTCTGGTAAGGTTGGTGACGACTGAATGAGAGGCTGTGTTCAACATGCTTAGCTCAGTGCTAAGGACACAGTGAGCATCAGTGAATGCGAGCTGTGATGATGGCTGTGACATTGCCTAAGTGGACTGTGCTACGGGGAAGCTTGTGTGTGTGTGTGTGTGTGTGTGAAGTTTATTTATTTATGGTTGAGAGAAACAGAGACAGAGCGAGTTGGGGAGGGGCAGAGAGACAGAGGGAGACAGAATCCCACGCAGGCTCTGCACTGTCAGCACAGAGCCTGATGCAGGGGCTCGAACTCACGGAACCCTGAGATCATGACCCGAGCCGAAACCAAGAGTCAGATGCTTAACGGACTGAGCCATCCAGGTGCCCCCTGGAGGCAGCTTTCTATGCCAGTAACTATAACCCATGACATGCAAATGTGTGTGTGTGTGTGTGTGTGTGTGTGTACACTTTTGTGACCTGCTTCAGTTCTCTATTTCATTGTACAGACTGCCCATGAGCCGCCTTATCTACCTCAAGGAACGGGATGGGAGATGAAAGGAAGGGGAGGAAGAAGAGACAAAGCTCTGGGCAGCAAGAAGGAAAGGAGGAGAAAGGCTTCGTAACGCAAGACTTTGAAATTATTCCTTGTAATGTGCGGTTCTTGGATTCCACTAATTGGCACGGATTTTCCTTGCATACAGTCCTTTTTTCAGGTGCTCCCTGCCTGCCCGGGGCTTGTTGAACATCCTGACTGGCCGTGAGCCTTCAGCGATTATCCCGGGTGCAACTGTGAGTTTTCCTAAATGACGCCACCTGAGGGTTGTCACGGGTTCTGGCTCACTCCCGTGGCTGATGGCTCCCAGAGTCAGCTCCTCATTATCTATGTGAGAGCGGGCACTTTGTGTTTTGGCAGCAAACGGTTCACCCAAGGTCAATTTCCCTCCAGGGCTCAGCACCATTTCAGACAGTAGGTGCTCAGGGAATGCAAATTAATTTAATGTTAGCTTTAGCCAAACCCAGTGAGGAAAGTAAACCTGCTTTAAAAAACACCCTAAACACTGATAAACATCATTAGAATTACGTGCTGTTTGTGCGTGAACGAATGTATAAAATTTCACCTGAATTCCAAAGGCATAGCGTGCTCACACTCCTGTTTGAATTAGCCTTATGTTTGTTCTTTGATTAGAAGTGCGTTTTAATTTGAAATTACTTAAATATCTTTGTCATTATATGTTGTTACAACTGGGGGCTGTCAGAACGGGTTGAAGTTACCTGTATGTGTCATGTTTTTCTTTGATCGTAAAAATGCAATGCGTACTGAAAAAAGGCGACACACGCTTATGAGAGAAGACGCGGAAATACAGGAATCTCTAGAGGAAGCGAAACCATGTGTAACCCCTTCACACAGAAGTGGTCATGATGAACATTCTCCTATAGCTTTCCTATGCTTTACGGTCGTAGAAGTTTCCAGGATGGATTTGTAGATTGCTTCCAGGGAAAGGAGTGAAGTGTTTTCTAGAGTTCTAAAGGTACCGTAGGATTTACTAGCATGTTCCGCGAGGCCTCCCTGTCTGACCTACTTTTCTTTAAGGAGAAGCCATATCTTTGTTTTGTTTTGTTTTGTTTTTTTCCCTGGATATCATGCTAAACTTTATGTTCCATTGGAGCTAGGGTAGAGAGGCTGGGCCGAGAAAGACCAGAGCGCCCCGGGACCACGAGGTCTTTCCTAGCTGAAGTGGGTTGGGGCATCTGGCTTTCTAAACACACCCAGAAGTCTCAGGGCTACTGCCTTGCTCTACATGCCGGGAAGAGGGAGGGGAGGACTCCCCATCACCCTCATTCATGTCTATGCTGTTACTCATCTTTTTTTTTTCCACGATTTTTTAAAACATTTATTTATTCTTTTTTTTTTTTAATTTTTTAAACGTTTATTTATTTTTGAGAGACATAGAGACAGAGTGTGAGCAGGGGAAGGGCAGAGAGAGAGGGACATACAGAATCCGAAGCAGGCTCCAGGCTGTCAGCACAGAGCCCGAAGCGGAGCTCGAACTCACAGACCGTGAGATTGTGACCTGAGTGGAAGTTGGCCGCTCAACCAACTGAGCCACCCAGGTGCCCCTAACATTTATTTATTCTTAAGAAACATAGAGACAGAGCGTGAGCAGGAGAAGGGCAGAGAGAGAGGGAGATACAGAATCCGAAGCAGGCTCTAGCCTCTGATGAGCCATCAGCACAGAGCCCGACGCAGGGCTCGAACTCACAGACCGTGAGATCATGACCTGAGCCGAAGTTGGACGCTTAACTGACTGAGCCCCCCAGGCGCCCCTGAGTTTTCCCTTTCTTAAGTTCTATGACTTATGCTAGGAATTTCCCCTACAAATGAATTCTGAATTTGGTTTTCTGTCACTTGCCACCAAAAGAACCCTGAGCAGTAGGACTGGACTCTCCCCCAAGCCCTCCTCAGTCTCTCAGACTCTCTGAAGTTCTTGGAATCCTCTGCTCTCTGGATTTCTCTGGCTTTCCATGCCTCGAAAGCCCCAAGTTCAGTTACTTTAAAAGAGGTGGCAGACGGTGTGGCTTAAAGCAAGAGAATGTTTCTAATCAAAGCCAATCAACACGATGTGGAGAAAATGGTATGAAACCATCCTAATCCTGCAAATGGTATCGACTGTACCTGAATGAACCTTGAGTTAGAAGATTGGCTCGAGTTACGGCTGAAGAGGGGCTTGGTTTGTTCAGTAAATAGTTTGCCGCTGTTGCTTCTTCTTCCTCCTCCTCCTCCTCCTCCTCCTCCTCCTCCTCCTCCCCCTCCTCCTCCTCCTTCTTCTTCTTCCTCCTCCCCCTCCTCCTCCTCCTCCTCCTCCTCCTCCTCCTTCTTCTTCTTCTTCTTCTTCTCCTTCTTCTCTTCCCCTTCTCCTCCTCCTCCTCCTCCTCCTTCTTCTCCTTCTCCTTCTCCTCCTTCTTCTTCAGTTTATTTATTTATTTATTTGAGAGATGGAGAGTCTAGTGGGGGAGAGAGAATCCCAAGCAGGCTCCACGCTGTCAGCGCGGAGTCCGACGCAGGGCTCGAACTCATGAACTGTGAGCTCATGACCTGAGCGAAATCAAGAGTCGGACACTCAGCGGACTGAGCCCCCTCCCGGGGCGGGGGAGCTGCAGCTTCTACTACGAGCCAGGCACTGTGCCCGCCTGGAGGACTCTGCCCACCACTGTGACCTCACCTTATTTACATCTATCTGACGGATTGCACGGTAAACCGTAACCGTGCGTTGTCATTTTCCCAGGAAAGACTCGTCCTGAAAATACCCTCCAGCGTCGACTGCTAAAGGCCAAGCGTAAACTCCATATCAAGTTATGAATCTGACATCCACCACCGCTCAAAAAGACACGGGACTCGTGCCTTTTCTCCCGCAGCCCGAACTTCCCACGGCGACCGGCCGGATCCGAACGAGGGCTGAGTGGCGGCTGAGCCCCTGCCAAATGACACTCCGCTCTGCTGACAAAACAGTATCCCCCTGCTGTTCTTCTTCCTGACAGGTATCTATTTTGAACTCCTTCTAGAGAATGCAGTGACAGTTTCCATCCTTGATCTTTCTGGCTTAGTTCCCAGGGAGACCTCCTCCCGCTATGTTTTATTCATGGTGTCTCCCAGGCTGGTTTCTTCATTGTTAAAATCAGTGGTGGGGGCAGGGACAACCAATGAACCTGAAATACACTTTGACTGTCATAACAAAACCATCCCTCTGCGTGCTCCGAGCCAACAACTGGAGTCTGAGATTCTGGAGAAAGTCTATGTTTTGAGGATTTTTAAGGCAAAGCATCCAAAGAGGGGGGAAAAAAAAAGAGCCGAAGTTATTCGTATCGTGTTGGAGTAGTGAAAGAAGTAGGTCGGATAAACCAAAATAGCGTTTGCTGGGGAACATGAGAAGCTTCTGGCATCTGAGAGCGCGGAGCGAAAAGATGGCGGGATAGATCAAAACAGGAGACTGACAGACGTGAGTCTGGAAGCGGTAGAGTTACAAAGAACATACACGGTAAACATGTATTCTACCTTCTCCCTAAGAAACCTCCACCATTAACGGTGTCCTTGTCTTTCCTTTAATAAAGATACGTCTTTCTACCTCACTAGTTAGGGGTTTGCAGGAAAAAGTAGAATACGGGTCTTTTCCGCCTAACCTGCCCACCCCAAGCAAAACCGGCGTCCAAGCAGAACAGCGGACGGAGGTTACAATACGGTGTCACGTGTGGCTGACGTGTACGCACGGGCCTACCTTGAGAATTATGGTCCTCTCGTGACGCGTGATGTTGACGCTGTGGGGCTGCCCGTTGGCCATGTTCCTGTGGTCGACGTCTATGGTGTACGGCTCTCTGGTGCCCCCCAGGTTGTACTGAATCTGTAAGCTTCCTATAGAACGAAAAGAAAAGACACTGTAAGTTTTCGCATCAGGTTTCATCTTAACGTCACTTCCCCTCAGGTGCGCGTCCTTCGCCATCGGCCAGTCAGACCCCTGCCGTTCTGCATTGTGACGGACCAGCTGGGCGGCACACCAACCCGGAAGGGTTAAGAGCGCCAGGCGCACAGGAGTTTACGGCCTAACGACAGTGAGCCCTAGGGGACCGTCATCTCCAAGTCGAAGCAGCAAAGGGTGTAAATGATCCGATCTGGGACCGTGCCTGGGAAGGGGGACGAGAACACGTACCACATGGGTCTGTGGGGACGCCTGCAGGCTGATAAAACACTACGTGAAATACGATCCGGAGGCGGGACGCGGGGATGTCTCAAGCCATCGGCGACGTGTGACGTTCGGCATATAAAAGAATCACGAGCATACGATATTAAAGATAAACATAATTTACAAAAGATAAGTACATGGGCTGTTGGGTGGCTTGACTGAGACCAAGAAAACAAAGCGATGCGTTTTATTCTAGGCTAGAGGCTCCAGCCATCCGAACGCAAATCGAAGGCTTCCCGGCCCCCGAAGCCTTCCTTCTAAGTTGGGGCTTGTTTGGCCTCAAGGAATTATTTTTTCCTCTCCGTCTTGCTTCTCCCCAGTACTGACAGACGATAGTCAAAAAGGGTGATATAATATTCTAGATCCTGCTGTTAATGAATCCACACAGCAACCATAACTTGTATTTCTTATTTATGATTTTTACAGGCATCAATTTCTTATCTCGTTTTGAACTCAAATTGGAATCTTCGTGTTCATAGCTTTCGACAAGCGGAAAGAGTGACCAACTGTGAATCACCTCAGAGGGTCTTTGTTGCCTCGTTCCTTTTCCTGCGAGAGGAACAGAACGGATAGCCTGATCTTTAAGTTGTGAAATAAAACATGATAATGAAAGCTTAGAAAGTAAACAGCAAAAAAAAATAAATGGAGGAAAGTCACCGGAAATCCCCCCATCCGGAGATAGCGACTCTAAATATTTTGCAGTCTCTTTTTGCAGAAATCAATCATGCCCTTCCATATCCATATATATATATATGTATATATATAAATACAATAGTTTCGAAACGCTGCGCTCCCTATTTAGGCATTGTAGTATTACACGTGCCGTGTAAATACGGCACCGTGTTCCTGGAATCGAAAGCAGCATTCATTAGATTAATCAAGGATTCATCGTATTTCCTAAGTTTGCTTTCTGAACCAGTTTCACAAACCTTCCCTACTTCTACGTTTTACCTTAGTGTTTTTCCCCGGGTTTGTTTGCTCCGAGCATTTCAGCCAAGTGCTGTCGATTTTCACCTCCTAAGTGTGTCCGAATTCACTCTCTCCTCCATCTCGGGAAACACAAGTACTCCCTGGCACGGGAGCACCCCGCATGGAACTCAGGGGAGCCTTCTTCCTGGCCGATGCAGATGAGCCGGCCTGCGTGGGTGCCCTGGTGCTGGCCACGGGACATCAGGGACCTGACGGCCACCACCTGAGCGTCCCCTACTTACCTTCTACCTGCATCACCTGATCTGAATCAGTTTCTCCTTAACAAGGAGCTCTCTCTCTTTTTTTTTTTTTAAACATTTATTTTATTGAGAGACAGAGCATGAGCATGAGAGGGGCAGAGAGGGAGGAAGACACAGAATCCAAAGCAGGCTCCAGGCTCTGAGCTGTTAGCACGGAGCCTGACGTGGGGCTTGAACTCAAACCGCGAGATCATGACCTGAGCTGAAGTAGGACGCTCAACCGACTGAGCCACCCAGGCGCCCCAACAATGAGCCCTCTTGCCCTCGCTCCATTGTGAGGTGGGTCCTCTCTTTCTCTGCCCGTCCTCACTGCCAATCCCAGGAAAGGAGAGGTCTTCCCGGCCCTTCTAACACAACACGTGAGAACCTAATGTTGATCTTTGCCCCCCAAAGTATTCCATCTCGATTGTCTACTTTTTAGTTAATGGCTCCTTCAGGTTAGTCCTGCCAAAACCCCTCCCCCTCTTCCTGCTATATGACACGTAAGATCCGTCAGCAAATTTCCTTGGCTCTATCTTTATTATTATTTTTAATGTTTATTTATTTTGAGAGAGAGAGAGAGAGAGAGAGAGAGAGAGATCAGGGGAGGGGCAGAGAGAGAATCCCAAGCAGGCTCCACACTGTCAGCACAGCACCTGACTCGGGGCTCGAACTCCCGAACTGTGAGATCACGATGGGAACCGAAATCAAGGGTCTGACGCTCAACCTACTGACCCCCCAGGCGCCCCGGCTCGACCTTTATAAAACATGCTCTGACCCTTATTTTTCTTCGCCCGCATTTCCACCCCCTGGACCCGCCACCACCACCGTTTGCCTGGATTACCGTACTCACCCCCATTCTAACAAACCTCATTGCTTCTGCCATTTCTCTACCTCTCCTTCCCCAGCCGGGTTCTGCTCCCACAGACCCGGTCCCTTCTCGGAGGGCAGTCAGAGCGAGCCTCTGCTCAGGACCCTCCGCGGCTTCTGATCTCACTCAAAGTAAAAACCAAAGTCTTTCATGGCTCACCAGACCCTACATGATCTTCCCCTATCAGATCTAAGATAATCTCTTATTCTCCTCCTCGCGACTCCTCACCAGTCTACATTAGCCTTCAGAAGTCAGCATGTTCCTGCCTCAGGACCTTTGCACTGCACTGGCTGGCTCTTCTGTCCTGGATGCTCACTTGTTTCCACTTATCTGCATGGCTGACCCCTTACCCCTTTAGGTCTTTGCTCACATGTTGTCTTCTCAGTGATTATTTCTGTGACTTCCCTATGAAAAGAAGGATTTACCGACCTCTGTTCCTTGGGCAGCCTTCCCTTTTCTGCCTTATTTTTTCCTCGTGAGAGCAAGAATTTTTGTTTATAATCTCTATACTTTATTCCCAATTTCCAGAATAATGCCTGATACTCGGTAGGGGCTGAATAAATGTTTGTTTAATGAATGAATGATGGTCTCCCTGCTTCTGTGTTTTTTTTTTTCTTTGCAGACAGATTTCTTCAAAATGCATAAATGAGGGTCATCTGGGTGGCTCAGCCAGTTGGGCGTCTGACTCTTGATTTTGGCTCAGGACATGATCTCGTGGTTTGTGGGATGGAGCCCCATGTCGGGCTCTGTGCTGACAGAGTGGAGCCTGCTTGGGATCCTCTCCCTCCCTCTCTGCCCCTCCCCTGCTTGTACTCTCTGTTTCTCAAAATAAATAAATACACGTTTTAAAAAGCGCATAATTGAGGGGTGTCCGGGTGGCTCATTTGGTTAAACATCTGACACTTGATCTCAGCTCAGTTTTTTTTTTTTTTAATGTTTTATTTTATTTTTGAGACAGAGAGAGACAGAGCATGAGTGGGGGAGGGGCAGAGAGAGAGGGAGACACAGAATCCGAAGCAGGCTCCAGGCTCTGAGCTGCCAGCACAGAGCCTGACGCGGGGCTCGAACTCACAGACCGCGAGATCATGACCTGAGCCGAAGTCAGATGCTCAACCGACTGAGCCACCCAGGTGCCCCTCAGCTCAGTTCTTGATCTCAGGGTCATGAGTTCGAGCCCTGAGTTGGACTCCACACTGGGTACAGAGCTTACTTAGAAAAATCAAACAAAACCAAAACCTAAATGTATCACTGATTATTTTGCTGGTCCACAAAAACTCTTCAAAGCCTTCCAGTTGCTCACAGGATGTAGACAGACATTCTAAGTATAGCGGATGGTGCCCTGTCTGATCTGCGTTCTGTCTGTTATTTTCAAATGATGCCATTTACTCTGTCACTTTTTACATTCAAGCTACCTTGGACTTCTGTTATCCCCTAGAAAACACAATTCTCCCTTCTACCCCAGGACCTTTGAATACACCGCTCCCTTTTCCTCCACTGCTTCTCTCCCCACCCTTCGGTGTTTGACCCTATTTTTTCCCTATACCCTAACAGCATTAAAAACAATCTCATGTTTGGGACTGAACAGGAAGTGATTAGACAGTTGTTTGGTTACATGGGGAAAAACAAATTGATTGTCTTTAGGGTCGATTCCCCACTTCTTGTGCGTGGACCATGTGTAATCACAGCCAGTTTTCTCAAATACACAGCTGTATTCGTTCATCATTTATTTATGCATTTCTTCAGAACACATCTATTCAGTGCCCGTGAAAAGCACCGTTGAATCCAATTTTTCGAGACCCGAAAGTGGGCTGTCTGTGGAGAGTCCACTTCTAAGGCCCACATCCATCCCCAACCCCCGAGCGTGAGCCCGCGTCTGGCCCTGGGGATACAAAGAAAAGGAAGACCAAGTCCGGCCTCTGAGGGCTGGAGGTCACAGGAACTGGGACTTAGGCGTTTTCCTCCCTACCGCCTTTGTCCTCAGTCCCGGCTCCTTCTCCAGCTCGTTAAAACCAGTATTAAGTTGTTTTCATTATTTTTTCTCTTTTCTGCCTTTCTTTCTTTGTAAATATGATTTAAAATTTCGGTAACAGCCTCGCTTAATGGCAAGCCGAAATGATCTGCTTTGCGAAAACAGACGAGTTGGAGCGTTAAATTTATATGCGGTGGATCTCCATAAACAGTAATGGCAATATTCTCGAAGAATAAAATTTAAAGGATGTATTTATTCCTTTCGAATAACAGTACAAGAGAACCGCTAAATGATGGGAGGGAGAATATTAATATTTTCCATTAATATAAAGTATTATTAAAATGGCAAAATACCTCTCTCGCAACGCCTGTTCATCTCCCAAGTGATTTAAAGCGGGTAGAAGGGCCCGCTCTGTTATTGGCTGCAGGAAATAATGCGCTTAACAGATCTGCTCTCTCCCGGCCGACATCATTATCATCAACAAACACTTAGGGAGCACCTATAGTCGGCAGGAGACGTGCGGGGGGGTGGGGGAGGCTTTGCATCTCGCGGAGAAGACAGGGCGTATTTATAACAAAGACGGATAACAAGTCGGTGCACTGAGTGTCAGACAGACGACACGGAAAATAGTGTAATAGGAGGCGAAAGTGAGGACAAGTCGTTGAAAGGAGGGGAGACTTGATGTAGAGGGAAAGACAGGTGTCAGAGCCAAGAGGAAGAGGGGGCTCTTCCGGGATAAGGGAGCACGGCGGGCAGGAACAGGGGTGTCGCCTGCGTTTGGCGCCGGAGGCAGAAGAGGAGGGGGGCGGCGCCCCGCCGGCACGCCTCGCCCCTGCCCGACCTGACCTCCGCAGACCCGCGGGAGCCCGGGCTGTCGGGGTCCCCGGGCGGGTGGCCTTCCAAGCGCCCAGCCTCGTCCCCCTACCCAGGCGCCACTCACACGGAATGATTTTCCATGTGTCCCGCGGCAGGAGCGACGTCGCCGGGGAGGGGGTTGCGGGGGAGGGGAGAAAAGACAGGGCTATTCCCGGGGGGACGGACGGGGCGTGCCTGGAATCCGCGGGACCGTCGGCCCACGAGAGGGCGACGGCGCGGCGTTCGGGAACGCCGGCCCGCCTGGGGCCTCGGGTGTCCGCGAGGGGGCAGCACTGTCAGAAGCGGAGGGTCTGGAGCAGAAGCAGGTTCCGGGGAGCAGCCACGGCGGGAAAGCCTTTGGCATTTACGTTTGAGGGATGCCAGGGCCTTCCGTCAAGACTAGCTAGATTTTAACTTTGGGCTGGTCTTTTGGCACAGTCCTTACTGATTTTCCCCCGGAATGAATTCTTCAATTTTTTCTAACTTTAAGTTAAAAAAAAAGATAGATAAAAAAAAAAATACTGTCTTTGAGGTGTGAGAAAAACAAATTTTTTATTATAAGTTATTTTCAAAACTTTTTAGTGTTTATTAATCTTGAGAGAGAGAGAGAGAGAGAGAGAGAGAGAGTGCACAAGCTGGGGAGGGGTAGAGAGAGGGAGACAGAGGCTCCGAAGCAGGCTGTGCACTGTCAGCACAGAGCCTAATGCGGGGCTTAAACCCACAAACTTCAAGATCATGACCTGAGCAGAAACCAAGAGTCAGATGCTTAACCGACTGAGCCTCCCGGGTGCTCGGAGGAAAACAAATTTTCATTAGCAGTTTGAGGACGGCCTTTGCAAAGTTAGAAAGAAGTCGACTGGCCGTACTTTCCAAATGCACGGAGGGCGTTCTAGAACTCTCTGCAGTGTGGAGAGAGAGAGCGGTAAAGATCTCAGGGCCTGGCGTCACATTGCCAGCTGAGTGTGCTCGTCACTTAACCTCACTGTACTCCGGTTTTATCATCTGTTGAAAGGGGATAAAGAGTGGTATCTACTCTGTAGCCGTGTGGTGCGTAGGAATTAATGCGGGTGCAACACGGCATACCTTGGGGCATCGTTCAATGGTGGCACCAATATGGAAGTGATTACTCGAAACCCTCGCACATGAAGGATGCCCACAAACACAAGCCTGAGTGTGCACAGGGGTGGGTGTGGGTTCCGGGAATGTGAGTTACTGATATGGTCGGGGACTGCCTTTTAACATGGCAGTGATTTAAGGAGTACACAGTACAGCACCTTCTGGAGAATATTCGTAAAGTCTTGACAAGCCCATGTGAGCGCCGCCCCTGGGCTCTGAACGTTTGGGGCATGCCGGTGGAGGACATTGATGCGTTAAAAATCCACTTAACCTGACGAAGGGGGAAATACACTTGACTCATGAACTTCTGGAAAGCAGGGGCTATGTCCTTTTTTTTTTTTTTGGCTTCCTCATTGATTTTACTTATTATCTTTCCTGATGACAACAGTGACGCTTGCTCACTGTCTGCATTTGACATTTATAAAAGAGTATTACTCAGGAGAAGCAAATCAACAAAGAAGAGGCACTTTGGGTTCGTATTACGACACTTTTGTTTTCTATCCGTATTTTTCACAGAGCTAAGCTGATATTGTATAGTCGAAGTGGTAGCTTGCCTTTTGTTTTCTTGTTTAACATTGAGTTACATAAAACTTTTTTTTCCACGCTCCTTTCTCTATCGTTCTCCATAAATATTATTCTTAATGGATACACAGTGTTCCTTAAAATGCTGACTCCCTCTTTTACTAACCATTTTGCTACAGTTGAACTTCGAGGTCCTTCCTCAGACTTATTTTTACAAAAACACTAAGAGGAACACTCTCATGCTGCATCTTTGTCTGGCGTTTGGCTTATTTCTTCAGGGATAATTTCTGAAAGGGGAAAACCTTAGGACACACACCCCTTGGCCCCCAAACTTTTTAACCCACAGTGAAATGTCCAGAGAAGAAGTCTAAGAATTTACTAGGTTTTAAGACTCAGGCTGACCTGGATTCATAATGATAATTTTTGCTCCCACGGAAGACGGTCCTGATCTTTAAGAATACTCACTGCAGAGCAAGATGGCGCGGACAATGAGAGAGGTGGTGTCCACTTTCTCAGCCCATATAATCTCTCTGTGAAATGAATGAGAGACGTTTGCTCCCTGATACACCTACAATATTTTTATTTGTGAAAAAGGGATCTTATTAAAACTCTTAAGTGTCTTAGAATAAAAATTTTCTGAGAGGAGTGGAACCTTCGGTGTTTGGCACATTTATGTATTTTTAGGACTTTTGGACTTCTCTGAAAGATCGTGGGCGCACTGGTATATTCTCACAGGATGGCCACTGTAGTGGCGCTCTGACCCTCGCGGGTTCCATGTGTATTTGGAGATCAAGAGAGGGTCCCAGACATTACACTGGGTAAATACACTCCTACTTTAAGCAAGCCTTGTGCCAAGGATATATTTTATGAATGTAAAAGTCTGAGAGGGTTTAGGAATGAAACCATTTCTGGTTTTCTCTTTCTATTGAAAGTTACATATGTTCTGCAGGAACCTACTGATACATTATCAGAAATCAGGAGAATTCACTGATTTATATTAAATTAATTCCACTACTTCAAAGCCCATCTCTATTTAGTACAGCAGTGAATGTATTTACTTGACAGGAACAAAAAATATCATCACACATACGAAGCCATCTCACATTCATGTAATACGACTCTCGTAAAGAACGGGACATGCCTTAGCAACATTACCAGGACACATTGCTAGAAAGCACTCAACTGACAAGTTGCTTTCTTGGCTTTCCTATGGGGAAATGAGGTTCAAAGATGTTGGGTGACTCGCTCAGTGTCCTGTGGGGAATAAAGGTCAAGGTGAGAGCAACCCGGACTTTCTAGAACATTCTGTTCACCCAACGTCAAAGAGCAGAGGTTAGGCATCCGTGTCCTTACCGGTGGGTTTGATGAGAACGGCCAAGAAGTCTGTCGTGAAAGAGCTGACATACAGGAGGATGCAGGGCGCCTTGGTGGTGCTGAAGCTGAAGTGGATCCCCTCGTGGGCCAGGTCCGGAGGGGAGCTGCTCTGATCAGAGGACGTGTCTGACCTACTGCCCGATTCCTTGGCGCTGGCCCCCGATGTCTGGAAGTTATACCGCAGCCACATGCCCTCTTCGAAAAATGCACCAACATCTGTGGGAAAGGAAAGGACAGAGAAAATTGAAAAACGAGGAGAAACAGGACATGTTGACACACTTTAAACTCGGGTAGACCGTTAATGTTGTAGTAGCCTCGCTTCCTAGAGGGCGGGTCCTGACTCTGGGAGGGGATCAGATTGGGCTACCGTCTATGGATGGATCTTAGTTCATCAACATGAATGATATATCAAAACAAAATCATGTACTAGAGTACGGAGATCAGTAAATTAAAACAAATAATTATAAAAATGAAGAAACTGAAATCCTACTGGAAAAAATTTTCATGTACAGTACTTAGGCCAAGTAACTAATTTGGGTAGAAGAGAGAACCCGGAAATAAAGGCAGCGGTATAACATAAACACCAGTTTAAGGAGCTCCTGGGGGTCTTCTTTGAGACTGGGGTTTGTTTGGATGTTCACAAAGGAGAGCCCTCCGCAAAACTTTGGGGAAGTCCCAGGAGGCTTTGGGGACAGGGCTTAAAATCACGAGATGTGAAGCTAGAGAGAACTGGGTTTGAATTGGCCATAAATTAGCTGTGTGGCTTTATGGGAAGTTGCTTAACTAATTTCTTTTTTTTAAAGTTTATTTATTTTGAGAGTTGGAGAGTGCAAGCAGGGGAGGGGCAGAGGAAGAGGGAGGGAGAGAGAATCCCAAGTGGGCTCCGAGCCGAGCACAGAGCCCACTGCAGGGCTGGAACTCACGAACTGTGAGGTCATGACCTGAGCCGAAACCAAGAGTAGGATGGTTAAGCGACTGAGCCACCCAGGCGCCCCTTAACCAACTTCTTGAGGCCTCAGTATTTTATATGTGAAGGAGAGACAATCATAGTGAAAATTACAAAAGATAATGTGAAGTGATCAGCCCCCAATGAATAGTACCTATTATTATTATTACTATTAGGAAGTTAGAAGAACATTTGCTAACCCTTCATCGGTGTTTGTCGATGGCCTAATCATTGCTAGTTGGTTCTTAATCATTTCCCGGCAGACCAGCCAGAATCTGGTGATTCTCCCATTGTTTGCTCCCCAGTGTTCCAAAATCACCTCCTAACTCAGGGCGAAAGGCAGAGGTTCCCTCTCCAGCTTTGCTGGGTCCTCGTTATTACAGCTCCCTTGCCCTCTGCATGTGCCCTTCTGAATTTTTTTTCATTTCATTTCCCGTGGAACCTGTCATTCTCACAACACCTGACGTCCACTAAATTAACACTGGGAAGAACATATTTTGTGAAACACGGCTCTACATTGTCACAAATAGGAGAGGACGAATTCCAAAGGAATTCTTTCACCTGGAAATTCAGAAGTGTGTTCGTGTTAAGTCTAGAACAGAGTCGGCCCCGTGTAGGGAATCAGGGTCTGGAGTCAGACACCTGTGGACGGATCTGGCCCTACCTCTGACCCGTGTCAACTTGCTAACCAACCTATTAAGCCGTTAAGCAACCCACAGTGTGTGAGACCATCTTGTGTAAGTAAGAGCCGTCTTGCTCAAAAGGCAAGTACCTTTGATGGGAAACACAGGATGAAACAAGGCTTTGCCCACGCCAGCCCCTGAATGACTTACTGGGATGTCAGATGCCATACCTGAAGAGCTTTCTGTCCAGCGATGGGCATGGGAGACACATGCCAACAACTGGAAATCTTTCTGGTGAGCGCTATGGAGGTTAACTCAGCAGACTGTGTGGTAAGACCCCCCATTGCCACCTGGAGGAGCCTGAGTTGGCTTTCTCGTGCTTTCAGCAAACATCTATTGCGTACCATCTACTGTCCGCTGAGGTGACAATCCCTGCTCCCAAGGAGCCCTTGATCTAGAGGATTTAAGACTACCAGGCATCATCAGAAGGCAGTGGGGTAAGCGCAGAACCAGGTAACACGGGAGGCCCTGGAATACGAGAGGCACCAGCCCTGTCTCCAGGGGCCGAAGACGTCTGGGAGAAAAGACATGGACGCCAAGACTCAAGGAACCAGAGGCTGAGTCATCACGGCGGGGAAGCCCAGTGGGGGAGCAGCGTGCAGCAAGCTTGGAGCAGAGACAGTGCAGTTGGAGGGATCATGCCTTGGGTGAAAGTCATACGCTTTTTTTACAGTATCGGTTGTTTATGCAAGACTCCCTTTAGGTTGGGTGTTGGGTAAACAGTGAACGAGAAAGAGGGAATCAGTGTGCTCAGCAGTTCAGAGCCCAGTGGGACAGACGGACGATCTGGGCCAGCTGCTGTGAAAGGGGCTGGGGCGGGGTGGGGGCGGTCAAGGAGAGCCAACAGGGCAGGACACCTGAAGCAGACACACCAGGGGGTTCCCTGGGCCACCAGAGAGTTCTCCCAGAGGAGGAGGGCTCATGATCTAGAATGTATTTGGGCCCTGCAGGAGAGAAGACGTGGAGCTGGTGTCGGGAGGTGGCCGAGTCCTCTGAATAAGCCGGAGGCCGAGAGGCAGGGGCAATGTATTGGAAGAGATGAACGTATCTGGCATTTGAAACTCAAGCTCGAGTCCCGAAGAGCCTGGGCCTTGGGAGGGCTTCTGGGCAGCAGAGGCGGAGGAAGCCCCAGGCATCCCAGTTACAGATGCCGGGCATCGCCGGCAAGAACGTGGGCTTCCCCGAGCCATCTCCGGTTACTGCGCTTCCAGAGAGTGGGCCAGACGAAGCCCCCGATAACAGTTCCCTGCCCAAATGCTGATTCCCAGGCCCAGCTCCAGAATTTAGCTCAGAGGGCCCAACTCAGAGGGTCTTGAGATTCAGCTCGGCATCAGCAGGTAGAACAGATTCCCGAGATGATGCTCGTGCATACAGGGGTTTGAGATCCTGGGGGCCTAAGCCGAGGCGGGACGGCACACCTGGCCAAGGCGGCAGCTGAGCGGTCCGGGCGGGGTGAGGCTTTATGCATTCCTCAGCTAGAGGGGCGACCGTCATTCCAGGGCAGATCATGAACAGAAATTTAGAAAGCGAAGGGTTCTAGATAAACAAACCAAAAAACATGCTACAGAGAATACTTTCCGTGTATTTTTAGAGTCATCGTTAAAAAGCTTTATGGATTCATGTCAGTTTGTGAGGAAGGAACAATACCAGGCTGAAAAGTGTTATTCTGAATCCACACCATAAACCAACTATTAAGCCAGGGCCTGGGAGGGCCGTGAACCACTTCGGTTTCGCGGTGGCAGATTTATGGCTGTCATTTCACGGTTTCGCGTGGTTTTTAAGGAAATGTCAAATCAGGGTATGCAATCTCATTTAGGAAAGGAATACTCCCACCCTTTCTGAATGAATGGCAAAAATAACGCTAACGTAACGAGCCCCAAAAACATCTTTTCCCTCACTAAATGATCAAAATTATTGATTATTTAGAATGCTTAATTTACAGTTTGATACTAATATGAGATAGCTTTCGTTTTATGATATTCATTTCTTAGACAGAAAAAATGATAGGGGCGCCCGGTTGGCTCAGTTGGTTAAGTGTCCAACTTCAGCTCAGATCACGATATCACGGTTCATGGATTTGAGCCCCACGTCGGGCTCTGTGCTGATGGCTCGGAGCCTGGAGCCTGCTTCGGATTCTGTGTCTCCCTCTCTCTCTGCCCCTCCCCTGCTCATGCCCTGTCTCTCTCTGTCTCCCAAAAATGAATAAATGTTAAAAAATTTAAAAAAAAATAATAAACTTGGAGCCTTGTTACTCTACGGTGTGTTATAAAAGAGATTTGTTGAATGATATCATGTTTCTCAAGATTCCAAACAACAGAATGTCATCTGCAGATTCGAGATCATAAGGATGCTAGACACCCTGAAAGCAGGCAAGCTACCTTGTCGTAATCATTTCTCGGTTCTTGAAATGGACCCCTGATTGACGAAGAAAAGCCTGCAAATGTTTGGAATAAAATCCACAAACTGTCCATCCCAGAATAATAACATAAAGGTATCTTTCCCTCATCTAACCAAATCCCTGACGCTTACTGTGCAAAAGCAATGGTGCTCACTCCTGTTGTTTTTTTATTTTCATTTATTTATTTTTTGACAGAGAGAGAGCAAGCAAGTGAGCAGGCAGGGGAGGGGCAGAGGGAGAGGAAGAGAGAGAATCCCAGGCAGGCTCCACGCCCACACAGAGCCGGACACGGGGCTTGATCTCATAACGGCGAGGTCATGACCTGAGCTGTGTGAGATCATGACCTGAACTGAAATCAAGAGTCTGATGCTTGACTGACTGAGACAGCCGGTGCCCCGCTTACTCCATAATTAAATTCCCCCTTATCTCTTCCTTCTCACGCTCAATAATTCCGTTTCTTTTTGCCTTTTCCCTTAGGATATATTTGGCAACATGATCCTTTTCATTCTCTCCCTTCCCCGTGAGGATCCGGAATTGAAAGTCTCTAACTCTACAAAGGGGCTCTTTTCCAAAAATTTATTCTAGAGTCAGTAACTTTCAACTTGGGCATACTTCCCCACAGGAGCAATGCTGTAAGTGATGGTTGGTTTGCCGGGAGAGTCCACAAATGCTGAACAACCAACCACCCGGATGGGTAATACAAGAGAACCGAAGAGTGTCATCATGTGTTAATTAAAACAGAAACAACAACGAAAAAGTCAAGGTTTATTTTGAACGTGGGAATTCCAGAGAACTCTGCTCCCACAAGGATGTATGTCATCTAACGAATCCAGGCGTATGCCGGTAAAGGTGAAATAGCGGGTAGGGGAAGCCCTGATTTACAGTGTTTGCCTATCCCCATGGTGTAAACACCCCCAGCCGGCTGATTTCCAGCTGTCGGGACATCACAGCATACGCACTGGAGAGGAGACCAGCAGGCTCCAGCCTGTGATCTCACACAGGCACTGACCCAGTCCCTCAAGAAAACTGCAGATTGGCCACAGCTGGACGGCTCAAATGACAGAAGTCTACTTTCATAGTGCTGGAGGGTATGAGTCTAAGATCGAGGTGCCGGCTGGTTTTTTTCCTGCTGTGGTCTCTCCTCTTGCCTTGCACACAGACATGTGCTTGCTATGTGCTTCCATGGCAGAGAGAGAGAGAAAGAGAGAGAGACAGAGAGGGAGAGCAGGTGGTGGGGGGAGTTAAGGCAGAGAGCACTAGCTTTCTGGTCTCTTCCTCTTCTTATAAGGGCACTAATCCCATCCTGGGGGCCGCACCCTCATCACTTCATGTAAACCTAAATACGACCTCCCAAAGCCTCATCTCTATACACTGTATCATTGGGGTTTAAGGCTCCAGCACAGAATTTGGGGAGCCGCAGACATTCAGTCCATAACAGAAGGCTTCTTTCTTTTTATCTTCTTCTGCAAACAAACACTTTATATTTGCTTACTCCTTCCTGCCGTCCACAGCTCTGTTCTATCTCGTCCCGTGACCCCGGATCCTGAAAGCTCTATACGGCTTCTATACAATCTCGGAGGAACTGCTGGGGAGCAGACTCCGTGCAAGAGAAAACACGGACCTGAGCCCCACCCTCGAAAAGCTTCCTCACGACTGAATTCCACTGCCCAGAACAATCACTCTCATTAACTGGTGTTCCATTTCATCCAGTAAAAAAGTTAAGTAAGTGGTGTGGAACTCTGGTCCTAGAAACCTTGGCCATCGCCCCTCTGCAGATATCCTGGTCCTGCTTTAGGCCTTCCAAGGCAATCTGCAAGGCCCAGCTCTTCCTAAACCTGCTTCCTGTTGTACTCCCAAGGCCCTGCTATCCTGAACACGCCAGCTTCTCTCCCGGCCTTACATCGGCAAAATCTGCTTTTTCTCCCCAAGTGTACCTCTTGGAATTTCCCTTCTGAATCTTTTTACTCTGTTTGCTTGATGTTTTCCTCAGTTTACTATAATAATTTTAGACTAACAACACTGAGCCAGGATGGGTTAATGTTTACCTTTACGTGTTCTGTTTCCCCAGGTGAATATATAACTTTTGTAATCACTTTCCTACCATTCTCTATAGGCCAGGCTACTTGCGGGTCAGTTTCTATGTAATAAGCTTCAAGCGTCTGAATCTGCACAGGGGTGAAAAGATACCAAAGAAAAATCTCTCAAGCTTAGCCTGAATGGCATGTACTACCCATGAGATGCAGGTGTAGATTGCATTACTTTAAATACATCTATAGGTTTTCTGATCTGTGAGTTGACTGTGTGGGAGCCAGGGGGTCCTCCTTGCTTGGAGAGCCAGAAGTACTGAACAACTTTGCTCGACTCTTCAGTGGGAAGATAGCTTGCATCCAGAATTTCCACGGTCATGCTCCTGAAACCGTGTTAATAAGCATTACGGGAAAATATGGCGGTCAACAGGTTAGAGTATTCTAGAAAGAGCAAGTGGGGGGAGGACCCCATCGTGGTAAGCTCCATCTGACACACCCGGTCAGCGACCAATGTGTATATGTGGAGGGCAGGGGTCCAAAGATGTGGGTTTAATCTTGGTTTTGCCACCCACCAGCCCTGGTCTGATAGGTCGTTTAATTGCTGTGGGCTTTAAATCCTTCCCACCTTAAAGAAATTCTCCCTTGAGCTTACATCTTCCTCTGGCTAGCAACAGGTCTTTTTTGTATATTCTTTATTTATTAAGTGTCTTCTACAAGCCGTGAAGCTATTAGAGCAAGGAGTAAATGATATTTAAGTTAAACACTGAAGGAGCATGAGACTTAAGTGGTATTGGGAACAGAGCAGGCATCCTAAACCAGAGAATGCATGTGCAAAGGCCCTGGGGAAGGAGGGAATGCTGAAGGCCAGTGCAAAGAAGGTCAAGACAGTGAAAAGGCAAAAATTCAGGGGGGAGTGGCAGGAAGTGAGTCTAGGAGGCGTGGCATCTTGTGGATTTTTTTTGTGTAGAAAGCAAAGGGTAACTCGGTAGGGTTTCAAGTACAGGTGACATAATCTGATTTGCAGTTTTAAAAGATCATTCTGGCTGCGGTTTGCATTGGTATGAGAGGAGAGTGTGTCACCCCTAAACTTAAACTTCACCCTTTTTCTTACAATTTGGAGTATCCCTGGGGGTGGAGGAGGTGGTCACTAGATACATTTCAAAAAATCTGTTAATCTTCTGAAACTTCAGGCCCAAGTGCACATGCATTTTTCTGGGGAGAGGGCTCATAGTTTATTTTATTTTTTAATGTTTAGTTTTATATTTATTTTTGAGGGTGACGGGAGGGGCAGAGGATCCAAAGTGGACTCCATGCTGACAGCACCTCGCCTGACGCGGGGCTCAAACCCACAAACCGTGAGATCACGACCTGAGCCAAAGTCGGACACTTAACCGACTGAGCCACCCTGGCGCCCCAGAGAGGGTTAGAGGGTTAGCAGTTTTAAGCAGATTTCATGACTTCACCGTCAAAACTTTAAGGAAACAGAGTCAACATCGCTCACTCAGAAATGACACACTGAGACGGTCCGCGTGGGCAGGGCTCTGTGCTAGACGCCGCCTGCACCTTCGGGTGACATTCAGCACCCTCCTTGGTTATCTGGACCTGCTCCATCCGCAGCCTTGTCTCTCAGTCCCCGCGTCTCTGCCTGTGGTCTGGCCAGACCGGCTTACATGTTTCCAGAACTTCTACTTCCTTCCCGGCCGCCTCCCCTGCCTGCCATCGTCGCCCTCCTTCGTGCTCCCAGCCGGCGTCCACTCCTCGAGTGCCCTCGAGGCTCTCTGGTATAACTTGAGTCCAACCAGTGTAACTTGTTTGCTTTTAATTTACTAAACATTTCTTGGAATCTCACGATATGCCAGGCCCGTGCTGATAACAACAGCAAAGAGGAGCCGAGGCCTTTTCCCCAAAGACGCTCACAGTTGGTTGGGAGAGAAACACCCCATTAGAATACAGTGTGAGGTCCAGATAGAAACAGGAGGAGAGGAAGGTCCTCTGTTTCTGCGGCGAAGCCTGGGCTTCTTCAGGGGACAGGTGACGGTGGAGATGTTCGCAAGGTGCACAAGGCGGGCGGGGGCCCCCCAGTGTGGGAAAGAGGGTGAACAAAGGCACAGAGAGTGGTGTTCAGGAAATGACGTCACAGCTTCTCGACCTCGGCTGTGCTTTAAAAAATATATATATATCGAAGGCAAACCCTCAGAAAATCGGATTTTCTGGGGTCTGGGGAAAGGCTAGCCTATTTTGGTATTTTCTGAGCTTACTGCCACGTGTGGCCGGGGTCAGGCACTGCCGCGGTGGGTAGCTGGGAACACGGTCTGAAGTGTGGGGCGGTGCGGGCACAGGACCTGCTGTGGGAAAGAAGGCAGGGTTCAGGCTTACGAAGGCTCTTGAATCGCTTACTCTTAAAATTTTTAGGAGAACAATATACTCGGAAATCACTTCAAATTTACAGAAAAGTTGCAAGATTAGTACCAAGAACCATACCCTCCATATTCAGATTCTCTTACTTTTAACATTTCAGCATATTTCTGTGTATTTTATGTGTGTGTGTGTGTGTGTGTGTGTGTGTGTGTATGTATATGTATATGTTTATTTATATATATAGTCTTCATATATGTGAAGCGTATATATATTGTGGGTGTGTATGTATACATATATACACATAAATTCTTGAATCATTTAAAAGCAAATTGGAGTCAGTAAATCAGCATCAACATATCTCTACCATCTCATTATTGTCTCATTTCTGGAAAAAATATATATAAAGACAAATATTTGCATGCACATACAAATAGTTTTGGAAAACCATCATGAGGCTATATGTATATATATATTTTCATGTAGAAAGTTTTTTTAATGCTTATTTATTTTGCGAGAGAGAGAGAGAGAGAGACAGAGAGGGGGGGGCAAGTGGCAGAAGGGCAGAGAGAGAATCCCAAGCAGACTGCACGCTATCGGCTCAGAGCCCATTGTGGGGCTCGATCCCATGAACTGTGAGATCATGACCTGAGTCTAAGTCAAGAGTCAGATGCCTAATAGACTGAGCCACCAGCTGCCCCCAAAAGTTTTTTTAAAATAAGCAGGCAGCATAGTGGGCCATCTCTTTCATAATGGAGTGGGAAGAGAGAGAGGGAAGCCACATGGAGGGACCAGAAAGTTCGAAGTTGAATGCTTTGTTTACGCATCTGGTAGTTCACTAGCATGTGGGCTTCTGAGGGTAAGAGTAACCTTAGCCAGGTCCTGGCCCTCAGCAGAAATACAATGAATGTGTATTGAATTGAGCTGAACCGAATTTGAATCTTTTTTTATAGCAACAGTATATGCAGCTAGGCGGTCCACACTGACTCTTCCCAGTTGATATTTCTCGATTTCATTCCCTTTGTAAAGTAGGTTGCTTCTCCTTCTTCTCCGTCTCCTTCTTCTAATGTTTATTCATTTTGAGGGGGGAGGGCGGGAGAGAGAGGGAGAGAGGCAGGGGCAGAGAGAGAGAGAGACACAGAATCCGAAGCGGGCTCCAGGCTCCGAGCTCTGAGCTGTCAGCACAGAGCCCGATGCGGGACTTGAACCCACAAACTGGGGGATCATGACCTGAGCTGAAGTCGGACATTTAACTGAATGAGCCACCCAGGCGCCCCTGTAGAGTAGGTTCCTTGAGAGAGATGCCATTCCATCAACTTAGCCATTATCATCAATTACAATAGCAGTTTCTTAATCAAAGTGTTATAAGATGCATTTAGAATAATACATCCAAAAGAAGGAAATGATTTGCAATTTAACAGATGGTCTTAATTTTGACTGCTTTATCTTCTTTTTATTGGCTTAGTAAACTGGAGTGTTATTTGGACAGACGGGTCAATTGTTTGAATACCTTTAGTGGATAAAGTTGTCCTCCAATCGAATGCCTCCGCCTCGTGTCACCTCTGCTCGGGTAACTTCATCACCTGCTATGAAGCTGTTGCTTTTAGGAGTTACATTATTTGCTTAATTACTTACTTGTAAAATTCTTTAATTATGTAATTTATGCCTTTTTCAGACATGAGGCGGTTTCTGTTCATTCTGTTGATAACGGCAAGTTGCTGCTTCTTTGCTCTTAACGCTAAACACCCCCAATTTTCTTGCTTGCTCCGCTGGGTGGAGGAGCCAAACAGAATTCTGGACTGTAAGGGCTCTTGAGGGTAAGTGCTACTTTTCATTCACTGTCATAGCCCCAGAATCTAGCGGAAAGAGCCACTCACAGAAAGTTTGTTGGTTCAGTGAGGGTACCTTGGACTTGGAGCCAGATTCATATTTACATGCCATAAGGAAATGAGCTTCTCCTGAGTTCCCGTGATGTGTCAGTCACCATATGCAATTTTCATGCTACCTTATTTAATAAATTATTCAACAGCCACACTTTTGACGGAGATGTTGTCATCCCTGTTTCACAGATAAGGTAACTGAGGCTGAGGGGAATAATTTGCCCCAGGTCATCATACTAATCAGGAAGGGACAGTCAAATACGGATTTTCCGGACTTCAGAGCCGATGCTCCCGGCCACGCTTAAAGCAAGTGCCAGCTGTTTTCATAGATTTCCACAAACTGGTTTGTTTGCCAGTTTCTTCTCTTGGAATTTTAAAAGGAAATTAGTTACCAAGTAACCACTGATGGTTTACTACTCACGGACATAAAGACACGATTGACTCCTTAAGTGATAAAATTCTATTTTTTTCTACCAGCTAAGACCTTCATAGAAAAGAACGACCAGAAAATCCACTAACGTCCTGTTACTTATGATAAACTCTGTTTATAGTAAAGTGATTTTCACTTTGAGTTAAACAACAACAACAACAACAAAGCCACACCTGAAAGGGTGATTGGCCGCAAGATCTGAGAGGTGGACGTGTAGTTCCTAAAATCCAGAGCCGCTTCCATTTGCTGATTGTTATAATAAAAACGGGTCATCTATTTTAAGTCATTTTCCTTGACCAAGGAAGGTAAATGGAGCTAAAGATGATCACTACTCATGTCACCCATTTTGTCCACGTGACTCCTTTATCCGGTGTGTTAATGCAACCTTGAGATTTGTGGAAATGTTCTAACCTCGCCTGGAACCGTCCTTCAGTCAATACAAACCGTCCTCGAAACTGCTGCCTCTTTAGAGAACGGGCCACACCGTGGAGCTGGCTTTAGTGCGGGTAAAGACTACATCACAGCTGGAGTCTTACTCATCGGATGGGAGGTGAACTCCTGTGGGCGATTATGATGGTTACATAAACAGAGTCATTGAAAGAAACTCACGGAGGTTCCTCTCTTGAATGAGGCAAGAATGTAGGAAGTATTGGCAGCTCAGGGCATCTACTTCATGCAACTCAAGAACTAGGTTAGGTCCTCATGAAGTTAATTTGAGACCTCACAGGCTTCCTGGATGCGATGACAGTAGATGACACCATGCTTCTTGAGGGAAAAAGAAAAGATGCCTTCTGAAAACTATTGGTGAGTGATGCCACACAGAGCCTAAGGAGTGGGCACACCAAAGGTCATGAGTCTCCTCCCCAGGCCAGGAGCAGGCAGCCTTCAGACTGAGTCCCATATCCCCACACTGAGCTGCCTGTCTGGTTTGGCCATGACCACCCACCCAGCTTCCCCCCTCCCCCTCCCGGCACTGGTATCACTTGTTTCTGCGAGAACTAGACTTAAACAGTCATTCTTCTGTGAAATAAATTCAAAATATAGTAATCTCAAATGCTTTCTCACACTAAACTACAATTGGTGGTTTACATATGCATATACCAAAGGCTAAGGCTTCCTTGGGCCCACACTGGGTTTTGTCTGTTGTGTCTCTAGAGTCCAGCACACCTCCACTGAAAGACAACCGAAGACATTTTTGTAACCTATTTCTTTTTTTTTTTAAATGTTTATTTATTTTTGAGACAGAGAGAGACAGAGCATGAGTGGGGGAGGGGCAGAGAGAGATGGAGACACAGAATCCGAAGCAGGCTCCAGGCTCTGAGCTGTCAGCACAGAGCCCGACGCGGGGCTCGAACTCACAGACCGTGAGATCATGACCTGAGCCGAAGTCGGACGCTCAACCAACTGAGCCACCCAGGCGCCCCCTATTTCTATTACCATCTACCACTTTTTGAGGGTAGTTTCTTCAAACTTCAAAGAACATAAAATATGGGTTGAAAAGCAAAGATTCACCTCAAAGAAACCAAGAAATAATTGGCTATCAGTACATTTTGGAAAGAATAAGTCCAGGATTATGAATAATCCAGGGTTGATCTTGAAAATGAGATTATCATAAAAAAAGTTATTATACTTTGCCTGCCTCTTGGTGGAAGAAGGATAAAAGGAAAAAGAAGTAAAAATGAGAAGGGGAGGAAGGAAAAGGAAGGAAAAGAATGAATTTAGGACACTCCTTCACTGAATTACTATATTAGCCTTGAATGACCAAACTCTGCCCCCACCACAGTGAGGACTCTCTTGAAATCTTCACGTATATGCTTGTAATCTGTTGGGGGAAATTAACCTTGTTTGGCCATTTGCCAGGCCCCCATTTCCTTCTCCTCCAGTTAAAACAATATTTTCAAGTGAGGAGATAGCTTCAATTATAAAACTAACAGCTAAAATTTTACTTTAATGGTTTTCTCCTCTATTAGAAACTTTTCCCCTCTGTAGGTTCTTTGAGCATGCCCCTCTTTTGTGCATCACATCTGTGGAAAAAGGATAGATTTATTCATTGTTGTGTGCAACAAATGTATTCCTATAGGAAATAAATGAAAAATACTTGCATGAGGCTTCCTATATGGCTCTACAGCTTTCTTTCTCTCTCTCTCTTTACATATATATAAAATCAACCTCAAAGTGATTTTCCAGAATAGGAGTGTGGACATGCGTGTACGTGTGTGTGTGTGTTTAGCAATTACGTCTGTAAATGTGTGTGCACATATTTTCCCCCAGAAAACACATGTGTACACACACAGACACACACATGCATGCACGCACTTTCTAGAGTTAAAAAAATGGTCTTCCAGAAAGCATGTGTTGCGTGGTGACACGCTGAGACCGAATTTGCCTGAGTGTTTGCTCATGACCTGTTTTGGACACAAGAGGAGCTGCAAAAGCAGTCACAGGTGGCAGGAGAGACGCCAACGCAGCAAAGGATTCACTGCATGTGAATTTCTGTGACTGCTCAAGGTCAAGGATTCTCTAAAAGACTCTATGCTGCATTTAGCACCCTGGCCAATCATTCAAGGAAACAGTGTGAGGACACAGGTTGCTGGTATTTTAAGGCTTTGGTCTTATGTCTGGTATAGAAGACTGTGGCTCAGGAAGTGAGACTGTGCCTGTTCCCAACTTACTCATTTTCCTTTCCTTCCTGTAATGTTCTCCTCCAGAAACCTAGCTCATCAGCCACGCACGCCACTTAAACTATTACGTGTTCTTGTCTACGGCCATCTCTTTTGTTCCACTTTTGGGGAAAGCATTAAGTCCTCAGTTCATTCCAGTTTCTCATTTTTCAATAGTGCCAAGTATAACAAGATGCCTACAAATATGGCCCTGACCTAATGGTGCCTCTGGGTTTAGAAGTCATAGTGGCCACGGATGGTGATTTCAAATGCGTGCTGCCCGCCCATTCCGGATTCCATTCTAATTGGAGTCAGCCCACTGGAGGAGGGGAGGAAGCCTAGCGGCAGTGAAACCAGCTTCGGCTCAACCAGCTGCCTCCTGAAAATTAGAGAAACCAACCATGTGAGTCTTTCCAGGCCAATGAAAAAAAGAAAACCTTTGAAGACAAACTGTTTTAATGAATTCAGTCGTAAGGTTAAAAAAAGAGAGAGTAAGAGTTGAGCTTGGCGGTTGGAAGAAATGGGAGGAAAATTAAACTTTTGAGGCTGATGGGCATTAATAGATAACGGTTATGAGACCAAAAGACAGAAAGACATAAACAGCGAGACAAAGAAACCCTCACAGACAGCACGGTTAAACGGGAGCACTGGGTATTTTAAGGCTTTGAGCCGTCTCTTCCCTCTCTTGCTGTCTTAGCGAAGAATCCCAGGCCCTTCTCTTTAGTCATGATATTTAGTGAAAACACCTGGCAACCATGATCTGATCATCAGAAATACTCTTTCCAAGCGACATTTGCTTTGTACTTATTTTTATTCTGATGTTTGAATATAATTCTGACATTTGAGAACAGAGGTCCAGGGTACAGGCAGCTCAGGAGTGGGTTAGAAGACCGCAGGTGTCTGCATCTCTGAAGGTGCAGGAATGGGGGTATCACTGCTTACACAGAATCCCATCACCTGGACCCAGGGCACCCCCCTCCCTCTTTCTCGAAAGCTCAACACCAATTAGAAGAGGGTTTACCACTTATGCGTTGCTAGGAACGATGATACTGAGCTTGACAACACCTCGGGGTACGTGTTATTTTTGAGATCTTACAGATGAAGGACTGGAGACTCAGGGAAGGTAAGTAACTGGCTTATGGTCACACTTCTAACAAATTCTTACTACTAACTACTCTGTTGTGCTGTCGTTCAATTCCTTCTACTCAAACTACCTGGAAGAAAGATCTAAAAAGGCAATTTAGCATTTTTCTTTAAAAAAATTACTGTCGAAGGTGATACCACAGTAGGTGTGTGTTGGGGGTTTGCGAGACAGGGGGCCACAGTTCCTGCAAGAAGAGGCTGTGAGATGCTCTACATCAGTCCTGTCCAACAGAAATACACTGTGAGCCATGTTGCAGTTTTAAATTCTCTTGTAGCCATATTAAAAACGTTAAAAAAAGTCCTGAATTCACTTTAATAACATACTGTATTTAATTTAGCATCTCCAAAATAATATTCTTTCAACATGTCATCTATGTAGAAATTATTGAGGCATTTTACATTCTTTTTTTTTTTTTTTTTTACCCTGACTTCAGAATCCGCTGAGTTAATGTATGCCGACTGCACATCTCAGTTTCAGCTAGTCCCAGTTCAAGTGCTGAATAGCCATGTGTGACTAGCGGTCACCATCCTGGACAGCACAGCCACAGAACGAAGGAAGGGACAAAATAAAAGCTTGTGCCCATGTCAGCTATTGTCGCCAGCCTCTGGAGAGGCGGTTTCCACATTAGGATTCCACACATTAGGATTGTTCTGGAAGTCTAACCACACAGCTGTTTCTGTTCTGTACCAAGCCATTCAATTAGAGTTCCTGGGAATGACTTTAGGACATGCCCGAGTGAAGGAGGACTTGAAAGAACTTGTTTGAAATATGCCTTGTATGAATCTGTTTCAGGAATCCAGGGAGGTGACAGAGGGGACATCCTGTCATTTAGGATCCTCGCTATTTCTTTCCATCAGACAGTTGAGAAATAGCTTGGAAACTGTTCCTTGTTTTGAGTGTTGGGTTTAAGTGATGCAATGGAAAGAGGAGACCATTTAGCCAGAGTGGTCATTTTATAATGTATGTCATATCATGTCACTTCTCTGCTCCTCTGGGTGGATCTCCACTTCCCTCTGAGCAAAAACCAAGCCCTTGTCATGACCAACCACACCCTACACAATCCAGGCATCTTTTCCCCATTCCCAACCCCCTCAACTCCCTCCATTAGTTCTTTCTATTCTTTCCAGGGCTGCTCATTCCTCTCCATCCTCAATGACCTACTTGTGTCCTCAGAGCTCCCATGTCACACCAAGTTCTAGATGATTTTTAAGAAGTTAACATTTCTCCAGGCCAGTGAGTGGATTGCATGGCCGTCAGGCTCTCCTCCTAAATATATTTTCTCTCAATTGATATTCTGTTAAGCACTCAGCAGCAGTGAATTGAAGTTCACATTTTCTCTTTTTTCTTTTTGTAATGTTTATTGATTATTTTTCAGAGACAGAAAGAGACGGAGCACAAGCAGGGGAGGGGCAGAGAGAGAGGGAGACACAGAATCTGAAGCAGGCTCCAGGCCCTGAGCTGTCAGCACAGAACCCAACTCTGAGGCTCGGGACCACAAACTGTGAGATCACGACCTGAGTTAAAGTCAGATGTTTAACCAACTGAGACCCTAGGTACTCCAAAGTCACATTTTTAAACTAGTACCTTGAACACGAATACTCTCTGGGGCTTTGGCCATTTCCTAAGACAAGGCTAGGGTCAGAATGCTCTTGTGAAAATTCTGTTGCTTAACAAGGACATATCTGAAGACATGCCTACTGCACGTTAATACACAGGTGGGCCCAGGGAGTATTCAGAAGTAAGAACAAAATGCCCTCGACAAGCTAGCACGGTGTGACACCACCTGGGGAGGACATTTGCGGTCAAGAACCTCACAGTTATAGAGTAGGGATGCCGGTGTTTTACATGCGCGATTTTAAAGGGGCATGTGTAGACATGGTCTTATCTCAACCGTTAGGAAAGATGAATCCTGAAGTGCTTAGAGAAGGGGTTGCTCTATTTTACTATTATTTTCTTTAAATGTATTTAAAAAATTTTTAAAGTAATCTCAAACCCAATGTGGGATTCAAACTTATCACTCCAAGATCAAGAGTTGTATGCTCTTCCGACTAAACCGGTCAGGCGCCCCGAGAAGGAGTCATTTTAAAGCATGTAAGGCAATGAATTAAATCTACTTTAGGGGGGCGCTTGGGTGGCTCAGTCGGTTAAGCGGCCGACTTCAGCTCAGGTCATGATCTCACGGTCTGTGAGTTCGAGCCCCACATCGGGCTCTGTGCTGACGGCTCATCAGAGCCTGGAGCCTGCTTCAGATTCTGTATCTCCCTCTCTCTCTGCCCTTCCCCTGCTCACTCTATGTCTCTCAAAAATAAATAAACGTTAAAAAAAATCTACATTAGATACCCCATGATTTAAATCCTTTACAAAATACTTTGACAGATCTCTTCTCTTCTCTTCTCTTCTCTTCTCTTCTCTTCTCTTCTCTTCTCTTCTCTTCTCTTCTCTTCTCTTCTCTTGTTTTCTTTTTTTTATCGCCTTGGGTAATTTTCCATTCCCAAACCTATCACCTCAAAGACAAATTGGAATAAGTTGCCCATCCCTAAACGAAGGTTTCAAAAAAACCCCAACACAAAAACAAAGACAAAACAACAGAGGCTGCCATTTGTCAGCCCAGGAGTGGTGGCTTTGAGTAGCAGACCACAGCCTTGGTTTTGCTACAGTCTTGGGTCGACCCCTTTCCAAACCAACACCATCAAACCTATCAGCCAACTTGACATTGTTCCCGTCATATGAAGTCAGGAGTCTCATTTTACAGTTTCTGTCAGGTTGAGATTTGTGCAGCAAAAGGCTATGCAGGTTCAGGCTCCAGTGACTCCAGAACCTTTCCAGAACTTCAGGGAAATCTCACGAGATGACCACACGAGTGGAACCTGAAGAATTAATCTCTCCTTTGCAGGATGGAGGAGAACCTCTCAGACACGACTGACACACGTCCTGGTTGGAAAAGAGCTTTTCAGGTGAGATGTTTAAGCTGCTTTGCTGGGCGCCTCCTCTTTCCATTGGAGTTGGTTTCAAGAGGCAGCTGGCTTTACAACATGGCAATAATTGGGTGATTGAATCTCAGGAGCGTCAGAGGGCTGAAGCCGTCAAGACTGCTGAAAATGCTTTCTTTTAATGTAATTTAATTTTTCTTTTTGTACATGTTGAATTATTGCTGTGATCAGAAAAATATCTCTTTGCCCCAAATGGGACACGCTCTGTCACTGGCAGAAGCTTAGATTGTTTGAACGCCCGTGTTTTATTTTGTACACCGGCTGTGGTTTTGCTGTGAAAAAAAATGTTAAAAAGAATGGATTGACATTTTGGCTTTGTTTCTGGGATTTACAAGAATTGTTCTAGAGAAAATTTTTCTTGTTGGATGACCCTTATTTATTTATTTTCTTTTGGTATTGCTGCAGGCTTTTTAAAGTTTCTTTGTTTTCATTTTAATATAAAGTTTCAGGATTATGCAATACATCAAAGGTCTTGCATTTTTTTTTTCCAAGTAATCATCCATCGTCATCTTAATCCATCAGGGAATACTTCTAGAAAAAAAATGGGCTCTAGATCAACTAATTCTGATACATGTCCAAATAAAAACCAGATCCAAATTCCTTTAAAAATATAGTTTTGGTCAGGGACACACATTTCTATCACTAGTATAAGTCCGTGTTATTCGAAGTGAATTTATGGCAAGTTTTTGGTGTAAAAGAATAATTTCCCCTTTGTCCATATTTTACAATCTACATTAATTCAGTAGTACATGCGCGAAAATTGAAAAGGAATACATAAATGAAGTTATATAAATTGGGACTCACGCATAACATTTCTTTTTTCTTTTGATGTCAAGGAGTTCGGGAGGCCTTGTCTAGAAAGAGAGTCCTGGCCCTCACAGTGGGGCCCCTCCCTACGTCCCTCTCCTGAGCCCGCATCCGAGTGTGAACTGTTCGATTTTCAAGGACGCGGATGTGTCCTCCAGCCTATGAACTGCTCTCTCCGTTCCAGTGACTGTCCTCCATCGTCTGCCTGAAAGAGAAGCTTGTTACCTCCTGGAGAGGAGATAGCTCAGTGGTTACAGAGGCAGGCATTACAGCCAAACTATGTACAAGTCCTTGCTCTGCCTCTTAGAGGGATAACTTCGTGCAAGCTACTTCCTTTCTCTGTGTATCAGTTTTCATGTCTGTAAAACGCGTCTAGCAAAACCTCCTCCCTCACTGGAGTCCTGTAGGAGTGAGTTCATTCATACAAGCGGAATGCCCAGGAAGGTGCCCATCTCGCAGCGCCGTGTCATCTTTGCTGGATCTCCCTGAGCCCCGCTGCAAGGAGCCAGTCACCGGCCTGCTCCGAAGTAGTTCCCTCTGCTGTCTGCTGCTGCATAGTTACAAACCCCGGCCCACTCTGTGCACCCCTTCCAGTTACGTGGGTAAGTTTCCAGACCCAGCTTTCCACCCCACCCCGGCCACATCAGGCATCAGAAACGTTTAATTATGAATGGTTGACTTATTTCATTTGAGATTAAGACATGAGACATTTGAATTGTGCTTTCAAAATGCAGTCTGCCTTGCTGGGTCTGGACATTCACAGACAATTTTAGGGAATTTCATTTATGATTGCTCCTTGGCATCAGTAGTCTGTTGACCCTGAAATTGGTCAGCTCTGGGGAAAATTAATCTTACATGTATGTGCAAATGGGAGATTCTCCTAGAAGCTCTTTCAAAATGCTGGTTGTGCTTTTGCTTTTAATTAGCGTTTGCAAAGCTGACAGTGGCCCGGTACAATGATCAAGACAAAAGCAATTCGATTTGATGGGTCAAATGTTGATGCAAGTATTTTTTGGTAGGCATTTCTCAATTCCGATTGCTGTCTGCAGGTCAGTAGGATGAGCTCCAAACGCCTGAGCTGTGCCCTTTCCCCCCATGCTGGTCTTTGTTGTGGTTTGACTACTCGGTAGCGATTTCTCAGAAAGATGTTCAGGATGTCAAGAAAATAGAGAAATAAAAGTGGTCTTTGGGTGCCTGGAACAATTTTATGAGCCTCTCAATTAGAGGATATATTAAATTCTGACTTGAGTTATTTAATGAATATCACGGCTTTTGAGTATTTTGGTCACAGTGTCCTTCAAATTTGAAAAATAGCATCAGAGCAAAAGGAGGTAAAAGTCTGTGATATTTCATCTCACAAAGACACAAACTGAAACAGGATCAATTACATTTGAGTGGGACGCTCATCTGGTTTGGAAAGCTCGTTAGAGTCTGGGTTGTGAATTGGATACTGCAGGCAAGGAAACTGAGAGGCCAACTAGAATCCTCTGGAAATAGCTTTACCATTTTCATTCTGCTTCTAAGCTGGTTTCTTGTTTTTTAGTTAGTTTTCCTAATTTGTTTTTTCCTCAGTGTGGGGAGCTCACATTAAAAATAAACACCTCCAGGGGGCCAAGATGGAAGAACAGCATGGAAGTCCCCAGCCTCTCTCATCCCTGAAATGCAGCTAGATCAGCACCAAACCATTTTGCACACCTAGAAAATTGATCTGAGGGTTAACACAACAATCTGCATAACTTGAGCCACAAAACTCAGCAGGGTCGAGGCACAGAGAGGTGAAGTGCAGGGGAGAGAAGCTATGGAGGGTAGGGAGCTGTATTTGTGGAGAGAGAACAGAGAAAGTGGGGAGAGTCCAGGAAAACCACTACCCCCAAAAGCAGCTGGAGAGAAAAAGTAGGAACACCCACAGATGACTAGACAAGAAAGGGAAAAAGAAGAAAGGAGAAAGGAGAGGGTTTCAATACCACTAGGACTGTATAAACAGGGGAGAGCAGTGTTGGAAATCCTACAGCTCAGTACCTGGCCGTGCTCTGCTGGGAAGGGAGAATCCCCAGGAGCAGACAGTGAGGTCCAAGGGGCCTGTGGGCCACACAGGGAAAAGTGGTTCCCCTGCTATGAGGGCATTTGGTAGAGGCCAAACAGCCTCCCCACAGGCAAAAGTCCCAGCAGATCCCAGGGAACACCATTTCTGGTATTGGAACAAAAACACCAGGGGGCAGTGAAACCTGGTGCCAGCCGTGTGTTGTGTTTTCCATAATCTCTAAACCTCTACTGCTGCTCAATCCCATGAATTTTTTCTGGGGCAAGCAGGCACCTGGCTACAATCTCTGAGCCTCTGCAACAGCATAACCACCTGAATGCTCCCATGGGGCAAGCTGGCACCCAGCCTCTGCTTGGCGAGACCCTCCCCCAGAGGGTAGAAGCGGGTCCAAGCCGCGGGGCTCTCAGAAGTGAGGGGTTTAGAAACACAGCCCCATCTGAAATATAATTCAGGAGGGAAGTGCCACCTGGCAGGCTGACAGCTCGGATGCTGACAGTGTAGAAGCGCGAAGTGGACTGAAGCTGGAGACAAAGGACGGGTGCTTGATTGCTGGTCAGTGAGAGTGCAGAGTTCTGGTACCAGAGACTGGGAAGCCGGTGATGCCATTTTCACCTTTCCCAGGCATTGGCATAGATGCGCACGCATGCCACACCCACCCACCCCAGTTAGCTAAGCAGCGCCACCTAGTGGAGAATGGAGCAGTTACATCGAGCCCCGCCCAACTGTGCCAACCAAGCCCAGGCCCTAGAGAAAGACTACAATTCTCTCCGCCTGCATAGTGTATGGACTATAAAGTGCTTCATAGTTAGACTTCAAGGTTGTAGAAGACATAGTTAGACTTTGAATGTAATTCCATTCAGACTTCATTCTGTTCGCTGGTCCATCTATTCAGTTTTTTGTTTTGTTTTTTTGTTTCTTTTTCTTTTTCTTTTCTTATTCTTGGATACAGAAAGAGAAGAAATATTTTTATTTTCCATTAAAAATTTTTTTTAAAGTTTTACTATACTTTCAATTTTTTTGTAAATTTTTAAATTCTATTTTACTTCATTTCATTTTATTCTATTTTATTGTATACATCTTTTAAAATTTTAAATGTTTTTTTACTTTTCCTTTATTTTCTTTTCTTTCCCTTTTTTCTCTATTCTATCAAGCTTCTTCCAACAACCAGACCAAAACACACCTAGGATCTAGCTTCCTTTATTAGATTTGTATTGTTTTTTACTTTTTAATTATAATTTTCAATGTTATAAATTCTTTTTCTTTCTCCAAAATAACAAAATGAAGGAATTCACCCCAAAAGAAAGAACAGGAAGAAATGACAGGTAGGAACCTAATCAACACAGATATAAACAAGATGTCTGAACTAGAATTTACAATCACGTTAATAAGAATACTAGCTGGGGTTGATAAAAACATAGAATCCCTTTCTTCAGAGATGAAAGAAGTAAAATCTAGTCAGGATGAAATTAAAAATGCTATAACTGAGATGCAATCTCAAATGGATGCCATGGCGGCAAGGATAGATGAAGGAGAGTGGTGAATCAGTGATATAAAAGACAAAATTATGGAGAATAATGAAGCAGAAAAAAAGAGGTAAACTAAGGCAAAAGAGCACAATATAGGAATTAGAGAACTCACTAAAAATAAATAACATCCAAATCATAGGAGTCCCAGAAGCTGAAGAGAGAGAAAGTTGACGTGAGCAAATCATAGCAGAAAACTATGCTAGCCTGGGGAAAGACACAGACATCAAAATCCAAGAAACACAGAGAACTCCCGTTAGATTCAACAAAACCCGACCATCACCAAGGCATATCATAGTTAAATTTACAAAATACACAGACAAAGAAAGAATCATGAAAGCATCAAGGGAAAAAAAGTCCTTAACTTATAAGGGAAGACAGATCAGGTTTGCAGCATACCTATTCACAGAAACTTGGCAGGCCAGAAAGGAGTGGCAGGATATATTCAACGTGCTGAATAAGAAAAATATGCAGCCAAGAATTCTTTATCCAGCAAGGCTGTCATTCAAAATAGAAGGAGAAATCAAGATTTTCCCAGACAAATGAAAACTAAAGGATTTGTGACCACGAAACCAGCCCTGCAAGAAATTTTAAGGGGGACTCTCTGAGGGGAGAAAAGATGAAATAAAACAAAAAAAGATCAAGAGCAACAAAGACTAGAAAGGACAAGAGAACACCACCAGAAATTCTAACTCTACAGGCAACACATCGGCAATAAACTCATATCTTTCAGTACTCACTCTAAATGTCAATGGACTAAATGCTCCAATCAAAAGACATAGGGTAACAGAATGGATAAGAAAACAAGATCTATCTATATGCTGTTTACCAGAGACCCACTTTAGACCTTAACATTGAAAGTAAGGGGATGGAGAACCATCTATCATGCTAATGGTTGCCAAAAGAGAGCCGGATTAGCCATACTTCTATCAGACAGTCTAGATTTTAAAATAAAAACTGTAACATGAGATGAAGAAGGGCATTATATCATAATCAAGGGGTCTATCCACCAAGAGGATCTAACAAATGTAAAAATTTATGCCCCCAACGTGGGTAAATCCAAATATATAAATTGATTAATTATGAACATAAATAAACTCATTGATAATAGTACCATAATAGTAGGAGACTTCAACATCCCACTTACCCTAGTGGACAGATCATCTAAGCAGAAAGTCAACAAGGAAACAATGGCTTTGAATGACACACTGGACTGGATGGACTTAACAGAACATTTCATCCTGAAGCAATGGAATACACATTCTTCTTGAGTGTACATGGAACATTTTCCAGAATAGATTACATACTGGGACACAAATCAGCCCTCAACAAGTACAAAATGATCAAGATCTAACCATGCATATTTCCAGATCACGACGCTATGTAACTTGAAATCAACCACAAGAAAAATTTTGGAAAGACAACAAATACTTAGAGATTAAAGACCATCCTACTAAAGAATGAATGGGTTAATCAAGAGGTTAAAGAGGAAATTAAAAAGTCCATGGAAGCCAATGAAAATGATAACATGACAGCCCAAAACCTCTGGGATGTGGCAACAGTGGTCATAAGAGAGAGGTATATAGCAATCCAGACCTTCCTTGTTGACCTTGACCATAGCAACTTCTTACTTGACATGTCTCCAGAGGCAAGGGAAACAAAAGCAAAAATGAACTATTGGGACCTCATCAAGATAAAAAGTTTCTGCATGGTGAAGTGAACAATCAGCAAAATCAAAAGGCAACCAACGGAATGGGAGAAATATTTGCAAATGACATATCAGATAAAGGGCTAGTATCCAAAATTTATAAAGAACTTATCAAAGTCAACACCCAAAAAACAAATAATCCAGTGAAGAAACTGGCCAAATACATGAATAGACACTTCTCCAAAGAAGACATCCAGATGGTGAACAGACACATGAAAAAATGTTCAACATCACTCATCATCAGAGAAATACAAATCAAAGCCATAATGAGATACCACCTCACACCTGTCAGAATTGGCTAAAATTAACAACTCAGGCAATAAGAAATGATGGGGAAGATGTGGAGAAAGAGGGACTCTTTTGCACTGCTGGTGGGAATGCAAACTGGGGCAGCCACTCTGGAAAACAGTATGGAGGTTCCTCAAAAAATTAAAAATAGGGGCACCTGGGTGACTCAGTTGGTTGAGTATCTGACTTCAGCTCAGGTCATGATCTCACAGTCTGTGGGTTTGAGCCCCATGTCGGGCTCTGTGCTGATGGCTCAGAGCTTGAAGCCTGCTTCAGATTCTGTGTCTCCCTCTCTCTCTGCCCCTCCCCTGCTCATACTTTGTCTCTCTCTGTCTCAAAAATAAACATTAAAAAAATTAAAAAAAAAGGTAAACATAGAACTACCCAATGACCTAACAACTGCACCATTAGGTATTTATCCAAAGGATACAGGTGGGGTGTTTCAAAGGGGAACATGCACCCTACTGTTTATGGCAGCGCTATCAACAATAGCCGAAGTATGGAAAGAGCCCAAATCTCCATTAACAGATGAATGGATAAAGAAGATGTGGTATTTATAACGGAGTATTACATGGCAATCGAAAAGAATGAAATCATGGGGCACCTGGGTAGCTCACTTTGTTGGGTGTCCAACTTGGGCTCAGGTCATGATCTTGTGGTTCATGAGTTTGAGCCCCAGGTCGAGCTCTGTGCTGACAGTTCAGAGCCTGGAGTCTGCTTCGGATTCTCTGTCTCTCTCTCTGTCCTTTCCCCACTTGTGCTCTCTCTCTCTCAAAAGTAAATAAATAAACTTAAAAAAAAAGAAAGAAATCTTGTCATTTGCAACAACATGGAGGGAACTAGAGGGTATTATGCTAAGCGAAATTAGTCAGGGAAAGACAAATATCATATGACTTTACTCATATGGGGAATTTAAGATACAAAACAGATGAACATAAGGGATGGGAAGCAAAAATAATATCAAAACAGGGAGGGGGAGAAAACACAAGAGACTCTTTAATATAGAGAACAAACAGGGTTGTTGCAGGGGTTGTGGGTTGGAGGATGGGCTAAATGGGCAAAGGGCATTAAGGAAGACACTTGTTGGGATGAGCACTGGGTATTATATGTAGGGGGTGGATCACTGGATGCTACCCTGGAAATCATTATTGCACTATACGCTAACTAACTAGGATGTAAATTAAAAAAATTAAGAAAAAGAAAACATTTCCAGAATTAAGACATTCAATTGAAAAGCTGGTTCTAGAAAGTGCTCATTCCTCAAATATTTTTAGAACAACTATGCATCAGGCGCTGTTGGGGATAGCTCCTGTGTTTGAGGGACTTACAGTCAGACCATGTGACAGTTGTCTCAGGGGAGACAAGGAAAGCCATGTCTATTTTGGGGGTCCAGAAGAGGTAGTACTTGACCTGGTTCTTGTGAGAGGAGTCATCAGAGGCTCCTGTCAATCAGTTGGGGCCTTACTGAGGCCTGATCATGTGCTCAGTGAGTGTATATGGCAGGGCCTCTGTTCTCTAGCACCTAATAAATAATGGGGAGATAAGAGAAAAATACTGGAGACAAGATAATACCAGATGAGATGAGACAAGATAAGACAGTTTGTCAGTAAATGTTAATCACTTTTGTACATAGCACGGATCACTCAAGGCTGCAGTCATCTTGGAAGGCATTTTGAAAAAGCCTGAACTGGAACAAAGCCTCTAGAGAGGAGGTTACTCTTGAGCAGGTGGAGGGAAATGGGAAGGCTGCTCCACATGGGGCAAGTGGGAATGAGAACCAGAGCTGGGAATGGACAAGAATGGACTTGGAACCATGAGTGTGGGTGGAGTATGTTTGTGATGAATAATGGGAAGTAAGAGTGGGCCAGCTCAGCTGCAGCAGAGGACACCCCTTGGCTAATGGCTACAAGACAGGCAGAAGGAGGAGGCTAGGCCAGCTGTGGGGAGAGCACTGGACCGCCATGATGAAGAATGGATGGTAGGAGCACTGGACCACCATGACAGAGAACGGACTGTAGAAGCCCAGGCACAGCGGGCGGAGTTAGAAGACCCTTGTATTGGTCTAGGCTCTGCCACCACCAACCACGCAATCTTTCCAGGTCCAAGGCCACATGGCTTTTGTGGGCCCTTGGTACATTTGTCTTGGTGGGCCTTTCCTCTCTAAAAATTATGGAAAATTATATTTTACGACGGCATTGGTATAAAGACAAATACATTAGTATGTATTCAAGTAGTTTTTTCAACCTAGAAATTTTTTTCTTAAGATTTTTAAAGCAATTAACAATACTTTTGTGGGTCCCTAATAGCATTGTGGGTGCTGTGTCCACCCTAGTTAACAGCTAATTTGACTCTGGTCCTCATCTGTTCCTTGGGGTGTAGAGCTGGATTCTAGCACCTTTACCTTCCTCTGGAAGCCTGTGATCTGGTGCCAAACCTCTCAATCTGTACAATACAGTTAGCCTGATATTTTTAATAGATTAATATTTGCTCTGAAAGCTACCATATGGGAGTGATATTTACGGAAAAGGAAAGATAATGATGTTTTTGTAACTTTAGAATAGTAGGTGAAAATTCTCTCACCTATAAGTGTGTTCATCGAAAAAGAAAAAGGAAAAATAACTTTCATTTAAAACTGTTTATTTTTGAGAGAGAGCGAGAGCGAGAGAGAGCAAGGAAGGGGCAGAGAGGGAGAGAGAGAGAATCCTAAGCACGTTCCATGCTGTCAGTGCAGAAACTGACTTGGGGCTCCAACCATGAGATCATGACTGAGCCACCCAGGTGCCCCATTTCTTTTTTAAAGAAAAACTACATTGGGTTTCTAAAAGAAACATATGCTCATTATTAAATTTTTAAAAATGTTTTATTTATTTTTGAAAGAGAGAGACAGAGAATGAGCGGGGGAGGGGCAGAGACAGAGGAAGATACAGAATCTGAAGCAGGCTCCTGGCTCTGAGCTGTTGGCATAGAGCCTGACACGGGGCTCAAACGCATGAACCGTGAGATCACGACCTGAGCTGAAGTCAGACGCTTAACCGACTGAGCCACCCAGGTGCCTTACATGTGCTCATTATTTAAAAGACTCAAATACCCCCAAAAGATTCAAATAACTGCTACTTTTACAGGGAAAAAAAAAGTCCATCACACACAAAAAAAGAAAAAGAATAGGGGATGGATACTGAGAGGGAACTAAGTAAGGTTCCGCTCAACTTGAGTCAACTGAAGTTAAGAAAACATGATTTCACCACTTTCCGTCCTCTGATCCAAGGTTCAGTGTCTTTGGCGTTCATTCATGGTTCCTGACTGTGGTTTGTAGTGATGGCTATTCCCGTGTCTATCTGAAGATAGATTTTTTCCCCCTTTTATTTCATTCTTTTTGGTATCAGTGGTTTTGAGGGAGGGGAATAAAAATATCCTCATTCTACCATTTTTTTATTTGAGTTCCCAGCTATCATTTTAATGTGGTATTTAAGTTTATCCTCTTAAAACATGTTATGATATACAGAGTCTAAGACCTCGTGTTTCTACAAGGCCTAAAACACATAACAGAGGTTGTTACCTCCCGGTCCCCCATGCCTTCACACTTTCCCACCGTTCAGAACAATCTTTTTCCTCCCTGATGTTAACTCCCTGTTTCTAAGTAACAAGCTTGTACTGTTATTCTTGATCCTAACACAGTCCATCTATATTCCAGTGCAACCTTTTGTGTCTTCATTTGCCCTATCACCAGTTAATCCCCTATTTCTCAGTTGGAGGTGTAACTGCAAACATAGGCAAGCTGTTTGGTATTTTTCTTGAAAACATCACCCCAGACTTTCCTTCTTTTTCTAACCTGAGCTAGCTGTTCTCTGGGCTGGTCACGTAGCTGCGGTCTTGGGATTGTCTTTTACCAACATCCTGGAAACTTTTAGCATTTTCTATTTATGCCTTATAATCTGATATTTTATAATGCTATGAATTCATGTGGTTTCCCCCTTCTTCTTCTTTTTATGTTCAGCCCTTTCAGTCTATAAACTCATGCATTCCATTCAGGGAAGCTGTGATACTGTCGTGTGACTCATATTCTGATCATTTTCTTCATTCCTTTTTTTGTGTTCTCTTTGCCTAGATCTTTTATTATTAATATTTGAATTTGCTGGTTTCATCCTCTTACGTTTTCTGTCCTGTTTTCCATCTCTTTGTCTTTTTGCTCAATTTTTTTTCTGCATGATTTACTGGATTTTTACCTTCTCAATCTTTTATTTTTTAAATTTCTGCTATCAGATTTTAATCTTCAAAATTGGTAATTTCTAAAGTCAGAATTGAACAGGGAGAGGGTGTACTTCCCTTACTCTTTCATGGAAACAATATCTTCTTATACCTTTGTGATCTGTTTCCAAAGATGGCCACCACAATAGCTCTAGTTTCCCTCTCCTAGGGTCTGGGCAGCCTTGGGACCCACTTGCACTGATTGGATGTGGCAGAAATGATGGTGCATGACCTCCAAGGCTAGGTTGCAAAACGCAATACAACTCCTGCCTGGGGAATTGGACCAACACAATGGAGCCAAGAATACCCGGGAAAGCAGTCGCCTGCTCCCAGGCCACCCCACTGGACGAAGCCACACTAGCTGATGTAGAGTGACCACTTAGAAGGGCCTTGTGTCCAGCTGAGGAGAGAGAGAGAGAGAGAGACAGAGAGAGAGAGAGAGAGAGAGAGAGAGAGAGAGGGAGGGAAGTGTGGCCAGGTCCTGGCTTTTCCAGGTCCAGCTGCCACCTGGCTGTGATGCCCTTAGAACCTCCAAGCCAGAATTGCCCACAGGGCCCATCCAAATTCCTGATCCACAGCAACTATTTGGGATAACACGACGTTCGCTGTTATTTTAAGCCACAAAGTTTTGGGAGCAATTTGTTATGCAGTAATAAGAATTGAAATCAAGAATATGAATGACAGTTTTTTTTGGTTTTTCAAAAAGTTTGTTATCTAAGTATTATCTCCATTGACACTGAATCCTTTATTTGTTTGATCTCTGTCATATTAGGGGCTTGAACCAAATGACTGGTGATGGTGTGAGATGGTAACAGGTGGTCTCCCCAGTCAGTTCTGGTGACAGGGCTGGTCCGTTTGTACCCCCCGACCTTCTCTCCAGGGATGGCCATTGTCCCTAGAGAGGATTCCAGGAAGGAACTGCAGCCAGGATTCTGGAAGCCCTTGGCCACGTGGACTGTCCTGGCATCCAGCCCCTCCAGGGAGCAAACCTCCAATCTTATACTTGGCATTGGGGTTGTTGCCCAGCTACAACATTGGGGAGGTTGGCTTCTTTATACAAACTTGTAGGCAATCCTCTGTTTTCAACTCCATCTTTATGAGGCACCTGGGGCCTCCCATTTGTGAGCCCTTCAGGGGGTCAGGTGCACAGACCTGTTTGTTCTTGAGTGTCTCCCTCAACCATGTCAGGCTCGAGGTCTCCTCTGTCTACTAAGTGTCTCTTCTTCCTTTTGCTTCTGGCCTTTCTAAAAACTGTTGTCCTCTCTCGATCTCTTTGCTCCTTTTTTTCCCGTCCTTCCCCAGAGATTTTAGCATGAAGCAAAAGCAAATAGATGTGATCGATCTGTCATGTTCATGTGGAACTGGAACCTTTAATTTCTTAATAAATAAAAAGCTCATTAAATAAATGTGCTCAAAGGGCAGAAATAGAAAATTTATAAAAGATTGAATTCAAGTAATAAATTGAAAATTGTTCCATTTCACTGTAGTTTGCTATAACAGGGCAAAGGGGAAGTGACCAGACCCTTCCTTCATTAAGAATTAGAAATGAGACCCTTCTGAGAGTTGGAGCATATCTATTCATTTGACTTTTGCTTTCAAACGTCACACATGGTTATGGTTCAAAAAAGGCAAACTTTTATAGAGTAAAATGTCAGAACTGTCCCATACTTCACATCACGTCACCTCTGCAGGCAACCAGGGCTAACAGTTTGTAAAATCTTGGAGAAAGGCTGGAAAGATTATGTGTATCTTTTGGTTTGTATACAATCTGATTCTATTCATGTTGAAAACAACCCCATTTGTGTGTAGTGCATGTGTGTGTGTGTGTGTGTGTGTGTGTGTGTGTGGTATATATTATAACACGCAAAAACATGCCTTGCGTTTTTAATATAAATACAATCCAACTCTACATATTTTGCTTCTTTTTTTAAGGTTTCTTTATTTTTGAGAGAGAGAGAGAGAGAAAGAGAGAAAGTAGAGAAAGAGCGGAGTGGGTGGAAACACAGAATCTGAAGAAGCTTCCAGGATCTGAACTTTCAGCACAGAACCTGATGCAGGGCTTGAACTCGTGAACTGTGAGATCACAACCTGAGCCGAAGTCGGATGCTTAACCGACTGAGCCATCCAGATGCACCTACATATTCTGCTTTTTTAAACTTAATGATAGAAGGGATATTTTCTCATGAGAATCAATATATCCATCTTACTCTTTCTAATGGTTATGTACCACGATTCAAGAGTAATTCCTGGGGCACCTGAGTGGCTCAGTCGGTTGAGCGTCTGACTTCAGCTCAGGTCATGATCTCATGGTCTGTGAGTTCGAGCCCCGCGTCGGGCTCTGTGCCTACAGCTCAGAGCCTGGAGCCTGCTTCACATTCTCTGCCTCCCTCTCTCTCCGCCCCTCCCCCACTCATGCTCTGTCTCTCTCTGTCTCAAAAATAAATAAACATTAAAAAAAATTAGAAAAAAAGAGTAATTCCTGTATTGATAGAATTTAGTTTTTTCTCTACATTTCATATCACACACAAAATGTTGTGATGACTGTTCTTGTGAATTTATACTTCTATAATACTAGTATTTCTCTAGGATGGATTTCTTGAGTATAATTACTGAATTCGATAGAATACATAAAAGTTACATTTGATAGAAATATCCAATTGACCTCTAAAAAGTTCATTTTTATACAGTCTCTCATGAACTCTGTTATTGTCAGTTGGGATCCCCATTCCCTCCACACTAGGACTTCGGCAAAGGAAACTTTTGAACCTGGTGGGGATTTCAGCACATTAAATGTGGTGCTTGGTGCTTAGCAGCCTCTCGGTAGCCCCCCCAGGGGACCTTTCTCAGAGACCCATCAATCTTGCCAGACTTTTCTACTGAATTCTTTGTTCTCCAGTAAAGAGGCGCAAATTAAAATGGTAACCATTTTTGGCTTCTTATTTTCACAACAATGAGAAAAGGGGAAAAAAGAAAACAGTGCCGATTGCATTCAGAGAACCAGGCTCTCTCACGTTTACTGGCACGGAGTTTGGGAAATCAGATTGGCTCCACAGATGAAAAAACATAAACATTTCATACCCTCTAATGCTACCTCTCCACATGTGGCAATCCATCCTAAGTAAATAATGTAAAATACCGAAATGGCATTTATAAAAACATTTACCACAGCATTATTTACAATAAAAAATTGGAAACAATTTCGAGAGCAGAAATAGAAATTGCCATTTCCCTATTGTGAGATACTTAGGTTAAATAAATTTTGGTAAACCTACTGGATGGAATATTAAGTAGTCTTTTTAAATGATGGGTATGAAGACCAAGTGGTTTCAAGGAAAAATGTTTATGCTATATATGCTAATATTATGTTCATAATGATGCATGGTACATTATAATAATATAAATTGATTTTAGGAACTTGGAATACATTTTCCTATTGTACGATATTCTAACATGGATCAATAACTGAAGTTTATTTATTTGGTAATGTAACTAAATTATAGCACTATCCTGAATTCTGAATCTTAGTAGCAAGGGAAACTGCTAGAAGGAGCAAGGATACGGTTCTTCTCTGTCTCTGCCAGAGCAAGGCTGGCCTCGGGCAAGACCATGAAAGAAAGGGAGGCATCTTTGATTGCCTCCCACTTCCCTTCCAGATTTTTCTGAAGCTCCTCAACTCTGTCCTCCCAGAATTCACCATAACCACCTCCCCAGAGGTTGCCCAATGCCTTCCTTATTCCTAAATGACACCTGGCTTCATGAGAACACAACCTCGACCACCAAACCCACATTCAGGTGTCTCGCCCTCCTCCCATACCCACTCCTGCTCACTCAAATGATGCTCTAATTAGTTGACTATCCAACCACAGGAATGAAAGTGGACAAGTAGGTGGTTCAAAGAAAACCCTTTTAGGTGGAGAGTGGTTGGTCTCTCTTGCATTCTTTAAATTACTCTTATTTTTTTCCACTATGTCTTCCCTCTGAACTCAGAGATGCTTTGAAAGTTTAGTTAAAAACAATTCCCTCCGTTGTAATGGTAATGGTAGCAAACAACTTTGGGCATGTGTGTGTGTGTGCTGGAGAGGGGTGGGGGAAGAGCCAGCGATCCGAAGGGGAGAGACTGGACAGTGGCAGATATTTACTTGTATCATTTGTTCTTATGGAAGAGAATGGCCACTACTATGGTCTGAATGTTTGTATCCACCCTCAAAGTCATGTGTTGGAATCCTGACATCCAAAGTGACGTGTTAGGGGCGCCTGGGTGGCTCAGTCAGTCAAGCACCGACTTCTGCTCAGGTCATGATCTCATAGTTCATGAGTTGGAGCCCTGCATCGGGCTCTGTGCTGTCAGCGTGGAGCCTGGTTTGGATCCTCTGTCCCCCTTTCTCTCTGCACCTCCCCTGCTCTCTCTCTCTCTCTCAAAAATAAGTAAAATAAACATTAAAAACAACCCAAATCCCAAAGTGATGGTGTTAGGAGGTGGGGGCTTTGGGAGATGACTAGGGCCATGAGGCTGGAGCCCAAATGATTAGGATTACTGATGTCCCTTTTATTTATTTTTTTTTAATTTTTTTAAACATTTATTTATTTTTGAGACATAGAGACAGAGCGTGAGCAGGAGGAGGGCAGAGAGAGGGAGACACAGAATCCGAAGCAGGCTCCAGGCTCTGAGCCATCAGCACAGAGCCCAACGCGGGGCTCGAACTCACAGACCGCGAGATCATGACCTGAGCCGAAGATGGCTGCTCAACCGACTGAGCCACCCAGGCGCCCCTGATGTCCCTTTTATAAGGCTCCATTAAAAGACACCCATGAAACCTTCCTAGCTCCTTCTAAGTGAGGACACAATGAAAAGTCTGTGGCCCAGAAGAGGTCTCTCACTGGACAATGCTGTCTCCCTCATCTGGGACTTCCAGATGGTAAGAGCCATAAAAACCAAATTCTGTCGGTGCTATTTTGTTATACCAGCCCGAATGGACCAAGACCTCCACCCTGCATTCTTGAATGCCTGCCAGTGTGTCCCGGCTTGTGACTTCCTTAACTTCCGTCTCAAGGATAAATATTTAATACGTGTTATAATTTTTACATTACTCTTTGGCCAGAGAAAGGGAGGATCATGCTGGGATCAGAGCATGACTGTGTAGTGGGAAAGAAGGCTCGTGGGCCACACCAAGGCCAAAAGCTCAGCGCCTTCACCTGGACTCCTCTCTGTAACGACTGTAGTGACACGAGAGACAGCTGTAGCTGGCGAAATGTGTCCACCCTGCCATCTCCTTATAAAAATGAGAGTAGAGATTTATTTTGGTAATTGCCCTGTTTTGTTTTGAAGTTCAGTTATCAGAGGTGTATCATCTATAGCACTGTCTCCAGACTATGACAGAGGTACTGTAACCCTTCAGCGACCACCAATCAGCAATTCAAAACATGAATTTCATCAGTAAGAAAACTCACAGGGCAGGTCCTGTATTTACCCCGCGAATCACCTTCTTGGTTATAAAGCAATCTAGCATGGTCTCTCATGTCCAAGGATTTGTTTGGTTAGATTATGTCCCTTATTTTATTCCTCACTTTGTGTATTTGGAAAGAATGGTATTCTTTACTATTAACACAAAATCATGGACATGGTAGGTGGACGATGCCCTAAACAATACAAAGAAATATCTTGTATCTTGGTGTCTGAGACTTCTAGTTAGAAATGGACAGGCCCTGTCAAATTCTGGCTTTGTTGTTTTGACCTTGCCGTGTGTGTGTGCACGCATGTGTATATGCATGTATATGTACATGTATGTGTGTGTGCATGCGCATGTGTGCGTGTGCACGTATGTGTTTCCTCAATCAGCCACACAGAGAGAGCCCCAGGCAATGAGGCAACGAAGGAAGGAAAAATTATTCAGAACTTTGGGCCTTAGACCTTTGCTCAGCCATCAGGTTGGGATGATAGAAAGAGAAAGACAAATCTGGCACGAAGTATTCACTGCTCTCCACGGAACTCACTACCTTGCCATTTATATGGGACAACTGCTAAGGGAAGTAGGCGCTGTAGACGTGAGGAAATAGTCAAGGGCAATGTGGACACTGGGGGACAGACCTGTTTGCAAGGCAGCTGAAAATGTGAGACATTTAAAAGTAAAAGACATTTAAAAGCCAATTCGTTAGACTGGTTCTTTTTAGATTCATGGAAGAAAAGAAGCGTAGAGAGCTTCAGCTGAATCATGGAGCTCATATGTGAGAAAAGATAAAGAGTGTTATTTTGTAAAATTCATATTATTGAGAGTTTGTGATTGTTTTACGGCTTTCTGGGGTGTTGGGAGCACGGTAACTGCAAAGTGGGCCAGTGACCATATTCCCTCCTTGTCCCTGGAGCATATCATTAAGGCGTCAGTAAAGGAAAGAGTAGAGTATGGAATTTATCAGCTGTTAAATGCCTCTTCTGTGTCAAACTTCAGGTTAGGTGATTTTTCTTGTCTCCTTGGAGTTGCGAATTCTGAAGGTGCACAGATGTCCCCGACTTCTTAAAGGCATAGGGATTTGAACCCAGAGTCTGACATCCGCTGTGTCTTCACAAAGATATTTCCCATTTTTAGTAGAGATGATCATACAGGATAAAAGAAAACTTTCTAGTGGCCAGAAAAGCCCAAATGTGGAATGAGCTGACTCACGGGGTCCTGAGACCTAGCAAGCACAGTCTAGATCCCACCCAGTGAGTGTGTTATAAAGAAGACACTATTTTGGATATAACATAAGGTGCCAGGGCTCCCCAGTTCTAATCCCAATCTGTCATTGACTAGCCATGTGACTGCAGATAATAAACTTCACCTCTGGGAGTCTTAGCATTCTCATTTATAAAAATAGGACGACTAACCCCTACATCTTAAAATTGCTATGATGATTAATAAGGTAAGATGTGGGAACCTACTTAGTTTAGTGCCTGGCATAAAATGAGGTGTTCAATAAATGTCAGCTGAATAGAAGATAATATCCTCTCCAACCGTGAGATACTTTGATTTTGTGACAAAAAAAGAGCTTCATGAACTCTTAACAATTTACGAGTAATTGAAGAGAGTATTGAAATAAGTAACCCAATGACATTTGAATGTTAGGGCAAAGCTGAAAGTCTGAAAAATGATAAATTCATCATGGCAATAGAAATAAAACTTTCTTTTTCTTTCTTTTTTTTGAAATAAAAATTTTTGAAAGAGTCCTTGATATTTGTAAAGTTATGAAGTGCCCTAATAACCACACGTGACTTATGATTCAGTAGAATACCATAAAAAGTCATAGAAGATAACATTTTTTGCCTGTTTAGTAGGAATATCAATGCGTTTGAAATTTATAACTTCAAGTTGATTTATAACTTCAAGATTTAAGTTGATTCACATGACTTAACTTACATTTTTAACTGAATTAACAAGATTCCATTATAAGGAATTATAAAAGCCAATAGGCTAACACGGAGCCATTTAAAAGGGATTAAACTAGATTACTTCAAAGGTAAAGTTTTAAAAAGCATTTTCCTTATAATCTTCCTAATCTCTGACTCTGAAATCTAAGAAGTGGCTGGCAATGACTTTGTGCAAATATTTAGGTTACATGTGATTAAACATGAGAAATACCTGGATTCAGCATCTGTACTGGAGTTGTCACCCTTAATCAGGGGACGGAGGGCCAGGGAGACCATTAATCACTTGAGATGAGGGGCGAATTTTAGACGGCGTTTCTAGAACACGGCAGTCACTTTTTATTTTTTGAAATTCTGTAAGAATTCGAGGAACCAATGTTCTTTTCTAAAGACCTCAATAATAACCCCAAGAGGAGGCTTCAGAATCCATACTTATTTAATCTCAAGTGTGCTTGCTGCTTTAATGATGTTCCAGGCCAAATGATTCATGACAATTCTACAATACAGATGGGAAGTTAACCAGGGTCCCAGGACTCCAGAGCTGGACAATGAATACAGGCCGTGGATGAGCGAAGTCTGAGGTCTAACATCTGCTGAACTTTGTTACCTCTGAGCTTCCGGAGAATACGTGTCACTGCTGGGCAGAGACATGGGCATGGAAGGTATGACCCTCTGCCATCAGTTAGGTAACACCACCAGTGTGGACAGTGTGGACCCTCAACTCTAAGATCGGTGTCATTGTGATTAGTAACCTTAATGACAGTTTGCATTTTCATAAGATCAGTGTTTTTCAAAGTACATTTACATACACCAGTTCACCTGACCCTCACAATCCTGCGAATAATACATTTTACATAATTAATGCAACTTTAAAGCAACCAAATGCCAAGAGAGTGGTCTGACTGTCCAATTTTGTTTTCAATAATGTTGAAATTGGAATTCCAGGTATTTTTGCTCCATTCTTGTAAACAAAGTTAGTTTTCCCTCTTTCACTGGGAAACGGTAAGAAAGTACAGATTCCTTTTTTTAAAAAATGAAATTAGTTTCGAATAGTGTTGTCTGTTTGGGGCGCCTGGGTGGCTCAGTCGGTTAAGCATCAAACTTGGCTCAGGTCACGATCTTGTGGCTTGTGAATTCGAGTCCCATGTCGGGCTCACTGTTGTCAGCACGGAGCCTGCTTTGGATCTTCTGTCCCCCCCCAACCCCGTCCCCACTTTGTCCCTTCCCTGCTCATGCTCTCTCTCTCTCTCTCAAAAATAAATAAACATTAGAAGAAAATAAGTGTTTGTGTGAACAGGGTGGATCAGAACAGAGGGTTTGAAAGGATATCTTGGCATCATGAGGGTTGTAGACAGAATGATTCATGAAGGGCCCTGAAGGGGGATCCTACTTTAAGTTACTCTTGACCTTCTCCTCGGGGAGTAACAAAGGAAGAAAAATTGGCCACGGGTGCAGAAAATGATAAGTCATTTGTACAAGTTGAAAGCAAGCAAGTTTGCATTAGTCAAGTCTGAACTTTAGAATATCAAAATAAAATCCTGTAGCGTTGAAGTTAATAGAATTCTTACGAGATCTCTGAACTTCCAGATAATACACATCACTGCCGGGCAGAGACATGGGCATGGAAGACGAAAGATCAGGTGTTAATTACACATCAACACCTGATCTATTTTTGAAGTGGTATCTTTAAAGGGGTATATTTAAAATAAGAATACAAAAAGGGGGTATAGCATTAGACCCGTATAAAATTCTCAGGGCGAGGGAAAAATGGAAAGGATGAGAACACAGTTTTGGAAAATGGAAAAAAATTCCTATTCTCTTTTTTTAAAGCCTCTTTTTTTTTTTTTTAAAGAGCAGTTTCATGTTCACAGCAACATTGAGAAAAAGGTATAGGAATTTCCCATATACCACCCCCACACCTACATGTGGATAGCCTTCCCCACTATTAACACCCCCCACCAGAGTGGTACATTTGTCACAATCAATGAATCCACACTGACACCTCATTATCACCCGAGGTCCATAGCTGACATTGGGGTTCATTCTTGGTGTTGTACATCCTTTGGGTTTGGGCAAATGTATAATGATATGCATCCATCATTATAGTATTGTACAGAGTATTTTGCTGCTCTAAAAATCCTCTGTGCTCTACCTACTCACCCCCCACGCCCCCCCAATCCTTTATAACCACTGATCTTGTTACTGTCTCCATAGTTTTGTCTTTTCTAAGGTGTCATGTAGTTGAAATCATACAGTCCGTAGCCTTTTTAGATCGGCTTTTTTCACTTAGAAGTATGCCTTTAATTTTCTTCTCTGTCTTTATGGCTTGATAACTCATTTCTTATTAATGCTGAATAATAGTCCATTGTCTGGAGGTACCAGTTTATTTGTCCATTCACCCATTGAAGGATATCTTGGTTGCTTCCAAGTTTTGGCAATTATGAGTAAAGGTGCTATAAATGGCCGTGGACAGTTTTTGAGTGAATATTAAGTTTTTAATACCTCTGGGTAAATGGAATTGAATTTGAATTTGAATTTGGGTGAAACCTCAGAGCATGATTGGTGGACCTTATGGTGAAAGTATTTTTAGTTTTCTCAGCAACCACCAAACTGTCTTCCAAAGTGACTACGCTGTTTTGCATTCCCACCAGCAATGAGAATTCCTGTTTGTCCCCATCCTCATCAGGTCTGGTGTTGTCGGTGTTCTGGACTTTGGCTATTCTTCTAAATGTGTAGAGGTATCTCATGGTTTCAATTTGGATTGAAATGCTTTATTGAAATGCTTTATTTGCCATCTGTATATCTTCTTTGGTGAGGCGTTTGGCCAATTTTTAGATTTATATTTATTTATTTAATTTTTGTTTTATTTTATTTATTTGAGAAGAGACAGAGGCAGTGTGAGTGGCAAAGCGGCAGAGAGAGAGGGAGAGAGAATCCCAAGAAGGCTCAGAGCTGCCAGTACAGAGCCTGATGCAAGGTTCAAACCCATGAAATGGGGAGATCATGACCTGAGCTGGAACCAGGAGTCCGACACTCAGGCCAGGTGCCCCTGGCCCATTTTTAAAGTTCCCTATTCTTTCTGTATTCAAAACGAAGACAGCAAAACTTCACAAAATATTGGCTAGTGGGGCATAAATTGAAGGAGTTAAAATGATCTGAAACCTAAAATATTTTGTCTGATCAAATTTTGTAATATTAAAAATACTTATAAATGTCAATCATATTATTTCAGAGACAAAAAATTTTTAATTGAGATGTTTTTAAAATTCTGTTTTAGTTATTTTTTAAAATGTTTATTTATTGGGGCACCTGGGTGGCTCAGTCAGTTAAGCATTGGACTCTTGATTTTATCTCAGGTTATGATCTCACAGTTCCTGAGATTAAGCCCTAGTATGTCTCCTTGCTGACAGCTCAGAGCCTGCTTGAGATTCTCTCTCTCCATCTCTCTGCCCCTCACCCCCAGCTCGAGTGCTCTCTCTCTCTCAAAACAAATAAACTTGAAAAAATAAAATAAATGTTTATTTATTTATTTTTGAGAGAGAGAGAGAGAGAGAAAGTGTGCATGTTTGTGAGTTGGGAGGGGCAGAGAGAAAGGGAGAGAGTATCCTAAGCAGGTTCTAAGCTGTCAGCACAGAGCCTGACAGGGGACTTGATCTCAGGAACCATGAGATCATGACCTGAGTCAAAAATCAAGAGTCCAATTCTTAACCGACTGAGCCAGCCAGGTGCCCCTGAAATTCTGTTTTAAATGCTTTAAAATTCTTTAGGTTTTAATAATATATGTTTAAGTGGTTTTATTTTTGTCATCCTTGAGATTCATAGGGCTTCTTAAATCCCTAGATTTAGGATTCATTCATGAAAAACATTTTTTAAAGAGTCTTCTCCGTTAGTCAAACTCCTGTCCCCAGAATTAGGTGAGACCCACCACTATTAGCCATGTTGATGAGACTTTAGATTTTTTGGTCATGTTTATTCATTTTTGAGACAGAGAGAGACAGAGCATGAGCAGGGGAGGAGTAGAGAGAGAGAAGGAGACACAGAATCTGAAGCAGCTTCCAGGCTTTGAGCTATTAGCACAGAGCCTGATGTGGGGCTTGAACTCACGAGCTATGAGATCATGACCTAAGCTGAAGTCAGAGGCTTAACCGACTGAGCCACCCAGGCACTCCTGATGAGACTTTAAAAGTGGCTTTACCACCAAAGCCTTCAGAATGGGTTGATTCCTTATGTAGGTTTCACTCAGTACTTCCTGTCTCATTTTCCCTTTATATTGCAGTTGGGTCTGTCACCTCCACTTCATTCCAAGCCTGGTGTCATTCATCTCTATCAATTCACTGCTTCCCACATAGTAAGCTTTTAGTAAGTGCTTCTTGTGCTCAGTGCACATGAAGAAATTAAATTATTATTAATGATCAAGCTCCTTGACATTACTTCACTCTTACAGCACCTGGGCCTGATAAATTTTACTGCCAATAATTCAGTTTAATTGAGAATCTTGGCTTTAGAGAAGTTTCTAAGCCACCTTATTTTTAGTGAACTCATCACTTCATCATGTGTCCAGACTTCATGAAAATAATACCTTTAAAATGCCAAGCAAGAGATGGCCCAGAGAACTCAGATGGCCCTAATAATTTCCACTTCCTGTGGATTTGGCCTTCATGGGAGAAAAAAAAAGTAAAATATCCAGTTACCTAAATCAACCATGACTATAATCAAGTACAACGGATGGAGGTAAAGATATGTAAATGAGGTCAAAGTCAGGTAGATCTATAAAATGGGCCAATTTAAAGCATCTGACAGGTCAGTTCAAAAACCTCCAGCTTGATCACTGGAGAAAGTAAATCTGCTCCAGCCAAAGGATGCCTAGAATGAGCCCAGTTGCTAAGGCCAGAGCTGCCCATTAGAAATGGCACAAAAAGGTTGCGGAGCAGAGACACTGCCTGTCAGGGGCGGGTCTTTACGCCCTGCAGATATGAAGTGCTCAAGGAAAATATGGATTTTGGTGAATGGACCTGCTTGAAGGGGCGCAAGAAATGTGAGTGATTTAAGAGTCAAACACTGCAAACAAATTATTAGACTGGTTCCTTTTAGGTTCATGAAAGACATGTATAGAGTTTCGGCTGAAACCATGGGAAGTGACAGTGTTAGATTTGTAAACTTCATATTATTTAGAGTTCTGCTTACTGCTGAAGGATGAAGAATAAAAGCATTCAACAACACACACACACACACACAATCGGTTGTATCCAAAAAGGTCCCAAACCTGGTGGGTATTAGGAAATGGCACAAATTTGAAAAAATGTTATTCATCCCATACCTAAAGCAAAGTCCAAAAACTGTGTTCTCATGTGTCCGTTGGCCATCTGGATGTCTTCTTTGGAGAAACGTCTGTTCATGTCTTTTGCCCATTTTTTAATTGATTATTTGGTCTTTTGGTGTTCAGTTGTATATGTTTTTAATATATTTTAGATACTAACTCTTTATCAGACATGTCATTTGCAAATATCTTCTCCCATTCTGTAGGTTTTATTTTAGTTTTGTTGATTGTTTCCTTTGCTGTGCAGGAGCTTTTTATTTTGATGTAGTCTCAACAGTTTATTTTTGCTTTTGTTTCCCTTGCCTCAGGAGACATATCTAGAAGAATGTTGTTATGGCCGACGTCAGAGAAATGACTGCTTGTGCTCTCTTCTGGGATTTTTATGGTTTCGGGTCTCACCTTCAGGTCCTTAATCCATTTTGAATTTATTTTGGGGCATGGCATAAGATCATCAGGGAAATGCAAATCAAAACCACATTGAAATATCATCTCATACCTATCAGAATGGCTAAAATCAACAACACGGGAAACAAGTGTTGGCGAGGATGTGGAGAAAAAGGAACCCTTGTGCACTGTTGTTGGGAATGCAGACTAGTACAGCCACGTGGAAGACAGTATGGAGGGTCCTCAAAAAACTGAAAATAGAACCACCCTATGATCCAGTAATTGCACTACTGGGTATTTACCCAAAGAATAAGAAAACACTAATTTGAAAGGATTTATGCACTCCTGTGTTTACTGCAGCGTTCTTTACAACAGCTAAATTATGGAAGCAGCCCAAGTGTTCACTAATAGATGAATGGATAAAGAAGATGCGACACACACACACACACAATGGAATGTTACTCATCCATAAAAAGGAATGAAATCTTGCCGTTTGCAACAACATGGATGGAACTAGAGAGCATAATGCTAAGCAAAGTAAGTCTGTCAGAGAAAGACAAATACCATATGATTTCAGTCATATGTGGAATTTAAGAAACAAAACAAACAAAGGGGAAAAAAAAGAGACACATCAAAAAACTGTCTCTTAACTATAGAAAACAAACAGGGGGTTGCCAGAGGGGAGGTGGTGGTGGGGCGATAGGTGAAACAGGTGGATTAAGAGTACATTCACCTTCATGACCACTGAGTAATATATAGAATTGTCGAGTCAGTACACTGTAGACCTGAAACTAACGTAACACTGTATGTTAACTACCCTGGAATCAAAAGAAAAAAAGAGAAAAGCGCTCCAAAACTGTTTTCTCTATAATGTTTAGTGTTTCAGAAGGGGCTTGCTTTACCTACTGGATTTTTTAAATGCTTGTTTATTTTTGAGAGAGTGTGAGCGAGAGAGGGACAGAGAGTGAGTGACAGAGGATCCGAAGCGGGGCTCTGGGCTGACAGCAGTGAACCTGATGTGGGGCTCAAACTCATGAACTGTGAGATCATGACCTGAGCCAAAGTTGGATGCTCAACTGACCGTGCCACCCAGGTGTTACGCAGCCACTGAATTTTTAAATCCTTTCCTCTGGGGAAGCTAATTGATCAGGTTTTTCTTTATACCTGGGACTGCGCAAAAATCCCCAGGCCAGGGTTTCTTTAGTTATTAAAAAAATTTAATATTTTTATTTATTTTTGAGAGAGAGAGAGAGGGAGAGAGAGAGAGAGAGAGACAGTGTGAGTGGGAGGGGAAGAGAGAGAGAAACACACACACAGAATCTGAAGCAGACTCCAGGCTCTGAGCTGTCAGCACAGAGCCTGACGTGGGACTTGAACTCATGAACCGTGAGATTGTGACCTGAGCCAAAGTCAGATGCTCAATCGACTGAGCCCCCCAGGCCAGGGGAAATGTATTTTCCTGCCATGAAATACCACAGTGATGTGTCAGCTATCTCTGCAGGTTTGGCCTCTTGGAATCAAGTCAAAAGGATAATCTTTGATCCCTAAGTATTTATGAGCTTTGGCCCATAAGTATTTTCTTACTTTTTCCTTCTTTTTTTCTAAGACATTTAAGTAGATAATCTTCATATGTTTCTATGATAATTTTAAGTTGCATCTTAAGGTTCGAAGTTTTAAGAAACATAGAGAAGGGATATTTTCTTCTCTTGAATAACACATTAAGAGGAAAGGGAAAAAGAATTCTATTCTTGTGCCTTTGGGCCTTCATCCAAACTTACAAAGCCTCCTGCTCAAACTGGAAGTGAAAAAGAAGCCTGGGAAAGGCATCTCTCTGCTGGTTTGAAACTCTCCTGCAGGCTGGGAGGAAGACCGGGTGGGTAGGGCTGAGGAAAAGAGGCCGTTGTCCCCAACAGTTTACCCTAGTTCCGCACAGGGACAAGATTCTAGGGTGCATAATTCCGGTATTTCTTTTCTTTCCTCTCCCATTTGTTCAAAATGTTTTCTATTAACTACTCCTGCCTCAACTTCTCAAAGTCTTCAAATCTGCTATTAAAAAAAAACAAAACAAAAAAACCCCCCAAAACACAAGCCCTGGATTTACTCTGCTCGCTGTGCCTGGAGTCATGGAGATGCAGGATTTGTGCAATTGTCATAGCGCTTTGGGCAAAGCTGCCTCCTCCCACCCTCCATGAAACCCTCCTGTAGGACACATGATGCAAATCCGCTCTTCTCTAGGGGTCTGCCTTGGACTTGTGTCTGAGGTCTCCTTCCAGCAAAATGGAGTCCTGAACTCTTTTGTGCTCTCCCGGCTCTGGCTGGGGTTTGTATTAGGAAGGCATTCCTAAGAAATGGCCGCATTGCCGAGGTGACCCAAGTTGACTCTTGACAGGGATGGATAATTTGCACTAGGAACTGCACAACCGGGCGTGACCCCATGCAGGCCTCCAATTACACCTTCTAGAATCGCTGCATATTCTTCAGTCTATCAGAGTTTAGGCATGGACACTCCATTTCCACCTTCAGAATACTATTACCGTGACCATAATTAAGTAGAACTGACATTTTATGACACTGCCCTTGCTCCGGAAGTAGCAAGGTGGCAAGCCAGTACTCGGAGGTAATTGAAATGAAGCCAGTTAGGCATCTGACATTTCAAGCTTTTGATCACAGAATGACAGGATTTAAAGTGAAAACAAAAACACCAGCAAAAAAAAAAAAAAAAAAAGGAAGGAGTGTTGAGAATGGAAAGTGACATCTGCTGTTGGGCTGATGTGCCAGACTCTCTATCTGGAAATCTGTTCACACTATTCCATGCGATGCTCATGGTGGAATTAAGAAGTGGGTGTTTCGTAGTTCTGGAGATAAAGCCAAGTGGAACTAAAGAGTTTGCTCAAGGTTACAGAATCTGCAAGTGTGGAAGTTGGATCCAAACCCACATCCAAGTCCATCATCTATTTTCTACGTAGGGTCTGAGTTGGCCATGACCAGTTTCTTCCACCACATCAATAATACAGATCTTAAAATGTCAACTCAGCGTCAGGAGACTCGATGGAGAGTAGGAGACGTCACTGGACCACAGTGGGGCGGTGTGTGCTCTAGCAACTTCAATGATGGTGGTGTCCTCTGTCCACCACTCAGTCACTCTGCAGTTCTGGGACCTTGCTCCCTCTAATTTTGGCCTTTATCTGAGTGACAAACAAATGGATGTTTGAGAAGCAAACAGAACTCCCTAAACTCGAAAAATGGCTTCAGACTATTTAAAGATATGAATTTTTCCAACTGCAACTCTAGCTTGGCAGATGAACATGAACATTTTTTTTAAGGAAAAAAAGAGCAGACAAGTGAATTAGGGGATATTTTTGTGCCTCCTGATGATAAATTCTTGCTAAACGTGGTGCGGTGAAGGAATCATAATGAAGAAGTGTTTGCAGCAGCCTGGGTGACAGCTAACTCACATCTACTGCTTTCATACACTGTAGATTTCTCTGATTTTGTAGCAATAAACCATTGGAATGTTTTGAAAATTTCAACGTAGTCAGACTCAACTACACATTCAGGGCTTTCAGGCACATTAAATATTCACTGGATGTTTGCTAAATAAATGAAACAATCAATAAATGCAGCTTATACCTAGATGGTCCCATCCCTCCAAAACAAGAAAGAGAGGGAAAGTCTTTGTTCAGATCTTATATCCTAAAAAAATTTGTGATACATTCTGCATCCAATAAAATTATGCTTTAAAATTTTTTTTAATGTTTATTTATTTTTGAGAGAGAGAGAGAGAGAAAGAGAGAGAGACAGAGTGGGAGTGGGGGTAGGGCAGAGAGAGAGGGAGAGAATCGGAAGCAGGCTCCAGGCTCTGCAGGGCTAAAACTCAAGGACCTCGAGATCATGATCTGAGCTGAAGTCGGATCTTAACTGACTGAGCCAGGCACCTCTAAAATTCTGCTTTTTTACTGAATCTCAGTAACTAAAAAGCTTTAAGACTTGAAGTTCTGGGGGCGCCTGGGTGGCTCAGTCGGTTAAGCGGCCGACTTCGTCTCAGGTCATGATCTCCCGGTCTGTGAGTTCGAGCCCCGCATTGGGCTCTGTGCTGATGGCTCAGAGCCTGGAGCCTGCTTCGGATTCTGTGTCTCCCTCTCTCTCTGCCCTCCTCCTGCTCACGCTCTGTCTCTATGTCTCAAAAATAAATAAATGTTAAAAAAAACAAAAAGGCTCGAAGTTCTGTCTTTAGCTTTGTATCAACCTACATGAAGGACCAAGCCTTGGTGAGAAGCAGTACTACCCAGTGGTGAAGAATACGAGCTTTCAGTCAAATGCCTGCATCCGAATCCCAGCCCTCCTACTTAGTGGCGTGTGAGCCTTGGCCAAGTTGCTACACCCATTTATGTCTCAATCTCCTTCTCTGTCAACTGGGGATGATACTAATAGTACCTGCCTCCTAGGATTGTCATGAGTATTAGGTGATGTTAACACAATCACAGACACACTATCTGACACATAGTAAGTTCTCAGCTAATGTCAGCTGTCTTCACAGCTACGGGCAGGAATTAAGGATTGAAGTTTTTTTTTTAAAGTTTATATATTTATTTTGGGAGAGAGATGGAGAGTGCACACGAGTGGGGGAGGGGCACAGAGAGAGAGGAAGAGTGAGAGAGAGAATCCCAAGCAGGCTCTACACTTCAGCACGGAGCATGACACGGCACTTGAACCTACCATCCTCAAGATTGTAACCTGAGCCAAAATCAAGAGTCAGACACTCATCTGACGGAGCCACCCAGGAGCCCCAACATGGAAGATTTTTATTAGCACGTGCATTAGTTTCCAGGAGCTGCCATTGCAAAGTACCACAGATTGGGTGGCTTAAAACAACAGAAATCGCTTCTCTTGCAGTTTTGCGGTGGAAGTTGAAAATTAAGGTGTTATCAGGGCTACACCTCCCTCTAGGGAAGCGTCCCTTCTGCCTCTTCCAGCCTCTCGTGGCCCAAGCATCCCTTGACCAGTGGCTGCACCACTTGAATCTCTGCCCCTGTCTTCACATGGCCTCTCCCTTGTGACTGTGTGTCTCTCTATGTCCTGGCCTTTTCTTCTAAGGAGACTCTCTTTGGATTTAGGACCCACCCTAATCCAGTATGACCTCACCTTAATTACATCTGCAAAGACCGTATTTCCAAAGAAGGTCACATTCTAAGGTGTGTGGGGGGGGCATGAATTTTGGGGAGGTGGATAGTATTTAACCCCTATAGCATTTAATTACAAAAATTAAATATAGAAATTATTGTAGCCACTACAGGTCTGTTATTTTGCCTCTTGCTGAAAAACACAGAGAAAACACAGAGTTTGCTTCTAAAGATGTTGGTGGTTTCTGGTTTGAAATAAAAATGAGGTTGATAGTCATACAATTTTCCAGTGTTTTGGGGTTTGACTCTCTAAGAAGAAATGGGTCTAATTAGCAAAAACTATCCTTGGCATGGCCAGGCAACTATCCATTTGGTTCCCAGTGTAGGTCCCCACTGATCCTGGGGATGATGCACCCATACCCACAGCTGAGCATTCCACATAGTCTGGGTGCTGCTCTGTTTCTAGAAACATCAGCAGACTTAGCCGATGGGCTGCCAGGGAATTCTGTCGTGGAATGGGGCTCTCTCAGCTGAATGAAATCACTGCTGGGTGGTGAACATGAGGAAACGGGCTACTGCATGCTTCTCTGGACAGAAGCTGTGACTGGCTGTATGGTCTGGTCATAGATTTCCAGGAGGCCCTTGGGTTCCTTGCAAAACATGAACTCCCCTCCAGCATGCCTATTAATATCCAGGTGGCCATGGGAGAGCTAACGCTGGAGCTGGTGATCATCTTTAGAGATTCATTTGAAGAAAGCTGGGAGCCTCCTTGATAAGACGCCAGAGGAAGACACAAAGATCTTTCTTGTGTATATAGATTTGCTGGCAGGGAATTGTGAACAGAGGGGGCACCTGGCTGGAGGCGTCACAGGGAAGATAAAGTCCATGAAGGAGCTCGCAAACGAAGCTCGATTCCTCGCAGCCAGAACTACCATCTTTCTCCCCAAGTCAAGAGGATACTTGTGTTGACTCAGAAGGACGCCCATGGATACTGTCCAAATATGTTTTTCAGTTTTTATTTTTATTTTTGTTAGAACTCTGAATTGAGTCCAATGTAAACTCGCCCTGCCTAACAGACACTACGAGAATATTTAGGTGTCCTCTGTGTAAAGTCTTTGAAATAAAGTCATGGGAAACACACAAGCTTCATTTAACTTTATCTCCAATGTCGGCTGTGCCCAAGGGTATATGCCCCTGCCTTTCTATTTGTGAATATTGCTTATTAACCCCCAGAAGTTTTGTATGAGCTATTGTGTTGAACCTAACTCTCCAAAAAATAAGGGGATCATGGTATTCTTTACACTGGTACTTAGATAGTGGAATCTCTCAGACATTAAGACTTACTTGATTGCATTCAGACGTCACTTTGGCAACGGAACGACTACATTAAATTAGCATCAAGCACAAGGAATGGTAATTGCAAGACTGTCATTTCTACAAGTGCAAAATTAATGTGTTCTGCAAACCCATCCCATTGTGTGGCACAGGAAAATCATGGAACCATGTTGTTCCGAGCAGAAAAATGCCCTGTAATAGCACTGTTAATGTGGTCTGGTATTATTGAGCAATGGCGTTCTTTTCCACCTCTGTTGTTGTCTCGTGCTCATTCTTCAAACCCTGCCGGACCTCATTTGTATGCTCATATTGCAGCACTGCCAGACAGTAGCCTGGATGTACAGAGAATGTTATGGAACAATTCCTCCTTCTGTGTGGCATCTTGTGTGAATAATGCCAGCATAAACCCACCTCCATGTATTCATGAGAGAATGAATAGGCTACTTATGTAAAGCTTCTTATTAAGGGATATACCAACCATTTACAGAAAACTTTACCCAAATACCATACATTCATTTAGACAGAGGAGAGTGATTTACATGGAATTCAGTGGTAGCTTAGGAAAAGTACCAGCTCTGCTGGCCTCCATCCCTCTTATTTACATAAGGGAAATGAAGCCACAGACCAGGTGAGTGCATTTCTTCCAGTCGTGGAAGAATCACGGGGTGTATCTTGAATGACAACATGCATACGCATTGGGCTCCCGTAGTCTGCTGATTGGCTCTGCAGAACTTATTAGGGATTAAAGACTCATTCAAGCCTGAGACAATGCACTAGTAACAGGTGCTCGAAGCTCACTGATCAGAGGTGGTCTCTCACTATTCCTGCAGTTTGGCTAAGGCTGGGAACCCTCATAGAGGCATCCTTTGTACTGGTAATAATAATGATAGTGACAATAACTAGCCAGAGCGCCTCTCCTCTTAGTGAATGACAGAGATCAGAGGATGATATAGGGAGATTACTTGCCTAAGGCGGGAGAAGAATTCTGAACACCTTACTCTCAAAATAGAGCACACCGTGGACAATTGAAAAATCACGAAATAGATGATTGGGGCTTATCTGTAAAAAAAAATGGCCGAGGAAAGTGGTTCTGCCTTACCCTTGTTGCAGAAGGTCCCATCGTAGGCCGTGTTGGAGCAGTCACAGGAGTAGCCGTGGTATTTCTCCAGGCACCTGCCCCCGTTCTCACAGTTGGCCCCGTAGCTGGTACAGTGGCCGGAACATCCAGATTTGAACCCGGACGTGACCTTTGCTCTTTCCTCCAGGTCCAGTGTCACCCCGTTCATCCTCAGGGAGCGGATGCAGCCCAGGAAACCCTGCTGGCCTCCAGCACCACCTGGGAATGACAGAAAGCACAGGGCTTAGACTGGATTACCTCTGTTGTGGCTCCCGGGCCCAGTGGTGGTAGGTGAGGGGGCTGCTAAGTGCGGCCGGCATTCTCACTTTTGAGCTCGCCCTGCCTAATATCAAGAGCTCAGAACTTTTCCCCCTTAGGCCATAATGTCTAATGAAAAGAGGCTGTCTTCTGAGAAGTCATAAATTTGCCACAGAAAGAAAATGTTTGGAGACACACAAAAGTTATATACACCGTTTTGGAAATCTAATCTGGTTTCCTAAAGAAGTTTATAGAAACCTCTAGGTTTTTTTGTCCTTTAATCTCACTTCCAGACCATTATCTACTGAAAGAAATATAAAGAGCCAGAGAAACGTGAATATATTAGCATAGTTAACAAGTCAATTAGTTGGAAGGCATAAATCCATTTAAAATGTGACCGCGTGTCCTGGGTCCTGGTTTTTGTCTTAGGAAATACTTGGCTTTGAAGTTCACATGAAGGCTTCCCAGGGCTTCTGGGGTGGTCAGAAGATGGAATCGATAATTTTACACGGAAGTCAGCCACACCACATTTATTACCAGGTCAGGTTAGGTTTCACTGCTTTTGTCTAAATGCCATTGCAAGACATATAGCACAAAGAGCAAGTTCCCTGTGATTTTCTAAGTTACAGCGTTAGACAGAGGCTCATGAGCATGAAAACATTAAAATATTCCTAACGAATTTCATAGAGAGATTCATTGGAGCATTATATCACAAGTGAATTTAATTATGTCTAGAATAACCTTGGCTACGATTTTTTTTTTAAGCAGTTGGTACAAAAGGAGGAACTCAAGTTTAGATACATGTCTGCATCTTGGAGTAATGATGTTCCTGGAAATTAAATAAAATGATCAGTCATTAAAATGATTAAAAAAAGTATCTGCTGGGGATTTAAAAAAAATACTGCTAATAAAGTCACCTTTTTTTGAGGGCTATGTAGTAGGTACTCTATGAAGCAGCTTACTTATGTCATTTACCGGATTCACCCAACAGCTTGGTGAGGCAGGCATTCTCATCATTACCCCCACTGTATGGATGAGGAGACTGAGGCTTAGGAAAGCTCAGAGATTTACTCAAGGAGTCATAGCTCCAAAATGGCAAAGTTGTGTTAGTTCTGTCTTATTTTCGAGCATCCGGTGTTAAACTCTGTTCCGTGTTGACCATTTAATGCAGAAGAAGGGCTTCACGGTCAACCCCCCATCAGCACGCATGTTTCCGAGATCTAGGCTGAGATGCCTTTTAAAATGGAGCGATCATTAGGATTGTCAGGGTTTGGTAGCTGGGGATGGATTCTGATCACTGATTCTGGTATGTTGAGAAGAAGGACACCATCAAGTAGACTCGTCAGACAGGGCTGGGGGATCAAAGGCTTTAGTCGCAGAGATAGATTCATTTGCTTATGTCTGTAAATCCTCAGCCGTGAAATGGCAAATGGCTGGCTCTGTAGAAACCCAAGCCTTGCATTCTCTCATTGTGTGGTACCTAGGTTTGAATGATAATTCTCCAAGGATTATTATTTATTATCAAATAAAATAATTGAGTGGAGGATTCATTGAAGGGACTCCAATTCTCTTTTTGATCAAAGCTCTGGAATAGTAGATGGCAAAAGAAGTTATTAAAAACAGTCACTTTGAAGGATTTCCCATTTCACAATCTGCTCGTCAGCCCAGCTTGAGACCCCCCCCCCCCTGCCCCCCGGCCCTGTGCTGAAGAGAATTTGGGCCTTTGCTATGGTTTGGAAGAATTTCAATCCATGTGTTAAAATGTCAATTTGGTGTCTATCTTTTTAGTGACTATGGCTTTTGCTCCTGCAATAGGGCTTTTCAAAGGGCTTTTTGTTCAATAAATGCCTAGCCGTTTAAATTTTCATCACTAGTCAATTAAGACAATTATAGCCTACCAAAATACACAGAAAATTTTAACTCATTGTTTCTAGATATCTCCCGCTCCTTTTCCTTATTACAAATGCAATAGTTTTTCATTGTAGAAACCATAAACATACTGATAAGCAAGATGAAAAAGAGAATCTGTAACGCTACTCAGCTATAACCACTTTTACTTTCAGCAAATAGCCTCTTCTGCTTTTATCTATGAACATACACACGTGTAAAAAAATAAAACAAAGGAAGAAATGGGATCACGACATACACGTTGTTTTGCAATTTGCTTTTTGCACTTAATATATCATACAACGTTTTCCAAGCACTAAATGCACAACTGGAACATTTTGTGACACATCTGCAAAGCATCTCATTTTGTGAATGCTCTGTAGCTGATTTTGCCATTCCTACCATTGAGCTTTTAAGCTTACTCCAATTTTCATTTTATGTGACATTCTATTAAGTGCCCTTATAAAAACCTTTGCACATTTGTTCAATATTTCCTTAGAGTTAATTCTTCGAAGTGCAATTGCTGGATACAAAGGCGTATACATTTTAAAAACATTTGAAATACGTTCTTCACTAAGAATTTGTCAATCTGTATTTCACTGGTAGGGTATGACATTCCCACCTTTTCCACATGTATTCAAATACTAGGCAGAATCCTTTTGAATTTATGGGCTAAAGAAAAAAAAAAGGAGTTTATTGGTTTAATTTGCATTGCGTCAGAGACTGTGAGGCGAATAATTTTTATGTTTTCACCATTCTTAGTTTTTGTTTCTTCATGTCCTTTCATATTTGCAGTAATAGGAGAGGATATATTTCTTATTGATTGATAACAGTATTTTTAGCTTTAACTCTGTTATAAATTTGGCAACTATAGCCTTCCAGACTGTGTCTTTAACTTATATATGGTGTTTCTTTTTCTCTATGAATGTTTATGTAGTTTATATAGTCCCATCCATCTTTCTTATTTGTACAATTTGTGCCTTTGGTATTAAGCTTTTATAAAGCCTAATCTAAAAATAATATAATAAACCTAATCCAAAATAATATAATTGTTCAACTATATTTTCTTCTAGCACTTTTATGATTTCACTTCTCTTAGCATTGTGATCTTTAATCTATCTGAATGCATTGTAATTTAGAAATAACTTCTATTTAATGGGTCTTACTAATAGTTGAGAGTTTGAAGAAGATATTTTTAAATGTTAATATGAAAAAAAATTTGAAGATTTGAAAAGTTCCAGGTGGCAGAGCAAATAAATCTAGGTTAGATCATATTTTTATTATGCCATTAAGGTAAACAGATTTATGTGTGTGTACTTAATTATTTCTGTATGTAGTCCTTAAGGGGTTTTTCTGTCTCTCTGCCTTTTTGTCTTTGATTCTTTGTGGTCTTGGTCATTCTGAGGTTCTACATCTATCAGTCTTTCTGCCTCTGTGTCTGTATATTTCTCCCTATCAGGGCTGTTGACCATTCTGGGTTAGGTGTGTGGCTCTCAGCAAGTCACTTAATCTCTCTCAGCATCAGGTTTCCTGTCTATAAAAAGGGGGTTTGAACTAGATTCTGTCTCCAGTTCCTTCCAACTCTAAATTAGTCCAGTTCATGAGGTACAACCTCCCTCTGTGCTTCTGTGTCTCCATCTCTATGTTTCAGTAAATTACTCTCAGTTTCTCCTAAATTTACTTCTTTGTACCATTGCCTGACCTTCCCCCCACTTCTGTTAATTGACCATAAAATATGACTGTGTTCTAATTTTTATTTGTTGCATTTATTAAATAAGGTTTTGTATTCTCTTTTCTTAATTTATAAAGCAGGTAAAATGGAATTCCAGTTCTCACTGTATAAAAGAAAACTAAATAAATTATGTACTTTTCTTACTTAGATGACCCCTGATTTATTAAATAGGTCAGTGAGCTGGAAAGTACTTTTACTGATCTAGTCGATATGAAGAAAAAAATGTTTTGTCCTGAAAATGGTCATTATATGTCATGCAAAAGATGTTGATGCACTAGAACCGGTGATAATTACTTGAGTTCAACTTATGTGCTCTATAGAAATCTTTCTTGGTGACAAATGTCAGAAGTTTAAATTGTAGGTCTGTAAGCAAAAATGCTACTTAACCTTTGTTAATTAAAAAATCAACACACTGTCATTGGAGAGAGCCCCCTGCCTCGCAAGGGCTTCATGCACATTAGTCAGACCTGTGATAATTATCCAAGGTGAGATGCAGGTTTAATTTGTAAATGATTTTTCATGTGAAATGCTATTCAAGTATTGCAATTAAGGATTAATTATGAAAAAGCTTTATCTACCCATAACTAATAATACAACCACCAAATACACTCAAGATTGGGGCAAAAAGAATCAGGTAGTAAATGAAGCAAAACAGGTGAAAATAATGATCGAGAGGAATTCTAAAAATACAGGGTCCTCAAACTCAGAGCTAAGTCTTTTTCTCAGGAGCTAAGTGGGATTCCGGAGTACCTTAGCCCAGAGAAATTGGCCACTCATTCCCCATAGAAAGGAATCACACCAAAGCTTAAATATAGGAAATCTAATATATCCATCAATAATTATTTATTTCAGGTCTACTATGAGCCAGGCCTTGTCTAGATGTCTAGAAGGCCTTCAGAAAGTCTTCACTCTTTTAAAGCTTGTAGACTTGCAGAGGGGAAGGGAAAAATTTAACAGTAAACTCAATAAGCATGTGAAGTACATTGTCTGTCAGAAGGTAATGTCCACAATGAGAAAAAGAAGTCAGGTAGTATTGAGTGGGATCAGGAGTGGGAGTGATGGGGGGGGTGGTGATTACAATTTTAAATTGGGCCATCAAGATACACCTTACTAAGAAGCTAACAGAAAGAGCATCCAAGGAGCACCTGGGTGGTTGGTCGATTAAGCCTCTGACTCTTGATTTCAGCTCAGGTCATGATCTCAAGGTTCAGGAGTCTGGGCCCTGTGTCGGGCTCCGAGCTGACTATGTGGAGCCTGCTTGGGATTCTTTCTCTCCCTCTTTCTCCCACTCTCCTGCCTCTCTCTCTCTTTCTCTCTCAAAGTAAAGAAATAAACCTAAAAATTAAAAAGAAAGTATCCAAGAGTATATCCCTGGGAAGAAGACTTCAGGATAAAGAGGCAAGAGGTGCTGCCTGTAGGTGGGGGAGGCAGGTCAGAGGGGAAGGAGGGATAAAAAGGGGAGCTGCTGCACGGTGCTGAGAAATGCAAAGCCACTGACCGGTTCACATGGGCAAGGTGTTGGGAAAGGCATTGCTAAAGAGACGAGGAGACTGACTTCTTGCCTGTGGATTAATGCAAATGTACTAACAATCCACTATGACACAAGGCACAACGTGACAGATGAGAGGCAGCAAACGGGTGAGGAAAGTATGAGCTGTGGTCACAAAGATCTACTTTCAGGGGCGTACAGGTGGCTCGTTGGTTAAGAATCTGACTTCAGCTCAGGTCATGATCTCACAGTTGGTGGGTTGGGGCCCCACATTGGGCTCTGTGCTGACAGCTCAGAGCTTGGAGCCTGCTTCAGATACTGGGTCTCCGGCTCTCTCTGCACCTCCCCCACGCATGCTCTGTTTCTCTCTGTCCCTCAAAAGTGAATACATGTTAAAAAAAAATAAAAAAACAAATGAAACAAAAACAGAGATCTACTTTCCTATATTGGCTTTGTTGCTCACTGCCTGTGTGATCTCTCCAGCTCCTCTTGGGCCTCAGTCTCCTCATGTGTGAAATTAGCATAACAATATGCACCTTGCGGGGTCATAGTAATAATGCATTCCTTTATGGTAATGCTCAGTTAATGGTAGCTGTCGTCATTACTATTATTTATTATAAACAAAATTCTATAGAAGTACAGACTTGGAATAAATTAAACAGGGCTAAGGTGAGTGTACAGGAACCTGATATCTCTGGTGTTCTGGAAAGCACTGCCTTGCCCCAAAATTCCTATGTTGAAGACTAACCCCCAGTGTGATTATATTTGGGGGATAAGGCCTTTACAGAGGTAATTAAGGTTAAATGAGACCGTGAGGGTGGGGCTCTAATCTAATATGACTGGTGTTCTTTATCAGAAGAGGAAGAGACACAGGGCTGTGTGCACACAGGAAAAGGACCACGTGAGGATATAGCAAGAAGCAGCGGTCTACAAAGCAAGGAGAGAGGCTGCAGGAGAAACCAACCCTGGCATCTCGATCTTGGACTTCTGGCTTCCAGAAGAGATTTGTTGTTTAAACCCCTGGTCTGTGGTATATTGTTCTGGCAGCCCGAGCAGGCTAACACAGTGAGTAAAGGGTTGACGTCAAGCTTGGGGTGGTCCAGGCCTGTATGAAAGAAAGACCTTTTAACCGTACTGTTTTCCTGGAAGATCTAGGATCAGGATGGGATTATCTCTCTCTTGTCTGCTGTGCAGGACTGTATTTGGATCTGGGGAGCTGTGAGCTGGCATGAAGGCCTTGAATGAGTGACTGGGATGGAATAAAAGATGGTGTGACTTCTCTGCATCCAGGTGACCCACCCGGGTTTTGACCCACCCACACTCCTCCAGGGCAGCCATTCCTGGCTGTGCAGGTGAGCAGGCAAACACAACTTCGTGCTTGGCTAGGCTTGGCCTCCCTCATTACAGATGCTGTACCTGCTGTATCTCTTAATTTTGTATGTTATCATTGTCTCTTAGGTCTTGACTCTCAACTTGAACCCATAAGAAAAAAACCTGCAGTGTCAGTACAGGTGTGTAAGATACACCCCCATTATCTGGTAAGATGAGAGCCTCAGAATGGCGAAGATCTGTCAGTAGTGGAGAGAGTTAAAGGATGTTGGATCACATTACTCAGTGCAGCTGCTTGACTGACAAGTATCGATCGGGGAAGCCTATGCCAGCTAGATATTGGAGGGCATATATGAAAAAGTTTTTACATTCTCAGAGAATGGGGGTTTGGAGAATCACTTTTGCAGATAATGCTCATGAGTGCTCATTCATAACTTCATTCAATAGAATAGATTTTTTTAAAGTTCATTATCACTGCATGGATTTTCTTATGTCCTCAGGGCAAGGGACATGCAGAATCTGTGAATTCAAACTATTGAAGCTAGAAGGAGACTTCAAAATAGAGGCTGAGGGAATACTGGCTTTCCGATAGCACAGAATACTCATGTGTATCTAAATGTGAGTTGCTCGGTGATGGGGAGGATGGTAGGAGGTCTGCATTTATTCTGGAGGCCATGGCGGCAGGGCAAGCATAATAAATTCCTAGCTATCTCAAAAGCTAATATTCATTGGATACTAGCTGTCAAGATATTGTTCCAAACTACACGTTCTAACTCTCAGAGATAATTATTATCATTCTTACTTTATAGGTGAAGAAACTGAGACCAAGAGAGTTGATGTGCCCAGTGTTACACAGCTAAGGAGTGGCCATTGGCTATAATTTAAGCCTGCACTCTTGCTAATGGCTGCCATCTTGACTTTTGGGCTTGCATCACATGAGATTCTTCTACACATAATATGTTTCTAGGCATTGCTGTTCTTAAGTGGAAAATGCTGACAGAATGATTAATATCTGAGATAAGGCATTCACCACTTGGCAAAATACTGTCCCTGAAGCCACAAAGATGGCTGAAGCCAAAAGGGGAATACAGTGCCAACAGTCCAGAGCCAGGAATAGAGATGTCCACACTGATCTCTAGGTCAATAGAGAGACTATTTTTTTTAATGCCGTTACTGAAATGGTATTTTCCTTGGTGCAAAAGCTCAAGTTCAACTTTAAAACCAGAGCAGTTATGGGTTTTAATCCTGGATGGTGGGTGGTGGATCACCCCCCTATACCTGGTCTGACAGTGCTGGTTCAGAGGTTGCTCTTGGTATCTATTCTTACAGCTCCATGCTCCTTGCAGAAGTGGGGACTGAGAGAGAATACAGTGATAAACCACCACATCTCAGCCAGATCCAAATGTTAAAGTATTCATAGTACTTTAGTAGATTTCAATGCAAACCCAGATTTTAAATACATCAGCTTAGAACCTTGTCTACATATTTCTTTTACAAATACTTGTATGTTATTGCTTCTGTTATGTGTCCTGATGGTGAATATTGTTTATCTTTGGAGCAAAATAAGCCTCTTCTTTCTGTTGGTTTTAATGTATTTAATGTATCCTAGGTTTTCTCCCTCTCTCTCTCAGACACACGCGCGCGCACACACACACACACACACACACACACACACACTCATATGAAGCCAGGAACCTGAACCAGGCTGATTCACCTCTGTCTGTCTTCATTATCTGTTTTTTTTTTTTTTTAAAGTCTTTAGTTTCTAAACAACCAGATCTGGTCTCTTTCATCCAGAGTCAAGAATCCCTAGTGCTGCTTACCTTGTTCCCCTCTCAGACTGGAGACTTCAAACTAGTCTTTGCAGGTGTTAGTCCCAGGTCAAGGCTGGATTTATGGATCTGGGAGGGATCAGCGTGGCCCTGATCACTACCCTTCCAGGATGTATGAGCTTTCTAAGACACGAGGGTGGGAGAAAAGAAGAGGGGCCTTGGGGATGGAGAGCAGGGAAAGAGAGGAGCTAGCAGAGAGGCTGAGGACAGAATAGTTACATGTTTTGAGGTCAGGATTGCAAGGAGGGCTTGCATATGAAGGTTAAAAAGTACCGGGAGGTCACGGAAACAAGGAAATCATGAGAGGCTATTTGATTTGCTTATTTCTGAGATAGACCTTTCAGTGCAGTAGTGAGAGAGTGGCTTTAGTGGGTAAAGATGAGCCTCTGGTTTAAGAATGAATTACAGCAGAAGATGGCTATCCCTGCCCAGCTGGGAGGGAGGCATTTTGAAGTTGTGTGTGGGGACGTGAGAGATACCTGGAGGTGGGAACAGGAAGGGGTTGAGGTGGATGGGAACTAGTCCTTCCACATCCCGAGATGAATGTTTTCTCCTCATGCTCAACCTTCCTTGAGGAGCAGGGCCCAGGGCCTGAGTGTTAGTTTCTCCCCTTGGGCACTGGAGGATGCATTTCATAATCTCAAGGGAATGGACCTGAGCTTGCATGTTGACAAGGACTTGGAGGAAAGCCCACACTACAGGGGAAAGACTCCCGTATCAGGAGGGACAAAGCTGCAAGAGAGCAGGCAAACAGGAACCAACATAATCGACATCTTAATTATTGTGCTGCCATGAAAGAGCAGCGAGATTAGCATAATGATTCCTCAGTGATATTGGAAACGTGGGGCGATGACAAACCATTATGAAGAAGAATTGGTTAGAGACGTGGAGAATTAAAAAATCATAATATAATAATAAGTAAAGATTTCCAAGGAGGGATTGGAAAGCAGACTAGATAGAGCAGAAAAACATTTTAGGGGTTGAAATATTGGGTCAATAAACCCTCCCTGAAGGCAAGGGGAAAGGATAAAGTGGTTAAAAGAATAAAAGAAAAGTTAAGGACTGTGGAGGGTAGAAGTACTGTCATTTGCGTACCAACAACCTCAAAAGAAAAGAGTAACTTGGATGAAGGAACTCTTGTTTGAAGAAATAATGACTCAGAATATGCTAGAACAGAACGAAGAGGCTTATACTAAACACAGTATATAAGGTATAGTAATAACAGAGTGTATAAGATATATACTAATACTAAACAGAGTAGATAAGAAAAACCCCCACACCTATGCCTACGGCTGTGGTTCTTTTTTTTTTTTTTTAAATGTTTATTTTTGGGAGAGAGAGAGAGAGAGAGAGCACAAGTGGGGCAGGGGCAGAGAGAGAGGGAGACACAGAATCCGAAGCAGGTTCCAGTGCTGAGCTGTAAGCACATAGCCTGATGTGGGGCTTGAACTCACAAACCATGAGATCATGACCTGAGCTGAAGTTGGACACTTAGCCGATAGAGCCACCCAGGCACCACTATAGCTGTAGTTCTTAACCTGAGCCCCAAACTCCACGTGTTCATATATGGGAGTCAGGAGGCTGGAGAACAGGATGGGAAACACCTTCCATGTTCAAAATTTTCACTAGCCTCTAAATGAAATTCAGCATTTTCTTCAATTAGGACTGTAGGGAAAATAGCATCAGAATTAGCAGTATCTGCATCACTATTGCTGATAGAAAATCATAGATATGTTTCTATTCCATTAAAGTTGGAGATCTTTCGAAGTGTCATTTATGATCATTTGAAATTTGAACTTTAGGTAGTTATTAGACCTGATGCTAGGTCTTGTCATTTACAGCACTAGTATTACCATTGGATCACTAATTTGCTGTTTTAGATGTTTGATAACTTAATTTCACTATTTTGGTTTCTTTCATAATTTGGTGTATTTTATGTTATTCATATAAAACATCTTTCTGGGAAGAGGAAAATAGGCTTCAGCAGACTGGCCCCCAAAGGCTGAGAGTGCTGCATTAAGTTAAGAAACATTAAAGGAAAAGAAAGAGAAGTTCAATAATAAGAGTGCAACTTCCATCTAACTTCTCAATAGCAACATTGCTGATAAAAGACAGTATCTTCAGTGTTGATTTAAATAAGGCAACCCATGAAGATATTTGTAAGCATGTGTCTTGGAAGGATTTACCTATGCAAACTTTCTTCTTAAAAAGAAATTATCTTTATTTATTTTTGAGAGAGAAAGAGAGGCAGAGCATGAGCAGGGGAGGATCAGAGAGAGAGGGAGACACAGAATCTGAAGCAGGCTCCAGACTCTGAGCTGTCAGCACAGAGCCAGACGTGGGACTCCAACTCATAAACTGTGAAGATCATTACCTCAGCTGAAGTTGGACACTCAAACAACTGAGGCACCCAGGTGCCCCCCTATGCAGTCTTTCTTAGACAGAACTGCTCTTGAATAAGAAAGGAACTGAATCCAAAAGGTGATAAGATACGGGAAATAAGAGTAAAAAAAAAAAAGAAAAACTTAGAAAATGCAATTAAAATAAGTATATTGATAAGATTCTGCAATTAAAACTCTAAATGATATCACCATGGCAGGCAGGGAGGTGGGGAAGGAGGTCAGAGTGCTCTTGGTCTTTTGTCTTATTCAGAACAGTGATATTGATTTGTTTTTGTGGATGATAGAGAAAAAAAGCATAAGTATGAGTCTTAATAAGTTCGGAATAGCTGCCAGAAGAATGAAAGTGGAATCTATAACTTTCAAACCAGTAGAGTAATATTCAGTTTAATCAAGGAAAGTAGATGGGGGTGGGTACGCAGGCAAATAAATAAACAAAACATAGTAAATCAAAACCACAAGGTGAGATGGCAGATATCTTCCCTTATGAAATAACGGTAGTTACAATAAGTGAACAGAGATTCTCAAATTAGATTTTTAAAAGATTCAGCATTATGATATCTGAGATACAATAAAAGGGTACAAACACCTGTACAAGACACCAGGCAATTATTAATAACAACCGGAGGACACTGCAGTAGTTTAAAGAGCTAAGACAAAACTGTGACATGGAAAAAAACATAGTGAATAAAGAGGCAATAAATCAAAAAGACCATGAACTCCTTTGGCTAGCGAAATAACCTCAAATTATACAGAGTTACCAATGATAGACTATTGACAGAAATGGATAATTCAACCAAGAAAGTTTGGAGTTTACACTCAGAAACTGATCAGATAAGCAGTGCTTGCTAACATTAAGCATGCACATCCTCTACAATTCAGCAACTCTCCTGGACATGCACACATCCACAGACACACGTGCACACACAGGAGAAACCCTGGAACAACAGGGGGACGTGCATAAACGTGTTCACGGAATGGCTGCAGTAGCCGAAGTTTGGGGAATTCAGGTATTCATCTTTAGGGGACTGAATAAATAAAGCATGGATGTATACATAATGGAACACTGTACACACAGTATTCACAGAGCTAAACAAATACATCTTAAAAACCTAAGGCTGAGTGAAAAAGCAAGAAAGAGATGGGATTTGTAGTACAATACCATTTATATAAATCATGACATGTGAAAGGCAATACATATATTTTGAAAAGGTTTATCGAGCGTGGGGCTGGGAGGCCACAAAATACACTCAAGTGGGGGCTGGCAATGGGGAGAGAACGGAGCTGGGAATCGGGAAGAAAGATGAAACGTAATAAAGAGAAATTAAAATGAGTGAGGAACACCACCAGGATGGAATGACAGGACCAGGAGGTGAGAGTGGGCCCCGTGCATTCCTGCTGGGCAGAACTCGGACAGCAGGGCTGGTGGGAGAAGAGAGGGTAGAATAAGGCATCTACAGGGTAACCGTGCTCACTCGGGCTAGTGAAGTGGGGTTGTTTCACCTACTCAGGGAATCGCGGAAGGGGCGGTGGGGCTGTGAGTACTCCTCCCCTCCTCGATAGTTGCGTCATGACACTAATTTCTTTGATTACAATCTTTTTCTGTGTGACAGTTGCCATTTATGATAATGAGCTATAGTTTGGTCCTTATAGAAAGAATAAAAAATGTACATGTGAAATTGTAAATCTGTTGAAACAAATTCTCCATGCTGATGGCAAAGTTGGTGCCTTTGCATTAAAGTGACTTCTTTGGGGGCACCTGGGTGGCTCAGTTGGTTAAGTGACTGACTCTTGGTTTCAGCTCAGGTCATGATCTCCTGGTTTGTGAGTTCGAGCCCTGCATCGGGCTCTGCACTAACAGTGCGGCGCCTGCTTGGGATTCTCTCTCTCTCTCTCTCTCTCTCTCTCTCTCTCTGCCCCTCCTCTGCTCTCTCTCTCTTTCAAAATAAATAAATAAACATTAAAAAAAATTCTTTAAAATGACTTCTCTGGATCAGACTGTGCTAGCCAGTTGTCATGAGAAAATTGGGAGGAGGACCGCAGAGTTCTGAAGCACTTCTTTGTGGTACATGAGCTATTTTCCACAGAAGGTCAACAGCAAGATAGGCCCTATTTGTAGGTCCTGAATCTCTCTAAAACTTCCACGCATGTGACCTCTGTCTTAGAAGAGTGGCTCAGCACCTGTGGAAACAGGAAGTGCACAGGCTACCTTGTTGGGTCTCACTGTCAATCTGATTACTTTGGGAGTGTAAGAAACTAAGGTAAAAATAATGTGTATCATAACTTACTTAAAATGTTAAAACTCTAACTGTAAACCAGAGAGCTGGAATTGTTAAAGCTGGTAAGCTCTGCCCACTAAAAGCCCGAGGGTAGGAAAACTTAGGGTGACTCCTAGTGGGTGGCTCACCTGTGGTGGGGTGAGGGGTAAGAGGCAGTTCTCCCAATAGTTGCAGAAAGTCAGACATGGCCTTGTGGTGGAGCTTGGAGAAAGATGGTCACATTAGGACAAGAGTAAGGACTGAGAACCCTTATGGTGAGCAGCTGTGAGGGAGCCCCATTCCATGGAGCAGCCTCTGTATTTTATCTGCCCTTTGCTTTGTAGACAGTTTATTGATTTCATCTAGTGATGTTTATACTATATTTTACCTAGTAAATCATTTTATTCTATTATTTTACTGATGGCCGTGGTTTCCAATCGTACGCTCCCTATCTGTATCTGGGGGAGAACTAGAGAACAAGTTATAAGGGTCAGGGAAGAAGCTCTTTGCGTTAGGGTCCTAGCTAGCATCTCAGCTACTGCCAAACAGACAAGCCTCACCTTCAAAGAGGGAGACTGAAAACTGTACTTAGGGACTAGACTTCATTGAGATGCTATCTTTCATAAAATCCTGAGACTCTCTGTCTCCTTTTTTTTTTTTTTTGGCTTCTGTCATGCTTGATTTCAGTCTGTGGTACCCAGTGAAGACGATATTTTCAAAGACGGTAATCTGACTATTAACTCAGAGAAGTAATAAGCATGATATCGTTCACTTATCTGTTCCACTGTATACTCAGCCAATACTCTCTGGGCAACCACTGCAGCATTATTCTGGATCTCTGTTGTCATGGAGCCTACCGTCTCGGGGAAGGACACAAAAAGAAATGAGAATATCACGTTCTAAGGAGAATGTAAAATGGGAAGTGATTGCTTACTTCTGATTGAGTGGTCATAGAAGGCCTCCTTGAGAAGGTAAAGGAAGCTGAGACACGAAGAGCAAGAAGGATCTGGCCTTGTCAGTGTCTGGGGAGGTATTTCAGGCAGAGGAAACAGCCAGTGCAAATGCTCTTGAGCAGGAATAAGCTTGGCGTGTCCACGGCACATACCAAAACCTGTGGCAACCAGCCACAACAGCTCTTTGTGTTTGTCCAGGAGACATCCTGCAACAGTTCAAGCAAGACACAACTGTGGCTCTGACTATGGTAGGACCTGAGGAATGGGAGCAGTGGATGCACTTTGGGCACAGTCAAGAGGTAGAGTCATAAGACTTACTTCTGATGGGGAGTGATAAGGAAAAGAGAGGAATCAAAGACAACTCCAAATTTTGGGCTCAAGCAAAGATGGGTAGGTGGTAATGCCATTTACTGAGATGGGAAGGTTGGTGGAAGAACAGGTTTGGGGTAGGCATCAAGAGCCTACCATGTCTTCTCTGAGATGACCATTGGACATCCAAGCTGAGGTGCTAAGTAGACGGTTGGATAAGTGCATGCAGAGTCTGGAGAAGTGAAGCCCAGAGATTTCCATTTAAGAGTCATTGATTCATAGATAATATTGGATGCCAGTGGACTGGATAAGATCACCTGGGGAAATGGATGGATGGAGCAGAGAGGAGGGTTCTGTGAAGCTTCAGTATCTACTGGTCACGGAGAGGAAGAGACTCACAGGAGAGACTAAGTCATGGCAAGCAAAAGTGGAAGGAAAAGTGGGTGAGTACACTGCCATACTTTCAAGAGAAGAAAGTAATTCATGAAGGATGGTGGGTGGGATGCTGCTGGGAAAACTGTGCTCTGCAGGGTGAATGAAGTTGAAAGTCGCAGAAAGTTTAAAGCTTGTTTTTCCAGAACTGTTTTCTCCTCATAAGCTATTGCGTCTTTTCAGTCCCCACGAACAAACCCGCTAGCTGCCTCTGCAGCAGCCTGGACTCAAGGTCAGTGGATATGGTTCCTGCCTGGGAACAGGCAAAGCCCTGCTTTCCTCACCAGAGATGGTGAGACCAAGACCCCATCCGGTTTATATGGGTTCTCAGGGCAAGCCCATTGATCCTTTCTTTGTCCTAAGAGAACCTCCTGATGTTGTTTGAGTAGGCAATTCGGTTCTAACAGGATGCCTGGAGGCCAGCAATGAGGAAGGCTTGGCCAGCTATGGGGAAAGTCAGAGGCGTTTACGAGAAGCCAGATCAAACTACACAAGCCAAAGAGGGCGGGTGCCATGATTAGAAACCCCTGACCAAATAAGGAAAGAAAAGACACAAAACTCTGCTTCCAAGAAATCCCCATCCCAAGCAATGCATATTCCACTCCCCAGTTACCAACTGTCAGTAAAAGATAGAAACCCAAATCCCATGGCACACAGCTCTTTCTCTGTGCTCACACACTCTCACGTCTTGGGAGTGAACAGTCACTTTAATGAACTTCCCACTTATGTTGCTTGTCTGCTATGTTGTGTTCTGTCCTTGAATTCTTTCTCCTGACAAGACCAAGAACCTTTGGTGACCTCTCCCGGATGGGCTGGGTCAAGGCCCCAGGCCTGAGGGTCTCCCCAGTTCACCAGGCAACAGAGTCAGGGCCCGAATTTTGCTTCCTTCTGATGTTAGGTCCCCACCCCCGGTGAACATGGGACGGATGCTATGCCCGTGTCACTCAGTGCACATGCCCCATATTTCCTAATGAATAATCCTAAATTTCTCTACCCTTTTCATCAATATGTATATAACCTCAACTTCTGGGATTATAAAAATGTGTTCCCTCCCACTTTGGGGAGGTGGATGTGAGGCTTGTCCTTTTGTCTCCTCGTTTGGCTGCCTCTTGAAGAAGCTCTTTCCTTGCTGCCAACCTGATGTGCCGGACTTGGGTTCGATTACACCAGGAGATCATGGAAAGGAGACCAGAATTATGGATGTTTTCTAGACCTCTTTGGGTTCTGGAGAGATCTGTGTTGACTTTGACAACCCTTGCAAAGGGTTTACCAAAATAAGTAAAAAAGAAACAACAGCTAATTTTCGTATCACAAAGACTCTCAGGTAAGGTGGCTCATTCTCCACCAAGACTGCTTCTGCTTCTCTTCTTTTTCCAAATGTTTTGTGTCTGTGTCTGTGTCTGCCTGTCGTCCTCTGCCTATCTTGGTCTTTGCCATTTTGACCTTGTAATGCACAGAATACTTGCCAGGGCCAACTCAGGCCAGGCCTGACCTCCTAGGCTCCTACTCTATACTCCATAATGGACAGCAGTGTTTCCTCATGGGGGCCCTGCTGCCATCTGGGGTACACCAAGTTCTTTCCGGATGGCTTTTCCTTTGCACCACAGGAAGTTCTGCCTGCAGCCTGTAGCTGGGGTTGGCACTCCGAAGTCACCATGCTTTTCCAGGTACCTGGTGGACCATACTATCACCCCACAAGAGAAACGCTGGTATAGAATGACCAAGATGGCAGCAGCGTTCCCCTCAGCTTGACTCAACTTGAGACCAGTTTCTTCCTGGTATTGGGCCCCTGACTTCCCTCTTCTTAAAACATTTACTTAAGAAAGCTTGCAATGGTGAATTCTTTTCTCTTCCCCTATGAGATGTAAATCTTTTCGAAAGTCTTTTTGCCAGTTTTACAACCCAGGAATGTCTTTCTCATCTCTTTGAAATGTAAACATCAAGGGAGCTACTGCCTATATCTCTTAGTTCCTGGGGGAGGGTGGCCCCTCACTCCAAGTTGTAAAACTACCTCCTGCCAGGAAGAGGGGAAAGTTTACTTTTCCTTTGGGTAAAGTTGTTAGCAAACACAGATGGCCTAGGATCTCTTCTATCCTACTCTTAAAAACTCGCCATTGTGTATTTTACCACAATTAAAAAACAACACAGGGAAAACAACCCTCTTCCACTGTTTCAGTAGAGTTGAGCCCAGACTGGGTTGTGGCCTCTCTCCCTTCTGCAGTGACCTTGAGTGAGATCTTGCCTGTTTAATGTCAGTGTGTAATTTTTGCTTTGACAAAGATGAACCCTTAAGGGCTGGATCTCTGGAATCAGACTATGTATGAGGGATCAAATCCCAGCTCTGTCTCTTATCAGCTGTCACGACTTTGGGCTGTGAACTAATCTTTAGCTTGAGTTTCTTCACTGTGAAAATAAAGCAGAAATTAGTAATAGTATTTACTTTTTAAGAGGTAAATAAAGGATGTGGAGCCCTTGACCTTGAAGTGTCTGTCACTCAGGACCTGTTGGCCGGCATTTATGTTGTTGTTACTGAGGTAGGCTTGCAGGAAATGGGGACAAGCAACGTATTTTCTGGGTTTTAATTCCTGCTACTTGGATTGTATATTTTTTATTCTAAACTTTTTGGATACTAGAAAAGAACCATTCTATTCATAAACAGATTTTGGTACACTTCATGACGGGAATTCCATTTTCCTCCCTTTCAGACAACGAATGTTGATTTTTCTCTTTGCCCTCCCATGGCATTGCCTTTCAGATGGCAGTGGAATGATCCATTCACGATTCTGGAAAACAGAGGGGGTGAGGAGCAGCTGACCAAACAAGCTATATCACTGAGTTTGGGGAAGTTGGGCTGTTTTATGGGGCTGGTGGCCAAGCGTAGCTCAGAGAATGGTCATAGCACTCTGTCCTCATTCGTCAGGAGGACAACTTGGCCAGGAACTCAATGGGAAGCTCAGGAGGAGTTTCCTGACAAGCTGCTGGAGGAAAGGAAGGTTTGCTCTGAGTCCTGAGAACGGTGCTTATCCTGTCTCCAGCCAGGCTTCCCAAAGAATACAAAAGAACCCTGAAGGAATGAGTATGGTTTTTCAGCTCTTTCTAGGCTACGTCTTACATAGAAGGGTTGGCCTTCTTTAACCTCTAGAGAGATTTCTGAAGAGGTCAGAGTGGAATGAGTTGAGCCTGGACATTTGTCATTAGTTAGGATTCTCAAAGAGCCACTGAGGAGCTTGAATCTTCCTGAACCTTCTAAAGCAGCCTCCAGCTCTCCTGAACTCTGACCTCCTCCTTAAACTACTGCCAAGCACAGTTACACGTGCTGGCCTGTGTCTGGCTTACTGCAATAAACCCTTATGCCAGCCACCTGCCTTGAATAGCCTGCCTGGCTCTCCCTGATGGCTCACAATTCGCCAGCTCCCTAACGGGGCCCCAGGCTGGCCACCAGCTGTAGGCTGAGGTCCCAGCAGATACTCTGCCCTTTCACAGCCCCGATACTGCTGCTTCAGCCGCCAGGGCTCCCAACTCCCTACATGTCTCTGTGCCAAAGCCCGCTCTGGGTCAACCCAGCCTGTCATTGCTCAAGTCTAGATAATGACCTTGAGCATGTCTGCTATTCTCCATCTCCTAAGAAAAATATGGCCCTTGGCTGCCATGGGGGATGTAGGTCTGAGCACCTGGGTTGGGTGAGGCTACAGATCACCATGTGGCTTAAGTGTCTTTGCTGGGCCCTCCCAGCCGCTCATCATATGCTGATTGTTCATGCTGGACCAACAACATGAGAAAATTTCCTGTGTGTTTCAGACAAATACAGATAAATGCTTCTTTCTTCCCACATCACTTTTCATGTTTAAATTTATTTGTTACTTTTTGACTAAAGCAGAATCATAACTGCGATAATAATTCTCAAAGTAATGGGAGTTAGTGCCTAAAGACTTGTGTTAATCCTCTTTTGATGACAGCTGGTAATTATATTTTAGATGTGGAGTGAGGGGGACTGTTCTCTCTGTTTCTTCAGTTGCTTTGAGAAAGGAGACAGGAGGCTGGCTTTCCCTTAGAGCCCACTCTGTGTGCAAAGACAAGAACGACTTCCAGTCCTTGTTAGCCTTAGGTTGAGTCAAGCCCCTCTGTTCTAGAATGGGGAAGGAGCTGTTGGGCAACTTGGCCACATGTCTTGGCTGTGATGCTAATATGCATGTGATGTTTTCATACAGACGCATGCTGGCTTCTTGGCCAGCTGAGAACATTCCTGGGTTATTGTGTACTACTGTGTGGCCACGGAGGCAGGTAAGCAGAGTAGCTGCAGCCTGATTTTGAATGTCAACGGACATGTATGCACGGGAACTTTCCTTCAGGGCATGTGGGTTAAAGTGAACACGTATCAGGTCAGTACTTTAGGAAAGAAGAAATGACACAGTTGGAAGCAGGTTCTATAGGAGGGGGTGAGCATTACATGGATGCACAGAGGAAGAAAGCTAAGGGAGTAAAGGTCAAAGAAAAGATAAAGAAATAACTCATATTTAATGAGTCTGACTTCATGCCAGGCACCCTCCAAAGAGTGCTTATTTTGGACTATTTCAGTCCACCCGGAGATGTAGGGATTGTACCCTTCTTTATTTTTTTTAAGTGTTTTTATTTATTTATTTTGAGAGAAAGAGAGAGTGGGCAGGGGAGGGGTAGGGAGAGAAAGAGAGAAAGAGAATCCCAAACAGGCCTCCACACCATCAGCACGGAGCCCAATGAAGGGCTCGTGAGCCTTGAGATCATGACCTGAGCCAAAACCAAGAGTTGGGCATTTAACTGATGAAGCCACCCAGGTGCCCCTGTATCCTTTTTTAACTTGGAAATACTCGATAACCTGCCAGTGGTCTCTCAGCAGGTAAGTGGCAGAGGTGGGATTCAAAGCCCATGTTAACCACATGACACCGTGAGAAGGATGACTGCTTGGAACTGAAGCCGCTTTAACCCATCTCTAAACACGTAATCACAAATGGTTGAAGTTGGAGGACATTCTGGAGACCAATGAATCCAACTCCTTTATTAGACTGATGAAAAAGGAGACTCAAGAGGGAAAGTGGCAACATGTGGTCAGGACAGTTTCTAAATGAGAACTGAACCCAGCATAGCTCTCCAGGTCCCGAATCCCTACTGAATAGGCTTGGGATAACAGGCTCCCAGATTTCACAGATGTTGAACTGATTTTATCTCTGGAAACTAGCCCCCCTCCCCACCTCCCTTGGGGAGGATATCTATTGCAGAACAATATTTTTCATACATGGCATAAAATAGCTTCTGTCTGGGAGATGCGCATCATGCCCACCTCTGAGATGATGGGGAATTAAAAAGGAGGATGTCGACCTCCTCGTTCCCATTGAGTGAAAAGCAACTGCTGACTCATCATGGCGGCCCACTGTTCTGAAGCTTCTATCCCAGGTCGCCAGTGGTTTTAAAATCACTAAAGTCAAAGCATGTTTTTCTAGCCTTATTTTATGCACGCCACTGGATGCTATTTGTCAATAATAAACACAGAGAATTTCATGAGACTGTCTCTTCCTGTGACACCCCTCTCCTGGTTTTTCCTTGCTTGTTCCATCCATTCCCTTTCAGTCTTCTTCCCTAGGTGCTATGTTTCTGCCTGTCTCTTAACCTGTTCTGTCGAAATTCTGACCTCTACCGTTCTTCTCTTATAAGCTGTTCTTGTTCAACAAGTCAAAATTCTTTCCAAGACCATAAGAAATGCTCCCCTCTATCTCCTTCCATTTACAACTTTACTTTGTCTCCAAAATTTTCGTAGACAACTATAGTCCATGGAAAGAAAGGAATACAAAGGGAAGTTGGGACAAGGTCAGAAAAAGAAGCAACTTGGTCAGTGAAGGTCACTCGTTATGAAGAAAACCAGGTAGAATTTAACCAGCATGCTTGGGATGGACAGGAGTGAGGACAAAAAACTCATCCCAGGTAATCTGGGCAAGATGTATGGATAAATGGACTTGGCTCACAATATTCAGCAGGAGTTAGTGGACCTCGTATTTAATTAATAAAAAATAATTTTAAAGTAGTGTGGCAGTTTTGAGAACTATGATGTGAGGGCAGGATTTGTAAGGGGTTTGCTTTTAACTGAGATCAAGGAGTATTTTATTTTGAAATCTATGAGTCTTTCATGGCCCCTGACGACATGGCTTGTTAACAAATCAGTCTTACTTTCAGAGCTAACGGACTAAGTTAACACATCTCTAGTCTGCCCACATTGCACCAGAGGAGGTGACATCTAACTTTACCTTTCTTTTTGTGACTTTCCAATGTTCTCAAAACATTTCAGCACAATTATGAAAGACACTGTGGGGCTCTGGCCCTTGTTAAAATTAGCTGGCCCTCAGAGAGGCCTCAGCGCAGGGTGACAGGTGGTAGGCCTATGGACAGCAACCAGCTCACGTCTGGTTTTGCTTGGTCTGAGATTGACTGACTTGATCAATTAACCCCCAGAAACTCGGGGGGGGGTCTAAGGTAGCACATAGCCGGAAAGCCCTTCAAACTTGCTCTCTTGTCATTCAACAGAGGAAAAACAGCTAATTTCTTAAAACACTAGTGTTCTGGAAAAGAAAATTTAATATTTAGTCGCGGAAACAGGTATTGATCTGAAATAACGTGAGCTTCGGCTGCAGTCTGTCAAAAGCGACGACTACACTGTGAGGCTAGAACGACTTCCTGCAAAGGATGCTCAACTTTTGCTCTGTGTTGATCTCTTTCTCACGTAAAGATACCACGTAAGGGGAAATTCGCATCTTTCTCTGCCTAGAACCTTGAGGATGGGCAGAGAAAGGAATGGATTTCTATTTATCATTTCAAGCAAACTTGAACTTAGGGAGCTCATTTCCTCCTCATTCTCTCTCCCTCGGTCCCTCCTTCCCTTCCTCCCTCACAGTTACAAGTGTCCTAAATTATCAAAGAATTTTCTACATGGCACAGATCAGAGACCTCAGAGATACCCCAGGCTACCCCTCTCCCTGAGGTCTGGAGAGAGGAGAGCGAGCCAGAGTTAGGTCTCCTGATTCATTTTCCTTGCTGCATTCTGTCTTGATAGAGACTACAAGAAGCCTAGACTCTTACTTTTGGGAAGATTTCCATCAAAGCATCCCATAGACAGTTTTATTTCTTCCATTGTGAAGGGTATTAAAACCAACAGGGGGAAATCGCGAAGGCCCTTCTGTTACTCACCAACGAACAGCTGGCTGTACAGTTCCAGACGGGTGTGACCCTCGGTGGGCGCCTTGCGGATCTGCTGTGGCAGCCGATCCACTTGTAAGCTGGCTTGCTTGACATTCCTCTCTGCGGTGACCCGGTGCCACTGGTCATCATTGAGAGGGGAAGGCGACCTCACCACAATCTCCACCGGCCCGTTTCCAACATCAAATGAAAAGGACACTTCTGTGGCAGCTGGAGGAGCAGAAAGCATGACAGGCACATGAGTATTTTCCTCCCAGATACCAGATAGCAGTGATTTCTAGAGGAAAAACAAAGCTCATCATCACTTGCTATAAAAGCTCACAGGCAAAATCATTTGAGGAAGGATAAAACATCAATCCACTGTTAATTAACCATATTTTCTCCAAGAGGAGGGAAATATACTTGGATTGGGAACCAGGAATACATTTATTTCCTTACTCCATCTTTAAAAGCTTGTCATGAAGCTACCATCATTGACTCTTTCCAGATAAACAAACCCAGACCTGGAGAAGGTCAAGCATGAGCTGAGTGTCTTATGTTTAGTGAGTAGTGGAGCCAAGACTTAGACGCGGGCTTGTCAGGTTTCAGAGCCCCAGATCTATGGATTACTAAACATGATGTAACTCTTCAGTAGCTCCCAAGGCAGGGACTCTGTCCCGGAGAGCTTTATTAAACACCCATGTCCAGCCCCATCTCCAGGGATTCTAGCTTAGTTGGTCTGACATAGGTACTGGTAATTTTAAAAGCTCCTTGGAAAATATTAATATATAGCTAGAGTTGAGAGCCACTGTTTTGAGAGAGCTTACAAAACTGTATTTCATTAATGTAGTCATATCACGATTTCTGTCGAAAGCTAGGGAGGTAGGAGTCTTGAGGCAATAAAGGTGACCTGCATCTTTTTTGGGTCACCGTGGCTGTCCAAAAGGTAGCTGAGGTTCTTGCCGAACAACCCTTTTCCTGAACCATTTGTCGTACACCTAGTCGTTCCCCATTTGGATTTCTAGATCCTTCTCATAACCTACCCTCCAGCACTGACCACAAATCATTTCTTTTCTCATAGATCTACTCAAGGCCCATAATAAATCACCTTTCAACAAGAGACAAATGATTAGGGTGGTTTGCTTTGGCAACTTTGGTCGTACATAGCTTTCTTACTTCACATTTTAGGTTTTAATTTCCTCAGTGACCACCTAACGCTTTATAAAACATACTTTTTAAATGTATATTTTTCTTGTGATTGGCAGGAAGGGAAGCTTAATGCGAAGGCCAAGGCGGCACGTGGGTCCCCAACTCCTTCGGCTTGGTGAGTTCTTTTTGACATTAAAGACGTGGCACATGAGTGGATTTCCCAACTTTGCTTATAAAGAGATTCAGCCCCTTTATCTATCACTAAGCCTTCTGCCTAATCTCTAAGCAGTTTAATTAAATATCTGTCATTTTTTCCCGGGCTAATGGAAAATTCAGCTTCTTTGGACTGGTACCATTTTGAGATGGTGTCGCAAGCAATCAAACTTCTAATTTAAAAACCACAGTGGGCCAGATTCTCTCAGGACCTAGACTGTTCCCTGCCTCTGGGTCAGGGCGCTCTGAAAGCTGTATTAACTTTATTAAGCCACAGGGATATTAGATGCAGAGCTCAATTTAATCAGCCTAATTGTACCAAGGAATTTTGATCCTTTATGTTATTAGCAAGAGGACTTTAATTTTAACACCTGTGGTGAATCTACACATACCCTGGTAAAGTATCTCCTCTTTATTAGGAGCTCATGCCTCCAGGGGTCACTGTGACTTGGTGGAGGCCAGCGACCTTCATGAAGGTTTCTATGGAAATATCAACGCAGGTTGACGATCACACGACTCACGGACTGAATGATCTTTCCCTGTATTTCTGGCATAGTCAGAGGAGAAAAGTAGACTTGGTTTTAAGATTGAATCTGTTGTGTTCTTGTAGTGCTATGGCTTAGCAGATGCATTTTTATTTCTTTTTAATTAAAAAGATTTTTTTTAACGTTTATTTATTTTTGAGAGAGAGAGACAGAGGGTGAGAGAGGGTGAGGCAGAGAGAGAGGAAGACACAGAATCCAAAGCAGTTTCCAGGTTCTGAGCTGTCAGCACAGAGCCTGCTGTGGGGCTCAAACCCACAAACTGTGAGATCATCACCTGAGCCAAAGTTGGATGCTCAACTGACTGAGCCACTCAGGTGCATTTTTAAATGCAAGTTGTCAGAGAAGCAAGAACGCAAGGGTTCCTGAGCTAAATAGGAAAGATGGTTTCATTTTAAAGCCATCGACAGCCATCAGGGAAATATAATTTAGGGATAAATTGAGTTTAACCCTAAGGTTTGACTTGGAAGGGTAAATGCTGCTCTCATTTCCTCTCCTCCTCTCCTCCTGCTATGATGACTTCTTGTCCAGGTCTTTAAATTTTCACCTTTTGGAGAAACCCTAAGTATCAACAATTAACTAGGAAATGTCTCTACTTTTTTCTCTACTTGTCACACTGGATTCTCTGTTTCTTCTTCCTCTAGACCATGGTCTTCTTTTGTTTAATTAAAAAAATTTTAATGTTTATTTATTTTTGAGAGAGAGAGACAGAGTGTTAGTGGAGGAGAGGCAGAAAGAGGGAAACACAGAATCCAAAGCAGGCTGCACACTATCAGCACAGAGCCTGATGTGAGGTTTGAACTTAAAAACCACGAGATCATGACCTGAGCTGCAGTCATAGGCTTAACTGACTGAGCCACCCAGGCTCCCCTGGCCCATGGTCTTCTTAACACCAATGCTTCATTCTAGTGACGGAAAAGAAGTCTCCAGGGTCCTGCTGTAGCTCAGTCCTCTCACCAGTTGGGTGCAGTAAGGGTGCTCAACATCAACAGTCTCTGAGAGCAGATTCCTCTTTAACGAGCCTCTACTAAGGTTCTAATGTAGAAATATTCACAATTTGAGTACAGCCCACATCTCTCCTCTTGCTTCTGAGGGAGGGGCTGCGGGCCCAGGGTGAGAGCAAAGAATTCGGCTCCTTTTCCTCAGTCATTCAATGTCGGCTCCCCTGGCTTTGCTGAAGGATGCCTTTGAGAATCCATCTCCCAGTCAAACAGCAAGTGTGTTTTAAAAGCTTCTAAAGTTCAGTTTGTGGCTGATTGCTCTTGCTCTTCTGGGTGAGAGGAGCTGACATTTTAAAAGAGATAATTACAGAGAAAGTCAGGGAGTGAATAAAAGGGAGGCAGCATAAAAGACACCAGAGCCAATGACACTGTCCTTACTTAATGTGGGTCTCCATTGGAGACCGCAGTGTTGCCCTGTTTCTGCCGGTAAAAAAGAAATTTCTTACACACTCGAAGTACTCTTCCTTCCAGAAATAAGTATCTGAGAATGGGACGTATTCAGCGTAGCTCACTGGAAAGAAGACTGTAGCAAACACTGATGGTTATCTTTCTATTAGTGGCAAGAGTTGGAAAGTGTCAGATTTTACCCAATTTATAACCTAACAGCTTAGTCTCCCATAGTTTCCTATGTGCTGGAAGAAGACAGAAGATTCCTGGGTCAGACACAAAAGATGTTATTATTCACAGCACAGCAGGCAGTATGCATTTCAGGTCCCCCGTGTTCTCCCTTGCCCCCCAAGTTTCATGTGGAGCAGCCCACAGGGACGCTGTACATGCAGCGAGCTTATGTCATAGCCGAGGAACCTGAACTTAAGAAACCCCATTCTTTTAAAGGGACTGCTAGCAAACTAGCTCAACGTTTTTTGCCCTGAGGAGAGACATTAGCTTCATTATCCTGGTCAGGAAACAAATCCACTTCTGTCTTCCAAGACCGTTTGTCATCCACAGCATCTTTAGAAAGGTACGAACAAAGCTATTAACACCTCTTGCTCAGAAGACAAGCAGCAATGGGGGAGACCCATGGAGAATATAAGATATTCCTCCAAGATACAGCCACAACCCTCTTTTCTAATTTTGTCCAGGAATCTCTCTCTGCTTGCATAGAATCTTATGCTTCAACTTTGGATGTCCCTTCCCCAGACCCAGAATGTGAATCTGGATTTGTCTCAGTCAAACAGGGCAATTTCACGCTCTTTGCCAGTATCCCACTTAGGATGGAACATATCATTCCCTCCTGGCTAATGAGATATGAACAGATCCTTTAGGGCTCTTTTGGGACACATTTCTTAGCTCGTAAGAAAGGAGACAGATAGCCCCTTTACGCCCCTTGATCCTGGGTGGAGGGTGTGGTTCCTAATATTGCTGGAGCCATCTTGTAAATCAGAAATGCCGAGAACAGGAAGGACAATGGGATAAACCAGGGTCTTTGGTGATGTTGGTCAGCCTCTAAATTATTCCCAGAGTCACTCAACACTTTCCATGCAAGACATCCACTATTGTTTAAGCCATTTTGATTCCAGCTGAAAGCATATTAACTGTTACAGGGAATGATTTGGGAATCAGTAGATGCGACTTCCCATCATAGTTTGCCTTTTCACCTTTTGGGCCCCAGTTTACTGGTGTCTGAAATGAGGATCACATCTATAGCTTTCCCAGAGTTTCTGTGTCCAAAATGTGTTTGAAAACACTGAACTAATCTCTAAGCTCCCTTCAAATGGCAACATGCTATGATCTAATTTGCAAGGGAATCAAAGAGAACTAATGAAATGAAATACAGCTAGTCTTAAAGGTAATTTTAGATCTTGAATCCTTACAGGGGGAAAAGAGATTACGTGAAAAGAGAAATGCACCAGGTGGCATGTTGGCGTACTGGAAATTACCTTTGAATCAATCTGGTTCCTGACTCCATCCGAGTGACTAAAAACCATAAATGGGACAGAACCATGCACAGCTCTTGGTCCAGTCTCTCATGGGCCAGCAGGTGGCACTCTTTACTTTCCTTGTAACTCAACACATGTTTTCTTAAACAAATCACCTCCAGACTTAATGTGCTGAGTGACAAATTTAACAACTGACCAGAATAGTAGACTTTTTGGCTCTGAGCTCTTCGAGCAGGTGAGGTGATATTGAGATATTAGGTCATTCAATATGGAGCAGGTAAAGGGAAAAGACAAGGACAGGGACACACAGTGAGTTTGCTGGGAAGACCCACAAATGCTGTTGCAGTTTTGATGATTTGTTTCTTCTTTCTTAAAATGAAGCTTCAGGATTGATAGGCCTATTCTGCACAAAATCTCGTTTGACTTGTACAATAAAACTGATAATAGGCAGAGCAGATATTTTAGCCTCATTCTACAGCGGAGAATGTTTGGATATATTTTCTTCTTCTTTTTAAATGTTTATCCATTTATTTAGAAAGAGAGGAAGTGTGCGAGTGCATGGGGGAAGGGAGGGAAGGGGCAGGGAGAGAGGGATAGAGAATTTCAAACAGGCTTTCTGCTGTCAGTGCAGAGCCCAACGTGGGGCTTGATTGATCTCATTCATGAACCTCAAGATTGTGACCTGAGTCAAAATCAAGAGTTAGTTGGTTAACTGACTGAGCCACCCAGATGCCCCAATCATCATCATCATCATCTTTTTCTCCTTCTTCCTCTTCTTCCTCCTCCTCCTCTTCTCCTCCTCCTCCTCTTCCTCCTCCTCCTCCTCCTCCCCCTCCTCCTCCTCCTCTTTCTTCTTCTTTTATGAAGGAAGGGCTAAGTGTACATCAGGAGACCAAAGAATTTATGTCACATGAGAAGGTCATGAGAAGAGGCAGGTAGACTGAAAATAGAGTCACTGTGAGGACGAGAGAGATGAGGAAAAGAAGGAAGAAGTAAGAGAATACCCGTGTTCTTACCTGTGGTCAGGAGAGTGAAGTGTCTGTGACCCCACAGGAGGAAGCACCCACTGCAGCTAGGCATCCGGTACTTTCCCCTGTCCTGCCCTGTGTGCTCCTTCTCTGGTGCGAGTCTAAGCTGCACACTTTCCCTGCGATAATCATAACCACCAGTATAGCAGCCTTCAGTGAGTTTGGGGAGTCTTCTAGAAGTTGTTGAACTGAGGATGGTTTTGACGACTCCCTGACATGCCATGGGCATCAGAGGTGTGTGTAAGCCCACACAGGCTATGGTCCTTCTAAGTTTGCAGTAGGGCTCTCTGCGAAAACCAAACAACCACTTCAGTTTACAAGTGTGTGATTGAACCCAATAACGTTAAGTCTGGAGGACTTGTGAGAATGGATTTGCCTTCACCTCCCAGAAAGGGAACCGAGTCTCTGAGATGCTAACGTGCAGTCATAACGAAGCATAGAGTTGGTTTTTCCAACTATACTGTACTGCCTTTATATTATACAGGAAATAAAAATTTTTAAATGTTTATTTATTTATTTTGAGAGACAGGAAGAGAGAGCATGCACACATGTGGGGGTAGGGAGGAGCAGAGAGAGACAGAGAACCCCAAGCAGGCTCCATGCTGTCAGTGCAGAGCCCGACAGGGGGCTTGATCTCATCAACTGTGAGCCGAAATCAAGAGTCGGATGCTTAACTGAGTGAGTCACCCAGGCACCCCCCCCCACCAAATTTTTTTAAATAATAGTTTATTTTTCCTTTATAATAGTCTGAGCTTGTGAATATAGAATATTTTAGAGCCAAATATGCATATTCACACCCCAAAACTCGGTGTTAAATACATCTGAAAATGAACGCTGGGAAGGAAAATTTATTTGAAGTCTTTTGGAAATTCTTCAAGGAAATGCCTGGAGCTTAAGAATCAATGTTATGAACTCTTTTTAAAACCTCTGGTTATCTTGATAACCTCTTGGGTATGAGAAATATTTCTCTGTATGTATTTTGGCCTTTAAGCTTTTTATTACAGTTAAAAAATAACTTCACAAACAAAGACATCCACAGAGGAAAGGAAGCAAAAGGGAGTTACCATTGGCCGTGCAAAAACAGAGAACTGTCTTTAAAATGCAAAGGCTTTTCTAATTTTAGTTTTCTCCATGCATTTAACTGCCTTCTGAGAATAACTTCCTGAATATTAACGGACCTGTATGATTTAAAAAGGAAAAAGACAAAAATCTTTCCAAAATGACATGAGGTGTCAAACAGGACCTGTCCTGGGGCACCTGGGTGGCTCACTTGGTTGAGTGTCCAACTTCGGCTCAGGTCATGATCGCACAGTTCGTGGATTTGAGCCCCGTGTTGAGCTCTGTGCTGACACCTCAGAACCTGGAGCCTGCTCGGATTCTGTCTCCCTCTCTGCCCCTCTCTCACTCATGCGCGTGCATGCTATCGCTCGCTCGCTCTCTCTCTCTCAAAAAAAAACACTAATAAAAAAACAAACAAACAAACAAACAAAAAACAGGACCTGCCCTTAGGAAGGGACACGTAGATAGGTTTTAAATACCCTCACGTCTGGAACCAGTGGAAGTTTGCATGCTGGACACAGAGTGCCCAATTTGGAAGAACAGAGAAAAGTCCCAGAGGGTGACTGCGCAGATAGAGTGTTTGTGATAAAAGGAAAAGTAGACACTGCTCTGGAGAACATGCAATTGGATGCCTAAGGAGTCTCTGGAGATGGAGACGAACATGGATGTGAGGTGAGGATGGACATCAAAGAAGCTTTTCTCTTGACCACAGCCAGGTTGTGTGGTGAGAAACGCTCACTTGAAGGAAGTGTGCTTCGGTGAGGAGCAGGGGTGATTCACGGGGTTAGGTTCAGGTGATGTTAGAGAGAGGAGGCTCATAGAGATACATGGCTTTGGGGAGTTCGAGGAGAATGGACTATGGGTATGTGAGGTCTGGAGGAAATACCACCACATGCTGCAACAGCAAGAATCGGAAAAAAGCCAGTAGGAGTTAACTTGGACCAAGCTGAAGCTTATCAGGAGACAATAGACCAGTGAAGTAATTAACGGACTGAGTGGTGGATGACTGTGCTTATGTGAACCCTGATAATTAGGAAAAGCCGAAGACATGATCCCAGAAGGAAAGGACGAGGCTGTGGAAGCAACCTGCTGGGGACATCTGGGAATATGCTCTCAGAAGTGGACAGACAAGGAGACGGCTGTTTTCTGTTTGCCACAGACTGAGTTTCAGCCCAGACTGGAGGTCTTGTCGGCACTATTTCTCTCTGCTTTGCAGCAAATTGTTTCTAATCCAGCATACCCTTTCAATGCCACATGGACTTCAGACAAAATCTCTCTGGTAAAAAAAAAATTCTAAGTGAAGATTCTACATTCTACATGCTACAGACACGGAATATAGAAAGAGATTTATACCGTTTTCCATGACAACGCCAGATGCATGTCAACTATGTTGTATTGCAGTATCGGCAAAGAGTAGAGAAAAGGGAAACCATGGTCAAAAGAGACTTTAAATGGGGAGGCAGAGAGACAGGAAAGAATGGGAGAACCACTCTCTCTATAGCAAGCTTTAATCTTAAAGTGTGAAAAATTTCTATGAAAGTTTCTTTTTCCTCGGAATCCCTGAAACAGGTCGCACAGCTGACCTAAATTATCCTGTTAGTTTTCTCTAGCCACGATTACTTAAACTTGTTCATTATCTCCTATGTAGTAGGAATTACTAGAAATGAGGAGTCTTAGGGTTGAATACTAAAAGTACAGGATTGAAATGTCTTGGGATAAATGCTCCATCAACATTGTAAAAGGGCTCACACATCCTGAAGTCATCTACTTCCACCTCCAAAGAATGACAAGATGTCATTCATGGTGTCCCTTAGGTTGGTGCCGTCAAATCTCTGTGTTCTTGAACCAAGCATTGCTCTGGAAATGGATAATGTTAAATAATAATAGCGATTCCTCCTATGGTACGCTTCCTTTTCCTTATTTCTGATGATCATAGCTGAAGACACAATTTTCCTGATTACACCACATAAATAAATATTTTGTCTCCCTAAAGACTGCATACGTAAAGCCTGTGAGAACCTTTTCCTAGGGCCAGTTTGTACAAAGTTCAAAGACCACGTTTACTTTTTTCATGATTTGCTGAACTAATGGAACATGGTTGTTCTCCAGAATAGCTCCATTGAGAGAGCAGCAGGTGGGTCGGAGCTGCCGGCCACCCTCTGCCTAGGACCGGTTTCACACACCCTCAACAAGGTGAAGGTATAGAACAGCTCAGGGAGCAGGGTCACCCACCAGGAGACGGTTCTGCTGGGCACATCCCGTGTGGCCTTCCCAAAAGAGGTCTTCCATTTTCACTATTGGGTCCCTCCCTGCTGCTTCTTGCTGTGGCATGTGAGCAAGCTTTAAACATACTTAAGGTATGCTGTTTGCTCTTGTGTGGGATGATGGCCTGAGAATTCATAACAGGAAGCCAGTAGATCAGAAGGTGAGAAAATCCGTCTTTTGAAAGTTAAGCTGGGGGCACCTGGGTGGCTCAGTCAGTTAAGCATATGACTTTGGCTTGGGTCATGATCTCACAGTTCGTGGGTTCGAGCCCCACATCGGGCTCTGTGCTGACAGCTTGGAGCCTGGAGTCTGCTTCAGATTCTGTGTCTCCCTCTCTCTCTGCCCCTCCCCTGCCCCTGCTCACACTCGGTCTCTCTCTCTTTCTCTCTCAAAAATAAATAAACATTAATTTTTTTTTTAAGTTAGGCCCAACAATACAGGATCATTGATTAAATGAAGCTCTTGGCAGCTGAGACACTGTGTTTCTCAATCTTTTTATAACCCATGCTCCCATTTGTTGACAGAATAATCTAATTATCATCTCGGAGACGCCGATGTCCCCAGATACGGGAGCCTGAAGGGGAATAAAACGAATCCCTGAAGGTCTCAGATAAATGCCCTACTCCAACAACAATTTCTTGTGTGCATTATACTCTGTAGGTTGTATAACAAAAATAATAGCTCTTTTGTTTTGTTTTGTTAATATAAAATAATGGCTTTCCAAACTACACATGCTCTCTTAGAGATTTTGATATAGTCTCTGTCCACAGTTGAAAAAAAATCACTCTCGTGGAGTTAAAAAAACAACAACAAAGTTGACGTGCGATGTACATCTAAAATCTCATTACATGAGATTAGTCGATTACAAATAGTATGCACCATATGATCTTATCTTTGTAAAATATTATATATAAATGCACATTTAGAAATGTGCATGCCAACAGAATATTGTTAAGTATACTAGAATAGGAGACTGTAGCTGATTTTTTTGGTTTATTTTTCCTGCTTCTCTGGATTTTTAAAAAATATTTTTAATGTTTATTCATTTGTTGAGAAAGAGAGAGAGACAGAGACAGAGCATGAGTGGGGGAGGGGCAGAGAGAGAGGGAGACACAGAATCTGAAGCAGGCTCCAGGCTCTGAGCTGTCAGCACAGAGCCCAACGTGGGGCTTGAACCCACGAACCGCCAGATCATGACCTGAGCAGAAGTTAGACGCTTAACCGACTGAGCCACCCAGGCGCCCCTGGATTTTTAACGCATTCAACAACAAACCAACACTATCTGTATAATTTTTAGAAGTCACAATCTGATAATTTCCACTTCTTTTGCAAAGGTTGGTGACATTTTAAGTAACTCTATTCTATAATTTTAACAAGTGTTTAATCAGAATGAGTAATCAAAATGCAAAGAATGGGATTTCATTTAAATACAGAAAATGAAAGGGAATTTAAAGCTGGACCAGAACATTCCTCCTTAGTTCTTTACTGGTTTTAAGATATCTGAGAAGATTAAAAAAAATAAAAGTGAGAGAGTGGTCAAACTCTACCATAAAATAATTTTGAACAAGGTGTGAATTTTTTTTTTCCTATTAAGAATGGCTAAAAATAAGGGCATGCTATTTTTCAAGGTAAAATCCTCACAGGTCTGAAGTGCCAGCATGTTCCGATGTTTAAACTAATGTATACAGGAATCGGAATGCAAGGAGAGCATAATTCAGTGTTATAATTACACTTGACAGATATACACTGTTTCTATTATTCATTGGCTCTGGTTGCACTTACCCAGAAAGACCCTGCAGAATACTAAGTATCAAGCACTCTTCAGGAGAAGTCATTTGGCATTCTTATCAGTTCTCATCACAGGAATCAAATTCAGAGATGCAGAAAACCAAATTTGATCATTTTAACACTATCTGCAAAGGCAAGTAAAATGAGTAATTTCCCAAGAGGCCTTAGGTCCAGCCAGCTTTCTTCTGTCAAACTCTTAACATAGATAGGTGGGTGGGTCATCGCTCTAACGACAAATGCCTTTTAACTGGTCCCTGGGCTTTCGCTATATTCGTTTCAATTCCTCCAATGCTCTATGATCTTCCTCCTCTACCTGCTTTTGCCTGTGTTATTTACTCTCTGGAAAGATGCCTCTGTCTCATTTATTTGCCTGTCATCCTCCCAGGCAGATCAAGGCACCTTCTGGAACCTACCTCGATGTCTTTAGGCAAGGTTAAAGCTTGCTCCTTTTCATTGCCCTGGTACCTGTGGCAGAGACTGCTAACTTTTCATGAGAAGTTTATTTTCTCCTTTCCACAGTCACCCCTGCGAAGCTGCCAGGCGTCGCGAGCTGCATTTTCCAGTCCCCAGAAATCTAGGTGGAGCCTGTGTGACACTGAACGATAGCAGGACTGTGTGGCCCTTCTCCACCCTCCCTTTCTCTGCCTGCCTCCTGGACTTAGGAACGCCAAGGCTCCAGAAGGTGGTTGGAGCCACAACACTAAAGAAGTCTTGAGCTCAAACCATGGTGTGGAAGGACTTCATGGAGCAGAGAGCATGCGTGTTAGACTGTCATACACTCACTAAAACCTGGGCTTTTAGTCATTACAGCAGCTTAACCGAATCCCGAATATGAACATTTCTTATTCCTAAATCTCTTATTTATGAGATTTAAAAAGTTAACTAAAGGGCCTACTCCACCAGACTCCTGGAATTTTAAAGGGATGAATTATATTGTAATGGTCTTATTATAGTTTCAACACCCATCTCTCTATCAGAACATTTTAACAGTTAAAAAATACAGTTTATGATCTTATATTTGAATGAATTAATGGAATTCTGTAATTGATAGAACTATGACATTAAAAAGTATTTTAACTTTATTTATTTATTTTGAGAGGACAGAGACAGCATGAGCAGAGGAGGGGCAGAGAGGGAGGGAGAGAGAGAGAGAGAGAAGCCCAAGCAGGCTCTGCACGGTGAGTGCAGAGCCCGCCCCAGGGCTCGAACTCGTGAAACCATGAGATTGTGACCTGAGCCGAAATGGAGAGTTGGATGCTCAACCAACTGAGCCGCGCAGGCACCCATGAACCATGACATTTTAGAGCAAAGAGAAGGGGTAGGACCACATGCGAGCCTAGACTGACTGGTATTATATGTGCCTGTGAATGTCTGAGCCATCTCCTTCACTAACCCCACCAAACTGAGTCCCAAGGAAAGGAGAGGCAGAACCTATCAGAAAGGCAAACAAACACTTGCCTTCTTGAGATGTTTGTCAAAGACAAGCTTGACATTAAGAAATATGAGAAGAGATTTCCTTTGTCCTTCAACATTTTTGTTCTACATTGAATAGACTTCAGAGCCCAGACCTCAAGCTGCCTCTGAAGTCCATAAAGCCCTCTTTTCCAGCAGCACTTAAAAAACAAACAAACCACAGAAGTCTTTTTGGTTACTCATGGAATATGAGTGCCATTTATGATGCTGTGTCTATTGGAAAGTATATTCCAAGGTTTTGAATGGCCATCTCGGAAACTCCTATAACACAGTCCTCTGTAAATCGGGTAGTACCTAAACTAAAAAATGGCGGGGAGTGGGTAGGTGGGTGGGAGTGAAACAAGAATATTTTAGAGGTATGATTAAGTCTTCTTTTCCTAAAGTGTCTGAGAAAAATATAGTTCAGCTATCACCCTAGTCCTACATTAGGTTTCATGTAAGTCTTGACATTTCTCCTTATCTCCTTAAAGTTCCTATCTTGAGTGCTATTAAAAGTTATCTTGTAATTTGAGCAAAATGCATCTCTTCATTTGTGAAAAACTGTTTTTGTAAGGTTTCTCCAGTTGACATCCAGTTGGCCAATGTTTTTGTCACCTGGTTTTAATTTAGGTGTTTGTCTGATGACTTGCAAAATCCTAGCATTGTTATGCTTATAGTTAGTTGTCTTTGGCCCTTTGAGATAGAAGTCTGGTTTTGAGCTATATCAAGTAATCTTCCCCAGTCACTCACTCTATTTAAATGAAGCTCTGCTCCCTGATTTATTGTATCTTCTTCTTTTTTTAACCAGCTTTGAATTAATTGGTCCCAAGCGTCATCCTTAGTTGAATCAATTCGCCAGCGTTAGTAACATGCACTGACCGACATTGGTACCAACTTTTTCTTCTTGAAGCAATCATTTCTATGAACATAGAGAGCCTGTAGAGACCCCATTGGTTTCTAAAATGACAGAAATAAGGTCTCTAATCTTATGGTAACTCCACATAGCTATTTTAACTTTTCTCACCAATCCATGTATTTATTACTAAATAATAATAGTATGTGCTTCCTGTCATCTCTGCCTCACACCAGAATGCATGAATTCAAGCTTCTTCCATCTCTTCTTCTCTTAGAATGCCTGCTGTCTTCCAGCTGGCCACAGGCAGGCTGATTCTAGTAGTTGGGCTTTTCAACACTTTAACATGCCATCTTTTTGAAAGGAAAGAATTTTGTGGCCTACCACACACAGTAAATAATGCAGAGAACATTACGATCAGAGAAAGCAAGATAGAAGAAAAATTCTGTCAGAAAAATATCTCTACGAAGCTGTAGTGTTCTTCTATAGTAAGGACACACACCATGTACTCTATTCAGACAAACATTATGTAAACCACCTTAATGAAAACATCTATTTAATTTTCCAGGCAATGTACTGAATTGTCTTAGAGAAATGTCTATATTTTTAGAAAAATGAAAGAATTCTATAATATGTATCTTCTGTATTTTAAATCAAGATGCAGTAAAAAAATTAGTTGTGTGGGCGGGGTATCAACTGGGGGAGACAATTCCAGCACAGGGAAAGACACAGAGGGTCATAAGAAAGTGTAGGCAACAACCAGAGAATGTCAGTAGATGGAGGGGCTAAGGTGAAGCACATGGCACTGTTGGAAAGAGGCAAAGTTTGCACGTAAAGAAGACTGAAAAATTACGTTAAAGCCTGGAATCATTGGTCCAGCTTAAGTGTTTTAACTTTGCATTATATTGCATTGACAAACTATCATGGTCTATAAGAAAAGGAATGACAGGGCAGATCTGCAGATATCTGTCCTCACCGGGGAGGACAGATGTCAGGAGGGAGGGAATGAAGTGAGAGAGAAAAATTATGAGGCTGTTTCAATCAAGAATCCAAAGCATTTCAGTTAAAGAAGCCATCATGGGAGGTAAAGGGAAAAGTTTGAGAAGACGTCATTATCTTTGCATTTTTGTTACATTCATCTTTTTGCGACTAGTTGGAATTGATACTTTCTCTGGGACGGTTCTGGTATGATGACATGCCATCAGGAACGTCAGAATAACATTTCACTATATTAAAAATAGAGTGTTCCATCAAGATAAACAGTCTATGTAGTGTGGGGACATCAGTGAAACATTAAATATGACTTTGATCTTTCTAACCTGGATCGTGAAGAAAATAGTGATGACATTAATTAAGATGGGAAGCACAGGAGAGGGCTTTTGGGTGAAGATGATGGATTTTGGTTTTGACATATTGAGCTTGAGGTACCTATGGGTGATTCTGATGGATCCTTAATTAGAATTTACAACTAAGGGTCCATGATTTTAGGAAATCTCCTAATTACATTTAGTGCAAGCATGTGTGTGGACTGGAATTTATTTGAAGCAGATGTCATTTGTTCTGATAAAATCCTTCTCCTGCCATCATGTCTAGAAGAACGGAGAACCATGGCATGGAAAGTTAAGATGCTGCTTCCTTATAAGTTCACTTAGGATGGGAGGTGGCAAGCCGCATGAGACACTGATGGCCTCTGACAGGTTTGTAGGATTATTAATGCCAGAAGACACCTTCAGATCATCCAGTTTGCCCTTCTTTTACATGCGAATGTGATGAAGTCTGGGGAAGTAAAGCAACTAGTCTTGGATTTGTCTGCCTAGGATTCTGGTCTCTATTTCTCTTGTTTAAAAATTGTTTTATTATTATTATTTTTTGACCTTTAATCATTCAGGATTTTCTCATAGTTTTTTCTTTTTCCATTAAAGTATAATTTATAGACAGTAAAATGTGCAAATCTTAAGTGTTTATTGAGTAAATTTATATATATATGGCCACTCCTTGGATCAAGGTATAGAATATTTCCACCACCACAGAAGGTTACTTTGAGTCCCCCTTCCAGTTAATACTCCCAATCGCCAGGATAGCCACTATCATAACTTCTATCTCTGTGGATTACTTTGGCCTGTTTTTGAATGTCCTGTAAAAGAAATCAGTATGTGTTGTAATGTACATACAATGTAATGTCTGTGAGGGAATCCTGTCTCTTAACATTGACTTACTTTTTATTGTCCTAAAATGCCTTTAGCTTGACTATGTAAATAGGCCGGGGGCCAATACGGAGATTCTAAGCACACAAGGGCCTGTCGGTGAGGCCTGAGGAGCCTGTGTTCTGGATCCCAGCTGATTTTCAGAGCAGAAGTTGAGTTCCAGAGAAGGGGAAAGCTATCTCTTTGAGTGTGGCTGGAAGTATCCTGTCCTCGGGTGCTCCGAGTCAAGGTTCCAAGCCAGAGGCCAAGGAACTACTACTGGAAAGATGGTTTTAACTTCAAAAGAAGAATCCCTCCCTGTACCAGTAAACGTAAGCAGAGTGGGTTCACCATCTCCACTCTGATCATGAGGGAAGAGAAAGGAAATGCTGGATGACAGAGGTTAAATAGTACCCAGACGGGCTGCTGTGTGACTGGGCTGGTCAGGAGAGCTGGGGGGTCTTCTAAAGGAGCCTCTGGAGTGTGGAAGAAGAAAGGCAGGAGCACAATCTCTCTAGAGAGAGGAGACTCCATCTGGCCACCTCTTCTTGGCAACGTCCAAGTCAAGAGACTGGACCAGTAACATCTAAGATAACTTGGGTCATTTTTCTTATCAGGAGGACATCCTTCTCTAAAATCTACTTTTATAACTCTAGGGTACCTCTGCCACATATTCAAATAACTGCCCCTTCTGGGAGATGGGCAAAGAAATCTGGGTAAACTTAACCTGACTTTGTTGTTGACCAATTATTTGTATATCTTCTAATACCTAAAATGCAAACAGCTAATACACTACATAGCTTTAATTTAGCACAAATTTAATCTTTAAATTACATCTCTGAATTTTTTTCCTAGTCTATAATGGAAATTGAAAAACTAAATCAGAGCTAGAGAAATATTTTTAAATTAATAAAACTGCAATAATGTTGCTATTCAGGTTTTCAATTTTTTTGGAGGATGTAGTTTTCTTTAGTACATATTTGAATGACTAAGCCAGCATCATTCTCAAGATCCCAAACCTTTCATACAAACTGAACTCATAGCTGGACTTGTAAAATAGTAGACTCACTAAAATTCTTCCTAAAATCTATACTGCTAGTCTAGGTCGGCTTAGATAATTAAGAAAAAATGAACACAAATTAATATGTTTTGTTTCATACTTGTTATTAATAAAAACTCACAATATATATAAAAGAAAAACACCATAAATAACACCCCAATGGCATAACAGCCCAGCTAAGTGGAATTAGACATTTTTCATGTTTATACAAGTGAAACTCTTTTAATATAAAAGTTGTTCCAAAAAATAAGTGGAAGATAAATTGCCGTTAGTTTCCTTCTTCTGATTCATCAGTTTCTATATATTGCAGAATATTTTCTCTCTGCATTTCTCAAACATGTGTATTGCAGAAGGCGGCATCTTGGAAAATGAAAGTTTTTCTTAATACCTTTTCCTAAGATTAGCAGGACATTAGGCTGCTGCCTCCACATTTCGGTGGAGCTATTCCTGCTAAACGCTAATATTTTCTCCAAGTCATCCTGACCTCTGAAAAAGCTCAAACTTAGTCATCATGGAAGCCTGTGCTAAAGCACCACCACTGTTTCTGGTTGCTTCTCCTGAATGTTTCCTAGTCAGTGAACGTGTCCCTCAAAAATGTTCCACCGTGTCCTCTGAAAACTCTCTTAAAATGTTGAGCAAAAACAAAAGCTTAATTTGTAACTGTGAGAGGTGATGGATGTTAACTAGGGCTCACTGTGGTGATCGTTTTGTAATATAAAAATACCAAATCATTATGTTGTACACCTGCAGCTGATGTAATGTTATATGTCAGCTATATATCAATTAAAAAAGAAAAAAAAAACCCCTCCATGGTCACTGTGTAGCATTGGAAATTTCCAACAGTTCCTTCCTCTGACTTGAGTCCACCTTGAGGTAACCTAATGTGCAAGCATCAGCATTGAAGCCCCTTTTCCCAGTGGGGTTGGGAGGGCACCTGGTTTTATTCTTTACTCCTTAGCGCTTCTTCCATTCTATGGCACCAGAGTCTTTGTTCAGCAATGCGTCCCGCCGTGACACACGCTTACTCTCCCCATGCATCCTGTTGTCATCGTTCGAATCTGAGAAGTAGAACATTTGGCTTACAGGTTTCCTGTTCCCTCCATCTGTCGCCTTCACCACTGGGGGCTTCAGCCATGAGGTGGGTGACCAGCGAGCCCTCTGGCCTCTCCATTCCCTGACTTTCTCCACTGCCTTTACATGCAACCTAGAATCCCACTTGCATGGCCAGACTGTACATCTCAGACCTTCTTATCACTTGAACTGCTTTCTTGTGAGATCTGGAATTCCAGCATCTCGCCAGCCATTAGATCTGTCCTGCTATCTTCCGGTGTGTTCTTCGTCATCAGTTTCCAACACCAGCCCTTCAATCGTGGTGATCGGCTTCCCTGCCTAGATTTTCCATGGTTCTCTATTTCATTCACTCAACAAATACCTATGCAGCAACTACCATGGGCCACGCAGTGTTCTGGCCCTGGAGATGCAATAGTCCATGGTGCTCCGTATGCCTCCCTGCGCTGGTGTGTAGTCTAGAGACACCTTTCTGATGTGTCCATACCATCTAACACTATTATTTATTCCTTTGGCATCCGAAGCCTGTAATGTTCTTTCTCATTCACTTGGAGGCTCAGTTAAAATGATACAGTCTCGAAAGGACCTTTTCTTATTCTTCAGTTGAATGTAACTGTTGTTGTATCTGGGCAACCACAGTATAATCACTTGTACTTCTAATACTTATTTCATCTTATCCAAAATATTGTTTCATATGCTAGATTGTGTGTGCCTCTGGCATAGGACCATGTCTTATTCTTCTTGAGTTCCTCTTTGGCACATGCAGAGTAGGCACTCAATAAATATTGGCTGGAATATCTAGACCGCCATATATTTAGAATTAGATCTGAGACTTGCCAAAATATCTCCGCTGCTTGTGTCATACTTCATAGTTGTTAGCAATGACACATGCTCAGAGTTCCCATGCACCTGTCACGTTCCACGTTCCTACGCTTTTGTCTATGCTTCTGTATGCACCGTCCTCTCCTCCTAGAATTCTTTCCCCTACTTCTTCATCTAGCTAATGTCTTTGCCTCTTTCTGACCTAACCCACGCATCACTTCATCTTCCTTGTCATTCCTGGGAAGGGTTATGTACCTCTCCTCTGGATGTGTAGAGTACCTAAGGCTATCATTTTAATTTACTGTATTTTAATAATCACAAGCACAAAGTCTGGAATCAGATGTGTGAACTATGTGCCCCAGTTTCCTTTCCATTTCTGTAAAATGTGGATAAAACTTGTTATAAAACCTAAAACTTTTGATATCTATAAAAGCTTTAGAACAGCACCTGGCACTTAAGAAACTCAACAAAAGTCATATATCTGTGCTGTTATTAATGTGTTTGTCTCCTTCATTAGGTGAGGATGTTGGGTTCCCTTGTCTTCACTGTAGCCTCTCCAGGGTCCACCCACTGCCTCTGACCTGGCAGGTGCTTAGTAAGTGGTGGCCTGATGATGCAACCATGGTCATGGTTACCATCTTAGCCAGAAAAGGGATCTAGACAAGTCAAGTATAGCTTCCTAGGGGTAACTGAAAAAATACATGGATATATCCATGGCTGTTAGTGAATATTTTCAGAGCACTCTGCTATCTCAAAAATACTAACCAACCAACCAACCAACAAAAGAACAAATACAAAGTCATTTACTGATTTGGAAAAGACCCACTCGTTTGTGGCTTATCCTCTTCTCCTTACTTGGGCCTGTTTCTCTCAGCCCCTTCAGATGTCCAGATTCTGGATCTTATTCACTTCCAGCTCCTTGGGGGAGTCTCACTATTTCAGACTGTACTTCTCTTCCATTCTTTCAATCTCTTCTTGTTTACTGGATTCTCCTCCTTAAAGTATACGTGTGCTTAAGACTCCACCACTTAGAACAGCTACAAGAACAATGGGCAAAGCCTCATACCCCTTTGCCCCATATCCCACTCCTCCACTCAGCCCACACTGTCTTACTTTTTGACAGTGGTCTCTACATGTTCAACTTGATGGACACTTTATGTCCTTATTTTAGGGACCACTCAGTTAAGCAGTACTACAAGCTCTTTTTTTGTCGTTCTTGAAATTCTTTCTTTATCTGATCCTTGGGATATCACTGTCTTCCTACTTCTCTGCCCATCTTTCACAAGCTATTTTGCTTTCGTCTATCCCTTAAGTGTGGTTTTCATTCTTGGCCCTCTTTTTTTCTGTAAGTGAAAAATTACGCATTTGTCCTGGGCAATCTCATTCATGCTGAAGGCACCAAATACTTATTTCCTGATGATTCTCTTTGTGATGATGATTCTCAAACTGTATTTCTGACTCTGATGTCTCTGTTGGGATCCAGACTTGTATATACAGCCCCCTTTAGACGTGTCCACCTGGATAGATACTATTATATCCTGCAGACGTGCAAACTCAAAATATCCAAATGTAATTTGCATTTTGCCCTTGAATACTATATTTCTTAGTAAAAATGCTCCACATGCACAATCATCATAACTGGAAACACTAGTTTCATTCTAGAACCTTCCTTTCCACCTTATTCTCACAGCCATTTTGTTAAAATCAGTGGAATGTATCTTCTAAGGGTCTCTTACATCTCTACCCCTCTGTTGATGTCTCTCCTCTTACATTCACTCTGCCTCCATCTTAACATAGCCCCCCATCATTTCATGTCACCTTTCCATCTTCTCTCTGGTGAATGCAAATCTGATTGTGTTCTGCCCCTGCTCACTGTAACTGTCAGGGTCAAGTTAAGCCACATCTGTCCCCGAGCCTGGAGCACATCGAGTGGTCTACCCACGCTGGCCATTCTGGCTCCTGCTCTCTATTTCCCAACACAGGCTCCCTGATGTAGCCACACTCTTGTGAGTCCTTGGGTTCTGTCCCACACACCCTCACTCACTGGTGTACTCCTCATCCTACATTTTCCTTCCTGAACCCCACTCATCCTCTGCTGCTTCACCTTACTGGCTCCTGCTCACCCAGCAGAACTGAATTAAAGCACGACTCCCTGGAAACACTCCTGTCCTCCAGTCAGTTGCTCTCAGGCACTCACTGTGTTCTGGGAGGTGGTGCGCTTTGGTGTTAACAGCAATGACTCTGGGACAGACAAAAAAAATGTCTGCCACTTCCTAGTTGTGGGACCTTGGCAACTTGCTTGCCCCGTGCCTCAGTTTCCTCATCTGTAAATTAGAGATGTTAATGGCACACCAATTTCGAAGGTTCATTACGAAAGTAAGTGAGATGATTTACCTAAAATCTGTGGAACAGTGCCTGAGACATAGTGAGTGAAAGTCGAGCTATTTTTATTATTATCGTAACTACTGATTTACTTGTCTACTTTTCAAAACAAACACAAAGAACTCTGATTTCCCTCCAAGGGAAAGAAACCATGCTTAATTTGACAACATTCCCTCGGCACCTTGCACAGCATCTGGGACATTGTAGGTACTCAATAAACACTCACTGAGTGAGTGAATAAATATAGATAGTAAGAGAAATACAGCCTTAAAATTTTACCTGTAAAATATGCTAATGAGTAACATCAGTCTAATTTTCTCATGTAAGTTTTTTTACTTGCACAGTAAGATGTTGATGATATCTCATTAACTTAGTGTAACTGATTCACTGTTCCTAGAGTCAAGAATCTTCTACTCCTGACAGGAGGGCACAATGTAGTTAATTAACAGAAATGTTATTCTGGAAGGCATGAACTGTGTAGGCACGAACTGTGACAAAATTCCTTGGAGACACAAACATAGAAACAAAATTTGAATTCCTACCAGAAAGGGATCAGAAAGCTTACCAAGTTAAAGGGGGAAAAACAGCAGAGAAAGTGTTTAGAAGAGTAATTTCAGGAACCATCTTTCCTGAGCTTCCTCAGGCAGCCAGCCATTGCCTGGCACAATAGTTAGGTCTGCAGAACACCTCATCGGGCATGGAGGAGATGTGTCTGGGAGAATGCTCCATCTCCACACACTGCTCATGCATGCTGCAGAGAAGAGTCTGGAGTGATGTGATGAGTGGGGCAATGGCAAGCCTCGATGTTTGTTGGTTTGTTTATTTGTTTGTTTCTATGTTCTTCATGAAAGCATCGCTTCTTGTTTGCTTTGAAGCAATTGCTTTCTCAAATACAGAGACCTGCCTTTTTGTCTCCTGTAGATTCCTTTGCACCTCAATGGAGACGCTCTATAACGATGGGCATTGGGTATCTCTACCATTGGGGGATCTTACTTCCACCCTTAGTAATCGCTAGAAGCTCCGGAGGACCCTGAGCAGAGGCCAGCCTCTAGTCTGAATGTCCCCACACTTCTTTACTGCAAGGAAACAGCAGGACAAAAAAGAATTCTATGGCAAAGTGAGGCTATAATTCGCCCTCTGCCACACAGTCTTCATACTGTGAAAAGACTGGGGCAACTTTGAGAACGTCTCTGCAAATTTTTCATCATCAGAAATAATTGAAATTCTACAATGCAGGTGCTAGGGACACTTGCTCTGTCTATACCTGGTCTTGTCTTCTTTTCAGCCCAGACGCAGGCTTACAAAACGTAGGGATACACAACAAGGATGAGGTGAATCTAAGTCATTTTACAGAAGCTACAGAATTACTCAAAGAGAGATTGTCAATTTTCTTTTTTGTCATGAGGTATTTCTAAAATCCAATCCAACTGATGTGGAAGTCAGAAAATAGTTTGATCCCATTAATTTTCACTGGGCTAAGTGAAAAATCCTTTAAAATAATTCTAAAGACAGGATGGCTATTTACTTTTTTTTTTTTGAAAGATTTTATTTTACGTAATCTCTATATTCAATGTGGGACTTGAACCTACAATCCTGAGCCAGCCAGGTGCCCCTGACTATTTATTTACTTTTTAATTCTAGGGCTAGAATATCTCATTCTTCCCTTTCAATCAGATCTGGCTTGGGTTAGATTTATAATGAACATCCTGAGGAACACTATATCGACGCCTTCTAGATGCTGAAGTAAATGCTTCATGAGTATCCATATTCTATTATCATAACAGTCCCACAAGTTACCACCCCCATTTTACAAATCCGGAAATTGGAATTCAAAGAGATTAAGCAATTTATCCAAGGACTTGGATTTCGACCGGAGAATGTGAACTCCAAAAAGTGTGCTAATCACAGTCCACTATTTTACAAAAAGAATGCCATAGGATTACAGCAGAAAAATGTTGCCTGAGATTCCCTTTTTAAAAGACCGCATTACATAATTACAACTACAGAAAGAGAGAAGAAATATTCCATCAGATATTTCTGGGGAATGGGTTTGGGATGATTCTCAGACCAGAGCCAGTAACACAGGCACTCGGATAAAGGAAACAGACTAGGAGGAAGGGGACTTTTTGATGTGGGGAGGGGCACTGAGATTGTGTGAAGGGACCCAGGGGCCTTGACTTGTATACCCATTTTGGTCACATCTGTCATCTGTGCTGATACTTTCTTGGTCTGAATGGCCAAGAGAGCTTGGCATGTATCAATATTCCCCCAGCTTGGAGGTTTGTGGACTGTAGATTACAGAAGCCAAATTTCTGCCCCAAGGATAATAGGGCCCTGGAATAGTGAGACCTGCCCTTCTCACATCCAGTGAACCCCTACCTTCTACAGACGGCATTCCCCAGACTGGATGACCTCATGAGGGTCTTTGGGATCTAAGGCAAGCTGGGCTGAGCTAGGGAGTATCTGCTCTCACTCTGATGAGGCTTTTTTATGTACCCTTAGCTAAATAAACTCAGAACCTTTGGAGGGTGTGTGGGTTTGGGTCCTCTGCTAGAAAGCTTCCAACTCAAAGTTTCTTTGCATGACACAATCTTGCATCTACACTACTTCCTTAACTCATACACATGTTCATTTTTATAATCCTTCTTTTCCTTATTGTATTATTCTTCTCAGTATCTTATTTCTTACTCCTGGTCACTTATACAATCCTCTGTTTCCTCTTTACCCTGTCTCCTTGGAAAAGAAACATACACATAAAGAAGCTCTGAATATGCACTCTTCCCCCCTGTTACCAGAGCAATTTATTCTCTCATCTCCTTCCTGGAGTAGCACTGTGTGGGAGTCTCTTGATGTGCCTGCTTTCTGGGGAGCAATGTGAGGGCAGGGAGCCAAGGTCTTTTTCACATTTATGTAGCTACCTTCCAGCATCATCTCCCAAACAAAGGAAACCACCAATGTTCAGATCCAATCAGATTATATAATCAGGGTTAGGACCAGCCTGAAGTGACAAGAGAGGGGGGCCATTCGCAAGTTGACAGAGTTTATACTCACATTTCAGTTCCAGTTTGATGAAATCTGTGTTGCCCAAGTTTTCAAGAAACACTCCCCGGGGGATTAATGTTTTGAAGTAGAACGAAATGTCGGCGCTGGTCTCCCCTTGGAAAGTGGAGAAGTGCAGGTAGGATGATGGGTTTGGGAAAGAGGCAGCATTCCAATAATTCCCTGTGGAAGGAAAAAAAAGAAAACAGGGTAATGTGTGCCTTGATCACAGGAGTAACGGAAAACATAGCCATTTCTTAAGCTTTGATAAATTTCCATTGGCAATAGCCCTTGTCTCTACCCATCCTGCTGAATATCATTTCATAGAATCCCCATGGACTTATTTTCAACTTTCGGAAAGTTCTATGTGTGTGTGTAAGAACATGTTGTACTCATGATTGACAGCTGGGGTTCCTACCAAGAGCAGCCTTGGAGGGACTATAGGGAGTAAATACCAATAAAAGGGAAAATGGAGAGCAGTCCCTGGCACCACTGGGTGGGGGTTTTGAACTTGTGCATATGTACTGGTGGCTTGGGTTTGGTTCAAGAAAGGAGTAGACCTAGAGGGACAGAATAGGAATGGGGTCTTTGGTGTTCTGCTCTTACTTCTCATCCACCTTTGTCTTTGAATAACCAGCTCCTGCTCAGACATTGGGTAAGGTGTGGGGGAGGTGGGGACCAAGGAAAAGGCAAGAAGACCAGGCCAGTCATTCCCCCACTCCTCCCATTGCAAACCTCCAGAGGCCAGTTGCCATAAGGGAATGTCTCCCCCCACCAACCTCTTCCTCTGGGGACTCCAGGTGAGGAGGGTGTGGGGTGCTGAGCTGAGTACTCTGAGGGCTCTCCATCCCTTGAACTCATGGTGAAGACATGGTTGTACACCACTCCCTCATTGCTTTATAGTAGCCAGTGACCCAGGAGAAAAGCAGTTCATGGGACATAATAAAATCACCAAACTCTATGACTCACTTTCCATTAGAACAGATGGACCAAGAATTTAACACAACCAAGAGCTGACTCTTGACTTTATCTGCAGGGGAGAAATTCTTTTGACTGTGCATGTTTCTGAGTATGTTTACTATCACAACTAAGGACAAAAATACATGGGCATGCGTTAAAATAGCTACTGAAGCCTTTTCCTTTAGTACTAAACTCACGTTAACGTCACCAGATTAGGTCCAAGATGGAGTCACTCATGTTAACCCTCACACTGGCAACCCAAAACTTAAAGTTTCTACACCCTGTTCTCCCAGAAAAGGAAAGCTCTAGTCAACCAATTGGCTTTTGTCTGCTCAGCACAAGTTACTTGATGTGGCTCTAAGTCTCCCCTTTGCTCCATATGAGGGAAGTGACCCTGCTTTAGCCAATCAGCAAACACCCAGTGTAACTTCCTTGTTCCTGCTCCCCTCTGTCTATAAAAGTCACTCACCTTGTATGGATATTTTCTAACTGCTAGATTGGATGATGCCTGATTCATGAATCACTGAATTAAAACCCTATGAGGTCAGTAAACTGTTTCTTCTAACATCTGATTTTTTTCTTTTTACTTTTTACTGATTTTTGCTCTATCTTTCCTTCAAAGAACACAGTTAATCAAGTTCACTCTAATAGTTTTCATAAACTACATTTTTTCTTTCTTTCATGCAAATTATGCACATACGCAATATAAAGTTCAACTGCTATTTTTAAATAAACTATTTTTGTGTTGGTACTGTTATACTTAAACCATAATTTTATTTTATTTTTTAAATGTCTTATTATTTACTTTTGAGAGTGAGAGTGCAAGTGGGGGAGGCGCAGAAAGAGAGGGGGACAGAGGATCCAAAGTGGGTTCCGCACTGAAAGCAGAGAGCCTGATGTGGGGCTCGAACCCATGAACTGTGAGATCATGACCTGAGACAAAGTTGGATGTTCAACCGACCGAGCCACCCAGGTACCACATAAACCATAATTTTAAATTAAATATATAAGGTTGTTATATTATGAGGTATTAAAATACTCTCTTATTTAATCAGTGTTGTTCGTTTTCATTCTTAGAGACATGTAGGATAGAGTGACATCTAGATAAGTGAATGCCAATTTATAACCAGCCAGCCAGCACAAAATATGTTTGCAAATGTCTTCATTAATGTAAAATGGTGGTGGTGGTTGAATGTATTATTTAAGGGGTTCCAAAAGTCTTAGAGCAGTTTCAAGTTTTTTTTCTTTTTTTTTATACTGCCATATCATAACTTCCAGCAGAAGAAAAAAACAGATTAGTTTCCTCTTGGGAAAGAAGAATATGGTATGATATTGGTTGAAATGATACATGAAAAAAAAAAAGAATCTTAATGACTGTGTAAGCTGCTATCATCCGAGGGGTGAGTCCTCTTCCTAGCTCACGATGTGGCTGAATATCTCCCCAGGGGGTTTCGGGGGCTCACCTTTCCAGTGGACTGAGAATGAAGGTTTATCTCACAAGATAAAACCTAAACCAAACTAGAAGTTGCAACCCTCCCACCAAGGAGAGTTCTAGAAGGAATGAAGCCCCGTCCCCAGGGCCAGCAGGATTTGGCTCATCCTAATTGGGTAGGAGCCCTATAACAACAGAGGAGCCCCAAGGATCAGAGTCTTCAGACATGCTTCAGCCTGAAGCAAAGCAATTCTGTCTCTTTAGGCTGAATCCCCAGGACGTGAATGTAATTAACATTTTAAAGTTTCATTCCAATCAAGTGCATTCCCGTTTTCTGAGGTGGTGATGTATTAACAGAAGGGCAGTTGTCTGAAATGATTCTAGAAAAAGGAAAGCTAAAAGTAAAACATGTCAGCATTTATTTGAGGTCCAGCGCTGGTTATTCAGGCAGAAACATCCCTGGAGAGGAGAAGGGCAGTTCAATCAGTTATTCCAGCTTGACGAAAGGTCCCCACAGACCACAGTTCCATTTGTTCTAATTCTATGCTCACTAAGCAACTTCGAAATAATTTGGCCTTTTGCATTGACATATTCACAGGGAAATTGAGCCTGGTGGTTACCAGTCATCCTTCCGGAAATGTCTGGGTTATCACATGATATCTTTTGGAGTTGTCACTTGTGGTGTGCCCTTAGTTCTGGATGAACAAAGTCCAGATTCTTGACCAGCAATAGTGAGGACTTTCTGGGGACCTGACAGGCGGTGTCAGAGTGGAGCTGTCCACTCAGGAGGTGCTGAAGGAGAGCCGTGAGGCACAAGCAGAGGACATTAGAAATTCGATTTATTTTTAAAAACCTATCCTTTAAAAGATCTATTTTAGTAATTTATTTTTAAAAAATTTTTTAACATTTATTCATTTTTAAGAGACCAAGAGAGAGACAGAGTGCAAGCAGGGAAGGGGCAGAAAGGGAGGCACAGAATCTGAAGCAGACTCCAGGGTCTGAGCTGTCAGCACAGAGCCCAATGTGGGGCTCAAACTCATGAACCATGAGATCATGACCAGAGCCAAAGTTGAACACTCAACTGACTGAGCCACCCACGCGCCCCCAGTCATACTTTATAATGTACATAATATATGAGTAGAGTGGTACATGATAGATTTGGTACGTAAATATGTTTATGGGCAAGCGGGCATGAAAGTTTTAATCAGCAGGGTAGATAATGAGAAATTTCGGTGCCGCTCGTTCAGACCCTTATGAACTTCTGTGAGACATGTTTTAAGAAGTCTGTTGCCCAATCTCTGGGGTTTTTGGTTACAACAAAATAACATGAGTGTTTTGTTTTGTTTTCTAGTGTTTACTGTGCTTCACAATGCAAGGAGCATTATTATCATTTATATTATTCCCAACTGGCCATAAGCTCCTTGAAAGCTGGGAGAAAACCATTTCTTCATCTCTGTAACCTTTGGCCCCAGAACATAGTAAGTACTCAATAAATAATTCTTAAATCAGTGAGTAAATGAATAGCCACTCTCTCAGTTATATCCAATTCCACTCCACATGCAAAGTCCTCATGGGACAAGATCTACTTTATGGTAACCTGAGCATTGAAGATACTAACTAAATATAAATAAAAGCTGATGCTGCTTTAGCACCTCCTGATAATGGGATACTTCCTCGTTAGCAGACATAATTGTTTTTATCTGTGGCTTGATTTCTGTTTTTTTTTCCTATAGACAGACTTCATTGAACAATGCCATGCATTTGCAAAGACTGATGGTCTCCTAACCTTATTATTTAAAAAGAATTTTTTTAATGTTTATTTTTTGAGAGAGAGAGAGACAGTGCAAGCTGGGGAGGGCTGAGAGCAGGCTCCAAGCTCTGAGCTGTCAGCACAGAGCCCGATGTGAGTCTCAAACTTATGAACCATGAGACCATGACCCAAGCTGAAGTTGGATGCGTAACCGACTGAGCTACCCAGGAACCCCGTAACCTTAAGATTATTGAAATTGCTGCCATTTATACTTGCTATCAAGGTCAGTGCTATAGAGGGTAAAGGGACATTGGATGAGAATACCAAGTTAGAAATGAGATTTCACTGTAGGGCAAGGAGTGGTGTCTCACTAGGTGTGGACAGGCAAAAGGAGGCAAGGTTGAAAACTGGAAAGGAGACTGTGAGGCAGAACAGAAATAAATATCTGAAACAAGAGGGTCCAGTCAATAGCCCCAGAATAACGAGGGAGGTAAAGGGGTCAGGGACGCAGTGGAGGGCAGGACAACAGTAATCAAAGTTGGGGCAAAATGGTTGGCATGAGGTTGAAGGCTCTACCAGCTGGAAAATGACTCTTTTGTCTGAGAAGTTTTTAAATACATCCTGGGCAAGGCCTGGAATCATCTCCTGTGGTAGGAGAACCAGGGAGGTACCTCTGGGTAGCACAGGACAGTGGGGCTGGGGCAGCAAACCAGGTCTTTCAGCCTTCATCATCACTGCAAACCTCAGTGAGTCATTAACAGAAAATGCAGTGTCATGTGTTCATGCAAATTATTTTTAAGATTTATTTTTTCAAACAATTTTTTAATGTTTATTTATTTTTGAGAAAGAGAGAGAAACAGAGCATGAGCAAGGAAGGGCAGAGAGAAAGGGAGATACAGAATCCAAAGCAGGCTCCAGGCTCTGAGCTGTCGGCACAGAACCCAACACAGGGGTTCTCACAGACCACTAGATCATGACCTGAGCTGAAGTTGGATGCTCAACAGACTAAGCCAACCAGGTGCCCCTCAAGATTTTTTGTAATGTCTATTTTTGAGAGAGAGAGAGGGAGAGAAAGCAAGTAGGGGAGGGAGAGAGGGAGACAGAGTCTGAAGCAGGTTCCAGGCTCTCAGATGTCCATGCAGAGCCCAATGCAGAGCTTGAACTCACGGACGGTAGATCATGACCTGAGCTGAAGTTGGATGCTCAACTGATGGAGCCACCCAGGTGCCCCTCTATATTTTTTTAATGTTTATTTTATTTATTTTGAGAGAGAGAGAGAGAGAGAGAGAGAGAGAGAGAGTAGGTATGAGTGGGGGAGGGACAGAGGGAGAGGGAAAGAGAATCCCAAGCAGGCTCTGCCCCATCAGTGCAGGAGCCCAATGTGGGCTTGCTTTTGGGAACCATGAGGTCATGATCTGAGCCAAAATCAAGAGTCAGATGCTTAACCAACTGAGCCACCCAGGCGCCCTGTTCATCCAAATTCTTTTTTTTTTTTAAATTTTTTAAAAAATATTTATTTATTTTTGAGACAGAGACAGAGCATGAGCAGGGAGGGGCAGAGACAGAGGGAGACACAGAATCTGAAGCAGGCTCCAGGCTCTGAGCTGTCAGCACAGAGCCCGACGCGGGGCTCGAACTCACAGACAGCGAGATCGTGACCTGAGCCGAAGTCGGACGCTCTACCGACTGAGCCACCCAGGCGCCCCGCATCCAAATTCTTTAACAGCCATTTACTTTAATCTCACCAATGATTATTTGGTATGGGATACTGACTTCAAAATTTCTAAGGATATTTTCTTTTGGGCAGTGTTAAAGAACTTCAATTTAAAATGGAACTGGAGGATATAAAATAGAAAATCTCACCCATGTGCTCTCAGGAAAATAAAACATAAGGACACACGCACTGATTTCCCATAAATGCCCGATTTACAGAGATCTGATAATGTTGGAATTTTCTTCAGGGGTTACCTCATAACAACCTCGGGAAATTTTTGCTTATGGTTTCCAGAGGCATGAACGAGAAATGACCCAGGTTGGGTTGGTCTGGAAAAATAAGCTGAGTTGAGCTTTATTTTTTGTCTGACTGGACTGTTTTTGTCTGCTTGGGGAATTTTCAAAGCTGGCCTCTGTTTGTTTTTTAACAGATCTAACTGAACTCTCTCCTGTCTCCATTCCCTGCCCATAAATATAGCCTTCCCCAAACCCTCAACAGATGCCTGGAGCTTGCTACAGCCTGTGTGCCCCAAATCGCAATTCTTCTGCTATTGTTAAATAAACTCCTTTTTTTTTTTTTGACAATTTTGAGCTTGCCTCGATTTACCTCTTTTTTTTAGGTCGACAGCAGCAATTAGTTTTAAGCCTAGGTTTAATTTCTCATTTTTTAAAGTTTATTTATTTTGAGAGAGAGAGAGAGAGAGCGCGAGCGAGCGAGCAGGGGAGTGGCAGAGAGAAAGAGAGAGAGAGAGAGAATCTGACAGTGCAGAGCCTGATGTGGGGCTTGAGATCATGACCTGAACGAAATCAAGATTCAGATACCTAGCCAACTGAGCCACCCAGGTGCCCCGAGCCTAGTTTTAATTTCCGACCTTGCGTTACAGATACATAGTCTTAACAATCTAGTGATGCTACAAGGGATAAAGCGAAATGCAGCTGTCTGCTCCACCCTTGCGTCCCAACCCAACTTCTTAGCAACAACTCCGACCCTTAACTCTTTCAGTTATCTCCTTGTATTTCTAAAACATGCATGTGTTGATATTTATTAATTGATGCGTTTTATATATACTTGATCGTCCTTCCCTAGATACGAGATGAAGACTGAACACTTTCAGATGCCCGTCCGCCTATTCCCTTTCTCCAGATTCTCTAAAACTAGCAAACTCACAGATTTTGGGTTCTACTGAAATTCAATATTTACATTTTTAGGGCTTCGTATTATTTACTAATGAGCCGACTAGTACAATCTAATTATAGTTTCTATTCTTTGTATAATGTCTTTTGTTTCTCTGGAATCAGTGATTACCTATTTTTTTATTGGCTTGGTTTTCTTTGTACCCATCATAAATTCTATCCGAATTCCTCAACATCCGTAAGACTCTTCCATGTGTTCCCAACATTATACACATCAGGTGATCTAGCGGTCCCCCTTCTGTCCCTCAGAGGCCCCCCTACAGCCTCTGACTTCCTGTTGTCAGGGCGACTGGCTCCTCTCAGGGTTGATGCCTGGCTCTCGTCCTGGGACCTGTTTCTTGCCATTATTGCAGACCATCCTTCTGCTACTCTACCCTGCAAAATGCCCAAATCAGAAGACTCCATGACTTTGGGTGATCCCTCTTTCTGGGTCTCCACCCTCATTTCCACAGGCACACTCTCCTGTACCTTTGTGAGAAAAGGAATGCAGGAGGTCGACTTTCCAAATCCTTGCTTTTCTGAAGAGTCCTTATTCTACTTCTACACGTAAGTGAGACACTCCAGAAAATTATTCTGCCATGAAGCTATTAAAGGCATTTTGTCCCCATCTTCGAGCTGTCTGTGTTGCTATTGAGGAAGCTAATGCTCTCTGATGACTACATCATGTAGGTAACTGATGGGGTTCAGGACATGCTCCCCCAAATACAGAACCTTAGCATATTGAATATTTTGAGCTAAAGGAATGTAAGAAATGGCGGGTGTGGGAAGGACCCTCTAGCCCTCCCCTGAAGCAGATCACAGACCGTCATGTGAGGTGCCCGCCTCTCCTTGAGGAAAGGATCACCCTCACCTCCAAAGACAAAGGGATACCTAGAGGAATCAGAAGAGGCTTGCTAAGTTTCCCCCAGTTTACTACTTAGCTCATATGAGGTTCCATCAGCTCTTGTTGGGTAGGACAGGATAGTGCTGGCAGGGTTAGAGAAAGTGAACTGGGGGTGTAACTGAGGCTGCACAGACTTCACCAGTCCTCTGTTGCTTACTGCCTGTTACTACCTGCCATTAATACTACCAAAAGGACGTTAATCACTAGGACTGATGGCTTTGGTATCATGTGCAGTCCAGGGGTGGGAGGAGGATGGGAAAGGAGCTTCCTTTCCTTAAACAGCAAGTCAGCAAGCCCTGAGGCCCCTCCTGAGCCTCCCCTACCCCATGGGTGAATTCCTTAAGGGGCAGCAGCCAACTAGCCTTAACTAAACTGACATAACCTCCAATTCTGACTTCTCCAGCCAGTCGGCTCATCTCAGACTCATACGCATGTCTGCCATGTGTCCTGTTCCCCTCTCACCCTTCCACTCTCTGCTCACTGGCTCTCGAACCTGTGCCTTTCCCCATGTCTTCATCTCCTCAGCAGCTTAAAAATATTCCTTCAGGACACACAAATGGGAGTCGCCCTGAGCCCTGGCGATGTGACATACGGTTTTGTAGAGCAGTCATTGAATACAAATCTGATGAACAAAGCAGTGGGGAGAAGGGAGAAGGTTGCACTCGGGCTCTCGGGCTGTGGCTGTGGTTTGGTAAGGTCAGGGCTGCGGGTGTGGTCTGGATGCCCATGGCTCCTGGGTCCAGCAATTTCCTCCGAGCCATCCAGTGGCTCAGTACTGGGACCACACCAAGAAAACCATAGCTTTTCCTTTAAGAGGCCAGCACTTTCCAATGTGAATACTAGCGCTGAGGAGACTAATTACTCTGAAAATTTTCAGTGACCCAAAGGTTAGAAATGTGAGTATTTGAGTTCCACAGAGAGCCTTCTATTGTTTACCGTGGGCTGGGTGCTATTGACAACAATAAGCCAGATGGCTTCATTTGCATGTAGATTTGAGTCTATTTGCAGAGGTGTCCTTATGCGTAGGAAAAAAGGACTTCCTTAATTAAACCATTTTGTGCATTCTGGAAAGGTAAAAGTAGCTTTGTTCAGCTCCCAGCCTGATTTTATAGGGCAAGCCCAACCTCAAAATGAAGGGGTGCAAGGTAAAATGTTATTAACTTGTCGAGTTTCACCCTCACCAGCAAACTTTTGCTGTTGCTACAACCTACAGGGCTTAGGGGAGGGGTCAACAATGAAAAATTTTCACCTTCTGTCTCTTTGCCCTTTGGTTCCTTCACGAAAGAATGGGGACAGAGAAGAATATGATAATAAAACTCCAGAGGTCATGATGCTGAGGGTGTTTCCTGCACTGCTGTAAGCTGACCAATAGCCAGATTATGGGGGGTGTGATGAAACTGGTTTGTTCCTCATCAGTCATGGAAACTCACTTGCTGACCCTTGTCAGTGGTGCATGTGAACAGAGTCATACTAAGAGGGGTAATTTTATTTTACTTTTACATAAATTTTATATAAATTTATATAAATGCTGGAAACAGTTGTGTGTACTTGGATTTTTTTTATATATTTTTTTAACATTTTATTTATTTTTGAGAGACAGAGCGCGAGCAGGGAACGGGCAGAGTGAGGGAGACACAGAATCTGAAGCAGGCTCCAGGCTCTGAGATGTCAGCACAGAGCCCGACGAGGGGCTTGAACCAACAAACAGTGAGATCATGACCTGATGCGAAGTAGGATGCTTAACTGATGAGCCACCCAGGCGCTCCATGTACTTGAATATTTGGAGGTGGGGAGTAGGTCTAAAACTGTGCAGCGTCTCCATGTTCGACCCCTCAAACATTCCTTATTGGGGCCACTAGTTATGGCTAATTAGTTATCCTTGTTGTCATCTTGAGTATAATGGGATTCAAAGTTAAAAATTATTAACCAGAAGTGGAGAAATGAATAACTCGGTGAATAATGGAAATAGCTGTGCTCTCTGCTCTTCATTCAAATTTCTGTGTCAGGTAAACTCTGAAGGTTTCTGTGTCATCGATTCCAAAGAAGGAGGGAAGAGCAAGCCTGGAAGACTCATACCCTGGTGAGCAAAGGATCGGGGGAAGATCTGTTTGCTTTGGCAAAAATGAGGCTGTTGCATCTGGAGGCTGGAGGACAAATTTATATCCACTACATGCAGGTTGACATTAAAAATATTTAACAAGTAATGTAGTACACAGAAACGGCCATGGGAGGGCTACTCGGGGACTGCGTGACTTTTAAATGCTTGTATGTCAGCCCCGGGGATAAATCTGCTTTTCTTTCTTTTCCTGAGCGATTTCGCCCCCTTTCATGATTTCAAGCACTAACCATACATAGATCAGTGATTCCGAAATTTATGCATACGGTTAGATCGCTACTATGAGGTTAACATTAACATATGGGTTTCTTACTAGACAGCTTTCCTTTGACCTACAAGTACTTCAAACTCTAAATGACTGCAAGAGAACATATATTTCTTCCAAATTCGCTCCACCTGCAGTATTCTCCACTTGGAGCTGTTCCCGCTCCACCGCTCAAGCCAGAAACAGGGGAGTCATTCCTCCATATCCAATCGACTCCCAGGGCCTGAGAACCGCACCTCTGAAATATTCTGCGGGCACGTCCCCACCAGGGCTCAGGCCATCACCTCTTGCCTGGATGACACGCTGATTCCAGGCTCTGCTTCCAGTGTTGTTAAATTTTAAATCCAGTCCTTACAAAGCCAACAGAGAGAGCTTTCCCGAATGCACAGCTGATGGTTTCCCTCTTATGAATACAACCTCTCATGGTTCCAAATGCCAGTGGAATACCTCGCAAACTCCTGGACACGCGTATCAGGTGTAGACCTCCTTCTTCAGCCTCCTCTCTCTCGAGAACGTGTGCTCAGCGGAACGCAGAAGCCATGACTTCCCACCACCCCCATTGCTGTGAATGGACTCCATGCCTTTCTTTGCATGGTTTCCTCTTTCTGGACTATCCTTCTCTCTAACTTCCCCTTCCCAGCCCTCCCCACTCACACGCTACACCGGGCCTGATTCCTTCTCCTCCTTTGTGGCACACTTTTCCTACACTCCTGTGACATCTCGTGTCTGTCACCGCACTCAACTTACTCTCATGTGTTCCTTTCCTCTGCTAGGACAGGAACTTCGCAGAGCAGAGATTGTATTTTCTCTTTCTTTCTACCTGTAATATTAGCCTGACACACAGAGGTGGGTGTTCAAGATGTGTTTCTTAAGTAAAAAAGAAAAAGTGTTCTTAACAAAGATCTGAACCAGTGATCATCCCACTCCCAACTCTTAACCACTCCTTGGCGACCATCTACAGAGCCCGCCTTCTCCAATTTCTGAATCGAAGAGTTATTTAGCCCATTCGGATGGAAGCTTTTTTTGGTTTGGCATTATTTACTTGGCCTTTTAGTCGCATTTAACAATTCCCTTCTTAGAGACCCCACACGCAGGCTCTCTTCAAAACCACGGGGTGCTCAGCATGTACTCATGGTGGTTGATGATGGTTCTGAGGGCCAGCCCCGTGGGTGTCACTTCCGTCTTTACAATGTCTCCCTTTGGTATCTCCGACCTCTTCTCTTTTTCTCTCTTCCTACAATTGTAATCCGTGCCCTAAGACCATTAAGCTCCCATTTTATCATCTGCCCTGTTGCGGGGACCAATGGTCACGGCACAAATATAAAAGACCGCAACATATTTATAGCCACGCTCAGCCACTGTGCAGAGCGGGAATGCCGTGATGTGAGGCAGCCCTTACATATCGGTAGACTACAAACCCCCCAGAGCCCCACATCCACAGAGAAACAGACTTTATATGAAATCCATTAGGTGAGTAAAATGTGGAAAAAGCCGCCCATTTCCAGCAGAACGGAGGATGCGAACACTGGAAACTGCTCTGCACCGCGGAGTAATGGATTGATATGAGCCACACAATTAGGTTACACAAATCAAAGTTGCCTTTGGGTGCTGTTTTCATTACAGGAAATAAAAGGATTCGCATGTCCTATTCATAGATACCGTCGTTTTCCTACTGAAAACTAACGCGGTTCCTCCCCCCACCCCCTTCCCTGCCCTCCTCATCTCCCGTTCCATGATACAAAGAGGAAGTGGGAAAATGGATGGAAGCTTTTAGAACCTCAGTGTCTTTATTTATAAGTTAGGAAAGCAACTCCTTTGTTACAAGGTTGTTCTAATGATGTAAAAACCACAGGGTCATACGAAGCACTTTGGAACACCAAAGCACTATAAAAGGGCAAACATAAAAACCCCTCTTCTGGCCTATATTTATTAATATTCCTAGAAAAAGGACAGATTTTTGTGTATGCAGGGGCATGAGAGACGGCCTGGATTTATATAGAACGGGCTGCAGTTTCTTAACAAACTCATAAATACTCGAGAAGAAGGAAACGCAGCTGAAAGCGAGCCTGAAAACAAATTCCATTCGGTGGCTAAGTGAAAATAATTTCTGAAGTAAAAATAAAGAATGCATCAAAGCCGAAATAGATGTTCAGACTTTAAGGAAAGAAAGAACACACTGAAGGCCCGGTTGCACGCGCCACGGCGATCCTTTGTGGTCTCCGCGGTGTGAGGCTGGGTGCAGAGGCACAGCTTGGGTTGTGACCGCCCCCGGGAGTAAGGATTGTGAAACGGGATTCAAGTTGATTGCAGAGGACACCCTTCGGTGTCTCAGACTGTGCGAGGCCAGCAGGAATTTTATTAGCCGTGTCACATTAATCACGACAAATGATAAAGTGAGTGCATCCACTATGTTGACGTAGAGTTTGACTTCAGAGGAACCTGGGAATCAGTATGAGGGGAGGACAGACAGCAGGAGCGGCGACAGGCTGCTGAGACACCTGGAGTGGGGAACGTGTTCCCCAGAAGCTTCTCGGAAGGGCTGCGGGGCCACGGGGCCACGGGAGAGGTTTGCATGGAACGAAGACGCGCTGCCACAACCCCAAACGCCAGGGCCTCACTGCACGCTTACTGAACATACTAGGGGGGGGGACGCACCCGGGTAAGGAACTATGGAGTAGATTATTACAGTGCAATTCAGCGTGACGTGTCACTTTATGATTGGACTTAGTACCTTCCACTTTAACATTTCCAGCTGGAAGGGAGCCTGCATGGTGCAGTGGGTCGAGCATCTGACTTCTCCGGTCATGGACTCACTGTTTGTGAGTTTGAGCTCCATGCCGGGCTCTCTGCTGTCAGTGCAGAGCCTGCTTGGGATCCTCTGTTCCCCTCTCTTTCTGCCTTTCCCCCACTCGTTCTCTCTCTCTGTCTCTCTGTCTCTCTCAAAATAAATAAACATTAAAAAAAATAAAATTCCAAGTCGTAAAATGGAGATCTGGGCTCAGTCTTGCCTCTGAGGTTACTGAACGCAAAGATGGCCTGCGTGGAAGGGAGCCTTTTGGGCATCTCGATATTGCTAAAAGTGAATTTAGGATATAACCAAAAGTTGCAGTTACAGTCGTAACCACCACTGCATGGTGCCATAGGTTATGCTAATTTGAAACCGAGTAGATGGCGCCGTAATCTGGGTTTTGAAAGCAGTTATTTCCAGCAGGCTGGCAGCCACCCGGAGAACAGCGGCTTTGAAACATGTTGCATTCTGACCTTTTCTCGGTCTCCGGGGCTCCGAGGAAAAACAGGGGTTTTAAAATTCAGATCAGAAGGGGCACAAACAAAGCACTGAATGGATTCTGATGGAACCAGTCTCCCGTTTCTCCTCTGCAAAACTTTATGGGAAGTTTATGGGGATTTATTGTTTCAAGAACAGAAGGACATTTACCTACAGATGCAGGGGAATAAATTTCAAGTACATTTAGTATTGGAGAACGGTCGCTTTATTGCTGATTTCAATCCACTTGACTTTTCTCCTTAATCTTCCACCCTCTACCTCGAGTTGAAAGCCAGGCACACACAGCTTTTCAGTTTGGTGCTTCGGTGGTTTGCAAAGTTTTTAAAGAGTTTCTAATAGCAGAAACAAAACAAAACCAAACAAAAGCAAAAAAAACCCCCAAAAAACCCAACAAGGAAACAACCACGATGTGTAAATCTATTATGGTATATTAAACAAATATAATAATACAATGTGGCATGAACAGTGAAACAGATCTATGAAGACTGTCAATTACACATTGTTAAGTGACACACAACTTTCAGGATAAAATCCATGTGATGGCTCCATTTGGCTAAAAATTATATGTGCATGTTGTACATGTCTCTGATACACACACACACACGTGTGTGTGTGTTCATTGAAGCACAGAGTAAAAGATAAAAGTCTAGAAGGATTCACGTCAAACTTTAATACTAGTTACCTTTGTGGATGGTAATGGACGGGAGATTTGTACAAGGAAAGACCCAGGTTGTGTGTGTGTGTGTGTGTACAGAATGAAAGGGAAGAGGAAGCAGAAGCGGAGACGGGAGTCCATGAAGGCTGCAGGGAAGAGAGTTTTGGGGAAGAACTTGGGGTGGGGTCGAACACGAGTGGAACATGATAAGAAACGGAGCAGGAGCAGCGTGAAAGAGAATTTAAAGGTGTTGCATGCTGGGAATTAAATGGCCTTGATGTTCCCTGTGAGATACAAATAAAGGTCAAATTTTTTAAATTACCTATGGTAATTGGACTACTGTTTGGAAAAGAAAGTCCATATTGAGACCAAGCAGATGGTGGGGGGTTGCACAGGAGGCCTCGGCTCTGGGACTGGGTGGCAGGTCTCTGGGCCCCACCTTATAGCAATAGTGTAGCCATGGTGATCAAAAGGGACATTCTCTTTCATCTTGAGAAAGAAGAGGGTTTCTGAGGTGTTTCCATTCACACGTCAGGTCCTCACGCCGCTGAGGCATTCCTAAACCATAAACCATCACCACGAACGAATCCACTAACCACTAACAACAATGCTGTGAAACTTTCTTTTTCTAACCAATTCCCACTGGCCATGAACACCCCTTCTTCACCACGCCTTATTCTGTTAAGACTCTGGACCTCATAGAGTTACTAGTATTTGTGATTAGTTAACTTCATATAATTATTAGTAGTTATTAACAGCAGCTGAAACCTATCCAACCATGTTCCAAGCAATGTTTTAACTCAGGCATTTTCTCGATTAATCTTTTCACAACATCACTTGCAATTCTGGTATTATCTCCATTTTTCATGTGAGGAAACTGAGGTACAGAAATTTCGATGTGAACACTTAAGTTTCATTTTGAACCCTGGTCTCGTGGCTCCAATACAAGTGCTTGCTCCAGAAGAAATGATGCATGCTTTTTTTTTTTTAATAGAGTGATTCCTTTTTACTCCCCATCCCCAGACCTCAGGTTTTCTTATAAATAAAGTATTAACCCTCCAAACATCCCCATAGGATTTTTAGGCTGGGTTTTCCTGGCACCTGAAGGGAGCCTGAAGATGCTACCGAATCCTTGTCTTCCGATTTCAGCGGAAGGATACCCAGAGGAGACTCTTCCATAAAGTCCTGGTACCGTTGGGAGAACACCACCATACTCCGCCTCATGCCTCTTCTGAAAACCTCCTGTATGTCATGCATAGCCCTAGACTTCGTAAAAGATCCAGCATCTCGGGACTTCATCATTTTGCCTCTGTCTCTGATATCACCCTGTTCCACTCTCTCCCTTGCTCGGTGGGCTCCAGCCGCACCAGTCTTCTTTCTCTTCTTCAAGATATCAAGCTTGCTCCAACCTCAGGATTGGTTTCTTCCACAGATGCCAGCAGGATTGGCTTCTTCTATCCCTCAGAATTCAGTCAACTCCTCAGAGTTAGAGCCACCTTCTCGAAGAAATGGAAAATCCATCCTCAAGTCATCCTCAGCCATTCCCCATTGGTTTGTTTCGTTTTTAGGGTATGCATCATTATCTAACATACCTATCTACTTATTAAGTTGACTTATTTATTGATTGTCTTTCCTGAACTAGGTCCATGCACACAAATGTTTTGCTTGCTTTGTCCTTTCTTGTGTTTCCGGCGCCCAGACCTTGCTTGGCACACGGCAGGTGCTCAGGAGGCACTGTTGAATGACTGAGATGCACCACTTTGGGTCCACCAGTGGGGGAGCTGTGGGTCATGTAATCCAACGGAGGAGAACTACAAAAGATTAATCTCCATATGGAGATAGAGTCGCTGCTTGACCAAATCAAGCCTTGTTATTACATTAGGGATGTGATAAACTCAGTAATATTTGTTGAAGTCATTTGGAAAGAGCGGGTTGAGAAAATGTCCTATGATAAAATACTAAAGATACTTAAAAAATTTTTTTTAAATCTTCATTTTTGAGAGAGAGAGAGAGAGAGAGAGAGAGAGCGAGTGAGCAAGCAGGGGAGGGGCAGAGAGAGAGAGAGGGAGACACAAAATTGGAAGCAGGCTCCAGGCTCTGAGCTGTCAGCATAGAGCCTGACGTGGGGCTCAAACCCACAGACTGTGAGATCATGACCTGAGCCAAAGTCAGATGCTTAACCGACAGAGCCACCCAGGCGCTCCTAAAGATTCTTTTTACATTAATTCTATATATGCCTTGTCAAAGTACTTGTGATTTTTTTTTAAGACACTGAATTGAGTTGAACTACACTTTTTCTGGTTGCATGTGACACATGCAGACATGATCCCTAGCACTGAGGGGGAATGCTCGCGTGAAAGAGGCCAGTTGTTTTAAATTGGTTGGGATGGTTAAACTCCCTAAGGTCCTATACTCAGAGGAAAGTTGTCTGAAAATGGGCCTGGTTGGATGAACATCGGGTTGGACCAAGTGTGAGGGTCCATTTTTCCCCAAATGAATTGAAGTTTGAGCTGCAATACCTCATAGACATTGGTAGTATCTCACAATTAATCTTTAGTTTGCAACCCTATTCCCATATCTGGGAGCATGGACTTGGCTGGGGGAAGCCCTTCTCCAGCTCTGATATTTCCAAGCAGCTCTCTATTAAAGAAGAGTTGGGTGCTGGGCCAGACTAATGCAATACCTCTTCCTCTGGCTGAGGGGGTGGAGACCTCCTCTCCTGCTGGCCAATGATTATTTTAGTCCTATTAAGGGACTCTAAGATCTTGATTTTTCCCGGGAATTTACTCATTTGGTAAGGGTTCTGTCCCAATACTTAATGAGGATAAGTCCTTTAAAGTTTCACCTGCTTTCACAACACAGGCTCTTGAAACGGGGAGAATTGGCCCATTTGGGAGACGGGGAATGCGCAAAGTGACGTTGGATGGCAGTTTCTTTTGTCTCTCCTGGTCCCCATCTCTCTGATGTGTCTCTAGCTGCACCTTTACCGGGCCCGCTTTCAGTCATCGATCAACCAAACCTTCAGTGTGTGGTGGCTGATAAAGCCTTAATGATTATTCACCGCTGTTTTTTAATTATTATTTTAATAAGAGGTTCCTGAAGATTGAAGTGCCTTTAAGATCCAAACTAATTAATCTCTAATGGTATGATTTCAAGTATCAACATAGGGTGGGGATAAATATTTCAATATCCACGGTCAATATTTATATGTATATTAATTCTCTAGTAATTACCTTTCAGCCATGTTCTATGTCTTACTGCAAGCACACACACATACACGCAGAAAAATGTCCAGCTTAAGAATCTTGACAAATGAGGGGACAATGTTGGGATAACACAGTGGAACATAAACTATTCTAATTTTCTCCGCTGACGAGAATCAGGTGATAACTTCTAAAGTGTATATGTGACAATGATGGTTTTCAGTAACAAGAAGTCAGTTTTTAGCTTGAGAAAAAAGGAAGTCTACATTGAAAAGTGCTTAATAAAAATAACGGGGTGAACACAACTCGCCAGCCATGAAAAAAAGTTAAAATATTTCATGACTTTTCCTTTTAACACTGAACTCCAAAATACTTTTCTTTGAAGAAAATGCATGGGAAATTTTCCTCCTGCTCTATTTCTTGTGCTGGATAAACTATAAAGCATTCCACCATGTATTATTAATCAGAAAACTCAGAGCAGGAAGGGAGAAAAAATTCACAGAAATAATTTGGAAAGTGAGATACTAGACCCGATTAGTCCTCACAAAGTCTCACGGTTCTGTTAAGGATTATCTCCTAGGAGGAAAATGTATTCCCTTCAGATTATCTTTCCCAGGTACTGCTCTTTTTTGGGTGTTTCAAACTGATTTCCTATTCTTTTATAATCAATGGCTCGCAGACTTTATTGTGCATTAGAATAATCTGCAGGGCTTGCTAAAAATGCAGCATTGTGAGCCATTATCCTGGCTATGTGGAATCTGCCCTCTTTAAAACTTATTTATTTTGAGAGAGAGCGAGAGAGAGAGCACGCAGATGAGAGGAAGAGAGAGAAAGAGAGGGAAAGAGAGAGAATCCCAAGCAGGTTCTGTACAGTTAACGCAGAGCCTGACGAGGGGCTTGAACTCATGAGATCATGACCTGAGCCAAAATCAAGAGTAGGATGCTTAACTGACTGAGCCACCCAGCCACCCCTGGAATCTCCCCCTTTTAAGCACCTCTGCAGCTTCTGATGCAGGTGATTTTTTCTAAAGAAGCTTTGGAAACATAGTTCTAGTTCTGGAGTCTAGGTACCTCTCCAGGCGCTTACTAGAAGCCTGGCTAGTTTTGAACTACTGTTATTTTGAAGTTTGTGAAGGATAAACATGACATTCATTCCTGTTCCTGGCATAGCCGGACCAGAGGCTTCGTGCTGAGGACACAAGGATCATGCCTTCCTCCCTCCTTAGGTTTCAGTGAGCAGGAATAGCTTGGAAGCCACACAGATGCAGGGGGCTCAAGTCCATCAGCTTTGATGCAGAAATACACTACCTCCTTTGCCAGAGACAGCTGCACCCTGACAGCCAAACTTGACTTCTATGTAGGTCTCTGGGGAACGCAGGACTTGAAGTTTAGTCCTTGATCTAGGGGGAAGTTGAGAGACTTGGCGTGCCATCTTTATTCTCAATTTCTTGTTTACTCAGGCTCACTTAGCTTAGGACATTATTCTCTCTGATTCTCTTCCTACTACTTGACTCTTGGTCCACTCATTGGTTCTACTGACTCTGAACATCTCTTACATACTGAACCCCCGGGGGTGCCACTCATGCCACTCTGTTCTTCTCTCTTGTGCTCCCTGTGTGATTTCCGTGGTCTCCCACTGATAATCTCCGCCCGTGTCTCCACGCGGACCTCTGATCAGAGTTCCAGAGCTAAATGCCAACGCTCCAGCAGGGCGTGTCCACTTTTCTGGATTTACTACCAGAAGTTCAAAAGAGCAAGTGTAAAACCAAAAACTCATTCCCCCATCCCAAGACTGGTCCTCTTGTCATCCTTGCATTAAGGATATTACTGTTCACAGAGTCCCCCCAGCGTGACGGAAGTGTCAGGGTCTGTCGGAGCCGTGACTTTCATGCCCATACAAAACTGAATGCCAGGTTCAATCGATGGCATCTCAACATGCTTCTCACGCCATTTCCTGTTGTCTTTTCACATGGCTCTTGCCTCCCTGGCTCTAATACCTCCCCCCACCAAGTCGCCCTCCACAGGGCCAACAGGACGGCTTTCTGAACAGATGTAATTAGCAACCATTGTCACCAAGTTGCCAGCAGATTCAACCCCCTCAAACCATAAAGACATTTTTACTTTCATTTGCCTTCTTTTCTTCTTAGTCCTAGTTAACAAAAATGCTCTTATTGGTTGAGATCATGATAATAATATATACTAATATTTATTGACAGTTTACTGGGTGACTCACGGGGCTAGGTACTTAATATGCATCATTCCACTTGAGTTTCCTAAATCCTAAAAGATTGGTGCTGCCATTATTCCTCTCTGCAGATGAGGCAGGTGAGACAGAGAGAGGGATGAAACAACTCGCTCAAGTTCACTGGGTGAACGAGGTGCACCAGAGCGAGTCTGTCTGATTCCAAAGCCTGCATTCCTAATCATTTCCCCCGACTGCCTATTTCTGTCATGCTTAAAAAATTTGATAGAGAGTATTCTTACTACACACATTTAAAATAATTTCTGTTCTATGGTGGGTGGAAAACAGTGATGGCTTTGAGCCAATCCGCCTATAATCTCTTACTCCTTTGGGTCGGGGTGGGTTTGTCACTATGTTGCCTGAAAAATAAACATGTGTAAGAAGACAAAACCCATGACCCCAGCTTCCTAAATTCATGCCTTAACCTTTTTTGCGCTCATGGTCTTTCAAATGAATTAGCGGTCAACAGCTGAAGAACTACATAGTCACATAGTTAAAACCAGCTCTTTCGGTTGTAAATAGACTGGCTAATTAAGTATTTTCCAAGTATGTTCGAAAGAATACTACTTCCAGAATTCTGGAACGTTGAAAGCATGTGGACTGTGCTATTTATCCAAACTCCTTATACGTTATTAAAGAGCATTCCCAGGTTTTATTGCTATTTAGAAATTATGATAAATGGAACAAATCACTGTTTGGGGAAACAATGTGGAGGATTATCAACTAAACCATTGATCTGTGTCATCAGGAGGTGGGCACATGAACCAAAGCTTGAGTTTTGTTTTTTTGTTTTTTTTAAATTGAGACTGTGATGCTTTCTTCTTGGCAAGGCTCTTTGTATATCTCATTGCTCACGTGCTCTTAAAGGACCTCAGTAATAGGCAGGGACCCATGCTGCTTCCGGATGCTCCCCTAGCCTAATGTTAGACAGGCATTTGTGAGACAGAGCATCCCAGCCTTACTAGATAGATTATGTCTTCTTGAGAAATTGCAGAAAGAACACGCTGAAAGAACAAAAGCTCAGCACGTTCACAGCGAAGGACTTTTAAACCACAGTCAAATGTTTTTTGAAAGCTTCTTTTTGGCTCAAAACTGTTGGGTAGTGGCCCTCTCTCTGCAGCAACACTCTCACCTCTCATGATGGGAGCTGCTGCTGGAGCGCTCAACCTTCTCTTGAATCCAAAATGCAAGTGATTTGCAGCCTCAGTGGGGACCTGCCTGCCTCTCCTCCTTCATCCATCCAAGCCAAGAGCAAAATATAATGAGTTTCTCCAGTTTTTCAGGGAGGCTTAAGAGCTCTCCTGGCTTGCTGTCCTTTTGGAATCACGCCATTTGTTAAGATGGAAACACCTGATGCATATTTCTGTGTGGATTCACGCTCTACTCTCCAGACTGAACAGGAAGTAAGACCTCTTCCCCATCGAACATAATGTAACATCTGCTTTTGTTGGTCAACATTTAACCAAATGGCTGTAAGAATTAGGAACGTGGTTCCTCAAGGAAATGAAGCAGATTGAGTCTTAAGATCCAGACCAGAGTCTCATAAGTGGTTTACTATGCTTTCCTTACCTGGGTGTGTGTTATTTACAGTTAAGTTACTGGCACAATGAGAAATCTCCTGGGCCACTTTGGTGCTATTCACACGTGTCTATATCCCTCTTTCTTTCTGGTTCTGTGGTGGGAATTTCAGCAAATTAGCTCTTTCCCAATGATCATAAATTCTTCACTTTATGTCTCGGGAACCTGAGGGAAGTTGGCCGATCTGGACCCTGCGCCTCTGGCCTGTCCTTTAACTCTACCCCATATCCATCTGCACCAACTCCCAACCAGTTGGGGGGAATTTTCATTCTCCCACTCCACCACTGCGTTTTTCTTTGGCTTGTGGTGCCACTGAGGTCACAACCTAACCCGTGGAGACACTCAGGCGGACATCACAGTACGTACTGCTACATGGGATGTATTAAAATCACGCAGGATGAATACTAGAAATGGGAAAAAAAAGAACGAAGGAAAAACTCTTTCCATCCTTTTCTTTATGTTTTTCTCATATCATAAATAATGATATCTTAGAAGCAAATGGTTCTATTTGTTGACTTTTTTTAACCTAAATAAAATTGCCTATTTCTCATCCTGATTATATCCCTTTGCATTGGTTTCTCTCAATCATTCATAAACCAAATTAGGTAATTTCATTCTTAAATCCATTACTTGTCAATTTTGAGAACTAGGATAAGAATATGAAGGTGTAAATTGTTATGTGAGGGCATGAAGTAGTTGATTCAGACAAATATAAAGACAATGAAATTTAGATGAAGATCATAGTTGATATTAATTCACTGGTGGGTGAGAAAGCAAAATGCAAGAAGTATTTACTGTAAGTGACAGATAAAAGGATAATACCTGCTGCTGGAAATAAATCCATTCTTATGCATTCACATGCTCACACACACACACATGTGGGAAATTCTAAACTCAATTCTATGAAGGTGTATATGGTTTGGGAACTTTACAGAGCTGAGCATAAGAAATATTTCAGTGCATTTTGCCCATGCAGAAGGAAAGAAGGCCAAATGTTCCAGTGTAAAAAAATGTCTTAGTGGTTAATGAAACTAGTGTCTCAGAAAAACAGAGCACGGTAATACATAATCTTATTCAGAAAGACCACTATGAAGTTATTATGTTAAAACAACACCCATTTTCCATCTCTGTCCTTATTAAATGGTAGCCACAGTGGTATTTTCACCTACCATTGGTGTTCCTGGTGACTTCTTGTCCCCAGAGTTGGTCCCAAAACCTATGATATTATCACATTATTATGATGTATTGACCTGGACTATTAGACCAGAGAGATTATTCTCTATATTTTCTGCTACTTCCGGTAGGGATGTGGATGTATGTCTTGGAGCAGTAAAATGAAACACAATAACATAGAACAAATTCGAATGAGACTAGAACATCTTGTTGTTGCCAGAATGCAAGCATGGTTTTCGGAATGTTGGAGATAGTACCAAAATGCTATAAGGATGGAATCAAGTTAGAGATACCTGATGGCCAACTTCTAATGAGTTAGCATTGAGAGAGAGAGAGACAGAGAGAGAGAGAGAGAGAGAAGAAGAAGAAGAAGAAGAAGAAGAAGAAGAAGAAGAAGAAGAAGAAGAGGAAGAAGAAAAGAAAAAGAAGAAGAAGAAGAAGGAGGAGGAGGAGGAGGAGGAGGAGGAGGAGGAGGAGGAGAAGGGGGAGGAAGAGAAAAAGGAGGAGGAAGGGAATAGGAGGAAGAGGATGCAGGGGAACATGAATTATGGTTGACTAAAAGAAATTTAGTCTGTGAAGGGTCGTTGACTTACGGTGATACTTAAAAGAGAAAAGCCAACATAAGGCATTGAAAAAATAGTTATAAGACAAAGAAGGGTAAACACTATGGGGTATAGTCAATGAGAGGATAATATATGTGGATATTTTGTTTCATCTGCTAATCATATTCCTGACTATAAATTATATAGTATATATTAGATAATATAATAGGCACAAAACCAGTAAGCCAACTAATCCTAAGAAAGGTGCTTATTACAATGATATCAGAAAGGACCAACCAATAGCTGGAGCCACGCGTAAAAACTGGATTGAGAAACAAGAAGTCACAGTTCATTAACACCAGTGACTATTCCGGGCAAAAAGAAATCAGTAGTGACCTCAAAAATAATAAGCTGAGCTAGTGTCTTGGAAAGGAGAATGAAAATGTAGACTTACTGCATTATCGACTAGCAGGGAATGCTTCCATATGACCCTAATAATCTTAATAAAATACTTTAAAAAATTCCCAACAAGGTATTCTAACAGACCAGGTCAATACATCATAATATAATGGGTTTCGGGATACCGGCCAAATCGTTTGTGAGGAAACATTATTGTAAAAATTAAACCAATTTGACATATGTAGATTTAAATGAAGCTTAATCTGATGATCTCTGGTTAGAATTTAAATGTTAGAACCTAGGACCTGTGCTCTTACCAAAAGTCCATTGATTCATAACCTAGGTTCTGCATTCTTGGCTGCTCTGAAATTACTGTATAGCATATAATTGAAAAGTCAGGTATGAAACTCAAAAAAGACTAAAAAGAATATGAATCAGGCTAAAGATAAAAGACACTTAAATTTACTACTTTGCATATTTATAACTGGTTTTATTCTCAAATTATTGATTACCTTGGTATTTATAACAATTTTGTGAGAGTCTTGTATAACTTTAAGGTATTTAAAATATTTAGGAAAATTGGATACATCAGAATTTTTTTCAATTAAATGGTTAGAAATATTAAATTAAGGGGCACCTGGGTGGTTCAATCAGTTAAGCGTCCAACTTCTACTCAGGTCATGATCTCACAGTTTGTGGGTGGGTTTGAGCCCATGTCGGGCTCTGTGCTGACAGCTTGGAGCCTGGAGTCTGCTTCGGATTCTGTATTTCCCTTTCTCTCTAGCCCTCCCTCGCTCATGCTCTGTCTCTCAAAAATAAATAAATGTGAAAAATAATAAAAAAAGAAATAATTAAATGTTTGTAATCAATGTATAAGTGTTGGGGAAATTTAATTTGCTATATCGCTAACTTTTGGCTGTTAGTTGTAGTAGTAAAGAAGTGATCTATGGATATTTGGGAAATGTTGACGATTTTGTTTAAAAATAAAAAAATGGACATTAGCGAAAGCACAAAGAAAATAAATGTTTCTTTCTAAGAAGGTGCTATCAACTGAATGTCTGTGTCCCTGTCCCCTCCCATCCTGGCTGCCCCCAACTCATATGTTAAATCCTAACGTGCAGTGTGATGGGATATGGAGGTGGGGCCTTTGGGAGTCATTAGGTCATGAGGGTGAAACCCTCAGGAATGAGTTTAATGCCCTTCTAAGGGACCCCAGAGAGCTCCCTTGCCTCTCCCAACATGTGAGGACACAGAGGCAGATGCCATCTACGAACCAGGAAGTGTGCTCTCTCACCAGACAGTGAATTGGCCAGAGCCTTGATCTTGGACTTCCCAGACTCCAGAACTGTGAGAAATCAGTGTCTGCTGTTTATCAGGCACACAGCCTGTGGCATTCTGCTATAGCAACCTGAACGGACTAAGACCGAAGGATCTTTATAAAATCCTTTGATATTAAAGTATCAGTTATCGTGAAGACATATTTTCAAATGTTCCTCAACAGATCAAATAATTGTGCTGGCTGGGCAAATTAAACTCCCTGAGACTGTTTTCTTCTCAACATTGCACTGGAAGGTCACTTCTGAACTAAATGAGACAACATTTAATGATTTAATAGGGGCAGATCCAAGTTCAGGGCTGGTATCCACAGAAAATACAGGCAATAGGAGACATCTACTGAAAATGTAATATGGTGGACTAGCTTGATGGAAAAATGACAGGCGGTGTCATTCTATCATTTCTTTCTTAAAAGGGTGATGAGAACACTGCATCTTGGAGGTCTGTGATCTCCTTGCCTGAGTTAACAGGTTAGTAATTTCAAAGGGCTACCTCCCATGGGTTTTTCAGAGGGGAAGGGGATAGAGGCTGGTACTTTGACCTCAGGTGGGAATGGGCTGACTTCTGCAAGGATGTTGGTGTGGATACGCATATCTTGGATGGTGTCAACTGGTATTTCCTTGATTTTGTGCAACTGTTTTCCAACTAGACTGTGCCCCCAAAGCCTCCCTGTCCATACAGAGTCAGAGGAGCAATGAATGAGAGTTACAAGCAGACACTGAGGAGCGTTAAGGGACCTTCTGATTCTCCTAGACTATCTAAGCTGCTTCCCTCCACCACCAAATGGAACGCCCCAAAATGACCACTCTAGGATGTCTTGCCAACCTTACTAGGTGGGGGCGAACCAGATTCCATTTGATTTAGAAACAACAACAAAAGAAATACTTCATGTAAACGTAAGCAGAAATTTCTGGTAGGACTGTTCAAACTGAAGGCAGGTCACCTTCCTGTGATCACCCTTGTCCATGACTCTAATACATCCATCTCTTGCCCTCACAACCACATGAGTTGCTCTGCTCATCCATGTGGGCTGCGCAGGTGGATCCATGTCCGCTCAACCCCTGGCCCACCTACACCACGAGAACTTCCTCCTCCCACCCCCCCTCCCCAACTACAGTCTCTGCTCTGCCTTCATCTGCCTGCTCAGCCTCTGTGACTGGCCACACTTGGCTTTCATCTTCCCCATCACCACACCACCCCTGGTTCCCCATAACGTGAAGAGGGCACTGAGTGCCTTCTATCTGTCAGCGTAGACGCAGTCCAGGTATGGTAAACACAAATGTTATTCTATCCAGAACCATTTTTTTTTTTAAAGAAAGAGCATCTGTTTAATCTTAGGAAATTCTAAAGAAAAATATTATATACATTCAAACCAACTGTCAAAAAATTGAATGTTATGAAACGAATGGAAATTCGATTAAAAGGTAAAACACCGCGGTCCTAACAACAATCTTTTCATTTTGGGAGCTAATAAAACCCCACCGATAATCTTCTAAAATTAGTTCAGAGATAGTACTTTGGATAGAGGGCTTAGTGAATTAGTAAAAATCATGTTGTCTTTTTAAAAGAGATTTTTACAAGACTTTTTACCTTGCAAAATGAAAAGCTATTTTGAAAAGCCCTGATGTTTAATAACCCAAGCTCTAGCCTTATAAAAACAGGAAAGTTCACATTTGGAGCTCAATCTTTAATGATCACCATTTGCCTCGGAAAACGTTCTTAGCTCTAAGCAATAGCCACAGATAGGAACGCATCTGACTCGCGCTAAATTCCCACATCTCTATGTGTTAATATAAATCATCCAAAGAGAAATAGGTAGTTTCCAGCAGCTTTAATTAGTTTTCCATATACGTAGGTCATAATCCAGTTTCACTTGGATCTTACATTTAGTAATGGCTGTTACATAGAACTTTAGCGTGTACTCAGGAACTTTAATTTATAGACATCTCCTCACAGAGAATATGGAGAATATGAGAATACCCTGACTTCCTATCACTCAGAGTTTTGTCACTAGCCTGAAATTGACCAACTAAATGACTGTCTTGGGTAACATATAGTGCTGTAAACCTGAGCACTGACTTATTACGAAATAAACAGCTTGAAGGATCATCTGGGTATTTAATATCAGGACTGGCTCGTTTCCCCATCACGCTTGATGGAAGAGCCAGCCAAATCGCCTTGAATGGAACTTTATTAAACAAAACAATGTCATTTCTGTAGAGGTTGCTTCTTTAAGAGCGTCTAGATCATTTATGAACATAATAAAAGCACTTCCCAGCCCTCTCCTCGTGGTTTCTCTGCACAAGACAGTCAGATGAGTAAAACGTAAATGACCTATCATATCGAATTGTTATTGCAGTGAGTTAATAATATTAAACAAGTTGGGTAATTTTGACGCGACCTTACATTAAATGCCTGTCCCTTTCCTCCTCTCTCTAGCATTCCTCAAAAAGAGAAAGAAAGAAAGAAAGAAAAAGGAAGAACAGATAGTGATTTTAAAGAATCTTTGGGAAAGAATTATATTCAAGGCCTGAGAGCCACAGGAGTCTGAAGATAAAAGAAAAGAAAAATGCTGTGGGCATCCGAAATGTGACATTCTGCACGGTCCCGGGGGCAGGGAGCCAAGCCTTTGCTGTTTCCCTGCCAGGGAGTTTAATAGAAAGAGCTGCTCTTTGATCACTGTGTGGGATCCAGTGACTGGGGAAGAGCCGGCCCCCTCTCCCGGCGCCACCAGGGCCTCGGTAAAAACCCATGTGTGTTTCCACCAGGTGGCAGCAGCCTATAAGGTTTGTACGCAAAGGGGCTTCGCCATTTAGACTAATGAACGCATTACAGGAAAAATAAATGCTGCATCTTGTGAGAATTTATATCAAGATACACGGACTTAGGAAAATACAATCTTCTTCCCTGAAAATGTTTCTCACTTGTGAGTTGTTGGAACACAGGAGAAGCGTCGTCTTTCAGATTAGCATGCGAGGAGACGATAGCATTTCGGAAATCTGCAGATCTGTGATAGTGCATCTGTGGCCAGCCAGCGAACTTCAGACACCCGTTCAGAAAGCGTTGGCTTAACTGATAGGTGAAGGAAAGAATTGTTTTTTCTCCTCTCCTTTTCAGAGATAGAGGAGACCCTTAATTCTGTAATTTCTAGAACTCAACACAAGGGACTAATAAACAGTGTGCTGAGCACTCAGTGGGGACTCATTCAAAATTTGTACTTCTTTATGCATTTCTTTATGCACGAAATTGTACTTTTTTATGTCTTTCAGAGTTTCCAGAGAGAAGTCCCATAATCACCAACTTTGAATGTCTTAGGAAATAGGCATCATCAGCCTCTTTCTTCAAACACAAGTAACTTATTTCACGCATAAGCGGTAGAGTATGCAGAATGTTTGAATGTTTTTGCCTTTGCTCATCTCTTTGGTGTGTAAAACATGTAAACTTCAGTTTACTTCCTTCTCCTTGCCTCTGATCTTAGAGATACTTTTTCTTCTCAGTGTTAATCTACATGAAACACTTTTTTTAAAGTTTATTTATTTATTTTTGAGAGAAAGAGTAAGTGGGATGGGCAGAGAGAGAGAGGGAGACGGAATTCGAAGCAGGCTCTTTGTTGTCAGTGCAGGGCCCTAGGTGGGGCTTGGACTCACGAACCACGGAATCATGACCTGAGCCGAAATCAAGAGCCGGTTGCTTAACCGACTGAGCCACCCAGGTGCTCAACCTACCTGAAACTCTTAATTTCCCACTCCACCCTCGGAATGTGCTGTCTCCAACTAGTTTTCTGCAGGAAGCAGCAACGGAGTCAGAAAAACGCCTCTCCCCCACTCTGCAACTTTACATAATTTCTCTAATGTTAGTCTGAAAGCTAAATGGAAAAATGTCGACATCAACTATAAATTTTGTCAGTCATGAACTGTTAAATAAATTTAAGAAAATAATGATTTTTTGATGCATCTTCCTAATAACCTTTTCCTTTACTTTCAGATTATCTTCTATCTTAACAAAACACAAGACAACAAAGCAACTGGATAGATTTGTTGTCTCCTTCAGGCACTGATGTGCTTTTTCACTCCACTGATCTGGAATGGATGGTATCTATGAGTGTCTTTTACAGCCCTCTCCGCCTGTTTCCCCTGCCCCTTTATAATTTGGCTTTTCCCAAGGTCTAATGCAATGAAAATTGCTCTAGAGCCATTAAAATCCCAAACTTCAGGCCCAATGGCCCTTTCTTGGCCCTTATTCTCTTTAATCCTGCTGACCCCCACGCAGCCCCCTCCCCCACCTCATGAAATTCTCTCTCTTGATTGTCATATCATATCATGGTGGATACCCTGGTTCTTCTCCACATCAGTTTTTTGTTTTGTTTTGTTTTTGTTTTTTGGATAACTTGCCTCTGTGACCTTATCTCCTCCATTTCCTTGCCTGGTCCCACCTTTTGTGTCTGTATATATAGCAAAAGTTTCAATCAATGCTCCTTTCCTCCAAGCTCCAAGCTGTCCCTCACATAACTCATGAGAGATGAGTATCACTCACTGACTTTGCCTGTTCCCTGGGCTTCAGCATGGCCGATGTTGGATGTTCATCAGATAGCCTTTGGGCCTTGCCATCTGGGCTGTTGCACCATTATTGATCTAGTCATTGGGGTCCCAACTCTGATTTAACCCCTTCGACTTTTACCTATTGTTGAGATGCCCCTATTGCAATGCCTCACATACTTGCTCCTTTCACTGTCCCCCTACCCTAATGCCCTTCTTTATGCTTACTTCCTCTGTAGGCCAATAACTTGTTATTCTTTCCATAGCTGGCACCTCCAATCCTGCTCCCACTTCTACACACATTTATGCCATATAATCTTCCAAAGCCAACATCGCTTACCATATACTTGGGAAAAATCACTCCTCTCAGGCCCCTTTCCTTGACACATCTTTCCTCTCCTTACCACTCATCCTGCGAGGCTTAGTTCAGTTGTCATCTCCTCCAGAAGCTTTCACAGGTCCCTCTTCACTCACTCAAAAGCACTCTTTGAAATATAGTAGCCTGTACTTTTGCAATATACAGTGGTCTATTGTTAATTGCACCATTTTGCTTAAGCTATTAATGTCTTTGCATGTTTCTTTATTGTTTTCCATTGAGATATTTAACTTTCTTTAGGTAAGTCTCAGTGTCTTATTCTTATTTTGAACCCAGCACTTAGCACATGCATGATACGAATGCTCAGCACATAAATATATGCCTTATGTATGCATGGTTTCCATCTATGCTCCAACTCCCCTGCCTTCTTCCTATTCCACCCCCAACACACACTCACACCCACACACGTATTTTTGTGGAAGCGCACCATAAAAAGAGCATTATGATAAGAACAATTCATATAGCCTTTGGGAACTCATCCTCATCTCCAAAGCAAGGGGTGTAGAGGAGCAAACAACCAAGATCCCCATGAAGGTTGATATTTGAAATTCGTTTTCTCACTTTTTCCCCCCGCTCTATCATCTTCAGCAGTAATATCAGTAAAGATGGCCCTAGACAAGATATGTTTTGTACAATGAAGGTTTAAATTAAATAGATCTGGGATTATTACATTTCTTTGGGGAGGCACAGGTGGAGAGTTACTCAAAACTACCTTCCCAGATGCTACCCAATTCCTTGGGGGAGTTTGTACCAAAAGCTGAAGGCTTGAATGGATAGGTGCATCATTTAGCACGAACCAGCAGAACAAACAACCCTGACATCTCGGTGGTTTAACACAGCAAATGTTCATTTCTTGCATCTGTTACATGTTTACTGCAGGACCGGCTCAGCTCTATGTCACTCTCACTCTGGGATGCAGGCTGAGATAGCCTCAACCATCTGGGGGATTGTTATTTGCAGTGATGGTGGAGGGAAGAAACACGGTAAAAATTGCACACTGGCTCTTAAAGGCTCTGATATAAAAGTGGCCCAGTATTTCTATTCCCACATCATTGGCCAAAGCAAGTCTCATGGCCATGCTCAACTTTAATTCAAGCCATTCAGCTTCAGTTCACGCAAATTCAACCATGTGCTTGAAAGGAGGAAAAGCAGAATATCAGTGGACAGGACAACAAACACAGACTGGATGGGAAATACTCAAAGGGCGGGTACTACCATTCAGTCACTGGAAAAATCTGTCCTTCTCATTTCTCTCCTACAAAACACTGATACTTGCTAAATTTTCTTGAAATTTTGAATAAATGAAAGATAAAGCAAACCTATTTTGAAACCTGGATTTCAATCCGTTTGCCATTTTATAATATTGTGTGAATTTTTCTTCTTGGAAAATCAAGGTAAGAATGTTAAAAAATAAGGACTTGATACCTTTTCTTTATTGCTTTAGATTGGATGAAATGGAAGGCAGGAGGCTCATACAAGTAAAAGAATAAGTTATTACATTTTTATGTACACTGATCTTTTGCATATATGAAGCCATAGTTACTAAGGTATGCTATCGTTGCCAAGTGGTCTGTCCTCTGGTAGGATCCCAGTCTCTGTATGAGAAAGAACTTATGTTGGCAATAAACATTATAAGAAAAACAGGATCAAAATAAATCACCTACAGCTTGTTGAATTTTATTTTAAAATAAATAACAGTGTACATCGACTAATTGGGACCTTGTATAGGATGTAAAATAAATTAAAATACTCGGATAAGGCACTTGTTTATTTGCTATTTTAGGCCAGTTCTAATGAGATGCAATTAGCCAGATGATACTTTTATTGATGAGATAATTCAGGCAAAATGTGTAACGGTACCACTTCCATTTCGTTTTGAGCATGTAGTTTTACATCTGAAAGAAAGAGAGATTTAATAAACAAATGATGTGCAAATCCTGTCCTGTGAAAAACTCTGACGGAACTTTCTGAATTTTTCATTTGAGTGTCCACAGTATTTTTCAAAATGGAAAGAGCCAACATTCATGATCTATGGGATGTTGCTCTCATGCAGCAAAACTGAGAATACTTGGGTGAAGGAAGCTAGAGGGTCAGAAATTATCACCCAGAGACATTCAAATGTTCCTTTTAGAACCTCAGATGTAGACTCAAATGTTTCATTAACAAAACAGAAATTAGTATTTTCATTTTTCTGGTATATACTGCAAATTTTCTCAAGCTTGAAGAAAATCAGACAGTATGGTTCAGACCGCTCTGTTAGATCTAGTCTACCCCATGGGCATAAAGTTTGTGTGGCAAAACTGTATATACACAGGTAGATTTATGCCAAAACCCTTGTTTTAAGCGTACTACCAACATTCAATATGCTTACTCACAGCTAATAGGAGGCAAAGGCTCCCGTGATGGTGGAAAGGAGATGTGTGGAGTTGATGTCCACAGTTTACTAAGAAATCAGAACTGTAATAGGTCTATAACCAAGGTTTCTCAATGTTGGCACTGTTGACATTTTAGACCAGATAATTCTTTGTTGTGAGAGCCTGATCTGTGGATGACAGGCGTTTAACAGCATCCCTGGCCTCAATTCACTAGATAGCATTAGCCCATCCTATCCGCACCCCTCCACACCCAGTGTGACAAGCAAAAATGTTCCCGGTCATGGCCAAAAGTCTCTTTGATGGCAAAATCATTGCCCTACAGTTGAGCACTGCTGAGCTACAGTATGAGAGTATTTGCCATTATTGGATCTGAGCTGTCATCTTTCTTAAGAAATTGCTTTTTCACATTTAATTAATTCTACATTTTCTATAATACCTTAAATCTTTCAGTACATTGAACTATGTGACTTATCATTTAAATTGCTTCTTATGGCCCACATGTAACAGATGAATACATCTAAAGACTGTGTGTGGCGGTGGGGGGATAAGAAATATCAAAGAAGACATACAGACTATTTCAAATTTGTCGCCAAACTCTTTCAAATATTTGATTCAGAATTTTGGCCCCACTTTGGCACCAATATTTAAATAGCTGTAGAATGTAATGGTGATACCGTCTGACTGTTTTCTCAAGCAATAACCAGGTCATACAATCAACGGATTTTAGAAATTATACAATCCAATCCATTGGTCTGAGGGGTGAAAAAACTGAGTGTGGTTCAGAGAAGGTAAGACTTGTCCAGTCAATTATAACAGCCAGAGGCTAAGATTCAGATTCCTTGTTGTTCTGTCTCTTCACCAGGTGCAATTTTTTGTTGTTGCTGAATCTCCATTTTTTGCTATATGCATCTAAAAATGAACTGTTCAGAACCATCCTCCAGGACTTTCCTACTCATTGGGAGACCTTACTTCAGCAGAGAAAGCTGTCCTTCGTTCACCAGAAACCTCATATTCTAGGCAAAAAACCCCAAAAAAACCCCAAAAAACAAAAACAAACAAACAAAAACAAGAAAAAACACTATTCATTTTTTTCTTACACTGAGACATCAGATAATTAAGTATCCAGAAGAATTTGCAGGAAGTTGGGGCAGACACACTCATAATTAGGATATGATACACCCAGAAAGAATCAAGTTATTTATCATGATGTAAAGAAATAAGAGGAGAAAACAGTCTTTAGAATATATAATCTGGGTGCGCCTGGGTGGCTCAGTTGGTTAAGCTTCTGACTCTTGATTTCAGCTCAGGTCGTGATCTCACGGTTTGTGAGATCAAACCCCATGTCTGGCTCTGTGCTGACAGCTCACACCCTGCTTGGGATCCTCTCTTTGCCTCTCCCATGTTCACTTTCTCTCTCTCAAAATAAATACATAAATTTTAAAAAATTAAAAAAATTTTAGCGTATATAATGCGGCATTCTATACAAGAACTTTTAGTACTTTTCAGAAAAACTTCCTGGGGCGCCTGGGTGGCTCAGTTGGTTAAGTGGCCGACTTCGGCTCAGGTCATGATCTCACGGTCTGTGAGTTCGAGCCCCGCATCGGGCTCTGTGCTGACGGCTCATCAGAACCTGAAGCCTGCTTCAGATTCTGTATCTCCCTCTCTCTCTGCCCTTCCCTTGATCACGCTCTGTCTCTATGTCTCTCAAAAATAAAATAAAAACATTAAAAAAAAAAGAAAAACTTCCTTTGAGGAATGGTAAAAAATGGTGACAATATACTCTAATATGAGGAGTAGAAGTTTGTTTATACTAACAATTTAAAGCTGGAGGTGAAAAAAGGTCGAGAAAAATAAGAATATCTTTCTGCTTTGGTGTTCTTAGTGTAAGACATAACCTACTATATGTCTTTGGCCTAAATAACTATCCAAAAAGCTAAGGGTATGCCTGTCACAACTTGCACATTAGAAAAAAATCTGGAGAGGAGGAAAATTTGTATAGGAAGAGGACTTATGGGAATTAAGTTCTCTTGTAAAAAATTTCTTTCTGTAAGTATAGTTGACACACAAGTTACACTCATTTCAAGGGTACCATGTTGTGATTCAACTTCTCTATACGTTATGCTACGATCACTACTGGTGTGGCCACCTTCTGTCACCATCCAATGGTCTTACAATGCCACTGGCTGGATTCCCAATGCTGTACCTTTTAAATCAATTTAGGTTCTTAATTTAAAATAAGCTATGTAACCTGTAGCTCCCACTTTACCGTCTTGGTGTTCTGGTCAAATAGATGAAATCACTTAATAAAATATTAGATTTATTCTTGTAGTCCAGAGCCAGATTCATATAGTAGGAGGAGGTAGAAAGAAGTAGCGTTGGAAATAAATATAAAAAGATATAAAGAGAGGCAGAGAATACTGGCTCCTAAGTCCAAAGTAGACAGTTTTGCATAAATACTTGAACACTTCCATCGTAGTTATGTAATGGGCTACCTCAGGTTTCGATTTCTTCAGCGGCTATCAACTGGGAAGTACTATTGTCTTTTCTCAATTAGAAGCATGAGAATCCCATGGATATCACTCAGGTGATACATGAAGCTATCTGGTAGTGCTAGGCAGCCGATTAGCTCATATTTCACGTGGTGGACTCGAAACTTTCCGTGTATTAGACCGGTGATTCTCCATCAGGACAGTTTTGTCCCTAAGGGACATTTGTCAATCTGGAGACATTCTAGATGTCACAGTTGGGCGGAGGGGGGGTTTCCCGGTTTCCAGTGGGTAGAGTCCCGCGAGGCTGCTGAACATCCTAAAATACACGAGGCAGTCTTCCCTGACAGAGAATTAACGACCCGGCCCAAAGTGTCAGCAGTGCTGAGGGTGAGACACCCTCTTGGACGCATTCTGCTCATCTTCTAGTGAAGGGGTTGCCCAGCTACAGCCCAGGGTCAAGTGCAGCCTGCTGCCTGTTTGTATGGCTTGAAGGCCAGGTAAACGCAGGTTTCTGCCCTTTTTAATTTTTGCAGAAGAGATAAAAAAAATACTATTCTGTGACATGTGAAATGTATATGAAATTCAAAATTTAGTGTCGATAAAGTTTTATTGAAACACAGCCACATTCATTTTTTTTTCATATATTGTCTGTGGCTGTACAGCGGCAGAGCTGAGCAGCTGTAACAGAGACCAGTTGGCCCACAAAGCCTGAAATATGGACTCTCTGGCCCTTTCCAGCAGAAAAAGTTGGCCGAACCTTGCTCTAGAGACATATGAAATGAACTATCATGAATTCAGGAAGGTGAGGTGATGGACTTTAGCTTAACTCCTGCATGATTTTCTTTACTCGGAGATTTAAAGTTTTTTTTTATTATTATTATTTTCTGAACTCAGGGGTGGAGGTGGGAGGGGAGAGAGGAGGGAATCCTGAAACACAATTACAAAAACAGGCTGCGATAATGAATCTTTGAGAGGCTGGGGGTGGCGGTGGTGGGGAAACGCAACACGTTATTGCCATCTGAATAGAAAGATAATTGTTGGCTTGATTAACGGATACACTATTCAGATAATAGATAAGCAAAGCTATTTGTTATAAAGAGAAGGGGCAACGCGCAGTGTCTCAGAAGTTTTTATAGCCGTTGCGAGCGCACACCACAGCCTTGAGGGGTGAACTACCCATGAATTTTCAAATGCCTCCTCCAGCTTCTCTTTTTCAAAAAATAAATAAGCCTCAAGCAGGCAGCGGTGAATTAAAGACTTGTATACAGCATTTATAAAACTTATTGACAGCCAAGATTGCAGAGGAGTTTTCAAAAGGTGAGTATTTATAGGAAAAGAATCAAAATCCACAATTCATCCCTTCAGAAACGATGTTCAAGCTATTGCTCTTTGCCTTTCAGGAGCCACGTCCCTGACACTGAAAGTCAGGGCTGCCTGCCAGGAACGTTCTCTACTCTTAAAAGCATTTACAGTTGGTCCTCACCTCCAGCAAGAGGCTACTTTCTCCTCCTCGGTGTCTCTCACACTAGGGTATTTTACCTACATTATAAGCAGAAAGGAGATTATCCCAGGGACATATGACAGGCAGAATTTTGCTCTTGGTCACATAAAATTGGGGTATGTTTTGAGGGGTGGGAAGTGAGAAGTCATAAAAAAAAATTCTCCATTTGATCCATGAGAAGCTATCGATGTATGTTATTATGAAAGACTTGATTTTTGAGAGAGAAGAGGCCAAATTCTACTTTAGTCAAAGGTAGGGTGGGGAGAACTTTGGGGGAAAAAAAAAGATGGTTAAATAGGATTTAAACATGCTTTTCTTTCAGGACACTGGGAGTGTGAGAGGACTATTTAATAATATTTAAAAATATTTTATATATTTTATTATACATTGATTTATACATTTTGTTTCTATTTCCTGGCATTGCTCAGGCCGTGAATTTTCCGTATAATGAAGCTGAACTCTACTGGGCATCATTTATACAGTACATTCGAGGGTAAAAATCCTTTTGGTGTCTGAGTATCATTCAGGCACAAAATCGTATTTTTAAAGAATAGAATGTTTTAACATATAATCAGAACTCTAAAGAAAAATTCTTAACATAGGTTAAAGTCTTTTAACGGCTAGTTCATTACTTGAAACTTCACTTGTTAATATACTAGCGTTAAGCTTCTGAGTGTCGTGCCGATTTCTGAGGTTTCTATGTTCTTGCCCTTTTTAATAAAACATTTCCTGGTGTTTATTTTTCTTTGTATTTTGTTGTATCTGTATCTACAATTCTCTTTTTCACATGTTGTGAGCTCAAAACTAGGGAAATAAACTTGGTAAGACTGATATTCTTAGCAGCATAATAGTTAAGAAGCCTGGATTTAAATCTGAGCCATGCCATTTTCTAGCTATGAGATCTTGGGCAATTTGATACATAAGTTTGGTACATGTTTGTGTACTTAACCCTTGAAGAACACAGGTTTGAACTGTGTGAGTCCATTTATATGAGGGTCTTTAAAGATAAATACCGTACCGTAGTATAAACGTAATTTTTCTTCCTTATGATTTTCTTAATATTTTCTCTTCTCTAGCTTACTTTATTGTAAATATACAGTATATAATACACAAGACATAAGGAATATGTGTTAATAGACTGTTCAAGGTATCGGTAAGGCTTCTGGTCAACAGTAGGCTATTACTTAAATTTGGCGGAGTCCAAAGTTGCTTTAATAAAAGTCCTTTGGTCTCAAGCTCTCCCAATTTTTTTTTATCTTTCTCTTAACACTTTGAAGATATTTTGCGGCCTTGTCTTTTAACTACTACACATGCTCTGCAGGAAATTATGGTTGCACATTAAGACACGAATATAACACATTGATTTAAAAACCATTTCTTACTATTTTGAGATTAGAAATATTTTAATTTAATGACAGGCTTATTTTAGATGCCTTAAAAATCGACATGGCTGTCTTTATATAAAAAATGATACTTTTTTTCCACTGAGCAAAACTGGTGGATCCAATTAAAGCCTGAGTTGAGAGATTTTGTTGAAACAGTCAAAATGTGTGTTATAGCAATCGTGTATGGTTACAGCTTAGATTTCAAATACTCTGTAAGTGATGCTGAAAACATTATAATGAATGAATGAAAAAATAAGTATTTCCAGAAACAAAATGTAAAACAGAAACTGACAATAGTTATTTGACATGGAACATTATTATAATTTCCAAAGCAATTCAAACTCTTGACCAATTTTTGAAAGCTCAGTATATCTAATATGCACCCAAATACTAATTTTTATTAAATATATTCTTAAAAATTTTTTTTTAACGTTTATTCATTTCAGAGAGACAGAGAGAGAGACAGAGCGCAAGCAGGGGAGGGGCAGACAGAGAGGAAGACACAGAATCCGAAGCAGGCTCCAGACTCTGAGCTGTCAGCACAGAGCCCGACGTGGGGCTTGAACTTACAGACCACGAGATCGTGACCTGAGCCAAAGTCGGATGCCTAACCGACTGAGCCACCCAGGTGCCCCTATTAAATATATTCTTAGCATAGACTTTGTACCAAATTGTCTGTTTCCCTTCCTATACCTAAGTACATATATTTGGAGAAATACATTTATATATTGAATTATTAATAAACATCCAATTCAAGTCAATTATTAATTTAAATTAATTTACATGAATTTATCAATTTAAATTAATTTACATAATTAGCCTACATGAAGAAAAATGCTCAGATCATAAGAACACAGCTTGATGAATTTTCATAAAGTGAACAAACCCATATGACCTAAATCCAGACCCAGAGAAAGAACATTACCAGTAGCTTGGAAGCCCCTTTTGTTCACTACTGGCCCCCCAGGGTAACTACTACCTTGTCTTCTAACGTCTGGGCTGTTTTCTGAATAACACTCATCTATTAAGCACATACTATTACTGAACACATGTTTTATGGAAATTAAAATTTGGGTGAGGTCATGTACCTCTTCTTCCCATTTTACATGGTCCCGAGACTGAAAGACGAAAATGTGACAACCATTTGTAGTCAATCCCCTGCCCCTCTGTCCCGCGCCCCAAGTCCTAGTCTTTGGAAGGAAACGAGCTCCCTCTTTTATATGTAGACCTGGTTGTGCACACTGTGTTTTGGCCTGAAGATTTCCGTGTGCACAGAATAGTGGGTGGGAAAATACGGGTTATAGTAAGAGCCAGGTATTGCCCTGTGAATTAGATCCTGGCTCTGAACGGCTCCAAACCACCCAGGACATCCCCAGACGGGGAAAGAAGCCCTGCGGAGTGCGGCTACACGCCGAGTTGTTTAGCCATGTGTAAAGGGTAGGTTTCTCCCCCTTGGCATCAACACACGCTGTTTGCCTGCCTGCCGGGGCAGGCACGAATTTGCATCTGCCTGTTCTCTCGGCTCTGGGAGAGCCTGAGCACTGAAAGCATGCCAATTCTTAATGGAAATCTGTTGCTTGTGATGTGGCTTGGAAGGATGCTTTCACCTGGACTGTGCAATTAAACTCCATGCTAGTGCTCGGTATAGTCGGATACAGTATCATCACACGTTAGAGGCCGCACGTGGGAGTTGCTTTATGAATGGCTAGTTTTTGTTTTAAGCACTGCACCAGGATGATTCCCATAAACTTGACTCCACTATTACCGTGCTTTCATCATGTGGGATAACGGATCATGTGGAATCCATCAGGACAGTAACAGCACACGTCAACGCTTGGTGTTTCTAGGTGTTTTATTTCTGGACTGGCTTGGATGACCAGATTGCTGCCATTCCTGCGGTTTATTTCTATGAAGCCACAGAAGACATATTTCACATGGATTAAAGTTTGAACACAATCGCTCAGTCTGTCACTTCGTTTCAGAATTGTAATCGTGCGAGTGATCCGTCCGCCCATTCACTGAGTGCCTCTAGGGACCAGGTGACTTCCCCAAGTCATCTAATTTAATTTTGTGAAACGTTTTTTTGGACAAAGAATTTGAGGCCCAGAGAACTGAAGCAACTTAAGTCCCACTGCCAGAGAGTGGCAGAATTACAATGGAAAGCCCATGTTGGTTTAACTCTAAAACTCAAGTTTGTTCCTAGGCAACACTTCTACGACACTGCAGAAATCCAATGGTTAATAATGAAGGATCCGAGGGGCGCCTGGGTGGCTCAGTCAGTTAAGCGTCTGACTTCGGCTCAGGTCATGATCTCACGGTTCGTGGGTTTGAGCCCCGCGTCAGGTTCTGTGCTGACAGCTCAGAGCCTGGCGCCTGCTTCAGATTTCATGTCTCCCTCTCTCTCTGCCCCTCCCCTGCTTGCACTTTGTCTCTGTCTCTCAAAAAAGTTAATAAACGTTAAAAAAAAATAACGAAGGATCTGACAACCTTCGGTTCCTTCAATAAATTGAAACTGAGGGCTGGAGGCACAGTCATGTCTGTAGTCTTTTTCTTCTCTATTATTCACACTCCTAAATGATTAGTCCTGACTTCACATGCTATTAATATTTATAATTTGCTACCGCCTTATATCCATATGGAGCGTTCTCATTTCAAAATCACTTCCCATTCATAAACACTTTTAAATCTCATGATAACCCAGGTTAAAAGGGGCATGTATTATTACTGCAATTTTCCTTGGAGTTCCTCTCGGGCTGATTGAAAAGTCTTGAATGAAATGAAACACTGTTAAGATCTTTTGACACTATTTCAACAGAATTGTTGCAGGTCAGTCTTACCGGGTAGTCTCTATTTCCTGCCAATGCGTTATCCGCAAGAACAATTGAATACTCCGTGTTCATGGAGAGTGGGCAAGTCTCAGCTACCGGCATATTCCCCTGCTCACCACTTCATACCTTCTGCTTCCAAAGACCAATGCTGCCTCAAGGCTTAGGATTTCTTCCTGCTCTTTGTGAATCTCCTAATTTCTGAACTATGTCAACCAGAGCAGAGCTCTTCCTAGGAGAAAGACACTGCTCGGGGTGCCGTCTGGGGCTCACGGTAACCACGGAGTGTAGGCAGATGAGAAAATGGAGACCCAGAAAAGCTGAGCGACTTCCCTAAAGTCACGCAGGCAAGTGAGGCGAGTGAGATTCAAACCCAGGGCTGTTGGGCTATAAAGTTGGAGCTCTTAAAATTCTAGTGGAATCAGAGCTTGTATAGCGATTAGGTTCTAAAGTGGATGCAAAACTAGAACACGCAGAAAAGATCATGCTGGAGATCTCTCAGATCAGCCCTACACTACCACATCCTGTGATATCTCTCAGGCTATCTTAGGATTTCTCAGGATGTGTTTTATGCTTAGGAACGTTGTACTAACAAAAAAGTACTAAAAGCACATTCAGCTCAGCAGAAAGCTGATTTTATGGGTTGGAGAAGGAGGAACGCGGTCTGTCTCTGTCTCATCTCCATTTGGGGGGTATGTGCCCCGTGAGTACGCTGCAGGAAAACACAGAATCTGGGTTACCAGATATGCCACTCTGGGTTTACTTAGAATTTCAGAGGCTGGGCTCCACCGAGAGAGGGCATTTCAAGTGTCACTGCGTTGACATAAGGTTGACACTGTTAAAAAACAATATCGATGCCAGCAAAGCTGTGATCTAAGAGACCTTTTAGGGGTTAAAGAGTCATACGAAACTTTCCAAAATATCAGGGACGTTACATATTTGACTTGTACAGAGAAAACTGCAAGCCTCTTAGGTAACATGGACCCAAATATATCCAAGAAACCAGCCGTATCAGCCACCCTATGAAACACAAAATGGTTGGAAAATGCCCTAAGTGGAATGAGAGAAGAAATTTCCCGCCATGTTTAAATTTAAATTCTTGTGTCATTCTGTCCGCCGAAGCTCCCTCCCTCCTCCGCGGGTACAGTAAAATTTGCGAGTGAACCAGAGTCCACCTTAGAATGTTCTATAGTCTGCAGGTCTTTCATCTAAAGGCACTGAGAGAAGGTGGGGATGGATCAGTTCTCTGCTGTTCAGTACAGAAATGTGGGCAGAGTTCTCACGTGAAGGCATGGGGCTCTAGGTCAAACCACACAGAGCTGGCTAGGGAATGAACCCGCGCCCTGGTGTCAGGAGCTGTGGCCAGGGGATCAAGCCTGTAGGAGAAGAACACGGTGATCTAAATACAAGGCCCCGCTTCTGACTGCTTTGGTTGGAAGCAGGCGAAGGGAAGAAGGAAGGCCCCTCTCCCTGATATGAGAAATTATTCTTTACTGCAATGGAATAACTTTGCAAGAATTAAAAGTGTGTCTGAAACAGCCCTTCTGTGGATCGGGAAACGGTTCTGAATGGTGAAAAATAGGATTATGACATACCATGTTTTTATAAATATCGTAATAGATGTAGCTCCTCTTTGCTTAGGTCTTAGTAGGCACTGGATTAGGAACCTAATCTCTCGGAGGATAAGTATCATCATTATTATATTTTAAAGATGAGGAGTTGAGGGGTAAGTAATTAAATTGCATGCTGGAGGTCACCAACTTGGTGACAGAACTAGGGCTGGGGGCAGCGTATCTCCCTCGATCTACAGCCTCACTGCCACTCGTGACGCATGGCCTCCTCCCACAGACAACAGAAGAATAAGAGCCTATCTATATAAGCACCTGGGAAAGGATTTTTATTGGCTCCAATCCAAAGTGGCTTGAAAAGAGTCAATTATCATCAGGAAGAATATTTAAATGAATATTAACATTTCAAACATTTCTCTTTCAGCCTACGAATTTCAGCCTACGAAATCCAGTTTTAGGAGTTCCACGAAGGCCATAAGAGATGCTCATTCTTTTATATCCTTGGGAGTACATTTTGCACCTAACTGACCTTGGCAGGCTTACCTGGACTCTACGCAGCTCAAAACCAGGGATTACTTGAGAGTTTTATTGATACTGTTTGTTTCTGTCCGGAATGGCTTGCAACTTGTCAGATCTACTTTGGAAAGTTTTCTCCGGGTCTGATCAGCCTAGAAGTATGGATCTTACTGACCATGTAGACACATCCTGGAGGGATCCCTGGCCATTTCTTAAAGGATGGGGGTTGGCCTCTCTACTCCGGTAAAGTTGTAGTTAGGGAACATACGCTCATTTCCAAAAATTTGTCAGGGTTTACTAAGTCTTACGTACACGCCCCCTATCAGCCACTCGGAATGCCTAGTGCTGGAGTTTTCCTTTTAAGAATAGAATTTTAGTGGCGCCCAGGTGGCTCAGTCGGTTAAGTGTCCAACTTTGGTTCTGGTCATGATCTCATGGTTCTTGAGTTAGAGTCCCACATCAGGCTCTGTACTGACAGCTCGGACCTGGAACCTTCTTTGGATTCTGAGAATCTTCGGATTCTGTGTCTCCTTCTCTCGCTGCCCCTCCTCTGCTCATGTTCTGTCTTTCTCAAAAAGAAACATTTTAAAAATTTTTTAGGGGTGCCTGGGTGGCTCAGTCGGTTAAGTGTCCGACTTCGGCTCAGGTCATGATCTCACGGTCTGTGAGTTTGAGCCCCGCGTCGGGCTCTGTGCTGACAGCTCAGAGCCTGGAGCCTGCTTTGGATTCTGTGTCTCCCTCTCTTTCTCTGCCCCTCCCCCGCTCATGCTTTGTCTCTCCTGCTCTCAAAAATAAATAAAACATTAAAAAAAATTAAAAAAATTTTTTTTAAAAAAAGAATAGAATTTTAACTTCTTCATTAAAGAGCTCTATAAGAAAAGGCCAGTGAGAGAAGTCATGTTGATGGATCCTTTAAGGCTGACATAGGCCAGTCCCATTTTGTGATTAAATCAGTTTACCTGACACGTACCTGTTGAACTCACTCTTATTTTACAAATGAGGAAGCTCAGTCTCAGAGAAACTGTCCACGACTCCAGTGCTAATCGCAGGAGAAAGGAAAGCCTCGTGGTCAGCCTTCCTAGCTCCCGGCCCAGCCCTGTCCACCACCTTGCCGGCAGTGACACAAGGCGGGCTGGCAAGCAGAAACATCCCCAGTGCCTAAATATTCCAGCTTTCACTAAGGCCTTCACGAAAATTAAAGAAAATTCATGATTATTCTCATAATTAACTGACAACCTATAAAATGAATTATCTTTTGTCCTATAATCCCAACATAGCCATAAAGTCTGGAATGATAAAAGAAAAACAACACATCTTTTGGAATCAAGACCTGAGAGTTACTCAGAATATGCTCTGCAGCAATATTATAAATAATTCATGAGTTTAATGGTCATAGAGAATAATAATAAAAACAAAGAGCATCCCAGGTTTTCTCCTATCTTTTTTGGTCCTTTCACTGGCTCCCTCTTCTGTCACCTCTCTGTGGCCAAAGTGGGTGAAGCACCATCAAAACATTTATCTGTCATGCTATGAACCAAAATACACAAAATGAATTCAAGTTTTTAAAAATTGGCAGGATTTTTGGTTTTGAACAGGCACAGCCAGAGCTGAAGATATATCCGTATTTAAAAGTACACAATATTACCAGGAAGAAAATTAGGCATAATAAAAAACCCCATTAATCGGTAGAATGTTAAATATTCAGTGTGACCATGTTGAGAGACTCAAAATTTACTGGGTTACAAAAGGTCAAGTTGCAACTTAAGCAAAAAGAGGTAGTTAAGATCCAGATTTGAAAAGTTCATGAATAATGTATATTTGACAATATTTGGAATACAGAGAAAACCATAAAGAAAAAATATAAATTTCCCACAAACTCACTGAGAAGAAATAATCTGTTCGCATTTTCATTATGTTTCCGCCAAGTTGCATGTAAAGACATGTAAAAATATGTCTTTGTAAAACTGGGAAAAGAGAGTATCAGTTTCCTATCATGACTTCTTACTCCAATTATACCATTATTATATCTTCCTGTAAACAGTCTTCAAAAACATTTCTAGGTGATTTATTTTTAAGAAATGACATATGGCTAGATGGTTTTTTTCCCAATGTTTATTTATTTTTGACAGAGAGATGGAGAGAGAGAAAGAATCCCCAGCAGGCTCTGCACTGACAGCAGAGAGCCCGATGTAGGGCTTGAATTCATGAACCACGAGATCCATGACCTGACCTGAGCGGAAGTAAGGTGCTTAGCAGGCTGAGCCACCCAGGGATCCCTTGACGAATGTTTTTAGCTATTTCTTCCTTCTCTGGGGGGAGGGGCAGAAGTCATTCATTGGTTCACATCGTTCCCAATTATACATCATTTTGGGGTAAAAAATTTTATTAAAAAAAACTTGTGTGTGATCTCTAATTATTTCCTTGGGGCATGGTTTTAGAAGTGAAAATCCTTGTTTGAGAACTACAAACATTTTAAAGATTATTAATCCGTTTTGCAAAACTGCTTGTCAGAAATGATCCATTATGTTTGTTCGTTGTACAAAATCAAAAAATAAAATCTTACTGATTTCAGAGATGATGAAATGTTTTCATCTTATTTTTGTCTGTATTTCTTAGGTTTGAAAGAACTTCAACATTTTTTACACCTTTACTGAAGACTTCTGGATCTTCTTTTGTGACCTGGTTATCTTTTACTTTCTTGTGGTTGATTTCTAAAAGTTTTGAAAGATGTATTACATATATGACTTTTAGGTCAATATATATTTTTGTCTGTTTTGTATTAATTTACTGATACATCATTCACTACTTGAAACTTTAATGTAGTTTTATTTAGTTTGTGACCTATCAATTTTCCTCTGTCTTTTGCTTAAAAGAATTTTTTCATTTAGAGTTTAGAAAAATACTTTATTTTTAGTATTTTTTTCTTTAATCATTCAATTAAATTCTTTAATTTCTTGGAATTTATTTTAGCATCTTATGTGGAGGAGAAACTTAATTAAAATTAAAAAAATGTTTATTTATTTTTGAAAGAGAGAGAGAGAATGTGAGTGGGGGAGGAGCAGAGCAGGCTCTGAGCTGTCAGCACAAAGCCTGATGCGGGGCTCAAACTCACAAGCTGTGAGATCATGACCTGAGCCGAAGTCAGACACTTAACCAACTGAGCCACCCAGGCACCCCAGAAACTTAATTTTTTAGAACAATAGTCATATAATTTTCTTAGCACAACTTGCCTTCTTTCCCCATAATTTTGAATTACCAGCGTTAGCATGTACTAATTCTTATATAAATCCTATTTTTGACACTTGAGTCAGTTCCAGTGATATTTTGTGTCTATTCTTGCACTAGTTAGATATCATTTTAATTATGATAACTTTGTGTTTCCCTTTAACATCAGCTAGTACAAAGCTTGTGTCTTCTTTTCCATGGCAATCTTTAAAAAAACCAAACAAACCACAATGGAAAGACTGTGTATCTTCTGCATGTCTACTTCACAATCTACTTCTGTAGGGATGTAAGTGCTCTCATTTCTGCTTATGTTTGGTGCCAAATATTACCACACTCTAATTTTGTTCACCTATTGAGAAAAGAACATGGCCAACTTAACACAGAAATGATATTTGTCCTACGTGAAGACAAAGCACATCAAAGTATGCTCTATGGGTCCCTGGTTAATGTGTTACTAAATATAAGATGCTCAGGTTATAGTGGGGGGTCAATAAATGTCAGTTGCCTTCTGCCACCAATCCCAGGTTGAATTGTGGCTTTCATGTTTATTTAAAAAGATGCATAATTGACCTTCATCATTTGTGGATTCCGTGTCTGCAAATTTGCCTATTTGCTAAAATTTACTTGTAACACAAAGGTCGACCCTCACGGTGCTTTTATGGTTGTTCATGGACATGTGTGTGTGCAGAATGGCAAAAAAATTGAGTGCCTGACACACAGGCTCCCACCTGCAATCCAAACAAGGTGACACTCTGCCTTCCTGTCTCAGATCTCATGCTGTAAACAAATGTCCTTTTCATGGTCTATTTAGGGCGACATCTTTTGAATTTTTGTGCTTTTTGTTGGTGATTTTGCTAATTAAAATGGCGGGTGAGTGTTGTGCTGAGTGCTGCCTAGTTCCTGAGCACAAGAAGACTGAGATGTGCCTTATAGAATAGATGTTACATAGGTTTCTTTCAGGCATAAGTGGCAGTAATGATGGCCATAAGCTCAATGCTAAAGAATCCCAAATTTATAATAAATAAAGTGCTTTACACCAGAAATACACATAAAACAGGCCATGTACTGATGGGCTGGTGAAAATGTAGTGACAGAGGTTCATAGGAGCCTAACTTTGTATTTCTCCTAAGAGCAGCGGTTCTGTATTTGCTAATCCAGTGTTTATAGTGACTTTATAGAACATACTTCCTGTGAGTAATGATAATTGACCATAATTAATGACCAGTGGCAGATAGTTATCATGTAACATGAACTAAAGAATCAAATAAGAAGGAGGTTTTGAGAGAAATAGCCTGGTGTCATGGAAGGCGGGCATGGGTTGGGTGGGGTCCAAGGAGAAGCATTACTTAGGTCTATTCCCAATTTACCAAGTGCCATGTAATAGTAATTCTAGACAAAGAATCAGCACTACACCACTTGAATGTCTGGAAAAAGAATCGGCACACCATTTGTATGTGAGGATCAGCATAGTCGTTTTGTAAAGGCTCTCGTGCTCCCAAGATGAAAAATATGACATAGTCTTTAAGAACAGACTCTTCAGTTTCACAAATGTGGAACTGAACCACATTCTCCTATGCTAAAATATTACAAATTGAAACAGAGGCAGTTGACTTACATTAATACAGATAATAGAACTATACTAGAGAAATTGTATTATTAGAAAAAGTATTTTCTGCATTTTTATTCGAATTTATAAATACCAATTCATTAAAATTCATTAGTGTGAAAGTATGTGATAAAATATGTAACTTCTTCTTGAAGTACACCCATGTTGCCCAAGATAAGAACAATCATATTTAATTGCAATGCTTCATTAGCATAAATCTGAATTTTGGAAAGGCAAACCAGAAGAAGAAAAGGCAAGTTGGTTTTGAAAGCTGTCCACTAAGATGGCTAGCAAATAAAAAAGAAATTAATAAAGAAGGAAGGAGAGGGAGGCCATTTCAAATTGGAGTTAGAAGTTGTGTGGTTGGAATTTGTTCTTGGGCTGGATGCCCCCTAGAGGTTGAATTATTCAGAACTGGAATTCCAGGCAATAATGGAACCACCTAAACTAGCCTTGAATGTCAGGTGGCCAGAGAGGAACAATGCCAAGTCCAACTAGGAAACCAGATAGAAAGAACTATGTTAAAAGTTTACCACGCTTGAGGGTAAAACAGGAACGAATGTGAAACAAGGAGCGTATAAGGAAGTATGCCAAAGTGAATATTATAATTTACAGATACTATAACCTGTGAATTGATTATCTGCATGTCATTAGATGTAAAGTATATATACATGTAGTATAACAATTGCTCAGTAGCAAAATGGATTTTGAACTTCGTATGGTTAAATAAAGACCAAGTGGGGGCGCCTGGATGGCTCAGTCAGTTGGGCGGCCGACTTCGGCTCAGGTCATGATCTCGCGAAGCCCCACATCGGGCTCTGTGCTGACGGCTCATGAGAGCCTGGAGCCTGCTTCGGATTCTGTGTCTCCCTCTCTCTCTGCCCTTCCCCTGCTCACGCTGTGTCTCTATGTCTCTCAAAAAAATAAATAAATGTTAAAAAAAAATAAAAATAAAGACCAAGTGCTATGTTTGGGTAATTAATATTGAAGGAGAGTGTTAGAAGAGAGAAAGGGTCCTGGCCACCAATCCAGTACCATTTTGACCACACTGTATTGCATAATTACTTTTTACATAGAAACTGTTTTCAACATTATGTCATTGTCATTCATAAGACTTACTCTTCTTGTGTTGGTGATTTTATGAGGACATTAATATCAAATGTGTTTTACCACTTTGTGAGAAATTGGAACCATCTTCATTCTTTTTTATTTTTTTTAAGTAGGCTCCAACACAGGGCTTGAACTCATGACTCTGAGATCAAGCCCTGAGCAGAGATCAAGAGTTGAATGCTTAACCAACTGAGCTGCCCAAGTGCCCCTGGATCCATCTTATTTCTGAAACCTATAGAATATGACCCGTTCGTCTGCTGGATCCTTCGATGTGGTTGGCCTTGCATTGTTGTTATTTGTGTGATTGCCCAATTGTTTCATTTCTCCTTCTGTGCAGTTCTTTTAGTGACTGTTATAGCTTCATAAACATGCTAGTCACTCAACAAATATTTGTTGAAATTTTTTCCTCCTTTAAAATGTTTCCTGAATCATTTCCTTTTCTCTCCAATCTATGGCTGCCACCTTGGTCCATCACTCATCGCTCCTCATCCCTCCTGCCTAGTTTGCAGCAAGAGGAGCTCCTAACTAGCCTGTCCTTCCTTGTTCTCCGGGTTCCAGGAGATTTGACTCACGACAAATTGATTACTAACAATTGATTACTAAGTATTAAGACCTCCAATGATCAACTTTGATAATTTAGAGTAGTTACCTCTATAATAATGTCATTATTCTTATCTACCCAACATGCTTTCTTGAGAAGGAGAAAGAGGAATGGAGTGTAGTTAGACCACTGGGAATCAGGTATAATTTGGGATATGCCCAGGGTAATATAACAAGCAAGTCAATATTTTCAATTGATAGAAATTGAGAAAATTTTTTATTAGAAGATGCAAATCCTTAGGAGAATAACAGAATATTTCTTTTCAACTAGCTTCTCTAGCTCTTTCCCGTTTCCTACAATATGAATCTCTGGGCTCAAGCAGGCCCAAACCTTTACTGTCCCTTGAATATATTCCCAATGATTCTAACTAAAATGGCTTCTCCTTTGAAATATGTCCCACATCGTCTACGGTGTCTTCAAAGATCATGCCAGCCTGCAGTGGTGTTTTCATCAGAGCCTCAGAGGAAGTAGGAGTCAGTACAATTCATAAATACTCAACACACTACTCTGATATAGTATTTAAAACTCCAGTTCTTGTGTCACAACTTTCCCTTCCCTTTCTACCCTTCTACGCTTCTCCCTGGGAGCGACCGTATCTTGTATAACCGCTTCCCATTCCTCAAACCCAATAAAATGCCATTGTGCACTTGCAGTTCCTAAATTAATATTTATATAATAGAACTAAAAGCCCTTCAGAGGAGGATTAACTGACTTAATTTATTAAACAAACGTCTCATTTAGAGGCTATTTCCTGATTCTTTATATTTTCCATAAAACATTCATTCTTTCTATGTGAACACCACGAGTATACTTACAAAATCTGGTCACATTACTCTATGGTGACATCTTACCATGGTAGTCTAATAACACTGGGACATTGCTTTCTAGATAAGGACTCTGAAGTCCAGAGGGTACAGATGCTTTTCCTCGTGGCCTTCAAATTAATAAGATGTTGCAGCAGCTGAAGTCATTAGTAAATAGGAAATTACCAACTGCTAATTTTTATTTATAATTTTCTGAAAACCATTACATAATTTTAGCTTCAGAATGAACATAATGATAGTGTTTTCCATATCCTCTTCTTCTGATAGTCCATGTAATAGTGCGATGGTATGATTATCATGGGTTTTGGTATTTATCATTCGCCATGTGGCTCTGAACTTCATTCTTGCTATAATATAGGTATGATAATAATGCCCACTTATTATGATGGTTGTAAAGGTTAAATAGGATAATGCATAGAATAAGCACTCAATAGAGGGTACCCATGACAATTATGATTTTCTAAAACTTTATTTCTGTGCCTTTGTGAATATCTTTTGAATGCATATTGAGTGATATAAGGAACATTATTCTTGTAGTATAATCACTGCTATTATCTGTTTTTAAAGAGGAAATTAACTCTTATGAACACCTATAATTTGCCAGAGATGAACTCTAACATGTCACCTCGTTGAATTGCCAGGTAGATGCTTAGAGAGGAAACTTTGCCTAGTGATGAAAGCCCAGACTCTGGAGACAAACTGCCTGGGTTCAAAATCCCAGCCCTGCCACTACTAGCTGCGTATTCTTGAGCACATGACGCCCCTACTCTGTGGCTTCCTTTATTTTCCTGTAAGACATCAAGAGGAGTAGGAGAGCTGTCAGAGTCAAAGGAGTTAATATGTGTAAAGCACTTAGCACAGCGCAAAGAATTCTGGCTACCGTTTAGCTCTTGTTTTTATAACTTAGAGGACTGAAGCAGAATTTCCTCATCAAAGGCAAGGTAACTAGTAAGCTCTTAGCTAGCCAAATTAGATTGGAACTCAGATCCCCAGAGACTTGAGGGTTGAGCCCTTCTCATTTGTACCGGGCTGTCACCTTATGCTGTTTGTTGATTTGGTTTCATTTTGTAAATATGACAACTTCATCATGGGTCATTTTCATTTGTTTGTTGCGAGCTCAACTGAAACAGATATTTAACCATATAGAACACAAAACAGTCCCTTACGAATGATGACGTCAAGCATGCCACTGAATAGTCAAATACATTCCCTTGTGTAACGACTTAATAGAGATTATGAATGTATTTAGAAACTTCTTTAGAAAATTATCCTTCGGCATCTAAAACAAGGGCTTATTTGGCCCTGTCAGAAGGACACCGGTGAAGAAGGATTGCATAGTTACTTCAAGTAAGGGAAGAGTGATCAGCACAGTGGTCTCGATGGCATAAAGAAACGAAACAAAGCAAAGCGGAAACACCAGGGATCTCCTCAGGCCCATTTTGGGGCAGACCAGGCACCTACTTATTTGTCTAACCGGCAATTAAACAGCAAGAAAGGGAAAAATAGGAAGAGACACTGAAATCTTGGGGTTAAAAATGTCTTCTCACTCCACACGGCCCCAAGAAATTATTTATTTTCCTTGGTAAGACACCCCTTACCATTAAAGTTAAGGCAACGGGCAATGATTTTTCCATAACTCAGCAATCAAAGCCCGAGCCTGACAGGTGAAAGGCACCTCATACAAAGAGCAGCTCCCAGCAAATTGAAGACACAAAGGAAAATGGAGGGCCCCCCCTGTGGGTTTCTTATATCAAATATATGTGTTTCCTTCTTGGGAAGTCTTGTAAAAGTCAATGTCTTTGTTAGGTTACGTTTGTCACAGCACATGATTTTATAATGGTTAATAATAAGGGAATCAGAGGTGTGCTGATTATTAGCTTTCCTGGGGGTAACTGTCAAACGGTTTTTCTGTGCCTTGCAAGGGCTGCAAAGTGGTTTAGCAACATGTTTAATTCTGAGTTAGTGACGCCGCGACTCACTGGGAGGTGGCCATGTATCAGGCTGATGGAATACGTATCACGTCAAAGTGTCAGAGATCCAGTGTCAAACCATAAATAGATGCTTTTAGCAGGTAAAGTCTTGCACGGAAGCTGATATTTAGAATTGTCTAGAGAGCATTTAAATTTGCACATAATTCTCAGGAATAATTTACAGAACGTTTGTGTGATGTATGAATAGCAATGTGCTGGCGACCAAGATTCCCGTGTATTGGATAGGGAACCATGACATTTTTGAGATTGCTTTTGGTTCAAATTCATTCACCATTCCCTGCTTCCCAGAATGTTAAAGGTGGGGTTTTCAGCATTTTCCAAAACACAGTGGCTTGTACCTGGTAATTTTGGGGGGTGGGGGGGGTGGATGTGCATTATGCAGTCCTGTTGAGGAACCTGAAAAGAGATGAGCTACACTGTATCCAGCCTGGGATAAGAGACGAACAGCCAGAGAGGTGGAGGTCAGGCGTGGATAATGAAAACCCAAGCGGTGGTGTGCTCTGGTGCCTGAGAAAAGCAGCAAACAAATAATTTGGCCGAGCAGTTACGAGTGGGCATAAAAATAGAAAGGATACAGGAAAGCCGGGGCCAGATCCAAGCTAGTAGAGCTTGGGTGCAGGCACAAGCAGGGTCTTTATATAGTCTGGAAGGAGACAGTGTTTCCAGGGATGGAGCTGCGTCTTTCCTTAGGGTAGTGACAGGTGGCCATGACGTCAACATGCTTAAAACAGAAGTCAAAGGGAAGACTTGGATTTAAAAAAAATATTTTTTTAAAATATTTATTCATTTTTTTTTTTTTTGAGAGAGAGACGGAGAGAACGAACAGGGGAGGGGCAGAGAGAAAGGGAGACACAGAATCTGAAGGAGGCTGCAGGCTCTGTCTGAGCTGTTAGCACACAGCCTGACATGGGGCTCCAACTCATGAACCGTGAGATCATGATCTGAGATGCAGTCAGACGCTTAAACGACTGAGCCACCTAGGCGCCCAAGAAGACCTGGATTTAAGAAAAACGCAGGCAACAACTCTCCATTTCCCTTCCCCTCAGCCCTTGGCAACCACCATTCTACCTTCCATTTCTGTGAATTTCAGTATTTGGATACCTCACTTGTACACGCGGTTGTTGTTTAAAGGGTATGGAGTTTCAGTTTCACAAGAAGAAAAAGTTCTGGAGTTCTGCTTACACAGCCACGTGCATATATACTCAACACTGTGCATTGAAAAATGGTTAAGATGGTATATTTTATGTTTTTTTTAAACAACAATAAAAATTTTTATAATATCAGGCAAAATGAAAGGTGGCATCTGTTATGGTTTCTTGACAGTCCTGGAACCAAACACAGCGCCTGGTACTTGGTTTGTCAATTGCAGATCACTCCAGAATGTCTACACAGAAGGCTTTTCAAGGTACATTCTGGAGTTTTTTGGGGATAATTTTTATTTGTATATAATCAGCAGGGGTTCTGTCTCATTCTACTTATTTAGCCCTGGCACTTAGTAATATTTTGTCCAAAGTGGGTTCCCAATAGGTGCTATTTTATTAAAAAAATTTTTAATGTTTTATTTGTGAGAGAGAAAGAGAGAGAGGGAGAGAGAGAATGTGTGTGAGCCTGAGCGGGGTAGGGGCAGAGAGAGGGAGACACAGAATCTGAAGCAGGCTCCAGGCTCTGAGATGTCAGCACAGACAGAGTCCAATGCGGGGCTTGAACCCATGAACTGTGAGATCATGACCAAAGCTGAAACTGGACCCTTAACTGACTGAGCCACCCAGGAGTCCCCATAGGTGCTATTTTAAACTATAGATAATTTTACAATGGATTATTTGAAACTGTACTAATGATATTCCTACCCTAAACACAGACTGTGTTCTGAGATTCTTCAGAACCTAGGTTGAGATGCGCATCTGCACTGACTTTGGAGAGTTGGGGTCTGAGGCAATGAAAAAATAAAAAAGGAAATACTAGAGAGAATATTACATTTTAGGAACGTTTTTTACCCTCTAGAGTTTTCCTTGCTGGGTAGCAGCAGCAAAAGGGAGCCTCCGATTAATCTAGAGTTGGAATACCACGCTTCTCTGATCTTCTCCACTCTAAATAGACTCCGTGTTCATGATCTACCATTGTTTTTTTCGTTTTTGTTTTTGTCTTTTATGGCACCTTTTCCAGGCTCCAGGTTACTTCTCTTGTGTGCATATAAGGGTCAACCCTTCCATGAAGGGCTTGGGGGCTTGCTGTTCTATTGCATTAGCTCAGTTTCCTGTTAAGTGCCGTTTGGGGCTCACCTTGTCTGCAAGTTGCCTTTTCTGAAAGGCCATATTTATTTGCCTGGAATTGTTCCTGGGTAGGTTTGCCTGAAGGCATAGTAGTTGGCTACAGCAGTATGAATGTCCCTTCCACCTAGAGAGTTATCACAGTAGTGTCAGGCTGGGTCTCAGAAGGGTAGTGAGGCAGGGTAGTGGGGCTGGACAGAGTCACGTGCCTTCATAGAAACTTTGCTTACTGGTGAATTATTTCTATTTATTCAGGTCTCACATCCATAAACTATAAACAGAAGTCATGGTAGAAAGTAGATGTCCAGGGGTACAATTATCGAAAACTGCTAGGAATTTACTTCCATCTTTCTTTCTCACACACAATCTGAGCCAGTCCGGTACCTCGTGGCAGCATAGAGAAAAATCAGAACTGAGAGAGAATCAGAAATCACCTCTATAATTGTTTTTTGATCACTTTCCATTTACCCTTCCTCTAACCCAAGAGCTGCCTTTACATAGTCTCCACACCAGGACTAGGAGCCTCATGGGGACAGAAACATGGCTCCTTACACAAAGCCCACAGTCAAGTTGTTGATTAAATAAATACATGAATGAATGAAATTTGGGGTGTGTGTGCTCACATTTCGGGTGTATGTTTCAGGGAAGGGGCAGGGTGGGTGGTAGGGTTTGTAGAGAAGGGGAGGTAGGCAGTAAACGGCTGTCCGGACAGTTCCCAAGTTATTGTTCATGTGGGTTTCTTAATCCTGGTGCACATTTGAATCCTCTAGGGAGTTAAAAAGTACTGATGCCTGGGCTCCCTTCCAGAGCAATCGAGTCAGAATATCTAAGGCGGGATCCTGGGAAGAGAAATGACATATAATGAAGTTTCATCTGATGTAATTTTCTGCTTTTTTCTTTAAGGCTTTATGAAGAAGAGTGTCTCCATAGTTTTAAGTTTTTCTTGAACACACATCATTTTTAAGTTAGTTCAGAAAGTTATCATTTTAATGCTTTTGCTTATTTTGGAGGATTTTCCATTTATTTGCCTTATTTTTGTTCCCCCTAAGCATATCTTGGGCACACGGTTTCATTTTAGAAATTCAAACGTTTGCCTTAAGCTACATGTGAATTTAAAGAGCAACGAGTGAATTTTAAGTAGGTAAGAACCTCAAGAGAAAGAGCTGACATCTGAAACCAAAGCTAAGAAGTCCTTATTTATACAAGGTTGGCTCTCTGGCCAATTTAGAAAGAGAAGGGATAGTTTTGTTTACGCCCAAGGAATAAAGCGGCTTCGGTAGAAAGAACAGAGAATCCATCCTAATAAAGCCTCTGTTTGTTAATTCAGGAGGCAGCCATGGTAGTAAGATTTTTTGAATCACTGTGTCACAAACATGTTAGAAATGAAAGTGGTTTTGCCTTCTATTGCTTTGGCATCTCAGAGACTTTGGAGGAAAGAGACCCTAAAAGTCCCTGCATGCGACCCCGTGAAGGAGACATGTGTGTGACCGTTGCTTCATGCAAAGGCCGATACAAGTCTTGGGCTCCAAGTATCCTTACTTCTTCATCATGTCCCTGCCCTCCCGTGGATGTTATGCAGTGATGGGGGAGAGCATAAAACTGGAGGTTGGAAAACCTGGGTCTTAGGATTGGCCCAGTCTTTGATTGGCCACAAGATCTTGAGGCCAATGGCTCCTCTCTCTTTGATGCTCTGTTGCCTTATTGGCTCAAAGAGAGTTAACTATAGATACTTACTCATCCTGCTTAATGGGGTTGTTACAAGCATCAAATGGAACAAGAGAAGACACTCTTGAGCTCTTCTGTAAATCCAATGAAAGAAACATTTGACTTCGGCCTTCCACATGTTTGATACCCATTAAACTTCCAGAACACAAGAAAATTATGACATGCTCCTTGACTCTCTCTAACAATTCACCACTTGGTGAGGGCGACAGGCATATTGAAGAAAGTGTGACAGTGAAAAATGCTGTAACAAAGGTACAGATAAGGTGCTGTAGGGCTTCAATGAAGAGGAAGCAGCGGGTTGTGATGGGATCAGAGGCAGCGCAGGGAGGTATGGGAAAGGTCTGGTAGCATGCCGTATACTTGAACTGAGTCCTGAAGGATCAGAATGTTTCAGCTGGCAGAGGGCACTTGAGAAACACACAGATGAAGGAGATGCAGAGAATGTTCATGGGGTTCCTAATCTGGAATGATTGGTGTTTGGGGTTGAAGGGAAGTGATAACAGGTGAGGCAGATTGAGGCATCAGGCTATCCAATGCCTTTGAAGATCACAGTCTACACCTTGGATGATATTTTACAGCAAATAACAAGAAATGAAAAGGTTTTGACAGGAAAATGCCAAGACTGAGTCTTCATATACACGAACTATAATAACCTGTGGGTTTAGGAAGACAGACTGCTGTTTGTTTTCCTGTTTCCCTCGTGAGAATTGTGATTTTGATAATCGTGTTCAGAAACCCACAGTGGCAACAGGTGGGCAAGATGGAAAGGTTTCCAGCGAAGACGAGGAGAAGGGTGCAGATGAGTGAGATTTTAGGAAAGTTGTTTTAGAGAAAAAGATGCTTCTAGAAGGGTCCATGAGAATGTATACGATACTGAAGTTATCTCCTTTTCAAGCCAGACACTAAACTCTAGATTCTGATTCTTATATGGTGAATTCCAAGTTTCCTCAATTCTCTAATGTGGGGGTGGGGGAGGGTAGAGAACAAGGCCCAGGGAGTCTGATACACATACTATCTGCCTTGCAGTGTCTTCCCACCATGTCAAGTCAGAGAGAGAAAAGGTTGCTCCTTTTAACCCACTTTTATACACTAAGGCTGCCATTTTGGATGGATTGTAATTCGAAGTAATAGGGGAGTGAGAGGCCAGTTATAAGTGACTTCTGCTTTCCAAATATTCACAAGACAAAGCCTTAGTAATGTCTTCAAATATTAGAGTGCTACATCATCTATCTTTAAAAATAATGATCAGTGGACCATATTGGATGTCAAGTTTGAGAAAACCCAATGAAGACAAAATTAAAGCCCCTATTCAAACTTCTTAGGCTAATTAAAAAAGTTAATGTTTATTTATTTTTGAGAGAAGAGAGAGACAGAGTGTGAGCAGGGGAGGGACAAAGAGAGAGGGAGACACAGAATTTGAAGCAGGCTTCAGGCTCTGAGCTGTCAGCACAGAGCCCAATGCGGGACCCGAACTCACAAACTGTGAGATCATGACCTGAGCCGAAGTCAGAAGTTTAACTGACTGAGCCACCCAGGTGCCCCCCTAAGCTAAATTTTTAAAGAAGCCTAGCAAATAATCTCAAAATATCTCCTAGTTTGAAAAAGAAAAGTGATCTAAATTATTACAATTTTTGGCTATTAGGTTTAATATCCAAAAAATTCGTAAGATCGACTATACATGTCTTACATGCTTCTTCTGTGAAACTTTTGAACCCATTGCTCAGATATTTACACCCATTTTGTAGAGATAGGTAATAGTAGAAAGCAACTAGGCTGGAAATTAGGAATCTGATTCTAATCTTGATTCTGCAGCTAATGTCTTCGATGATCATGAGAAAAATCACATAACTGCTAATGAAGACATTAGACTGGCTATTTCCACATTTACTTTAAATTTTAACCTTTTATAACTTCTGACATGAATGTCACACATTAGAAATTCTAGACTCTTAGCTGTAGAGAACTAAAATGATGGTTACCAGAGGGGTAAGGTGGGGAGGTGGCGGGAGGGGGGTGGATTAAACAGATGATGGGGATTAAAGAGGGCACTTGTGATTAGCAGCAGGTGTTGTATGGAAGTGTTGAATCACTAAATTGTACACCTGAAACTCCTATTACAGTGTTTATTGACTATCTGGAATTTAAATAAAAACTTAAAATAAGAAATTCTACCACTTGAGATTAATTCACTTTATTTCTACATCAATGTGATAATATACTTATTATATCATATAATATACATTAAAATCCCTTATTTTGACTTCTTTACTAACAATGGTATTGGACCAGGCATGCCAGCATTGTTCAATGGAGAATTTTCTTCCGGTTCCTGCTTTATCTCTGTTTATCCCAATTTTTAAAAATATTTCTTCTTTTTTTTCTTCCCCGACCATAGGCAATGCTTTTGTCCCATTGCTTGATAATCTTTGGTGATTTGTTCCCCCATGAAAGACTTCTCTAGTTTTCTGGTTGGCAGGAGCATAGGGGGGAGAGGTAATTTTTTTGGCTGATGGTTTTCCAGAAGTTGAGACTTATGCAGACTTCCACTAAATCTCATTTTCAGCTGGCACTAGTATCCCTAAGATGTGGGTCTTCCTATTTAGGTCTTCAAGTTTTATCCGTT